>CM062926.1:89792890-92292890 GCA_031878705.1 Tapirus indicus
AACCAATCTTCGACAAGACACAGACAAAAGAATATATATATTCCTCTCTTTTAACTGGATTTTGCCTAAAGGCAGACATCAACATATTTTCTATTTTTTACCATCAATTTTTTATTGTATGAAAGATGCATGATTAGTTTAATATTTCCATGAAGCTAAATGTTCAATGAACATAATGCCTGAAGACTAGTTTTATTTTCTCTGGGGCCACAATTTGGAGAAAAAAAAACCACCTTACATTCATTATTTACGAACAAAAACATAAGGCTACTTAATACAGATTTTACTTTGATTTTAATGGCACACATTTATCCTTTAGGACATGATCCATGAAAATGTAAACGAGACACCTTAATTGCGTTTCACCCTCATTTTCAGCAATATTTTTCTCTGCAGTGATGGAAAAGAAACAGAATTAATTATCAGAAACACCCAGATAATTATGTTCGAAAGCTGTGAAACAAATGTGCACATTATGTCCCTTGAGAATTTCCATTAGAACATCTTTGCACCAGAAGACACTCGATCAACACATTTTTATTTCCATCACTTGAAAATACATATTCTGGGAAGAAGAAATTACCTTCAGTTTTTCTTCAAGCTCTGTAAGAGAGGCACATAATTCAGTAATGGATTCAAGAACCTCCTTGTGTTTTGCCACTATTTTCTCAGCATATTTCTGCCCTTCTTCAAAACCTGGAGAAGGGAAGGAATAAAACTATTTTTAAAAGTCAAATCCTTAGCAGAAAAAAAAAATCCCAGGCATTGATCAATCTCCGCAGTGACTGGTCTAAGGGCTAATAGATGGTGAGTGCTTAATAAATACTTGCTGAAGAGGTAAATAAATGAATAAAGAATTTTTTTTTTGAAAAACCAAGTATTCTAGAAAAATGGTTACATTTGCTGTATCATGTCACTCTTATGTAACCTAAATAATGTTGCTATATTAATATTCTTAAAGCTTCATTCTAATCAGTTTTCTCTTTTTCAGAACATTCAGCGGTTCTTCACTACCTAGAAAAGCATACATTCAAGGCTTTCCATAACATGGTTTCAACCTCCTCTCCCAAATGTATGTTACCCTAATTCCCTCACGTATTTAATCTCTGGCCAAACTGAACCAGCAACTCTTCCTTCAAAATCCCTACGGCCACTGAGTATTCTTTCCCACTCTGGGAATGCCCTCTCCTCACTCCCTATTTCTGCTGTTAAAATCCTACCCACTTTTCAAGGTCTACCTCAGATGCCAACCTCTTTGTGAAAATGTTCTTCATCTTTCCCAACTGGATTTTATCGCTTCCTATTGAAATAATAATAAAAATATCTACCATGTAGTGAGTGCTTATTATTTGCCTGTGGCTAAGCACTTCATATGCATTATCCAAGGTACTCCTTGGGTGGGCTCTATTGCATTATACAAATGAGCAAACCGAGGCCCAAAAGAGCCTCTTAAGGGGACCCAGACAAACTGGAGGAGCAGGGATTTAAACCCAGGACTATCGGACTCTACAGTTTAGGCTAAACTCGATCACACATTGTTATGGGCTGAAGTGTGCCCACCCCCCCCATTCATATGTTGAAGTACCAATCCCCAGTATCTCAGAATGTAACCATATTTGGAGATAAGGTCTTTAAAGAGGTGAGTAAGTTAAAAAGAGGCCTTTAGGGCGAGGCCCTAATCCAACATGACTGGCGCCCTTATAAGAAAAGGGAGATACACCAGGGGCCCGTGTGCACAGATGGATGTCTATGTGAAGAGGCAGCAAGAGAGCGACCATCTGCAGGCCAAGGAGAGAAGCCTCAGGAGAAACTAAGCCTGTTAGCAACTTGATCTTGGATTTCCAGCCTCCAAAACCGTGAAGGAATAAATTTCTGTTGTTTAAGCCTCCCAGTCGGTGGTATTTTGTTATGGCAGCCCTAGCAAACTAATACACACATTTTATACTTTCCTCACGGCATTTACCATATCATGACTTCTAGGCCTAGACTGGATTCTTGAATGAAGGAACTAGGTCTTATTTGTCCTTCTATCAATCACAGCTCCTAGTACATAATAGGTGCTCAACATTTTTTTGAGACAAATTTATTTGCATTAAAATTCTGGGTTTGATACTTCTTGGGTGGCCTGCAAGAGTTGATATTATATTCCTAAAGTATCTCACTGCATGCAAAATTTTAAAAATGCATAGCTTCCATACTAAACAGATGAAGACACATGCCATTCATTTACTCATTCAATGATTCATTTATTCATCAGATATTTGTTAAGCACTTAGTACGTACCATGAAGCAGTGAACTAACAGACAAAATCCCTTCTCTCACAGAGCGTACACTCTGGTAAGAAAAGCCAGACAACAGACAAATGACTATACGATGTGTCAGTTGGCGATGCAGGCCAGGAATACAAACAAAGCAGAATGGGCGGGGGAATGTATGAACTTTTATGGAGTCTTTGAGAGTACTTACCAAGTCCTGACACTGAATAGGCACTGAAAAACAGTGATAAAATATACTTCCTTTGCCCTCAAGGAGCTGATGGTCAATAGAGAAGGCAGACAGATAAACAGATAATTATGGTACAACGTGAAAAGTACAATAAGAGAGCAAAACACATACAATGCTGTGGGAGCAGAGTGCCTTCAAAACTTTTTAGTGCACTTATACAGTTACTCTAGTAAGAATCCGACATCACATTAGTTTTCACAAATTTTTCAATGTATATTTTATTACTTTTATGTTTCTAACCTTTCCTTTGGAAAACCATTAATAATCCTTTCTCAATAATTTAATATTAAGTAGTGCAGGATCTATTCTTCTACAAAATTCTTATAGCTATCCATGGAGAGTGCTTCATGTTGCAAGAGAAAATATTTGTCTGGCAGCAGCTGTGGGCAGCCAAACGAAGAATTTTATACCACTTGTTGCTATCTTCTTTCTGGGCTGGATTTGCCTGGTCACTGGGTATTACTCTTGGTCTCCTAGTTAACAATACCAGGGAGTTCATGAAACTTAGCCCTCAGCACTCTCAAGGACCATGACCACTCCGGGGGGCTTCTTAAATGGGGGTCTCCTTTAGACAGAAGGACTTCTCAGGCTGACAACTGTGTTATCTTTCCTAGCCATGGAGAAGAGGAGAGCAGTACACATGAAATGATAATTTGAATTCTCCCATTTATTCCACAGGTGAGAGGAAGGCAAGGGCCAATTTTCCAGCTCTTTCTTATATCCACAAACCCTCACCGAAATGAGAGGACTATAGACATCAGGCTTGAATTTATACCTACTTAAAGTTTTATGGGTGTTTTGTAAGTTTTTCAAGGAATCAATCTAGTGGAAATTAGATTTTTTTTTGTCTACAGAAGCTGAGTATTGTTCTAGTTTTATTACCCTGGAGAAGATCACTGGGAATGGGGGAGAAAAGAGACTAGAGATGGAGGGTTACACAAGGAAGTTAAACATCCACAGGCTTCATCTCCTGTGGTCAGAAGTTCCTTCCTCAGTTCCCTGCTGTTAATTTTGCAGATATGGGCTCTTATCTCGAGCTTCTTCCCTGAATAGGTTGGTGTAGTGAGATCCCTGAGGACTCTCCATGCTCTGCTTTCTGCTAGGTTAGGTTCAGTGCAGATTTGTTCAATGGGGAATCACTGGGTATCTTAAAAGAGACCTCACCGTATAAGCGCTGAGCGAGGTCACTGATCTCCTGAATCCTTTCCTCTTGCTGAGGCACTGAGGGCGTGATAAACTTATTGAACTGCTGGTGGAGAATTTCCACAGCTTCCTTTGTCTTGCACTCTGTGGAATATTTTCCAACTCTTACAACTGTGGCACTTGCATCTTCATACCAAAAGTGACACTAAATTAAAATGGGACAAAGTATAGATTAAAGAGACATCGTCCTTCTAAAGTTCTTCGTTTTGACCACTGAAGTATCAAATTTCAATTTCCTCAAACTTTATATCCACATTAGTTTGAACTCTCTAAATCCTAATAAAGAAAATATCAAAACATGATCATATACTTTTGCATTTGGATATTAGAGTCAAATAAGAAAGTATTTGATTTTCCTGCCTTTGAGATTTGCCTGAAGCATAATTCCTAAGAGGATTGTTGCAGACTTACAAGAACAGGCAGTATAAAAAGCATATGGCACTAAAAAGAATCCAAATATCAGCTAAAGGAAAGAAAAAAGCCCAAACACACAAAATCCAGCCTAATTAATTGAAATCATTAACAATACATGGATAAAGGATTGCCTGATTAACATTCAATAAATAAATTCTCTTTGAAGAATGAGATTTAGTCTATGGATTGAGGAAATATTATTTAAAGAACAGCACTTGACCTTTATTTTGTGTGTGTGAGGAGGATTAGCCCTGAGCTAACATCTGTTGTGAATCTTCCTATTTTTGCTGAGGAAGATTGGCCCTGGGCTGACATCCATGTCCATCTTCCTCTACTTTATATGTGGGATGCCTGCCACAGCATGGCTTGATAACCAATGTGTAGATCCGTGCCTGAGATCCAAACCTGCAAACCCCAGGCCACTGACGTGGAGCACATGAACTCAACCACTATGCCATGGGGCCGGCCCTGCATTTGACCTTTTTTTTAAATAGAAGATAGTCTCATTTTCAAAGCACAGTGGAGAATTGAGACAGTTTCTTACTGAAAATAAATAACTGTGATGGTAGGAATGTGTCTGACCAAGGCCAGAAGCACTTATGCTGAGTGAGAAATAGAAACGTGACTCTGTTAGGAGCTGGCTTTGAATAAGTGCCACAGAGCTACAGACAACCTATATATTAGATGTAGAAGAATGATCATCTTGATCCTTCTTAACGTGGTGTTAAATTTAAAAACTCTACTGCATGGATGGTAAAGAGAGATGTTTTGTATCTCAGAATAATGTGCTCAATGAACACTGAAGAACTTCAAGTGTAGGGCCAGCCCTAGTGGCCTAGTGGTCAAGTTCAGTGCACTCCGCTTCAGCATCCTGGTTCGGTTCCCAGGCACAGACCTATACTACCTGTCTGTTAGTGGCCATGCTGTGGCAGCAGCTCACACAAAAAAAGAAGAAGATTGGTAGAGGATGGTAGCTAAGGGCAAATCTTCCTCAGCAAAAAAACCCTCAAAATTTCAAGTGTAGAGTTTCTTTAGTAGGAAGTGTGCAAAATAGTAACTTTAACTTGTGAAATTACATATAATTTATGTATACTCTACCATCTACCCTCTCGACAGAAACAAAAATAACACCCAAAACAATTTTTGTACCTGACAAATCTCAGTATCACCTTTTCTTTCTAAACATTTTCAAATTCTGTGAAATAAATAAGTAATTTTGAGTATTTTAAACAGATATCCAGCAGTGAACATAATTCTATGAGAGTTAAACATCTTGAGTTGATGAGGTTATGGAGAAATGAGAAACTCTCACATGTTGCAGGTAAGAGTAAATTAGTAAAATCTTTCCAAACAGCAATTGGACAATACAATCAAAACCTTATAACATTCATCCCCTTTGGTCCAGCAATTCTATTTTAGGACATTATCCTAAGGAAATGATCATGAAAAAGAGCATGATATATGGATTTAATGACAATAATAGCCAATGCAGCATTGTTTTAAAGCAGCAGAGTAATTTTTTAAAACAACATTACAACACGGATACCGTTACAACAAGAAGAGGATACCTCTTCTATCATCTCCTGGAGATGCTCAGTCAGGTCCAAATTCCTCTTGTAATCTGTCACAACTTTGTCAAACTCATTTACATGTTTTTGCAAATCCTTCATGGCTTCCAGAAGAATATTAACTTTATTATTTGGATACTTTAAAAAAGAGATTTTATTCTCAACTTTTTCCATTTTCCTTTTCAAAGCCTGTGGGGAAAAAAAAGTTTTAAAAATAACATTTGATTTTTATTTATGAGGCTAGCTGGTGATTAAATATTGAGAGAAAAATTTGGAAAAATATTTGCAGCTTCCTCCATTATAATATGTTAAAATCATAATTATTCCAAATGTATTTTGGAAAGAATGGGTTTTCTTCCAGATAGTTTGTTGATTCAGCATTTCGCAAACATATAGAAAATTTACTATATACCAGGATCTATTCCAGATTTTGAGACTGATACTATAATAAGGAAAAGATAATAATCACAAAATCAAGTATTTTATTGTTCTCAGTAGGCTCACCGTCTCCTGGAAAAGGCTCAAATAATCTAGCCAGGACATGGGACAATCTAGATAGGTATAAGGGGTTATGGGAGCAGTGGAGGAAGCTCCTGACATAGGCAAGTGCAAAGAAAGAAAGAGAGGTGTACAGGGGCCGCCCGGTGGCGCAGCGGTTTAGTCCGCGCTTGGCAGCCCGGGGTTCACGAGTTCGGATCCCGGGCGCCCACCAACGAACTGCCTGTCAGCCATGCCATGGCGGCGTCCCATATAAAGTGGAGGAAGATGAGCACGGATGTTAGCTCAGGGCCAGTCTTCCTCAGCAAAAAGGGGAGGATTGGCAACGGATGTTAGCTCAGGGCTGGTCTTCCCCACAAAAAAAAAAAAAAAAAGAAAGAGAGGTGTACAAAAGGTGTGTGCATGTGTGTACATGTGTGTGCGTGTGTGTTGGCAGGAGGAACGGAAGCAGAGAGGCTGGGTTTTGGCTTCATTCTGGAGCTGCCTCAAGAGATAAATCAATTACATATTTTACACAAAGAATCTAATTGTTATAAAAATTATTTTACACAAAGAATCTAATTGTTATAAAAATGGAAAACAACCTTTTCAGTTCCAATGCTATAAAAAAGCCCAAGATTTAGGCATCTAAAATTGAAACACAAGTGATTTTACAATCATTGTAGTAGTGCACACACACACACACAAACACATACTTTCTTGTTACCTGTATTTTTTCAGCATATATATCAACTTGTTGAATTTGATACTTAAGAGCCTTCAGATTCCGAGCTTTTTCACTTTTCTTAGTGTAATTAAACTTCAAATTGTTGAACTTCTTTTTGATATCTTTGAATGACTCTTTGAGCTGCAGTTCAATAAAGAGATAATTTCCTTAAAAAGAGAACACTAATATTCACTTGTAGTAAATCAAAATATCTAACATTTTAAAATATTCATAATCTTTAAAATGCATTCAGAGTGATTTTTAATAGAAAAAAAGTCTGCAAGTGAACATATAATGTGAATTTAAACATATCCTCAAAATATAAGTAAGTACAAATTGTTCTTAGTACTTTTTGATTTGTAATTTATAGTTAAGATTACAGTTATAGAACATCCTTTGACCTCTAATTAAGAAAGCTTTTAACATATCAGAGACTTTCAATAACTCTAATTTTCTCATTGTTATTTATTTGACAACATTTTCCCCATTCATTCTGTTCTCTATGTGCTAATATTTGTCCCAGATCCTTCCATCTCCCAATGCTCTCTTGCAGTCATCATGTATAAATTTATTAAGGTTCCAAGGAGCTATTCATGTTGCAGAGGTCAATGAAGTGTTGACATTTAAACTACCAAGGACATTAGTGGGATGGGAGAGGAGACCCAATATAAGATTTAGTAGGAAAAGGACTTTATTTGCCCAAATCCAGCTAAAAATTATTTTTCGTGAGCAGTTTCCAGAGGAGATTTACTTCATAGATATAGGCCATTAACTTCAGAGGTCCTTCAAAAATGGAAAGTAAAGTGACAATGTCGCCAGTGATGGCAGTGCTAACTTGTATATAAACAGAGTATATGGCTATACATTGAAAATAGGGTGTAGATTATGACAGTCTTAACAAATGGTTCCACTTTACCAGTGAACCAAAATTCTAAGCAGTCTCGTTCCATTAAACACACCACTTTCTATGCCCTTCTCCATATTCAAGAAGGATAAACATATTGACAGGCAATTCTCTCTTTACATTATCAGCTAAGAGAAGTATAGAGGAAACATAAACCTTCTCAGATTATATGAAAGCATTTAACAGCAAGAATGAACAATGTCATGGTTGATAAATCTGAGCTATGACAAGAAAAGTCAGAAACATTAAAATTATTTTCAATGACAGCAAATAAATTATTTGGGAGGGAATAAAGGCTGTGTACATGCTAGATTTTAGACTTGTAATGCAGAAAAACATATTTATCCTAGAAAATATTTGCTTTCTCAAAATGCTTATTTCAAATTCTGCATGTTATCAAAACAAAAATTTGACCCTATCTATCACACATCTTGGAGACAATTATCTATAAAGCCTTAGCAGAATTGCATCTGTGGAAATTATTACACTGATCGAACTTTTGCAGTTGACATACCTATACTTAATCAGTGTTGTTTATGTTATATGGTAAATAAAATAGCTGAACACTAGTTTTAAGCTACAAACTAAACCAAGCACAGAGACCACATTAAGCAGTTGAACTGATAAATTAGTAACATGCTGAAGGAGTGGAAAGAACTATAGCTTCAAAATTTGAAAACTATTTCTCTATTAGAACTCGGGAAAATATTTAAAAGATCATATTCAGTTGGTATATTTACAAAATAACCAATTAATATTCAAATTCTTTGACATTTGATGTTTTAATATGTGTGTGTTTGATTTTAATGGAAAAGGACAAATGAGGTCAATTTTATGGGATTGAAATACAAAGGGACTACATCCTTAGTTAATCACATAAAACTCTGGCAGGAACTTTTTCCCTGAAGTCATAAACTGCAATGATAGGTGTAATAACTACCACATCTGAGGAAGCCAGAGATTCTTATATTAAAAAACACATCCTCAGTGGGGAGTTATTATTTAATGAGTACAGAATTTCTGTTTGGGATGTTGAAAAAGTTCTGGAAATGAACAGTGATGATGGTAGTACAACAATGTGAATGTACTTCATATCACTTAACTATGCCCTTAAAATGGTTAAGATGGTAAATTTTATGTTATGTGCATTTTACCACAATTAAAAACACAATTTTTATTTTTATTATTTTTTCTGAGAAAGATTCACCCTGAGCTAACATCTGTCACCAATCTTCCTCTTTTTGCTTGAGGAAGATTAGCCCTGAGTTAACATCTGTTGCCAATCTTCCTTATTTTGTATGTGGGTTGCTGTCATAGCATGGCCACTGACAAGTTGTGTACGTCTGCACCTGGGAACCAAACCCAGGCTGCCCAAGGGGAGTGTGCCAAACTTAACCACTAGGCCATGGGGCTAGCCCTACAATTTTTATTTTTAATAAACATAAATAAAATTAAATTAAATTTAAAAAATGTCCTGTCACTAACATGCATCCATTGGAAAATGAAATTTTATTTTCTTTTTTTTCCTTACTGGAACATGACATATATTACAAACATCAGACTAGAGAAAGGAAGGGGGGCTCTGTCATCAAGCTGATAACCACTGGGTTGCATCTGCTTGTTTAAATGGGAAAGATAACATCTAACTGAAAACTATGTGATAAACGGAGAAAGGCTGAATCTTAATACTTTAATTCTAAACCATGAAATTCTAAGTCTACTTTGGATTAAGAAATTTAAGACTGATAAATGACGAGTGAAATTTAATTTCTGTTTGCTTCCGAATGTATGCACTTCTGCAGATGATTTATAAGGCCAAAGAATGTTATGGCACTATGGATATGTGAAATGAGATCAGCTCCTTTCTGACACATGAGCTCCTTTGACAAAGTTGCTGGCACTTTTCTCTTTTGGACCCACTGGAAATCCATTTTAAATCCTGTGCCTTTCCTAGCTCAAATTCAGGACTATTGCAGATACAAGTGGAAGGCAGCATGCATGAACTACCTTCAGCCACTTAGGTTTTCAGAAAAATCTTGTCATGCCTAATTTTCTTACCTGTGCATTCCAATATGAAAACTTAACTTCCCATCTAATCCCCACATAACTTGTGATCATGTTTTTAAGGAACTGAGTATCATGGTTGCTTGGCTGTGGTATCACTGTTCACACAGCTGTTTCTAACTTTAGTTAGCTTGTCAACAATGGGGAATGGTGGAGATGGCTAAGACAACTGCTCAACTGGAGCACACAAGCAAAAAAGAAAAAACACCCAAAGCTTGGGGCAAGATCAATTTTACCCCATTAGAAATCTTTAAATGTTTTCACAATTCATATTAATAAAATTTCTGAAAGTCTTATGGAAATCAGGAGAAAAATATTTTTTTCTAATGAATAGTGTGATTTTCCTGTCTTTCCGCTTGCTCAGCTCCTCCATATTTGCTATGGAACAAGCAGACTAAGTTAATATAGCTATAATTAGGAAAAAAAAATTATTAAGACTTCAAAACTGTAGGTCTTTTGAAACTAGCAGAATGAGCATCTTCACCAAATTTCCCAGGGAGCAGTAAGCCTCTCTCAGGGTTAAGAATGAACAAAGCTTCTTTGAGAGGAAGCAGAAGGGAAAGAGGCTGACAGTGAGGCTGGCTTGCTATTCTTAGTCTTGACGAAGCTGGTTGAGGCAGCTTTGGCACAAGAATGAATTATTTGTGAGTCTGTTGCTGGCAAAGCCAATTTACATGAGGGATATGGGACATTTTAAAGCTAAGGAAATGCATGTAAAACAAAAACCTTTTACAAGAACGATGGCACATGTTTGGCCAAAAGCAAAAGTACAAAACAAGTAGTCTATTTCTCTTAATGTCCACTTCATGAGCTTCATTTCTTTACCACTATTTTGCCCACTCCAGAAAAAAGCTTTTGAATGCTCATTTTCAGTAACAGAAGGTTGCAATATTATCACCACCCAGGGATGCCTGAATTTAAAATGAAGGGACCCAAAGACTCATAATTTAACCCAAATGATTTGCTACAATTATTAACGGTAGAATACTAAGCCTCGGTGCTGGTGAGATTTCGACACAAGACTTTCTTGACCTCCTTCCATTTGGCAACCACACCACTGTCTTCCTGCGCTTAAGGCCAGTCTTGTAGCGGCAGAAAGTGGGGCAGCTCAGAAAGAGGCGACAATTGCTCCATTTTAAATTGTAGGTGGCAGCACATCTCAGTAATAGCTATTTTATCCACTCTGCAAGTTTTGTGTGCTCATAATATATTTAAGTTTTATTTTCTGGACATGATAACTATGATTTTAAACTTCAGTTCTCTACATTCTTCAGAAAGAAGAGTCATGTTGCAGATATTAATATAACACCAAACTTTTAACAGATTTTAACCCTATAAGATAGACATTTTCAGAACAAATTAGAATCGTTCCTATCCTCTTATACATACCATCCAAATGGACCCATGGTGGAGCCTGATCAAGAGTGGTTATGACTGTGATGTCCCATGGGCTTTAATTTGCCCTAGACTTCTAAGTTTCCTGAGAACCTCTGTATACATAGGGCCTGGAACACAGTGGCCACATTAATGATATTTGTCGACGATAATTTAGATTTTTTTCTTAAAATGATGAATTAGAGTTATCCGTCTGTAAAATAATAATTTTCTGTACTATACCATAGTGCTGCCACCATTGGGTGTTTTGCCTATCTATGCACTCTTCTGCTTCCTTCCCTGCCTGCGGGTGACCGTCCATGGCCATTTTGTCCACAGCAAAGTGCGATACGATGTTAGGAGGTTTAATTTTATTACTTGTGTATGTGTCTATAGCAGCACAATTCCCTTATCCTAATTTATTGATTCTAATCTGCCTTGTATCCCTGGAACTCAGATGACTGACTTATCCAAGTTGACGGAAGAATCTGTGGGACTGGAACAGAAGACTCTGACATATGGAATGTATATATACTAAGTCCTCTTCTGCTTCCTTCCTGGTGGGCAAGATGTTGCTACACTGTAAAAATTTCAGGCCGAAGTAATATAATTATACGAAAGCTTCTGTTTGCAAAATTTATTTTGAGAAAATGGCTACAAACCCAATTCTGTCATTACTATTCTTTTCAGCAAAGTAATCGTTTGTGACCCATAATGAGATTCCAGTTACAAATTCCCATTAACATCAGGTAAATGTGAAGGTAATTTTTTTGATCAGGTTGCAAGAAGAAAACATGCTCAATATTAACTTATTACATTTTTAAATAAATTCGTGTAAAGAATGAGTAACTATGTTCTGTCATGTAACATGGCAGAAAATGTCTATAATGCTTCGTGTATTAACAACTTATTTATTTTGCCAGGCAAGAAAATACATAGTGAAATTCAATATTCATGCATACAAATGTATCTTTGTGTGAAACGGGTGGAAAAAAACCCAACCAAATCTGGCAGTCTGAAGACTGTTTTCTCGTAGGTAGAAATGGAGAGAATGAGGTTTTACAATTTCCTATGCCTTATATAGTGCATGAAATTAGAAAATAATAATATTTACCCAAAGATAATCAAGGCACAAAACCATGTTTCTTTGTCATTAAGGAATTATCACATTACATCAAAAAAAAAATCACATTTAGAACACCTCACTTGAGGTACTGAGTCCTTTTCTGGGAGCCTTTAGTGCAGTCAAAACCATGTAAGTTAGTCATGGCATCGCCAAGAAAGTAATTTTGGTTGAAATAATCAAATGAACTGTGCTATTATATCAGATCATAGAAACAGCTTATAACAGATATGCTGGAAAATAAAGACAGAAGAGGAGATAGAAAAAGGGTACATTTAACAACAGACCATGAAGTGGTTGAATCTGCTAAAACTTTAAATGAACGGTGAACTCTGAATTTAGTAAGTGACAAGAATGTTGGCGTCCAATAAAGGCTGGTGCCAGATAAATGAGCCTCTGGCCCAAAGCTGACTCCTTGAAACACTAAGAGCAGAAACTCTAGTGCTGTAGCACATTGCTCAGTTGAAAACTGTATACATCTCAGTTTTCTCATCTGAAAAATGGAGATGTTGAACTAGACATCCTTCAAAATATATTTCAACTCAGAGCCAGTGGAAGCAATACAATGTGATTTTTCAAATCAACTTAAAAAATCTAATGCTATGCTTGGTCTAGTTCCCTAGTGGGGTATCTGACTTTATTTTTCTCATACAGAAAAAAAATATAGTGTAACATGCTGCTTTTAATTTTACACAATGTTTTAAGTATCTATACCAAATACTAATAGTGATGATAATAATAATGTCTAGGTATCAAATATAATTACCATTTGGAATGCGGCCATCTGTTTGTGCTCTGATATTGACAATACAAACTAGAACACACATCTTTATTTTACTAAAGGGCACTAAGTCTACAGCCATACCACCCTGAATGCGCCCGATCTTGTCTAAAGGACACTGACGATATTCTTTCTGATTATTTTCTCATTAGGCTTGTGGTGGAAAGTCCAGGGTGTGGATGACACACTGTGACATGCCTACTATATCTCTACAAGAAAGGGAAGAGA
The DNA here is from genome assembly GCA_031878705.1 of Tapirus indicus. Lineage (NCBI taxonomy): Eukaryota > Metazoa > Chordata > Mammalia > Perissodactyla > Tapiridae > Tapirus > Tapirus indicus. The sequence goes on from CM062926.1 coordinate 89,806,260, forward strand.
AAAGGACCAAAGATTTTCAAAGATCCTTTAAATGTGAAACTGTAACTTAAGTCGTTGGATTTGATGTAAAAGCAAATAGGAAGAATAGCTCTTTTAATAGTTAAGATCACGTTAAAGTGCTGTCTGATTCCTAAATCAGACCCGCACGTATCTGGTTGCTCATTCCTGTTACGGTACAGAGGATCCTGAGGCGTCCCTACTATGACTGGAAGGGACATCTGTTGTCCTGGCCGGCTGGCTCCCTGCACCGCTCATCACAAGGTAGCCCTGTAAATAGAACCACTGTGGGAAGGGCCTGAACAGGGAGACCCAGCTCCATAAATGCCACAGCGCTTCAGGGAGACGGAAACTGAGCCAGGTGGAGCTGGGAAGAGCACTTAGCCTGCTCGACCGTGGTTTCAGTAAATACAGTGCTGAACATCACAGCGGGGAGAGAGATTTTCGTCAAGGCCAAAGTTTACCAAAAAAAAGGAGGAGGAGGAAGAGGAAGAAAGAAGATAACTTTGGGGAAAGAGAGTAAAAAAAAATTGTTTCCATGGCTGTGAATCTAAATTTTATAGCCTTGGGGAGGATAATGCTCTCCTTAAGATTGTTTTCCTCTATAAGACCTGACTGAAGCGTCGTAAGCTACAGTACAGGAACCAGGAGAGACCATTCTACTACCCAGATGGCAGGCTATAGCATGGGTTCAAGCCCGAATGAATTAAGGAGTCTCTAGCCCAAAGTGACTCCCTGGAACACAGACCCTGAGCAGAGACTCTGCAGTCCTGTGGGACATCGCTAAATTGAAAATTGTTGTTGGTGTTAGCTCCTGTTTCCCTCTCACTTTCCTTCCAGCCACGCACCCTTCTTGCACTTGCCTGTGGTCTACAGAAGTGTAGCCGGCAGGAAGGGACACTACAGAGCTAGACCACAGCTCAAGTTTAGTGTCATTACACTTTAATTCATGCTCTAATGTTGTTTGATAATATTTGATACTCACTGCCCTTGGATTGTGTGAACGGCATAAATAGAACAATCAAGAAGGTTTACCCCTTCCTTTTCCCTCCACCCTCTTTCCTAATGGACTTGTGACTAGTACTCAGAAATATTTTCCTTTAAATGGAGACAAATCTGGAATTATAGTACCTCGTGTTCTGCTGTCAATTCCCAGTCAAGAATCAGGACCCTTGTTATCCGTTTCTATGTCCCCCCCCCCGCCCCCGAACAAGGAAGCCTTTGAATGGAAGTTTACCTAGGGGAGGTGGTTGTGGTTCAATACGTATCTGGGGGTGAGGGTCGGGTAGAACTGAGGGAGAGGAGGTGGAATTGTGTGTGTGGGGGAGGGAGGGGTGCATCAACGCCGAGGATGAATTTCATCTGTTACTCCTTCTTCTCTAGGAGTGGTTTTGCAAGTGAACCCACTCCATTTGAGTAAATATGAAACCAGCCACTTGACTTCGGTGATAATACTTTGTAGCCTGGGGCAAAAAGCCTGCTCCCCTGGCCCTATCACCCCCTTCACCATGAGTCAGTGGTACTTAAATAGAATCTCAGCAGGCTGGAGCTGGCCACACAGGGACAGCGTCACCCTTTTGGCCCTGACAGGCTGTATCCACTCAAGCAAACAACTGCTGTAAGGGTTTGAGTAGGGGGAAAAAAGCAAACAAAAAAACCCTAATACTGCGTTCTAGGTCTTTCTATGCATTGACAACATACCGACTCTTCAACAAGTTTGGGAGTTTGAAGTTTACTCAAACTTTCTGAGCCCTGAGGCAATTGCTTAGAGGATTAAAGGTCAAGGGTGAAAAAAATCTCCCGATTCCTTATGCGTGTGTATGTATGTGCACATGCGCACGCATGTGTGGCCATTAAGACACATACTTTAGGTTCAAGCCGTTTTGGGCAATGTGTTAGTTCTCACCCTTGCATCCCACCTCGTTTATCTCGTCCCTTGTGGTGCAGAACTCCAAGCTGTGAATCAGGGTCCGGTCATATTCCTCGGCCATGGCACGCCAGTTCATACTGTCCCTCTCGAGGATGTCCAGCTGCTGCTGTAGGTTCTTTGCAGACACATTAGAGCAGTTCTAAAAATGAAAGGGAACGGGCAAGACAGCAATGAGACGAATATGCTATTTACCTGCATTATTAGATTCACAAAGGACACCTTGTAAAAAAGTAAATAGACTGCTAATTTATTTTACCTTAAGCATATTTGAATATAATGATTTCGGAAAGAAGTCAGACACCCAACGAGATGGGAAAGGCAAATTGTTACATTTTCAGTCTTGAAACTTCAGTTTTGAAGATTTGCTCATGACACCCAGCTCCTCAGAGACACCATTCATTATAAGGTATAATTTTTACTTCAAAAAGGCATAAAATATGCATCAGAAATATTCGGCTTCTGCACTATAATTTTCCTGTCAACTTGAGTTTAACCTCGGGTTCATTATGCATGTGCGCCAATCTCTTCTCAGCACAGAAGGCTGCTGAGGCCAAGGCCAGACTTGGATTGGAGAACAATTTACATTATTTGTGCAAAGTGAGACATCTTACTTGTTTTTTCTTTTTAAACTAATAAGATAAAACTCTTTAAAAAGAAAGTTCCTTCTTGGAAAAATAGATTCTATTAACGGCAACAGATATTTTGTATTTCTCTTTCTTTCAGTTAAAAAAATAGTTTAGGTTTTCTGCATTCCATAAAGTTTAGTGGATATCTTAAATGAATTTTAAAACAAAATCGGCCATATTATTTTATTAATGTTATACTCATTGGATAGATTAACATAATCTTTTCTTTCCTCAAATTAGGAGTTGGGAGAAGAATATTTCTTTAAAAAAATAGGAGCCCATGGGGCCTCCCGGTGGCGCAGCGGTTTAGTTCACACTTGGCAGCCCGGGGTTCGCAGGTTCGGATCCCGGGCGCCTGCCAACACACTGCTTGTCAACCATGCCGTGGCGGCATCCCATATAAAGTGGAGAAGGATGGGCACGGATGTTAGCCCAGGGCCAGTCTTCCTCAGCAAAAAGAGGAGGATTGGCGACACATGTTAGCTCAGGGCTGGTCTTCCTCACCAAAAAAAAAAATAGGAGCCCACTGTGTTATTTATGAAAATTTGATCCAGAATTATTTCCTTCTCTTTTAGCCTCCTTTGTTAAGGTCAGTCCAGTGGAATAACGTAGATCCAATGACTGGTACCCAGAGCACTGGGTGGAGCCAGAAAGCTTGGGCTCCTCCATTCCAGCTTTTATGGATAAAGCAGCTTCTCTGAGATCAGATTCTCCATCTATAAAATGAGGGTCCTAGGCTCCACGATCTTTCGGATACCTTCCAGATCTGGAATGCTAAAGCAGCATTGTCCAGTGGAAATATAATGTGAGCCACATAAGTAATTTTAAATTTTGTAGTAGTCATATTAAAAAGTAAAAAAGAAACAGGCAAAATTAATTTCATAATATAGTTCATTTAAACAAATATGTCCAAATATCATCATTTTAACATGTAACCAAATATAAAAATATTAGTAAGGTTTTTTTCAGACAATGTCTTTGAAATCTGGTGTGTATTTCACACTTAGGGCACATCTCAATTGTTGCTAAATTTCTATCAGAAATATTGGATCTGCATTTAAATTTCATAGTTTACAGTTTTAAAAGTAGATTCATATATCCAAATTGTTCCCAACATACTTAAAAGCTTTCCAATAACTATGTTGAGTATCAGTTTTTAAATTAAATTAAAAGTTTTGTTCCTTGGGGCTGGCCCGGTGGTGTAGTGGTTAAGTTTGCGCATTCCGCTTTGGCGGCTCCGGGTTTCGCTGGTTCGGATCCCGGGCACGAACAGACGCACGGCTTGTCAAGTCATGCTGTGGCAGTGTCCCATATAAAGCAGAGGAAGATGTGCATAGATGTTAGCCCAGGGCGAGTCTTCCTCAGCAAAAAAGAGGAGGATTGGCGACGAATGTTAGCTCAGGGCTAGTCTTCCTCACACACACAAAAAGTTTTGTTCCTTAATTGCATTAAGCACATTTTAAATGTGAAAACCCAATTGCCATATTAGACACACAGCTCTACAATTTTATTTTTTAAATTAACATGAGAATAGATGTATTAAACAAGACTTTTATAATCAGATTTTTTTTCTCCTTAATTTTTTTTCTTTTGTTATATGTAGCAGAAACTCACCACAAATAACTACCCTGATGGTTTCATATATTTTTTAGGCAATCTGCCTGGTTTCTTTCATAATGTAGCCCAAATCCCAGCTACAATTAGCTATAAATAATGGTGTTCTAAGTTGCTTACAGGCCGCTGCACTGATGAGATGATATCCACTCCCAGGGAAAGGGCCAGCTTATGGAGATGGTCTATATGGGCCTGCTTTTCCTGAGAGTGACTGAGACAAATCTGAACATCGTGAGCATCATCCAGTTCCTTTGGCTGTTCTAGAAACTCCAGTTCTCTTGATCTGATGAGATGTCCCGCCTGGAATTTTGGACATTAACAATTAGCATGGGTTTCATACTTTTATGAAGACAGATTTTTTTAAAGCTGATTTCCTATAACATACATTACTAGCTGGTCAAAATGCTGCCAAGCCCATCAATAATTATTAGTATTATAGCCAAATAAGTGTTACAATGCTGCATCAATAGGTGAAATTGAGGGACTAACGATGTCAGTTCTGTTAAAGAAGAAAACACTCTTTTTGATCCCAGCCTAAAACCTTAGCAAGATCTAAATGTGTGATCTGAGTAAATTCAGAGGCTATTTTGAAGGGATATCAATACCTCTATCTCCATTTTCTGTTAATAGAGGCTAATACTATGATTTCTTTTTAAAAAAAGAACCAACAAATTTACTGAGCACTGTATGATGTCAGATACTTGAGATACAAAAAAAATTGAATTTATTTTCTTCCTTCAAAGAGCTTACACTTGAGTTGGTGGGAAAAGAGCTATGTTTATCAAAAAGTAATTAGGAATCAAGATGTTGAATATGACAGATGTGTGGAATAAACAATGAGAGTTCTGGGAATTTAGAAGAGAGGGAAATCACTGCAAGTAGGCAGGATTGTTGGAAAGAGGGTCAGTGTTTAGATAGTAGAGAGGAGAGCAAAGGACCTGTCAGATAATGGCAGCCTGCAAGTCAAGGCTTAGAGTTAGGAATGTGTGCGCCATCTCTGAGGGACAAGAAGAGCTCAGTTTGGCTGGAACATAAGGGAGAATGGGGCAGCGTGCGAGAAAAGTTAGGGGCCAGATTGTGGAAGGCGTCTAATATCAGAATAAGCGATTTGGCCTTTCTTTATTACACAATAATATATATTTAATTTTACAGTTTAAAATGGAGGGTCTTCTGGACATCCACAAGTCTTACTTTTTCCTTGACTTGGTGGAACTGGACTGTCTTGTACAGGATATCCTCATAATCTCGGATTCTCTCTTTCTGTTTTTGATGGAGCTGAATAAGGTCCTTCAGTTGTTGAGAGTTCTCTTTCACAGGAGCTCCTTTGCCACTTAAGTCTTCTGATTCTTTTATAATGTACTGAACCTCATCATTCAGTTGCTAAAAAGTTAAAAGCAATAAGACAAATCCAGCTTTTAGACAGCCTTTTACTTTACAACTGACTATATGATGATATAAATAATGTCATTCTCTCATTTGTTATCATATACTTATTGTGAGCCTCACTCCCACCCCTGCAAATTCAGGCATTGTGCTTGATGCTAGGGATATAGTATTCCATCCCCATCTTCTCAGAAATTTTTTAAAAATTATGAGCAATGCAAAAAAAGTGTTTCAAAACTAGGTGGTGAAATGGAAAGTCATATATTTCTATGACACACCAAATATTCTAGTCATCTGTTAAGTAAACATATTTTAGATATTTTATGAAGCCATGATCATCTCTGATATTTAATACAGACTAGAATCAGGTGGTATGGTAAGAACACCAAGAGAAGACAGTGTAAAAACATGCTGGGGAATTACTTGCCCTCTGTGATAAAAGAATGATCAGAATGAACCACCAGCTGAGCAGCACAGTAGATATGCTGCTTTAAAAATGGTCACCCCAGAATCCACAAATAGCCACCACATGTAGGGGAGGATAAACCACCTTCCCTTTTACCCAGCACTGCTCAGATATCCCTTACAGGAATTCAGATCCTGGGGTAGAAGTTACAAAGAGTGGACAACTCAAAGAGGAAGCCACTATAATTTCAGGAATGGATCTTATATCAAAGATAAAAGTAATGGGAATGACTTAGGCTAAGGAAATAATCTTGAGAAGAGCAACCTAATAAGATTCTTCAAGTTGAAATCAAGCCTGTGGGCATCAAATATATGCATGTCACAGTGAGAGAGCCAAAGAAGCTTGGGAATAGTCCCCAGTTCAGAGGAGTCTATACACACACACACACACTCTCACGCCTGTGGAGGGGCATGTGCATGTGTGCACACAAAATGCAAATAAACATATAACATAGGGTATATTGAAGAACCTAACATGTATGCTAATTTAATTTTCTAAGAGTTTAGAGGAAAGAGTTCACTATGGGCTACAATGGTGTGTGTTTTGTGTGTGTAGGGTGGTTATATACTACATCAGTTTTGTCTTAAAGAAATCTAAAATAGATATTCCCTAAATCTTCAATCTTTTGACTCTGGCATTCTTTAAAGCCAACACTAACAAAGTAGTGACAAGTAGATACGCAGGTGTTGAACTTTGCAGCAAAGGACAAGAATCTAGGCAGAAAGATAAAGTGACTGGCTACTATTTTTGGCAGTCCTGTTAGGTCTAGGGGTGGCAGGAGGTGGGGGGTATGGAATGCATTTAGCAGTCAGAGTCTGGGAACATGACTCAGGGTTTTCTCTCTCATATCCTGAGGGCTGTCTGAGATGGAGAATGGGAGAGCACAGCAAAATTCCTGGGAGGGTGGTAGGAGCCTGGGGTTTCAGTGGGTGGGGACAGTGACATCATAGTGGTAATTTCAGGGATGGGGGCCAGTAGAATCTCTGTGTCAGAGGTTGACCATCCCTGCTCTGAGATGTTTCAGTCTATAACACGTCTATACCCCTTAGGAAAATAATTAGCGTGGATATATATGATAAACACATTAATAAGGAAATAATTTAATGTAAATTAAAATAATCTAAGATAAGAATATACTAAAGATATTTTGTAGCCTGCATGTTTGTGTATCATCAAATATAGAACACTGATGGAAAACAGTAAGAAAAATGTGTTTTGAAAGTGGATTTTTAGAAAGGCAATGCTTTTGTTTAAAAAAATAGTAATTCACCAGTCTGTGAAAATTAATTAGGTAAACTGCAACCAAACAGTTTTTAATTTTTTTTGCATTCACCCAAGTCCATCGATCTATTTCTTCACCTGGAATTGAGGCTTCATTTCATTCCACTTTTTCCGTAGACCTAAAATGGTCTGGAGGCTCCCTCCAAGGTCAAGTGCAGACACAGGCATAAGTGCTTCCTGAAGAAGTTTTAAGTTGTGAGTAGTCTGAAATAAACATTGGAAGTTATGAATATGTATTCTTAGACATCACCAGCAAATACGATATGATCATTCCAGTGATGATGTGCTGTGTCATCAAACTTTTCAATCTCCATGAAAAAACTTACCACCTCGAGTGAGCTTGCGGTTCTAAACCACTAATGAACAAAAGCACAGGCCCTGGGTTTCCTTTACCTTTTTAGTTTTTATTGTGGTACTATATATATAACATAATTTATCATTTTAACCATTTTAAGAGTGCAGTTCAGTGGCATTAGTACATTCACATTGGCATGCAACTATCACCACCATCCACCGCCAGGACTTTTTCATCATCCCAGACAGAAACTCTATACCCATTAAACACTAACTCCTCATTCCCCCTCCCCTGAGCCCCCTGTAATCTCTACTCTGTTTTTTCTATGAATTTGACTCCTCTAGGTACCTCATGTAAGTGGAATCATATAGTATTGATCCTTTTGTGTCTGGCTCCTTTCACTTAGCCCAGTGTTTTCAAATGTCCTCCATATTGTAGCATGTGTCTGGATTTCATTCCTTTTTAAGGCTGAAAAACATCCGGTGCACGTTCCCTCACCTTTCTAAGTTGCTCTTTGAATGCTCCCCACTGCTGTTTCACAGGCTTGCTTGCAGTGGCATTAAGTTGCCATGCCATCCGAAGGCGGCCGAGTTCTTCCCTTTCTGCCTTCTGTCTTTCCATAGTGTTCTCCATAAGGTGCACCTCATTTTTCACATTTAATATTTCATTCTCTTTTGCCTGTTAAATTAATAATCCACATAATGGCTTTTCTTACGCAAGAAATACAACATTTTTGCATAAAACGATTCTAGGAGTCAAAGGATTGATCACAGCCAAAGCAGAGCACAGTTCTGATACCGAGACAAGTCTGAAAAGACTGTGTGAGGCACTGCAGGGATCTCAGAACCCATATTCTATGCTTGGATAGCAGGTCCCGAGTTCTTCAAGACTCCAGTGGTGTTTGAGTACCCTGCTATGGTCTAGTTATTTCCCAGGCTTGAGGGGTGATTGAGCACTGGGATCCAGAAATGTTGAAGTCAAGATTACTTTAATGCATAAGTTTTGAAGTGTATTGCACTTTTTATTTTAACACACTCAGAATATGTCAAAATCTCAATATCAGGGAATACTAGGGGGCAGCTTGTCTTGGGCCTATTTTTCTCTTTAAACTATCCCATTGTATATATTACAACTATTTTAAATTTCCCTAGTGAGCAGTTCCTCAAGTTACTCCCTTTTGTGAGAACTGAATTGTGCGGCTATATATCTCTATATTTGCCTGTCTATTGTGCACCAGAAACACAATATCTAAATTCAAAGACTTCTTACCAACTTCCATATATTCTGGATGACTGATTTGAAATCCTTTAAACAATGGTTTTAAACAAGGAGAAATTCAATTGGAGGCTGAAGGATAAGAGAGGTAAAGAGTAAGACTAAGTATTTTTTTTATGTGCAAACATCAAAAAATGCGGAAGAATATTTGTTTGGCAAAACAGTGGTTTTTACTTTGATGGCCAGCCTTTCTCAATAAGTCCTTGAATTTCTAAGGAGCAAATGCACATGGATTTCTATAAAGGCAATGACAGCTAAGTATCTAAAAGATAAGGAACCTTTTAGATTGTAGTCAGAAGACAGTGTTTTAAGTATGCAACAAAATATTTTAAATAATAGGCCATCTTATTTTTAAACTATTTTAAATGACATTAATATTGCACATTTATATTTTTATATTAATTTGAACATTATAAAAGTGTCAACTAATTTCAAAAAATATAATTGCAGGTGCTAAGTGAGATTTCCTCTATGATTTTGGGGATCTAGTAATAAAATGATGTGTTCTGTAATTAAGATGAATAAGATGCTACTACTATAAAAGATATTAGACAACTATAACAAGACCCACAAATATATTTTTTATCTGTGCTATTAATAAAGTTAGGGTATCTTTCACACATTATTAAGAAACTATTAATCAAAATGTAATATAGTATATAATTTAATGTAAACTTGAAAATTGCAACATGCCAGTTGCAGATATAACCAAAATTGGTCTGAGTAATGTCTAGAAAAGGGAGAACTACAGGAAGATTTGTTGATATTTAGCTAGCAGGATTCAAGAAGAGTGATTGCGTATTTGGCAACTTAAGTATTTTGGCCACTCAGGAAGATTAAATAATTTGCCTGAGGTTTGGTTAGTAAACACACTATTCCTTCTACTTCTGTGTAAGGGCATGGAAAAATTTGCCATAATCTGATCTAACTAGGGCACTAAATGATCCATTTTCCATTTAGAATCACACACAACCAATGGTCTTCTGACGTCTTGCTTTCCGGATACCTCTATAACAGGAAGGCAGTATCCCATAGAGCAATCTTGGTATTCACCACTATAAATCAGTAAATTGTCACTTTCATCAGATGTCTGCCAGATTTCTGGCCTAAATTGGTTCCTTTGATTGGGATTACATTTAGATAAACTGAAAATATGAGCCACAGCAACCCAAACAAGAACAGAACACTCAACGGAAAATGCCAGCTGGCCTTCTTCTTAAAAACCAAACTGGTTACCACATTTCAACAATAATGTTTGTTTAAAAGCCTAATGGTCCAAAAGGTAGAAAGAGAATAAAAATTGTATTTTATTTGCTTTACCAACAATTTCATATCTCCAACTGTCACTGAACCAATAAAGTTAACCATTATGTGGGCCTTAATTCTTACCAATAGGAAGGACGTTAGTTATCATATGACAATGGTAAGGACGTTGGGGTTAAGTGACCATGTTTATAATACCAAGATAAAAGACTACCAAGGGGTATAGTAAAATATACACTATTTCTGAGAACTTTAAATGGGCATATGAATATCATGATAGCATAAGTTTATTTAGATGTAGATAAAAACATGAGTTGGAATGGGTTTCTGCTGTACATCTTAAATGAAAATCTGACTGTACAATCTTCAACATTCTAAATAAGTAATAAAGGACTTCTGTTTCCGGGTAAGATGGAGTAGCCAGTGGCAGAACAGTGCTTCCACTTAGAACAACTAGAAAAGCCGGATAGAATGCAGAAAGCATCTCTCTGAAGGCAGCAGAGAGCTGCTGTGGCAACAAGAACCAAAGAGGCTGAGACTCCAGAGAAGGAAGAGCCTGACCTCGCCGTCACCACTTTTGCTTCATAACGCCTGACATTCAATAAATGTTCACTAGTCCTGCCAAGACAGGACCACATCACTGGAAGCCAAGAGAAAAATTATACAATAAAAACAACTCCAGATCCCCATATTGAAATTAGCCGGCAAACACTTTAAAATGCCCATAATTAAAATGGTCAAGAAAGTATAGGAAACATGGAGAAAGAGAGGACAAGAAAGAGAATTTCATCAGCAATATAAATCTAATAAAGAAGAACCAACTGGAAATTCCAGAACTGGAAAATAAAATTTCTGCAATGAAATTAGTAATAAAAAAGATAGGCAAAAAATGCAGTTTGCAAATATTTTAATTCCCTATGAGTGCAAATTAGAGAAGTACACAATCAAGAGATGGAAAAGGATATACTGAACAAAGTAAAAATGTAAAAGATAGATAGATGATAGATAGATAATAAATGATCCAAGTAGAAAATAGTTATTTTTTAGAATAAAGCACCTGTATGACATAAGAATATGGACAAATTGCTTAGCAAGTTTTCTCTGTTGCTTAAGGATAGTGTTAGATAAATTAGAACTATTTGATGCATAGTCTTTTTCCACATAGATTTAACAAGAATGGCCTTCAAACAGCAAAGATGAAACAAAGACGATAAAGAGAAAATTGTAGCTCAAAGTAGATGAGGATAGTTAGACAAAACCTAACTCTTCTAAATGAATTCAGGCTCCAGACTGGGATGAATCACATCTCAGAGTACTGAGAAAATTGCAGATGTCAGTTAGTTTTGCAAATCTACAGAAAATTAGAGAAAAGAAAATGCCCTGATTCTAAAAAGGGGGAAAAGGGTGGCTACATAATTTACAGGTTGGTGAGCTTTACATTGAAAACGAATGCGATAAATTCATTGTTGATCAAGCAGTTTGTGAGCACTTTGGAAAGAATGTCTTAATGGCTAGGGGTCAACCTGATTTATGCCAAATTATATTTATGTAATTGATAGGATACTAGGTAGGTGGACCTTCCTTTGAGCAGTGTCTCCCATGATAGATTTAAGAAAAAGGTTGTGAAATAATGGTTGAAGTAAAGTACTACCGGGAGCACCCATGACTGTTCAAAAAACTGATTAATCAACCGATTGCTTAATGGATTGGAATGTCAACCTGCCCATCAGACACTTTTATGAAAGATCTAATTGCAGCCACAGGAGGCTTACTTACCAATGTATAGAACTAAAGCCAGGAGAGATGGCTAATGTAGTAGGTAGCAAGTTCAAAATTAGTTTAACGAGATGGAATGATGAGTGAAGGCTAACAAATGGCATTAAGTAGAAATAAATATAAAGGCCCACATCTGTATGTAAAAGATAATTAGCTGGCACAGATATAAGAGAAGAGAGACCTAGCTTGGTAGGCATCACAATAAAAATGTGATAGGGGTTTTACTCCCCCACAAGCTTAATACGAACAGGCAAAGTAAAATTATTGCTGAAAATGTTGGCATAATCTTAGGTCTCACTAGTCAAGAATGATGTCAACTTTGTTGTACTTTGTTCTGAAGTTGTACTTCACTTTTTGGTTACATTTTATGAATGATTTGACAAACCATAGAAAATTCTGGGAGGAGGGATCAGGATGGAGAGAGAAATGAGGTTACCTCATAAATGATAGAAAAGATTTGTATGTGTTTAGCTGCAGAAAAGACCCAATTAGACATAGCAACTATTTTCAAAGTTTGAAGGACTTTCATTTGTAAGAGGAATGAAATATAAATACTACTTTTTTTCTCCTGTGTAGCTACAGAGGGTTAGAACCAGATATGAAGACAGATTTGACAACATTAAAAAAAGTGTTTTCTAGCAGCTGGTGTTGTCTAACAGTGAAATGAGAAGTTTCATTAGGAAGATACTTGAGGTATTGAAGGAGAGGTGGATTACCCATCTTTTAAATATTCTGTAGAGAACTTTATATGGGTCAGAGGTTGATAGAAGGATTCTAGAATATTTTACAGATATAACTTGAAAACTAAACTTTAGGGTACATTTCTAAATATAATGGAGCTTCACTATAAAAAGATCTGCTATAGTAAGAAATTCTTCAAAGTGAAGATTCATCCTAGACATTGTCTTTAGCCACTGGAAATTTTGTAAGAATCTTGTTGCATGTTCTCAACATAACTGAGAACTTTTGGTTGAACTTCTACTGAGAACTCTATGTAATAATAACAATGTTGCATTTGGATTATAGTCACTCTTTCTTCTTAATAATTAACATAGCCTTCAAGTTATAAGCAACAAGAGGTCTAGGACCAAATAAGCATATAAATGCTAGGTTTCAGGACTGTTCTAGGTTGAATGAAGCTAAAAAGAACTTTCTAAGCCAGCACTGCTGATTAATAGACAGTTGAACTTTTGAATTTATGATTTTGATTTTGACAAGTAATTCTTGAGGAAGGTATGACTCACTTAATGTCATTCTCACCATATTTATCAAATTAAGGAACTCAAGACCTAGGTCTTGAGTTAAAAAACTCCTCCTTAAAAATAGTTGCCACTGCTTCTCAGCTGAGTCAGACCAATGCTTAGCTTCAGCATCGTCCTCTTCCTTCTGCAGGTTTTCAGTTTGGTAAAACTCCTTAAGGCTCTGACACTGCTCCTCTACCTACAAAAAGGAGAACACAAATGAAAGTTAAGAACACTTAAAAGCATACTTGAATAAAAATAACACTAGATTCCAATAAAAGCCTATATAAAAATTAAATGGAAACTACATTTCAGAATTCTTTAAATAATTATTGAATATTGTCAATTTACTGAAAAGACATGAAAATCTATTTAGATTGTGACACACAGGACTACCACTGGATAGTAAATTGAGTTGACAAGTTTATTACCCATAAGACCTATTTACTGTAGTCAAAATCATATTTATGTATTATATACAAGTATGTTTTGCAACTGGGGACAAAAAAAGTGTGCTTCCATTTAAAGCTGAGTCTTATAATTCAGAAGAAAGACATATATATATATATATATATATATATATATATATATATATATATACGCAAAGACTATAAATCAGAAATAAATGTAAGTCAATGAAAAAATAATTAGTAAATCACAATTGGCTTCTAATCAGTGATAAACCAGAATAAGAGTACAAATAATTACAAATTTTCTGTACAAATATTAATATTAAACTGCCTCCATGAACTAATCTTATTGAGGTACATTACTTTGCCTCCCTAGAATTATATTTTCTCATTTGCTAACCACTGTAAGCAGTACTAGATTATTTTAAATCACTTTCTTTGAACAGAGCTTATATAAAATCAAATATGCCTATAGAACTACAGATTAACATGTAATTGGGTGATGTAGAAATAGTGGACAATTTTTGACACAAGTTTTTATGCATTTGAATAATACTTAATGGCTAACAGGACAAAATTCAAAGAGTGCATAACTACCAAAAGCAATCTAAATTTCAGGCAATGGTTAGTCACTATATTTTACAGACTTTAACATCATTCTTAATTTAAATGAACTTAATAGGAGAGCCTGCAAATGGCACTAAGAAACAGTTCTCTCCTCATTTCCCTTTTTCCATTTATTCACGCCTCTGTTTTGCTGATGCTTGTTTTCTCAGCCCAGAATGATCTTTCCCCAATTTTCTGCTCCTACTTATCCTTCATGAGTTAGTTAAATGAACTCAGTAAGAATTAAGCATTTATTTCCTTGGGTTCCTAATGATAGTTCTGGGATAAAGAGAACCAACCAAAGACAAGTATACACACAATGTCGTGGGCACACTGAGGAGGGACCACCAACTCTACATAGAGGACTTCCCACAAGAAGTGGCATTGGATCTGTGTCTTTCAGAATTGCCCAGGGTGAGAGGGAGTAGGAGAAGGGAATCCCAAACGGAAGGACTAACATTGTGAAGTCACAAGTGTGAAAACCCTGGCTGGTTCAGAGAATGATCAATGATCTTAGTGGGTGAAGTTCAGGTTGTACAAGCTGAGTGGTGAGAAAGAGCCTAGAGGGATAATTGTGCTGGGATAAAGCTGGCCAGCAGATTTCAACTTGTTTTCTACTGTAACTAACATGATGTGACACATTCTCATTAGTTTGAAACAACTGATAGCTATTACAATGACTCAGAATCAGCATGACAACCATCAGTATTTCAATAGGATTGTGCACCACAGGCTGGGGTGTCAATTTGATGGGCTGTCAGTTATGTGCAATTTTCAAAATGTAAACTTTAATTCATCCTCTTTTCATAACTGTTCAAAAAAGCCTCCTTGAATGCAAATGAGAATGATGTCATTATAGGAATTCCCTTGAATCTGTACTAGTTTGTTTTTTAAGTGAATTAATGATAAACTTTAATACTTTATCCACTTTTGGTAGAAGTTATTTGCAACAAGCTTCACACATTACATTTGTCAAATTACCTGAATTTCAGGAGGTAAAATGACTAGATATGCTTTAGAATGACCATTTTTCCAAAGGAGTGAAGGGGAGAATTATAGGAGGCAGAGAGAATAGCCAGAAGACAACTTCTTTAAGCTTGGTGAGAGATGATGAGGACTTGAACCGAGGAAGTGATGGTGCAAATGGAGAGAAAGGGGAATTCAGAAATCTTTTAGTTGTCTCTATAGACAGACATGGAATGGCATGGCCTTTGGAATCCGAAAAAACAAAAGGGAGGAGATTGGAGACTAAATCTCAGCTTTGATGCTTACTAGCTGTTTGATCTTGTATACCTAACTTCTCAGAGCCTCAGTTTCCCTCATTTGTAAAATAGGGATAATAGTAACTAAATATAGAGGGGCCTGTACAAAAGAAGTGCTCAGTGAGAGAAGGCTTGAAAAAGACTGAAGCTTCTACCTACAACTTCTGAAAGATGGTGAGGTCATTAATCCAATGCCAAAATACAGAAGGAAAAGCATGTTTGAGGAAAGGATAACCAGTTGTGTTTTATTGAGTTTTAGGAACCTGCAGGATACATAGGTAATTAGTATGATTGGAAGTTGAAAGCATTGGTCTGGAACTCAGGAGAGTTGGGGCTGAGGAACCATTTTTGAGTTAATAGTGAATTGAAACCATAGATGTGGATGTGATTTTTGTAGGGAAAGTGTGTAGAATGTGTAAAAGAGAGAGCACAAGCAGGAACTCTGTGACACACCATCCTTCAGGAACAGAGAACTGAATTAGGAAAAAGGAGAAGGAACAGAAAAGGAAGTAGACAGGATGATTCCACTTGTGTGAAATATTCAAATAAGACAAATATATAGAGACAGAGAGCAGATCAGTGCTTGCCTGTGGCTGGAGGGGGAAACTGGGATTGACTAAAAATGTGCACCAAGGCTCTTTGTAGGGTGATGGAAATATACTAAAACTGGGGTGCAGTGATGGTTGCACAACTCTATAAATATACTAAAAATTATTGCACTCTGAAATAGGTGAATTTTATGCTACGTAAATTATACCTCAATAAATCTGTTCTTTAAAAAAAGTCAAAGGAGATGAGAGTGAGTAACTGGGTTAAATGTGGCAGAGAGATTAAGCAGGATGAAGACTGAAAATACACCATTTCATTTGTCAACTAGTAAGTAGCTTATGAGAACATTTTCAGTGGAGGGAAAAAGTGGCAAATGGCAGGACTGAAAAGGAAATAAACTAAACGGCAGTGGGATGAGGATTGGGGAGGATGAGCAAGTAGAGGCAAGAAATGTCATCTTCCCATTCCAAGAGTCCAGATATGAACAGAAGGAAAATTATCGAGTGGTAGCCTTGGTGAGGGCAAGGCAATTTGGGCATAACTGTAGACCAAAGGGAAGGAAGCAACGGGAAAAAGCAAACCTGAAATATTAGAGGATGGTTGCTGGAGCTAGATTCTGAAGGATGGAGGAGCATACTGATTACAGATTAACGCTGGATACAAGTGGGGACTTTATTGGCGCCAGTGGGAGATGGAAGAACACATCATCAGATTTGGAAGTTGAAGGACGTCAAGGCAGTTAGGCTAAATGGCTTCATGTTTTTCAGTCACATATGAGGTAAGGTTATCGGCTGATTTTTAGGGATGGAGCATGTGGTGGACTCAGCTGAGTCAGAGACCCATACATTTGTAACAGTGCCAATCAGCACGAATGTATGATTTTTCCACAGGAGCATCTGGAACCTTGGAAAGAGAAGCCAAATAAACGGAGGGATGGATCTAGTATTGGGAACTGGCAGGGTTAGTCAGGTTGGAAGGCAGGGAGTTGAGGGCATGGAGAGTGGAATGGAGATGAGTAATCTCAGAGGCCAGAGTGAGCCATGGAAGTAGATGCTGAACTAGAAGCCAAGAAGGTATATTTTTGGCAATAAAGATGCAGAAAACAAGCATTTCTTTGTACCTTCTTCACCATTTCAAGTTCTTAACAAATATGTTCGTCAACAGGATAATCCCATTGGTTGTAATACCTCTGCCAAACCTTGAGAGTTCAGGGCTAAGAACAACTAAAAATAAAGCCAGAAATGACAAAAGATGGAGTAAAGATATGGAAAAGGGGGCAGCAGTTACCTGAGATTTCCAGGGACTGGGCATGGCCTTCCTCCAGAGTGGCAAGAATTCAGAATATCATAGAAAGAGAGCTGACAGAGGAAATATGTGGGGACAGGATGGGGGTGGTGGGAGGTAAGGGTGACAGAGTTGGGAGGGTGGGGTAAGAAGATGGAATTCAAGCGTGCGATCTAACTTTGGCTGGCTGTACCCTGGAGTGGACCTTGCTGGCTCCACCTCCCACTAAACCAGTGCCTTCTTCCCTGAAAGGAGAGTGATCTGCATGCCCTGAGGTACACTGGGACCAGAGTCAAATGAGGTGGGATCCTGGCACTTTTCTATTACCGACATCATCTCCAAGAAGCTGGGAACTTTGAGAGATGAAATCCTAGTCCACTAGAGGGAATTTTACAGATTATCTAGTACAAACCAATCAAAATAATGCCTCAGAAGAAGCTCTCAGAGGAAACTTGTTGAAAGGCATCAAACAAGACAAATCTGAGACTGGATCCAACAACCTGTAATTTTGGATTCTGTGGTTTTATTTGTTTGTTTGTCTGTTTTGGTGAGGAAGATTGTCCTTGAGCTAATACATGTGCCAATCTTCCTCTATTTTGTATGTGGGATGCCACCACAGCATGGCTCAATGCACGATGTGTATGTTCACGCCTAGAATCTAGACCCGTGAACCCTGGGCCACCAAAGCAGAGTGTATGAACTTAACCAATATGCCACCGGGCCAGCCCTCAATTCTGTGTATTTTAAATGAATCACACTAATTGCTTAGGTATTCAAAGAGATTCATGACTTATTTTTAAATAGAAAATGACTTATTTTTAAATCGTTTTGTTCTATGGTTAGGATATTGTAAATATTTGTAGGCCATAGTAAAAAGTGCTCCAACACAACCACTTTGCTTGTTTGTGTATATATCTGCACACACACACTTGTATTATTTTTTAGTGAAACAACTTACTCGTTGAGTTCTGTATGGTTCCTTGGAGAATAAAGGGCCTATAAGTGAGCACGTGTGCTGGGGTGGAGGATACGGAACCACCCACCAGGGCTTCTATCCCCATAGGAAGCAGGAAGGTGGGCAGAAGCCACCACGCTGAAGAAGGTCAGCACATAGGTACCGTACCTCCTCTGATGACTTTAGAAATGCCACATAAGTTCGCAGGACTTGTGATCTGGAGTCAATGCTTTCACCAAGTATGTTTAACTCTTCCTTTAGCCATTTAGCTTTAGAAGAAAGAGATGCTGCTTCATCAGGTTCAAATTCATTTTTCTCTGTCATAAGTTTTGCAGCTGCTTCTAATTCATATGATGCCTCCTATGAAAGCAAAGCACAGGGGGTTCAGAAGCTGACAGCGGAATCATGAACATTCACATTTCATTACTTTCTGTACATCCATCTATTACAGTTATTAATTGAACTGGTACCAAGGCTCTCCTCAATAAAAGAAAGGCACAACTTTCAAAATTAAAAAAAAGTCATCTTAAAATAAAAACCATCTCAAAATATTCTTTCACCATCAGCTACACCTCTTATGTAGAGCATTCTCTTTTCTGTATCATGAATAGAAGAAAGGTTGTCTGATATGAAAGGCTGTAAAACAAAATGGTAGAAATGTTTTAAATAGTTTAAATAAAATAATTATACGTGAGAATTGCTTTATGAAATTTAACAATAGCTCTAGCACATTCGTAAGCTAATTTTGTTATATAAGAGATGGCAAATTTACAGAAATTGTTTAATCACTTTTTAATTTATAAAAAATGACACATCAATTATGCAGTCTTATTTAAATCTCTTTAGAAGGGTTTTTAAACAACCTGCATATGAGGTTTAAATAGCCTAAAAAGTCGGGGAATTTGACTTGCTTAGGGTTGCTTCCTATGTTTTCTTTTGAGTGCAATTTCTGGCACACGAAATCTGACCACTGATTAAATGGATGAGTAGGTATTGTAGGCATTACATACACAATTGCCATAGAAAGAGCCATGCAAAATTTCATGTGAGACCGAGCTAGGAATCAAGCAAAAATGAAGGAAAAATCTTCACTCTCATTTACAGCAAGAAGAGATTGCTTCCCTGCTTGTATTTAATATGCTTTCCAAGTATTCCACTGAATGAAGGTAATTTCAGTTTACAAGTGCTGCTTCCAGATAGCAGTCTGGGAAGGAAGAAGCAGGGAAGTTTCTCCCTGTGCAATTTCCTTCTTCCTTCTAAAATTTTTAAAATAAAAAAATTAAATTGTTTTATTTTAAACATTTTAAGTAATGAATACAACACCTCATTTAAAAAAATTGGTTTATCTGTGAGTTTCGGGTGAGGGCGCTGTCTGTGAAGGAGGCTCTTCTGCTGAGAGCCGATGGAGTAGCAGGGCCATTTCCTGCTGACCTGGGCATCAGGAGAGGACACCTGGCTCACCTTCCTAAACACCTGCTGGGGCAGCCTGGGACTCAGTGAAAGTTTGGAGTTGCTAGCAGGAATATTTGAACCTAAATTTCATGTGAAAGGGGTGAGAGGGAGCTAGAGAAGGTGCCAGGGAGAGGAGGGGCATTTTCTGTCTCTAAATGTTGGGTGTGCCAGCAAGATTGTGTTTTCATTTGCCTCCTGGAGTCTTGCATTAATGCATGCTGCTTCTAGTAATTTCCTTTTGTAACTTACTCTAGCAGAAAATCACAAATAGTCTTAGAGAAGCACTCTCCCTACCTCCTCTGGTATCCCCAAAAGAAGTTGCTAACATCTCCCAGGCAAGGAAAAGGGGCCAGGTGAGTGTTTAATATCAGGCTATAATGCTGAGTTTCAGTGAGCTCAGACACCCTAATAAATGCACATGTATACATAAATAATTTAGATGCACATAATAGTAGTAGTTTTTTTTTTAGTTTTTGGTTTTTTTGGGGGAAGATTGGCCCTACGCTAACATCTGTGGCTAATCTTCTTTTTTCTTTTTTCTCCCCAAAGCCCCAGTACATAGTTGTGTATCATAGCTGTAGAGTCGTAGCTCTGCTATGTGGGATGCCACCTCAGCATGGCTTAACGAGCAGTTAGTAGGTCCACGCCCAGGATCTGAATTGGCAAACCCCAGGCTGCTGAAGCGAAATGTGCGAACTTAACCGCTGCACCACCAGGCCAGCCTCAGTAATAGTAGTTTTTAAGTCATTATTTGGCACAGTTAATTTAGAATTGCAACCCTCAAGAGAACTAGGATTAAGTTTTATAGCTATTGACTATAAAGAAAATAAACCATATTTTCAAAATCATAACCATAATAATAATTCTTGTTTTATTTACCTTAGCTTGGATATCTAGTTCCAAATATTTACTCAAAATCTTCTCTAATTCAGAAAGGCTGAAACCGACATCCATTGCATTGGAAAGTACTGGACTGATTTTCTGAATTGACATTTCCACCTTTAGGAATAAAGAATATATTGCAATCTTAATAATATGTATTTGCATATATGTATGCATGTGTGTAGAGAAAAGAATAAAACTGGAGGAATCACACTCCTTGATTTCAAAATACACTACAAAGCTATAGTAACCAAAACAGCATGGTACTGGCACAAAAACAGACACAGAGATCAATGCAACAGAATTGAGAGTCCAGAAATAAACCCACACATCTATGGACAGCTAATTTTCGACAAGGGAGTTAAGAACATACAATGGAGAAAGGAAAGTCTCTTCAATAAATGGTGTTGGGGAAACTGGACAGCCACATGCAAAAGAATGAAAGTAGACCATTATCTTACACCATACACAAAAATTAACTCAAAATAGATTAAAGACTTGAATGTAAGACCTGAAACCATGAAAATTCTAGAAGAGAACATAGGCAGTACGCTCTTTGACATTGGTCTTAGCAACATATTTTCAAGTACTATGTCTGACTGGGCAAAGGAAACAATAGAAAAAATAAACAAATGGGACTACATCAAAGTAAAAAGCTTCTGCACAGCAAAGGAAACCATCAACAAAATGAAAAGACAACCTAACAATTGGGAGAAGATATTTGCAAAGCATATATTTGATAGGGGGTTAATCTCCAAAATATATATAAGAACTCATACATCTCAACAACAAAAAAACTAACAACCCAGTTAAAAATGGGCAAAAGACCTGAACAGGCATTTCTCCAAAGTAGATATACAGATGGCCAACAGGCACATGAAAAGATGTTCAACATCACTGACTATCAGGGAAATGCAAATCAAAACTACAATGAGATATCACTTCATGCCTGTCAGATGGCTATAATTAACAAAACAGGAAACAAGTGTTGGAGAGGATGTGGCAAGAGGGAACTCTCATACACTGCTGGTGGAAGTGCAGACTGGTGCAGCCACTATGGAAAACAGTATGGAGATTCCTCAAAAAATTAAGAATAGAACTACCATATGATCCAGCTATTCCACTGCTGGGTATTTATCCAAAGAACATGAAAACACCAACATGTAAAGATACATGCACCTGTGTGTTCATTGCAGTGTTGTTCACAATAGCTAAGGCTTGGAAGCAACCTAAGTGCCCAGCAAGGGACGAATGGATAAAGAAGATGTGGTATATATACACAATGGAATACCACTCAGCCATGAGAAACGATGAAATCCAGCCATTTGTGACAACATGGATGAACATTGAGGGTATTATGCTAAGTGAAGTAAGTCAGAGGGAGAAGGTAAAAAACTGTATGATCTCACTCATAAGTAGAAGATAAAAACAACAACAAACAAACAGAGACAGAGATTGGATGGGTAGTTGCCAGAGGGGAAGGGGGAAGGGAGGAGGGCCGGGGCAGGGGGGCGGTTGGTGATTAGGCACATGTGTGTGGTGATGGATTATAATTGATGTGTGGATGGTGAGCATGATGTAATCTAAGCAGAAATAGAAGTATAATGATGTACACCTGAAACTTATACACCGTTATAAACCAATGTTACCACAATAAAAAATAAAAAGTAGAAGAAACAAAAAGAGACAATAAATACTACTTTCTACACTCCCATTTTACTTTAAACAGATTTATCAATTTTGATCTAAAAATGGTTTTAAAATTTCAGAATTTTATATTTAAATTACTAATGCTGCTCTTCATGTGAGGTAACACCACTGACCCACCAACAGAGGGTATATGTTTAAAGATATGTATTTGTTAACAGACATATATTCTATTAACAGCAATGAGATGTAAGCAATCATCCTTGTCTTCTCAGAATTTTACTATCTATATTACCTAGAAATAACAATGCACTTGCTAACACTTCAGCAGAGATGAATTTATCTGATTCACAATCATCCACTGTAAGTTGAGTGGGGCCCAATTTACAGGCACAGCTTGAAGTAGAGGTCCAATACCTGGGTATTAGATCATCCTACAGATTGCTACATTTAGGGGTAATGGACCCTAGGGCAGCAACAAACCCTGTACATGTGACAATAAAACACAGGGACACACTTGGGCCATTTAACTGATGAACGTTGGGGACTATGATTTGATCTTCAGTATACACAAGTCAATGAATAAACTGATCTTTAAAGGACTCTATTCCATCCAAGTTACTTCCTTCATCCCCTGGCTCTAACTAGAGTCCACACTTCCCACAGTCAACTTGGCATAAGACAAGTAGCAACAGTTGTTTGAGTTCCTACTGTGTTTTCCACCATCACCAAATTAGCTTGACTCTCAAGCTCTGGGGAATGCGGCACCACAGCTGCCGCCATATTTGGAATCTCCCTGGACCCAGGCATCAGAAGGAGGCTTATATTCCCAAGATTTTGGATCAATAACAGGTGGGGAGGCAATTTAGCTAGAGACATGGTTATTTAATGTCCTCTCCCGTGAAGTGTACTAATTCTACTTGTTTAAGTCAGGCATCTAAGTCCATTGTGTCAAATGAAAACATCATTGAAAATTTGAGATCCAACTTGTACAGCAAGATTCATTATTAGCATTAATAGCACTGAGATATTACTAGTTTTTGATATATGCTCCACCTATAGATAGGCAATTTTTTATTTAGTCAAATAGTAGCTTCCTGGTTTTATTCCTCTTTGAAAATAAGAAATAAAATTCTCCCATACCAAGCCATTATATTCACTCTGCAGAGAGGATTCTCACATATCTGCTTCTATTCAGAATGCCCATGTCTTTTGCACTGACCTGGTTCAATAAAGTATGATAATGGCAACTTATTCCTGGAAACCCCCCAAACTCACCCTTTTTGGTATCTATCTGCAGTCCTGGTGTTGTATGGTACCACGTGAACTGAAACTTGTTCATATTGGAACCATGCAGAGAACCCTGTCAATCAAGGACACGATCCCAATATGCACATGGTTCAATCAACACAATTCTGTGGAAAGCGAGGACCGCCCTGGTGTATATGTGTTCAGGGCTGGGGTGGGAGGTAGAATTACATATCTAGTTTTGGCAGCCTGAAGCAGGAAAGGCTGATAAGCAATAGTGAATTACAGCTGTATTCTGTTCAATTATGAAACCTAATGTAAATAGTAAGAGAAGCCTAAGGAGACACACACCTATCCTCCCACTGTGCCCACACGCTACAGTTGGCATACCACCTATTATCACCAAATAAGAAGTTGCATCTAAATAGTAGCTTAAGGAGGACACATATTATGAAATTACCTTCCTTAGGTAGCCCTCCACGGAGGCCGTTAACTGCTGTTTCTTAAGAGCAAATTCCTTGTGTGCGAAACACTGTTCGGTCAGATGATCTACCCGTCTCTGAATGCATCCCATCATCTCATGGATGCCAGTCACCTGAGAGCTGAAAGGAACAAGCCAGCTGTTAGTTCACTCCACCCTCATATAGAGCCCTGGGAACAAGGAATATTTGAAAACGGATCTGCTCTTTCATGATAGGTATGAGTTGAGAAAAGTTATGAAGCTGCAGGCTTTAGGATAATAGAAGTTAAGTAGCTGTAGTCCTGGTACAGCAGAGAGCAAAACCAAATTACATTCCTTTGTTTAAGTCAGTCAGTCCTGAGGGAAAAGATGAGTTATGGGTTTTTGCAACCAGGTCGAACCTTCTTGTCTAAAGGTTTACCTTTTAATAATTCTCTAAGATATTTTGAGAACCTTATGGCTAAAAGCACCGTATGTTTGCCAAGAGTTTTCCTGAGGGTGTGAAAAGTTTCATTTATCTAAAGATGATCTTTGAATAGAAATGTGGATCAGCCAATTAACAAAACATTTACTAACCCCAAAGGGTAAAATATTTATGTAACACTAAGGACCTTGTTCTCGATGATTACGAATGCTCAAGGTGGTCTTCATTAGATGAAAACCAAGTCATCACCAATAATTAGGAATCTACTATACTTGTTCATAAAAAAGAAACCAAGCCTCACATTGTCATTTTTCACCTGTGCTGGCCTCAGGAGAAAAAGAGAAGGGATATGAGAGCTCATAAAATGAACATGCCTTGAAAACAACAAATGAACTTAGACTTGGACCCCATTTGCTCTGATCTAAAGATAGATTAGCAAGTTTCCTAACCATGTCCAACTTAGGCCTACTAGCAACACAAGACAAATGAAAGAACATTGCTGCTAGAATGAGCACTTTTAAATTTTTCAACCCATCCCTAAGAGGGAGCCTCTCCTACTATGTAAGAATTTGAAGTCTTTAATTTCCCATCAGTCATTTCCTTCAAATCCTAATAAAGATTAACGTGGTAACTCTTAAAATTAATTACCCAGATTTAAAAAAGATCTTGAAACGAGGTACAGATTTCAGTTCCTTTTACCTCAAATAATTAATTTATGACTCCGTAAAAATAAATTTAATTAGTGATGAAATGAGGGCAAGATCCCAAATGACTGACAGTTAAAGTAACTTCACAGGAGTGAAAGAAAGCTGCTAAAGAGGTGTGAGTTCATCATTATCAGCTTGAGGATCCTGTCAAACGTGCACGGGATTTAAGTGTGTCCTGTGGGTACCACCGGAGTCTCAGAGAAGCTTAACTGGGGGGAGAAAACCGAAACCACTCTGAGAAATCTTATTTCTGACATATAGTGTTCCACAGATGTTATACTTAAAACAATTAGTTTTGCATATTAATAACTCAGAGACAGTGAAGAGTATAATCAATAAATCAGGAGACTTTTAAAAATAATTCTTATGATATTTAAATCCACAAATTCTGTAAAAGCAATGTATTGGTAATAATAATCGTGTTTTGACTAAGTCTTAGACTTTGAGACATTATATGCTAAAAAATGCACTTAAAAGCCCAGTTGTCCCATATATTACAGGTTCCAAGTGTTCTGTAAAATATGCAAATCTGGAATGAAAAAGATAAATAAAAAGGAAAAAGTAAAGAAGTGAAAAGAAGGTATAGAGAACATAGTTTGTGAAAGTAAATGGGTAAACGTTTTCTAAAAACAATTATTGAGCACTTACTGTGACAAGGCACCATGTTTTATGTTTTAAGTAGTCTCTTCTCTAATTCTCATAACTACCCTGTGATCTGGGTATAATTGTTATCTCCATTTTGCAGATGAGCAAACTGAGGAACGGAAGGCTCAGTAACTTGCCCGGGTCACAATTATTAAGTGGCAGAGCCAGGATTTGAACGTGTTCATCTGATCTCAGAGTCCACACTCCTGACACACGACAGCAGGTGGAGGATATTTGTCCTTTAAAGTTTCACTCTCCCTTGAATAGACCGTTGATGGAAACGGGATTAGTCTGGCCTGCATGCTCTTTTGAAATTGACCCGCTTCTCCCCCGAATGCAATGTCTGTAGCTCACGAAGTGGCCACTAGAGGGGCGTGACACCTCACTCAAATTCATGTCTTGAAGTTCCCTCCAGCACAGAGAATGCAAATGGAGAAACAAAACCAAATCAAGCATTCCTTCCATAAAAATACTGCTCTTTAGCAACTTACAATTTTAATTTAGATGAATCACAACCAACCAAATAGGATCTCTCTCTCTCTGTCTTTGGAAGGCCCAATCATTTGCAATTTTTCAGTGACCTAGGAGATTCCGTCTCATTTTTTGGTGATATGTACCTTCATGTATATCAGTTGCACTGTAAATTCTTTAAGGGAAAGGACAACAGTCTATTCATTCATATATCCTCTGCAGCCCTGAGCACATAGCCTTGTAAGTAGTAGATCAATGCGTATTTTCAAATTAAATAAAATACTCTTTGATCAATATTTAAGGGAAGAGAAGACATAGATTTAAGGAACAAGAACATACGCACAGATAGTTATAGTGTAAAAATGTTACTAGTAACAGTTTCCAATAGCTTTTAAGCAATGATGACTTTGCCCTTTGCCCTCTTACAGAAGTTTTAGGCTATCCAAAGACTGCCCAATTTCTTTTTTGGTATGGTTTAGCATTTATAGTTAGGTTGACTGATACTTTCCTCCTCTGTTAAAAGCCCTAGAGAGACAGACTGAATTTCCACTGTGTATTATTGCCTGTCCACTGTGCACCCCACTCTTACTGGTGGCTTAGACACCATCCTCAGCACAAGAAGTTCTCACTTATCTTGCTTACCCTAGTCAGCTCCTATTTTCCTCTCTCTATGTCTTCAGCTAGATCACCTCTGTCTGATCAGGCATTAATCTCTTCCCTCTCCTGATTCCCAATTGGAATATATCTGTCACGCTCCCTCTCCATTCCTTCTTAGTGAAAACCTAATCTGCAGGTCATGACCAGCCCTGATTCCATCATTTCCAGTTAGAAACTTTAAACACTGATTTCAAACTTTTCTTTTGAATATTCTAAAACATTTTAAAACATGTATAGCATGCATATTGGCAATTTCCTCGGAGCTTGAAAAGATGGTTTGATCAAAGGAAAAATACGACCTCGCTCTCTGCCAGCAATTCTTACATGAACTGAAAATAAATTAATAGAATTCCATCAGTCACCCAGGAATGAGTCCTGTTACTTCACAGTAATATTAAATGATGGGACAAGAACTGAGGGCAGATAACAGAAACTTGGTTGAATGAAGTGCCCTGTTATTTCCTTCTGATTCTGAAGCCACACTGCTCATGTGCCACCTGATTGGGTGGGAGAGGGGCTAAGAGTGGACTAATTTCCAGGTCTGACACTCTGGCTCCATAACTTGCCTTGGAAATACTGATTGACCTTTGGGCTTTCTCTATAAGAATGGATTAGACGGTGCCTGTCTGTAATATGAGCATGAGGTACATCAGAATATTCCTGATGTTGACTTTGACTTTTCCAAGCATCACAGATACTCAGAAATGACAGACTGTGAAGGCTTCTTCAGACATTTGTTAGAAACTCCATCGTGGGAGCATTTTCTCCCCTATTCATTGAACCAGTAGAGGAGAGGGAATGGGGAAGAAAAATGATTGATTTTTTTTTTCCAAACAGCAGAGACTTATTGACTTCTGGTTCAAAAATAGACAGTTCTATTTGCTGTGTGGAAGCAGTTGCTCTATCTTTGCATCTGTTGCAAATTGGGGCTGGGGGAGGGGAGCAAATCCCAATGTTAATGTGTTCTAATGATTCTTTCCGGAGAACGCAAGTTGCATTCAAACCTTTCATAAATTACTATTGGCAGCCCATCTGGATTAGGAGCTGAACCAGATGGTAAGCACTTGACAGCTTACTCTATCTCATGGGAAGAAATCAGTTGATCATATTTTTCTTTCTGTCTATGGACAAATAATACTTTGAAAACAAAAAGAAAAGTCTTACTTATCTTTAGCTTGCTGCTACTTTTGACAGGGACACAGTGTCCCTTCATGTTTATGTCCTTTATTTTGGAGGAAACAATGGCCACTCTCCCTACTTTGAAAAACTGCCATTCGTACTGTAGAAATGAAATGCATGTCTTTACAATAACTTTTTTTCTGACTTAAGTTATACACATTGAGAATCTCTCCCCATCAACCAAATATCACACACACACA
Organism: Tapirus indicus; assembly: GCA_031878705.1. NCBI lineage: Eukaryota > Metazoa > Chordata > Mammalia > Perissodactyla > Tapiridae > Tapirus > Tapirus indicus. Next base: position 89,834,445 of record CM062926.1, read on the forward strand.
CACACACACATCTTTTATATACACATAACAACGAAGAAACAAAAAGTAGTAAGTGGGGCTGAAGCTACGGGGTTCCTGAGTTCTGGTCCAGATGCATGCAAAGAGGGCCACAAGTTCCATTCCTATGAGGCCATAGAGACCAAAACATGTCATATGTGAAGGGTACCACAGCTAGGATTCTATCTGAAATCAGCAACCGGGATGGGGTTCTCCCTCCTTGTGAAAGGGAGGTTAAAAATGCTATAGACAATTGCTGCTGGGCCCAGGAATCAGACACAGCAGGGCAGTCAGGAACAACCCCCAATTTGGTTTTCTGGCTGCATCTCTGAGAACCACACTATCTCCATGGGAGCTTGTGTGACCTGATCAAACAACAGAAGACTGAGTCTGGACTGGAGACCCTATGGGTTCAGGTGGACATCAAGCAGAGCCATTAAGGAGGAAAGAGCAAAGATGAGAGAGCAAAGCAAGGAAAATAAAGGCGAAGAATGAGCGCCTCCTGCTCCAGATGAGAGCATCATCTAAAATTTCAGAACACATGAGGAAAATAAATCCTAAGAAAAGGCACTCAATGACCAAGAGATAAATGTACTCCATCTGAAAGGAGTATAAGTAGAGCAATCTGAATATGACTTTAACATAAATGTCTGAGATCAGCGAGATAAAGGATAAACCGACACCCATAATAACAGAACAAGAAACTGAAACAAAAACAGTCAGAATAAAACAAAATTGGATGCGAAAAAGAATGAGTTAGAAATCCTAGAAAGGAAAACAACATAGTTATGAAAACTGAAAAAAAAGCAATGAGTGAAAACAAAAGGAAAATGAACAAAAGAGAAAGTCTGAGGGATTCACTGAGAATACAATGCAAAGAGCTAAGGAGCCACAAATAGGAAATACAGTTGGGAGACAGCCCGAGAGGCTCCAACATCTTTCTACGAGGACTTATGGGAGGAGAGAGAAGAGAGAGCAACAGAAAATCAATATTTAAAGGAGAACTGCTAAAAATTTTCAATGATTGATGATACAAATCCTTAGATAAAAAGGCACAGCAAGAGCTAAACAGGCAAATATTCTCATTTGAGATAATTCGGAAAATACGAAAATACATTTTAATGTGTTTCCTTCCAAAAAGTTTTTCTCTTTGGAGTCCTTCCCCCACCCCAAAGTTAGCATGATGCCATATATACAGTGGATCCTACTTGACCCACTTAAGTATAGTGTGAGGATACTCTCTGTCTTCAAATGTTTCTCAAAAACACTCTTTTGAGAGCCAGCCCTGATGGTCTGGCGGCTAAAGTTTGGCACTTTCACTGCTTCGACTGCCAAGGTTTATTTCCCGGTCACAGAACCACACCACCCGTCTGTCAGTTGCCATGCTGTGGTGGTGGCTCACATAGAAGAACTAGAAGGACTTACAACTAAGATATACAACCATGCACTGGGGCTGTGGGAAGGAAAAAAAAGAGGAGGATTGGCAGCAGATGTTAGCTTAGGGCAAATACTTCCCTGAAAAAAAAAAGGAAAACCAGCTGCAGAGCTCACACGAGGGCAAAATCAGCATGCATTCCAAAGGATCTGTGTTCTCAAAAAACAAACAAAACACCACTCTTTTGATATTGGCTTAGAATATTTCCTAATGTGTTTGCCTTTAAACTATTCAAATATTTCCCTATTTCCTGGGAATATTTGGGTGGTTTTCAGGTTTGCACTACTATAAACAGCACTGTGATGAGCATTTTATTCATCAATATGCCCATTTGCATCTCTCCCTCTCTCTCTTTTTTGTGTTCTTTTCTCTCTAAACCCTCTAATCTGAGAGAACTCTACTTCAGTCACCCAAGGCACAGATTTCTGCCCCTTGAGTCAAGCTTCCTCTGTAGACTCTGCAGTTCTAGACCTTTTTACTCTGGGATCCTTGTGACTTCACATCACACCACATCATTGGCATCATAAATAAATAAACTCACATTGTAACTAGTGACTCTAGAGTTTTTACAAGAACCTAATCTAATTACTCCTAGATTTAAATGGAAAGTGTGAACTTTGGGTGCCTTCCATACTAACAGTCTCAGAATTATAAAAGTCTTAACAACCTTAACAGGCCCAGATTGCAGTTATGACATTTACTCAATCTCTAAAAAGAACAACTTAATACAGACATGAAAATATTTGGAAAGTGACTAACACTGTCATGAGAACTCAACTTTGTAATTTCCTATATTTCAATATCTGACATTTACCATCTAAATGCATCATCAAACTTTTTTAAAAAGACAGTTATTTTAAGTTCTTAGATGCTTGGTAGAATTCCTACAAAATGCAACCACAGACAACTCTGTTAAGCAAAGGAAATTTCTGTTTTTGTTTTGTTTTGTTGGAGGGTGGGGATTGTTTTTGTTTGTTGTGCACTTAAGATCTTTTAAAATATTTTCACTATGATAGAAGCTTTCCTTTAATGTCATACTAGCCCCTTAACTTTTCAAATCAAGTCATCTAGTATGTAAATACTAAGAAACATAAAAGAGGTTTCCTACATAGTTGACCTTGAAGGCTGACCTCAAGGTGATGTCATGGTCTGGATGAGGAGATGATGCTGTCACAAGTCAAACAACTAAGGAATGATTCAGAACACTGCAGAATGAAAAGTGAAGCCATGAGACAGAGTTGAAAAATACAAAGGAATTCAAAAAGTATTGTGTGGTAGGTATTGATTCTGTTCGTCTTGGCTTAGAAGATGTAGACCCTTCATCCGCCTTAGATTGTCAGATTCAACAATGGTCCTATCAAGTCTCACTCCTTCACTTGACCTATCCTGATCACAGGAGCTTGGGATTGTGTCTTCCTTCTCCTGGCTTCCTCGTGCCTAGAGCACCTCCCTTGACGTGTCATTCCCTGACTGGCCATTAATAAGGTTCTGGAGATTCCAGGCCAGGTTTATACATCTTTGACTGCCCTTGAAGTCTAGTGCTGGTATGTCATATGAGATGCTTATATGTACATTCAATAATTTTTAAATAAACTGAAAGAAAGAACAACTTCTGCATTCCAGCACTCACTCTACCTTTTATTACCCTGTGAGTGGTAGTAGGGCAAGTTATTAAATATCTCTGTGCCCTAGCTTCCTCATCTACAAAACAGGGACAATGATAATAGTAGTACCCATATCACAGGGTGGTTTTGAGGATTAAATTCGCTAATGTATATAAAGCACAGAAGTGTCTGCCATTATTGTCAATGAGCATTTGAAGTCTAACTTCCACCGAACTCTTTGATCTTGTTTTATGCCCTCCTCCCCTTGTCACCCTCTCCTCCAGCCACACAGTACTTCTTTCCGTTCCACTTTTGCTGTTGTTCTGACAGGTCCACTCATCTGCCAGCTATTCGCATGGTAGTTCCTTCTCCTTAAAGAATTCCTCCCTGACTATGATGTCTAAAATGATCCCTTCCGCATAGTCACTCTCTATCCCATTTCACTTTTATATTTTTTCATAGTGCTCATGGCTGCATAAGAGCATCTCATTTATTGATTTATTTGTTGGTTGACTGTTTCTTCCTACCAGAATATAAACAGCATGAGGACAGACATTTCCCCTATCACATTAGATGCTTGGGAGTACTTGATTTACAAAAGACACTCAATAACATTTTTTGGAATGAACAAATAAATGAATGAATGAACAGTGTTTTGTCTAAAGTTCATTATCGTTCACACTATCCACCAAGGGAAGTAGTGATAGCCAACATAAATGAAAATCATGGAAAGAGAATGCAAAATCCCAATTAGCTCCTGTTTTTACTTCTCTGTAAAACATGAAAATATAAAGAATTATCATTTAAAAAGTTATAATGTGTTAAATCAAAAGAGACAATATTTAAGGTTATACCAAAGCAAAATATTGTCAGGATGACGTTTATAAGCTTAAATTCACCATAACAAGGTAGAATGAAAACTGGTCGTTCTTTTACACAGGGATAGAAATTGAATCAATACTGAAGCAAGTTTACCTGTAAATCTTAAGTTAATTTTAGCAAACAAGAAAAGGCAAATGAATACTTCACAAGGGAGCCTGGTCTTGCTGGGTGTTTGTATATTTTTGAGTTTTGAATTGGTAGCTACACTGAGAAAAAAAGAGGTTCCCTGTTTTTGTCCAATTATGGAAAACTTCACCCTCACACAAGGTCTCTGATGCAGCACTTCCAATCAGCACAGCTTCCTGTGGCTTCATAAATGCAGAATTCCACTTGGTGGCAGGCCACCTTAGGTCTATCTTTACACTTGGTGCTCAAAGATGATGCCAAGCAAGGCATAGAAAGAGGTGAGGGGGGCCGGAAGCCAAGAGCTTTCAACTTCACTGTAAATCTAAGTTCAACCATTATCAGATACTGCTATAGGTAAATTGCATCATAATTAAGTACAAATGAATGCACTAAAATGCCTTTCAAATTAAAGTGTATTTTTAGGTTATGTGACAAATATGGTACTCTGAAAAGATAATAAACTATTTAACAACAACTCGGAATTATCACCTGATTATAGAGAGGAAATAGAAAGGGAAGGAGACACATACAGAACCATTATTTATTTTGTGAGCCTGCTCCAACCTCGAAGGTGTTTGATTCCAGGATAGAAAAACAGTGTGAATCTGTTTCTAATAAGGTGGTAATTACAGAAAGACAAAGATAAAAATCTTAGGTTTACTGGTAAGCTTCATCTCAGATAAATGTGGACTTCTCAAGTCCTATTTTATTGACTAAGAGGAAAAAATAATTAGATTAAGGGTCTCCGAAATTCTATCTGCCCCAATACTAAATTTTGCCTTTTATTACTTTATGATAAATGTTTATCTGCCCTATTTCAAATATAACCTTCCCCAGTTAGTGAAAATGAATATGATTTGGTGTGGCTAACTGTTGTAATCGTTTGAAACAACCATGTGACTCAGTATTTTGCTTTTGAAGCTCTTTGTATAGAAGGTAAAAAAATAAGCGAACCAATTGTTTAGTGGGCTCTCTCTATGTGCCAAGAGTGGTGCCATCTCCTTAGATTAAAACAAAAATCTCTGGGGCCGGCCCGGTGGTGTAGCGATTAAGTTCACGCACTCCGCTTAGGCGGCCCGGGGTTCGCAGGTTCAGATCCCGGATGCAGACGGACACACCACTTGTCAAGCCATGCTGTGGCGGCGTCCCATATAAAGTAAAGGAAGATGGGCACGGATGTTAGCTAATCATCTTCCTCACCAAAAAGAGGAGGCTTGGTGACGGATGTTAGCTCAGGGCTAATCTTCCTCACACACAGAAAAAACCCTCTACGAAATGTATAGCTTCATTTTACAGATGAGGAAACTGAGGTTCAGAGAAGTTAAGTTTAAAAGTCATGGCATTGCTTTGGCCCTCAGAATGCACGAAATAAAACTCCTTTGATACTAAGTCTTAAGTTTCTTATCCTCGCCAGTTTTCAAATGTCTGATAATAGGAACCTTAGTGTTTTGTGTCCCAGTAGTGTGGCTGGCATTTGGAGGTCTAGAAAGCCATTACCATATTCAATGACATGTAATTTGCTCTGTTGAAATTTACATTCAATTCCATTGCCACCATTCTAAACTCCACCCTCACTCCAGCAGTGGCTGCAACTTGAAATCCCCTTCTTAGGTTCTGCTTCTTTCCCATGATGGTGACTCAGGTGGTTGAACAGAGGAACCATTAGATGAGGAAGGGAAGCAAGTCCCAAATGGAATGCATGGGATTGAGGTCAGTAGCTATGTGTGGCTCTAGTTTGCTACTGAGATTCTAATGCATTTCAATCCAGTTTTTAATGGATTTCTATTCTACATCTACCTTCTGAATCAAAAATGTCCTTTGCCAAGTAACAATTTCACTTTGCTTTCAGTTCCTCCTGCAAAATGAAAATAGTATTGATCTGTAAAATATTGTGAAATCACAGGGCAACCAGACAGCTTGGAACTACTATGAGAGCTCAAATATCTAGGATGTTGCAGAAACCATACTGCCAATTATTTTTTAAATCCAGTTACACAACCATTAATTCAAGTTTCTTGAAATGGTCCCTAACTATTGCTTCTTCAATTAAGACTCAGTCTGCAGCTGAAGAATAGAACTTATAGATTCCCTTTGAAAAATAATATATATGTGAAAATTAAGACTAGAAAGAGCAAAGAAGGCAAAAAGAATGAGACTCGCTAAGTAAATAAATATGTCAACCACTACAGTGTGGATGGCCAAACACAGTCACTAAAACCTTGAAAACAGAATGTAATATAAAATAAAAAGCACTTCTCCTCTTATATTTAAGTATTGAAAATAAAGCATTACTGGTTAGGGCAAACAGGATGAAGTTCAGCAATAATAAATTGTGACCAGCTTTCTAACTCCAGAAGTTAAGCATCAAAACTGAATAGGGAAATTCAGTTTCTGGCCAAGAAGCAGGGACTGGATTTACACTTATGCCTTCAATGACTAAAAAAATAGACATCATATGTGAAACAGTGGTTCTCAGACATTGAACAACAGGTAGCACAGGACAGTGATCCCTGAGAGAAGGGAGACGAATGAGGTGAGCCTTACAATTGCATCAGCTCCTGGCCTGGGAGGTAATCTCCAGACCAAGCCTCAGGGAGGTAGGACATAAACAGAGCCCAGAGGTTTTGCTGAGTTGAGGAGACAGAGATCAGACTTTGCAGAGGTCAAGGCACCTAGGATTCCTGGGGCAGAGCACCAGAGACAGACCTCCAAAGACCTGGGGTGGCATCCTTGCTGCCTCCTGATCTACCCCAAACGAGCAAAATGACGGTTTAAACAGAAATAAACTAATTTTACCGCATCTGACCTATTTCATTGTTCTTCAGATTGAATGTCTGAGTTTCAAAAAGACTGTAGATATGGAAGATAAAAACCTGGGCTCACGCCATTTGCACAGATCTTTTCGTCTCTCTCTATCAAAACGTAAGGCCTGCCTTCATGTCTTCCTGGTCTTGTCTTCCAGTCCGTGTTCTTTCTGATATGTTCCCACTGCATTCTCTTTTTGTTTCTCAAGGTCATTCTCTCTCCTCATGCCCACCCAACTCTAAACTCACACCAATACACTCACTGAATGTGCTCATAAAGACAACCCACCCTAGCACACTGCTTAAGAGCATGGGGTCTAGGGTCTGTGCACTTGGATTCAAATTCTGCCTCTGCTTCTAACTGGCTGTGTGACCTTTTGCAAGTTACTTAACCTCTCTTTGTCTCAGTTACTTGTAGAAGGAGAACATTAATAGTAGGTGCCTTGCAGAGTTGCTGTGAGAATTAGTGAGATAATACTCCTAAATCTCTTAGCACAGTGTCTGGCACATGGTGGGCTCTCAATTTAAAAACAATGTGACCACCAAGGTCATAAATGAAAGGGAATTCTAGTGCTTTTTCTTCCAGAAAGGAAATAAGGAAGAGGGTAGACTTAAAGCTCATGAATTGAAAGAAAGGAAGATGCCCCGTGGAGGTGCTAGGATATGAAAAGCATTGAGAATTAAAGCTCTGTTTTTCCTTCTGCCCTCTCCCTCTCCCTCCCCCCTCCTAGGAAGCTCATAGAAAGAAGCTTTAGCATCTTCAGGTCCTCAGGCCCAGAATACGGCCTTGCTTCTGGATGAGCAATGCTGTATTTAGAATCACTGTTGACCAAAATTCAACAGATCGTCTTAAGCCATGTTATAATGCAGCAAAACATCAGAAGCAGAAAAAAAAATCATGCAACTTATTTTTTAACAGGTTGTGGAGACTGTGAAAAAGCTTGTTACACTGAGGAAGAAATAGACTTTACTCACCTGCAGGAGCCTACTTGGCTGATTAAGGCTTGTCCCTTTTGCAAAGCATCAGCTGTGCAGTCTTTAATTTCTCTGTGTAAGTCCTCATGCCTCGCTGCCAAGACAGGCAGACTTAAACCCTCTGATTTAAGGAGCTTAAGGTAAGCTTCAACTCTTCCAAGTACATCAAATGCCTGCCAAAGAAAACATACTTTCATTTTCTGCTTTTCTAGTTTAAAATCTACATCACTGCATACATAAACTACTAGAGATTAAATCAGCCCGTTCAATTCATTAGTTTGATCAAAACCAAAAACAACAATCTTCATCTTAGAAAATAACTATAGTTTTAAGGCTCCATTTCGGAAAACTGATCATAGTGTAGTCCAGCATAGACAAATGTCAACACCATAAAATCACCAACATAGTTTACACTTGAGAATGTATCCAAACAACATAGTTGTAACAGCATAGAATTTGGAGAGCCAGGTTTATTTTTTGTACATTCTGTATACAAATAATGAATGAGAAATTTTTAATATATTATGCAGACTTTCATAATCTGAACATATCTGTAATATTCTTAAAAGGAAATTTAAAGAATTTAAAAAATTTAAATTGCACTTTAAACCTGAAATACTGTAGGGAAATATTCAAGATTTTACTAATGCTTTTGCCCTTTGCCTTTCCAAGTATAAGACCTTCCGCTTACTCCATCCAAGGCATCCATCTGTCTAGAGAGAAGATTAGAATTTTGTTCTGAAGCAGTGCGAAGACTAAGACCAAGGTAATATTTAGCTTCTGACATGCAAAATAGGATTATGCAGAAAAAACACTGCCTTGCAAACCAAGATATTGTCATGAGAGAAGATTTTTGAATTCCTTTATTTTCTTCCTTTATGGAAGAAAATGGGGGATTGAGCTTATAGAATTAACACAGAGTAGAGAGGAATTATTCTTTCGGTCATTAAGGCTTAGTTGGCATTAAGATGGAGCAGTATATGGTACAAAGGCAGTAAAAGAGGACTGTGGTACTATGAAGAAAAAAGAGAGAGCAGAGTGCAATGGTCTTCACAGGTCTCTTGACGGTCCATCTCTAAACTTGGGCCTGGAGAGCAGCCAATTTGAAGAAAAGCTCAAAGGCAAGGGAGCTCTTGCCATGTTGCCCTTTGGCACTACTAGAATAAGCCACCTTATAGGATGCTCATACCAGTCTGAAGAATAGTCCTATTCCAGTAAACTTGACAGTGTCACAGTCAGCAGGGGCCTTGAAGTCTAGCCTTCCTGGGCTGTGGAGTTGGAAGCCAGTGAGCTTGGCAGGGGCCCACCAGGTGGAGTAGGAAGACCCCACAGAAGACTCTGAGAAATGAGAGCAGATGGTCTCATGAGTCCAGTACCACTGAGACCTGAGAGAGACCAGAAGAGCAAGGCTGAGTTGGTGCTGAGGGAACATAGCCAGGGAGCTGTGTGAAAGCATCCACGCCCTTGCACCTGGCTGCCATCTAAGGGAGTGAGTTTTAACGGCAGAATTGGAACTGGACAAAATTTGCATATACAAATGAAATTTCTCATATACTGTCATATTACTTATATGTTGATATTCTGTTCTCTCACCGATGTTCTCATGTCTCCTGAATCTGTCCTTTCTGTTTACTTAGAAAGTTTAAAACAAAATCATTGCCATTTATTTAGCAGATGATAGGAAGTGATAATAATAACTGCAGTTTGATGAGAACTGACTATGGGCTCCTTCTGTACTACGTATTCCACGATTACTTTTCATTCAGTCAGCAAATATTTTTGAATGTCTGCTGCGTTCCAGGGACATAGTCCGTAATAGCTCTGGGAGGGAGCAAGAAATTATCCTCATTAGACAAATGGGGAAACTGAGTCTCAGAGAGGTTAAATAAATTGCACAAAGTGATATTTCTACTAAGTGGCAGATTTGGTATTTGCACTCAATTTTTCTGGCTCTGATGCCCCTGCTTGTAAACCCTGGGCTATAGCACCATGTGGCAAAAGATTACTATGGGATGCTTAAGAAAGAAGGGGCCTTTCCAAGAAGGCTGTAAATCTTTGGTGGAAAAGATGAGATTTTAAAACTTACTCTTTGTAAATAAGTATTACCTATCCTTCTTACAGGTGAGAAAAGATATAGAGAAAGGTCAAGCAATTTTTCTTATGCTATACAGGACTATACAAGAAAGATAACTTTATTAAAGAAACTTTGAATGTGAAGAACTCTTCCTTATCTGATCCTTTTTCTTTCCTGCAGTTGGCAACAGAGCCAAACGCATCAAGATGCTGATGTTAGAAAAGATGATTCGAATTACTTTCTCAATCTTTCTATAATATGTTGAAACACCATTTGGCAATAACCACTGTTGCTGGAATTTTGTTTTATATTTTAAATTTTTATTGCTTATTTTGAATAAAGTGGAGTCTCTTGTTAATCAAGGGTTAGTTTTAAAGTTAGTGCCTAAAGCAAAAATCTGGTGTAGCCAAAATTATCATGAACTCCCTTAAATCACGCTGAAAGTTTAATATATGTGAACTAGCTCTTACAGTAATACATATTCACATTTAGGACTGAGCCCACTGAGCTAGACTAAAGAAAGAAAGAAAGGGAAAATCTATATGTAGACGTCAGGGCATTCATTTCTTTCTTCCTTTAAGATAATTCTCAAGCTCCTAGTGTGAATGAGGACAGGATGGGGAATTCCAAAGTGCTTTTTCTTGCCCACAAGTTTGATTCCACTCTGTTTAATATTAAGCCATTATAACCTTAATATATATCATGTTTGTTTTTGTTTTGAGAATTAAAGGAGAAGAAAATATGAAAGTAACTAGAGCATGATGGTGGACATGTAGTAAGTTCCCAGAAAGTATTTTATGGCTCTTGCTCTAAATTCTGATTTTTCAGACACATCTTTGAAAAGTCACTGAGAAGAGTGTGGCCACCTGCTGCCTGTCATTCATCCCACTTGGGCCTTTCCTCTCATGGCCTCACTGAACAGCTGCCAATCTCATATCCTTGGGCATTCGTCTAATCTTCATAGAAGTTAGATTCTAAAGTCACGTGTACATTAAATGCGTGGGTGAGGTGACTCCACCGCATTCCTGAATGTTATCATAAAAGTATTATTTCCTAATATCGTGCGCTAAACTTTCACTAGAAGGAGGAGGTGGTATATCAAGGACCTCGATAACCCACAACTTAAAGTCAAAATAGCCAAATTTCCTTCCAGAGTATTTTCTCAAAAAGATCAAAGTGTTAGGAAAGCAAATACTTATGAATTGCTCTTTGTATCACACTTAACAGAACTATGGCAGTAGGAAAGAGGGAGTGATTTCATTACTTCATTAGCTTAACAAATATATGTGCAAAATACCTACTACAAGTAAGATGGGCTGGATGCTGTCAGAGAGCTTATTCCTTATCCTTAATCCTAACCTATCCCTAATGGGAATAATCTATAGACACAGAAATAGTTAAATTTCTTGATTTTAAGAAGAGTCCTCTTTCAAGAAGATTATACTGTCTGTGATTGTTTGAATCATTTGCAAAACTCATTTCTCTTATTCCCATGTAGAATTTGATAAGGAATCCATGTGCCAATTCCAGAAATGATCTAAGTATTGTTCTCACTTAATCTACCCCCAAAATAGAACTGAGTGTTTTTTCTATTTACCATATCCATAAGGAAGTTGATATTCTGGATCCAGCCTGGGAAGAATGTCTTTGTTGTACACACGGTACAGAACAGTTTATTTCTGGCAAGAACACTATGCCCCCATATAAACTCCTTTGGAGTTAATTTCCCCTTTAGTTTTTCTTTTCACATCTTCCTCTTTCTCCAAATTTTGTGTGTGCTGGTCAAATAAAGGTTTTATGACTGGAGGAAAAAATGAAGTTATCTGCAAGGATAATATTTTCTCCCTCTGGGTTCTAGCTCTTCTTGACTATTTTATATGGCACTCAGTTTCTAGATAAATAAGGAGGAGATAAATCAGCTCTTTTTGGCCCTGGTTCGGAAAAGACTAAGGAATTGCTTGGTTTTTGTTCTTTAAGATGCCAATAAAGATCTTTCCTTTTTCTGAACTTGTTAAGTACAGGATCCAAAGCAGGCTGCACCAGATCAAACAGAGATGGTATCAGGACATGACACATTTTATTCTTTTTAAAATATCTATGAGAGTAATAAGTTAAGCAAGAATCATGAGTCATCCAGCACAATTCTTATATCATGCTGTTTCACAAAGATGTTTAATAAGTAATATTGTTTGCTTCTTGACTAATTTGAAGAGCATCAACATTAAAAAAAAAAAAAAACAACCTAAAATACTGCAGAACCTTGAAAATTTCCTTTCATGACTTACAAAGCTGGAGAATGCGTTTGGTTGGAACCTTTATAATGTCCAAGGACACAAGACTCAACTCAGCTTCTAATTAGAGCACTGAATTCCACTACTGGGATTTCCTCTGGGTTTAGTTTTTATAAAGACCAAAACCCTCCGTTTCCTTACCTAAACATCACATGAGATAACTTTTGGCGGCTGCCAGTTTGGCAAGCTGATTCTTAATTCAGGTCCAGCCCAAATCTGCCCAAGCTTTCGAATGCCATGAAGGCCAGGGGCAAAAGGGGGATGTGATTTTCAGCTCCCAATGTTTGCTGCCCCCTACTGGTGCTCTGGCTTATTCCTTGCCTCTCCAAGGCTGTTGCTGCTGCACCCTAGAACTCGCTCCAGGTTACAAATGTTACAAGGTGGATTAGTGGTGTTAACGAGGGATGTTTAAAATCATAAGTACCTAAAGCAGGTTTTGCCTCATAATCTGAAAAGCTGAGAAAACATTAGAAAAGGAGTTTTGGATTGAAAATGGCACATATCTAAAGCATTTTATTAGCAAGGGAATGGAGGAAGTTTATGTATTGACCATCCCTTACTTTTTCTGAGCAAAGCCCATCTTAGAAATGGATAAACTAGACCCATAAGTAGAACTTTAGCCAGCTAGTCACTGTTTATAATTTCTGTTTTCTTTTATCTAAATTGACCTAAATGGTTTAAGGATGATCTTGGGAATATTAACATGGAAAATGTCCATTTGCAATGTGCAAAGTATTTATTTTTTTCATTTATTCAACAAATATTTATTGAAATCTATGGAGCATGTACTCTGCTATGTGCTGGGGATATGAAAATGAACAAAAGCATGGAAGCTATGTTCGAGTGGCTAGTGCAATATTAAATGCATATACAATGACAAAATGATGGCTAGCCCTTAGTGAGTGCTTAACTGTTCCATGTCTAGTCGTGTATTAGCTCATTTAGATAGCTCAATGACTCTGGGAGATACATATAATTATTATTTCTGTTTTATAGATAAAAAAGCCAGATGCACAGGGACGTTAAGTAACTGCTCAAGGTCATAGAGCTAATAAATGTCTGAGACCAGATTCATACTCAGGCAGCCTGGCTCCAAAATCCACTCTATTACTTTAGAAAAGTGTCATCCTAGCAAATGTTTTTCAGTTTTCACTTAATACTCCACAATTCCATATATTTAATTATACTCCAACTCTACCCTGAAAAGATTTTGTACACTTATCACCAACTGTAAGAACTTCTATTACTGAATGATATTCCCTGCAGTAGATAAGGATTGTTAGACTATTTTACAAAAGAGAAAACTCAAGCTCAAAATGTAAATTGATTTGTCACATGGCCAGTCATTTATTCATTCATTCAACAAAATTTTTTGAACACTAGGTGGCATATGCAGATGACAAAGACATAATCTCTCTTTAAGGAGCACAGAGAAATGCTATGACAATAATAAGGAATAAGCAATTAATGCTGCCTGAAAACCTCAGAGGAGGTGATACTGTGATGACAAGTCTCTTTATACAGCACTTCTCCCCTCAGATACGACACAGACACAGCTTGAAATTTGCCTTCCTTGTGTATTAAAGTAATTAAGTTCTCCTCCTTCAAAATGATCTCATCTCAATTACCTTGGATCAATATAATCTCATGAAAATGTGATATAGTTCGCCTTGAAACACCACAGTTTCTAATATTTCACTGCTTTCAACCATTCACATAATGATTGAGCATCTGTTACCTGGAAGGCACTCTTCTAGGTGTTCTGGTGAACACAAAGGGAAACGGACATGTTTCTTACCCTCAAGGAATTTTAACTTAGCAAAAGAAAGTAAATCTACCCAGAAATATCTATCATGCAAGGAAGAATATATTTACTGCCAATGGAGAGATGCAACAGCCTGAAATTGTGCAAAGAAGGGAAACCAACAAATACACTCACGACTCACACTTAGAAGTCAACTGATAGCTTTATTGTGAGAGATACTAATGAGTGGGTGACAATAACATTGAGTGTCTTGATTGTAGGACTATCAAATTTGGGCTGAGTTGTGTGCTATCATAAGAAATGTAAAATGTTAAAGATATCCCTTGTTTTTGATAATTTTTTTCTATTATACATATTAATAATTTTATGCTAAGAGTTTAGCCATATTTATCAAATATTTGCTATGATTTAAATAGCCTGTCCCTGAGCTCTAAAACCAAAGGTTTCTAAACCATTCTCTCAGAGAGAGCACTGGAGGAGTGTAAATTAAGACATCATCTGTTTCTACAAGACATTTGCCTCATGATGACTTTTTCAAGTCCTTAATATCTTTGCATATCTAAGGACATGTTCAGCAAAAGATAGAAACTTCTTAGCAGGTATTCAAGACCCTTCCTGACCTCCTGTCTGCTTCTACCCCTTTTATCTCTCATCACTCTGGGCTTATACCCTTTCTTGGGCAAAATGAATTACCTTAGGTTCCCCAAACATGGCATGAGTCTGTACCGCCCAGCCCTCCCCCAATCCCTTCTTGCCCCAGCCTTCCAAATTTAGCTCAGTGGTCACCTTCTCTAGAGAAGGGTTCCTTGATACTTTTCCCCTGGGCCTCTCATCTGTGTTCCCAAATGTTCTAGCCTATTCCATCACGGCTTCTCCCACAGCGCACAGCACATCTGTTCACCAATTGTAGGGACTTCTATTACTGAATGATAGTCCCTGCAGTAGATAAGGATTGTTAGACCTATTTTAGAAAAGAGAAAACTCAAGCTCAAGATGTAAATTGCCTCTCCTCTAAAGTGGACAGAGGGTCTTGAAGGCAAGAATTGTGTCTTTCATTGCTTTAGCTCAAGTACCCGTATGATGCCTGACAACAGCAGGTACACAACATACTAGCCAAAAGCAAATGTGGATGGACAGAGGGAGTGAAAGCAAGTTGCTTTAGTTCTTTCTAAGAGAAAGGGAAGTTGTTCTGGAAAAGAGAAATCTGAGACCGGCTAATTAAGAATTTTGAAACTGAAAATAACTACACTTTCCTCCATGTCTAATGACAATTAGCTTAATTTCTTGAATTCATTTATATCACCTTAACAAATTCCTTCTGGATAATATTTTTTAGATCCTCTACTTGGACGGGTTTCTTCTTTCAATGTGTACAACAACTAGACCATTTTAATTGATTGTTTTCCACATCTGGGATAAAATACATCTATTTTGAAAATGGTAGAATAGTGTACATATAAGTGAAAAAAGAAGTACAAAACTCCATGCTTAATTCTTTTGTTTTCATCTGAAGCACTTATGTTGCTGTAGGCATTACTCTTTTGCACTACTGTAAATATTTTGAAAAAGCAACATCGTCTTTTTAAAAGACTTTTTAAGTGTTTAGCAGTGATGGCAGAAGTAGAACCTATGACAATCATTACATTTCAAACTGCTTTTGGTGTATTCCTCTGGCTGCCCCAACTTTTGCTTCACCTCTGCTTTTAGGCTGACCACCCAAGAACCAGACCATGTAGATTTGGCCCCAGTCTCCTCTGCTTGTTTTCCCCAACGTGCCTGGGAACGGAGAGCATGGGATATGAAACTTTTGACCAATCAACCATGTTTTACTACTTTAGGTTCAATCATCATTGTCACATAAATACAGGTTCACACTGTTCTGCTCTTGAAACGTATTATATATATTTATCTCTGTGTGATTCAAACCACATTCCCTAAACAATGATAAATATATTTTGGGTGATCAATACATATTAACCAGAGCTTCTTTTTTGTGAACATACTAGAAATATAATAAACAAGATAATCTATAATCATGAAAGATAAAAATTTGGGGGAATGAAGATGAATTACTATAATAAGTGCTATGTTCATATTTCATGTCATGGCCTCATAACTCTCAGCAACATCTGGTAAGTAGAAGAACTCTTCTCCAATCAGCTATCATCCAGTGTTGACAATCAACCCCTAGTTGTGTTTGTTGCTAAGTGATTTAGCAAATAGGTTCACCAAACACAGTAGATAACTCTAAAATGAAAAGGAATTATGGCTTGAGTTATATGGCTCAATCTTCACTTGAATCCAGAGGCTGGTTTATGAAAAGCATCAACAGCAATACCCCTAACGTCCTGTGTGCTAACATCGCCACCTACTGCTCACTCCAGGTACAAACTGTCACACCTCAAGCCAAAGGCTGTAGACACATTGGATAAGAAACAGACTCCTGAGCCTTGGGTAATCAACAACCCCTGGCAGGTCTAAAAAGTAATCAGTTTCACTCCTGAAGCCACAGAGCAAAGACAATTAGGTGATAATTATATTTTATTGAATTTCACAAATTGGAAATATATTGGCTTATAGATTTTTGTATGTTTTGTTCTCTCCTGTAGCCCCAGTATTTAGAACAGTGCCTGACACATTGCAGTTACTCAAAAAATATTAAATAAATGAATCCCTAAAGAAGAAGGGTAATTATTCTCATGGATTCGCCACACTACTTATTTAGCAACTTCGGTAAAAGGAATTACTGTGACTTCTTTTCTAGTAAATAAGAATATCCTCATCTAGAATTGGTAGAGAGAGAGGAGGGAATGAAAATGAAAGAAAAGGGGGATAAAAAGGGATTTCAAGATGATTGCAACAAAAATACCAGAAACATGATAAAAATCTGGATGAAAAAGGAAATGTCTGTGATGTGGAAATCTTCCTAACAACAATCCATTCTGCAGATGAGATTATGATATTTATTCCTTTCTATTTTAACAAAATTCAAAAAAAGTAAAAGGTTACTTTTTAAAGCATATATTTTGCTTTTTACTGAGCAAACAATCTGTCACATTTACTCATTCATATACTCCATGACACTAACACATTTTTTCACGCTGGTATTTGATACAGAAATTGAAGAATATTGACCTAGCATTAACAAATTTGAAACAAGAGATTTGTTTGCTAAAAAATAATTTCAAGGTGAGTGTCTGTTTTTAGAGTGCTGACTTCCTCTTTCTTTCACGTGATAACATCCAGATTTGCATGTGTTGGGAGAGTTTCTGGTGCTCCTACCCATCTTCCTGGTATGCCTGGAACACCTCCCTGACCCGACCCCTCTTTATCTGGGCTGTATCTCATGTTAGATTCACAGCCAGCAACCTTCAGGTTGAGAAAACATCTTCCTCTGTGACAAGGAGCCGGCTTGCTTACTGTTTGCTATAAGACAGCCAGTTTCCCAAGTTTAAGATTCCTTTCCTGGAATTCCATCTGCATCGCCCCCTGGGAATTTTGGCTTGGGGAACTGATGTGACATGCTGACACTCTGGCTACTGCTTTTGCTGTGATTGATAAAGTTTCTCAAAACTGATTCAGAAGTCCCATGTCTTCTGTGAAACTGAAGCATCCATGAAACTGACAAGTTATCATTTTGGCTAGAAACCTGGGTGACATCTCAGATCCCTCACACTTGGCAGCATGACTTCATCTAGGGATGCGGATGGTCACAATTAGGAAAATCCCAGCACACTCAAGGCACAATAGAATGAATTTTCAAAAGGAAAATTCAGTGCCTCAGAGATAAATTGATGTTGTAAACTGAAAATACCCCTTCACTAATGTAAACTTTCAGACTAGAGAAACTATTTTAAGGGATTTTTGAAATTATATTAATTTTTAAATCCAGCACTTTAACTGGGGTTATTTAAGAGTGTTATGCCAAAAACTGGGTAAAGTGGTGAGAATTCTGTAAAATTTGGAGATTCCACAATATAAATTTTTAAAAACACAATTTACAAGTCTTGAGAAGAACTACGTACTTTAATTTAAATGGATTTACCTGCCACATTATTTCATCATTTATTGCTTCTTAATACTAATATGGTATATAATTCATTTCAAGAGTTATGATTAAACATCCACTTTCCAAACTCCAGCTTCTGTTTTTACTGAGGTGAAAGTATCCATCATCTTTTACATTGAATTCTTAGAGCTGGAGTTGGAAATTATTTCCTTGATGCTTTGAAATGGGAGAAAGAATTCTACACCTTTCTAAGTGCCACTTGGCTATAGAGAATGCTATAGTATAAATAAATATACTAGGGATAATTTGAATGCCATGGTATTCAAATGATGAAAAACCTAGAAGTCAAGTCTTTGGTTAAGAAATACAAATTCTCAGGATTTGACCTGAATTACTGTATAAGTTTGAGAAAGTAACCACCCAGTTCAGTTTTTGTTGTTGTTACTATTTCAAGAGATACCATTCTTCCTCCTTCAAGCCCAGGAATAATGTAAGAAGAAAAATCTCCCTGGCAAGACACCAAACAATGAGAGCAGAGAAAGCAAGAGCGAGAGAGCGAGAATGAAAAGAGAAAAACTCTACATTTTGCAGGGCTATAAACTACAGGGTTTGAGCTAGAAGCATTGTTTTATCATGGCAACGTGTTCTCAACTGTTTTCCTTAGAAGCAGCATTAACTGACTTGCAGATGACCCACTCATTTTGTAGAATGAGGAGGTGACATAAGTTACAAAGTTGCTTCTTCAAAAACAAGATTGTTGAAGAGAAACTTAACTAGCACCTACCGTTTACTTAACTCAGCTCTAGTAATAAGCTATATCTGTTTCTTCTCTTAAAACAAACAAATCCCAAACAACAAATAATTTGACATAAATATTTCTCTAACATTTTTTACCATAATTCTAGCAACTCTATTTTGGAATTTTACTATTCATCCTGTTCAAATTTCCTGTTAGTAAAGTCCAAAATTAAGTAACTATTTTGATATATAGCAGGACAATGTATTTAGATTGTTGATGTTGTGACTTTAAATCACAATATACCTAGCTTCTGGAGGTTCCCCATTCATTTCCTGTCACATTGTCCAATTTTAAACACATCAGTGAAATTTAAGTTTTTAAACAACTAAAACAGGGCATTAGGAAGATGTATATTAGATTGGGAAAGGTAGAAAAAATGTTAGATTAGATCACCAGCCTCAGATACTGAGCCCTTATTCAAGTGATGTGAACAAGTGAACATTACCACACAGCAGGAGCCACCTGCTACAGTCAATATTAAATGAGCCAGCCAGGAGAAGCAGAGCACTTCTCCAACTCAAGAAGACCTGGAGGCAGTCTAAAGCAAGATTTCCCCTTGGCTGACTTAAAAAGCAAGACCAAGGTGGGGCAGTCAGGTCAAGGCTCTGCTTCTAGCTTTATGGTTTTCATACAGAAGGCTTGCAATATTCATGTTTTGGTTTTTTTTTGCTGAGGAAGATTTGCCCTAAGTCAACATCTATTGCCAATCTTCCTCTTTTTGCTTGAGGAAGATTCACCCTGAGCTAACATTTGTGGCAATCTTCCTCTGTTTCGTATGTGGGTCCCCGCCACAGCATGGCTGCTGACAAGTGGTGTAGATCTGTGCCTGGGAACCAAACCTGGGCCACAGAAGTGGAGTGCGCTGAACTTAACCACTAGGCCCAGGGCTGGCCCCAATATTCATGTATCTTTACCTGAGAAATGAAAGAGGATTAAAAAATGGGAAAGATTATTTTTGGTAAAAGTTTCAAGGGATTTTTTTAACATTGATATATTTTATGATAATTCCCTTCAGCCATGAGAAACACTACAATGTCAGTATAAGCATCCCCTCCAAACAGACCAATGACAGCTCGAAGATAAAATTCTCATGGGGCATTTTTTTTAAAGTGACCTTTTACATGTCAAAGTATAGGTCTCCTAGTTTTGAGAACCAAATAATAGCCATGATAGAAATATATTTTAAAAGCTCCTTTTTGCTGCTATCAATTTTGAAACTCTATGTGGAATCTAGACTTCTGTGATGTGCCCCAGCCTGTTGAAGTAACAGGGCTCACACTAGTCTGCCCTGATCACCTAAAATTACCAACGTGACTGCACACTGACCTTGTTAGCACTGTTAAAGAAATCATTTGCCCTCTTTAACCAGGTTTTCCTTTCCAACGTGAGCCGACCAAATTCTTCTTGAAGCTGATTCAGTTTCTGGTTAGAGAGCTGTAGATGCTCTTTCTCCACATAGTCCTTGGAGAGCAGAATCCCAAGTGCTTCGCTCTTCAGCTTCTCAACAGAGGAATTCCATTCCTACAAGAAATCACGCTCTTCAGTTTATTTTACACATCCTCCCCTTGGTAATCTCTGATAAGACTCAAAGAACATTTAGACATGTCGAACACATCAGAAACCTGTCATTATATTTTCAAATCATGAAGGAGTAAATACTACATTGCAAGTTTGTGTTCCAAGACATAGATCAAAAAGAGGACACAGAAAGGAGGCTAAAAAGAAAGAGGCGATGATAGGAGAAAGAGGCAGGTCGGTTGGGATGTGTCTGGTTGCCCTGAATACAGGTCACCTCCATTTCCATTAAAGCTACCTGAAAACATACCCAAAATACAGTCAACAGTGTTTCTCAAACTCTAACTCATTTTGACCTATTTTTATTCCTTCAAGTATAAAAAAGTCTCTCACAATTCAGTCTCATTGCCAAAATAGGCAAATGTGTGCAAGAAAGAAAGATAAATCTCATATTTTATGGCTGTTGTTTTTGCATCTGCTACATTTAGAACTTAAATTAAGATCTGTTATTCTCCACAAAACTAATAGCTGTTATTGGGCAGTATTCCCTCCTTCCTGACCCCAATTTCACCTCAAGGTTTCACTCTCAAGGATAAACATTTCAGAAAAAGAAAAGAAGTAGCTTTTTACTCTCTGTTGCATGAGGATGAAAAACAGTAAACAGAGAAGAAATAAGAGTTGGAGTAAACCAAACACATGAACATTCAATTTATTTGAAAGAAAATTCAAATTTCTTGCAAAAGAATTGAAGCCAGATCCAGTTGCATAAAATTATGCTTATCTCTAACATGGCAGTCTCATTAGTGAATTTTCTGGTACCCGTCTCAGCTGAGATTGAATGGTGAGCATAGACTGTTAAAGCATCACAAATTTAGCACCAAATTTTAAAAATCGCAGTCTGACTCCATCCTGGCTTGTTGCCTGGTGCAAAATGTCCTATTATTAAGTTACATTTGTTATATTATATTGTACAAAATAAGTATAATTTTAGTGCAATTTATCACTACCATTTTCATTCATTTATTTCACAGAACATACTAAATACTGTGTAACTGGCACCACGCTAGGATAAGTGTCTTGGGGAATATAAAGAAAGAAAAAAATGTAGTTCTTCCCTTTAGCAATATATAAACTGCTATTTTATATGGTTTTCATGTTTACTTACATTATTAAATGTATTAAATATACGCTGGTACATTCACACACGTACACACATAATATGATAGCATTTTAAACAACAATTAGTGGATGTTGAAAGTAGAAATTGTACATATTATTTTATGGACTCTATAGAACGTGTTCTAGTATCTGTGCAAGAGAAAAATATTTTGATCAATGGATGCAAGAGTAAGGATGGTGAATTAAAAGACTGGCATTTTTTTGTGCACCTATTATAAGCTTGTGGTTTGTAAGTATAAGCCTTACAAACTTAGGTTAGGTATTATTTTCCCAGTATTTACACAGGCTCCAAGGAGTGTGTTACTCAAGGTTACATATCCAACAAGTGGCAGAACCAGGACTAGTCCACAGGTCTGTGTATAATGCTATGTCCCGGGGAACTGAGGGAGAGAGCGTCCAAAATCTCCAGATTTCTCAGTGAGTGCAAAAACAGTGCTCTGAGGCACAAATATGGGTTATGTGAGTTCTCAAGATCCTTCATTTTTTGAAGAGCTATTTGTCCCCACTTTACAACAGCTAATATGTGCTATGACGTTCTTTTGTAAAGCACTGTAAATATTCCTCCCACTTAAAAACCATTACCTTCACCTCATTAGGAAAGAGCAAATATTTTTAAAGCAGTTAGCACAATTTCTGGCACACAAAATAGGCACTCACTAAATGTTAGCCCCACTTTTCTTCCCATCAGTTTTATCATGGTTCATTAGCACCTCAAAATTTGTTCTTTATTTATGGGAATTACTGTTTCCCAGTTTTAAAATAACAATAGTGGCAGGATTCTCCAAACATTATTGATCAGTGTTATGTAGTGATCAGTATTATGGGATAAACAAAATAAAGTAGGTTTCTTTACTGCAGTACTTCTCAGAATCTTTAATATTTTAACAGGCATTGAGACTCCTAGAGGGAAAAGTACTGTGAAATATTTTGGACAAACTCTTTTTGCCAAGAAACCATTTGTTCAATAGTCATCTCAGGGGACCAATGCTCCAGTTGGAACAAAGTTGGGAAACACTGTTCCTGTGGCTAAGAGCAGCTGAATCACCTATGGGTTCACTTGTTTTCATAAGTCTTTCTGTTCCTTTCCTTTTCCTGTTTTGTCTCTATCCCTCCAGCTACCCAATTAGTCCATTTCCTGTCTCTTGTATCCATTCTCTCATTTTCTGTCTGTTAAGATCTGTGGGGCATCAATCCTCAATGAACTCAAGTGAAGACATGCTTAATGCATATAGCAGGTAATTCTTTCAAAAAATTGGCATTGACGAGAATCTTCTGTGCTCCTTAGAAGAAGACCACTTAACAAAAACGGAGAACTTGGGGAAGGCCTAGAAAGCTAGAGGTAAGGAAAACGGAGAGGAAGTTAGGATATGGAGACATAGGTTACAGCCCTTATGTGTTCTGCCTGGACAACACTAAGCTCCAGGGTGGTGTTGTCTTAACTTCTGCAAGATAGTAAGGGTTGATTTTCCTTCCTATATGCTGGCACTCTGCTGAATGCTTTACATGTACTGTCTCATTTAATCTTCACCACAACCCAACAAGGTAGGAGCTATTGCTATCCTCATTTTACAGATGCGGTAACTGATGCTCAGAGGGATGAATAACTTGCCCAAGGTCTCAACGCTAGTAAGTGAAAGAGCCAGAATTCAAACTCAGAGAGTTTGATTCTAGAAAATGCTTCTCAACCAGCATCCCAGCCTCAGCTCTTCAGAGAAGTGAGGGTGTTTTTTCCACCACAGAAAGATCAAACATATTAGCTTAGAATTACAGAGGTGAAACTTCCATAAGGCCTGGATAAGGCCTTGGAAGTGATAAAAAGTCTTATATGACCCTGGGGTTTTCTGATTTGAAATCAGAAGCCTCATTATTTCTAAATAAACACGGTGCTATTACATATATAACTGAGAATTTACAGCCCAAACTCAAGCTTAATTTTGCTTAGCAACTGGACCAAAATAACAAAGCTCTTCTCTGAATAAGAAGAGAAATATCTGAATAAGAAGAGAAATATCTCTCTAATAGTCTTCATAAATCTGCTTTAGTATAAATTTTGCAAACAACATTAAATAGAGACCTTTAGAGTAGAGCTAAGTCTTTGAAAACCCACTTTAACCATGTGCTTCTATAACACTGTTATAAAAAGTGGGCTGTGACCTTCCAAGGAAACTGTAAAGGACCATTTTGTGCCTCTTATCTTTCCTTATTCTCCATCCCATTTTCTTAATTAAATTTTCACCTGAACTCTGTGGATATTAAATGAAGCTGGGTCTATTCAATATTTCTATTCAATCTTCTCAGAAAATTGGTTCTGTTTTCTTTGGGCAATCTATAGGCAGTTTCTATACCATTCTAATGAAATATTTCCCCAGCCATTTTCCTAGGGAATGCTTCCACTATTTTATTTTTAAGGTAAAACTTTCAGAGTCATCTGAATCCATCAGGCTATTTAAAAAACTTAGCTGTCACTGTTGTCGAGGCCGGAGGAACCCAATGGAGAAAATCTTGTTCTGTTTTCTCTAAGTCCTGGCTTCCTGCCTGCTAAGTGTTAAACCTCTGACTGAGTTTCAGTCACTTTGCAATAAAATATTTTCAGTACTTGTCCCCACCAGCAGAAAGCCAAAGCCTGCCATTTCCTTGGCTTTTCAGTTTGACAGAGACACATGCAGATCTCCGACCCAATCAAGATGTGTGGCACTGTGTGTTCCTGGGCTCAGGGTGTCTCCACAGGTCACTCCATTATTGTCCTTTTTCACTCACAGCTGTAACCCTTTTAAACTGAACCTTTCAGTCTTCCATTTGCTGAGGAAATTGAGCTTCTCTGGGATCCCTTGATTGAAAGGATATTTTAAGAGGATTAGTGCTGATAGACAGAAGGCAAAAATGATTTCTTCTCTCCTTTTTTTTTTGTTAAGTCCCAGGTTAGCTCTTCAAATGTAGTTATAGGTCAGCATAAAAATTGTCCAGAAGGTAGATTCAAAAAGGAAAAATATTAGCTACTCCATTTGAAAAGAAACAATATAATCACAATATGTTTAGTAAGTTTTTATTCACATGAAACCTTCCCCGTAGTTGAGGGGATTTAATGACCCCACACCATGTGGAAAATTATTTTCATTAAAAACTTAACTTTTGAAGGTAATTTTTAAGTGGGAGAAGAGGGACAAGTAGCATCAGGGAATGAATTTGTAGACTACCAAGAAACCCCTAGTTGTGGTAACGACTGGCCAAAATCACATCTGGCAGAAGCGTGTGTGGAGCTCAAGTATGGTTCCGGTCACATGGCTATTCCCTGGGACATCTCATTAGCTACAGCTCATTTCTTGTTCAGTCTCTACGACTACAGACCCGTTTGGTTCAGCACCAAGGAGAATTAATTCACTGACACAAAATCATAGAATTTTACATGATTGCATTAACAGATGGAACAAACAAAATAAACCTGGCAATTTTAATCAGAGAATATTTGAAAGTCTGCTTGGAGCAGAAATTTTGTAAGAAGAAATGTTTATGTTTTTGAAGAGTGGCAGTGAGCCCTGGAAAAGCAAAAACACTGTGATTATGCCAAGTTGGATTGCAAACTGGACCCCAGTTTCCTCTCATGCTCCCATCCCAGGCATTTCTAGTTGACCTCTACACAAGCAAGGGCCATCCTGGAGAGAGAGGTCTCAATCCACTCTTGGATGAGTGCAGGGTTCAGTGCCCACAGGCCATTTGAACTTTGCCCTCACTGTGATGCATTTCAGTAAAGCACAGATTGGGAACAGGAAGAACTGTGATTTTGTGTGTCACCTGGAGATGAAAGAAGCATGATGTTTTACCTCCTAGCCATAAGGCAGAGAATCACAGCCACTGAATCAGGGAGAGCTTGTGGGTAAGAGGGGAGAATGGGAGCTGGAAGTACACTTTTTATTCCAAACTTAGTAAGTGGTCTCACACAGCGCACTTTTGATTTTCTGAGCCTGACTTCCCTGCAGGGTGACGACAGCCACCACCACTTCACTTATACTTCTGCTTCTCTAGTGAATCATCTGTAAATTCAATGATGAACTGGCTGTGCTTCAAATTCCTCGATTTTAGGTCCTACCAAAATTTGGGTCTTGAGCTACATTTTCCATAAATTAACCCTACTGGGATTGGGACTGATGGTCTATAGTAGAAATGACAGATATCACCAAAGTAATTTCTGAGTAATGGTTGCTGTTTTCTTTTTTCTCAGTCCATTCAAATATTCTAAAAGTTGCAGGGAAAAAAAAAAGAAAACATGGCTTGGAAGTTTCTTGTTTCCCTTATTCTGTTCAGTGCTTGGCCACCAAATGGAGCCTCTCGTTCAACTGCACAGAGCAGGATACTTATGCTAATACTGAAGCCAATGGATGTGTGGCAGAATAAATTTTTAGAATCAAATAAAATCATAACAAATTATACTCATAAGCAAATCTTCAAAATAATGATTGGAACAGCAACACATTTATTTTTTTCTTCCTTAGTTCAACATAGTTTTTAGATGAAAATTTAATTACATGGGAAGCTGGGAGAAATTTTCCCAAGATTTGTGTTTTCCAAGAATCATTATTATTTCTTTAGTGTCTTGTTCTTGTTTTTCATAGATTTCTTGTTCCTCTTAATCACATTTTCTTCAAGTTGATTAAGGAGCAGAGCCAGATTTGAGGGTATTGGTGTTTCCATTTTTAATCAAAATTAATAAAGTCTAGCTGGCCAAATTATTTTCATCTAACACAACTTGCCTACAATCAGATCGTGCCATTGGCTGACTAGGTGGTCCCAGTTTATATTAATGTCCTCAAAGGACTTACTTTTTAATTTTCTAGGCAGTCTGTTGGAGATGTCTTCAAGAACTCAACATATAATTCAACTATGAGGGGAACTACTAGGTTTTAATGTTCACTTCTTGTGAAGATTTCCCTAAATGAAATAGGTTAAGTTGGGAAGGGAGCGATCTATATATTTTATGCACAAGGACCATCATATATAGACTAGAATAATGGCTCTTAAATCTGACTGACTATTAGTATCTCCTGGAAAATTTTTAAAAATACTTATTCTCACCCCCTGAATCCACTGAATCATAATTATTATTGGTAAGGTAGAAGAATATGGATTTTTAAAAATCTGAAGCACTTTATTTGAAATCAGGAACAATTATACTATAATCAGTCAAATTTTGGAACCATTGGACTAGAATATTCTAAATTTTTTAATGAATAGATGACTATCGACCTAGAATAGTTTCTGCGTAATAATACCAATAAATGGGGAGGATGAATTATATAATAAGAATAGTTTTAACCTTAAAACTTTCAACCAATTTGACTCTGTGGAAATAACATTCTTATATCAATGACTCCCAAATCTACAATTTAACTACAGTTTTAGTAATTATTTCATTCATTCAAGAAGTATTGTGTTAAACTGTGGAAGATACAATGACAAATAAACAGAATCTTTACACTTACACTCCCTAAATGATTAGTATACCAATCCATCATGAGTTTAAAACAGCTCTGGTGCAATGTTGGATATCATTAGTCTTAATTCAAAAAGAAACTGAAGCATTTCTTTCTACTTTGTACTTTCTTCACATTACTGTGTCAGGCAAAGGAATCACTGATTTAAAAGGGAAGCAGAGAGTTTAAAAGAAAAAAGCTTGGAGGCCGGCCCCATGGCCTAGTGGTTAAGTTTGTGCGCTCCGCTTTGGTGGCCCGGGGTTGACAGGTTCGGATCCAAGGCACGGACCTAAGCACTGCTCATCAAGCCATGCTGTGGTGGCATCCCATATACAAAATAGAGGAAGATGGGCACAGATGTTAGCTCAGGGCCGATCTTCCTCACCAAAAAGAAAAGTAGAATAGTGTCTTAAGGGTTGAGCAGCAATGTTTTTGTTTTTTATTTTGGGAGAGACTTAAATACAGTTGAAGGAAGAAGAGAAGGGGTGACTGAAAATGAGGTATTAAGAATGAAGAGAGGGGCTGGCTTGGTAGCATAGTGGTTAAGTTTGTGCACTCTGCTTCAGTGACTCGGGGTTCGCAGGTTCAGATCCCAGGTGTGGACCAACTCATTGCTTATCAAGCCATGCTGTGGCAGGTGTCCCACATATAAAGTAGAGGAAGATGGGCATGGATGTTATCCCAGGACCAATCTTCCTCAGCAAAAAGAGGAGGATTGGCAACAGATGTTAGCTCAGGGCTAATCTTCCTCACCAAAAAAAAAAAAAAGAATGAAGAGAGATACAAAATGAAGAAGAGATGGGAAAGGTGGGATTTAGAACAGTGGATGAAGGCTTAAATTTGGAAGAGAGAGGAATCGGAAGTAAAAGGGTGAAGAGAAGTGAAAAAAAAGACAAAAAGTTATGACAGAGAAGAAAAGAGCCAAGCAATTTCACTATGTGTTACTGAGTGACTCTGAGGTTAGGTAAAGCCTGGTTAAGAATTTAAAAAGAGCACAGAAGTTTTGGACTGGTTGTTATGGAGTCTGGAGCAGGGAACTAACAGATGAAAAAAAAGGAATTTGTAAGACTAACTGATAATAGAGCATTTACTTCTTAAATAGATCTAATCAGAAAAATTATACTAATTGTTTCATCTTCTTTCCGAAGTAGGAAGAAACAATGGGTGATTGAGTTTACTCGTAAATAGCCTTGGTCCATGCTGAATAGTACGAGGAGAGAAGCCAAAGTGAAGGGAAGGGGACCGGGAGGAGAGCAGTTTTGGGTGATGCTGTGGAACCAAGTGTGGTGTCAGGAGTGGGAAGCTTGAAGGGAAGGCCTTTGGAGTAATGATCGTCAAGGAACTCTAAGGCCACGGTATAGAATGTCACCAAATGGACCCTGAAGTAGCACAGGAAGGTGGTAGGGATTTAGGGAGTGACTGTATTAAGACATAAGAAAACACCTTTTCAGATGTCCACTTCAAATAGATTCAATTTCACCATGATGATGATGACAGCAATATTACCTTGCGCTGTAATAATAGTAACTATAAAAAGCCACGTTTTGTGGAAATTTTTACTTAAGGGCTGAAATAATAACTAGAAAAAAGAATAAGGAGGAGAAGGAACATAGGAGGGGAAGAAGAAGAAAGGGAAGAAAAGAAAAGAATATATATGAAGAATTTTTGTAAAGGTCACAACTGAAAAAACAAACAGAAAAAAACTTTTTCTAAGCATTTAACCTTAATGAGCTGGTGAAGATTCTGGAAACAAAGTGACAGCAGGTAGTTTTAAACCTAGTGATCATAGGGTATAATATTCTTTATTTGCTTTCTTACCTCATCCCCTTCTTAGACAGGCATAAACATTTCCGAGGGACTTTTTAAATCAAATTTCCCTTGGAAATGAAAGCATATGGTTCACTAAGCTTTAAATTAACCCACAAGTTAAGGCTAGAGGAGGGTCACCAATATGAAAATCCCATCATTTTGTAGATTTTCCCCATGCTTGCAGGCAAATTCAATACCATTTATACGTCCTTTTGCCTGTTAGTAATGAAATTGTTTCTAATTTATGTTCTGTGAAAACTGACATCTGCTTTTAATTGGGATGTTCATTAAAAAATCAGACAAGTAAAACAAATGATTCACTAAAATGAAGACAGAGGAAGTGAAATGCACCAATGCAGGTGTCTTTACTGTTTGGAGACGCACTTAATTTCTGCCTTGAGACATTTCAGATTCAGACCCCATTTTGTTTTTTAAATTAGATGAAACATTATAAAAGAAACGTACTCTGCTTCACTTTATAGATTTTCCTTATAATCATCAGAGATGATGTGAGCTGATTTACTGAACTAATATGTTTTACAGTGGTTTACTATTTTTTCACATACCTTCATGAAGGAATTTGGGGCTGTAATGGAAGTTCAAACAGCAGAATGGACAGCTTCTTTATACAGGTCAATATGTGCCACAATGAGAAGAAAATAGCTCAACAATGTTTGTGAAACACTTGGAAAATATTTGGATAACCTGGAAACTATGATTATGTGAACTCTGGGTATTGCTAAATGCCCCCTGACTAACCCAAAAGACCTGTAAGTAGCTCCTTTCGTATTAAATATTTCATATAAGTGCTATTTCTGAGGAAATATTCCTATTTTAAAAAGTAACAATAAGAAAATTTAAATATTTGTCTTTTGATCTTCAATTACTTGAGTAATGGGTCTAGGAATAAATGCAAACAACAAAAAGAAATCAAGTTCTAAGCTCAGTCAATTATGCCCACACTTTAAGAGACTCAAAAAGATTTATTTAGACATTCATCTTCAGAGCTCTCACAATGACCCGATATTCTGACTCTATCACTTAAACTCTCTTTCATTCTTCTACAGTTCTTTCCTTCATAACCTTTGTTACTGAAATGGTGGTCCAGAGACCAATGGCATCAACATTACATTGGAGCTTGTTAGAAAAGCAGACTCTCAGGCCCCACCTCAGACCTGATGAATCAGAATCTGCATTTTAAGATCCCCAGGTAATTCATTAGTTCACTAAAGTTTGAGAAGCTCTGGTCTAGAATACACTGAAAGTGGCTTTTTATAGTTAGACTGATGATCAAGAAACAAATGTGCAAAGAATATGGAAGGGGAAATTTGTAGATGATATGATCATATATAGAGAAAATCCTAAGAAATCCTCAAAAAAACTATTAGAGCTAATAAATTAATTCAACAGAGTTGCAGGGTACAAGATCAGCACACAAAAATCAGTTGTGTTTCTATAGACTAGCAATGAGTAATCTGAAAAGGAAATTAAGAAAACAGTTCATTTACAATAGCATCAAAAAGAATAAAATACTTAGAAATAAGTTTAACCAAGGAGGTCCAAGACCCATACACTGAAAATTATAACATATAAACATTGTTGAAAAAAACTAAAGACCTAAATAAGTAGAAAGGCATCCTGTGATAATGGATCAGAAAACTTAATATGGCTAAGATAGCAATACTCCCCTTAGTCATCTACAGATACAATACAATCTCTATCAGAAACTCAATGACCTTTTTTGAAGAAACAGAAAAGCTAATCCTAATATGCAGAATTGCAAGGGACCCTGAATAGCCAAAACAACCCTGGAAAAGAACTTAGAGAACTCACATTTTCAGATTTCAAAACTTACAGTAATCAAAACAGTGTGGTAGTGGTACAAGGATAGACATACAGATCAATGGAATAGAAGTGAGTCCGGAAATAAACTTATACATCTGTGGTCAATTACTTTTGATAATGGTGCCATGACCATTCAATGGGGGAAAGAATAGTCTCTTCAACAAATTGTGCTGAGACCACTGGATATCCACATATGAAAGAATGAAGTTGGACCCTTACTTTATACCATATACAAAAAATAACTCAAAATGGAGCAAAAACCTAAATATAAGAGGTAATGCCATAAAATTCTTAGAAAAAAATGGGGCTAAATCTTCAAGACCTTGACTTTGGCAATGGTTTCATAGACATAACACCAAAAGCACAAGCAACAAAATTAACAATAGATAAATTGGACTTCATCGAAATTAAAAACTTTTGTTCGTCAAAGGACACTATTGGCAAAGGGCTTGAATAGACATTTCTTCAAAGAAGGTATACAAATGGTCAACTAGCACACGAAAATACCTTCAACATCACTTGTTATTTAGTTATTAGGGAAAAGCAAATAAAAACCCACAATGAGATGGCACTTCACACACACACTAGGATGGTTATAAAAACCTTTTTTTCAATATGAAAACAAAAACAGAAAATATATTTCAGTGAGTGTATGGAGAAGTTGAAACTCCTGTACATTGCTGGTAGGAGTGTAAAATGGTGCAAATGCTGTGGGAAACAGTAGTGATTCTTCAATAAATTAAACATAGAAATATCATATGACCTAGCAATTTGACTCATAGGTATATACTCAATAGAACTGAAAATAGTTGTTCAAACAAAAACTCTATATGAATGTTCATAGCAGCACTATTCAAAATAGCCAAAAGGTGGAAACAACTCAAATGTCCATCAACTGATGGATGGATAAATAAAATGTGGTATAGTCATACAATGGAATGTTATTCAGCCATAAAAAGGAAGATGTACTGACGTGCTACAACATGGATGAACTTTGAAAACATGCTAAGTGAAAGAAGCCAGACACAAAAGGCGACTTATTCCATTTATATTACATATCCAGATATTTTTATCAGTAAACCCATAGAGACAGAAAGCAGATTAATGGTTGCCAGAGGCAAGGAGAAAAGAAGAATGGGTTGACTGTTTAATGGGTGTAGTGTTCCCTTTTAGGTTAATAAAATACTCTGGAACTGGATAGTGGTGATAATTACACAACATTGTGAATTTACTAAATGTACCTAACGGTAAATTTTGTTATGTTTATTTTACCACCATAAAATAAAAGCCCATATTATGTTGTACTTATGTGTGAGGCATGATGCTAAGTACTGTCATATGAGAACACAATTAATCCTCACAACAACTGTATGCAGAGGTATAATTATTATCCTCTTTCACAAAAGAGGGAACCCAAGTCCAGACATACAAGAAATTTGCCCAAGAGTACATCAGAAGTAAGCAGAGACACTGGAATTTAACTCCAGACCGTGAGAGTGTACCATTCACTCCACTGCTGTATTCTGAGATACTTTGCATTGATGCCTCAAATGATGTATGATATATGTACATGATTTAATAACAAGAAATCATTAAAAACACAATTTAAAATATGCATTCGAATGGAGAAATGTTACGATATACAGTCACACGCTGCATAACGACGTTTCAGTCAATGATGGACCACATATACAATGGTGGTCCCACAAGATTAGTACCATATAGTCTAGGTGTGTAGTATTCTATACCATCTAGGTTTGTGTAAGTACACTCTATGATATCCACACAACCACGAAATCACCTAACAACGCATTTCTCAGAATGTCTGTCATTAAGTGATGCGTGACTTAACGTTAATTGGAAAAATCACACTGCAAAACAACACACACACAATTTTGTATGTAAACACACACACATATAATCTATACATATATACACAAATTGGGATATTCAATTTTGTGTGTATTTTACATTTCCTTCCCATTTCCATACATACCCACACACTATAAGTGATTTAAATTTTTTTTAGTTTTATGTATTTTCCAAACTGAGAATGTATTATTTAATCAGAAAAAGAAAGCAACAAGTATATTTTTAAAGTCACTTTTTTGTAGTGGTTCTACTGATGATAATTATGCATCTAAATTATTCAAGAAAGGTTGCAAGAGATTCTGCTTTACTTTCTTATCTCACAGTTATAAATATTTTGTAACTTTAAACTTGACTTTTTCCTCTGAATAAAGTTTCCATGGGACCTAAGCACTGGTATTTTTTTAAAGATCTCCCAATAATATTATTTGAAGGAACTTGAGGCCAAGATCACAAATCCAATTTATGAAATCACTCAGCAACAACGGGAAAATATTTTCAATGACTTGGAAAATCGGATTAGATGATGAATCGTGGAAGATGGTTTTAATCTTGAAGCTGAGAAATGTGAATTCTATTATATTAAATGTGAATTCTACAGTATTAAAACATTGAAGATAATGTTTCTATACACCAATTTCAGTTTGCTTCTCTCCCAGAACCCCAAAGATTATTGTTAATCTAGGACTTTATAAACAATACATAGTCATCTATGAAAATTAAGGAGACTATGGACATACATGAAATATATGGGAAAAACCTCTAAGTTAGTGCCTCTTAAACTTTAGGGTCAATTCAAATCCTCTGAGGGAATTTGCTAAAATGCAGATTCTGACCCAATAGGTTTGATGGTAGAGTCTGAAATTCTGCATTTCTAATGATTTTCAGATTCTGCTGCTGCTGTCTGGGAGTTTCACCTGGAATAACAAGGCTGTAAGTCTCCTTTAAGCCTTTAAAATGGGAATGAATAACCTTCATCTCAAAAGACATCATGCCCCACCTAAAGTCACTCCCATTCAAACTGCCAATACTTTTCAAAGCGACTTTCCTGTTTTCAATATCATTTCCTCCCATTCTTGTCATTCACATTGTTTCCAAGGTAATCTTCTAAAATGCAAATCAGTTTAAGCTACTACTCCACTTGGATGGTATCTCACTGTCCATTGGGTCTCAAACTCAAATGCTTACAGGGACCAGGCACACTATATGAATGAGTGAAGCAAAGGTGGGAACGGTGGTAGGTAAGGAGGAATGGTGGGGACTGTGGTAAACTGTAGTGCACATGCCTTTTCTAAAGAAACAGTTACTACATCTCTCCAGCCAAGAGTCACTATGTCTATATGGAAAAGTGAGCCTGATGAGGCCAGATCTTACAGTTTTTTAGAAGGAGCAGGAAACCCGGATTTCTTTTTTGATAAAAACGCCAACATTTTAAGATAGGACGTGATTTTTTTTTTAAACCCCGATGCCCCAAACAAACCACATAGAGTTTCTGGGCATGAAATCCAGACTTCAATATTTTTTTCAAAGGCCCCAGGTGATTCTAGTGTGCATCAACCAAAAAGGGCCTGAATCGAACCAAGGGTTGGAGCTATAGAAGCGAGGGGATTAATAGCCCCCCACGGTGGTATGAAAATTACTTTAAACTGAAGACATCTGAACAATCAGCAACCACAGAAAGAAACGTTACATAAACTTCAACAGAGCCCTTTGAAAATAGCTGAGAGCGATCCTCCTTCTAGGGGGTTTCCTGATTGAAAGAAGACTGACACCCATCACCAGGAAATATGAATTAAGCTGCCATAAACCCTTCCACAGGGAAACTTTCAGCCAGGAATATGACAGACTGCCAATTTCATTAGTATCAAAAAGCCCAATAGAACCTTTCATACTCTCCCACTGAAGTCCTAAAAGCCCCCCTTTTGGTTAAGTTGATACATATAAACCTTTACTTTGGGCTAATCCATGAGTTTTCCATTACTGGAAGCTCCCATGTGCACCTGTGAAAATAAAATTTGTCTCTATTCCTGTTAATCTGTCTTAGTCAGTTAACTTGTTCCAATCACTGGACCCAAATTAGAAGAGGAAAAATTTTCCTCGCAACAGAGGTACAGGTTGGTTCCTGAAGGCAGTTCTTGTATGAAGATTATTTCTTACGTATGGAAGAAGGAATGATTATGCCTCCTCAAAGGAGATAATAAGGAAGTGTTTATTTACATATTATTTTAATACATCTTGCAACCAACTCTGAGCTCCAAAGATTGAATTCAAGCCTTGGGGCATCAAGTTGGTACATGACACAATCTAAAAACCTGCTTAAGGTTCTTAACCAAAGGATGGTTTATAATCATCCACGTCTGCTATTTCTTTATCTGTTACATATGTAAAAGGAAAATATTTTTCACATTGAGGAAAGAAAGTGCAATTTAATATAATTACTCACAGTCAAAGTTTGTATTAAAAAAATCCATTTATTCAACTATTTCAACACATTCTGAATAAGGTGTCACATTTTTTAAGCAATATGAAAGTTGCCTTATTTCTTATTTGAATGTATTCCAGTAAGAAATGATAGAGGCATTTTCAAAGTTTATTTAGAAAGAACTCACTGAGTAGACTAAAAAGCAATACAGAACAGCTCCTCCTCCTCAAACCCAACCCAAACAAAAGTCTAAAATGTAATATGCTGCTTCCTGTTTAAGGACATGTAAAATTGGATTCCTTCTCCCAGAACAAGGAATGAGATTGTTGAAAAACCCCAGATGAAAATTATTGGAACATTTACACTATGGATGGGAAAGGAAATAACATTTTTTGGAGCCACTACTAAAATGTGTGTGCTCTCACAAACATTTCCTAATTGAATTTTCATAATTCCTCCTTACAGGTGAGGAAGGTGAAGCTCAGAGAGGTCAAGTGTATCCAAGGTTACAAAGCAAGTGACATAGTGGGGATTCAAACCTGCTTTTTCTATGTAGATGCAACCCATTATAGCATTATAATCTGTTTTTAGAAAACTGGTAATAATAATAATAATAGGTGGGAAGATAATCTAGGTGGGAAGAATTTAGTAAAGGTAGCTAAGGAAAATGTCCAACCAGTAAAGGTTGCTAGGTCCTTCCAGAAATCCTAGCACTGTAAATAGGGCCAGTTCATGGGTAAGTGACCTGTGTCATCAGCCAGGGCCCTGTGTTTACAAGGGCCCCATTCTTGGTTTAATGCTCTGCTGTTGCTGCATTGAAATCTTAATAATTTTTAATTCATTTTGCACTGGGTCCCAAAATTATGTAGCTGGTCCTTCCTGTAAAGGCCAACAAAGTGACAGTAAAGTTTCTTGAAAACAGAACCTTCCTTGAGGAGCCAAAAGGTGGTTGGGTCTCAGTGTCAGGGGCACATGGCTGTCTGGAATAGAGTAAAGTTGGATGCCATAGACAGGAGATACGCCAGGAGAAAACTTTCTAGGTGAGATCCTTTCTCTTCCCTCCTGCGTCGTCGTTGCTTGTCAACATACCTTTTCAGGATAGAAAATAGTAGGCCCAGCCCAGTACCAGCCAGAGGGGAGAAACACATCAGGACAGCACTGGAATCTGACCAGGTGGGTGGCTAATATATGAGGTAAGCAACCTGACCTGTTCCTTAGCATGCCCTCTTCAACTCTCTACCATGTGAGCTGGATAGACTATAACCCAGGGAAATGAGTCTTGGAACAAAGCAGTGTCAGGAGTCCAACCGATGGGAGGTCCTCCAAGGGGTCCCTTCTTTTGTATGTGCCCGGGATGGGGGGCAAACCAGGAATGGTTAAGCCCTAATTACAACAGAATCTCTCCATACTCAGGGCACCCCCTCAACTCACCCAGAAGCGAACAGGTTACAGCACTGGCTTTCATATCTCCCATACCTCCCATACCTCACTAGTCAAAATTGCTGATATGCCAAGGGAATATTAACTCACAGGAAAAAAGAACAGCTGATGAGCACAAGCAACACACTGAAATACCTAGACCAGAGGAAGCAGAATTAACACACTGGACAGACCAAAAATTTAATATATGAATAAAGTATACCATAAGATATAAAGAAGGACATTAGACAGACGAAGCAGAAAAAAATAGTTGTGAAAAAGAATCCATATGAGAAATTGGGCATGAAAAATGTAATAACTGAAGGAAGAACTCAGCAGGAGGGCCAAATAGAAGGATAGCATAGAAGAGTCAGTGAACTATAAGATCAGGTATTAGGAAGGGATAAACAATTGGAAGGCAGTTAAAATGATGAAGGATGGAAGAACATCAATACCTATGTAACAGGACTTTCCGAGTTACACTGCATCTAGGAATTACCCTAATGAAGACCACAAAGAACTCTGTGAACTAGACAGAAGCAGTGTGGTGGGAAGAAACACAATGAGATCTACGCCTTAGTACCA
The DNA here is from genome assembly GCA_031878705.1 of Tapirus indicus. Lineage (NCBI taxonomy): Eukaryota > Metazoa > Chordata > Mammalia > Perissodactyla > Tapiridae > Tapirus > Tapirus indicus. Next base: position 89,871,314 of record CM062926.1, read on the forward strand.
TTTATACAAATTGAAAACATGTAACTCTGTATATATTTAAGGAATGGGAATTTGTCTAAAGACAAATATTGAACCCATTAGAGTGGGTGCCTGTGAGAATGGGAATGTGAGGGGGATAGAGAATGAAGGGGAAAATAATAAAATAAACAAAGAGAGTGGCCAAGCCAGAGACTTATGCTGAATTAAAGAGTTTATGTAACTCCCCTCTGAGGGCCAAAAATTTTTAAAAATAAAGAAAAAAAGGGGTGAAGGGATGCATTCATGTGGTGATTGACAAACAATAATGTACAACTGAAGCTTCACAATGTTATAAACTATTGACATCAATAAAAAACTACAAATAAATAAAGATAATTGATGGATAGATAACTAAAAGGAGGCTAAGTGATTATCTAAAGTCACCAGAGAATCACAGAAAGAAACTAAAAGAATGTTTCTTTCTTCTTCACAGTTAAAAGGGCTTAATAAACAGATATAAATCAAATATCCTTTTTATACCAGGCACCATCCCAGGTGCTGAGAATACCAAATTGAGTAAGATACTGTCTCCACTTTTAAGAAATATTGTTATTTTCCTAATCTAGTCCCACTCCTTTCTGCCAGCTCTGAAAAGGTGTTTTTTACACTCAAATTTCTTTAAATATAACAAGCATAGCTAATATTGTAACCTAAATCCTGTCTCCTTTATGGGGTCTGAAGGCTAAAGGGAGTTTTGAGGTCATCTAGGCCCACCTTCCACGGCCTTAGGAATCTCTTCTTCCAACTTTTGGAAGTTTACTTCCCTGTAATGACCAGGCACTGTTAGCATTTCTTTCCTATGGAATGGCTGTGGATAAGCATTACCTCTGAGACAACTTCCTTTACTCTCTCTTCTCTGGGTTAAACATTGCTCGGACCTTTAACTCTTGTCATAGACAAACTGGTCTGATCATTATTTTGCCTTATTCTGGAACAACCACTCTCTCCTAACCAGCTGCTCATATCCCATCCGTCTGCTCTGACCTCAATTTTCTGGAAAGCCATTCCAGATCACCCCAGAACAGAGTGTCACTCCATCCTCTGCATTTACATTGAGGGGTCTCTCTCAATCCATATGATTCAGGGACTCCCGCTGCCTTGAATAACCAGTTATTTTGCCATTGGATTATCCAGTGTCCCAGAATGACAGAAAGCATCTTAAAAACCTTTTAATCAACACGTTGTGTTTGAGTATTTATCTCTATTTGGTTGATCCAATCTAAACAGTTGTTCAGTATTTTGGTAATCTCTAGAGATGGTATCGAGATTGAAGGCTCCATAGGCTAGCCCATAGTTTGGAAGGAAAATCTGACACATAAAGAATGCTTTAAGGGAAGTAATAAAACAGGGACACCCAGCAAAGCAAACTAATACCTTTTAATACTCCCAAATTTATTCTCAAGGATGATAATAGAGAAATAGATTTCTCTGCCTCAATTTCCAAAACCAGTTCAGCTTTAAAACTACTTATTGACTACATGGGGTAACGTTCAGCTTCTGCGTAAGATCTGTAACTGGTTCCTGAGTGGCTCAGGACCCTGAAAGGAAGCAGTTGACCCATTTGGAACATAATGGGGTTTATCAGGAATTCATAGCCTTTTTAAAAATATTTGCTTGGATATTCATATGATTTAGCTTCTATATATAATCGAAACATGTAATCCTACAATATGAATTCATCCATAAAATGAAGCATTTTGCAGTAAAGGATGTTAGGTTAAATTGAAAAATATTTACGATAAAGCTGTAAATGAAAAAAAAAGCATGACTAATACTGTGTTTCTAGGGTTGTGTATGGAAAGATTGAAAGGGAATGCCTAAAAATATTAATAATAGTTATCGCAATAATGGTTATGTTTGGGTTGAAAGATTCACTTTTCTTTTCTTTTGATTTTTCTTACAGTTCTGAAATTTTCTTTGGTGCATTTTATATAATAAAATATATATTATTAAAAATTTATTTCTTAGACCCCTTATGGCTGCAACATAGGGATAATGACGGAAAGAATATCTATGTTTCTCTATGCACATCAGAGCGACAAACGTGAAGCGTAAACTATGATAGAAACTGTGCCCTGCTAGAACTGAGGTTATACATTGACAAATATTCTACTCCAAACTGTCCTCAGGGCTGTGAGCAACCATAATGAGTCCACAGTTACTGTGAATATAACCCCAAAGTATGTCTCAATAATGTGAATATACCATGTTGTATGTTTGTTTTAAAGGAAGCAACCATCCTGTGCAATTCAGGTTATCTCTGGTGCTTAGCACTTAGGGATTTTGATAGAATTTTCACTGATAAAACTTGAGTATGACACACACAGAATAAGTCGTTGTATAACATCAATGAGAAATACTAATTTCCTAAACAGATAAACCGAAGGCTGGAAAATTTTGAAGAACTTAAAAAATCATCAGTCATAGCCGTCTTTTGTAACTGCATCTTTTATCTGTCCAGCAAATATTCAAACCAAACACTTTGAATACCTATGTATCCTGCAGTGTTCAAAGACAAGAAAGAAACTGCTTTAAACAAACAAAAGCATCATGATCCCTATGAGGGGATTTCAGTCTAGATAAATGTAATCTATGCCTCCCCTGCCCACTGTTCCCTCCGCTCAAATCTCATCATCCCAAATATGTAAATATTTATGTGGCTTGTCTTCCTTATTTTCAACTATTGTCTAGTAGAGTTGGCCTACTGTTTTCCAGAGCTTCATGACTTAGCTGTAGAAGCTGTTGTTTTGTTCATTATGGTTCTAGAAGCCCTGTCACTGGGCAGTGGTACTAGCTAATGCTATCAGAATCTTTTCTACGTGAATAGTGGATTATTCAAAGAGAGTTTTTAGTACTCCTCTAAATTACCTATAGAAGCATATTCAAGGGAAGTCCATGCATTTTTCAATTATTTTTTAAGGTGTCTCTTACCTTTGCTTTTATTATCAGTTCCTCGTGCTTACGGATTAGCTCCTCATTGTCTGAAAGTGATGAACCTAAACTTTGCTCCTGTAAATCTCTTTTGGTTTTCTGAAACCAACAAGTAACCTAGGTAGGAAGCAACAAAGAGAGATAAAATTTCAAATGATTAGAATAAGTGAGTAAAAACTCAGAAATATTTCCTTAACCTTTCAGAACTTAAACTACTTCAATTTCTCTTTATATAAACTCATCCCATGTATTAAATTAATATGATTGGTTTTTATTTTTTCTTCATTTCAATCTCTACGTGCTTAAGAGAAAAAAACAAAATAATCCCTAAAAAGCAAGAAAATGATATATCAGTTCAGTAGATTACATGGCATGAGGAAAATCATCCAAAATCTCCTAACAAAGAAGAACCAAAATAGATTCGCACACAGTCTATAAATCAAGCATTCTTTTAGAATATAAATCTTCTTTCCTGGATAGGAATAGGAATCTGAGTATAGTTACATAGACCTACATGAAGACATTAAACAGCATATATAGAATTATATTTCTACTATAAAAGACAGCAGAAAAATATTTAGTTTGCTGCAATTGCTGGAAATCTGTATGCAGAAAATAGAGAAGTTATTAAAATTCTGTTGACATTATAAATGGCTAAGGTCATGACTCAGATTCATTTACACTTGGTTTACAATACATGCCTCATACAGTGTTAAAACAAGAAATAGCCAAGGGCTTGAAAGAAGCTGTACGTTTTTAAACGATGACATAAGTTGACATGGGACCAATGGCATATGGCCCCTGGATACAGATTCTTTATCCCAATTAAAGGAAAGAGACTTGGATTTTTACTCTCAAATCCTATACAGCACTGTCCTCATGATCACATCATAGCTACTGATTCCTAAGAGCCCACTTCATGCCAGACAGTTTGCTAATTGCTTTTCGAGCATCATCTCTATTTGTCTCAACAACTCTATAACAAGTATGATATCATCATTGTAGAGATGCGGAGAGGGTAGCAGCTTACTCAGGATCATATAGTAAGTGGCAGAACCAGGATTTGTCCTCAAACCTACATTATTCCAAAGTCCATGATCCCTCCACTGTGGCCTGCTGCTGTCCTTGGGTAACTTAAGTCTTCTAGCCCTGGTCCTCAGGAGGAATTAATTGAAACCTGGAAAATGAATCTAAGCAGCCCATTCAAAATGGTGGGCACCGCCCAAGCAGTGTACTATGTCTTTTTCCAGCCTAGGTTGTCTTGCCTGCAACAGCCTCGGGATTTCTCTGAACTCCTATAACACGGAGAAATGAGTGAAGCAGGTGGCTAAGGAGAAAGTCAGGTTAGTCCTGAAGCTCCACACAATAAATGTACACCACAACACACACACACAACTACACGGAAGTCAAGCTTGGGGTTACCTAGAATAGGATGTTCTGTTACCATTACAGGGCTGATATCACAAAGCTGATTATCAGATAAAATGGTCCATACCAATGCTTAGTATTTTCCAGCATGGAATAGGCAATAAAAAATGGGGCAAGAGGGTTTCTCCAGCTTTCTGCTAATTGGAGATCTTTGTTAACCCACGTTTTAGGCTACTACCAGTGCAAAGAAAAGAATAATAGTGACCCTGTAGCAGTTTTCAAGTAAAGTATACCTCATTTTCTTCAGAATATTTACTTATCTGTGCATAATACACACATCAGCCAGTCCCCATATCTAAAGTATTGTGTTTATGTATTTACAATTATTTGAAGATAGTCTGTCTTTCTGGTATCCCAATTAGAACTAGATGATATGTATAATGTGCGTATTAGAATTCATAGACAGTATTTTATCAAGAGCTATAAAATTTATTAATTAATTTTTATAAAAATAATTTCTCACAAAGGATGCAGTGAGCCTATATAAAAATACAACTAGAGGAATGATTGAAGTGTTTCATCAAAGCAAAATGGATCATGAATATAACCAACTGGCAGAGTTCATTTATTTTATTAAGTCCTGGGAGTGAGTTTTATTTATTCTTAGCTAAAGCAGGAGGAACTCGGAAATCTCAAGAATGCTTTAATAGGGAAAGTTAATATAGAATCTGAGTGAATAAAAATTGGATATAAACAGGTGTTCGCTAATCTCTAAAAACAGGTGAGAAGCCTGAACCCTCAGATCATCCTATTTAATTTTGTGAGTCAAAGACTTGTCATCTAGCACATGCCAGCAGTTATGAAAGCCAGGAAGGAATGAGTTGTTTTGATTTTTAAAAGGTATCTCCTGACCTCATCCCCTAGATTTGGCAAATATTATTTCAACCCGCAAAGGATACTATTCCTGTGTGGCAATACTCTTCCACATAAGAGAGTGTAGTTAAAGGTCTATGGTGATATTCTATATATCCTGATGACACACCTGCCTGATAAACCATGCTGACTCTCTAGATCTACACAATTTTACTACTGAATGCACCCTGGGGAGAAACGTAAAAACAAGCTGGCATAAAACTCAGAAGGAAGTAGGTCATCGTGGGAGCATTACATATCATCATGAGGCATTCACACACATGAGCAGCCTCTTAGATCAGATTTACTATGTGCTGTGGGATGCACGCAGAATAGACTCTCAGAGTCCTTCTGATATAAAAGCAAGACATCCTAAATAACTGAGAGATGCTAACCACAATACTCTGCCATCCAGTAAATCAGTCATTGTGTCCTGCGAGTAGCTACTGCAGACAGCTGTGTAGATATTCCAAGAGAACTTTTTATAAGCATTTAACTTGTATCAGCTGCTGTCCAAAAGCCTGAGTGGTAAGTACAGTAAATGATGCAGAGAACATTTTGTAGAATGTGATCCCTGCAAAAGGACGAAAACATGAGTCAAGGGTTGGGGGGATGTGGAAAGGAAGGAAGAACAAAAAGCATTCAGGGTAGGCACTGGAAATCGGTTCTGGGCAATGATAGATTAAGGGGGAAAATGAGAACATTTTTCCTTTCTCCCCATTCCTACCTTTCAGCCTGACCTCAGTGATGTGTTCATATTCATCCCACTGGTTTGACATGACATCCCAGGTACTCAGTGCCCAGAGGAGTTAGAACTAGGGTAGAGAAGAAGTGGGGCGGATATTTTTGGGGGTGGAGGGGTAACACCTATCAGAGGGTGAAGGGTGACAGAGAGAATGGAAATGTAAATCAGCAAAGGTGCAAAGAAGGAACAATCAGGGATGTTCAATGAAAACCAAGAGCTGCCCTAGAAGTTAAAGAGGGGTGCCAGGAAAACTCAACCAAATGGCGTAGACCTGCATTATCCTATACGGTAGCCACTAAACACACATGGCTATTGAGTACTTGGAATGGGACAAGTCTTGAGATGTGCTCTAAATATAAAATACACAGCAGATTTCACAGACAGTATAAAAAATAATGAAAATATCTCATTAAGAATGTTAATATTGATTAAATGTTGAAATACTATTTTAGATATGTTGGGCTAACCAAAACATATCATTGCTTTTTACTTTCTTAATATTTCTTTTTCACTATTTTAATTTGGCTACTAGAAAATTTAAAATCACATATGTGGCTTGCATAATATTTTTTATTGGATCGTTTTGCAATTCAAGGAGATTCAGAATATCCTTATTTGTTAAATGCAGATCTAAGGACTGAGTTTTAATTAAGAGCAATTTAAAATAACAGAGTCAAAAGAATGGTGGGATGAGATATCAATTGGTAAGCATTGATGGACCACCGAGTAGGGGGGAAAGGAAGTAGAACTAATGACTCTTCCAAATAAATTTATTGGCTAACTAAAGGAGGGATTGGATGATAACTTTAAGGGAAGCAGAGGTAACAAAGAGGCTTCTCCCTTTCCCTGCCCCCCGCTTATTTTTTTCTTTATTTGATTAGATGAGACTTAAGCATTTCTTGCAGGCACAGAGAACTGAAGATGCATGAAAGAGAGTTGATGCAGGAATGTACCAGAAAGAAGGGAAGGTTGGAAGAGAGCTACTAAAGGTATTAGCTTTGGGGAAGGAAGGACTAGTTTTTGCTTGTTGAATAACCCCTCCCTAACTCAACCCCCTGCTGGGAGATAAGAATCAAGAAAGTAAAGGAAAGGAACCCACCTTCACATAGACATGTCAGGTGCTACTCTAGGCAGGTTACAAGTTACCTCATCCAATCTTTATACCCCTCCTATGATGGAGATATTTGCTTTTTCAACAGATGAGGAAACTGAGACCCAGACAGGTTAAGCAACTCACCTAAGATCACACAACCAATAACAGGAAAGTCCCACAAGTAGAGGCAGAAGTGCCATAGCCAGAAGTCACGCTTTCCTGTCTAGTGTTTTTTCTTCTCATCACATCCATCTGCAGAGCCAAAGTGTTCCAGAGAAGAGAAATGGTTCTTATTAAGCTCTGTTTACAAATGTTCTTAAGATAAAAACCAAAATGCAACACTATAATTACAGAATCTGATTCTAACATGGAAGTAGATCCTATGTACAACCACAGAGGTTCAGTGGACACATTGCATTAAAGAGGAGAATGGATGTGTGGGTCAGGCCATCAGAAGGAGTGCCTCAGAGGAAGAAGCCGGCTGTGGGCAGAGGCGACAGCAAGCACAAACTAAGAATTCTAGGTCCCAAATGATACATGCCAAAGACAGAACTAAAACACGGGGAACACAGCAATAGAAAATGCTCTCTGATGATCAAGGATAAACAACTCAGGCAGCAAGAAGGTGAATTTCTGCTGTAATCCAAAGTGAGTCATTGGACTGCCATAAGCCATCACTCTTTTTCTGCAATTTGTTCTACAATCTGAGATCAGATCTTATTTTTTGATCTCTGTTTAAAACTATGCTGGAGGAGGAAAGCTAGCAATAAGCAATTCAAACCACCTGAACAGAAATGCTTAAGGGAAGATGAAAATCTCTTCAAATTACTTTCATTTTCTTTTCCATGCGAAGAAAAGTTCTTGCCAAATAATCAGTTAGTGTTAGAGGCAAAAAACTGATAAAGGGAGAAAGAGGCATCAGTTATTTATCTTCTTTAACCCAAGACTTTATGACAGTCTCTCTTCCAGCTATCAAAAACGCACACATAGGCGCCAGCCCAGTGGTGTAGTGGTTAAGTTCGTGCACTCTGCTTTGGTGGCCTGGGGTTCACAAGTTCGGATCCCAGGTGCAGACCTACATACCACTTATCAAGCCATGCTGTGGCAGGCTTCTCACATATAAAGTGGAGGAAGATGGGCACGCATGTTAGCCCAGGGCCAATATTCCTCAGCAAAAAGAGGAGGATTGGCAACAGATGTTAGCTCAGGGCTGATCTTCCTCATACACGAAAAATAAATAAATAAAGCACACGTATACAGAAGTGTTTTCCACTATAGTTGATGGCCACAGGTGACAGTTCTAATGTCTACTTTGATTTTGAAGGCATGTTAGTATTAGAACAACCATTTTAACTCCCATAAGGTTTTTTGTTTCTCTTTTTTACAGTAGGGAAATCAGTTGCCATTATTTTGCATTAGGCAATCCTGTCCAACGTGCTCCATATTTAACTAGACAATAACCAGACTTCGAATATCCATTTGCTCCATTAGGTGATAATGCAGATTAGGAGAAGAGGTGCTAAAGCTGTGTCGCCGATGTTTGTACCTAAGGGCTTAGGAGCAGGGGAGGAAGGAAGAATTACTGCCAAAAACATGGATTGGGTTTCCCTTTAGATGCATTCTGGGACTGATCTAATTATTGGCTTGTTATTATCTGGACTTCATCTCGGAGATGCCAGGAGGACAATATTCCAATTTTCTTTTGTGGAATTTGAAGCCTTCCATGAATTATTGAAGTCAGCTGGAAGGTATTAGCATCTCCTCAACAAATTATCAGATTCTAGTATTCTCTGTTGATGGGCAGTAGGAAGGCTAAAACATGTTGTTTATCATGAGGCAAAATTTGTTACTTTATCAACAGCTTCACAGATAATCTATCTCCCTGTCTGGAATCATAATTTTATGTATTCAATTATTCTGACTTGTGTTAACATATCATTTCTCTTCCAACATCTACATTGAAAGAAAAATGGCACTAAGGACTTCTTCCCTTCCCAAGACTGCGCTCAACTCTTGTTTGCATTTAAGTCGGCCCTTTCTTCAAGCTACTTAATGGTGGAAAACTCTTTAGTCCAATGGAAGAAATCAGTACAGTGGACATCTCTGGACCTGTTTTATTTCTAGCATTACCTCTGACTTATTGGGGGGAATCTTCCCAGCAATAGACAAAAGTCTTTTTCCTTTTTTTTTTTTTGGAAAAGAAACAGAGACCAGTGCTCTCTGATCAATGTGCATCTCTGCCAAAGATATCTAAGGAATGGGTTTCCCAGTATAATTGACGATTCCACTGTAAGTTATTTGGAGCCAATTATATTCACTGTGTGTGTGTGAGTGTGTGTGTGTGTGTGTATGAGAGAGAGACAGACAGACATTACAGGGCTACTTAGGAGTGGGACCAAAGTTTGACACTTTCACATTACCATCCCAGCTCCTAGATCATGCAGCCTAATGGATTTCCACTGAAGCTTTGGCCTAAATCCCTGGTTGTTGGAAAAAATGACAGTCAGAAACTATCATACTGACAAGATAAATAACCACCAAATTTTAAAGGATATTTTAATCCTTTCAAAGTGTGCCATTTATTTTGTTTGCTCATGAGTCTCCCTACAGAAAGCATTAAAATTCATTGGGCCCCTTTGCTTATCTTTGGGGACCATGAGAATGAGGGTAGAAGAGAGAATGAGTCCTACTTCCTGGCCAGTTTGGGGTGGTAGTAGTATTGAGGAGAAAAGGGAAGCCAGCAATCTCCAGCACTAGGGGCAGGGAAGGAAGAGAGCTCCAGGTCGTGGAAGGAGATGCACAGGCAGCCCCACGGCTTAGCAGACAGCTCAAGCAGAAAAAGCTAACTTTGCTATACAATGGGAGGGAATGAGGGTCAGGGAGCAGTGCAGAGCCTTTCCCAGGGAGCAAACATATCAGACAGCTTTGTCATCAGTCCTACCACTGCTGAGAATGTAATTTAGTCACAGTGTGTGTCTCCCAACCACAGTGTGTATCTCCCAACCACTTTGTCAACTAATCTGGGGGCTTAAATAATTGTGCCTAATTAAAGTGTTGTTGAGCCATCAGTCCAATTGAACAGTGTATAGAAGTGACAAACTAAGCTTAATGAAAATGTAATCAACTATAATAAGCATAAATGAGGTAAAGAAATAGCTAAAGGATGGAAAAAGTTAGGAAGAGGAAAATAATTGATTTTTAACTCTATCTTAGAGATAAAGTTGACCTTCTGAATAAACTAGACCATATACCAAGCCATGAAATGGCATTTATTTCCCCTCCACATCATAACATTTTAGAAAGCTAAGATTATCTGGTGATTTGGAGAATTGGTGTGGGATGCGACCAATATGTAGGATTTTATGTGCTGGTGCTTATCCAGTAAAGCTCAGAAAGTGATCACCAACATATGTGGTAATTCGGTGAACATTTGAACATTCACTGAGCACTTACCATATCCCAAGCTGTGCTCTAAGCATTTATATATACATATATATATATATATATATAATAATGTTGTTTATTTTTACAACTTATCTATAGATAGATACTATTATTCCCAATTTTACAGAAAAGGAAACTGAGGCACAGAAGTCAAGTAACTTGCCCAAAATCACATGGCTAGTACATGTAAAAGCTGGGATTGATATCGACGCCATCTGCACCAGAGTCCCTCTGTTACGACCTTTGACATGCAGTGTCATTGAAAACAATAGTGGTTAGTGTGCATTCTATTTAGGAAGGGTTTCTACTGCTTTCAAAATCACATGCTTTTCCTACAAACACTTTAAGATACTTTGCATTTACCACTGGCATGCCTTAGAGTGAATTCTAGAGACAGCCTGTGTGCTAAAATAAAATTCTGTGATAAATTTTAATCTACACACGGTTGGAAAGTCATGTATGTCTGTTCCTGGGCCAGACTATTGGATTACACTATTACCAAGATAATTCAACCCTTATTTTGGTCTTACACTAACTAGTGTTAGAAAGCTACATTCAAAGAAAGATTTTTTTTTAAATCCTTACCATATGTTAGCCACTAAGCTAAGCATTTTTATGTTATATTAATCTAAGCCGACCATTCAAGCTCTAAATCTAATTAGAAGGGAACATCAGATAAAGGAGAATACACATGCATGTGTGCATGCGTGTGGGCGCTCGCACACACACACACACACACACACACACACACACAATTTTATAGCTGCCCACCAGGTACAAGATGTGCGCCCTGAGGCTGTGCTTATGTGTGTCATCTCTGATATCTTTTTAATTGCCTATTGACAAGGAATATGATTACATATGGTTACATGATTATGATATACATGGTACTCAAATTATAAAACCTTCCAAATGTCAATTCTATTACCCATTTTCTCCCCACAAAGACGTGTATCGTATAGCTAAATGTGATCTGGGGAGGAAAAAGAGATTATCTGCCTTCATGTCTTACTTAATTCTCCTCGATGCCCTTGACACTGTCTTATACAAAGAGACCATGAATAACTTAGTTTTAATTTATTTGTTTGTCTCACTTATGCCTGATTGGAGCAATTGAGAAAAATTACATTCATAAATCTTCTTGCCAAGATAATTAATTATGCACGAAATACTCCAAGCTGCTTCTGATTTTCATTAATGAAGCAGATTATCTGCAAAATAAGATGCTGCTGGAGTCGGAAAGGTCAGCTGTTCATCTTTACATGTAAAACAAACGCAGGTTTTTACATCTGAAAAATGATGATACAGAAAGAACATGCTGTGATTGTGTTTATCAGACTATCCCATCCCAATTAAGACAGAAAAGTATGGTGGGTTTCATTTGCTTTTTTTCCTGTGATTGATGTAAATCTTAAATTGTCATCATTCCACTCATTTAATTTCTCTTCCAAAGGAGAATTAACTGAACTATTATAGTTCAAAAACATTAGGCCAGAAGCACTTAGAAACAGAGAAGCACTAAATGCATCTTTTAAATGGCCCTTAGGAGAGAAGACCCATCAGATATTCAGACATCCACGTTACTATTCATCAGTAATCTTTGCTCTCATTCGCCACTTAATTTTCCTTTTTCATTAGTGGTTAAAATGATTGATAAAGCTGCTATTTTATTAATGTGAGGTTTGACAGCTCCTATGTTCCCTTAAAATAAGTACAGAACTGACAAAAAATCTTTGCACCTCAATGAAGCATGAGCCTCTGTATCAACCCATGGTTCCACAATGTTCTAGGATATCAGTAGATCATCCAGGAACACAATAATCATAAAATCCAAATTACTAACAGAGTCACACCCAATTTGGTATCCCTGGGGCTATTCTTCACCACTGCATCGTCAACAAATCTTTAAAATAGAACATCCAGAAAAACTTAAAAACTTAGGTAAGTTAATTATGCTTGTACCTACCTGGATTTTTAAATAGTTCCTGCTTCACATAGTTATCAGCATAGTAAGCATTAATTATTGTTAGTAATATTGAGGAATTCAAGAGACTCTCCTGTCTCGTAAATAAAATATTGTTGAAATTGTGCTGCATGTGAAATACTTCATGAAAATTATCCATTGTACTTTTGACCCAAGACTGTGTCTATAATTTGTTAACTTTAATAAATGTCAGGTAATAAGATAGTATGCATAGGTTAATTCTATTAGTTTTTATTTGCTTGTTTAGTTGTTTAATAAATGTGTGTGACTATGCGTGTGCTTGGATAAAGGTCTAGAAGGTGGCAGCATGTCAAAAGCTAATAGCAGTTATCTGTATGGATAGTGATGTCATCTACATTTTTAACAAATGAGCCTTATTAAGTCACAAGCAGAAAAAAATACAACTATCCTTTTGTTTTAAACTATTAATTGAGTGCCCATTGAACAAGTGAAGCTAAGATTACGAAAGTGATTTTTACTTGATCACACCTTGTGAACTCAAAATAAATAATGAAATTAGCCTTTAATGCAAGACGAGTCTTTACCTGAGTATGGTGGTGGAGTGGGGGAGGGGGGCAGTAATATAATGTGTTGGGCCTTCACTGTCCTATTCAGACATGATGATAAAACGTGTTAATTCTAATGTAGCAGTTACTACATGCCAGGTACTCTGATAACATTTGACATACAATAACTCATTTGACGATCCTAACAACACTTTGAGGTAGGTACTATTATATCTACATTTTACAGAAAACCCAGCATCAGGGAGGTTAAATAATTGCTCAGTTACTCAGCTGGTAAGTAGTAGAGCCAGGATTCGAACCCAGCCAACAGTCTGGCTCCAGGATGTGTGCTCTTACAAGCACACAGAAACAGCAGTTACCTTTATTAATTACTCCAGCTGCTGTCACTGGTGTTAACAAGAGAAATGCAACATGGAGCATTTTAAGATTAAGAGCCTAAGTTGTATATTTAAGGAAATGACTATCTTATTTATTGACTGATTTTGTTTAAAATAATATTTATCCTTATTATTATTATTATTAAATTGATTTTGGTTCAAGACTGTTAGGAGTGGAGTCTAAATGAAAGCCTGGTCCCCTTAATCACGAATGTGCATTCTTAAAGCCTTACTGTACCCATAGCAGCCTCTGACAACAGTATTAAGAGATCTCGACATGTACTACAACAACAGCAACGCCAAGCCCAGGGGAATGAATATGGGCCGGAGGAGAAAGAATTCATGAGTTGTAAGGTTTAACCAAGGAGAGGGAGAACAAGGGAACTAATATTTTATTAAGCACCTCTTCAAATGATAGGCATTGTGCTACATGTTTTACAGGTTATTTCATTTAATCCTCAACTCTGTGAATTAAGTGTTATTAGTCCCGTTTTTAAAGACGAGACTCATTACAACAACAACAAGATACCACTACACACCTATGAGAATGGCCAAAGTCCAAGACACTGATAATGACAACTGCTGGCAAAGACGTGGGGCCACAGAAACTCTTTCATTGCTGGTGGGAGTGCGAAATGGTACAGCCACTTTGGAAGACTATTTGGCAATTTCTTATAAACATACCCTTACGATACATTACCCAGCAATTTTGTTCTTTGATATTTACCCAAATGAATTAAAAACTTATATCCACACAAAAACCTGCCCATGGATGCTTATAGCAGCTTTATCCATAATTGCCAAAACTTAGAAGCAACCATGATGTCCTTCGGTAGGTGAATGGAATAAACTGTGGCATACCCACACAATGGAATATTATTCAGCACTAAAAAGAAATAAGTTATCAAACCATGAAAAAATATGGAGAAATCCTAAATGCATATTACTAAGCGAAAGAAGCCAATCTGAAAAGGCTACATACTGTATGATTTCAACTATGTGGCGTTCCAGAAAAAGCAAAACTATGGAGACAGTAAAACGATCAGTAGTTGCCAACAGCTAGGGGGAGGGAGGGATCAATAGATGAAGCACAGAGAATATTGAGGGCAGTGAAATTATTCTGTATTCTACAATGGTGGATACATGTCATTACACATTTGTTCAAACCCATAGAATGTACTACATCAAGAGTGAACCCTAATGTTAACTATGGATTTGGGGTGATAATGATGTGTCAGTTTAGGTTCATCAGTTATAACAAATGTACCACTCTGGTGGGGAATATTGATAGTGGAGGAGGTTGTGCATGTGGGGAACAGAGGGTACTCTGTACTTTCTGCTCAGTTTCGCTGTGAATCTAAAACCGCTCTAAAAAATAAAGTCTATTTTAAAAAAGCACCCCCTCAAAAAAAACCTCACAGTTCTCTCAAAAAAAAGATGAGACCCCATAATTTAGAGAACTCATCAAGTCAGAAAACTTCTGCAATACCTTACTTTAGTTCTCATCAAGACATCTTTCTGCTTTCCAGGGTTGACGAGGTATCTAGATTTCCCTTAATTATGTGACTAGGTTAGAAAGTTCATTTTGAATCTTCATGTAAAATTTTTTTTTACTGCAGAAGATTCAAGTGGATAGTTATTGCCATAGTCGTGGAGCAGAAAGGCAAAACTGCTATCATAAAAATAAATTAATAAAACACTGTAACTGCTTTTTCATTTGGGGGGAAATTGTTCTGTGTTTGAGAAGCCTCTTCGATGAGCCTTTTCTCTGCAGAGAGAAGGTCTCTGGATTAGAGAGGTTGTGGTTTCAAAGGGATAAACTAGTCTGTATGATAAAGTAAGAGGAGTTTTTAGTGTGTTCTTGGAAGCACTAGAGGCAGGGCCTTGGGCTTATGAACTCAGTGAAAAGAGATAAGGGGAAGGTGTTTTTACCGGGACAGCAGCTCCGGGAACATGGTCTCTGGGAACACGTCTGAGAAAGAGACAGGGGGACAGAGAGAGAGACAGTGCCATAATGGACTCACTTATGATAGGGAGGACAAGGCACTTTGGAAACATTTGTCTGATAAATAAGTTGATTCTTGTCCTGAGCATTATTTCTCCTTTGTTACGCCAGAATCATCCCGTAAAAGACGATTGCGTTGGACAATAGCATTCTGGGTAATGACCTTGTGAAGGGGGGTGGGGGAAGAGCTAAGTTGGGGAAAGAGGAGAGATTGGCAGGCAAAGCACGGCAGAAGCAGGACAGCAGCTGGCAGCAGTCAAGGCAAAGGGCCGAAAGCACAGGTGGCCTGGAAAGTGTATAGTGACTTGGAGGGGGAGGAGAAAAAAATGCAAGCAGAATATATGACTGGAGGTGCCTGCATTTGGGTCTTCTCTATGCCACCTCCTCAGAGAGGCCTTCTTTGATTCCTTCTCTGATTAAAAGTAGACCAATACAAGTCAAAATTCATTGCCCTATTTGACTTTCTTTATAGCACTTTTCATTGTTAATTTGTTTATTATATGTCTTTCTCATCATGCCAGAAGAGAGATTCTCATCTGGGGGTAATTTTGCCCCACAGGGGACATTTGGCAATGTCTGAAGACATTTTTATTGTCATAACTGGAGTATGTTTTACTGGCATCTCGTGGGCAAAGGTCAGGAATGCTGCTCAACATCCTAGAGTGCATAGGACAGCCTCCAAAAGGAATTACCTAGTGATGAGGTTAAGAAACTGCATTAGAAGGAAAATTCCTGGATGAAAAGGACTCTGCCATGTGTTGTGTATTCCCAGTACTTACAATAGAACCTGGTACATTGTAGGTACTCAATAAATATTAGTTGAAAGGTTGATCATCATTTAAATCCTCATTTTTCCAGCTTGAAATAAGAAGCAATTTCTCCTGGACTTGTATTTGCTCCCAGCTGTATGTCTGTCTCTCCAATCTGGATCAGAGCAATAATATAAAACATATGAAGAGACCCCTTTCCTATGCATCCAGACCAGGAGACCTCCTTCCATATCTTTTCTCCCTGAAAATTCCCTCCACTTAATCTGTACAGATTTAAGCATAGGATTGGGGCGGTTAGAGAAATCCAATAAATATCTCACCTATTTGAGTTGGGGGTTTGCAAAGAGAGTTCCATCCACTCTCACCCTCAAGTGATTGGGATGGAAGGAATGCATGACAAGCATATTGACAACTGATCAGAGTTGTGCCTGCAGTCTGGGTCATGAGTTCTAACAAGCCTACAAACTCATCAACCTCCCACCCAAAGCCCTGTAACCACTGAGCATCCAGCCATAGGCCAAGGTCATACTTCTTCATTGGCACCAGACCACTCTTCTAAGAACATTATCTCTATTTTGAGCTAACAGACTTTTTTGCTGACATTAGCAGCAAGCTAGTACAATTTAGCACCATCATGCCTCTCCAACTTGCAAGAAAATTGCAATTAACATTTCAGAATTTCAAAGAAATGTTTCTAAAAGTAGTGATCTGGAAGGAAGTGAGAAAGAGAATCCAACAATAGAACACAGTCATTTTCAAAACTGCTCACGGGTACTCTCCCATTTACAAAATCAATGTTATCATGAGAGGAAATAGAAATCTTTGTTTTTATATTACTTTCTTGGGAAAACAACATCGTAGTTTGGACCAAATACCAAAGAATTTGACCATGACAATTAAGAAACTGTCCCAGGAAATAGCTAGCCCACCTGATAACCAAACTTCATTAGCCGAGATCAGGACATCATCCGTGCCCCTTGGGGTTACCTGATTTTCTTGTTGGTCCCACTGACATATTTGCAGAACCTGACTCAATTCCTGCCGCTGCTGTTTCAGGTATTTGTCTAGTTGTCGTCTCCTGTCTTGTAGAAGTTCAAGAAGACTGTCAATCTTCAGGCAGCTGTTATGAGCTCCCTGAATCAACTCCGGATTTACATTAGGGCCATCACACTTGAATTTTTCTATGAAGTCAGTGAGCTGTTGACTTTTGTTTAAAAGGGCTAGAGATCGTTCTAAGAGTTCTGCAGAAAAATTAGAAAGAAGAATGGTGATATGAATAAGCTTTTATATAGTAATATTTAGACTCTTCATATAGTTTAAAATATATGAAAACTTCACAATAATAAGGAATTCAAATGTGTAAACATAAAATGCCTACAACACAACAGTTCGAATACCTCGGCCTAACAAATGCCATCGTGCAAACTGCCACACGATAGGATGCTGAAGTTCAGCGATAGCATGATTCAGTATAGGGAGTGGCAAGACCATGGAGTCTGGGCACTGGTTCCGTCGGTTTTTAGTGGTGTGATGCTGGTTAAGGTGCCTACTCTCCTTGGAGTAGTCTACATTCTGAGGTGACCGGACTAAATCTGAGGTTTAAAGGATAGTGCCTCTAGCGGCCAAACAAAAACTCAGTGAATGTGGTGGCCAGGTGCCCAGATGCCAGGGATTAGAGCAAAGTGGAAAATGTGCACTCAGGCTGACAGAGTCAGCTGTCACCCAGTTCTGACCAACTGTTGACACAAGGGAATATGAGTTCAGTGTTGATGGAGCTTGCAATTTTTTAAAGAATTATAAATATAGATTTTTATGTGAAAGCTTCTGACTTTTAAATGTTTTATAATTTGTTATTTTTTTAATAGAAAAATACTGGGAGTATAAGCAAAACATTTCTCTCTGCCAAATGGGCCACAGTCTGTGCTCTCTGGAGTAATATAGCATTGTAGGTTTGGGCAACATCTTGTAGAAATGGGAGTTTAAACCTTGAAATTGAAGGATCACCAAAGGAGAAAGTGCAGAAGAGGGAGTTGAACAGGACTTTGTGGATACACTTGGGGATCAATTGGAGGAGCAGTTGGGGAACTGTCCTTGCTCCACAATACAGAAACCCAGGAGTTATCCATGACACAGCCCTCTCCCTAATCCCACCATTATCAAGACCTGTCAATTTCACCCCCTGTCTCTGCATCTGTCTACTTCTCTCCATCCCCACTACAGAAAGCATCATCTGTTGCCTGGACTTGTGTAATCGCCTCTTAATTGCATCCTTTATCCAATCCATTCATCTATTCTCCCCGTATTAGCCAGAGAGATCTTTTCTAAACACACTGTATCACACACACACACGCATATACACATGAAACAATGGGTTCCCATTGCCTTAGAATTAAGGACAGACACCTTAAGATGATTTACCAGGTCTGGTGTGGTCTGGTCTCTATCTTCCCTTTCAGATTGTCTCAATCTCTCTATCCTTCAACTCTATCTTCTGTAAATACCTCACACATGCTATACACCCTCCTGCCCTGGAAGTTTTCACTGTGTCCTCTGCCAGGGACACCATTCTCCTCAACCTCCTCCTTCTCCACCTTTATTCTACTCATCTTCAGGTCTTAGTCAATTGTCAATTACTCAAAGGACAAATCAGACTGGATTAAATCCTCCTATGAAGTGTTCTTATAGCACAATGCTCATTCACAGCTCTTATCACAGCTTCAGTTTTACATTTATGTGTTGTGCTAGTTGATTAATGTCTGTCTTTGCCACTAGGCTCCAGTGCAACACAAGGAGAGGAACCATGGCTGTATCTCCAGCACTTAGCATAGTGACTGGCACAGGGGAGATGTTCAATAATTTTTGTAGAATGCTTGAATGAGATCAAATGTATTAAAAGAGGAAGAAGAATTAGGAGAGCCATAGATGCTAGGGATCAGCAGTCTTCCAGAGATATAAAAAAGAGATGTTGGGAAGACTTGGGGTTTTATGATGGGTAGGTGATGGAAACAACAGCCAAGTTACCAGGCTGAGAAGTGGGAAGGTAGTGACGAAGTGAAGTCAACAAGACAGGACAATCTTTGAGACATTTGTTGTTAGAAGAAAAAAAAAAAAAGGATAGACTATCAGCAGAGTTGAATATACTGCTTTTTCTTACGATGGGGAGAAGAGTGAAGAATACCCAGAGAGTAAGTAACTCACCGGGTGTCACACTGCTAGAAATGCACAAACCAGTGCTAAAAGCCACATGTTCTGTTTAGTAGCTCAGTTCTTTCCACTATACTGTGGCACTCTACTACAGCATTCTAACATTTGGCAGCTAACTACACAGCAATGATTAGGCTGCAGTAGTTGGGCCAGTGGTCTCTTTTATCTGACACCTTTTTGTGAGAGCCGGAAGAGAGAATGAGATAAATGAAGATACTATAAAGAGATACTTTGAAATGAAAAGGAAAGAATTTGAAGTCGTTTATGCCACGGGACCTCAATCTGTCCAAAAAGTATGAAATGGTGTTACTGGCTCAGTGAGGAAGGTATGATTATGCGCACTGGACAATTTGATTGGGAGTCAAAAATTCAAAGAAACAAAGAAGAAAAACAACCATGGAGCTGAACCAGGACAGAGGATGAGATAATTCAAATAGGATAAGAAAAGTCATGGAGAACATTAAAGTTAGAGTAAATCTCTTAAACAAAGAAATAGAAGCAAAAATGAACAAGATTGGGGGGCAGGGCAGGGGCAGAAAAAAACCTATCTGTCCAGAACAAGTTCTTATGTAGACGTGAAAGAAAGAACTTGGAAACAAGGTGAAGACAGGTTATAGAGAGCCTTGCGTATCAAACTGAAGAGTTGTGATTTGTATAGCTTTAATGTAATAATCAGTATGACTGATTCTCCGTATATGTGTACTACCTTTGCATTGAAGAGCTTGTTAAGACATTGTGAACAGTTACACACACACACAGGAAGCGTGGACAGGTGGCAGGATTTCCACATAGTATTTCTTTTCTTTTCTATAACTAGCTCTTACACACTAGACTTTTCAAATAAGAGAGGGAAGAACAACTTTAGGCGCTCAGGGTATTGCAGACTGACAGTCGACTAGGCCAACCTATTCTGGTTCCCACCAGATATATATAATTAACCAAAATTTGCAATCTTTTTCTGGTTTTCTGTTTCAACTTCTGCCAAAATCGTATAACAACTACCACAGTACCACCAGGCATGCCACCTGCTGAGCCAAAGCTAACTGTTAAGATGTACCCAGACTATAATCAGTCTGTTACCTGCTACCACAATGGTCATTAAAGTGGATAAATCGTTCCCTCAGTTCCATGTGTCAGTTCCTTTGGTTCTTCCTCTGTCAGTTTCTTACTTTTTTACTGCTTATGTTTTCCTAGCTATTTTTTCCATCAGTTAATCATACAAAGTGATATATTTTTCTCCAAGGGTAAACAGCCTAGATATATCATGACCTTCAAGAAATACAAAATTTCTACAGTGTATTTATTTTAAAGATTGTATTTTTCTGCATATACAAAACCCAACTTACTGACATAATACCGTGTATTACAGTAGACATTTAATAAATTTTTATTGTTCAATTGTTTTGACTAATTGTCATTATGTCTTAAAAAAGTAATATTAAAGTACATTTTATATTTATATAATTTGCCATAATTATTACGTATAAATAACAAATTCCATATGGATAAATGAGGGATGTACACAAGTTAAATGAATTTACAGTTTGCTAAACAATCTTCCCAAGTGAGTATTTTCTAAAAAGTATCAAGGTCACAGCCTTGGCATTGAGATCACTGGTGATATTCTTTCCTAATACATTTTCAAATATTCCAAGTGTTCCTCAATGGGATGGTGTTTCTTAAACTCATTCAATGGGCGTTTTCAAATATACACAAAAGTAGAGAGCATAATATAATGGACCCCAATGAACCTGTATTTCAACTACATTTAAAATATATATAACATCTAAGAAAAAGGAAGTAATAACACGGCTGTTCCTTTGAGGAAGCTTCTTAGGTATTACGTTCATTTTAAGAAGGCCATTGGAAAACTGGAGGGTGCAACTCTGATCCTTCAGAGCTTAGAATCAATTTTCTCCTCCCTAATGTCCCTGTAGTACCTTGCTTATTGCTCAAGTTTGCATCATTCTACCATATCTTACATCGGAATTAAATACAAATAACATTCAATAAACATACTCTGGCTTGGACACTATTCTAAGTCCCGGAGATTCCGAGCTGCCCTAGTCCCTGTCCTCCAGAGTCTCACAATCTGGTGATAGAGACAAACAAGGAAATAAACTATTACTACACAGTGTGCTGGATGGTGTAACAGAGGGACCCACAGGAAGCACAGAGGGGATTCACCAATAAATGTGTACACGCCCCATCAAACTGTAGGCTCCCTGAGGACAAGGGCCATGTACTCCCCTGACACATGACTCTGGGTTTCTCACCTGGTATGGGTTTGGAAAATATTGTTTAATTATGTGTTGTTGAATTGAAGGCAACCAGGCTGGTAAGCAGTCTGGAGAAAAAGGACTTTAACTAACTAGGCATGTTTCCCCCAAAGGAGAGAAGACTGGAGAAGAAGTGTTATTCAACTATTTCAAGGATTGTCATGTGGAGGAGGGAACAATCTTATTCTGTAACATTCCACAGAGCAGAAACTTCAACCCATTCATCCTGGTTCTGATCTCCGCAATGTTACAGAATAAGTTTCTCAGATGCAACACAGCTTTAGCATTGCTGAATGAGGAAAAAGCACAAGGGAAGCTAACTGAAATAAAGTGAATATTGGGGATAAGGTTGATTACAGTTTTTCCAGTTACATTATTAACCTTTGGCATCCTAATATTCACATATTGTGCTACTCGCTGATCAACGTCTCAGAATCTTATAGGAACTACTAGCTGCACATATAGATGTATTTTATTCCCTTAAATTTAAAGATAATAGATATTGCTACAGTCTGAATGTTTGTGTCTCCCTAAAATGCATATGCTGAAATCCTAATACCCAATGTGATGGTATTAGGAGGTGCGGCCTTTGGGAGGTGATTAGGTCATGAGGGTGGTTGGTGTTCTTATAAGAGACCCCACAGAGCTCCCTCACCCCTTCCACCGTGTGAGGACACAATGAGAGGTCTGCAACCTGGAAGAGGGTCCTCACCCGACCGTGCTGACACCCTGACCTCAGACTTCCAGCCTCCAGAATAGTAAGAAATCAATTTCTGTTTTCATAAAATTCACCCAGTCTGTGGTATTTTGTTACAGAAGCCTGAACAGACTAAGACGGATATGAAGTCCTTAACCAAAAATCAGAATTTTGCCCTTGAATATACATTTCAAATCAGCTAATCTTAATCATATCCCACTGAATTAGTTGGCTAATAAATTTCATCAACTCCCATTTTATGAAAACAAAGCCCTTGAAGTCACCATTGGACATATGAATTGGGACTCAGCTATCCTGACCAGAGTCCTCTGGAATCCCTGGGCTTCAAGTATCACATGGAGGGGCACAAAAGTGTCACAATCAACATGCCATCGGGATGGAAGAATATTTTGTCATCACAAATATAAACTATGGTTCCCGTCTTCAGCTAGCATTTTTATTCCTCTCTTCAGATTAAGAGGAGACTTGGTGGACTCTTGAAGGCTGTACCTCTGAAAGGCAGGACATTGGTCCCCCTGTCAACTGGATACTGGGGCACAGCAGCCTAAAGCCTCCGAACAGAGCAGCACGTGCCGCATGTAAACTGGCTCCCTGTGCCACGGATCCTAGAAACTTTGAAGGGGCCAACAAAAACAACAACAAAACAGCGTTAAGCCTACTCCCCCCCTTCCAGTGCCATCCCCAAATATTTATGGAAACGTCCCTAATTTCACAACCCCCCAATCCCTCTGGAAAATGCTTTCATTTGATTGCCTCAGTACTGAATCTCTTCAACAAAAGCATCAGTCACTGTCAGGTTTCCGGAGGTAAAATTGCTGTGATGATCATGTTGGTTGGATGAAGACTGAACTGAGACCATAGAACCCATCTCAGTGACCTGGACTCGATTCACTTTCCAGTACCCTAAGAGGAATTTCATGGGATTCTGTTCCTCCGCTTTGGACCAACAGCTAGATTGCTGCTGTTGTATAAAAATGGGCAGGCCACTGCTTTAATGCAATGACCTTCATTTACTGACCTTACAAGGTCAGTAAATGCGATGACCTTCATTTACTGACCTTTAGAAAGAACCTTCACTGAATTCAACCATTTATTCAACCGAGAAATATTTCTTAAGGATCCATCACGTGCCAGCACCTTGCTAGATGCTGAGGACACAAAGATGAAGAAGGCGGAAGTGGCCCCTGTCCTCAGGAACTCAAATCCAGTGGATGGAACAACTGAATCTCCCGGAAGCTCTTCCTCTACCATCCCCTTAGAGTCATTGACAACTACCTCTTCCTTGCAGAAGATGACCAAAAATAAAGCTTTATTTAACCTTTCTTGGAACAAGTTGAGGTATACATAAACAGATAAATTAAAAAACACTGTCATACATGAGCATTCTCATACTGACATCTTTTAGAATCTTCAAAAGCTTATGTGAGGAGTAAACATATTTCTTGCCTTTGGTGCAATGTTCATGGAGCTGAAGCAGTGATTTCAAGGACTCAGCGCTGTCAAACTCCTGAGTGCTCTGGAGGAAATCTTCAGCTTGGTCTATCTTAATGGCAAACTACAACAGAAATACAGTGGAAAGACATTGGAAAAAATAAAAGTCAATGTGCCACTTTTAGTTATTTGTAGATGTTTTTCATAAATTAACAGCCCAGCTGACTGTGTATGTGTTTGTGTGTTTGTGCAGTGATGTGTGTGTTTGTGTGCACGTGTGCTGGCTTAGGGTGCTTGTGTGAGGGTGTGTGTTTGCACGTAGTCAATTTACAGAATGCCAAGGTAAGACCTTTCTTCTCGTTCCTTTGCATTCCTTTCATACCTGGAAATATGCCATGTATGCTAAAATAAACCAACGCATTTACTGTTTAAATGTCTATTAACATTTTCAACTAAAATTATTGTGTCTTATGTAATTAATACAACCACTTTCAATATTCTAAGGCAGTGTGTCAAAGAATAATCAGAATTTTTTCTAAGAGAAACCAACCAAGTTTGGTCAACGAGTAACCCACATAATCATAAGTAAATTTAACTTAAGAACCATTTAGAGAGAAGGATGAAACAGTTTTTTTCCCTCTATGATTAGACCTAGAACTGAAAACTGCAAATTTTAGAATAATACATAGTCAAATCCCATTTCCACACTTGATCTTAGCCAAGTGGCCAAGAAGCAATGTCTAATCCCATTTCTTATACAAAGCAAAAATATATCTATTTGTACAGAGTGTTCTGAAGAGATACACATCAAAGGGTTACAATTATGAGAAGGAATGGGATCAGGGATAGGTGAGGGGAGGTGAACTTTTAGCTTTTAGCTTTATAATTTGTAATATTGTTTGCATTTTTATCAATGATTTTATGCATTATTTATATAAATAAAAATGAGATTAGATGCAGCAAGAATAAAAAATGAAAATTTCTCCTCTGTTTCAAGAAAAAAAGGAACATCAATTTGACACCCTAAATGGTGAGGAATATGACTGGTCTCTCTTTCTGTGTTTCTCCATGGAGGAAGTATGAAGGGGAGATGCTTGAATTCTCAGGGGAATAATCTTAGAAACAAATTTTAGAAGAGGGAAAAACATATTTGGTTATGCTAGTACAGTATATCCATAGCGGTAGACAAATAGCAGTTTGTTTTAGCACTAAGGTTCAAGGGTAATTGTTATAGTTTATAAGAGCATTTTATCAACATGTTCAGCTTTGGATCAGGTATAGAATAAACTCATAAAGGCAAAGGATCAGTGAGAAAGACACAAAAGCCTATCACAGTTTTTGTCTTCTTTTTCAAGTTTTCTCCAGACTATCATCTTTGAATTTAGTGATTTTTCATTTTTATGTATCTATTTGATTAACACAGTCTAGGTGTTTTTATTATGACAATAGCCACATAAAATCCAGTTATAAACAGTATGGAATGATGAGAGAGAGAGAGAGACTGATGAGTATGTCCCCTTTGGAAATGCAGAGAAGGCCTCCACCATCCTGTTAGAACAATCCGATGGACACTAGCCACTGTTGCTCAGGGACAGTGTTCCTAAACTATAAGAAGAGCATAACCTATCTAATGGTTAAGTCTGTGAGCCTGAAACCATCTTGTAATAACTATCAACCATGCAATAAGAAGTCATTTTGTATTTCTAAAGAACTCCCACATGTACATAGTTCAATGAGGGGATCCTACCCACACATGATTTACAACTCTAATTCATTCCATTTCTAATAAATAATTTTAAGGACATTCCTCAAAAGAACCTTCAAAGAGGGGAAAGAAAAAAAAAAAAAAAACCCTGGTAGGTGATTTGATTTTTCCCTGTAGAACATTACAGAAGCTTTTAAAGTCATTGTATAGCTTATATCTATAGTTCAACTTATTTGAAATTTTAAAAAAACAAACCAACAAACAAATAATGTTTTACTCAGAAAAAAGCTTCCCTTAAGTTTTGTTAACTTTTATCCTACGGATATTTTCTTTTCCTTACTTTTCTTCTCTCTGCAGCTTGTATATGATAGAAGTGGCACCAAGAGGACACTTTCTAAAGACCCTATTCTTAATTTCACCTTCATCTTTTTTCTTAAATGGCTAATGTCAATTGCTTTGGCATACACAACGGGCAGGGAAGATCACATAGGAGTTTGCCTTCAGCTTAGTATGAAGTGGTCCACGAAATTGGAAGCAGGATAACACAAGGAACAATTTGTCTTTTCACTAAGAATCAGAGTGCTGGGTTGATTTACAGTTGACTTGGTATTTCCTTTTATTTCATGCAAGATCTGGAAGTAATTTCTCATCACAGAGAAAATCAGCGAGCATTAATGCTACTACCCAGTGAGAAACAAATATTGGGCCTAATGTTTGAAAAAAGATAATTTCCTGTGCTCAGACAAGCTGAATTTCAAGGGCAGTTGACACCTACATCCCACATATTAGGATGAAATGAATCAGATGTGTCTATAATTTGACCCTGTAGATGTATTTCACCTGGTTTATTGCTTTTCCAGAAAGAAAATTGTGCCTGGAACTCTTTCCCGAGATGATCTGTAAAATGAATTGTGAGTTGGACTTTAGTGTCCAAATTGTAGAAAACAAACCTTGAAAGTTTCAATAAGGTTTTTGCTCCTTCGTTTTACTTTTAAACGAGTTCATGATGCATGAGACTGTCTACCTCAGTTTTTATGTTCTATTACTAATCTCCCTTCCTTCATTATTTCAGATTTAAGTCCTGAATTTTCAGTTTGGAAATGTCATGTTTTTCAAAGCTCGTGCTTTATCATAATGAAGCAGTGCTCTCACATCGAAATGAGTGTACTGCCACTTGACAGAGAAGTTAAAAACTAAATTTCCAATAACTGTCTTACATCCCCAATATAACACCTCTTTTGATAATGTTCTTTGTGTCTCACATTTTGAAATTCGGAACCTCAAAAAAATCACAGAATTCAAGAAAAATCATAGGGAGAAATGACCTTCTTAGGCCCAGAACTTTTTCCTTCCCTTACATTTTAATGAGTTCAAACTGTAGAATCTCAACTATATGCCTTAGGAAAGTACTCTATGAAATGCCATGCCTACAAGTCAAATATTCTATGGAATATTCTGCAATTGCCTATTCATAAGCAGCAGCAGAAATTCTATCCTCCACTTTTAGCCAACAAAAACACTTTAACATTTCTTAATAATCCTACAATCAAGGACAATTCCTTAATTTAGTAATTGTATTACTATTTTCTAAAGAGGGAAATAAACCATAATGACTTATGGGTTACAGTTCCCATTGTTACTTAATATTTTACTTAATTTTAATTAACTGTACTTAGTTTTTATTTAAAGACCTACATTTAAAATATTAACACTTTTATTTTTTGACAATAAAAATTAAATGTATTGTACATATCTTGGTAATTCTGAACTGATTGCAATGGCTGTTTTTGGAAATAGAACATTTTCAGGAGTGCTATTCATTTGCTCTGAGGTAGAGAAGGGAGAAATTTTTTTTAAACACAAACCTCCAAGGCATTTTCAAAAAATTCAGAAGTCAACCTGAGGAGCTCCCTTCTTCTTTCAAGCATGGAGACCAGGGCTGCCCATGCTTCACCCAGGGTGTCAGCCATGGCATCGTACACCTGACTCTGATCCTTGTTCTCTTCGGCTGTCTTGTCCGCTTCCTGCAAGAGTTCCCATACCCGATCTTCCAAAGCCTAAGTCCAGGAAAGAAAGGGCATAAGGCAGAATGTCACTCGGTGTAAGAACACGAGATCAGATTTTAAACACTTGGATATTTGAATTGTATGTGGTCTAGGAAGGTCTAGAAGACAATTTACAAACACAAACTGCTACGCAGGCAGGCAGATCAAGCAGGCAAGAGCGTGCAGTGGAGATTGTGGTCAACTAGGGAGCATGGCCAGGCTAAAGGCATTCGCGTTTAAACATTGTTCAAACATTGTAGAGATTTATCACAGGTACATGTCTACACTCCCAGGCATATAGAATATTGTGCTGACCTCACATTCCCAAAAAACAGAAAACTAATTAGAACACATCCAGAGGGAGTGATCAAGAAAAAAAATTGTGAGAAACGAACCCAGTGAAAACTTACTGTTTATTCTAAACAACGGTTACTGTCAACATGCTTCTGAAGCTTAATGTAAATGTTAAGAATAAGTTCTTGAAAGAAAATATTGACAATGTAAAAATTAGAATATCTGTAACTAACATTACAGATTGAACAATATACAGAAGATGGAGGGGAACGTGCGCTTAGATAATTGTGTCATTTGGGGATAGGAGGAAGATCCCCCAGATTCTGTTTCATTCTTGAAGCTGGCACCAAAATAAAGGCACAACTTTAAAAAAAATAAGAGACTAAAATAATATGAATAAATTATAAAATATCAGCAGAAAATAGGACTAAAAATGTGATAAAGCAAAATACAATAAAGAAAACAGAAGATATAAGAGCACATTTATTAGGATACACACAAAAAACCAAAACATAATAGTAGGAATATGATTAAATATCTGTCAACACAAAAAAAGTGGAGGAGTTAACTCTTTCAATTAAAAGGCAAACATTATCAGATTGAATTTAAAAAAAATTCAACTAATGTATATTTGCTAGAGTCATCCCTATACTAAAATGACATGACTTTTGAAAATAAAGAGATGAGATATACCAGGCAACAACAAACAAAAAGAAAGGAAGACTAGCAACACTAATCTCAAACAAATTCAAAATCAAAACAAAAATCATTCATATTAAAAAATGGTATTTTAGGTGCTGGCCCGGTGGCATAGTGGTTAAGTTCACATGCTCTGCTTTAGCAGCCCAGGGTTCACAGGTTCAGATCCCGGGCTCAGACCTACACACTACTCATCAAGCCAAGCTGTGGTGGCATCCCACATATAAAATAGAGGAAGACTGGCATGGATGTTAGCTCAGCAACAATCTTCCTCAAGCAAAAGAGGAGGATTGGCAACAGATGTTAGCTCAGGTACAATCTTCCTCACCAAAGGGAAAAAAAATTTTTATTTTTATATTTATTATATTTTATATTATTAAATAGTACAATACACAATGAAGATAAGGCACTCGTGAACCTTTACATTTGTGCCATTGAAATACTTAAGGTAGATAAACCCAGTCAGATCACAATGCAATAAAAGTAGAAATAATGACAAAGCCCCGGAAAATAAAACAAATCTCTTAGAAAATTTACAAAAAGACTCAAAGAATAGTACTTGGGTCAAATAGAGAATAAAAACTACAATTACAGATTGTTTATAAAAAAATAATAATGAGGCTACTATGTTTAAAAACCTAAGATATACAGCTAACTTTATGCTCAGATAAAATTTGTAGCATTAGACAACTTTGTTTTAAAAAAGATAAAACTCAATTAATTAAACATTCAAGTCTAAATTATAGAAAAAAATAATAAAATTAAACAATTAAAGATTAACTGATTAGATACAAAATCAGAAATTAATGAATTAGAAAAAATATAATAATTGGTTTTATTAAACACCAGTTCATTGAAAAGCCAAATGAAACATAAAAATATCTGACAGATGTTAATGAAAATAACAAAGTAGATACCTCCAATAGTTCATCCCTTTATAGAAACACCAAAAAAGCAAGCAAAACTGTCTTAATCAGCATTGCAAGAACTCTGGAAAATAATCAAAGGTTTATAACAATCAAGTGAACCCTAAAGCAAGAAAAAGCCAACTTA
The DNA here is from genome assembly GCA_031878705.1 of Tapirus indicus. Lineage (NCBI taxonomy): Eukaryota > Metazoa > Chordata > Mammalia > Perissodactyla > Tapiridae > Tapirus > Tapirus indicus. The sequence goes on from CM062926.1 coordinate 89,900,916, forward strand.
AAACTGCTAGGGAAGGGGCCAGCCCAGCGGTGTAGCAGTTAAGTCCACGTGCTCTGCTTCAGCAGCCCGGGGTTCACAGGTTCTGATCCCAGGCACAGACCCACACACCACTTGTCAAGCCATGCTGTGGTGGCGTCCCATATAAAGCAGAGGAAGATGGACACGGATGTTAACCCAGGGTCAATCTTCCTCAGCAAAAAGAGGAGGATTGGCAATGGATATTACCTCAGGGTTAGTCTTCCTCACAAAAAAAATTTAAAAAAAAATGGTAGGAAAGCTTTGAGCTGTTTTTACTTGCCCTTGCCCACTTGCTCCTGGCTTTAGCAGAAATCACCAGTGTGGATTAAAAATAAGACCCAACTATATGTTGTCTACAAGAAACCCACTTTAAATATAAAGGCATAGACAGATTAAAAATAAATGGATGGAGAAAGATATACCATGCTAACACTAATCTAAAGAAAACTGGAGTCACTATATTAATTATAGACAGAGTATATTTCAGAGCAAGGAATATTATGAGGGATTAAGATGGGCATTCTGTAATGAAAAAGGGGTCAATCTCCAAGAAGACATAACAATCCTAAACACGTATGCACCTAACAACTGAGCATCAAAATAACGTGAGGCAAAAACTGATACAACTGCAAGAATAGACAAATGTACTATTATAGTTAGAGACTTCAACACCACTCTATCAATAAATGATGTATCCAGGAGGCAGAAAATTATTAAGATATAGTTGAACTGAACAGCACCATCAATCAACTGGATATAATTGACATGCGTAGACTACTACATCCCACAACAGCAGAATACACATACTTCTCAAGCTCACATGGAACATTCACCAAGATAGACATATCCTGGGCCATAAAACAAACTTAACAAATTTGAAAGAATAGAAATCATATAAAATATGCTCTCAGACCCAATGGAATTGAAGTAGAAATCAATAACAGAAAGACAGTTGGAAAATTCCAAAATATTTGGAGATTAAATAACACACTTCTAAATAACACCTGGGTCAAAGAAGAAGTTTCAAGAGAAATTTTAAAATATTTTGAATTAAGTGAAAATGAAAATATAACATCAAAATTTGTGGGATACAGCAAAAGCAATGCTTAGAGGAAAATTTATAGCATTGAATACACACACACACATATATATATACATACACACACACACACACATATATATAAAAGAAGAAAGATCTAAAATCAGTACTCTGAGCTTCTACCTTAGGAAATGAGACAAAGAAGAGTAAATTAAATATAGTGTAAGCAGAAGAAAAGAAGTAATAAAAATTAGAGCAGAAATCAATGAAATGAAAACAATAAAGAAAATCAGTGAAGAAACAGTAAAGAAAATTAAAAGCTGGTTCGAAGATCAATAAAATTGATAAACCTCTAGCCAAGCTAATCAAGGGAAAAAAAAAAAGAGCAGAAACAAATTGCTAACATCAAAAATGAAAGAGGTGGGGCTGGCCCAATGGCCTAATGATTAAGTTTGGTGCGCTCCACTTCAGTGGCCCGGGTTTGGCTCCTGGATGCAGACCTACACCTCTCGTAGGTGGCCACTTTGTGGCAGTGACCCACACACAAAATAGAGGAAGATTGGCACAGATGTTAGCTCAGGTCGAATCTTCCTCAGAAAAAAAAAAAAAATGAAAGAGGGACCATAGCTACTGATCATATGGACATTAAAAAGATAATAAAATAATACTATAAATAATTCTATGCCTATAACTTTGATAACTTAGATGAAATAGACAAATTCCTTGAACGACATAACCTACCAAAACTCACACAAGGAGAAATAGGTAATCTGAATAGGCCTATATCTATTAAATAAATTGAATCAATAATTAACAACCTTCCAAATGAGAAAGCACTAGGGCCAGATGGTTTCACTGGTGAATTCTACTTAACATTTACAGAAGAAACGATACTAGAGCTAATAAACAAATTTGGCAGAGTTGCAGTGTACTACAACTAAAACTATAAAATATTTAGAAGAAAACATAGGGGTAAATCTTCATCATCTTAAATATGGCAATGGTTTTTTAGATATGACACCAGAAGCATAAGCAACAACAAAAAAATGGAGAAATTGGACTTCACCAAAATTAAGAACTTTTGTGCATCAAAGGACATTATCAAAGAAATGAAAAGAAAAACCTATAGAATAGAAGAAAATATTTACAAATCACACATCTGATAAGAGTCTAGTATCCAGAATATATAAAGAACCCTTCCAACTTAATAAAAAGACAAACAACACAACTAAGAAACAGGCAAAGGACTCGAAAAGACATTTCTCCAAAGATATACATATGACAAACAAGTACATGAAAAGATGCTCAACATCATTAGTCATTAGGGAAATGCAAATCAAAACCACAATGAGATACCACTTCACACTCACTAGGATGGTCATAAATGTTTTTAAAAACAGAAAATAACAAGTGTTGGCAAGGATGTGGAGAAATTGGAATCCTCGTACATTGCTGGTGGGAATGTAAAATGGTGCAGTTTCTGTAGAAAACATGTTGGCATTTCCTCATAGAATTACCATATGATCCAGCAATTACACTCCTAGGAATATATCTAAGGGAAATAAAAGCATACATCCATATAAAAACACATACATGAGTGTCATAGCAGCACTATTCACAATAGCCAAAAGGTAGAAACAACCCAAATGTCCATCAACTGATGAACAGATGAACAAAATGTGCTACATCTATACAAGGGAATATTATTTAGCCATTAAAAGGAATTAAATATTGCTTTGGAATCATCAGTCCATGTGATAAGTTAAGAAAATGGGTGATATGATTGCTTGTCTAGTGTTCCCAAGAAGAGCAACTAAAAATAAATTAAATTATTTTAAATTTATTTTAATAAATTAAAAAATAAATAAAAATTAAATAACTAATTTTAAAGTTCAATAAATAGGCTAATTACAAGATAACTAAGAATCAGTAAGACTCTCGGAAGATTTTTCAATAATTTAAAATCAACTTTAATGAAGTTATAGTTTGCATGTGTATCCATTTCATGTATTTCTCACAGAACTTTGACAAATGTATACATCTAAGGAACCATCACCATAGTAAGATATTGACAGAACAATTCCATCACCTCAAAAGTTGACTTGTAGCCCTTCCCAGTCAACCCCGCCCACTTCATGTCCCAGGTTGCAGCTGATCTGCTGTCCATCGCCTTAGATCAGATTTGCCTTTTCAGGAGTTTCACCATAAATGATATCATATAGTATGTAACCCTATGTGTCTGGCTTCTTTCACTCAGCATAAGGTTTCTGAGATTCACCCATGCTCTTGCATGTATCCTTTTTATTGTAGGGTAATATTCTACTGAATAAATATATCGTGATTTGTCTGTCTAGTTAAATGTTGACATTTGGGTGTTTCCAATTCTTGGCTACAATGTCTAAACCTGCCCTGAACATTTGCATGTAAGTTTTTGTGTGGATACATATTTTCATTTTTCTTGGTGTTTACCTAGGTGTTTTCTAATGAATTTTACTTTCTTATTTACACCTTCTCGTATGTTTTGAATATTTTAATAATGAGAATATATTATTTTTACCACTGGGGAAAATGTTCTCTTCATTTTTGCAATTACAGAAAATAGACCCATTCTGAAAACAAAACATGCTATTGCTGTACCGGAAGAGTGGACCTGAGTTATCTCCAATTAGAATTCTAAAACAGTTCTTTCCTTCCTTACACTTTCAAATTATATCCTAAGACACATTAAACACTTTACTTGTATTGTTCCCAGTTATTTGCTGTTTCTCTCTGTAAAAGGATTATACTCTCTCGCCTCCTGACATCAGAGTTGTCCACGTGACTTGCTTAGACTAATGACATGTGAACAGGAGTTTTGTGTGCCACTCCTGAGTAGAAGTTCTAAGAAACAGTGAATGACCCCACCATTTCTCTTTTCATAGAAGGGACTGCTCCTTCAGCCTGGATCCTATAATAAAGAAGACATGCAAAACGGAAGTGCAATTACCATGAAGCCAACATGTAATGTGAAGAAGAAGTAACATCTGTTACTGTGAGCCACTGCTGTGGGGGGCTGTTTGTTACCCGAGCCTTGTCAGATACATTCACAAATGTAAAATCATTTGTTATGCATGATATATCCAGGGTTCTCTCATGCTTAATGAAGAAGGAAAATAAAATTCATAAAGCAACAATACAAAAATCTAGCCTGATAATTTCATAGCTAACTCGAAAAAGTCCCAGGCAGAGTGGATGCAACATGCCAATGAACTCTTCAGAGACATCCACTGAACATGTGCAGCTTTGTTCTCTTTGGCGTTTAGGCTAAACTACACAAATGATTGTCTAAACTGCCAGGAGAGTTAGATGAAATGCGTATGCTTTCTTATCTAGCCATTCAAGAGCGTAATATCTGGGCATTTCCTTTGCATGTGACAAGCTTTAGATTTTCTTGAAGGCTGGTTAATTTTGTGCGTGCATGTTTTTTCACTTTATACTTTTTGTCACTGAAATGGACTAACTTGGCCTCAATTTCTACTTATAATGGGTGTTAGCTCAAGAATATGTAAGGAGAAGAAAACTATTATATTAGGAGTTTTAAATTCTAAGATGCCTCATTTGTATGACAAAGACTGTAGTAAGAAGTGAAGGTAGGAAACTTGGTAATTCCGTGGCAGAGATGCAGTGGAGAATCAGAAATAACAGGCAGTGAATTCATTCTAGAGCATAACAAGTGAATACTTAACTTTCAGTGATATTTCTCAGGTTTGACATGAAGGTGATAAGATAAATCTGAAGCTTGACTATTTCTATATCTAGCAGTGTTGTCTTCTGAAGTATTTTTAGTCTTGTTAAACACATAAATAGTTCCTCTTAACACTGCTCTTTTCCCACTGAAGCGATCCTTTATAAACGAGTGATGCAGAGGTTTTGAGGACAAGTAGCTGGGAGGACTAAATTCTGGCTTCCGGTATTTCCTTTGGACTCTCCCATGACCTCCAGTGTGAACCACAAAAATGTTCTATCCACTGCAATCCCAAGGCCAGAACATTCTTGCAGAACCCTCTGAGTTTAATTTGGTACAAGTTGCACTTGGGACTTTCTCCAAGAAAGCCAGCAGACATTTTGCTTTGAGGATTGGCAGAAAACTATCTGCTCCGAATTCTCTTGGAATTTAGATCACTCTTGGGGTGCTGGGATCAGAGGCAAGGTACAGTTCAAAGCTCCCCAGGGCCTATCAAACACCATGTGAAATACTGGAGGAGAGAGGGACTCAGAGTGAACTAGGCAAGCTTCACAGAACAGCAATATTTCTCAGCCAATACAAAATCTCAGGACAATGATCAGTGGAGATACATTTCTGTGAGATTCCTGAAATGGAGCATGATCTGAACCCAAAGCCAAAATCCACCATCTGGGTATTCGATGTATAGCATGTATACTTCTCGTTCAGTCTTGGCAAAGGTGTTAGGAAGGCTACATCGTTCTTTTAGTGCTCTCCAACTTTCTATGGTTGCCCATGTGCCATGTCACCCTACTGGCCAGGTCTTCCCTTTTGAATCTGGTGTTCACTCAGATGCTGCCAGCACTCAGGAAGTACTGTTCTATTTTAATGCCCATTGCGGAGCCCCCATGGAGACCACCTCTTTCTTCTTTCTTCTCCTCAAGGAGCAGAGTGTATCAGTTAAGGAGCCTGAAACACAAATGCAAGTAATGTCCTAATGGAGAGGGCTCATGTACTATCCATAACGTACTAAGAATGATTTCTAGTCTGTAAAAGAGACACAAGAGACTCAAGTTCTGTCTTACTCATATTTTTAGCTCTAGTACCTCTCACTGGTTCTCAACCAGAAGTGCCCCCAAAGGAGTGTTTGGAAACGTGTTGAGGCATTTTTAGTTGTCACAATGTGTTTGTGTGGTGGGGAGGGGTTTGGTGAAGGATTGTCTCACTAAACAGAAACGTTACTGAGAAACACTGAATGCCCTGCACATAGTAGGGGCTAAATAAATGTTTGCGGTAGAATGAGTGGGAGAGGTCTAACAGGTTTATTTCACTTTCTCTTGAAAATCATTTCACCTTATTTCACAGGCTATTAGAGGAGAGTTTGGAGGCTGGTTGCTCCAATCTGACATCGACTTTATGAAGCCTTTCTAACAAAACTGCGACACAACACCCATTCTAGGGCAGCGCTGCTCTGTTACTTTGGGAGCAAATTCTTTCAGAGTTATTAGAAAAAGTTTTCTTAGAGCAGACCAAAATTTGCCTCTGCATTCCCCAGACTGCCACACTTCCCAGCTTTCCAACTGTGAAAAACCCCTGAAGACACCCTACGAGTCTTCTCTCTCTCTCACCTCTTATCTAGACCTGAGGAGTTCTTTTTAAAAGTTCGTAGGATTCATATACTGTGGAAATTAAAAGCAGGTAACCTTGAGGATATAGTTTGGAACATTTGAAGCGATCCTGGTATGGCTCCCACCTTCACCCCGTCTCCTCAAATTGCCTCTCAGCCAGCTTTGGCTCCAGATGGCTTGTTGTCTAAATGGTGAGAAGCAGCTCTTCCATCAAAAACCATGAGATAAAAAAGATAATTAATATCTGAAAACACACCTAAAACAGGAGAAACCTCATTTTGGCATATCTTAGTTATCAATGCAGTGCTAATATTGCAATGTAAATCATATTTATACAGTGCTTTACAGTTAAAAAATACATTCTCCCTATAGTACTTGTAACATCCTCAATCAACAGGGACCTGTAGAAAGTATTTCACTCGAATGGAAAGGGTGCTGCTTATCCTCCGTTAAAGCGAAAACTAACCTGTCGCTTGTTCAAATACAATACAATAATAGCCTCGATGACTCTCGTGGTTCAGAGAAGATAATCCCTAATGGAAGTTGAAGTTCCTCAAGAATGTATTCACTCATCCATCCTCTCACTCATTCAGTGAGAAGGATTCAAGCATCTCTTAATCAAATGGTACAAATTGTGGTAGTAGACACGAAAGACTGGAGAGGAAGGCGTCTAGTTGTTATCGTATTGTTTTCCTTTCTTCAATGCTTCATCTTTTTCTTAATAGGCATCCACTTCTCAGCTCACTCCTGAACGGCTTCTGTCTCCCCCATCCTACTGAGATATTCTTGTACAGGCTCACAGGGACCTCATATTTGTCAATTCCAACCATCCTCACTTAATCGTTTCTTTGTGATGAATACTTTTGTGTTCTCCTTTGAATGTTTTTTCTTCCACTGGCTTCTAGTGCACTCTGATTTTCCTTCTGTGCTGTGGCTCTCTTTTACCGGTTCACTTTCTCTGCCTATTTTTAAATGTCTAGGTGTTCCAGGAAAGCATGGTCTTTGCTCTTCTCACTCAACAAGTAGGTGTCAGGGGTGGGGCTGGAGAGATTATATCAAAATCATTTGTGTGACTTTTTCAGACTATCCCCAACTTCTTCCAGAAATTTTGATGTGGTCTTGGGCAGATGGCAAGTGACCCCAGGGTTTGAATGAACTATCACAATGAGCCACCAGTATTGATTAGATTGTGTCTCCATATAATCCCAGGTGAGGGTGAAGTAGAAAGAGGAAGAATCATTGTTCAACACCTCTTTCCAAGTGAATGCATAAGCTCTTATAACTACAACCACTGTCTATATAACTTGTTTCTCCTGACTTTTTAACTCTACTGAAAATCTTCACTCGAGCATCCAGCAACCACCTCAGATTCAAAACGTCTAAAACTGATCATGCCATCTTCTCCAGCAATCTTCAACTCACCTGGTTTTCAGGGGCAGAGACACGGAAGACAAGCTTCGCCCTTCCCTCCTCCACATCTCCTTCATCTCTAAGATCTAGTCAGTCACGAAGGTCCATCGAGTCAATCGCCTACATATCATTCAAACCTTCTTCTTCTCTTTCCGCCCCCTTACCTCGGTTTAGTCTCTCATCACTTCTCAACTGAATTCCTACAACAACCTCTCACCCTGTCCCCCTGCCTCTGGGCTCACCCTTACCCAACCCATTCTCTGCACTGTTGCCATGTAGATCTTTCTAAGTCAGAACATGACCACATCACAGCAACTCATAAATCTTTAAATGACTTCCAGTTGATTTTAAGATAAAATTCAAAGTCCAAGCATAGCAAGTAAACCCTCAGTGCCTGATTCCCTTTCTGGTCTCACCTCTGTCTGCTCATTCCCTCACACCGCTCTCCAGCCTTCTGAAACTCTTGTGGTTCCCTGACTCCCACCATCTAATCTCCATGTCTCAGCCCAGAATGCTCTCCCTTCTTGCCTTCCACTCTTCCCTCTCCCTTCTGTGACTCCCCTATGCCTGAATAACTCTTCACCATCCTTCAAAACACTGTTCAAGTGTTGACTCCTTCAGTAGCCTTCTCTCGCCCTCACCCTCCACGGGTCTGGAGTATTTGCCACTTTAAAGTGTTTTCCACTATTATAACAATTATTATAGTGAATTATTTTTTATTTTTCTGATTATGAAAATAATGTAATTTCATATTAAAAATGGGGAAAATACAAAATATCTTAAAAAATAAAAATTACCTATAATCTCATTGCCCAAGATAACCACTAGTAATATTTGTATGGTTTTACATACACACACACACACACACACACACACACACACACACACACAATTCAAATCATATGGTGGAGATCAGGGATCAGCAAACTATAGCCCATGGTTCAAATCCAGCCTGCCATCTATTTTTATATGCTCTGCAAGCTAAGAATGGGTTTTACATTTTTAAATGGTTGAAAACAAAATTTTTAAAAATAGTATTTCATGATACAGGAAAATTATACAACATTCAAACTTCAGTGTCCATAAATAAATTTTTATTGGCACACAAACATGCCCATTTATTTATGTATTGTCCACAGCTGCTTTCACACTACAACAGCAGAGTTTGAATACTTGCAGCTCTCAAAGTCATAGGACCCACAAAGTCTAAAATATTTATCATCTGACCCTTCACCAGAAAAAGTTTGCTGACTTCTGATATAGAAGTGGATATAGATATATAGACATATATGTGTGCTGTTTTTCTGCTTAACATTCTGAGTCCTTTCTTTTTCAATATTTTGTAGAAATATTACTTTTAGTGGCTGTCTAATATCCCATCAATGGGATGCCATAATTTAAGTATTCCTCTATTGTTAAATATTAAATCTGGTTTCCATTTTTAACTATTGTAAGTAATATTGGGCTGAGTCAATTCCAACAATCCTCATTTCCTTTGACTTCTTGATTCTTTTATATAAATCTTTGTGGATCTCTTATTTCCATAAAAGAAATTACTAAGAGTGGAATGATTGGGTCAAGGGTTCTGCCACATTTTCAAGGCTCTTGATGAAATTGCTAAGTTCTCCGGAAAGTTTGCACCAGTTAACTAGAACTATCACAATATACTAAAATTGTCTTTTTACTTATCTGACCTCCCCACTTATTCTTGAGGACAGGGACTTTTAAAATTCCCAGTGTGTAGCTGAGTGTGAGGCTTATAGGAAGTACAAAATAGTTGTATGAGGAATGAGTAACCAGGCCTGAGTGATTGCTCACTTGTCCAGGCCCATTTCCAGCACTGTAGAGCAGTGTTTCTCAATCTTAAGAACTCAGGAACTCAGAGAACATATCTGTGGACTCCCAGCTTGAGAAACCACCAAATTAAGTCAAACTGCCACTCCGTTGGCACCAATGAAATGAGAACACAAACACAAGTGTAAGCACTGAAATGTGGCAACTTATATTAAGTATTTTAAGACAATCATCAAAAAATCGAAATTATTTTAGGTACTCATGGATCTCTGTGAATATGTCTCTGAACGTCTAGGGATCTGGGAAGCACAGTTTGAGAAACAATGCGATAGAGGAAGTGGGGGGATGAGTGGGGCCTGGGGGGACCTGACTGTGCGATGCACAGCTGCAGCAAGAGCAGGCAGCACCAGAGATGCTCTATGCTGACGAGCTGTGTGATCACTACACTCCGACCCACAAGAAACCACTTCAGCCCTCCCAGTCTTGTGGTTGCACCATTTGTGGAAGGTAAGAAAAGGGAAGCAGCTTCACGTGTAAGAAATCACAGGATTGCACTGAAAAGACCAGAGAAGGAAGTATAAAGAGGGGAGAGATGTGCTGGATAGCAAAACACCTGGAAATCTGGAAGCCATGGAAACAGCGGGATTAGAGTCAGGAAGACTCACGTCATTCCAGAGTTTGATGCAAGAAGGTTGAGCCCAGAAAGAATAGTGTAATGGATGAGGTGAGCTCCGGGAAGCATCACAAACACATCAAAATGATACATCTCACAAACATGCGGAGTGCTAGATACTCTTCTTGCGGAATCACAATAGCTATGAAGTATATGGTGCCAGGAAACATAAGTGAACAGTTGAGCAATAACTCAGATAATTTGACTGATGCATTCAGCCAATCTGGAAAATGGGATAAAGATCTTTTTTGCTCAGTGCTTGTTTTTGGATTGAATTACCCTCATATTTTTCACCTGTCTGTTTTAACACTTCTTGATGAAGTTAAAATTTTTTCTTCCCACAAAAAGGAAACAAAGTTTGCTCATGAAGAAAATTTTGAGGTAATGTCCTACCTTTCATGTATAAAGTTGATATTTTTCTGACCAACAAAAAATCACGCATTTTGAGGTGTTTTTCAGTGCTGCAGATGAATTTGCCTCCAGTGGCCACATTACAAAATAATAATAATGTTTTCTTTGTGATGCAAGGTATGCGGTATAATGTAGTGATTTAGACACAGAATTTGGGGTCCACATTCTGGCTCCACTTAGTAGCTTTCCACATTTTACAAGTTACTCTTTCTTATTAAGTCTCAGCCTATTATAAAATGGGAACAATAATAATACTTACACTATAAAGTTTTGTGAAGATTTAATGAAATTGTCCATGGAAGTTCTTAGTACAGTGCTTGGTATATAGTAAGCATTCAATAAATTTTAGCTATTATTTTAATTATGTTTATGTGTACCTTCTTACTAGCATTGTTATTATGTATTTATAAAACCACTGGATGGAGAACATATTGAGGCCCTAGTAGGAATAAAGTAATTGACCCCATACCCAGAAGAGGAAACAGAGAGCTATTTCTGATTTGAAGTGGCTATATGACATACCAGTCTCTGAAGCCTGCAATAATAATTTCAGAATTAATAAAAGTTTGAAACATAAGATAGTTTATTCTGAGTCCGAATAACAGTGACCCACTTTCAAGGAATATATATGTTAAAATATGTTGTTAAAAGAATTGTTCTTTCAGAAAAATTCTTAATCACTCATTTTGTCCTTAAATTTTGCACTAATTCCCTATGGTGAAATTATTTTTTTATGTATAAGAATAATTAATTGTAACACATATGCTGATGAGATGGATAGTACAAACATTGACTACTTAAAATTGAATGTAGAAGTGTAGCAAACTTGACAAAAGTCTATGTTGTGTAAAGTTCAAGTCTTAGCATTTTGGGCTTCATGGTAAATCCCTCTGTATTATCAAATTGGATCCATTAGTTTTTGAAGTCCATGTTTAAGTAAGACTGGAATGTTGCATTCTGGGATTTGTAGTTCCCTTGGGCTGAGGGATTAGGAAGGAACTAATGATTAGGAAGACATCAACGTATTCCTTTTGATGCATCTCTGGGGCATCCCTCACTAAAACAAAGTAAACATATGTAAAAGCAAACATGTTCTGTCATTATTGCAACCACACTGCCAATGCTGATATAAAACATATTTTAAATCAGTGTTTATGGTCACCTTCTGCTGTTTCTTCTAATGCTAATAATTGTCCTAACAAATTTGTTTCAAAACTCATCATACAATGCCTAAGAATGACCAATTTTTAAGAAAAATAGCCATGTGCTGATAGGTAGTTTCTGTGTTTATCTATAAATACAACAGTCTTTGAATCAATAAATATTTTAGTTTACTCTCAGTCTGATTCTAATTCTACTGCCAAGCATTTCTGTTATCAATCACTACATTTTAGGGTCAGGATAAAGACATCACCAAAAATTTCTATTCTACAGATAAGATCTGAATGTTGATTTTCCGGAGTTTTCTTATAACCATACCTCCTTCTCTCTATCAGACAATCTAAAATACTTCCTAAGTAAAGAAGAGCATAAAATTTAGTTTTAAAACCACAAAAGTTTTTTGGCTTCTTGAGAGTTTTTAAATTACTAAACTTAGAAAAATTCAGAGAAGACTTTAGGGTGTTCTAGTCAATCAAGAATAGAATAAGAGCAAGTCAATCTCCAAATGGGATGTATTTAGAGATTGCCTACATATGTGATTTATCTATGAAAAAAAATAAGGACAAAAAAGTAATATTGCTATGAACAAACATATTGTATGCTAAATGACCTTTGTTACCAGAGGTAACAAATAATAATACAAGAAGTATGAAATGTGTGCCTCCCATCCCTACCCTTGCTTCAATACTATGTGTGTTTCTTAATATAAGCCACCTTTCTGGGACACTTTGTATTTTCCCATCTTCCAGATGAGGCAGCCCTCATTTCCCTCTTCTCTGTCATCCCAGCTGAAGTACACCTCCACCAGCCACAAGGAAGTCACACTAGTTATTGGCCCAGGTATCAACTACCGGGTACAGCCATTACTGCAGCCTTCCTCTCAGGCAGCTCCAAGGCCACCCTTGAGGCGCCTGTATGTGAATGCCCCATGTCCTCCTCTCTCTCCGCTCCATCAATTCCTCAGCCAGAATTCTCTCCAAATTTTCCTGAACAAAGAAAGGTCAGTTTGTTCATTTGAGTTTCTTTGGCAGGTAATATTACCTGAGATATCACTCAATAATAATTTGTTATTTGCATGTTACATGCATTGGGGTGGGAGGGAGAGAAAAAGGAAAGAAATTAAATAATGTGAATGCTCCTTTGTTCAATGTTATGAGCTTTTAATTGCCTTATAAGATGTTAGTATGTGGCAAACAAACCTCCCGAGAGGACAACAGTGGAAGTTTTCATACGATAGTGTTCGAATAGCTGTTCAGTGACCACTCTGAGCATACTGAAGGGGATGTCCACATTTATCTGAGAGATTAACTAGACAATCGCTAAGGTCCCATCAAATTCCATGGTTCTGTGATACAATAATTGATTAATTTACTCAACACTGAGTACCCACCACTTGCAAGGTACAAGGAGTAGCTGAAATCTAGAAACGTTGTATGTAAAATGTTTAACTTTGTTTTCTACCACATTTCATCCAAGGGTTTAAAATTAGATTTGGGGCTGGTGAGAGGCTTATAATATCTAAGACCTTACTGAAATACAAAAATAAAACCACTGTTTACACTGTTGAAGAAATACATTTTTTGTCACTTGATAGGGCATAATTTATTTTAACCATTGAAGACTATAATTTTTCTTCCTTTCCTGGACATATAAACACTAATGGGAAAATCAAGTCACTATGGCAGGCTTGTTGACTTTATTCTTTACTTTTCTTTTTGCCAATAGAATAGCCTTTACTTCTCTGTCGATAGAACCTCTCTTTCATGTGAGAAACCCATGACATGTGACTTGGGAAGAGCCAACTCTGCTCCCTCTCCCATTGACAAGGGAAGATAATGACATAGGGCTAGCCAATAAGCAATACCCATCCTAGTTATGGACTGGTTGATTGGCTCAAGGATGAAAATGTGTTTGATCCAGAGACGGAAGATGATCCAAGCTTGGAAAATCAGATTATTCCAGAGTCTTTTCTGCTGGAGCTATCTGGATAGACTTTTAATCAGAGTTTCTAAGTTGGTAGGATATGAGCCTGATGTAGCAGATTGGCCATCTTACAGCCATGTGTAGAGAGCTTGTCCAAGAGATGGAGAGATAAAGCCTTGACAGAATTACTGTGCTCCTGGATCCAGCCATGCCTGATTCTCCTACTTACACAAATAAACATGTTCAGAGACTCAGTCCGCATTTCTCATGGCTTCTCCAAACTGAACTTAATGAATATACAAAACAAATTAAAATGTTAAATTCACCTCTGTTTTTGAATTGAGGGTTAGCAAAAGAACTGCATGTGATAGACATCATTATTTAGCTATTTTAAAATGCATGTTACTCTGGAATATAGTTTCTGAACAGAGCGAAGTGTCAATACCTGAAGATCAGTTCTTTCCCCCAACATCTGCTTTCTGATTGCCTGTTCAGCCCCTCCCCATATCCACAATGTTTAAGACTGTTTTACTTTAGGTAGTTGAGGGTCAGAAATAAAAGACTTAAAAAATTTTTTTTACTGTCTAACAAGAATCTTGGTTTTGACATCTAAATGAAATGTTAACTAATGATTATGCAGTAATACATCTCTTCTTTTACAAATAAGAAGATGACATATTTCATAACATTTATTTCAAAACACTTTTGAAATAGACATCATGGGATAACTGTCAAGTTTAGTTTTAAATGATTTTTCCTGTCTCCATTATTTAATACGTGTCTGGATTAATTCCCACTCTTACCTGTCATCACTTAGATTATCTGTCACAATCACACAGTGATGGCAGTTGATTCAGAAGGGGTACTAGGGAACACATTTTCTTGGTTTAGCCCACAGAGTCTCCCTGTGGCCGTGTACACAAGGTGGCTGATGTCATCTCCTATAGACTCTTATCTTCTTTAGAGCAGATATTTTATCAAAATGGCTGAGTCTTGATTTTAAAAAAATTAACAGAATTGCTGAAAAGTAATATCTAGGCTTTAGGGTATCTATCTCATTTATTTTAATAAATTAGTATTTTTAGAATGTTTGAGCCAAACGAAGATACACAACCATACTGCTAGCCATCTTCTTTGCTAACATTAGGCTTAAGCAATGCTCATTCATCTGTCAGATGTTTGTAGAGCCCCTATCTTGTGCCTGACTTTGCAATACTTTCCAAGGACACAAAGAGACGTATGACACGGCGGCTTGAATGATGCAGGCTGATGGGATCAATGTACTCGTCTCATTGCATTTGGTAGAGTTGTCCTGGACACTGACCAGTTCTGAGCCCTTTGCAAAGACCTCTGCAGCACTGAATCCTCCCTATCTTCCCTCTACAGCTTGGTGCTCCCAAACCTCAGCCAGTGAACTGGCTGTGCCAGTGCCACGTAGGGGAGGTTTTGGAGGATTCTGACTCAATCGATTTGGAGTAAAAGAACTGGAAATCTCTGTTTCTTAAAAAACTCCTCTCTTGGTTCTCATGTACACCATGTGTTGGAAGCACCTTTCCACATGTCCATTCTTTTGGGGATGGAAGACAGGATATCTATTCACAGGTATTAGGACTTTTAAAAGCCCACCAGTTCTCAAAATATTTCTATCTCTAGGCTTATCAGGGTGCCTGAATATTTCTCCTTTGCAGTAGTTCTTTTAACTTTATGCATATTTTTTCGATAAAGTTCCAATAACAGTGCATAAATCAGGTCACTCCCTGCCTAACACTTGTCAGTGATTACTCATCAACCATAAAGAGAAACGTCCTTTCCGTCACATACCTGGCTTTCCAGGATCTGGCCACTGCCTCCCTGTCCAACCTATTTTTCTTATGACCTTTTTCCCCATCTCCTTTTCCCTGGCCCATGGCCTAATCATGCAAAACTACTTACTGCTTCTAACACTCCACTCTGGCTCAGTCCTGGGGTCTTAGTATGTGCTTTTCCTATTGCTCAGGCTGTCTACCCACCCCTTGTATACCTGGCAAATAATCTTTTATGAAAAATTTCCTACACCCTCCTTTTTCTCTGTAACTATATTTTATACAGGTTTCTATTGGAATCCCTCCAAACTTATTGGATTTACTTGTTTAAATCCCCATCCTTTGATGTCTGAAACTTACTTTTAAATAGTTCCCTCCAGAACCAGCCCAGACGGCCTAGTGGTTAAAGTTCGGGGCGCTCCACCTGGCGGCCTGGGTTTGGTTTCCAGGCGCAGAACCACACCACTCATCTGTCAGTAGCCGTGCAGTGGCAGCGGCTCACACAGACGAACTGGAAGAACTTACAACTGTACACAATTATGTACTTGGGCTCTGGGGGTGAAAGAAGGAAGAAAAAGGAGGAAGATTGGCAACAGATGTTAGCTTAGGGGGAATCTTCCCCTGCAAAAAAAAAGTAATAGTTGCTTCCCTCCCGCTAAAAGAAAAGTTTCATGGAGAGAGAGAGAAAACAAATATGGAACAACGTTAACAATTAGTAAATGTAGGTGAAAGATTTCTGTAGATTTGAAATTTTTCAAAATGTAAAGTTGCAAACAATGCCCCCCCCCCCTTTGTATAAGCTTCTGGAGTACAGGAACTATCATATTCATCTTGTATTGCCTGCATCTAATCCAGTACCTGCTTTCATTAACTATTGAATGAAGCAGTGAGCGGGAGGAAGGACACTTTAATATCTTGATACCTTTTGATGCGTGAGTTAACTTTCAACCTAGTGGAAAACAGGTTAAAGTCCAGCTGAGGTTGGAGAGTGGGGGTTGGCATGGTGGTGGAGGGTCAGGACTAGAGTACGTTGGACTTTACGAGCTGCTGAGAATCCCTGTTTCTAAAGTGTAGAAGGTGCTAGAAATGGTGAAGTTGGGGTAACTGGCCCCCAGGCAAACCCCGGGTACAAAATATATTCCCTATGTCAGGACTCATGCTGTGAGAATTTCTTTTTCTTTTTTTAGTGGGGTCTGGGGGAGATTTTGCACACACACAAAAATGTATGTCTATTCACTTGGAGTTTCAATTCTCATACAGCAGAAATACTTGTAAGCTACAATTATCAAACTTTTAATTGTATCCAGATATTCTGAACATTCTAATAATTACAAAAGTAAGCCCCTATCAGTGGCCTATTAGTCCAACTTTCCCCACATCTTACTTTCTTGATTTGTAACTGAATAATAGTCGATCTTTGCAAAAAAATAATTAATAATAATTCTTGTTCTATCTTTTGACGGTGATAGCTGTGCTACAGAGCCACATCATTCCATCGTAAACCAGAGAGACCCATCTTACAAATGAGCTTCCACTTCCTACTTATGTCTTAATTTGGGAGAAAGATGCTTTATGAGGGTGTGTGGTGAGTGGTAATCCCTCCCTTCAGTCCCTGGGGAGTTAAACACATCGGGTCCCCACCTCTCAAGTCTTCTCTGAGCTCTTCTTTAGACCCTTATTCCCTCACCTGCCTTAGAGCATAGTAAAACTCTCCCCTCACCTTGCTGCCATCTTTAAATTTGAAGAAAGTGGCAGTTGGGAAACACAAAATATCACAAAGAAAAATTCTACACTGTCTGAGGTGGAAGAAAAAAATATTTCAATCTATTTTCAAAGTCTAAAGAAAAAAAATTGATTTCTTGTCCTTACTTAAAAAAAAAAAGATATTTTCAGATTAAAATGTCCATTCTCAGGTTGAAGAAGCCTCAGGGCAGTCACCAAATAAAACACTTAGATTGACAGTAGCGGTAATAACATGTTTTTGTTTTGTTTTTTTGAAAGCTAGTTGTTAAACAGACCAAAATGGAAAGCCCAGTTTACAGTATGAGCAGACTTTCAGTTGACAATGAGATATGGTGGTTCTAAGAGGAGCAACCCATGAAAAATGGCTTGCCTCGGGACTCGGTCAAGGC
This sequence comes from Tapirus indicus, assembly GCA_031878705.1. NCBI lineage: Eukaryota > Metazoa > Chordata > Mammalia > Perissodactyla > Tapiridae > Tapirus > Tapirus indicus. Next base: position 89,918,610 of record CM062926.1, read on the forward strand.
CAGCTTAATTTAAGTTTTCCTTTCCCACTTGGTTAGTCATTAAACTCAGGAAAGTAGATTTTGGAATTGGATCTGAGAAAAAGACACTCTGGCCAGTATCCTACAGCTGGTTATTTAAAGAGATGCTAAAAGGCACTAGTGTCCCTTTGGGTTCCAAAAGAATAGGAAGCCAAGGCTATCCTGTGATACTTGAAAAATGCACTCTGTCTTTTTAAGTGTCACTCTGAAATCACTGATTTTAAGTATAGCATATTTTATGGACAGTACACCACCTCAACTGCCATGCAGAGCACAAAAAGGATTATGGATTTTCTCTTCAGTGGAGCATTAAATGGTCCCCTGAATAGCAATTTTCTAAAAGAGCAAATATATGTGGCATATCCTGCATATGTTTTCCTGACACTGCAGAGTCTCTCTGGAACACAGACTGTGGGATACAGGTAGAGTCTCTGGTTCATAGAATAATCTTAGTTTTACCACTAAACTTAAGGCAATTAATTTAGGATACTTGAAAGCAAAGAATGAAAATTTTGGAAACTTTAGAGAGTAATGTTTTGTTAAGTTCTATTATTTTGTCAGCCTCTTGCACAAGACATCATGAACTTGTTTTGGCTTTTGCTGCTTTTTGTATCTAGAATAATCTACACTTTCCTTTCTGCCTATCCAAATCCTGTTAGCCTTCAAGTCCCAATGTCAATGCTGCCTCCTCCATGAAACCCTTCTAGTCACCCCAGCCAAAAGCAATTCCTTCTTCCTCTGGACTCCTTTGTCACTTTATTTCTACCTTTCTAATTTGGATGCTATGTTTCACTGTACAGTACAATTGTGAATGAGCAACTTTTAAATTTTGTAGATTATAAATTAGGTGCGAGCAGAATTGTTTTATCCATTTTTGATTCTCTTATAGGACAGTATAATATTTCTTTTTTTAAATTTATTCAAGATGAAGTCACTGCAAAGGGTAAATAGCAAAAAAAGTAAACTCAGTGCTCTAAAATTCATATTCCGAGAGGATGGGTCATTAAACTTTTTTTCAGATAATTCCTTAAAAGCAAATTGTAAAAAACAAAAATCCAGTTTCCAGTAGATTATAAGTTCCCAAAAGCCAGACCATGCCCCTCTTCCTTTGGCCTCCCACAGCTCCAACTTCAGAGCGTTAGGCTTTGTCAGTGTTAACTATTATTTGGTGATTCAAAAATATAGCTGTGTCTACCGAGCTGATGTTACATGGTTTACGTGGCTCTATCTACTTACCATTATAAGACAAAAGTCTTTTTGTATTCCAATACTTAATTCAAATCCAGATACACACCCCAAATATTTCCATCAATCTTGATGGGTCTCCCTAGAGACTCTAGGAATCAATAAAATATATTCATGGCCTACACTACCGATAAGTGAAGCACCTTCACGTTAAAAAAATGACTCCTATAGCTTTGACTTCACATATGCAGAACACTAATGATGAGGAAGACATATTCATCATAAACACCTGTCAACACTAAGGCCTCACTACTGTTCGCTTACATTACTCACTACCACACATTTCTTTTTCTTGTGTCAGTAACTCCAGTTTAACGACATAATATTTATTTCATATAGAAAAGCTTTTAGCAGTGTTCAGGTAAGCAAAGCCACTCATGAACTCGCATATCTTTTCGTTCTCTTTCTATTCTCTTTACGTCACACCTTGCTTTATATCAAAAGTAAAATAATTACTCTATAGTAGGAGACTACATTTTAATAATTAATATTGCAGCACACACCCAAAACAAGTGCTAAAATTAAAAAATGACGGTACTAAATGCTGGTGAGGATACAGAGAAACTGAATCTGTTAACATTGCTGGGGAGAGTGTAAAATGGTACGGCCACTCTGGAAAACAGTCTGGCACTTTCCTGTAAAAATAAACACGAAACTACTGTAAGACTCAGCAATTGTATTTATCCCAGAGAATTGTAAACTTATGTCCACAGAAAACTTTCCACAGAAAGCTTTATTTGTAATAGCCCAAACCTTGAAACAACTCAAGTGTGCTCCAGTGGGCAAATGATTAAACAAACTGCTATTCATACCATCGAAGGCCACTTTGTAATAAAAAAAGGAACGAAGTGTTGATACACAACAACTTGGTAGATCTCACGGGCATTATACTGAGTGAAAAAAGCCAATTTCAAAAAGTCGAAACTGTATGCTTCCATTTAGATAAGATTCTTGAATGATGAATTTATAGTGATGGAAAACAGATTTGTGGTTGTCAGGGTTTAGGGATTGTGCTGGGGAGGGGGATATATATGGATATAAAGGGGTAGCAGAGGGAGATCTTTGGGTGAAGGAATCCTCTGTATGTTGATTGCAGAGGTGGTTACACTAATCTACACATGTAATAAAATGACATAGAACTATGTGCATCCATTGTACCAATATCAAATTCCTGGTTTTGATATTACACTATAATTGTGTATGTTGTAACCATTGGAGGAAACTGGGGGAAAGATACACAAGTCTTTTCTGAACTAACTTTGCAACCTCCTGTGAATCTAAAATTAATTCTAAAAATAGTTAAAAATATATAAAAATAAAATAAAATCTTGTACATATGTAAAATTGGATGGAATTCAATGACAATAAACATATAATGGGACTCTCCTGGGCATCTGGGTCTATATTGTTGCTCCATATTTATTTTTTATCTTACTTGTATGTTATCTGTCTTTCTCTACTGGATTGTAAGTTTCAGGAGGGCAATGACTTTTGTCTGTGTTGTTCACGGTTGAATCCCAAGAGCTTAGATCAATGCTTGCATACATAATGTATTCAGTCAAAATCTGTTGAAGGAGACAAGACAGTAGATCCATCACTTTAGCAAATATAGGAAATTATTTATGGTAATAGATGAAATGATACTCTTAGTCTCAGATCCTTATCATGAGAATTGTAATAATCATACTAAAACAACTTTTTATCCCCTACCTTTCCATTTGATCTCGTGTTTCATTTACCCAAGTAATTGCAGGCATACAGTTGTTCTAACCGTTGCTTTTGTAAATTCTAAGCAAACAAAAAGTGTCTTGTTAGCCTTAAAGTACATATCTTGACATTGTAAAGCTCAAACATAATTTTAAAAATATAAAGTTGTATTGTATTTAAAAATACTAATTAATATTGACTTTAAAATGTTGAAACAATACAGTTCAAATACATCAGTAGAGCTCTTAGTCTATTTCACAGTAATGGGAAGATCATCTAAATAGGTATGACATGAGAAAATAACTTTGTCTTCATTAGCAGTAAAGACTTTATTATTATTATTATCACTTAGAATCCAAAGAGTTCCAAGAAAACATTTGGGTGTTTCAATTCAAGGATGTATTTTGTTTTCCTTCTCAACCATATAAGGAGCTTTAGAGCTAAAATCTGAAGGCATAATTTTACCTAATTTTGTCCTTAGCCCTGTATGTGTGTCATGTGACATCCCCCACCAGTTGCCACAGTGCTCCTCTGGGCCAATCCACGCTGCCATCACCAGGAGACCTCAGGATCCCCACACCAGAATCCTCCATGCTGACACTGGATTAGAGTTAGGTCACACTTCCCCACTGGGGACAAAGGCATCCCCATTGCTGGCTGTGATGTGACAGCATTTTTTGTGGAATCAAGTATACACTTCTAGATAGTATGAGGCCTGAGTGCTCAGCTTGTGCCAGGGGGCCTCAGAATACAGCATAGTGGAAAGTGCAAACTCGACTTTAATCCGAGTGGCAGTCCCAGCTCAGCCAGTTACCAGCTCTGAGCAAGTCATCAAACCTCTCTGAGAACAGGTTGATGGTTGCCAGAGGTGGGGGTGGGTGGAATGGATGAAGGGGGGTCAAAAGGTACAAATTTCCAGTTATAAAATAAATAAGTCATGGGAATGTAAAAAAACAAAAAAAAAAACCTCTTTAAACTCAGTTTCCTCACCTGTAAAAAAGGAGTCCATACCACACTGGCCATTATTATGTAAGCAAAAATAAGACAATGTCTATGAAAGCAGTCTCTAAAGTAAATATGTATGCCACATAATTATTCCAACCTAGATGTTGTAGTGGTGTTTTATGGAAATATTTCAGCAGGACAGCCCAGTTACACGCTATGCTTATTGTGTTTCTACAGGCTGCAACGTTTCCTGAGGGCAGCTAGAGTTAGCCATAAATGTGGCTGAAGTAAATAAGCAAATATGTGGTGTGATTTCAGGGATGTGAGGAAAAACCTGATATTCACAATGAATCCTTTTCCACATGCTGGCCAATACTAATAACTCTATTAGTGGAAAATATTCACTTTAACTTAGGCTTTATTTCTGTGAAAATATTCCCATTATTACCCCCCGATTCTCCTAAACTTTTAAGAAACAACAAGCTTAGGTGTCAACCAAGGACCAGAAAGTTTTTAGGGCCAAGGGAGGTAGGGTATGAAGAGAGCGGGTTCCATCAGCAAATGTAGCAGGACGGAAAGGTGCTCGTTCTGCTATTCGTATTTGAGTGAAGAACAATTGATTGGTAATTTGAAAGAATGATTCTCTAATGGTGGAATTTGGGGCTTCAGAGACTGCCTGGATGGACAGGGCACAGATATTTAAGGTGAAAAGTACCCTCTCATTTGTAACCCAAAGCACATCCTCAGCAGGCTCTGCCACTTCCTGACTGTGCGCTCTTAGGCAACCGCGCTGAGCCTCAGTGTTTACATCTAGAAAACGGGCATGAGAGTGCTTTCCCCATAATATTGTCATAAGGACAAACCGAGACGATACGTGTAAAGTGCTTAGCACAGTGCCTAGCCACTGTTCAGTCTTCTACAAACTATTAGCATCATCATCATTACTGACGGTAACCACAATGTAAGATACAGGTAAGATAAGGAACGCTTGGAAATTACATACTTCCTTTTACAGGCATTTTATACCTTTATTTCACTATCTACATAGATTATACCCTCCTCTGTAAACCATACTTATCTAATTTAGTTTTTAGTTTATACATACTGTATGGAAGCAATATGGCTTTCTGGCTTAAAATATTTTTCCGATGTAAGAGAAACGAACATGCCACCATCTAATTCTGGCTGTGGAACTCTCACTGCACATGCCTGTTCGATGGTGTTATTACCCTGCCCTATTTGTGTGGGCTGCCCCTGATCCAAACTGGCACACAAATAACAGAACGAGATTTCTGCTTGCCTTCCAGTTTGAAATAGGAGCTGCAGCTAATGGGCTGCGGAAAATCCTAAGGGCAGCAGCTGTCCGGAGTGGAAACAACCTCTCACACGGAAAACCAGACCACAGCCCTCATTTAGTGAAGACTTCTTGTGTCAACTCTAACTTCCAGGAGTTCCTGCGCTAAAACCAAGTTAGTAAAGCATCGGATGGTTCTGAGGTCGCTAGGAGATGTCAGTAACGTAAGCAATGACAGAAGGAGACAAAATTAAGAAAACCAGGTTGGAAAATTCTGACATTGTACTGAATCGGTCGATTTGGATTCAAAAAAAATAAGCATTTCTCTCTTTTTTTGTCACTTTTCACACCAGAGCCATTTACTAAAGGGCCATAAAATCCGTTCATAATGGAAATGCCAGAACAACCTTTACCTTTCAAATTACAACTTTGTCCCTTTATAATTAAATGTAAATAGAATCAGATATTTTCTTTTCCTCAATTTACTGCAAAACAATTGTTGTTCAAAAAAGGTTTCTTTTGTACAGACCCAGTAAAAGACGGTATTTTGAAACAGATTTTAAATGCACCCAAAAAGCCCTACAACATTATTTTTCATAAGTGCGTTTTCTTAATTTTTTCCTTCTTAAGTATTTACATACAAATTTCTCTTTCATGTCTGCTCTGTGAAATGAAGTAAATAACGTAATTAAAAATCTACAGGTGCATGTGTTAGATTATTAACGGTGGCTTCTGCTGTTTGGATAAGCTGTCAGTACCCTTGGATTTGTTTACATTTTGCTACCTTTCCCTCAGAGTTCTGTGGCCTTTTATGTGACTAAGAAAACAGAGTCCTGGCTGCTTATCAATAAGGCCATTGTGTGTTTTACTGGAGAACTTGAACTCTACCATGCTTGAATAAAAATAAAAACAACAACAAAGAGAATGACACATTCCCTAAGACGTGATGAAAGCTAGAACACTGGGAAGTTTTTGTATCAAACGGAAGGATAAATAAATATGAGTATTAAGCTAACATTTGTTCACAGGATGAAGTCAAAGTAGAGGAAAGAGACAGCTACTTCTGACTCAAAGAGCTCTCTCTTCTCTGCCCCAGAAACTTTTCTTCTCACACCACTTACTCCCACAGTCCCATATTTCAAGGTTGATCTTCACTTCCATGAAACCACTCCAGCTAAATTAATTTCTCTCTTCCCCTGAACTTGACCATAGTACCTTCACTATCAATGTCTTTCATCTGGGGATTTAATTAATCATCCAGTGCCTTGATGTTGTGAATTTCACAGTTACTTAATTGCTTCATGGGTCTACCAGGGTCATTTTCCCCCATGTTATTATACATTATAAATTTCTGGAGGCCGAGCATGTCTATTACATTTCTTTTGTGTCTCCCCTTCCCCCAATGCCAAGCAGAGTCAGGAACACAGTAGACAGGGAACCCAGCCTGGGAGAGCAGAGCACTCTGAAGCTACTGTGACTTGGTTCCTGCAAATCCTGTAAGATCCATGGCTGTAGAGTTGACAAGAAATTACTGAGTGGTCTTTTTCAGTCAGCTGAACTGACATATAACTTATAGCTCTTATCACTTATAACTCTCTCCAGTGAGTGGGATTTTCCAGCACAGCTAACGGTCGCAGGGCATGCAGCGTGCCGAGTGCAGGTATGGCTAGAGGCACACCGCTGGAGCTGGAGTTCCAGTTCCACTGCTTCCCAGCTGTGTGGCAAATGGCTTTTGTGTGCATTCGTTTCCTCATTTGTAAAACGGAGATTAAAAATAATAACAGCTAACAATCATTCAACACTTACTATATGTAAAGCCCTGTTCTAAATTCTGTAAATCTTTTGGCTCATTGAACCCTCACACCTACTTTATAAGGTAGGCGTTATTCTTACCCCCATTTTACAGGTGAGGAAACTGAGACAGAGAGAAGATAAGTAACTTTCCCAGAGTTACACAACTAAGCAGCAACACTGGGATTCATATCCCTGCAGGCAGAGCTTACACCCTTGACTGTTAACGTCCATTGCCTCTCAGAAAAGTTACCTCATATGGTTATTTGAAGGATTAAACAAATTAATACATTTAAAACATTTAAATTATTTAATATTTGATATTAAACATTAAATCTTTAAAAATGGCTGACACATAGCAAGCACTCAATAAAAGTCTGCTGTACTGTGTTCATATTCATGTCACGATTTAGACTCCAAAACTCCTGCAACTAATCTAGACAAAAATTATCCAGATAATAACTTGGTATGTGCCAACACAGTCTCCCCCAAGGGAAACTTACACTCTTAGGAGAAATATATACATATGTAAAAAAATTAAGCAAACCAATGTTAAAAGCGATGCTAACTGAGGGGCTGGCCTGGTGGCATAGTGGTTAAGTTTGTGCACTCTGCTTCAGCAGCTCAGGGTCTGTAGGTTCAGATCCCGGGTGTGGACCTACACATTGCTCATCAAGCCATGCTGTGGGGGCATCCCACATACAAAGTAGAGGAAGATTGGCACCGATGTTAGCTCAGGGCCAGACTTCCTCACCAAAAAAAAAAGCGACCGTAACTGATGAGGAAGAGTCCATTAGTGCTGCAGGTGGCAGGTGCAGATTACCCCCTTGCTGCCCACAGAGAGTCTTATCTCATAGGGCCTACAAAGTTCCTTTTCATAGGTACCCAAATGCTTCTGGTATAAATACTCATAAACCACACACTATATAGGCCACACCAGAACACGTACCATATTAGAGTGTGAGACTTTACTCATATAGCGGGATGCTGATTGAGAAGCCCAGTGGAAACAAATGGAGAGGGATGGGCCTAAGGTGGGGCCAGAGCTCAGGGAACACTTCCCAGAGGAGGGGGACATAGCATTCCAAAATGACAATATCAATAATTCACTCAGAAACTCATCCTCCAGGGCCGGCCCGGTGGCGCAGCGGTTTCGTCCGCGCTTGGCAGCCCGGGGTTCGCGGGTTCGGATCCCAGGCGCCTGCCGATGCACTGCCTGTCAGCCATACTGTGGCGGCGTCCCATATAAAGTGGAGGAAGATGGGCACGATGTTAGCCCAGGGCCAGTCTTCCTCAGCAAAGAGAGGAGGATTGGCAACGGATGTTAGCTCAGGGCTGGTCTTCCTCACCAAAAAAAAAAAAAAGAAACTCATCCTCCAGCTCAGTTAAAAGAAGAATAATGACACGAATCAGAAAAACTAATAGTATTAATATTTTATCAGTTCCACCATGTTCTCTTAGGATCCCAAATGTTCTGTACATTAATAATTGAGTCTTCTTAAAACCTTCAGACTGTTGTGAGCAAGAAGAGCGAGGTACGTGAATACCATTTAAATCGCTATTTCGTTTCTTTACCCACAGTCCTTTTTCGCATGTTTCTGTTATTACTACACAGAGATGAACGGTTCCTGCCATTGTATAATGAATACATGTATTCCTTCCTTCATTTATTCATTCATTCTACAAACATTTATTGAATATATAATCCAAGCACAGTGCTTGGCCCTAGGTATGGAAACGTGTTCACAGTCTAATGAAGAAGACAAAAATGAAACATGTAAGAGTTTTCCTTGAAATGGATCCTACAGCAGGGTAGACAGGCTCCAAGTTACAGAGGGGACTCAGAGGGGGACATGGTCAATAGCATAAATGGGGAGCATTCCAGAAAAGTTTCAGAGAGCAACAATAATTTCCATACTGTCAAATCTAACAGCAGATTCCTTCAACACGCTGCTGCTTCCAACACTATTCCATACTTCTGTCTTGAAATTTCCTTTCCCCAAGCTTTTGTAATGGGATCCTGAATATTTTTGCCTCTAACTTTCCATGTCCCCTTTTCCAATTCCATCGATGGCACCTCTGTTCAAACCCTTTAATGTGGTCGTTTAATGGTAGTTGTTTCTTCTGGTTTGGGCCAAAGCTTCTTATGCTTCATTGTGTATCAGAATTACTGCAAAAACTTTTAAAAACATACAGATGTCCCAGCCTTCCCTTGACTCTTTGGGTTTGGGACCTGGATCTATGAATCCTGTGTCTTCTTTTTAAACTACCAGGTGATTCTGATGACAGCCAAGTTGAGAACCACATACTTAGGCCTTCCTTCCTCTCACCATTCATTTTCATATCATTCCTCTCATTAGTTTCCTGAACTCCCTAGAGTTCTGGGCCTGGAAACAGTCATCATACTGAGAATAACTGGAACAGGAAGTCACCACCCCAGACTTCTCCACCCAGGATACCATAAGATCAATTCTACTTTGAGCCATTTGGAGGCTCAAAGCTGCCTCACACTCTTCCTGTCCTTGGTCACTTGTGTAAGACCGCCTGGTCATCTATCCTCTTTATTATCTTCCTCTCACTGCCCCCCTTCCTTCCAGACTTCACAACTGTATCTCATGGAAATTCAGATTCATAGTAAACAAACTCTTCACTAATTCTCACACTCCACTATTAAGAGAAGGCTGCTCATTTCCCCTAACTCTGCTCTCTCCCATCCTAACAAAGCTTCTCAATCAGCATCACCCTCTTGCTTCAGTCAAATTTATTAGAATGGCCTACTCTTGCTATCTCTGGTTCTTCTTTTCACATTTGTTCACTAAACAACTGAAACTTGGTGTCCAGCATCACTGCTCCCCTGAAACTAGTCTAGCAAATGATATCAGTGACCACCAGTCTGTCAAATATAAAGAACATTCCAATTCAAAATGGTACGTACCCCTTTGACAATTATGCAATCACATCAGTGGGACATCTATTTTTCTTGTCCTACAGGCTTTAAGGTTTGAGATTATCATTGACTTTTCCCTCACTCTCTATGTAAAATAAATTATTTGATTTTATAATATCTTCTTTACAATTATTAATCTATTAATTCATCAAAAATATATTTCTGTTATACATAATATACTGTGGAAGTGCAATAACAAAGACTTTTAAATTCGATTCTCTTTACTAACATACTCAGAACTCTAGTCTAAGTTCCAATGTCTATTAATAGCCTCCATAGACATCTTTTAACTCCAGTGATTTCCCATTCAAGTCCACCCTGCATATTGTCATAAAGGTAACCTTTCTCAAATTCTATTTTTTTTTTTTTGGTGGGGAAGATTGACCCTAAGCTAACATCTGTTGCCAATCCTCCTCTTTTTGCTTGAGGAAGATTGTTGCTGAGCTAACATCTGTGCCAATCTTCCTGTACTTTATATATGGGACACTGCCACAGCATGGCTTAATGAGCAGTGCACAGGTCCACGAACCCATGAACCCTGGGCCGCCAAAGCAGAGTGTGGGAACTTAACCACTACGCCACCTGGCCGGCCCCCTCAAACTCTATTCTTATCAAACCTTTCCCCTGCTTTAAGAACCTGCTGTTGGACATAATCAAATCTAACTGCATGGCCCAGCATGTTCTGCCTTCCAGTCTAAGCCTTTATCCTCTGTACCAGTTTAGCCTCATCTCTTGATACTTCCTGGCAGAGTTCTTCACTTGCCCATGTGTATCTTGTCTCAACCACTTTGCTAATCCTATTCTCTGATCTGGAATGTCATTTTGACTCCCAGTATTTACCCATCTCTTCCTTTGAGATCCAAATAAATACTCTCCTCTCTTGGGCTGATGATTCTTGTATGAGCCATCTGTCAGCATTTTGTATATAGTTTTCCATATAATATCTTAAAATTGATATATTTTGAATATTAATCCTATCTCTTTAAATAAATTGAAGTGGCAGTGACATATAGTGACACAAACCATTGTGGGACTTAGGCAAAAGCCATTATTGAACTTGTTTAATTGTATCTTAAGTGTAAATATTTCCTTCCTAACAAGGTCCATGTGAGGATTAAGTACCCAACAGATAGTAACCATTATTATTTCTGCAAGCCTTTCAAGGGGTAGGAACTTCTCTTTATTATGCAATGTTTTATGACCACAACCCTTTGTGCACCCAATTCTAATCTGTGTACACAGAGGATGTCCTATGGCTATATATTGGGTTCCTAAATTAATGGCAAATTCTGGTAACTACAGCAAAATCCTATTTGCAAGTTTGGCAGGTTTTTTGTAGAGGTATAAACCTAATCTATTAAAAGGAATCTCTCCTGATGACTAACGAATTGGTCAGGATGGGAATTTCAGGATTGAATATGTTGTTTGGACATAGATATGGAGAACAGATTGGTAGTGACTAGAGGGGAAGGGGATGAGGGGAGGGACCAAGGGGGACATATGTATGATGACGGATGGAAACTAGACTTTTAGTGGTGAACATGATGCAGTCTATACAGAAACCAAAATATAATGATGTACACTTGCAATTTACATAATGTTACACAATGTGACCTCAATAAAATTTTTTTAAAAAATAAAATGCTGTTTGGTATTCCAGTGTTAAATATTTTTTGGAGGCCAGTTGTAGGTCTCAGATAATAAAGGAAACTTTTTTGTTCTTGAAGAAAAAGAAAACCCAGAATTTATAATTCTTTGTCTTCCTAACCTTGATTAAGTATTCAACACTTTTTCCAGGTGGGTGGCTTAGTTCTGGAAAGCAGGTTTTACCAAGGATTTAAATTTTTACCTCATTTATACAAGTAACAATATACAGACCATGATTCTCTCTTTCCAAGCACAAAACATGAAATGACAATAAAAATTGGTGGGCCACTCAAGATATCACATTTTTTCAGTAACATTTACATCCCTTCTTTTGTTTATTATTCAGAACTTAGGCCATGATCTACAACCATAAAGAAAAACTAGTCATATGTGAAATACTTATAAATGAATTAAGCAATAAAAGAAAAATTCTTAGTTAGCCCAAGTTTTACAAATATGCTAATGAAAGCATATCCTTGCATTGTATTATATACTCATCACTCAAATAACAAAATATACAATCTTTAATGATCTGTTAACCAACATTAAGCAAAATTAACCAAGGCATATTAACAGAATCCTTTCAGCTATTTTTAGAATCTGAATTGCATTTGGCCTCCCAGCTTATTATCACTATTAAGCAACATAACCATCCACTGAGCAATATTTCAGCAATGGATGAACAACAAATAACAAATTAATTATGTATAAAATTATTAATGAAATGTGCAATAATGCTTCCAGAACTCACAACCAGACAATTCACCATTTAATTACTGCCTTCTACTGTCAGCCTTTCAAACTGAATTAACACAAGGTTTCCTTTTCATTGTTTCAAAATGCTTATGTAATTCGTTTTAAAGAAATTGCTTTTTCAAGCAAAATCAATTGCAATAGTTACCAAACAAATTTACATACATATTTTTTAAAATATTACACCAGGAAAAATATTTCTACTCCTGTGACACTGCCTGATAACGCTGCTTTATTAATTGCTTCAAAAATTTGCTATTAGAAATATTTTGGCCTAGTTTTCTTTCATTTCTTGTCCAAAGAAATCTCATCTCATAATTATTCTTTTCAGATCCTTCACACATTGGCTTGGTTACAAGCAGAATTCTCCTGAGCTTAAAAAGAAACAGACTATTTTCATTTCCAGAAGAGTTAATCTTTATTCTCTAAATCTGCACTGTCCAATATGGGAGCCACTAGCCATTTGAAATGTGGCTAGTTCAAATTGTGATGTGCTATAAATTTAGTGCACACTGGATTTTGAAGATTTAATACAAAAAAAAATTAAAATATCTCATTAATAGTTTTTACAGTGATTACATGTTAAATGGCAATATTTTAGATATATGGGGGTAAATTAAGCATATTATTAAATTAATTTCCCTTTTTATTACTTCTCTTACTGGGTGAGTTTTGGTAATTTATGGTTTTCACAGAATTGGGTCATTTCATCAAAGTTGTTGAATTTCTGTGCATAGATTTGTTCGTAGTATTCTCATATTATATTTTTCATGTCTGTGGAGTATACAGCAATGCTCCATCTTTCATGCCTAAAACTCGTAATTTTTGTCTTCTCTCCTTTTTTCTTTCTCAGTCCACCTAGAGGCTTATCAATTTTATCAACCTTTTCAAAAGAACCATTCATTTCTCTATTGTTTTTCTGTTTTCAATTTCACTGATTTCTGCTCTTACTCTTATTTTTTCCTTCATTCTGCTTGCTTTGGTTTCAATTTGCTCCTGTTTTTCTACTTTCTTAAGGTGGAAACCTAGATTCTTGACTTGAGACATTTATCCTTTTCTGATGTAAGTATTTAATGCTCTAAAATTCATATGTGGTTCTTAGAAAATTTAAAATTACATACGTGACTTGCATTTGTGGTTTGCATTATATATTTCTATTTATTGCTGCTCTAAGAAGTATGACACATTAGCAAAGTGTTTTCTTTCCGATACATTAATAAAAGTTTAATAGCCTATGGGAACACTGAAGCAAAGAATCCGAGGCCCAGAAAGCAGCCAGCAATAGCCTTGGGTGGTTTGGATTTCTCTAGTTCCAATTATGTAAAAACTTGGGAAGTGTTTTGAGTTGAAACTTAAAGTAAAAACTCATGTCCTGTGAAACTGAATTTGAGAGCTTGTGGTTCTTTAGAGTTCCCTATCTCCTGACAGAGTAATTAGGATTTCTTTAAAGAAAATCAGGTAGCCTTCTATGTAATATGAATTATGGAGCTGAAACGGGAGACTGTTCTCTCACCTTCTCTGTCTTCTCATTTTGCTGGTTTGACTCAGTGCCCGAAGTTTGTACCATGGAAGACCCCATTACTGGTCTTCTGGCCTGAAATCTGGGGCTTTGGTTTCCTTGCTCCACCTTGCACTTCCCACCACTGTGTCTGCGGGACCAAGCAGTGGCGAGAACAGAGGGAGGAAGAAAGCAATGTGAATTCACAGCAAGCTCTGGGACCAGAGCTTGGTCAGAGAGGTTTCCCCTTTCTCAGAGGTGTAGGCACCTGCCTGGCTGTCTCCACCTTCACCATCACCACTGCCTTCGGGGGATTGCCTGGGCGGGGGCAGAGAGAAAAGTAAAATGAAAAGTAAAAACAAAAGCAAGGTATTTTCCCCCTCTCTGTCTGACCCATGGAAGTCCTCTTTCTACTGCTCAGACCTGAAAGAGAGACTTTTCTGGAGCTTTTTCTCTCCACGTCAAGGAATAATTCAGTGTGTCAATTTGCCTTTGAATCTAAGCTGGGCAATGTTGGAGGAAGAAAAAAACAACAGCACCGCTGATTTGGTGGCATTTGGAATTCTGATCTCTTTCCCTAGTCTACCTGCTAGCCCTTTCTTTTCAGTATCCTCAGCATATACACATTCTGCCAGGGTTTATAGTTGCATTGAATTGAGACAGGATGGAGAGTGTTTATTCCCTCTTGCCTGGAAATGGAACCAGTATTCCATTTTAAGGCAATTAAAAAAAAAGACACAAATTCTAATCTCACTCAAGTCCCTGAATTTCAAATACGTGGTAGGAGGGAGCTAGAGGATACATGTAATTTGGAGGGCAGGGCAAACCGTAGAATCAGAAGTTTGCCTTATTTTCCTGAAGAATAATAGCTAGATGAACTAGTCATGAAAATGATATAGCCATGCCATTTGAAAAACTCTTGAGTTTTACACATTTGTACATTATAAATATCTAAGACAAAGTCTATATTTAGAAAAGATACCTTCTTGGTTAAGTACAATATATACTTACATCTTTTCTAGAGCAGAAAGATCTGTTACCATCTAGATAGAATGTAAGAGGGATATCTTTATCCTAACATTTAATCTAACTTAGCAATACTGAAGATTGGGAGTAGGGGTGAGTGTGTCCTCTGCCGCCCCTCATTTATATTTCTTGAACTGTCAGAGTTTGTTCTGCCAGTACAGATCTCAGACCAAGACTCTTGGTCATAACCAATAAGGACTCTGGGTTCTACTTTCCCTGGAAAACTTTTGTTTGTAGCTTTATATTTTAAAGAAGGACTACTTTCTAAATAATAGCTTGGAGGCTACAGGTCTATGAGTTCAAAAATGCTCATTGTGATTCTGACTTTTGACCCAGATTTCAAATAGGAATGTATTTGGTGACAACTAACACAAAGCCCAACCAACACAGGCTTAAATGCCTAAGAGTTTATCTACGTCACGAGATGCCTGGGACTCAGCATAATCTTCCCTAGGATGCAAGAAGCACAAACGATCAACTTATAAATTTATTCTCCTATTGTTGGACATTGTTTTGTGTCCAGCTGATTATTCTATTAAAAACGTGAAAAGATGCTCAATATCATAGCAAAAGCATCTTTATATCTATATCCTCACTAGTGCTTTCATTTCCAAGGAGAGATTGCCAGAAGTGAGGTTGCTGAGTCAGAGGATGTGAGCATTTTATATTTTAATGCTTGTCAGTTTCCAAAATGATTGTGTCAATCCAAATTCTCACCAACAGTACAGTGGAATGCCTCTTTCCTCACAGTCTCACCATCAT
The DNA here is from genome assembly GCA_031878705.1 of Tapirus indicus. Lineage (NCBI taxonomy): Eukaryota > Metazoa > Chordata > Mammalia > Perissodactyla > Tapiridae > Tapirus > Tapirus indicus. The sequence continues at coordinate 89,934,243 of CM062926.1, forward strand.
TAGATATTATCAATATTTTGAATTTTTAATGGTATGTTAGGCAAATAATGGTATACCTTTTTATTATTATTTAGTTTCATTTCTCAGGCCATTATTGATGTTGAGCATCCTTTTACATGCTTATTGGCAATTTGCCTCTCTTCTGTGAGTTGTCTATTTTTTATTGATTTTGTTGGCTTATTTGTCTTTCTTATCAATATGAAGGATTATAACCCTTTGACTGTCATATAAATTGCAAATATTTTTCTCCCCGTCCATCGTTTGTCCTTTAAATTGGTCTAAGGTGTCTGGAAAACTCATATTCATCTACAGGACAGCTCAAATACCACTTTCTCTGTCAACCTTCCCCAGTTTCCCTGGCAGAATTATACCTTCCACAATATACCCATAATATTTTGTGCATATCCCCGTGTGCTGAATTATAACTACAAACATTTCCCTCCTAATCAAGAAAGTATATCAAAATGAAAGTCAAGCGATTAACACTATAATAAATATATCCTTGAATCTGCTTTCATTTTTCCAAAAGTAAATCAGAAATTTCAGAATTTCACAAATCTCAGAATTTTCTTTTTACTTATCATTAGTACTATCATACCATCTTTCATTTTATTAGAATCTTAGTTGCACTTCTCAACTGTCTCCCCGTAAAAACTCTGTTTTCTTCTGCCTGTGCCTTTTCATTCATGAGTGTTGCCTTCAGAATCCCAAGAGGATGCCACCATTGCTATTGCCCTCTGCTCCAGTTCCTTGTTGCTGTGTGACAAACTGCCCCAAATTCTAGTGATCTAAAACAACAATGATTTATTTTGCTCATGAGTGTCAATTTGGGCAAGGTTTAATGGGGAAGATTTATCTGCTCCACACAAGTCACCTGGGAAGCTCAACTGGGCCTGGAGAATTGACTTCCAAGATGGCTCACTCACATGACTGGCAAGTTGGTTGGCTGTTAGCCAGATCTCAGCCAGAGCTGTTGCTGGGAGCCTCAGTTCTCCTCCACGTGGGCCTCTCTACAGTGCTGCTTGACTTCCTCACAAGCTGGTTGAGTTCCAAGAGTGACTATTTGAAATTACAGGAAGTAAAAGCAGCCAGTCTCTTGAGACTGGGCCCAGAAACTGGCATAGCATCATCTATGCCGTATTCTAGTGGTTAAAGCAGTCTCAGAGTCTGTCCAGTTTTAAGGTAGGGACATAGACCCCACTTCTCAATGGGAGAAGTGCCAAAGAATTTATGGCCATCATTAATCTACCATAATCTTCCTGTGTACTGGGTCCATGCAAGTTGTCGGAAGAATTATCAGTATTTCTTATAACAAAACCATGCTGTCTTCTCTGCAGAAATGTAGAGGATGCCTCTCTTTTTTCCGACTCTGAATCACTTGATGTCCCAGCCACAAAACAATATGGTGAGTGCCTCATGTTTCTCAAGGCCGTTCAGCTTCTGCCAATGAGCCCAACCTTGGTTGCTGAACCAAGACAGGGATGAGGTAAAGAGTGTCCTCTCCAAATTTTTTACTCTTCAGTCTCTGTGCCGACAAGATTTCTCCTTACAGAATTCCTTCCTTCCCCTCGAGTAAATCAACCCACACCAACATTTCATTAGGTCTGGTCATACTCTGAACTGCTGCTTAGCCAGAACTAGTAACAAATTATATGTGATATTTGCAATATTAATGTGCCTTAACTTCATGTCTGAGAAGCCTATTGTCATGGACTCTCTAGCCTCTCTTAAACCAACTTCTCTTATAAAAATAATATTTTATAGGATTGTCTATGGTACTTTCCAAATCTAAAGAATGCTATTCGAATTTCCTTTCATTCCACAGTTCCATACTATTCACTGAAACTGAACGTCTAGGAAAAGAAACACCCTGTAGACTAAGAGAGTGCCAAGTGACACAGGGAAAATCACTAGGAAGTTTTGTTGTTTCACAGTGGTGAGAATGCTATTTTTGTTTTTTAATGGAAAAAGTTCTCCACTTCCAAGAGCCTAAAAGAGAAATTAAACTGCCTACTAGTTTTCACTCTCCCAGGACCCCTGTGTTGTTCCCACCTTATTTCTGTGACCTTCTTCAAAGTGAAAAATAAGATAGGTATTTTACATGTGTGGAACACTACAACCAGCTCCCTTTGAACCACAGGTCAATTAAGTGTTGGAATTTGGAAAGTGTAAATTAATCTCACCTCTCTCCCCTCAAGATTCCAAATCAATTGAGAAATAGATATCAAGGTCAGATGTAAATCAAAATATCTACTTTTATTACTGGTAAAGCTGGAGTGGAAGATGAGATTCATTTGGCTTTCTACTTTTTCTCCCTAAAATCTAGTCTTTGGGGCCTGTCTGTGGAGAGAGTCGGGTCTAAAGCACAGACACATATTTCGCTGCCCTAGGTCAGACTGTGGCCTGCCTCTGCCAGGAAGGAATGTCTGGCCAGGTCAACAGAAGCAGAGAGAGTAGAGAGTCTACAGCACGTGGGCAGTCAGGGTCTGCAGGGAGAGCCCTTGGGGCTGCTTCCCCAGGGCAGCCAGTTTTCTCCTAGTCTCACCAACTGGGCAACACAGCCCCCCTCACTCCTGTAGGAAAGAAAAAGGGAGGAGGAGAGACAGGTGGAAGTGTCTTTCCCAACATTTCTGAGAGTAGAGTTTTCTAATTTGTGAATCTATAGGAGTACAGGGAAAGAGAGAAAACTGACCTCCTATATGAAGGAAACATTAAGGGTAAAACACTGCTCTGACACAGATAATGTAAAATAGGTTAGTCCTCTTCCAAAACTATCCTAAAGGATTTCATCACATTTACAACACACATGCTACAAAATTTTCTCTAATATGTAAATATATATAATTCAAGTCACATGGCTTTACTTTATTAAAATACATTCTTAAAGGACATTATCAAGAAAGTGAAGAGACAACCTACAGAATGAGAGAAAATATTTGCCAATCCTTTATCTGATAAGGGATTAATATCCAGAATATATAAAGAATTCTTACAACTCAACAACAAAAAACAAACTGATTAAAAAATGGGCAAAAGTCTTGAATGGACATTTCTCCAAAGAAGATAGACAATTGTCCAATAAGCACATGAAAAGATGCTTAACATCATTAGTTATTAGGGAAATACAAGTCAAAACCACCATGAGATACCACTTCACACCTAGTAGGATGGCTGTAATAAAAACAAACAAACAAAAAGGGAAATAACAAGTTTCGGCAAGGATGTGGAGAAATTGGGACACTTGTACATTGCTGGGGAGAATACAATATGATGCAGCGCTGTGAAAAACATTTTGGTGTTTCCTCAAAAAGTTAAGCATAGAAATGCCATACGACTCAATTCCATTCCTAGGTGTATACCTAAAAGAATTGAAAACAGGTACCCAAACAGATATTTATATGCCAATGTTCATTGTAGCACTGTTCACGATAGCTGAAAAGTGGAAACAACCCAAGTGCCCGTGGATGGATGAATGGATAAATAAGATGTGGTATATCCATATAATGGAATATTATTCAATCATAAAAAGGAATGAAGTTCATGCTACAATATGGATGAAGCTTGAAAACATTATATGCTAAGTGAAATAAGCCAGACACAAAAGGACAAATATTATGTGATTCCATCTACATGAGGTACCTAAAATAGACAAATTCATAGAGTCAGAAAGTAGAGTAGAGGCTACCAGGGAAGGAAGAAATGGGAGTCATCACTTAATGAGTACAGAGTTTCTGTTTGGGGCAATTAAAGAAGTTTGGGAAATAGTGGTGATGGTTGCACAATATTGTGAATGTAATTAATGTCACTGAATTGTACACTTAAAATGGTTGAAACGTCAAAATTTTTGTTGCGTATATTTTACCACAATTTAAAAAAATTTAAATAATGCATTCTTAGTAAATACTCCAGTTCACAGAAAACCATACTATTCCTTAAGGCAAGTTTTAATAAGACATTTAACTTCACTACTAATATATTTTGACTATTTGTAGTGCATTCATTTCTAGTTAAGTAAACAGAAATAGGACAAAAATGAGCATTCTCTGGGTCAGAGGTTTAGTCAGAATCAGGGAACCAATAGATTTATGAGTCAAATCAGAGGTGAAATTTTTTTAGTTTTATACTCTAAAGGGTTATTTTTCACTAAATGCTGCTATCACATATCAACAAACACAGGAGCCAGTGGCCAGAGGTTTTCTTAGTTCTTGAACTCATGTCCAATTCCTTTGGACAATAGCAGTGTGGTTAGTTGCAAGACAGATGCTGAGGGGAAGAACGTTGTCAGCAACATCCCTAAGGTATTTTCAACTCCTCTTCCCTCCTTGAACCACTGAGGATGTGATGTCAATAGTGGCCACAGGCAGATCTTATTCACCTGGCTTAAATCCCTCTCTTCTCTTTCCCCAATTTCTTATATCTCGTTAGAAAGAATTTGAATATGGTTTGGGAATCTAGATACCTTTTAGGAGTTATTGCTTTTTCACATGATTATGTTTTCCCCACTAAAAATAGGAAAATATTTTTTCTCTGGACACTCCACTGGAATTGTTAAGTGTACTGCTGAAAGGAAAATAAGATCTCTGGGGTATAGACATTACCAACATTAGAAACACTCATAAAAATTCTGTGTTTCCAGAATCTTTCCCTTTAGTCTAAATTACTAGTATTTGAGATAATTTTCAATGGAAGGCAGAAAATAGCTTTTCTATCCAATGAAACATCCAAATTACTCTGATATATTAATTATTAACAGGACAATTATACCACTTTTTCGTTTAAAAGCAGCAGGCACTTCCATACATCACTGCATTTCTCCCCCAAATTTCCTTTTTAGGTGTTTGAGGGTGACTGTTATTCTCATAATTTTTCTAGTGAAGAACCTGAGACCAGAGAGGCTAACTGCTTTGCCCAAATCGGAGTAGATTCAGCACTGAATCCGGTACTCTCCCAACATCCCTTACAGAGCATTCTTCTTTATAATTAGAACACATTTCAGGGCCCCGTGCACAGGAAAAGGACTGGAATGAACATTAAATATCAAATATTATTGGCTTATTGAACTACTAATAGCCCTATCATTCAAAAGTTCATATTAAAACTAATTTGGATCCAACAGTTTTGTTCTACAGGTTAAGTTGTGCCTATCCTGACAGCATAGTAACTAGCAAGTTGGTTGAATTAGTGATCTATCCATTTGCAACATGGAATTCACACTTTTGTTATTTTAAAAAGTCTTCTGTCAGCAAATCTGGAACAGATTTCAGATAGCTTGTTTTTTTTGTTGTTGTTGTTGTTTTTTCCAACCAATAACATTGGAAGATGATGCTCCTGCTTAAAATTTCTTGGGGTTGGGTGGCTGGATTGACAGTGATGGGTGGAATCAGGGAAGATATGGGAGATGAACATTAAGAGGCCATGGCTAGAACCTATGTGAAGCCAAAAGACCTTTTTACTTGAGACCTCATGTTCTTAGACCCACGTGCAGAGAGCGAGAATGCTCCCATGATCCCGTGGCCCATTATATTAAGAGCCACAAAAGATATAAAGCTTTGATCCATCCTCTCGCCTCATTTTACAAAGAAAAAACCTGAAGCCCAGAGGTTAGTCCATAGCCAGAAGACTGGCATACAAGAACAAGACTTTAGAATCCAGGACCACAAGCACCTTCTGAGGATGGATCTTGTTAAATGGAAAACCCTTTTCCGCTGGGCTCCTGTATGGATTTAAGTATGCAAATTTGAGCATAGTTACAGAAGAGAGCTGAACTGCTCTACCTAAGAAAGCATTCTCCCTGGAGTTGTGGGCCTGGACAGGAGTAGGGTTGGGGGGAAAAGACAGGTAGACTGAGAGACTCAGACTGTCATGAGCTCCCCCCACACACACACCCACAATTCATCAGTGGACCTGAAAATGCTGGCTGAGCACATTATTAGTGGGAACTGGGGATGGGATATAGTTTTAAATCTGGGTTAACTTCAGCAGAAATAGTTGGCAGGTGCATATGAAGGAGCTGGGGACACAGGAGGCTATGAGAAAGTAAACCTCTGGGGATGGGCAGGAATGGTGATGAAGTTTCTGCAATTCACAGAATTGAGCTTTTTGTGTACCAGCAAGACCTTGAGTTCTTAGCCGAATGACACTAGTTAGTGGCATAATTAACACTAAAACATAGGTCTTTTAATTCCTGGTTCCATGCTCTTTTACATCATAATGTGTTTTTTCGATACACATAGGACTTCCTGGTAGCCAGAGATTTCTACCTTGAAAGACAGCCCAGAGCCCAGAGCAAGGAGCTGTCTAAAACAGGAGAAGAAATCCCGGATTCCAATGGCACCCAGCTTCAGCACTAATTCTTTCTTCAGCTTCTCAACTACTTTTACTACTGTCCAATCAGAAAACCACTGTCAGTATATATCAGATGCAGATCAGACCTGCCTCTATATCTAGGAAGCAGGAGTCAATTCCAGCCTAGATATTCAAAGAAGCCAGTAATATTAAAGTACTAAAAACACAGAACATCTAGTCATTGCAGGCCTCTGAATCAAGCCTCTTTGATCTTAGTGAAGACGCTCATTTGCCTACAAGGGTTATTACTCACAGGATTGACTATTACTCACAGGGCTGGTTGCATCAGATGGCTCCATTCTCAAAAGGGAACACCACTGGGTTTAATGCTCTACCTGTCTCAGTCTTGAAATTCTTAATAATTTTACCTTTGAATCTGTGGTTTGTAAGTGGAGTCCAACAGGACAGCAGAGCAATTGCTAGGGGGCTGGAGCCTCATCTCACAAGTGGTCCCACCTTCCCGGGGATAGAGTCTCTTTGCTATCCTGTCTGCTCTCCCGCCCCTGCTCAGTGATCTTTGTCATCTGCCCTGGCAGGGGTCAGGGCACAGCTTGGGAAAGGTTGGGGTCAGGTCCACACCCTGTGCACTGAGCCATGGCCCCGCCCAGCGCCTGTGAGGGTCTGCATTTGCCCTACTCATATCCCCGTGACTGACAAAGCTAGAGATTAAACAGCAGATAAAAAACACCATGACAGGTCAAGAAAAAGCTTTTTCTTGCTTTTTGAACAAGGGACCCCACATTTTCATTTTGCACTGGCCCCCACAAATTATGTAGCTGGCCCTGACCAGATACCTTATCTGGCAATCTCAAACCAAGGTTATTTTTAGATTCTTAACTAAATAATCATAACATATTTGAATAATAACTCTGATTTTACTAAAAGTATTATTTGGTGTCAAGAACTCAATATTAAACACAAAATCAGATATTTTCAATAGTTTGAGAGAGGGGAAAAAAGCCTCTATGTTTTTCCTGCCAGCAGGTATCACTAATAATAAAAAGTTTAGATCTATTGTGGCTTGACAGGATAATGCATGAAATGGAAAAATGATGGAATTTTTTTCTTTCCTTTTTTACTGAGGTAGTCAGGAAAAAAAAATCTTATTTCTCCACAGTGAAAATATTATCACTCCATATTTTCTATGACATTAGGGAAGGTTTCAAAAAATCTTGTTACTTCTCTCCAGTGCTGGTGTTTGCTCATAAACAACAATAGCACTTTTCCATTATCTATCTGGCACCGTGTTAAAATGCCATAAACCAGTGACATCAGGGGAATCAAGAGGAAGTGCAGGAAATAAGATTTTTCTTTCTTTTTAATTTTCTATCTGCTTCATATCTTAATACCTTACCTTGAGCTTGGCCAAAAGAAGTTCATGATCTTGAAGAAGTTTTTTGGTTTCATCTTGACTGCGACCAATTTCTAGAAGATTGGGCTGTGATTCAGCCAATTGAAATTGTACCCATTTGCCACACTAAAAATAAAAATGAAATAAAATGCACTTTTAGTTCCTCTTGTTCCTTCCCCTTCACCCTTCTCCTTTTTCCTTCTTTCTCTCTCTCTTTTTTTTTTTTCAGTTTCCAGTTATACTATGAACACTTTATTCTTTCCACAGACATGGCCCCTACTTAAATTGAAATATAACAAGTCTAATATAAATCCATGCCCTGCCTTTTTTTATTCTTAGGATAAATTCTTTTTTCTTGGCAAATGGACTTAAATTAAAAATTTCCAAATGAGGAACACGTACAATAGATTATGTATTATTGACTATTACAAAATAATTCACATAATTGTACATTCTTTCACTCACAAAACTGAATTCCACAAAAACAGTGAAATTTCACTTGGGCAAGTAGGATGGAAACTTCACCATAGGGGAAAGGTTTTGTAAACGCAGTTTAGTCTGATTAGTGTCTTTACATTTTCCTTGGTGATTCATCCAGAAAGAATAAACAGCAGACGAAGCAATTGATTTTTATCTTATTTCAAAGTTAAAACATAACATTTTCCAACTTCTGTTGTTGAGTATTCAATAAAGTGTGTAGGAAAATGTCAAGAAAGTTAGACGTGTGTGACAACTGCCATTTGAATGCAGCCAACTTGTTTTCCACACTCGGGACTCTTTCGCTGCTCCAAGATATAATTCATCATTGTGCTTCCTGAGGAACTGCTTTTCTAAGAAGCAATAACTGATTAAGAAAGAGGAACCACTAACAAGCACGTGCACGTGGATAAGTGAATTGCTGAAGAGAAATGAGAAAAATGTGTGTCTCTTCTCGATCATTAGTGCCCTGAGACCATTTGGAAACAAGAAACCCACACAGAGCAGACACAGGCACTTCTATTCCTTCAAGATGGACTTTCCATTTTGAATAGGTTGGGGTTTATTTTACATGGGATGGCAGTGAGGTAAGGGAGCTGGGGAGGGAACACGGAGCGAATGTTCTTAAAACACGGTTCAGTTAAAACAAATTTTCACTGTAATTTTAGAGGGTTTTTTTTCTTACTGTCAATCTACCCTCTGATTCTCCTATAATTTATTCCTTAAGCATTCTTCCTCATCCTGCCTTCCGCAAGAAATGTTTCATATTTGAGGGAAAGAAAAGTTAACTTTTTTTAAACAGTGAGTTTTCCCCTTTTCCCTCACTCCTGAAATTTGCAGTTACTCAAGCATCATAAAACCACATGCAAATGATCAATTTTTGCTACTTCTGCTTCAGGCTTCTTTCCATGTCCACTCTGCCTTTGAAAAGATTAGAGGGCAGGAGAATGAGCAGCATTTCCATTTATGTGGGGCCAAGTCTCCACAGCGTTGGGAAATCACCCTCGGTAGAAACACTTTGCATTCTGAGATTCTAGAGTGAATTGTTTTGCTCAATGTCAAGTGCGGCTTTCCTGTTACGATTTTCACATTAACATAAAATTCATAGCAATTAAGTGAAATCAAACAGGGCTTGTTGTCCACACTCTAACAAAAGGCCAGAAAAGTCATTCAGTTAAGTTAAGCCTGGTGGGATCCTGAAAGTAACTGGCTGGTGAAACAAACTTGTTTGCCAGATTCACTTCATTACATACTGAATTCTTTAGGTGGCGAATTGTCTAAATCCAAGCATAATGCTTCAGGGGTTTTAGCAGGGCATTTTCATAGGAAATAAAATCATGGCTGTCTTCTTCAGCCTAAAGATATGTTGTCATCTTTGCAAATGGGCAAAGTGCTTAACGTAAAACATGCAATAACTTTAAGCCCCAAGTGGTTTCAATGCCTACTGTTAAGAGCAAATTTGACACATGCCGTTTTCACCTTCCCTGACAGGGTCTTCATTCCCCCAACAACGTCACAAGGATTTACTAGTGCCTTTACCATGTCAGAATTACTGCTGCGGAGGACACGTGTCAGAGCCTCTTATTAGGTGTTCCCTGCACTCCATCATGCTCAAAATAATGCCACCCCCATCTGCTGGGACCTTCCTCTTCCCTCCCCCATCACAACCACTCGCAAAAATCACAAACATTTCACAGGTCCACTTGTAAATCGCGAATGCCTTGCCTTTAAAAACCAAATTGAAAGTGTACGGTCGAGTGTTGTTTTTTTCAATCAAGCTGCTGTAGATGTTTTCCGACTAACTGAAAGAGAAACTCTAGTAACTGGCTGAAACTTCGTAGAGGTTTCTCTTAGTTGCCAATTTAAGAAGGCAATAAGATGTTCTTGCTGTGTTGTAGTCTACATGCTGCGTACTGCTGATTGTGTGGAATGTTCTTTAGGATTATCAACATACAGCAAGAAGCTCACAGCCTTTTTTCATAGAAAAAAGAAAGTTGTTAGCTTACCTTTATGACAGCTATAACGATTTTGGAGTCCCCAGCCTGCACAGCTACAGAACTGACTGTTGTTGTCGAAAACTCCACACCAGGACTTCCTTGGCTGGACATGGTACTTTAGAACCAGAGTTTATACTTTGGGCAGTCTCTGTACAGATGTGTGTCTGCTGGTCATTTCAGAAGGCAACCACCGGGGTTACTTGGATTCATTCAGGGAAAGAGCTCAGCTCACACTGATTACTCTGCCAAAAGGAAAGAACAGGAGGTTAAAAATAGACAACCCCATTGAGTTTATCATGAGAGAGAGAGAGAGGAGAGAACGGGAGAGAATCGCCACACCCCTAGTATGGTAACACTAAGTGCCTGTTATTTCTGCCATTATCTTAAATGCGGAGGGCAGCTTCTAGCTCTCTGCCTATCAGCTGATGTTTGATAGCAAATGGAAAAAAAATTACATCCTGACAACTCAAATTAGTTTTGCCATTGAAACTATACAGTTATGGTGGACTTTGAAACTGGCCAGTCATTGACCTGGATATCAATCTTTTCAAGATTTTTGACGTCTTCCTCACGCAAAGATAACCCCCAAAGGTGTACTGTAAAAATAAGTGCTGGTATTTGTTTTGGTATTAAGCCACAAAATTGTTTGAAATACATTTTTAGATTAATCTGCTTTTCTAAAACTCACTGCCTTTTGTCAAATGAAGCTTATATGGAATGGTCACATTTTCTCAGAGCCTCAAATTTCTTAGGAACATTTAATAAATATTTCAACCATCATTTATGAATAGGTATCTATCATTTCGAGATTTCTTTGTGACTACAGTCCTCCACTGAACAACCTTTTCAAATTCAGTATCACAACTACTAGGAAGTAATACACATTGCAATTACCTTTTAATTGCAACAAGAAAACGGTTTTTGTTTACTTATAGGTTAACATAATGTATATTTTGCTACAGTTTAAAAAAAAGGATGAGATTGTACTTCAGTTTTGCTTGTGATTCTCCCCCAACTCCCTGCGAAGGAAAATTATGGGCAACTTCAAATCAGAGCCCAGGATCTGCAAATTAATCCTATTACTAGAAACTCAGCGTGTGTCATAAGTTGTCTGTGGTATTACACAGCAGCTGTTGGATTCCCCGTCAAAGAACAGCTGAAAATAACACTGAAGTTTAGGTCAGAGATCAGATGCAAACACATCAGAGACACTGACTCCAAAGCTGCTGGAACCATCGGAAATCTCTGGGACAAAGCCAGAGTGGAGGATAGAGCAATAAACAGAGTTAAATGAGTTCCCCTCGCTGTTGAAACCCCTAGCTCAATGTTAAAGCACGTTCAGGTTCAGGGCCATTGTTCAGAAGACAGTCAGCACCATTGCTCTGTTTTGCTAAGCTTCGTGATAATGCTGTATTCTTAAATCAAAGAAGAAAAAGTGCTTTTACATATACTTCAGTGTTCAGCAATTATTTTTGTTTCCCAGAGCATGTCATGGCTGCTCTGCAAAGTTGTGTAGCCATGACCCGGGTCCTCGCTCTCAGCATCTGCCTGCTGCCCTGCTCCAGCAAGATGGAAACCACGCCTGGATCCCAGTTCCTGGGCTCCACGAACTTACCTGATGCCATGAAGGGAGCAGTCGGAGCAAGCTCGGGAGAGATGCCAATAGAAGCCATGATGTAGAAGACATTGTAACTGGTTTCATTTTAGGGCAGGGATGGAGAGCTTGCAGAGAGCCAACCCAGCCTCTTTGCTGAGGTTGCCTCGGTGTCGAAGGCAGGCTCCTTCTGCTTGAGCAAATTTTTGGTCCAAACAAACCAAAAACAACTGAGCGAAACCAGTTTTCAGCTACTTGCCCTCAAGAAAAACCAAGAGTTGACAACTGTGTCATATAATATCCACACCCTAAATTAAAATGCCCAAGGGAGCATTGCTTAATTCATTGTGTACATTGCCAACCAGAACAGCAAACAGTGACCTGTACCCAAAATACACAGTGCTCCTGCACTCGGTTAATCCTATTGTTAGAATCTCAGTGTGTGTCATAAACTGCATAAAGGGCCTCAGGAGGCAAAGGAGGTTTTGGCAGCAGGCCGCAAAGACCACGGCTAGGAAAAGAGTGGTTATGTCCACAAAGGCCCACTTAAGATGGTCGATTGTGCAAAGGGTGTGGGGCGCAGCGTGGAATGTGTGGAATTGCAGGCGCACCAGGAGAGAAGGTGAAGAGAGGCGGCAAAGAGAGGGAACGTGGTTGAAAGTCTGATTAATTCCAAGGTGTAAGGGCAAAGGGAATTAGACATATTTAAGACTCTGTTAAAAGATTAATCCAGCTATTTAACACCAAAGGTAGTGCCTTTTTGTATGTAGACGACCTTTCTTTCTGTTAAGTAGATGGAGCAGGCCCAGGGTGTTATAAAGAAACTGTTTTCTACCTTGGTGGACATGAGCTATAATGCAAACTGCATACATGAATTTAAGTGGTTTCTGACTAATTTTTCTGAATTCAAATTCTTGGCTTTAAAATCTTCAAAAACACTTGAATCACTTTTTCTCCCCTTCCCTTGCTTTCCATTTTTTTCCTCAATTTTTCAGTCCTTACCCCTACAGAAGCTCTGGTGTTCAGACCTCTCCATCCACCTCTAGCTTATTTAGAACCTTGGCCTATGTTTCTTTAGCATAATATTTAATTATAATTTGCATTATTAACTCTGGTAAACAGCTTGGATAATAGTTAATATAAAATATATTGTACTAATGAAATCAGTACACTATAATTAGATGCATTTTTTTAAAGGTTAAACCACTAAAAACGTTTTGAGTTACAGTTTGTTTATACTCTGCCTCCCTTATCATCACCGCAAAAAAAAAAAATCCCCACAAAACAAAACAAAACAAAAAACCTTGCAGGCATTCTCATATCCTTTGAAGTTTATGGAGGATCTTGCAGAGGTTATTATGCCTTCTCTGTTTATCCCTCTGGGAAATGCCTGTTTTTATACCACTTGAATTTTAGTGAAATAGTCTCCGTAGGGAATCAAAAAGTTATTACTGGGGGCCGGCCCGGTGGCGCAGCGGTTTCGTCCGCGCTTGGCAGCCCGGGGTTCGCGGGTTCGGATCCCGGGCGCCCGCCGACGCACTGCCTGTCAGCCATGCCGTGGCGACGTCCCATATAAAAGTAGAGGAAGATGGGCACGATGTTAGCCCAGGGCCAGTCTTCCTCAGCAAAAAGAGGAGGACTAGTAACGGATGTTAGCTCAGGGCTGGTCTTCCTCACCAAAAAAAAAAAAAAAAAAAAGTTATTACTGGATTCTGTAGAGTTGCAAATAACACTTTTTTCCAATTTTTTAAATTGTGGTAAAATACACATAACATAAAATTTACTATCTTAGTCATTTTAAGTGTACAGTTCAGTGATATTAAATGCTTTCATAACGTGCAAACATCACTACTATCCATCTCCATAACTCTTTTCATCTTACAAAACTGAAACTCTATACACATTAAAGAATAACTCCTTCCATTGCTGCCTCCCCATTGCAACCACTGTTCTACTTTCTGTCCCTATGATATTGACTAAGTATCTCATATAAGTAGAATCATACAATATTTGTCTTTTTGTGACTGACATTTCACTTAGTGTAATGTCCTCAAGTTTCATCCGTGTTGTAGCATATGTCAGAATTTCCTTCCTTTTCAAGGCTGAATAATATCCATTGTACGTATATACCACATTTTGCTTATCCATTTATCCATTGATAGACACTTGGGTTGCTTCCATGTTTTAGCTATTGTGAATAATAATGTTGCTATGAACAAAGTATACAAACTATTTCTTTGAGACCTTGTTTCAATTCTTTTGGGCATATACCCAGAAGTGGAATTGCTGGATCATATGGTAATTCTATTTTTAATTTTTTGAGAAAACACCACACTGTTTTGCACAGTGGCAAACAGTACATTTTAAGGAAATATAGGCAGCTAATATTTAAAAAACAGTATCATATGATTATTTTTTAGCTCTATCTATGGGTATGCTATTACAGCAACACATTTTCTTTGCTGGAGTATATGTGGGGTCTGCTCATTTTTTCATCCCGAGTGTTTGTCTTAATCAGTACTGTTACTGGTCAAACTATATTCAACTTTATAAAGACAAATTAGATAGACCAAATATAGACAACCCAGAATAAGTCTATCTATCCAGATTAAAAATTCAAGGCAGGGGCCGGCCCCATGGCATAGTGGTTAAGTTCGCGTGTTCCACTTTAGCGGCCTGGGGTTTGTGGGTTTGGATCCTGGGCACGGACCAATGCACTGCTTGTCAAGCCATGCTGTGGCGGCATCCCATATAAAGTGGAGGAAGATGGGCAAGGATGTTAGCCCAGGGCCAATCTTCCTCAGCAAAAAAGAGGAGGATTGGCAATGGACATTAGATCAGGGCTAATCTTCCTCACACAAAAAAATTAAATAAATAAATAAATAAAAATTCAAGGCAAAACTTTCTCTGCTATTATTATTATTAGCAGTAAGAATAATAGCTACCATTTAGTGACAGCTAATTATGTGCCAGGAACTGGGATAAGTGCTTTATACTCTCTATTCCATTTAATCCACATAATAAGGCTGTAAAGACTTATTTTCCTGACTTCATAAGTCACACACACACATTCACACACAGTGATTCACTGATTCTAGCCTCCTCTGATCCAACCTTTTCTGCCTGGGTTTCAAAGCTATCTATGGTCTGGCCCCGCCTACCTGCCCAATGACAATTACCATTATTCCCAGGCCCCAAAGATCATCCTTACTTTCTACCTTAATTCAGTTGTTCTATCCAGGACTGTCATCCCCTTCCTCCCTTCATCTATCCAAATTCCTCCCATTGCTGAAGACCAAGACAAAGTATCAATTTCTTGAACAGATTGGTGGTTACCAGGGGGCAGGAGGTGGAGGGAGAATGAAAGGGATAAAGGGGCACATGTGTATAGTGACAGACGGAAACTAGACTTTTGGTGGTGAACACGATACAGTTTATACAGAAGCCGAAATATAATGATGTAAACCTGAAATTTATATAATGTTATAAACTAATGTGACCTCTATAGAATTTTTTTAAAAGGTATCAACTACTTTTAAAAGTTGAAATACCTACTTATATTCCTCTTTCCTCAAAATTTAATTGTAACTCAAAATTTAATAAATATACTTGTATATAAATGTGTATTGTTTTCTAATGATTTCACTTCCATTAGTATTATTTCTCAACTAGATCTAAAGCTCCTTATGTAAAGGAGCCATGTCTTGTCATATTTTTTTGAATCTTTGCAGACCACCTCATAGGGTCGTTGTAGAGATTAAAAGAGTTGCTTTAAATAAAGTGCTTAGAAGAGAACCTGGCGTTTAGCAAGTGCTATATATGGAGCACAGAGCTAGGCACAGAATTGATACTTATAAACATTGGCTGACTGATTGAATCACATTAGTCATATAGGAAAAAAATAGTTTTAGTACAACTCATTCTTTCCAAATTTATTCACACAACCAATAGTTAGTGAGCATTTGCTTTATACCAGGCATTTATGCATTAGGAATACAGCAGTGAGTGAAACAGAGGTTCCTACCCTCAAAAAGGTGGCATTCCAGTGAGAAAAGACAGACCATGAAAAAAGAAATAAATGTCCAAGGTAAAAATACACTGTGATAGAAGTTAAGGGAAAAACAACTGGTAGTGGGTTAAGTAGACTGAATCACAAAAGGTTACATTTAGAATTTGCCAGAGAACTCGGGGGATACTTTCAGGGTATTTCTAGAATACAAAATTTAACAGGAATAATAAACTGAAAATGATTACAAAACAACAACAACAATAAATAAATCACACAATAGGCAAAGGAAATGGATTAGGAGCATGGGCTCTGAAGTCCAACTGCCTTAACCTCTATGCCTCAGTTTTTTCACGGCAAATTGGGGAGAATGGGAATACCTACGTCGTATAGGTTTGTTGGGAAGATGGAATAAGATAATATTTGCAAAATACTTAAAATAATGCCTGGTATGTAGGTGTTGTTTTGATAGTTATGTATTATTGTTTTTAAGATGACAACCATATCTGTTAAGGGATTTCCAAAATCTTGTAACTGCCACAAAACTTGAAATAAATTTTTTTAATTAAGTTAAATTAAAACACATGGTTGGCAACGCAACTGGATAAACGTATTAGAAAGACATAAAACACGTGTTATCAGGGAGGAAATTCACTATCATCAGATGGTAAAAACATGTCACTGGGTCATCATTTCTAGAATATCATCTTTACCATTCACTTTAGCCAAATTTTTCCTAATTCACTCTTTATATCATATAATACTCCTCCTGGCACCTTTCATTTTTTTCTTAGATGATAAGCATTCTCACTTATTTGCCATCCATAAGTCAATGGAAGTTGCTCTTTCTGCTTAAAACAGCCTCCATTCTAGCCATCAACTTATACTTCTATGCATGTATTCATTTGTTCATTCACAGAGTATAATTACCTACCTACCAGTGTAAGGCACTGTTCTAGATGCCAGGCACACAGCAATAAACAAAATGAAGTTCATCCACTGATAGAGCCTGCCTTTGGGTGGGGGAGGCATAATTAAATAAGAAACAAACAAACAGTACATATATAATTATGTCAGGATGTAATAAGTGTTATGAAGACAAATAAGGCAGGGTAAGAAGGAGAGTGAACAGGGAGGAGGGGTACTATTTTAGGAAGGAGTCAGGAAGGTTTCCTGAAAAGATGAGATCTGAGTAGAGACCAGGATTAAGTTGAAAAGAGCAAGACATGCAGATATCTGGAAAAGAACATTCCACGAGGCCGGGGCATGCTTGTTATATTTGAAAAGCATCCAGTAGGTCAGCGTGGCTGGAGTTAAGTGAGGCCTGAGAAAAGAGAACACTGATAGACCACGAGAACTGAGAGGTAGTGGTGGCTAGTTCATATAGGGCCTTCTAGGTAGGTCCCTCTATGTCCTGGGTTGCTTGGGACAACCATGGTTTACACCTGTTGCCTTGGCATAATTACTCTGAAGGCCCCTTTCACTGTCAAGAGTCCCGTTTGAATGATAAATTATGTGGTAGTCCTGCTGTTGAGCCAAGGTAAGGACTTTGGATTTCATTCTGAATGAGATGGGACATTATTGCAGGATTTTCATCCAAGTAATGACATCATTTGACATGACGTTGTTAAAGAAACTCTTCATGGAGAAGAGACTGTAGAAGTCAAGAGTGAACACAGGAGATAGGATGAATTCCACTGCACCCAATGCACAAATGCCAACACAGTGCTCCTTCCAGATGTTTCATTATGGACACAGGTTTGACTTAAGAATGATAACATATCCAAAATATGACTCCTTTTAACAGTTTTACTCTCTCTGTACATTGACTTCCACAGATTTCCTTATAATTAAACATGTTTAATGACATATAAATCCTTAGCTTCTCCATAAAACCTGGGAGAACAAGAATAAATAAGCAACTTCTACACCCAGCAGATTTCCCTTCAATAAGTGGTAAGGAAAACAAAACAAAACAAAACTTGGGCAAGTTCAAAGAATACTTAGCTTGGTCAAAAGATCAAAGGTGGCTGCATTTATCATAATTTTAAGCAATAGTTTACCAAAACCGATGTGTGAAATGATATCAGTACTTCTCAATTATTACGTACATTTTATCTTGAAAATTCTCTATTTAGAGCAATGTATAATGGAAAACTGTCAAATATGTGTGTAGACTTTAGTTAAAATGTACAGTAAACTTGTGGCTGTTATTGATTTGGGAAAACTCCTTTTTGAATGGGAGAGATGTATACAATACTTCAAGCCAGAAAGATTTTTAAAAATCACCAAAAAGCTTTCATATGCAAAGTTTATTTAAAAAATTTTAAGTCACAAGACTTTCTACCTGCGTTGAGCTGTGCACTTAGGCTCCGACATAGCAGGGTTCTCTCTCTGATATAATTCCTCCTAACATAAGAAGTGTCCTGAGATTTACCCTTCAGAAGGGAGGGCGATTATATGAGAAGACAAGAATCTTAGTCAACTTGATTTTGGAAAATTACATTTCTTTTGTTTTTCCTTACTGTTGCTAAACGCCAGTTGAGGCTGAGAATTTCCATCCGAGAGTAATCCCCAGGGAGGCCTCGAGCGCAGCAGGCGTTCCAGCTGCTTGAGAAGCCAGCGGTGACACTGAGGGTGAGCTGTCACTTCTCCAAGCAGCTATAGTTTTTGCCAAGGAAAGAAAAATAATATAATTTGAAACCCAAGGACATAAAATCAGATACCCCAAACAGGATGGTATTATCCATAGATTCTAAGCAGGAAGTATGTAAGGGGGTGAAGAAAAGCTTTTTGGAAAAAATATGAGGTTTTATTGAGAAACACTAAGACAGATAAATTAATGTATATATGTATATATCTGTATAATAATATAGATATGTGTGCAGATATATATGCTATATATAATAAGACTTTTAAGTAGTGTTATAATGGGTTTTCTCAGTTGTATAGGGTAATGTTTCATGATTTACTGACAGGTTTTTTTCTTTTTAAATTTATTTATTATAGGTATACATCATTATTATTGACAGTTTATTGGCATCAGTTTAATGACAGTCATGTTGTAACAGAATTCTACCATAGGTTATATTTTTTAAAACTTAACTGAGTTTCTAAAAATTTACTGTACGGTTTTTGAGATTCACATGCTCATTTCAAGTAAGAACGCCCCCCACCAGAGCTCACACAGAAGTCCTTCACAATGGGAATCTTCATTTTTGTTAATACATCACTCACTGGAGTCATGGAACCCACATGAAAGGGAATGATTACTGAGAATGCCCGGAAGGATAAAAAAGTTAGTAACACCTGCAGGAAAAAAGATAGTCATATACTCAGGCTTTTAGGAAAAACAGGAAACAAGATGAGAGAAACTCACAGAAACCTGGAAATCAAAAATGGAAACAAAAGTAGCAGGTCATTTGTGCCCCACCCTACACAACTCACACCACCCTAAGCAAACCGGTTTCCTATCACAAACTCCACTCTCGGAAAGGAAGGACTTCAAAAGGAAAGTCAATCTACTTTACATAGAGTTTAGATTCTGTTTCTGGCATGTCCCTGCCTTGAGCTCCTGCCATCAGGGTGAGCTGATGGCTTCACCACAAATGTTTGCTGAGCACCCACGGAGCACAGGCCCTGATTTCCTTTGTCAGCATCATCCTCATTAAATCCCTGTAGATTTGTAAAATTTGTAACCTCTTAATCTGGCTGGGCCTCTCAACAACCTTGCAGGACTATTGCTTCTATCATAAGAATTGGAGAATTGAGGCAAAAAGAAATTCAGTGGCTTATTCAAGTTCACGAAGTGAGTGAGTCGAGAACCCAGCCACTTCCCTCTTAGTCTCTTGCTCCAATGCCACAGGGAGTAAGGTCTTGTCTCCCAATGTTAGATCAAAAATTATACAGATGTCCACACATGTCCGTCACTCAGCTAGTCCACACGGTTGAGAACTTCCTGGACAGAGCTCTCTGAGTCAGACAGAAGTACAAAATTCCATTTCTGTTCTAAGTTTTCCTCGTTAGAAAACCAAAATAAAATACACACAAGAAATACTTTGACAAGAAGGCTTTCTAACATAGGAAATATATCAAGCCAAAATGTCCTGGAAATGAAAAGAACTCTCTTAAAGAATTTCCCAAATAAATGTGAGCAATCGTAATACACAACAATTTTATACAAGGATGTAAATTAACATTATAATAAAACTGCTTTGGGTTTGTGTCATAATTCTTCCTACATTTTTTTTCAGTTAAAATGAAATCACATTATTAAGGATTTATCACATAGAAGATTGGAAATCAATTCTTCCAGTATTGGAAGACTGTTTAGTGACTTTTATAGTCATTTGTCTGAATTATACATTGATATTCATTTTTTATACTTTAAACTGAAAACAAGAGCATCTGCTGTTCAAATACCTGTTTAAAATCTATTTTATGTACTTTTAACTTCTCAGGTTCCTAATTCTATTTTCCTAATTTCTCCATACTTTACACAGGTAAGTTTAAATATAAGTAATTAAAGTAACACTTGTGATTTCCTTGGATTTTCATTTTTCTGTGTACGTCACTGGTATTTAAGAAAAAAATCGATGGGGAAAAGAAATAGCATTCATTTTGAAATTAACCAGTATGTTGAATATTCAATCTGTCTTTACTTACCTTTTCATTGGATTATCTCTCTCTCTCTCTCTCTCTCTCTCTCTCTCTCCATTCAAGATAAAAAGAGGCATGTAGGACCATGCTTAAACATTGGATGACTCCTTGAAAATCTGAATCCACTAATCTTGGTCTTTCCACTAGTTTTTCAGCTAATATATATATTTTTATTGTGGTAACATTGGTTTATAACATTATATACATCAGATAATATTTTAATGTAATGATTTTCAACCTTCTTAAACTACCACACTCTGTGGTTTAATCTGTGAAATTACTAACCCATCACTTCCTCCTTCCTGCCAAAGGTATACCATGGACTAAATTGTAATATTACTTAGGTTTTTACAGGTGTTTTGGAAAAAATACTTAAGTTCCTGTGGAGATTTTTGAAGATACTTTGAGGTATCACAAACTTTAGATTGAGAAATAATAGTATTCCATTTATTTTTTTCCAGCCTTATTGAGATATAATTGGTATATAACATGATGTAAGTTTAAGGTATACAATGTGTTGATTTTAGGATTCAAAATAAAATTTTAAAATAATATTGTAGAATTTTTTTCTATTTCTGTGAAAAATGTCATTGGTATTTTGATAGGGATTGCATTGACTCTACAGATGGCTTTGGGTAGTATGGATATTATAACAATATTAATTCTTCTGATCCATGAACATGGGCTATCTTTCCATTTGTTTGTGTCATCTTCAATTTCTTTCATCAAAGTCTTATAGTTTTCAGTGTACAGATCTTTTACTTCCTTGGTTCAATTTATTCCTAAGTGATTTACTGTTTTTGATGCTATTGTGTGGAATTGTTTTCTTTATTTCTTTTTCAGATAGTTGGTTGTTGTTGTATAGAAATGCAACTTTCTGTATATTGATTTTATATCCTGCAACTTGACTGAATTTGATGATTAGTTCTAACAAATTTTTGTTGGCGTCTTTAGAGTTTTCTATATATAAGAAATTCTTATATATAGAATTAAAGAATTTATATATTCATATCATCTGAAAACAAAGACAATACTTCTTCCTTTCTGATCTGGATAGCTTTTATTTTTTTTTTCCTGCCTGATTGCTGTATCTAGGACTTCTAGTACTATGTTGAATTAGAGTGGTGAGAGTGGGCATGCTTGTGTTGTTCCTGATCTTAGAGGAAAAGCTTTCAACCTTTTTGTCAAGTGCTTTTTATGTATCTATTGAGATGATCATACGATTTTTATCTTTCATTCTCTTAATGTGGTGTATCACATTTATTGATTTGCATACGTTGAGCCATCCTTGAATCTCAGAGATAAATGCCACTTGATCATGGTGTATGGATCCTTTTAATGTGCTGTTTGCTAATATTTTGTTGAGAACTTTTGCATCTATATTCATCAAGTATATTGGCCTATAGTTTTCTTTTCTAGTAGTGTTCTTATCTGGCTTTGGTATCAGATTAATGCTGACCTTTAGAAGAGTTTGAGAAGGATTGGTGTTGATTCTTCTTTAAATGTTTGATAGAATTTACCAGTGAAGCCATCTGGTCCTGGACTTTTTCTTGTTGGGAGGTTTTTGATTACTGATTCAGTCTCCTTACTTGTTATTGGTCTGTTCAGATTTTCTATTTCTTCCTTATTCAGTCCTGGCAGGTTCTATGTTTCTAGAAATGTATCCATTTCTTCTAGGTTATCCAGTTTGTTGGCATATAATTGTTCATAGTAGTCTCTTATGATCCTTTGTATTTCTGTAGTATCAGTTGTAATGTCTCTTCTTTCATTTCTAATTTTATTTTTTGAGTCTTCTCTCTTTTCTTCTCAGTCTAGCTAAATGTTTGTCAGTTTTGTTTATCTTTTAAAAAAAACAAGCTCTTAGTTTTGTTGATCTTTTCTATTGTTTTTCTGGCCCCTATTTCATTTATTTCTGTTCTGATCTTTGTTATTTCCTTCCTTCTGCTAACTTTGGGCTTAGTTTGTTCTTCTCTTTCTAGATACTTGAGATATAAAATTAGGTTGTTTATTTGAGATCTTTCTTTTTTCTTAATTAGGCATTTATTACTACAATTATACATCCCTTTTAGAACTGCTTTTGAAATATCCTATAGATTTGGATATATTGTGTTTCCGTTTTAATTTGTTTCAAGATATTTTTTAATTTCCCTTTTGATTTCTTCTTTGACCCACTGGTTGTTCAGGGAATGCTTCTTCCTACTTTTAAAATCTCTTTTGCCTGTCTTGGTTGGTAGGTACATGGACAGGATGGGAGGGTGATTTGGCTGTATCATCAGTCACCCATAGATCACAAGTAGATTTGGCTAAGTGGGCCAAACAGGCAATAAAATAAATGAACAAGTAATATGGTTAAACAAGAAATTCAAGTTATTACTTCAATGTGATACCTCCTCTTGCCATTGGCATCCACAGACTGGCCGGGCTTGAGGACATATGGGTTATATAACACTTGGACAGTTCTCTTAATTTTTTCCTTTATGGTTGTCAGGAGGCCTGGGTAAGCTACACGGCTGAAGCAAAAGCACATTTCAGTCAAATTCAAGGATGAATTCAAACTCAATTCTTTAAAAACAAACCTTGAGATCAAGGAACTGAAAGAAAGCCCTTTGGTTTGAATGTATGCTCCAGGATAATGAATCGTGTGTATTTTATTTAGAACCTCTCCACAGAATTCCATCTTCCAACTACATTTTCATTTGCAAATTTTGTAGAATAAAATAGATAGACAGACCAGTTCATAAAAAATTGCAAGGTAGAGGTCTGTTTTTGTATCCTCACACTGTTTTCTCCTGGTCTCCCCTGCTAGCGTGCACACCACCTGCCATGGGTCCCTGGCCTCAGTGCCACCCACTCCTGCCCTCACCTGGTTGTTAACCAGTCCCCACCAGAGGGATGTCTCTTAACCTAATGTGTTAGTTGATATTGACTTAAATTATGGCCCCTTCTAGATGAAGCTGTATTTAGAGGGGACTCTTGACAAGAACAGATGGAGTTTTTACATTCAGAGAGTGGACCCTCAAAAAGGAAACTTGTAGTCTTGTCCACTGTCTCCTCTCCTGTCATCATACTGTAGCCCTTGAGAAAAAGCCCCCTAAAAGGGTCAAATGGGTTAAAACAAAACACAACAAAAGTTTGACGGCATTTTAGATTCCATGCAAGTATTCACTTATGTTTTCAACAAATATTTATTGAACACGTCTGATGCTCCAGGCATTAATTTAGGCACCAGGGAACCATCAGGGAAGAAGACACACAGGGTCTTTGCCCTTAAGGAGCTTGTGGTCTAGTAAGCTCACAGAAAAAGTTTCCGTATAGGGCACTGGTCATGTGCCAGCTACCCTGCTAAAGATTTGCAACCTCATCTAATTGCCAGAAAAACATTTTGAAGTATTTTCTATTATTAATCTCATTTTATTGAGGAAACTGGTCTAGATACATTAGATAACTTATCCAAAATTACAAGGTTAATATGGCTTAACGCATGCCAATCAGACATCAGAAACTGGACTCCTGACCACTGGCTCTAGACTGGAGCCAGAGCCTGTTTACCTCCACAGCCGTGTTCCACATTCTGTGTCACACAGCCTAAAGCAAACCTGATTTTGAATAGATATAAAACAATTATCAACAAATTTACCAAACTGAAAAATTAAACCTATATTAACAATATCAGGTATGTCCAGGTACGCTCTATACTTGTGAATTCTTCTGACCATCACTCCAACCACAAGAGAGAATTGGTTGTGGTTTGCTAGTCTGGGGACCTGAGTTTCTCTCTCGGTCTATTTCTTCTGTCATTGATGTTGATACATTATTCTGTTCTGGTACTTCTTTGTTCATCCTATGGGTTGGGCCTTGTTGTGTGTGTGTTTTGCATTTTATATGCAAATATATTGCTATAAATATACTTTATATATTTGCAAATATACTCTTGTAAATATGCTCTGTGAATATACTATAATCATTATTATGCCCTTCTTGCAAATCTTCATGTTTTTCCATTTCCTCCTTCCTTTCCATTTTTGTTATTTTCCTGCTATTTTGTTCTTTTCTCTTGTTCCTTTTCTTCTCTGCATTCTGCACACTGTCTTGTCCTCTCTGTCTTGGGTACTGTGCCCATTCAAGTAATACACTCTACAACTACTGCTTCTCCACTTCCCTTCTTCTTTTGTCTTAACCATCTCTAAGCATATAACCTTTTTTCGTCATTCCGCTAAATCTGCTGGCATTTATACTCATCCATGGAGATTTTCTTTACCTCCTTATGACTTCAAAAAAATTCTTTCAATAGGAAAGAGCTGCTTCTATGCAATGCTACTACAAAGAGCTTTTGATTTTTGTTTTGTTTCACTTTGACAGCAGTCCTAAAAGCAGTGTGGTACCAACAAAAGAATAAACACATCAATCAACAAAACAGAATGGCTAGCTCAAAAGCAGGCCCAGAAGACTTAAGAACTCAATATATTTTCACAGGAGAATCAGAAATCAATGTGAAGGATAGATTATTCAATAAGTAATGTGGAGAACATTTGATATTTGAAAAAATCTATCACATTGATCTTCATCTCACATAATGCAACAAAATTGCTTCTGGATTTAAGAGTTAAAAGTAAAAGGTAAAATTGCATAAGGGGAACAAAATTTAAGCTGAAGGAGAAGGATTTTTCTACGTATACTGGCAGTGTAAGAAATCAAAAAGTAGATTGTTTAATAGATTTCACCATAAAAATGAACACACTAACATCACCATACAGAATTCACACAGATAGAAAAAATAACAAACTAGGAACAATACTTAGTATAAGTATGATAAAGGATTATTAGCCTTACTATATAAAAAAGTTCTACAAACAAATAAGAAAAAACGCTAAGGTTCCAAAGGAGAAGTGCACAAAAATAATAACAAAGTCACCAAGAGCAAACACAATGAATAATACTAAACTATTTTCAGCCTCACTGGCAGTTAAAGAAATGTAAAATGAACTTTTGTCTAAAATCTGTGAAAACTTTTTACAAATAGCACTTCATGCTGGACAGAGTGCCATGAGATGGGCACTCTACCTGTCGATGGGAGCATAAATTTGCCCAACCTTCTGGAATGCGATTTGGTCATACCTATCAAAAGCCTTAAAATATGGATAATTCCAATCCAATATTTCCACTTTGGGGAATCAATCTCAAAGAGAGATGCAATCAGAGTTAAGCACAAGGATGTTCATTGTAGCACTACTTATCAGAGCATTAAGAAAAAAAAGAAAAAGGAATGAAATGAAATGTTTTGCCTCATAGGTAATAGTTAAATTATGATATCTATTTATCATTGAATATTATGCAGCCATTGACTTACACTAGAAAAACACTGTATAAGGGGAAATTATATGATTTAATGACTGTGAAAAAGGAAGAAACAAAGTTAGATGCTGGTATAATCTTGTTAGGTAAAATACAAAGGAAATGCATCAGATATTAACTGTATGTTTTCTGCATTGATGAATTACGGGAAGTTTTTATATTTTTCTCAATTTCCTCGGGTACTTTTAAATAACAATAACTATATTATATTCTTAAATTTAAATAGAATTTTAAAGAAAAAGGCACAGTGGACCACAATCATCACTCTGTCATGAGATAGCAAAATGTCAGTTCAGGCTTCACTCTGTTTTGAATTTGCTAAAATTTACGACATATGGGATGTGCTTATTTTCCTCAACCTGTTGATTTTATAAATATATTTTATTTCTGTGGTCCCTAGAAGTATATAACATACTTCCCAAAATGCCATTTCTGCATTCTTTAAGTCACAGAAGTTAGATAATTTGAAAGATGATTTGTGTCTTTGAAAGGTCCATATACTAAATTTTTTGTAAAGAAATTCTAGAATCTTGCAATCCAAAAGGTGGTCTGCAGACTGGCAGCATCGGCAACACCTGGAAACTTGATGGAAATGCGGAAACTCAGGTCCCATCCCAGACTTACTGAATCAGAATCTGCATTTTAGTAAGATCTCCAATTGATCTGTAGGCACACTTTAGTAACCACTGATCTAGAACACATGTTCCAGTTCTAACTACATGTCTACAGTGTAACTATATTCCTCCTTAATCTATGTTCCTGTCCTAAGTACCAGAGAGACAGCTTTATGGTCTATGAGCTCTAAACATTTTCTTAGAACAAAAGCAGTTTCCAACTAATGAAAGAGATATGTTCTAAAAATCTATTGGTAGGTCAGTTGTTCACAACTTGCAACATACACTAATAGTATTAATACAAGTGTCTAGTCACCCTACAGAGCAGCTTCCTTAATCCATAATGTAGCTGAAGAGAACCAACTGCATCTTGATGGGAAAATGTATTCCCAGTTGTAACAGAAGATTCTTGAAAGGCTGGTCCTGTGAACAATACAGGACTTCCCCATAGATGCAACTGTGTAAGACAACTGGTGGAGCTTAGTTCTATTCTGAGAATGTTCCAGATACAAGAATAAAATGGATTAGAAAGATGGAAATATTAAGGGTTGCTATTGACTCATTCATGCTTTCTCTCTGTCTTTATTTTGACTAAGAATAGACATTGGCAAGGTTACTTATCTTCATGGGTATGGAGGAACCTGCCATCCTGGGACTGAGGAACTTAACCTTTCCAGTATAGGGATGGCTTTATTAGTATCAACCTTTAGTAACAGAGTTATCATTGAAATCTCCATACAGAATGTATTCTTTGCCTGTCCATTCTTAAAATGGAGATTTGTCCTACACATAACAATCTGTTTGAAACAGATCTGAAGACAGAGTTGTAAGCAGATTTCAATGCACATTGTTTTCTCAAGGTATTTAAACCCATATTATCTTCTACATTTATCAAGACATCAAGACTTCATTGAGATTTACTTTCTATAACATTTTAAGAATAAAAAAGGGGGGCAGGCCTGGTGGCGTAGTGGTTAAGTTTGTGCACTCCACTTTGGTTGCCCAGGGTTCGCAGGTTCAGATCCCTGGTTCAAACCTGCGCACGGCTTATCAAGCCATGCTGTGGCAGATGTCCCACAGAGAATGGAGGAAGATGAGCACAGATGTTAGCCCAGTGCCAACTTCCTTCAGCAAAAAGAGGAGGATTGGCAACAGATGTTAGCTCAGGACTAATCTTCCTCACCAAAAAAAAAAAGTACATTGATTTGAGTTTTAAAATTATACTCTCCCAGATTTTCATACGTATTCTTCCCTACTTCATCTTGAGAATTCTTGTTGCAACAGATATTTCAGAATATAAGAATATACTTGCAAGGCATTTTATATTTAGCTCTTTAAAAATACCCATTTTAATAGAAAAATCAGAAAATAAAACAAATATAATTACAATGATCTACTAATCCCATATCTCGAAAATAATTTACTAAAGTTCTTTAGCTATTTTTATTTAAAAATGGGTAATATTCCTATAGTTTTGGAATCTGCCTTTTTTTCATTCAATATCATAAATATCTTTCCTTTTCAAGAAACAGGGTTTAACCAATTTCAATAAATATACTGTAACAACATTTTCAATGGTCAGGATAAATTTATTCAAACATTTGGGTTGTTCTCAAGTTTTTGTTCTTATAAACATTATTTATAACGAAATCAAGACTAGACCCTTTTCATTAAATAACCAAAGTAATTAAAGTGGAAGGTAAACTTCCAAAGGCAGCTAAGTTTCGGTTTGGTGTAGCGCAAGGCTATTTAATAAGGGAGTGTGGTTTGTTAACCATTACATTTTATTTAATCATGGTCACAAACTAACTTTTATGTTTATTGTTCTTTTCCAGTCTCTATTTTTGTTAGATACTTTTCGACTCTTCATATCACTGTAATTCTCTTCCTTCCAGACTCAGCAAAAAGTGGATTATTTCTTGTGCTCATTTTGACTTTCACATAAGAGTTTATGCTTATGGGAATACTTTTGGGCAGATTTTATGCAGAAGGCAGAACAGCTCTGTGGATACATCAAGTGTCTAATGGGAAATCTAGAGATGGGGTGGACACTGTAACTAGTAAAATGAAAATATGTTAATAAATGTACATTCTTTTTTATACACATACATTGATGGTATGCTGAACTGTCACTCAAATGTACTTAACATCACTGGACAAGGTATAAGGCTTGCCAATTTCCAAATTCTGTCAATTCTAAATTCCTGGTAACCATTCTGGAGCTGCTATTCTTTATAGCACAATATGATAATTTTATGTTAAATATAGCTTTGTTCTAACATGCTTTCCTTAGCCCCAAATACACATTTACCTTATAAGTCTTAAAAAAGTCTTAAAAGGAACAAAAGAAATTTAACCACTCCCCACTGTGATGAGAATCTAACAATTTCTGACAAGGTAGGACCTAGAGAAAGCCCTGAATTTCTGTGCCAAGCCGATGGGAAAGTGGGATCAGCGCTGTTGGAGAGGAAAGGAGAGGCACAAGTGAAGGGAAAGGGTATTCAGTCTGTCTTCTAAGACTCTAGATTATTTCAGAATGAGGAAGTTACATTTTTGTTTTAATCAAAGATTTCAGAAAATACTGTTAGAAAAAATTTAAGGTTTTATGAAAAATTATCTGAACAGATTCAAAGATGCAGAATTCATCAAATTATGTTATAGAGACCAGTATGACTTAATTCTCCCTAGATTTTATGAACAATCTTTATTAACAGAAACCAAACCTACTGTCCAAAGTGATAACATATAAAAGAAATACATATCAAAATCTGCTGCAATTCATTATGGTTTTTAACATTTTTATTGCATTTACAATGTGTGGAACATTATAAGGATTTACAGTAGAATCCAAATATCCCAGCCCTTAAAAATCGAATAGGAAAGACTGGATGAACCATACATTAACATCTTTGAACACGAGCATTGGAAACATACATATGATTATAATTTTACAGGCTTACACAGTAACTGCTATACGTAACAGAACAGGCAGGAAGAGTAAAACAGTGGTTAAAAAAGTCACTAGGGTGTGAAATAACTGCAGCTGGGTGGTACTGGATAAAGAGACAACACTGAAAATATGATTTTTAAAGGCTAAAATGTCCTGCAAAAACATAGCTATCTCCTATGCACAACTGTGAGGTAGAATTCTTCCCACCCCGTTTTCTGGTTTCTTGAGCACAATTTGGGAGATTTCCCTGTCCAGATGGTTCTCTCTCACACTGCTGGACCTGGGACTGACTAGAAGTAAGTTTTTTACTATACCACCTGCTCCCATTGAACAGAATCTTTTCCATTTAATTATCAGTCTTATTTTACCTACGGAAAACGGGTGGCAAAAGTTAGTTAACAAAGACACACCAGTGCTGTTTCTTCTAGCTAATACATCACCAGCCTTGGGTAAGTGCTTTAATCTTTCAAGGACTGAAACTAAAGCTAAATTTTCAGGCATAGGAACCCCTCCAGGAGCTGTTTTAGGCAGACAGGTACTTACTTCTCTCAAATAACACCAACTGCCAACTGTGAACAATGCCATTTCTATCCCAAACCCACTTCTAATATTTTAAATATGGATCATAAAAATAGTTTACAGCTTTCTACACATCCAAAATATAGTGAAAATCCAGAACACAGTACAACCACATTGGAAAGCTATTGCAGTTTCCTTTAAAACTACCCTATGACACAGAAATTCTAATCCTAGGTATCAACCCAAGAGAAATGAAAGCCTATGTTCACATAAGACTTACCTTAAGAATAATCAAAGAAGCTTTATTTATAATTGCCAATACTGGAAACCCATGTATTCATAAATAGGAAAATGGATAAACTACAAAACAGTCATACAATGGAATACTACTCAGCAATAAAAAGGAGTGAACTACTACTGCACCCAACAACATGGATAAATCTCCAAAACATGGTAAGTGAAGAAGCCTTCTAGAAAGAGTACATGCTGTGTGACTCTATTTACACAAAGATCTAGAACAGACAAATCTGATTTATGGTAGAAAAAAAGAATAGTGGTTGCTTTTTGGGGGTGGGGTGGGGACAGAGATTGACCGGAAAGGGCCATGTGGAAATTTTTTGATAACATTTTATATTTTGATAGCACCTTATGCATTTGCCAAAACCCAGGGGATGCACACTTAAGATTTATGCATTTCATTGTATGCTAATTTTACATCAAAAGAAAAATGTAAGCAAATGTTGAACTCTAGTTAATTACATGTATGCTGAAGTATTCAGTAAGAAGTGTATAGATGTCTGTAATATATAACGCACCAAAAAGTAATCTGGATTGAATTGATGGATGGACACGTGATAACACAAACATAGTTAATGCAATCATCTGGTTGGTGAGCACATTGTAAAATTTTAGCTTTTTATGTTTGAAAATTTTTATAACAAAGTGTTGGGGGAAAAACTCCAGGGTGTAATGCTTACCAAATAATGCCACTGAGAATTTTATTGCTGATCTCATGGCAATATAAACACCAAATTCTTCCAGTCAGTGTCAATTCAGAAATTTAAGAGCTTGTGAAAGGATATTCCTGAGCGTGAGGTGAGCAATCCGTTCTCAAATCTATTCTGGCTTAAAATTGTCAAAATGATTTCTCGATCCCCTCACACTTTTAAAAAACACAATGCCTATATTGCTGGTGTATTCTGAGCAAATTTGTTGGCTGTGTAGCCTAACATAAGAGCTAGGATGAAGAAACATTTTTAAGAGAAAAACGAAGCATGGAAATTGTTTTTAAGCGGACTTC
Source organism: Tapirus indicus (assembly GCA_031878705.1). Classification (NCBI taxonomy): domain Eukaryota; kingdom Metazoa; phylum Chordata; class Mammalia; order Perissodactyla; family Tapiridae; genus Tapirus; species Tapirus indicus. The sequence continues at coordinate 89,965,407 of CM062926.1, forward strand.
TAAACTAAAAAAGAACTAGGGTAACTATAATAGAGAAGATGTGTGGACCCAAAATACAACGTGAGGCTTGACCATAGTGAACAGGCCCCTGGAGTGTGAGTGGAAGGACATTTGAATCATCCTCCTGACTCTCTGGAGGGACACATCTGGAGACACCCTAAAGAGATGGCATTTGACTTGTAAATACTTCTAAGGTGACTCCTCGAGATTCACTAAGAATGGCTTCAGACTTCAATAGCCTTTTGTCAGAAAGAGTTTTCCACATGCCTGACTTAAAATCCACAACAACACTGCTCTTAATATCCAGCAGTTGGTAACTATTTTCAGTTATTTGCTAAGAATCCCTGTATCATTGTATATAGGTAGTATATGTATTGCCTTATACGAGGTCTTTAACAAAAATAATCTTGATTCTTTTAAAAATTTACTCACTGCTTTCAAAATATTTAGTCATGGTCTTGGCTTTCCTTTGATCTCTAAGTTCTTCATGTTCTAGTACAGACTCTGCTTTTCCTTGCACACAGACTAGCATTGTCAAGTTTTCAAGTTTGCTATAAAATACTGCGGTCATGCTATTCGGCATCGTATCCATAAACCTTTTTCAGTCTTAAAGATCCCCCTGTATTTATGCTACTTCATGGAGCATCTCTAGTTCTGTCACTCTCTTTTACAGGATCAGTCTTTTTTATCATCACTGTCCAAGCTCACCAAGATTGCTTCTCACTAACAGTAACAGCACTAAGGAGAGTCTCAAGTCATGTTTTTCCTGTCATTACTAGGACACTTTATAAATATCTTAACGATTTGTGCTCTTGTTTCTACAGGTTGGGGCTGACTCACTAAGACCCACTCCGAGTATGACTTTCTTTTAGTTACTTTCTTACTTATTAATGGAATTGTGTCATGTCTTGTCAACCTCAAAGTTGATGCTACTCCTCACTTGTCTTCCATCATTCTATCTTCCATCTGGTCTATCATTCTACCATAAGAAAGTTAATTTATCAGGTTAAAAAGTCTTGTTATTTACAGACGAGCTCACCAACTCCACCCTTAGTAATTTGAGTCTTTACTTCTGAATGGAGGAGAAATGGAGCTTAGGGCGGTGAGCATAAACAACAAGCCATGTCCCCCATGACCCCACACTTGTCATCTGAGACATGAGCAGGATTAAAGAATGCTCTATTTTCTATTCTGAAAGGATAATTATCGTAATAATACCTTCCATTTTGGATAAGGTTTTAGTTTTCAACACATTTTCTAACATGGTTGTATTTCATTCTTAAAATTTGATATGATTTCTCTATTTTATAGACCCAAAGGAGTTTAGTGATTTTTACCAAGGTCAGTAAATGGCAAAGCCAGATTTTGAAGTCGGGTATTCAAACTCCGAACTCTTTCCATCATATTCACTACAGTTCTTATATTGGCTTTTATGATCTTTCCTCTACTATTCTTGCCATTATTTATGCTTGTAATCTAAACCTAGACTTTTATGTAGCACACACTGAAGTCAAATAAGGACAGATGTTAAATCTGTACTTCATTTTGCCTCATCAAGGTATTTGTTGCCTTACATAACAGAATAATATTTCCTACTCCCAACTGAAGCTTTTTATTTTGAGAACTAAACGTTAACTCTGGTAGGTTTGCTGATTAGGAAACTGTCCAGCTATGTTCCAGCTCATCTTTTTAATCCTAGAGAATATTTCCTTTGGGAGTTTAAGGAAAGATAAGATACCCCAATCAGACAACTCTTGCCTTTGATGATGATTACGGATGTTATCCCACACCATTTTCAACAGGCTCAAGATGTGGAGGACTTTAGCAACATAGCATGTTTAGTTTTTAGTAGCCATAGTACTTTACTCTGGCCCTGTGAAGATGGGAAAAATACACAGTAATATCCAATCTCTCTGGCAAGGGACTTACAGTGTAGTAGAGAACGCTGAATTCTTTCTCCAAACATAGACTATACAGTGAGATAGGTTCAGCTCCTCTCACAATTACACCTTTGGTTACAATGGGTTTATGCCCAATGAGAGTACAGTCTGCTCAGCACTATCAGAAAAGTAAGTGTCATGTTCATATTAAGGAGTTATGTGACTAATAATAATAATAAACTAAATAGCACACCATATGTCAACTGATGGGGTCATGAAACAAACAATAAAGACATTAACACTAGGTAACACTTGGGAGCACTGGCCAGTTCAAATGCCTATGAAGTGAGAGAAATATCCAATCTTCTACACAGCAATGAAGGCTAGACCTGCCATCAACATCCTAACTGGCAGGCTGAGCAGTTTCACCAACATCACCAATGAGTCACCCTAGCAGAATAAGGTCACCAACAACGAAGACTGGGAATAAAGCCAATTTTATCTGAAATGAAGTTATCTTTGCATCATAACTCTCCTGGGTTAGACATGTGTGAAGAACAGATGCCAAAACTACCATTATATACCAAGCCTACACAGGAGCAAATACACAATAAGCAAGCAAAAGGAAAAAACAAATCCTCCAAACCAAAGAACAAAATGAAACTAGCCCAGTTAACACTTCAATAATTCCCTGAGATGGGCTAAAGTAATGTGGAAAGTTGTGGCATATACCAATTAGAAATGACGATTCTTTCTCCGTTATATTTGCGGGCCAATGTCAATTTATGAAGTATAAAAAGCTTGTGATTTCAAACAGACTGCAGTCACTTCCTTCACATGTACTCTAAGTGAACTATGACCCTGTGAAAAAAACAATCACATTAGAGCCTTGTTGGGTTTTCATTCATAACTGTATGTGTATATACAGATACACAGATAGAAAGTAGCAGCAAATTTACAAATGAAGAGCAACAATACTATGTTAAAAGCATATTCAGCTTCATCTGAAATACTCAAATGACAAAGAACATTTCCAGATACTGCCTTATTTTACTCTTGCTGTAGGCAGGATAGGTTAAGGCATATAAAAATTAACTCATTTGATGATAAGTAGGTGAGTGGATGGTAGAACTGAATCTCACTACTTACAATCTAGTTTGTTCTAGCAAAGTCTTATTAAAAACATTCTAACTACTCTGAAGTTCGGTAGAAGAAATAGATATTGAGTATAACTAAATATCTAAATTAGCTAATATTTAAGAACCTAAAATGCCAATGATTTCCTTATGAGTAGATTCACTTATAAGTCAGTCCTAACTTTAGAAAATACGTTTAAAACACAATTCAGACTACACTATAAGAGGGATTATTACTGATGCTACAATAGACCATTCACACACATAGGAACTGAACAACTACTACGCATGAGCAAAGGGCTGGGAACAGGAGAAGTCCCATGAGATTCCTTCCCTGGAAAGAGCTTATAATGTAGCAGGTACAGACATGAACAAACAATTGTAGCATGTGGTTAGTTAGCACCATCATGAAGACTTAAACAAGAAATCATGTAAGGTCATACTCATAGAAGTTAAGCCCTAAAAGACTGAGAGCATTATCAAATATAGAACTTCCTGGATGTTCTCAGAAGCAATGGCAGCATAAGACAAGAGGGAGCAGTTGAATGTTGCCCCCCAGATTTTCTGGCAAGTTTGACTAGAAAAAAAGGCTGCACCTTTAACCAAAATTGCCACAAGAAAAGAAAGGTGAAAACTATGATAAATAACTTCACCTAGGTTGAAATGTCAACTAGTAGGCAGTCGAAAATACAGGTCTAGAATTTTGAGCCAGATATGAAACACAGAACATTGGTACAAAGTAGAAACCCTAAGGATGCGATACCTGCAGAAGCATTCTGAAGACAGAAATCCGAGAGAGCACACTTTAGTAAACACATTTTAAAATAAGAGTTATGTGACTGTACTCACAGTTATGGCAGAGGATAACATCTTCAAGGGAGGAGACACTGTCTAGGAAAAAGAGTGAAAAATTGAGACTGCTCAATCATATAAATGTTGCAGGGACAAAGAAGGATAAGGGATGCAGACTGAGAAAAAAATCATTCAATTCAGTAACTGGATGCCCAATAAGAACAGTTTCACCATAGGGCTGGGTAAAACCAGACTGCAAGATACTGAGCAGTGAGCAATGAGGATATAGGGACAATGGATATGGATTTCTCCAAGAAGGCTGGCAGTGAAGGAAACTGAAGAAACCAGCAGATTCAGAGGGAGTTTTTCACATGAGGAAGGATATATGAGCATTTTTGTAGACAATGAAAAGGAACCAGCATACAATTCTTTGCATAATTTTGTATTGATCACAGACTAAAAAATTTTTAATTTTTTTCAAACATTTTCTGAAATAAAAATTGACACAAAAATTAAATTATATGTATTTTACCATTTAAACTTAATATAAACTTAAAAGCACTAGCATTTTATAAATTTTATTTCTAAAAGAGTTGTACAGTTTTTGTTATTAGACTACTCCAGAATTTTGCTTCTAGTCTATCATGAGAAATTAAATTTTATTAACACTTGCTATTGTAGTTCCAGAAAGATTACTCTGATAAAAAGGATTACACTTATTATGGATACCTCCTTTCCCAGCCCTCCTCCCCTAAAGACAAAGTATCTTCAGGGTAGTTAACAATTTGGATAATATTTTTCAAGTTGAAGAAGAGAAAAACTAAAAGTAGTATTCCATTATTCATAGGTTCTTAAAGATCTAAATTGTCCTTCACAATTATTTTTCATGATAAAACATGCTTATTTATTATACACATGCTTACATATGAATTTCCTGGCTAAAACACATGCAACCAACACGAAAAAACAAATACCAAACCATCCTCACAATCCTAAGAATGCCCTTTTAAACAAGGCACTCATGTTTAAAAATAGGATATAACCACCAAATTAAATAAGATGTTTAAAAGAAGGCTTTTATTAAGCACAAACAACTTTTAATACATTATCAATACAAATAGCAAAATGTCTTTTAATGAATATGATATATCAAAGATCTGAAGGTTTTCTTCGTTCTGACACAATAAAAATAATCCATTCTGAAGAAGAATCACAAAGTAAAATTTTGAGGACACCACTGTCTACTAATAACAGTTTAACTATAGTCTAAATTTACTATATCACCTGGGGAGGAAGGGCAACCATTTTTTATAGAGAGAATTCCTAAACTCTTATTAGCACCATTCAAAGCTTATTATCAGTTGTTCATCTACAAACTGAAAGGTCAGGTAAAGCTTTAAAGCAAGTTTTCAGTGCAATGATTAGAGTTCCTTCTTTTAAGATACTTGGAGTCTATGGTCTCAAAGCGTGTTAAATAATTATGCCTTGCTAGTTGCACGGTGTTAACATGTAGAGAGAAATGTGTAATGGAAACAAATGAGGCTTATCCTCGCTGTGAAATGCATCTTAACATATTGTGGCTAATGCGGTAGGTATGCCAACGCCACGCAGGAGTATGAACTGCACATCTGTGGGAAGCTGGCAGCTATTAGCTCTCTGTGGTCATCATTTCGGGATGTCTCAACTGCTGCCTTTTGAGACCAACTAGTTTCATTCTGTCTCTGATGTGTTCTGCAGTAGAAGCCATGTCACTTGGACTCCCAAAATATTGTTCAGTTCTAAAAGTCAAAACAAATAGAAAAGCCCCCATCAGATTAATACAAATCCATTGACTGTAGTGAATGCAAAAGGAAGCAAAAATTACCATAAAAATTATCTACATGATATAGTGTTAGTTCATTTGTAGACTATACTATTTATCTTTGAGTAGTAATTCAATAGGAGAAACATTTTTTTAAATGGCATAAAATATATTAAGACAGGTTGAGAAAAATACATTAGTGGTATAAATGTCACATCAGGTGTATTTATGATAAATCTCAGTAAACCAAAGAATGCAACCAAACAATGCAACAGTAAGCAAAACAATGCAACAATGGAGATATTCTGCTTTTCAGTTTTGGGTCCATAAGGACACACAAATATAAAATGTGCATGTGTACTTCAGTGCTAAGGGCTATTTACACCAACTGTCTAAGTAGCTGGCAAGTAAAATATCCGTTTAATGTTAAGGCATCATTTGGGACATTAATAGATAAAACTATTTAATTTTATCCTACTTGCAAAGATACTATACTCAGAGTCACAGAATCTTTTAGAGCTGGAAGAGTTCTTGGAAATTCTCTGGTTAAGCTCTTCATTTTTTAGATCAGAAAACTAAGGCCTATAAATAACTTAACAAAGATCACACAGTGGAAAAACCAGAATGTGAACCTGGGTCTTCTAGCAGTGAATCCAGAGAGAGACCATCTAATTTACTTTTCCAGGAGAATGTTGCAAATGATAAATCTGAATGAGCTCACTGTCAAACAAACTTTACATACTACAGATTATCATACAAAATGGAATAAAATAATTCCAAACATTAAAGGTGGTGGTTGTGAAATTTGAAATATATAGCAGTAACTTATTCTTTTATCTTAGAAAGATGAGGACACGATACAGGGATGATTTGTGGAACACAGGAGGAGAAGCCCAAGCAAAAATACTAGTGATAGATGTTCCTAGGCTGACCTGAGTAGAAGGGGAGACTGTGTGACGACCGGCTGTGAAATGTAGAGAAGGGGGTTGGGGGAGTGTCCTGGAATGGAACAACCAGAAGCACCCCTCTAATACTGTTACTAGCTGAATTTATAGATTTTATTCTTTTTTATACACTGCAGGTGTATAACGTGACTAAAGGCTACTTCTGACTGTTCAAGTTTAGGTATGACTAGAGATTATCTAAGTATAGACTATGAATAATATTCTTTCAAGGGAATAAAATTATCTCTTCTCAATATTAATTCCAAATAACCATTTGAAGTTCATGACACAGTAGTAGTGGCACTTACCATGTGTCAGATTTGCTTTAAGTAGTTTATATACATTTAGCTCATGTAGTTCCCCTGTCCCTGTAACCAGAGGAGGTATGAATAATATATCCCTATTTTTAGATGAGGGAATTGAGGCACAGAAAGGTTAAGTGGCTTGCCCAAGGTGTCACAACTAGTAAGTGGTAGAGCTGAAAGTTAAACCCAAGAAATCTGGTTCCAGAGTCTACAGTCCTAGCCACCACACCATACTACAGTGTAAGGATAGTTGTATTGAATGGTTTGGTTCTTCTATCATTTGAATTAAATATCCTCTGGATTACCTCTAAATTGTTTTCACTGAGAAGGTCTAGATCCTCAGGAATAAAGCTCCTTCTGATTCATTTACTGACCGGTTTATTTACGAGATTATTTCTTATTTTTAGCATCCACTATTTGAAATGGAAAGGAACGTGGGAATCAGGACCCCATCATTTTGGAAAAAAAGAAGGTGGGACTCCAAATGGCACAGTGAAAAGAGAATGGGTTTGGTGCCAGACAGTCCTGAGATTGTATCCTAATTCCACTTAGACACTGTGAATTCCTGAGCATCTTACTTAATCTTACTGAGCTTGTTTCTTCATCTGTACACCAGGAAAATTATACTGGGCTAGAGCTGTTTGGTCAAAAGTAATGAAGGTGAAATGTCTAACTTGGTGCTCAGTATATATCATGAGCTTACTAAACATTAGTCCCCTCCCTTCCCCTTTCCTGAATGAAGCCCAAAGTCACCCTACTCCCTATCATCACAGCCAAGGCTAGAACCCAAGACGTCAACCTAGTCAATGATCTTTCTTCTACAACAAGCTGTCAGAAAGCAACACATGTGACAGCAGCAAGTAGCAACGGCTACTGTTTTTAAGAGCTGAGTTTGTATTTATTTTCATCTTAAACCAATTTATTGTAGGAACTGAAGATGCGGACCAAAGCTAATTTACTTGGCTTTTTAAAAAATAGATTTTCCTCTCTCGATGATTTCACTTTAAGACCTCACTGATAAAAGACAAAATTATAAGGACATGCACCATACCCATCAGGATAAACTACAGGAACAGTTAATCTATCCAAAAGTGATTTTCCAACTGCCTCAATTTCATCAAATTGCTCCTCATCATTAATAGCTTCAGGCTCTTCTGGACAGTCTTGCAAAATCTGCAACAAATAAAAGGGCAACATCAATCAAGACATACAGAAAGGGTCTCAAGCTCACCCAAATTTAGTAGACTGAAGCTGTTTTCGTTCTGTTCTTAGCATCTTCATGTATACCAATGTACAGATCAAATATTGGGAAGGCTGGCTCAAGAAATTCAAACAAAATGAAACACATAATCCCTACTAATAATATATAATTGGAGTTTGAAAAAGTTTATAGTGATTTCCAAGAAAAAATAACACTGGACTACTATTTGGAAAGCAAGCTCAAACTGTGCTTAAGAAGTCTGCTTTCATTCATTAAGTAACTATTTATTAAACCTTACCATGTATTTATTTAGTAGCTGAGGACGTGAATGAAATATAGATTTTGACCTCAAGGAACTTACAGACTTCAAAAATGAAAGAAGATATAAATACAAAACAACATATACTCAGAGTACAAACACATAACTGATATGATAGCCTAGCTAGACACTTTATAGTTATTTTAAAAACATATCTGTTGAGCTGAATTAACTGTTGTAAGCTGATAAGGTTATAATTCAAATATAGGAAGTTCTATAGTCCTTGATATTATTTTTTTCCTTATCTATTACCATGTAAATTTAACTACAAAAGAAAAGAAAGAAAAAAACATAATTTTTCATAGTTAAGTCTATAGGTACTGACTCACACTAGTCAATACAGTAGCCACTGGCCACATGTGACTAGAGAGGACTTGAAACATGGCTAGTCCAAATTGAGATGTGCTATAAGTCTAAAATACACACCAGATTAAAAAACAATAATTAAAAAATAAATTTAACTACAAGAAAAAATGCAAAATTTGGGAGAAGGAGAAGAAAAAGAAGTATGTATTTTTGCAACTTTTTTTGCATTATACTTAATCCAATCATGTTTATTTCAGTATTACTCATAAATGCTGACATTTTTATATTCTAAAATTCTAGATTCAGTTTAAATATTTTCCCAATCATTATACTATACAATTTGCTTACAGTTGTGGTTATATTTATGCTTACTGGTATAAAAAATAGAACACAGTCAAGAGGAAAATAATATCTGATAACAAAAGGCTTTACATAGGTTTGCACAGTAAAATAACCTTTAATAGAGTTTATTATAAGCATGATAAAAGCCATACAGCAGAAAAAACAGGGACATCAATTTTCCATGAAAAACTCTCAACCATATTCATTCTTACATGACCTCTTAAAGAGGTCTAGATTTTAAAATGTCCTTTCAGCTACATTTTAAAAGTAGTATCCTACAAGTTATCAGTGGTGTTAGAAATCAGGCCAGTGGTCACCCTGGACAGGAGGAGAGGCAGCAGGAGCACTGTGACTAAAAGAAGGTGGGGAGCTTCTGGGGCACTAGTAACTGCCTATTGTTTGAAGAGTGCACTGACCACACAAGCATGTTCGCTTCGTGAAAATCCATTGAGCAGAACATTTACGATCTGTACACTTTTCTATGTTAGTATTATACTTTAATAAAAGTTTTTCATTAAAACAATCAGTAGATAAACAAGTTAAGCCATTTTGTGTACCTTCATTCATCATCATTAGGCCCATTTTAAACTAAGACACTGACCTATGGAGTTCAGTGACCAGCTTAGAAAGAGTTAACTACGGATATTTCCCAACAGATGTACTGCATAACACAGACAGAAACTGCTTAATTCCTGAGGTTCCTGGCAACATCTCTTTTGTTCTACAGACCAGGCTATCACATTTACATCTCAGGTTTCTCCTATCTTAAATTGTATTGAACATCCCCTACATACAAACTTTCATTGTAAGAGATTAAAACAAAGTTAACTACATAATCAAGTTCCTCTTCAGAATGGAAATGTAAGGCTTAGGTGCTATAAATTTTCACTGTGCAGCATTAAGAAAAAGGTTCTATTGAAAATTTGCCCAAATAACACTGTGTATTTCATTTTTGGTTTCTGAGACTAACGAATTCATTAAATAATAAATTCTAGAATGAATCTTTAAAGACAACACATGAAAAAAGAATTTAATCTTTATTCTAGTTATTTCAGTTGGACAGTCTCTACTTTAAACATTAAAACATTACAAAGTGCCCTTTTAAAAAATTTATGACAATTAGCAGTAGTTGCCAAAGCAACTACTTTCCTGGTATAATGAAAGAGATGGGAGTTACGACACCCTAAAGAACAGGAAGCACATTCTGGGCATCAGGTCTGGTGAGGAGAGAAGCACTGTTGAGAGAGGACTTCTGGATGGTTCTGGATTTCTCCAACCTCAGTACTCCAGCACCGGTATGGATTACTAAGACAGTTTGCTTTGAACTCTCTAAGACAGTTTATTATATGCAAACAAACTTTAAACAGTGGATTTAATATAAATTTGAAAAAAAAAAAGACTGATCACATAATTACATTATAAAATTAACACATTTTAAACATACACAATTAATTGAGACTACATTTTTAAAAAAGCAAACCTTTTCAGCATTTGAGTGAAATGCAATAGCCATTTCCAGCCTATGCACTCTCTCTTCAGATGCTATTGTAAATTGTTTCCACACTCTGTTCAGTCGAGGAAGTGTATCCCCAGATGATCGAGAAGTACAACGCAATGACTGGCACAACACAACTGTGGCCTGTAGCAACTGCCTTCCATAGTCGTAAGTACTCTAAAGAAGAAAAAGTGAACATGAAATTATAATTAAAGAATTCTGAGAAGAGGGATAGGAAAGCGTGCGGGAGGACTGTGGTTGCAATTAAGTAACACTACTCCACTGGCACTTACTACAAATTATCTGCATGTATAAATAATGAAGGGGAAGCAATACTTTTAGTGAATTTTTAGTAAGTCTCCTTCTTGTTAAGCTTCCCTCTCTTATTCTGTTCCCCCCATCTCAGTCTGCTCAATTCCACTGGCCAAAAAGAATGTTTGTTCATGCAATCAAAACAAGTAGGTGAAAATAGGCACTTTAATTCCACATGGGAAACCACAACTGTTACACTGTGAACTCAAATATTAGACAAAGTAAATTAAGATACTTTTCATACACACAAAAAACTTGTGTTGTTATGCTAACACTGGTGAGATGCAGAAACTGGGGTTTCTAATTTATATATAATTAACACCTATTTCATATTAACTTTTGTGAATAAATAGTTGGATTGCCTAAAAAATGCCGTAATATATAAAACTGACCAGAGGGAGCATACAGAACCTGTATTCAGGGAAACATAAACCCTCTCAAGTTTATTCAGGCTAGCTTTGATGCAGAGCTGACATTTTCTTAGTTCTGTGATACTTCTGGAATAACATAACTAACCTTCTTGGACTTGGAGGGTTAAGTTACATTATAATCATGCAGAAAGCTATTCAAACACTGAGCTTGTAGAAAAGGAAGATAACCAGTTCTGCACCTGTGCAACATCAACAAATTTTCTATGCTTTTCCAGCAAAACTTTCGTTTCCTGAGCGTCATCGCCCAATCTGATGTGGGTCTTAAGCAGAGCATCCAGAAGTTCACTTAACCATTCTACTGCCTAAATGAAAACAAATAACAATGAAGCTGGATTCATAACTCTTCACTTATCATATCAAAACAGCATAGTTATAAAAAGAAAGATTACTATTATGTAATTAATTAAGCCATTAGTTATAAACTAAGTTCTTAATAGCTTATTTCATTCAATACCAAGCTAGATGAATTAATGATCACTCCACTCTCTCAAAATTTTTAAACTCTAAAGACAAGACATATTAAAGAGAAGCACTCTTTTAAAATTAATATCACATTATTTATAGTAATAGAAGATCACATATTTATGTAAAATAGACCTTACTGGCATCTCATTACAGATTTATGTTCCTACTCAAAATCATAAATTTCCTCTATGTCAAGCTAAAACAACGTTCTCTAATGCTAACTACACAAAGACAGCAAATTGTTTATCTAGTTGAAAAACCTTCTTGTGGGTTAAAATGCAATGTGCTACACCACTCTTTAACCTGGGATGTAACTGACAATCAAGTCAAGAATAATAAATAATAATCCCAATTTCTGGCAAAATTGAGAAGATAAGTCAAATGAGACTAGAAAGATAACTGGGAATACAAAACTTTCTTATTTCAACAGTATAAACGAGAATCTGACTTAATGAATTTACTTAGGACCATGAAAAGTACACTTTTGTTTATAGTTAAGTGAAATCAATCTTCTAGGAAAAGACAACTACCATGTGCCTGATTAATCTTTACCTGGGCAGCATCTTCTTCACATTTAAATAACTGCACCATCTGAAGCATCTTTAACCTTCGCACATCTACCATGTCTTCACATCTAATAAACCCAAACATAAATTTAGGATATCATTTTAGTTTTGTTGATAACTATCACAATGTCATCATCTGGCACACATGTTTTACAGTATACTATAATACTTAGTCCTACGCTAGGGAGACTGCAGCTATTTTGTATTGATGTGTAAGAATTTTAAGGATATCTATATATATGTTACATCAAAACCTCAAAATACCTGAATGATACTGAATCACAAACCCTCCTGAGGATAGCACGGTTTCTGCAAAATACTGAAGCAAAGCATAAACACAGGAGTACACTAAAACCCAAGAAATCTCCGTTGCCAGTTAGCATTAAACAAGCTTCCAAGATAAAAATGTAGTTTCTCAAATACTAATTTAGAGGATGATGCTCCAAGGAAATTTAAAAAATTAACACTTTTCATTATATTACATTACCCAGAGTAGCATCTAATTTTGAATTTATAAAAAAACTCCAAGTTCCATAAGAAGAAAAAAACTATTGATCTCTGGGTGTAGAGAATTACAATTCAGAGTATTTTTTAATTTACTGTGGGCTGCTTGGATAACACAGAGATTAAACTTTTAAAGTGACTTGATCTAACTCAGCTCTGGTCCATTCCCTCCATTCCCATGTAATTCCACGTACTTCAGGTGGAAAGGAGGAAGCTCACTGCAGACCCAAATACCAATAACAAGTTAGCCAGCAGGCACCGGCTCCACTACAGTTCATGTTCTTAAAGAAGCTTAATAACAACACAGAAGTCATTGTCACAAGGCTATTTTTTATAAGCATGTCCTCAATAAAAGCTCATAATATACTGTTAAAATGCAACTTGGTTAAAGTTATTCTACAAGGGACTGAAGGAAAGTGATGATTATTTCTAAACCTGAAGCTAAAAAACAATGTAAGACATTTTAATGAAGATGATATACATATATTCAACACATATTGTCAGGTACTGGAAAATGTGCTTGATAAATATAAGACAGTCTCTACTATTAAGATGGTTGCACTATGGCAGATGAACTTTTAAATAAACCATGTGATAAATGCTATTATGGAGTTGTGTAAAAGGTGTTACGGGGGTAGGGAAGAACAAATAACTAACTTGCCTTAAAAATCTAAAAAGACTTCCAAGGATAAGTATCCCTGAGTCTTGAAGACTAAATAGGAATCCACTAGGCAGAAAATGAGGAAGGAAGTATCTACAGCTGCATGGAACAGCATGATGCATTCAAGAAAGTGAAAACTGTGTGGTTTTGTGGGAAAGTTATAGGAGATAAGATTATGCAGGATTGGACTATGAAGGGTCTCCTACAAGGAGACTGAACTTCATCTGAGAAAACAGGAAGTCACTGAGAGGGGTTTTACACGAGGTAGTTATGTGATTAGATGTGACCTTTACAGAGTTACTCTCATGTGCAACAGACTAGAGAGGAGCAAGGCCAGAGGCAGGTAAGAGATAAGATCTTGAACAAAGAAATATTCAGGATTCAGAGACAGCAGAAACTGGACATTTGATTAGACTGTAAGGGATGAGGAAGAGTAAGGATTTTAGGAGAAATCCCAAGTTTGGTGGTTGATGGTAACTTTGACCTAGATAGGAAATGAAGGGAGAAGAGCAAGTTTTGGGGGAGAATAATTCCAATCTAGACACATTAGATTTGAGGGATATATGTAGCATCCAAGTGGAGATACTCAGTAGCTTAAGTGGAATTATGGGTCTAAAGCACAGGACAGGGGTCTGGGCCAGAGCCATAACTACTCAAGCATGATCGTATTAAAGAAAGTCATTAAGGGAGTGAGACTGTCCAGGGAGAACACATAGAGTGAGAAGAGACTTTGGCCTCAGAACAAACTCTGGAAGCATAAAAGTTAGCTAGACGTCAAGAAACCAATGAAGAAAACAAAGAAGAAACAGTGCCATGAGGGGGGTCATGAGGGTGTTTTCAAAGAAGACAAGGTTGTCAGGGAGTTTCAAGAAGAAAGAAAAAGTCAGTCGTTTCTAATGATATTCAGAGTGGTCAAGCAATGTTAGGACCAAAAGCACTCCCAGGATTTTGAGCAAAATCAAGCATTTACTACGTATGGCAATTACAAAGTCATTGATGACATCAATAAGGGCAAGTGAAATGGTGAGCGTAGAGTCAGACTGAGGAGGGCGGGGAAGCAAATCAGAGGTAGTGAGGAAGCAATATGAGTGTAGATTAGACCTGCAACTGACTTAGCTGTCAGGAGGAGAGCTCTAGGACTAGAAGACAAAGAAAGGGCTGAAGAGGAAGGTATATCTATGTGTGTAATAGTTTAATTTTTTTTATAGGAGGGATTCAAGCATTTAAATGAAGGGCAGGGATCAGAGTAGAGAATGGGAACCGACAGAGTGAGGGAGAGACAAGGGTACATGGAAGGACTAGCTTTGGTAAGAGCAGAGCTATATAACATCCTTTGTGATGAGAATAAATAATGAACTGGGTAAGTTTGCAGATATGAGCATAGAAGAAATTTCTGCCTAATGACTATTTTCTCTGTGATATAGAGGGAGAGTTTCTGTGAGGTGTTGTTGATGACGTTAAAATTTCTAAGTGTGCCAAAATTTCATACAACTATGCTAGACCGTATATACTTGCAATATATGAATTTAATCCTTTACTTTGCAATACTTTGCAGTTGCTATTATTGCAAATTGAGTTTTCAAAGAACCCTTTAAATTCTTAATTCTATATCAAATGACATATTTCAAACATCTTCTTACTCAGAGTCTACTGTTTAATCCTTCTACAGTAAATATGAGAACAACGGATGTGCGACCATTTGTGAATATGAAGTTTAGATGAAGAAACAGGTCAATGTAGATGACGGATTTAACAGTAACTCTAAACCAAATGAAAATGGAAAAGCAAAATTCTCCAAAAAGGGTTTTCTTAAAATACAGAAGAGTCATAGGCTACACTGAGGATATGGAATGTGAAGTATTTGAGTGTAACTGAAATTTTTACTACCGCATAAAAAGGGGAAAGGTACCTATTAATTGAACAAATTGTCATCATTTGTTAGTACAGTTATATACAGTAATTATTACATTCACCAGAAATCTACTACACACCTACTATACAATAGGTAAGAACTTTTACTTTGTATGGAAAATATAAATTATATGACTCTTCATTTTAATTAATATTATGTTGTCTTAGCAAAAATTAACATTAACAGTCAAACTTTGCCTTTGTTTCCTAAGCTGCATATCTTCCATCACTCCTTGTATGTGGTCCACATTTTCTTTATTTTCAATGGTTACATCTTTTCCATAGGCCCAGGATGCCTGATTGGAGATCTGATCCAGAAGACCTTGACCTTTTTCACGCAAACCTTGCAATCCTACGTCTAAAACAAAAGTTACTAGATTTAATCTCTCAAACAACGGAGGTGCTTTCCCTCCCTCAAGTAAATCCTCTCAGCAGATATTGTACTTGGATTCCAAGTATAACAGCTTTGTACATTTGGGATGGAGTCCTCTGAATATTTCAAGCAATAAATGTGCCTCAAACTGGAGCTTCCTCTATTCCAAATGCTCCCTAAAGAGAATTTCCAAAAGGTCAATTTCCATAGATAGTAAGTACTTTTCAAAACTGAAAACAGGAATAAAGTATGAGAATTTCTATTTTGATCAGTAAGATTTTTCAATTTTTTTCCTTTCTGCTTTTATGTAGTCTAATTTTTAGGAGAACAAGGCAAACTCTTGTTCAAAAAAAATGTATAAGAGTTGCAAGACTTCAAAACACTCTAGCAATGTATTATCACTGTAAAAGGACGCTGAACACTGAGTATTGATACTGTCCAGCTTACACCCAACAAGAAGCAATACTTAGGACATGTTTACAATACTCCACATCAGGTAAGTATACAGGAATTCTTTTTCCTTTTTTTAAAGGAAAAATATGGCTCAAGAAAACTTCTGACATTTTAAAACAAATTTCATTTGGTATATTAAATCCTACATATGCATTATGCATATCATCTGTTAAAATAACAAAGGCTGCAAGCAAGTAAAATGCCAACACAAACGTGATTCTTCAAACCCATTCCCTCAAGTCCTTTTCAGTAATTAACTTGGTTCAATCATGTGTCACCATTTTCTACTCAGTCTCTGCCTTAAGTTTCTGCTTCCTATCCTCCATTCCCCTTTGCCCTCCTGTCCCACTCAATACAACCCCCCACCTCCCATTTTTACATCCACTATCTACCTCTTCAGTCATGACCTAGGGAAATACACTGCACTTCCTATTGTAGTAAAATTTAAAAGGCCTTGATGTCAAGTGAGAGAACTAGCTTAATAAAATTGGACCATCCTCCCCTTGGAGATTACGCAACATTGGCAATATTCCCAGTTTGGAGAAACAAATGGCACAGAACCAAACCAACTATTTTTTCACAAGGTTAGGATATAGCAACAACAAAAATCATTGCATAAAACACAGTTTGGGGCATACAGGGTTTACCACAGAACACTCCACAGCTAATTACAGTTTATGCATGCACTACAAATCACTGTTCATAGTATATGCAAGACATAGCACCCGTAGATATAGCTGGGTAAAAAGGAAGGGCTAAAGGCTCAATGAAGGAAGATTGACTGACCAGCAATGAAAAATAAAAATTTTAGCATAAATTACACCCTTCAAGGGAATAAAACCCTTTTTATACTAATTTTTCCTGCGTTCCCTATAATTATAATTAGTTCAGTATAAGTTGACTTGTCTAACCACGGTAATGATATTTTTAAAAAAAGAATCCTTATGTTTCAGCATTTTTAAAATCTGCTTACCAACACTTTTCAGCTTCTCTTCAAGCAGTTTTAAAGTTTGCTGAATCGATGCTCCATCAGCTGGTGCTACATCTACGCACAACATCCCTAATAAGCCATCCAACTGCTGAGACAACTAAAGCAGAGGGACACCAAAGAGATAACCCTGATGTAATCAGCATCTAAAGTGTTTAATGATTAATGAGGTTTATATCTAATGAGGTTATCACAATTACACTTGAAAAAGACTATGCTTTTAAAAGACAAGGACAAATAATTAGAATACATGTTATCTGAAAGATTGAACACACAGATGAATGCACCAGGAAGACAAATAAGTATGTTCAGGCCAGCAGAATATAAAAGAGTATGGAAACTTCCATTTCAATCTATGTTATAAAGCATAAACATTGAGAAATAATCAAAATGAAATTTATCTACTAGGTTGGGACACTCCATTTAGACACAAAAATGTTTAGTTGCATGCAGAATGACTTAAAAATAAAATTTTTTTAAAAATCAAAGAATTTTATCTCATTTCCCCCACCAGTAAATTATTTTACTGTTCCAGAAAAATAATTAGGAGACATGCAAACCTGCAAAAATTATGTGCAGGTAAGTGTTCAGATAATTTGAAGAAAAGAAAGCAATCAGAGGAGGCACTTACATCTTGGGCAACACCATGAAATTCAAGAGCTGCTTGTAAGAGATTCTGCCTAAATTCCAGCTGACTGGCCTGCCGATAACAAACATCACTAAGTTGCTGCTGCAGCGACTTCAGTTCCACAAGATCTTCCTCATCCCCGGCATTTAACAGTGCTGCAATTTGCTGATTAAGCTCCACATACACTGCAAACCATTCCTGTAATAGAGATGTTGTAAAATAAATTAAGTATCAAATTAGTTCCTGAAGAACTGTATTATATTTTATAATTTCTCCAGATAAACTAAGAAACATACATGAGAACTTTCTAAGGCAAGATTATTTAAATTGAGGACAAAAAGTTCCCAACCCCCAAACCCTTCCACTGCATCCTGACAACTCCTGCCAACAGCAGAATCTCTTATATCGTCATTCTGGCCTGGAAAACTTCCCTTCTCTTTCTTGTTCTGAGTGAACCCTGGTCACCCTCAGGGAACAGTCAGCCCTGCAGCCTTCCTAAATAATTGCTGTTTTTGTTTCCACAGTCTACAGACCACAAGCCTGGAGGTGGGAAGACGGCAGCCTCATTACTATTTCCAGACCATTTCTTCTCTCAAAAACCACATCTCCTTTGAGGTGCATGCTGTCAGATTACACCTTTCCAGCCTTTCCTATTGCATGCCCTCAGCCATGGAGCTTAGCAGAGGTCACTGCCTTCCTCTCACTGGCAGCCTTCTTACTGATTTCCATGACGTAGACTTCCACCCAACACTCTGAACTCTCAGTTCCTTGACTCCCTCCATCACTTCCAACTATCCTGTCCTCACCCCACCTCAGCTACCTACGCCAACAGACATAAAATTTTGTCATTATCATATACTATGATACAGCTCCCAAATCTTAATCTCAAGAATCCCATTCTCTGACCACCAGCTACTGACTCTCCAATTGACATCCTTTAGTATGGTCACTCCTACCACCCCAGGAGGTCCACCAGTCCATTGCCCTCAGCACGTTTTACTGTCCAGGACTCAGGGGCCTCGTGTCCTCACTTCTATCCTTGGTCAGAGGCTATACCCACCACCTGGGGCACAATCCATGTTCACACCCTGCTCTCCTTCCTTCCAACAGATTCACCTGCCAAAACCTCAGACCAGGTTTCTCCATCTACTGTGCACCTATACCAGAGTAGCTGAACATGGCTGGACTAAAAACAACTATGCGGATAGGTGGTTTTTTAAAGTTACGACCTAACTTCAAATGGGCCTTCAGCAATCCTATTACATTTCTCTAGTCAATTCATTTTCCCATTCTCATGATTATTTATGGGTCTTTTTCACTCCTTAAATCTTCAACTCCCTTTCACTGCTTCACTCTCAGCCAAAATCTAACTTCTTAACTCACTAGGAAGTAATCAGAAGAGAGCTCTCTCATCTTCTCCACCGACAAAATCTACGACCTTTCCGGCTTCTGTAGCCCTATGCTTTGCCCTCCCTGCTAAGATAACGGATGAACTGTCCCTGCTTCCAAGTCCCACTGCTTCACTTGTGTGTTATACTCCATCCTCTGTTGCCTATACAAGGATTTGCTCTTGCAATGATCTTCTCTCTCCCATCAGTTCATTCTGTTCAACTGGATTATTCCCATCAGCACACAAATAAGCTGTAGTACCTTATATTAAAAAACAAAATATATACTTAAGATATGTGCATTTTACTATATAAATTAAACCTCAACAACAACAAAAATCTCCCTTAAAGGAGTTCTCTACATTCCCTTTATCTTTTCACTTCCCATCCTCTTTTTAATCCACTCTCATCAGGATTTTGTCCTTTCCACTCTGACCAAATTCTCAGTCTTTATCTCATTGGACCTCTCAGTCTCATTTGACAAAGGTGACCACTTCCTCCTCCCTGTAATGCCTTTTTCTCTTGTTTCTTGAGACACAACAGCTCCTTTTTGGCTTTTTGCCCTCTAAATTTAGGAGTGACCCAGAGTTCAGCTTTCCAAAGGCTCTTTTCTTCGAAATTAATACTCACTGGGCTTGGATGATTTCCTCTAGTTCCATGCCTTTAAATAACATCTATAGGCTGATAATTCCCAAGTTAATATCCTCAACCTTGACTCCTCCCCTTAATCCCAGATACTGATATCCAACTATCTACTAGCTATTTTCATTTGGATGACTCTTAGATATCTAAAATTTAACCTGCCCCTAAAGATAATTGATTCTCCAGCCTCCCAATCTGCTTCTCTCCCGGTCTTCACCATCTTAACAGTTGCTAAGGCCAAACGCCTGATTCTTCCAAGAGCAAGTCTTTCTGGCTCAAGCTCATGAATCTGACAACTTCTCATTACTTCTGCTGCCTCCATTCCATCAGCCTCCTGTCTTCCTGTTTCATTGTCCCTGCTCCCTATGCTCCATACAATAGCCAGTGATCTTCTAAAAACATAAATCAATTCTCTGCTCAAAAGTCCCTCCAAAGATTTCATATAACATTTAAAATAAAGTTCAAGCTTCTTTTTGTGGGCCAAAATCACATGGCATGTTTTGGCTGCTGACTCCCTCTCAAAACTTTGTTTTCTGACTCCCTACCTTGCTCACTGCACTTCAACACCCCGAACATACCTGCTGTCCTTTATCACAGCAAGTAAGCTCCTGCCTCAGGGTGTTTTGACTGCTGTGTCCTGATCTGATTGCCCTTTGCTTGGATTACTCTTTCATGTCATTTCAAGTCTCTGATTAAATGTCATATCCTCAGAGAGATCTTTCCTGGAAGCCTTACATATATTGCTTTCCACTCCCTCTTTCCCCAATTTGAATGTAAGTTCCATATTACAAGACAGTGCTATATACCCAAGAGCCTAGAACAACATGTGACATTTAGTATGTGCTCAATTAACATGTACTGAATGAACATATAAAATACTTTATATCAGATACTGTAGATTTGTTGACATTAAATTAAGTGGATAAACAGGTACTGGTCTAAATGTGGTCTACTCTTGTGTCCTGTACCTAAAACTTGGGTTTCTCTAGTTTGTTATATTGTTCTATTGCTTGAACTACTATGGAATCTTTGGCTATTATTACACAGATGATGTAATCAGATATAAGACAAAGAACACTGGATTTGAAAGGCAGACTCAAGGTCTGTCTTTTTTCCTTACTAAGGGTGTGATCTTCAAGTCATTTAATCTCTCAGAACCAGTTTCTTTCTTTACAGCAGTGATTTTCAACTGGGGGCGATTCTGCTCCTACAACAGTGATGACAGTATCTGTCCTACCTACTTTACTGATTATTGTATGGATTTAATTAGATAATAAATGTAAAATACTTTTTAAACCACACAGTGATTACAAAGGTTAATTAATGGAGACTGACTGATTTAAAGCAGAAAATGTTACCTAAGAAAATTATCATTGTAGTGTTCTAAGTCAGAAAAAGATTTCACAGTCTTATCTATGGTTCTAACAAATTTAATTAATGCTCTAAATAAACAGGTTCAATTCCTTGAAGAAGTAACAGCAGTGATTCAGAGACGAATAGTAAACAAAACGATTAGAGTCCTAGGATAGTCTTTCTTACAGTGAGAACTATCTACATCAGATCACCTGCTTATTAAAGACAGGTACGCTCCACCCCTGACCTACTAAAGCAGAGTCTCTGGGGCTGGATCCTGCAACAGGCATTTTAACAAGCACTTCAGGTGACTCCTAGAACCACTAAGGTTTAAGAACCTCCACCCTGAAGCTGGTTTTTTTTTCCCCCCCGGGTTTGAACTTGTAAAATACAGGCCCTAGTAACCAGACCAAGGACGCAAACAATTTAAGAATTAGTTTGTCTCATGAAATTAACACCTGAAATGAAAGAAACTTACATTATGAATTAAGGTTGTCATAAAGAAATAATCAGTCTCTTTGGGATGTGGGGAAAAAAATCTGACATACATATGTATATTTAAAATTAATCAAAATGTTTCTGCATAGGAAATAGGGGAACATAGAATTCATAGAACCTTAGGTGAACAGGCTGCATTCAGTTCAGTGATGGTCATTCTCTGGTCTATCTCTTATGAACATCTAACTGTACAGCAAATGATTACTTCATAGTAAAAAAAAAAAAAAATCAACACCAAGATATGGGATTTGGATTAAGACAGTAGGTAAGAAATGAACTTGACTAGGGCCGCCCGGTGGCACAGCAGTTTAGTCTGCGCTTGGCGGCCCCAGGTTCGCAGGTTCGGATCCCGGGCGCCCGCCGACGCACTGCTTATCAGCCATGCTGTGGCGGCGTCCCATATAAAGTAGAGGAAGATGGGCACGGATGTTAGCCCAGGGCCAGTCTTCCTCAGCAAAAAGAGGAGGACTGGCGACGGATGTTAGCCCAGGGCTGGTCTTCCTCACACACACACACAAAAAAAGAAATGAACTTGACTGTTCACATACTAGGACAGAGGCAGTCATCAGAACTGACACTGGAATCCTCCGTGAATTGGTGGCAATGCACAGCTGGTGAAAAAAGATGGGTATTTATACTTTATACCACGAAATAGGAATCCCAATCTAGGAGGAAAGAAATAGTGCCAACTCACTTAGAATAACATGTTAGGGAGAAATGGGTCATGATTCTTCACGTAGACCTGTTCTGCTGTTTACTATTAGACATAACACACCAGTACGCTCTTTGGAGACAAGAAGTCAGCACTGTGGGGGCCGGCACAGTGGCGCAGCGGTTTAGTCGCGCTTGGCAGTCCGGGGTTCACGGGTTCGGATCCCGGGCGCCTGCTGACGCACTGCTTGTCAGCCATGCTGTGGCAGCATCCCATATAAAGTAGAGGAAGATGGGCACGGATGTTAGCCCAGGGCCAGTCTTCCTCAGCAAAAAGAGGAGGATTAGCAATGGATGTTAGCCCAGGGCTGGTCTTCCTCACAAAAAAAAAAAAAAAAAAAGCCAGCACTGTGGAATGGGGGATTACTGATAGAATCCTAAAAAAGCAGCTTCAGAAATGTTTCTGCACGTTCCTATCATGTGCTTTTTCTACCACCCACCTACCTCCACCCCAAAAAATAAGATTTATTATTGAACTAAAATACTTTAAAACCTATTTTAAGTTACTATAATCATTTTCATACACCTTAATATCTTTTCTATTGTGCTTACCTAGTATTCAAAAACTAAATAAACTTCTTATTGATACTCCTTGACAAAGAACTACATATTAGAATTTGCATTTTCTATACATTAGTATTGAATATCCTAATAAATTTGGGTTTATTTTTAGCTTTATTTTTGAATTAGGCTTTTAGGAGGACTCTAAAATTTAAGACTTGACAAAGTGCTTTAATACAAAATGGTATGTTAAAAGTTTCTCCAAATTCTATCCCTATTAAGCAATCAATATACTAGAAATTTGTCATTATAATTTCTAAGACTTGAACAATTTCCAACACATGCTTTAAAGTGTTTACTTTTACTTAAAAAGGGAAAAGAAAGCTTTTAATAAAAAATTAGAATTAGAAAAAATTAGAATATCTTAAACACTGTAAACTAATATACTCATCCCTGCAGCAAACAACCTATTCTCAAGGTGAAAATGCAGTGCCACCTGTTGGATAAGAGTGTACTTCTCTCTTGTAAATCTTTTAGAATGGAAAATTTCAAATCTATTCGGAAGTGGAAAGAACAGTATAAGGAAACCCTGTGTAGCATCCATCTTCAATAATTATATCAACTCATGGCCAATCCTGTTTCATCTATACTCTCATTCAATCTGTCCCCACCTCCCAATTTTGAAAAAAATCCCAGATATCACACATCATTTAAAGAAATGAGATCCATGCTAAGCCATCAATATTTCTTTTCTTTGGGCACCATGTATATGAATGCAGTCGTCAATGTATGTGCATACGTCCTCAAGCATTAAGTATGGGAATGAAAAAAAAATGCTGTATCTTAAGCATATCCATGAAATTTAGTATCTTTCTCCAAGAGAGACAGAGAGAGAGAGGGAAAGGATCTCATCTGAGTATCAAGGGATTGGTGTTTTAACCCTAGTCCAGCTACCATTCATCAAAAAATGTAATCTCCCAGTTTCTTCATGTATAAGGTGGTGGTACTAGAATTATAAGATTTTTTCCAATTCAAAAGTTCTGAAATTTTATATTGATTTCACATTATAAGTAAACTTAAGCACATGGAAAGGGTCATTCATAAGCAATTTGTTTTTTTAAGTTGATTTTAAAACCTTATAAATACAATAAAAATACAAAAACAAACACATGAACAGGAGAAACTTATATACCATTTGTAATCTCATCCATACTATTTGCAATATAAAACGCACTTTTTAATTCCTTTTGTGAACTTATTATTCCAATTGGTATCTTTTAAAAATAATAAAATATAGATAAATCTTATCTTTAAATCCTCATGTGTCATGTATCCTTATTTAAAGGACTTTTGGGATACTTTCATAACTAGATCCTCTAATGAAGTCTAGAATGTTTTATAGCAAATACTGTTTTCAAGAACTAAAAAGAGGAACAAATTATAGAATATAGTTATACTATAGTAACATGCTCCAGAAAAATCCACAGGGTTCAAATAAATCACAGTCTATGTCAAAATAACAACAGCATTAAGTTCTTTAAAAAGTACCAAGAGAATTAAAAGATTATAACCTCAGGAACAGGGGTTATAAGTTAAAAACAAATTATTCAATATATTTTTTTTCAGCATAAAGGAAAAACCTTTATGTTGGAACCTGTGAAATGCATAAAATAAATAGATTTTTTTCATTATGGGATTTCATTTTTAAGTCTCTTGCAAGTACTAATCAGGAAAGTTGCAAAGATAATAAACATACTATCTTTAGATGATTCCAAATGTTGTGATACCTCTTGCTTATATATTATTCCCTCAGCTAGATTACAACTCCTATAGGTTACAATGTGTATTTTATCCGCCAATATCACAGATTATTAAAGCTGATCTGGGGAATATTATTAAAAAAACAATATAAGGAAACTAAACAGAATGGTACATATTAAAAAGGAAAATAATTATGTCAGATATTGTTAAAATACATCTGTGAAGAGTGAACAGCAAATAATACCTGGTCAACAATTCAAATTTATTCCCGAGAAAAGCATACTCAATATTTATTCTTTAATCTCATTTAGTTAAAATATACATTTACTAATACTATCCAACTTTTAATTACCACTTCAACTGGGAAAGTTGAAGAGGAAAGAAAAAAATTAGATGTTCAGATGTTCTTTAAATCTCATCTGGGCCCAGAGTTTAATATTAGTATTGATCAATTTTTTTTTCAGTTCTCCATTGGTGCCCATTTAGATCCTAAAGTCAGGATGCATGGTATATTCACACTTGAACGTATTTGTTTTTTTCAATTAATACATAAATCCAATCAGAGTATATTTTGATCATCTGGTGTTGCATGGCGGGGCGGTGCTGGCTTCTTTCATTACTTATTTATGCGGAAGATGTTTTATTCCTCATATTATGTGGAAGGTTGGATACTAGTTGTGTGTGTGTGTGTATACAACTGATCAATTTTTTAAGACATAATCTAAGGAGATAGAAATTAATGGATTCGAGTTTTATTTTTCCCATTTTCTAGTCAATCTATTTAAAATCACCATAAGAAGTAATATGACTTGGAGGAGAAAAGGGGTGAGTGAATTGATTCACAAACTGGATGACCACTTTCCCAATAATGAAGAGTTAACTATAACACAGCGGGAGCTTAACAGATTTCAGTTTCCTCCATATAACAAGTTGTTAAATTTTAAACTCTCTTGAACAATTATTATCTATAATCTGCCCACAGATTAATTTATTTCCCAATTTCATAACTGTGATTTGATTAGCCCCTTCACAGGAACAAATGCGAACCTCTAAATGCACAAAGAATGGAAAGATATCCCACACCCTCTGCACTCACTCTCGGTCGGTTGTGATGAACGCAACAGTTCTGGAATTACTTTCAGGCATTCATTGTACTGTATGCTCCCAACAAAGCAGGGACAGGCCTCCTTCTGATGACTTAAGTATCAGAGTTTCTGTCTCAGGACTACACATGAAGGTTCTATTTTTGTACTACCACTCTCTTCTGTCACTGTGGTTTTTTAAAATTTCACACAAACTGTGTTTCTATAAAAATATCTAATTAAACTGTACTGGAGACAACCAAAACCAAACTTCTAAAGAAAACGTACTTAGTGGTCAAAAGGTACTTCCTGACCTCTAAACATTAAACATACTGTACTTTGTCCCCCTGTACTGAAGTTACAGCAACTGATCACGTAGTACCGCACATGCTACTAATTATGCACTTTAATAAGAGCATTGTAACTTGCAGAGGAAAAAGCCTCTCACACTGTGCTGGCTCTCGATCTCCTCGTGCTTCTGCTGCAGGGCTTGGGAAGCCCGGATGGAGTCTCCAATCCCCCACTGGGCTCTTAGTTGTTCTGATCCAGGCCCTTCAAGCCAGTTCACAACCTATAAATGGAAGTTGAGATGAAATATTAAAATAAGCAAAAGCTTTTCAAACGTTCATTCTAATTGGTTTTCCCCTTCCAAAGTTTCTCAAGTAGTTTTTATTTAAATTCTTTAAATCCTATTGTATAAGCAGATGTTTCTTTTGGAACCATGCAGCTGTAATGTGACAACTTTTCCAAAACCTAAATTTGAAAGAATGCACACTGTAGCACCTTAGGCTTTCAGCTATCTGATCATCTCCCAGGCTAAAAGAAATCCTGAATGCTCCTATAAGAGAAGATTATAAATTAACTTACAATGGTAAGAAAATCAGAGAACTGTAGAATTTAGAGTTGGAAGGGACATCAGAAATGACATCGATCAAATTTTTTATCTAACACTTAAGAAAATTGAGTTTCAGAGAGATTAAATGACTTGCCCAAGGTAACATAAACCCTTATTAAAAAACTAGGACTAAAAGCCATGTGTCCTGACTCATAGTCTAATGCTGTTCCCAAAGCATTGATAAAACTGAATGAATTAATTGATTAACTAATATAAAGTTAAAATACTATTTTTCTCACTTTGAAACGAAAATTAAAAACTAACTGTAGAAGTATACTTCTGCAATACCCTCTAGGGATCTTCTCAGGATCAACTAAACATTCAGACCAGACCCACAAGACCACCTGAGGTCCCATTAGCACCAGTCTACTCAGAAGGACATGGGGTGGGGACTAGTTTGCCAGAACAGCAGCATCGGGCATTTCTCGTCTGCTGAGTCCCTGAAGCAGTCCAGCAGTTCAGGTGTAAGGAGATGAGAGCCATATAGGACAGATGTGGGAGACACTGTGGCATCAAAACCTCCTAACCGCAGGGGTCATGCTCGTTATAAAAGTCACTGAACTCAAGGATGCCCAGAGTCACGCGTTCCATCAAGTATTAACAGTTCTCACAATCCAGATCCAGAATAATTTTTACTATAAGCAATGTTGCCTAGTAACATAGTTGACATTCCAGTTTTTATCAGGTTTTCAGGGAAACAAAGCTAGATAGTTAAGCAAAGATCAAATTCTCAGGAAGAAGGAGAAAGGGTTTAACTCTTTACCCATAGACATATATATTCTAAAACTACACAGACACAGTGAAGTAATTTTAACAGAAAAAATAATATTATCAAGCTTTGCCTGTTATTAAGTTAGAATAAGCAATTCAACAACAGATGTATGGTTATGCCCTAAATCTAAACTTAGGATAGCTTTCAAGAGGGGAATGAGGGTGTCTGTGCAGCATAAAAGTATAGACCCAGTGGACAGACAGGCCTACCTTAGAACTTCATAACAGAGTATCGCAGATCCATAGTGCATTTCTGTTATTACCAGGTTAAAACATATTCATTTTAAAATCTAACAGTTTGTGTAATTTTTAGTAATTATATGAAAGTACCACATCATAGAGAAAAATCATGTATATTTCCTTCCATTAATTTTTCACATGCATTGCGTTTTCATGTTACTCCAGATTTAAGTGCTACAGCCAATTCTCATATAGTACAAGTAGTCTCTCTCCCGTTTTTCACTTAACATTACACTATAATACTATAATGATTTTCCATGTGGCTACAGCTATTATAATTTTCAATGGCTGCCAACCTCTTTGTTAAGAAGGCCAGCCTCCTTGCCTGCCTGCCTTCTTCCCTCCCTCCCTTCCCTCTGTCCATGTGCAACCAACCCACTCACTCATCCTTATTAAGCACTACGTAGATAATGTACTACACCTCAACCATTATACCTGCTTTCAAGACTCCAATTCTCTATTGTTGGGTATGAATTACTTAGAATTTCCACCAATTCTAAGTAATTCTAAGATGAACATATATACGTAGCAGTTTTACATAGCATTTCTTTCCTGAAATTCTGTATTGTTTTCCTAGGAAAGGTTTTCAATAGAGATCTTGGGTCCAACGATGATGTAATGTTAATGGCTGTTAGTATACACTATAAAATTGCTCTCTAAAACACTTGTTTCTATTTGAAACAGCCGTAATGAAAGTTTTAACTGAGAAAACCTTTGTAAGGTATACAAACTGACCACTGCTTTTAAAATACTTCCACCAATTGAAAAACAGAAATCTCTCCAGGTAAATACTAGTGAGATTGAATAAATTGCAAATGTTTGCCTACTAAAAGTATATGACCTTTTTTTCACCCATTTATGTTCTAGTATTTTAAATATTAATATGTTCTCAGCTTCCACCTTCTCTTTATAAGATTTTAATACTAAAGAGCAAAAACTCAAAAACAAAAAAAGTCAAAGTATTATTTTTGACTCATTGGAATAGCCTTAAACACTACAACTTTCTTTGCTAAGCTCTGTTTTCAGCGTCCTAAGTTCATCTGCAAACCCCTATTGTCAGGTGTTCTTTAGAATGGAATGCTTTGTTCCTCAACATCTCTACTTTCTCTGCTTTAATCTTGTGTATGAGCTGTCTTTGGAGGGTACTAGGGGACTAGGCTCCTGTTTCTCTCTGTTAGCCTGTGGAAAGTATCACTCTTTCACAGAAGAGACGGATGAAATGTCAGGTCTGGAGAAAGCACACGGCATGAGCGTGAATTCTGACTCTGTTCCTATTAGTTGAACAACTTTGGCCCATCATCTTGAAAATGGTGTTAATCGTACAGGGCTGTTGTCAGGATTATACCAGTCATTATATGTAAGGCACTCAGCACAGCAGATAACTAAGAATTGTTAGCCTCTTTGCTTTCCCCACTTTTACTAAAGAAAAAGGCCTCGCTCCTTCTGTCTATTCACTCTTTATAAAGTTGGTCTCACATCTGCATTTTACAGTAAGATCCCTGGGTTTCTTAAGGAAGTTTTTGAACTATTTTATTCAACTGTTTATTCTTTAAAAAAAGAAATAAAAAGAGTAAGTTTTAAGGAAGCTTATGTAAACATTTTGAAACAATTTTCTATTTCCTTTTTGGGACTTAACTGCTTCTCATTTATTAACGTATTACAAACATGGATATAGGAACCGATATAAAATGGCTTTTAAGTATTGTAAATGATTACTATAATTAATTATTTCATTAGAAATATCTAAATCCTAAAAATAAGGGTGGAATGAAAGCACCTCAAAACTTTTTAACTAATTAATAATATCTTATATATTATTTTTAAAAACCTAAGACAACATTATTTAAACATTTAAACCTTGATTTTAGAATACTCTAGAAACAAAAGAAACAGGTTAATATAAATCATGATAACTAGGGAAAAATAATTCATGAAATCTTCGAAGAATCATAAATTTGAAAAGAAATTTTAAATAAAGCAAAGATATCTCCTTGGCGCAAAAAACCAGTTACGTAGTCAAGTGCATATAGTTTTAATGTATGCTGAAAGTAATTTTCCATAGTTTGCAACATCAGTAACGTAGACACAGTAAATGTATGACTATTTCTAGTAAAAATGATGCAAATTGAGGTTGATGCCCCAGTAAACAAGTCTATTTAAATGCATTAATGATGGTGGTTTGCCAAACTAGGTTAAAAATTTAATTTCAATCAGGACACCTTGCTCAGTCAATCTGAATATTAACTTATTGCAAAAATAGTTCCATGCCCAATCCATATCAATGTGACCCCTCAAATGGTTACATTTATATGCAAAGTATAACCTTGGAGATGTGCTCTTAAAATCTACCATGACAATATTTGCAGAGGCCAAAAATGCCTGTGACTATCCACCATTCTTTCCTGACCAGGCTGATTTCTAAAGACTGCATGAGAGAATATCTGAAAGTATGTTAGGTCAAACCAGGCAGAAGGGCATGTCAAGTAAATGTCAAGCATCTGACCCGGAGAAAGAATCTGGGGAACTAGGAACACAGCCTCCAGCTGTATACTTATGCAACTCAGAGTATGTCCTATTTTGCATCTATGGTTCCTTTCTACAAAGGAAGAAAAACACATGGATGATTCTAGAAATAACATTTGCAATGCTGGCAGTGAGAATAACATGATAGCATATTTCAGTGACATGGCATTGTCTCCTACCCAGAAGCATGTGAAATTTAATTTTTAAATGCAGCAGCAGCAGCAGCATGGTCTGCATAGCAACATGATGTCTAATGCTACCGATCTGAACTGTGGGGAATAAATGACTGATAACTATAATCGTTATTACTTATATAGTTTATCTATTAGAGCTATTGATTTCTCTTTACATGATGTTTTAGTAGAGAAAGAAATTTGGAAAAATTCAATTTTTACTAATTTAACATAAGCGGAGATAGTCAACTCTATGATTATCTTCATATAAACAAAATTTTTTTTTATTTTCCTCAAATTTGCAAGACTGAAGACAGTATAGTTTATGTTCTGTGTATGCTGACATGATCAATATATGTTACTATATAGCTAAATTTAAGTAATCATTTTGGCAAGGGAAATAGATGTTTCCCTAAAATGTGACCTGTGAAAAACAGTACGGGAACCATTCCATGATGAATATTAATGTTCTAACTAATTCATGAGTAATGCTCATAAAAAATTTGAATTGTAATGAAGTTTATTTGTTTTTAACAATAATCTCATCAACATCATCATAAATATCACATCATCATCTCCCTTCTCTAGTTTCTTTCTTTTTTATCCAATTGAGCTGGTGCATCATTTCAAAGACACATTTGCCAATACGTTAACTGCTTTGCCCCCTATTTATCAGACCTATTGATCCCATGAAGCAAAGCACAAACACTGGATGAATCCCATCACCTATGTTCTTTCTCTGTGCCTGCACCTCAAGAGCCAGCCACGAATTGACAGGGTCACACAAAAGGCCTGATAGTTTCCACCATAAATTCAAGATCAACACTATCTAAAAATAGAACTACATTTCTGTGGAAATTCCACTCTTCCAATCCCCACAAAGGAAATTCTGAATCATCCTCACTCCATTTAAACCTCTAATTCTTTTCAACCACCACACTCCTACCCTGCCTCCAAACCTGTACCACCACACAGATGACCTTTGTCTCTTACTTTCCAAAAAAAAATAACACATCACACAGGAACTCCTTCCTCTTCCTGATGCCTGACTGTCATGTGGAGGAACCTCTGGAGTCATCCTACCCATCCTTCCTCCTGCTACAATGGAGGAGTTCTCCCTCTTTCATTCTAAAGCTAACCTCTTCAATTGTGCTTTGGAGTCCACTCCCTTCACTTTGTCAGGAACTTGATAGTATTAATTATTCTTTCTCTCTGTATATTCAGTCCCTCCCTCCAAATAGATACTTCCCACTACCCTTTAAACTTCTTACAGTTTTCCATATTATTAAAAAAAAAAATCTATACTTGAACCCTGATGTGGGCTAAATTGTGCCCCTCCCCAAAATCCACATGTTGAAGCCCTAACCCTCAGTACTTCAGAATGTAACCATATTTTGAAGATAGGGTCTTTAAAGAGGCAATTAAGTTTAAATGAGGTTATTAGAGTGGGCCTTAACCTAATATGACTGGCATCCTTAGAAGGAGAGGAAATTTGGACAAAGACAGACACAGAAGGAAGATGATGTGAGGACACAGGGAGAAGATGGGCAACGACAAGCCAAGGAGAGAGGCCTGGAACAGATCCTTCCCTCACTGCCCTCGGAAGGAATCAACGCTGCCAACGCCTAGATCTTGGACTTTTGGCCTCCAGAACTCTAAGGAAATAAATTTCTGTTGTTTAAGCCCCCTAGTCTGTACTTTGTTACAGCAGCCCTAGCAAACCAATACAACCTCTCTGCTCCCACTTCTAGACATTGCTCTATTTCTCATCTTTCCTTCAAAGACAAAGTTCTCAACGAGTTGTCTATATTCAACGTCTCTTTCATCACACCTCACTCTCAATTCCTGAATTCACTCCAGTGTGATTCTGGCCCTGCCACTCCATGCCCTAGGATCATCGATGACCTTGATCTAGTGCATTCTATTGGACATGTTAAGTCTTTCTCTTATGCAGTCTTTCAGCAGCATTCGACAAAGTTTCCAACTTCTTCCCTGAAATGCCTTCTTCCCTTGGCTTCCACAAGACAGAACTCTTCACACTTTTCTTCTTCATCTCTCACCAATCTTCCACTGCCTTCTTTTCAGGAGTACGCTCCTCTATTTCATCATTAAATGCTGGAGTTTATCAAAGCTCAGTTAAAAAGCCCTCTTCTCACCTACGCTCAGCTCTTTCCTTGGCCAACACACATCACATCAATGCTTTTAATTACCATTCATTCACAGATTACAAACAAATATGTCACAAGCCTAGACTTCTCTGATTTCTGGACCTGTTCAGGACTACCCTTCTATATCTTCTCTTAGATGTCTCAAAGTCACCTCAAATTCAACACATCTAAAATCAAACTCATGATTCTCCACACCCTTTTCCACTCACACATAAACCCAAACCCTGTCCAGTGTTCCCTAATTGGATAATACCACCATCCATCAAGCCTTGCAAGCCAGAAAAATGATTCATCTCTGATATCTTCTTCTTTCTCACCCTTACTCCTACTACTCTCCTTCTTGTGACTAGGCATGGTTGCAATTTTACAACTATTTGTGTAATTATGTAATCATGCACCATAGAAGTGGGAACCATGTCAATTTTACTTACCATTATATTCCACCTAGCACAATGACACACTATTGTAGACATTCATTTTTTTGAATGAGCAAGCAAATAATAGATATTAATAATGAAAACTCATTATATCCCAAGCACTAAACATTTTATAAAAATTATCTTCATTAATCCTTGTAACAGCCTTATAAAGTAGGTATTATTATTACTGTTGTTTTTGTTATTCTCAGTTTACTGAGAAGGAAGCTAGGGCATCGAGAAGTTACACTTCCTTCCCAAGATCAGACAAACTGGAAGTGGTAGAAGATTATCTGGGTGATTTGTATACCACTGTGCTATTCCATCTTTATGGTTTTCAAAGATACTCTCAAGCTACTTGGCTAAAGCTTACCTGGGTTTAATACAAGGTATCTTTAACTTACAAGTATATTACATAGAAAAAGTTATATATAACTAATGTACGCTCAGAAATCCTCAGTTTACATGTGGTTACCATGAGATAAAGCCTAAATCCTTTTGCTTAGAATTCAAGATCTTCCATGATCCAACTTCTTCCTTCCTTTCAAGCCTTTTTCCCCATGACACCCTGATACTCTAGTCAAGGGTCAGCAAACTACAACCTACAGGTCAATTCTGGCCTACTACTTATTTTTGTAAATAAAGTTTTATTGGAGTACAGTCACACATTTGTTTACATAATGTCTAAGCATTACAATGGCAGAGTTAAACAGCCACAGCTACAAGAAAACTGTAGGGTCCACAAAGCCAAAACATTTACTATTTGGCTCTTTACAGAAAAAAGTGTGCCAAGAAGTAAACTAGACTTCTAGACTAGAGTCTACTTCAATGAAAATAAATACAATAGCTCCCATTAATCAAGTGCTGGGTTCTTCCAACAAACCTTTCAAAGGGATCTTATTACCCTGTTTTAGTTAACAAAAGAAGGGAGGAAGGGAAAGAAAGAGAGGAAGGGAAAAAAGAAAGAAGGAGCTCAGATTGAGGCTCAGGTGAGTAAAAAATGTGACCGTGATCACATAGCAAATAAGTGGAGGAATTGGGATTCAGATCATGCTCACGGACCATGCTCTATGACTCAAAGGCCAAACACTTCCCATGGTGCCTGTTGCTTGCTTTTTCCTCAACAGAGCTTGGGATTTCAGGCTGCTATTATTTATTCAAGCTCTTCTTTCTCCTCTACAAAATGCCAATTCTCCTTTAAAACTTAAAGGAGGTGCCTGGTGAAATCTTACACATTCTTGGAGGACAAGCTTAAGTGCTACCTCCTCCACTAAGTCTTCCTAGATTACCTGCAACCAAAGGAATTCCTTCTATAAATGCCCACAGCACTTCAGTCATGCCCTTGTAACACTTAACACTTTCTCCCTCAAAGCTTAATGATAGCAAAAACCAAGACTACCTTTACATCCTGTTGAAAACATGGCAGATTGTCTTCCACATAAGAAGTACTTAATAAACACTTATCTAAGGAATGAATGAATCTAGACGAAAACACTGAGACATTTCTCATCTGGATTTTTAAAATATTTAAGATTGATTTCTTAATAATTCAATGGATGAAAATCCAGAATGTAGTCTAAATAACAGAGATGTCTTCCTTTGTATTTATTTTTAGTATTTTTAGTCTACTTATAAAAATCAATTTTAAAAGGAACTAAAAATTCTTAAGTATTAAATACATTTCAAGTTTTCTATGAGTATCATAAAATAATGAAATTTAATATTACAATTACTTATATTCATGCTACTATTTTGCTAGGATAGAAAAACTCTTCATAATGCCCAAATTAACCAAAAAAAAACCTAACTTATTAGAAATTAAGAATAAATCAAATATCAATAATAAAATGTTACTTATTGCAAGACTACACTGAGAACACAGATGGTATTTCCAACAACCAGTTATTTTTAAAGTTCATTCTGATAGGGTGAGCTGAATGCTCAATGTCGTCACTGTAGAAATAATATAATTTTAATGCAAATACTATTTGTAAAAATATACATAATTAAAAATAGTTTGAGTCTGGTTTGATATGTCTAAGGTTCTCTATGTAGTGTAAAAAAAGGCTTACTATAAAATCAGTTACAGAGTAGAAATTATTTTAAACAAAACCTCAACGTTTAGAATTTAAAAAAGCTAAGTGTATTCAAATCAGACACCTACCTGCATCACCTTCTGCTGAATCTCTTCTAACTGTGTGCGCTTACTACGCCGCCTACAAACTTCCTGGTAGCGGGTATATTGCTCTCGCAGTGAATCTAATAATTTCATAACCTGTGGCTGTGCAAGCAGTTCATCATCCATAGGAGACCATGAGACCCCTCCATCCGAGCCATTAAATCGACGCTGCTGTAATTCGGATAACAATTCATGCCCTTTACGAATGAAAGATACTTATAATTAATATCCACAAAGAAATATAATTCTTACTTCTCAATCTTCTCAATTCTAGTCCCTTATTTTTAGAACCTATCTGCCTATATGTCTACCTACCTACCTACCAGGTCATTGGTACAGGCATAGCTCGTTTTAGTGTGCTTTGCTTTATTGTGCTTCATAGATACTGTGTTTTTTACAAGACCCTCCACCAGCAAAAAGATTACAGCTCGTTAAAGGCTCAGATGATGGTTAGCATTTTTTAGCAATAATGTATTTTTATATTAAAGTGTGTACTTTTTTTTAGACATAATGCTATTGCACACTTAGACTACAGTATAATGTAAACATAACTTTTATCTGCAATGGAAAACCAAAATATTTGTGTGATTTGCTTTATTGCGGTATTTCCTTTATTGCCGTGGTCTGGAACTGAACCCGTAATATCTCTAAGGTATGCCTGCACTGAAATGCAATTTTTAAATTTCTATAGAAAAACTGCATGCATGCATATATATGTACATACATATACTATATAGTATAATTATATGCTATATCACAAATATATATATTATATATACTACACTATATAGTAAATATATAGTATTTATGGTGCATATATATATATATTCTATATCTACCTATTTACCTATCTATCACATTCTTGTTAGTGGTGGATTCATTACTGAGGATACTGTGCCAAACAATCCTCTTTCCCTGTGAGCACAATTACACTCTGGGATTTCTGTCTGATGGTACTAATTAGTATGTTCTGTCTGCTGGTTCAAATTAATATTAAGCAATATGTTGTAGGATTTCAGTATTTATCCATAGCCTTAATCCTAGAACCTAAAAGAAAAGCTCACAGCGTAAAAAGGCATGATTAAAGGAAGAAAGTTTTATTATTATTATTACAAAATAATATTTAAATAATCTCTATTTACAGGAATCTCTACAACATATTAACTGTGAATCATGAGGGGCCATACTAAGGTAAGAACTGCATCCAAGGTTATTCAGTTAGAGCAAACGGGTAGAAAACCCACTCACGCATGAGAAATTAAAACTGCAGAATGTGCAACATCTAAAGCTATAAGTGTATTAACAATTTTAAAAGTGAATAAATTGCAAATTGTTTTTCTGGGATAATATTATTCCAATTATTATTTAGGGGCTAAAAAATATGCAGATATTTAAATTCTCTTCTCTTTATATTTACTCAGGAAAATGTTCTAAATTGAAATGGCTTTCAGTATACAGAAACAGAATCTTATGTTTTATTATTATATTTCTAAAAAATATCCAAGATTGTTCTAAACCTTTCTACTTTATACTCTTTTTATCCCTACTTTAAGAGTTAAGAGCATATAAAAAAGGACTTAGTGGCATATAAAAATAATTTTGAATTACAAATTTAAAAAGCTTTTTAATTCATTGGCTTAAGCAGCTTTCAAAATGTTAAATATAAACATGGAATTAAGTTTTAAACATAAAGCAGTATTTTTACTGATAGTCTACTTACCTTCTAAACATGTAGTAATTCAGAGATTACAATTATTTCTTTGTTCTCTAAGGAAATAAAATCTATATCATACTGAAAACTTAGGACAACTGAGTCAATACAATGAAGATATACAAAGAATTTATTTCTTTACTCTTCATTACATTTTGTAATTGGAAGAACATCTATTTTAAAGATTTATGCAAAGTCTATATACATATACACACACATGTTCTTTATATGTGTGTGTGTGTGTGTGTATGTATTCATAAAAGCCATTAAAATAGGAACACATTTATTTTTTCTACTTTCACAACTGTTACCCTTAATGTTTTCCTTGTGGATACCATTTCCATTAGAGAAGCGGCACCGTATAATGATTTCAAAGACCATACTTGGAGATAAAAGTGCCTTGCTTCAAGTCCCAACTCTAGCACTAATAGTTGTATAACCTGCAAAAGTTACTGAACCTTCTTATGCCTCAGTTTCCTCATCTTAAAATTGGGATGATAACAGCACCTACTTCACTGGTGGTGGTGAAGGATAAATCAGTTAACATATGTCAAGTGCTTAGAACAGTGCCTGGTACACAGTGGGATTAGAATTATGAGCTATTACTAGAAAAATATATTAGAAATTAAGGTATTTTCATTTAAAAGAATTCCAATGTGCTCTCCTAGAATTTGTGAAACCACTACTTGAGATATTTGGGCTGGAATATACATGTGCAGCACTGAACACACACTACTTGCAAGGCCATTGCAAGGCGCTAAGTGTTGCTACACAGATGACTAAAACAGTGCAGCTAGTGGCTTTGGATTTAGACCTGTTTTTAGTGCTGTGGTGACAGAGCTTAATAGTTACTGGATCATGAGCAAGTTGTTTTATACATCTAAGCCTTGGCTTCCTCACATGTAAAACAGAGAAAATAACACTATCTCAAGAGGTTGTTAGGAGAATGAAATATGAAAATACATAAAAATACAATGCTAGAACATGATGAGTAATCAACAATCCTCATAGCAACCCAATGAAATAGAAAATTTTATCTCCATTTCACAGATAAAGATATAAATCCAAGTATTTCAAGGGAGAGAGAGTTTATTTATCATTATTAATAATTTTTTTTATTCTGTAGAGTATATTAAAACACTGTTAGGTAAATCAAAGAGCAGTTTGAAAAATTTCCCCTGAAGTTTCTACCAAGTAATACATGCTCAATCAATGTTTATTTCATAAACTAATCAATATATGATAGTTATTGGATTATGATTATCACTGATAAACATGTCTTTTTATCTTACCTGTCTGAAGAACTGTTTCAGGATCAACCGAGGGAAGAAAGTTTAAGTCGACAGATCTGGAAAGCACCAAAAGAGTAATATGTTTTGTTTTTTGGTAAGGAAGATTAGCCCTGAGCTAACATCTGCTGCCAATCCTCCTCTTTTTGCTGAGGAAGATTAGCCCTGAGCTAACATCTGTGCCCATCTTCCTCTATTTTATACGCGGGACGCCTGCCACAGCACAGCTTGATAAGCGGTGTACAGATCCATGCCCGGGATCCAAACCTGCGAACCCCAGGCCGCCGAAGCGGAGCGCGCAAACTTAACCACTATGCCACCGAGCCGGCCCCCAAAAGAGTAATTTTTAAAAGCTGTATTTCCATCCATAAAACTTAAGAAAATCCTTCATACATACATATAAAACACGGGCACACAAGTATGAACATCTGAAGCATACTATTCTACCATGCTAATTTCTCTTAAACATTAGGAAGTCCATTAGAGATAATCAAATACTAGTAGCCAAAGAAATGTCTACATGATAAATCACAAAATATACTACTTGGAAAAATAGTTTATTATTATTAATTATAGTATTATTTCAAATATATTAAAGAAATCCATTTTAGTATTTTTCCACTGGATATGTTTCCAAATGAAGTTTGTAACTATATAAGAACTCAGAAATATAACATTAAAAATGCATGCAGCCATCCTCCAATCAAGTTCACTTCTCTACAGCAAGCCTTTGAGAGCTGCAAGCATTCTCTCTGATATTGGTGTGTGTGCGTGCACGTGCATGTATGTCCTGTAGCAGCTGTACTCTTGTCCCTGTGCTAATTATGTTTCTTTTGCAGTTGGACTATGGCTTTTATTGTCATAAACACTTATGGGAAGTAGAAGATGAAGGAAAGAGGGTACAAGGCAAATCAAAGCCTAGGACCATCCATGCTGCTGTAACTGATAGGTCTTGCTCTAAATCTTTCACTTTTGTCAACTGGTCTAGGCCCTGACCTCTTCTGGACCCTAATTGCTTCCTGAGGATTGACATTAAGAAGGTGATGAAAATTTGCAGAAGAGGCTTTATTCTGGGGTTTAAAAGAGACTAAGCAATTAACACTTGAGCTCCTTGGGGAGTGCCTGCAAATACGAGACTTTACGTGATACTTCACGTAGTCATACAAGCCAGCATTTCCCAAAGTGTTTCCCAAAACACTGAACAAAGTATTATTAGGTGCAGAAAAAGGGGTCCCATTGGCATGTAAGTACAGAAAGTTCTTAGGAAGCAACTAAACAGTTTCTTTACTGCAATGCTTTCTCAGAAGTAAACTGTAAATGTTCTAGTCATTCTCATACAGGGTAACATAGTAAACAGCATTAAACTCTATGACCGTGAATTCATTTTCTTCAGGTTTAGGATGTCTCTCCCAAGAAACAAACGTGACTTTAAGAAACATCCAACTTACTCTGCTGGACTACCCAGAAAACAAGAGGTTCAGCTAATTTTTGTCAAGTAACTCATGTAATATTTTCAATTCCTAAACCATAGCATATAAATGTGTGTGACATCTACACACACACATTTACATATTTACATATATGTAAATTTTTTACATTTTTCCATTTTTATATAGCATCTACAGGATAGTTATGTTCCTAAATGTCTGTTGTAACTTTAACTAGATTTACATTCAAACTACTTGTTTTTACATTTTTACTTTGTTTTAATCAAGATTTGGTGTTAAACTATGACCTTGTCACATCCTTCTTTACCTTATTAGCTCATTTAATTGATATGTGACTATATTTGGATTCACAGAATAACAAGATGCATTTTATCAAGGTTCCATTTTATTTGTGTCCCAGTTTTATTGAGATATAATTGACATACAGTACTGTATAACTTTAAGGTATACAATATGATTTGACTCATATATATTATGAAATGATTACCCCAATAAGTTTAGTTAGCCATCCATCATCTCATATAAATACAAAAAAGAAAAGAAAAAAGACGTTTTTTCCCTTATGATGAGATCTACTCTCATTACTTTCAAATATACCATAAACAGTATTAACTATAGTCATCATGCTGTACATTACATCCCTAGTACTTATTTATCTTATAAGTGGAAGTCTGTACTTTCTGAGCACCTTAATCTAATTCCTTCATCATATTTTTAAGTTCAGTTTCAAAAGTCATGGATGAGGATGAGTGTTGATTCTTTCAAATTTCCTAGTGAAAAATTACTATTCTAGTGGCTACTTTGTTATTAAGAGACCAGAAAGGGTTAATCTGCTTCCTAAAGTGCTTTTTATCTGGAGAGAGGGACTTGGCCTTTCAACAGAAAAAAAACACTGATAAGCTTGTAAAGTTCAATGGAAATCTGTTAAAAGGATAAACCTAGTAGTTATATTTAGACAATACAACTGAATAATTACTTCATCCAGTGTCATAAAACACTAAATTCTCCAAATTGAGCTCAGGGATATCACATATTTCACAAGGACAAGAGAAGTTCTACACGCCAGGCATTTAAGTGCTAATGTATTTAAATAAGGTTATAATAATTTTACTTCAAGCTGCAACCTTTTCCATATTCTTTACAAGCAAAGTAGAACTCTAAGAAGGTAGAAAATTGTTTCATTTTGAAAACATGTCCTTGCAAATGAATATTGTACACAACGTCAGAAAAAGGTAAATATATTACTATGCATCAAAAAAATGTCTTTTACAAAGCAACTTTGATTCAAATCAATAAATTTTATATGTAAAGCAAACTCTCACAAATTAAAAAATGAACTTAATTCAATTTTTGTACGTCAAGTTTGATTGAATGGAGACTTGCTTACCTTATTAGTTCTTTTAGCTTGCATTAACAATACAGGTGTCTTTTCTCAGATTAATCATAGCTTTGCTAGGGTAAAATTGGATGACACTAGTCACCTACCTTTCTTTCTCTTGCTGATTTCCTTTATCACTTCCATTGTTAATCAAAGCAAGTTCATCTAATAATGATGTAGACTCCTTTGTAAACTTCTCAAAAACCTACAATATGAGATTTTATTAATGTATTAAGAATAATCTTAAAAGTTAATATGTAGATAAGGATTTTCGGTTAAGAGCAATGGAATCAGCCAGGCAGGATTCCCTTTCTCTCTCTGGAAGTCACTTAGTACAATTCAAGCACCAGAGCACAATAGTGTACATGAGAGAAGATAAAATCGCTTCCTAAAACAATAAATAGTTTCAATGGATAATTTTTAAAATTTAAATACATTAAGAAATTATTTTTATTCTTCATTCCAACAAGTTTATTTTTATTCTTCTTGTTTCTTTGAGAAACATCTGCACCAATAACAGTTTTAATTACAAGAACGTTGTTTAGACCAGTTCTAACCCTCTACTACCTGTTATAGAACATTTCTTTTTGTTTTTCTATCACCAATCCATACTGGTTGCATGTAATAGTTACAGAGTTTTACACACAAGCATGTAACATAAAAATAAATTAGTTATAATTTTAACATGATTTCTTAAAATATTTCTAAAAAAGGATTTGGGCAAGTCTGTTTAAATGTTAAGTAATAAAGTGGACATTCATTTGTCTGATATCATTGTTCAATATGGTGGAAATAGAATTGGTTATACATTCAGAAATAACGAAAAATTCACTATTCTTCAATAAAATTAGCATATAATCTAAACTTGATTGTTCTTTTAGTCACCAGTAGTTTGATTAAACAATGTCATATTATACAGAGTAGCAGATTTCAGAAGTCTAGCCTGACAATGAAGATATATTTTCAGAAATGAAAATCTTAACCTGTCAAACTGCTCAACTCAAACTGATGTTTAAATATCCTCTCTGAAAATGGTATATCAACTAGATTACCTCTTAAGATATTATGATACTCTGTTATTCTCTTAAAAGATTTACAACTTTGACTAGTAATACTGCTATTAATGACAAAATAGCCAAAACTTGAGTGTCTGACTCCAGAATATTTGCTTTCGAGCATTATGCACTGTATTTTTTCATTTTTGTAAAAAGGAAAACAATCTATGTTTTAGTCAATTAAAATGATAAAGTAATCAAAATATGTCTTATATGTATATGTAATAACATTTTATCTCACTGTAATATACCAACCAGCCTCTTATTTAACCAGTCCATGTGATCATAGGTGAGACTCCCACCAAAATCTTCTGTTAACTGGCATGGTTCTATATAACGAGTCAATTTATTGGCAGACACTAAAATAACCTATAAAAGTAAAAAGAAAACACTTAGTAAGCCACCGTTAATGTCCATGAAAGTAACGAGGAGGTAAAATCAGGTTAAATATGCAATATTGTTTC
Source organism: Tapirus indicus (assembly GCA_031878705.1). Lineage (NCBI taxonomy): Eukaryota > Metazoa > Chordata > Mammalia > Perissodactyla > Tapiridae > Tapirus > Tapirus indicus. Next base: position 90,007,866 of record CM062926.1, read on the forward strand.
TAACATGATATATTATCAATTATTTAATTAATATAACAGCATTTAAAATCAACAAATTGTGGGTATCTGCTAGGAGATAAGCTATCATAAATCATTTATAATACCACATTTTAAAAAACAAGAGACATTAGCAGCTTAGTTGAAATAGTTTCAAAATTTTATGAATATTAATAATTTCTTGGTAATAAAAATCAATTTAATACAATGATGTATTCAGCAAATAATTTTCATATGGCCTTAAAATTAGCTAGGTACACTAAAATGATAAGCACAACTGAATAATAAGTCTGACAATCAAAAAAATTACACACTTTAAAGTTTCTCTAACATTCCTTTGTTATATATTAACAAAATATGTCTTCTAATAGTAAACTCAGAATAACATATACTAATATTTAATTTGAAAATCAGAACTAGAAAGTGGGGAGAAGGTCAGAGAATTCATAAACTTTAAACTTACATATGAAAATGATAATCTTTTAACTCTAAACTTTAAGAGATTTCAAATACAAATTATAGAAGGACCTGAGAGACCATTGTAGAGCTAAATAAAATTTCAATGAAGATATACGTGAATATAAAAAAAATATATCTGTGGGACAAAGATATTCAAATGGTAGTGTTAATGCAAAAATGATATATGTAGATTTGAATTTACAAAAAAAAACCGACTTGATAAGAAAAATGTGTCCAGCTGGGAAAAGCACTATTCCCACTCTAACTACAACAAAGGCCAGATAATCTACAAAATTAAAACTTTTCTGGACCTCCTCAGAGAGCTGAGGTCACAGAGAAATCTGTGTCTTAAAGTGAAGAGAGACAGGCACCACAGAGAGAAGGTTGGAAGGAGTGACACAAAGTGGCATGAGCCAATTTTGGGGATGATGGAACTCTTCTGTACCTTGACTGTGGTGAAGGATTTGTGACTACATGTGTTTGTCAAATCTCATAAAACTGTAGGCTAAAAGGGATGAATTTTACTGCATGTAAATTATATCTCAATAAACCTAACTCTGAAAAAAAAAAAGGAGGAGGACTTGTGGAGGAACTACCAGAGAAAGAAAAAAGGAAAGGAAAAATTCAAAAACACTTCATAAAACTATTAGGGACCGGCCTGGTGATAGAGCAGTTAAGTTCGTGTGCTCTGCTTTGGTGGCCCAGGGTTTGCAGGTTTGGATCCCAGGCATGGACCAACGCACCACGTGTCAAGACATGCTGTGCCGGTGTCCCATATAAAGTAGAAGAAGATGGGCACGGAGGTTAGCCTAGGGCCAATTTTCCTCAGCAAAAAGAGGAGGACTGTCAGCAGGTGTTAGCTCAGGGCTAATCTTTCTCACACACACACACACACACACACACAGAAGTTCATAAAACTATCAGATAAAAATGGATCCTAGGAGCCAGCCCAGTGACGTAATGGTTAAGTTCGCGCTCTCTGCTTTGGCAGCCCAGGGTTCACAGGTTTGGATCCTGAGTGTGGACCTACACACCGCTCATCAAGCCATGCTATGACGGTGTCCCACATACAAAAAACAGAGGAAGATTGGCACAGATGTTAGCTCAGAGACAATCTTCCTCAAGCAAAAAGAGGAAGACTGGCAACAGATATTAGCTCAAGGCCAATCTTCCTCACCAAAAAAAAAGGGGGGGGGAATCCTATCATAATTAGAGTTTATAACAAATTGCTATTGACAACAATACATTAAATGGAAATTAAGAGCCTTAAACATTTATATTAGAAAAGAAAGCCTGGTGAGTAAAGAGCTAAGGGACCTACCTAAGAAGCTAGGGGGTGGGGATAGAGGAAAACAATGGAATAAATCCAAAGAAAACAGAAAGAAGGAGGTGAGAAATTAAGAAATTAATACAGCTAAAAGTTGTTCCTCGAAAAGACTAAAATGAAATCAACTAATTTCTCATAAAATAGAACAAGAAGAAAAAAAGGCACAAACAAATAATAGTAAGAATTAAAAGAACACAGCTATATTGACAGCAGTGGTTAAAAGATAATATGGACACAGGACAATCTTGTGCCAATAACTACGCAAATTTAGAATAAATGGACCGATTCCTATAAAAAAGTGTAATTTATCAAAACTGACATGAGAATAAACAGAACACCTACAACCAATGAAGTGAAGTGGATCACTAGATTCTTTCCATTTTCAAAAATCATACTGTTACTGGTAGTTATAGTATTGGTATTCTGAGATTATTTGATGAGGAAGAAAGCAAATGATTAAAATGGGATATTCCAATTCTGCCATCCCTGATGTCCTTGAGAAAATGGAATTCTTGGGAAGGAAGGTGTGAGAGGGAAAAGTTACCCTTATGGTCTTCAATTTGAACTGGATGTATCAGTTTATTATTTTTATTTTTTGCTGAGGAAGATTCACCCTGAGCTAACATCCACTCCCAATCTTCCTCTTTTTTTTTGTATGTGAGCCACCGCCACAGCATGGTCACTGACAGACAAGTGGTGCAGGTCCATGGCTGGGAACCAAACCCAGGCTGCTGAAGTGGAGCATGCCGAACTTAACCACTAGGCCACGGGGGCCGGCCCTGGAAGTATCAGTTTAAACTCATGATGTATTTCATTTTAAATAAAAACACACACTCACATAAAAAAATTTTCTAGTTCTGTCCACTGAAATGTTTAGAAGTAATGACCATTTCTGTAGAAATGCACACTCCTAGCATCTAGATTATCATCTTCAAATACCATTACCCACTCAGAGGAATCAAGGTGCCCTGGGTAAATGGCTTATTCCAGGTCTGGGGCTGGAAATACACATAATGAGCTTGGACTGTCTTCTCATCCAGATATCAAGAAAGCTATCAAAGGCTACTAGGGTTGTGCCAAAATGTCCTGAAAAGGTATACTGGCCAAAAATGTAATGATTTGCTATCAATAAGAATAATAAATGCCGTATTTTGCAATATTAAGTATGTTTAATTCAATGAGCTCATATTGATACAAAAGAAATTATCACAATTGGACTACATCAGGGAACAAATTTACTTTATTGCAAATCAGCAAATAAAGGGAAATAGGCATTTTTTTCACCTTTCCTATACAAACTGTATCATTGAGTAAACAAATAACAGGTAAGTTTCTCATTATGGAAGTATTCTTGTTAGTAAATGACGAAAGAATAATAAAACTAGAATATCATCATTTTAAATCTTTCATAATCAAAGAGATCTAGGCACTCAACACCAACGGCTGCTGACATCACAAAAAAAAAAACAACTGTCATGAGCCTCATGATCAAGGAATACACACATCACCACCAATGACCAGCCTTGGAAACAGAAAATCAAACCTGAATCTAATCAACTGTCTATATCTATCAATTTATGGAAATACAGAGTTTGAAAAGGCAGAAGATTATGTTAACATGTTAATAATATGTTAAATTACACCACAGGGATGGCTCGCTGCAACATGCAGACTATGAAAAACTCTACAGATACAACCTGGTCTCCTTGAGAAAAATGTGGGGAAAAAAGGAGAAAGAGAAATTAAGATTAAAAAGCTTCATTTAATGGACTAATACAGAATCCTATAAACAATAATAAGAGACTTAGATATTCTTTTCAAGCAAGCATGAAATATTTAAACTCTTGACTTGAGTATTAGGTCGTAAGGAAAGCCTTGGTACATTTTAAAGGAACTAACTGATAGCATGTCTATCACCACAATGAAATGAAGTTAGAAATCAATAATCAATCAAATCAGAAATCATTAACAAGATTTCAAAACCCTATCCACTTGGAAAGGCATCTCAACCAATCACGATGAGTGAACACAATGAGTGAGAAAATCCAGATTCAAATAAATCAATCTGTGTGTGTGAATAATTTATATATAAATTTAAAAATTTTTAAATATTTACATATAATATTTTTATATAACTAAATCCTTTTATAGCATTTATCAAGTAATTATAAATTTAAAACCAACTGGCTCTTTGATATTAAGGAACTATTTCTTTTAAGTCATGATAATGGTATTGGTTATATTTTTTAAAAAGAATCTTTATGTTTTATAGACACATAGTAAAATATTTATAGATAAATTGAATTCTTCAATTTCCTTCATTATCATATCCTCAATCTTTCTTGGGGAAAGTGGTTGAGGGTAAGGATGGGGCAGGATGGACCATGGGTTGATGGTTGTCAAAACTGGCTGTAGGGATTCACGGACTTAATTATAATATTGTTTATTTTTTTATGTGTTCATAATTCTTTATAATAAAAACATTAAAAAACTAAAAAACATATATATAAATCTCTTTTTAAAAAACCATCCCAGAAAGAAAATAGCAGGCCCAGTAGTTTACAAGTGAGTTTTAAAAATCAAAGAAGAAATTTTCAGTATCTGAAAATTCTTTTAACTAATCACGGGGTGAGAGCTTGTGTGTAACAGGGCAAGGTATACTAGACCTCACACTGGTTCCAGTTCTGGCTCTGCCTCTTACTAGCCCTGCGACCTCTAAAAAGTCCTGTGAGGGCTTGGAGCCTCAGTGGCCTCCTCTGTAAAATGAGCACATTTGTCCTGATGATCTACAAGCTACCTGCTGAGCTTGACAGTCTAAGAAGCTTCACTGGAAAAAAGAAAAAAATATCAGGGGCCGGCCCAGTGGCCCAGCAGTTAAGTTTGTGCATTCCACCTTGGTGGCCCAGGGTTTGCCAGTTCGGATCCTGGGCGCGGACCTACTCACAGCTCATCAAGTCATGCTGAGGTGGCATCCCACAGAGAAGAGCTACAACTCTACAACTATGATACACAACTATGTACTGGGGGTTTGGGGAGAAAAAAGAGGAAGATTGGCAACAGACGTTAGTACAGGGCCAATCTTCCTCAAAAAAAATTAATTAATTAATTTAAAAAATAATCAAAGAAGAACAGATCATTTCAATCTCAAACAAAGGCATCCAGAGAATAAAAATGCAGGGAACCCTCCCAACTTATTTTATGAGACTCTAATAACACTGATACCCAAGGACAATCTGAGAAAAGAAAATACCATAATGACTTGCTAATATCAGGTGTTAGCCAATATCAAGTGTCAGCAGAACTGTAGAGCAGTGGGAATTCTTACACTGCAAGTGGATATATAAATTAGAACACCTCTTTGGAAAACAACTTAGCATTATCTTGAAAATTTGAACATTTCTATAAGTTATACCTGGATATTCTGCAAACAGAAAAAATCTTATACATGTTTATCAGGAGACATATACAAGAATGGTTATAGAGCAATTCATAATGGCAAAAGAATGGAAACAACCCAAATGTCCATCAACAGGAGAATACGTAAATTGCTTTAATTCACACAATGGAATAACATTAGCAATGAGAATGAATCAACTACATCTACTGCAATAATATGAATGAATCTTAGACATATAATGATGGGTGAGAAAAAGTAAGTCAGTGAAGACTAAAATCATGATTCCATTTTTATAAAGCTCAAAAATAAGTGAAACTATATTATTTAAGAATAAATTTAAGAATTTTATTTTAAGAATTAAAATTTTATTTAAGAATAAATAATATCCCTAAATGATAACTGTAGATATAGATATAAAATAATAATAAAAGATAAACACTCCTTATTTTCTTCTAAAGATTTTGTCTTTTACATTTAACTTTTTAATACACACACACAGAATGAGAACACAAACAAAGGATGGATAAAGACAGATAAGTGTAAAGGGATGGGGGTAGGTGAATGGGATCAGGGAGGGACTTTGATTTATTTCAAGGTATTGATATTTGGGTTCTTAGGTTGGGTGGTGGGTACCCAAGTGTTTGTTTTTTTATTAAGCTTCATGTATACATATACATTTTTAAAGAATATGTACCAAATACTATATCAAAAAACTAAAACCAGAAAAGAATTGAGAGAAGAAGGGAATGACTGACAGAAGGGGCATGAGATCTCAATCTCAGACTGAAGAGAGGGTAACTCTTCTGAGGCAGCAGCAAGGGGTTAGGGAGAAGAAAGGAAAATCTGCATGTGGTAATGAGAGGAAAGCTGAGGGAGTTCACGCATCTCTTTTTTCCATTTAAAAAAGTAAAAGAAGATATAGAACATTAAATAATATTTTTGGTTAGTTTAATTATGCTCATCTATTTTAAATACCAATTTACTGTTCTCTGTAACATGAGGAGTTTAGCATATCTCAATTTCACTGTTTTCCTGTTTAGGTAATAACGGGAGCTGGTTTAAAATAAACATCTTAGAATAAAAAGAACAGTTAAAAATGTATCTATTAAAAAGTATTATTTATTAAAAGCTATGTGTTCTAGAGCTGGGCATATAAGGATAAATAAGACCTGCTTCTACAAAGGAAATGAGCTTTTCATTTCTGTAATATTCCAGAGACAGTTGTGCAACGCTTTCATAAAAAGAAGTAGATTCAAGTTTTCTATTTGTTTCTAAACAAACCTAAACGTTGTTGCCCCTTAGGTCATAATAGCACAGAAGGCCAAAGACTTTACTAGAATACCCCAAATGATTTCCAAATTTCCTTCTTAGGTTAAACACCATTATATTATAATTGGAAGGACACCGAACTAGAAGCCAATCATTCCAGGTTTGTGCCCCAGCTCTGCCACAAATTCACTGACCTTGTAGACACAACCTAAAGGAATTTGCTCCAGGCTTATTTCTCTGTTCTGTCAAAGAAGGCAGCTGCATTAAATTATCTATGATGTCTCTTTAAGCTCCAGGAGGACATAATTCTAATGAGTTGTCATCCTATACATTTAATTTGGGCCATTCTCTCTGATATATCACCTGCCTTGCCCAGTGAAGAGCACTTGTCACTTTCCACCCACTCTGGTTAACCTTTTTACATTTTGCAGTTCCTAAATACATTAAAATTATTGGTAACAGATTTCAAGTTTAATAAGCCAAAGGGAAAATCTGCAGTTATTCAGTTATATGTGGCAAAATTTTATCTGCATCTGAATATTTCTCTTAAAAGCTCTTTTTCCTAAAATCAACAATTCCTAAATGCAAATTGTACAGATTCACTTTTTTCATGATGTAAAATATATTTAAGAGTATACTATCATTTAGTAGTAAATAGAATTTTTAAAGAAAGAAAACTAGCTAAGATTACTCCCATTATGATATTTTTACTTATGCAAAACAGACACAAACAAGGGAACATCACAATTATAGAGACCCGCATAAAATTCATTTCCTCCATTATAAAATGTTTTATAGAATCTGTATTCTTATAAAATTCACTTATGGCTGTTCAAAGTGAAAACAGTAGATCTGCCATGTAGATATACAGAATTATATCAACACCAAAGGTATCTCAAAGCTAAATAATATACATCAAAAAAGAAAAAGTCTGAAACAATCAGCAAACTCAAAATCACGATCATTTCAAATAATCAATTTAGAGAACTATCTATTGTGATGAAACATCCCCATTTCCACTGCAATAATCTCATCTTTACTTAAGAAAGGGAGGGCGAGGAGAAAGGGCAGAGGAGGCTGGCAAAACAGCAATAACTCTTTCTATTTTATTAGGTAACGTGTGCTCAAAAAGAATGAAGGGAAAAAACATCTAAGAAGAGTTTGCAATGGTAGGAAAGAATCTTACTGTATAAAAATGCTATACACCTAAGAATCATCTTTTTGAAGTGAGCAGAAGTAGCACCCTTAAGAGGAAAGAGGAGCCCTCATCCAGGTGCACAACAAAAGTACACTCTGTTTACAAAGGTGAATAACCGTCCACTGTCTTAGGAAAATGACACCATTTGGCAGAATGCAACATATAAATTACAGACAACTGCTTCTCAGCGGGCAAACCAAGTTTGAAGGAACAGACAATTCAACTCCACTCCAGCGACGGCAAACGTCACAGAAGGATATGATTTCACAAAAAGAACAAATTCAAACACAAGCAAAAATTAAAAAAACATGTTTTTCTGGGGGTGGGAGAGAGGGGATTTAGGCCTGAAGTAAAATTGTAGTGCTAAAAAAAGGAAACTGTATAGAGAAGGGATTTCTGGAAGGTAGAAAAGAAGAGAAACAGATTAAAAAGCAAACAATCTACATTAAAAAAAAGAGAGAAAACTGACACATTTCAGAGTCAATGTGGTAAAACAAATCTGGAATCCCACCTTAGGTGATTTTCTTTGAAGTACTCACTACAGCTTCTCAAGTTACAAAATACTGGTAAGATTTCCTGTATTCCTTTCTGTTATAGCCCTTAAAGAGACCACTAATATAGCAAACCTGTATGAAAGTTTAAATATAAAGCAGTGCAAATCAAGGGGTCATTTTATCTTATGGGAAATATTTTATTATCTGGCAAAGAGAAAAAAAAGAAATTTTTTTTAAAAGTCCAGTCTCAAAAAGCATTCATCACAAAAATTAAAACCAATATTAGAAAATAAGGGTCCAAAACAACATATTTAGATCAAACGCATTATGTCTGATCCCTTTTCATCCTATAATTCTAAATATAAAAACATAGAAATAATGACATTGCTGAAAATTCTAAAGAAATATTTTCCAAAGCTATAGAAAAAACTGAAAATCTTTTGTCACGTGACTATTTAATGAATAAGAACACCGTGAATTAGAGCAAAAATATTCCGAATACAAAAAGACAGAAATTTATATAATTGTATTAGAATATTAATTAATTTAAACATACTATAGTCAGCTCTTTATTATCTTCTACAAACTTTCTTTCAAATATTTACTGATACTGTCACTCACTCTAATTAAGTGATTGATAGAAAGACCATATTCTAGCTTAAAAGCAAACCTTCTTAAAATCAAACAATTCCTTACCTGTGGAGAAGATGGAGCCACAAACTCAACATTTCATTTCTCAAAAAATATTTAAAAGAGTATATTTTTCCAAAACCATAAAGCATTTCTTTAGACTGGCCCACTGTATCATTCTAAAGCAGTATTTCCCAGTTATGAAAATCACATGAAAACTCTCTGTTAACATTCTATAGTATCTTATAATTTTCCCCAGAACATCATATAGAAGTATTTCATGATGAGCTTGTTTTAAGTTTAAAAAAGGATTTACTAAACTATTAATATTTTAAAATACTGAATTAAAGTGAACTTCATAATACCATCTTAAATAACATAATTATACCAAAGTAAAAAGACCAATTTTGACTTTTCCCATCTAACAAATGGCATTCATGATCTTTAATTTTAAAATAGTTATGAAAGACATAGAATGAGTTATAAGTCATTTATAAAATATCTACTTTTATGATGGATTTTAAGACTACATATAAATTATGATAAAAAGTGGTATTATGCTATCAAAAAAAGGGGTGAGGGGAGGGGCCGGCCAGCCCTGTGGCCGAGTGGTTCAAGTTCCGTGCACTCCGCTTTGGCGACCCAGGTTTGCGGGTTCGGGTCCTGGGAGCGGACCTACTCCACTCATCAGCCATGCTGTGGAGGCATCCTACATATAAAACAGAGGAAGACTGGCCCAGATGTTAGCTCAGAGCTAATCTTCCTCAAGCAAAAAAAGGGGGAAGATTGCCAACGGATGTTAGCTCAGGGCGAATCTTCCTCACCAAGAAAAAACAAAATAAAATTTAAAAAGAGGGAAAAAAACTATTTTCATAACCTGATCTTTGAAATTTTAACTTTTATAGTTTAAAAAAAAATCAGCTCATTTATTTTTATAATTTTTACATTTCTTTTTAAACTATATATGAGAAAAGGTTTGCAAGCCTGGCTTGGTAGACAACTCTTTGTGTAGAAAGTCTTTTATTCTCCATAAATGAAGATCCAAAACTGATTTAATCACACTATATACTATGTTTTTACCACAATTTTTAGAGTGCTAAAGACATCATGATATGCTAAATAACAAGTCTGATGAAATGAGTACAATTTATACATCTGGAGATAATTGTCTTGAGGCAAATTTTCAGAATTATTATCATTCTTATGCTCCTTGTTAAGTTGTTATATATCAAGGAGCAGTGATCTCATGGTTTCTGTTATTGACCAGTGTTTCATTTGAAATAAAATCATCATATTGGTTATGATTTCTAGCTGAGGGATAAATTTTCAGTGAGTGACATATCTCCCACTGACTAGTCAACTGATAAATATTAAAAAGACTTTAACATATTTTAAATGAAAAAATATTGCTTATTTTTTTAAAAGGGGATATTTAAGAAGATGATTGTTCCTTTAAGGACTTTTAACAGTTTGGAAAATGATTAGGGAAAACATTAAAAAACACTAGTCCTGGCTTGGAATACAAAGCTTAACGGGAGACTGACACGAAAATCAAAATATCAAATTTAGAAAGTAGCTTCTACTATTCTGCAGTGATATGAATGTTCAGCACATCATTAATGTCCCAATTAAAATTTTACAAAATATCGTCCTATAAAAATATATAATTCATATATTCACATATTCAAAATTCACATATAATTTATGTGTCAGAGTGACTATCTAAATCTTAGGAATGGGCAAAAGATATTGCTGGGTGTTCTCTCATACAGTGCTAGGCTTGTACCTCTGAAATGACTTTCTATAGACTAATCAATAGGTACCAACCTCTGTAGCAACAGAGGTTAACTTCTAGATTTTGTCCAGAACAAATAATTTATGACCACTGGAATTTTGATAAATACTTGTCCAGTGGAAAAAGTACCTTCAAAGTTTAGAATTTATCAACCTGTAAGACATCAACCCGTTTTGTATCTAACTCAGCAACCTCACCTGACTACAAAAATCCTAAATTTCTCAAATGCTCTTTGACCCACACCTCACAAATTACTGATAACCTCATTAGTTAATGAGTTGCATAGTAGGTCTGACTTATGCTTATTTTATATTTGCATGGCAGTCATGATTTTACCGCTGTGAAAATAATACTTCAACATATGCTTTATCTATTCAGGAATGTAGTGGGGACCATGTTCTGATTTTTATCTAATTTAACTGCTAAATAACTGTTAATTATTTTCAAATATCTATCTTCATGAATATTCTAATATGTATGGATACCATTAAATTTTGGAAGAAAAGGCTTATCGGTTACATTCAAAGCAGTTATCATTTTACTAAGCAGAAAACTAAATTTCAGATCTATCTCCAAGGAATCCGAAAGCTGGTAACAAGCACAAAGGGAACCAGAATAAAACAGTGGAACTACAAAAAGGAAGAAAAAAGGTCACTAGCTACATGAATTTTTCAAACTTCTGCCAAGCCCTTACAAAGTAAATAAAAACCATGAAATTTTTTCAATAGTATAAATAATAAAGGATATAGTATAAATAAGTACATAAATTTGAAAAATTAAAAAAATAGTATAAATAAATAATAAAGTCCTAAATAAATATTACTTTTTCCTTTATTTTATATATGTTAGAGAGGTTAAGACAAGACAACTTAAATGACTAGACCACAATATTCTATTAACTAGCACATACCATTGTTCAATAAGTTTGAAGAGAAAGATATTTACCATATGGTCTTCAATCAAAACATTTGTGAAGGTTTTCTTTAGTGTGGAATCTAACTTACAGAAAGACTCAAAACTTGTTTCTCCCTTATTCCTCCTCTTCTATCTATAACTACAACACATCCTTTCCTAATAAAACATTTCCAAAGAACCTAACACTGAACTTTTCACTCTGTAGGCACTCAGATGTTTTATTTTTTATTTTATTTATGCCAAGAATGTGTGTGCAAGATCTGGAATGAAAATGTGTGTCTATGCCTGTCTTCGCATGCTTAGTACAAATTCATCTATGTATATGTGTTTAAACACATATTATCTCAATGTGTATGTCTGTTTGTTGGGGAATATTTTTCTTACTAAGGGAAAATAAATTTCTGCAAAATCTGGAAAAAGGTCAGAATAGACAGAGCCAGAGGTGTTCTTGACAGAGGAAGATGAAAGAAGTCTTTGCCTCTGGATCCTAACATTAGTATGGCCTCAAAAAAGAACAGGATCATATGCAATAGTAAGTAGAGATAAGACAAGAAAACAATTTAGAATGGTAGCTGGTTATCATTACCAGGAAATACACTTTTACTCTCATGAGTGACAATAAAGAATGAGAAGGTGGAGATCCTTTTATTAGTCTCTCAATTTGAGGCCTAGATTAATGCCAGTACTACTTCAGTTTTATCTGGTCATTAGATGGACTATAGAAACTATTATCTAACAGCAAAATCTATCAAAGCCACCAAGTATAATGCCATAGAAGGACAGAAAGTACCTAACATATCTGAGCTGCTAAAAAGGAAACTGAACACGTAGGTACTTATTTCAGAGATAGGAAGGATACATGAAGAAATATTTAGGTTAGCAATGAGAGATGAATATTCAATGGCTGATGAAAAACATTACAGAAGTGAACAGGAGGAAGGTCATCTAGAAGAAAAAATTTAGGAGGGAAGATGGGCTAGAAAATGTGAAATCATGTGGGAACACAGTGTCATTAAAACAACCACTGAGTGTTTATGTAATGAACATTGTGGACAGCTGGTAATAAATCTTTGTTATGGATAATTCTATAAGATAAAACATACACTCTTGCTTACAGGAATAACAGTGCTCATAACAAAGTTACACTTTTAAAAGTATTTATAACATATACAAAAACACAGGCTTAATTACAATAGCCCAAATGATCCAAAATAACACCAAGGAAAACAAGCATCTATGTTGAATTTAATTATACATAGCTCTAAGTATCATTTAATGGCTGGTGTTGAGCTGTCCCTTAAAGTTGAATATGTTTGGCAGTATATTAGCCAGCATTTGACATTACTCTCATTTCATTAAGACATTAGGCTTTTAATGAGTGTCTACTGCTTATTTACATGGGAAAATACTCTAGCTGAATCTCTTCAATGTCTAAAAGAAAATATATTGATACAAGAAGCTTTAGTGCTTAAGTTTTAAAATATCAATCTATGACATCAGATCAAGGCAAACAGGAATTCTCTGTTTTCTATTTTATCCTCCAAGATACAAGGTATTTAGTCACAATTAATTCATATAGCATTAGACCCAGCCAGGCATAGCATTTCTGAGCAGATGCCTATGCTTAAGCAGGATGTGACAGCTCCTCATAAAATGGATCCTCTCTCCTACTCAGTGCTCACAGCTTTAGTTTCTGAGCCACTGGCCCCTGTTCACTTTGCATTCTCTCAGAGCAACATTTCCTGCACGCACCTGGCCATAAACAGCAGACCTCCTAGCCTGTACTCACTCACCACGGTGACATTCAGGCCTCCTGCTTTCAGCTTTTACTTTCTTCCCTCACTACACTTCTGTTTCTCTTCCCTGGGATGCATTTCCCATTCAACTACCAGCGTAACACCTTTCTTAATGTAATCTAGAGCCCGAGCTGCCTTCCCTTACCCTGCTAGCAACAACCTTCTACTGCATCTACTTCACAGTCAAGAGAACCAGTGACAAAAGCTGCAAGATAAAAGCAAAAACAAAACAAAACACCTGGCTTCTGCTTAAGATGTGAAAAGCTGGAACGAGCACTGCTCCAACCCTTACAACAACAACACAGTCAAGTTAATTTGAAAAATCACAACTTTTCTTGATCCCATCAGAGTGTTAAGTTCATAGGAAAACCGGTTAACCTGAAATCTAGGGAAAAACTGTGTCTTCAAGGACAGATGAAGCTGGAGCACCTGCTTACCTGGGGAAAATGCCAGGCACGATACAAGCCAGGTTAGAATTTAGCTAAAAATTTTTTTTCCAGTTTCATTGAGAAATAATTGACAAACATCACTGTATAAGTTTAAGGTGTATGGCATGATGGTCTGATTTACACGTATTGTGAAACGATTATCACAATAGGTTCAGCATACATCCATCTTCTCATATAAATACAATAAAAAGAAAAGATATATTTTTTAATGAATTGCTAAAGGTCAAATGTGGGCTAGTGTGAAAGTTACAGAAACTCTGGGAGACAGACACAAGAAGAATTCAAAGTTACTTATAGGCTCTTCTCCACAAACTTCTCAGTGACTCATGAGAAAGACTAGGGGTAAGTAGAATAAGAAACTTTAAAACAGCCTCTCTCAGAGTACAGGCCTGGGGGAAGGGGACAGCAGCCCCCAGTGGAAAGGCATGAAGCTGAAGCACAGCCCAGATTCTTCAACTCCATCTCTCCTAGAGAACAAAAACCTTCAGGTGGCTCAGGCAAGGGCAGCAAATCCAGAGGACCTTAGGGCACAAACCAAGCCCCTGAACTCTCTATCCAAGCAGAGGCAGAAATACACAATGCGCCCAGACTATTACAGGCCTCCTAAAGCTGGGGAATGGGCAACATCACTAAGAGGGCCCTACTCCCTAGACCCAGGGTCACAGAGCCTGCCTAAGACTGAGGCTGAATCAGAACAATAGAGAATGCCCCTCTGACAAGCACTGAGTCACAAGTAACAACAGTCTATTGGTGAAGGAGGGTCAAGAGTGCAAAGAGGGACCTTCTCTGAGGCACAGACAGAAAGACCTATAGTTGAGGGTGAGACAAATATTGAAAAAAAAAACCACAACAAACCTCCTCTCTGGCAAACCCCATCTTCAACAAGTAACTATGGAATTTGAAGCCTGTGGCACACTGAGGAAAATAATAGCAACAACAAAAGCCAAAGCCAACTCGGAATTTAAGATTAACTATGATCTCTATTAAAGGTTCCCATGGAAAAACTGCAAAATAACATGCAAGAACAGATGGGGAATTTCAGCAGAGATAGCAACTATGAAGAAGAAACAAGTAGAAATGCTACAAACTAAAAACATGGTAATAGATGAATGAGTTTACAAGGCTCATCAACACATTCCACACAGCTAAGGAAACAAAACAGTGATCTTCAAAATGAATCAACAGAAAATACCCAAGCTGAAACACAAAGAGAAAAAAACACAGGAAAAGGATAAAAATAGAACACCAATCTAGAATGGTGAGAAACTTTCAAATGGTCTAACATGTGTGCAATTGGAATTCTAGAAGGAGTAGAAAAAGAAAATGGGGCAGAGGAACTATCTGAAAAGAAAATGTCTAAGAATTTTCTAAAATTGATGGAAGACACCAAACCAGAGATCCAAGAAGTGCCAAGAACACCAAATAAAATAGATACCAAATAAAACACATCCAGACTTCATATAATAAAACTGCTGAAAACCAAAAACAAAGTGAAAATCTTGAAGATGGTCAAAGGGGAAAAAATATACATAACACACATAACAGCAGAGTTCTTGGCAGAAACTATGGAAACAAGAAGGCAATGGTGTGATATACTTAACGTGCTGAAAGAAAAAAAAAAATCTATGACACAAAATTCTATGCCTACTGAAAATATCTTTCAAAACCAAAAAAGAAAGGACAATTTTTTCAGGCAAACAAAAGCTGAGAAAATTCTATGCCAACAGACTTGCACTGCAAGGTATGTTAAAGGAAGTTCTTTAGTCAGAAGGAATATACCAGACAAAAAGTTGAATGTCCAAAAAGAAATGAAGAACATCAGAAATGGCATAAATGAAGGTAAATACAAAATTCGCTTTTTTATTATTTTATTTGCTGTGAAAGACAAGAGACTGTCAATAGCAAAAATAATAGCAATGTATTGTGTTTACAGAACTGTAAAAGTAAAATGTATAATGACAATGGAATGGAAGTATCAAAGACATACGGTTTTAAGGCATTTCCACTACACATGAAGTGGTATTTTATTTGAAAGTAAGACTCTGTTAATTAAAAATGTATATTGTTACCCCTAGGGCAACCACTAAAAAAAAATTTAAGAGATATAAATTACAAGCCAATTTTTTAGTGCCATCAATTCCAACTCCTAGTGACCCTGTGCACAAGAGTGGAACCCTGCCTGGTCTTTTTGCACCATCCCCTCACCTTCCAGTGGCATATCAGACAATGCTCTGCTGCTATTCATAGGATTTCATAGGCAATTTTTTCGAAACTGGGTGGCCAGGTCCTTCTTCCTAGTCTGTCTTAGTCTGGAAGCTCCGCTGAAACCTATCCACCATGGGTAACCCTGCTGGTATTTAAAATACCAGTAGGATAGCTTTCAGCATCACAGCAACATGCAGCCGCCACAGTATGATAACCGCCAGATGCACCAGATGGGTAGTGTGGTTCCCTGACGAGGAAATAAACCTGAGCTGCAGCAGTAAGAATGCCAAATCTTAACCACTAGACCACCAGGGCTGGCTACAAGCCAAAAATGGAGATAAAATGTCATCACAAAAAGTATTCAATCCAAAAGAAAACAAAAAAGAACAAAAAAAAATACATAAAAATCTAACAAGATGGTAAATCTTAATCCAACTGTATCAGTTTGACTTCATCAAAGTTAAAAATTTCTTGAAAAATGCTGTTAAGAGAATGGAAAAGCAAACCACAAACTGAGATGCAGTATTTGCAAATAACATATCTGATAAAGGACTTCCATCCAAAATACATGAAGAACTCTCAAAATTCAATAACAAGAAAACCAAAAGCCTTATTTATTTACAAAAATGGGCAAAAGAGTTGAACAGTCATCACCAAAGACGGTACATGGATGGCAAATAAGCACTTAAAAATACACTCACATCATTAGTCATTAGAGAGATGTGAGTTAAAACCACAATGAGATACCTCTACACACCCACTATAATAACTATAACGTTTTTAAAAAACAAACAAAAACCTGACTATTCCAAACGCTGTCAAGGATGCAACTGGAACTTTCATAAGTTGCTGGTGGGAACGCAAAATGATACAGCCGCTTTGAAACTGTTACTTTGGAAGTTTCATATAAAGTTAAACATATACTTACCATATGACCCAGCATTCCCACTCTAAGTTATTTTACCCCCCAAAATAAAAACTATGTTCACACAACAGCCTATACACAAACGTTTACAGTGCATTTATTCCTAATCACCAAAATCTGAAAACAACCCAAAATGTCCCTCAGCTGGGGAATGGATGAACAAACCATGGTACATCTATACAATGAAATAATACTCAGCAATAAGAAAGAAACTACCAATACATGAAACAACATTGATAAATCCCAATGCAAATGCACATTTGAAAGAAGCCAGATTAAAAACGTTACATACTGTATCATTCCACTTACAGGACATTGGAAAAGGCAAAACTATAGGGATATAAAAACAGATCAGTGGTTGTCAGGGGCTAAAGATGGAAGAAGGAGTTGACTACAAAAGAGCCTGGGAGAATTTCTGGAGTGATGAGATATTTCCTGATTTCTTCATTGTGGTGGTGGTTATATACCTGTATGTGTTTGTCAGAATTGTCAGAACCATACACTAAAACGGATGAATTTTACTGCATGTAAATTATGGCTTTGTTTTTTAAAGTGAGGAAAAAAACTCACACATTTTCAAGACATTTCAAACTACCTCATTTAAGAATAAACCAGGCTTTCTTAAATCTTTCTATCTACTACACCTTGGCAACATTTCCTCCATCCCAAAAATGCACTGACATTGACTTTACTGAAAATAAAAATGACTATCATAGTACGGCAAGCTCCAAAATGAACCTACATTGTCTGACTCCTGTAAGCATTCTAACGGTCTACATTTTAGGGCTGGGGTTAGACTCTGTACCCTTCAATGCTTCTACACTTGTTAACCAATGTGAAGTTTAGTATTCATCAACTCTCCTACTGGGAAGCAGGGATTAGCAGGTTGTGGAAGGCAATATATGACAGAATTGTTTAAATTTGTATTCCATCTTAGGACTTCTTTCTAATCTACAATAAGACATAATTTCACGATAAAACTGAGAGGGAGAGAGTAATGTCAATAGGAAAGGATGGATAACTGTGTTCATGTATCAAAACCAAATAAGACACTGAAAAATAATTATGACATCACAAAATAGGCTCTAACTTCAATTTCAAAATGTCTAGGATTTCCTACTATTAGTTAAATGTCCTCCTGGTAATGCAATAAAAAATTTTTAAATAAAAAGTTTCTATTTATTCAAAGGAGTTAACAAAGTGACATATAATGACAACAAGAAAGTGTTTTCAATCTTTGATAAACAAATGTAATTCATTCAACAAGTATCCGAATGCCAACAACATACTAATCATTGCTTAGGCACTGCTTAGTATCCAATGCTGAACAAATAAAATACCAGCAAAATGCTACTTTTAAAGATATAAAACACTACTTCTGTTTTTTTATAGAGTATATTTACCTCAAAGCCAAGTCTATCCTTTTCTTTCCAAAAACAAAAATGTGTTACTTTCTTATCCCAGAATTCATCTGGCTTCACTACACAAACAAGGGACACTTCAGCAGGAACAACGTTCTATAAAATATAGAAAAATAATTACAAATTATACATGTAAAATGAATAATTTACTAAAGTTATAAATTACTAAATATTCAGGATTAGGCTGAGTAATTAAGAGACCTTTGAAAAAGAACTAAAATAATAAAAGTAGAAGAAATAATCCAAACTTCAAAACATACATGGCGATAAAGAAATACTTGAAAGACAAGCTGATTCTCAAAAGATTTCAAATAAACAATGTAATACAGAACAGTACATGTGAATTATTTTTGTGTTTTATTAAGTCTCTCTACTAGGAATATTTTTTGATTAAACTGCAAAACTTAATTTTTAGTTGAGAAATTATTTAATTTGGTTGGTTTTTCTACAAAATGAAATTTTTTTTCTAACACAATCATCCTGGAGAATTTCTTCAAATAACGTAAAATTAATTTTCCCACAAAATAAGTTTCTTAGCAGCCATTATACAAAGGGGTCAAGATTCTGCATGACTATTAACTTGAAGAAAAGGACAAAGCTAACCTTTGACAAATACAATTTCACATTTACTAGACGCGGTTATTCATATTACCTAAAGAAGAATGGAAATGAACATTTACTGAGTTAATAAACATTCCATGTATACTTTATCAGTAAGTCTCATAGAATCTATCTTTAAAATATATCTTAAATTTCAAATTCTACCACCTGCATTGCTAACATCCCCAACTAGTCAGCCTTTTGAAATATCCTCTAAACAGGCCTCCAGCTTCACGTTTTCTCATGCTCAGAAGAAAGTCCAAACTCCTTACCAAGGCCTAGAAGGCCTTCCAAGCTCAGGGCCCCATTGACCTCTCAGATCTCACCTCACACCTCTCCCCTCTTAGCTCATTCTACCACAGTCACACTGACCTTCTTGCTGTTCCTAGAAGGTGACAAGTCTGTTCCTACCTCAGGACTTTGCCCTTGGTGTTTCCTGCCTGGAATGTTCTTTGCCCTATACCTAGAAAAAGTGTTCCTCAGTTTATTTAGGATTCTACTCAAATATTCCCTCCTTAGAGAGACCTTCCCTGACTACCCTATCTAAAATAGCACCATCCGACTCAGTATCCTTTTACCACTGTACTTTTCTTCATAGCATTTATCACTATCCGATGTTATATTATTTATTAATTTGTTTAACTGCCTACTGTCTGACTCTTCAAATAGAATATAAGCTTCCCAAAGGTAGGTACCTTATCTCTCATGTCCCTCCTGTATCTCCAGTGCCTGTGACAGTGTCTGACATATGGAACACACTCCATAAACATTTGTTGAATAAATTAATTTGCACAAGCGAATTTCTTTCTTCCAGTTTTACAGAAAAATAAATTGAGCTTCAGAAAACTAACATAACTTGTCCAAGATCACAGAGTTAAAAAGTGATGGTGCTGGAACAGAAACCAGGTCTGTCTGACTCTAAAGGTCCACCACACCATATCATATGTTCTAGACCAGAGGTCAGTAAATTCTTTCTGAAGGTGTAACAATAAATATTTTAGGCTTGTATATAGTCTCTGTTGTAACCACTTCAATTCTGTCGTCATAGAGTAAAAGCAGCCATAACCAATACATAAAACGAATGGGTATGGCTGAGTTCCAATAAAACTTTATTTACAAACTCTAGGAGTCGACCACTGTCCTAGACCATAAACAGCACAACTGAATTATTATTATTATTATTACTATTATTATGATTTAGGGGAAAATAGAAAACCTTTTGATTTAAATACATCATTGAGCACATCACAAATCTAGTGGCCCCTACAATGACTGGGTTGTGAACAAGCAAAATAAATTCAACAGTATCAAAGCTTTTACCAGAGGTGCTGGTAGAGAGAGGTTTATTCCTATATTGATTTATGGAAGATTATTATTTCAAAAGCATTGAATATTAAACCTGTGAAAAACAAGAGAAACCAAGCCACTCATTTTAGAGAACACTAGTTAGAGGCAGAGCCAGCACTAGACCCTGGGCTCCCAAATAGCTAGTACCAGTACCTTTGACAGAAAAGCAATGAACGACTTTGTATGTGGAAACTGTTTGACTAGGCAACAGGCCACTGCAACCTCTGAAAATGTTAACTATTAATAAATCCAAAAGTTGTTAAAATACCTATCAGAAACGAAATTGCAAGAGGGGATTAAATCACCCATTGACTGTTCTTCAAAACTGCCATTGATCAAAGTCCAGTTCAAACAGCAAGTCCCAAACAGCTCACCTGTGATACAGGTGAATGACAGGATGAAAGGAAGAACGCAAGGACGTAATTAATGGATTTCTCATCTAATAGTTATTTTAACAACTTTTACAGAGAAGAGTTAATGTTCAGGGTTTGGAATACAAAAGTGCTGGGAACATATTTGACAGAAAAAGTTATTAAGGGACATCAATCTGTGCTCCCTTAAAAACCGATCCTCTGGAGGCTATATCCTTTCCAACCAAAAGAGAGATCCTAATGATGAAAAGTTTAGGCGAAACATTTCAAAAGAATGAGATAATGGGTAGATAATTTGGGGACAACCTCAGGTACACCCCACTGGCAAATATACACTTTGTGATCGCTAAAGCCAAGACCTGGGGCTTAGGCCATGCTAAGCTCCAATCCTGACTCTTCCCCATGCTCACTACGAGAACCTGGCTAAGTTATTTAAAATCCTTGCGCCTCAGTTGAACTTTGGGGATAATAGAACCCGCTTCCCTAGGTTATGAAGATAAAGTTCAACGAGATGATTTATATGGCATGCTTAGCACAGTACCTGAACCATATTAAGCACTAAAACTAAAAACTAAAATTCCCACCTTGTTCCCATCCCTGAAATCTTTTTCCTAATTATCCCAAATAAAAGAAAAAACATCAAGAATCATTCTTAGTTATCACTTAAATTTTTAAATTATATTCCTCTCCACAGAACCCTAAAGCAGCTACATATTATTTCTCCAACTCATTTAAAATCCTTGATTTCCTTTCAACATCACCAATACTTACCTAACAGAATATGCCCTATCCCACGTAACTGCCAACATTTTTCCCCAAACTGGCCTGCCATCAACTCCCTTCTGTGGGTTTGCTTCACTTCTGAGAAGCTATCCCTGAGTCAGTGTCCCTCCCAGAGACACCCTTTCACTTCCACTTAAATTAGATAATCTCTTTTATTTGACTCACTTAACTTTTACCTTCTCTAGAAGCCCTTCTAAGGAAACCCAGGTATGTGTGAGCAATCTGCCCCCTTTCAATCACTCAAATGTTTTATTTTCCCATTTCAGATCATAATATCCTCAATACCCGTATAACATATGAACAAATGTTTACTAGGTACCCACCACATGCAAGGGATCTTGGAAACATTCTGTGAGGAACACAAGAAAATACAAACACTAGACTGGGATTAGATCAAGGAGTTTATAATCGCAGGTGTTTATTAAATGCTAATTTGTGAGCTGCTCAAGTACCTAAGGACACAGCTGTTAAGTAAATTTCGTCTGGATTAGAAATAAATATGCGATCATCATAAATCTTGGTGTTTTTTGGAGGAAAGAGGACAACAGATGAGAGAGACCTATCAGAACTGCCTGAGAAGCTTTTTCCGACTAGCCTCACCCAGTCCTTCTCCTGCAGTATCAGAATGGGGCAGCAGGGGGGACGATGCAGGCGCTGCTGCGTGCAAAGCTCCCAGGTGAGCCCAGTAATGTTGGCCCTCACACTTTTAGACTCACTGGCCTACTTAGTTAAATTACTTAAACATGACATATTATTTTCGCTCACTTACAAACCTTTAGAAGAGGGCTGAAATTTATTTTACTACTCAAATTCAAACGTATGAGAATTGAATTTAAACAATCCACTAGTGATCTGTGCACTTCAAAACTTGGTCACTGCTGAGAAGTTTGAGCACAATCCAATGAAGGAAATGCATTTGCCAGTGTACCTTGATCTGTGGCTATAAAATAAAACCATATCTTTATAGTCAAAAATAAAATTACCTGTAGCATTAAGACTACTGTTTTCACCACATTCCACTGTGATTTCCTGCCATCCACAATCACGGTAAATCCTCTAGCCTTACACTTTTCACTGAAACGAAACAAAATTACAATGTATTAAAAAAAAGTATTAAGTTTCATATCTTATTCTTCAAAATTCTAAAATAAAGAAGGTTTACAGCTTAATCATATATGGAGTAGCATTAATCTCACTTGGTTTGGTTTACATTGCTAATAAAATTCTTCAGAGTATCCTTTCGGTTTTCTCAAGCAATTTGTTTTCCTCATTTCAGGAAATGTTGTCAATTTACAAGCTAATTTAGCAGGAAAATTGCTCTAGAAGCAGGGAAAGTCAATGTCTTAAAATGAGAAGAAATCAAAGCAATATTCAAACAGTCTCATTAGCCTCGTAATTTCGTCGTCTGTAAAATGGGATCCCGGTCAAGCAGGTAACTAACGACGAAGTGCATCTCTATTTCTTGTCTCTCCTTCCTGCCAGAAGAATAAGGTTTGTGAAGTGGCAGTTTGAAACAGGCAGAAAACAAAGTAAGCTTAATAACCACTGAAAATGGGTTTCTTGGTGCTTTTTTGAAGAAATTTAATGAGATGAAGTAGCATTTGGTGCACATAATTCAAAGCTTGAATACACCACGTCTGACCCACTTCTGCTCTCCCTTTCGCATTCTCAGTCACTTGACCAGCAAAATATTATTGTTTGGAAAATGGGTTATTGCTATATATTATGTTCAATCATTCAAGTATTGATGAAACACTACCCAGAAGCCTAGCCTAGTAAAATCCAACAACTATACGGAAAAACTCCATCCTAAAGACCAAAACTACATAGCTATTACTGTTATTATTATTATTACTGTTTTATTTATAAAATCAACTTAATGCAAGGATCTCAACTGCCCTCCCTCCAGTGCAGGGAAGGAACTGCGGCTTGGCTTAGCATCAAGGATTCAGTAGTGAAACCTCTCCCCACTCAGAAAGCTCCCAATTACGTACATCATAGGAAAGATAAACAGCAGACCTTTTCCTGGGATTTAAATCCAACGGACCAGGGGATTTTACTAATCCTCCCTGACTCCCTCCAAACATTCACATTAGCCTCAAGAGGGTTCTTTGAAAAGTGATGTCCAACTCTATTGAGAAACAGTGAGGTCACAAGAACGGGAATGATGTTGCTAAAGATTTGGAAGATGAACAGGCGCCTCTGTAGGTGGGAGAGAAACCAAGCTTCCAAAGAAAACAGAGAAGTGTTCAAGAGGTGAGGCAAACTGAAACACACGTCCACACAAAAAAACCTGCACGCAAATGTTTGTAGCAGCATAATTCCCAATAGCCAAAAGTCAAATCGACCTAGATGTCCAACAGCTGATGAAAGGAAAAACAAAATGTGGTATATCCATACAATGAAATATTATTCAATCACAAGAAAGAATGAAGTACTGATACATGCTACAACATGGATAAACCTTGAAAACACACCAAGTGCAAGAAGCCAGACACAAAAGGCCACATGTTGTATGATTCCATTTTATATGAATGTCCAGAATGTGCAAATCCATACAGACAGAAAGCAGACTCGTGGTTGCCAGGAGCTGGGAGGAGGGGAGAATGGGGAGTGACTGCTAATGGGTATAGGGTTTCTTTTTGGGCTGATGCAAATGTCCTTGAACTAGAGAGTATGATGGTCACATAACCTTGTGAATATAATAAAAACCACTTGTACACTTTAAAAGGGTGATTTTTATGCTATGTAAATTATATCTCAATAAAAAAATGTTTACTCCATTTTTGGATTTTGCATTATAAAATAAAGGATCCACTAAGTATTCTTTGGGGTTAAAAAATGGTGAGGCAATACAATGATCACTTCTGGATTAGCAATAGCATATAAAGACCTGCTGGGGGAAGCAAATCTGACATCTAATTGCTAGTTGTGGGCTCAGGTATGGAGGAAATTCCTGGAGCTCCCCAACAGACATCCAGGAAGACCCCTATAACTTAGGGAGGACACAAGCCCAAGAAAGAACAGCCTAGGCAGGGTAGCTGGCTGTTGAGTGGAGAAACGGCAGCAACTCAGGGACTCCCCCAATGCATTATGGAAATTTGCAGGAGGGGGAACTAAGACACACAGTGCTGTCCAGGGGAAGGTCTTCCCTCGATTGGGACTAAAGCCAAGAGAGTGTGCTATCCCCATAATTTGGTATTTCACGTCATCAGCATCTACATCTCTGAGATACAGGTTACACGATGATTTTGTTAAACGAACTTTTACACAAACAACACATTTATACTTCAAAGTACACTCTAAACTGATCTGTACATTAAGACTTAGAAAGTAAAGTTTGCAAATACCATCTGCCATGATCTTAAGGGCATAAAATACTCTAAATTTATCTGTAAGGGTACTTAAAAACACCCTTAATCAAAATTTTCTCACATTTCACTAAGACAGATAATGGAAATACACACAATGTAAAGATACTCTTTGACAACTGTAAGACCAAGTGGTCTTTCCACTACTTGAAAGGAATAGTTTTTTTAATTCATTCCTATAAGTGGAGTGATGGTTTAAACTATTTATAACAACAATAACAAATTAATTAGAAGCACGTTATGCCCAAGAAGGGCATGTTGGAAGAGTGAAAGTGCTGTATTAATAAATTCCTACACTACTATTAACATGTTTATAATTATATTTTCAGAACAACCACCAATAAAGAAATCTATTAAGATCCTGCCTCCTTCTTGCAACTCCATTAGAGTCTTTCAAGGGTGAGGTGGCTGAGTTAGAACAGCTACGTAAAGAGGCGAGGCTCCTTAACAAGCTCGCTGACTGACTAGCAAGAGATTGTTGATAGATTTCCTGGGTTCAGTATTCTGTAGCTCTTCACTAATTTCTCTGATTACAACTAAGAGCTCCTTCTCTTCCACTCACAGAGCTCTGCTTATACTTACGTAATGGCACTAATTTCACTTACACTTTTATTATAATTACTTGTTTACAATTTATCTTCATTAGATAACATGCTTCCAGAGAGCAAGAATATTATTTTACTGATATCTTGGCAGCTTCTAGCAGAGTGCTTTAAATACAGAGGACCGTTAAAAATGCTAGATGACATACGTCACAGCACTCTGTCAGAATGCAGCAACAGCTTTCCTTCTCGTTCAGAACTGAAGCCCTGACCACGGCCGACAAGGCCCTCGATGATCTGACTCCAGCCTTAACTGAATAATCTCTGGTAAAATGTTATCATTTTGTAACACATTGCCATATACCGCCCTCCCACCCCACCCCTCTCTTGACTCTTTTCATGCTCTATTTTCGTAGCACTCATGAACAGCCGCTATACTGCATGTTTATTTGTAATATTCGTTTGGTCTTTAGGGTATAAGGCCCATAAGGGCAGGAACTGGGTCAGCTTTGTTCACTCATTTCCTCAGCACCTAGAACAAAGAGGAGCTCATTGTAAGTTCTCACGTATTTACAGAGTAAATGAAAATTTATGACCTTAATGCCCGTGTGATTTTTGGCAAGTCATTAAACCTCTGCATTCGGATGTGTCTTCTGTAACATAAATGAGTTTTTCTACAATTATGAAGAACTGACTTAAAATCAATTTGAATTAAAAAAATCAAAACTGAAAAAATGTAAAGGTAGCTTCTGTAGATGTTAAATCTCTATAAAATCAGGAATAATCTGATCAAGATTAATCTGGGTGAGTACTTGGCAGCATTTCTATAACATGGATTTAAGCATGGGTAGGGTGGTTAGTCCAAATGACTGTTAAGGTGCTTTCCAATCCCAACATCACATGATTCTATAATTGGATCATCAACAAATTCCCCTTGAGCTAGAAAATGCCATGATTTTAAATATAGGCCAATATACTGTTGAAAGAAAATGTTAAAACATATAAAAAAAAGTTTTCAAGATTTCTTTTATAATACTATATTCACCAGAGTTATTTTCATCTGTCAATTATCAGTTGTGATAGATTCACGTTAAATGTGAATGAATACTAGAAGTTATCAATAGAGATGGCACTGTGGTTAGAACAGATGTGGCCGCAATGCAATGATAAGGAACACAGGCTTGGAGCCAGACCACGGGTTCAAATCCCCACTCCAGTCCTAGTCTGACACAGGCTCTTGATCAAGATACCTAAAGTGCCCACTCTTTCTGTGCCTCAGTTCCCTGATATGTAAGATGGGGATAAAGATGATAGTACTCATCTCACAGGGTTGTTATGAGAATTAAATGACTTAATGTCATCTATTATTTCCTTAAATTTATGATATTCTTTTTATATATGTCTCCCAGGTGTCACCCGTAAGTAAACCTCAGGTCTGTTTTGGATTTAAAGTCCTAAAAGGAAAGCAAGACCAGCTTCTACTGAGCCAGCAACTTCCGCATGTTTGATTTTCCAACAAAATCTAAGATGCTCTGAGAATGGTCAGTTACCAGGTTCAGTCAGCCCACATTTGGGGACACAGAGCTCTGAAGAAACTAAAGTAGCAAAATAACAGAGCAGAAACCCATATCCATGACTCTTGATCACCGACTGTGTATGAGCTACTGCACAGGGCTATGAAAAACACAGATTATAAGACAGTTTCTCCCCTCAAGGAGCTTAGGATCATTTAGCAAGGTGAAAAGGTGGGAACAAAAGTATTTTAAAGAGTGTCTACTTTATGTTCACAGACATTACATTATTAACGTTACTAGGCAAACAACAAACACCTTTGAAATTTAAAAAAATATAAGACAAATAATAAATGTAAAAATTCAAGAATTATTATTAAGCACATCATAATTAAATGCCTAAAGAGCCAGAAATAGCAACTATAAGTCTAGAGAACAGTTGGAGGAATCTGGGAAATATCTATATAAAGGAGCTAATGCAACTTATTTTGAAGACTGAGTTAATACAAGTGCTTAAACCTAAGTGCCTTGCATGATAAGAGCTCAAGAAATATTACCTGAAAAAGGTGAGTCAAATCATACAAAGTCTTGGCACAGCAGTTAAGAAGGCTGAAGGACTGTCCTTGAGAGCAAAGACCAAATCTTTCTTGCCTTCACAGTGCATGATGTGCAGTGTCTGCACTTGGGATTAACAAAATAAACGGCTACTTGGGGACAGAGACATTAGCTTGGCTATTGCTGTATTAGTCCTGCTTGACAACTCAGTCATCCCTCGATATGAACTTAAGCATATGAAAAGGGAACAGAAAGGACAGAAAAATAAAAAACACATGGCATAGAAAGGAAATACTAGCTTAGCTGTCACATTTTTAAATGGCACATTATAAATTTTCAATATATTTTTGTTGAATGAATGAAATGAATATTAAAAATCACTCATCAACAGCATACAGCATGTTCAGAGCACGTACAGTGCTTTGAAGTAACTCTAAGGTCAATGCAATTATCCCTCCACTTGTTGACGAGCAAACAAGGCAGCACTGGCTCAGACTTCCTTGGAAGCTTGCACCATAAAAAAACAAAAAAAGAGGCAAGCCATCCTAGTCATGCTCTCACTGACCATACTGAACCTTCTGAAATCTAAGAAGACAAATCAGTGATCAATTAAATGTGTTATATTCAAATTCAAATTATCTTCTAATTGCTCTAGTAAGCTCCAAGGAAGCTCCTAACAGTGGAGAAGGGAAGAAGGGAAGAGAAATGGCTGTGGGCCTCCACTTCTATCTGTTCTATATACAGATCTTCCTTGACTTACAATGGGGTTATGTCTGGATAAACCCATTATAAACTGGAAATATCGTTAAATCAAAAATGCATTTAATACACCTAACCTACCAAACATCATGGCTTAGCCTAGCCTACTTTAAACATGCTCAGAATACTTACATTAGCCTACAGTTGGGCAAAATCATCTAACATAAAGCCTGTTTATTATTATAATAAAGTGTTGAATATCTCATGTAACTTATTGAATACTGTATTCAAAGTGAAAAACATAATGGCTGTATGGGTACAGAATGGCTGTAAGTGAAACAGAATGGCTGTTTACCCTCGTGATCATGTGGGTGATTGGGAGCTGTGGCTCACTGCCACTGCCCAGAATCACAAGAGAGTGTGTATCCTACCACATATCTCTACCTGGAAAAAGAGCAAAATTCAAAATTGGAAATGCCATTTCTACCGAATGCTTTAGCACCATCATAAAGTCAAAAAATCGTTAAGTTGAACCATCATAAGTCAAGGACCATCTGTATTTGGCTTCTTTGTAAGACTTTCTCTGAAGAAAGATGCCCATAGATAGATTTTTAAAAATTCTGAACATACAGAATATACGCCCTATAGAATACTGGCAGTTATAAAACTACGTGTATGGGATTCAAATGATAATTTCACCATTTTAAAGAATTATGGAACTATGCAGCTGTTATTTCCTTTCATGATATGTTTTAGGTCATTTCTACGACTTTGTTGCCAAGTCTGGTTGACTCCTTCAATATGCATATAATGAACACCCAAAGTCTCCCAATCGTTTTTACTGGCATTGTGGATATGGAGATAAATAAGACGTGGCTCTGCATTCAAGGACCTCACAATCTAATAGACTGTGATTCAACTATAAACTACTACGACACCAAGCAGAATTGAATAGGAAAAAATGTCTAACAGGGCTCCTTACAAAGGTAATAATGTAAAAAAAAGGTTGAAAAACACTGATGCATGTTTTGCCATGTGTTTTTAAAAAGCAGGTAGTCTCATATCTTATAATCATACTTCGCATAATAGACTGAAATCTCATTCTATGCAGTGAATCTGGATATGTTTCTGATTTAAAATTTTGAAATATTTTATAAAATGACACGAGATTAGGTTTTGGTTAGTGCTAATCTCAGTATTTACTCTTTTTTTTTGTGAGGAAGACCGACCCTGAGCTAACATCCGTCGCCAATCCTCCTCTTTTTGCTGAGGAAGAATGGCCCTGGGCTAACATCCGTGCCCATCTTCCTCTACTTTATATGGGACGCCGCCACGGCGTGGCTGACAGGCAGTGCGTCGGCGGGCGCCCGGGATCCGAACCCGCGAACCCCGGGCTGCCAAGCGCGGACTAAACCGCTGCGCCACCAGGCGGCCCCCAGTATTTACTTTTTTAATAAAAAGATTTGCTGATTAATTTATATTTCTGGTCTTTTCCTCCACAAGGAAATCTTGAATTTGATTCTGCTTTCTGAATCATCAACTCATAATTTCTGATCGTGTTGTTTATATCTAAAATGTACAGGAATAGGGGGCTGGCCCGGTGGTATAGTGGTTAAGTTCGCACGCTCCGCTTAGGCGGCCTGGGGTTCGCTAATTCAGATCCTGGGTGTGGACAGATGCACTGCTTGTCAGCCTTGCTGTGGCGGCATCCCATACAAAGTAGAGGAAGTTGGGCACGGATGTTAGCCTAGGGATGGTCTTCCTCACAAAAAAAGAGGAGGATTGGCAACGGATGTTAGCTCAGGGCTAGTCTTCCTCATAAAAGAAAAAAAGAAAGTGTACAGCAATAACTGGGAAAACAAAAGAAAAATTCTGTTTACCTCTCCTAAAATTGAACATTCAGGCTGGTTCAAATTTGTCAGTCTTTACTATTCTTTGTTAAAACTTATGACTGACCTTTTATAGAAAATAGGGCAGTAACGATTATTCTTGAACTCCACATGGGACTGGACATGAGGAGTTACCTCAACATATACTCAGCATTCAGGTCAGGCTACAGTTAACCTGACCCTCTCCTTTCTTCTCAGCCCTCTACTTAAGAATCCGAAACAAAAAACAAGTCTAGGGCCAACCTGTGTGAAAAGGAATCAGGAAGTGCCCCCATTCTCAACTGTGCTGGGTTACCCATGTAAAATAAGTATATATCACACCTTGTTCCTGGTCATTAAAAATAAGCATAAAGTATAGATAAGAAACTAAATAGTTCCTTTTCATTTTTACATAACTTTTATTTATTTTTATTTTTTTCTTTTTCTAAAAGCAAGGCAGACTGCCACACACAGGGCCTCATTTGGATGTATCTGGAGTTTTGGAAGTTTGACTACCCTACATTCTCCTACAAATGGACCCTGAGAGCTTGTTTGGAGGTTCTAGCAGGGGAGCGCAGCTACTCGTATACCCTTGACTGAAGAATGATCCTCCTCTGTCGGGGAAGGTCATCCTCTTTGACTGCGGGTGAAGCTTTGGGAGGGACACACATGGAGCGGTGAGGAGGCAGGGGACACCCGCCTAGCCAGCCAGATCAGCCAAATCCACCCTGGTAATCAATGGGTTACAGATGTCGCAGCCAGATCATAGCTTTTAAAAAGCTATTATTATATTCAAAATGTTAACATGTTCATTGCAAAAAGAGACAACTTCTGGACATCTCCTGTAAGGAATCAGAGGCCATATTAGCTAGCTACACTGCTGGAGCTGTCCGGATCCGTTCACAGCTGGAGGAGTTCAACTTTAACAGCAGGAGATTGGGAGACATATGCAGGTTATACAAAAAAATGAAGACATACCAAAAAAGGAAAAGCCTTCTAGACACATGCCGAGCCCAATATGATAGGGTAAACTTAAAAGCAGTTCTGGGTTGGAAAGAGAGGTAGATAAATGAATAGATATATGATAAAAATAAAGTACAATGTTGGTTGCAGACTTCTAAGTGATGAGCATATTGGTGTTTACTGTACAATTCTTTCAACTTCTTTTTGTATATTTGAAAATTTTCATAATAAAATGTTGAGGGGGATTACAATTTAAAAGCAGTTTTGAATGGCAGACACTCTGACGGAGAAAAATCAGTTAAGATTGCACCTAATAAACCTTTCTCCAGAGGTGCAATGAAGAGCTCAGAAACACTCTAGCTCTAATGAAATGGCAAGTACTGATACAGAGCTGCCAACATTTTTAAATGCCAAAGTTATAGGAGGCTGACCCAAGAAAGCAGAAGGCTAACAATTCAGAGTGTTTACAAATATCTGAGAAGGCCAAACTCCGGCTAAACAATGATCAAAACTAAAGTATCCAGGTATCTATTTTGCCTTGCTGGAATAAGTTCTGTCATCTTGCTTCAACTTGTATCTTCTCTAACAGTGCCTCTCACAGTGCGAGTATCCCGCTGGGCTGAGCATGATTCTAGTACAAATAAGCATGCATTTTTTCTAACAGACCTAATTACAAGCCAACTGTGCTCGGAACCCAGCCTCGACGACATGTTCCAATGCTGGAGGAAAACCTAGCATGTTCATGGAAAACTAGTACACGAGTCTCTAGTCCTTCCTTAGGCATTCTTCAAGGGTAATTCCGAGTACCAGTAATTTCTACATTACATTCTAACTTCAGAACCTCACTTCACACAGGATGTAACTACACTGTACTCTGTTCACCTGACATATGAAAAGCTCTGGACTGGTGTCAGGAATTGTAGATTCTAGGCCCAGCTCCACCACTAACTAGCTGTGAGATCCTGGGGAAGGATCACAATTCCCTCAATTCCCTCAGCTATAAAATAAGGCAGGTGGGTCAGATGTTCTCTAAGCTCCCTGATCACATCTAACCATGTATAAACCCATGAATTTTTTTTTCACAATTCGTTAACTATACATCTGGCTAGTCTCGTTTACCTAAACAGCAGTTTGTTATCTAATGGTGAATAATACAAATTAGCAATCAGCAGTTCAGAGGATTAGCAAGGTTATTCAAAACTATTACACTGTGAGGTCTGATACCTTTCCTTTCCAGAAAGTGAAAAACTGGAAAATTTTTATCTGAAGACCTCTATTTCCCCAATATTGAAAAAAATAATCAGCCAAAGAATCATTAAATTACAGACCAACAAGGAAAGTAGGTGTGATTAAAGTCAGTTGTTCTAAAATACAGTTTTAACTCTGTACTTTGCAAGGTGGTTTAAAACGAAATAATCTATTAATGTCAACAAAATGCAAATACAGGGGGGCCGCCCAGTGGCGCAGCGGTTTAGTCCATGCTTGGCAGCCCGGGGTTCCCAGGTTCAGGTCCCGGGCGCCCGTGGATGCACTGCTCGTCAGCCACGCCGTGGCGGCGTCCCATATAAAGTAGAGGAAGACGGGTACAGATGTTAGCCCAGGGCCAGTCTTCCTCAGCAAAAAGAGGAGGATTGGCAACAGATGTTAGCTCAGGACTGGTCTTCCTCACAAATAAATAAATAAATAAATAAAATAAAGTGATACAAACAGTTTAAAAAAAATGCAAATACAGGAAAAGGATACAAAAAATGTTTGCTCTGACTAAAATGTTTAAAATTTACTCCCTGGAGCTTAACAGCATTATAGAAAAGATAATTTTGTTCCTTTTGCCACCTTTATCTTTTACAAACACACAAAAATCACCTGACCTCATTCTCATGCTTTATTGCAGCGGTTTGCAAATCTGGCTGCATATTAGATTATCAGAGAAGCTTAAAAGATTTTTTTAAAAAAGTCTGACAAGCAGGTCTCCCAAGAGAAACTGGATCAGACTCTCTGGAGATGGACCCCCAAGCATGAGATTTTGAAAAAAATCCCCAGATGATTCTAACATGCAGTCAGACTTCAGCCCCCAAATAGCACATGTGGGAGAAGAAGTCAGGGAGGGGCTTTTTGTTTTTGTTTTTTAAGTGATGGGTAAGCTTGAGCAAATACGTTTAAGTTTTGTCTTCACCCAAGAAATGTAAAAATTAAAATCCCAAGGACCTTTGGATTAAAATATAAACATTTTTCGCATTTTTAAAAGAAAAATACTTTTTAAACTCCTAATAGCCTTCACTCAATATATTAAAATCTATAGATATATTTATATCTATATAGTGAAACAGCTACTTAAATAAAAGATGCTTTCTACCGAATTAACTTCTCTAAGTTTTCTCAGGTAACATGGTAGACAGATGCTCAATCTGTGTTCCTTAAAAGTTGACAGTACACACATTTTGGAAATCTGTATCTTACTATTCAGTGCATCAATAGCATAAAATAAGTCTTTATTTTATCTGCTGTAGTATCATAAATTATTGATCGTAGTGTTTTTAATTAAAATTTCACTGCTAATAAAAGCAGATAAGATAGCAAAGTATACTTTAACACAGCAGGAATCATTAGTAAGTGAATGAAAACATATTGAGACTTAAGAAAAGACACCTTTAGAGTCACCTTGGAATGCTGAGTAGGTAGTCTAAGGTGACACTCAGCTCATCCATATTTGTCTGTTCGAGACATAACGGAATTGTCAGAATAAGGCCACTTCGTCTGTCCTTTCCTCCTATTAGAGAAAAAAAATATATAAATTTAACATGTAATAGGCAGTAAAGCACTAAATGAATAATATATATTTAGATCTAATGTTACTAAAACAATTACAAGTTTAACACATCAGTAAAAAACTGTCTAATGTTGTTTATTGTGTATATTGTAAATGTTTATAGTAGTATAGCAAAATTATACAAAATTCAGAAAAATCAGAAGAAAAATTTCACCCATGAAATCTTCACTTAAACATAGCAATTATCATGTTGTTTAATTTTCTTCCATTTAGTCTGTTTCTTAATATAATCACTTCATCAAGCACCTATTGTGTGCCTAGCACAAGAGGCATTTACAAGTAAAATAAAATAAATTTCCAATCAACCTAGGAAGAAAAGCTTTAAGTTATAAGAAATAACAGTATGAAATATGACAGCTTATTTTCTGGACTGTTGTACAAAATATATAAAATATAATTTAAAGGGATTTAGAGAATGGATAAAATAATGAGATGTCACAAATGTGAGAAGTTTTATAGAAAAGTTAAGACTTAAGAAAAATGGGGGGACCGCCCAGTGGCGCAGCGGTTAAGTTCGCACTTGGCAGCCCGGGGTTCGCGGGTTCGGATCCCGGGCGCCTGCCGACACACTGCTTGTCAGCCATGCCATGGCGGCGTCCCATATAAAGTAGAGGAAGATGGGCACGGATGTTAGCCCAGGGCCAGTCTTCCTCAGCAAAAAGAGGAGGATCGGCAGTGGATGTTAGCTCAGGGCTGGTCTTCCTCACAAAAAAAAAAAAAAAAGAAAGAAAAATGGGTAGAATTTATTAAACCAAAAGAGCATTCTGTAACAAGGAAAGATCTGAGTTAACTCACAAAGGGCAGAGAGGCATTCTTTGTTCACGAGGCGATAAAGAGAAAGCTGATATGGAACCTGGATGTTGAAGCCTGAAAGCCAGGTAGTGGAACGCACTTACACTGCATGTTCAACTTTCCATAAGCATTAAAATGTAACTAATTATTTTATACGCAGCTTCTTTGAAAGTTCCCCATATTACTGACTTTCACACTGAAGCCCATATTCTGACCCAACTGACACTTATGACAATTTTAGAAGCTTAAAGACCAGTACTAAAGGAAACAATTCGGTATGATCTCCAAAAATCTATATCTAAAAACTGAAAGGTATGAAGTGAAAATAACAACTCCTATGAGTGACATGAACACAATTCATGATTTACCAATCATAATCTTCTGTCTTTTATTAGGTTAACCATATAAATTACCAATATTCAACCACTTTATTTAACCTCAATAAACAGCAATTCAATGGTTCAATTTAATAGATAATCAAGTGACTTCAACTGCATATTTTTTGTGTGTAGAATATAGGTTTTATTTTTTAAAAAATGGATCGCACCATGGTTTTCAAACTATCTCCTAATTTTGTTGTTTTGAAAAGATTTTCTCTATTATTAAAAAAGTTTGGAAATTACTGGTTGAAATAATTAATGGTCAATAGAGGAAGTCAAGAGGAGTAGACTAACAGAAATTTCATTTCCTCCTCAAAATCACTAAGCTTTATCCCTACATTAACCAAATTCACAGAAATCTGGATTGTAGCATTCTGATCCAGTGTGGAATTGTCTTTAGAGGACAAGTCTCACATTCAGGACTACATTTAACCTCATGCCCTCAGCTTTCACAAGGGACAATAAAATAATCACCAGTGTAAACACAAAAGAGGGCAGAAACCAAGAGGAAAAAGACTTTAAAGTAGGTATGCTCAACAGGGTCAAATGCTGTACAGGGACAAGCGTCATAACAATGCAAAAATGTCACTGATAAAGAGTTAAAAAGAATAATAATGTCTACTCTTGGCAACAGTGTGGGCAAACAGGTATTTTCATACACTGGTGGGAGAAACAGAAATTGAAACAATATTCTTAGAGGGAGATCTGACAAAACCTAGTACAAATTTAAATGTAAATTCTCTTTAATGCTTCCACTTACAGGAATTTATATTGCTGAACTTGTACAAAATGCACAAAGCTACAAATAAGAATGTTTCCTACAACACCACTCAGATCAGAAAATAATGAAGGAAAGCTAAGTGTCAAGTGGTAAGGGAAGAAGTTTTAAAAAAAAGGAAACACATATTAAATAAGGAAATAATAACACTAGTGGAATTCAATACCTTATTTGTCCTTAAAATCTACTCTAGAAAAACATGCCGGGCTGGCCCAGTGGCATAGTGGTTAAGTTCACACGCTCTGTTTCAGCAGCCCGGGGTTCACAAGTTCGAATCCTGGGCGCGGACCAATGCACCGCTCATCAAGCCATGCGGTGGCGGTGTCCCACATACAAAATAGAATATGGGCACAGACGTTAGCTCAGGGACAATCCTCCTCAGCAAAAAGAGGAAGACTGGCAACAGATGTTAGCCCAGGGCCAGGCTTCCTCACAAAAAAAAAAAAAAAGAAAGAAAAACATGCCAATTTACAGAGAAATACAATATCCTCTGGAAAAAGGACATTAGTAGCCTAAATATCAAGACAATCCTGATATGACCTAAAGAGAATAAGAAACGAAAAGCAAAATAATAAAGTCCAAATAACCCTAAATAGGCAGGCCACAGTACCTATTCTAAAGCATGTGCAAATTTACTCAATAATCCAAAATTCCAGAAAATCGCTACACAAACGCATCACACCACTGCTCTCACCCTAGTAAAATATCCAGCAGCTTCTCTTTGACTCTTCTTAGCTGATACAGACTTTGGGTTGATAACTGCGGGTAAATTCAAGCTTGTGTGACCAAGTTCAAACAGTAAAGAGTGAAGACCATGTAACTGATATTTCATAACTCCTCCAGCACGTTGAAACCCTCTCACAGGAAGATGGAAGACAAAAACCACGATGCAGGATATTATTAAAACTAGTTATTCTATAATTCTGAAACAAGTATTTAGATGCTGATTAGCCAATTATTCTTTGTCTGCATTAATTACTTCATTTTTATATAAGAATTGAGATGTCACGACATCTACCTTGTAAAGGTCATTTTAATAAAATTACAGAACAGAATAAAAATTGGCCTGCCAAGTACCAGCAGTGACGGAGCAGGCTCGCATAGCATCCATTTTGAGTAAAAAATGTCTCAGAAATACCTTTGAAACATAACCTTCATAGAAAAATGAAATGCATTTCTGTCAAACTTATCAAAGAAAAAAAGCTTATACATCAAACACTTCCCATTTTAAGAAGAAAACATACCTGAAAGGAAGGCTAGTTTTTTCTTCAGAATGGGTAATATCACTGAGGCCTCCATTTTACTCCAGTAAACTTCCTCACTTCTGAAAACACAGAAAGTTATAAGTCAACTACAAGATAATTATTCTATGAAATATATACTTATGATGGCTTATCCCAGAGTTTCTCAATCTCAGCATTACTGACATTTTGAGTTGGATTATTTATTCTTTTTTGTAACCACTTATGATAACCAAAATGTCTCTACACATTGCCAAAAATCCTCTGGTAGAAAAAAGTACAGCCATTTGAGAATGTTTTTCAGAGCAATACTCTTGGGCTAAAACAGTGCCTAGTACATAGCAGTAAATCAATAAATTATTTGTTGAGTAAAGGAATGAATCAATTAATCAAACAGGCAATCTTCTCTCTATTGCTCTCCTTATTAATTACACAGCTTAATTCCAAATATCCAATTCTTTCAGTTCCACTATTTCAATGGCTTTCTCTGATTTCTCATATTTTTGCTTCTCCATTACAGCTGGTAACATATCTTTTCCTCATGTTTGCCTCAAGATATTTCCTAACACACTGTTTCATTTTTTGCCCCCACTGTAACTGTCTCCATCTCTCCACATTTTGTATTTTCAAATTCTCCAGGGAAAAATCTGATAAGCCCAGTTGATCTTTTTGTACCAAGCCATAATTCACTGTTCTTGGTTTGGTTTTCTGGTGTCCACTCAGCCACACCCAGGGATTATGGCTAAATACAAAATGGACTATCCATATAGCAAGGGCTAAGGGCAAGACAGTTTCCCTTAAAAGGGAGCTTTAGCATAGCAGGCATCTGAAGGCTTGGCCAATACAGTATACTATCAAAATGGGATTTCGAGGAGAGCAGGACCTTCAAAACAAGGAAATCAAAGGTTTAATTATATTATCCATCTATATGTAGTTTCATGTCTGACAGAGTATTCTCCATCACATTTTATCCCTCCTTCCCCTGTCCCACCTCACACCCACTCACCATCACAATATAGTGACACTTCCTTGGAGTACACCGTGAAATTGTATTTAATGAAAGCATACTCTCTTTTTCTTTAATAGCCTCTTTTTATTATTGAGATACAACTGACATATAATATTATTTTCAGGTGTACAATATAATGATTTGATATTTATATATATTGTGAAGTGATCACCGCAATACGTTTAGTTAACATGTCACCATACATAGTTATAAAAAATTATTTTTTCTTGTGATGAGAACTTTCAAGACCTACTCTCTTAGCAACTTTCAAATATGCAATACAGTATTATTAACTATAGTCACCAGAAAGCATACTCTCTTAACAATAATTTTCCAGCAGAGCAGAAACTGTAACTCTATATGAAAGTATACTATTCAGCAAGCACTTGCTATGAACCTAGCCCATTTCAGGCACTGTGCTACGAGCTAGAGCTAAAAACTCAAGTCACAGCCCTGCCTTGAAAAAAAATGTAGTCTTTAAAAAAAAAATCCCAGACATTAAGAAAAAAAGATGTAGTCTTAATATTTGTCAGATAATGACTAATTAAGCAAGATTACTTAAACAAGTATACTATTTTACAGCTTTTGTGTATACACCTAAAAAAACAATTACCACTATTTGCACCTGTCTACAAAGAAAACATGCTGTCAAACTAAATATGATATATTCTTTTCAAGTTTTATACTTGAATATTTGTTTGCAATTTGTTCATTCATTTTTGTTCTGCATTATTCCGGGCTAACACACAATAGTAAGAAGTATGAGGGAAAAGTTCACATTTTACATTTTTAATCTAAAACCAGTAGCACTTCACGTTTCTAGCTCAACACCTTGACCCGACGACTTTGTTACCCAGCTCTACAAGAACCAGAGAGCTCAGATTCACGTCTATGGTCCCTTCTCCTATGACCAGCTTGTCAGAGACTAGATTTGAAAGCTCGATAATGATGATGATAATGATTAGGAAAATTAACATTTGTTAAGTGTTTACTACAAGCCACGCACTGTTCTAAATGACTTATTTGTATTCACTTATTTAATCCTCACAACATTCTATGAGGTAAATACTATTATTATCTCCATTTTACAGAAGAATTACCTGAGGCTTAGAGAGGTTAAATGTTGCCCAGCATCTCACAACTAGTGAGTGGGGGAATCAGGATTCACACCCGGGCAATCTGGTTCCAGCGGTGACGTTCTCACATCGCACTGTCGGCTCACCAACAAAACAGCTCTGAAAATATCCAGTGACATCTGGCCAGCTGAACAGCTCTAGACTATACGCAAAATTAAAACATCCAGAGAGAGAGAGAGAGAGAGAGAGAGAGAGAGAGAGAGAGAGAGAGAGAGTGTGTGTGTGTGTGTGTGTGTGTGTGTGTGTGTACACACCACTGCCTTGATTCATTCTTAAGCCACCAGAACTTTTGCCCACCATTGCTTCTGCATCATCAGCGTAAATGCCAACACAGAGAATAGGGCAAATAATACCTAAAAATTATCATAAAAATAGTTTTGACCTCACAGACTCCCTGAAATCTAGAAACAAGAGAACTGCTGATCTAGACTGTCAATAGGATGTTCTCACAAAAGAACTTCAACCTTGAGGGAGTAATGCAA
Source organism: Tapirus indicus (assembly GCA_031878705.1). Lineage (NCBI taxonomy): Eukaryota > Metazoa > Chordata > Mammalia > Perissodactyla > Tapiridae > Tapirus > Tapirus indicus. Next base: position 90,047,398 of record CM062926.1, read on the forward strand.
ATACAGGAACAACTTAGTCACAGGAACAGAACTGGCTCCCTAACCAGACTTTTCCTATAGTATGAGGACAGACAAATTCTCAACTGCCTGTGGTTCCTTCCTATTTTCTGAGCCTATTTCTCCATCCTTCTCATCAATTCTGTGCATTATACAACATCCTTCCAATAAATCCCTTTTCTGCTTAAATCAGTTGGCTTCTCTGTAGTTAATGGAGAAACTTGATTGGTATAGAAAGCAAAACTGCAAATTAGAGTTTAGTAGATCACGTCTGCAGTCACAATGGTGCTTCTTTTTTTTTTAATCTGTTTTCATTCATTTGAATCTGTTTCATTATTCTGAATGAAAATGTTCATCAGTACATTGAGGTTTTAAGCCTTGCCACAATATAATCCAATTTAACCAGCACCCAAGAGAAAAGAACATTTGGAATTCCTAAAATCCCTCAAGGCATAAGAGATTAGCTGCAGTAATGGAGCTTGGAATAATATCTGTGTTATCTAAGATTTACAATTCAGGTTATTGACTTTATGCCAACAAGCGCCAAATTTTTCACCACTGTGTTCTCCATAGACTTAAAGCAAAAAAGGGAGCTGGCTTCAGTGTCCAGTCTAGATTTACCTTGGCAAACTATGACATCCAGAAGCAATCTTACCTTTTATTACTGTCTCCTGAGAGACACATGCTTTCTCCAAACTTCCCATTACTTTACAGAACCACTTCAGGATGGCAAAATACTAAATTGTTGTTTTTTATCCAACAGCTTTTTTTTTTTTAAGAACATCTTGAAAGTGATGAAAAATTTAAAGTAATGAGATATATAGGTTTTTGGGTGTGTGGGCCAAGATCAAATAAACTGGTGGATAGAATGTAAAGCAATGAAAAAATGAAAGCTGTAATGTTTACTCTTTATATCCTCCTCCCTTCTAGAGTCTCCTTTCCATCAGTCTCTTTCACTGCTGTCATAAAAGAGATGGGTAATAAAAAATAATGATTACTGTACCACTAGTTCCAATTAAATTTAGTTTTTCAAAAGTTATTTGTTTTCGATTTTTCAAGTTGTTAGCACAGCCATAAAAAACAAAAAGACAAATCTGCCTATCTCTGGTTATCTTATATATCTCAGAGAACAGTTAAAATAATGTACAAAACACACAAAATAAAGGAAGAATCTTGCAGAACACAACCATGCACTACCATCACCACAATAAAATGTTAAATAAGACGAAGACCAGCTCATGCTCTTCTCCCACGGGAGAGATACAAAACATTGTTTTTCACACGAAGACACTTATTCAACCTAAATATATCTAAGTGGATTATATTCTCAAACAAGGAATGAAGCCAATGACAAACATTTACCTGATATGAATTAATGAAAAGTGGCAAGGAAAATACATTTCTAAAAAAACTTGCCAAGTGAAGCAGGCTAAGAATGCAAGAATTATACAATTCTCAACATACTTAACAAAAACATGTCATATTTCATATACAGTCATTTGAAATGACTTATGTCAAGTCACAATTTATTAAATATAAAGGAGGCAGAAAGCCAGAGTTTATAGCAGATGCGGTGCCTTGGAGACTGGTGGATATAAAAAAAAAAATGTGCAACCATAACTTCATGTTACCTTCAACCATAAGCAAGAAACACCAAAGTAAATTATTAGCATTTCTAGGTGCAAAATAAATCCCACCTAAAACAGAGCCCTTCCACAGTTAGGGAAGATGAATTCTGAGGACTAGAAATACAGGAAGACTAAGCTGCAAATGATACTTACATCCATCTTCTAGTGTGAACATCTTTCCCAAGATCTTGGAGAGAGAGAGGAAAACTGGGGCAACCAAGTAGTTAAATTGGAGCAGAGACCAAGTCTCATTTATCTTTGTACATATTTACTCATTCAGTCACTCATTTAACAAATCTATAATGAGCACCTACTAGATCGAGGCAAGGCTAGGTGCCAGACATGCCTGGCATTCAAAAAGTATCTGATAAATGAACAAACAAATGAGCAAACGTATGACACAGTAAAGTAAAACACTGACCTAGGAATCCTAACATTATCACAACTACCTGATGTCAACACGTTGTGGTGCGATCATAGGATCACATGTGCATGCTTTCCCTTCAGAGCAGCTTCTTTCTACTGGGACAGTCTCCCACAGATCTAGCAGCTGGGTGCTGGAGAAAAACCGGTCCCTGATGGCGGTAAAATAGACATCCCTGGGTGCTATCAACGGGCAGCCATTAGAGGGCAGCAGAAGATGCATTGAGCAGCAGGAAAAGATAATTGCAGGCCTTTTAATCAACACTGGGCAAATTACACTTCGTAAGAGATTGTAATTGATGATATGAGTCGGTGCACTGGAACTCCTCTCTCAATGAGTATAAATCAACCAGTTTATTTGGAAAATTTAGTTAGATTCTTCGAAGCCCATTTTTAACAACCACTAAAACCCATTAGGATAGCCTAAGGCTAACTAAATCATCTCTAATAAGTCTACATCATGTAGACACATAATAGCAATGAACGATATCAGAATGCAGGCTCCTTAAGCTTTGTATTTCCAGAAGAAATACTACAGCTGTCCCTAAATTCAGATTAGAAACACCTTCAACTGTCGTTTCAACATAAGAGCAATCGTAGAGATTAAAACAAACAAATACACATACAGGTACTAGCTACTAGGTAACTGGGTTCATCACTCTACATTTCCATATATAAAATCATGCAGAAACAAACATTACTCAACTTTAGAATAATACATCAGTAAAGCAGATCAACAGTTGAAAATTTATGTAATTTTTTTGTTATTGCAGGTGCTTGCATATGATTATTTATCTGGTTTTACAATATAGACAGTTTTAAATGAAAGAACAATCTTTTTTGATAGACTTTGAAGGAAAATAATAAAATAATGGTTAACCACAATACAGATCTATCCAAACTGTAACTCCTCTAGACAAAATTCAAAGCTAGAGTATCACGATATGATACCATTTTTACAGATGGATCAGGACGTAGTTTATTCAGTGAGGTGGGGAGAAAGGAAAGGGAAGGTGAAAGATTTTGAGTTTTCTATGAAATATAATCTACCTTGAAAGACAAGAAAATTCTATATTAAGGAGTCCAGTAGGACATTAAAAGTCCTATACTGTATTTAAACTTCAAAGATTCAAAAGTCTAATGGTAATGACAGCCCACCACTTAAAAACCCTTTCAAAAACTACAATATAAGCAACTACCTCTACATCACCCTCTTTCCCTGCCTCTTCTTGGCAGAAGCCACTGACACTGATATTTACAAAGACAGAAGCAGAGGGAAGTCAGTTCCTTAAGGACTTCCCCACCCCTCTAGACATTCTACCAAACCCTTAGCAGCTGCAAACTGCTATTTTTGAAGGCACGGTTTCAAAAATTCCTTAACTATATGCATTTTTCAAATCTTCTGCTCTTCTTGTCTGTGTTAATTTATTGATAAATCCTCAGGAGTTTGCCTGCTTCTTCACCAAGATTGGGGCAGCAAAAGGAAAAATGAATATTGCTTTATAGAAGTGAATCAGGCTTGTGAAATTCCAGAAAGGTAAAGATATTTCTGGTATCCCCAGCTGTAGAGTACCTCATGGCTAGCACCTCTTCACCTGCTGCCAGAGCTCTGTGAGATGAGCACTCCGCCTGCATGGCTTCTGCATCTGAGTCTTGCACTGAGCTCCAAGAAGCTAGACCATTTCATTCTCCAGAGCAATGGATGTGCCCACTGAGTTCACCTGGCTGGGTAGGTCTCCCTCCATCACCAGAGGAGGAAGAAAGTCCAGCTATAATAACTTTACAGACTCATGGTCTAATTTCTAGATTCCAACCCGTTTACCTGCTGTGTAGGTGTCTTCTGTCCTCCTCATCTCAGAATTTTTCTGGGTCATCACTCAACCTTTTCTCTCTCGACTTTTTTCCTAGAAAGAAGTGTTCTTCATCTAGCCTTGGCAAAGACATACATGCCTTCCATTGAGCTGATCTCAGACTAAATCCAATATTCCAGACATATAATAGTCTAATGGGGTTGAAGAGAGGTTCAGAGGTATTACCAAGTTCCTAATTCCAAATAACTGGCATAGAAATTAATTTTTAGTAACCAATTGTTTATATGTTGAATACCACACATAGATAAAAGAATACTTTTGTTCAAGTGAGATAATATACATATAACATGAATTGAGATTTTGGCAGTTTTTTGATTGATACGATGTAAATATTTGGTACATACCAAACACCACACTGGAAAAAAAGTAGAAGATAGTATTAAAAAAAGTTTAAAAATATTTAAGTTAACTAAAAAGATGGAAAACTGCTCAAAAAATGGAAATTATCATAGTATTACGCAGGCAGAAAGCCAGTGGCACATGTGAAAGAGTTATTTCCCATCAGACTAAAAGTTCCATTAAAAATATATATATATAGTAACATATTTTTTGAGGTAAAACTACAAAAATAATACTGAACACACTGCAAATCCTTTAACTTGTTCAGTAACTGAAACGTCACCGCCTTATCACATGGAACAAAATAATATAAGGCACATATGGAAAACTATTTACAGAATGCTCGCCTCTTTTATCCCTCCTGAGAGCAGTGCTAGCTCTCTCTCCCAAGCAAAGACCTCCCCTCTCAAGACTTCTCTGCCATGGGATTCTGTTCCAAAGAGCTGTTCTCCCTGACAGGCACACTTTAGTGCAACAGTAAATATCATGGCCTTGGAGCTGAAGTGTGACTCCAAGGCGGCCACTTCCCAGCTAGGTGATTTGAGCAATTCCTCTGATTTCTTTTCTAGGCATAATCACTGAACCTAACTCACACAACTGAGGATTAGGTGAGCTCATGTATGTGCAGTGTTTAGTATACTCGAGGATGGTGAGCACTCAATAAACGGCATCTATTTTTAGTAGCTAAATTTTCCTTCCTCCACCAACTACTGTTCTACTGGTTCTCCACTGAGGCCTTCTTGATCCAACACACAAAAATGGTCACAAACTTATTACAAGTAACTTAACACATCCTGGCACTTGTTTATGTTCTAAGAATATTATTTCATCTTCAGAACAACATACAATTCTATTAATAGCTCCATTTTTTTCTGATGAGAAAACTGAGGCCCTGAGAAGTTAGGTAATTTGCCCAGTCATACAGAACTTAACAGATTTATAAATCACAGACTTGGAACTATAGAACATCTACTCCAATTTGTTCATTTTACTAATAAGGATACTGTCTTAGTCCATTCGGGCTGCCATAACAAAAATACCATAGACTGAGTGGCTTATCAACAACAAAATTTATTTCTCATGGTTTTGTTTGGGCTGCTATAACAAAAATTCCATAGAGTAGGTGGCTTATAAATAACAGAAACATATTTCTCACAGTTCCAGAATCTAGGAAGTCCAAGATCAAGGTGCAGACAGATTCAGTGTCTGGGGAGACCCACTTCCTGGTCCACAGATGGAATCTTCTACATGTGTCTTTACACCGCAGAAGGGGGCAGGGAGCTCTCTAGGGTCTCTTTTATAAAAACGCTAATTACCTCTCAAGGCCCCACCTTCAAATACCATCACACTGGGGATTAGTTCTCAACATATGAATTTGGGGGGGACCCAAACATTCAATCTAGAGCAGAAAGTGAGATCTAGAGATGTGGATTTACCCTCCTAAGGCTGCAGAGCAAGAGAGTAGCATGAAACCCAGGCTCCTAAACCCTGCCTAGTGCTTCTCTCCACTATATTATGTTGTCACATAATAAAATCAAAATTAAAAACACATGAATGGCAGAGAACCATTATTTCATACATGTTAATAATTTTTTCTAAATAAATAAATATGTCCCCACAAAAACTTACACACAAATGTTCATAGCAGTTATTATTCATAACACTCAAGACATGGAAACAACCCAAATATTCATCAATTCTGAATGGATAAACTAAACGAGGTACATCCATATAATAGAACACTATTCAGCAATAAAAAGGAATGAAGTATTGATACATGGTACAACACCGATGAACTTTAAAATATTATGCGAAGTGAAAAAAGCCAGACACAAAAGGTTACATGTTGTATGATTCCGTTTATATGAAATATCCAAACCAGGCAAATTCATAGAGATGGAAAGTAGATTAGTTGTTGCCTATGGCTGGGGTCAGTATGGGGAGTGACTAATAATGGGCACAGCGATTCTTTTTTGGAGTGAATGGAAATGTAAAATCAAATTGTGGTGATGGTTGTGTAAATCTACTAAAAACCACAGAATTGTACACTTAAAATGGGTGTAAATATTACCTCAATAAAGCTGTCAAAAAACAATTTTAAAAATACACAGAATTGCCCATTTTGTAAATCAGGACAATCTGGATGAAAATGATGTGCACTTTAAGTACTAAAAAATAAAAACTAAAAATATGTAAGCAATATGTTCCAGAAAGTCTGTAAAATGAATTGCGCACACTGAGCAATTTATCCCTCTGATTTCCACTATAATTAGAACATACTGCTGTGAAAGAACCTCAGCTGCAAAGACAAATTTCTTTCAAAGCTGTACATTCTGGATGGGGTAAAACAAGAAAAAAAGATTAAATGGATTAAATAGAGGAAAGAAGGAAGAATATAAGCAATAACGTAGATACTACTTTTATGTTCACAGATAGATGTCCAAACTCTCCATCATTCCAAATAAACTGGGACTATAAAGGGAACTTAAGATGTGCTTTTCATCTTTAACCTATACGGAGATTTATAAAAAGATCTTATCTTAGGGTATCTCAAAGTTTTCACACCAACACACATGAAGACATCCAAGATTTGGTTAAAGATTAAATATTTATTCCTTTCAATGGTATTACATATTTTAAAACAAATCAAGTTTGCTTTTGAAAAAAAGTATAAAATGTGCCTTTGAATTAAAACAACACTAAGACTGTTTTGTACTCCCTAAAAATCAAAGGCTCAGAGGATCATTGAATGCAAATCACTTTGAAACATCACCTATACTAAGAGGTGAAACCTCAAATTAATATCTGCGTATTTCCTAATACCTCCAAATAAAAATAACAATGACTAACATCACTGAGAATGTTCTATGTATAAAGCAGTACCCTAATCACTTCATGTGCATTATTTCATTTATAACTCACAACAATCCTCTCAGGTTAGAATTATTGCTGTCATCATGTAACAGCTGAGGAAAGTGAGGCTTAGTAAGACAAAGAGGTTAATCTGACCAAGGTCATGCAGGTTCTAAGGAGCAAAACTGGCATTTCAACCTAAGGCTGAGTCCACGGCCTATTCTTACCTCTCATGCTCTTGTTTAATGTAGTAACCTTTATTATAATATGAATAACAAAGGTCTTTAACATCTCTCAGATAGAACTCCTCATTTTTTTAGATATACAGACATAAAGGTTGTGTTTGTTAAGAAGAGTTCCTTATCTTTTAGTGACATATACTTTAATATTTACAAACGAAATACGCCTGGGACTCGCATCAATAATGGGGAGGGGAGGATATACATGGAGTAAGATTGGCCACGTGTTGATAATTGTTGAAAGATGATGGGTAAACATGGTTCGTTTTACTATTCTCTCTGCTTTTGTATATTTGAAAATGTCCAAGATAAAATTAAGTCTAAATCTTTACACATACCAATACTATAAAAGAGGGAACTACAATCCTTTAAAATTTTTTGCATTTAGCAATATTTTCTTTATTTCAAGATTAAGGAGAGGAAATATATGACACCTAATCCTAAAATATTCACATATGCATCATCATACTCTAAAGCTCTTTATGGAGAAAGATCTGCGTATCTGGTCCCCACGCAGGATGCTGAGGAGGAGACCAGTTCTGACAGGTGCAGTCACGGCAAGATAAAAAGCAGCAGTGCACGCAGGGGGCCTGCTTTTGCTGCTCTGTGGGCGCTGGCGACTTGTGTTCCCTGTTGCTTTAGTCCTTTCTCACTTTGTGACTGAAGTCACTTTCTCAGCAGTCTCCCTCTCACTCTATCATTATCACCGTACAATACTTTTTTTCAAGTTATTCAATTACTAAGAAAAGCAAAGTTTACGTCCATAATATGCATTCCCTGTGATGTGTGGACAGCAGTGGTTGGTCAGAAGACCAGGCAGATCTCTCAGGTGAAGAATCAATTAAGTATCATATTCTTTAACCTAGAACAGAGAGTCCAAGGTTTTACATGTAATGTATATTAACACCTAAGAGCATGTTCCAAATTTAATAACAATTTATTTTACCTATATAGTCAATAGAGCCAAAAACGTTATTTCTGAAATCGAAAGGCGTTGGCTCAGTCGTTTGAATGTGTCTACTTGTTTGCCTAGGACAACGCCTGGCACACAACTAACGCACAATAAATATTCATTGAATAAACTCCCTTCTTCTAATCCTGCCAGCCTCCTCAGTTAGGTGCCACCAGGCAGAATAATTCAGAAGCACGAGAAAAAGTAAGGGAAAAACAAGCTTAGATAATTTTAAACTTGACAAAGCACTATGAATAGAGCATGCATTTGCTTTGAACAGAATATCAAATTACATAGTTCAGGGACCTTTACTGAAACATCTTGGGACCTGGCCCATCAGGATCATGAATGAAGAGAGGCATTTTATAAAGCCTTCTTTATGCTGAGCCAACTCTAACTTTTGGCTCTAGAAATGGCTTATTTAACTCTACTAACTTTATAGCCTAAGTGAGTTTTCATTATCTATATTTCAACACTGGGAGAAAGCCACTTTTTAACATGAACATTTTTCCATTTTCTGAAATTAAATCTTCATTTTTATTACAGTATTCACCATCACCCCCACTTTCTCACTTTATTATCCATAAATACTTTCCAGCTCCAAGATCTTTCTTGCAATATTTAGATGGCTCCTGACTCGAGCACACACATCTCACTTGGCAGATTATCCAGTCTGCAGAATCCACAAGAGAGTCACAAAGGAAACTCTGGGATTCCTCTGGACAGTCAAAAATAACTTTTGCGAGCAAGTATTTCTAATAATCGAGGCCATATCTTTTCTGCCTGCAACTAATACTATATTCTAGAAGTGAGACTGCGGCAACAGCGATTAGAAAAAAATACGTTTGTAGGAATACGCAACATACAAAATCAAATTTTTTTAAATGAGAAACTATGGTAATTGTTTACAAAAAAATGGTTCAAGTTTAAAGGGGCTTTCTTAAAATGGTCACTGCTTCTAGTACAAAGCATACCAGTTAGGTAGCAGGCACCAAAGCAGCACTTCCCATTTTTAATGACTCCTGCATTGCTTGTGGAGCCCCTGAAAACAAGCAGAGGCAGCAGGGATCATGATTAAGACTACAGCCAGACTGACTAGGGGTCAAATCCTAACTCTGCCCCTTATTGGCTGTGTGACCTTAAGCAAGTTGCTTTACCTCTCACCCTGGTTTCAGCACCTTAAGAGGGCCCAGTTTCCTCTCTGTGGAGGGTGATATGGCAGAATTCTTTCATTAAATTCCCTTTTAGCTTAAGCTCATTCCATTGGCTTCAACGCTCAAAATTAAAGGGACTAGAACTAAGACCATCACCCTTTCCGACCCCCCTCTTTATGATCCGTCCCCCTCCCAGGAATCTACATTGGCATCTATTAACCACTGAGGCAAACTGAGAGACACACAATCCTTTCCCCCACGAGAGGAAATAAAGACCTCCAACAAACAAACTACACTTTGCTACAGTGACAGACAAGGGTACTCTTGAATTAGTATTCTCATAAGACCTCCTAAAACATCAGCCCTGCTCCTAGAAATGCAGACGCATATGCAATCCTCATCTATATAAAACTACTATAAAAAAATCAGAACAATTAAGCTGATGAAAAGTATCCCTCAAAAACAACAGCAAAGCAGAAAACTTTAATAAACATTCCAAACTGAACTGTATCTCTTTAAACAAGTATTTGGGATAGGAAAAAACACCTTGGATCAGAAATTTAAAACCTAAAAACAGAATCGACAAAAGCAAAACAAAAAGAAAGAAGTGACTGAACTCAGGTAAGAAATAGATAAAATCATATCGGAATTGAAGACTAAATCACAAGGTGCTCAAGAATAAACTCAAATAAAAACTTAGGGGGGCCGGCTCGGTGGCGCAGCGGTTTCGTCCGCGCTTGGCAGCCCGGGGTTCGCGGGTTCGGATCCCGGGCGCCCGCGGACGCGCTGCCTGTCAGCCATGCCGTGGCGGCGTCCCATGTAAAGTGGAGGAAGATGGGCACGATGTTGGCCCAGGGCCAGTCTTCCTCGGCAAAAAGAGGAGGATTGGCAACAGATGTTAGCTCAGGGCTGGTCTTCCTCACCAAAAAAAAAAAAAAAAAAACTTAGGTATTGAAGAAAAGTCAAAAAACCAAGAGAATGACAATGAGACAATGAAGTAAAAATAGGCATAGAGAAAGTTTTTGAAATGAAAGATAGACAAAAAAGACATAATTATGGATAACTGGAGTCCCTGAAAAAAAAACAACACTGGAACAGAAGTAATATTTAAAACTATAATCCAAAAAGCTTTTCAGAAACAAAAGACCCAATTCTACATCTTAAAAGGATTCACTAGGTAACAGGGAAAATTGACTTGCTACAATAAACTCTAAAACATATCCCAGTAAAACTATTAGACTTTTTTTTTTTTTTTTTTTTACAAGCAGTGCGTCGGCGGGCGCCAGGGATCCCAACTCGCGAACCCCGGGCTGCCAAGCGCAGACTAAACCGCTGCGCCACCTGGCGGCCCCCTAGACTTTTAAAATAAAAGGGACAACAAAACCAGGAACTCCAAGCAAAAGGATCAAATAACTTAGAAGGGCAAGAAAATTAAGACTGGCATCAGACTTCTCAAAAACAACATATAAAGGCCATACTGTAAACAAGGAAAGAAAGTATGAACCAAGGATTTTATTTCTGGCCAAGCTGTCCTTCCAGTATCAAGGCTACAGAAAAACACCACCAACAACAAACATATGCAAGAACTCAGGGAAAATTGTGTCCGTGAACTCTTCTTACAAAATCTACTAAAAATTGAGCTATATATAACCAGTACGTGACTGGGAAACTTCAGCAAAGGATGATGGTAAGGATTTAACATATTTAATTGCAGAACTAAGAGCAAACAGTTGCAGTTAAGATTTGAAAACAAAGTAGATATAATGCAACTAAAAACATGGGAGAAGAGAGAGAAAAAGAAAAATGTAGAATAAACTGACTGATTGTTGAAATAGCAATAGGAAAGAATCAAACCACACCAATGAAAACTAAAATAAAGGGTAATAGAAAGTTAAACAAGAAACTAGGGGCATTTAAAAAAGGTATAAGGACACAAATAGCTACTATAACAATAACAAAAAACAACAAATCCAATATATCTAAAGAAATTTTCAAAATGGAGGTACAAAGAAAGCACATCACAAAGAAACAAAGAAAAATATAATGCACATACTACACACAACATAAAATAATATGACAGAATTGAGATCAAACTCAACAGTCATTAAAAGATGATTTTTAATATAGCTCATCATAAAAAAGACCTAACTAAATGCTGTATGCAGGAGATAACCTAAAACAACGTAAATCAAAAAGGCTAAAAATTAATGAGATAGGCAAAGGCACATGAAATAAACAGAAACAATAAAAAAAAGCAGTAGAGATTTTGATACTAAAGGAGAATCCAGGTCAAAAAGCATTAAACATAACAAAGAGAAGCAATGTTTAATGTTAAAAGCTGCACTACACAATGAAGATGAAACAGTTAAGAATACCTATGCCTCAAATAACACAGCAACTACCTTTAAAAAGCAGAAACTACAAGGAATACAAAAAGACACAAAAAACAACTTTAATAATACGTAAGACTAACAGACACACATGAACTTAACTGAGAATATAAACAATTTACATAACATAAATAAGGTAAATCTTATAGGTATATATCAAACTTTATACCCTGAGAATAAAAACTATACCTCCTTCTCGAATGGAGATGAATATTGACCAAAAAAAGGTGATCATATGTAAGTCTTATAGAAAGCAACAGTATATTTCATGAAGTAGAAATAATAACACACTGAACACAATTCTAATAAAACTGACATTACTAACAAAATCAAAAACAAAAAGAATATTCCACCTCAGAATTTTAAAATTTTCTACTATTAAACTCTTGCATGAAACAAAATTACAAACCAAAATTACAGATTTTCTAAAAAAATCTGAAAAGAGGAAAATCTATAGCTTTGAATATTTATATCAATAATAAAAATAAGTTTCTAAGCTAAAAAGAACAAAGTAAACCAAAACAAGACCAAGGATGGAAATAAAAATAAATTAAAAAAAGAAACTGAGATAGAGAATTTTAAAAAATTTAATTCATAAATCAAAATCTTGGGCTTTTTTTTAAATTAAGAAAATGGACAAGGTTAATCCAGAAAAAACAAAAGGAGAAAGCACAAATATGCAAAATAAGAAATACACAAAATAAGGGAGAAGATACACTTTCAACAATATAGAAATACATATTACAAAAGATTATTCATTGCAGTATTATTTGTAACTGAAAAATACAATTGGAAATAACCTGAATGTCCACAGTGTCATAGTGGAATAAAGAATTGGGATAGCCACACAACGGAGTAGTATGCAGCTATAAAAATGAATGAAGATCTCTATAAAATAATATAGATATCCAGTATACATCGTTAAGTGGGAAAAGCAAAGTGCAGAAGAGTGTCTACAGTGTGCTACTTTTTGTGTAGTAAAGAGAAAAAAGAAGAATACATACATTTATATGCTCATTTTGTGCAAAGAGAAACAAAAGAAAGATAAACGAGAAACTTAGAGTAATTGCCTACAGGAAGTGGGGGAAAATGGTAGAAAGGATGAAGGATTGGAAAAGGAGCAGAAGAGATGGAGGGATGACTAACACTTCTCTGAGTATAGCTTTCTGAACAGTTCTAACTTTTGGAACCATGTCAACCTTTCACCTATTCCAACAAAAATAACAAGATCAACAAGGATGAGGAAAAAAAAACCTAAAATAGAAACCAAACAGGAAGAAATGTCTCTACTGGCATTTCAAATGACAAATGTAACTACACTAAAGGGAGTGAGGGGGGAGAACTAACTCAAGAGATCTTTGAACACAGGATTTTTACTACATATGCTCAGGCTGTAAACTACAACAAAACCTGTAAATAAACACTAAATTCCAATAAATGTTAACGATGAGCAATTCTGAATTACTTTCTGTATATTCTAGGATTGAGCAAATAAATAAGTAAACTGTGCATAACAGGAGCCAGACTTCTCACTGTCAAATAACGGAGTTACAAATATGGAAAGGGGGGAAGGAAGCTAGAATGAAGCCCCTAGTGATAATTAGAATGGGAAAAATTAATACATACTCATAGTTTTTAATACACACAGATATAGGTGTGTGTGTGTGTGTGTGTGTGTGTGTGTCCCCTCTAGCTCTGTCCACTGAGAAGGCTCTGATGGTTAATTTTATGTGTGAACTTGACTAGGCCACAGAGTGCCCAGATATATGATTAAACATTATTCTGAATGATTCTGCAAGGGTGTTTTTGGATAAGATTAACATCTGAATTGGTAGACTAAAGCAGATTGCCCTCCATATTGTGGGTGGGCCTCATTCAATCAGTTGAAGGCCTGAATAGAACAAAAAGACTGACCTTCCCCTAATAAGAGAGAATTCTCCAAGAAGACTGCCTTTGGACTTAATCTGCAACATCAGCTCTTCCTGCCTGATGGCCTTCAAACGTCGGTTCAATGGAACATCAAACATCAGCTCCTCCTGGGTCTCCAGCCTGCCAGCTCACCCTGCAGACTGGACTTGCCAGCCTCCATAATCACATGAACCAATTCCTTATGATGAATCTCCTAAAACATATATCCTATTGGTTCTGTTTCTCTGGAGAACCCTAACTATACAAGGGCCTAAAACCAACAACATTTCAGTAGCAATGAGCACAAGTGCCTGGATCTCGATCTCTAAATACTATTCTCACTAAAAAGAATCGGGGCTCCTCGAAAAAATGGCAGATTCCAAGGCTGGGTAGGGAAAATACAAGAGGACTCTGGAACATCTTGTTACCAGAATATAAGGAAGTGCTCAAAGATTTATGGGTACATGTCAACAGGACACAGAATGATTCAGGTAAGAATTATTATTGTATGTTAAAACTAGTGGGAAAAATCTTTATAAGAAATAGGATACTTACAGAATCTCAAATTATCTCCCCAAAAGATACTCATTAACCACAAGGAAAAAAAAGTAATTTTACAGTGGGGAAACCTGGAAGACACCACCATAACCAAGTGATAAGAATTGAGACCCCAAGTAATGAAGCAACAATCACATGGGCCTCCAGCTATGATACACAGATACACTTCTATAGCATTGTAGCCAAAAATGTCAACCTGATTCTAATCAGGAGGAAACATTGGACAAACCCAACTGGTGAAATATTTTTACAAAATAACTGACCTGTATTCTTCAAAAACGTTGTATCACGAAACACAAAGAAAGAGCAATGAAGTGTTCCAGGTTAAAGGAGATTAAAGAGATATGACAATTAAAAGTAACACATGATCCTAGACTGGACTCTATACTAGGAAAAAAAATGTTTCTCGAGCCAGCCCAGACGGCCTACTGGTTCAAGTTCGGTGTGCTCTGATTCGTCAGCCAGGGTTCGGTTCCCAGGCGCAGAACCACACCACTCGTCTGTCAGTACCCGTGCTGTGCGGGTGGCTCACACAGAAGAACTAGAAGGACTTACAACTAGAATATACAACTATGTACTGGGGCTTTGGGAAGGGGGGAAAAAAAGTTTCTCTTTTACTCCAAAGGACATTAGGAAATTTGGCAAAATTTGAATAAAGCCAATATAGTATTGTATCAATATTAATTTCCTGATTTTGATGATTGTACTGTGTACAGTATAAGAAAATATCCTTGTGTTTATGGAAATGCATACTGACGTATTTAGGAGCAAATGGCCATAATGTCTGCAAATCACTCTCAAAAGGTTCAGAAAAAAATAATATTTATTTATTGCTTTATGAAAAGCAAATGTGGCAAAAAGTTAACATTTGGGGAATCTGGGGTGAAGGGTATATGGGAATTCTTTGAATTATTTTTGCAACTTTTCTTTAAGTCTGAAATTATCTCAAATTTTCAAAATTAAGTTAAATTACAGTAGTATTTGATAATAAGCTTTCCTACATTATTCCCCAACATATGCATGCACCCTCACACACACATTATAAAAACCAAAGCCAAAAATCTAAGAGAGACCTTCAAGTTATTCTTTTCCTATCGCCTCTATAAAAAAGGCCACATAATCTGATGACTCTGTCCTCTTCTCTTCACAGCACTATTGACTCAATTACTGTACAACCCCTGGAAGATTTCCTGACTCCAGACTCTCCCCTTTTACACACTTGCAGAAGTCCTGAATGGTCCTCCATGGCCAACTCCTCTTACAAGACTTTTCCAGATCATGCCCCTGCCTCTCTCCACTTCATGTCCTCCTGATCAGCAAGAAACCAAGTGCAGTTCTCTGAACATGCAACAGTGTTTCATTGTTTGTGCTCTGGCATATGCTGCTATCTCTGCTGAAATACCCTTATCTATCTAGTCAAAGGAATTCCTATTTATTCCTTTAAATTTTATCTTAGCTTCACCATCTCTGTGAAACCTCCCCTGACAAAACACTCAATGTGAAGATGAGGAACCACTCTCTCCCTCCTCAGTGCTACTATTTTACCTTACACTATCTCTATTACAACGTATCACACAGTGTAACTGTCTCCCATTCTAAGGTGAATGGGGATTCACTGACAGAAGGAACCAACTCATATTTGCTGAATTACTTAGAATACAATAGGTCCTCAAACAGTGTGAATAATTATACACACACACATACTATATGAGCATATAGTAAAGGGCAGAAAAATGTTAAGAAAGCCTCAGTCTACATATTGAAAAGTGAAAGCTAAGAAAATGAAAAAAATAATTTTAAGACTAATATACATTTCACAAGGGAGGTGACAAATGCTTTTGCTTGTTGTTTAGTATGTTAGAACAAGCCTTAGACTTAAATTTTTTTTGTATTGTCTTTAGAAAACAATCTGATGTAGTTTTTCAATTCTTATTTTCTATACTTTGGTAATTAAGAACACTTTGTTGTTCATACGCTTTTAAATCATAAACTGGAACTAAAATAAATTTATGTACATGAAATAATACAAAACCAAAAGTAGTTTTACTTTATAATACTTAACATAAGAATCATTTTTTTTGGTCAAAGTGCTTTAAAAGCAGGAATTCCTGATTTAAAGTAAATTCTATAAAAAATCTAATCACTGCTTCATCTTATTTTCTTGATCTAAAACTAAGCCAGTTATATAATCTTCTATCAGAAAAAAGTTTAAAGGAAAATATTACAAATGTTACACTTGCTCTTATTTCTAATATAGACATTAAATTACAAGGGTAAGTAAAATTATTTTCTAATCTTAAGAAAGAGATCCTTAAACTATTAATAACATAATAATCCATGTGAAAGCTTCCATGAAGAAAATGCTATCACATACAAATATGCAAAATCATAACTATAGAAATTAGCCCTGGGCCATCCTGGTGGCGTAGTGGTTGGGTTTGCATGCTCCGCTTCAGCAGCCCAGTGTTTGCAGATTCGGATCCCGGGCGCGGACCTACACACTGCTCATCAAGCCATGCTGTGGCAGCATCCCATATGCAAAATAGAGGAACACTGGTACAGATGTTAGCATGTTAGCTCAGGGACAATCTTCCTCACCAAAAAAAAAAAAAAAAAAAAAGAAATAAGTCCTGTTGCTGATGTCTTTGTTACCTTACCCTCCTGGTTTTCCTGATGGCTTTCTGATGACCACTTTGCGTTATACTTTCTGAGGGACCTAGCATCTGACCTTTGTTTACCTAGCCCTTTCTACGTGTTTCTTTCATAGCCTGTATTTCCAAGCATAAAATTTAGCATCTATTAAAAGCACATGCTCCAAAATGTCAGGGACTGAGCCAATTTTACTTTCTGTTGTATGTCTGCCCCTTCCCTACAAGCGCTCAGTACAGTGTCTAGAGCAAAGAAGGAATATAAGACAATGAATACAAGACAACGGCTGAGTTAGTTTGGAGATATTTTAAGTGATAATTTTTACAATTTTTAGTTTATTTTCTTTAGAAATAAAGAAAGTGAGTATTTTCCAGAATAAGCACTGGTAATCAGACGTGTGCCAAAAATGGCAATAAGCCTACTTTTCTCAGATAAAGGGTAACTTCAAAATTTCTCCTCAATGTTTGGGAGTACAGAGACTTCCCCTGCCCCTGCTCACCAGAGACAAGAGTCCCTGGGAGCTGGCACCTTTATCGCCTGCCAGAGGACAGAGATACAACCAAGGCATAAAAATTTTGAAATTAATCTATAAGTGTAATGATACTAATAAGCCCCAAGGAAACTGGTGACACAATGAAACCTAATGCCTTCTCTTGATCTTCCCTTAGAAATACTATGATCGTTAATTAAATTAAAATTCTTAGATTCCATAAAAATACATATTAAATAAACCATTATACTTATAGCATACACTACCATTTAGAAAAACAGAAAATTTGACAAGTAATTTAACAATGATCCAATAACTTTCTCACCACCATTTACTAAAATTAACTTAATATAAAGTATCAGTTCTTTTGAAGTGGTCCCCTCAGTCATGCTAGTTTCTGTCTGAAACAAGAAACGTATTACTTAATAAATTACTAACTGTAGAAAATAAAGTCAGTATCATTTTAAAATTCTTGTGTATTTTGCTTATAGAGGTCATATATAATAAACCAAACTGAATGAGTGTCCCTAAAATAAAGAACGAACTAGAGCACCTAAATTCTTCTTCCTCAGAGGAAAGGCTTTGTAGTCACAAAAGTTAATTGAATTCTTGTCTTTGATCCTATTTTTTTCTCTACACTCTCTAACTGATCTCTTTTCTCTTCCTCTGACTTGCCCTTTTTTCCTTAGCCCTAACCACTTTTATTACTAAAACTAAGTCCTGTCAACCTTAAGTTAAATACACTAACTACTTAGATGCCAAATGTCTACACCAATTTTATCATAAGACAGTCAAAAGTGCCACACTTACTAATCACTACCCATGTCTGATTTTTCTACTCTAGCAGCAAATTCCTTGTTTACAACCAGTTAAGATACTATATTCTTACTATGTATCTTAGTGTTTGACAAAAAATAAATAACTCAAAGTCAGATTAATATTATTAATTTAACAAAAAACTGTAGTTTAAATGCACTATAATAGGATGCTATATTATCTGTACCATGCCTACAATCATCTTTAAAAAAATCAATAGCTAATTTAAAAAATCTTTGAAAGAATAATCTTAGACTTAGTCATTTTAAGGGCCTAAAGAAATATTTTCACAAAATGTTGTTTTCCCTTTGCAAACCAGATCACATTTCGTATAATGTTTCATATTACAGTCACATGGGTGAGTCATCTGCAGGATGTATAACAGGGTTTTAAAAAATATACTAAGGTAAAAACTTTGAAAGACAATGTTCAAAGCTGCACAGACGGAAACATTCTAGGACAGAAACTTAGAAGTGACTGAAATCACTGGTGTTTACCTATAGTGTTTGACAGTCTAATTCTAGACCAGTGGTTCTCAACCTGTCTGCATATGAGAATCACATGGGAAGCTTTCAGAAACTATCCACTCCAGGCTAACTGAATCAGAACCTCTAGGGTTTGGACCAGGGCATAGGAATTGTTTCAAAGCTCCCCAGCTGACCATAATGTGCAGCTAGGATTCAAAACCATTGACAATGTCTTTACACTTATTAACAAAGACTAAAATATTAAGGTATTTAGCACTAATAACATTTTATTCTTAAAGAACTGTCATTTGACCATATGTAAAGCTTTAAATTATCTAGCAGTATTCCAATGTTTAAGTCCATTACTCAACAAGCAGTAGGTCCTCCACAATCATTTGCTGGTGATACAGATATTTTAACAACAAAATTATAATGATTACCTTACTTTAGAAAGAATATGGAGTTACTATAGTACATAATATATTATTCTGACATTTTACAATAATTCCAGCTTCAAATCCTCCAAAACAAATGATGATGCAGTCAAACACCTAATAGAGCTTGCAAGTTACAAGGTGATACGAACTATAGCCTTGAGATGCAGGATTAGGGCATTTCAGGCAGAAGAACAAATTGATCAAGGCCATGGCAGAGACAGAAGTGCCAAATCTGTTTAGAACAGAGGAAGAAGTTCAATATGATGGTGTGATGGAGACAAACAGGAGTGGTTGGAAATGGGGAGAAAAGCTAAGATTGTGTATAGTGTAAGAAGGTTGCCAGACTAAGACACTTAGATATTAGTCTATAGGCAATGGAGAGTCACTGGAGGTTTTTTAAAAAGGAATGACAGGATGTACCACTTCCAAGAAGATGTATTTTATCCTATTCCTCCCACTAAGTGCAAGTGAAAACCCTAGACATTATACATAAAACAAACATAAGAAGTCTGTGAAAGGTGGAGAGAGGAAGGCAGACTGGCTAGGGATCTCAGGACACAGGAAAAACTCAGTGGTGAGTTCCCTGGGTTTTCTTGCTTCATATATCTTGGACTTGCAGCTAAAAAGCTGGCAACCTGGAAACACCAACAGGCAAAGACAAGCAGGCCCCAACAAAAGCCTGCTCTCTTTAGCCAAATGACCAGGAAGGGCAGGCAAGCAAGACAGAAAACTTTTAGACAATAGCTGCACTATCTAGTCAAACATTACACAAAAAACTGAGACCCCAACCCCCACCGATACCAGCAAAGGCTGAATGGGGAGCCCAGACGTCCACCCTCACAAGTATATAGTGAGGTACACCAATACCCCCAGCAGGGTGGTGTTGCAGAAGGCCAAGTAGGGATCCAAGACTTTCATCTGATAATGAGCTCCCCCCTTCCAGTTCCCCCCATCCCTGTTGTGTCAGTGGAGACCACATGGAAAGATATTAGAATTATCTGACAAAGATTTTAAAGCAGCCATGATATAAATGCTTCAATGAGCAATTATGAACATGCTTGAAACAAATGAAAACAGAGAAACTCTCAACAAAGAAAAAGAAAACATCGGCAAAGAAATAGAAGACATAAAGAAGAACCAAATGGAAATATTAGAACTGAAAAATACAGTAACAATTAAAAAGCTCAGTAGATGGACACAAAGCAGAATGGTGGGGAGAGAGGAAAGAATCAGTGAACTAGAAGATAGAGAATAGAAATTTCCCAATCTTAATAACAGGAAAAAAATAGACTTAAAAACAAATGAAGAGATCCTCAGGGACCTGTGGGACTACAACAAAAGATCTAACATTTATGTCACTGGAGTCCCTGAAGTAAAGGAGAAAGGAGGTGGGGTGGGGGGACTGAAAAAGTACTTAACAAATATGGCAACAGACATAAACCTACAGGTTCAGGAAGCTGAATGAACCCTAAATTAGATAAACCCAAAGAAATCTATGTCAAGTCACATCATAATTAAACTTCTAAAAACTAAGGACAAAGAAAGCACTCAGGAAAAAAAACAAAACCTTACCCACAGGTGAAAAACAACTCAAATGACAGTGATTTCTCATCAGAAACCATGGAGGCCAGAAGGAAGTGGCCCAATATAATTCAAGTGCTGAAAGAAAAAGACTGTCAACCCAGAATCCTGTACTCAGCAAAAATATCCCTTAGTCATGAGGAGGAAATCAAGACCTCTCACATGAAGAAAAACTAAGCAAATCTGTCATCCACAGACATACCCTAAAATAAGTTCTCTAAACAGAAAAAAAAAAAAAAAGATAAAAGAAGAAACTTTTTGAGTATCAGGAAAGAAAAAAGAAAACAGTAAGCAAAACTATGGGTAAATACAATAGGCTTTCCTTGTCCTCTTAAGTTTTCTAAATTATGTCTGACAGTTTAAGTAAAAGTTGTAACTGTCTGATATGGTTCTTACTGTATACACAGGAAACATTTTAAGACAATTACATTATAAACAGGGAAGAGTAAAGAGACATAAAGGGAGGTAAGGTTTCTATACTTCACTCAAACTGGTAAAATGACAACAATGGTAGACTGTAATAAGTATTGTATATATAATGTAATACCTATAGCAAACACCAAAAAAGATATACAAAGATACGTCCAAAACATAATAGATAAATCAAAATGGAATTCTAAAATATGCTCAAGTAACGCACAGGAAGAAAAGAAAACAGAGAGATGAACAGAGAACAAAAAATAAAATGGTACACTTAAGCCCTAACACATCTACAACTACATTAAACATAAAAGTCTAAATACATTAATTTAATTAACAGAGTTAAAAATCATGACCCAACTATATGATGTCCACAAGAAACTCCCTTCAAATATAACTATAAAGGCAGGCTGAAAGCAAAAGGATGGAAAAAGATAAATCATGTAAACATTAACCAAGGGAAAGCAGGGGTGGCTATATTAATTATCAGATGAAGTAGACTTCAGAGCAAAGAAAATTATCAGAGACAGAGAGGTATCTTACAGAATGATAAAAGGGTCAGTCTATCAAGAAGGCACAGCAATTCTAAATGTGAAGGTGCTAAATGACAGAGCTGAAAAATACGTAAAGCAAAAACTGAAAGAACTGAAAGGATAGACAAATCCACAATCATAGCTGGAGACTTCAATATCCCTGTCTCAACAGCTGATAGAACAATTAGACAGAAATCAACAAAGATATACAATTCAACAACACTATCAACCAACAGGATCCAGTCAACATTTACAGAACACTCTACCAAACATCAGAATATATACTTCTTTCCAAACACTCACAGAACATATACTAAGATAGACCACACCAAAATAACCCCAGGGCCATAAAGCACACCTCAACAAATTTAAAATAACTGAAATCACACAGAATATCTTCTCTGACCATAGTGGAATCAAACTAGAATTCAATAATGGAAAGATAAAAGAAAAATCTTCATTCAACCACTTGGAAACTAACACACTTCTAAACCACCTATGGGTGAAAAGGAAAACTTAAAACTACACTGAACTGAATGAAAATAAAAACACAATATATCAAAAAATATGGAACACAGTCAAAGCAGTAAAGGAAAATTCGTAACACTAAACTCATACAATAGAAGAGGAAAAATCTCAAATCAATAATTTAAGCTTCTACCTCAAGGGAAGAGCAAAGGAAACCCAAAGCAAGCAGGAGAAAAAAAGGAGCAAAGAGAAAAAAAAGAGAGAAGACACATACTACCAATATCAGGAATGAAACAAGGATATCACTGCAGACTGCAGACAGCAAAAGGAGAAGGGAGTACTATGAACACCTCTACACACTTTGATTTGACAACTCAGACCAAATGGGCCACTTCTCCAAAAACACAAACTACCATAACTCATCTGATGTAAAACAAATAATATAACTCTTTAAAGATTACCAAGGAAAATGAATTTATAAAACAAAAAAAAAAGAAGAAAATCTCTGAGCCCACATGATTTTCAGGAGAAGTCTACCAAATGTTTAGGGAGGAATTAATAACAACTCTACATAATCTATTCCAGAAAAGAGAAGAGGAGGGAACACTTCCCAATTCATTTTATGAAGCTAGTATTACCCTGATACCAAAACCAGACAAAGACATGAATATAAACGTAAGAATCTTTAATGAAATAGTAGCAAATAGTATTCAGCAATATACAAAAAGATGATACAAAATGATCAAGTGGGGTTTATTCCAGGGATGCAAAGCTGGTTCAAAATCTGAAAATCAGTCAACGTAATCCACCACATTACCAGGCTAAAGGAGAAAAATCACATAATCACATTAATTGTTGCAGAAAACACAATTGGCAAAATTCAATACTCAATTGTGATAAAAACTCTTAGATAACTATGAATGGAGAGGAAATCCCCCAACTTGATAAAGAGCTTGTATAAAAAAACTTACAGCTGACATTATACTTAATGGTGAAAGACTGAATGCTTTTCCCTATGATAAGGAGCAAGGCAAATATGCCTAATCTCTCCAAGCTTACTCAGCATGGTGCTAGAAGTAAAAGGCATACAGATCAAAAAGGAAGAAATAAGATTACCTCTCTTTGCAGATGATATAATTGTCTACGTAGGAAATCCCAAAGAATCTTATCAAAAAATTCCTAGAACTAATAAATGAGTTCAGCAAGGTTGCAGGATACAAGATAATACACAAAAATCAACAGTATTTCTACATACTAACAATGAACATGTAAACACTGAAATACACCACCATTTATAATCACTCCAAAAAACAGAATACTTACGTATAAATCTAACAAAACATGTACAATACTTCCATGCTGAAAACTACAAAATGCTGATGAGAGAAATCAAAGAAGATATATAAAACATGGAGAAACATTCCATGTCCACGGATTGGAAGACTCAATATAGTAAAGATGTCAATTCTCCCCAAATTGATACGTGGGTTTCATGCAATTCCTAGCAAAATCCCTGCCATTTTAAGATTCTTTGTAGATATAGAAAAGATTATTCTAAAATTTATATAGAAAGGCAAAAAAACTAGAATAAAGTAATTGTAGAAAAGAATGAAGTAGGAGGAATCAATCTACCAGATTTCAAGACTTATACACCCATAGTAATCAAGACTGTGGTATTGGTAGAGGGATAAACACACAGATCAATGAACAGAACACAGAAGCCCGAAATAAAACATAAATATGCCCAATTGTTTGACAAAGGTACAAAACTATTCAATGGAGAAATATTGCACTTCCGACAAATGGCGCTGGAGCAACTGGATATCCATACGCAGAAATAATGAACCTTGATCATATCTTATAAAAAAAATTAATTCAAAATGGATCATGGACTTCAGTGTAAAATAGAAAACTGTAAAACTTTTTAGAAAAAAGTTTTCTAAAACTTTAGGAGTCAATTTTCAGGATCTAGAGCTAGGCTAGACTTGACACCAAAAGCACAACCCATAAAAGGAAAGACTGAAAATTTGGACTTCATCAAAATTAGAAACTTTTGCTCTGTGAAACCATGTTAAAAGAATGAAAAGACAAGCTACAGAGTAGAAAAAATATTTGCAAGCCACATATCTGACAAAAAACCAGTATCTAGAATATATAAAAGAATGCTTAAAACTCAACAGTAAAACAAAAACAAAAAAACCAATCCAAGTAGAAAATGGGCAAAAAACATGAATAGACATTTCACCAAAGAGGACATACACATGACAAATAAGCACATGAAAATATGTTCAATATCATTAGCCACCAGAAAAATGCAAATTAAAACCACAATGAAACATCATTATACACCTAATTGGAACATAGAATTAAAAAGTCAAAAAAAAAAAAAAATGCTGCCAACAATGCAAAAAAACTGCATGACTCACTGTATTAATCTGCTACAGCTGCCAAAACAAAATACCACTGACTGGGTGGCTTAAACAACAGAGTTCTAGAAGCTGGAAGTCCAAGATCAAGGGGTCAGGCCAGTATGGCTTTGTCTGAGGCCTCTCTCCTCGGCTGGCAGATGGCTGCCTTCTCACTGCATCCTCACAGGGTCTTTGCTCTGTGTGTGCATACCCCTCAAGGATGTGTGTCCAAATTTCTTCTCCTTATAAGGATATCAGTCAAACTGGATTAGGGCCCTAACTCTAAAAGCCTCATTTTAACTTACCTCTTCAAAGGCCCTGACTCTAAATACAGTCCCATTGTGAGGTATTAGGGGTTAGGACTTCAGCATATGAACTTCGAGGGGGACAAAATTCAGCCCATAATTCTCATACATTCTAGTGAGAATGTAAAATGGTACAGCCACTCTGGAAAACAGTTTGGCAATTTCTTAAAAGAAAACCAAACATGGAACTACCATATGACCCAGCAATTGCATTCCTCATCATTTATCCCAGAAAAACGAAGACTGAGATTCACACAAAAACTGATACACAAATGTTTACAGCAGCTTTAGTCATAAAAGCCAATAATTAGAAACTATCTAGGTGTCCTTCATTGGGTGAATGTTTAAACAAACTGTGGTACATCCATACCATTGAATACTACTCAGCAAATAAAAAGGAATAGACTATTTAAACATGGAATAACTTAAATGAACATCCAGACAATTATACTGGATGAAAAAAGCCAATCCCAAAAGTTTACATATTACAGACTCCATTTATATAGCACTCTTCAAATGACAAAACTACAGAAATGGAAAATAGGTTAATGGCTGCCAGGTATTAAGGAGAAAGGCAGTAGGTGGGAAGGAAGTAGGTGTGGCTACAAAAGGAAACTTTATATCTTGCTATACAGGGGTGGGAAACTTCACTGAAACCTTTTTGCACTTTCTAATCTTTGACCGGTGTGCTCTAAAATAAATTAGAATAATAATAATAATCAAACAGGGGTGGATGGGGAGATATTAGTTACCCTATGCGGGACAATTAAGGAGGGCCGGGCACTGTGCTAAGCCAGACTTATCCTGGCTCCAACACCTCTGCTTCCCTTCACCAGGCTGAACTCATTTCTTAAATGTCATCCAAAGTTAACAACTGCAGTGTCCAGCACGATCCTGCACAAAAGATGGAAGCCATAAAATTACCTCTCCTACCAACATGCTTATTTCCTTAGTATCTGATCTCAGCCAAGTATTAAGGAGAAAAGCTATAATTATCTGCTTAAATGAGTCACACTAAGGTGTAAGTAACTGATAGGCTTAAATATTCTCACAATGTACAAAAGCAGGTTAACTTGAATGGCATTTCAGTAGAAATTATATGTTTAAGATAGAATTAAACTGTAGTCCAAGTGTTGTCATCTGTTTAATTCAGATACCCTAAAAGCACTCACTCCCCATTTCTGATCTTGGCATTCTTAGGCATTTTGAAAGAAACTGGACACAACCTCCAAATTACCAAGTAGTAGTAGTAGCTTCCATCTCCCCACAACTCAACAGGTATGTCAGGTTAGCTGCTCGTCCTATAAGGGAGGAAATATTTGGAATAGAGCTTCTATTAGTCTGTGAGTAAAGATAATCCAGAACCTAGTGAAAATTGTAAAAATCCATGTTTGCCTTCTCAGCTGCCTCTAAGTTTCCCTTTCTCCTGCCTTCTAAGTTTTCTACCACCCCCAGGGCATCCTTGATACCTCCTGCCCCTGGGAGGCCACTGTCCTCCAGCTTCCCCTACCAAAACAGAAAAGGACTTTTAAGGACTAAACTCGAGTCTTTTAACAGACTTAACACTTGTAACAGACTTGTAGTTTAAGGCAGGGAGGAGAAATGTTCACCTCTTGGGAAGGCTTGGTTTACTGAGGGAGCAGGAGCTTTGCGTATTTTGCTGAGTCCACTAGGAAAATTACTCAGTACTGATACCATGCCTGGGGGAAGTGGGTCAAGACCTAATAGGTTACTTGAGCTCTCCTTTGCCCTCTCCACTCCTTTAACCTCAATCATTCAGAAGCAAAGAATCTCAAATTCCAAGAATCCAGATTCCATTTTCCAGGTGTCTACTTCCTTCTCCTGGTTTGACATCCCTTTCCTTCTTTGAGAATGGTGGTCATTTTGTATCTCCTCCTGCCCTCCAACCCCCAGCAACCTGTTCTCATGCCCCAGAGTTATTGCAGCTTCAAGTATGCGAAGGGTAAAGGAACTGTGAAGGTCTGGGGGGAAGGGCGTACATAACACATGAGTGGCTAGGTTGAGCTCATGGACTCCCAAACTAAGGAAAAGAGCCAATGACCATCACCCCCACTACCACCCCCACTCAGCTGACGTAAAGTAAGATTCAGCACTTTTGTTTTTCTTTTTTTTTTTTAAACCTTTTTCTTTTTTTGAGGAAGATTGACCCTGCACTAACATCTGCGGCCAATCTTCCTCTTTTTTTTTTCTTTTTTCTCCCCAAAGCCCCAGTACACAGTTGTGTATCATAGCTGCAGAGTTGTAGCTCTGCTGTAAGGGATGCTGCCTCAGTATGACTTGATGAGCAGTGAGTAGGTCCACACCCAGGATCCGAACCAGCGAACCCCGGGCCGCCGTATGCGCAAACTTAATCACTACACCACCAGGCTGGCCCCTCAGCACCTTTGTTTTTTACAATGTAGCTGGGGGATAGGGGGTTGGAGGAGGCAGTTTAATGAATAATAACTGTTAAACAGTACACAATACATGATTTCAGAAAAAAAACTACTGACTGGCGATGATTATACATACTGGAGAATGAAATGGGAAAAACTTCTAAAACTGGATCTTAAAGTTAATCAAATTATATATGTGAACTGCTTTTAATTTCTGCCTAATTGTTATGCAACATAATAAACACGGACATCATAAAAGATGTGTCACAGTAACTTTCAGTTTTACTTTAATGCAACTGCATCCTTTCCTTCCAACCTCCACCCCTACAGCTTCATTCATTGTAGGCTGCAAATGTAGGATGGTGATCCTCTTAAAACTTTTTAAAAAACAATTACCAAGACACTATGCTGTCACACTAGAAGAGAGGCCAGCAACTGAGTGTCACTTCTCAGATTGTCCATCTTGCAACCACAGCATTACTTCTTTCCCAGGTTCAAACTATTCCTTATCTAGTTACTACAATTGTGTCCCCCAAACATATTTTATCACTTCCCAGCTGATGAGGCACACGTTGCTTCACAACAAGCAGCATCAAAATCTAAACGCTTAAATGGCTCAGTGAAAAGATGCTCAAATTAATTCATAATAAAAAATATGCACCAATTGACTGGCAAAGATCAAATAATTTGGTAACACGGATATAGGAACACAGATGTTCTCATATATCCCTAGTGGATATGCAAAATGGTACAACTTCTATGGAGGGAAATTTACCAGTATCTATCAAAATTATAAATGCAAGTACCCATTTCTAGGAAATCATGGTATACCCATGGTATACCCATGGTATACCTGCCCCACCTCTGTGGGTCAAATAACATACAAAGTTATTCACTGAAGTATTATTGTAAGGACAAACAATAATAACAATAGCAGCAAACACTTATCTAGCACTTAGTACAGTGCCAGACACTGTTCTAAGCACTTGACACATTTTCTCATTTAATCCTCTCGACAATCCGATGAGGCAGGTGCTATTCACACCCCCACTGTACAGATGGAGAAACTTAAGAGGCCAAGTAAAAGTAGCCCAAGATCACATAGCCTGTGAGGATTTGAATCCAGGTAGTGCAGCTTCAGAACCTTTTTCCTGAACTATTACAATACATTGAACCATCAAAACATATATCAATAGTGGAATAGTTGAATAAAATATATGGTACATCCATCTAAAGGAATATTACACCTTTAAAAAGAAAGTTCCTTAATTCCCCTTCCTACTTAGAGGGTAGGCTGAACTTAGCGACTCACTTCCAAAAATAAAGTATGGGAAGGGGAAAATAGTAACTTCACAGGAGAGACACCCGGCAAACACTACCTTAACCAAGCAATCTAAGGTAACATCACCAGTGACGTCACGTAAGTATCAGGTATCCCCTCACATGACATGATGAGAAGGGCAGCTCAACTGTGTGATTTCCAAACATCCACAGGCCCATTCTAATCGTGAGGAAAACACGAGACAAACCCAAGATGAGAAGCATTCTATAAGACTATCTAACCAGTATTCCTCAAAACTGTCAAGGTCATAAAAAAACAAGAGAGACTGAGAAACTGTCAGAGGAGACCAAGGAGACGCGACAACTTAATGCAATGTGGGATTGCAGGGGATCATGAAACAGAAAAAGGACATTAACGAAAAAACTGGTGATATCCAAATAAAGTGTGCAGTTTAGTTAACAGTAGGTACTGATGTTGGCTTCTTAGTTTTGACAAATTTATCACAGTAAGATGCTAACATCAGGGGAAACTGAAACTGGGTGAGGTGGATATGGAAACCTTTTGTACTATTTTTGCAACTTTTCTGTAAACCTAAAATTAATCCAAAGGTGTATATGCTTAACATACGTATACATAAAATATTTCTGGAAGAATACATAATAATCTGACAACACTGGTTGACTTTGTGAAGCAAAGAACTCAGTAAGTTGAGGAAGAGGAATAAAAGGAAGACTTTTTAATGTGTCCTCCTGCACCTTTTTAACTTTGAAACACATGAATGTATTCCCTACTCAAAAAATAATTAACTTTTAAAATGAAAAGGATGATAAGGACCTGAACTAAGGCAAAGCACTGGAAATAATAGAGGGGATTAATCAGAGAGAATTTTAGGAGATAAAAAAGAAAATCTAACCTCCATCTATCTGTTAAGACTCCCCACACCCTCTTCCTCACTTTTTTTCACCAACCTCATTTCTCTTTAATGCACTGCAGACATTTTATTCTAGGTGAACCAATGAGACAGCCAACCCCAACAAGTCACCAGCTTGTTCCCCAAATCCGCATCTCTCCCAGCAAAATCTAGCTCTAAACTTAAAAAGCCACCGCCCTATTGTGCTATTCGGCATTCTGTATATTTTGTCTATAACAGGGATGGCAAATACAGGCACGCAGGCCATCACTACTACACCCGCCACAACACCACTGCTCAATGACCACAGCAGCTTTTCCCTCTAAATCCACACGAGGCCTCCAACCACTTCTTACTGCAGTGCTGCACGCAGCCGCCATTATCAATCAAAGCTGGCCCCCGGAATAAAACCGATTAGCCACATCTGGTCTCTACTATGTTAACCTGTTTGCCTTGATATTTTCCTCGATGGATTTCATGTATATTTATTTATACATACCCCCATTTTGTTCTGAAAAGGATTAATGAGACTTACAGGAATACATGAACTATAAAAAGTTAATAAATTACAAAATAAAAGCAAAAGAATAAAGAAAACACCAAAACTGGTGCCAAGAAAAAGGCTAAAAAAATGTACAGAGAAAACCTATATGCCTGCTCTGGGTAAGCCACAAACCTGCCTCTGACTTTCTAGTAGCCATCACAAAAGGAAAACCCACTCCACAACCCAGGAGATAAACAGAAAAGTACTCAGAAGGGGAATTATTCTTGGTACTTAGACCAAACAGTAATTTTTATAAAGCAAAGAGAACAGTATAAAACGAATAAGGTATTCAAGACACACAACTACCAGTTTTCAAAGGGTTGGGTTGTTTCTGACAGCATCCATCGGGAGAGACCTATGGTATCTTAACAAAGCCCAATGCAGCAAAATTGATTTTACAAAGAGCGGGCACAACCTTTAAGAACTACTGTGTCCTTTTACTTGCTTTTCTCCTTCACTGCCTTCCTAACCAAATATAAAGAAACTCTTTGAAGACAAGAACCATGTTTTCTAACTCTTACATATAGCTCAGGATGCTCTGTATTCTCCAAAAAGAAGCATTCAATATCAGTGAGAATTTAGAGTGCAATTCAAGCCTACTCTGATAAAAATTCTCTAACCTAAACATAGGAATTCGCTCTCCTACTAAATAGAATAAAAATGGTAACTGAAGCCTCATAGACAGAATTTCTAAACCTTCTATACTATTACTGAATCATATTTAATTTGTGATGTCCCAATAGTATTTTTCGTTTTGCATATCCCTAGCAAAAGGCTTGCAAAAATGCCAAGTCAATATCACTGAATCTGATCAAATAAAATGAAACCCACAGCACAAGCTTTGGCAATCCCTATCAAAGGAAAGACAACATTACTATCTTTCAAGAAGATAATCAATAGCTCTTTACAAACCAGCTGACAAAGGCAGGTTCATTTTTTAAATGACTTTGCAAGTCTGCTAGTAGGCAATGAATTATAAAGCAGATTTTCCCGAGTTCTTTCCAAGAATCTGTAGTTTCTGTAAATGCCAAACTGCCAAAGAACTGTACTTCCCAGTTCTTTCACACACACACATACGCGGACACACACACACCCCCCACTATCAAACAAGCTTATATTTCCCTTTATGACCACTACCCACCCCCTCTCTCCTTTACCTGGTCAAACTGGAAATGCAACGGAGCCTAATAAATTATTTAGGTAAAGCAATTATGAGCAACACAAGTATTAAAAAACTTAAATTACTACTTTTAAGCATAGGCATTAGGACGCATTAACAATCCTCTATTTGTATTTTATTAATGGCAATCATTAATAAATAAGTAATCTCATCCTGCATAGGTTTAGTTTTTTATACACTTCGTATCCCCTGTACATAGGGCATACCCCATCAACCCCAGGAGTGGACAGTTGTAATGAGTGAAAGAACACGGACAGGACTGGAGGAGTCCACCACATGGACCTCAGAAAATCCAATTCCTGTGCCTTTGTTTCTTCATCTATTAAAATGGGAAACGACAATCATCTCTATCTGCTAGGATTATTGAGAGAATTAAATGAGGTAAGATTTGTAAACTGCCTAATAAATGCTTATAAAATAGATTCTCAATAAGTGTCAGTTCTCTTGCTTTTTATAAGGAAAGAGAAGGAGCTGAGCAGGTGACTTGTCCAAGGACAGTGGCTAGTAAGTGTAATACACAGGCTAAAACTCTCACTTAGGGCCTACTGTTCTCTCCATTACACCAAGCAGCCTTAAAATAGCAGAACCCAACACCTCACTTTCATCACTACTGGGCACTCACCACATGCAAAGAAAAAAATTAACAATTTGAATATCTCTTAGATGCCAGGCACTATACTAATGTCTTGCCACATAACCACCCTATAAAATAGGTGTATTTATCCCATTTTCCCAAGAGAAATTGACTTGTCCAAAGTCACAAGGCTAATAAGTGATAATGCAAGATTAATCCAGGTCTGTTTACTCCACTATTTGTCCCTACTATCCCGCCTCAAAAGTGTGCAGGTAGAAACAACTGTCCACCAAAATTAAATTCTAATGGCCTGGAAATTTTTCTAGATCCTTTCAATTTATTAGTGGAAATCATCCCCAGCTCTACCATCCTTTCTCCTTAAATTTGCTCTTATTAGGCTAAAACAATTTATAATAACTGTAGTGACAAACTCACATTTGTATAGCATGTTGCAGTTCAGTATTATAAGTTTTTTCATTTTTATTAGATACACTACTAAGGTTTTTCACATATTAGTTCACATCTCATTTAATACTTTCAAGACTCCTATGAGGTAGGGATTATTACTGTTTTTCAGATAAGAAAGCCAAAGTTTGAAAAGGGTAAGTAACTTGCCTCAGGTTATACAACTATTATGTGTAGGACTTTATCCTGGATCTCTCAGAGAAAAGTGCATATATTCCTGCATCCACTGATTCATTTAATCATTTGCTTTTGTCAACTTACTCATCAGAACTGGGGGAAGGGAAGTATGTGTGTGGAAGGATTCCTTCACCAAAAATGTAATAGAAAATAAGGGCAGAAATCTGATAGAATAATAAAATCAGGAAAAAGTTGAAAGGTTTTCTCAGATCTCTTCCCTCCCCCAAAGTTGTCAGGTGATTTCTAATAAATGTTTACAGGGCAGATATTTTAAGCTATTCCAGAGCACAGTGGGGGAAGAAGGAGAATTTCCCAATTCATTCTTAGAGGCTGGCTTAATCTTGACACCAAAACCAGGCAAGGATAGCAAACTAAAAAGAAAACATAAATATTATGTTTACTCTTTGTGACTATAGATGCAAAAGCCTTAATATATTTAAATGAAAGACAAAGGAATATAGGTAATATGATCTCATTTGTAAAAAAAAAAAAAACTATTGTGAATACATATGTACGTAGGTACAGTTGGATATGTAAATGTATATTTGTACATACAAACACATAAATGCAAAAATAGAGGTTTGGAAATATAAACCCCAAACTGTTAACAACGGTTAACTGGGACAGGAGTGGTCTTGGAGGTGAAGAAAGGGAAGGGGACAAAAAGTAAAGGGAGATTTTCAGCTTTTACTCTGTATACCCATGTGTTACTTGAATTTTTATAATTAACATGTATCATGTTTGACAATTAAAATATATAAATGAAAAGCAGGGCCTAAATATTCACTTGTTGTATCTCATCTACTTGTTATAGTGAAAACTAATTCTTTTATTCACTCATTGGGCATTCATTTAATAAACAATCAGGGTGCAACTCCTATTTGCGGGCACTGAGCTAACAAGCACTTGCACCAGCAGCCAGGCACTTAGAGCCTATTTTTTTAAACCCAGGATGAAACAACAGTTACTTCCTTCCATAAGATACAGTGCTGACTTTTAAGGCAAGTTCTAATTTTTATCATTTATTATATTTTAGGTTATATGCCAGGAATAAGAAATATTTTTTCTGAAATTTGCACTCCTTTTATTCTAAAAAGAATACCAAATCATTTTTATTTATTTTTGCAATAAAAAATGCATTGGTATTCATTTATTCAACAAAGGTTAGAGTCACTATGTGTCAGGCACTATGATGGACAATGGACATGCAAAGATGAATAAATAACATACAGCCTCTATCTACCCTCTTAAGGAGTTGAGAATTTTGCACACCTGCTATGTCTGATACAGACTAGTCATAAAACCTGAAATATGGACCTTAGTAATCCTGTACTTCAAAGTGAAACTGGCAAACCTCCCTGTCCAAAAAATGAAAGTTAATTTAAGTTTAATGCAGAAAAATTTTAATGTTTATGAAAAATGTTAAATTATTCAATTATTTTAAGGTTAAAGGGAATACATTAGTGGGAAAGCAGAGAACATGGAAGCCAAAGGGGAACAGAAAGCAAATGTCTCAGTGAATAGTGAGTTCTAGGATTAGCTATGCCACTAAGAAGCTGCTACTGGGTTTAATTGCTCTGTGTCCCCACAGGAAATATGGAAATGATATCTATTAGGATATGAGAAAACAAAGAATTTATTTGAAAAAGCATAACAAAATCTGGTGAAGATGAGGCAGTGTGGCCACAACACCTGCTATTTTCTTATTTGGTTTAATTTTTTATTTCCCCCCCCACTTTGTCAATGATTAGCCAAGCAAATTTGCAAACACAATTTAACTTCTGTCTGCCTCATGAGGTTGAAAGAATGCAGGAAGCAGAGTCAGAAGACCTGAGTTTACATTCAGACCCTGACTCTTACTCTGTACAGTTAAAAAATGAGCAAATTATTTTACCTCTTTGCACCTTAGTTTCCTAGCTGTAAAATAGGGATAAACTTATCTTACAGGATTATTCAAAGACTACATGAGAAAATACATTTGAAAACATAAACTTAAAAACTATTATAAATTAAACAGACATTTTTCCAAAGAAGATAGACAAATGGCCAATAAGAACACGAAAATTGCTCAACATCATTAGCCATTAGAGAAATGTAAATAAAAACCACAATGAAATACCACTTCACACCCACTAGGATGGCTATCATCAAAAAGACAACATTAACAAGTGTTGGAGAAAATGGAACTCTCATACTTTGCTGGTGTGAATGTAAAATGGTGCAGCAGCTACGGAAAACAGTTTGGCAGTTCCTCAAGAAGTTAGAGAGTCATCATATGACCCAGCAATTCCACATCTAAGTATACACCCAAAAGAACTGAAAACATATGTCCACACAAAAACTTGTAAAGGAGTGTTCATGGCAGCATTACTCATAACAGCCAAAAAGTGGAAAGAAGCCAAATGTACATCAACTGCTAAATGGATAAACAAAATGTGGCATAGCCATACAATGGAATATTATCCAGCCATAAAAAGAAATGAAGTATTGATACATGCATAATATGGATTAACCTTGAAAATATTATGCTAAGTGAAAGACACAGAGAGCCACACATTGTATGGTTCTGTTTATATGAAATGTTCAGAATAGGCAAATCCATAGGCACAAAAAGATTAGTGGTTGTCA
Source organism: Tapirus indicus (assembly GCA_031878705.1). Classification (NCBI taxonomy): domain Eukaryota; kingdom Metazoa; phylum Chordata; class Mammalia; order Perissodactyla; family Tapiridae; genus Tapirus; species Tapirus indicus. The sequence goes on from CM062926.1 coordinate 90,082,440, forward strand.
AGTGTCCAGGAGGGGGAATGGGAGCGACAGCTAATGGATATGGGATTTCTTTTCAGGATGATGATAATGTTCTTGAACTAGTGATGATGTCTGCACTGTCTTGTGAATATACTAAAACCACTGAAATGTACACTTTAAAAGAGTGAATTCTATGGTATATGAGTTATATCTCAATAAAAGAAAACAATTACAGAAACTGAAGTTTCAGCTACTTTTCCTTAGTAAATATCCTACTTTTCTCAAGAGGTTGTTCCTGTTGCTTGTAACAGCTATGAAAGCTCTTTGAAGTTAGATGTTACACAGATGAATGGCATTTTCAGTAAAGTAAAACTACTAATTATGCCAGAGAAACTTTCTACATATCAGATTAAGTTGGTACAATTTTATTTCTTCAAAAGAAAAGTCCTTATTAATATCAAGTTTGTTTTTAAGAAGGAGAAAGAGTTTCAAGTCTATAGAATACATGAAAAAATTAGGTCCAAATGTAATATTTTCTTCTTTTTTAATTAGTGGAAACTTAGTTTTCAGATATGCCCGTCAATCAACTAAAACCCAAGTTGATGGAACTTTGCAACCTCTACCCCTTTCCATATTCTGCATTCTCCTGTCAGATTTCCAGGTCCATCACCAGTTCCTAATCTTGTCCATCAATTATTCCATCCAATTATTATTCACAGGGGTTAAAATGCTTGGTATCTTCAAATGCAACCAATTCACTCCCTAATGTTGGGGAATTTATAGAGTAGGCCGAACTTTTAAGGTTAAACTTAGTCTGGATTGTTGGAATAAATATACAGCAAAATGATTTCCTGGAATTTGAGATATAAAAACAATCTATAGAGTTGTGTAATGCTCTCTAAGTCCTTTGGGGATTTTTTTCATGTATTTGGTCATGGGGTAAAGACAGTCACCAACTTTTGTCCAAAGTATTACGCACAAAAGCTTCCTGGTTCTAGAACAAAGAAGTATTTTATTGCTGAAAGCAAAAGGAAGATATTTTCCTTCCATTTAGTATTGTTATACTAAAATAGCATACCAATGAAACCAGCTAGGTAACAGCATGACCCAAGGTATGTAAACAAAGATAAATTGTTCTTTATTATGTATTCTTCCTTGGTGGGGGAGAAAAAAGTTGCTCACAACCTAAGAAAATAAGGTTTATCAAGCCAAACAAAACCACACGGATTAATATTTTCCAATATGGGGGTATTTTGAGTGGCAATTTTAACTCAAAGTTTTGCCAATGTATGCTAGGATGCATGGTGGGTATACTTGGCACAGACAAAATGTGAAGAACGAGATGACCTGTCAAACAGCTGCTATCGAGTTACTCTCTCAACAGCACTTCCAACTTCTCGGGTGATGTCTGTGTAGAAGGGAAAGATGTCAAAGCACCAAGAGAACCACGGGGGCTGTCACAGCAGCAGCAAGTCCAAACCGTGCATCCCAGGGTGAAATCCCACCCGCACCCTTAAGAGCTGTGGCCAGGCTGTGGCTCTCTTCTAATATAAGTCGATCTAATATATAAAAAATAAATACATAACCAGAGATCCTTGCCAACCATTTCTCCCTTCCCTTTGTGGCTCTTCCAAAGGCTGCAGGGATGGTAACATCCTGCAGGCCCTGGGAGAGCCAAGCCTCACGCCGCGAGGGAGGCGTCCAGGAGCCTCGGCGCAGCCCGGGGTCCTCGGGCCGGCGTCCCCCACCCACCGGGCAGGGCTGGTCACCGGCCACACAAAGGACCAGCCGCGGGCGCTGGACGCGGGGACTCGCGCCGGGCCGGGAGCCACATCTGTTCCCCGCGCGCCGGGAGGACGAGACCCGCCGGAAAAAAAGGATTAACGCCCAGACCTGTTGCACCATTCGGGTCCCTTTCACCCAGAAATGAACAAGGGCGCTCGGGACCGGAGGCGCGGGCGGCGCGGGCTCTGCGGGCGGCGGCCGCACCCGGCAGGCGGCGCGGAGGCAGGGGCCGCCCGCGGGGCTCCCACCTCCGGCGCTTTGTCTGCGGTGGCGGCAGCGCGGGGGCGCCCCTCCCTCAGCCGAGCGGCCCCACCGCCCCGCGGCCCGCGCCGGCCGAGAGAGCGGGCCGCCGCCGCCCGCCCGCGCCCGCCGCCCGCCCGCGGGGCCTGCGCGCTCCTCGCGCCCGGGCCGCACTCACCTGGCTGGGGCTGGCGCTGGCGCTGGCGGCCGCCGGCTCCGGGGCGGTAGGGAGGACGCGGGGACGCGAGTGAGCGCGGGCGGAGGCGGAGGGCGAGGCGGGAGGAAGGCGGGCTGGGGGCGGAGCGGGCCTGGGCGGCGGTGGCGGCGGCGGCTCCAGTCACTCGCGGCAAATCGCGTCCCGGCCCCTCCGTGCGTCAGGCGAGGGACGGCGGCGCGGGCGGCCAGGCGACCTCCCGCCACCCGCGGCCCGACCCGCGTCCGCGCGACCCCGCGCGCGCCCGGGTAGCGGCGGCGCAGCGACCCCGCCCGGCGCGGGAAGGGGACGGGGCGGAGAGTCCCCCGGGGGCTGGGGGAGGGGGCTGGGCGAGGAGGGGGTCGCCGACGCCCCCTGCAGACCCTGCGATCCTCACCGAGCGCCGGCTCGGAGCTCCCAAACCCGCAGGCAGCGTGGGGTAGTGGCAGGAGCACTGGACTTAGAGTAAGGAAGCCTGGGCTTAAGGAAGGACCCCGTTAGTCGACGGGGTCGTTTGTTTCCTCTGTCCTCATCCTCAAATATGTAGGTTCGGAGTATATGGTATCCAAGATTTTCAAAATTCTAATTGTCACCCTCGGTTTGTTGGGATTCCTTTGCCCCCAGATACCCAGTGCCAGGAGATGCCAGGAGATTGGTCTCCCTCACAGTCTGTGGTGTGGCTGAAGAAGGAAGGCAGCTGGAGGGGAATGGGTTGTAGTGAGGAAGGGCTGGATTCAGGGCATTTGTTTTTTTATGGGGATCTTTCCATTGGACAGTCCAAAATGTATCCACAAATGGCCTTCTGATAATGGCTACTCCCCATCTTCACCACCCCTAGTTATTTTTCTCCAGATGTACTGACTTCAGAGTCCTCATTCTTCTCCTTTTATTGCGCAAATCATTTTTATGTCATTTCCTGAATTCAGTTCAAAAGAGTCATCAGCTAATACACACCAGCTCAGGGCGGCTGTGTGGTCCCAATCCCAAACCTTCCATGTTACTCACTCCGCCACTGACTTCAGGATCACCTCGTTCCATTGATAAAATCTTGCCATTCCAACAACTAGACAACCAAATTTCTCTCTACTAAAGTTCTCTGCTTGAAAATTCCGTGGATGAATTCTTCCTCTTAATTCTGTGACTAATAATCTGTCTCCACTACTTCAACCTCTCTCCCACTCTTTAAGTCAAGCCTTTCTAATTTCACTTCTGCTTCTGTTCCATGTGACTGCCTGAGAAAGCTCCCCAAACACACAGCCTCTCTCTTTAAAATCCTTCAGAGCCTCTCCACCTGGACAACCAGCTTCTAGCTAATTACCATGGTATACAAGGCCATTTATGATCTGATCCCTAGAGCTCATCAGCCCCAGCTCTAACTCCCACCCTATGTCACACACAGATTCAACAGGCTATGTACTGTGCCTTTGCATATTTCCCCCCATCTGAAATCCACCCCTCATTTAACCAGGTGAACTCCTCCTATCCTTCAAGATAATAAAGATAATGCATCATTTCCACTTTGGAATCTTCCCTGACATCCCCTCCTTCCACCACACCCACATTCTCACCCTACACATTTACACTGAATTAAATTATCTTTCCTTTCTGCTTTCGTAGAACCTTTTATCTATTCTCTATGATAATCCTTAGTTTTTATGGTAATCCTTTCTTTTTTCCCATTGCTTTGCTTGGTGGTCTTTTCTTACTAGATTGTGAGTTCCTTAAAAGGATAGAGATTTTTGTCTAGTTCATTTTTGGCTCCCAGTCATAGCACAGTGCTCAGCACTAAGAAGTTTCTCTTTAAATATTTGTTGAAGTGTTGATGTCATTATTCATTCCAACAGATAGATATTGAGCACCTACTCAGCAGCAGGGAAATACAGTCCAGTCCACATTCCCTGCCTTCCTCAACCTTCCACAGTATTCTGTTCTTCCTTTTCTAGGTGGCATTCTCTGCTTATCGTTTTAAACCCTCTCCTACTACCACTCACATTCTTTGCTTGTTTTAATAAAACAAGAGCATGCCAAACAATCCATTATAGTAATTCACCAAACATCCCTGCCCTACCTCTTTCCAAAGGCTCTAGTTCCACGCTGTACTACCAGTTATTGGATAAGGGTAACTGCTGCTACAGAAAAAACATTGGACTGTAAATGCAGAGAATGAAGTTTCAGTGCTGTATTTCCCAGCATGAACAAATTAACATAGCTCAATCACTTAAATTCACTAGGCCTCACCTCTGGAGTTCCTTTGACTCTATGATTAGCCTTCATTTTTAATGTTTTGTGTTTAAGATAAGCATATCTTTCTTTATATAGTATAAATTGAGGGGACTACCAGATTCTGGCAAAGTAGCTGTCCAGCAAATGTGTGAACTCTGAGTGACAGGGAACTTTTCACTATGTCACAATGGTATTGTGTTTGATCTTTGAACAGTCCTGCTAGTCCCTATGTTGAACTGAAATGTGGCTCCCCATACATTTGGTAGGGAGCTATGGTGTTGGTAGAAAACACCACTGGATTTAAACTCCGAAGTGGTGTGATGAAATAGCAGTTCTATAACTTCCCAGCTGTCTGATCTTGGACAAGCACAAAACAGCTCCGAGTATGAGTTTGCTCAATTCTAAAAGGGGAAAATAATAGTAATAGTACCTTAAATCATTATTATAAACATGAATACGATGTGGATTGAAGTGTCCAGTGAATCTGAATCTAGTGCTAACGTGTACTGAGTACAGAACGATTCCCCTTCCATCCACAGCTTTGTAAACATTGGGGGTTAGCAACCAGAGCATGTGCCTTCTCACATCCCCTTCACTCACGTGCCCGGGTCCTCTGCTCCACACACTCTCGTCCACACACACCCTAGTGCCTCTTAAAACGTGGCAGCTAGAAATGAGTCCAACATTCCAGGTGTAAAGAGAGGAAGTACAATTTTCTGCATTCTTTTTGAAAATTCAGCTTGATATCACATTTTTTTCTACCAAGCCACACTGTTCAGAAATACCATGTTTTTGCCAAATAAAAACAGACAAAAATACCCCCACATCTTTTTTAAGTCTTTAACACATATATAGCTATAAAACCATATCTCCTCCAACCTGCATTTGTACAATTTGTTTTTGGAGACTAAATGCAGATCTTTGCATTTATTCATCTTAAATACCACCTTGGAAGTTATGTACCAGGAGCCCCTGCCAAATAGAAATCCACATGAAATGAGAAAAACATTTAAAAAACATTCAGGAGCAGGGACAAGAGAATCCCAAAGGCACTTTAAGCAACAAGTTCCTAAATCCTAATTTCTTCCCTACAACTTCCCTTAGACTTTTTGTTAAAAGCCACGTATTTATCCAAAATTACATAACTTCTCACACTCATCTTGTTTTATTTTTATAATATTGAAAACACTTTTTATGTGCATGTGTTTCTCATACATTGTTCACAGGAACTTCTGAAGAACTTGCTGAGGTAAGACAGGATTCTTTCTTTTTCTTTTTTTATTGAAATATACTTGACATACAATATTATGTTAGTTTCAGGTGTACAGCATAGTGATTTGACATTCATATACATTATGAAATGATCACCATGGTAAGTCTAGTAAAAGACAGACAGATGTTGTTAATACCACTTTACTGAAGCTCAGCAGGGCTGGGTAATTTGCTAAACACTCACTCTGCACCAAAATCTGCTTCTTGGAGAAACTGTGCCACCCACAGCCCCAGTTGAAGGGGTGGCCCCAGGCAGTACTCTTTTGTGCTGTATAATCCCTGAATCACTTCTGGTTATCCCTGGGAGTGCACCTGATCTACAAACAACCAAGTCATACCCATTCAAAACTGACCTGGGAAAAAAACAATCCAAAGAAGCTGGTCCAGTCAGACAATCAACTGGAGAAGCTGAATCCAAATGGAAGGACAGAGGGTGGCCATGGGTGAGAAGGGCTCTGACAGATGGCCAGTGAGAAGAAGTTAGTGTCAGCCAATGACTAAACAGAAAACATCCATTCACACATTTATTCAAGAAATACTTATGAAGCATCTCCTCTGTTTTACATGCTGGGGAAACAGTATGGACAAAATACACAAAAATTCTACCTCATGGATCTTGCATTCTGGTAGATGGCACAGGCAATAAATACAATAAGTAAATCAAATAGTATATTAGAAAATGATAAGTGTTGGATAAAAATAATGCAGGGAAGGGGACTAGAAAGTGCTGGGGGAGAAGGGGTACAATTTTTAATAACAGGAATAGGGAAGGCCTCACTGAGAAGGCGGTGTTTGAACTAAGGTTTGAAGTAGATGAAGCTGTGAGACTGTGGTAAAGAAAGGACACATATGGTAGAAGCTGAGGGAATCAGCTGTGGTGTGCTGATCACGAAGCAGAGGCCAAGAGAATAGCAAAATCAGGCAACACTTAGAGCAGGGCATTCACAATCTAGCTGGGAGTTTTTTAAAAACACAGTATCCAGGCACTTCCCCTTTGCCAATGGGGCCGCAACGTCTATTTTTAAAACACTCCCCAGGTGATTAGGATGTCCCAGCAGAACGAGAATTCCTCCTGGAGAGAAAAGATCCACAAACTCCTACTGGTGCCTTGGGTTCTGAACAGCCTTCAAATTCTGTTCCAGAAAGTCCAACTCTATCTGCATTCCTCTCCTCCTGGGAGGCTTGGTTGTTCAACTTCTTTGTTATTCCTGGGAAGCCTGTTATCATGGCTGAGATTTCAGTTTTTCTGATTTACATATGTATTCTTTACAAACCAAACAAACAAGAACCAAACCCCAACACCCTATCCCCCGAGGTCACATATTTGAATTTCTACATCTTGTAACCAAAACTGCCTAATATACTATAGTCACAAGGCTGTGAGATGGGTGCCCAAACTGGAGCACTGGGCTGGTATTCTTCATTCTAAAACTCTTGCCTTGAGGGGCAAAACAAAAATGGAAATTTGGGAGTATTTAACACTTCAAAGTCAATCTTTGAAAAATCGTCAGTGTTGTGTTTTAAAATCTAAAGATAGGTAGCATTTATTTTAATAATGTACATTTAATACATTAGTGAATTTTTAAGAAAAATATCTGATAATTTTATTTATTACTTTGAGTATGCAATTTACCAGTTTTTACATTTGACGTTTTAATTCTAAGCTCAAAAATTCTCTTTCACTGAGGCAGTTAAAAAGATTTGGTATTTTTTTAAAATGTACTTTCATGGTTCTGAAATTATATAAATGACACTTTGAAGGGTTTTTTTTTTTTTTTTTTTTTTGGCCACCTATTAGTTCATCATCTAGGCCAAGGTGTCTGGAGTCCTTTAGACAACAGAACTTTGTCCAGGCCAACATAGTTTGCATTCACTTGTGTCAGGTGGGTTTTCTTCCCCCCAATCACGCTTTCACAAAATGTTTTTGGTAAACAGGCCAAAGGAAAGAATAAAAAGCAGTGTTTGATTTTTTGTAAAATCAGCAGAACCTTTTTCTAACAAAACTGACTTCTTTTTATAGTTATGGAATAATAGGTTTTTGAAGCTGGAAGACACCTCATCTATTCCAATGTCCTCATTTTCCTGTGACCCAGAGAACTTAAGCAATATACCCCAACTCTAGAGTGAGTTAGAACATCAAAGACTAGAATCCAGGCCTCCTGACTACTAGTTGATATAAGCTGAAAGTATATGAATATTTGCAGTATCATCTGCATGTATGTAAATATATGTGGTGCATAATTTAGGCATAATACAAGTTTATCTCTTAAATATCAATACTGCTTTAAAAGTATTGATATTAAAAGCAAATAGAAAATGAAATAAAATTTCAGACTAAGGAAAAGTCCCTAATTTCAAAAGCGACAGATTTGCTGTCACTCTTAATTAATATGAACGCTGTAATGGAGATTAACAAAGGGGGCCAAGTTAAAGGCAAATTGTTTTAAATGCTTCTGGCGATATACAATACATTACATAATAGAGTACAGTAAACTGACTTATGCCAGTTTTTGTAGTTCTCTCCAATAAATTTTCTTCTAATAAGTATCATTAAATGTCAATACAATATATGCTCAGATTGGTGGTCCTGAGTCAGAACTGTTTGCTTGCAAGTACCAAAGTATTTGAACTGGATTGGGGTGGAGGGGTGATGGATTTTCTGGAACAATACCGAGGTAACTCAAAAGCGATAAAGGAAGAATTGCGTTGCTGGGGACCTCAGAGACCAGAACGAGAGACCCAAGCAAAGTCAGCATCTTTCTCAATCCCTTCTCTCAAACCTGTTTTTCTCTGACTTGTCTTTAATCCGTCCAACAGCAAACAAGTCTGTTTTACTACAGGGAGAAGAGCCCCAGGTAGCACTGGGTGTACATTCTCCAGCTTATGGATAATTCGTGTAGAAAAACATCAGGGGTGGCTGATCTTTTGGGTCACATGAATGTTCAAACACTTTGAACAGTAGAGCAAGATTGGCCGGGAGGATGGAGAACTGGGTACCATAATTGGCAGCTCCCATGATGGGAGCAAGTCTCCTCCAAAGGAGATGGGGGCATTACCAGGAAAAGGGGACAGGGGACACCAGGCTGGCAAAAACAAAAGATATTCACTGCAAGATGTGTGCTTCTCTAAACCTCACACTAGAAAGTCAATTTTTGTGAAATATTTTATTACCCACTCAAATAGTAAAATTATAATGTAAATTACTTCTAGTCTCATCATTTTATATTAAAAAACCTACACTCAAGTACCTTTTCTCTGGTTTGTTGATGCTCCTTTAAAACCCTAGCCTAGAAAAATCCTTCAATTTATTCATGATTATGATAGAAAAATACAATTTTGCTTGATCAGAGCATTTTTACTGATTACTTGCATTATGGGTCTAAAAATTTTAGATCTAAAAATATTTTATTCAGAGCTAAAGAGGTAAAAGCACATGGTTGTCAGATTCAATCTGCATAGTGAAATTTTCAGTTCTCATTTAAAAGGTATTAGTTTAGTTACAGAGAAAATTCTTTAGTTTTTGTTCCATGGTATTTCGAGATGGAGCTCGGTCCTAGTTATTAGTAAGACAGAAAAGAATGTTAAAAACAAGCTTGGTCCAAGTCATAAGGTTTACTCTTGTTTTTCCAATGGGTTCCAGTCATCAGCCTGAATACAAAGGTCAAGAACATTTACCTCAGCGATCAAGCAATGTGTTCTGCTCTCGAGTTTTAAAATCTGAGGCCAGAGACTAAAGTGTTCCCTCCTAGCCTCAATTCTCTCGTGGTCAGAAATGGCTCTCTTGCTTCTCTATATCTTTAAAAAATCCTGTGTTCTTGAACAAAATATGGACAAACCACATTTAAAAATAATCCCCACCCATTGCCAGGCTCCTTCCACTCTGTCACTCTCTCCAGCTGCCCTGGAGAGGTGTGTGCAACTCGGCTGTGGCTTCAGCAGCTGAATGGCAGCACAGGAGAAATCCCATTGCATGAAGTCGGAGGAGGCACTAGCAACACAAAAGCAAAGAATTGATTTGGTTGTGGGATAAAGTGGAAAATGAAAAGAATTGCCTTTTGTCTCAGTCCAACTTTCCTCTCCTCCTGAATAAAACATTATTATGTAACAAAAAGCTTTTAAACAGTTTCTTTCTTTTTTAAATTGGCAATCTGACAAATACAGATTGTGTCATCCTGGGTTAGAGCCACTTCTTAGGGTGTGGAGTAACTTGATTCCGGCACTGTGGATCAGTGGACTCAAAACATGTGACACAAGCTAGGTTCATGCCTCATTGATATGATCTGAGATTTAGGGAAAGAAAGGAATAAAGAGCGTGTTTCTCTTTGCGCACTTGAAGAAAGACAACCACCGAGTGGGCCCCAGTTGAACATTTTTTTTCCCAAAACCTTAACTTTTTGTATAAAAAATTATGCAAATAAACCAAGAAATATATTCTATCACCATTCCTAAAGATGAAAACAATTATAATCTAGACTTCTCTGTTTACAGGATGGCAGCAAATTTGGGGCAAGAGCTGTTGCTGCTGCTCAGCTTACCCTCCTGTGAAACAATTCTGCAGGTTGTGTTTGTAAAGAAACTGTGCCTAGATCCTTCCCAGAGAGTATCCTACTGTGGAACAGGGTTGGAGATTCTGTGTTCCTAGTTGTAACCAGAAAGATGTGTCATTTTAATGCCACATGACCAACTTTTAAGCATTTTACTTGGAAAAAAAGGTGAGAGTGAAGAGAAACATGGGAAAATCTGTCAATGCTGTATTTGTTCATGCAATCAAAAATGTAGTGCCAGCACTGCCTTAGAGACGTGGAGACAACGAGGAGGACATTATGAGTTTGCTCTCAGTCTAATTGGGAGACAGGAACTAGACACTGTATGCAACGTGGTACATACTGGAGTTGTCATTACACTCTACACAAAATGCTACCAAGACCCAGAGAAGAGTCACTGCCAAGGTATCTAGGGAGGGCTTCACGGAGGCTTTGACACTTGAACTAAGTCTCGAAGAAAGAGTCAGCGTTGTCTAGGCTGGGAAAAGGGAGAAAAAGCAGAAGAAAGAGAGAATACAGTGGCTGGGAGGTAGAACATGCTACTTGGAAGAGAATTTTGAGTATTCTTGAGTGATCAACAGAGTGATCAACTCTGTCACATGCTTCTAAAAGGGCAAATTTATTAGTCAGGGTTCCCAGAGAAACAAACCAATAGGATGTATAAACACACGCACACGGACGCATGCGCGCTTGCACGCACATGCATACACACATAGATTTATTTTAAGGAGTTAGCTCAAGCAATTATAGAGGCTGGCAAGTCCAAAATCTGCAGGATGGGCCGGCAGTCTGGAGACCCAAGAAAGATTGATGCTGCAGTTCAAGTCCCAAGGTGTTCTGCTGTAGAATTCCTCTTACTGGGGGAGACATCAATCTTTTGTTCAATTCAGGCCTTCAGCTGAATCGATGAGGACCATCCACATTATGGAGGGAAATCTGCATTACTCAAAGTCCACCAACTTAAATGTAAATCTCATCCAAAAACACTTTCATTGAAACGTTCAGAAAAATGTTCGACCAAATATCTGGGCACTGTGGCCCCAGCCAAGTTGACACATAAAATTAACTGTCACAGTGAGTAAGATGAAGCTGAGAAGTGGCCACTGGATTTAGCAACAAAGAGATTATTGGCAACCTTAGGAAGCACAGTTTTGATGGAGGAGTTTTGGTGGGAGGAGAAAGCTTGATTGGAAGGGAAGAGTTCACGAGAAAATGGGAGGAGGGCCTCTTCTGCTACAAACTGAAAATGCCGTGCACTTCTGGGTCCACAGGACATGGGGGAAAGTAAACGCAGTAGTGGGCTATAAGCCACCAGGGAGGACCGACCTGATGCTGGTTGTCAGCACCCAGAAAAGCCTAGGAGCAAGGTGGGGACTAATGGAGAGTAGAAATCGCATGAAGCTGGAGGTGGGAAAAGGGCTGACAGTGAGTCCAGCTCTCTGGTGGGGCATGTGGCTCCACACAGAAGACGAATTGTAGAGAAATTTAAGTCCTTGAGATTCCCACATATTAATATCAACTAAATAAGAGTTCATAATCAAAGAGAATAAAAAATATAAGCAAGCAAATTCATGAGTATCAAAAACAATGAACATTAGATCTAGTCCCCAGGGATTTCAAATATTGAAGTTATCAGACAAAGAATATGAAAAAACTATTATGAAATGTTTAACAAAATAAAACATGAGGGGCTGGGCAGTGGCATAGTGGTTAAGTTCACGTGCTCTGCTACGGTGGCCCAGGATTTGTGGATTCAGAGCCCAGGCATGGACCTACACACCACTCATCACACCATGCTGTGGCGGCATCTCACTTATAAAATGGAGGAAGATTGGCACAGATGTTAGCTCAGTGACAATCTTCCTCAAGCAAAAAGAGAAGGATTGGCAACAGATGTTAGCTCAGGGCCAATCTTCCTCATCAAAAAAAAATAATAATAAAAAAAATAAATAAAGCAGAAATAAAAGATGAGCAAGCAATAAGAGGCTCTCCATAAGACCAGGCATATTTGAAAACAAACCAAATAAGGCTTTTACAAATAAAAGAAAGAATTGTTAAAAAGCTCAATTGATTAGTTACAATACATATTAGGTACAGCTGAATAAAAATATTGGTAGAAGACAGATCTGAAAAAATTATACAGAATACAGCACAGAAGATAAACAGATGGCAAATATGAAAGGTTAACGGATATGACAATAGTCATGTGAGATTACTCGGAAGAGAGAAAGCCCATTTGCTCTACACGCCTAGCAACAAGTAGGCAAGCAGAAGATAAAACCCACAGGGTTCATACACACCAACCCTGAGCCTGACTAGTTGCCACCAGATCTTAGATTGATCTGATTAGTATTTCCTCTTTTGGGGCAAGCTGAGGAGGGGATTGGGAAAATAGAAGAGCTAACAGAAGTTTCTTGTCGTAGTTACTAATAAAAACATGTGATGCATAAACAGTAGAACCACTGACAGTGTGCATGTTTTAAGATAGGACTAAAATCTTCCTGTAAAACCAATCTTGCCATGTGACATCAGAATTGTCCTGCGGGTCATTTCTTCGTCTGTGCCTGCAAACATACTTAAGTTTCTATGTATTTGTAAAAACCAAAATTCAAGGAATCCTTTCAAGCTATTATCTTCTCTTTCCCCTTCCATTCAGTGACAAATTTCTTGGGGAAAAAAAAATCATCTGGACTTGAAATGATTATTTGTTCACTATTCATTCATTACTTGTTGCCTCCCCACGTCATCAACTGAAATAGTTCTTTCAAAGTTAACAATAACTACTTATCATGTTCAATGAATTTTCTTCCTCTCTTCCCTCTTTATGGTACTTGATACCGTTAAGCACTCATTCCTACTTCTTTTAATCAACAAATATTTATTAAGTTTTTACCAATCTCTAAACTAGGCCCTGGAGATAAAAAGATAAGATAGTTCTCCGACATCAAGTGGTTTACAGTCTACTTATCAAAGAAGACGTGCACAATGAGGTGAAATAAAGCACTAAAAGGAAAAGTGGACACAAATAAGGGAGTGATCACTTCTACCTGGAGGAGTCAGGAAAGGCTTTAACTTGAGTTTTCTTGAAAGTGTGTGTTGACCAGGCAGATGGGCACAGACTGTGGCATCATTCCAGGCAGATGAAGCATGGGATAAAAGGTGAGAGGCATAAAGCATCCAGGTGTGGTTGAGGGTACTGCAAACAGCTCAATATGCTCAGGACAAATGAACCAAGATGGGCATTAAGGCTAGAATGAAGGGCTATGAACAATCATGAAAGGCGTTGAACCCATTCAAAGGAGTATGGACTTTATCTTACGGGCATTAAACAAAGCACTAAAAGGCTTTTTTTCCTCTTTCTTACTATATTTGCAATTTAGAAATAACATTCTTGCAGGAAAATGCAGGCTGAATTAGAAGGCTATAAAGCTTGAGGAAGGACCATTTAGGAAACTTTTAAGTTCTGAGTGAGAGGGTAAGGATCTGAAGTAAGAAGGGGACAGGTAGGTGTGAAAGATGGTAACTGAGTGAATGACAGTCCCCTCAGGAGAGAGAGGAGCAGGTTTTAAGAGGACGTTGTCAGAGATGAGGAGTGTGGGCTGGTTGGACATCCCAAAAACTATTTACTCCAATTGATGACCATGTATTGCTTTATGGCCCTCTTGGTTTTTGTTGTTTTTATAGTATTGATCATTTTCCTCCTTATAAAACACGTATCTTTCACTGCAGATGGTTTGAAACATCTTGAAAAGTAAGAAAAGCCACCAGTGACCTGATAATACAGATATTATAGAACATTTTGAAAGTGTGAGCTATGTGTTATATGCACAGTTCTAGAAAATTGTTTCATACCCTACGTAGAATGTTGTATCCTGCTTTTAACATTTAATTGTATACTGTGAGCACTGTTCTGCATAATAAGATAATCTTTGAATGTACAATTTTAATGACTGTATAGTGTTTTATCCTATGAATGAACTACACTTTATTTACCTGTTGATGAACACTGAGATTGACTTCTGTTTTGCTATCTGATATAATGTTGTGATGAACATATTTGCATGTAAGACTAGATCACTGATTATTTCCTTGGTATAAATTCCTTGAAGTGAAATTACAGTGTCAAGTTTATGAACAATTATAAAGTCTCTTGTTACATATTGACAAACTGCTTTCCAAATACACTATCTCAATTGATGTTCCCATTAGCCCTGAGAATTGCATTAAAATTTTTTCCTTTTCTAAGTGTATAGGCAAAGATTTCTTCTTCTTTTCGTTTGCATTCCCTGAATTACAAGTTAATACATTTATTGGAAATTTGTGTTCTTGTTTTGTGAATTGTCCCTTCATTTTCTTTGATCATTCATCTATTAGAATGTTGTTTTTTTTCTTGGTTTGTATTAGTTCTTTATATATTAAGCATATTAATCTTTTTTCTCTGCCATGCTTTTTTATAAATATTGATATACAAAGTTTTACAATTATTTTATAGCTAAATGTATCTATCTTTTCCTTTGGAAGATTGATTTCCTTCTCAAATACTTCTCTTTCAATCTCTGTGATGCTGTTTTATCCTGTTTCCTATTTCTCAGTCCGTTTCACAATAGTATCTAGCTGACACTTCTTCCTCCTTCAAATAAAGACATTTATCATAGTTTTGGTCTTTTTATGTCAATATACTTACACTCAGAGATCTAATCTATTCCCAATGCTTCAGTGTTTTTAAACATTGACTCTCTTAATCTAAAAATATTTTTGAGTGAGTAATTCATATACATAGTATCAAATTCAAAAGTACAAAATAATCTACAGTGAAAAATAGGTCTCTTTTTCTCCCCGACTCCCACCCATCCAATTTCTCTTTTAGGAGGCAACCACTATCACTGTCTCTTCTGGAGCCCTTTAAGAATATTCTATGCATTTGCAAACTTATCAGTTTGTATATATGTATATATTTGTATAATTTTCCTCCCACAAATATCAGCATCCTATGTACACTGTTCTGCACATTACTTTTTTCACTTAACAATAGATTTTGGAGGTCTTTTCCTACCAGTACACATGAAGCAGCTTGTATTTCATTATTTGAATATATCATAACCATTAAACTAGTCTTCTAATACTAAATATTTAGTTGGCTTCAAGTCTATTACAATCTATTACAGACATCATTTTGTACTTATAGGATAAGTACTTAGGACTAGAATTGCTAGGTCAAATAGTATGTGCATTTGTGGTTTTGATTGATTATTGTAAAATTGCCTTTCATTGAGGTTGTACCAATTAACAGCCCCTCCAGCAATGCTTGGTAACTGTGTTATAAAATTTTTTTGATTTTGCCAGTCTGACAGGTGAAAGGTAGCATTTCAGTGTCATATATAATTGGGTGAGCATTGGTGCCCTTTTTCGTATGTTTAAGAGGGATCTGTGTTTCCCTTTTAGTAAAGTATTTTTTTACGTTCTTTGCCCCCCTCACTCTTATTTCGTATTGAATAGTTGGTCTTTTTTCTTATTAATTTATAGGAATTTGCTTCCTATATATATTGTAAATGTTATTTCTCAATTTTTAGTCTATATAGGATGGCTTTGCTGTGTTTCGTTTCCTGTGGAATTTCTGTGATTATTATGTAAACAAATTTACCAATCATTTCTTATGGCTGCTGAGTTCTGTGTTGTACTTAGAAAGCCCTTTCTATGCAGATATTTTTTAAAACAAAATTTTTTGATGTTTTATTCTTATACTTTTATGGGTTTATTTTTTATTTAGATCTTGGATCTATCTGAAATTTATTCACATGCAAAGTAGGAGGTAGGAATCCGTTTTTTCCTAAGTGCTATTCACTTGCTGCAACACCATTTGTTGAATAATTTTACTTTATTTGAATAATTTAAAGTGCCATTTTTATCACCTCCTTGTGTTTTGTGGTCAATTTCTGGACATTCTATTATGTTTTATTGATGAACGTGCTCCAACCTATTTTAATTACTGTAGTTTTATACTACATAGTTTTATCTTACATATTACAAGGGGAATTCCTTCTCATTTCTTTTTTTCTGAATTTTTCCTGTCTATTCTTGGTTATGTATTTTTACATATGAACTTTAGAAAATTTAGAATATCTAGTTCTAAATTTTAAGAATTCTTATTGTTATGTTGATTAGTAGCAGGTTAAATTTACAGATTGATTTAGGAAGAATTGACATCATTATGACATCTGAGTCTTCCAATCCAAGAACATAATATGTTTTTGATTTGTTCAAGTCTTCTTTTGTATCCTTAGTAGAGCTTTTTTGTTTTTTCTGTATAAATGATGCACATTCATTTTAAAGTTTATTCTCACATATTTCATCTTTTTGTTGCTATTATAACGTCTATTACATCTATGCAAATCACTTTCAAATGGACATCTCTACTTTAATGTCTTTTAGAAGCACCAGAGTACATGTGCAACTATATTTTAGATATTTCCACTTGAAAGTTTTGCTGTTATTTTAAATTCAACAAATTCTAAATATGACTCATCATTTTCCATTAGCCAAAGTGCAATCTGTCTTTTTCAGTTTCGCATCTTATCAGGGCCCAGGACAGGGCCACATGCAGGCACACAGTAGGTTTATAAATGTCTTCTGAGTTGAAACACTTGAATGTGTGCCTTCTCCCTCTTTTCTTCTCTACTTGTCTCTCTCTGTCACATAGACACACACATACTGAGGACTCTCTGTCACATAGACACACACATACATAATTTGTGGGGCCTAGAACAAAATAAAAGTGAAGGGCCCTTTGTTGAAAAAGCAGGAAAAAGTGCTACTAAAGGTACTAAAATATAAAGCTTTTTCTTTGTGGGTCAAACTTCAAGACCCTGTCAATATCCTCTTCCTCAACAGCTTTTTATCTGATGATTTTAACGTCTAATTGATGATCATTTTCTGAATCATTATTACATTTGAGGTAAGAAAATGGCATTCTTTCACCTTCGGAGAACAAAAATGTCTGACAAAATCTAACGCTTCTTTTAGAAGCTCCAATAACAAAAATGCGTTGTGCTTTCTGAAGGGAAAGGGAAATTGACACCCAAGGGTTTAACCCAAGGACTGTAAATTGGGCAGAAGGGCAAAGAAAAGTCTGTAGAGTAAGAAACGTACCAAAGAGGAGTCTTTTTCTTCTAAGAACTCTCTGTGCATGCCCCAGGAATAGTAGCCATTTCCTGCTAAACTATAGCTGTGCTCATCAACAGTTGCAAGTCTTTGGGTGAATAAAAAAGAGTAAGAATATAGAACAGGAGTCAACAAACTATGGCCTGTGGGCAAAGTCCAGCATGCAGTCTGCTTTCGTAAATAGTTTTATTGGAATAAAGCCACGTCCATTTGTTTACTCGTTCAGTTGTTTACATTGTCTACCACTGCTTTCCCGCTATTACACCACGTTTGAGTACTTGTGACAGAGATTGAATGGCCCACAAAGTGTAAAATATTTACTGTCTAGTCCTTTACAGAAAAAGTTTGCAGACGCCTGGAAAAGAGTATCTGCAAGTGTGCGTTTGGTCGGATGTGATTTTTTTCCAGGTTTATAAGGAGCAGCTCCAAGCAAGTGAAGAATGACGTACTCAATTGATAAGAAGATGAAGCCCTGTAGATGAGAAGCAATAAAAATCTGTTTTTAGATTAGCACTGACTCTGGAGCCAGCCTGTCTGGGTTCAAATGCTGACTTTATCACTTATTAGCTGTGTGACCTTAGGCAAGATTCTTAACCTCTCTGTGCCTTATGTTCCTTGTATAATGAGGATGATAATCATACCTACCTCATAGGATTGTTGTGAGGATTAAGATAACATGTATAAATCTCTTGGACTTGCATCTGATATATAGTAAGGTTCATTAACAGCTATTATTATGTTAAGCAATTCTGACATAATTTTGTATTTCCTAAAGCATTTAAGACAATAAAATAGAGAAATATTTATTGAATTAGTGTTCTTATCATCAAGATAAAGTGAAATGTGTCTGATGATGGCCCAGGTTTCAGGAGAAATTGCAATATATTTCGAAGACCATAAGCAGAGATCTGTCTGGTTTTGAATAGGGAAAAGGACAACCATGAAATGTCACCTAATCTCTGAAGCAGAAGAAAAATGTCAAATTCCGTAACTGAGTATTTATTTGTATTGCTGAAGTAATGTACAACTCTAATTTTTAGTAATTCTTTTGGTCTTTTTCAAAGAATTAACATTTGGTAATTTAAATAATATCTGAGATTTGGTTGAAATCACTGAATGAGTCCAGGTTTCTGTTTGTAAAACTGCATCTATAAAATTTAAATATAGCTATAGAAATTAAAATCAGTTAATTATTTGTGGGTGTTATTGGCTTTAACACATTAAAAAATTCCACATGATTTAGTGCAATAGAAGTGTTAATCCTCTCTTGCTTTTTACCCTCACTCATTCATTCAACAAAAACTTATTGAGCTCCTAAAATGTGCCACACTCTGCACATTACAGGAGTCTGTTAGTGGGTATATTTGTGTGTGTGTGTGTATTTGTGTGTTTGCATTTGAATTTATATGACTATAAAATGTTCTTTTCTTTTTCTTTGCTGAGGAAGATTCACCCTGAGCTAACATCTGTTGCCAATCTTCCTCTTTTCGTATGTGAGCCACTGCCACAGCATGGCTGCCAAAAGACAAGTGGTGTAGGTCCGTGCCCAGGAACCAAATCTGGGCTACAAAGTGGAGTGCACCAAACTTAACCACTAGGACCCTGGGGCTGGCCCTATAAAATGTTTTCTAAAGAGCTAAAAGTACTTTACATACATATTGCATCAGTTAATTTCAAAACTATGCTCTAAGCTGGGGGAAGATTTTGTGGCTTTTATTTCCTTTTGAAAATTTAAAAAACGAAAAATAACACCTTGTTCTTCCTAGTTTTCAAATCTTGCTCACATCTACTAATGCACATAATCAGGTCTCAGTTAGACAGAGGAGGTATCAATCCCATCTAATCGAAAAGGAAGCCAAAGCTCTGAAGGGTTAGGGATTTACTAGAGGTTGTGAAACTGTTCAGTGACCCCCAGAATTCAGAGTTGGGTCCCCACCACTGTCCTCTTTTTAAATTAAATCCATGTAGAATTCTCTTTTAGAACATCTTCATGTTACAAGATCTCTCCTACAAAGATCTGTCACTCTAGTCCACACGTAAATCAATGTTAGAGTCAGGAATAAATTCAGATCTACTTACTCTCAAACCACTGTACTTTCCATAGCTTTCTAAATATTTTGTCAAGCAAAAAAATCCTTTTTAAAATTTCTGAATCTGAACAGCTAAGACTGTACACACAGACACACAATTAACCATATTAGTCTCTAGAAAATTTTAATCATATAGAAAATCCATATGTACTCTGAAAATGCTCATATGTCAGGAAGACTTTTACACTGAAAGAGTTTTTTAAAAACAACCTTTTGAACTGAGGGTCAAAGAGCCTCTTCATGCACATAATGAAGAGCGGACTTGCCACCTACTTAGTATTTTCCTATTCATTGTTTTCCTAAGTAGCATGAACTTGGAGTCCACTGTTTGCCTAGAAACTCTTCAGTGAAGCCTGAAATATGAAAATGCTGGACATATTAAATGCAGCTGATATGTGTCCTGGGTGGCTGGACATTTAAGTTAGTGTGTGTGACTTGGAAGAAGGAGATAGTTGTTTTCCCATTTGATGCTTCCTCATCCCCCTTACAACTACCTACAAGTGCTGGTCCCACAGGAAATTAAAGTCCTGAGGTATGCTGGAGTAAGCCGTTTATTATTGAATATTTTCAATAAAATTGCTCAAAGAAGAGTAGAATGAAATCCTGAGGGCAAGAACTTCCTTTTTGCTTGTTGCACTTTCATGCACTTACTTTATTTAAACAACTGGAATCCCAATAACACAATGAAATTCAATGTGTGATGTAATCCAACCGGGAACATACAAACTTCTCTGCATCAGCTGAAGAGTTGGTCTACCCACTGCCCACATTTTAAGACACAAGGGGAAATACTGACTATTCTCAAGACTTAAAATTTCCTGTTGGGTTATAGTCCAGTTCTCCTATCCTATGCAATAATTGCAATGAAGGTTAGAAGAAAAATCTGAAATAGGCAAGTAAGAAAGTTCAATATTTTTCTATGCCTAAAAAGAGAGAGAGAGAGAAAGTATTTCAGGATTTAGTTTCTCTCAAAACCCCTCAAACACTTCACATCTTCTCAAAATCACTTTTAAGGCCTGTCTTACTTTCAGTTTCCCAGCACAGTTATCAAGATGGAGTGTTGCATCTGGAAAGTTTACTGGGGAGTGTGCTCAAGAAAGACACTTGTAAAGAAAAAAGGCAGAGGAAAAAGTTGAACTGCAGTTGGTTACAAATAAGACCTGAGTCAATTCTAAAGGGAGGTCTAAGTTGGGGTGGACAAGTTGAGGGAAGAAGGCTGGGCCATTGTATTCTCACTTTAGCTACTCATTAGTTGTGGGCCACTGCCTGAAAGGGACACAACCTTGGGGGAGGCAGTTCTCTGCAGCCAAGCATAAGAACCACGGAGAGACACACCGTGAGCCTATTAGCAGCACGTATGGATGGCTGCAGCAGCCCTGAGCAGAGGGTTTTGGTGGAGTGCCATTGCACGCACTACAAGGCCCCACATGATGGGACCCCCTTCATATCATTGTCTTCATCCCCTCTCTAGGTTCACTGGCCTCCTTACTAGTTCCTGAAACTGCCAGGCATGCTCCCCTCTCAGGGCCTTTGTTTTTCCTGTTTCCTCTATCTGGAACTCTCCTAAGGTCATCCGCAGTCCTCATTTGCCTGGGCTGATTCTGCCCCGTTTTTAGCACCAAAAACCTTGCATCCTGGGAAACCCCTTAGTCCCAGGTAAGCCAGGATGGTTGGTCACCTATACCTCCTCCAGATATCCATGTGCCTCAGTCTCTCACCTCCTTTAAGTTTTTGCTTAGATGTCATCTTTTCTGACCATCCTATTTGCAATTGTGCCCTCTTACCCTTACACAGATTCCCAGTTCCCTTTCCCTGCTTTTATTTTGTTCTGAGGCACTTAATACCTTCTAATATGCTATGTCACTTATTTGTTTTATTTAGTTTAGGAGTATAAACTCCATCATGACAGGTCCTGGCACATAGTAGGCACTTGATAAGTACATGTTGAATGGATGAAATAAAACTATTTCTAATATTTTATAGAAAATATATGGTTCCTGGTTCATATGAAATGTATACTGTCCTTTAGCGATAAGCTAAAAATATTTCAGATGGTAATCATTTATTATTGTTAATTATTTGGCAATTATGCCGGTAAAAGGTCAAATTGATCACAGAATCATTTCTTTAGTAAGTGAATGGAGAAAGGATTTAAAAATTAAATCATTCTACTTGGTGGTTGATGGTAATGACTTTCTATTTTTAAAGTATGTGAAATCATTTAACGGATTACTTATTTAGAATTTGCAACTTGAAAAAATAGGCTGGAAAAATGGGGCAAACTAATTGACTGACAGCATGGCCCACTGTGAAATTAACACATGGTGGCAGCCATTTCCTAAACACATCTTTATAAGCAAATATTTAAAAGGAGCATAGGACAGCTATGAGACAGAAATTCCAACAGCTGTGAAGTCAAAGCATTAGATTTTGCTTTACCTTCAGTGATCCATATTTTCTTCAATAAGGAGGGCAGAGGAAGAGAAACGGGTATCTTTTGGAGACATAAATATTTATTTGCCCTTGAAAGAAAAATTTTTAGAAAATATCATCGATACTCAAACACACATTTCCATTTCCATAAAATGTAAGAAATGCCTAAGAATTGAGCCCAAACTATAGTTCCTCTGCTCCACAAAGAGTGAAATATGATAAGAAATATGAAGTGGTCTCATAATATTTAAATGAACTTTTTGGCTTTTGGTTTTAGTAGAAAATTAACATCCTTCCATTTATCAGCCAACCTTTAATACGGACAAATAATTACTATTCTCAGGCAGTGAAGAATTTTTAAAACCAAAAGTGTAGAAAATTCTTTAATTTTATTTTTTAAATATTTTATCCTAAGAAAAGGTAATAAATGAAACCCAGCTGAACACATTGCGCCTAATAGGAATTATGCATTTAGCTTCCCATGACTTATGCATGGATTCATAATATTGTTAAAGCTGAATCAAAATAGGTCTTGTATTTTTGTTCTATTTACAGAACAATAGAAGGAGCTAATTAACCTAAGTACTTTACCTGAAAAAGCCTATGGTTGTAACTCATGGCCCACTTTGGTAACCATGGCCCATAGTAACTCACTTTGCTAATCAAACTTTTGTTTCTTAATACTGAAAGGGCAGTGAGTTCAAATAAAGTGTTGTATTTTTGTTGCAATTCTACTAAAGAGTAAAACATTTCACTTTGTGTTCCATTAATAAGTTTGTCTTCTCTTTAAAGTTATAAATTAAACTCCAACATAGACTCAAGGAATACATGAAGATTTTTTAAAGAATTAAATGAGAGGCTGACCTGGTGGCCTAGTGGTTAAGTTCGCCCACTCTGCTTTGGTGGCCCAGGGTTCACTGGTTCGGATCCCGGGCGTGGACCTACACACCACTCATCAAGCCATGCTGTGGCCGTGTCCCACATACAAAATAGAGGAAAATTGGCACAGCTGTTAGCTCAGGGACAATCTTTCTCAAGCAAAAAAAAAAAAAATTAAATTAAATTGGTTAAGGATTGAAACAGTTACAGATTGAATTGTGTCCTTATGAGAAGAGAAAATTTGTACACAGAGAGAGACATGAGGGATGCCTGAGTATAGAGTATAGAGTGAGGACGCAGTGAAGGTGGCCATCTGCAAGCCAAGGAGAGAGGCCCTAGAAGAAATCAATGCTACCCATGTCTTGATCGTGGACTTGGAGCCTCCAGAACGGGGAGAAAATAAATTCCTGTTGTTTAAGCCACCCATCCTGTGGCATTTTGTTATGGCAGCCCACAAAAATTAGTACAATGTACTTTTAAAGCATGGTAGCTGTTAACCCTAATTGTAATAATGAAGCCACTTTCCTTTTCATCCCTGTTTAAATGCAGTTTAAAGTTTTTTGTTTGTTTGTTTTGTGGATGCTGGTGGGGGCTGGATGAATTCTGTTTGCCTCTCAGCCTCACCAAGCATCCTTCCTTTCCTTCCTCCTTATCCACCCTCCCTCCTTTATGTCTCACTTCAGTTCTCCCCCCTCCAGTGCTTTTGAAATGACTCACATGCTGCAACCAGACGCCTTTAGACGTATGAAAGGGGGGAAAATGTCAAGTTTTATTCGAAACGGAACAAATAGAGAAGCTGAAAGTAAGGGGAAACGGAGGGTACCAGATCTCCTGAAAAGAGTCAGGATGGCATCCTTCCTCGTCTTATAAACAAATTTCTTAATGTTTGAATAGATTTCTAATTAAATTACTTTTTCCCCTAACCATTTAATGATTTTACATTTCACTCCTTTCGTAGCCTTTCTTTCTCTTCTTTTCTTCTCTTTGAAGAAAAAATGGTTCTCCCACTTTCTCTTTTCTATAACTCTCATTTTTACCATGAATCTTTCTGTCCACACTCCTGACTATTTTTCCCCCGTTAGCAATCATGGCTTGGCAAATAGCAGGCACTCAATAAATGCTTCATCGATGAATATATAAATATCAGAACGCATCCTGACGTTCTCCACCTCTCCCCATCCCACTGCTAGTCCTGCTCTGAGCTTCATCACCTCTCTCCTGGCCCCTGGCCGAGGCTCTTCCTGGGCTCCCTGCTCCTCTTACTCCTGATGGTCTATTCTCAACACAGCAGCCAGCGACTCTCTTAAAATATAAGGCAAATGTGTCACTGCTCTACTGAAAGCCTGACCACTCTAAAATTTCTCATTATTATGTCTATTTTTTATTGTCTATCTCCCCCTGCTAGAACTTAAGCTCCACAAGGATGGAGATTGTGTCTATTTTTGTCCCCTGAGATGTCGTCTGTGCCAAACACCTGGAATAGTGTTTGGCTTCTAGTAGCTGCTCAATAAATATTTGTTGAATATTGTATGAGTGATTGAAACAGGGTACGTGTCTTTTGTGCACAGCTCAAAGTATGTTTTCTTTGACCAACACAATGTATTTTCTCAAATTAATTTAATCAGCTTTGTTTCAAAATATCTCTCTCCTCACATAAGATCTTCTGTGTTATTTAATCCAGAAATTGGAGTAAAAAATTCAAAGATCTATGCTAGCATTCATTGAGCACTTACAACGTAATTAGGAAGTAAAAGTACAGTATATCTCTCTATATTCATATATAGTTTATACAAATAAAGTATAAACTACAGATGCTGATTTTGACAGATTTGATTCTGATTTTGGGAATATAAGTAATGTCTTATTTGAAAAATTCCTTTTATTTAGTCTCAAATTTCTCCCTTAAGTGGACTTTCTCACTCTTAATTACTGCCCCCGCCCCCAGTCATGCCTAATAGCATTATTACATTCTTTGATGTCTCTGTTTTATACTTTGGAGTACAGTTTTAACTAAAAACCAGAAACTTTCCTAAATATCAGAAAAGAATTTTCACCTGAGGAAATTTTAGGTTTACAGTATTCAATAAGGAAGGTAAAAATATCAATCATCTAATCTCATGAAATATATTATCTTGAGGCTATGACCCTTGGGTAACCTGAATCTTCAGGGTCATTGCATTAGGGTGACTTATTTCCTCCCCCACATGCAGACAGCAGTCCAAGTGTTAGCAGTGCCCGGTGAATAGTGCTGCTTTGAGTTATGATTGCCTGACTCCATTGCACAGGCTTACCTAAGGTGTGGGTAATTGACCAAAAGGAAGACTAGCCCGGAAGTTTATCAGTTCTCTATAAAAATTAGCTTTTCCTCTAAATACCAAAGTCTGCCTCATATACATTTGCAAAGAATGGCCCAGTGCCTGCTCAGCATCTTGGAGTGCCACTTTACCCAGGCCATCAAAGGTGCGTGACAATCATTCTGAGTCCACTGTTGATGGCTCCTACATTCATTCTCCACATTGTTTGTAAATCTTCACCAGTCTAGTTAAACCCCTGGAAGTACACTACCTCCTTCTTTGACTCAGAAGCTTCCATTCTACAGAGAAAAGGAGATTTTCAGGGAGAAACGATCCCTTAATTTCCTGTCCCTTCATATCAAGTTTATCTGTGACCCTGCCCACCTCCAATGTTTCCCTATTTCCCTGCCAACTCCAGAGTTGGACCTCTTTCTCTTATATTTCCTAAATCTCTGTTTTCTTTGTCTCCTGTTCATTCCTCACCCCCGGAGTTCCTAGCTGATAAATCCCACAGACATTTCAGCTCTCATCTTACTTTACTCCCACTTCTTGGACCATTCTGGGTCTTGGTTGGCTCCCTCTTCTTTTCCTGCCCTCAATATTGTGTCTTTAGCTTTCTCTTCTTCTATGCATGTTCCCCAGAGAGAATTTCATCCATTTTATGACTTTAAACACAGTGTCTGTATTATATGCTGAAGATTTCCAGATTAATATCTCTAGCCCAAATCTCTCCTCTGCGCTCAACACTTGTATATCCAATCGCTGCCTTGCCATCCTCTTGAATGTCTCACTCAACATGTCCAAAACATGTTTTCTCCTATTCCTGCTTGTCTCCTAGCTCTGCAGCACAGAGCAGGGCACCATCATTTACCTAGATGTTTAAGCCAGAAACCTGGAAATTATCTTCAATTCCTTCCTCTCTCTGTCTAAACCCATACCATCTAGTCCAATAGCCAGCCCTGTGATATTACCTCCAAAATAAATACCAAACCAATCCACTCTCCATCCTCACTTTCATCTCCTAGTTCTAGGCCACATTCATCTCTTTTCAGAGGACAGGCTCACTGCTTCTATTCTTGCTCCCATGTCATATTTCAGGCACTCATCACTTTTCCCTGGGATCACTGCCATCACTTCTTGTCTTCTTTCCCTCTAATCCCTTCTCCACATTGCTGCCAGTTGGATCTTTTTAACATGTGAGATCCAAAATCTCTAGCATTGATCAAGGCCTTTCATGATGTGGTGTTTCTCTGTTTTTCCAAACTTATTTCCTTGCCTTACTGCCTCCCTATCACCAGTCCTACACACTATAGACTTTCCCTGCTTTTGTGCTTTTGCTGTGCTGCTCTCATGACAACCGCCCATTATTCATCTGCCTTACTCCTGTTTGCCCCTTAAGAGACTCAGTTAAGATTATATCTTTCTAGAAACCTCCCTTGTTTTCTGACAATTCAAGAAATGTGGCTCATGAGTTCCCTATCTAACTTCTGTCATGGTACTTATCCTAGAATATTCTCTCTCTCCCCTTAGACTGAGAAGTGGGAGAGCAGAGAATCAAATTGTGTATGGCTAGCACAGAGTCAGCTCACTGAATGTTTATTAAATAAATTACAGATGAATAATACAGTTTTGAATAAAATTAGAGAAATGCAGATATCTGGGCACAAAATAAAAAGGGAACAAAATGTTAACTCTGGAGGGAGTTGTGAGATGAAGGGTCAAGTAAAGGAAGAATTATCATTTTTCTCTTTAGGTGCTTAATTTTTTTAAAAAAACTGGCCTGTTATATGGGAGCTTTGAGACTGAATGACATGAGAGTTCTCAGAACTGGAGGCTGGTCCCATGTTAAACTCCTAACTAAGTGAATAATCTGGGATAAACCATCTAACTGATCTGGGCCTCAATTTCCCCATCTGTAAAATTAGAGAATTGGATAACCTGGGTGTTCTTTCAGCACCTTTCCTGAGTCTAAAATTCTACTTTATTACAAATGGAACAAATTAACAACTTTAACGGAACTCTCAGATCCCTTCTTCTGTTTTAAGACGATTTTAATATACATTTTGGATTTTAAAAAGCAAATTCACTATTCTCTAGGACCAGTTTAATATCTCAGGGTGGCACCACAATAGAGTCCCAAATTCTCTGTCAAAGAAAGTGTTCATTTGCTGTCTTGTTTTGCCTGACTTTTTGGGAAAAAAGTCTGAATAATTACATATTTCTTTTGAACTGTATTTTCCGAACCAGTGTGCTAGGAGATGGAAACAGGTTGCCTCTGTAGAGGTCAAGTGAGTCTGGGAATTTTTGCATCCTAAAGCCCTTTTCGGAGGTGCACAATCTATTTTAGTCTATTGAAGGCTCAGAGAAGTCCTGCAGTGTAGAGATGTGCTTAATCCAGCATTTTCCTAACCAATGTGAGCATGGAACACTTTTTTCATGGCACGTGTATTTATATCCTGTGGCAATTTGTTCTGATGGCACCAACTTGGGAAACTGATTTAGAGCGACTTTTCCACAGTTCCCTTTAGTTTTTTGTTCACAAATTTCCTTGTATAAGCAGCTTGACTTAAGATAGGACTGTTTCATGGCTAGATAAGTGCCCTTGACAATTCCTTTCCAATCTGATCATTATCTCTGCCTAATCCATTTTTTCTGTTTTAGACTGCTTTAATGTAAAAGTTAATTTCTGTGGAATTTCTTAAAGGTGTCTCCACACCACCTTGTAAGACTTCCATTTTACTTTCTTGCTACTGATTACAGCAGCTATAACTTTTTCTTTATAACATTTTAAAACACATTTGTACAGATATACAGTTATAGAAAATTTCCAGCTGATCTAGTTGGCCCTTAAGCTTTCTCTAAAAAATAAGTTATCTTAGAAATTGCTTGAATTTCTTGTCCTATCACACTTGAACCATACCTTATTGGTAGCTAAAGCACTTAAAGTCCAGAAGAATATATTCTTTCCATATCCCTTTGCACATAATAGATGCTATTCTCAGACGTCAGTTGAACTTTGGGTACAGTGTATCATCCTGTTGTTAGCAGAACAAACTGAAAATCTGTAAAATGTTTCTCTCATATTTTATTATTCGAACGACAGCTTTTCACCTCTTTTCTAAGCAGATCTCATGCTACATCAACTTAAGATCAGAGTTGAGGTCCCAAGCTGAAAAATTACAAAGCTTCAATTACTTGTCCTACTTTATAGGGATTTATTTTTAAAGCAGGGAGAGAACAGTTTTTTGATGGTCTGTGCTGCTGGACCTCACATGCTCAGCGTGACTGCAGACAGCTGCAACCGAAGTTAGCAAGAGGCTAAGGGGCTCTGGCCTGACTGGGAACGCCAGCCATGATCTGCAGCCAGCGCTGGAGGCTGTGGCCGAGGGAGTTGACAGCTGTCTCCTTAGGAGCATTTCAGAACGATTTCAGTGAGCCTGACTGTAACCTTTTTTTTTAAAATCCTCTGGTTTCAAATTTTAGGAGACCAAGTGGCTGAATGCAGCTAATTTGAATATTGTCATAATAGCTCCATTTAGGACTCAAATGAAACAATACATTTGAAGGAGCTGTGAAATAAATGCTGTTTAGAAAGCAAGGTATCAAGATTATCTGCATTGTTTTTGAATAACAGACCCAGCTCTAAAAAGGAAACTGTGGTTATAAGATATACGGATAAAATAGACCGACCCAAGTGAAAAAAAAATAGAGTCATAAGTATTTTCACATATTATTTGTAATTAGGTCATTTTACAGGCATGATAATTAAAATAAATAGAGTATTGGCCTAAGAATGGATAGATTAAAGAAATAGAATAAATAAGCCAGAAATTAATGGTATAAGAATTAATATTAGATAATAGCAGCAGTACAAATCAAAAGAGGATGAGACCATTCTTGAACAAATACAGTCATGGTAACTGGGTAACCTCAAAAATAATTATCTCCGGGGGCCGCCTGGTGGCGCAGCGGTTTAGTCCGCGCTTGGCAGCCCAGGGTTCGCGAGTTCGGATCCCGGGCACCCGCAGACGCACTGCCTGTTAGCCATGCCGTGGTGGCGTCCCATATAAAGTGGAGGAAGATGGGCACGGATGTTAGCCCAGGGCCAGTCTTCCTCAGCAAAAAGGGGAGGATTGGCAACAGATGTTAGCTCAGGGCTGGTCTTCCCCACAAAAAAAAAAAAAAAAAAATTATCTCCTTGTTGTACTATGTGCCAGTGTTTCTAATAGGGATGGGTATATTAAAACTAGGGAGCTTTTAGAGCTAAATAAGTAAAGAAATGCCAACTTAAATATTCAATAATAGGGAATTGCTTATGTATTGTGGCACATTTGTAAGAAGAAATTGTAAACAGCCATTAAAAATTAAGATTACTATCTTAATCCATTCAGGCTGCCATAGTGAATACGATAGATTGAGTGGTTTATAAAACAACAGAAATTTATTTCTCGGAATTCTGGATGCTGCCAAGATCAAGGCACTAGCAGTGCCTCCATGTCTGGTGAGGGCCCGCTTCCTGAGTCACAGATGGCTGTGTCTTGCTGTGTCCTCACATGGTGGAAGGGGTGAGGAACCTTTCTGGGGTCTCTTTTATAAAGGCAATAATCTCATTCATGAGGGCTCCCGATGACCAGTCACCTCCCAAAGGCCCCGCTTCTTAATACCCTCACATTGGGGGTTAATATTTCAACTTATAAATCTTGGGGAACACAAACATTCAGTCTATAGCAGATACAAAGAATATTTGGCAATAAAAAATGTATGATATAGTGTTAAGTGAAAAGGGTGGACTATAGCAAAATTCATGCACCTATATTACTTAAGATTAAGTTCAAATGTGTGTGAAGAAAATCCTGAATAACAGTGGCTTAAAGTAGATGGAAGCTTGTTTCTCTGTTAAATGAAAGTCCATTTGACTGTCCAGGGCTTGTTTGGTGATAGCACATGGACATTAATCTTCTTTTTTTTCCTCCCCAAAGCCCCAGTACATAGCTGTATATTCTAGTTGTAAGTCCTTCTAATTCCTCTATGTGAGCCGCTGCCACCGCATGGCTACTGACAGATGAATGGTATGGGTTCATACCCGGGAACTGAACCTGGGCTGCCACTGAAGCAGAGTGTGCCAAACTTCAACCACTAGGCCATCAGGGCTGGCTCCATAGACATTAATCTTGTTGTTCGTCTATGCATGGACTCAACCTCAAAGCTGAAGATGGAACTTTCTGTGTTTTAGGCAGGAGAATGAAAGAAGACATGAAGAAAAAAGGCATAGGGTACACAGTTGCCACATGATCTGTCTGCTTAGATACCTGGGGCCTGAACTCAGTCAAGTGGCCACTCCTAGCTGCAAGGAAAGCTGGGAAATGTATCTCCAATCTGGATGGCCGTGTATGCAGACAAAAGTCAGGGGCTCTGTCACCATAGAGGAAGGGAGAAGAGATTTTGGAGAACAACCAAAAGTCTCCATTTTATAGCTATGTAAAAAAGCAAAGAGGGTAGCGAATGGAAGGAAATAAACCAATGGAAAAGAATATGTCATTGGAAAGAAAGACACTCAATTCCTACTTTTGTTTTTTGTTTGTTGTTTTTAAAGTCCCTTCCTTGGCTGTGCCACCAAGAGGAGTTCCTTTTCCCTGGCCTCTTCCCTTCACATTGTCCTCACCTTCCCTTGCTCCTGTCTTCTGAGTTTCCCTCCCCAAATAACCAAGTCCTTCATGCTTTCTCCTCTCTTTATCAGGCAGAGTAGTTCAGCCTCAGTTTTAGTCGTCAGTACGTACACAGTTGATGAACAACAAAAAAGAGCCAGAGGGTAAGAGGATCCACTCTTCACAAGGCGATGATATTTTATTTCAGTTTACAGGCAGTATTTTCCCCCAAAGGAAGTTGTAGCAAGTCACAGGGATAGTATTCCACCAGTTAATCATTGTGCCCAGCTTGCCTATAGACTCTGTTTGAGGAAAAAATGTCCTACTCCTAACCTAGAGCTGAGGTGGCAGCCACAGGTCTTTGACTCCATTTCCTCCAACCATAGCTGGTTGGACCAGAGATAACATTCTGATCCAAGAATAGTCTGGAGAGAATAGTATAGCCTAAATAGGTGGTAATGGAGGTGAGCTGGGCCAGTCAGAGAACATATTCTGAGGGAAGCAGAAAGCTGTAAGAAGTATTATGAGGCCCAAATAAGATGCATCAGTAGAGAGACGGGATTGGTTGGTCATAGTATTTCCACGTGGAAATTCCTTCCCAGCATTTCTCAGGAAATTTGTATGTTTTTCTGAATGCTGAAACCCTAGAAAAATGAGTTGAGAAATTGAGAAAACAGGGACAAGTATTATAATTCTCCTGTGAGAATTAAGGCTTAACAATTAACATGGAGACATTGTTGGCTGCATGGAAGCTGAAAGCCAGAACAGGAAATGTTGACACGTGGAGTCAAAGGTTAAAGTTGACATTTCCTAGAACAGGACAGAAGCATGTAGAAAAGTGTTCATATCCAACCAGTCAGTCCTACTTGTAGCTGTGGCCATGTTATAAGTATGTTTTTGTGGCCCCATCTCTTATAAATGATGAGTTATTCTTGCAAATAAAAAATTAGCGAGTTTCTATGTATAGGACACTTTATACAAATCCTATGTTAGTGTTCCAAGAAATAAGCTTTGGAAGCAAAATGAGTCTTTAAATTGGCAATTTTGATGCATGATTCTCTCAAGTGTTACAAATCTTGCTAGGAGAACTGAATGTCAAATTATTTGAATACTACCTAACAATGTTCACCGGTGTTTTCAGTATTTGACTACTTAATATAGGCTACAAATCTCTGTAGATACTATAACAGAAAAATACAGCGAGAAAAAGATATGTATTTTGCTGTAGAATACTACTATATGAAGTCAGAAGAAGCTCCAAGATCTGAATTATCAAAAGCAATATTTATTTCAACAGCAAAACCAAAATCAGGGCAAGCAGACAAAATATTTTCATAATTAGACAAAGAAATGAACTTTATGAAGCAACATGTACCCTCATGCCCAACTTGAGGTTGCTTTTGGACACACTGTTAGCAATCTGACCATCAATGCAAAATGAAAGAAAATTTTTTTGTTTAACAGGCAATTAATTCTAGGTGCATTTTAAAGTTTTCCTTTGAGAATGATAATTTTAAATATTAAATATTTATGGCATATTTTAATTTTAAAAATTATTTTTGATGTTTATTTTGTGTGATTCTCGCCTTCTTTTAGTGGCTTTTTATTATAGGTAGATATTATTTTTACATGTTATATATATTTACATGTTAATATATTAGGGCCATAATAATAATAACCATAATTTATTATTATGTCATTTTTATAGAAAAACTTCTGAAAAATTTTGTATAATGCTATCACAGAAAAGCGATTCATTGTTATCTCGTTTGCTTAACAACACATAAAGTGTTATGGAAAATATAGATAACTTACAATTTCAGGAATTTCTAGGAATTCTGATTTCTTGTCTCTGAATCTTGAAGAATAACATCCGTTGGGAATTTAGCAGGTCATGGCAAGAGCCATAAAAACAATAACAGAAGGAAAGAAGCCACCAGCAAGATGGGATGGGAAGTGACTTCTTGGGGCTCATGCAGTGAATCTCGCCTTATACTGGGAGTTACTGTGGGTGTTCTAGTTCCCAAGCCTCTATCCTGTGTCCTTGAAGTACACCTGTGATTCAGTCTTATTCCTTCCTTGAGAATCCTGTTCTCTTCGTTGCCACATGCTAGCTTGCTGTAAAGTATTGGAGGTAATCTGAATGTGTCAAAAGTCCCTAACATGCACAGAAATTTAGAATTGAAGGATCAATCAGGGTGTGATTGAAGAGCACTAGCATTTATTTTCAAGTAGGTATAAGCAATGAACAAGAAGTAATTTTATTTCTCCTCCTGATTGAATAGCTTTATTTACATTAAAATATGGTATAGGCTCTCCTCTCTCAGAACACCGCACTACCCCAGAAGCACAGGTTTGACCTCAGCCTGATGTCAGAATTATTAAATGGGCAAAGGAATCATGCTGATTATCCAGGCAACACTGTAAAATGCCTACAACACTGAGTAGAATACAAAATTATTTCTTTAGTCTTCAGTCACTGTCAGAAAGAAGGCCAACTCTTCCAAAATAGAACTAAACATTAAAAAATTGTGCAGATGGGTGGAACTCAAGAAGCGTGTAACAATCTTATCAAGCATGTTTCTTCTATTATAACTCACTCAATTGTGTTACTAATTGTGTTATCATTTATGTCTCCATCATCTGAGTGATGTCTTTACTCATTATTTCTATCCTTTGCTTTTTTGAGTTATGGCCAAAAGAAATTTTGTATCATAGATCAAAGTGCCCCCAAATGAAAATGATGCATAGATTCATTTCCACATCTGTTTATAATTGAATTTTTTCTTCTCTTGAAAGGGCAATTTACTTCATTTTAAAATTGTCTGTGTATCCACTATCTGAACATGATTATTTTCTCTTTGGAATATTAGACCTTGCACGTTCAAATAATTTATACAATTCTATATCTTAGACAACATTATTATATTTTAGTATTTCATTTTAATTCAATATGAATACTACTCCTCATTGTTAGGCTGTTTACTGTTGGGATGAAAACCATCTCTTACAAACTTTTTCTGTAAAGGGTCAGCTAGTAAATATTTTAGGTTTTGCAGGTCATACAAATTCGTCTAAACTACTCAACTCTGCCTTTGTAGCGTGAAAGCAGCCACAGATAGTATATAGATTAATGAGCATGGCTATATTTCAATAAAACTTTATAGGCATTGAAATTTAAATTTCATACAATTTTTGTGTCACAAAATATTATTATTCTATTGAGTTTTTTCAGACATTTGAAAATGTAAAAACCACATTTGTGGGCTGTGCAACAACAAATGGTGGCCTGGATTTGACCTGTGGGCCATAGTTGACAACCCACGTACTACACCAGATTCACACGTACTATAAGTATTTTCAACATGACATTTCTATTTGCTTTTACTAGTAAAGAATGAACATTACAGTGTTAGTAGTAGCCAGAAATCCAGTTTTATAGGTAAACTCTGACAGTTTTTTTTTTTTTTTTTTGTGGGGAAGACCAGCCCTGAGCTAACATCTGTCGCCAATCCTCCCCTTTTTTTTTTGCTGAGGAAGACTGGCCCTGGGCTAACATCGTGCCCATCTTCATCCACTTTATATGGGATGCCGCCACGGCATGGCTGACAGGCAGTGCGTCGGCGGGCGCCCGGGATCCGAACTCGCGAACCCCGGGCTGCCAAGCGCGGACTAAACCGCTGCGCCACCGGGCGGCCCCTAAACTGTGACAGTTTTTAATTCATCTATCTATATATCCCAATACTGTGTATCAGGGCGATAGGGAGATAATAACTAGTTTTCACTTGAGTCAAAGTGGTTTAGTTAATCATACATAGAAATAAAATTGGATCAATAATTCTCCTCAAAGGAGAACTGGAAGAAGTAATTAGTGATTTTACATCATATAAGAAGGAAAATTGCTATATAAATTTGGGATTTAATAAGGCATGTGGACCCGGATTTAATCAACCCCAATTATGAATGTCTAGATTCACACAATGGAAACTACAGGGTGACTGCTGACTCTACTGGGGAGTACATGCTCATATCCCTTTATTCAGCAGCTCAATAAGTATATTTAAAATATAATTTGGTTTGCACACAGCTTTTCCACAATTTATCTATCATTTAAAATGAAGAACTCTAAAATGATACAAAAATATCTACACAATTTTTACCCACCCACTCTCTACCATGCTCACTGAAAAGCACAAATTAAAGTCTAAGAAGATACATAATCTGGTTCTTACTTCAAAATGATCAGTGGAGTCCTGGAAGTCCTCTAGCTGTCACCCTACAAAGATGTTTCTCCATGCATCAAAGAAGCCATTTGGTGTACATGAAGCAGAGTTTATTTATATATTGAATTTTTACATCTAGAAATGCCAGAATGCTAGAAAACAATCCTTTTAGTCTCATCACTTCCTTAAGTCTGCCTTCTTAACCAGGCTTTCCTCTCTTCTGTACTCTGCTTCAGCAATCATTTAACTCATAAACCTTTTGAGCATGGCTTGAACTACAAACCAGGGACTGAGCTTCTAGTCATGGATGATTTGCTCCCTTTGCCTTTGGAAATGTAAGGTTTGCAGCAGCCTCTAGATACCATATGTGGGTGCTTGCTAAGAACTAGATGCTCCCTCAGTGGTGGGAAAATTTTGCTTCTCTTTTATGTTTTTAAAATAAATTGTAAAGTGGAAACTCCTACATATACCAAGTGTGAATATAAGGCGACTAGTCTGAATTTGGGCTGGGCTTCACTTCTTCCTACGTGGTAGAGGAGCCATTAGTCTGACTCAGTGGTTCTGGAGTCAAAACCTGCTGTATATCTTAAGGGTTTAGTTTTGGTGGAAAAATCTCAAATGTCATAAATCTCCTTCCATGCTTCCAATTAGATAATTGGTATTTGCTCTGTGAGTCTTACCCTTTCAATTTTCTTCATTTCTGGCTTAGCAGTAACTAGATCATGCCAACACAAAACTGACCTAGTCTCAAGTGGGATATTAATTTACTTTCTAAAGGAAAGCTAGGTTTTAAAATTCCAGATTTCCATAGTTTTCCACAAAGCACTTCATCTGACATTAAAGCTTACCTTTATTAGAGTGCTTACTGGCAAATAATTTTACAGATGTGGAAAGTACCACAGGCAAATAAAGTAACTTTCCTAAAAGTTGTCAGGGAATCCTGGATTCCTTGAATTTGAATATTTCACTTACCCTTTTGAGTTGCTCCCCATCTTAGGTTTTAAAAAATCAACTTAAATTGTTGTTAAGTTGAATAGATTTTCCTTAAGGTTGAGTCA
This sequence comes from Tapirus indicus, assembly GCA_031878705.1. Classification (NCBI taxonomy): domain Eukaryota; kingdom Metazoa; phylum Chordata; class Mammalia; order Perissodactyla; family Tapiridae; genus Tapirus; species Tapirus indicus. The sequence goes on from CM062926.1 coordinate 90,118,435, forward strand.
AATCTCTGGACATTATAGAACGTTCCAAAAAGCACTGTTAGAAATAGTGCAGAGTTTTTTCCCTCTTGAAATTTCTATACTGAATTTTTATCTTTTACCTTAAAACATAAAATATCCTCTTAAGTATAGTTTCCCTAATTGGAATTTGGCTTGTTTTTCTTATCTTCCATTTAAAATGTTTCAGATGGTTTTGGAAAGGTTCACTATTACATCAACTATTCAACAGGACTCACTTTTCATTTTCCAGATGAAGTCACTTCTACAGAGTGAGCTTTGGAAACACACATAAAAGTCAGTTCTTATGTTCAAGGCTTAGACCACTGAACCATAAAGTCTCTGTAACGCATAAAGAAAATGATGTACATAGTAGTATTATTTCCTTTAAGTAAATACTTTTGTATGTTTTTATAATGCCCATAAGAAAGACTAGGTTCTCAATTTTAAATTCATAAGTTAGCACTAGTATTAACATCCTACACATATCTCCAGATTCATAAAATGATTAGGTACTGAGACTCTTACTGGATCAAGGGCCAGAGAAGATGATACACAAAGACCTAGCTTTTCAAATCCTTAGGGAAGAAAGGAAACTGTTGTTACGTGGAACTGACCAAAGACACATAGAGATGAACTACATAACATAAACTATTAAGGTAAGAATTGTTAATTAGAAGACTAAACCAGAGAAAGGCAGGCAAGAACCAGAATTGTGAGTCCTAATTACAAGGTAGTTTTCTAAGAAGCAAACCTAGCAGCAACTATTCTATTCATTTTTTCCATCAATAAATAAGATTTCTTGAACATCTACTATGAGCAAAGCATTGCATCATGTGCCCTCTACGAAATTCAATCCGAAATCTGCCCTCTATGAACTCATGCTCTAGTGGGATTGCTCCTAATTTGTAAGAACAAAGCATCTCCTACCGTTTGAAATGAAATACTCCTCATTGTCCAATACCGAATTTCAAAGGATTCTTAAATACACTAGCAAAGGTCTATCAAATGTTCATAGAAATTGCTTTGGATGTGGTATGAAATGGCTTATCCTCTCAGTGCTTCAGTTTTCTCGTCTACAAAATAAGATATTTGGATTAAATCTCTAAAATCCCTTTCTAGAATTTAATTCAATATATTTTGAGAGTTTAAAAATGGGAAGAAGTTGGTTTATTGATCACATACCAGGACTGATATGAATTGAACAACTGCAGGTTCTATGGTTAAAATGACCAAGAAACTGTGACAAGCAGAAAGAAAGGAAACAACACAGAAAGGAAGAATGTTTGTTTCCAAGGATTAGGAACCAGACAGAAAACATTACAGTCCATAATAACTTGGCCGGAGAGCACTTGAGTTGAGTTTGTAGGACATACATCTTAACAAAACAAAACTCTTTCGACTACATATCCCCTTCCTGCCTCAACACCATTTCTTTGCTTTCCATTCACAGCAAATGTACTGAAAAGAGTGGTCTTTATTTGCTAGCTCCACAGTCTCATTGCCATTGGATTTTTGACCTTTTACTCTACTAAAATGTTTCCTTTTAAGTCACCAGTGCCTCTCACGTTGCCAAATCCAAGGATTACTTCTTTGTCCTCCTTTTCTCCTCCTCTCAGCAGGACTAACACACTTGACAATCCCCTTCTTCCTCTTCTTGTCCTCTTGAACCCAACTCTCCTGATTTCTGCCTGCCTCAATGATAACTCTTGGCAGTTCGCATCTCTAGTTCCTCCTTCCCTGACTGTTCTCTAAATATGGGAGTATGATGGAATTCAGTCTTCTCTTCTCCACCTATATTACTTTCTGTCCCTAGATGATCTCATTTGCCTTGTGGCTTTAAAAGGTATTTATGTTCTAATGACTTCCAAATATTTATATCTAGACCTGACCTCCCCCATGTTCTAGATGTGTGGTGTTCACCGCACACCTGCTATCCCCTCTTGGATGTCAATAGTATATTAAACTCAACATGTCTAAAGAGAATGCTGGAAACAATCCTCCATCACTATCTCTAGGAAAGCTTTTCCTCAGCTAGGCTTCCCTTTCTTAGAAAATGGCACCTGCAAACCCTGATTGCTAAGTTCAAAAACCTGGGCGCAATTCTTGGTATTTTTCCTTCTCTCTTTCCTCTCATCCTCACCCCTGCCCCTGCCACCCAATCTTTCAGCTAGTCCTGTCAGTTCTACCTCCAAAATATATTCCAAATTCATTAACTTCATTTTCACTGTGACCATCCTTTTCAAGCCATCGCGTCTCTTACATGGGATACTGAATAATCTAACTGGCTTTCCTGCTTCTACTCTTGTCAATCCAAGTGATTTTTTTTTTTTCATTGAAAAGCTCAGATTTTTATTAGTTTTTTGAGCTGGGGATCATACTCAACGTATTTTAATTCCCCTATGCCCTATTATCAAGAAATAAACTACAAGTCATCTTTTTAAAACTTACTTTGAAATAATTCTTGATTTACAGATGAGTTGCGAAGAGAGTTCAGACAGTTCCCATATACCCTTCACTTAGCTTCCCCTGATGGTAGCATCTTTCACATAACCTTAGCATATTTATCAAAACTAAGAAATTAACATTGGCACAAGACCATTACCTAAATTGCAGGCTTTATTCAGATTTCTCCACTAATGACCTTTTCTGTTCCAGGATCCCATCCAGAATACCACGTTGCATTTGGTCACCTTGTCTGCTTAGGCTTCTCAAATCAATCACAGTTTCTCAGTCGTATCATTTTTCACGACTTTCACACTTCACAAGAGCATTGGTCGAGTATTTGTTAGAATTCCCCATTCCCCTTGATTTTGGTTTGTCTCATGTTTCTTCATGATGAGACTGGAGTTATAGATTTGGGGGAAGAATACCACAGAGGTGAAGTGCTCTTCTCATTGCGTTGTAAACATATAAATGACACGTGCTTTTTGCTTTATGACGATGCCTGTGATGGCTTTCCATCACACTTTTAAAATCCAAACTCCTTACCATGGCGTACGAGGCTCTGCACTCACAACTTGGCTCCTGCCTGCTTCCTCGACTGCCTCTGGTGCTATTCTTCTCCTTAGTCAGTATGATCCAGCCACTCTGACCTTCTTTTTGTTCTTCAAACATACCAAGCTCAGTCCCACCTCAGGGCTTTTGTACTAGCTGTTTCTTCAGCCTGATGTGTTTATTCCCTTAAATCTTTGCATGGGTGGCTCTTGCTTGTCCTTCACATAAGAGCCCAAATGTCATCTCCTAAGAGAGTTTTTCCCTTATCCCTCTGTTTAAGGTTACTTCCCTTTTAGTCTTTCTCTATTACATTATTTTGGGTTTTGTTTTCCCTTCATCTCATGTATTACTATTTGCAATTACATATATATTTAACTTGTTTATTATCGGTTTCTCTCTCTAGAATGCAGAAAAGGAACTCATCTTAGCTTTCATTACCATAACTTTTATGTCTTAAATAGTACTTGGCGCATATTGATAATCAATAAATACTTAAGTAAATAAATGAATATCACAAAGAAAGAATCATAGACTTCGAATTTTGGAGCTCTAAAAGACTTGAAGATTAGTCATTTCTACTTTCTCATTTTATAGAGGGGCTAAATTCCGGAAAGGTGAAGGACAGATAAACTGGTTACTTAACCTAGTTACATAGCTAGTTAGTGGCAGAGCTAGTGATAGAACTCAGATCATCGGACTCCCAGGTCAAGCTTTAAAACACACTCCACACTTCTTTGATATTTTTAAATAGGATTTCAGGTAAGACTTTGACTATCAGTGGTTTCCAGTTCCTCCTTGAATTTATTGTATTATAAGTAAAGATGAATTCGTTCTCATCTTTTCCTGCTGCCTTCTGCACCCGGGCTGCTAGAGGAACTCGTATAGTGACATAAGTTGGTACCATTACAATTTGTATGTTCCAGCTTTACCCAGGTTCTCAAAGGCTTCTAAAATATTTCTGCTTATTCCGACTTGCCTCTCCTTTCCATCTGCACAGGAGCTGTCCCAAAACTTTTATAATTCATCCTATTTATATTTATTAAATGACTTTATCTTCACCTTCTCCTAAAAACAGAAGTGACCTGGCAAACAGCTTCTCAACTTCCCACAATCCTAACTATAAACTTCACTTTCTTTGATACTTCCCTTCTCTGTAGTCTCAATTTGAGCCAACTATAAATTAAATTTTCTATCCAAAAAATGCTTTCATGAGGTAAACCCCTTCCTCCTTCTTGGGACCGTTTCTCCTTGAGTTTCCTGTCACCATTACCTTCTGGTTTTCTGCTTCCCTCTCAGAGTGCATCTCAAACTTCTTCACTGAACTCATCGACCCCTCAAAAAGTGTCTCACTTTAGGGTTTCATTCTTGCCCTTTTTTAATGTTTCTCTCTCTCTCCCTAGGAAACCTCATCCAATCCATATCTTTGCATAACACCTGTAGGTATGATCCATACTTCCAGTAGGGAGGTAAAGGTGATCTAGCTGTATTTTCAGTTCCCGTATTTTATCTCAAATTCATATTTATATTTCCAACCAAACATGGTTAGAGGAGAGATCTGCTTACCATATGGTGATGGGAGGCCCAAAGCACTATTTTCATACCACATCTTAATGAGATTTACCTGGAGATACCAGTTTTCAATCACTGCCATCAAAATAACCAGAAGATGCTTATTAAGAATCTACTACAGTCAAGGCATTGTGCTAGGCCCTTTATCTTCAGCTTCTAACAACTCCAGCAGGATTTGCTTGACTTTGCCTAAACTAACAAAATTAGTTAGAACTTGCATGAAATTGATCTAGAGGAAAAGAGCATACAGTAGTCCCCCTTACCCTCAGGGGATACATTCTAAGACTCCCAGTGGTTGCCCGAAACTGTGGATGGTACTGAACCCTAGATATACCATGTTTTTTCCCTTGCAATCATACCTATGATAAAGTTTAATTTATAAATTAGGCTCAGTAAGATATTAACAACAATAACTAGTAACAAAATAGAACAATTATAACAATATACTGTAATAAAAGTTATGGGAATTTAGTCTCTCTCTCTCTCTCAAAATATCTTATTGTACTGTACTCACCCTTCTTCTTGTGATGATGTGAGATGATAAAACAGCTACGTGATGAGATGCAGTTAGGTGAATGACGTAGGCATTGTAGTATAGCATTAGGTTACTACTGATCTTCTGACGGTAAGTCAGAAGGAAGATTATCCGCTTCCGGATTGTGGTTGATGGTGGGTAACTGAAACCACGGAAAGCGGAACTGGAGATAACGGGTGACTACGGTATAGGGACATAACTCCTAATTAAATGTTAGAAATATGTGTTCTTTTTCCATCAGAACTTATTATGCATGAAAATTGATGTGCTCTGCATTGTTCCCAAACAAACTGAAGTTTCCACATTCCAACCTGAGGCAAATAAGCACATTACAAAAAATATCAGAGGGACAATGCTGTGCTATTGTAGGAATCCAAAATTCATATTTTGCTTCTAGAAGCTGACGACTTCTGACTGGCTGAGTCTATTTTAAGCAATATGGGAGAGAAAGTATATATTCTGGATATTAAAGATAACAAATATTGCATTTCTGATTCAATTGATTTAAAAATGTTCTAAGAATGCATGGAGCAGGTGCACACAAAAGATGTAAAGATCGAAGCCTGCATGTTTACCTTGTGATTCTGATTCCATGTCTTTACTTACAAAGTTCCTAGATTAACTTTTTTGCCCATTTCTGTCAGACAACATGCTAAGCAAACGTCAAGATTGGAATTCCTATTGGGAGAGCTTTTTCCTCCATGAAGGAATCCTCCTTATCCTAGTGAGTGAATATCGCTTGGTAATTCGAAAGAAAAATATACTAAGGTAGGAGAACATCCAATTAGGTAGAAAAGGAATCCTGGAACAATTTAGTTAATAGTACAGTACTTGCAATAATTCAAGAAAACAAAGGGGATAGATTAATGTCTAGTGTAGATTGGCAAAAAGGTTTGATGCTAGCTGACATCGCTCTAGTAGTGGATGTCTGGTATGTGGCATTGGATTCCAAGTTTAAGTACAGGCTAAACAGGGAACATCAATGAGTGATACTTGCCTTGGGTGTGGAGTTGGGGAATGATGGCACTCGCACAGTGTATTTGCCAACTGGAGTCTAGTGGTATTAGCATTGTGCTGAAGATGAGGCTGGAGTATAAGATGTAAGCATGATTCCTAAAAATAGAATGAAAAACCAATCTTACAGCTCCCACAAAATATATAAAACATTAGTTAAATAAAAGACAAAAAGTCTGTTGTGGGAAGACACAATTAACAGCTTTTGAAGGAAATTCTACACCCTAGTAATATTGGGAATTTGTGAACTTTGATATAGTTGAAATAGCATGATACAAGAGGTTAATTATCAAATAAGTAATGGGATCCCTATAAATCAAAACAGAGAAAGTGCACATTCCTGTTATCCAGAGATGTGCAACCTAAAACCAGTGATTAGTTCCACTAAATCCAAGATTCAAAACCTTGAATGCGAACACAATACAAGCCCAACGTTAAAACAAATATCTAATGTTCAGGCTCTTTTTCTAGTTTATCTTTTGTTTTTATGCTGATTCCAAGTAGAGCTTTTCCCACAACTTGCCAATCAAGATATATCTCTACGTCTCTCTTTCAGTTTAATTTAGTTCCTTTTACAAAACAATTATGAGATGAGATGTAATAGGAAAAAAAGAAAAGACAAAGGAAATTAAATGACTAGTCATCTAATTAAATTAGAGACTTATCTATCTCTTCCCCTCTTCTAGTTGGCTAACACCTATGCATATATGAAGAGTTCAGCGTGCTTTGCAAAACAATAATGCCACAATTAAGCCTAATCTATTTATTTCACAGCTAGCTAAGTAAAAGTGTTTAGGAAATAGATGTCCTTTACCACATTTTATGGCTTAATTTATGCACTTAATCTGGCTACTTTCCTAAGAAGAGGAGATTATAAAAATGCATGCATGTTATGCCATGTATGATGCAAAAAGTTTCAAATCATCTCTAGGATTCAGAAAACATTTGTTTTATTCATTTCATGAAACTTTCAAAAAAGTCAATTTACTACAGATTACAAGGTCTTCAAGCCTAGTAAAATTAACTGTGCTCAATCTTCTCCCTACACCATTCGTTTGTGCCTTCTCCCTCCTTCAAGGAAGAAAGCACAAGTCCAACTTTTGAGAAGTGACAGTTTTGTTGCAGAAAGTGCAGAAGCTTAGCCTCTTGAAGTAAATCCTCAAGGAACAAGTGAAAGCACAACTCTGAGATGATGTTTTTTAGGGAAGAGACGGAAATGAGGTCTCCCCCAAATACTTGATTAGTTTTCACATACCAGCACACTGTAGCTAACCATTTGAAAAAAAAGTGTATTAACAAATCTGATTAAATAAATACTTATTGAACACCTACCTCAGCATGTGCAAGGTACCAGGCTAAGTACAAGGACACCAGGATAAACTAAAGATAGACTTTGCCATCACAGACAGACACTGCCATCACAGGCTAGTGAGGGACTTGGACATTTATATAAATATGTTTCCCCATCAAAAATGTGATAAGGGCAAACAAAATATAACTAGAGAAGTGAGCTCAGATGATTTATCTGGCAAGTGGCAGAGGTGGGCTTTAACTCCAGGTTTTTTAAATTTTAAAAGCACCTCTTCACAAATCAGAAAATATGTGTAAGGCATGTATGTACTGGAAAGAGTCCTATTAAAAGGTCGTGGGTGTATGGGGGCTAGGGTGTAGAGGAGGGAGACAATGAAATTAAGAGACATTGTTTCAGTTACATTATTTCCTTGGAACAATATAACTAGGGAACCGTTCCAATTTATAAGCGAGAGAATGCTAGTAGGTTGCGTACGTATAGTATTTTTTTGGTTCTAAGGTACTTGTTTTTCCATACTTTAGTATTTCTAAATTCAAGATTCATCCTACAATTAACATTTACATTTAACGTAAAGCTGTTGTTTATGTTACTTCTTATAATCAGTGACATCTTAGATGAAGAAATCCTGGTTCTGCTACCCACTGACCTTACAATCTGGGCTCTCTGAGTCTCATCTCAGCTTCCTCATCTATAAAATGGAAGTGATAGTACCTCATAGAGTTTATGAAGATTAAATGAGATAATGTATGTAAATCACTTAGCAGTGCCTGGCACACAATAGGCTCACAGCTACATGTAGTCCTAGTGATTGTCTTTTTTTGTTGTTGATGTTTTCCAGTTCACAGGCTGAGCATCTTTCATGGCGAAGCATCTATAAAACAACTTTACTTTCTGCCAGAATTTTATTATCATACACAAAACATGACCATATTCCAGTCACAAGCCTACTTCTTGAAAGAAAGGGATTATGAGAGGGGTTGGAAAGATGAGGCAAATTAGAGGGGAAGGGTTGCCAAATGTTGAAAGCCTTCTTTGGGAATGTAACCTCTAAGAGAGGATCTATTCCTCTGAAAGCACACAGAGGCATCACAAGAACACGTCAATTTTCTATTCTGTGGAAGGATGAGCAAATTGTGGCTTCTCATCACTGAATTCAATAGTGACAATGATACGATGACAGTTATCTGATGACAATGGCAGCCATGAATGGGGAGAAAGTCTTCAGAAGAAAAACAATTATAATTAGGCCACAAAGAGGAGGCTGGAAGAATGCAGAAAGTAGAGGGCTACATACAATATTGCCCAGGTTACCTAGCAACAGGGTAACAGTTTTGTTGTTGTTAGAAAATGCCAAAATAGAATAGGAAGAATAGAATGCAACACTGAGCTCAGGAGGGCTAAAATGCATGACTATTATCAATGAGGTTATAATTATATTCATAGCAACATCGATCTAAAATGGTGATTTGTGGCACATGCTTCAGGGATTGGTTGCATAAATAGGGGTGTGTGTATGTGTGTGTGCATGCGTTGTACTTTTATACCCGAGTCTATAGGAATGAGAAATTACCCAAATATAAAGAAATCAGATAGTATGGGGAAAAATCTTAGGTACCACCCCCAGCTAGAATGTACAAGACAAAAAAATTAAACTCAAGGAGACATTCTATATAAACCAGATGTGAGTTGGCTGAATACAAGGCTTTTCCCAGTAATATTTACATTTTTAGGAGGCAACTCCTGGAACGAATTCCAAGCTGTAAGGTACGGGGGTAGGGATTTCAGCACCTGCAAGGCGGATATTTTTGAAGCAGAGAACCTTTGCAGCAGCTGAGACGCCTTTAGCGCACAATCTGTTCTTCTCCTAGCCGAGGTCAGTGTGCCCAGATGAAAAACTGCCCTTCTTTAGAAAGGGCTAGTACAATCTGCACAGCAGCTACAGAACAGCATACGTTATCTGTCAATCCGAACAAACATGATGAAAATTATTCAAATCAATCAATTAAAAATGAACTCACATACATAATGCATTTACCACCCAACTTTCTTCTGTTTCCCTGGCTGGGCGTTCATAATCAAGGGAGTTAACATTCTTTAAAATGCAAATATTCATGTTTTTAATCTTTGAAGACCTTGCTAAATAGACAATAAGTAATGTTCTACCAGGTGTAGTTCATGTATCTTTTAGAAGGGAAGCATTTGCCTGACAGATTTCAGTCAAAAGGAGATGGTAAAGGCAATGACTCCCAGGTCTCCACAGGTACTCCAAGGTCTTTGAAAGTGCCATACAAATATTCACTGGTGCATTCAGGCAAAGTAGAAAGAAGCAAATAGCCTAATCATTCAGGGAGAAAGTGAGGTACTGTCAATTTCAGCCTGCGGCTGAGTCCCAGGGTCTCCTGATTCCTAAAACCTTCACCTTCGTTATTCTTTAGTCTTTCTTCAGTGTTTAAAACAAATACAACCCGATTCTCTTAATTCCTGTCTAGAAGGTACCAGCCACACATCTTCTTTAGTCAGCAGGGATAAACAGCTACCCTGTGCTCCCCAGGCTGATCTCCCAACACACTCAGTCTCTACATCTGGAAAATATTGTTTGCTGCTTAAAGCATCACTCCAACTGTGCGCTGCTGTCAGGAATTCCTGCTGCTCAGACTTTTGGTATTTATTGGGAGAGCCCCGCATACCGGTGCGAGGAAGCCTCGAGGGAATCCTGGAAAATCCTTTTGAGCTTCACAGCTGGACTCCCTTTTCAGGCTGGATGGCTGGCATTATACTTGGGTAGAGTACCTTAGCTTCTGTTTGTGGGGATGGAGAGGCCAGCCCTGCTGTGCTGTCTCAAGACCTTCAAATTCTTCCAATATCCAGCTTGTGCCTTCATGAGAAGAATTCTTGAGTTGATTGGTTCTTAAAAGCTTTCAAATTGCTATCAGTTCATTAACGCTCACTTGGAAGTATGGTAGGTTTCACTAAAAAATACTATAGATGAAAAGGGTATTGCCTAACTCTGAGAAAATGGTGTTGTTGAATTTAAAATAATTTTACTATGTTCCATCTACGGAAAGAGAATTAAAATTGGATTTTCTTAAGGATTCAACTGAATATTTTTGTGTGTATGAGGAAGATTGGCCCTGAGCTAACAGCTGTTGCCAATCTTTCCTCTTTTTGCTAAGAAAGATCGGCCCTGAGCATTATAACATCTGTGCCCATCCTCCCCTATTTTGTATGTGGGATGCTGCCATAGCATGGCTTGATGAGCAGTGCTTAGGTCCATGTCCGGGATCCAAACCTGTGAACCCTGGCCCCCAAAACAGAGTGTGAGAACTTAACCACTATGCCACTGGGCAGGCCCCTCAACTGAAATTTTAGTGGACCATAAATTCATTCATAAAACTCTTCCTGATGCCAAAGTTCAGAAAGGTAGTTAGATTTTATAAAGGACATCAAATTTGTCTTCCAAACATCCTCCCTAACTCCTTTATATGATTCTGTCTGGGTAGGCTTGACTCCATTTCTGGGTCCAGGGCTTAGCCCTGATCTATCTAAGCCAATCAGGATCATCCTGTACTCTTGACACCTTTATTAGTTCAGGTAACTCAGCCTAGGTAATCAGCATGTGGAATTTCCCTTGTTAAGTGGCTGGGGGAAGCCTGTCTCTTCTCTTGTTTTGGATGTGAATGCAGAGCGAATGGCCCAGGCCGATGCTGGCACCATCTTGTGACACCAACCTGAGGGCAAAACTGATGTATGAGGGCAGGCAGACTCAAAGAAGCATTTCTCACAGAATCTATACCCTGACTGAATGTTGCCTCCACCCCACACAATCTCTGGATGTTTTAGCTCTTTGAGCCAAAAATACCCATTTATTGTTTAATTCAGTTTGGGTATTTTGCTACTTGCATCCAAAAGAATTTCAGCGGACATAAATTAAGGTGCAAACTGAGTATCCACAAATTTCTCCGGCCTCTTGGGGTCATTCTTTCTCTTAATACCATAGTTCAGGCCCTCATCCTGGGAGACTGCTGACAGTGCCAACTGCTTTCCAAGTCTCTGAGGATGGCCAGGGAGTGACTCTCTCTTGGGGTCCTCTTGTCACCTTTTCTCTTGTGGCTGGGGCCAGTCTCATAATCTAAGTTCTCTTTCTCTTTCCCTCTTTAGTTTCAGGATGACAACTCTGCTGTTTCTGGGACAACTACAACCCCAACCAGGAAGTTCCAAGTCAGTTATTACAACAATCTCTACATTTGGGGAAGGCAGCCTTTCATTTAATTATGGAGAGAATTATTGTCTCTCCATAACACCTCATTGCATGACTACTCTCCCACCCCCACCCCCAAATACCACTTCAGCAACAAGTTTTGGCCTTATCTTGCCTAACCAGAAATTCATTACAATATTTTTCCAGAGAAATAGACAATTTTCCCCAAAGAAGTTGCAGCCATCTCCATCAATACAGAATACACTTCAGTTTTTTATGCTGTTACATATATAAATACTAGGCAAAAAACTGTGATTATGGCTAAACTTTTTCTAACACCTGAAATTGCTTTGGGCATTTTAAATAATAATGAATAAAATTTGAGAAAACTAGTAAAGGGTATAAACTACATCTTATTGACTAACTCCTATAGCACAGTGCAACGAATACTCAGAAGTTTAATAAATACTAATGTTTAGGTAGAAAGTCAGTAAACCAAATTTCTTATTTTATTGGGATCCTTTTTTGAATATAATTTAGTAAATACAATTCATTCTATGCTTTCTATTACATTATTTTTTCAATAAGAAAGGCTTTAGTTAAATATCCCTACTCATCAAAAAAGGCCTTCATCTGATTTATTTTTACATTTCTTCAGTGAAGTTCTAGGCAAGTAAACATCATTGGGGAAGTATTTGAGTCTGGAAGATAGTATTATGATTAATATTATGCTTTAATTAAGTTACATTGACATTCATAATAGATCTCTATCTGGCTAATAAGAACTAATATTTTCTTGGCTAAAGAGCAATGCAAATTATAGACAGTGATCAACTACTAGTGCTTGGTTTTAGCACTTTAGACAAAATGGGCCATACTCCATGGGGAAATTATAGAATTAATTATGAAGAGTAATGATGCTCTGAAAATGATGCTCAGGGGGAGGTAATTATAACAGTTACTATAGGTCTAAAATTTTTAGTATCTAAAACTTTTTGTGAGTGGGTTAGATTTTTACATTGTAATTTTCTCATCAAGAGCCGCCATGATTGAGCAGCTTCCAAAGTAACTCAATGTGCAACATACAACATAAAGCGATAGATCAGGTACCATCTCTGCTCATGGTGAAGATCACTCCAATAGGTCCACTTCTGAGCATCAACAGAACTCGAGTTAACCCAACCCCAACAGGTGAAGCATCTTTCTTTCCCTGCAGCATAGGCGGTACAAACAAGCGCCATTACGGCAGACCCTGGGGCTTCTGAGCTCCTTACATTGTGCTCTCACATCACCTCCACCTTCCCCACACCCTCCACCACACAGAAATGCACCCATTCATTGAAACTTTGCCAACATATTTTTACACAAACCACTTTCAACCTTGATCAATTTGATACAGACCCACTGATACTCTTTTTGTTCCTCAAACTTGCCCAATGTTATCTTGCATTGGGGCTTTTTTTTTTTTTGTGGGGAAGACCAGCCCTGAGCTAACATCTGTTGCCAATCCTCCCCTTTTTGCTGAGGAAGACTGGCCCTGGGCTAACATCCGTGCCCATCTTCCTCCACTTTCTATGGGACGCCACCACGGCATGGCTGACAGGCAGTGCGTCGGCGGGCGCCCGGGATCCGAACTCGCGAACCCCGGGCTGCCAAGCACGGACTAAACTGCTGCGCCACCGGGCAGCCCCCGCATTGGGGCTTTTTTGTAGCTGTCTCTACTGGAAGTTTCTTCCTGCAAGGCTTGCCTGGCTAACTCCCATTCAGGTCTTGGAGCAAATGCCACATTCTCAGGGAGACTTTGCCGGATGACTCGGTCTAAGGTTGCTCACTTTCCCCATGCACAATCACAGTATCCTGTTTTTTCTTTTTCTACAACTAGCTGAAATAATCTTTGTTTGTTTATTTCTTTGGCTATTGTCTGCCTCCTCTCTCACATTCTAGAAGTCAGTTTCCCCAGAGCAGAAATCTTATCTTTTTCCTTCTATATCCCTAGCATTAAGAAGGTACTTAAAAAATTTGTTGAATGAATGAATGAAAAAATTAGTGAATGAATGGAGGTAAAAATAAATTGAAAGAGAAAAATCACGAAAGTGCATCTTTGGAAAGGAGGAAGGGATATCTTACTCTTAGGCTTTAATTGTAGGGAAAGCTTTATGAACTGGGGTTATGAGACCCTCCTTCTCCCCCATTGCTGCCTTCTTAAGTTATGGCCAGTTACCCTGTAATGTTTCAAGGATGGAGCTGGGGAGAGTCACCTCAGCCTAGAAAAACCCCCATCAATTAGTCTTTTCTTTCCTCTCAATGCATTCTGGCACCACAACTAATGGAGAAACCATTCAACTGTAAATCGATTTGTAGTAGGCGAATGATCAGAAAATGCACAAAGCCATCAGAGGCAATTGGCCTCATATTTTAGATTTTTTGGAGCACTCTACTGCTTTTCAATCTCCTGCACTTGTACTTATTAAAGGGGAAAATATGGGAGTATTTTTTTTTTTTTTGGTGTTAGCTCCACTCCCTGAAGTATACAAGTCATTTTTAATATTCATCTGGAATAACCTATTGGTTTTTAGGCAAGAAAACACAAGTGTGTTTTGTTTTTTTAACCTTGATTTCCCTAAGTCCTAGATGTTCTGAAACTAATGAAATGATCAGGACATGAACCCTTTCTTGCTCAAACTCTACTTGTCTCAACCTGTGCATGCTTTGTACACCCAGAGTCTTATATTAGTAGGAGCAGACGCCGGAATATGGGGGAAAGCCTTTGGAAAGCTCACCTGAATGTGGCAGGAATATTTGAACAGGTGTGTATATATGTGGAAACATTTATTTCCTGTCTTGTTACAAAAAAGATTTAAGGCAGCTGGTACTAAAAGGCACAAATCAACCCTCATCTTCCATCAAACCACCAAATAAAGGTTGGCGGGAACATACAAACACTGTCAGGAAATGTTATTTCTCTGTGTCTGAAGGATTAATTTATTTATCCATCCATTTATTGAGCATCTGTTTATCAAAGCAATATTCTAAATGTTGGAAATGCAGTTTCTTGCCCACGTCATACTATTACAGGAGGAACTGGGATTCAAACCTAAGTAGTACGACTGTAGCCTCTAGGGGCAAATACACTTTAAAATTATAACTATGTTAGTCCCCTGTTCACAAAGAGGGAAAAGTAGCCAAAGAAGACTCCGAAGCTCTGAACTTAAGTCACTGCTTCTCAAATGTTAATGTGCATGAGAATTACTTAGGGAATCTTGCTAGAATGCAGATTCTGACTCAGGACGTCAGGAGCGGGGCCAGAGACTCTACCATTCTAACAAGCTCTCAGGTGATGCTAAAGTTGCTGCTCTGTGGACCACACTTTGAGGAACAAGGGCTTTAGTTGACTAAGCTGACTGACTTTATGGTCACTGATCTGCTGCCCTCTTGTGGCTCCTGCAGTAATTGCCCTCTGTGCTAACTGTCTTTATTCTTGAGTTAAACATCTGCAGTCGTTCTCCAATTACCCCAGGTAAACGCTTTTCAAACTTTAGTTTTCTAATAACACTTTCATATTTTTTCCATATCCACATACCACTACATATTACCTCATAATTTTTGACATATGTATGTATAATCTCGTCTCCAAACTAATTATTTTAATTGGCTTTTCCATAAATAGATTTGTTTTCAAAGGGAATTTTATATCATTACTTCATCATCATCACCTCAAATGGAAGGACCACTATTGTTTATCACAAATACAAGGTAACTGTTAAAATAATTGAAAGGAAAAAAAAAAAACCAATGTTTAAAAGTCCAGGTAGGGGGCCGGCCTGTTGGTGTAGTGGTTAAGTTTGTGCACTCCGCTTCAGTGGCCCTGGCTTTGTGGGTTTGGATCCCGGGCATGGACATACGCAACGCTTATCAAGCCATGCTGTGGCAGCGTCCCATATAAAGTAGAGGAAGATGGGCGTGGATATTAGCCCAGGGTTAATCTTCCTCACCAAAAAAAAAAGTCCAGGTAGATGTCCTTCAAAGCTCCAAGCCTAAGTCATTATTAAAGGGAGATTAACAAGTGTGAGAGAGTAGTAAAGCCGGCACTAAACTGGATTTTGCTTTGATAGTATCAGGAGGGTTGAAAGAAGCTGAATAGAGATTAAGTCCTATGTAATTCAGTGCTATTTAATGCAGTGGATATGCACCACCCGAATCATCTCTTGGGGAACTTGCTAGAGACAATGTGTTAAGGGTCTTTTTTTCAATGTGTTAAGGGTACATTTTTGTGTCATCTGTACTTGAGAAGTGTATTTTTAGATCTAAGTTAATCAGTGTCACAACAGGATTGGTCTAAGGCAAAGTGTGTGTGAGTAGGGTACTCTTACCACCCTTTCTGCGTAACCAATGGAGTGGAGGCATTGTGTGCTCTGAAATCAGACAGTTGTGGTTTATTTCTGTGCCAACTCATTGTTAGTTTTCTGGATGTTAGTAGAATTTCCACCTGTAGTCATAAATAAGCTTGTTCTCATTCATTCATTCAAAAAGTAGTAATTGAGCTGTAAAGTAGAGAGCTTTGAGGAGGGTAGCGGACAAATTCTTCTTCCCTTCAGATAATTAATCAAATTAACGCTGAAAATCCATTTCTCTTTATCAGTGAATAGTTCAGGGTGGGCAAGCTGAAGCCAACATGGACCAACGAGATGTAAGGAGAGACTAGCTAATTGTAGGAAATAAGCTTTTTTTGTCCTTATAGAACCACAGGGAGGTAGATTTCCTCTCCTCTCAGACATAAATGAAGTGTGATTGCTACTGGTTACTACAGGTGACCTTAGCCCTCCTTCACCAGTGAGGGTAACAAGCTTCACGGTGAAGCAAATCTTGTGGATGGTGGAGCAGAGAGAAAAAATCTAGGTCCTTAACGACATTGTTGATTGCCGAATCAACCACCCCTCCAGCCTCCCCTGGCCTGTGTGAGGTAATTGATTTCCTTCCTGTTAACCCAGTATAAATTTGGTTTCCAGAACATGTAATCAATAGCATTCTAACTAAAACAAGGAGGATACAAAAGAAGTATGAGCCATAAGATTTTTAATCCAGCTCGGGGAACTATAACACATATAAAAAGGTTAAATATCAGTGCATTTCAGTATAAGTAAAGCATGGTATGAGCCAGGCACTGTGCCCTATGTTCTACATATATTGTCTCAATTAATGGTTTTAACATAGTAGGTAGACATTGTTATCCCAATTTTAGAGCTGAGGAAATTAAGGCTCAGACAACTGTGTACCATGCCCAGTTACACAGTGAGTGAGTAGAGAATGTGATTCCAAGTTTTATGCCTTTTCCATAGGGTAACTGAGAGTAGGAAGTTGGATAGAAGTCAGTGTCGCAGGTTGGTCAGCCAAACAGTGGCAGTAGATTGGCTTTGAGTTCAGATAGCCCAGGTATCTGCTTCTTAATAGTATAACCTTGGATGGATTACCCAATTTCTCTGAGCCTCAGTTTTATCATTTGAAATATGGAATAATTATACCTACATCATAGGGTTCTGGCTAGGATGGGTAAGATAATATTTATAATGAGACCATGCTATTCAAATTGTAGTTGGTGTACGATTGGGATGTGGGAAGGATTTGAAGAGGGGATTGTTGAAATACCACACACACACGTTATTTTATGGGGAGCCTCTCTGTGTTTGGATAGGACCAATACCCATTTTTAAATTGCTTTTATTTTGTAATACTGTTGGCAACAAAAAGTTGCCAGCAATACCTATTTTTAAAGGCTCATAGCTTGACTTCATTCTTTTGCTTAAAAAGTTTACTTTTAATTCAGTGACCTCTGGGAAATATAAAATGGAAAGTTCAAATGTACCTAGACTTTGATTTTGGAGCAGTAGATATTTGAAGATCAATAGCTAAATCAAGGTGTCGAAAAGCTCAGAACTCTCACGTATTCATCCTCTCGGTACTCTTCCGTTAGAGGAGGAGTGGAAGTCATCTTCTCATTTAACTGGTCAAAAGCCCGAAGGTGGAGACCAGCAGAAAAGGATGAGAACACAACAGAACTTTCTAGAATCCCAGCCCAGGGCTGATGCACATCCTCCCTGCTGCTAAGTAAAGGAATTTTCCATTCATACCATTTTCATTTACGAAATATGATCTTCCGCAAACTGTGTGAAATGGTCTTTGTGCCTTTTACCCTGCGTGAACTTCTCGCCCACCTTCCTGATCCTCCTGAATTTGCTCAGTCTTGAAAGTAAACTTTTAGGTCCTGGGAAATTATTGTTTTCTCAATTGACTACTGCTGCCCACAGAAGGTCTCTTGCTCCCTTCAGTGACTCAGCACCTTAGAGAGAAAAATTGTTCTGGAGGGATTGTGGACAGGCCACACTGCTGTTTACAGGAAAGAAAGAGATCAAATGCTGTCCACAGGGAAAGTTGAAACACCAAACTTAAATATGGAATGGAAAAAGCAACACATGATGGAAATCCTGTGAGGACAAGGTAAAGGAGGAGGGAACCTCAGAAGCTCTCTTGGGTATGAACAGGGCAGGTTCTGCAACGCTGCTTATAAATCTACTGGTACCACGAGCACAGGGGCCCTGATCAAGTGATCACACTTTTGTTGGGGGGTTGGCAGAGCCTATACTCCTTCGTTCTGATTCTTGGCTTTGTCTTCACTTTTCTGAAGTTGAAAATTTGTAAGCAGAGGAGTTTGTGTAATGCGTAGATGCAATGTAGAATTTGAACTTGGAAAATTGCAAAGAAAACAGTCACTCTTTCCCTGTCTGTCTGATTTGTCCACTTGAAACCAAAGCAGCTGGCCTATTTCCTAAGAAAATAGGCCATTTTAGGTTGTTTCCAGTGTCACAGTGGATCTTGTCACGTACCTGGGCTTGGACTCTGTCATTCTTCTTGAAAACAAGTAGTGGGGAAAAATTTTCCATTTGTCGTGTTTTCATCATGTCAGCAACTCTTGAATTACTCTAGATTGATCTAGAAAGACAGATGAAGCAATAAAACTCTCCTCCTCATTGTGGTGATTTGAAATCATAGCTGGAAGTTCCCATCACAAATTTGCTTTTATTCCTTCCTTTATTCCTATCTCCCCTCCCCCTCCTTATATGCTTTGAAGGAGCATACGAAAATGAAATAAAGGAGGAAATCAGTGCCAGAAGAAAATCAGAGATCAGTACACCAAACACATATCCGGACATTTGCTAGAGGAATACCACTTGTTTAGCCCAGAGCTTTACAGCAGCTAAGACAGAGGGGTGTGTGGTGTGTGTGGCCTGTAATTTTTAAATTGATAATACAAATTACAATGTCTATAAGATTAAAACAAACCTATCACTTAGAAAAATCATGGCGATTTTTGACTTGGGAAAAATTCCCTCTTAAAGTGTAGTGATGTGGTGAACAACTGTTTCAACAGCACTTCCACATTTAAGGCAATAATGGGTTTCATAGGGTTGTTAGTTATAAGATCCTTCAGCGCAGGCTGATGATTTCATGGCCAAATTCAGCTCAGGAAAGGTAATTCTGTAAGGAGCTCGACAATGTGGTTGTAGGATAGAGCTGTAAGATTTGGTGGTAAAATGTCAAGTCCCAGAGAAATAGATAGACTATATGGCCATCTGGGAGTTTTACCTGAATATGTATATATTTTTTACAGTCAAGCTTTTTAAACTGTTTTGAACAGCAGAGTTCAAGGTTATGCTCTGTGGAGAGATGCTTGAGTATAGATAATCTATGACGAAGAAGAAGGACACATTTATCAGAGTCAGTTGAACTGGTGGTAGAATTGACATTTTCTTATGAAAACTAAAGAGTCCAATCCAGACAACGGGCTCGATGAGAGGCCACCCCGCTCTGGGCAGAGGGGGCCATGATTGTCTCGGTTAAAACAAAAACAAAACAGACTCCTTTCTCTTCAATGCTAGAAATTAGAAGAAATTTGTTTTAGGAATGTTTTTGCTTTAACTATGCCTTGATTTTTGGAATTTAAAGGTTAATTATATGGCCGTTTTAAAAAATTTAGAAAACTTAGAGAAGTAGAAAGAAAAAAATTAAAATCATCTTTCATCCAATCACCAGAGACAATCAGCATTGACATTCTATTTTCTATGTTTTTTAAGTACAAATTGGGATTTTACTTGCAGCACTTTTAAATTTAATAGTATATTATGAGCATTTTCCCATAACATTAAATATTTATAAAATCATTATTCTGTTTTATTATTGCTTGATATTTCCTTGCATGGGTAAACCATAACTGATTTATTCATTCCACTGTTTTGGGCATTTCATTTTTTTTTTTTTTTACAGACATTCTGATCAGGGGACCACACCTCACTTGGGCTTCTGCAAAGATACACATTCTCTGCAGTCAAACTGCCTGGGTTCAAATCTCAGTTCAACCACTGTGTGACTGTGGGAAAGTTACGTAACCTGTCTGATTCTGTTTCTTCATCTGTATAATGAGGATAATATTGGTGCCTGTCTCCTAGAGTTTTTGTGGTAGATGATGTCTGTAAAAGAGCTACCACATAGGAAGAGCTCACTAAATGATAGCTATGATTATGATTATCTTCCAGAGGAGTCTATCCAGACTTATGACATCAAAAATCCAAGTTCAGGTCTTGGGTGCCAGACCTCAAGCACTGCATTCCGCTACTAAGAGAATTAGCATCTCACAACTCAAGCTTCAGGAAAAAAGGAAGGAAGTGGCCATTACAATGAACATTTCAGGATTTAAAATAAAAGAACTGGATGAAAGGTAAAAAAGAAAGCAATTAAGTACATTTGGGGTCTGTATTAGTTTGCTAGGGGTGCCGTAACAAAACAGCACAAACTGATTGGCTTAAACAGCAGAACTTTATTGTCTCACAGTTCTGGAGGTTGGAAGTCCAAACTCAAAGTGTTGGTAGTGTTGGTTCCTTCTGAGGACTCTGAGGAAAGCATCTATTTATTCCAGTCCTCTCTCCTAGACTTGTAGATGGCTGTCTTCTCCCCATGTGTCCCTTCACATCTCTTCCCTCTATGTGTGTCTCTGTGTCCAGATTTCCCTTTTTATAAGGACGCTAGTCATATTGAATGAAGGCCCACCCTAATGACCTTATTTTAACATGATTACCTTTGTGAAGACCCTGTCTCCTAAGGTCAAATGCTGAGATACTGGGTATTAGGACCTCAACATATGAATTTTGGGAGGGATACAAGTAAACTCATAACGAGTTCCAAACTGAGCTTCATTTACTTTACTCTTTAAAGAAAATCTCTTCATTAAGAAAGACAAGAATTACATCCGTTCTAACTTATTTTAGGGCGGGGAGGAAGACCAGCCCTGAGCTAACATCTGCTGCCAATCACCCTCTTTTTCTGAGGAAGACTGGCCCTGGACTAACATCCGTGCCCACCTTCTTTATATGGGACGCCGCCACAGCATGGCTGACAAGCAGTGTGTCAGTCTGCACCCAGGATCCGAACCTGTGAACCCTGGGCCACTGAAGCAGAGCGCGTGAACTTAACCGCTATGCCACGGGGCCGGTCCCCTGTTCTAACTTTTTAAATAGCCCACAGTAGCATCAAAAGCATGTGTACACAATGTAAGCTGTCTATGAGAGCCATGGTAGCTGTGAAGTGGTGGATGTTGGGGAAAGACCTAGATTAGATAATAGAGAGGCCTGCAGGGCCACTTTCTCAAATTCTACCATTCAAACAGCCTGTCTCTTCATTAAGCAATTCTTTCATGAGTCCTGAGGTGTTCATTATATTCTTGTGTTAGCTACATGAATATTTTACAAGACATGCAAAATACTGTAGTGTGAAAGTTGATACTGTTTTAGGTCTAAAGGGACCTCACTGCCTTGATAAAAGTCAGAGAACAAAATTGAACTCCTAATGAGACCAAACAATGGCTTAAGAGACAAGAGAAAAGAAGAAAATCATGGAAAAAGATTTTCTTTCCTGTGCTTCAAAACTAAAACAACAAGCTAATATGTAACTAGAAATTTAGTTGGCTGAAGGAAATAAGCATTCTAGAAATAGGACTCAGATATTTCAGGAATATATAGGGCTGGAGGCTTAGGGCTATGGAAGCCAAATAGATCTGCAATAACAGAACAAATATCCCTGGGAGGGGAGATGGAGAATCAACTTTACCGAGCCCATCCTATCCGCGGTCATTCTTCTCAACTGCCAAGTAATAGAAACATGATTCAAATCATCCATGGATTTGCGGAACTGCAGAACTTGAAGAAGCATTAAATGTGAAAGTGGCAAGCAAAGGACTACTGACAAAATTATAACTCAGAGCTGAGTTCTCGTGTCTTTGAAAATTGTTCTAAATTTCACCACTGATACAAGGCAGGGACTCAAGCTCTGTTCTTGCTTTAATTCCCAATCTAAAGGCTCAGAACTGATTCTGTGGAGCCCAGGAGCGTGAGAGATGCAAAGGCTCCTCCTGCAGATTAGATTTCCAGCTTCCTTTGGGGCAACTGTGCACAGGGTGGTGTCTCGGATCTCTCTGGTTTGTGCTGGAGTTCAGTGTGAAGCACTGCTCAGGGGACTGTTTCCCCTGGAACTCTGGCCAGCATTTCTCCAGAAGCAGGGCTGAGAACTGAAGTATCTTTAGAAAGGAGGGGAAACAAGTAGGAGAGCACATTTGTCCCGGAGGCTTTTGGTGTCTTGTCAGATATTGTGGAAATTTCCAGTTTGAGGAGTTTTGATGTTTTCTAGCCTTCCTAGTTAAAATACGGTTTCCTCCTTTTCTAAACATTAAAGGTCGATGTCACCAGCCTTCTAGGTCATTTAGGGGCAAGGCAGAGAAGTAGATTTTTGGTAAAATTTCACCCAGAGTTAGATAGAAGTGGACAGCAGCAAATCATAGTTCTTCCTGAGAAATGTTTGCTTTTGTATTTTGTTTCCAAATTGCCATTAACTCTGATGTGTGCAAACATTGAGGCTGCTTGGGAATCTTGTTGCCTCCAAGACAACCTTCTCAGTTTAGTAATAAGCCAAATGCATAGACATCATTTCCTGGCCCTTGAAATGATAATATTTATAAATACTCGTTTATTTCAAATGCACTCAATTTAGTGGATGGGTAATTTAGATCTCACCAGAAGTCTCAAATGCAGAGGGATTCACCCAAATTTTAGTTCTACAGTCGTGATAGAAACACAGACAGAAGGATCTATAAATAAAGGGGCATGAGTAACTTCACGTCATAAATATTTTATTCGCAAGTTTATATTTCTCTATCACATAGACCTGTGTGATATATGGCTGAAATATTCATCTGTAACAAACCTTTCTAGCAGATATTTGATGAGTAGTGAAAATGGCTTAGCAACTTCCTTGAGTTGTTTTTTTGTAAGGTAGCAAGGACTTTGATTCCTAAAAAATTGATCCACTGTATTCTTAATATATTTGAGAATAAGAACAAGTTAGCTATTGCCTCCTGCTTGAGAATCAAAATTAGAGTGTCCTTCCTCCAGTAATTTACACCATGCTATAAATAGTATTTGCTAATACTATTAACAAGGAACTGACCTACTTCCTCGTTTCAACCAAGAGATAAAAGGCAACTGACTTTCCAATTACTGAGTACTGCTCTTGCTATCAACTTGTCTCATTTCATAAATATATTGAAATAATTAAAATTCCAAACCTAGGGAAAAAATTGGTAGATTTAGAATTCCCCGGCTTTCTTATCAGGATAAGCAAGAAAATATGCTTCACACCATATCTGCCTCCTTCGCATTATAGCTCCAGAGGAAATATTTGGATGTTTTCAATTAAAACCTGACAAAAGATAAACTGCAGCGTGAACGACAGAGAAAATCAAATGCCGATTTTATTAGAAGGAACCCATTAGGGAGATCCATTAAAACTAGGAACTAGGCAACTTACGGTTCTGGGAGACAGAAAGTAGGTCTATTGCTACTCAGAAAATGTTTCCCAGCAACACAAAATGAATTCGACAAGTGCAGATAATGCAATTAGACGTCTTATTTCTTTGGATGGCCAGGGACAAGCCATACTGATCAGCTGTAGCACCCTAGGGTTGACACTGTGCAGTGTGCACTGTGAGCTGTCCAAGGGTAAGGGGTGCATCTGTCTCACCTTTGAAGTCCCAGAGGAAAGACTTATATGCTTACTGTAAAAATTCAAAAGTCACTGGAAATACCCAATGAAGAAAATGAAAGTAATCTATGATCCACTCCCTGAGACATAATTTATTGTTGACAGTTTGGTAAATTGTCACCTAGTCTTTTAAGAGACTATCTTTATCTATTATTATTCTATCTATGTTAGACAACAAGGTGGAAATATTTTTCTTATCTTAACTTCTGACCTGAAAATTCATCATAGAGTGAGGCTCGAAACATACCTTAATAAATGATTGAGTTAAAAGGTGAACCCTTGAAGGTGTTGGCCAAGGTATAGGCTGATGCCCAGACTTCAGAGACTAGGGCAGAATTGCTCTGCATGAGACAAGGAGAGGAGTTTTTCCTCTTCCTTTTTTCTTCCAAAAATGAGCAAAGGGCAGAGGTGAGAAGAAATAATCAGGGGGAAATAAATGAGGAGGAGGAGAGAGGAGCCTGAGACCTTACTGAAGGAAAGGGATTACTGGAAGAGAAGTCCAACATGAAAAATAAATTGCTGCTGCAGCTCAAGTCCAGCCTGCTTTGAGTCACCTTTCTGACTTGTCATCAGCTTGTCTCCATGTGGTTGGGCACAGGTCAGGGCTCCCGGCCTCTTACAATCTCTGAGTCTCAAAACCAGAGAAAGGAGGAAAATTTTCTCCTTACCCCAGTCTAATTCCTGCTCACCAAGTCCTCATTTTCTGTCCCAGGATGAATCGCTTCCCAGTATGATTGACAGTGGAGAATATCCATCTCTTGTATGGAAACCCAACTGCTATCTACAAGAGTGAGATCTGGCTCTGTGTCCCCAAGAAGAGAATCACAAAGATGATGCTTTTTCCATCATATGGGTTAGATGGCCTTACCCTTGGTTAGCTTGATGTAATATTATTTTTACAAAAGAAATATGTAAAATAACTGCAATACAATTTTCCATTTCCATTTCCTCATTTCATTCGACAATGTATCTTTACATCATTCCATGTGAGTCCATATTCACATCATTCTTTGTGATAGCTACATGCTATTTCATTAAATGGTTATACTATAGTTTATTGATGAATTGTTTTGGTAATTTTTTGTTTTAGATATTGCACCAAGTATTTATTTCAAAAATACTTTAATAGGTAATATGATTGTAATGTGTACCCCAAAATTCACCATTCAACACTTTTTCACTGTGGTTAAATGTACATAATATGTATTTACCATTTTAACCATTTTTAGGTGTACAGTTGTGTGGCATTAAGTACATTCACGTTGTTGTGCAAACATCACCACCATCCATCTTCAGAACTTTTTCATCTTTTCCACCCGAAACTCTATACCCATTAAACATTAACTCTCCATAGACCCTGGCAACCACCATTCTACTTGCTGTCTCTATGAATTTTACTACTCTAGGTACCTCATATAAGTGGATTCATACAATATTTGTCCTTTTGTGACTGGCTTATTTCTCTTAGCATAATGTTTTCAAGGTTCATCCACGTTATGGCATATATCAGAATTTCCTTCCTTTTTAATGTTAAATAATATTTCATTGTATGTATATACTACAATTTGTTTATCCATTCATCTGTCAATGGACGATTGGGTTGTTTCCACCTTTGGCTATTGTGAATAATGCTGCTATGAACGTGGGTGTACAAATATCTGTTTAAGTCCCTACTCTTAGTTCTTTGGGGTATATACCCAGAAGTGGAATTGCTGGATCATATGGAATTATTGTATTTTATTAAATTACTATGTTTAAGTTTTTGAGGAACTGCCATACTGTTTTCCACAGTGGCACTTGGATCATTTTTAATGATATAAAAACAGCTCTCTCTCTCTATCTCTGCACAATCATGGAAAGTATTTCTGTAGGATAAAACCCTAAGAGTGCAAAAGTGGAATTACTGAGTCAAAAATATTTTAATAAATATTACCAAATTTTCTTTCCAAAAGATTGAGTTAATTTACATTTCTATCTATGGTACTGAAACTCCTTGTTTCATCACACTCTCACAAATTTTGCATTATCAACTCTTAATCTTTGCCAAGATGATCAGTAAATTTTTTAGCTTGTTTGGATTTGTGTTTCTGTAATCCTCAATGAGCTTGAGCATCTTTTCGTTGTTTTCTGCCCATTTATGTTTGTTCTTCTGTGGTTTGCCTATTTATGTCCTTTGCCAGTTTTTCTGTTGGGTTGTCTTTTCCTTAGTGACTAAAGAGAGCTCTTTGTAAATTAGAAAATTAGCACTTTGTCTTTACAAATATAATGAATATTTTTCCGGTTTTTGCCTCTGACCATAATCATGGAAAACTTTTATAAATAATTTCAAAGTTTAAATCTGTCTAGTGTTATTTATAGATTTTTTCTTTATGGCCTTGGGGTTTCATTTTATGCTCATAAATACTTTCCTCATCCAAGATTTATTAAAATACAAATTCTTATTTGTTTTCAGTATTTTAGTATCTTTTAAAATTTAATTCATGGCTGTAACTGGAATATATTTCGGTGTGAGGAGAGAAGTCAGACTCTGTATTTTTTCTTCAAATGGTTAATTAGTTGTTCGAATCCCGTTTTCTTCACTAATTCAAAATGCCAATAGTAGCTTTTACTAAAATACCACGTATTACTCTTTGTTTGTTTTTCTATTCCATTGATATCTCTCTCTTTTACTGTGCTGATAACATACCGCTTTATTTATCATGGCTTCATGTCACCTTTAAACACATGGTATTAAATCTAACCCTTCCCTCTATTCTACTTATTTTAATTTTGTTGTTGTTTTTCTTGGCTATTTTCACTTGCACATTCTTTCAGATAAACTTTAGAAACATTTGGTCAAGTTTATTAAAATTCTTTTGGGATGTCATTGAATTTACAGATTAATTTAGGGAAAATGACATCTTAAAACACTGAGTCTTTTTATCCAGGAACAAGACCTTTTTATCTATTTATTAAAGTCATTTTAATTTATTGTATCTCTTCATTACTCTTTGTTGAAGACAAGTCTTAATTTTAAGTTTTTGTTGAGAACCACCTGTTCTGCTTGATTATCTCCTTTGTTTTTCGTAACTGCTTTTATTCTCATCATCTACATACAAACTGTAACTCAGGAATTTGGAAGCAAGAACTTTAGAATAAAATATCTAATTAAATGTCTACTTGAGAAGAATGTAGACGTAGAGATAGCACACTCTTAGCAGCAGCTCTTCCAAAAAGCATGCTTCCTCTCAGTTTAAAGATGTGCCCTGGCCCATCTTAGAGTGGGGAGAAAATGGAGAGTGGGGAAAGCAGAGCAAAAAAGGAAGGAATAGTGGATAAATTCCTAGTTCTTGTAGAATCAGATGCTCCATGTGTGGCTTCTTCATTTTATTTCTAATGTTGTGAATTCTTAGAAAATGAGATGTATTTATGACTAAACGTGAATAAAAAGGACCCCTAAACCAAAATAAAATATTTTTGGGATGTGTAGAGTGTTATATATACTTCCTCCAGTAGTGTGAATAACTGCCTACTGACAATATTCCAAAATGGAAGAAAGAAGAATTATAACATTTTTAAAAAGTGGAATAAAATTTGGGTTAATAAAATGTGAGGAAATGAGTCAATCTCCTATGAAACTATTTTTGATGCATTTATAAACACCATGGTAGTGTAATAGAAATTTCCATTATTTGTATCTCTTTAAGATTTATAAAATCCTTTCATATTGTACAATTTACATCATAAGTCCAAAGAATGAAATAAATATATTTTTAAGTAAATATACAGTAAATTTACAGTAAAAGGCCTAAGAATGAAATAAAAATATTTTTAAAAAGAATGTCACAATCACCACTAGAGGGCACAATAAGCAGCCTTTCTTCCAGATATTTGAGCAGAAGAATATTACTGAGAAATAAAAGGCAGTTTAGAATCAAACAACCTCCCTAGGTCATTTGGAAGAGAAATAGCTTTAGAGATGTTCATCAGATTTGACATCTAACCAGAGCAGAGGGTATCAAGTGATTTTCAAGGGCAGTGTTTGTCTTGGGTAAAAGCAAAGTGAGTTTATCAAGAAATACAGAAATGTTTCTAAAGTAATTAAACAGGAAAAAATAAGCCTTTTATACTTACTTGGAACCGTGTATCTGTCTCACTCAGCAAGTCTGTTGATTACACCTTCTCCTAGAGTGATTTTACTCTGGAAAGATAATGTTGGTGCCCAGGACAGGCCACCCCAAAATATCTCACAATGGCATATTCATTATTTTGAGTTAAAATCACTTCTTTTGACTTAAGGTAAAGTTTTGTCTTCCGTCTCTGTTCCCCCTGAAAGCAGGAAATAAATCTCGCATGTGAAAGGTACCCTCCCTGCATCAGGAGACAGAGACATCCTTATCAGCAGAGCTAGAGAGTTCAGGGCCAAGAAGCCCATAGAAACAACTTATTACTTTTACTAGGTTACTACCTCAAACCCAAACTCTGCTTAAATTCTTCACTGATTACATACCTGGAACCCAAGATTCTTTGTCCTGTTAAATACTCACAAATTTATTACCTCTGTGTAAAAAGATACATAAAATGCCTGCTTTTATCACTCTCTGAGCATCATTCTTTTAAGGCTCTCCTGTGCGCATTGTATTACATTGGTTTTTCTCCTGTTAATCTGGTCTTGTGCCAACTTTATGATTAGTCCAGCCATAAGAACTCAAGACGGGTAGAAAGGGGAGTTTCTCCCTCCCCAAAAATAAACTCCATGAGGGCTTAGAAAAAATGATGACACAGGCTTTCAGAACCTCAGCAAGACCCACATCAGCAGTAAAAGACAGAAAGAGAGAACATTCTCAAACCAGCTAGTGCCGATTGGTGTGAGCCAAATGCAGAGCGCGTGAATCCCTCACTTCAAATATTTCACCAGACCAGTGGAGCCTGTGTTGTGAAAAATAGACACATTCGTCACTGGAATTCTAATAAGAGCAGTTTTTGTGTTTGTTTAAGTTGGAGGATCTCATCCAATGCACCACCTAATCTGCTGTAATGGTTCTTTAAAAAAAAAATCCTTTAATACAGGATTTCCTTTATCTCCCATTATAGACTTGCTTCCAAGCTTCAAATTTTGAATACTACTCTGTTCCAGAATAATTGTGCTTCATAAAAGAAATACACCAAGCTTTGCAACATAGGAGAATGAAAATTTAAACCTTCTTTTATTAACTATTTTGCTAAGCGTAATACTACTTAACGGGTACATAGCACTTTACAATATATAGTGTACCTTTACGAAAATCTTCTGATTATCTACTTCTAGTTAGGTAGGTATTTTAATTCACAGTTTCTGAGCGACAAAACAGAGACTTGGAGACATGAAAGGTCTTACCCAAAGTCTTTCAGTTAGTAGAGGATGGAGATGGGAGAACGGAACTGTGGATCCCCTCTTAGGCCAGTTCTATTGCTGCTATACTCTGGTCCCCATGCATCTGTGATGATTTGGTGTCATAAATCCTCTTAATGGCGCATTTACATTTCTCTGAAAGAACTTTAGACTTAACATGAGAAGAATTTTCTTTTTGGCTGTGAATGTTCTTGTGTTTATGTCTAGAGTGTCCAGTAACTGACAGTTTCGATTTCTCAGTCATTTTAGTTTCCCAGGTCCATTTCATCAACTGGGTATGACACCCTCGGGCGGTATATCACTAAAGGATTATTATATTTCTCCAGTGATTGAAGTCCCTTGGCCTTCATTATAACATTACCCTGTCTTGTTTTATTGATTACCTGGAAAACATTCTCACAATGTACAAAGTTGTTGAGTGTATGGTTAAATCTCTTCAGCATTTGTTAAAGCATTAGAATAGTTCACAGTGTTTACTTATATTGTTACTCAGCAATTTTAAAGCACAGGTATTAGGTGTAGGAAAAATATTTATCATATTTGCATATTTTAATATCTTGAACAGCAATGACACTAGTGGGATTATAGAAAAACAATAATGCAGCAATGTCTTCTATACACGAGTGGTTGCAACATAATATGGAGATAGAGTGCTATAGACATATTCTTTCCTAAAAACATTTGATTTACATCTAAATTTTGAACTTAATATGGCCACTGGACCACTTTTGGGCAGGTTTTCAAGACGTTGTTTATACTTTCACATGAATTTAGTGTGGTGAGGGTTTCAAACTTCAATCATTTCTTTTCAAGATTTTTGCCATATCTACATGCTATCTGTACTATTATTTATCATATATGTGTATATACACATATTCATAAAAACAAATTTGATTCAAATTATTTTTCTAATATATATTAAAATAAATTGTAACTTTAATCTTTAAAGATGTTTTTTCTAATCTGAGATCTTGGATTTCCATAACCTTGGAGACCATATTTGATTGGTATATATTTTGTGAGACATTGGTTGAGTAGAAAGAATTCTGAACTAAGTAGAGGCCTGGATTATGGTATGAACATTACCATTTTCTAACTTTGATCATTGAATAAGTCATCTGACCTCTCTAAGCCTGAACCTTATAAAGTTGTGAGAATTAAAGAGCTAATGACATGAAGCTCTTTGCACATGCAGTGTACTTTAAATGTTAGTTTCCCTCCCTTAAAGGGAATTCAACTGATTAAAGACCATTTTTACCCAAGTGAAGACAGTATGATTTGAGTTCAAATTCCTTCTTCTCCGAGTAAATCTTATCCACTTGATATGTAACAAAATGCTGATGAAAGACACAGAAGCTATTTTAGAGAGGCCAGGCCATTGATGAAACCAAGTAAGAAGGCAGATCCCCACTGTAAATGCTTTGTATGGAAGTTCACACAATTATTTATCACATTCTCTTAGGAACCATGTTGTTCTTTTCAAGACTGCAAGAACAGAGGCCCACTAAAATAGCTCATGTCAAAGGGGAATGGGGCTATTGTAGGTACTTAGAGATCTCAGGGAATACAAGACACCTCATGGCGTTCAGCTAGGTCTCATGTCAACTAGCACTGGAAAACCAACCTCAGTCTTTCAGAGGCTCCACGGTCTCTTCTCTGACTTGTTTCTGCTCCCATGGGTCTCTTTCTCATCACAGTTCCCTCTGCTTACTCACCTTTCTTACGACCCCAAAATGTCAGCAAGAGGAATCCAGTCCAGCTTCTATGTTTCCATGAAGTCAGAGGTCTCTGGCTAACCAATGGATTGACTCCTCTGGGAATCCACTTCAGCAACAATGAGCTGTGAAGGGAGGGGAAATGTATTTCATTTATTCAGTCATGAATAAATTTCTTCCACTACCCAACCCTCCCTCTCAAGGTATTAATAACATTTTGCTAGGGGTCATGGGGCATACTGAAGACCTATAGGTATGCATGATGTTAAGACTGGTATTTCTATATGATATATTATATGTTTGAAAAATAACCTGCCCCATACTTTACTCTTTTTAACACTGTTACCCCAGGTTGTTTTGGCTCTCAAGTTAAATCAGCAATCCTTTCCTAGGCCAGGCCACATTCATACTTTAAATTTAAAATAAAATTTTTTTCAGAGAAATTGGATCTGTGAATCAGACTGCTGTATCTGGAGAAACATAGCCCCACCAAACCCTTCTAAAGTGGGAACTGAGGAAACAGTAGCAACACCATAATGGCTCACTGTCTCTGACAAATGTGATGAAACATTTTATTTCTTAAGCAAAGAATCAGTAATTTCCCCTCCAAATGTCCCATCTTGTAGACATAGGCTAATAACACTTAATACCATTAGTTAAAGAAGTGAAGTTTCATGTTTTCAGTACTATTTTATATACTGAGTGAATTCAACACAAAATAAGTAACTTTCTTATGCAAACTTTTGCTGGACTTTTGACATAAAGACATGGATTTTAAACTCCAGCATGCCTAAGAATCAAATCAAAGGGGCAGGCCTGGTGGCATAGCAGTTAAGTTTGTGCACTCCACTTACGCAGCCCGGGGTTCGCAGGTTTGGATCCCGGGCGCGGACAGACGCACCGTTTGTCAAGCCATACTGTGGTGACGTCCCATATAAAGTAGAGGAAGATGGGCACGGATGTTAGCCCAGGGCCAGCCTTCCTCAGCAAAAATGAGGAGGATTTGCAAATGGATGTTAGCTCAGAGCTAGTCTTCCTCACACACACACACACAAAATCAAAGATGCTTATCCACTAGGTCTGAGAGAGGACTCAGAAAACTGCCTTTTTAATAACCCAGATTGTATTGGTGCAAGTGGTCTCAGAACTGCACTTTGAGAAACATTTTTGAGAAAAGTGCTACGCATGGAGGAGAGCAATCTAAACGAGCTCCTCTGGGGATGATCAGCTTTCTGCTTTCCGCAAAGTGATCATCACATCGTGTAGTTTATATTTGGGACTCTCATGCACTAGTTATATTAGCATCAGTCCCACTTACCTACTTTGAAATCCTAATATAACAACTGATTTTTAGAAAACAGGGTTTCTCAGTGCCTAGGGAGAGAGCCTGGACCCCACCTAGTTAAGCGTAACCAGGCCAGCCTGGCGCCGTGGGATTCTGGTGCTCGTTTGGGGTTCGTCTACCACCCTTTAATGTACATTGCTTCAGTGACGTTCCTTCCGTGTGTTCAGAGTATGCTGGGAAGTAACAAGCTTTGTTCCACTTTGAAACAGCTGTTTGCCAGGGGAAATGTGTCTTTTGAAATCAGGTACATTTTCTTGGGTGTTAGAATACATCATTGTTGCAAATGATTACAGAAAGGCTATATTAGTCTTTGGGGCTATTTTAAAATGTCATATCATATGATTTTTGAATTATCAAAACTTACAAATGATACCAGTTCAAATTGGATATTGTATGAATAAAGTACTTAAGCTATTCGGCAGCCCACAGGGATTTTTCGTGTCTCTAAAGGGAAAATGTGGGAAAATTGAAGGCATGTGATAGCATAAGAGGATTTAGGTTGTTTATCATAAAGATCTCCTGGGTTTTAAATGGAATTTCAAAAAATGATTGTTCCAACCTGAAAAAGAATTTAGAAAACAGCAAAGGCAAACTTATTTTCCGAAGTTTAATCTGTGCTTTACGTCTAATGCTTCCTGCATGCTGGTTATAACGCCCTTTTATTCTTTACTCCTGCATTTAATGCTGGCTTTGGGTCCTTAAAAAGCTTTTTTTCTGCTTTAAATCCTCTCTTCTTAGCCATGGCCAAACTTGTTTTTGTGTTTTTCATTTTTCCATTTTTAAGCTCTGGACCATGAAGAAAGTTAGATTCTGGAAACTTGTTTATTTTTCCTGATTTTCCCCTTGGAGATTTACGGTATCAGCCATTACACTTTTTCCAATCAAATTTTCAGAAGCTCTAATGATTTTAGATCTGACTTAACTCCTAATTGTCCCATACTCTGTTAAAAGAAAGCACAATTTATTTTCTAAAATGAATTAGACTTGTACACCAGACATGCTTTTTCGTGGTGTCCCTGCCGTGAAGTCTGTTTTTCTCCAGGCTCCAGAGAGTCTCAGCCCAGAGCTCCTCCCTCTTGAAGGCTTTCCTGAGAATCTTCTGCCTACTTTGGTGTTCTTTGTCCTATTTTCCAAACTTTAGTCCTGCAATTATCCTATGGTAATGTGATCGTTGACATGTCTATCTCCACGTTAGACGACAGCTTGTAGAAGGCAGGGAACTTATTTTGAAATCCCCAGTGCCTAGTGCATTGTTGTTGCAAATAAAATGCCAGATAAATACATGAAAAAATGTATCTTTATGTATTATACTCAAACCCATATGTTCAAATCCATTAAGCATTTAAAATTTTATTTTGGACAAGAAAATTTGAACAAGAAAAGCTTTTCTTCAAACATAAGAAGTTATGAATTTGCCTGAGGAATGTGTTGCCAAACCCTTTATTAAGATATAGTTTCCTCTGGTATTCTAGAACATAGTTTCTTAACTTGGCGCTATTGACAATTTGGACTGGATAATTCTGTGTTGTGGGGGGCTGTCACGCGCATCATAAGATGTTTAGCAGCATCCCTGGCCTTTGCCCACTAGATGCTATTAGCACCCCTAACCCCAGCTGTGACAACCAAATATGTCTGTAAACATTGCCAAATGGGCTTGGGAGGGCAAAATTGCCCTTGGTTGAGATACATCATCCTAGAATAATAACTTTACCAACTTC
This sequence comes from Tapirus indicus, assembly GCA_031878705.1. Taxonomy (NCBI): domain Eukaryota; kingdom Metazoa; phylum Chordata; class Mammalia; order Perissodactyla; family Tapiridae; genus Tapirus; species Tapirus indicus. Next base: position 90,152,341 of record CM062926.1, read on the forward strand.
AGGTCAATCAGTCAGTATCTGAAAGAGATCTCAAACATCAATAGAAATCTAATCCTATCAACTATGCAAAACACTCCTTTTAATTGCCCTTTCAAAGTTCCATTTAGCTCTCAATGTAAATGATGGCTCCTTGGCTTAAGTGACCGGTATATGGGCTGGGATGGCTGGAAGTGTGGGGCCGGCCGGACATCTCTCTCCCCATGAGGCCAGTTGTATTCCTTACAGCATGGCAGTCTCAGAGTAGTCAGACTTTTTACACTGTCCCCAGAGTAGGTGTTTCAAGAAACCTGGACAGAAGCTGCAAGGTTTCTTATGACCTAGTCTTAAAAGTCCTGGAATGCCACTTTTGTTGCATTTTATTATAAAAGAATTTGCTAAGTCCAGCCCAGATTCAAGGGTGGGTAGAGAGGGAGAGGAATAGACACTACTTCTCTTGAGGGGAATGAAATTTATATACAAGGAGGGAAGAAATTAATGGTGGTTATCTTGAAAACAAGCTACCAAATCTGCCCAGGTTTAAACAAGATGCTCTGTCTTCTCCCCACTTCTAGGATAGGTTTTACTACTCCTCCCAAGTGTGCAGCAGCTCGATTTCTGGAAACAGTCAACAGAAGACAAATGCTCCATTCGTATTTCTAGGATATTCCTTCACTTTGGACAACAGCTATTTCTTTTCCCTCTGTCTTTTGTTGACAGTTGGAATTTGGGATCCTACTGTGAAGACATCCCATTTTGAGGGAGGCATGCTAAACTCATTTATAAAGTTTTGTTTTAGTTCTTCTGGGATTTCTTTCAGGAAATAACATTTGTCATCCTGGGGGACACAGTAAGCTGATAGAAATTTTTCTCCTAGAAGGATTCAGTCATGACTTTTGGTCTGTCATAAATATAAACCATAAACATGCATGGGCCTTGGGAGTGGTTTGGTGGGGAGAAGATATGGAAGGAGACAGGCTTGGGCATAAATCTCTGCGGCACCCCTTCAGGGACGGTTCCTCCACTTCTCCCACCTTCATTTTCCTTCTCTGGAAAGTGAGAGAAATCTGCCTACCTTGAAGGTTTTTATTAGGTATTGATCGTGGGGACACAGTCCTCTGCAGGTCTCATGTTTTTGCACATCTTAGAGGCCTTGACGGCCTTTCATTCAGACTATCTTTTCAAGGTTGATTGTTAGCTAACAGACTTGGAGGACAATGACTCCCTTGAGGAGAGAAGGCAGGTTTGTTTCCTGACCAGGACAATAAGACAATGTCTATCTCCAGGGCAAAGGTCAGACAGGCTCACCAGCCATTGTAAAAGATTCAGGTTTTCTAAGCTCAGAGTTTCTCAACTATGTATGTAGGAGTGAGGTGGCCTTCTTTCTGTCACCCTGTGGACATTCAGGCTTGAAGAACTTATGCAAATGCTGACACTCTGGCTACTTCTATTGCTATGATTAATAAAGTCCTTCATTTCTAACCCAGGAGTCTGTGCTTTGAGGTTGGGTCCTAGAGGCAAGGAGGGGATCAGCAGCCTTGAAGTTTCTCCTACTATCTCTGCTCCCTTCTACCTTGTCTACTGTACTTCCTAATCAGCCAGACCTAGAATGGGTTTGTCTTCTCAGTCTTCCTCATCCCGTGTTGATGGGATCTCTCTTATGCAAAACATCACGCCTAGGATTACCAACCTTGGCTCTCTAAAGGAGGAGATAAAGGAGTTCAGAGAATCTTTTTTGCTCTCTTTTTCTCCAAAAAAGGTTGCTGAATTTTGGTGTCAAAAGCTGAATATTAACACTACTTTTTCCTCTTTTCATTCCTGTTTTAACAATTCTAAGTCTCCCCCAGGCAAATTTATTGGGAGAATGGAAGCAAGATTAGTACAAAAAATGCAAAACAGAAAACCTCATGAATATTTCTTAAAAGTCCCCATTATTACTAGCTCTCAAGAACTACTATGAAGTGATTCCTATCTCCCACTGACAGACTCATTCAGTTCATCGTGGTTAAGTTTGGTAGCACTCTTTTCTCAGAATGTTTCTTTGAGGTGGTTGGCTGTTTCAAACCCTACATTTCTACTCTTTCAAACAGCTCAGTGTCCTTCATGCCAGATAAAGGAACAGAACTTGGTAGAAACATTTTTAGCACCACCAAGGCATTCTCATGTATATTTCTACATACATGGCTTTCTCAGGCCATATCTGAGAGCTGGAAGATAAATCTAACTCAATTTCTCAGTGTCATGGTCACTTCCCTTAAGCACAGCTTAGATTGGTTGAAAAGCAACTGAAAGAGAGAGGACACTGTCTGACAATGTGATAAAATACATTTTATTTCATTTTTGAGAAGTGTGTCACTTCATATTTTCACCGGGAAGAAATTGGATTAATTCTCGCCATTTATGTGTAGTGTTCAAATTAGAACTCACATCACCTGGGGGTGAAACTTTATGGACTCCAAACTACATTCTTTTCCCGGACCTAAAGTAAATCAATTCATTTCTCACAAGGCGGAGATAGGGGAGGTCAGTCAGTGTGCTCACCAACACTGAGTCACCTTCTCCCTTCTCCTCTCAGATGCCTACTGAAAATCATTTGAGTACTTATTATTGTTCTTAATGTACCTCATTTCAAAGTATTGATCATTTACTAGGCAATTAGCACGGGGCTGAGCATTGTGTGGAATATCAAATAAGTACCTGGAGCTCAAAACCTTGTTGGGTCAACTTGACACTTGAATGGAAAACAATATATGGCAAAATAAAAATTGTGCCAAAATATATAGTAAACCAAAAGAAGTGAAAGCAAATATCTAGACAAATACTTGTATGCAAACATTCATAGTAGCTTTACTTGCAATAGCCCCAAACCTGAAACAATCTATATTAGTTTCCTATTGCTGTATAACATATTACCCCCAAATTTAATGACTTAAAACAATAAGCATTTATTATTTCACATCTTCTGTGGATCAGGAAATTGGAAGCAACTTGGCTGGGTGGTTCTGGCTCTGGGTCTCTCATGGGGTTGCAGTCAAGCTGTAAGGGGCTGTGGTCATCTGAAGTCTGGAGCGAAATTGGAGGATTTGCTTCCAACATGACTCATTTGCATGGCTGTTGACAGGAGACTGCAGTTTTTCACTACATGGGCTTCTCCATATGGCTGCTTGAGTTTCCACACAGCATGGCAGCTGGCTTCCCGCAGAGCAGGTGATCCAAGAGAGAGCAAGGAGCAAGTCCAAAATCCTCATATGATGGAGTTTCAAAACTTGCACGCCATCACTTCCACTTTATTCCACTCGTTAGAAATGAGTCGCTAAGTCCAGTCCACATTGGAAAGGAGAGGGGAATTAGGCCCCACCTCTTGAAGGGAGTAGTATCAGAGAATTTGTGGACAGATTTTAAAACCATCACACAATCTAAGTGGCCATCAACAGGAGAATCCTTATAGAAATTGTTTGCATATCACACAATGGAGTACTACTCAGCAATAAAAAGGAATGAAGTTTTGCAACAACATGGATGAATGTCAAAACAGTTATGCTAAGTAAAAGAAGTCAGACACAAAAGAAGACATACTGTAGGATTTCATTTATATAAAATATTAAAAATTGCACACTAAGCTATATAGAGAGAAAGTAGATCAGTGGTTGCCTGGGGACTGGGTTTGAGGGGATGGAGTGATGAAGAGAGGGAAGAATTTCAATAAAGCACAAAGAAACTTGGGGAGGTGATGGATATACTCATTATCTTGTTTCTGGTGACAATTTTAGAGATGTGCAAATATATCAAAACTCATCAAATTGTAGGTTTTAAATATGTGCAATTTATTGTATGTCAATTATAACCTAATAAAGCTGAAAAAATTTATGGTAAAGACAAGAAATTTTTTCAGTTCATATATCAATTATATTTTCCAGAACTTTCCTTTTTAGCTCTGTCTCTTTAGTCACCAAATATAATTAATAAGTCTGGGACTTTTATCCATTGCAAGATAGTTTTCAGCATGGAAGGAACTTATTAACCTTTTTTGACATCAGATAATACTTTTGGGACTCTGGGGTCTTATTCGGTTGATCAACACACTTCAGGTTATTTTCAATGTAAAAGTACTCCTTGAAGAATTTTAATATATAAAGCCAACAATGTCTATTTTGTTTTGTGTGTTCATCCAAAATCAGACTAATTTCTTCCTCCACAAATATGCTCCTATTAAATCACCGTAGACCTAGCACCATGACCTAGAAACATCTACTACTTCCTCATTGACATCTTCCCCAACCCATCCCTCACAATTTGTCAATTCACCATTCATTCAGCAACCACCACATACCAGACGTTGTACTAGTTGTGAGGTGTACGGTGGTGAGCAATGTACCTGATTCTTACCCTTATGACTCTTACACTTTAGGGAGGATGTAGTCTCCAAGTCTGGTCAATTCTGTACTGGAAATGCCTCATATCCTTTGTCCTCCATTCCCATTGCTTTAGTTCAGTTTACACACTCATCATCTCTTGCCTAAAGTAATTTTCAAATTGATCTCTGTCTTTTTTCTCTCTTCAGACTAGTTAGTTGTCCATCTAGTTGCCAAAATCTCTCTTCTAAAACACAGATCTGATTATGTTATTCTCTGATTCAAATAATTTTTGCTGGATCCATATTACCAGCTAAATGAAGTCCAAGTTTCTTCATGACTTGACGTCTACCTGCTGACTCAGACTCAATTTCACCAACTCGATTCCCTCATTTATTCCAGCATACTATACTACTCAAAATTCCCCATCATGCTATGTGTGCTCACCTTTGTTTGCACACTTTGCTTCGGCTTGGAAGTGACCTTTGACCTCTCCTTCACCCAGTAAATTCCTGTGCATCCTTCAAGACACAATTCACGTGAACCTCCTTTCTAAAGAAAACGTATTTGTACACAGAAATTATCAGTCTCTCAAACTCCCACAACATCTGTGTATTCTTGCAATTTAGCACTTATCAAGGTGTAGCATAACTCAGTATTGAGGAAGAAAATAGCAGGCCTAGCTCCCAGCTAAGCCATGGTGTCTTCCTGCTGAATATAACATTTTCATAGAATACCAAAATCATATGAGGTTACTCTGTGGCTAATCCACTTAATGGATTAAAACAAAAACAAGAACCCTCCATAATCACACCTGAGCACAGACAAAAATAAGAGCGCTGTGCTAACCACAAAATGGCCATACATCACTCTTTCCCAGATAATGCGAGTGGCTACTCCTTCTTTACAAGTTTAACCCCATTCATTCCATTCCTCCCTCTTCCTGGATAAAAATTATTAAGATAGCCAGTCGTAGAATTGCTCCCACTTTCTGACAGCACCTAATCCAGAGCAAACCCCTACTTCCTTGATCCTTCCCCCAAATTATCTAACATGAGCCCAAATCCTGTAACAAGTCCCCCTGACACCTCCTGAGACTCCTCTTTTTACCCCATGGTGTGAGGTCTCCCTGTCGCAGCAAATAATAAACCCAATTTTGCTTGAATGCAGGTGTGTTCCTGGTAGTGTTCCACTGTTGGGCATAGAAGCATTTACATATTTGATCTCTCTACTAGACTATGAGAACTTAGAAATGTGGGGCTTTTTTCTATCTATCTGTCATCTATCTACCTATCATAATCATCTATCTATCTATATCTTTATTTATTTTGGCATCTCCTGTCCCAAGCATCGTGCCTACTAGATACTGAGTACAAGTTTGTAGCATAAATGAATGAATGTGTATTTTATGATTGAAGGCACACACTTCACAACAAATAGAAGGAGATGCTTTGGTAAAACATGTTATTTCTCATCAAAGTGCTCTGCCAGTTTGCTACTGACTGAGTTTGCTTTTACGTGTGAAGGTGCTCCTGTGGTTTTGATGTTATTGCCTTTGGCCAGTTCCCACCATCAGCAGAGCTGATGTCTTCATTTTTGAAGCAATGTTAACTTGTATTGTACCTCCACAATTCCTCACGATCCTCACCATTCCCATCATGCTTAGCTCCATAGCCTACCAGGTGTGAGGATGCTGTTATCCCAACTATACATTACCAGAAATAAGTCACAGTAGGAAAGCAGATTAGGAGGGTTTAAAGTATGGGTAAAGAGAAGCTATGAAAAGCTAGAAAGAAAATTGATTTCTAACTACAATGAGACCTCATACTTGTTTTGACTTCATGGATGATTCAGGGTATAGTGTGCTTGTCCTCTCTTTCCAGGATTTACTGTACCTGTAGATTACCTGTAAATTTACCTACAGATTTTACCTGTAGATAGAGCCCTCTCAGTCTTATGAATCTTCTTGTTTTGGGCTTTAGTAACATATTATTCAAAGTGGAGTAAAAAGTGCTAGTTCTATTCAAGATACTTATCTCATTTTTGTCCAGTATAGAAGATTGGTTAAGACCTTGGTTTTTTGCATCAGAAAGACATGGATTGGAATCTGGGATCACCAATTTCCTGAATATGTGACTTTCATCTCACTTAATCTTTCTCAATCTTAATTTTCTCATGTGTAAGACAGGGATATCAGTAGTAAATGTCCTATAGAGTTTTGGTTAGAATAAAATGAGACAGCATATAAAAACTTTCCCTGGCACATAGATTGCTCAAAAATTATAGCTGTTATTAATGCAATTGTCGCATCATTTTTCATTAGTAAAAATTGCATTTATAAATCCAGGGTGGAAGTTGGATACTATATACTATGCAATATTATATTATATAATACACTATTATTTTATATATTATTATGATATATAATACATTATGTATATTATAGTATATAAACTAAAATATAATGGTTTATATTATAGGATTTAGTCAAACTTGTTATTTAAGTAATAAAAACGTTGCGAAACTGGTTTGTGTATATTATACCTTGCCTGAAATAAACTTCTAAATCTAGAAAAATAAAATAAACTCTTTATAATACCTATCACAGTGGGAGTTTTAATGATTGAACTGGATGACTTTCAAGATTCCCTGTTGTCAGAAAGAGAACAGTGAATTTGATAAACAGCAGGACAGACTAAAGCAAGTGAAAAAAGAAGCAGAAACTAGACTGGCCCTTGGGAGGGATAAGCATTATTATCATATCCAGCTGCTGATGACAAAAAGTTCAGCCAAACTGGAAGTGTTGATGAGAGTGATGATAGGTAATTGGTTGGTCTAAGCAGGCAGTCAGCAGCTGAGAAATCAAGGAGTTGGAATACAGCAGAGCTTTGGGTGAAATACAGAAAAAAGATATATTACTGTTATTAGTAGCTAATATTAATGAGTTCTTTTTACGTGCCAAGGTTCTTCAGAGTTGCACTTGTTAGCTCATTTAATCCTCAAAACACTCGGTATAACAGGTACCATTATTATTCCTATTAACAAATGAGGGCATGGAGCTAAAGTGGATAATGGTGGAACTTGATTCCCAGCAAAGGTATTATTTGTCAGGTCTCTATAGGTTGTGGATATATATCTATTTTTTTAAACTACTTTCCTATTTTATCCTCCAGGGTTCTGTTTGTGATACAATAGCACTGAACTCCAAGTGTATTTTTTTTAAGGAGTTTTTTTTTTTTGAGGAAGATTGGCTTTGAGCTAACATCTGTTGCCAATCTTCCTCCTTTTTAACTTTTTTCTCCTCAGAGCCCCAGTAGATAGTTGTATGTCATAGCTGTGCATCTTCTAGTCGCTCTATGTGGGATGCCACCTCAGCTTGGCTTGATGAGCAGTGTGTCGATCCACACCTGGGATCCAAACCAGTGAACCCCGGGCTGCCATAGCAGAGTGTGCAAACTTATTCGCTACGCCACTGGGCCGTCCTCTGCAGATATTTTTTTTCTGGGAAAGATTCGCCCTAAGCTCATGTCTGTAGCCAATCTTCCCCATTCTCTCTCTCTTTTTTTCACCTCCCCAAAACCCCAGTACATAGTTGTATATTCTAGTTGTAAGTCCTAGTTTTTCTATGTGAGTGGCTGCCACAGCATGGCTACTGACAGACGAGTGGTGTGGTTCCATGCCTGGGAATTCAACCCCGGCTGCCAAAGTGCAGTGCGTTGAACTTTAACCGCTAGACCATCAGGCCTGGCTAGAGTTGCAGGTATTTTTAATGTCTAACATTGTACTGTTCTTATCTAGAAGATCAATTTGGATTATTTTTATCTTTCATGTCTGTCTTTCCTTAACATGCTGATGTTTTCCTCCACATTTGTGAACATGTGGGAGATAGTTATGATAATTATTTTCCTGTTTATGTTTACTAATTCTATCATCTGTGTCACTTCTGGTTCCATTTTGATTGATTGAATAATTTTTTACTTATTAAGGATCCTATTTTCCTGCTTCATTGAAAGCAGGTCATTTTTGATTGTATGACAGACATTGAAAATTTTACTTTGTTGGCTGCTGGACACTTCATGTATTTAAAAAATATTCTTGAACATTATTCTGGGACATAGATAAATTTATAATAAGCTTATAATAGTTTAATGTTTTTGAGACTTGTTTTTAAACTTTCTTAGGTGGAACCAGATTAGCCTGTAGTCTAAGGCTAATTTTGCCCACTAGAGTGAATTAATACCCTTTTGAGTGCCCCACCTGATGCTCCGTGCCTTGTGCCATTTTTCTACTCTGACTGGAGGAGACACCAAATATTCCTGGCCTTGTGGAAGCACCACTGATGCATCTACTCACCCCTTTCAGTTTGTTCTTTCCAGGGCCTTGGGTAGTTTCCTCATATATATACAATGATCAGGACTCAGGTGAAGATTTGGTGGGGGTGGGGAGCTCTCCTTATCTGCAGTTCTCTTTATCTCTGATTCTCTGTCAAAACTCTAGCTTTCTTGGCCTCTGTGAACCTCCAATTTTGCCTTTCCATCTCAGGAGAATCCTGGGCTCTGCCTGGCTTCTTTCTGCACTGCCTCCTGGAAACTTTCTCTAGGCAGGAAGCTGAACAATCTTAGAGCTCACTCCGTTGGTTTTCTCTCTCTCAGGAATCACTGTCTTGTGCTGCTTGCTGTCCAATGTCTGAAAACCGTTGGATTTTTTTTCCTATTTTTTTAGTCATTTGAGGCAAGAGGGTAATTCTAGTCTCTGGTATTTTATCTTGGCCAGAAGCAGAAGTCCCTAATTATCTTTTTTATTAAGTTCCCTGAAGCTACAGCCTGGGTAAGCACATGATTTGTATTTCTAAACACAACACATGCAGTTTAATCAACTGTTTCATGACCACATAACATTCTACCTGGACTCAGTCAACAACTCATTTTAAGGTCTATTGCCTGCCATATCCATTTTCATGTACAAACTTATATATTAGCCATGGCTCTTTCAGTTGAAAGTAATAGAAATTCTACTAAAACTAGTTAGGGAAAAAAGTCCTCAGCTTATTTAGCTAAAAGTCCACAGAACAGGAGTGATTTCAGGCATGACAAGATGGGGGAAGGGGATTCCAATGATAATATGAAGTTTCCTTATCTCTATTTCTTGGAAATTTTCTCTCAAATGGCAAGCAAGACTGCTGTTGGCACTACAAGACTTTTATCCTAGCAGTTAACTATTTCAAGACATATATCTTATGAGTTTAAAATGCCTCAAAGAAAGAAGACATCTTTTCTGATAGCACTTGTAGAAAAGTCCTCCTGTTGGGTCAGATTAGCCAGGACTGGATCACATGACCATTTTAGACCCAATCATTCTGGCCTGGGGCAAGAGTTTCTTTCATCAGCAAGGACTACTTGTGCACCCTCCTGAGTCATATGAAATGGGTTATCAATAGGAAAGCGGGATTCTATTGTCAGAAGAAAGAGATAGGTCCCTGTGCCAGACAGGAATGCACATATTAGACTTGGGATAAAATAGGAGCTTACTTTTAGGACTAATGCAAAAACCCAATACCATATCTGATACACAAAATAGAGAGGACTTACCAAGGTGAATGTGTCAGCTGAGCTATTGAATGAAATCCTAAATCTCTTGGACTAAGAACAGATTGGCCAAAGAATCTTGGGTGTGGTGAAGTCTCCTAATTGAAGTCAGGTAACCTCATCTATGAAAGAAGATACTATCAGAGCAGGGATAACCCATTTGCACCTTTAATCCTGAGAGTCTATGATTCTACTACAACATAGTATAGAATTAGTGCTTTCATTAGCAAAATGGTCCTGGCACATAAACTCACACAGGTAAAACATTGCTATTGATTTTCAAATTAGAGAAAGACATCACTCTTAGGTGTCTCTAAATATAAATTTACTAATATCAAATTGTTTGGATTTTTTTTTTAATTTAATTCTTTTTTTATATATATATATATTTTTTTTTTTTACCATTTTTTATTGATGTCTTAATAGTTTATAACACTGTGGGGTTTTAGTTGTACATTTTTGTTTGTCTGTCACCTTGTGGATGTAACCCTTCACCCCTTGTGCCCCCCCCACCCCCTTCCCCTTGGTAACCACCAATCAGTTCTCTCTGTCCATGTGTTCACTTATATTCCATATATGAGTGAGTTCATGCAGTGTCTGTCCTTCTCTCTCTGGCTTATTTCACTTAACATAATACCCTCTAGGTCCTTCCATGTTGTTGCAAATGGGACAATTGTGTCTTTTCTTATGGCTGAGTAGTATTCCATTGTATGTATATACCACATCTTCTTTAACCAATCATCAGTCGAGGGACACTTGGGTTGCTTCCACTTCTTGGCTATAGTGAATAATGCTGCAATGAACATAGGGGTGAATACGCCTCTTGTGATGGTTGATTTCATGTCTATTGGGTAGATGCCCAAGAGTGGGATTGCTGGATCATACAGTATTTCTATTTTTAATTTTTTGAGGACTCTTCATACTGTTTTCCATAGAGGCTGCACCAGTTTGCATTCCCACCAGCAGTGAATGAGGGTCCCCGTTTCTCCACAACCTCTCCAGCATTTGTTGTTATTTGTCTTTGTGATTATAGCCATTCTAACCGGTATAAGGTGATATCTCAGTGTAGTTTTGATTTGCATTTCCCTGATGATTAGTGATGTTGAACATCTTTTCATGTGTCTATTGGCCATCTGTAGCTCTTCCTTGGAAAAATGTCTGTTCATATCCTCTGCCCATTTTTTGATCGGGTTGTTTGTTTTTTTGTTGCTCAGTTGTATGAGATCTTTATATATTACTGAGATTAATCCCTTGTTGGACAAACAATTTGCAAATATTTTCTCCCAGCTGGTGGGTTGTTTATTCATTTTGATCCTGGTTTCATTTGCCTTGTAGAAGCTCTTTAGTCTGATGAGGTCCCACTTGTTTATTTTTTCTTTTGTTTCCCTTGTCTGGGTAGACATGGAATCTGAAAGGATCCCTTTATGTCCAATCTCAGTTAGTGTACTGCCTATATTTTCTTCCAGGAGTTTTATAGTTTCAGGTCTCACTTTCAGGTCTTTGATCCATTTTGAATTGATTTTTGTATATGGCAATAGGAGATGGTCTACTTTCATTCTTTTGCATGTTGCTGTCCAATTTTCCCAGCACCATTTATTGAAGAGACTTCCCTCTCTCCATTGTATGTTCTTTGCTCCTTTGTCGAAGATTAGCTGTCCATAGGTGTGTGGTTTTATTTCTGGGCTTTCAATTCTGTTCCATTGATCTGTGTGTCTATTCTTGTACCAGTACCATGCTGTTTTGATTACTGTAGCTTTATAGTATATTTTGAAATCAGGGATTGTGATGCCTCCAGCTTTGTTCTTTTTTTTCAGAATTGCTTTAGCTATTCGGGCTCTTTTGTTGCCCCATACGAATTTCAGTAGTTTTTGTTCTATTACCGTGAAGAAAGACATTGGGATTCTGATTGGGATTGCATTGAATCTGTAGATTGCTTTAGGTAGAATGGACATTTTAACTATATTTATTCTTCCAATCCATGTGCATGGAATATTTTTCCATTTCTTTATGTCCTCCTCAATTTCTTTCAATAGTGTCTTATAGTTTTCATTGTATAGGTCTTTGACCTCCTTGGTTAAATTTATTCCCAGATATTTTATTCTCTTTGTTGCAATTGTAAATGGGATTGTCTTTTTGAGTTCTCTTTCTGTTGTTTCATTGTTAGTGTATAGAAATGCAATTGATTTTTGTAAGTTGATTTTATACCCTGCCACTTTACCATAGTTGTTGATTGTTTCTAGTAGTTTTCCGATGGAATTTTTTGGGTTTTCTATGTATAAGATCATGTCATCTGCAAATAGTGAGAGTTTCACTTCTTCATTGCCTATTTGGAGTCCTTTTATTCCTTTTTCTTGCCTAATTGCTCTGGCCAGAACTTCCAGTACTATGTTGAATAAGAGCGGTGAGAGTGGGCACCCTTGTCTTGTTCCTGTCCTCAAAGGAATGGCTTTCAGTTTTTCCCCGTTGAGTAGGATGTTTGCTGTAGGTTTGTCATATATGGCCCTTATTATGTTGAGGTACTTTCCTTCTATACCCATTTTGTTGAGAGTTTTTATCATAAATGGATGCTGGATCTTGTCAAATGCCTTCTCTGCATCGATTGAGATGATCATGTGGTTTTTATTCTTCATTTTGTTAATGTGGTGTATCACGTTGATTGATTTGCAGATGTTGAACCATCCCTGTGTCCCTGGTATAAATCCCACTTGATCGTGGTGCATGATCTTTTTGATGTATTGCTGTATTCGGTTTGCGAATATTTTGTTGAGGATTTTTGCGTCTATGTTCATCAGTGACATTGGCCTGTAGTTTTCCTTCTTTGTATTGTCCTTGTCTGGCTTTGGTATCAGGATGATGTCGGCCTCATAGAATGTGTTGGGAAGTATTCCATCTTCCTCTATTTTTTGGAATAGTTTGAGAAGGATAGGTGCTAAATCTTCTTTGAACGTTTGATAAAATTCTCCAGGGAAGCCATCTGGTCCTGGGCTTTTATTTTTTGGGAGGTTTTTGATTACTGTTTCAATCTCTTTACTTGTGATTGGTCTGTTCAGATTCTCTATTTCTTCTTGATTCAGTTTTGGGAGGTTGTACGCTTCCAAGAATTTGTCCATTTCCTTTAGGTTGTCCAATTTGTTGGCGTAAAGTTTTTCATAGTATTCCCTAATAATCCCTTGTATTTCTGTGATGTCTGTTGTAATTTCTCCTCTTTCATTTCTAATTTTATTTATTTGAGTCTTCTCCCTTTTTTTCTTAGTGAGTCTGGCTAAGGGTTTGTCAATTTTATTTATCTTCTCCAAGAACCAGCTCTTTGTTTCATTGATCCTTTCTACTGTTTTTTTGGTTTCAATTTCATTTATTTCTGCTCTGATTTTTGCTATTTCCCTCCTTCTGCTGATTCGGGGCTTTGTCTGTTCTTCTTTTTCCAATTCTGTTAGGTGCAATTTAAGGTTATTTATTTGGGATTTTTCTTGTTTGTTAAGGTGAGCTTGTATTGCTATGAATTTCCCTCTCAGGACCGCTTTTGCTGCATCCCATATGAGTTGGTATGGTGTATTTTCCTTTTCATTTGTCTCCAGATAGCTTTTGATTTCTCCTTTAATTTCATTAATGACCCATTGGTTGTTCAGTAGCATGTTGTTTAGTCTCCACATCTTTGTCCCTTTCCTAGTTTTTTCCTTGCAGTTGATTTCTAGTTTCACAGCATTATGATCAGAAAAGATGCTTGTAATGATTTCAATCTTCTTAAATTTATAGAGGTTTGCCTTGTTTCCTAATATATGGTCTATCCTTGAGAATGTTCCCTGTGCACTTGAGAAGAATGTGTACTCTGCTTTTTTTGGGTGGAGTGCTCTGTATATATCTATTAAGTCCATTGCATCTAGTTTTTCGTTTAAGTCCATTATTTCCTTATTGACTTTTTGTCTGGATGATCTCTCTATTGATGTAAGGGGGGTGTTAAGATCCCCTACTATTATTGTGTTATTGTTAATATCTCCTTTAAGGTTTTTTAGCAGTTGTTTTATGTACTTTGGTGCTCCTGTGTTGGGTGCATAGATATTTATAAGTGTTATGTCTTCTTGGTGAAGTGTCCCTTTTGTCATTATATATTGCCCTTCTTTGTCTCTCATTACCTTTTTTATCTTGAAGTCTACTTTGTCTGATATAAGTATGGCTACTCCTGCTTTCTTTTGTTTGCCATTAGCTTGCAGTATTGTTTTCCATCCTTTTATTTTGAGTCTGTGTTTGTCTTTAGAGCTGAGATGTGTTTCCTGGAGGCAGCAGATTATTGGATCTTGGTTTTTAATCCATCCCTCCACTCTGTGTCTTTTGATTGGAGAATTCAATCCATTTACATTTAGAGTGATTATTGATATATGAGGGTTTAATGTTGCTATTTTATTGTTCATCTTCTGGTTCTTTTGCATTTCCTTCGTTTCTTGTCCCTTGTGTTTCGGACTGCAAATTCAATTTGGTATTTCTGCATGCTCATTCTCTTGGTTTTCTCTTTATTTGTCATGTGTGGTTCTCTTCTGGTTATTTGTTTAGTGGTTACCGTGAGGTTTATATAAGTGATCTCCTGGATAAGAAAGTACGTTTTTGGATGCCTCCTTTTTCCTGAGGCTGGGTCGATTCAATCCCTTACCTCTTCCCCTCCTTATTTGTTGTCTCTTTATTCCAGATTGTGTCATGAATGTGTGTTTCCAATGATGAGCTTGAATTAATTTTTGATGTTATCCAACTGTAGTTTGTTCTGGTTTAGTCTCCTTGCTTTTCTCCTTGCTGAAATCTTTGTATCCCCTTTCTCATTTGTTTTTTTTTCAGGCCTAAGGGCCTTCTTGAGCATTTCTTGTAGTGGGGGTCTTGTGGTGACGAACTCTCTTAGCTTTTGTTTATCAGGGAGAGTTATTATTTCTCCATCGTATTTGAAGGATATTTTTGCTGGATAAAGTATTCTCGGCTGAAGGTTTTTGTCTTTCATGATTTTGAATATATCATTCCAGTCTCTCCTAGCCTGTAGAGTTTCTGTCGAGAAATCAGCTGAGAGCCTGATGGGGTTTCCTTTGTGTGTTATTTTGTTTTTTTTGTTTAGCTGCCTTCAATATTATTTCCTTGTCATGGTTATTTTTCAAGTTTGCTACTATGTGGCGAGATGATTTTTTATTCCTGTTTATATATTTAGGTGATCTATTGATTTCATTCACTGTTATTTCCCTCTCATTCCCTAGGTTGGGGAAGTTCTCAGCTATTATTTCTTTGAACAAACTCTCTGCTCCTTTTTCTCTTTCTTCTCCTTCTGGAATACCTATTATCCTTATGTTGCTTTTCCTCATTGAGTCTGATATTTCTCGAAGAATTTCTTCATTTCTTTTTAGTCTTAGCTCTCTCTCCCCCTCTATCTGGAGCATTTCTGCGTGGCTATCCTCAATAGTGCTAATTTGTTCCTCCATATTGTCAGTTCTGCTCTTTAAAGACTCCATTTTTTCCACTATCTCGTTGATTTTGTTTTTCATCTCCAATAATTCTGATGGGTTTTTCTTTATGGTTTCAATCTCTTTTGTGACAAAATCCCTGAATTCGTTGATTTGTTTCTGTGTGTTCTCTTGTATTTCGTTGAGTTTGTTTATGATAGCTATTTTGAATTCTCTCTCATTCAGGTTATCAAATTCTGTGCCTTCAGGGTTGGTTTCTGGGTGTTTGTCATTTTCCTTTTGGTCTGTAGCCATGACAAATTGTTGCAAGGATCCAACGGGGACAGCTTTATTTTTTCCCCTCATGATAAAGTTGGTCCTGCAGTTTCCCCCTGCTGCCACTGGATGGAGATCACGAACAGTTTGCTCTGAGGCGGCTGCAGCCCCTGGAGGGATTATGCTGAAATGCCGGGTGTGTGGGGGGAGGGGTCCTCTCTTTCTCCTGCTTAACCCAGGGGTTTCCTTTCTGGCTCTCTTAGGGTGTTTGCTACACCCCCTAAACAGTCCGTCGTCGCTTCCCAGTGGGGATCTCACGACAGTCTGTGAGAGCACCTGGATGGCGATAGTTTTCCCCGCTGTGGGCCGCCCCTCCCCCCTCTGTCTGCGAACCGCGCTGTCTTTGCCGATCGATGGGGGAGGGGGAGTACAACTTCTTCCCTCTCCTCCCATCCTTTTGGGCTTCCTGTGCCTCCACTGTCCAATGTATGGCAGCAGGGGTTTCTTAGAAGTCCTTCGTAGTGTTTGATTGAGCTCTGTTGGAATGCGAATGATGTTTTCCTTGTGTCGCAGGGGGCAGAGATTCAAAGAGGGAATCTCACTCCGCCATGATGCTCAAATTGTTTGGATTTTTAAAAATCATTTTCAACATTAAAATGAGATAGAAATCTTGGCCTTCTTGGGAATGGGATTAATAATTGTATTCCATCTTATTCAACCAACAGGACTTTCTGATCAAATCTTGTTTGTTTCTTTAAAAGCTGCAAGAAGTTAGTAGTGACTGTCTGATGTGTTCTTGGTACAAAGGATTTTGAGACTGTGTTTGGACTAAGCTGGAAAGAGTGACTTTTTGTTCTAATATTAGCTCTTGTGGGTATTATCATGACTTACGTTCTGAACCAAGAGGGGATAACTACATCTGGCTCTGGTTTCAGTTGGTTTCTTGGCCTTGGGTAAATCGTATAGAGTCACCTAAGTTTCTATTTCTACATAGGAAAAGGCTTGTAACACTCACATATCCCACAGAGATTGGCTAATGATTAAACAATGTGTTGTTTAGGGATATATACATACATTATAAAACTATTTTTTTTAAATCAAGGAGAAAATAAAATTTAGGATAGTGATCGTCTTTAGGGAGAAGGGGAGTCAGGATAATGACAGAGGGGAGGATCTTGCAGTTAGATGCAAAAGTATTAATAATTACATAGTTCTTAAGTTGGGTGGAGGTCTCATAAGTGTTTATTTCCCTCATAAGTTATTACCCTTCATAACTTATATAAGTATTATATATACCTTTTGAATGTATCAAATATTGCACAATAAAACATAAAATAATAATGAAATAAATTCCTTTAGGAAAACACTCTAGTGCCTTGAATAAAGGGCATTCAGAAGAGCAAAATGATTCAGTTCAATTCTCCAACCCTATATATCTGTCTTCCAAATTAGGCTCTTTTCTAGTTTAACACATACTGAAGAGGTTGCACAGGGTATTGTGGGAGATGGTTGACACAAGCCTACTCTGACTTTCTAGTGGACCCTTCATTTATTTAAAACATAAGATGTATATAGCCACAACTACAGGGATATAGAAGCCACGGCAAGCACAGGATTCCTACACTTACAGTTTCTGCTTTCTTACCATTCCATTGTGTCTTCTTGGACTTGACTCCCCACCACCCCACTAAGTAGCTCACATCAAGATCACAAACAACTTCCATCTTGCCAAGTCCAGTGGTTAGTTCTCTGATCTCATCCTATTTGACCTCTCAGCAGCTCTTACCCCAGGTGAACTCTTCTTTCTGAAACACTTCATTCTCAGAGTTTTTCTTCTCTCTCAACTGTTGCTATTTCTGAGTGTCTTTTGCTGGCCTGGCTTCTTCTTTACTTGATTTCTAAAAGTTGAATGACTTAGACTTTGTCCTCAGTTCTCTTCTTTTTCTACAGTCTTTCACTAAGTGATCTTAAAATGTGCTGGTTAATCCCACATATCTATCTCCAGCTGGGGCCTCTCCCCTCAGCTCCAGATTTGTGTATCCAATGGCTAGACTAACATATTCATTCAGGTATTGAACAACCTCTAAAAGTCTGCTCATCCATCAGATTTTCCCCTCTCAAAAAATGCTACATCCATCATGCTAGTATCTCAGACTGCAAACATCTTTGATTCCTCGCTTTCCTTCACACCCCACAACCCATCCTTTATCAAGTACTGTCAACTCTGTCTCCAAAATACATCCCAAACATGATGATTTCTCATCAATTCCACTGAAATAATGGTGGTCCAACCTTCCACGATTTCTCACTTGGACCCTGCCTGCCCCACACAGCAGCCAGAGTTAACTTTTTAAAGCATGCATCTCATTATACCATTCAACTGCATAAATCTCTCAGCTGGCTTCCCATTGGAATTACAATAAATTTCAAGTGCCTTGCCATGGCCCAAAAGCCCTCCCTGCCAGCTCTGAGACCTTATCTCCTACCACTCTTCCTCTCTCTCCCTAGTCTCCAACCACACTAGCCTTTTCTATACCTGGTAAATGCACAAAGCTCTAACCCTTCTTGGGATTTGTGCATTTGCTGTTCTCTTTGCTTGGAATGTCTCCCCTCCCCCACCCCATCCCATACTGTCACGTGGTTTCTTCTTTGCTTTTTCAAGTCTAACCTCAAATGCCAACTCTTCAGAGAGAACTTCTCTGAGGAGCCCAGGTAAAGTAGAACTTTCTCTCTCCCCCACCACAAGTCACTTTCTATCTCATTGTGCTGTTTAATTTTCTTCACAGCACTTAAAATTATTTGAAGTGATCTTATTTATTTGTTTCTTCGTGTGCTTAGTTTCTATGTGTCTCCTTATTAGAATGTCAACTACATGAGGGCAAAGTCTCTGACTGTCTTATTTTTTGCCTTACCCCCTAGAGCTTGAGTAATGCCTAGCATATAATAGGTGATCAATAAATACTATTGAATGAATTGTTGATTGTTGAATGAATAAATGAGTAAATAGCTTTAAGTCACATAGACTGTGTCTGCGACCCAGACCCAGATTATATTATATATTATATAACTCGATGAAATAGTCTCAGAGTGTGATGATTTAATAAACACAAGGTTCATGCATCATTTTCTTTCACCTAGTACAGGTAGGTTACACCAGAGTTCTAGTAGTCTTGGTCCTTCATTTTTGCATGCTCTTCAATCTCACTTTGATGAGTTCTCCTACATGACATTAAACCTAAACAAAAAGACAAGAAGAAATTCTGCTTCCAGCCAGATTTATCCTCTGTCTAAAAGAAAAAAGAAAAAAAAAAAAAAGAAAAAGAAAAAGGGAAAGGAAAGGAAGAAAAGAAGAAAGAAAGCATAAGTGAAAGAAAAACAGATGAACAGAATATATTAAAAACAGTTTTCAGTTTTCAAGATGCTGGACATCAGCCATTGAAAGTTGATGATCCCTGAGAGACAGGAAACAAAAAAGGTCAGCCCTGTGACAGCCCAAGTTTACTGCCCTGAGAGTTTCTAGGCTGTAGCACAGGGAGGCAGAATCTGGCAGACTCCCTCAGTTGAGAAGATGAGTCTGAGAGTCTCGGGAGACCAAGGCAGCAGGAGTTCTTAGGTCAGAGTAGTGGAGAGGAGAGCACTGTGTAGAAAGAAAACCCCGGAGATCTCCTGAATGCTTCCCTCCAGTATTCAGCGAGTACTGATCAGAGTAGGAACCTGATAACAGACCTTCAAAATATATGAAGCAAACTTGGGGCTGGCCCTGTAGTGGTTAAGTTTACGTGTTCTGCTTTGGTGGCCCGGGGTACCTGGGTTCAGATTCCAGGAGTGGATCAATACACCACTCATCAAGCCATGCTGTGGTGGAGTCCCACATACAAAACAGAGGAAGATTGGCACAGATGTTAACTCAGGGACAATCTTCCTCACCAAAATCTACCTACCTATCTATCTATCTATCTATCTATCTATCTATCTATCTATCTATCTATAGATATAGATATTAAGCAAACCTGATAGAACTGCAAGAAGAAATAGGCAAATCTGCAATTTTAGTCAGAGATTTCAATATTCTTCTTTAAATAATTGAAAGATTCTTCAATAATTGAAATAATTAAAATCAATAAGGATATAGAATATTTGAGTAATAGTTTCAGGCCAATCAAGTTGGCCTGAAAATTATAGAAGACATCACCCAACAACAGTGCAATACACGTTATTTTAAAGTTTACATACACGTTATTTTAAAGTTTACATATACGTTTGCCAAGATAGACCATATTCTGGGCCCAAACCACATCTTAATAAGTTTAAAATTATTAGAATTATGCAGTGTATGTTCTCTGACCACAATTAAATTAGAGATCAATAACAGAAAGAGTTCTAGAAAAATGCTCAAACATTTGGTAACTAAATAACACACCTCTAAATAACACATGGATAAATTTAAAAAATCAGGAGCAAATAGAAAATATTTGAACTGAATAAAGACGTTAATATCAGAATTTGCTAATGCAGTGTGTGTGTGTATACATACGTATATGTGTATATATATATGTATGTATACACACACACAAATCAATGACGTCTTCTTGCATCTTAAGAAAGTAGAGAAAGAAGAGCAAATGATATCTGAAGTAAGAGAAGGAAGAAAATAAATGATATAGAAAGATCAAAATGGAAACTGATGAAACAGAAAACAGCAAAACAAGAGAAAATCAATGAAGCAAAAAGCTGGTTCTTCAAGATCAATAAAGCTGGGAAAACTCCTGCCGGACTGATCAGGAAGAAAGAGGGAAGACAGGAATGACCAATATTTTGGAATGAGAAAGGTGATAGCATTATGGATTTTATTGATAGGAAAAGAATAAGAGAATATTATCAATAGCATTGTGTCTATAAGTTTTACAACTTAGATTTAATATACAAATTCCTTGAAAGTCACAAACTACCAAAGCTTACTCCAAAACAAATAGACAGTTTGAATAGCCTTTTATTTATTGAAGAAATTGAATTCGTAGTTAAAAACTTATCTAAAAAGAAAACTCTAGGCCATGATGGTTTCATTGGTGAATCCTTCCAAACATTTAAAGAAAGTATAACACCCACTCTACCTAAACTCTTCCAGATAATTGAAGAGGAGGGAGCACTTTTCAACTCATTCTGTAAGGGCAACATTACCCTGAGATCAAAAGTAGACAAAAACACTACAAGAAAAAATTTTACAGATGCATATCCCTCATGAACATAAATGTGAAAATTCTAAAGGAAATTTTAGAAATTAAATGTACTAATACATAAAAACGATAATACATCAGAACCAAGTGAGACTTAATCCCAGAAATGCAAGTTTGGTTTCATATTAAAAAAATCAATTAATGTAAATTACCGTACTAATAAACTTAAAAAAAAACCCATGGGATCATCTGAATAGATGTAGAAAAAACATTTGACATGTTAGTTACAGCCGTTGCGTAGTAATAATGACAGAAATTGTGTGATATTGTCAATGTAATATACACTTGGCAGAACAGTGTGTGTGTGGTGTGTGCACGTGCACAAATTTTTTTTCTGGAACCATTCGAGAGTAAGATGCATATATCATGGTCCTTTATCTTCAAATATTTCAGAGTATATTTCCTAAGAATAGAGGCATTCTCCTTCAGAACTACAGTACTATTACCAACTTCGGTAAATTTAACATCGATATAATACTTTTACCTAATATACCATCCATATTCCAGTTTTGTCACTTGACCCAATAATGCCCTTTATAGCATTTTTTCCCATTCAGAACAGGATCCCAAATACAGTCAGGAATTTAGTTGCCATGTTTCTTTAGTCTTCTTTTATATGGAACATTTTCACACCGTTTCTTGGTCTTGCATGATACTGACACTTGAAAAAACACAGCTTTCCCTCCCCTTTTCTGAATGGAATAGCCTCACTTGGAGCTGGCTGCTATTTCCTCATGACTTGACTCGGGTTATTCTTTCTTCTTGGACGGTCTTGCATCCTTTTCTGTGTATCACAAATGCAGGGACATGATGTACGTCTGTCCCTCAGCATTGAGGTTAATTCTGATCACTCTCAAGGTGTTGCATTTCTCCAATATATAATTGCTGCTTTTCACTCTTTACAACTAATAAGCAGTCTGTGGGGACACACTTTAAGACCAACCACGTGAATATCTTATTCCTTGTCAAAATTTCTCCCCAGATTTAGTATCCACTGATGATTCTTGTCTGATGCAATCTTTATTATGAAGTCACAGAATGATTTTTTCCACTCCAGGATTCTTACATTTACCAATTGGCATTCTGCTTTCTATTGTAAGCAACGGCTTTCCTTTCCTTTGTTTATTTATATTGGTAAGAACTAATAAATTATTATTTTTCAATGGTTTATAATTCATTATTTTGATGGTCATTGTCTTCCCCCAGATCTGACTCTTCGATTTGGCCCCTGTGTCCTTGTGACGCATCTGATCTTTTTCATCCTCTGGCATAGCAACACGTTCCAGGCTCCTCCCGAACCTACGCCGCCCCGGCCCTGGAACCAGCCATTTCTCCAAGGATCCCTGGTTCCTTTTAATGGACAGTGGCACTAGGGATCAAAATCTGGGTTCTAGATGACAATCAATATATTTTAATATCTTTCCTATTAATTAATATAATTAACTATATCAATTAATATTATTATATATTATTTATTATTATATATTAATTAATTAATTATATTAATAATATAATTAATTATATTATTAATATAATTCCTATTAATTAATTCAGCACAAAAGGAGCTAGATTACCTGAGTGAAAGGTTACCATTTGCTATCTTCCCTCTATTCTTTGTTTTAATATTTTAAAATGCTTTAAGTTATTTCTGTTTATAAAATAATACATGTACATTGTAAAAAGGAATTTAAAATATTGAGACAGATATGAAGAAGCAAAACAACCAAACCAAAAAACACCCAAATTCACATCAACCAGCCATTACTTCCCATAAACATTTAGCTTATCTGTTTCATAACTGGGTGTTGTGCTGAAGACTTAGTGGGAATAATCTGCTGACTAGATAAAGTATGTATTTTTTTCTCCGCTTTAATAAGAAGGTCCATTTACCTGATTTTGGGGCAGGGGGGATGGGTACAGGAAGGGTGGGAATAATTTATCAATGAGGAATGTAAGGTATACCCCCATCCCTAGCCCTAGTTAAGCAGGGGTTTATGCTTCTAAGCTATGAACCTCTCCTGATACAAAATTATTGGAGAAAAAGACTAAATAAGCATTTTGTTTTCCAAGGTCTAAAAGGGTAGGTGACAGAACTTTGGGGGCTGTGAGGGGTGAAAGGAAGGTGGCATGATCTATCAGACAAATGGTTAACAGACTGCCAAGTTCCCCCAGAGATTGGCAGTCTTGGTCTGATGTTGAGGAGCCGTAGGTGATCAAAGAAGACACTGTGACACAACGTGTTACGGATGGGGAGATGGCAGGTGCCACTGTGCCGCATTGACCGCTAGTCCTGCTGTACTGGTTTTCTGGTCATCATGTGCTAAGGACTCTTCTTGTTTCTGAACTTTAGAGACATCACTAGTGGGTCATCTGGTCACTCTCGTGAGGAGACCCTTAATGGCTTTTACACAACTTACAGAAATCTTTCTTTATGATATTTGATAATGTCTTTTACTAAAATAGAATAAAATAAATATAAATATAATATAAATATAATTTAACTCCATAATAAAACCACAATTTTTCAGTGTTTATTACCTATCAGTCACTGTGCACTATATTAAGGATTCAAATATGGAAAAAGTCTCTATCTTTTAGTGTTTCAATAGCATCATTGGCCTCACAAGTTTGGTACAAAGTATGTTTGAAATATAGGGTAAACTGCATCCAAGTCAAAGATGACAGGAGACACAAATTGGGGTGACTCAACAGTTCCTGGTTCCCATACTGGCTGAGCTTGGTCTATCCGCCATCTTATCTAGCCATGTTATCTTTGCCTGGAATTTGAAATGTGAGCATGGATGGAAAGCTCTTAGTGATAAGTCACCTTGGGGTGGGACCCTGGAGAGAAGATCCAAAAGCTCTTACTAAAGAGGACCTTGGAGCTGTCCTGATTTCTTTTCTCCCCAGCGCTGAGTTGTTCAGCTCTTCCTGAGATTTCTGGGAAGCATGCAGGATCCTTCCAATCAATCTTCTGTTTCCATTCCTTAGCCACAATCCATTTCTGTCCTTTGCAATCTATGAAATTTACCAGGTACTGGAGGTTACAGAATAGAGGCAGTATTTGAGCTGAAACTTAAAGGATAAACATGAATTTTCTAGATAGACATCTAAGCAGAGAATATAGATTTTTGATCTGCATGCTGGCTATTTGTAAGAAACTGGATTAGTTTCTTCCAGAATAGTCACCTGGAATCTGACTGGTCAGGGTAAACAACAGGGACAAAAATGATTGCAAATAAACATTTGAAGAATCTGAGAGAGACTGTATTGAAAGCATGTCTCTTTTCTTCAGTAATCCATGTACTCCAAGTTTTTGAGCAGATGCAGAATAGAGATGTATGTTCTTGGTGTTATCAGTTTAATATTAGTTATTTTATGGCATGAGAAGTTTATATACACAAATTATATGATTTAAGAAATTTATATTTTACATATAAAAATGGAGAAATTTAAATCATTGAACCAGAATATTCAAAATTGATCATTTATTTATAAACATGATGTGGAAATGCAATGGAATCCAATAGTTTATTAAATGTAGCCATTATAGAATGCTTAGGTAAAAATTTTGACTCTAGTAAGCTTATGACATGGATGATTAAATTAAGGTCTCATTTGTTTGTTACAGAGATTAGGTAAGCAGGTAACCAGATCAATCAGTTGATTTATTTGCCTTAATCAAATAAGAAGTCAATTAAGTTGAAGAGAAAAAAGTCAATCATATAGATAAAAATAAAATAAAATCAGTGTTGGATTAAAGAAAGATTCCTTTCTGAGAGCAATTGGGTTGGCATAGCTAGAAAGAGTTGAAGGTAAAAAGGTGAAAAGTTTTGATCTCAAAACTTCCTGGCCAAATCCTTTTGGATTGGTCATTTCTACCTGGAAGGCAACTGGGTATTTTTGCAGGGGCCTCTGGGGATCAGGAAGTAGAAAGGGCCAGGGTAGTGGAAAGTAAACAGCAATTGTTGTGTTTTCCCAGGGACATAATGTAGCACGCTCAGACTTATTCTCCCTAGGAGTATAACATCATGGCAGGAATTTGCCAAGCTAATCTAATTTTGCCACGTAATTCACAGATTTAAACATATCTCCTCTCTTCAGACCCTCCAAAGAAACCTAAAGGATTTACAGCTTTTTCTGTCTGAGAGATTTGGAGTATTTTCTGACCTAAATTCCTAGTCTATTGGAGATTACTTTGACAATTTCTTAAACTTAGGATTTGTGTGTTTAAAAGCCCACAGGACTTCAAGGTGCTAGCAAATTCTCAGGAGCCTCTTAACTGTGGAGTGGCCAAGTGCTTTGCTAACAGAGCCAGCAGCTGTACAAATCTGACATTAGAATCTTGTCATAGAAGCACAGTAAAGGATCAGGTGAAATTAAGTGAGACATCAGCTATATACACGCAAATACATTACACTGATGGAATCAACAAAAGCATTTTGTCTTTAAATATTTAAAATTTTGCCTGTGTCGACATAAACCAAAGGAGTCTGTCAACATGGCTTGTCTTCAGAACTCCAGTAAATAAATAAAGCCCAGATTAGTGAGATAGGTAACAAAAGATTTGGATATCATTTTATTGCTCTTAAAATATTTACTTAGGAAGTCAAAAATCAATAATATATGCAGATGGTTGGAAAAATCAAAAAGTACCGATAAGCTTAAAATGAAAAATAAGTCCCTGACCAACCTTCATTTCTTGCTACTCAAATATAATCTTTTGATTTTTTTAGCTGTTTCTTCTATTAAGTCCATATTTCTAAATGAAAAACTTATACTATTTCTTCAAGTTATTAATTTTAGACAACCTGTTATGACAAATGTTACACCACCTTATCCCTCCTTCTACCCATCTCTTGTTATATGCTACTATTTTTAAGTACATCATTACTTAGTGTAAAATCACTATAACCTTGTAAATACTGTTTGCTGTAGAGCTAAAGCATATGCTATGATACATTTCCCCTCTCTGCAGCATTTTTTTTACCCTGTCAAATTTTTTCCCTTGTAGCACTTGCTATCCACATATCCCCCCACCCTGCTCTCAACCAAAATGATCTGTTATATTAAAGTGAACTACTGAATATAGTTTTTTCCAGAAGACATCCGATTGAGGTCTCTCTGTTCTCTCACGCCAACCTGGGCTGCACGGCCAGTTACCTGGGAGTCCTCTTTGTTGCTTTATTGGATTGCTTGAATTTTTTCTCACATGTCATATTTCCTTCTTTTTCATTTTACTCCCTAATTTTGCTGAAGTCCATTCTTCAGTGGTTCCTTTTGAAAGAGGGCATGGAAGGTAAGTTATATTATCTTCTGCATATCCGAATATGTCTTTATTCTACGCTCATCTTTGCATGATAATTTGAGACTGAAAATTATTTTGCTTCGTCATTTTGAAGATGTTGCTCCACTGTCTTTTAACTGACAATGCTATTTCTTGAGAAGTGAATGCCATTCTTAACCCCAATCTTTTTTATGTGACCTAAAGTTTTTATAGTGGAAGCATTTAGTATCTTCTCTATTCCTGATGCATTGTTGTGGGTCTTTTGCCATTTAATGTGCCACGCATTTGGTGGTCTCTTTCAATCTGGAAACTCATATCCTTTCATTGTAGGAAATATTCTCCTATTCTTTATTTCTCTTCCACAATTTCCTCTGATCTTTCTGGAATTCATCTCTGTTGGATGTAGGACTTTCTAGCTCGATCTCTATGCTCTGTTTTTTTTCTTATGTTTTCCTATCTTTTTACTTTAACTTTCTGAGAGTTTTCAATGACTTTATCTTCCACTTCCTGTATTTTGATAATAATGTGTTTAATTTCCAATATTCTTTGTCTTTGTTTTTTTTTCATATAATTCTTTTCTTGTTTTATGCATGCACTGTTTTCTTATCTTTTTGAGGATTCTAATTACAGGTTTTGATTTCTTTTTTAAAGTTCTCTTTTGTTCCCTGCATATTCTGTTTTCCTTATACAATTTTTAAATTATTTTTATTTTATTGAGGTCATAATAGTTTATAACGTGAAATTTCAGTTGTAGATTATTATTTGTCAGTCACCACATATATGTGCCCCTTCACCCCTTGTGCCCACCCCCCAACCCCTTTCCCCGCTAGTAACCACTAATCTATTCTCTGTCCATGTTTTCGCTTATCTTCCACATATGAGTGAAATCATACAGTATTTGTCTGGCTTATTTTGCTTAACATAGTACCCTCAAGTTCCACCCATGTTGTTGCAAATGGGACATTTTGTCTTTTTTTATGGCTGAGTACTTTATATGATTTTTTAAAATGTCTGTTTTTAATTTGTTTTTTTTTTAATTTTGGAGATGTCTTAACTGTCTGGTAGTCTATTAGTGTCCATTCATATTTAAGAGTGAGGCATTACAAAATCTGATTTGAAGGTTCTAAACATGTAGGCCTTACCTTTTGGCAGGTTTTATTTTGTTAGGTTTGAGCAGAGATCCAGACATTTTACTGAGGGACCACAAAGTGCCAGTTCTCTGAGTACACGGTTTCTCTCATAGAAAACTCCCATCTCTTTCGTGGGACCGGATATTCAAGTTGCCAGAGTTCTGTACAAAGATATAATGGCAAGGGGTGTTGGGTGATCCACATACAGCCTGTCAATTAATTTCCTAATATCACTCTCATATCCCATCCCTGCTTCTGGCTGTCTGTGAGACCTGAGCGCCTCTCATTCAAATTCTGTAACAAAGGAATCGTTAGTCCCCTGACTGGGGATTGTTGTGGGTGACTGTGTGGGAATGAAAGATTTCTGGAATTCTGCTTGCGAGCGGTCAGGGGAGATTGACCACTCCACTTATTGACTTCAACCCGCGTCTTCTTTTATAGCTCCTCACCTTATCCTCTCCCTTATTTATGGCAGCTGATTTCAAGTCCTTCCAGATATTGTCAGTTTCTGCCCACTCTTTAGACTTTGACTTTTTCCAACCAGATCATCGGTTTTGATTTCTCCATTCACTTTTGCCTTCCAAAATTTTATTGAATTCTGTCATCTACTAACATTACTTCTTCCATTCTGGTGATTTTGACCAGTTTATTCCCTTATCCTAGTGGGATTTGGGGAGGGAGAAGAGATAAACATGGGTGCTGAACCTCATGTCTTTAACTGAAATCTCACGCTTTTTGTTTTCCATTTAGGAAATTACTTCCCACCCTTTCCACCTGCCCCGATTTCATGTGGCTCTATTGGGATCACCAATCATAAGAGGCCTTCTCCTGACCACAGAGGTGAGCATGTAACTCAGGGCTCGTTACTTATAGATTCTATACTTTTGCAATGTAATTTTTTCAGGTGTAGATGTGACCTAGGAAGAGATAATCAGATGACTTGGTGCTGGAGGAAACATAGCCTTTCTTCTAAAGATCATAGAAACTTCATCTGGATGCAATTTTGGAACTGCCAGTGGTCACATATGTCCACATGGAGAAAACCTGTCTGAGTTAAGTGAAAATAATGTCAAGCTGAAATGAGAGATTAATGGAGAATTAGTGTGGCAAAAATAGTGTTTGAATTCTGTGACCCAGTCACGCCTAAGCTTGCTTCACCTCTGAAACTTTAGAGAGATGAGCAAATAATGAGACAGTTCTCTTCAACTTAGACAAGATTGAAATTGGTTTCCATTCCTCATAATCTAGTGTATCTTAACTAATGCAATGCTGTTCTATGGGGCATATTTAGGATTTTGGTAGTAATAACTTACCTTTTTCTGAATGGAAATAAAATATTTTAAAACAAAATAAGTTATTGAAACTCTTATATTTACACAAAACAAACATGATTCAAACTGGTCTAAGCAAATCATCACTTTCATAGAAATGAAAAGTTAAGGGATCGATCAGGCATGACTGGATCTAGGTGTTCAAAAAAATGTCTTTAGAATCTGTCTCTCTTGCTCTCTGTGCTCTGTTCTCCTCTGTGGCTGCATCCCCTTAGACAATCTCTTCCTGTGTAGTGGTAAGACTCTATTAACTCCAATCTTAAATCCTATCCATCTAGAAAACCCTGAAAGAAAGAGGACCCTATTTCCAGATTGACTCAGCCCAGATCATGTACCTATCCCTGGACCAATTGCTGTGACTGAGATGAGGGGTGCTGGTGGAGCTAGCCCTGCCCAAACCACATGGACGCAGTCAGACATGATTTTGAATGGAGTTAGAAAAAAGCACCAGCCAAATCTGGCATAAGAGGTTTATACATGGAAAAAAAACCTAATAAGGATGAACTGACAAATGACCTTATAGAAAGGCTATTAAGAAAGTGATGATAAAGTAGTAGAAACAGCAGAGTAACAGAAAAAAAAGAAAAAAGGAGTTGTAAAAGAATGAAAGTAGACCATTTTCTATCGCTATACACAAAAATTAACTCAAAATGGATCAGAGACCTGAAACTATAAAACTCCTGGAAGATAATATAGGCAGTACCCTATTTGACATCAGTCATAAAGGGATCTTTTCAGGTTCCATGTCTACTTGGACAAGGGAAACAAAAGAAAAAATAAACAAGTGGGACTTCATCAGACTACAGAGCTTCTACAAGGCAAATGAATCCAGGATCAAAATGAATAGACAACCCACTAGCTGGGAGAAAATATTTTCAAGTCATATATCCGACAAGGGGTTAATTTCCATAATATATAAAGAACTCACACAACGGAACAACAGAAAAACAAGCAACCCAATCAAAAAATGGGCCGAGGATATGAACAGACATTTTTCCAAGGAAGATATACAGAAGGCCAACAGGCACAAGAAAAGATGTTCAACGTTACTAATCATCAGGGAAATGCAAATCAAAACTACACTAAGATATCACCTTATACCCATTAGATTGGCCATAATCACCAAGACAAAAAATAACAAATGTTGGAGGTTCTGGAGAAACGGGGTCCCTAATCCACTGCTGGTGGGAATGAAAACTGGTGCAACCTCTATGGAAAATTGTATGGAGATTCCTCAAAAAGTTAAAAATAGAAATATCTTGTGATCCAGCTATCCCACTATTGGGTATGTATCCAACAAACCTGAAATCAACAATCCCAAAAGGCTCATGCACCCCTATGTTTACTGCAGCATTATTCACTATAGCCCAGAAGTGGAAGCAACCCAAGTGTCCCATGACAGATTAGTGGATAAAGAAGATGTGGTGTGTGTATATATATATATAATGGAATACTACTCAGCCATAAAAAAAGACAAAATTCTCCCATTCACAACAATGTGGGTGGACCTGGAGAGTATTATGTTAAGTGAGATAAGCCAGAGAGAGAAAGATAACCTCATATGTGGAATATAAACTAACACATGGTCAGAGAGAACTGTTTGGTGGTTACCAGGGGAGGAGGGTTGGGCACTAGGGGTGAAGGGAAGCATTTATAGGGTGATTGACAAACAATAATGTACAACTAAAACTTCACAATGTTATAAGCTATTAAGACATCAATAAAAAAAAAGAAAGAAAAAGGGAGAAAGCAGAAACGCTGAGCTGAGGCAACTCCCATGATGAAGTTATAAAAAAAGCAAAAAGAATTTTATGTAGAGAATAAAGATAGGCCATCTTTGCTTGGACACTTGTTTAGACCATATATTGAATATAGACAATGTTTTGATTGAGGTTAATTTCTTCTATAAGATACTTCTCTCATCTACCCAGAAATGGATACTGAAGGAAATTTATAATTATATTTGCTGATCTGTCTAAGTGGCATACATTTGAATGATGGCCAACTGGGGAAATTGTGAACTAAATCACAATTTATTTGTAATAGAGAAGGGAAATATATCCATTTAAAGAAAGGGGTGAATATTTTCAGTGCTCTGGAAATAGAGTTCTAATTAATTTATAGATTTAAAAGGCTACTCCGACTCAGTCTCATAATTTGAGTAATAAAACTCTTCTAATGGCTTTACAACAGATTTATAAAATAAATGAGCAAACTTGATCAAACCACAGTGCTTGGCCAATACAAATGTTTCCATTGTAAGCAATTTATTCTATCAATTGAGAGATTTAGCCGTGCATTTGGGTGGCTACATGCCTCATCTTCCATGAATGTATTAGCTGGATCTTCACAAATGCATTCCCTATAGTAAATTAAGAAGGCACATCCTTAGCAATCAGTTAAAAAAAATTATCCTCTCTTCCTTTTTATAATAATGAACAACAATTTCTTTGACATTCCATAGAGATATATAGTAAAGGAATTTTTTAAAGACTCTCTAGGATATTATAGTTAAAGGAGCTCATATTTCACCATTTAGTAGCATTTCAGTTGACTGGAACAAATATACAGAAGTGTCCATTTATTAGATGTTTCATGCATCTGTGACTTTAACTTGGAAACACAAAGGCAGACAAGGTTATTGATTTTATAATTTACATTTAAAAATTATAGACCAGAAAGAGAATTTAATCGTAGGCTATAGTCTATAGTTGTTTCATTGAAGAAATAGACCCAGACTGTGCAAAGGGACTCTCTATAGTGAGGGAGAGGTACCAAGGAACCCCTCCTGCCTATCAGACTCCAGTGGGGCTGACTTCCTCCATATGTACCTAAATTCATTCTATAAGTAAAAAGCTCATTATATATTATTATGGAGTCATGGACTTCTTTGAAAATCTGATGGACGTCAAAGAACTTTCCCCCAGTAAAATGCACATATGCACGCACACACACACAGTATAGGTAATTTCTGAGGGTCAGCTATGAAGCCCAGAATTTTTGAATTGGACTAAATTCTTTTCTGTACAAAACAAAGGATATTTACTCTAGAATATAAGACCTTTGGTGAGAACACACAGACTAATGTATTGATTTAACTTGGGAAGTCACTTGTGTAAAAATGTGAAGAATTTTGTTCACAAGAGAAATGCCTTTAATAAAAAGAGCTAGAACAGGAGAAATAAACTACACTTATTAGTTGGTTGGGACATTTACCTCCACTGATTCAAGGAAAGATGGGAGGTGGTTGAGCCAACCAAGTACTCCTGCTGCCCGAGAAGGTTTTAGGCTGTGGGAGTAGAGGGTCTGGAGGATGGCAACAAGATTGTTTGAAGATCATGGACTTGAGAGTAGGAGAGATTATTTGGTGAAAAGTCTGCAATCCATGTGGAAGCTGAGAGGGAAGCAAAGGGGAGAGAGAATTTGTAAGGTGTTTACTGTGCATAAAAGAGGCCTACCTACAAATTTTATACAGCAACTTTGAATAAACTTGTTAATTTTTTGTAAAGCTAAAAATGCAAATGCTGGGGCCAGCCCAGTGGCACAGTGGTTTAGTTTGCGCTTGGCAGCCCCCGGGTTCACGGGTTCGGATCCCGGGTGCCGCCGACGCACTGCTTGTCAGCCGTGCCGTGGCGGTGTCCCATATAAAGTAGAGGAAGATGGGCACGGATGTTAGCCCAGGGCCAGTCTTCCTCAGCAAAAAAGAGGAGGATTGGCAGCAGATGTTAGCTCTGGGCTGGTCTTCCTCGCCAAAAAAAAAAAAAAAAATGCAAATGCTCCACAACTCAGCATATATCTACTCCTACAGAAACTCTTGTACACATACACAGAGAAACGTTTATAACAGCATTGTTAATAGTAGCAAAAAATTGGAAATACAAATATCCACCAATATGAGAATGGATAAGTTGTGAAATGGTTGCAACACCAGTGAAAATTAATGAGCCAGAGCTGTATATATTAACATGACTCAATCTGAAAGTATAATGTTGAGCAAAAGAAAGCAATTTAATGTGATATTTTACACACACATACACACATATAAAGCTTAAAATACGCACACTCATGCCATTGGGGATATATAAGTATGTAGTAAAAGAATGAAGACATGCATGGAAATAATCAACACCAAATTCATGAAAGGGGTTACCTCTGGGAGGGAGGGAAGGGTGCTCCATCAGAGGTGAGTACACAGGTGGCTTCAACTCTATTAGTACTTTTTCTTAAGGTAAGTAATGGGCACATTTGTGTTTGTTGTATTGGTCTTTGTTCCTTTAGTATGCATTAATTATTTCATAAGAAAAATTAAAGATAAACTAGCAGCACTCATAAGACTGAATGAGAAGTAAAATGTGGAAAAAAAAAGGAATTCATTGATAAGACTTCTGCCAACATTATGAACTAAGTTAACATAGATGGGTTCCCATAACATAACATAAAAATGTTGGATAAAAGGTACACGTAAAAAATTTGTGAATAGGGGCCAGCCTGGTGGCATAGCAGTTAGGTTCACGTGTTCTGCTTCAGTGGCCTGGGATTCGCCAGTTTGGATCCTGGCCGTGGACCAACTCACTGCTCATCAAGCCATGCTGAGGAGGCATCCCACATAGAAGAACTAGCATGACCTACAACTAGGATATACAACTATATACTGGGCCTTTGGAAGGAAAAAAAAAGGAAGATTGATAACAGATGTTAGCTCAGGGCCAATCTTCCTTGAAAAAAAAAGCTAATGACACTTTGAAAAACTTAAAAAAATTTTTTTGTGAATATATAATCAAACTCAAAATAAAGAAAAGGAAGTCTTTAGGTGGCAGACATGAAGAGAAAAATCAATGCTAAAGCAATGAGCAAAGGCTGAAGTTAATCTGGCACTGTGGGCTGGGATTCTGATGCTCTGTTGGAATAGAAGTGGCCTCAGTCCCGAGAAGACACAGAAAATAGAACTGAGACCACTAGAAAAGGGCTGGATCTTGGATGAACTGTCCCATTTGTTAAAAGGGGACCAAACTCTGTCCATTGACTGAGCGGAAATAGTCAACATGTTTTTATTTGTCCTGTGCCTTGAGTGGAAAAGAAAAAGCATATATTCGAAATTATAATCCTAAGCTTACAACATCCACAGATATGGGGTATAAATTTGTAATACTTCATGGCTCAGGAACTCACAAGCTGAGAACATAACATAAAAACATATTTAGAATCTTTGAAACCTGTTGGGCTCCAGGAGAAACAAGTACAAAATGATTCTGTAAGACACTTTCATGACAAAAGAAACTCTAAAATAAAATAAGAATAATTCCTTCTGCAGATTAGCTCACAACAAAAAATACACATCACACAAAAAATAAATCAGTTGAGTGAACATCAACAAATGCAACAAACAAGATAATTAGTATTCCAAGAATTGCAGATAATAGAACAATCCAAAAAAAGTTAAATAGGGGGCTGGCCCCATGGCGTAGTGGTTAAGTTTGGCATGCTATGCTTTGACAGCCCAGGTTCACAGTTTTGGATCCCAGGCGTGGACCTACACCACTCATCAGCCATGCTGTGGCGGCAACCCACATACAAAATGGAGAAAAATTGAATAACACACATGTTAACTCAGGGCTAATCTTCCTCAAGCGAAGAAAGAGGGACATTGGCAACTGATGTTAGCTCAGGGCAAATTTTCCTCAGCAAAAAAAAAAAAATTAAATAGGATTGTTCAAACTGTTTAAAGAGATTTAAAGAAAAAGGAATTGGAACTATCATGAGAAAGGATACCATGAGAAAGAGAAGAGACTGATTTTTAAAAAAGAACCAAGTAGGTGCAGCTGGCTCCATAGCTCAGGGGTTAGACCACTGGTCTTGTAAAAGAACCAAGCAGGACGTCTAGAAATTAAAAATATTGTCATACAAATGAAAAACTCAAAACATGGATTAAACAGCAGATTAGACACAAGTGAAGAGATAATAGTAATCTGGAGATGAAAAACAAGGAAATTATTTGAATGCAGCACAAAGGAAGAAAAATATTAAATGGAAAGTAAGAGAAATGGGGCATAGAATAAAAAAAGTACAACATATATTGAATAGTGAGAATTCTCCTGAAGTGATAAAAAACGTAAATTCTCAGACTGAAGAAACCTGAGCTGTGACAAGAATAAATAGAACAAATTCACCAAAACACATGGTGAGACTATAGAATACAAAGAGAAAATTAACCTGAGAGAAAAACATAAATTATATTAAAGGGCTAACAACATAAAGATACTAGAAGAAGATGAAACAATATCTTTAAAGTTCTGAGGAAAATTTTCTGTCAGCCTCGAATTCTATACTTGGCTAAACTATCATTCGAGATAAATAAATATATAAATAAAGATATTTTCAAAGACAGAGAATGTATTTCAAGAAGAAAGAAATTAAACCCAAAATGAAGAAGTGGAATAAAAAAGGAATGGCCAGCAAATACAATGGTAAGTCTAAAGGATCTTCAAGTAGAAATAAATAACAAAAATAATAATTTGGACTAAAATTCTAGATAATAAAGTGCAGGGGAAGTTGTCAGTGTGACAGTATTCAAGATCCTTGTACCCTTTGAAAGGATAGCAGAGTGATTAATTTTGAACTTTGTTAGCCAGAAAGAAAAAAAGGACAGACATAAAATGTATTCCTTTAAGCCAGTAAAGTAAAAAAAGAAAATAAATCTCTCTCAATTCAGTAGAAAGAAGCAAAGAAAACATATGATTAACAGGAAAACTAAGATGGTAGAAATAAGTTCAAATGTATCTGTTACTGCAACAAATGTAAGATATCCTTTTAAAAAGACAGAACTCCTTATTTAGTTTTAAAATTTAGCCATATGCTCTTATAAGAGACATATCTAAAACATGGAAGTTGAAAGTAAACACATGGAAAAAGATATGTCAAATAAATTCTGATGAAAAGAAAGACAGTAGTAATATATTTTTTGGGTAAAAATATATTTTCCCCCACTTTGTCTTGGCACTAGTGATATACTCATGGATTACCTGTCCACCACTCTCCTGCCTTATCAAACACCAGATTACCGATTACCGAGCATGTTTGTTCAGTGATTACTTTCATACTTGAAAAAATGATATGCTTGATGTCAATACAATTATTTCAGTTTTTAAAAAAAGACAAGTATCTAACATACAGCTTACATATTTGAAAATTCTACATTAACACTGAAAGTAGACTGCACAACAGTTTTAGAAAAACATTGGTTATTTTCAAACAGCAAAATTATAATGATCTATAACTACAGTTGAAGGCATATCAGCATATTTTAAAATTAAGAAACAAAGTTCTAATGCTGTTCACAGCTTAGTTTTCAATTTATTTAAAAATTTTTTTTCTTACCTACATACAATCTAGACTCTGTTGGTCATAATTTCCACTAAAGAGTCATTACACATGTATCCTGTCAATGGAACCGAGACTCTGGAAGCTGAAATTTGACAATTTCAGACACTTGCAAATGGCAAAGCAAAGGGATCTGAATGGACAGTTTGGGTAGGACCATGCAGAGACAGTATGACATGGGTTGGTGACAGATGAAAAACATAATTCAACGTTTTGTGTGTGAAACACTTGTGAATTTGTCAAGGGAGGAAACCAAGTCTATTCATTTGAGGTGCACAGATATGAAGAATAAGTGTTATCGCTTGTGAGATACAAAGCAAAGAAGGAAGATAAGTAATCTGTGCCCAGTGTTATCTTAAATGTTCCCCTGGTTCAGATGCCCTTTCTGGACAAAATTTTGGCCAATTAATAAAGAGCCTAAGCTGGGAAAACATAGTCTCTGAACTGCCAATAAATTCTCACAAATGTTTTTCCATCACATCCTACCGCACGTAAAACTGTAATGGGTATCTACAGTCCAGAAGGAGCAAGAAGATGGTCACTATGGTTGAACAAAAGATGTGGGGAGAGGCCAGCTAGAGCTGTCTGGCAAGAAAAAGAGGTGATCACTGCCAGCAGTTAGCATGAGGGAAAGACCATTAAACCAAGGCCGCCAAAAAATTAAGCAGTCATAAATGGAGGCTAGCGTAGAAAATGTTTTCCTCTTAATTTTCTCCAGTGGAAGGTAATAGTTTCTCATGCTAGCTTTATTTACATTGTCAGAACCAAGGGCCCTCTGAAATAGCCAGTAATGCCCATGGTGCAGAACACAGACTGGGGTTAGTAATTTCTGACTTCCATATTGATATCAAGGAAAAGTTGAATTTATGTGTTTCTTGTGAAAGGCAGTAGTAATATTAATATCACACTAAGTAGACTTTAAGACAAAAAGTTTTATTTGGGCAAAGAGGGTTATTAGTATTTTTAAAAACAAATTTTTTTGGTTGTAGAGAGAAATTTTTTTAACGTGTACAATGTGGTGATTTAATATACGTATACATTGTGAAATGATTACCACAATCAATTTAATTAATACATCTGTCACCTCACACAATTACCATTTTGTGTGTGTGTGGTGGGAACACTTAAGATCTACTAAAGAGGGTTATTTGTTAATGATAAAAGGTACATTTTGACAAGAAGTTATAAGATGTCTAAGAATGTATGCACCCAAGAATGCCTCTCTGCTTTGGTATAATTTCCATAGATTTAATGAAGATTTAGTATGTTTAATTGCTTTTTATTTGCTGACTATTTATTTGAATGCGACATGGCATTATGGCTGCTTTTCCTTGGGCTTCTTGATTTATCTGTACTACATTTTAAAAGCTCTCATCTGAGATTTTGGACTTAAGGCTGCCCTTTGGATTAAAATCATTATCTAGTTCCAGATGAAGAATAAAATTTCACCACGTCTATTTCAATTACCTTTCACATTCAAGTCTTTAATTCATTTTAATGGATTTTTGTGAGCACTGTGAGGTAGAGATAAAATTTCTTCTCTTTTAAAGCAGATATCCAGTCATCGCAGTACCATTTACTGAATGGTTTATTCTTTCCCCAGGCATCTGCTATACTAACTCTGTCACATCATTTCCAAATATGTGATAGGTCTGCTTCTGAGCTCTCTTCTCTGTTCCACTACCAATTTGCTAATCATTCTTTGGCTTTATAATAAATCTTGATAGAACATGTCTTCCACCACCTCCCTCTCTCCTCATCCCTCTCCCTTGGAACATCGTGGCAATTCTTGGCTTTGGCCTTTCCATAAGAATTTTAACATTTGTAAAATTCCTAGAAAAACCTTTAGGAACATTTGATCAGAATGTGTGAATTTCATACATTAATTTAGAAACAGTTGGGACTTTTAGGATTTGAGTTTTCCTACCCATTAAGGTATCCTCTTTATTTATTTAGATGTTCTTTAATGGCTTGCAATAGTTTTATAATTTCTGCATAAAAATTTTAAACATATTTTATTAGATTAATTCCTAAGTACTTTATGTTTTTGTTGCTACAGAAATTAGCATTTTCTTTACAAGGATGTTTTCTAACTTTTTGGTTTTTGCAGGCATATGGAAATACAGTTGAATTTTGAATGTTGATTTTATATCCAGTCACTTTGCTATATTCTCTTATTAATTTGAATAATTTAAAAAATCTTTGTATTTTAATATCATTTACGAATAAATAGAATTCAGTTTCTTCCTTTCCAATCCTTATATCTTCTTATTTACTTTTTTCTCTTACTGTGC
Source organism: Tapirus indicus (assembly GCA_031878705.1). Classification (NCBI taxonomy): domain Eukaryota; kingdom Metazoa; phylum Chordata; class Mammalia; order Perissodactyla; family Tapiridae; genus Tapirus; species Tapirus indicus. Next base: position 90,190,591 of record CM062926.1, read on the forward strand.
TGACTAGGACAGGAAAACATAAGTGGGCTAGGATGGAGTATCCCAGTGCTCAAGAACAGAAGCACCATGTTGAATACGTGGTTATAGTAGTTCTCTTTTTCTCAATATTGATTTTTAAGTGAAAAATTTCTAAAATTTCTCCATTAAGAATGATACTATAGTAGTTTTTGCTAGATACCCTTTATCAGATAAGGACGTACAATTTTTACATGAATTTGCTAGTATCTGGTTGCATTCTAGTGGGGGTGGGGCTTTAGCCAAAATGCTTGGACATTCATGCCCCAAACACCACACTCACCTAGTTCTTAAAAAATATGTGTCATTCCTCGAAGGGAAAGGAGGTCAGTGACCAAACTGCTCTTATAATTTGAAGTTTTTGGCCAGCCCCCACTGCGGGGAATAGATCTCCTAGATGTTTAGTGGCTGAATAATCACCACTCAGAGTTTTTTGCAAGAAGTAGCACGCCCGGGACTAGAGAAACGAACTTTCAGTGGGCAATAGAAACGTCAATAAATATCATAATGGTGGAGAATGCTGATGACTGAGAAATAGTGACAGCTAAATGAGAGTCTAAGCTTACCAGGCTATGGCAAACTACTTCACTGTTCTAGAGAGGGCATATATTAGGGTGATCAGTTACTGGTATTCGCATATCAAATTAATAACCAAGCTTAGAGAAATACTCCGCCTAGATGTTCAGCATGGAAAAACTACTACATCGTGTTATCCACCAGGGGGCAATAATGTGATGCTTGGAGCCCAGAAGTTCCTGGAGTCTAGTGCTGAAAAGTGGAGTTGGGATCCAAGCAACAGTACCACGTTGGAGCACAAGGAAGGCCAGTACTCTTCCCCTCTGCTTGATGTGGGACCGTCAGGTAACAGCCTCAGCCCTGATCAGGTGACAGTGGGGCAGGATGTGTCACAGTGGGATCATAAATTTCTTCACCACTCATTACTGGGCATCTTTCGAACTCTTATGTGGGCAGAACAGATTCATTCGTCACTCTTAGGGTGCACAGAGCTTTAGAGGTGGGAAACAGTCCGAGGTTGTCTCAGTTGTGAAGAGAAACATGACCTATAACTGTAAGGAAACAACCAAATCACTTTCTAGACAAGACTTGTAGGGCACCAGGATTGGGTCCTCATGACCACCTCCTGGGAAGTTCCCTTTCTCCCAGCTTCAGAGTTTGTGAGTAGGGTGGGGCTACCTTAGAAGACTCCTGCTCACCCAAGAAGGAAAAAGGAGAGGAGAAAGAACAGATATAGTGAACTCTCTTCTCTGAAAAGAATCAGAAAAGTTTCACTGGGACACACAGTACTGAATTCACTAGAATTAGAGTTTTAGGCTGGGGGTGCAGATTGGTTCTTGTTAATCCCTGCACTAGGTGTGAGGCTGACAGGAAGATATGGATGGGGTGAGATGGAGTATCCTAATGTGCAGAAACAGAAGCCATGAGTATTTTGTTTCCTTTTCTAGTGTGTAGTGGGTATGAGATCAAAGGGTCTGTTCACATCCTTGTTAGAATAATCCTAAAACGTAAATTTAAACACACTTAATCTACTCATTCTTTAAAACAAGTCAATTACTTTAGCATTTCAGCATTAATTTTGTGTTCTAATGCTGACCCATCTCTCTTGGTTCCTTCCACCTTTTCCAGTTCCTCAGGGACAAGTTGAAACTTGGTTGTTGGCAAATAAAGAAAGAAAAAACTTTTGTCATAGTCAGAATAGATAGGAAACTACAAGATTTGTGAGGCTTAGTACAAATGAAAATGTAGGCCCATTGTTCAAAAAGCAGGAGAAAAGTGCTGTTAAAAGTGTGAATATATAAAGCTTTTCCCTTTAAAACTATTTTATTACTTATAAGACATAATAGAGCTAATCACCATTCTAAGTAAAGAAAAATTAAAATTTTGAATTATTAGCATGAATTTTACTATTCATCTTTATATTGTGCAGTGCCAATTTTAATAAGTATTTAACTCGTATGCATAATCACCAGTATTTCACAGTTCATAGGTGCATATGTATTTCATTCTTGCCTGAACAATTGAAATCACAAAACTGTCTTATTCATTTCTTTTTTTTTTTTTTTTTTTTGTGGGGAAGACAAGCCCTGAGCTAACATCTGTTGCCAATCCTCCCCTTTTTGCTGAGGAAGACTGGCCCTGAGCTAACATCGTGCCCATCTTCCTCCACTTTATATGGGACGCCGCCACAGCATGGCTGACAGGCAGTGCGTCGGCGGGCGCCCGGGATCCGAACTCGCGAACCCCGGGCTGCCAAGCGCGGACTAAACCGCTGCGCCACCGGGCGGCCCCCTATTCATTTCTTGTTAAACATTCTACTAACCCTCTCCATCTTTGCCTTACTGATAAGTAAGGAAGAACTGAAAGGAAAAGGGACTACGGATTGTTCTATCTTTCCCCTTTTCTTTTATGCCAATTTTTAGCATATATTTTAGCTAAATAGTGCAAATAAAAAAGAATTTGATAGGGTACATTGGACATTCGTGTTTCTTAGAATACCATTACTGTCTTCTTTTGAGGCAAATTCTGGTTCAAACGAAAAGCATGACCTCTTGGGGCTGTCAGGATCCCCACTTATTCAGTCTTAGGTGTGTCAGTATAGAATGAGCCCAGAATTCTGGTGGACCCACAATGCATGGGAATTTGGTGAGACCCAAAGCTAGCACAAGTTAAATTTGTTATGGAAGCTGCATAACTAACACTATATGTAAATGGTCAGCAAGGTTCTCTGGACACGCTCACGCATATCTCCTCTGCTCCACTGAATCATCAAACTTCACTTACAAAACACAAGTTCAAAGATAAAATTATTAGGAATTCAAGGTTGCCACAGCAGAGCTTTTGACCAAGTACAGGGCACTTCTGAGAGTGGGGTTTGTGCAACTGCACTTGTTGCATGCCCATGAAGCTGGCCCTAGAAGCTACAAATCCAGGCCCTCATGTTGTCCTTTCCTTCTCTGGTGCTTCCAGATTCCAGCCTGGCTATTCCTTACTATCTGTGCTACTAAAAGTTGAGCTGCTTTCTGAGCTGCCCCTGACATTGATCTACTAGGGTGAGCACAGATGTAGAGATAGCTAATGGAACACTCTGTCTGGAATTTGGGGGATGCTTCTTGTAGGGATGTGTTCTCTTCTCCCAGACCAGAAAAAGGTCTGAGACACAGAAGAGGTCGTGTAGATGACACAGAATATCACATTTGGAAACCCACCTCTGCACAGTTGATGTCCCTCACATATCAGGAACTTCCTGTCAGTGAGAAAACACTGAACTTTGCAGGAATATCATACAAGTTTCACCAAAGGTCTGGAACTTCCATGGCCTTAACTCTTAGTTTTTTGATGACTCCAAATTCTGCGTCTCTAGCCCAGGGACCATTTCTTTGAACTTCAAACCCACAATTCCAACCACACATGACTCTTCACTGGAATGCTTTATTGGCACTTCAAACTCAAAATACTATCCAACTGTGAATTCATTGCACTAGTCCCCAAATGTTCTCCTGCTCCTTCAGAAATCTCCATTTTGGTGAGCAGCCATACCATCCCAGTCTCCTGTCTGTCTTTACATCACTCCCTTCAAGGGGACACCAAGTATATTGAGACCAGCCTTTAACCGTGTCTGGAATCAGGCCCCTCTCTCCACCCTCACTGTCCTAGCATAGTTCACTTCTTCGTTCGCTCTCTCCTGTACTTGCCTCCCTGTCTCCAGTCTCATCCCTTCCCAAATATCCCCCAGACTGCCAGGAGACTGACTTTTTATCTTGAAAAATACAAAACTTATGAAATATTTCAAGCATTGAAGAAGTCTTAAGTAGTTTATAGTAAAACCTATATACCCACCATCAAGCTTTTTAGCAATCGCTAAATCTTTGTCAAATTTGCTTCATATTTTTAAAAAAGAAATAAAACATTACAAATATAGTGAGAGCCACTTGTGTACTCCCTCCTGTCCCACTCCCTCTCTTTTTCCCCAGAAACAACTACATTTGGTGTTTATGCTTCCTGTTTTGGTTATTATATGTTTACCATACATGAATTTTATCTGTAACATATATATATTATTATGAATTTAAAAAATTTCACATACATGGTATCACACTGTGCATATTATTCTGCAACTTTCTTATTTCACTGAACATTGTATTTTTGGAATTTAATCATGTCAAAGCTTGCTGTTTCAGTAATTTATTTCAATTTTTGTCATTTACTATTTGAATATACCAAAATGTGGTCATCCAGACCTCACGGTCATATTGAGGTTGTTTTCATGTTTCACTATTACAAATGATGTGACAATTAATATTTTAACCCATATTTCCTTGCGCAAGTTTAAGAGTTTTTCTAGCATATAGTCCAAAAAATGGAATTGTTGGGGCACATTTCACTTAAATATATGTTGCCGAATTGTTCTCCAAAGTGTTGCACCGATGCACATTTTCTCTCACAGTTTTCACACCTTTGTTCAACAGCTCTGTACTTGGACCTGTCAGTATTTACATTTCATTTTGTCAAAGTGTTGGACTTGTAGTAGTATATTATTGCCATTTTAATTATTTTCCCTGATTATTAAGAAATACATACCATCTTTTCTTATGCTTATTGTCCATTCAAGTGTCATTTTCTCTGAACTGCCTGTTCATCCATCCATCCAAACATCCATTCATCTCTTTATCAGAGTTTGAACCCGTATGGTAGGGATCTCTGCTCAAGACAGTCACTCAAAGACTAGAGCCAATAGGGGATCCCCATTAAGTTCCACTAATTGTGATTAGTTGCTGTGTCTTACACGTCTCCTTTGACGAACAGGTTTCCCATCAATCTTTTTTTTTTTAGATATACAATTTATATGTCATGGTGAAGAAACCAGGTTATTTTACATGAAGTTTCTCACAGTTTGGATTTTGCTGATTGCATCTTCATGCAATGGTATATTTTACCATTTCCTTCTGTCCTCTCTCTTTTTAGTAAATTGGTAGTTGCTTTCTTTTTTTTTTGTGAGGAAGACCAGCCCTGAGCTAACATCCGTTGCCAATCCTCCTCTTTTTGCTGAGAAAGACTGGCCCTGGGCTAACATCCATGCCCATCTTCCTCTACTTTATATGGGACGCTGCCACAGCATGGCTGACAAGCAGTGCGTCAGCAGGAGCCCGGGATCCGAACCTGCGAACCCTGGGCTGCCAAGCGCGAACTAAACTGCTGCGCCACCGGGCGGCCCCGGTAGTTGTTTTCTTGAGGCTTGATCAGATGCAGGTAAGAAATTTTTGACAAAACTTTTTGGGTGCAAAACACTTTATAGGTGGAATGTTGTGGTTCCTTTAGAAGGCAGATAGTGACTGGTTGTCTCTCTCCATGAATGTTCAGCTTTTTATTTTTATCCTCTGGCAGCCAGTGATCTGATCCCCCAGGACTCAGACTCATTCTTGGTATTTCCCCCCTAAGGGTCACACTCTTTCTGGTGGAGATATTACCTGTGTTCTGCCTCCTCTGGGCTTCTTTCCTTGACAGTCTTTGCCTTTTTCTCTATTGTGATATGGGCTCTGGAGCTGGCTTTGATAGTTTCATATGTTTATTTCCTAATTACATATGCATTAATGCTTGCAATATTCTTTGACTCATAGTTATGCTGTATGCATGGGTTATGGGTAGTTTCATTTCCTTTCCTTGTTGATTTTTGGAGAATATGAGAAGCGGTTTGGATTTAGGTGGCCCTTATAATCCAATATTCTGTAGAATTAGTTGGTCTAACCTACCCCCCCCACCCCCACAAAAAACCCCTACTCCTTCTTGCATCTTATTCCTTTCTTTTGGATTCTAGTTCTTCTTTTCTGAAGTACATCAGTGAAGGCTCATGTGTTAGTCAGGGTAGGCAAGGTTATGATGAAGTAATTCCCACATGGACTTAATACCACAAAGATTTATTTCTTAGCACAACCACGTTCAAAAGAAGTTGGAGGGGAGGTCTGCTCATTGTAGTCATTCAGAGATGAAGGCTCCATCTCAACATGCTCTTGCACAATTATGGTGGCAGGAGAGTTGTACACAGGCTCCTAAAGATTCCACCTGGAAATGACATCCATCACTTTTTCTCATATTTTATTGGTCAAAGCAAGTCACTTAGCCATGACTAACCTCTAAAGGGATGGAGGAGTGAGTCAGGATAGTTGAGAACAGTGTTAGTTACTTTCCTTGTCTGTACTTCAGTGTGTGAATCATTAACTAGAGTTCAATATTTGTTTATGTTTTTGAGGTAAAACATATACAGTGAAATAAAAAAAATTGTAAGAGTACTGTTTGGTCCTTTGGTGAATTTTGATAAATGTATAAACCTGTGTAACCAAACCTCTGTCAAAATATGAAACATTACCATCACACCAGAAAGTTCTGTTGTGTCCCTTCCCAATTAATTCTGCAAAGGCAAACACTGTCCTGACGTTTTTACCACCATAGATTAGTTTTGCTGATTCCGGAAATTCATAAAAATAGAATTATATCGTATTTACTCTTTTGTGTCTAGTTTCTTTCACAAAGGATGTTTTTGATATTCATCCACGTTGTCGAGAGTATCAGTAGTTTGTTTCTTTTTCTTGCTGAGTGCAATTCTGTTGTATGGATGTTCCACAATTTATCTGTTGTCCTATTGATGGGAACCTGAGCTGTTTCCAGTTTCTGTTCTTATGAATAAAATTGCTATGAACATTCCTGTGAAGATCTTTTAGTGGACATGTGCTTTTATTTCTCTTCTGTAAGTACCTTGGAGTGGGATTGCTGGGTCATATGGTAGGCATGTTTATTTCCTCATGACATTTCCAGATTTTTTTCCAAAGTTACCACACCATTTTACGTTCTATCAACAACGTATGGGACTTTGAGTTGCTCCCCATCCTTACCAACATTTGGTATTGTCAGTCTTTTTATCTTTAGCCATTCTGGGAGTTGTGACTAAGAGGAGTTTTATATTTATTTTATCCTATTCAGAACTTGCTGTGCTTTTTCAATCTGAAGACAAGCATTTCACCAATTTTGCAAATTCTGTCATTAGCTCTTCAAATATTGCTTCTTTCCAATTCTCCATGGCTTTCCTTTAGAACTTCTACTAGATGTATGTTTAAATTTTTCATTCTGTTCCACATGTATAAATGTTCTTTCACATTTTCCAAATCCTTACATCTCTATATTGCATTTCAGGAAATGTCCTGGGATCTATCTTTCAGTTTACTAACTTTTTTATTCAGTTGTGTCTAATTTGTTGTTTAACCTATTTATTGAGTTTTCTCTTGTTTTGACTCATTTTCTGCTGACTTTCTCTATTCTAAAATCTACCTTTTTAAAGTGTATTTATTTTTAAGTCTCTGCCCATCCTTACATTCATTTTGTCTGCTGAATCTCACTCAGAATCAGCTGTTCCCCTGTTTTTCAATTTGGATCTTGAGGTCATCATCAGCAAAACCTTATCTGTGAGAATTCTATGTAGTTTGGTTTGTTTACTTTCCCTTTCATCGGGGTTTTGTAATTGTTATGCTAGATTCCCCAGGATGTCACTGGGTAGGGACCACTTTTTATTTTAGTTTCCTGTTCTTGGGTCTCTGGACATTACAGAGAGTATGTATTTAACCCCAGATTCACATTAGGGCTGGTCGAAAGTTAAAAATTCTTGCGAGAGATTTTATTCCTTGCAGAGCCTAGGAAGAGGCAGTAAACCTGTTTTGTCAATCTTCCTGGATTGGTGTTTTCCAGTCTAATCTCTGAGGGTGAAGCCCTTCAAGAATCATGGCTTTATGTGGGATATCTCTTGCAACTTCCTTCCCTGGTGGAACCCCAACATCATCTTGTATGTCCATGCTGTCATTAGATCCAAGCTCCATGTTGCTGGGACTAATTATTTCCCTTCCCCTATGGCAGCCACAGAATCATTACACTGGTTTTTAATTTTGTCTTCACTTTTTGTCCTCCAGGGTTTTCAGTACTTTGTTGAGAGCTCAGATCTTCATTTAAATCGTTGTTTATTATGTCTCACTCTGTATTTCTAGGTGTTTATAGTAATTAGGAGGGCTTTAAAACATGTTATAGTGGTACACGATCTCCAAATATAGCAGTCAACAATTCTTTCGGTTCCTGTATGGTTGTGCTACTCCTCATATCAAGAAGCTGAGTCTATTTTTCTTCCCCTGGAGTCTTACCAAGAGGATGTGGTGAAATAATATTCTGGGACCTCTGAGTCAAGGTCTTAAGAGTTCTGGCAACTTCCGCTTTCTTTCCCTTGGAGCCCAGCCACCAAGCTATAAGGAAATCTAGGCTAGACTGATGGATGATTAATGATCACAGAGAGAGAAGCCCTGGGGGATGGGAGTGCATCTTTGGACATTCCAACCCCAGCCCAGCTCCCAGCTAAATGTAGGTACATAGTAACCCTAACTGATACCACGTGAAGCAGAACAAACCAGTTGAGCCATGCCAAATTCTTGACTCACAGGATCGTGAGAAATAACAAATTGTTGTTTTAAGACATTACATTTTAAGGTGATTTGTTTCACAACAATAAGTAATGGACAGTGTTACTTGCCAGAAAACATGAAGGATCTTTCTCACATGCAAATCTAACATATTATGTCTTTGATGCATCTCATACCTACAGTATAGTGAAAAAGACAGACATAAACACATAAAATTTAAACATGATTCAATAAATACTATAAAAAAAGCATGCACAACAATACTATGAAGGTCACCCAAACCAGCCCTGGGGGAGGGGAAAAAGGAGTCAGTCATATATAGAGTTATTCATAATCTTGTGTTTGACTAACTCTCCTGTTCCTTCTGAATGAGTGACTACGTCTCATTATTTTGGAATGTCCATGTCCTAGTATGGCTTTGGATACATAGTTGGCATGTAATTGGTGAATGAACTTAATGTGGTCTAATTTGAAAAACATGTAAGTCACTTTGTTCTTAATCTCAATTTACTAAGGGTATACATTTGATAACAACATTAAAATAAATTTTCCACAACTCAAGGTTTGACCACCCATAACTAAATAGTAACATGATGTGATTTCAAGTGCCTTATGAAATAAAATCCCCAGTACTCTTTCTCATCCTCTGGCTGGAGTCTCAAATTTCAATGTAAGTATGCTATTCCTATAAATAAGGGCTTTGAGGTTGGCCAAAATATACCTCGCCATTCCCAGGGGGAGAGTGTCACTTTAAACTGTGATGAGTTATCTCACACAATGGATAGGTTTCGTATCTTTCCAAAGAGCTTGTTTGAATGCAAAAAAGAGAGAGAGGAAATCTTAGAGTATGAAGGTTGTTGTTAAAGATGATCACTGCCTACCTACAGTTTAGCTGAGGGACTGGTCTTGGTCTTCTTGTTAAAAATGAAACAGAAAAGTAGATAAAAAGACAGTGTATATTGTCACACTCTATATGCCCACACATCTGCCCAAAGGACAGAATATTCATTTATCCTAGAGTTTAAAATCTATTATTTTGTTAAAAAGTACTCTGGAGCCAGCCCCGATGGCCTAGTAGTTAAAGTTCAGTGCACTCCACTTTGGTGGCCCGGATTCAGTTCCTGAGCACGGAATCACACCACTCATCTGTCAGTAGCCATGCTGTGGCAGTGGCTCACATAGAAGAACTAGAAGGACCTATAACTAGAATATACAACTATGTACTGGGGCTTCGGGGAGGAAAAAAAAGAAAGAGGAAGATTGGCAACAGATTTTAGCTCAGAGTGAATCTTTCCTAGCCAAAAATAAAATAAAATAAAATAAAAGATTATTTCTCATATATTTAACAACAAAAAATTGAGTTTAAACATAAAAAAAAGTACTCTGTACTTTTTCAAAAAGGACATATAGTTCTTCTTTGTATGTTGGTTTTTAAAAAATTATTTTAAACTAATTAATTTTTGGAAACTGTGGTAAAATATATAACAAAATTTACTTTTAATCATTTTTAAGTGTACAGTTCAGTGGCATTAAGTGCACTCACATTATTGTGCAACCATTAGCACCAGCCATCTCCAGAACTTTTTTCCTCTTGCAAAACTGAAACTCTGTACGCATTTTATAATAATTCCCCATTTCCCTGCCTCAAGCCCCTCCAGCTACCATTCTACCTTTTGTCTCTATGAATTTGATTACTCTAAGTACCACATATGAGTGGAATCATATAGTATTTGTCCTTTTGTGACTGGCTTGTTTCACTTAGCATAATGTCTTCAAGTTTCATCCATATTGTAGCATGTGTCAGAATTTCCTTCATTTTTAAGGCTGAATAATATTCCATTGTATGTATATACCACATTTTGTTTATCCTTTCATTCATTGATGAACACGTGAGTTGTTTCCACCTTTTGGCTATTGTGAACAATGCTGCTATAAACATGAGTGTACAAATATCTGTTCAAGTCCCTGCTTTCAATTCCTTTGGATGTATGCCCAAAAGTGTAATGGCTGGATCATATGGTAATTCTATTTTTAATTTTTTGAGGAACAACCCAACCTATTTTCCATAGCGGCTGCACCATTTTACATTCCCACCAGCAATGCACAAGGGTTTCAATTTCTCCACATCTTTGCCAACACTTGTTATTTTCTGTTTTTTGATAATAGCCATCCTAAGAGTGTGAAGTGGTATTTCAGTGCAGTTTTGAGTTGCATTTCCCTGCTATGTTGGTTTTTATGACCTTCTTTCCAATGTTTCTCAATACTTCTTCTAAAAGAGTCAGACACCTCAAGACATAGAAGGTTAATGAGCATAGAAAGGAAGATTACCCCTTTATATGAGAAAATCAAAATGGATGTTGGTGCCTGATGGTGAAAACTTGAGATACATATTTTTTAACTTTAACACATGGAAGAGTGAGGTTCTGAGTCTCCCTTTACAGCCCTTCACAGACTGGAGTTCCTTGCATGAAGAAGTGCGATGCTCACAGCCTCCAGGGAGCACCAGAAGGCTGTGGGTTTGCCTGCCTCGGGCCCTGGCCTACAGTCCCTGGTGGCAGGTTAGGAAATGCAGGTTACCTGGGTCCTGTTTTCGGTCCCATTGATTTTCATTACTTCACAGAATTCCTAGCTGGGGAATTTGAGGAAGGAAACAATTTTAGGGGTTCCTCTTAATTCCGCTAGGAGGCCTGGGGAGCAGTAAGCAAAATTATAACTCTCTTATATCCTGTGAACTCAGCTTAACCCTGAAAAGAATGACCTGAAAAACTAAGGGCTCTAGGATCACACCAAGGTTATAGAATCTTTCACCACAGGGCCAGAAGAGAGGAAATATTTATTATGTGCTAGGCATTGGGTTAGATACGTTCCACATAGTAGCTTATAAGTTATGTGTTACTTTGTTTTACTAAAAAAAGGTTAACAAATTGTCAAGGTCATATGACTAATAACTGCCAGAAACAGAACTAAAATCCAGGTTGAATTCTAAGCCATGCTACCTCTGGGAATGTCTGTTTTGCACTGGGCATAATTATGGTTATTTTTATTATATTCCCTTTAATGACTGAAAGGAGACCATCTTTGCAATTCACAGATTAGATGACTTTGGTATCCTTGGAAGTATTATGGAATTTTGAAATACTCTAAAAACAACCCAGCTGAGAAAGGATGCTGATTCTGGCTTGGTGCTTATTAAAAAATGAATAGCCGAATGTTCTGATTTACTTACAAATGCTTGAGCTTGTCCAACTCACAGAAGTAGACTTGGCATGGCTTTGTTTATCAGAACTAGATTCCAGAAAATGTAAACCCCAGAAAAATTGGAATATTCATCTTTCAAACTCTTTGTGCCGTGAGTTGAATATAACAAGCTGATGCAAGCCAAGAAGCAATTACACCAGTTTATCAGTTTCTGTCCTAACACCCCTTTGTTTACCTCACCCCATGTGTTGACCAAAAAAACCATTTAAAATATATTAAAAATATAAAACCTGCCCCATAATAACATTCAACTGCCTGTCATGTGATAGCAATGCTCAGGGGCATCTTTTTCTAAGGATTTCATGGGCTTTATATACTCATTAACTCACAACCCATCTGTCTTACTTCATTTTATAGCAGAGAAATGGAGGCACCATGGAAATTACACAATATGTTGGTGCAGTAGCTTAATAGGGAATTCTTCAGATTCTGAGCATTCAGACTGTTCATTCCTGACAATCTGAATTCATCAGATATGAGGAGCAAGGAACATAATAGCTAATATTATTGCGAATTTTTTAAGTTCTGGACTCTGGACTAAATGCTTTATGTGCATTAGGTCATTAATACCTTTATGAATTCTATGAGGTAGAAACTATTGTTATCAGATGGAACAACTGAGGACCAGAGAGGTTAAGTCACTTACTGTCCATTTACAGTAAATGATGGGGCCAGGATTCAAACCAGGCTGAGCCCATGTTCTGTATCTTTAAACATATTGGAGCTTAGTGGTTCCAGAGAAAGCAGTCATTTTGCTCTTAAATGCATAAAGCTATGTATTAGGGTTTGCCAGAGAAATTGAACCAACAGGATGTATGTGGGTATAAATATAAATTAAAAATATATGTATATGTAGAGAGACAGAGAGTGAGAGACAGAGAGAGAGAGAGATTGATTCTAAGAAATTGGCTCACATGATTGTAGAGGCTTTCGGTCTTTGGTAAGTCCAAAATCTTGAGGGTAGGCTGGCAGGCTGGAGACCCATGGAAGAGTCTGAGTCCAAAGGCAGTCTTTTGGCAGAATTCCTGCTTGCTCCAAGGTGGTCAGTCTTTATTCTATTAAGGCCTTCAACTGATTGGATGAGGCTCACCTACATTATGGAGAGCAATCTGCTTTACTCAAAGACTACTGATTTAAATGTTGGTCTCCTCCAAAACACATATTCACAGAAACATCCAGGATAATGTTTGAGCAAATATCTAGGCACCATGGCCCAGCCAAGTAGATACATAAAATTAACCATTATGATCAGACTATATCAGAGAGCAGTTTTCCTGATGATTAGTAAGCTCTCATCTGATCTTCCAGTTAGAATGAGGCAGAAATTCCAGTATCTGTGTGTAAATCAGCACTTGGAGCCTTGCTTTTACAGCCCGATGGGCTGTGGGAGATACAGGGCTGGTCCCAGGACAAATCAGCGGCCGTTGGCTTTACTTATCTTGAGTGCACTGGTGGGGATCTGACTCTGAAGTCAGGGTCCATCTTCCCTGAACTAGTCTTTTGTTATAGTTCTGGGTTACTAAGGACCTTCACTGTGGGCTATCTCAGTCATCTGAATCATGTGTTGGTACCCTCTTCCGTTTCACCTCCCCCCGAAACCCACCTGGTTTTGGTTTCCTGTCCTCTATGGTTGGTTCTCTCTACTTCTCAATGTGACTAATCCAAGAAATCTAGAAATTCTAAACACAGTTTCTAACTTCCAAGGGAACCAAAGAAGCAAAGTTAAATTGTTAACTCTTTTAAATTCAGGTCTTCCATTTTAAGCCCCCCAGAGACCATGCTGGGCACTTATTGGTTGCTCAGCAAATTGAGTGTGTTTGTAACTTAGGCCAACCCTTTTAGCTTCTCTCTCCATTTCCTTATCTGTAAAACTGTGATAATATTAGCTGGTTCTTCAGGTGTATTGGGAGGGACACATGAGAACTTCACCTTGAAATGCATTGAAAAGTAAACTTGTAATGTGTGTGTGTGATGCCTGTATTTTCTAGAAGCAGTTCCTTCCCTATGGCTCCAAAGCAGTGACTTATACCTTGGTCACCAAAAGAGTCACAGCGGATATTTCAGACCACATAGAAGAAGGAAATACTGACACCAGTAAGAGGGCGAGGTGGTTAGAGGGAGCTATTTGTGCAGGTAGGGCCCTTAGTGCCTCTTAAATGTCACTTTATAGGTGCTCGGCCGTTTCACCTCCATAGAAGAGTGGCTCTGTTCCATGTATATGTTGACCTATTGGCTGGATTCTGTTTATGAACAAAATAAACTACTTAAGAAGTTATGGACATTTGACTGGCACAAATGGGACAAAAGAATAGTTACTAATGAAATCATGAGTATCAGCTTCAAACAGTCTCCTCAGCCCACAGTTAAAGGATGCACTTAAGTTGGCCAACACAAACTTAGATTTATTAACCATATTAAATAATTTCACGAGAGATGAAATAGAGCCAAAAAAAAAAAAGATGTCTAAGAAAATAGCAAAGGAGAGAAGTCAAATTAAAAATTAAAAGGAGGCACTGATCCAGATATGGATTAAATTTAAAAATAAATACAGTTAACATTTATATCTATTAAGCAGTTATGCTATAGCAAATATGGTTCTAAGTTCATTACAGGTGACAATTCCTTTAATCCTCATAGCAATCATATGAGGAAGGAATTATTATTTCCATTTTATAGATGAGGAAACAGAGGTGCAGAGAGGTTAATACTTTGCCCTAAGTCACACAGTAAGTGGTGGAGCCAGAAGCTGAAGCCTGGCAGGCAGTCTGACTCTAGAGCCTGTGCTCTGAACCAGGAGGCCAGATGAAATCAGAGAAAGTGCCTTGTGAGTATCGAAGATCCATACAACATCAAGGTGTTATGATCATGATTATGACGAGAAGGTACATTAGAGATAATGTCAGAACCCCTCATCGTGCACCTAAGGGAACAGGACTGGTTAACTGGCCTGCTCAAGTTCACGGGTGAGCTCAAGCATATTTAAATTTGCTCTATTTTAGGCATCAATATTATCAGCATCCCTGCACCACTGTCCCCCCCACTATATTGAGAGCGTAGATTCTCATAACAATTGTGTTGCAAATCTCTTTCTTGCCAATGCTGTCATAAGATAGTTCTGTGCATTGAAAGAAAGAAAATGCTGGTAAACTGGAGTAGGGAGTTAGATAAATGAATACAGTAGCAAAAAGACAACAGTCTCTCAATTACTGAGCCTGCCTTTGGGGGCAGATTTATTCCCAAGAATAGGCAAGTCCGTGTGGCTTCCTGACACTGTGGGCTTGGGGGACCATCTGCATACGAAATGACTCCCCCCCATCCCCACCTCCACGGCCTGTCCTCACCTGCACGCCTAGCCTCTCTCAGGTTGGAAATGCCTCCACCCACCCCAACACACACCTCCTTTCTGAGAGTTGTTGTGTTCAGAGACGTCTACTTCAAGGACTCTCTTCAGTGCTTATTTTAACCATTATGACAATATTAAATGGAGCCGTGTTAAAAAAAATTAGTTTGATAAACTGAGGTTTTGAAAGCCTCCCTCCTTTAGAAATGCCCGTGCCTTTTGACTAACATTTTCCAGTACCAAATCCCAAATAATGATTAAAGAGGTAATTATTAGCTATAACTTGAATGTCCCTGGGCCTCACCAGCCTGTGAGAACAAATGAGGTCACCCAAGTGTGTATATCCACCTTGCACTGGCTCCAGGCTGGTGCCCTCGCCTGGTGGAGTCCCCAGCTCCCAAGGCAGTGGTGGGCTCTCCCACTAGTGTTCCACATGCGGCACCTCCATGGCGTCTGTGCTCTGCTGGGCACAGATGTCCGGTGCTGGTGGTTGTTCTTTGAGTGCCTGGGGTGGAGTTGGTGAGATTATCTTTCCCCTTGGAATGAAATCCAGACACAGGGTGTCAAAGCAGTGTCACTTGGCAGCCGGTGTGTTACAGAACTGAGTATAGCAGTGTCCTGTCTGCCCAGGACTAGGCCTGCATCCAGGGCTCTGGGTAGGGGCTGCCATGCTGTTCTTAGTCAATTCTCAAGAAACAAGAACTCTAAGGAAAGTGCCTGAGCCCACAGAACCATAGGTGGTGACCCATGGATAGGCTTCCAGGAGTCTGAGAATGTCCCTGGGATTGGGTAAGAGACTGAGTGTTGTAGGTGGGATTCCCTTTTCTCTGGAGAGGGTTCAAAACTTCCAGCAGATTCTCAAAGGGGTCCATGAGCTGAAAAGATTACGAACTATCTCTGCAGCCAAGGCGTTGCCATCGGGTTAAGCTTCTCATCCTGTAGCTCTTTCCTCCCTCCCCAGAGGCTCTTTAGGCCCCCCCACATTGAGGCAAGCAGCAGGGAGAGAAGTCTGTGTGCTCTGCTCTTCACCTGGACTTTTCTCCCATCCCCGCATCCAAAGCTCTCAAATATGCTCTCATATGCCTGAACCCAGTAAACGACTATGGCTCCAAAAGACATCCTTGCTGCATAAGTTTAATCAAATTTAGAAAAGGTAAGTTTGCACACTTCATTGCCAGTCCTCCTGCATTTGTAGCAGAGGTTGTATTACCATTTTAAAACAGCCTTGGGGGAAAAAAATCCTCTTTCTTAGAGAGAGTGACAACTTATTCTGGGGAAATAATAGGAGTGGTAATGGAGAATGTTGATTTAATTAGTTTTACTGCCCATCTGCATTGCCTGGGAACAGGTAAAATAGTAACATTCCATCTTCATGATCCCCACAATCAAGTCAGGAGGAATTTACTAAATTGTGGAAGCCACCATTTCAAGGCACAGTTCAAAGAATACTAATGAGATTTTGAGGTCTCGGTAATCGAACTCCAGTGGGCTTGCGGGCAACTGGGAGAGGGCACCCCTAGGGTAAGGATGGTGGTGGGAGGGGGAGAGGGGGCAGTATGAAATTTGGGAGGAGGCATTATCTCTATAGGAGCCTTATACTTCTTTAATTTGTATTGATTCATACTTAATTCCATCCTTTTCCTATTTTTTTGCTCCAAAGTGATTCAATTAATTAACTAATGGCCTGATTACCTTTTCCTGGAACAGCCCATTTCCTTCCAAGCATCTTTGGGGACAGCAGGAAACTGTTCCCCACTTCCTTGTGGGGGCAGCAAACCCGCAGGTTTTCTTCTTCCTTTGGCTCCTTTTATCGCCAAGGTTTCCATCTGCTCCCCAGAGAAGGAAATGAAAACTGCACGGCATTCAACATGTGCTGAATCAAGGTTTCCCACTGCTGCTGTGAACAGAGCCAAGCACATTTGCAGTCGCTCCAGACTTTTCCCTTTATTGACTGAACTGTCCTGAGGAGGGAGCTGTGCAGGCCGGGCAGGCTTCCCAGCCTCAGAGCCCTTGCAGCTGAAGCAGGGCCCTGCTAGTCAAAAATGACTTCTGATCTTCCTGCATGCCAGACTGCTCCTGCCCCTCAGGATTTTGACTCATCCTAAATTGTCAAATTCCAGCATTGCCTAAGAGCTAGCTCCACTACCTGTGTTTGCTTGCAACAAGCACTATTTTACCTACTTTTCAAGATGGTGAGAGTGGGCGAGCAGGCCCTGGGAATCAAATGCTGAGCAGGGAGGCTGCAGGTGATTGCCTCAGAGCGCAGAGCCCAGGTGGGCAGTCCCACTTGCAGCTCCACCTGCCCTGGGACACAGTGCCCGTCACACCCACTGGCTTTGTTAGTTGTGCAAACCCTGCTCACCTCCTCCACATGTCCGCTCTCACAGGTGATGGGTCTTAGCTTCCTGGTGTGAGGGCATGAAACACGGGCAGGGGGCCCTCCCATTACCTACTGGTTTCTCTCTTCAGCGCCTAATTTGCATAGAGCTCTGTAGTGAGAGAGGCAAGACCTGGAGTCCTTGGTGAACAGGATTGCTTTTCTGCCTGTAACGCGTGCTTTTCAGCTTTGTGTTAGGAAGTGTTGTAACAGATGCAGAAAAGGGAGTCACTCTACTTTCTCTGAGACGTTCATGGTTGGAGCGCAAGGTCTTAGTCATCAGTGGCACCTCTAAATGAGAAAGCCCTTTGCCAAAGGATTTGTGTTTGGCTAGCAAAATGGGGCAAAATTCAAAAGAAGGAAAAAGAAAGGAGGGAGAGCCCCCCTTCTCTTTCTGTAGCATAAAATGTGATTCCGATTCTGCTGTTGTCTCCAGCACTAGTAAGTATGTATGGCTCTGTGTGAGGACCCTGCTGTGGCTCACTTTATAGAATATGATGATAATGACATGAGGTCTCAGAGCAGAAATCAGATGACATTATCACATGATGTCTGACAAAATTCACACTCAGAGCAGATAAAGATCATTTATAACCTGCTTGAGACTGGTCAACATATGTCACAGTTCAGAAGCATCCATGAATTCCTAGCATCAGTGTCTCTAGCCATCGTCATCATCATTATTATTATTATTATTATTATTTTTTTGTGTGTGTGGGGAAGACCAGCCCTGAGCTAACATCTGTTGCCAATCCTCCCCGTTTTGCTGGGGAAGACTGGCCCTGGGCTAACATCCGTGCCCAACTTCCTCCACTTTATATGGAACGCCGCCACGGCATGGCTGACAGGCAGTTCGTCGGCGGGTGCCCGGGATCCGAACTCGCGAACCCCGGGCTGCCAAGCGCGGACTAAACCACTGCGCCACCGGGCGGCCCCATCATCATTATTATTATTTACCAAGTATGAGGTCATCTTTCCCCACCCTCATCACTGTCAGGATATAGCAAATGTGTCTAAGGCATCAAAAAACTGCCATTTGATCTGAAAACCATCCTGACCTGAGGTTAATACATGACAATTTCCTATGGCAATTATGGTGGCCAATCATACAGGAATTTGTGTAGATTGTGGGCAGTTAAATGGTTAACATTATTTTGCTCTAGCATCAGTGGTCTAACTCTGTGCCGGATTACTCTCTGTCACTTTAGGAATTTCATATTTAGATAAGCAATTTTAGAAGATTTATTTCCAGAGTTTATTCTTTTCCATCAGAAGTTTTGTAATAAACGATAACATTCTTCTCCCCAGATCTGCATGAACATAGTGTCAGATGGCAGCTAACACGGTCTGGAGGTCCGTGCAGGGATGGAGTAGGCAATGATCTGATGGAGGGAAAAAAGACATCGCTTAACCAAAATACCCTCCCCTCCCTTCCTCCCCACTTACAAACTTAGAAAGTTTGTTTTGATCCTCAGGCATGGGAGATGCATTTTGCCCTCAAATAATAGTGATCACGGGCACCAAACCCGTCTTGCCTTCATATCTGTGGTCCCTCTTCAGCTCTGAATAATTAGTGGATCTCAAAGCTGGCTTCTCAATAAGATCACCTGGAGAGTTCGTTCGTTTGTTTTCCTCTCACTGCCTGGGGCTCACCACTTGAGATTCTGATTCAGCTGAAGCGATGTCGAGGCCACGGCTTCGGTATTTTTTGAAAGCTTCTCGGGCGATCCTCAGCCAGATTGAAGTCCTCCGGATTAAACTCAGCTCAGCATTATCAGAAAAGGAGTAAATCAGTTCAAGTTAAAACAGACAGACACATGTAAAAAGAGACCTACTACCTGAGATTCTGCTTTCTTTGAAGGTCTTAATAATCTCCTCCAGGGCCAGGTGGGAGTCTTGTTTCACTATTCTCGGCGTAGTGTCTGGCACACTGTGTGTGTAGAATGAATGAAGAAGATGATTATTTATTCTCATGGTGCAATAGTGATTCATAACACACGTCCAGAAGTCATTTCTATGACATCCTCGACTGACAGACACTGTGGAACACCTGCAAGTAATAAAAAATGCTGCAAGTAAGCAGCTAAACTAGATGTCAAAAAGACTGAGAATGATCCTAGTCTACTTTCTTCCTAAGAGCCTCCCTCGGGCTGCTCTGGGAGCTCTGTTCTTATTTTACACACAGTTCTAACAGTCTTGCTTCTCTGGTTCTCCATTCACAGAAACTGAGAGGGTGAGGAGTGACTGCTTTGCAATTTGACGTTAAGGAAAATGACACATCAAAAAAGCAAACAGTGGAACTCAGAAAATAGTATAGCCTGGGACTGTTTAGGAGGAGAGCAAATAGTTCCATTCACCCAGCATCTCTGACTCTGTGCCCATCATTCACTCATTTATTAGGATTCACTAGTACAAGGATTCGCTAGACACGTGGAGATTATAAAGGTGAACTCTTCCAGTGAGTACGGAGTGAGACCCTACCTTCTTCTTGCTCTTGAGTTGCTTGAAGTGTAGCGGCGTCATGCTGCTTGTTTCCGTATAGTGGATTTTGCTGTCTACAATATTTCATTGTTTTTTATTACTGAAGCCCTAGTTCAGGTTATCCTTTTGGTCTCATAACTGTCTCTCTGGTCCACACAACCTCCAAACCCTCCTTCATTTCTACCAAAAAGATCTTCCTAAATGCAAATCTGATCATATTACTCCCACTGAAAATCCTCTAATGATCCCAGAAGCTACAGGATTTTGTCCAGACTTCTATGTGAGGGTCCCCATGACTGATCCACATCTCCCTCCCAGACTGCTCTTATCCCTCCTGCTTCTCATTTTAGGGTCTATGAACTGCTCACTGGTCTCTCCACACACTGAATTTTATACTTCTGTGCTGTTGCACATGCCATTCCTTCTCTTTGGAATGCTTTTTCTTCTTGCCATCTTAGCTATTCTGTTCTCCAGGAAGTTTTCCTTGGCATCTACTCTCTCCACCCATTAGCCACCCCACACCAACTGGGCTACTTGTCTTTCCTTTGCTCTTATTATATATCGAAAGAATGTTCACTTGTGTTGTCTTCATAGACACTTCCCCTCTCTACCGCTCCCCTCCCCCTATTTCCCAGCAGTTTAGGCAACTTGAAGGCAGGAACCATTCTTATCCATTCACTGTCTTTCCAGTGTCTGACATCAACAATAAGTGGTTGTTAAATGTGACTGAACCGAAAGCTCTTTTCTATTCATTTCCCCATTTTCATTACTCGGATGTCATGTCTCATCAGGAACCTCTGTAAGTAGTTCACAAGTGCTGTGTTTCTACAAATGGTTCCCAGGATTTGGATGTGGAATGTGATGCCCTGACAGTAGTGCAGCAGTAGTGGAGAGCATGGAGGGGTGGCAGGAGGCCGCCTGGGATAAATTTGTGTGTCACCTAATCTCTGTGATTAGGTTCCTCATCTGTTTCTTGGGTATGTGCAGTGCCCATCATGCCAATAATACTATAGCTGAAAATTTATTGAGCACTTATTATAATTATTTTTGTTTGATCCTCACAATACATTTTGGTCTATGTAGGACAAGTAGTATAATTCCCCTTTTATAGATGAGGATACTGAGTTTCAAACTTGCTCAAGGTAACATGCCCAGCATGTGTAGGTTCTGAGGACTAGAATTTGGGAATTCTGAGTTTTGGTCTATTTTTCTTTCCATAACTATATACATCTTCTATATATGTACCACAAAAGATGGTTTTAATGATGAACTTGAATCGTCAGGAAAAAAATTCTAGCCAGTATATCATGCTTAAGAAAGCAGGGCAATAGGTAATAACTTTTAGAAAGGGTTCCATCCAAAAGTTTAAATAAAATAAAGAAAATGTGATCTGAAGGGACTGAGATTCTTGAAAAATAAACTTATGTTGGACATCTTATCCCCTTATTTATAAATCAAGTATTTGTAGACACATGTTAATATCATAGTGGATTTATTAGAAATTAGAATCATAGGATAGAGAGATTCCTTGAGATGTATTCTGGAGGATTCTCCCACGTTTGTATAAAGCCGTGCTTTTCCTAGTCCAAAGTAACAATGGATAAATTTTAGAGATCTTGCTTTGAAAGCCATCCTCAGTGATCCTCTTATTTTTCTAGAATTGCTACCTAAGAACCAGGTAGCAATCTTTCCTAAACACCTAAAACCTCTTTTCTCTTATTTCTCTTCTTAAAGTAGATGTAATCTGGTTCCTCCACTTGTCTTGAATCACTAGGTGCTCTTCCATATTTACAAACTATTTCTGTTTTGTTTTGTTTTGAAGTAAGGGTTACATGTAGGATTTTGTTTGCAAGGGGAAAAACTAGTGGATTAATTCCTAGGACATGTACAAATCATTCTTGTTTGCCTAAAACTATCTGGTTGTTTGGAGATGGATCTCCTTGGAGTCTTAGTCTGAAGTTTGATCTATTCGATAAAAATCTTTGGAAATGTTTATTGCTTTAATCTGGACTTGATACGCGGCACTGCCTAGACCCAGGAGTCTAACAGGCATTCTGAGGCCAACACAGCTTCCTTCAATTTTATGAGCCAGACGGTTCTCTGTCTTCTCCATGTTACACTGGATGGGCGGTGGGGTTGGGGGGGGGTGGTATGTGTGAGGTTGCAGATCTCTGGGTATCACTCCCGCCCTCTTGAGTACTTATCTTTGGAGGTGGGGCCCAGGAATCTGCATTTTAACAAACTTTCCTGGTGATTCTACACACTACCCTTTGCGAATCTGTAGTCCAGGTTGTACTTTGTGCCTCAGTGAAGACACAGCAGTCAGTTCAAGTTTTTTGCCTGTAGACAAAGCAAAGCAGCCACCCTATCAGGAAAGCCCTGCTTTCTGGCTTGAGACCAGTGGTGCTTTCCTGCTCTTGCTTGGTGTTCTCCTTCCAAACCAATTTCAGTGCTTAACTACTCAGTATACTGATTTAAAATGGGCTCAGCCATGTCGCGAATTGTGTAAGTTAAAGCTAGCCTTTTGTTTTAGCAAAGGCGTGAACTTGACTACCAGCAATCTGTAATGATGCTGTATCTCAGGAGAGCCTCCTATTATCATGAACCACAAAGAGGAGCCTACTAATCTTTGTCTTGGAGAGCCGGAAATCAAAGTGCCAAGTGTTTCATCACTACAGGGTTTTCCTATTTATCACGCAAGCTTTGATTGTAACGTTCAGTTGCACACGTGCCATGTGTTCATATTTAGTGAAAGTGACAGTTATTGGCATCTAAATAGTGAATTCTCTTACATAGAGTGTCTGGATGGGATTCTGACTCTGACAGGAAGGAGAGTTTGTGTTTTGCATCATCCTTTTGTCATTTGAAACTTCTGAGCCTTATAGGTTAAATGCTGTCAGTTGCTCTTCAAGGAAATTTTACCAGCTATTGTACTTATACAGTCTGTGCTCTTTTCACATGTAATTCTTCCCCACTGCCTCAACTGCAGACAATAAAACATTAGACAAATATGCCTAAGATGGTGGTCATCTCATAGAGGGAAAAAGGGAGGCTACCTTTTCTTTCAGTTGGTGACCTATTTACCTATCTCTGTATTTTATAGTAAAAAATGCTCTTCCAATCAACAGTGAAAGAGAAATGTATTTTGCTTTTATAATAATGTCTTTACTAGAATAAATAGGCACAATTTTTTCAGTTTTAGAAAAAATAGAGCCATATGAATCTATGCACTGATTATGTAATTCCCAAAGAATTAGTGTTTACTAACAAAAGACGCAGAATTGGTTGAGCAATTGAGGAGGCCAGAACATAGGAGAGAGGGAGTTAAGAATCCCTGTGAGAGGCGCTGAGAATCATAGGCCTCAAGATGCTATTGACATTATTTAAGCAATTGGGTGTTTTGTTATTCAAAGTAACCTTATTACGGTTTCTTGACATGTCAGGAAAATAGTTTTTCTCAAGGCAGGAAAAAAATCTGAAATAACACCAAAACTCTTTCCTTGCTTTTTATTTTTATAATTAACTACTCTTAGTTGGCATTTATTGTACATTTATTTTCCAATTATAATTTCTTGGTCTTTTGAATTTGTCTCTCTGTCATTATATAGCAGAGGTCATTTGTTTTGGTTATGAGACAACAAATTATATTGACATGATTCTGAAACAGCAACATGTGGTCATTGTAAAAAATTCAAACTATACCAAACATTATAAAAAATATATAAAGCCATATGAAAATCTACAACTCAGGGTAACGTCTAGCAGTCTGGATAACTACTTTTATCAGACGTCTCTTCATGTATATATACAAAGTGACAGATATAGTTCTAAAATTTAATACAAATGTGATCATACTCAACATGTTCTGTAACCTTTTATTTCCCTCACTTGGACACATATCATGGACATCCTTTCATGACAATAATTACAGAATTATGTCATCATTTTAAATAGTTGTGCTGTTTCTCACTGCATATGGATTTTATAATTTATTTACTCATTCCATATGGATGTACATTTTTTCACTATTTTGAAACATACTTGTACCTAATCTTTTTAAATTTACAGGATTAATATCTTAGGTTAAAGTCTTGGACATAGAATTCCCAGGCCAAAGGTTATGGATAATTGACATGATGGTACATATGACCAACCATCCTTCTAGAAAATGGAGGCAATTTTCACTACTATCAACAGTGCACGAATGTGTCCATTTCCCCACTCTCACCAATACAAGGTTTAGAAAATTTATAATTTTTTTGTCGGTATGTTAGACCGAAAAATGTTGCTTTCATTTGTATTACTTTGATGACAAATATCTTTTCACATTTATTAAGCATTTGTATATATTTTGTCTTTTCTGGATTGCCTTTCTGCCTGCTTTTGTATTGGACTGTTTTTCTTTTCTGAAAGAGTTCCCCCACCTCATTTTATGTGAGTTCTCTGTGTAATAAGGACATGAAAATTTATATGTCAAATGGATAGTAAATATCTTTCTTACTTTGTCTTGTATGTTTAAATCCTCTTTGTAGTGTTTTTTAATTTTTTACATCAGAAAGAAGTTTTTTATTTTTTTATAACATGAAGTTTTTGATTTTTTACAACCTGAAATTCTGTTTTTGTTATATGAATTTGAGACATAAAATTCAAATGTACTTGTGATAAGCAAATATTTTGCATTCACTTTGACTCAACTATCTTAGGATTACTTCTATGTGAATTATACCTTCATGAATAGGAACATAACTTTAAAATTAATTAATTTACTATTTCTTCTTCACTACAGATGTATTTTTCTTTGAGTCTGGGTTAATGCTAAAGACTCAAAACTGACTAATTTGAGAGAATATTACTTAAAACTTAAGTTGAGAAGAATTGATTTTATTTATCTACTTATTATGAAAATTTGTATAGCAAGCTATAATTTACAGAAGCATTTTACATGTTTAATTTTATTTGCTTCCCTGAACCACCCTGTGAGTCGAGTACCATTATATCTGTTTTATATATATGAAAAACTGAGGCTCTGGGAAAATTACATAAAATCATCTTCTGACACAAAATCACAGAACTAATGAGTGTATGACCTGACCAGGACTTGAATTCAGGTTTTTTGAGTGAAATTGTGTATTCTTATTTAATTCTCCTCTATCCTACTTTTACTTTCTCACTATAATAAAAGTGAAAAGCAGGTGCTTAGTGACAAACTTGTCCAATCATCTATAGATCAGTGACTTCTTTAAAATGAATAATATGACATGAAGATATTTTCATTGCATCCACAGAAGGGATCTATCTGACAAGAGGTTCCATGCAGTTTGAGCACTTAGTGAGTAGTAGAAGGGTACATTACATTGACACTCTGTGTTTAGAAATTGTAGCCAAAGAAATCAGGGCAATTCCCTACAGTCACACTCCGTAGTTGCTGAGACCCTGCATCCTGTCCCTAATGAATTCCCCCATGGAGCTAATTACCTGGAGGAATGAAGGAGGCAAAGATGAGCAACCCCTGTGGAATTTGCTCTTGCACTACACAGCTTCTCCTCAACCCACTAAGGTACTAGAAACTGGTATTGTAACAAAGAGGCCATGTCACCTCTGATATTAATTGAGGGCCATCATATTAACAAAACAATGTTGGAAGGAACATCTGATGGAAGACACACTGTAAAGAAAGGCCAGAATCCACACAGCAGACCTACAAAGGTGAAATGAAATCCTTCTGCCTGTTACCTGAAGATGCTTATGTTTATCAGAGATGTATGTCTGATGCTGAGTTTATCTGTCAAAGAGTTCCTGGCCATCTCTCCCCTCCTGCCATGATCCCTCTCTCTTATGGCACCCCAGACAGTGGGTGCCCATTTCTCAAAACATCTTCAAATTCCATCTCCTCAGTGAGTCTTTAGACTCCCAGAGGGAGTCTTAGAGCATCAGGTGGAAATCTTGTTGTGCTATCAGCTCTTTCTCTTTTGTTTTTTTCCAGTGGGAATCCTTTAGTTCTCTTTCTCAGTGACATTATAACTGTAGTGTTGTTTTCCTTAAAGCACTTTCTGGGAGAAAAATTCTACATGACCATAGCCATTTCTGTTCCAGAAAATAAGAATTCTCTTAGGGCAGAGAAGAAACACACCAGGGATGATGTGTTTGGTGCATAACACAAATGAAAATTTGGGTTTTTTGCTTTCACAATAGTTTAATTTTGTTAAACAGGTATCAGTTCAGCTTTCAGTTAGAGGCATCTGTAGCTAAGTTTTCCCCTGCCCTGGTCCTATCCACTGTCAATGTATCATTGACTTTTACTTATTGCAAGTTCCTTCCTCTGCCTATTTGTGAGTGCATTTCACAATGTGCCTTTAAAAAACTCATTATTTAGTTTTTAATACCCAAGAGATCACTTCTCTCCCAAAGAACCACGGTACTTCAGATGAAGAGGTATGCTCCCGAGACAAGGGTTGCTAGATTTAGCAAACAAAAATACAGGCTGTCCACTTAAATTTGAATTTCAGATAGACAACAAATATTCTTTTAGTATAAGTATGTCTCAAATATTGCATACTTATTTATGGAACATACTTATGCTATGTACAAGGTCATACTGAAACATTAAAATATTATAGTTAAAATTATTATTTATCTGAAATTCAAATTTAACAACTGGGTGTTTTTATATTTTATCTGGCAATCCTACCTGAGATCAGTTTTCAGATTCTACAGAGACCAGAGCTGGATTATGTCAGAGTAAGCAGCACATTTTTTAACTTTCCCAATAAGTAGAGGAGTAGAATGGTATTCTTTCCCCACTAGAAATGGCATAGGAATGGGTCTTAGTTGAAATATGTCTGTCCCCTCAGGATTGACCCACTCTGCCACCTCAGAATCAGCGTGGATGATAAGATATATCTGTTTTATAAATCATTACTTGAAGCCATGAATGGCTTCTTTTGGAGGCATGCATTTTAATTAATTGCTATTCTTTTATACTTTCTCCCTGAGGTGATTTTTAAAAATCTTAAACTCTATAAATCGAATCAGTAAATTCCTTCTATTTAAATATTGACATTTAAAAATTTTTGAGGAGTGCAATAAGCTTTAATGAGATAGAGGATGACACAACAGAAATGAAATATAACTGCCATTGAATTCCATAAAAATTAAAAACTCCTAAGTGTTAAACTGAAACACAATTCCTTCAGAGCATGATGTCTATAAGCTGTGTCTGAAGGTTCAACCAAGATTTGGCATAACTAGTATTGGTTAGAGTTCAAATGAGTCATATTAAAAAAACCCCCAAATTCTGAATGTCAAACTGGAGTCTTAATAGACTCTAAAACTAACCTGATTATAAGCCTAGAATATTAAAGTGAACAATTTTCAGATAGTTGGATAAAATCTTCGATAGAGGAAGTCTATTGCCATGAATCACAGCTGCACTACCATCCACTGGCCTTGATGTTTTGGAAATGAGAATTTAGGTCCTACCTCCACCCCAATTCTTTTCCTTTTAAAAAACTGACATGGTTTGGGCTTAAGGTGGGGAAAAGGGGATCTGTAATAGCTTTTTACCACTCCCCTCAAAATTCTATAACAAAGTGGTAGGTTAAAGATGGCCACAAATTGTTTGCTTTTCTTCACATTGAAAAGTGAATGATTTCCTTCTCCTTGAATCTGGATTGGCCTTAGTGACTTGCTTGATCAATAGCATGCAGCATAAGTGACATGCTGGGAATTTTGACAGTTTTATAATAAGCCTTTTGACTTCCATCCAGGCCTCTTGAAATGCTTTCTCTGGGACCCCTGAGTTACTGTGTAACTACCTAAAACCATGTAGCTGGGGCGATCACATGTAGGTCCTCTGGTAGACTGTTCCAGTAGAGTTCAGCTTTCTAGCCATCTCCATCGAGGCAGACATATGAGTGAAGCCATCTTGGGCCTCCAGACCAGCCCACCCACCAGCTGAATACTACACCAACGGACCTCTTATTGATGCCTCGGGGAACAGAACAGCCCAACCAGCCCTGCTGGAATTCCTGATCCCTGAAATCATGATACAATACAATGGTTTCATTTGAAGCCACTAAATTTTGGAGTAGTTCATTAAGCAGTGAAAGCTAACCAGAACAAACAGTGATTACTGATTCTTGACACTTAAAAACAGAACAAGGTGGAAAAAAAAGAAGGATGGGCTGATCAGAGAAGGTGAAAGAGGAGGAGCGCAATAAAATTCTCTACAAAATGAGATCATAATTGCCATGGACACGAATGAAAGATGGGCTCACGGCAAGTTTAAAATAATCAGAGTCACAGATTTTTAGCAGGCTGCTACTGTGATTTTGGGCCACACTCACAACTTTGACCCAACTTCTTAGAGATTCAGAAGGAAAACAGCATTACAGTCTCGCCACATGCAGACGCTGTGAGCAGTCATGAATAAACATGACAAACAAATATGCTGCAAATAAGAGCTGAAAATGTTAAATATGTAAGAAGCAATCTTCGCACCTACTGAAAATCTTTCATTAGATGATTTCAAATTGGAGGTGGCTCAGGAGAAAATAACTTTGAAAATACAAACAGATTTTTATTTTTTGTACTTTTATTGAAAAGGTACATTTAAAAAAATACACAGACATTTTACCATTTACAGATTGCAGATATAGATGCTCTAAAAGAGTTCACTCTATTTTGTTGTTTTATGATACCTCTTGCCCCCGAAATCACAAACATTCCAGTCTTGTTGATATCAGCTTAGAAAGCGGGACATGGGGGCGTGACCTGCAACATATTCAGTGAACAGAAAGACAAATTGTTCAATTATAAATTTTTTATCTTCTGTACATTATTGCATTAGGGAGCCACAAAATCATGTAGCATCATTAGAAATGAAAACAGGTTAAAAATGAAGAAGATAATTACATAGAAATACATGGATTCATTGTCTTCTTGCAGAATGCACAAGAGGTGCAAAAATGTGCAATTTAGGAAGCTCTTCTGTTTGTATACATTTGCTTAGCAACTCAGACTGGTGAGGAAGCTACAAAATAAGTTAAACAAAAGGAGCAAACGGGTAGTAATTATAGCTATGTTATATGGCTTTCTATTTCACTTAAATATCACCAAATAAAATATGAGATAAAGAAATGACATTACTTTATCTTTTGTTCTCTTAAAGAGAAAATTCAAAGCTACTTTGCTTCCTAACATTTACACAGCAACTGAAAATGTTGAATTTAGACAAGAGATACAGATCTAGTTCTACACAGGATACAACAGTACTTGGGTCTAGAACAGTACACAGTCCCTGTCAACAACAGTACACCAGGAAGGAAACGCTGTGATCCGTTGGTGAGATGGTGTCCACAAGTCAGTACTTGTGTTCATCTATTTTGGTTCCACACTAGAATGTGCCCAGGTGGATTCCAGAGTTATTTACAGACATGTGAGGGAGACCCTAGTTTTCAAGTCTGTCAGGAAAATACTCCATATTGTTTCTAAGCCAGATCACACCCATGGAAAAATAGTCAGAGAATGATATATTTATATATATATTTTTTCTGACCAATACATTTGCAGGAAACCAAATATCTCAGATATACAAATTGAATGGGGTGGGGGGCAGGGAGAGGGACTAGGGAGATAAAGCCTGCGCTGCTCAGATTCCTAAATTATAGGAGCGGTCCCTAAAAGCACTGCAGTCTAGTGATCTGTTGCTCTTTGGAGTCGGGCTCAGGGGTGGTATGCTCGCTGCATTTTGTGGCTGGGTGGGGGCATGGAACACAAAATGCTTACATCGCTGAATCCTTTTGGCTTTCCTTCTCAGCTTTCCTACTGGCCTCAACAGTCTGGGGCTTGCAGACGTCAGTAGGGAGCGAAGAGGATGGAGGCAGGAGTGGCGCGGATGGGCCCGTGGCCCGGCCTCAGGAGGGCTGGAGCTATGGCTGGAGCCTGGAACAGCGAGGCAGACGGCCGGGGCGGCAGGGACAGCGCCGACGACACTGCCGCTGCCGCCGCCAGGGGCGAGGACAGGAAGGCGGGTGCCAAAGGCTTCATCATATCTTTCTGGAATGCAAGTTTTGCCTAAGAGAGGGAGAAAACCGGGAATGTGGTGGGGATCCTGTTTTAAACAACAGCACCACAGATGTATTTTCATAAATAAAACACCAACATCAAGAAGTCAAATTTTAAAAATCTTTACTCTCAAAAGTGATTATTTTCACAAAGCTGGTTTCAAAGGCTCTTGGCATACCTTTGCTTTGATTTGTTTCCATTTCAACTCTTTTCTGGTGGCCTTTGCCCCTGGGGACTAGGACACAGGAAAGCTTCTCTGGGGAGGCACTAAAGCTGTTTTGTGCTGCTGCTCTCAAAAGAAAAACAAACATACCCGGGATGTATCCTGCTTAGACAACGGAGCTCACTTCAAAATTCTGACTCTCTCAAGGCAGTCTTGAGAGAGGTTGCTTTGGAGAATACGCACGACCCTTCACTTCACTTCTTTGAGCACAGGGTAAGGTAACCAGGGTTCAGGACAAGGGGACCCAGGAATAGTCAAGAAAACTGACTCCTCTCCCTCTGGCCACTGAAAGAGTATTCCTTGAAAAACTGCAGCTAACTCAAGTTTCTGTGGTTGGGAATGATCGTAAGTGGGCTAGAAACGTCTCTACTTAAAGGAATCCCAGGGTGGACTCTTCCTAAGAAATCAATCCTTAATTTCTCTCTTTCGCAATCAGGAGCTTTGCAAGCTGGATTTGCTTAATACAGGTAACACCTGCTTGCAGCATCAGATGGAGGCCTTGGAGAAACTGGAAGGTAATCTCAGCATCGCCTCCAGCTGGCCAATCCCAGCTTCAACCTCAGACAGAAAGCCACACTGGGCCGAGTCCCAGCGAGATTATGAAATCCATCCATCTGGGTGTTTATATGACATCTATTGCTGGAGCCCCTGGGTATTTTTGCAAAGAAACTGAAAACAGCACATACTTAGAACAGGTAAGACAGGCTGATTACCAACATCCCTGATAGACATGGAAAGAGAGAGCAATACAAACATTCTCTTTACTTCCTGGCCATGCAAAGAGAGAGAGAGAATGAGCCCGAGAGGAGGAGGATATTAAATGGATGGATTTTTGTTTTAAGAGAGCAATCCCTGTTCCCAGGTTCAACACATTTCAGGATTCCTCAGGCACCAGTTGTCCTTGTTCCTGAGCTTTTCCTTTACAGGCTAAAGAAAGTAGTTTTTTCAAAAGGTTCTGGTAAAGAGTAAGGTATTAGCTCTTAAAGGGCTTCAGTTTCTCTTCTCTAAGGAAGCTTCCTTCAAGTGTCCTACAGCAGGAATTAAGCAATTCATTCTAAAACTTCTGCCTATGAGGGCTATTTAAATTCAAAACCTTTCAGGACCAATTAGTCCCTAGGTTCTCCTCACCCACAGTCCCTGCCCAAGCCAGCAGGCTGCCCCACAAAACAGGCGAGAGGGCGAGGTGAACTTACTGCTAAAATGCTTGGGCTCCGCTGGAGTTTGTTGTAAGGGCTGTATTTCGGCTTCAGTGGTTTCCCAGCGACTCGATCCTTATGCCTTCGGCTAGAGATGTGCTGAAAAGAGTTCGATGGATTAGCTGAAGCTAATGTGAGTTTTATTCCATGTAAAATGTACTTCCTAGGTAGAGGTGGCTGGTTTCTCCATTCCCAGTTCTAAGGCCATAGTTCCAAGGTGGTGTGGGTAAAATCAGCATACTCTCTAAATTAGGACTTGCTCCGCACTCAATTGTCACGCCTCTCCCCATTCCTTTCTCTGTAGCACTTATCCGACTTTGTCTGGTGTTACTGCCCTGACTGATGAGTCTGTCTTCCCTACCCAGATTTTGGGTCCTTCGAAGACAGGCTGAACATCTTACTTATCTTCCAGAAGTTCTTACTCTACTGTAAGCTCCAGGTGACCATTGTGCTCATCTGTCTCTAGCACCCAGCCTGGAATCTGACATATAGTAATAGTCGGTGCACAAATATTTGGTACTAACTTCTTCTTCCACATAGCACCTGTATATTGTACGTTGTATGCATCCTATAAAGGTTAGTTAATTTAACTGTGAGCACAATTGAGAATCATTATATAGATTAGGAGATACACAGTCAAGTGGTGACCCCAAACAACAGTGACTACCAATTTAAGACACATTACCTGTTTGAGCTGAATTTCTGAGTTAACGTGAACATCACAGATTTCACAATGAAATGTCTTGTTCTGTAGTCCTGACCCTTTACTGCCATTCTGCATCTTTAATCTTGATCCAGGTCTAGGATAGGACTTAATTGGACCAGCCCCATTACGAGCTTCAACCATGGTCTTGTGTTTAGATCCTAACACAGAAAGAGACGTATCTTAAATAGCTATTTAAGAACCATATAAGCCTCTTTGTTTTCTTATCCTTGAGAAGTTAATCTTCAGGCTGAATTTCCCAGTACTTTCTTTTGAAATGACCATAATGCTGATTATAAATTTAATACATTTTCATTGTAAAAATGGGAAAATGTGAGTATATAAAAGAGAAAATATGGAAACTATAGAGAAGCATAAGGAAATAAAGATTAGCTATATTTTCGTAACCCAGAGATAACTACTGTTATCATTTTGGTGTATTTCTTTTCAGATTCTTTTTTTGGTGTACAAAAAAATAAATATTTTCAAAATTGGGATCATGCTAATAAATATCCTGAAAGTTTTACATATCAAATCATATACATATTTTCTTATAATTACATTTTAATGGCTGAGAAATATAGTCTATCATATTGGGTTACTGCAATTATTTCCCTGCTGAGGGATTTTTAGGTCGTTTCCGTTGTTTTCTCTTCTAAGTGTGTTGCAGTGAACATTGTGCATAGGTATTTGTCTTCATTTCTGTCACTTCATCCTAATGAGTTTTGGGAAGTATTAGATGCTTTTGAGAAAAGAAAGAACAGAACAGTTTTTATCTCCAACTTGCTCTTGCCTTGCTGTTTCCAAAGTCATTATATCAGACTTTTCTTATCACTCCTTTGAATCAGAAAAACTAGAGAAGACATTGAACAAACCTAATGTTTGAACAACAACAGAGGTGGTATTCTGATGGGAAAAGTCGAGTTTCGTTATAAATGTTATTTAAATTCAAACGATGGCTGCTAACCTGTGTTGTGTGCCTCCAGCTGTGACAGAGAGTTCACAGCCACTTTGCATAGTGAACAATAGAGTAATTTTTTGGCTTTTTCTTCTTCTGATTCAGAAACAGTACCAGGAGCTCCATTTGTGCTCTTGGAGGGAGAAGTGGCTGCTCCAGGCGGCAGGGGTGTCGTGCCAGAGTTGAGGAGAAATGAGCCACCTTCAGAGCTTGACGGCTGACTGGAAGTGTTGACTTTTAACTTCCCCTTTTCTTCTAAGAGAGATACAGAGAGACAGTATTAAAGCCTCAAATATCATATAAACACAGATGAACTGACATAAAGGAATTAAAACTAGAAATCTGATTTCTATATGTAAGTTTCACTCCAGCACAGATTTTAGTTCACTGAGTTTTATTGAAAAAGAATTCCATGCTGTCAGTTTCCATATCAGGTTGCCCCCAAATCATGACGACTTATGAAAAATGACTTTGTTCTCCCACCTGCAGCAGGTAACCTTGAGTTGTAAAGTATCCTCCTGGGAAGTCTTCAGTATATAGGAAAACCAGCTACCTACCAATACGATTGATTATATGATATGATGGTAAGATGAAATGAGTCATGCAATGGTAGCTGGTAGTTTCATGATTACTCATGTTATAATTATGACATGAATATAAAGTTAAAATTCAATTTTTGCAGCAAGTTAACATTTTAACTTCAGGGTAGAGGGGAGGGAAGAAACATGGTTAATTTTGGTTATGATTAGTTAAGTTTTTGCTCTCTTTAAATGGCAATGCAATTTATTCAAAATACAAGATGCAAAGATTCCATTCATTAAGCTTAATAATTACTGCCAGTCTAAATCATAAGTTTTAAATAATGATATTAACCATAAGCACAATATGAGGATTAGCCAAATCATTTACAGACATCTTGGCATTTTGAACGTGTAGCTACTAAATGCTTATAATCCCCAAAGCCCATGTGCAGGCTATAAGAGGGGTCAGAGTTACTTTAACAGAATCTAACACTTCGGGGTTCATCTGCTATTCAAGATAAGCTCTGTTCAGTGGCTCCTTTGGGAAAGAAACTGGAACTTCTTAGGCAGTAGCAAAAACCATTACACGTTTAAGCCTAGTAGAGCTGGTGCTCTTAGAAAATATCTATAAATATGCTGATAAACTCTCATTAAAGGGAAGGGAATTAAAACTGAAAATTTTTGTTAATTGCCCTAGCTAATGTGGAGCTGTGTACCCTTGGCCTCGATGACCAAGACAGAAGGAGTGACTAGCGGAACAGCTACATGGTAGTGTGTGTCTGTTCTTCACAGGGGGCAAACCAAAACTTTCACACACACTTTCACACAATTAAGTAAGATCATATTCTTACTTAATTGATTTAGTGATCAGCAGTTGATTTCCATCCCTTTTCCTCCATTGGATCCATCCATGTCAAGACTAGACATAGCAGGGATTCTATAGATGAATTCCAGGTCTGGGTGGTGTTTGGAATAAATGAATGCTCAGATCCCTTTTTATCCTTGGATTCCACAATCTATATTCCTTTTCAGTGAGTTTTTAAAACTTCAGGATGCCATGAAGTATGATGGCAAAGATCTTAGACTTTTACCAAACTGACCTCAATAGTATGAGAGAAGGAAAGAAAATCATGCTTCTTAAATGGTCATAGTAGAGAAATTAGATTGAAGGTTATTTCAGGCCTGGAACACTCTCATCTACCAGGATCCCTCAGATTGAATTTGCAATCTTATAGAACTCACAAAGCAACGAAATAATTCAGTAATCTTAACATTTGCTCCTACAAAATTACTCAGTTTCTTGTGATAGAAGTTAAGTTATTGCACAGCAAAATCTTTCCTTGCTTCAAGCATTTCATAAGATATTTCACATAAATGACCTAAAGAATCTGACCTATTTTAGTCATTTACTCACTCATCCTCTCTCTTCATATTACTACTTTAATGTCCCTTATGTTGATCTCCCTCATATACTCTTACATTTATATAGAATTTTACAAAGTGCTATCACTTACATTATCTTATTATCTCTCAGAACAAACTTGTGAAATAGATTAAGGCCAAAATAATGTCCCACAGATTAGTAGGTAGCATAAATGAACATGATCTTTTCTTTAACTATTCACTGTGTAGTGTATTAAACTTCCTGCGCAAAGGGAGGACTTCATCTGACATTAACATTATAAAAGGCATACAACAGTCACCCGATGATGTGAAAAAGCTATTGCTTTGTTTTACAATTACAGTTTAGTTTTACAGCATATTTGCCTTAAGTGAAAATATCTATCCTATTCAACAATCATCTGATTTGGGTTACATTGAGAAGATGGACAAAATAATATCTTTTTCTCTATATCCCTACTTCTTTAAGAAAAATTAAACAGATTTCCTTTTCATAGCTCCTTTTCTAAAGAGGTCATTCATTCATTAACAAATGCATATTAACAATGTGCTAATTGCTGACAATGTGCTAGACACTGAAGGGAATAGTAAATAAAGTAGGTATAGACTTTAAGAAAGTAACAGTTTAGCCGGGGAGATGAGATAGTCATTCAGAGATCTCTAATTTATGATAAAAACTGGAAAGAGGCATGAGAACATAGAGCAGGAAATGCTTACTTTTGGCTAGGAAGAAAAAGGCGTTTTTCGTAAAGGAAGTGGCATTTTGGTTGGATTTTGAAGGTCAGATTTAGATAAGCATAGAATGGGGTGAAAAAGAGTGGGAAGTGAATGGTTAGAAGTGGAAACATGAGGAAATGCCTCGGTGTTAGAAAGCTTGGGGTTTGCTTGGTGACATCTGGTAGTTGAGCATAGATGATGGCAAGAGATGTAATGGGAGATATAATTATAAAGGTGGGTTGAGTCAAAAGGCAGAGAATATCTTAAAACTATTAAAATAGATGATAAGGGTAGCCATTTCCCTTTTAAAAAATATTGAGGTATGGTGTGTTTAACATTTACATGATCTAACATTTAGATAAATTACGTTTTAGTTTTTATCCCATTAAGAGGCTACAGTCTTAATCTTTGAGAATATTAGGGATCTATTTTAACTTTGGAAATATTCAGGGAATTCTGCTATTGGATTAATACTAGCTAGTCAATAAGACAGATCCTAAAATGAGGAAGGTCACTGATGCAGTAAGATATTTAAATTGTGGCATCCTTTCTGGATGTGTAAACTTACAAGCTTCAAAGCCTAATTTTATTATATCTCATTTTAATTGTTTGATATTTTCATCCAAATCCATTATATTATTTCTCTTTCATTACTGGCATTTTTAAAGCCTCCTTATTTTGTGTATTTGAAAGTTTAATTAATGTACTGTTTACTTCTGTTTCTTTTAATAAAGATGCATGTCATCTGGAACTTCTGGTTAATACAAATTCCATTTTCAAGTATTCCCTCACTGAATGTTAATTAGCAAGTGTTCTGCCTGTCTTAATTATTTCCTGATTACTCAAACACCTTTTTAAGGTTTCATCCTACAGGATTTTGAAGGAAAATTTACTCAGAATTGCCCTTTGTAACAAATATCCATCATTTATGCATCCAAGTGAATTTAGTTCTTCAAAGTGGCCTCCTTGGGAGGTTCCACATTGATTCACTTATGTTCCAAAGCTCTAAACATGTTGAAAACCTCTCTTTTTGGAAATGTTTTCGTATCTAGTTGATAACATGTGAAGGAAATCAGTCTTTAATATTCGGTTTTCACCTTTATTTATTTTTTAGGTTGAGGATCTCTATTTTTATTTTTTTTGAGGAATATTGGCTCTATGCTAACATCTGTTGCCAATCTTCCTCCTTTTTCTCCCCAAAGCCTCAGTACATAGTTGTGTATCATAGTTGTAGAGTTGTAGCTCTTCTATATGGGACGCCGCCTCAGCATGGCTTGACGAGCGGTGCGTCAAGGGTGGGTCAAGGCTGAGGAAGGATTAGAAGAACCACATGAAGACCTTACACATGGTCCTCGAGAAGCATTTGGACACCTGCTATGCAGAGGGCATCAAAGATTGTGTGAAGTACAAAAATATTTGCCTCCCCCCCCCCCCGCCCTCTAATTCCTTCTATCCCTAACAACTGGAAAGGTCAAGAATCAGAAATGATATGATGGGGAAGAAAAAAAGAGCAGACTATGCCCCTTCCTATGGTCCAACCTGAGCCAGGAGGAAGTGTTCAATTGGATAAGAACCTAAAGTTTCAAATAAGACCAGACTTTCTGACATCTGACAATGTCTTTGAGGAATGCGAAAGGAAGATGCAACAGAGTATATAGGCAATCATGTTTGTACCCCACTGAATTCATATACGTATTCAATAAACCAGTTATATAAATAGCATTGTGTACAGACATCTCTGTACACTTGTCTGCTAATTTCCTCAGGACCTAAACTTTCCCTAAAGAGGAATTGCTAGGACAAAGAGCATGTACATTTTTGAGCTTGTGATGCATATTGCCAAATTGTCCTCCAGATGCTTATACAAATTAGTACCCTTAGAGTTTGTAAGAGATTGTCGGCTTCCCTGTACCTTTACCAGCTTAATCATCCATTGTTTTTGCCAATCTAACAGATGAAATACAGTATATCATTGTTAATTTGATTTACATTTCTTTTAATATTAAAGGAGTTGAATATCTATTCATAAGATTAATGATGATTTGTGTTTCAAAGTAATTTAAAAAATTTCTTAATTCTGAAAGAGAACAAAACTCTTGAACTAAATGTATTTTTGGGAGTTAAAAAATTTTACACTCACTAAGAAGTAAACTTTACCATAATAACAAGCTTCCTTTTATACACAACTAGTAATGTTAAGTTGTTTGGAGCACGTTTTTTAGAAGCTGAATTCAGAGGCTCAGTTACTATTTAGGGAAGTTTGCTTTTACGTAGAGCAAAAAAATTGGCTTTATGGCTGCTCCAGGCAGTTATATCTTACAGTAATAGTAAAATTAACAATCATAATCACAAATCAATAGCTGACACTAATTGACTACTCACTATAGACCAAGCACTATGTTAAGAACCTACATTCATTATCTCATTTATTTTTCATACACTCTAATGAGGTAGATACTGTGACTATCTGTACCTTTTAAATTCTTTTTTATTGAGGTATAACTTATATACTGTAAGGCACATAAAATTTAATGAATTTATACATATGTATACATTTTGTGTAAACACAAGATATAAGATATATAGAAAATATAGGATATTGATATATAAGATATAAAGATATAGAATGTTTCCACCACCCTAGAAGGCTCCCTTGAACCCCCAATCAGTTGATACTCCCTCTTCCCCCAAAGGTAACCACCATTCTCATCTCTATCAACTTAGATCAGTTTTGCTTATTTTTGAATTTCATATAAATAGAATCACACAATATGTATTCTTTTGTTCCTGACTTTTTCACTCACCATTATGTCTAATAGATTCAACCATGTTGTTGCACATAGAAGTTTGTTATTTTCTAATGGCTGGATAGTATTCCATTGTATGACTATGCCACAATTTATTTTACTATTGATGAATAGTTGGAATGTTTTCAGTTTGGGGCTATTTTGAATAATGCTACTATAGCCATTTTCGTACATGTTTTTGGCAGACATAAATACTCATGGGCTTTTTAAAATAAAAGAATTGCTTTTATAAAGGAATTGCTGGGCTTTAAGATCAATCAATTGATTGATGGATCGGTCTATCTATCTATCTTTTAGTAGATTCTGAAGACAGTTTTCCAAAATGGTTGTACTGATTTATTTTCCTATCAGCAGTGTATAAGAATTCCAGTCGCTCCACCTCCTGTCTAACATGTGGGATCAGTATTATCAGTCCTTTTGGTTTTAGCCGTTCTGAGGGAGGTGTGCTGGCGTCTTATTGTGGTTTTAATTTGTATTTCCCTAATGACTAATGATATTGAATACTTTTGCATATTTTTATTGGCCAGTTGTATATCTTCTTTTGTGAAGTGCTTGGTCAAATCTTTTGCTCTTTTTTTTTAAACTGGATTCTCAGCTTTTTTCTTATCAATTTATATGGATTATTTATATAGCCCAAACAAGAGTCCTTTGTCAGATATATGTATTACAAAGCCTCTTTCAGGTGATGGCATGCTTTTCTTTCTCTAAATGTTGTCTTATGGTAACTACAATTGTTTAATGAGAAAAAACAACCAAGGCTTAGATAGGTTAAGTAACTTTCTCATAGTCATTCAATTAATAAGTGATAGAGCATGGATTCAGATACAGGCTTCTGAATCCTGAGCCAGTGCTTCTTACTGCTCTTCTGCTTTAAGGGAGAATAAACCAAGAATGCTCAATCTCAGTAATACCTTCTAGGAGGCCTGGCACTGTTGAATAAAGGTGAGAAGATGGTAGTATCTTTGTATATCTTATTTAAATGATGCCATACGAAGCTTAGCACATTACAGGAAAAACTTGCTGAGAACCAGATAAGTGTTTTAATACAGTTTCTTCAAAGGCTGCAACTTTGCATGTAACTTAGGAAAGCAATTGACAATAGCCTTTAAAAAGTCCATTTCAAGCAAAAATTTACGTAGGTGTCGTTATCCCTGAGTTTTCACTTCTTGGCTAATTTCTCAGCAGGATTAATGGACATCCAAAGAAGGTCTCTGATTCCCCAAGTGAAGTAAAATTTCCTTGCATTTTTGTTTTTGATAACGTGTCTTGATTTATCAAGTTGTACAAATTAAAAATACTAAGAGGTATCATTTCCTGCCCCTGAGAAATGGCAAAGATTTAAAAATTACAGTAGGAGAGGGGAAGATAAGATAAGGCACCCATATATACTGCTTGGTGGGGGTGTAATGTAGTATAACCCTTCTGAAACATACATGCAATTCATACCATTTCACCAAATAAGACCCCTCTAGGAACATATTCTAAGGAAATAACCATCCATCTATCCATCCATCCGTCCAACAAATCCAACAAATAATTATCGAGTACCTTTTATGTGCTACACACTATTCTAGGCACTAAAGTTAGAGGTAAAAAGACCAAATCTTTGACTAAGTGGAATTAATTATCTAGTGGGGGAGACAGAAAAGTAGGCATGTGTATAAACACACACACACACACACACGTATGCTTTTATATTTTTATAAAATATATATTAAACATTTATGTAATATAAGCAACGTATAAATATTTTATATATTTATATATGAGCATATAAAAATTATGTATAAATATATGTATTTATATGTATATTCTGTTAGTAATAAGTGTGCTAAAAAGAAAAATAAAGCAGGGCATGGTGACACAGTCAGTTCAAGCCTGTTTGAAGAGGTGATATTTGACACTGAATGAAATAATAGGAATTCTGGGAATTCCAGGAAGACAGAATAGCAAGGACAAAAACCTTGTAGTGAAATAAGATCAAGAAGGTGAGGGAAGAAGGGGTGAATGCAGGCTGTGAGGTAGAGGAGCTGATGAGGGGCCAGATCACGTACAGTCTGGTGGAGCATGAGAGAAATTTGGATGTAATCTAAGTGTGGTTACTGAGCAGGGGAAAGAGGTGCTCTGAGCCATGTTTTCATAAGATCATTTGACTGCTATCTGGAGAAGAGACTGTGAAAGGATAAACACGAGATCGGTTAGGAGACTACTGTAGTTGTTTACGACAGAGCTGATGGTTACTTGGGCCAGGATGGTAATAGAGAATTGAGCAGTATTTTCTGAATATATTTGTAGGTATGAATGACTAGACTTACTGACTGATTAGATGTGGGATATTAGAGAACGAGAGGAATCAAGGATCACTACTATGGTTTTGGCATGAACACTTGGTGAATGGTGGGTAGGGCCACTTACTGAGATTAGAGATAATGGTATTTAGGATGCCAGCCAAACTTCCTGGTCTCTCAGCCAGGAAAACTTGGCTATTCCTAGTTCCATCCCTGACTGATTAACCTCAAGCAAGTGACTTAAGTGATTGGTACCTTAATCGTACATGTGCAAAATACTACCATTTTCTCATTGAGCTTTAAGAACCAAGAAGATTGTAAAGATGAGGCAAAGGCTTCAGGTGGAAGACATAATGAAATATTAATAGTTCTGGGGCCTAAGCCCAAACAACTCACAGTTAATGTTAATGAGATCAAAGTCATGGGATATGCTCCATACTCAGGGGCTGTGGATAACTAAATCCATGCCATTTGTCACTGAGGATTGAAGAAAAAAGTGGACCAGTCTTTACAAGCAAATCACCACAAATGAACCACCTCAGCTCACACCCCATGCCCTAAAGCAATGATTTTAATTTTGGGGGTGCAATATTATTCATTCATTTACATATTATTTTTTATGATGATTTTAAAAGACTAAAATTTTAGAGTTTTAGTATGTATATTTTGCTTTCAATGAAAATGTAACAGGTTCTCTGCTTATTGTGCAGTCATTTACCATTTGTCAAAAAGAGTATTTGAAAAACCATGAGCCTTGCTCACTGATGCCTACCAATGTCTTCCCAAAACAAGCCTTCCAGAATAGCAAAGGAGCCCCAAAAGTTAAGAGAAGTGCTCAGGAAAGCAAGGCCATAATTTCAATAGAATGGTACTTTATGCTTTTTGAGGTCATTGAAGGATACTGCTTGTCACTTTTTACAATTAAATTTTCCTTTTTATACTTAATATTGCACTAAAAAGAACTAGGCAACAAAGGCAGGCAGTGAAAGGACTCCTGGTCATACTCTTTCCTGTATTCACACGCACCGTGTCCAACATCTCATTATTATTCCAAAAAATAAAGCAATGCCCATATTACTGCTTAATGCTTATTAAGCCAAGTTAGCTCACTTTGATAAGGAATTCTGAAATCACTCTCTTCTGCTTTATCTTCCCACTTTCTGGATAATGAGAAATTAACGGGTGTCAGTCAGGGGACTGAGTTCCTTACCGGTTGTGCAGTCATGTGTGAAACGAAGCTGAAAGGCCCGTGGGGCTCTGCAGCAGACAAAAAAACACTGCTAACCTGTATGTATGTCCATTGGTGTGCTGCAGGAGATTTCTTAAGATTTTGCCCCATTTGTCCCCTCCTTTTCTACACAGGACCAGTGATAGAAACCACAAACTGATGACAGATATTTTAAAGTTTAAAGTAGAATTCCATTAAGGTAGTTAATGGATTTGCAAAAAGAAAAAAAATTAAAAAAAAATAAAAGTGGCATACAAGCTGCAAGATGAACAAGCCAATTTGGTACCTTAGAGCTCTTTGCAAAGCAAAATGTAATAGCAGATGTAGAGATGCTTGAGCATGGTCACTGTGTCAGTGGATGCACAGAGCAAGGGGTATTCATTTGTAGTCTAACAGGACTGCACCTGTCTAAAGGAGCAGGTTTAAGACCAACATTGCAGATAACGACCAGATACGACAGTCAGTTTGCCTCCCTTTATTTATAGAAAGATGATGTGCAAAAAGATCTTGGAAAATTTAGTAATAATTTGAATGCACCATTTGAAAGATTTTTTTTTTCAAAGCAGAGCTCTCTTGGCAATGCAATAGTCACATTTATTTTAAAATTCTGTAATCTTATAGATTAGATTTTCTTAAATTAGGAACACACATACTAAAAAGTTATACAACTGGAGAACAGGTCAATAAATCAGACAAACAAATGAGAAAAAAGGGATTCTATAAGGGGAATATACACAGTCAGTCAGCTTCCCCATGGAAGCTTTATCCTTCTTAAGTTCCCTACCAATACTGCAAACCTCTCATTAGCAAATGTCTCCTCTCCTATTTCCGAGAGAAATGGGGAAGCTGGATGAGTTTACCCCTGATGTTACAATTTCTTCCAACTGCACCTATTTTCTTTACATCTCTGAGGAAAAGGTATATGGTTTCACCTAGACTCTCTATCCTTTAAATCCCTTCTCTCTTTCCTTTAGCTTTGACTACTTTCTTTCCACGGGGTTCTTTCTTTCTGTTTACAAAATGCTGAAACTTCCTTGTTCCAAAAGTCATTTCCTGACTTGGTTTGCTCCTGGACCTTTCCACCCACCTTCTCTCTGCTGCTGAACTTGAAGTAGTTGTGTGAAGTGGCTCTTTCCACTTCCTCTCTTCCTGTCCATCCTTACCCTCCTGCAACAGCCAATAGTCTCTCTTCAGTCTTCTCTTGCAATGGGCACAAGTTCCTTCTTGAATGTCCTTGCCTAGTCCTCCTTCAGCCTCTACAAAAGCTCATTGTAGGCCCCCTTCACCAGCTCAAACATTCTTCTGCCTGCCCCCAGGTGTTGGCATTCCTCAAAGTCACACTCTTGTCCTCTTCTTAGGTATTATAGGATCTAATTTACTCTAATGACTTCCTCTACCTCATTGGCATAGGTTCCTAAATCCACAGGTGAAATCTCTGCTTTTTCCAGACACTTTTTTCCTTAATAGTCTATGGGATATCTATTTCTAGATGTTCCCTGGGTGTTTCAAACTCAACATGCCTGGTACCGAGTGGATGAGCCGCTCCACATAAGGGCCCTTCCAAGTAGTCC
The DNA here is from genome assembly GCA_031878705.1 of Tapirus indicus. Lineage (NCBI taxonomy): Eukaryota > Metazoa > Chordata > Mammalia > Perissodactyla > Tapiridae > Tapirus > Tapirus indicus. The sequence continues at coordinate 90,234,205 of CM062926.1, forward strand.
CCATAAAAATTAATGACATCAGAGTAGTAAAACAGTATACATTGTGCCAGTCTGCTGCTGGTGGGCCCTTCACATCCAATGCCACGTTAGCATGCCTCCAGCTAAATTCCAGAAACCCTGGCTCTTCAAGAATGTTTGATCACTGTGAAGCTTGCTAATTCCTAATTAACTGTGTTTATGTCTAACATTCATATCTTGGCCTTTAGACTAATCCTGGAAGCAGGAAGAATTGTCTATAAATTAAAGTGATTCTTCACTGAACCAGAATCGTATGTCCTTATTAAAAAAACAAAAAATCTTATTTATTTTACGTAACTTAGGACCCATGAAAGTCAGGTGACTAATTTCGTAAGTTCCTGTAATTTTCTGCCAGGCTACTGACATCCTCTGATAGGGTATCCTGTTCTTTTCATTTGAAAACACATGTCAATTGGGTTCTGGCCATTGGGCTACACCCTACAGTGATTTCATGGTCCAATGAAATGACAGTCATTGCCCTCCCTGTCTGAGAACCACATGACAACTGTTGTCCCTTGTGCCACTTTGTTGGGGAGTGGAAGCTGCCAGTCTCACATTCAGATAAAACTGTAGCATCTCCAAATACCACCATGTTGAATGCTGGCTGCCTACACTCTGTATCAAGGAGCTGGCACTGATATTAGTGAACTTGCCACTTTTCTAAGCGAGCACAAAAGAGGGCTTGTGTGCTAGAGTTTGAATCTAATGAACAGCTTTTTCCTATTTTGTGTAGTTTTCCAGCCATTTGGCTTGTACAATGGAGAAATCATATTTCAACTTTTTCAGGTTGAAATATTGCCCCTTTTCCAATTTGTCAACATGAGATGTGAACCAGTTATTTTGGAGGCAGCTTTATTATGGAAAATAGAATAAGTAACTCACGTCACTCAAACCAAGTCCCTCAGGGAGTAGGTCCAGTAACGATTCAAAAGCCAGGGATAAAATTAAAAACTAATTTTCTAGGTGGAATGAGGAGCAGGTTCTTTTTCTTCTAAATGAATGGCCCTTTACGGAGGAAACATAGATTCACAAGGTACAAGGAAAACATTTGAAGTCTGTTCCTCCCACCGCCTTCTTCTCTACATGCAGAGTCTAGGGTTAACGATGCTCCGGGCAGGGTGAGATGCACACTGACAATGGAAAGGTCAGCCTGAGAGGTATTGAGGAAACTGAGTCTTTCTTCATCTAAAAAAATGTATCTTTATTTAATAGAGAAAATTAAAAAAAAAAATACTGTCAGCAAACAAGCTTATTGCCTCAGGCCGCGCCAGGGAGACAGGTATGGGCTCTCACTCTTTATGGACGTAACTGGGTACTGCTGGCCCCAAGGAGACTGCAGACATTCAGGGGCCGGACCGCCCAGGCATAAGAAAGCTACCAATCCCTTAAAAATACATTGCTAAAAGCCACTCATACTTTCACATTTCAAATGTAGCATTTGTGCCTAAATTCAATCTGTTGCTTTATTACAAAGTTGTCAAAGCCAGCTTTATATTTAAGACCTATAGGTTGCAGGAGGGAGTCTGTTGACCATAGAAAGTCTCCTTCAGAAAGTGACATTAATTCAAGAGGCCTGGGCCTCCAAAGGGGTTTGTCTGGGTTTTCTCGTCATGCTAGTTCCCTTAGGAATGTTGCGACATGGGGTCTTATGACCGTGACCATAACAGAATTGAGCAAAGAAGAGATATCACATTGCAGTACAGACTGGAACCCTCCCAACCATAATACAAAACAAATGGCTAAGAGTTTCTTTCCCATCCTATCTGTGCCCCAAGATATATAAACCTTATCAAGTCATTAGAAGAAGTTATTATGCAAATAATATAGCATGTGGAGAACAGAGGAAGAAAGAAAAAAGCAACCATAATCCTATTATACTAAACAGGAGTTTTTAGTCTGGGGTCTGTGGACTTCCAAGAGGACCATGACTTCATAGGATACGTGAACTTGGATGGCAAAAAATGTATCTTTATTTTCATTTATCTCTACTTGAAATTTAGCATTTCCTTAAATTATAAATGGCAGCAACAAATTACAGCAGTCTTAGCAGTATCTGTACCTTGTTACCAATAGAAATCAGATATTTTCATCAGATAGCACAGTTTTCATAGAAAGCCTGAAATACCGTTTATGCTCATCACCACTTCAAAATTATGGTAGCTATTAGAGCTGTTGCTAGATCTTGTTTAATGAATTATTGCTATATCACAACAAAAAAATTGACAACTCTATTTCAATATAATTGGTTTTCTTTGTAAAACTATAAATTTCATTTTATGATTTAAAAACATTATTCTGAGAACAGGCTTCACTAGTTGCCCACAGGAATCCATGGTACAAATAAAGGTTAAGAATCTGTGTGTTTATGCCCACCACTTCATTCTGCCTTCATTTCTGTCCTTAGCCACCACTTCCACCACTTTCTCACCAACATCCTAAATTCCCTCCCTTGTGCCCAAGTGTCTTTTCATTGCTTCAGGGCAGTCTTTCACATCTCAAGTCTATGGAGTATGTACTGGGCCCTCTGATGAGAATCCTCTTCCCCTTTGCCCCTGTTTGCCTGGCTAATCTCGCCCATCAGGCTTAGAGAGCTTAAATCCCCTACCTAGGCCTTCCCTTCCTTCCTAGACTAGGTCAGCATCCCTTTCTTTTCACTCATCAAGCTTGTCATCACTTGTTCAGTATCATCCCTTCCGGACATGCTATAATGAGGACAAGGCCCAAGTCTGCCTGTTTCACTATCATATACCCAGTGCCTAGCATGGCACTGGATATTCAGTGGGACATCAATAAATACATGCAAATATAACACATGAATGAACCATTTTGTAACTTTTAATATATTTTGTAACTTTTTGATTTAATGTATTACATGCATCTTTCATGTTGCTACTTTTATTTACTTTAAAGCTGCATAATATTCTATTGGATACAAGTACTTTATTTAAATAATTTCCCTAGTACTGATCCTCTTGTTTCCAGTTTTCATTAATACAAATAATGCTATGATGGGCATCTTCATGAATAATGTTTGATTTTTCTTGCTTTGTATTTAGGATTATTTGCTTGGTATAAATTATAGAAAGAAGGATTAACTGGTCTAATGGAATGAACATTTTTATGGTTCTTGATTTATTCTATGACGTTGGTTTCCAAAAGTGTTCTCTCAATTTAAAATGCCATAAGTAATATAATCAGAACACTTGCTAATGACTTTCAAAGTACTTTTAAAAAAGTACTTTCAAAGTACTTACTGGATATTAATCATTAGGTCTTATGGATTAGGTGAAGGATTGCATAAAATTTTGGTTGAAAAGAATAAAATAAATAACTTTTCCTAAACTCAAAATGCAGTACACTAATTAATTTCCACATTGAGTAAAAAGATTTTGTTATTAGAGAACAAAGAACAAAGATATTGTGCTAGGGAAGACAAATTATTTTAATTTAGATATGGCCATTATGCTAGCTAAATAGGCAAAAATCATCATAAGATTCTGATAGAAGTTCAAATATTTGAAAGCAAGGAATAAAATAATCTCTATTGTGACAAGAAATTCTAGTATTTATGTCATTTCATATTTGAAAGAAAACAAAGCACATATTTTCTAGAGGCTAAGTAATTAATAGCATACAAGAAATACCAAAAAATTGTACACTAAGAAAATTTTTTTGTAGGAAGCTAGAAATAAAATATTATGGGCTGACAAGTTTCTCCTTATTTACTGACATAAATGCCAGCAGGGACTTGTCAGGCAGGAGCGTCTTTCTCATTCTGATTACACCTACTGTCTACTCCTTTGATCTCAGTAGCCAACCTGGCTCCAGAGGGCTGCTTCTCCACATGTAGCACCCAATTTTCTCCCTCAACAAATGGATGGGTTGTCCCTTCTTTTGATACTGTAGCTGTGCATAGAGCAGACTGTTAACCTACGAGGTGGGGCATCTACCTTATTGAATAAGAAGAAAAAGAGCTAACCAGTGTCTTCTTACTCTGACCATATTCTAGAGAAGGCACCAGAGCTTCCCCTATTAAATTCTACTTAATGATATTAATTTAACGTAATATCATAATGCTAACATTATGACTACCACGTGCAGGAGGAAGTACCAGGAGCTGCAGGGGACATAACGGATGAGATACCAGTGGGAGAATGAGTAGAAAGACATTCCCTCCATTACACAAAAATGGAGGAAGACCAAGAAGGCCCTTCCATCTTTAAATGTCCCACTGGGAGAGTCAGGCTCATCAAGCCTTAATGTTCTGGAATGAAAACACAAGTGCAAATAATTACTATGAGGGAATAAAACAAGCACATAAGGAGGAATGTAAGTGCAGCTCACTGTTGCACGGCAGCATGGCATGAAATGATTGTATAGTCAAGATAAGGACGGGGTCTGGAAGTTTCTTTGAACAAGTGGTTGCTTTGTATGGCTATCATTCCCTGGGTGTCTGTTAGGTGATAGGCACTGAGCCAGGCACATTTATTAGATCGTTAATCCTGACAACAACCCTGAGAGGTAGCTATTAGCCCTCCCATTTTATAGATGGGGAAACAGAAGGTCAGTGGACATGACTTGGTTAAGGTTATGTGGTCAGTGTGAGGGTGAGCTAATCTGTCTGACTTCAAGCTCATGCTCTTTTTGCTATGCTATACATGCAAAATGGGTAATTGGCACTCCAGAATCATACCTTGGTTAATATATCCTTATTCAAAGCCACTCAAAACTTGTTTGTTTTCTTTTTTAACAAAATCAGTTGTAAAATAGGGTGGGGAAAGAAATAACACACCTTTCTGAGATGTCAGACTTCTAGAGGTATCATCTAGTGAAAAATAATCTTAAACAGCCTTCAAAAAGTATGTTCAGCCAAGTCCATGAACCTTCATCCAAAGGTAACATATCATGGTAGCGAATTTGAGGGACTGCTCAGGTGAGATTCTGGCCTTGAAACTACTTACTTTCTATCTGAATGACTCAGAGCTATTATTTCCCCTCTTTAGGTCTCACATTCTAGTATCCATCAGAGGATTGTTATAGTCATTAAATAAGATGGTATATATATATTGTTTAGCCCATTAGCACCAGGCACATAATGATCATTCAGTTAAACATTAATTATTAGTAGTACTACTGTTAAAATTATTTTTTTGCATATAAGTAATAAACATGGATCTAGTATTCAAGAATATACCATATTAGGTGCAGCATAATGGAAGACGGTGATAGCTGACCACCACAAGGGGCAGCTGTCACCGCTCACTGACAGAAGCAAGAAAGGATGGCTGAAACAAGACACTAGATGAAGACCAAAAAACAAAAAGCCAAAGAAACTGTAAGAACATCAATAATAGGCATTTTTATTATGCTTTACATTTTGCAAAGCTCTTTCACAATCATTTCATTTGATCCATACAGCACTGTTGTGATGTATAATATGACTCCCACTGTACAGATGAGAAAAGAGGCTCAGAGAATTGAATGCCTTCTCTGGAGTCATAGTCAAAAGAGCAAAGAATATCACAGTCTATAGATATGCTGTCCAATGCAGTAGCCATGTGTGGTTACTTAAAATTAAATAAAATTAAATATGCAGTTCCTCAGTTGCACAGCCACATTTTAAGTGCTGACTAGCTATGTGTGGCTTGTGGCACTCATGTTGGACAACGTAGATTACAGACCATTTTCATCACCACAGAGTGTTTCTTTGGATAGCGCTGGTCTATAGAAATGAGAGCACCAAACTATTACTGCACAATACTATGCCCAGAGTCCATAATTGTGAACCTGATTATCAAGAAAGAAGTCAGGAAAGAGGAAAATACTTTAGAAATGTTTCTATGAAAAACACTTTAAGCATTACACTCTGAAGCTAAATTCATGTGGCACCAGGATGTGAGCATCATCAGAATTGGGCCCAGAAGCCCCCAAAGTGCCCAGTACCAGTGCCCTGCACACAGAATCTACAAATGTTTATTGAGTAGTTCCATTTGATCACCCACTCATTTCAGGAAAATATGTCACCGTAAGAGAATTCTTCCTGAAGCAAATAAGTGGCATGTCATAAAAATGTAAGTAATAACCTTTGTTAAAATCTCAAGGACATTTATGGTTGTGTATTTACATAATTATTCAATGTACATACAAAGTCCTTTTATATTTCAATATGTTTTTAGTGCAGAAGGTTGTAAATAAATGTAATCAAAAGAGATGAATGCCAGTTAAAATATGTCTAAAGACAATAAAACTTTTTAATAGTGATACGAGCCTTAACAAGGCGATAGCCAAGGTTTTGCTTTTTGAAACGGTTTATTACATATCCTTAGTAAATCATAAGTTAACAGATCCTCAGTAAATCACAAGTTAATCTCAACTTTTGGTTCACTTTCTTAGAGCAACACTAGGAAGTACCTTTCAGGAGTTCAGAAACTAAGAGTAAATACCCAGTATTATTTTGAAGCAATATAAAATGCTCAAAAGTGTCAGAAGTCAGTTTCCAGAGGATGACAAACACTTAACTACATAACCATCTTCAGCCATGCCTGGCAGCACGCTGTTGTCAAATTCAAGGTGCATGGGCAAAGATGGAGGCAGTTTCATTTTTTAAATTGACTTTGAAAGTCTTAATGATATATGTACATTTCATGAAGATATGAGCCTTAGTATAATGGTCTCTTTAGACAGATGGGACTCAATTTATGTTCTACATGATTGTACCCCAGAATTTTAGGCTTAAGATGTTTGTCATAAATACAGTTAATCTATTATTTTATGAGGGACACTAAATCTCGGCCTCCTGGATTTGGATAGATGAATGCCAAATTTATGACGGCACTTGTCTATAAATGACAGATGCTGCTAAAGCAGAAAACTATCATTTTCTTCTACTCAACAGCACAAGGTCCTGTTACTAGAGACAGAAAGGGGGGAAGAGGCAGTTACGAAGACCTTGCCGGCTAATCGATGGAGTCCTGCAGCAGTCAGCAGAAATGAGAAGATGTCATTTGGAAAACTTGGCCCCATTTGTAACAACACATAAAAATTGTGAAACACACTGGGGAACCCATAAAAATGACAAGGCAAGGGTCTCCATTTGTATCCTTGGCAGAAAAACTCTTCAACAAAATTGAAAATTCACTTTCATAAGGCAACAGGGTGACCATAAAAAGCTGAACTGCAGCCTTTCCAGGCAAATCATACTGATCTACTAGTGGATTCACGCTCGAGGAATTGACACCATGCAAAAGCACAACCCACTGAAAACTAAAATGAGCTGTTTTGAGGTATCCTGTCTTTCCTCTCTTCTCATGTCGTTTCTGACACTGTCTCGGTCTCCATGGTATGGTCATGGGTATGGGATAAACAAAACCATCTCCCCGTCCCCAGTGGAAATCTTTTAGATGGACTGATTCAAAATGTTACCGAAAATGTGGACAGCGTTCAGGACAACCCAACCGGACCCTGTAGGAGGCAGTTCAAGGCTTCTGCCATACTGGCGATACCCGTCCCAGTGTTGACCTCTATCTCAGTGACTATATTTGTCTCTAGATACATAAAGTCTACAATCGTCAAGCTGGAGCTTTGAGAACATTTGTCATTTACCTGAAATGAGTGTTTTCACTCAAACTTGCCTTTGAAGAGATCTGTACTTCGAAAGCTTTGTTCTATTACAGTTAAATGCTACAGACAACAAACTGCATAGGAACTAAGGATTATCAATAAAACAAAGCCTTAATGGCCCTTTCACTGCCATAGCTCCTACTAAAAATATCAACAGTCAGCAAGCAATTTAAAAGTAATATATGGTCCTACTGCTAATTCTTAAAAAAGTAGTTTAGTGGTTTCTGACTTTGCCCATTAGGATACTTATGTTTACTCCTCCAATCAGAGAAGTTTAGAAGTAATGGGAATAATGGAATATGTGTGGACCAAAAAGCCCTGATTTCCTGTTCTGACGCTACTGGGATACGAGTTGTACAACTTCATGCAAGTCATTTACCCTTTCCAAGACCCAGGTTCTTCATTATTACCATATTTTTGGGAGCAGCTTGAAGGTGGTGACTATTATTATTTTTCTTTGTAGCCCTAATATCCAACAAAGTGAAAAACAAAAACTAACACTAGGTTGGAAGCTCTTTGAGGGTAAGAAAATGTCTTTTGTTCATTGTTGCACCCTGGTATCTGGCAAAATATACAGTAATACTATACTATTTAGTATAGATAATAAATATTTGTTGAGTGAATAAGTGGATATAAAGTTTGTGGCATGAATGAATGAAAGATGGATACTAATTTCAGCCCTACTTGTCACAGGGTTATAGAAAAACATAGATGTGACTGGATTTTGTAAACTGAACAAATTTAAGGTGTTCCTATTGTTGTATTTCAAGCAGAACATGCTGATCCCATCATCTTTGTTCTTAATTGCATTTATAAATATATCTATAGCATTTTGAATCATTCCATCTGCTTTCATCTGTTTAGACAGCAACTGATTAAAGGCTGTTTAGCTCTAAATAGCTTTATATACTTTGAACTAGAAATGTAGTTTTCCCTCTTGATATCTAATTAATTTTTTAAAAATCATCTAGCACTAAAGACTAGACATATGGACCATTAGGTTGGCTATCACAATATTTTATCATTAGGTTGATTATCACAGTATTTTATTATTTTCAAGAAATAAGATTTTTTGAAGGCTCTTGTTTTTTTGAACCTCTTATGAGTGGTTAAATGCTGTCACAAAAGAGCATTCAATTTGATATATAGGCCATATTATCACAGGGAAATGTACTGTCATATGGCATTATGACACTTGAACTCCAGGGAGAAATTTGGATAGAGTTTCCAATATGTTTTCGCCATCTTCTTGAAGCTGCCTAATGCTTGCTGTGTTTTGACCCCAATTCTCCCAAAGCACATTTCTCCTCCCTCCTACCATGTTTTGAACTCCCATTGATGCATCATTAAAAGGTAGGATAGATCCTAGGAGACTATGAAGCCATTTCTTTGGATTTTACATTTAATTCTATGCCAACTTCTAAAAGTAAATGGGACAGCTATTCTTATTTAATGAAACATTAAATGAAACATTTTTTTCCAGTCATGTGGTCAGAGCTTTTTATAATAAATGAAATGCCTGCTATTGTAGTTTAAACTCATTTTGTTTACTGACCTGAAAGAAAAAAAAGAAAGTTTGCCATGATACCCTGAAATTTTTTATCCGATAGCTCCATTATAACAAATCTCTTTGTATTGCACAGATCCAGATACCAGAATCCATGAACCAAATTATATCCCCAAAAGTAACATAAGAGAAAAAAATGGTAGTCCCAAGTGCCAAAATAGCAGGGAAGAAGGCTTTTCTAGCTCTTGGAAGATTGTTAGGCCACTTTTTAGAATAAATAATCTGTATTCTCAAGGAGCAGAGAGAGGTCATCTGTGGGTCCCATCCTCCTTGTCAGATACTCTGAAATCACATTTTTCCTTGACTGATGTTCAGTGAATCCCAGGATCTGTTCTCCCAGTAGTTCTCTCCCTTAACATCTAGCTATTTACTCTCCCTCAGGATTTGCCCTCATTGCCCAACATTCTATTGTTAAGTTATTGATGCTAAAACATGAAAATGGAAATTGAATTAACCAATTCTATAGATGTTGAGAATGCTTGGATATCTGAAATCTGGCAGCTGAGACCTCAAGTAACTAATATATTTACTTTTCATTCAAATATCTAAGAATCACGTAGATACTGCTTAAGCTCACTTGACAGAAGCTATTCATTCAGAAGAAAAAGACCAGTGCTAGGGAATTTCAGTCTCATAAGAATTGCTAGTCAACCATGACTTTTCACTGTGACTTTTACTTTAATTTTTGGCTGACTTCTTAGAGGCAATGTTGTTGGAAATAGAACATTTCATTCAATTAAGTGCCACAGTCACCATTCCTCTTCCCTCCCCCTTCCTCTCTATATCTTACCTAGACCATTTGTGAAGTACAGGTTTTCATATCTTCTGTTCTTCTAAAACAGGTTTTAAATGAAATAAAAATCAGTTACCAAAAATAATCTATGACTCTGACAAGGCTGTGGAAGCTTTTTAAGGATTTAGAAATAGGTGGTTAACAATAGGTTACGTATTACATTGTTTACACCAGATTTCCCATCTGGGCAAAGCTTCTGATTTTCCAACCTGAAAATTCAACAAAACACATATGGGAATTCTTGCTTGCAAGCCAACATTCAGTTAACGGTGACAAAAGAATATGCATCTCTTAAGCAAATACAACGCACTTTATTTTTAAACAGTGCCGTCTTTCAACAACTTTGGTATTGCTTTTGTGGAGATAATAGAACAAATAAAATATTTCAACAGTATTAATATTTATCTAAAATATGGAGAAACAAAAAAGTAATTTGAATGACCGAACCTATGAATTACCAAATAATTTATACAGATTTTAAGGAAATATGGAAAATGAGGTAACCCCAAAATATAGGTGGTTTCCATTACTTCTAGTCCAAGTCTGGACAGTGAGGCCAATACTGTTAGACCACAGGTACTTTGGGGGTGGATAGGGAAGTGGCAGAGGATGCAGGACTAAAGACCACCACATAGCTACTCAGGAAGAGATTCTGTGGTTAAGATTTGTCTTCCTCTCTCTCCACTCTCAGCCCCTGGGGTTCTTCTAGATCTCAGTTCTCTTTCCTTGTTTATGACTCTGCTATACTTGAGCCCACTATGTTCCTATTGGTCACTAGGCAAACACAACTGCTTAGGAAGTCTCTCTGTTTCACGGAGCATTCACTAGCATTCGAGAGTTGAAATAAAAGCCTTGAACTGTTCAACTTTCTTTTAACATAAGCTCATTGGGCACCTTGCAGGTATAAGGCATGCTGTGATTGTTACCCAGGCCCCTTTATTTGGATTTTCTCTTTCCATACTGCTCTTTCCTTGGGTCTATCCCCTAATCTTTGGCTTTCTTTCCTACTTCCTTTCCTCTTCTTCCACACTTTTCCTTCTCTCTTTAATTGCCTTCCATTCTTTTATTGATTCTTCTCTCATTGATCCTTCTCTATTTTCATTAACACTTGTTTTTGCTCATTATTTTTACTACTATCCCTAGAGCAAACCCAATTTCCAAATAATAATATAACTTAAAGGGAGCACTGAGCACGTGCAATAGCAATGTTGGAACATTTATAGTACCTACCAACTGTGCTATTAACTCAAGACACAAATTAGGCTGAAAGAATAGAGTGACACTGACCTCTATTGTTTCAGCATTTTGCTTATAAGTACTGCTGCAGGTAAAGAGTATAATTCAGGTAGAGAAAGCTTTGACAGAGTACTGTTTCACAGAGGCAACAATATTGTGTGGAAAATGAAACCAGGCAGGAAGTCAAGTGATGATGGAAACTGTTCTTCCAAATACTGGGTAACCTCTAGCAAATAACTGCCCCAGTGTGGACCTCACCTTGAATTGCTATTTTGTAAACTGGTGATAATATTTGACACTAATTTCTGATAGATCTGGGTTAAAGACTAATTAGATAATATACGTAAAAAGGTTTTGTAACTTTAAAAGGGAGAAGTGCAATGTAATAATCCAGTTATTTATTATCTGTCATCACATAACATGATTTAGTGATTCTGTCACACAAAGAACAAAAAGTCTTTATTACCAAATTTAGGTTAGCTCACTCCTTCTAGGCTGCTGAGCTTTTGGAACTGCATCTATGGGGCCTAATCAATAATGGTTCCTTCCTACATTGTCTCTTTGTCTGACTAGGCTTTTCTGAGGCTTCCTCTCACAGTAATGGATTTGCTCTTTTCCAAAGGCCCTGGGCAGCCAAAGGAAAGCCTTCTTAAGTCTCCTCTTCAAATTCTACAGTGATTTGAAGAGAAGAGAATCAGAAGAGAAGGGTGTGTGTGTGTGTGTGTGTGTGTGCATTTCCAACAACAGAGAGGTCCCTAAAGAGAGAGTCAAACATAAAAGAAGGGGATACATTCTCTTAGTCTCCTCAATTAATCATGGAAACAAGATGATTTACCCATCTTGGTCCCTAGAGGCAGATGTAAGTGTGTGAAAGCCTATTAAACATTCAATTTCATGGTATACATGCTAGAAAAATGAATTTTTTTCTCTTCTCTCTGAATCATTCAGTTTGAACCTACTCAGAAAACCTGCTGATTCATTGGGATTATGAAATACAGACTCTTCTTAAGAGGCACTTCCACTACCAGCCCATTTCCAATTATATAAAGTTCTTTTGTTAGTCAACTCATAACTTTGGAAATAGTTCCCTTAAAAACCTCGAGTTCCTTTGTAACTGAGGTGAACTCTACGAAGATCTTCAAAAATCCAAATCTTTATTATTGAACACATTTCCAGATACATTTAACAATGCCATTCAGAAAACTTCCCCTTTCTGCCCCTCCATTCCCCTTCACTGTGGTGAGAGAATATAAAAACATCTATTAGTAAACAAGTTTAAGAAAAAGTCTATAGTAAAAACCAAACATAAAATGAATAGAAAGGAATAATAAACTTGGTATTTAGATCCATTTCTTGATTTTTGTCTAAACATTGTGACCAAGTCGCCTCTACTTATTTTCATGCATATATGCTTATATAGATATATTTACACACACATATATACTTAAATGTATATATTTAACAATATGGAATGGTAACATATCAAATGCTTAGGTTCCGTGCAAACACATAACCCTTCCTGTGAAGGAAACATATTAATATTATAAAAACAAATCATGGAGAGTAACATGCAACAGCTGAGGGGAGGAGAATGGGTCAGGGGACCAGGAGGAACACAAAAAAATGTAAAGAACAAAGAGCGTCATTGACCTGATTTGTCAGAGCTGTTGCCTGTGATTGGAGTGATGGAGCAGCTGGGATTAGCCTTTGCGCTGTCCTTGGAAGAAACCATTTTGGGTTTATTTTTCGTTGCCTCTAGTGCTTTGACCTTCTTGGCATGTTTACTTCCTTTGTAGTGGGCCTCGGCCTGGCTCTACAAAGGAGAACAAATCAGGCTCATTTTTTGCTACTTACAAACACCACAATGGATGATCATGCAGGAGAAAATACATTCAATCCTAGGCACCACAGACATTCATAACTCAGCACTCAACTATGTTTTGGCATTTAATGGTGGACCAGTATCTAAGAGGTTTTTGCATATTGAAAGCTTCTATGCAACACAGAGGACCCGCATCTTTAAAAACCAGATATTATGTGAGTGGACAACAGGGTCAGGGCAAAATTGGAACAAAAGTGAGCTTTGTCATCAGTGCCCTCCCACCACTGCCTGTTGGAGTTACTCTTCAACAATTTAGCTGGCAGCAAGCTGCTTGCTTTGAGTATCCTACCCGGGTACGTCCTTCCACAACCATTCCATTTTGTTTCCTTTCAGCTAGAAACCTGTCCATCTGCATCTACTCTCTTCTGGGCTCTGCTCGGAGAGCAGCTGATGTGACAAATCAACCTGCTAGTGAGTGGAAATGGCACTACATTTTGGAGTCATCTACATGCACTTTGTGCGTCATTTTGATGATTCCAGTTCCAAGAACAGATGATATAAGCCACAAAAGAGGTAGGGACAATCTTTGTTTCTGATCTCAGATGTGATTCTGAAGTCAAAGCAGTTAGTGTTCCATTCACTCATGCACAAAGTATAGGTGGAACTGTGACTTCAATACTAGATCAAAAGGAAGAAAAGAGATCAAGACAAGTGACGACTAAAAATCTTCAAAAGACAAAAACAAATTACAGCAAAACAAGAAAACATTTAGTCAATTTACTGACATCTGGAAAATTCCCCTCTGCCTAAAGAACAAGGATTTTATCTTTTTGGCATCTCGTACTAATGTACATATTAACAAAAGAATCTAAGTATATTCACTTCAATTTTATTTTAAATAGACCCTGAATTATAAACACGCATTTGGTAAAAAAAACAAACTGAAACATATTTTAAATGTTAGCTTGGTTATAAATGTGAAATGGAAGATAAACCTAGCATATAAAACGAGTTTTTGTTAGAGGATTTCTAAAGTAATAACTTTTTTTACATCAGTTTTCCTTATATACCTGTATGTGTTTTAAGGTGATTATACTAATATTTTCATCCATTTTCCTCAGCAAGCAGAATACAGGTGGAGTGTGTACGTGTGTGTGTTAAGTAGGTAGATAGAAGTGGCAATGGACAGAACGAGCCAGGTTTTAATTCTATATTTCAACTAAAGATATATAAATGACTTTCCTAGCATACAACCCCAGTCACCCAAGGTCAGTAGCCTTGTATTGACTGTACACAATCCCTAACTTCCTGAATCTCTTTTCATAAATATTCTTTTAGATCATCATTGACTTATCATTGTTCTTAGTTGGTTTGCTCAACAACTTCTCTTGTTGTCCTCTGTCAAGTTGAAAAAAAAAAACAATCTCAAGGAAGGAGAAAAGTGTAACATTATTTTAAGTCCTTTATTTATTACCAACCAAGAATGGTTAAGTCCAGCTAATATAGTTGGGTAGATATAAATTAAGAAAATATAAAAATTTAAAAATTGATAATGTGAAGTATACAAATAACGACTAATATTATTGAGCCTAATGACTAATATTATCCAGCTTCTGCCAAGCACAGTTCTAAATGCATTAGTTCATTTAATCCTCATAATACCCTGTGAGGTAGGTACCATTAGTCAGCACTTTGCAGACAGAAAACTAGGCATGGAGAAGTTAAATAGCTTATCAAAAGTCACACAGGTAGATGTAGAAGCCATTTTGTAGATCTGAAATGCTTACATGTGTACCCCTATTTAACTATATATACTTTTACATTTACATACACACTCACACTAAGTTAACATTATAATTTTACTAGAAGTGAAAAATTACACACAAAAAAGCACACTGCTTTTAATGACTCAGTGGAGGATTATATTTTAACAGAAGTTTATATGAGTAGGGAATATCTACCTAATTCATGGGAAATATACTAGCATAATACAAGGCCTGATCCTTCTGATAAGTAGCTAAGAAAGTCTCATTTTTTAGGAATATAACAGTTTCTACAAGATATCGGGAGACCTCCTAATAATTCATCTTTCCAAGTATACTAAACAGTACAATGTTACTTTAGTGCCCTTTGGCTAAAGAAACATATGGTTCCCTAAATAAAACCTCCTAGCACAAGATAAGCAGAGTGTCATTTCCTCATTATTATTTCCTGGCATCACTGCAGAAAGTTAACAGCGTCAATTAGCACTTGGGTTAAAGATCCAGCTAAGTGACACCTCACTGGATACCAAGATGGAAAGAACTCTCCATAGCCATGATCCACTTTCCTTTTGAGCTCTGGGGCATGGAGAGAGGTGCAACAAGGGTTCGTAGCTTCTACTGACTGTTGTTGTTTGGGAAAGATTGTGGAATAAAGACAGTGGCAGGCACTCACAGTGGGCATCTGTCCCATTCCCCTGTGGTATTCTTAGTAGTAGCACTTTGCTATCCTCAGTACTGTATCTGAGATAGTGTCAACACCTTCTAAATCCTGGGC
Organism: Tapirus indicus; assembly: GCA_031878705.1. Classification (NCBI taxonomy): domain Eukaryota; kingdom Metazoa; phylum Chordata; class Mammalia; order Perissodactyla; family Tapiridae; genus Tapirus; species Tapirus indicus. The sequence goes on from CM062926.1 coordinate 90,249,799, forward strand.
AAACCTTCAAGTGAAACTGAGACACTGTTAAATAGTAACACGATTAACTTGACTTCATTATCTAGGAATCTCCTTAACTGAGGAGTGAAAGACACAAGGACAAGAGCCAGAAAACACATGAACTAGGCAACACGATCAAGCCCAATCAACAATGGCTCTTGTGTCATTTCTAAGAGACGTGGTTGACCAAAGTGACTTATTTTACACCTCAATGACTAATCAGCAGACACATATTTGTCTAGCACTAATGGCTTGTTTTCTGCTTCCTCGCAAAAAGTGCTGCTGTGCTCCCAACTAGCAGTGATCAAAGAAGCCACTTGCCAAGAACTGCCAGAATTAGAGTTTTAGAGCCTAAACCACCATAATGACCTCCATACAAGGATTCGTCTGTATGTAGGTTCCTCTCTCAGAGGTCACTCCAGTAGCTACCCAATCTCCCACCAGTAGAGGTGTAGCTTTGACAGGAAATGACATCCTGGAATTTTTTTCTTCTATTCATCTCCATCTTTGTTACCAAAGCCCTTCACTTTTCCAAATCCTCTACATCTCTCAGGAGTCTACTGGTCCCAACAAAAAAGATAAAGAATGAGATAATGTATTGCTTTAAAAATAAAAATGTAATAATGAGAAATTCTAAAATTCACTGCGCTCCCATTTCTATTTTTTTACTTTATTTCTAATTTGGATTGCAGAGACATGGCTAGGATCTTGAAACATGATGTTAAACTGTGTTCATTTTGTACAAAAAGAACAGTCCAAACACAGACTCACAGAGAGGCTGGGGAAGGGCAGTGTCGCTGGAGAAAGTCCTCAACTATATATTTACTAACAGAACTAATCATTTTGCATGTTAAAAAGTAATTAGAACTGTCCTCTTAATTAAAGAAAGTACATCATTAAAACAATTGGCATCTGTTTTTTCTGAGACCTTAGATTTCAATGTGTTAAGCAGAGGGAAATAGCAGAGGTCAGTTAATTTTCAGAAAAACTCTATACAGTAAAATGCCAAATAAAACAGATGTCAAATGAACTACCATAAAAACAGGCTAAACTAACAAGGGGAGGCCTGATTATTTATTCCACAAAGAATTATCTAGCACCTGCCAAGTGCTAGACATTATGAAAGACTAAAAACAAAGACCCCTACTCGCAAGAATGGTAGACAGAAGAAAAGACATGTGTGCAAATAACTATAACCCAAAGCATAGAGTGGAATTGTGAAATGGGAGGGAAAGAGCAACAAAGAAGTCAGGGAGTCAGAGGAGAGGCATATCTCTTCAGACTGGAGGGGATCATGAAGCTTCATGAAAAAGGGACGTCAGAGTGGGCCCTGCTCTGGGGGCAGGGTTCTGAAGTGGCAGTGTGCAGGGGAAGTGTTTCAGCAAAGGGGCCAGCATGCACCAGGGCAGTGAAGTACTGTGAACTATGTAGTGCTCCCTGGGCACATCTGCTTTTCAGCATCACTGGAACACAGAGATATAAAAGGAACAACAGGGAAAGGCTGCCGCATTGTGCTACCTTGAAAATTATCATCCCCTGTAAAACAAAACAGATAATAGTGTTCTACAATTAAAGAAACAAATGCTCTATTTGTAGGCATCTTGTATAGATGGTTATGAAGTAAGCTGTTGCTTTTACATCATAGATTTTATCTTGCTCCAAACTATAATCCTATATTAAAAGAACAACTAAATTATTTATATTGAAGCTTTAAGAATTATTTGAGATAAAAGCATGGCACTTAACATAAGAAACAAACTAGAATTACTGAGTAATAGCTAAATAATTGCTTGAATCTTGCTTTAACATTAGACTATTTTTAACTATTAAAATGCTTTCTGCATAAACTTGTTGCATTGACAAAATCATACACTCACAGAGACAAAACTACAACTTAAGAAACAAAAGATGCACCCAAGAGAAAGGCTTACTTAATCCAAAGATTGCTAGTAAGTCTTTCTGCTGATATTTGCAATTGGAAGGCCTGCAATATCAGTAATGACATACTACTGGCTTTGATATTCACTTCCTTCAATCCTCATCTACTGGGATCTGTTGGAAACAAAGTCCAGACAAAATTATAACCATCACGAGATTTTTAGCTTAAAAAGACACAAAGTCCTTGCTAATTTCTAATTTATAGCTAAGTGAAACACTCCAGGTTGCTATGGCCTGTCCAGGGTCACCACATAGCGTAACTCCAGGGGCAGTGCAGCACCATTCCCATATGGTTCAATGCAAGTGGTGTCCTCTGGATTCCTGCAAGGCCAGAGTTCTGGCTATGGCATTTCATATTTACTGTTTTTATAGTATATATATATATATATATATATATATATATATATATATATATATATATATAAAACCTATCAACTCCAAATACTTCTGTTACTAAAGAGGAAAGTGGTGGCTCTCTAGGAAGAAAATGATATGCACTATAGACTGCTAATTCTCCTGGGGCCTAAATTAGATTCTGTCAAACATCACAGACCAGAATTAGAATTCCTGGGTTGTAGCTGCTTTAAAATGCCACTATTTGAATACATGAACATTACACATATATTCGTTCACATTATAAAAAAGTTCCACGTAGGCAAATTAACTCATTTCTTAAAATGCTAAGATCTTTAGTGGGCTTCAAGTTAATTTTTCAAATGCAGCCTATTAGTCAGCTAAGAGTCTTGATGCCCATGTTTCTGGTGCATGACTCTGGTGGAATTTACACACTGAAACATGGAGAAGCTATAAATGAACCTACAATTACAACAGAATTTACATGATGAATTAGAAAAACACTGAAGTTTGAGTGTAAAATCATCTAGAATATAACAAAAAGTGGCTTTTTAAATAAAGTGCTTTTTTTTTTAAAAAAAAAGTTTCTTATAGAGTTCCAAGTGAAGAAAATTTTGCCTCATTTTCCCAATGAGGTTATATTTCAGTTATGTGAAGGTAGATTATTAATTTTAGCTGATTTCCATAAATCTAAGATTCTTTCCCTGGATATCCAAACCTATACCCTGTTTGAGGGTCGAATAGAGCAGGGCATGAGAGAGAGTTATTTGAGCTGGGCTAAACAGTGATCTAAGCCCCAAACCCTTACTTTTGTTCGATTCTCCTCTTTCCTCCTGTTCTCTTGTTATTTTCAAATTAGGCCACAATTAAAAATTATCTCCTTTTAAAAACAAATTTATCGGGGGCCGCCCGGTGGCGCAGCGGTTTAGTCCGCGCTTGGCAGCCCAGGGTTCGCAGGTTCGGATCCTGGGCGCCTGCCGATGCACTGCTCGTCAGCCACGCCGTGGCGGCGTCCCATATAAAGTAGAGGAAGATGGGCACGGATGTTAGCCCAGGGCCAGTCTTCCTCGGCAAAAAGAGGAAGATTGGCAATGGATGTTAGCTCAGGGCTGGTCTTCCTCACAAAAAAAAAAAACAAAACAAATTTATCATATATATATATATGTCAAGGTAAAGTTCACCCCAGAATATTAACTTCTTAATTCTATTAATGAACACTGCAAATTATAGAGACTGTATTTGGAAAAAGATTTTTTTCCCCTACCAACCTAATGGAAGTAGGTTTATGTGAATTTTTTCAATGTAGATAATGAAATGAGTTTTATTTAATGCACAATTTCTATAACATTATCACAATTTAGCTAAGAATTCTGCAAGAAGTATCTGACATGCTTACCCTAAGAAAATAAGACTGCTTACTTCTCCATTTTACATCATTACCATTTTTGAAAGGTATGTTTACTTTGTCTTCTGGGTTGGGGGTCAATATCTGAGTCAATTTAATGATAAATGTATGTGTAAACTCTTACGATGTGCACTAAAGTTGAAATGAGGCAAAATGAAGTAAATGAACCCTAGGGAAATATGCCCTTAATCTCTCTTCCAAATTATAAGGGGAAGTAAACCATGAACTCCACACAGAATGCACTTGATAATGCCATATTCTCTAAGTTATGCCCAAAGTGGGAAAGTTAGTGCTCTGTACACTAACATAATCTTAAATATGAAATAATGGGAACATTTATAATTTATAAAAATATCTAATTTTCTCAAAGAATTATGCATATGGGGACCTAACCTGTTAAAACTTCTAAATCTTATTAGAATTTTTATGAACCACATGGATATCATCTTTTATTTTTATAATACATTATAAAACATTAAGCATTTGTTAATAATTACTTAATATTCTTGAGTCACTTATTTTATGACTTTCCCCAAATATTCAAAAGGAGAAATTATCTACCTCTCTCAAATTAATTTCACATTTTATATTAAACTAGGAAATTTTATTAGTAATTCTCAGCTACTTTGAAATATAAAGAGGGGTGTCTTAGAGTTTATAGTGATTTCATAGTTACATCCCAAGTTTCTTTCTAACATGCTTGAGAGTGCAACTATCTTTCCGTAGGAAAATGGATTGCCATTGTGTGCTTTGTAAGAGCCATTTTTGTGACTTGGTGATAAGTAATGCAATATAATTCAAGTCTATGCATTAAAGCCGTGACTCTACAGCTAACTAATTCAAGTCTTCTATGGTCTTTTACATTAGGCTCCCAGGCATCCACACATTAATTTTTAATCCGTCTAGAAAGTATTACATTTACTTCCATTTCCATGTTAAAGAAATTTACATAAATGATACAAAATAAACCTAAAATTAGAATTTGCGTTGTGTCTCCTTATGTTTGATATATAATATGCTTAATGTAGACAAAAGTGGCAAAGTAACTTTGAAAGTTCAGTGCTCAGAAAATAAGAATGGCTTTAGTAATATTTCATATATGTTTAATACATTATTTATTTATCATTACTCATTTGAAAACCTCTTTTATGAAATAGGCTTTTGTAATACTCAAAACCCTAAACCAATTTTGAGAACCTAGCAGACATTTTATAATTCAAAATTAAGTGAAATATGTAAATGTGAAGATAAATACTATATCTTTTCAAAACGTACAAATATAACTAAAGGAAAATAATGAAATGGTACATCTTTAGTAGTCACTTAGTCAACCTGGGACATGTTAAGGCTGTCTCTACACTAAAGTACCAGAGTGAACTAGAAGTTTTCATCCCAGATTAATCTGATCAATCTTCCTCACATATAAGAGACTGGCTTACTGGAGGCAGAACTAAAATAAAAATACCTGTAACTTTGATCCACCCATAAATACCAAAATATTTCAATATAATCAGTGAATGCTAAGTGAACTTCCAGTTTCTGATGCTGTGTGATATTGTCTAAAAGTTCTACTCACCAATAATAGTCACAACAAAGGTTGTTCATATAATATAGGATATGATCAATGTGAACGCTGTCTTACTCATCTTTGAGTCTTCTGAAGCACCTAGTACATGGTACACACCCAATAAAGAATTGTGGAATTGAACACAGCATATATGGGACAGAGTAAGAAAAATCTTAAAGAGCAGGAATTTAATGCTTAGGGTTCATTTATTCTTTCATTCAACAAATATTTATTGATTACCTATTATGTTCCAGGCATCATTCTAAGTGTTGTGGGATGCAGGTCTATTGAAACTTACATTCTAGTATAGGGATATTGACAATGAAATATAAATTTGTATATGCTTTAGATAGTAAGTGTTAAGTGATATGATATATTTATAAGTATGTTAGGTGGTGCTACAAAAAAATAAGGAAAGGTAAGGAGGGTAGACTATGATGGGATGGGGTGCCATTTTAGGTTTAAGGAAAGTCTTTCTGTTGAGGGGACATTTGCCCAGAGACCTGAATGAAGTGAAGGAGTTAACCAGGTAGATATCTGGGAGAAGAGCATTTCAGGTCCAGGGAACAGCAAATGGCCATTGTAAGGATTTTGACTTCTATTCTGAGTAGATGGAAAATTCCAGCAGTGTTTTGAAGAGAAGAATAACGTTGTTCAACTTCTAGTTATAAAGTGATCACTCTAGTTACTGTGTGGAGAACAAGCTCTGCGTGTATGGTGGGGAGGTTGGGGGTGAGGCAAAGTAGAAGAGGCGGCCATTACAATCATCCAGGCAAGAGATGAAAAGGGTTCAAAATAAACCCTACTGAAGAATCAGAAAGGCTTCAAAGGAATGATTTTCTTAACCAGTAGTTATGATATTTGGCAGATCAGCAATCTCTGGACTTGAATCATCCACAATCGCTATAGAATTTTATTGGTGCCCAATTAGCTAACCATTACTTTTGTTTCTTTTAAGTTTTAAAACTGTATTTATTTTTGTCTAGGTAATTCAATCACACAGTTCAAAAATATAAAAAAAGTATACACAGTGAAAAGTCTACCTATCAGACTCAGCAACTAGTTGTTGTCACTTTCTGTATATCCTGCCAGAAATAATTTATATGCCTGTCAAGCAAATATGTATGTATATGTGTGTTTTTCCTTTCTTCTATTTTTAGACAAATGCCTACATACCACATATGCTGTTCTGCATTTTGCCTTTTCTGTTTAGCAATAGATCTTAGAGATTTTTTAAATGAGTAATTAAAAAGTTTTCTAAGTTTTTAAATTGTTGTGTATATTAATTCCATTATATGAATGAACCAAATTTATTTCAATGGTATCTTATTGAAGGATATATAGGTTGTTTCCAAAGTTGTGCTGTCACCTATGATGCAAAAATAGGCATTAGATGCTTCAAATGATTATTTTTCTTCTTTTACAACTAGAAGTGACTTTGTTTTTTTTAAAGTACTTTAATTGAATTAAATCAGGCATTTAAAATTTTCCTAACTAGTTTCCACACCCTAATTTGGATATACTATAGTTATATGTCCTCCTAAGCATATTTCCGGGAAGCAGGCAACAAAATGTTCACCCCTGCCCTGCGCTTAATAAAATGGTATGAAAATTGGAGAAAAGCAAGGACCTTGAGATGGGACCTCAGTAATGGAAAGGATTCCCAAGGCAAGAGATACACACTCCCAATAAGGAGAAGACTCTGATAAGAAAAAAATGTCTGGAAAAACAAATTTTTGTTTCAGGAAATGTGAAAATTCTAGTTTGAGTGAAATGCGGGTTTGGTAGAATAGAAGTGGAAGAAAAGTTTAGAAAGGCAAATGCCATATTATTTAGGCCTTACATGCTAGGTAGTGAGAAGGTAGTTAACAAATGGCATACTTAATTAAGTAGGTAACAAGAAGCCACTGAGGGCTTTTGTACTAGCGTAATCTGATAGAAGTAGAGACAGACTAGAAGGAAAGAAAAGACAGGAGAGTACTAGAAGATTCTTACCACAGCAAGTCAGGGAGTAATCGGGTTCTCAAATACACAGATTTCAAGTTTTAGGGGCACTATAAACCAAAAGCCAGAGCATTTATAGGAAAGGAGTTATTCCTCCTATTAAGGCAAATCTCTCAATCCAGAGATGCAGTTCCTTTTTGTCTTCCCCAGTGTCTACTATCCCTTTTCTTTTTTACATTTATATTTAACCCTCCCCCCCACCAAAAATCCTTAGCATCAGTGTTTAAACAAGCTCAGATCTCCCCGACCCCAAATAAAACATCCCTGACACTACATTCACCCCTAGCTTTTCACCCTATCACTCTGCTCCCTTTCACAGACAAACTTGTTACATTAATATTATGCATATCTCCATTTTCTCTTCTCTAATCTGGTCTACCTCAATCTACCTCAATCCCCTGAAACAGACATCACCAAGACACCAATGCCCTAAACCCTAAAACCAAGAACAACTCTTATTCCTCATTTTGCTTGATGAGGTGTCAGGTGCACCTGACCCTGCTGACCTCTTGCTTCTTCTTTGGAAAGCACTCTTTCCAGGCCCTTTCCTAGGTTGGTGTTCCCCCACCTTCGTTTCAGAACCATTTGCAGGTTTTTAAATGATGATATATTCCAAGGACCAGTATTAGGCTTTCTTTCAAAGTTTGTCTTCTTACTCCAAACTTTCCAGCCTCCTCCTTATTCAATCTCACCCACACTACAACTTCCCCAACCTCCTCTACACCAAAAATTTCCCAGTTTCTATCTTCAGTCCAGATCTCTCTTCTGAGTTTCAGACTCAGAATATCTACTTGGATATCTCAAAACACCTTAAACATAAGTTCAAAATCAAACTCCTGGTATCACTGGTCTTTGCTGCCCAAACTACCTGGTCCTCTTCCTTTTCTGCCCATATCATCACTCTACACCTGCTGTAAGAGCCAAACCCAGGGATCATCCTCATCATCACACTCTACCTCCACCACCACATTCACTCAATCACGAAGTCCTATAGATTACCTCCTAAATATTTCTCTAATCAAGCTGACTTTTTACATCTCAACCAGAACCTTGGTCCAAATTGCCATCATCTTCTGCCTGGACTACTGCAACAGCCTCTTTAGCGATCACCCAAAAGTCCCTCTTTCTCTCTTACAATTTGTTATCCACACGGCAGCCAGAGTGATATTTCCAAAATGCAAGTCACATCAAGTATTAGTCCAAGTTTACAGAGACTGAAAAATTAAGCAATTGTCCAACATCACACTGCCAGAAATGGAAGACCCTGGATTCAAACACAAGATTAAAAGATTAGGCTGTCAGGGCCTGCCTAGTAGTTAAATTTGCACATGCTGCTTTGGCGGCCTGGGGTTCGCAGGTTCGGATCCTGGGTGGGGACATATGCACTGCTTATCAAGCCATGCTGTGGTGGCGTCCCATATAAAGTAGAGGAAGATGGGCACAGATGTTATCCCAGGGCCAATCTTCCTCAGCAAAAAAGAGGATTGGCAACAGATGTTAGCTCAGGGCTAATCTTTCTCACGTACACACGCAAAAAGTGAGTAGGCTGTTAACCACTACGTCATTGAAACAAGCCCTCAGTCCAGGGTCCAAATAGCTGTTACAGGGGAAGATCCAAAACAGAATAGACTCTCTCCCTTATCCACTCTGATAAAAAATGCTCTTAATTTCCTTAGGGAAGATGATCTGGAGGTGGAAACAGGTCTGGGGATGTGACCTTTAAGGTCATATATAGTTTTCATTATAGAGAATGGATTCAGTAATTCTCAACCAGTACTTGGGTTGTCATAAATTACAGATTAAAAAAAAATACCCTTTAGACCATTTATTCATTCAAGAAATATATATATATACGGTGCTAGACACCAGGAAGACAGCAATGCACAAAATGTACGTGTCCTTATGGAACGAACAATGTGTGTGTGTGTGTGTATTGGAAACAGATATTAAACAAATAGTTACATAAAGAAAGATATCTTTACGAACTGTGATACATTTCATAGAGGAAAATTACTGGGTGGTATAAAATTATTATCGGGAGTGGGGCTAGTTTAGATTAGGAAGTCTAGAAAAGGTCCTTGGAGAAGAGACATTTAAGGTGAGACCTGTAGGAGGATGGACTAGACCAAAAGTGGGAGGGGCAGATGTAGCTTGGCAGATTTATGGAAATAAAAGACAGCCATTGTGGCTGAAGCCTGGCAAACAATGGCGCGAGTGGCAAGAAGTGGACTAGAGATGGGCATAACTGGTTACAAACCTGAATTTTGAGGATACTAAGTGACTAACAGAGTGAAGATTTTGGTATCAAGAGTGGCCATAATCAAATGAGTACCCCCTCCTTCCTCCAGATTCCTCACTGACTTCTGCTTATGATTAGAAGCAGTGGATTGAAGCAGGGGTCACCGGCTGGTATGATTTTTGGGGTCTGGCTGCTTGATTAGTCTCAGTGTAGAATGAGCAGATTCATAACAGATCAATTGCTCAGTTATTGGAAAAACAATTCCTAAATACAATGGTTCACTCACTTGTCTATCAAGATAGCCCCAGGTCAGAAGACAGAATCAGTGATTTACTGATGATTTAGCTAATTTGATCAGTGTAGATAACTAAATTGGATAAATCATCCCTTAAAACAATGTCTGTTTGGCCTGAAATATAAAACCTAGATATTATTTAAGTTAAAACACTTGACTCAAAAGACTTTCAGAGAAATGTTAACCACGTTACAAATATATTCATTTGCTTTAAAAAATAGAATAGTATTAGATATCACTAAATGGTTATAATTTCAGAAAAACCTCATTAATATAGACAAATTTGGGTGAAGGGCATAATGAAATGGTAAAAAAAAAAGTCAAAAAAGTAGAACATTTTTGAAGAAATGCTCTTAGTTGATAACTATTAGCTACTAGAGACTCTTAGGTGATTTGTTAAAATATATAAGAATTATTTTAAATCATATCATTGCTTGTATTTTAATGACTGCCCTTAAAGTGCTTAAGTAAGCTTGAAAAAATTGGTTCCTTTGGTATTCTAAATCTCTATGCTTCAACCTCCTTTGCAACATTCATTTGCATTATCTTTGAAGAAAGAATTTGGACCAAACAAAAGTACAGTTCAGCCCATACCTGAATTATCACAAATCCCTAATTAATGTTGTCCAAATTAATAAGAATTTACTGCATTTATAAAAATGGAAATTTATGCAAAAGTCAATTACTCAATGTCTAGATCTTTAGAAAACTAGCTTGAAAACAATGTCTTTCAGATATTCAAAATTTTTTTTCTCCACATTTGCAACTTCAGTAATTCTATTCTGGCATTTTACAGATATAGACATTTATCATTTTCCCAACATTTACAGATATTAATGAATACCCCCTTCTATGACCATCTATGTAAATGTATAAATTAAATGTTAAAATGAGAACATTGGAATTTTTAGTTTAAAAGTGCATATAGGGCATTTTGTTGGCTTAAACAATTTAAATGACAAAACTATAACAAATAACCTAACTATCCCTTTAGTGAATCTGTCCTTTTCCATTCCTCTCAAATGATATAAGAAAAAGTCAATAAACATTCATGATATAAACAAATAAGTCATCACATAAAAGGATTCCATAGGTGTCTCTCAAATGATATAGAATGTCATTTCTTTCTAGAGCAAAAACCAGGTAACCCCCTCAAGCTCACAGTTGAGAGAGAATGAAAGAGAACACTCAGTGGGCATTATTAAAGAAAAAAAGGAAACTATTTGGTGATTCTGAGTATAAGTTAGCACTATGTATCTCCATGTTAAATGTAACATGTATTTAAAGCAGAACTAGAATTCCTATTAATTGAATGACAAATATCTGTGGTATCTGAAGGTGGGGCTGTCCACCTCAGGTGCAAGAGATAAGGAGTTGCATTGTCTGTAGATAATTTAAAAACAGTAACAAAATTAATAATCAGTTTGCTTTTTATTTTCATTACATGCTGGCAATTCTAAACTTAGTAATAAAATACTCCTCCCTGAAAAAAAAAGTTGTTGGTCCAAGTTCTAAACAATTGCTGTGGTTAAAATTGAATTTTAATTTAAGTTTACTTAAAATTAGCACATTTTTGTTACTTATCTTTTAATTAACTACGTGGAAGTTAATACAGAGAACTTGAAGTTATATCATCAAACCCCTAATGCATGATGACTCTGCTACACCTACTCATTTTGAAAGTAAGTTTCTAAAGGTTAAAAATCATTTAAGAGCCAGCTCTGATGGTCTAGTGGTTCAAGTTTGGCGTTCTCACTGCTTTGGTGGCCTGGGTTTGCTTCCGGTCTCGGAACTGCACCACCCGTCTGTCAGTTGCCATGCTGTGGTGGCGGCTCACATAGAAGAACTAGAAGGACTTACAAGTAGGATATACAACCATACAATGGGGCTTTGGGGAGGAAAAAAAAATCATTTAAGTCATTTCAGACGCAGGTCAAGTTTGCAAATCCTGTGCCACTCATATTCTAGCATTTCAATAGTTGATTCGAAGTAAACAGTAATAGTACAGTGATTGTAAAGACAAAGAAACAGAACTTGAGAAACTTCAATTCTTTCATTTTACATAACTGCTTAGAATTTTTGTTTGTATTTAAGAGCGAGACAGTGTCAACTGTAAGGAATATTGTTTGGCAAATATAAATTTTAGTGTATACATGACATATTTTACTAAGTTTGGCTAATGTCTGTAAAATTGAAGTTTATGCTTTTTTAAGTTATTATGTACTTTAAAGCTAAAGAAGAAGAAAATAAAATATCAGTGGTACCATTTAGTAGGTACGTAAATTGTATCTTTTGATTTTATTAAAATTCATTTGTTACTGTAATGTTATCATTCATTACTGTAAAAGAATAATATGTAGGTTTAAGTTTTTTCTCACTTAAAAAAATACATTGGGGTCAGTAGGGGCCAGCCCGGTGGTGTAGTGGTTAAATTCGCGTGCTCAGCTTTGGCAGCCCGGGGTTCGCAGGTTCAGATCCTGGGCTGGGACATATGCACTGCTTAACAAACCATGCCGTGGCGGCGTCTCATATAAAGTAGAGGGAGATGGGTACGGTTGTTAGCCCAGAGCCAGTCTTCCCCAGCAAAAAGAGGAGGATTGGCAACGGATGTTAGCTCAGGGCTAATCATCCTCACCAAAAAAAAAAAAAAAAAAAAAATACATTAATGTAATTAAAAAGGGTTAATCCTTACTTTTTCCCTTTTTTGTACTATAATACTAAGCATTATAGTAATACATTAAAACTTTAATAAAAAGTCTCTGAGTTTCTTTTTTTGGCTCTTGTTATTATTCATGTAATTTCACAATTATTTCTGAAAATGACTTTGTCCCATAGAGGGGATATTAAAAATGATCTGCTTTCAGTGTCAAATGTGTTAGGTATGCCACTGATAAAATAATACAATTATTATTTATAAGAGCAAAAATATACTTCTATCTGAAGGAAATGCAAATTAATGAGTTGAATCATATTCTCAGCCCCCCAACATAAGAACCTTAATAGAGTGATGTATTCTTGGGAGTGCTTGCTCATCAGATCTGTTTTCTGAGTCATGCATACAACATTTATTTTCTATGTGCCCTAGAAGACAGAACTAAAGTGAGAAAAAAAAAGGACCAAAGTTCCCTTTCTTTCTTTTTTTTTAAATTTAAAGATTAGGTAAGATGAAATACTAGCCACTAAAAATGATTAAATCCTGGAACTTGTTGCCAAGAGAAGGTGTGCAACATTCACTCTGTGAGAATGGAAGATTTAATCACTTTAACCATCATCTTAAGTGATCATGGTTTCAGGTATGCAGACAGGCAAAATTTTGCATATTTTGGGGGGGTGGTTCATGGAACCGCTGCAGCCTATCCATAGGCCACATCCTTAAGAAGCCCTATCTATTTTAGCTCTAGGATTTTATAATTCTCCAATTCTCTCTCTCTCAAATCCTGACCATCTCTCAAGCCTTTCATGGTTTCACCTCCTCCATGAACTTCTGTACAAATACAGAGATAATATTATATGGAGAGTAGCTAGTATAGATCCTGGCAGAAGAAAAGGCATTCATCAAATGCTAGCTTTCTGCTTGTGATTATTCTAGCCCACATGCTGTCTCCTTTCCTAAATTTATATTACCCTACAGTTAACATCATATAATTCGGCAGTGTTTCTATGCACATTAGTTTTGTTTCCTTAGCTAGATAATCAGGTTTATGAGGGTAAGGAACCTGTATTATATTTCTCAAATCTTCCTTTCTAGGCAAGAACTATTTTGACACTCTTCTGTCTCTGGCTAAGTTCACTGCTTCTTTATTTTCCTTGAAGAACTCACATAACTAGCAACATCATTTTTCCAATAAAGGTTCCTAGCTTGAAATTTTAGGAATTGGCTAAAGTAATACATCCTCATATGCTGTCCTCTCCTCTTCTTCCACCCCAGCCATGTATCATAAAGTTCCTTATGGCCAGTCAGGCTTTCCCCAAAAAACTGATCTTTATGCTGAACCACGATATCTAAAGGTCTCTGGCTTCCGGGGCAAATGCTGTCACTTTATTCAAAGAGCCGCTTAAGAGATGAAAGAAGCTAAAAATTATCTCTTTTGCAGGATGTTCTGAACTGTATTAAATTAGCCACTTGCTTCAAAGCAATGGGGTAGACAAGATTACTTTTTGTTGCATACAGCTTTTGTTTTATTTTGTTTTTGTCTTCCATAAGTAATACCTTTTTTCTTGTTGTGAAAATTATAGCCAATTGCCCATTCAAGCATACAAGATAAAAGACAAGCTATGGAAAACCAAACATGTGCTAAATAAGCCTGAATATAAACTTTAAACAAGCAACTAATCATTTAGGACACCTGCAGGTGTTCAGCCTGGAAATTCTACCTGATTTCTAATTATATGTTGAATAAATTTTTAGCTGAAAAATCCCAAACCACAAAAATCGAGTGAAACACTATCTTATTGTTACGGATTCCACAACTAATCTTAACTAATGAAGTCCATACCAAGTAAAGAAGAAAAACACACAAGACTTCAACAGTCTTTCCCCAACCCCCAAGTGGCAAGACAACGTTTAGATGAGAAACATCACCGATAAAGTGAATTGAGGAATCTTTTACTTTTGTCTAAAAGAGTTATAAAACAGGAATTTTACACAGAAAGAAAAGAATACTCATAGTATTTTTCTAAGGACATTATTAATGTTTGATCAGCAAACCAATATTTAATGGCAATGTACCAAAGCTTGCAGTATTGATGGTGAATCATAGATACCTAATGGTTTTCTGTTGAGAACGTATTCTGATATGTGGATGTGGGTTTTGGTACTTTCCTCGTGACATTCATATTTACTGTTCTTCACAACATCACATTAGGCTAAACATACTAATTTTGAATATCACTGAATACATATAAAAAACTAAAGTAACATGCCATGTGAGGCATCTATGTGTTTTAAGAAAAGCCAGAAAAATATTGAATTGTGTGTTGCGTAATTCCCCCATTCATTAAATATAGGATCTGATGAGTCTATAAATCACAACGTTCACTTTTTTTTAAACTTCACTTTTATCCTAGTCTCTTCTTTCTTTCAATGATGAATTTAAAATCAGTCCTAAATTATGAAATGCCTTCTGAAATAAGGTAGTGCTGGAAAGACTGACATTTTTGAAATATCATAGTGCTACTTTGGGTGCAAGTTTTTTGTTTTTTTTTTTTGTGGGGAAGACCAGCCCTGAGCTAACATCTGTTGCCAATCTTCCCCTTTTTGCTGAGGAAGACTGGCCCTGAGCTAACATCCGTGCCCATCTTCCTCCACTTTATATGGGACGCCGCCACGGCATGGCTGACAGGCAGTGTGCGTCCGCGGGCGCCTGGGATCCGAACTCGCGAACCCCGGGCTGCCAAGCGCGGACTAAACCGCTGCGCCACCAGGCGGCCCCAGGTGCAAGTTTTTTTTTTTAACTTAATAAGTAACTACTATAGCCTTCAGAAAAGCTAACTAAACTTTGTTAAGAGCTTTGTTAAACAGCAGCCACTGAAGAAAACTTTTAGCACGGTATGTTCCTTCTCCCTGTAACCACACTATATTTCTGTCACATTGAAGCAAAAAATGTTCATCATTTTGTCAGCTCTGTCTGCAAAGCAGAGAATTACCTTCCCAAGCTCCTGAGATTTATGCTTTTAATTACCTCCTGTCTGCTTCACTACCCTCCCAACCTAAGAATCAATATAAATAGTCTTATTTATGGGAAAAATGTAAAATGTTTGACAAAAGCAGGCTATCATTTTCTAGATTTCCATTTGATGCTATTTATTCCTTCTATCTTCAGTACCTTTTTACTTGACAGAATTAATTGGTTTTTCAAACTTACAAAATTAGTCATTTATCTAATAATTTGTACTGCTTAATAGCAGATGTAAACTTTACAACTAGCTTTTCAGTTCCCAACTCAGCAATGAGACTATCACTGTGGTATCTCTTTAGTTAATCATCAGCTGCAGAATTCAGTTTAAATGTGGCTTTCTCCCAACCCTTCATCATAAATTCACTTTTCAGTGAGGATCAACTTCCTTGGCTTATTTCCTTTCTGAATGGGAGGCCACTATTAGCATAAGTGAAACCTAGCAGGCTAGGCACCAGTACTCTGAAAACTGCCTCTCATATTTTATCAGTACCAATTCTTTAAAAAAACTCAACAAATTATATATACATATATATATACACACACACACATATATACTTATACATAATTGTATGTATACAATTTATATATGATTATATAAATATAAATATAGTATAAATTAATAGACTAAAGTACCTGCTATCTATCTCAAGGGATTTTAAGAGAAATAGAGTAGATGTGCATGGGTGGCAGGCAGTGATTGTATATGTATATGTGAACAGAGGGAATGATTAATCTGTAGAATTAACATGGGCAGGTATTTGCTGGGCATATCTGGCACTGGTGATGTAGGGAGGATCAAATATTGTAAGATGAATAATCAAAGTTTTCCTTGATGTATCCATTAGGGTAACGTACCATCAAATGCGATGTCTGAACATTCAGGAAATATTGGATAAATTTGTTTTTTAACAGTATGTTGGCTAGAGTTTCAAATAATATGCTGAATATATATTTTTTTAACCTAGAGGCCTTTTCAAGTGAAGTGCTCTGAATTTAAAGCAATGGATGCAGTTATTAACCTAAAAAAAAGCTTAATAGAGACACTATGAATGTCCCAGAAAGAAAGGAAAAATAGTGCATTTGTTGTACTTTTGTGCTAGAGAAAGAGGAAGAAGGGGAAAAGAGAAGAGTTAGAGGAGAGAGAGAAGAGAAGATAGAATAGGGAACAAGGAAGGAGACATGTGATGGTTTAGAAGAGAACAAGTTTTAACAGGGAAGAGAAACACTGATAACTTGTGGACAGAATTTCTAGAGTTAAAAGCAAGCATGAGGCAGCCAATAGCAAAATGTGGAATCCCTTAGAAGAATGTCATACAGTGATGAATAAAAGTTTGATCCTTTAGAAAATGCAAGCAGGTGTCTTTGCAGCTGAGTGCCTCTTCTGCTTTTGCTGCAAGGAACACCTTCGAACGTGGTGTCTAATGGGTTCCTGTTTCCCAGCCGCTCTGACTTCCCAGGGAAAGAACCACAGCTGCTGTAGGGACTCACTGCCCCATGGCAGCTGGTGGAGAGGTGGAGTTAGGCCTAGTGGCCAAAGGAGATAGAGGGTCAGCCAACAGCACGTGGAAAGGGTGTTTATGTGGGACCCGAAGTTGTGGCTTTCTCTCTAATCTCATGACTGCTGAGATCTCTGCTGGATGACAGAGAATTCCAGGGCCTCCAGCAGAAATGGCACTAAAGCCTCTTAAGTGGCAGATGGTGGATGGGGGCAGTTTGTTTATGCAAGACAGAGAATTCGTATTCCATTATACAAACTGCTAGAGAAATCAGCAAGTGGGCATAAAATTAAAACTGAAAAAAGAGATATAGGCAGAAAGACCCAAGAAGGCCTACTTAAATGACCTTCTCCAAATGAAAACTGCTAAAATGACAAAGATGCAAAATGCAGAAGAAAATGGCACAGTGGATGCATCAATTACACGCTAGTTGCAGTCATGTGGGAATTGAAGGTGATTGTTGAATGATCTTTCTGTGGCACTTTCTGAAATTTTAAGAGATTTGTTGTAAAGAAGAGGAGAGTCAAGTCACCCACAGAAATGTTTACACAAATGGTTGGTCACCCTGCCATTTTAATTTCTAAGCAAACCCTTAATTTCCTGTCCATTTGTACTTAATCAGTCTAATGTAAATCAATGAAATGAGGTCATCGTCTTATGTCTTGAGACACGAGGAAATAGAACATAGAAAAAGAACAGTGGCCTATAACCAAAACCAAAACAAAGACAAAGAATAATACAACAAAATTAAAAACCTGGAGGAACCACAAAGTAAGATAAAATAGAGAAAATGTGAACTACAAGTGATTCAAAGTTTATGATGCTATTCTAAAGGTAATACAGTTATGTCACTTAATGAAGGGGATAGAGTCAAAGGAATGTGTTGTTAGATGACTGTGTCACTGTGTGAAAATCATAGAGTATATTTACACAAATCTAGATAGTATAGCCTACAACACACCCAGACTAATCTTATGAGACCACCATCTATATGCAGTTCATCGTTGACCAAAATGTCATTATGCTACACATGATTGTACCGTAAATTGAAAAAAATCAAATGAATTAGCTCCAAATGAGTAATGAAAGCCTGTGGGGTCAGCAATTAGGGACATTGCATCTCATGCTTAATCAATTGTGGTATTAATGCTGAGTATCAAAATTTCAGGGTCAGTTCCTAAATTAGAGTATATAAAACGATTAAAAAGATCATTATGCTCTCATTTCAATCCGCCTATGAAGCATAAAGGA
Organism: Tapirus indicus; assembly: GCA_031878705.1. Taxonomy (NCBI): domain Eukaryota; kingdom Metazoa; phylum Chordata; class Mammalia; order Perissodactyla; family Tapiridae; genus Tapirus; species Tapirus indicus. Next base: position 90,268,026 of record CM062926.1, read on the forward strand.
CCCAGTCATATATTAAGGGTATTTATGATTAACTGGGTTCTGAGACAATAATAATAGACAATAATAATAAAAGATCATTTTAAACATTTAAGAGAATCAAGTTGCCCTGATTTTGTGTAAGAATCTGTTTAAAGATCAGTTTCCTTCATCCTTCTGCTACCATTCTCCAAGGAATTGAAATTAATATGCAAATTAGAACTTATTTGGGATCTGCCAACTTTCAACCTAGCCAAAAAGAGAAACGTTAGCCTCAAAAATATTTTAAAAGCATATGTTAGCTTTAGTTTCTGGTCTTTTAGTATGAGAACTGAAAGCACAATAAGTTTGAGTCTTATTTAAACCAACTACAGAACAGTATAGAAGGCCTCTCTCCCGGGCAAGGCTTAACTCTAGAAACAGTATTTCCCAGCTACAGGGTGAAGATTCAGATTTAGTCTTATCAATTTATGACCATACTAAGTTGCAGAGTGCTCATTCATTGGAGAAGAAAGGGGCATTCAGGCTTAGGAAAACCTCATTCAGTCCTCAGCTTAAACCACGTTAGTCAAAAAAAAAAAAGGTGGCCAAGAAGAAACTAGGGATTTGGGTGCTGCACACATTTGTGCAAATGTCTGGGACTCAGTTGGAAAGATATATTATTCCTGAACTGCATTGCCTGCCCCCTGGCAAAGTTAATGGTATTAATTTGCAAAGGTTCATTTGGGAAATGTTTATGGTTAATGCTTGCTCATTTGCATAACACTGGATTGTGTAAATAAAGCTGTAGGCTTTTGCTTTCCAATAGCGGAGTTCTACCGAGATGATAAAAACTGGACAGAGGGGTCTATGGGACACTTAAACTAGGTCACATTGAATTTTAATGCATGAGGCCTGTCCTGGTACATTTTACATTGGTAATGGAGAACTGCAGAATGCAGTCTGTTTACTGCGCAAATCTGCCTGCCAGATTTTTCAATAAACATATTTTCTACACTGAAGAGTGAAGCCAATTCAGTCTCAGACTGATTTAAAAATGTTATTAAAGAAAATAAGGATGAGCATCTTCTTAATTCTTACATTAAAATGTAAATAGGGTAATTATAAAATAATAAACTCTCCCTCAAATAAAAAATGCTCAGTTTCAGAGCTCAGTTATGCAGATTATAACACCATTACTAAACACTGAGAACATGTATATGTCACACTTGTGAATTTGCCATCCAGACTTTGTGGCTTGACTCCCCAGAGTCTAAGCACGACTCAGAAATTTTATTCCTTTCTCTATTATTGACAGAGCTTTTGAGTGATGACAGGAAGCTGGTGGTCACTTGCTCACATGTGTAAATTTGTCCATGTCCCTATTAGTAAATACAAAGAAAATTACTGACTTTGGATGAAGCTCAAGTCATAGGTGAACCTACTCTCAGAGCAATTCTGGGTGTAGAAAGAAGATTGGCACACCTCTCCATGCCCAACCCATGATACAGATAAAAAGCAACTCACAGTCATTCTTTCTGGGCCTTAGCTGTTCCACCTGTAAGATGGAGGTGTTTACACCCTGTCCTACTAACAGAAGTGCTTTTTAATCATGGAGCTGGAACGGTCCTCCCAAAGATCATGCAGTCTATTTTAGATTGTATCGCAGAAGAGGAAACTGAGGCCCACAGTGTTGAATTTTTTATAAGGTTCAGAATGAGGACTTAGATCACGTTCAAGGACTCTTACTCCAGTATTCTATACCATGCGGCCTCTCTATGCATGGAAAAATAAAAATATAGAGCAGAGACCTGGAAGAAGGATCTAATAAGGTTAATCCTTAGATGCTGTCATTCACACTGTTTGCTAGAAAAAGTTGCTGCTGGACTCTGGAGCTTAGTACAGTTCTTGGCATAAAATAGGAGTGCAATAAATGCTAAGAAAATGAGTCAAGTTATTATATGAGGTGGCATAATATAATAGGAAGAGCTGTGGATTTAGAGGCAAGAGACCTGAATTTATGCCCTAGCTTTGTTATTTATTGACTATGAAAATCTATGTAATTCCAAAAGATCAGAAACAACCTAAGTGTCCAACAATAAGGGGCTAGTTAAATAAACTGTGGAACATCTGCACACAGACAATTGTACAGCTATCCATCGGTATCCGTGAGGGATTGGTTCCAGGAACCCTCTGGGATACCAAAATCAGGGGGTGCTCAAGTCCTTCAGTTGCCCTCCATATCCGTGGGTTCCACATCTGAGGATATGGAGGACCGACTGTATTAGTTTTCTATTGCTGTTGTAGCAAATTACTGCAAACTTAGTGGCTTAAAACAACACACATTCATCTTACATTTCTGGAGGCAGCAGTTTGACATGGGTTTCATTGCGCTAAAAGCAAGTGTCAGCTTGACTGTGTTCTCTTTTGGAGGCTCTAGGGGAAAATCAATTCCTTGATTTTCCAGCTTCTAGAGGCTCCCCACATCCCTTGGCTTGTGGCACCTTCTTTCACCTTCAAAGCCAAGAATGGCCAGTTGAGTTGTTTTCACATCGTATCACTCTAAGCTTCTCTTTTGCCTCCCTCTTCTACTTTTAAGGAACTTGTGCCCATGGGATAATTCAAGATAATTTATTTTAAGGTCAGCTGATTAGTACCCTTAATTCCATTTACTACTTTAATTCTCCTTTGCCACATGAGGTAACATAGTAAAAGGTTCCGGAGATTAGGATGTGGACATCTTTGCCTACGACATCTGTAAAAAAATTGTGAGGGAGCTCTCTATGTTCTAATAGGGAAAATTCTCCAGGATGTATTGTTAGGTAAAAAATGCAAGGCAAAGAAAAGTGTGACTAGTACTCTACCTTTTATGTAGGAAAAGGAGAGAATAAGAATATATATTCATACTTGGTTCTATTTGCATCAACAAACCCAGGAAAGATATGCAGGAAATATTATAGTGGTTACAGATAGACAGGGAATGGCATGGAGGGTGGGAGGAGGGGGAATAGGATGGAATAAGATTTTTCAAATTATCTTTTAAAATTAATTTGCTTTTTGAACCATGTACATATATGCTATTTTTTTTTAATTTAAGGGATTCATAATTGCCCCCAGGGTCTCTATTATTCACTTTTGTTTTGAGGAGCCTATCTATCATCAGTCTTGTTACTTTTCTCTTAAATTAAGTCTTCTAACAGGCAGATCCTCATTTGTCAGTGGCTTTGTATCAAGTACTCTATCATGACATTCATAGACTTTATGAAATTCTGCATCTTTTGCAAGATTGTTGCAACTTCACTTTGCAATCTATTTGCAATCTATCTTGTTTTCAACATCTAGCATTGCTGTAGTGGGAATGATAGAACTAAAGATGGCACATGTCTTCAGGTGGGCATTCGTTTCATAAGTGTTCAGTTAAGTACTAAACATTTTCATTTTATATTCAAAAGGTTACAGAAACGTTAATTTCCCTATGTGACTCTGAATTTAGATAATAACTTTGCAAAACTGTTAAATACACTTGGATCTATTTCAGTCTCTATTATTCTGTCTTTTCTTGCAAAATTCCTTTAATTATTAAACCTTAAATCTGATTATAATATTGTAGTTTAATGTATCTAGTAGCTATGTCTCTACCATTAATTAGTCCTCTGTTTATAAAATATTTCATGACTCATATAACAATGATTTTTCTAGTCAGGTTTACTGAGATATACTTTACAAACAGTAAAATTCCTTTTTTAGGTATTGAGTTCTATGAATTTTGAAAAACAAAGACAGTTGTGTGAGCACTACAACAATGAAGATATAAAATATTTCCATCCTGAAAACGTTCTCTTATGCCCCTTTTGTAGCCAATTCTGTAACCCCACCCTCAGTCCCTGTTAACTACTGATCTGATTTCTGTCCCTGTAGTTCTGTCTTTTGCAAAAAGTTATATATGTGCAATCACATAGTATATAGTTTTTGTGTCCAACTTCTTTCATTTAGTATACTGCCTTTGAGATTCATCCATGTTGTAGTATGTATCAGCACATCATTTCTTTTTATTGCTGAGTTGTAGTCCATTGTGTGGCTCTACCACATTTTCTTTGTCCAGTCATCAGTTGATGGACATTTGGGTCAATTCCAGTATTGGGCAATTATGAATAAAGCTACTATAAACAGCACGTATGTATGAACACATGTTTTCATTTCTCTTGGACAAATGCCTAGAAGTGGGATTACTGAGTTGTATGGGAAGTGTATCTATAACTTTATAAAATTTCTTATTAATAACTACCAAATTCTTTTCCTGCACCATTTTGTATTCCCATTTTGTATTCTCATTTTGTATGAGAGTTCCAGATGCTCCTTATCCTTGCCACTTGGTATTATCAGTTTGTTTAATTTTCACCATTCTGATAGGTGTAGTGGTATCTGATGTGGTTTGAATATCCTTAATGGCTAATGATATCGAGCATCCTTTTACATGCTTATTTGTCATTCATATTTCTTCTTTAGTAAAGCACCTGTTCAAATCTTTTGCCCATTTATTATTTATTATTGATTTGTAAGTTATTTATATATTTTATATGTCATGTGTTTTACAAATATTTTCTCAATCTGTAGCTTTTCTTTTCATTTTCTTAACAGTGTAACAGGGTCATTTGAACAGTAGAAGTTTTTAATTTCGATGAAGTCCAATATGTCAATATTTTTATAATTAGTACTTTTTGTTTCCTGTGAAATCTTTGCTTAACTCAAGGTCACATAAATTTTCTCCTATGTTTTCTACTAGAAGTTTTATAGTTTTAAGTTTAGAGTTATATTTATAATTCATTTGAATTAGTTTTGTATTTTGTGTGAGGCAATAGTCAAGGTTCTTTTTTTTGGTTGCATATGGACATCCAATTGCACCCTTTGTTGCAAAGATTAGCCTTTCTCCATTGACCTGTCTCTGCAACTTAGTTGAAGGTCAGCTGACGATATAGGTGTGAGTCTATTTCTGGACTCTCTAGTCTGTTCCATTGATCAATGTGTCTACTATTCTTTCATGAATATTACAGTCTTGATTACTGTAGCTTTTATAGTAAGTATTGAAATCAAGAAGTATAAGTCCCCAAGATTCTTTTTTTCTTGAAAAAATGTTTTGGCTATTCTAGGACTTTTCTTTTTCATGTATGTTTAAGAAATAGTTTGGCATTTTCTATAAAAAAGCCCTCTGGGATTTTGATTAGGATTGTGCTAGGTCTATAGACCAATTTGGAGGAGAATTGATATCTTAAGAATATTGAGACTTTGAATGAATTGATACCCTATATTTCTCGATTTCTTTAGGTACATTTTAATTCCTGAATATGGAGTTGAGAAAAATTTTATCAGGTGCCAAAAAAATTTCATTGAACTTTTGAATTAAATTGTATCAAATATAATTTTGTAAATCATGATAAATATATCTCTTTTCTAATGACTATAATTATTATATTTCCTATGCAGAATTATCAAAACATCATTTAATGTATATGCAAACAAGGGTATTTATTATTTTAGTATTTCCAAAATCCTGTAACATCTTCTTTGCCAAATGGCTTCTGGGGTGGAGTAACTCAGGAAATACCGAGATTCAGTATTTGTATTGGTCTCCAGATTCAGATTTGTATTGGTCATTGGCTTTACTTGGTAACTGGGTATTATAAACCTTCCAATATTATTTATTTTGATTTCATGCTATTTTATTTCTACATTTAAAAATCTACTTTCATACAAGATTGATTTGTGCCCTTTTCTTGTTATCTTTTTTTAGCAGGATGGTTATGCTGGCCAGATAAAATGAATTTATAAAGCTTTCCCTGCATTTCCATGTTCTGGGAAAACATAAATTATATGGTAAATTATTCTCTCAGGTATTTGATATGATTTGGCACAATTTAATATGATTTGATACAACATGAAACATGACGTTTGTTATCGAGAGTAATAACAGTGTTTTTCTTCAGCATTCATTGCATTTTATTTGCATGTTTTCATTGCATTTTAAACTTTTAAAAATATTTTCTGCTATTCAAATATTTTTGAAAAGTAAATAGAATTGGTAGGAATTAAATATAAAATGGTATAGGTAAGACTGATTACCTGGAGAAATCCTTGATTTTTGATATTAGCTAGTCTATTGCTCAAGTTTCTAGTGTTGAATTAAAATCGCTTGAAAATCTGGTGCACTGAAATAAGTAGGCCACCTATAGGAGTGGCTGCAAGTGAGTATGTAAATATGAAGAGATGTACATATTCAGAACAATCAGACTTTCTGCTTGACAGACTACAAAGAGCAATGAAAAGGTGATACTCACATCCGAGTTAAAGCGAAGCTGACAGACATTACAAGAAATAACTTGTTTCTTCTTTGGGGGAATGGACACTCCAAATGTGTGGTTAATGACTGCTTTTTGCACAGGATCCATCTGAAGAGCAAATGATAAAATAGTCAATTTATAACTTCAAAGGATAGACAACAGTGTGAGCAAGTAAAGTAGCTGTATTATTTCTGAAGGTTTTAACTTTTAGTTCTCTAACAAGGAAAATAAAGAATCTCATTCGTTAGTAATGTACTTGTCTCCAAGAATTAGAAACAAAAACAAAGCCAAAAAAACTGGTGTGAAATCATAACACACACACACAAAAATCACAGGAAAATCACCACATCCCAAGGAATCTTATATCCATATAAGGAGCCTTGAAAAACCTTAAAAGGATCATTAAACAAGAAAACTTAAGACCCAAAGGTTAGGGTTAAAATTAACTTGTTAATGTTTTCATTAATATGAGGACACAATACTTTAGATGGTCTCAAATGACCTCAGTGACAATTATTACAGATATACTTAAGTTTTTAAATTTTTGACTTATGGAAAAGTCATAAATGACAGGCTTATATCACAGAAATATTGATCTTAATTTTAAAATAATTTATTACTTTTCATGTACTATAGATTGAAATTCAGTCTACTGAAAATGCATGTCACAATGATACACTCAAATGCCCATAACAGATTGGTTAATATGCAACTCTTGTTTAAATATTGATCAAGTAAAGTTTTGACTTATAACCTATGATTTTCCTCCCTTTGGTTTGCATGTACCATACAAATTCAGAGAAATACACAGTGATAAAAGTCTTCAACCATGGAAAAAGTATGGCACAAAGCCATTAAAACACTTGGAAAAAGAAAGAATTCTCTCTGCAGAGCCTATAAAAAGAGAGACATAGCAAAGATTCTCTTGTGTACTACAAATAATAATCTGCAGCATTAACAGCAGACAACTGGCAGTTCAAAAAGCAATGCGGATGATGAACAAAGGATTACTTATAAACAGATGTAACACGAACAAGGACAGATCCACTGACACGACACCATCGTCTAGGAAATCTCCTGAGGTTAGAGTTTAGGACTGGATTAGTTGATGATATTTGGTAGAGAAGAGAAATGAATACTATCCCTGATCATGAGTATAAATCAACAAACTGCAAAGTTAGGAATTAGAAGAACTTAAATACCTTAGAAAGGAGGGTGGATTACAGACTTATTGAATAGTCAAGTAGCCTATTTTTGGGTGAAAGTTTGAGAGAGAGGACAGGACAATGTATTCCCACTATAAGTGGTATGGGACACTTAAAAAATCCAAAGAGGGGAGTTTTCTGGAGTGATAGAACTATTCTATATCCTGACTGTAGTGGCGGTTACACAAAGTTATACATGTGTTAAAATTCATAGAACTATACACACTCCCCAAAAGTCAATTTTAAGTATGATAATTTAAAAAGTGAAAAAGAAGTTGGTAAGAGTATTATGTTTCATTACTAAATGTAAAATAGCATTCCTGGAAAATCTGGGGATTTATTTTGTTCAAGGTCATAATTGATTGTATTAAATTTTATTTAATGAGAATTAAAAAAACCCACAACCCTCCATGGGCAAAGAAAATCTCAAAAGATCAGAAAATAAAACCCTAGTTCACTTTCTTAGTTTACTCATAAGTGCATACACTTAAGTCTCATTCATCCATTTGCAAAACAAGAAAGTATACTTTTTGATTGTTACTAGAGATGTCAAATCGGTTTGGATAGGCTTAAAAATAAAATAGCCTAACTATATTTGCAGGATGAAAAAACTATACTGTTTTGCTAAGTTATAAAATAAGAGCATTTTATTGAGATATTTTCTGTTCTCGGGCTCTGAAAAATATATCTTATGAAGTGTGAACTACATGGGATAAAACTATATTAATATTTCCCAAACACCAGTTTTCTGCATGCCACTTTCATTATTTTTGCCATATCCATATACTATTGTGTTATTATTATTTACTTAATATTTTTTGTCAAATTAAAATCAACTTTTTAAAAACATAGCAATAATATTCATGAAATCATAGTTTTAATGTGCATTCTTTCCTATTACTCATTTCAAAAAAATCTATTGAAAATTAACATTAAAGATTAAAACTTTCATCATCTAAAATAAAGGCACATATCCTAGTTGTTCCCATACCACAGTATAGAAACATAGACAAAAGATACATCTACAAGAATCTAGTTCCAAGTTTCTCATAAACCAAGATATCTGTTGACAGCTTCAACAAGACATTGCCTTTAAATTTTTGAAATTGTTAGCTGCCTACATAATTTTTCAAATAACTCCTGATACAGATTTATTCTACTCAAGTCTCAGATTTGCACCACATCAGCCTGAAAATATCCGTTTATATTCCCGAGGCTGAGAGCTCTCTGTTCTGAAAGGTGAATTGCAGCTGAGAACTCCAGATACAAAGGCAGGTGAGTTCCCACTCATCTGCTCCCTGAAAAGCAAACTAAGGAGGTTCCTTCAAGAAACTCTCACCAGAATTGGCTTCTCTACTTCACATACATAATCCTACTCATCCTCATAAAATCAACTAAATACACACAGCCTTTTTATCCCATTCCTTGTCACCTGTCATTAACTCTTTCTGCCTTTCCATCCTTTGAACGATTTACCACTAATCATATGAAAATTTTATCCCCTGTGTTGCTCACTTGGAACAGATTTCCTCTATTTTCCATTTGATTCTCTTTCTTATAGGTATTTTGGGAAGAGATCCACTTATTTCTTTCCTGTCTAAATCTCTTTTATCTTCCTCTGCTGTTTATCATAGAATTCTATAATTATATTTCTTATTCAAATGTCCTTTTGGGGGACATAATTTAGTTGAAAGAAGACTTTAAATGGTATAAAAAAGAATGCTGCACTTGCCAATTCATCTGATACCTTGAAACAGACACGGTCTAGCTGATGTTTTATTTGCCATCTGACGCAATAACTTACAAATACCTGAGTCATTTCGGTGGGATCCAGACTTGGCAGTAACATAGAAAAGGTTTTCAGATCTCTTTTTTTTTAAGGTATAAAATGGTAAAATCCTGAATTTTTTTCTTAGCATTCGTACAATACTCTAAAAGTTAGATGAAAATAATAACTATGATGTTAACTTATACTAACTTACATTTTTTCTTTCACTAATGCAATGTCAGTTCTCTGTAATCGTGAGATATGTAAAACTAAATCAATGGTAATTCTTTTATTCAATCACCAACTTTCAGGATGAATAAAACATTCAGGAAAAATAAAAACATTCTCACAAATCCTAAAAAGTGATAAATGCAAGTGATTCAATTTAGTAGTCAAAATTATATATCTCTATCATAATAATTTCACATGTAGAATACTCAGGAAAATTATTGGAGTTATTGCAATTATTCAACAAGCTCTTACTTTTAATGATTCAATGGCATTTTATAGACATTTGATTGTTAAAAATGAACAAGTGTTTTCAAACAACTTTATTAAAATGTTTATATCACTTTTATGTGGACAAATGCCTTGTTAAATACTCATATTAAATTAGCTCATGTTAGTTCACATTGCACAAGAAAGCTGTCTGTGGATTAAGATTGTGATTCATCGGTAAATAATGCTAAAAAAGCTTTTTTTCAGGAAAAAAAATACTGCCATATAGCCATAGCTACCAATATTCCTTACCTGGCAGAATTTATTGGTCCCAAATAAGCCTCTTCTTTTCTAAAAAAGTAAAAGTTAGAAGTAGTCATCTGGAATTTTGAGGCTAGCAAGTACATTTACATGAAATTTTTAGAAATCCATTTTTTTTTGCACATCACTGATTAAAAAGCCTGAAATGCTTATTAAGTGAAAACCAGCAAGAGTTAACACTTGCCATTTTTTCTAATGAAAATCATGTAGAAATGAAAAGCAGAACCTATCAGTGCAATTAACTGGTAGGTAATAAAAATGAAAGATGTGTTGTGGGTGTTACCAGGAATTTAGGAGATAATTGGAGGCTAGTATGGACAAACTAACTATTATATTATAGTACTTATAAAAGGAATTAATAAAGCTGGCCTTATCACACCATCTATTATATTTTCAATATTAAAATAAGAACAAACAGGTATTTTTGGTGTATTCACCAAGATTATGGAACCACAAATCTGTGTGAATTTTTTGAAAAATCATTACTTTCACTGAGTATACCAAAAAGTAATTTACATCTGCACAGTGTAAGCAATCATATAAAAATATGAAGCTGCAAATCAAAATTAGCCACAGGGAAAAGAAACACAAGGCAGCACTTCACCAAAGGCCAGGATGAACGCTGTGGGAGAGAGAGACGCTAAGGGAGGGGATACACGACTAAATGACTTAATACTTGATGATATTTAGACTCCAGATAATTTGGCTAGATGCAACTCTAGGCAAAGAAAATAGAATTACAGACTTTTCAACTATCTCAGTAATTTTCAAGAGGCCTGAAGTTTGAGTTGTATTTTTGTTAAGAGTCTTAAAATGATTTCACTAGCCGTTAAGTGGGGCTGGGTATGGGAGTAAACTGAACACCACCTGATTAAAAAGCAAAAAGCACTGCTCAAGAATTATACAAGGCTTCCTTCTATATGGTTAAGTGACTGGGTAGCCATACTATTCTTAAAGATGGGGAAATTTCATCTGGAACTAGCCATCTACTTTAACCAATGTCCTAAAAAGCATTTGGTAAGCACTTCTACAAGACAGTAGGCAAAACTAGCTTTTCTACTAAACGGAAGTAGAAACCAGAAATTTAAATTTAAAACCATTTAAATTTTGAATTTAAAATGTAAAAATCAATCATCCAACAAGCATTTCTGGAGGCCTAATAAGTTTCACATGTTGTCCCAGACTAGCTGGGGTAGGAGTCAAGCATAAGAATGGACATAATTGTAAAAGTTAAAAAGTGAAAAAAATAGTATAAACTCTATGCAATTGGAGACTGGGAAAAGAAGTGACCATTAAGCAAAATAATGGGGCATGAGAAGGCACATAAAGGTCTGTCTCCTCTGCCCCACCCCTACTTTGGATTTTTTTCCCCCTTTTCTGATTTTCTCACATTTTAAGCATCCAGATCCTCCCTTTAATGGTGACATCAATGTGTTATCCTCCCAGGGGTACTGGCCTTTTAATTCCTTTTTCTAGCTGTGTAATAACAATAATAAACATCATACTAAGAGCAGCATAGATTCACAGAGCTCTTACCACGGGCCAGAAACTATGATAAGGGATTCTCTCGTGTCCTCTGCACCATCACACGAGGCAGATGTGATTATCACCCTCCTTTTACAAATGAGGAATCTGAGGCTTTGAGATGTTTGATAACTTTTAAAAAAGTTTCCTGAAGAAGTGAGTCTTGACTTTTCTCTTCCTGACCCTTATGCCCCTCTTAGGATAAACCCATTTCTTCTTGTGCAACTTCAGGAAAGCCATAAACAAAAATTGGGACTGTCCTGTCCTCTTTCCCCATTGTAACTGTTGGGCTTACAAACAGAAAAAAAAAGAAAGCTCCAGGAATACTTAGAGATTACACATAGCAGGTGATGGTCATCATTTGCACCTGTCCCCGATTTACTGCAAAGAGGACCTCAGCTACTAAACCCTCTGACTTAGGGCTTTCTGAAAGTTTGGCAAAGCGTCAGTTTGTTAACTGCAGTAATATTGAATTACCGTAGTACGAAAAGAATGACTATTTTTCATCCCTTCCTTTTTCAATATCAGATTTATGGAAGAGAATGTGACAATAGGGTCTCATTAGAACTTTAAATATTCATGAAGTGACACATTAAAAGTGATAGCTATGTCATTGAAGAGCAATATTTCTCTGAAGCTACTTTATAAAAGGTTTGCCTCTTATATTTAAATACTTATGACACGCCTTTATATTACTGTTTTACTTTTTCAAATCCTTGAAAACAAACAGAAACAAAACAGACACAACTATCACAAAGACAAATTTCTCAAAGATCAAGATATACAAACAATTGCAAATTGTTGGCAACATTATCTCAACCACACAACTTTGTGCTGTTTCAGATTTCAAATCAGAAGACTCAATAAAAATAAGCCACATGGAACATTCTACTGGGATTGCATGCTACTGTGAGTCCTGCATTTTTGTATCTGGAATGAGTAAAAACTGAGACTTGTCACACTGACACTGTTTCTCCTACCCAGAACACCCTGACAGGGGTCCACCCGAACACCATCATTGTCACTAAAAGGAAGACAAATGGCATGTTACTCTCTCCACAGACTGTTGATTCAACTGAGAGCCATATGTCTGGAAAGGTGCTTTCCCCATGAATCCCCAGTTCTTTTGCTAAAACCACACATTGGCTGTGCCTTGCAAACAAAATCAACTGTGCCCTCTTCCACTGGGATACCATTACTCCACCAGAAAGTTAACCGGTCATTCAGAACTGGTATAAAGGCTAAAATAACCAAACACACTTAAGAAAATAATAGGTCACGTTATATTTAAGGCTTAGAGCCAATTAAGCTATTATTGTTACTACCATTACTATTTTATCAAAATGTTGTAGGCTTTTAAGTATTTTGAGGCTGGTTGACAATTAGCAGTATCTCATTGCTGCAGAAATTAAGTGGGATCCCAGGATCCCTTTTGAGAGCCTTCCTAGTGCTGGTCAATATTTCCTATAGTGGAGTCAGCCCAAAGATTTGGAGTAGCCAATCACAGTAGAACACAGATTAGAATTTTCTTTTTTGTTTAAATGAATTTAGAAAGTTTGATATCTTTCACTTAAATTCCATATTGTCAGGCCCTCTTGAAAAATCTCTGGGATTCACTAAACAAGAGTTTTATATCCATTGATTAAAAAGTCTGACTAGAGTCGGGAAAAAACACCTTGTGACCTATTTTGAACAGAAAACTAAACTGCATTTTCCAGTAGTTCTTTTGGAGAAATTCCACCTTGGTTTTATTTTTGGAAGAATAAAAAGAAACATATACAGGATGCTAAGAGATTTGTGATTCTGCTATAAAATAATGTCCTCTTTCTAGATCACGCTGATTGTAAAAGACGTAGCCTTTTTAGGGTTAAATGTTTCATACCAACTTAGTTCTGTCCTTGGGAATTTTTGCTCCTTTCCAACACATCACACTTTTATAAATGCATGATTTTCAATTTGCACAAACACTATATTTTCCATGAAAATGGATTCATTTAACAAAAGTTTATCAAGTGGCTATCACGTACTGCTTTAGAAGCTGGACATACAGTGGAGAACAAGCCTTCAAAAATACAATATTCTAGTTGACGAGACCTATGTATTTAAACTACTAAATAAGGTATTTTCAGAGTGTTTTAAGCACCAGGAAAAAAAAAAAAAACAGAAGAATGGGAAAGGAACAACATTTTACCACGGATAATTCCTCAGAACATTTTGGTTGTCTCGATACAACTGCGATTCGGATACTTTTACATGGAAAACAATACCAAATATGTAAAAATAAGGACATTATTCCACGATTTAGAGAAGTTGATACAGAATTCGGAATCATACGACTTGTAAAAACTGTAGAGAAAGGGGCACGCTCTTCAGCTTGCAAAGTGGTCTGTGAGATCCATGCAGAGGATTTTCTTCAACTACCAAGTCCCAGACAGCAACTGGATCTCAGAGCCACCATCATCATCATATCCCCAAGAAGAAAGGGAAACGAAAGTGATCACACTGTGGAAGTTCTCTAAGGATGGCTGCTAAGTGTGAGACGCCTCTCACCTGGAGACCTTCCCAGTGGGGTTCTCTACGGTGTGGTTGGCCTGATACTTAGTGAATAGCTCAGTGACCATGAGTTAACCTTTTTTTTTGTTTTCTAACTAAGTATATATTTTGTCCAAGACCTAACAGTTATTTGGGAAGATATTATAAGAAAACCATGTTTTCATTTTAACACTTTTAGAATTTAAAGAGTTACCAAATGGTAAAAGCGAAAAAGCTAAAAGCAAATGAATGGGTAGTTGCACCATCTCCCTCTCTTCAGCGGAAAACCAGTTTAACACTTTTGACAGATAATTAAATTGTTCCGAGTAGAAGGAATAATGTCTAAGTTCTTTTTCCAACAGTGGTTATTTTGTTAATGAGAGATGCCGTGAGATTAGACCCGTGTACTTTACTGAAGCTGGATGTCTAACTCTGACAGGGGATGCTTGTGTGTAATAAATATGGTCAGTGCAAAGGTAAAATGTTCCATTTTCCTGGCTGGCTCCACAGGCCTGGTGATTTTCCGTGCTGCCAGGGATCAAGAGTGATGCAGCAAAGCTGTAGTTATGCCACCGGGTAATTTAAGGAGCCACATCAAAGAGCATTTCAAAAAGTTCAGTTTAACAAATAAGACTTTCAACTGACATCTGCAGTGGGTTTGAGGCGTCATTGAAGGTTCACTCACACCTCATTGCACGGACACACGCACACCCAGTGATGTTTTGGGTGTTGATGTTCCTATTCAAACATTAGATGAGTCAGCTAAAGAATTAAAATTCAGTTTCATATGTACTCATATTCAGGTTAAAAATGCATTTTGAAAGGTCTAATTGGTTAATGTGATGTATTACGGGAGCCCAGACCACGCTCAACCCCAATTTCTACTGCTTCTTTTAATGCAGGGAAAAAGCATTAAGGTAATGAGCTGAATTATGTCTCCTAAGGAAACTCAGTGCTTTTCTTTGTTTCCAGTTTTGAACAAGCAAATGCTTAGATATGACTGGAAACCATTAAGAAAGAGAGGTGTTTTTTCATCAGGACACAAAGAAAGTTCCTGAAAGGGTTCTCATTTTATCTTCAAGATTTGATGTTCTTATAACTAAAATAATTTTTGGCCAATGGATGCACACAGATCTGAAAGATCTGTAACATCTGTCAAAGACAAGGTAACGAAAAGTTCATATAAAAGTTAGATGCTCTTTTGAGGGAATATGAGAAAAGTTACAAAATTTTTAAGAAAAATGAAAAACCACTTGGAATCTTTTAGGGAATTAATAATAATTTAGCTCTATTGTGAATTTTTATGGCAAGAAAGAAAAATAAAATAAATAGTATTAATCTTTTTTGTCTGTGGAAAAGTTACTACCCTCAAAGTATTTATACTTCATATTCTCAATGAAGTATATGCGTATTTCAAAAAATCAAACAGCCCAAGTCATTCATAGTTGGCAATGAACTATGTCATCCAAAGAAAAATACCAACAAAGCTAGTTAGAATACACTATTCAGAGTGATAGGAAGAGGAACTGGATTCACCAAGGGAATGTAAAATAAATGAGTCAGGTGTTACCTATGTTTATTTAGTATTGTGTCAACTCACAGTAAAATAAAACAAGAAACAAATCATTTTGGAAATATGGACTGAAGAATAGTTTTTCAATAGATGTGCAAAATATTAAATAAGATAGAGATTCATTTGAGAATAGGTCACGGGAAGTGATTACTCTACAGTACCTTGGAAGAAGCCATACGTTCTGAAGTTTGGAAGGACATGCTAATATCTGAGATGGAAAAGAGTTACCTAGTTCTTGGCACTTCCTTTTGTTCTTTTTATAATAGTGACTTTTAAACAACCTCCCAAAACTTGTCTCCAAGATTAAATTTTCATAACATAAAATTCAGTGCCAAAAATAAGTCTGAGAAATGTCTTTTAAAAAAACAGAATTTTTTATTCTTCAGAGGAAAAACAAGGCATGCAAGTAAACAAAGACTATTTACTAATGCTTATGAATGTACTTTTAAAACTTATTGGTGCTAAGTCTCCAAATCTAAGTAAGTGAGGATATGTTTGCCTGTTTTCTGGTAAATGGGCTAAAAAATGTTACGAGGGCTTTCTAAGAGACTAGGGAAATAATGAGCTTTCTTGATTTAAAAATCAATACACCTCCTGAACAGCCAAATGCATTAACTGACATCCTTTCAAAACCATTCTGTCAAAGCGAAGTTTGAAAGGCTGTTCAGTAACTAATCGGATACATCCTGATGCTGAGGCAAAACGGGTCCGTGACACAAATTAAAAAGGTATAAGATGAAAACAAAACCCCGCCAGGCCGGAAGAGGCACAAAATCGAAAACCTTGACTTGTGTGAACATATTTTCATTCTGCAAAGCAAAGTGGAAATGAAGTGTCTGTTCCCCAAATAGAGGACAACACGTTTCTTCCTCTGGAACTAGGAAGAAACCTGGCAGTGAAGGACTGACAAGGCTTCGTGTAGGGCAACAAGTGTGCAATGCTCCAATCCTAAGCATCTTGGGCTTTTACTCCCAATGCTACACTCTCAGTACACATGGTAAAATGTCAGAGATCATCCACATTTTCAAACTGATTTTTTAATTGTTTTAGTTTGAGCCCCAGAACCTTCCCACCACCCTACCTGAAAACAGAATCCTAACTGGAAATTCAACATAATAAAACACTGAAAACAGTTCTAGTTAAAGCAGGTAGGTCAGGCCCTAGATCCACCAGACTGATTTTAGTCCAACTTCCTCACTTGAAAATGAGGAAAGATTTGGAGAGTTTAGTAACTTGCTTGAGTCCCTTCAGCTAAGACCAGAACCCAAATCTCCTGCTACAGTTGTCAGATTTGCAAATAAAAATCATTTTGTTAGTATAAACATGTGCCAAACACTGCATAGGATATTCTTATACTAAAAATGATTTGTTGTTTATCTGAAATTCAACCTAACTGGGCATCTTGCATATTATCTCTCCCCTTTTCCCTGATTCCCATCCAAGGAAGTCATGGCTATACCAATGTTGATTCTATGGTCCTCCTTCTCTTTGCAGGCTCACCTTGTCACAATTTAGGACTTTAATATTTTAGGACTTTAATAAAGAAAGTCGTCACTGAGTGGTTTTGTGGACAGGTGATATCAAAAATATTTTACTTCATATATTCATCTTGCTATTGCCTTTTTGTATGGATGGATATGTATATACTCTTCTCAGCAAAAAACATTTTGGGTTCAACTCTGCATTTAGAGTATAAAAAATGTACCATACTTATAAAGCAAAATAAAGAGCATTAATAAAGTGCTTTACTCTGCTGGCTGCAGTGATAATTGCTTTACTGAATAAGGCTCTGTTAATGGTACAGCTTGACATTTGACATTTATCCATTTGATTTACAATTATTTTTACATGATTGCAAGAAGGCTATAGTTCAAACCAAAAGTAGTTTAAACTGAAAGGTTTCCTTTTCTTTTGAATTTGTAAGGAAATGTAGTCACTTGGCAAAACGACTTTATTCATCAAATTTATTTCAAATATACAGGAAGCCCTGTTTCTATATGTTCTGAATAAAGCAATACCTATATAGAAAAACGAATATAGCAAACGAAATCATCAAGTTAAAAATGTGTCCAGTTTGCTTATATTTTGGCCATAAATATGGCATCAAGATTTCCTAATCAAGCAACGGAGAAAAATCTACATGGACCACAGTGCAAGTTGTCATGAAACACAAAATCTCTCAGTAACGTTCGTGAAAAGTGTTAATGTTTTGAAGCAAAAATCATTTCTATTTATAATCCATCTACTCCCTATGAAGATTTTCAGAAACGTTTTTGAATTATTCTCTTTTCCATTCTGAAATTCACACTATCAGGATGCTGGGCACTTCAAAGTCTTCACAACCACTATCTGAGTTTGTTTTCACTCTTCCATCTCCTTAACATCTAACACTTTTACTAAAATCAGACAAACACCTATATCAACAACATGAGAAGTTGATATGTCACTTTATTTACAAATTTCATATAATTAGTCAGGAATCACCAAATTTCTGCCTCACAACAGAACAATATCACAATAACTATTGTTGGCAGTTATGAAACCACTGCAGTCCAATTCACCTCCCGAAGCCGAGGTTAAAAGCTGGCATCTGGAAATCAATCATGCTTTCGGCGGAGAAGAATATTTCAGTGATATGAAAGCTGAAATGGAGGCTATAATCTTTTGTGATTACCCTTAAGGGCGAAGCAAACTCAAAAAGGAAAGTCTATGAATTGCTGATAATTTCCTGTGATGACTGATTCCCAGGGAATTCTGATATTACTCTTGCTCTATAACAAAATGATGGTTCCCCAGAAGTGCAGCTTCAAAGAACTCCACATCTGGGTGTCACAGTCCTTCTTCAGAAGCTACTCACCCACTAAAGGGGCCAGGTTTATGAGGTGGCAGCGTTCTCTCTGAAGACAATGGAGGGTCTGACTGCATAAGGAGTGACGAGCTATGTGATACTGTCTTTCTAGAAAGTTCTTTTATGAAGGAACTGATTTAAAATGTATCTGTTTTAAATCTTTTATTCTCCTCACAGAAGTCTAAAGATTGATGCATTTCTCTGGTCTTCCTAATAGCTATGGAGTTATGAAATCTTGGCTTGTATAATTTTTAAGGTTTTATTTAGGCTGATATTTGTTTGGTGAGAAAAAATAGTTTTCATACATATGTGCATACTCCTAAGGTCTATATACTATTTTGGGATAGAACATAAAACTATAATCTTTTTTGAATAATTATCAAACTTATAGCTACAGATGTCACTGCTCAGAGTACAGGTTAAGTGCACCTTCTCATATGATTAGCAATTTAAATTTTTAAAAAAGGGGGGAAGCAGGGAAAAGGGTAAACTGTAACAGTCAAAAGTGCAAAGAATTTTTAGAATAAATTTTCATTATCAATACATGAAGGATAATTCAATATGTGAGCTACTACAACTGAGTTTAAAATATTTTTTAAAATTGCTATTTTAACTAATTCAGTTTGATTAATGAATAATGTGAGAATAAAGATTACATGTTTGGAAGTCAACAGTGTTTTAAAAATGTAACAGAAAACATTGTTACGTCTTAGGAGTCAATGACAATGTGTCATAGGTACACAGCTCTCAGGTTCAAATACCTTTATAGGTAGCCTTGGACGTCTAAATATCATTGAAGGTAAACAGGGAGAAATGGAATCCAACCAAACCGGTTGTGGTTATTCCCAACCTCCACTCAGTATACCTTCTCCCCAGGCCTGCTCCAAATTCAGTTGCAGCCTCTCTTCATTGCTTTCAGGTGGTCAGGTAAAGTTTAAGTATGCCCTACTATTATCTCATTCAGCTAACATAAATTGAGCACCTGCTTAATACCAGGCACGACTACTTAAACTGTAAATTTCTTAAACTCAAAAACCAGGTCTTAGCCATATGTATATCCTTGGCATCTACCTTAATCAGGATTGCTCTAATGCACAAAGACAGCCCCAGCGATAAACAAAACTTGGTTTATTTAAGGTAATTGATTAGGAAGAGGAGATCAAAGGGACAGGAATATTAATAAAAAATGTTAATAATTACACGACTAGAGCTTTGTTGTCTTAAGAGTCCTTTCATAAATATTATCTCATTTGATATTCATGGGTATTTTAAATTATTAAAAATAGTATGGTATGTCATACAGTTATGACTTTTTCACAGATTCTCACTAAATTCCAGAAATTTTCTAAATATTCAGTTATATCCTCAAGTCTCCATAAACATAAGAGTCAAATTTTCATGGTGTAATGACATAGACTAGGAAGGTATTATTACCCCTCGTTTTAAAATGAAAAAAAGTGAAGCCAAGTAACTTTCTTAAGATCAAAGAAAATGAGTCCAGATATGAGTCTTTTGATTCCTAGTCCAGTGCTCTTTCCTTATGCAATGAAGTAGATCGCTCTCCTATCTTCTCCCCTCCACTCTGGCTCCTGCTTCCCCAGGTGGCATGAAGCAGAGTCAAGGCCAGGTAGGACTGTTAGAGGCTTCCTTTCGAACAAGTCAAGTAGAGTTACTTCTCTGAGATCAGAGAGAATGCTCCAAGTGGCTTTTGGGAGGAGGTCCGATATAACTGATGAATGAATGACTAACCAAATAAATGAATGTCACCACCTACTTTAGAAGGTAAATACTTCAAAAGTTCAAACTTAAGTATATACCATGTTATAGTGGCGATTAGTAATCATTTTAGCATCTAATAGCTTCAGCTCATTTTGGGAAATGGAGATTTTGTGGGCTTGATTATATTATGATAATGAACCATCATATATATTATGGAAGTTTGGTGTCTACATAAGGAAAATAAAGAAATTAGACCCAGACACATGTTTTTAACTGGAGACTTTCTGTATGTCTTTAATTATTTGTAAATCATAACCTATGCAAGAGATCAGATATATTTTCTACTATACCACCCAGATCTTTACTTGGCTCTAGAAACTTCACAATAAGAGAAAACAAGTAAGAGACTGACAAGACAATTCTATCTTATAAATAGAATATACTGCAAAGGAGAGTTTTTCAACCTGACTTTAGGAGCCACAAGGATTTATTGGATACTTAAATATATGTCCCACATGAATAACCTGTGAGAAATACACACATTTACATTCAGGATATGGTAAGGTGGAGACAGCTCTTGCTTGTCTGATATTTAGCTTTTTTCCTTTTCAGTGGCAGAGCTGTCTACTGGAAGAAATGAGAAGAGTGAATTATATTCTTCAATCTTCTAATCTGCAAAAAGGGCCCAACAATGACACATATAGCCTATTTCGTATGAGGGTGTGTTAAAAGAATTAATTGTAAAATGTCTTTAAAATATGCTAAAGCCCTCTGATACTAGAATTCCAATTGTTCATATAAGTTATGATTTTTCGTCTATTTCAAGCATCAGAACATAAAAAGGAAGGTAAGAAAACCTAAACTGACAGCTAAATCTGTGAAAAAAGTAATTTTCCAAGATTCCTACTGAGCTGTGCAAAGATGTTGAAACTTCACAGATTGCTAAATAGAACTCCCATTCATCTTTCGCACCCTCAACAGCAACTATAAAAGTAAAGGAACTAGAATATTCCAAAACATGTTCTTCCCTCCCCAAAAGAGATTTGAGACCTAATTCGGAATACAAGAATCTAGAGGGAGGAAAAAAAACATGGTCTGTGCTATTGGATGGGTTCCCAAGTTTTTGATAAGAGTTTCTCAAGGAACACCACCATCAATTAACATTTATAGAGCAACCAATTTAGAAATACCTTTTTTGGGCTGGAGGGAATGTTCTGTACCATAATATTTTGCTACTTTTTTATATTTATTAAGCTCTGCTACTTTACCACAGGCACATAAAGTCTTGGTCACTGAGAGAAGCTAAGAACAAGGTTGTTGTTGGTTTCTTCTTCTTTTAATTAACTGGAGATTTGTTAAGAATAAGATACATTTTTTTAAGAAGTGACATGGACACTTTTTCCAGGTTGACTATACTCTTAAAAAATGCTGACCTGGGACAGCGCCAAGCCTGAAGACCTCTCTTGCCAGAAAATTTGATGTGCCCTCCAAGTACACATAATCCTTGAAATTCTAGCACTGAAGATGAGGTCCCAGAGCCATGTGAGGTTGAGACCAGGATAATGAAAGGGACACACAAGAGGACATAGCATGGTGGGACTTCAGATGCCTCTTTTCACAGGCTCCTGAAACCTTGTGTTCCCTTACCCCAAAGGGCCCATCAATTAATCTGATGTTTCTTGGTAGCTTTTATCAACTGAATTGACTATTCACTATGAGCAGAATCCTTTATTATGTTATGGTGAATTACACAAAAGGAAGAAGTAATTTCTATCAGACAATGAGCAGCTTCTGTCCTATTCACTATAACCCCTCCTTAGCACACTGACTGGCACATGTAGACATTCAGAAAGTGGTTGTGAATAAATGCCTTTTCCTAGACACCCTGAACAAATAATTTTATTAGGGAGAGAGAACGCATATGACCGCACATTATATAAATGTACGTGTATTCATACATATGTATCATACAAATAATATCTACATATTCTAAAGGGGTTTCAAGAGTGAGTAGAGAAAAGGGAGATTCGAACACCAAGTCTTTAGTAGATACATCTTGAGACTTTAGAATACGGCAAGGGACATGAGTTAAATTTAAAAAGGACATGTTTGTAGTTTGAAGAGGAGAGGTAGACAATAAATAGTACAAATGGTCACCATGTAGTTTTTTCATCCCAGTGGTCATGTTAACATAATTTTTCTCTCTGTCCTATTTAATAGGGATGTAAAAATTTCTAGGCAGGAAGCTCTGCTTAAATATTTGTACAAAATCTTTATTAGTTCTGAGCCACATTTCAAAGATTTCCGATAACCATTTTTTCTAATGATCTAGGGAGTGTTGCTGTTGACTTATCTAAGTCTAATAATAGGCCATTATCGTCCTCCTCTTCAAATAAATTTGAGTAACCATGGAAAATTTCAACTTTGCATATTTTAATACAACACATTTCTTTAGAACATACAAAAGAATATGACCTGTCAATATATTTTAAACATATCACAAAAATAAAAATTCAAGCATATTCTCTTTTTTATTTGACTGGGATAAATGTGTCATTTCAAGTAGCTGGACATACTGGTATCCCAGAAAATATGGAATATATAACTTTCTAATGACAACTAAGCATTACTAAAGAAAAAAGAAGACTCCAACAACAAAAATTCAGATTTGGGTTGCATTGGAAGAGCTAAAGTGTTTTATTCAAATTAAATTAAAGAAAAATTGAAATTAAAGAAAAATATGTATCCAAAGTTTAAATAAGGACTTTGTTAAATAGGTGAAGGTATTAAAGGCAGGAAAAAAGTTAAGTATTCTAAGTTACTTCAGATTTCCTTATAATAACACCTCATGAGAAACACGGCGTGAATTAACTGCAAAGTAAATGTGATTTTGATTCCCAATTTATTTATTTTGGACCTCCTTGATAAATATTATTTCTACTACAAGAAAGAAAAATTTTAAATATTCATTGATATTGCCAAATTACTCATTACCCAGAATGTCAAAGAGTGGAGAATCACAAACTAAATGGTAACTATATAGATCGTTTCATGGCTGGTCATGGATGATTCAAATAATCATATAGGGATTTGGGACTTCATACTTTAGAAATGATCTTTATTCTGTTCCATATATTTGTTCAAGTGTCAGGAAAAAATAATTTCAAGGTAAGCAGTAAAGATCAGATTATTTTTCATAAAAATAAGATCGTTGAGCCTCTTGCAATAAAGTAGCAGTGACCTCCATTGTGCTTGTGCTTTCCTAGAGCAGTTGCAAAAAAATGGCAGGACTCATAAAGACATTTGAAATAAATAGGCATGGAAAACACCTGTCAATCAGCAGAGACACCAACAGGTGACTGTGGTCTCGAAGAGGCTCTCAATTAGAACTAGACTCAATTCTCAGTTAGAATTAGACTCTGGAGAGTCACACAAATACATCAGTGCATGTACCCAAAATGTGGGTGTTAAAAAGAAACCTGACCTATTTATCATCACATACAACATACAGGTTGTGTATGTGTCTTAGTCTGCTCAGGCTGCCATAACAAAATGCCATAGACTGGGTGGCTTAAACAACAGAAATTTGTTTTATCTCAGTTCTGGAGGCTGGAAGTTTGAGATCAGGGTGCCAGCATGGTCAGGATCTGGTGAGAGCTCTTCCTGGCTTGCAGATGGCTGGCTTCTCACTATGTCCTCACATGGTAGAGAGACGGAAAGCTCTCTGGGGTCTCTTCTTATAAAGGCATTAATCCCACTATGATGGCCCCACCCTCATGACCTCATCTAACCCTAATTACCTCTCAGAGGCCCCATCTTTAAATACCATCACATGGGTATTAGGGCTTCAACACATGAATTTGGGGAGGAGGACACAAACATTCAGTCCATAACAGTATGTGTGTGGCTGTGTCTTCTAAATGGACTTATTTTATCACATTAAGTTGATACTATCCACCATGATAAGTATGTAGTTTATTTCAATTCTGAAGAATTATCAATTCTGAAGAAGTCTCTTCTTAAGAAGAATTAAACAGCAAGTATCATCTGGGTTGAACAAAGAAAAATTGGAGAAACAATTGTATATTTTGGCAGCTACCAAAACATTATGTACAGTAACTAGAGGACGACCCTGGAACATTTGACAAATTTAAATAAGGTGAACAACAAAATAATGAAAATAGCTCTACTGGGATACAGAAAAATTCATTCTTTCTTGAACACTATAAAGTTCAGCAATTATTTTCACTTTGCTTATGGTTTTTATTATCTTGCCTTTTCTAATCTATTTATTCTATTTCCTATATGTCTCTTGGGCAGCAGAGACATATGTTTTATTTACTTGGCTTATCCTCTTCCCCAAACCCAGTACTCTTTGGTGCATATATTATGTTTTCATAAAATTCAGTAGCTAATGACTTTGTCTTTTAACTAAATGCTCTTAACACTAGAGCCAAGAGCAAGGAATATAGTAGATACTCGCAAAGTTTCCACACCACCGACCCAGAGAAAGATGGAACTATAGCTGGAGAAAAGTTTGTAACTAATTATTACCTTTAGATTAAAAAAGGATGACAGTTCTTGGGAAAATAAATGTAAAAGTAAACACCTGGGCTTATCACCTCATACTTAAAAGGGGCTCAGAAATGTTGATATTCCCTTTGCTGGATAGGGAAGCATGAATATTGAAAACCAAGAACCTGGGGCCCTTTCCTCTGCCCTTTTTTCCCTTACTCCTTTCCTTCCTTCAAAAAAGTTTTATTGAGCACCTGTGCCAGACACCAAGCATACAAAGATGAACAGGATATAGCATTCCGTCTTCAAGGATCTGACGCTCTACTGAAGATAGATAATCCGGTCATTAGACTATATTGTGACAACTGCTAGAATGGAGGTAATTTTGGAGTACTTTGGAAATATAGAGGATAGGTACTTAATTCAGGCTTGAAGAGTCACAAGAGTCACAAGAAGACTTCCTATGAAAGAGATGATATCTATGTTGAGCCCTGAATGACAAATAGTTGGAGCCAGCCAGAGAGGCCTACTAAGCTTTAGATATAAAGAATCGAGATCTTTAAAAATTTATGTTTCGGTTTGCACAGTCTTTCACCTGTAAGTGGCTCAAAACAGCCACTCTGGGGCCAGCCCAGTAGCGCAGCGGTTTAGTCCGCGCTTGGCAGCCCAGGGTTCGCGAGTTGGGATCCCGGGCGCCCGCCGACGCACTGCTGGTCAGCCATGCCGTGGCGGCGTCCCATATAAAGTAGAGGAAAGACGGGCCCAGATGTTAGCCCAGGGCCAGTCTTCCTCAGCAAAAAGAGGAGGATTGGCGACAGATGTTAGCTCAGGGCTGGTCTTCCTCACAAAAAACAAAAACAAAAAAACCCCAGCCACTCTGTAAAGTACAACTGCGAAGTACAGTTAACATCGTCATTCTCCAGACATGCATCCTTGACATATAGCTCACCATAAATTATCAGCAATCTCAAACTCCATCTTCCCTAGCATGTCTCTTCAGAACTCTGCTTGGGCATATCTTAAATTATTTGCTTATTCTTCACATATAAACACTGAGAGAAATTTTGTCACTTGTGGAGTCTAAGGCAAAGACAGCCAGCCACAAATGAATGCTGTGAGGCATGCCTCTTCATTGCGTACAATTTCATATAGAACAGGCATCTATTCTATTTTGGAATATGACAGAATCCCATTTCATTCTTGCTATGTTTCTGATGTAACATTATCATAGTCCACTACAAAAACAAGAGAAAACCATTACTTTATATACATACTTTTAAATCCACTTAAGGAAAAGAGCAAAACTTCGAACTTCCCAAACTTTCAGCTATGGTCTCAGTGTAGAGTGTTTTCATTCTTCTGATAATAATTGTGAGTTAAAATATTTCTTATATTTACTAATAATACCCCTGGTTAAAAATAAAGTGATTATGGTAGCATTCACCTTGGTTTTCAAAGAACAAGAGGACTCCTGAGTAGAATATACTTCTAAAATCTGCTAACAAGAATTATAACTGTTTTTAAAATATATTCTGCTTCATAAGTATTGTTTGTAGAGGGCTATTTTACACATTCAAAAAATCCTTTCCTCTTTCTAGTTAAGGATTCTGCTGAAAATTGTCTACCATGCTTCCAGAAAAGAGCATAAAAGATTTCTGATTGAGCTTTGTTCACACTGAACGAGGTGAGAGGTGACATGGATGAAAAGAGCCAATGATACTGATGAGCCAGAACATCCGTTTCAAAGTCAGAAGATTCTAATTCAAGTCTCAGTCCTTCCTTTACTCTCTTTCTTCCTCTAGACAATAGGAATAATAATCACAGTCTACTAAAATGTTTAAGGTCTGAGTTCTTTGAAGGATGAAAAACATCACAAATATACAATAATCTAGTGTAATTATTATTAGTGATGTCCCAGGAAAATGTGGACAATGACATTTATGAAATCACCCTAGGAAATCTACCAGGTGAGTTGGACACTCGAATGGCAAAGCCTATAGGAAAGGATTAGAGTCATTATAACTGTAACTCAACCACAGGTAACCCAATAATCCTACAAATTCATTTATTTATGAGATAAATGAATTCATCTTGAAAGTTTTGGAATTTCAAAGTTTTGCTATTTACGTGGATTTTAAAAAAATACATATATAAAATAATGGTTTCCTCTTGTTTTTATAGTGGACTATGATAATGTTAATCAGAAACACAGCAGAAATGAAATAGGATTCTCTCATATCCCAAAACAGAAAAGGGCCTGTTTTGGTTTGCACAGTCTTTTACCTGTAGATGTAAAGATGATAGAGGGTCCCACTTACAATGACTTAATTTTTAATATATTACCAGAAGGGCTTTCTGTCCAATAAATGCCTTGGAAATAATAGAGAGAGAGTAAATAATTATTTCATGTAGTTCTTTGCTGTATTCTTCACCTTAACCAAAAAGTATTTTCATTTGAAAATTACAAGTTTATTTTCTTCCAAGAAGGAAATAAAATGAACTTCATTATTAGAATTATTCTTTGGGTTTTCTCAAATATATCATAAGTTTATTTGCTAGGTATAATAAACAGAAAGGCAAGTTTATGCATCTGTCAGCTTGACACAACATTAATAAGCCATTATGAAACTGCATTTTTATCTTAAAATAACCTTAAAATAACCTTCCCGTTTTCTTTTACAGCCTTTAAGAACAGAGAGGTATATGTAAGACATTTTGATAACTGAAAAAAGTGACTTAGAGAGTAGTGCTAATTAGATGCTCAAAGTTGTGAAAAGACAACTGTGATTGGGTTCCTATCAGATATGTATAAAACACACTTCTAGAAGGGGGCAAGAGGGATGCATACCAGCTGCTGGGGGCACTTTCCTCTTGCAAAGGGAGTAAGCATGTATGCAGGAGTAGGGAATGGTGACTTTCACATTTTGCTTTGAATGTTAATGTTTTATTTGAATCTTTGAAATAAGTATTCACGTATTACTTGTGTTAAAAAAATACAGCGAGGTGAAACACAGTAGGAGCCATTTATGCCTCCCCACATCATCAATGCTGCTTCCTGACAGTGACTGGACTTCTGCAGTGGCTACAAATGCTGTCTTCCAAATGCACATTAATCAAAATACAACTACCTAGTAAATGTCTTAAGAAGTATGTCTTAATTCAATTATGTTTGGAAGGTATCACCCATGTTTCAATAGAGAATATAAGAGGCATGCTTGGGTTTAAGCTGTCTAATATGGCACAATGTGGTACTTTGGGGCGGTCACTCTTGATGAATTAACGTGAGCAGGACAGGTGTGATTTATCTTACTGAACTGCTCCACTGCACTAGAAATGATGCTCACCTTTTTATACCTTTTTTTTTTTAACTATCTAACTTGTCTGTGAAAAACCCAAAGAAGACAAAAACATTCAACTGTTTACTCACTAAGTCAAGACCAGTGTTCTTTAAAAAGTTGGCTGATCCCCTACCCCCTAATTACCATACAAGACTAAGCCACGCAGAAGGCCTGTCAGCAGATTTTATTCACAATCCTTGAGGAAAAATCTTCTTGCTGTTTTCATTTCATACAGAAGATAAATTTGTTAAAGGAAATGTTTGGCAGTACTTCAGATGCTCGTTGTCTGATGGTGTTGATAATGGAACTCTTTTTCTTGATTACAGCAGCTTCTATAATGCTGTATCATTCGTGTAGATCATCATGCCCCAGCTGACTGTATTTATGGACTGAACAGAAAATTTACACAATCACCTGAACTCTTTATCCTTTTCTCTTGCTATAAGCTTAGAATTTGGCTATGGACTGATTTTATGCTGAATTCTATTGTTGAAAGATGTCATACTCCACCTGGCACACCTGAAAAATGTCTTTCCTTCAGATAAAAGAAGGTCAGCTGGCCTGAATGAAGAACATTGGCAATTACAGGTAATTCACTAATATCATATGTTTTAAAGGGAATGTCAAAGTATCCTGCAGACAACTCATATGTAGATTTAAAATGAGTTTTTTTTCTTTTTTACTGATAGAGTCAGTTTCACATACTCCACAATAGCCTCCAAATAAAAATTCTGTTTCTGTAAGAGTCTTTATCTAAGATATCTCCCAAATAAAAATGTACCCAGGGAGATAAAGTGCACATTTTTTTTTTCTTTCTAGTAGTAAGGAAAAATCAATGTGGCTTCATAGCTCTAAATTGTGTTCTTGAGCATGTGAACAGCATCCCAGAAATGATATGGCTTCTCAAGTCCATCAAAATTTTGCAAAGCAACAGGTGAAAAGTCACCTGTGGAAATATTTGTAAAATAAACATGTTGGCTATTGTTTGGACTAACTCCCATGGGTGAAGCATTATCTTCCATAATACAGCTAAGCAGTGTAACCAACATACGGTCTAAAATTACACACTTTGGAAACAGGCTACATCGATTGCCTATTCGCAACTGTAATGAAAGAAAGAGATTGAGGAGGGCACAAATAAAATAAAAATGCATCTACTCACTGTGTTAAAATTTGGAAAGAGCCCAACAGCAGAACTACTGTCCACTGGAAAAGACATAAATGGTTTGATGTCCAGTGAAGGCTGCATCATCAGGGTAGGTGTACGCACAAGAGCAGGAAGGGTGGTGGTGTGGCATGTACTGCCTGCCAAGAACAAAACAAAAATGAATTCAATCTCTTGCTCACGTCCATCTCCCTCCCAACCTACAGTGCAAAAACAAGACTGCTGAGCCACAATCTGCAAGCAAGAGAGTTACACTGGAAGTAAGCAACTGGCACAGGAGGAGAAAATACAGTTAAAAAGGATCTTCCTGCTTATTGTCCAAGACAGTGAAGCAGAACACTTCCCTATGTATGGCAAGGGCCAAGGGTTGCTCAGCCTTTGCCCAGATACATAGTACACAGATCCTGCTGGCAGGTGGGGCAGAATGAGATCATCCTGTTGTCCAAACATTGCCTCTGACTAGCCAAAAATGTAGGAGAGAGGGGAGGAGGAGCCTCTTAAAGCCAGAGGCTCTTTACTGTTCAGAGTTATTGAATGTCTAGTTGGCATGTTTTATGCAAATCAGAGATAATTATGGGGTTTTTACAAGGGGAAGAAACCTTGAACTCATAGTTACTGTCTGCTCCCAAGAAAGTTATGACTCAAACAATTTGTTCTCTAAAAAAACAAACTGAAAGTTGCCCTTACTTTGAAGGAAATAGGTAGTCTAGACATTGGTTAGTTAGAGAATCAAAAGGAGTGATTACAGCCTGGGTGGGGCCAAGGTATTGGGGGACAGGGAGTACTTGGGACAAAAACTCAAATTTTTGTCTTCAACTTTTATTTCTAATGAACTGTGTATTATTTTAGCAACTATCCCTTTTAATAATTATATTAGCGGTCATCTCTTTAGAGATCTGGTTTAACCCATGTGTAGGCAACTACAGCACACCGTAGCTGGTAGCCTCCACATACTGCAGACAAGTAACTGCTAGTGCAGGGGGCTCTTTGGAAGGCAGGCTCTGGTGTGCCTTTTTTTTTTTAGTATAACAGCTTTATTGAGATGTAATTCACATACCCAACAATTCACCCAGTTAAAGTGTACAATTCAATGGTTTTTAGCAAAGTCACAGACTTGTCCGACTATCACCACAATCAACTTGAGAGCATTTTCACGATCCCTAAAAAAACCCCAAACCATTAGCAATCACTCCCCTTTTCCTCCCAACACCCTCAGCTCCTGGCAACCAGTAACTTACTGTCTGTCTCTATAGATTTATCTATTCCAGACATTTCATTCAAACGAAATCATACAATATGAGGTCTTTTGTGACTGTCTTCTTTCACCCGGCATAATGTTTTCAAAGTTCATCCATGTTGTAGCATGTATCAGAATTTTATTCCTTTTTAAAGCTGAATAATATTCCATTGTAGATGAAACACTTTTTGCTTATTCATTCATCAGTTGCTGGACATTTGGGTTGTTTCTACTTTTTGGCTATTATGAACAATGCTGCTATGAACATTTGTTTATGAGTTTTTGTGTGCATTTATGTTTTCAGTTCTCTTAGGTATATCTCTAAGAGTGGAACTGGGGATTATTGGTTCATATGGCAATCATATGGTTTAACCTTTGAGAACTTCCAGGCTGTTTTCCAAAACAGTTGAACTATTTTACATTACCACTAGCAGTGTATGAGGTTCCAATTTTTCCTGGCATGCCAATATAGGACCACACATAATTATATAAAATCCCCTTCTGACTTCAAGGAGAAATTAACAGTATGGGAAAATGCTCCAACTATTAAATTTTCCACAGATGTTCTTACACAGTGTCCCACAATAATTAAAATTCCTATTTCAATGATAGTTTTTTGCTAATGGATTTCCTTAATAAATTTTGTATCATATTTCAAATCATTCCAGAACATTATTGGCAATAGTGTTTAATGGACTGTAATACCTCATTTACATTGATCCTAAAAACAGAAAAAGAGAAAGGCATCTGAAGCATTTATCTTAATGGCAAGTCTTTAGGTCAAGTCCATCCATTAAAGAATACACATAGAGTAGGACTCAGCAAAAAGAGAATCAGCCAAAAGAGTAGATCAAACAGTAATTTTTTTTTTCTGATGCCAAAGTAAATACTCTGATCTCAGCCGTGCATTCACGTAACCACCCTTTATTTAATTCACATTATTCTTCTAATTAGATAATGTTACGTTCATTGCTAACTTCAGAGGTTGTAGATCCAAGATGATGTATTATATCAATATGTCAAATGCTGTGGAGACACTTATTAAAATATTTATTTTAAAAGCTTTGCTTTAAAATTTTAGCTTCAGATATTTCTTATATTAGACCAATGCCTTTCAAAATTTACAATTATTGTTATTGTTAAAAATCTAAAGTATAAGAAGTATACAGAACTATTCTACTTAAAGCTGCCTGATGAACAAATGTATAACTATTTTGCCATTGTGGATCTCCTGAAGGGAAGCAAAAATTCTTCCTCTAAGCCCACAGTGGTTCTTCTCATCACACTGCATAATACAAGGCCCCAGAGGGCCTGGTGAGAATCACTTTGTACTAACAAACTCAAATCAAATAGAATGCAACATGGAACTTAACAAACAGATTGCTCCATCAACAAAGGTCAGAATGCACAATGATCCCCCTTACCCAATCACATCTCTATGCTAATAAAGACAAGGCTGGAGAACTACTTAGCTGCCACCGTTCATTAGCATAAAAACTTAGCAGCTGTTTACCATTTCATTAGCATTTTAATGACAGACAATTTGCCATGTTAAACACAGATTGTTTTAAAGTACTGGTAGATCTTCTGAATAAATATAAACTAGTCTTTCATCAATTCCCTCACCTCAACCTTGCTGTTTTCACTTTTAAAACATGCTTTTTAATATTGCTTCACCAAGACTGATTGCTTCAAAGCAAGTTTTTGCAAATGGGAAATGAATGGGGATAAAGTGTATTTTTTGTACAGGTTAGTTCCTGCTTTGATCCCTCTGTCACCTTATTTTAGATTTTGCTGCTGCTGCTGCTGCTGCTGCTGGGAAGCATTTCTCCTCACCTCGGGATGCCTGAAAGTCAGTGGGAGACACAAGCAGAAATTTGGCCAAAATGCATTGCTCCCTGCAAGAAAATGCTTAATTTGTCTAAAACTCAAGGACTCGCTGAGGGACAAAAGGGTTGAAAATATAATGAGCAGGTATTTCAACACAAAGCGTGGTATAATGTATGCTTTACATTGCTATTCTCATGGGACAGGACCAACCTTTGTCTTTTGTAGGAGCTATTTGGCAATATTATGTAAGATACCTCCTATACGTAGTTCAACTTCAAAGCATAGGGTATAATCTTGTATATATCATAATGAATCAAGTGATAATAGAGCTCCAT
Source organism: Tapirus indicus (assembly GCA_031878705.1). Taxonomy (NCBI): domain Eukaryota; kingdom Metazoa; phylum Chordata; class Mammalia; order Perissodactyla; family Tapiridae; genus Tapirus; species Tapirus indicus. The sequence continues at coordinate 90,300,664 of CM062926.1, forward strand.
CTTATTTGATAATAAGGCTTTTTATATTGCTTGATATATATATATATTTATCAAACTCCCTGTACTAAAATTAAATACACACACACAAGCATGCCCCCAAAGATCTAACAGTCACCATTCTTACCCTGGAAATTCCACATGTCTATACAGTCTCCCATAAGACAGCAATTAACACTCCCATAAATTTCATTTTGATGGTAAAATCAAAGTTGTATTCATCTAGAGCTATGAAACCAATAAAATGTGAAAGACAACTCACCACTATGATCATAAAGAAAACTATTATTTCAGCCAACTGCCTCTGTAACATAATAGGTGCCTTATTATGTCATAATCCATCACAATAAAACCTCATTTGAGGACCAGGTGACACTTGAAATTATTGCCTTAGTCTTTGACCTTTAGAAATGTAATCTTGATAGTCTATTTAGGTCATAGCTTTGAGGCTTTCTAGTGGCTCTTCTTTATGTACTATAACACAAACAAACAAAAAAATCTCATTCTTTAAAAGGAGAGTATGCCAAACTCACAGAAAATCTGCATGGAGAAGCATTTACAGAATGAGATAAAATCTATATATATTCTATGTACTGAGGAAGTAGTTTCTTATGCCATTATTATGTATGTCTGCTTTAGTGAGTATTGAAATAAAAAAACTTAACATATTACAAAAATCAATTAGACTGAGACAATGTCAATTATAGAACTCCCAAAGATTTCTTTAAAGAAATTAAAATGAGTGACATTTCAGATTTTCCAAACTCAGTTTTCTCTTTTTATTGCTTTCCCAGCTTTGTTGCCCCTTTTACTGACTAACTTTCCCTCTTACTGGACAATCATCTTCACCCCTTACCAGCATCTCCTCCACCCCTTGTGAAAGATGACATGAGTGGAGCCATATTAAAATAGAGCCAGAGCGGCCATTCCAGAGGGATTGCCTTGCACATCTTGTTTTATCTTCCAAACTGGACCAAACTGCCAACATTCCAAGAAGTCAGTAAGAACAAGAATATCCTGTCTGTAAGGACTGATGAAACTGGACTTTGCTGATGACCTGACTGCTAACCAATTAATGAAGTACAAGTCTAGCCTTTTGCCTGATGACCGAACCTCAGGCCAATCTATGAAGTACAAACCTAGCCTTACCTTATCTGGCACCAATGAATTCTTCTTTAACACAACTCTCCTCATCCTCCCTTTTTCCCATGAAAACCCTAAGCCCCTCTCCGGTAATCAGGATGCTATTTGGGTTTCTGCCTGAATCTGTGCTCCCCAAATTGCAACTCTTTGATCCCAAATAAACGCTTTGTCTCTTAAACTGGCTTCTGTTTTTGTAGGTTGACATATGGTGTCAGAAGGCAGGACCTGAAGTGATCTCATTTTCCCAGACAGGTGTTCCCTGGAAACAGGTTCAGTACCAACATGAGGCCCCTTGTGTGGTCAGCCCCTTCCGTGGACAGCCAACTCCTCCGATCGTGGGATCTCTCAGGCTCGGACCTCCCTCTCTTCAGTCGAGGTCAGTGCCATCTTTGGGGGATGGGGGAGTGATTGCCCAGGAGACTACTGTCTCAGTGCCCACATGAGGGCCATTACCTCAGGGGCGGTATTCCCTCAGCAGTTTTCCTTGGCTGGTGAGTGCTCTAACCAAATTAAGAGACTGTCCTATTGTCATTTTTGCTCGTGTGCTTCTCTTTAGTAGGAGACTTTCATTTTCTAAAGTTTCTCAAGAGGTTCTTCCCTTAGGAACTCCAGCTGGTTTTATATTTAAGAAGTATGGTCATTCCTCTTGTAAATTTTTGTCCCAGTGGACCAATACTACTAAAGATAATTTAAAATTACAGCGGCCACTTTGGCTCCTCTGAGCTTCTAAAACTTGTCTTTTTGTTCACTAGATTTGAGAACCGTGGACCAGACAAATTAAATGCAATCTTTAATTTCTAAAGAGTCAAGTACACCAGCTTCCAGCATACCTGCTTAAAACTATGGTCTCAGAAGCTGTGAATATTTACAAAGAACAGCAAAATCTTACTAAGCTTGTTTTGTGTCCTGAGAGCTCAGGTTGGGGGCCCCAAAATATGGTTGGACAGAAATGCAGGTTGCACTCCATTTGTGGTCAAATATGGCTGGACAGAAATGTGAGTTGAACTCCATTTGCTGCTAGGGTCCTACCAAACTGCCAGCTTCAGGGGAATTACATTGACCATTAGAAGGAATGTTCCAATTAGATAAGATCACTGAAGAATTGCACTTAAAAGTAAAGGCTTCAAAATTCCAAAATAACCTGATTGAAAGTTTCATTGCAAAAAGCTGATGAAAAATCAAGATATAAATGGTACCTAAAAGAAAAGACTATAGAAAAGTCTGTGAAGTTAATGGCTTTACAGACACCCCAATATCTACCTTTGAAGGAGAGCTCCGTGTGAGCCTTTCCCAGAGTTAACGGGATTCTGAGAGAATTTTCTGGTAAACCATTACATTATTCCATTAAACAATCAAGGAGAAGCCAAAATTAAAAATTAATGGAGTTGTTTAATACTGCCAGAAATATTTACTGTTTGTCCCAGCTGAAACTTGACAAGATATTTGTAAATTATGAATAGAAATTTGGCCAATTTGGAAGCTGATATTCAGAGCCTGATAGGAATTTTTTATAGGCCTTCTTCCCTAAATTAAAATAAAACTATGTACCCAGAAGGAAAGAAGCAAATTAGGGATGATGTAGTTGGACAGGTGGATCAAATATGATAGTTACGACCCAATTTCTGAGGAATGGAGAGCAACTATCTTTATCATACAAATCTTTGCAAAACTGGAAATGCAGCTCTAGAGGTGGTTCAGATTTCACCCATTCTCTTCCACGAATTCCCAAAACCTCCCCTATAGCATGTAACCTCTCCAGGAACTGTAATTCAGACCATCACCAATTCCTAAGACTGAAAGAGAAAAAAAGGAAAAAAGAAAAAACTGGCAATACAAGTGCCACTGTCCAAAATGTAGCATGTTAAGTGTCTTCTCCACAAATATTAGTAGAAAAAAAGCTTTAACCATCTAAGCAGATAACCTTAATTTATTCCATCTGCCAGAAACAAAATTTGGATTCAAGTGTTCTTTCATAACTAGTGAGCTTTGTATTACTGTACTTAATTCATGGCAGTAATTTTAAAATAATAGCTATGCGGTCTTTATGTATGTCTGTCTGTATACATGTATACTATATATATGCAATATTTTTCTACCTCTGAATGGTATAATTTCTAAAAGAGCTCTATTTAACTGACTAAAAATAAGCACTTATATAAATTATTTCTACATGTAATAGAAATAACCCAGGGGCTGGCCCTGTGGTGCAGCAGTTTAGTTCACTCTTTGGCAGCACAGGGTTTGCAGGTTTGGATCCTGGGTGCCTGCCAACGCACTGCTTGTCACCCATGCTGTGGTGGTGTCCCATATAAAGTAGAGGAAGATGGTCATGGATGTTAGCCCAGGGCCAGTCTTCCTCAGCAAAAAAACAGGAGGAGGGCTGGCAACGGATGTTAGCTCAGGGCTGGTCTTCCTCACAAAAAAAAAGAGAAGAAAAAAGAAATTAACCCAAATGAATTTCAGGACCAGGTGATTTAGGAAAACATTTGGTATTAAAGCTAATTTAAGTTTATTATCTTTAGAGTTATAAGCATTAAACTTTTGTTCTACCTAGGTTTACCAAAAGCCAAACAAATTTATGTTATCTCTGTTACAAAATTTGGTAGCAAAAAAAGTTGATGGCTGACTTTGTCTAATGACTCATCAAATTTTTGTAGGTAATCTAAATATAATTATTGGGAATAAGTAAAACTGAATAGATGTAAGGTTAAAGGGGTTTTAGGTGAACTTTTTAACAATAATTATATGTTATGGTATATGTACTTAATAACTTGAAAACCTTTTGAAACCTTAGAGTTTTGCTAAATTAAGTTAAATGATGGAAATTCCTTGAGTATCTAGATCACTTCCAAATAAGATAAAATATTAGACATTACTAAACACAGATTTAGCCACTTTTGGTTTCTTATTTAATAAAGTTAAAATAGCTGGGTTTATTAATAAACATGTTTTGTTCCATGCTGAAAAATATTCCATGAGAAAGCACATTTCTAGAAAAGTGTTTATAGTCTTCCAATCCACAGAATGCTAAAGTAAAAGACAATTCATAATTGCTTACCTCTTAGTTTTCACTAAAAATTAAGGCTTCTAAGGGCTAAGAATTATAATTAATAAATGTGATTAAAGCTACTAAAAATAATAAAGGAAACATCTCTACATACAAGGAAAGTAAGATATACGGTTTCAGTAAAGAAGGAATAAGGAATGGAGATATTTTTGTTTGTTTGTTTTGTTCAGAAAGTAAATTGTTCTCAAGTACTAGGAAGGAGGGAAGGCATGGGACAAATTCTGAATGTGAAAAAGAAAGTTATAGAAAGTTTGTGGAAGAGGAACCCTGAGACAAGAGTTTTGTGCTTGGTCAAGTTGGCTAAGGTTGAAGTGAATTTAATTAAGTAAATGAGTTTTTCTTTTAATCGAGGTAACATTGATTTATAACATTATATAAATTTCAGGTGTACATCATTATATTTTGATTTCTGTGTAGATTACATCATGTTCACCACTCAAAGACTAATTACCATCCATCACAGTACACGTGTGCCCTATTACCCCTTTCACTTTCCTTCCTCCCCCTCTTTCCCTCTGGTAACCACCAATCTATTCTCTGTGTCTATGTGTTTGTTTGTTTGCTGTTGTTTTTATCTTCTACTTATGAGTGAAATCATACACTATTTGACTTTCTCCATCTGACTTATTTCGCTTAGCATAATACCTTTAAGGTCCATCCATATTGTCTCAAATGGCAAGGTTTCATTTTTTTATGGTTGAGTAGCATTCCCTTGTGTGTGTGTGTGTAGATATATATATATATATATATACATAGTTTGTATACATCTTCTTTATCCATTTATCCATTGATGGGCACTTAGGTTGTTTCCAAGTCTTGGTTATTGTGAATAATGCTGCAATGAACAGAGAGGTGCAAATATCTTTTCACATTTGTGTTTTCGTGTTCTTTGGATAAATACCCAGAAATGGAATAGCTGGATCATATGGTAGTTCTATTCTTAATTTTTTGAGGAATCTCCATACTGTTTTCCATAGTGGCTGCACCAGTTTACATTCCCACCAGCAGTGTCTGAGGGTTCCCTTTTCTCCACATCCTCTCCAACACTTGTTATATCTTGTTTGTTAATTATAGACATTTTGATGTGCATGAGGTGATATCTCATTGTAGTTTTGATTAGTATTTCCCTAATAATTAGTGATGTTGAACATCTTTTCATCTGTCTGTTGGCCATCTATATATCTTCTTTGGAGAAATGTCTGTTCAGATCCTTTGCCCATTTTTTTAATTGGGTTGTTTGTTTTTTTGTTGTTGAGTTGTATCAGTTCTTTCTATATTTTGGATATTAACCCCTTATCAGATGTATGATTTGCAAATATCTTCTCCCAGTTGTTAGGTTGTCTTTTTGTTTTGTTGATGGTTTCCTTTGCTGTGCAAAAGCTTTTTCGTTTGATATAGTCCCATTTGTTTATTTTTTCTTTTGTTTCTCTTGCCTGGGGAGACATGGTATTAAAATAGATACTGCTAAGACTGCCTATGTTTTCTTCTAGGAGTTTTATGGTTTCAGGTCTTACATCTGAGTCTCTAATCCATTTTGAATTAATTTTTGTGTGTGGTGAAAGATAATGGTCTACTTTCATTCTTTTGTATGCGGCTGTCCAGTTTTCTCAACACCATTTATTGAAGAGACTTTCATTTCACTATTGTCTGTTCTTGGCTCCCTTGTCAAAAATCAGCTGTCCATAGATGTATGGGCTTATTTCTGGGTTCTTGATTCTGTTGCATTGATCCGTGTGTCCGTTTTTTGTGCCAGTACAATGCTGTTTTGATTACTATAGCTTTGGAGTATATTTTGAAATCAGGGATTCTTTTTTCTCAGGATTCCTTTGGCTGTTTGAGGTCTTTTGTTGTTCCATATAAATTTTAGGATTCTTTGTTTTATTTCTGTGAAAAATGTTGTTGGAACTTTGATAGGGATTGAACTAAATCTGTAGCTTGCTTAAGGCAGTATGGACATTTTAACTATGTTAATTCTTCCCATCCATGAGCATGGAATAGCTTTCCATTTCTCTAAGGGAGTTTTAATATCAAAAGTGAGCTAGTGAAAATTAGAATTTGGTTTTCTCTCTCTCTTAAAAGAATAGTGTTCTTGGGCTTTTAGTCTGCTCTTGATAAAGAGATTATGAAAGATTTTTTTCTTTACCTTTGAGTAGTCTACCAAAAAGGCAGGGACTTTATGTTTTATCATAATAAATTTCCCATATTGTTTTTAAAAGGTCTTTAACCACAAGAGATAAGGTTTTTCTTACAACCAAATAAATTTCTGTATTTGCCTGAAAATCTTTAATTGTCACCATGGTTAAATGGATAACTAAGCATTGTTTCACAGTGATCTGTGATCCTATATAGTCAAGTGTTCAAACTTTTTGATATTTTTGACACACTTCCCAAAATTCAAATCCTAAATAAAGTCTTTCTTTTCACCTGAAAGTAACTTTGAGAATTTCCAGTGGGCTGCTGTCACTTCTCAAATAATTTGATCTCTCTTATAAAAAGGGAAATATTAAATTAATAAGTTTTATTTGTATGTTAAATTGCATGGGAAGCATTGTCAAATAAGTGATACTAAGACTTCCTTATGGATATCCTTGCATGAATATATGTTATTAATATAAATGTTCTAAAAATTATATAAAATTCTTAAAAATCTGATATGTCCTGGTATAATTCTCGTCATTATCTTAAAATATGTGTTATAGAAATAAATAAATTTCTTGTTAATTGCCTTGTAATCAGATCTTTAACCATGCCATTGTAAGTCTTTTGCCATTTACAGACAGTTATTGTTTTACTCTGATGCTTTTGAAATATGTTTCCTCTTCAGAGAGATGAAATGAGATGTTCATCTTCATGCATCTTCAGAGAGATTCATGGCAAGATACTCACTCTAGAAATCAATTTTGTGATAAACTTTCAGATCATAGAACTGAGCTTGGTAAGAAGTTACAGAAGTCTAATGCAAAAACAGATAGCTTCATAAAACTGCTAACAAAAGATCAAGATCAAGAATTGATAATACATGGGAATACATGAACCAAGGAGGATGCTCTAATGTTTTATTTTTCCAGATATACTACCTAAGCACGTTACATATGTGTACACCTGTATACAGATATATAAATATATATACACATATATTCATATGTATATGAAATGAGTATATATACAAATATACTGATAATAACCCAATAAACAAGGTACTATTTCTAGCCCCATTTACAGATGGGAAACTGAGGCACAAAGAGGTTAAGGCCAACTTCATATAGCTTGTACATGGAGGAGCCAGTATTCAAATTCAAGTAATTTGACTACTGAATTCTGTTCTTTCCAGCTGTGCTGTGTCACCAAATTGCACACCTGAAAATACTTGTTATAAAGACACATTTTTCAATTGTAGATGGAAGCATTTTATGATCAAACTAAGAGATTTAAAACGTTGGCTCTCCTTTGATGCTGGGAATTAGGTGAAACTTTTATTTGACCTTAATGTAGTATCTAGTACTAAAATATATAAGATTTTTTTAATGCTCTATAAGACCTGCTTCTAGAATATATTTATCTACAAATAATCTTCCCCAAATAATAGTATTATATAATTCAATAAATACTTATGGGGCACCAACTGTATAAGGCACAGTGCTGACAGCTACAGGGATTACAAAGTGAGTCAGATAGAATTTATTCTACTTACTAAGAGAAGAAAAGAAAATAATACCATTTAATGAGAATATACTGTATGTCAGATACTGTGCTAAGTGATTTGTGTCTCTTATTTTATTAAATTATAATAAAACACTATGAGGTTTGTATTATTATCCCCATTTTACAGATGAGAAAGATGAAGCTTAGAGAGATTAAGATCACCGAGTACGTGGTAGGTCCTGAGTCCAATTCCTGTTCATCTGACTCTAAAGTCATGCTACCCTTCCATAAAATAGGTTACATGTAAAGTTGTTACATGAAAAAGATTCTGTTACCTAATACATATAGAAAATGCTGGCTTCAATAAAGTTTAAAATGGTTATTTTCTGCAAGACATCTTGGAGATTTTAGTATACTAATGGGCACTGTGAATATTTAGGCAGATATAATTTCTCCCATGAATTTCTTGAGCATGAGTCATCTCTTTTATTTTCACAGAGCTTCTGGGACAAGCATGACGCTATGGCCTGTCCTTCAGGCAACGCTGTTCTACACACTTTAAAAGCATCAGTTCAGCAGAAAGCTGATGAATTCCGGGTCCACCACTTTCTTGTTCTGTAAACTTGAACAAGTGATTTAACTTCTCTACATCTATTTTCTTTTTTATAAATTGGGCAAATAAGAGTATCTAAATCACAGGACTGGTTGGAGAACTAACAGATTTTTCTACGCAAAGTGTGTAAGCCTGTGCCTGACACAGAGCAAGTGTTCAACAAGCTTCAGTTACTGTAGCTATGAACTATTGCTACTCCTCTTACACTATGCCATATCCCTGGAGAGCACTGAAAGTCCAATCCAGTAATACTTATAAAAGGCAGGATATATTATCAACAAAATGTTAAGGAGGTTCAAAAGAGAAAGAAATTATATATGGTTAGGAGTTGGGTTCATAAATATTTCCATATATGAGCTATCTCTTAAGCCTTAAGGAAAGGTTTGTATTTTGAGAGGTGGGTATGGGAGAATGGTGGAGGGAACTGCATCAGCAAAAAGCATAGGAAAATGGAATGTATTAAAATTCAAACTTTTTTAGGCACCCAAGGTATTCTTAGTGTTTTTGGATTAGAAGGTGAAACAATAAAGAGAAAAGCAGAACATCTTTGTGACCTTGGAGTATACAAAAATTTCTTAAACAGGAAACAAAAGTACAATCATAAAAGAAAAAAATGGATAAATATACTCTATTAAGAATAAGAATGTATGAATAAGACACTATCAAGGGAATGAAAAGGTCAACCATAGAGTGGGAGATGATGTTCATAATATATAGATATTGAGAAAGGATTTGAATCTAAAATAAGTAACTCCTACAGATCATTAAGAAAAAGATAACACAATAGAAAAATTGGGCAAAAAACTTTAATGGACACTTCACAAAAGCAGATACTAAAATGGCTGTAAACATACGAAAAAGTGCTTGACTTCATTGGTCATTAGGGATATGCAAATTAAAACTACAATGAGATATCACTACATACCCACCAGAATGGCTACAATGAAGAAAGATGAAGATTATCAAGTGGTGACAAGGATATGGAGCAACTAGAACTCTTATCTGAAGCGTAAACTGTTAGAACTACTTTGAAAAACTATTTAGCAATATCTACTAAAATTGAACATATACATACCCTATGACTCAGCAATTCCACTTCTAAATATATACCCGACTGAAATGATATGCACTAGAATGTTCATTGCAATACTATTTATAATAGCCCCAAATGGGAAATCAGTCAATTAACCTATCAACAATAGAAAAAATAAATAATTTGGGTATCTTCATACAATAAAACATTCACGTAATGGAATATAGCAATGATAATAAATGATACATAATTACATGCAACAACAAATAGACCTAGCAAACGTAATGTTGAGAAAAAGAACTAAAAAAAAGGAGCATATCAACATGTCGTATGATACCATTTATATAAAGTACAAAATTAGGTGAAACTAGTCTGTGCTGTGAGTTAGGATTGTGGCTGTCCTCGTAGGAAGGGTGGGATGGGGTAGAGTGGAGTGACTGGAGGGGAGCAGGAGGAAGGCTTCTAGGGTGCTGGAAGTGTTCTTTTACTTGATCTTAGTGTCAGTTACACAGGTATGTTACGTTTGTGTACATTCATTCAACTGTACACTTTGCCCTTTCCTTATGTTATATTTTAATAGAAAATTTTAAAAAGTAATGTGTTCAGTGCTATTAATTTTAGTAAACTATTTTGACAAATATAGGCAAAATTCTCCATAAGAAGGCCATCTTCAAATACTGTCAAGTTTGTGTATTTTTAGGATGAATATGATGTTTTTTGAGTTCTTTTTTCCACCGCCAGTTTGATTTTACTCAAACTGATTTGTAGGAAAATAAAAGTTCGCTTTAATGCTAATGCTCCCTTGCTGGGTTTTGGAAGTGGATAGAGGAGACTGACACAGAATCTGGTGATACCAAAGAGAAAAACAGGTATCTAGAACGCTGAGTCTATAAAATCTTAACAGTTGGCAGGTCTGTGCTGAATCTCCCTTGGGGCACTGAGGGTAACCCCCAAAGAGCTCCAACAGCGGCATCCTGGCAGAATGTTGCATTTAAAAATAAATCCTTCTGAGCACCACACTGAAGTTTATAAGTAATAATGAAGAGCTGCATCAAAAAGCAGTAGTGGAGCCACATCATGGTAGATTTTAAGCTACAATGTCCTTTGGGTTTAATAGTAATATGCCAGCTTTTACACAAAACGATGAATCTTTCACTAAGATGCAACGGATGGCTTTTTTGGATGTGTGGCAATAGAATCCATACAGCCAAGTGGTGATTCATTTATATCTGAATATCTTGCCCATGCACTGAGTTTCTTATATTTAAATGTTGAAAAGAACAGGTAAGATTTATTTACTATATAGTGTGAAATATAGTTTGGTTCAACATGTGACATGCTTCATTAGTTGCAATCTTTTTTTAAAGCAGCATTGAAAAATCGGAGAATTTCAGAATTTAGGTAAAGAAGACAATTGGTTCTCAGAAAAAGAAGCCTTGAGGACTGTCTTCTTTTAAGCTGAATTTAAAACATTTTTGCTTTTTTATAGTTTTTCTTCTTGTAACCTGATAGTATCAAGCATGACCACGCAAGAAAGGGAACTCAAAGGGAAAACAGGGTCCTGACAAATGCTTTGTCAAGTTTTTTGGAATAGTTTTTAATACACCTGACTTATCAAAAGGGAATGTCATGTGCTTAGTTCCTAAATTACTAAGTCTTTAGAGAAGCCAAAATTATCTCCAGACAGGGCTTTACTAAAATTGTCTGAGGTCGAGAACGGATTGGGAGGTCACAGTTGCCTGATGAAATTTTCTGGCAAAAAGACCCAGGGAGATGGTCTTGAGCTACATTTGCCCAGTGACTCCTGTCTGTGGCATCAGGGTGCTCTCATGAGGTCTGAAGCCTCTTTCTCATTACAAACGGGAGAACTATTTGCTCTCCCCTTACAGCGTGCTAGGGACATAGGACCTAATGGCAGCATAGAGCTATGACTTATTTTAGAAACCTTCTTAAAAATACAGACTTGCCTGGGAAAGGGAATAACTATGTTTCTTAAGCCACTGGATATTTCTAGAGGAATTATATTTCATAAAACTTTAGAGGTAAACATAATTTAGGAATCTACCCTTTATTTTATGTGAGAAAAATGGGATTAGGAGAACTTAATCCAGCATGGTACCTGAGTGATGGTGGATCAAACCCAGAGCTTCTTGCCCAGGCACATTGTTTTGAATATTTAAGTCTGTACAATCTAAGATGTGCAAGAGTCATATACTGTGGTTATTTTCTTCTTCTTTTTTCTTTTTTGCTGAGGAAGATTGGCCCCGAGCTAGCATCTGCCACAAATCCTCACCTTTTTGTGCTTGAGGAAGATTAGCCCTGAGCTAACATCTGTGCCAACCCTCCTCTATTGTGTATGTGGGACACTGCCACAGCATGGCTGGTGAGCAGAGTAGGTCTGCGCCCAGGATCCAAAGCTGTGAACCTGGGCCGCCAAAGCGGAGTGTGGGGATCTTTTAACCACTTGCCCATGGGGCTGGGCCCAGTGGTTGTTATCGTCTTTAAAAATTTAAGTAGGTTAGTGTTTGGTCTTTTTACGTTTTGACTGAAATTTAGAAGTATTCATTTTTAAATAAGATTTTAATTTTAAAGTTTTATTAATACGAATCATGGAAGAAAAATTAAATGAAAGAGAAAAGCCCATGTGGCCAAGAGCCAATATTTCTTTCCATTTTAAAGAATGCAGAATATTGATTGCAACACCTCATTTTAAATAATTCTTTTAATATTCTCAACGGGAAAAAAGAGAACAACAAACCCCATTAAAACTATGCTTTCAGCCGTACTGTTTGGATCGATATAACTAATTCAAATAGGCTCATAGGAGGAGGCGCACTCACATTTCTGTTGGTGGTTTTTATACTGAAGTACTATCAGAACTGCAATAAAAACGATCTCTGGAAAGACACATTTTTTCCAAGCAATGGTAATGACCTTCCATCGGAGCAGATCAAAGCAGCAGGGCCATTGAGGCCTCTGGCTCTGTCCTTAGGCCTCTCCTCTGAAGCCCACACAAAGGGCCGGGCTGAAGGGGCCACATGGAGCAACTCAGGAGGTTAATGCACCCAGTTGCTGCTGTAAATTCTAGCTCCAGGACACAAAATATTTTGCTCTCTCGAGTTAGAAAATTTCAGTTCTTGTATTCAGTGTTTAAGCTATTTGCATTTAAGAACCAAAAGGGAAAAAAAAAGAAAGAAAGAAAAAGGAATCATGGTTTACTTAATGGTCTTTTTAAAAAGATATTTTTCCCCCAGAAGCTTGTTCAATTTAAAGAAAGAGAGTTCATATTTGCTCTGCCAGTGCTCTGTACTCCCACCTTGGTGGAGAAAAGAGATTTCCTTAGCTTAAATATTAACCAAATATTTCAAAGCTATTCAAAAGCTGTTGTCCATGTTAAAAAAATAAAAAGTAATAGGCTTCTAAAAAGCACAACTTGAGAATAAACAGAAACAGTAAAAACTGTGCTGTAACGCTTTTCCCTTTTTGCACACATATCCCACAATTTTAATGCATTATAGAGTATTCAGAAAAAATTCAAGTGGAGTATTATCATCATGGTGCCCATCATAGAAGAGGCCACTCTTTGTTCTTCATCAGCCAAGAAACAATTTTCACCCAGGAGCTGTAGAGATGGCTCCCACCTGGCAGTCAGGGCTGCTGTGTCAGCAACATGAAGGCCACCATTCCATCTCTGTGGAAATCTGGTAAGAGGTGACTAATCTGGCCATGCCAGGGATGGGGTGAGCAGAGACTGTGAGTAACGGGGAGAGAGTGGGGTTAGGATGGGGAAAAGGATGAGGGGGATCTGGAGAGCGAAGGACAAGTGGTGAGTTTAGCTTAATTTTGGAGAGTGGACTAATGCACCGATTCCTTATTTGGAATTTCCTTCCCTTTTATCTTTTGATCGTATGGCAGAAATCTGTATAGAATGAAGTAGAGCAGAGCAAAATATATGAGCAGGAAGAACTTAGATAAGCAGGGCATGTAACTCCCTCAGACACAGGAGCTGGGCAACTAGAGACAACGTGATATCGCCCTTATCCTGAGAAACACTGAGTGTCCTGTGACCCAGAGGATGCTTGTACTCCAAAGGGTCTTCAGTCAGTGTTGAACAGAATGGCCAATCCCTGGCCTGGCTTCTTGGAACTCTGCCATCATCCTGGCATCCTAGAAATTGATGCTACTTGCTTTAGTCATGCAGGCAGCTTCTGGGGCTCTAGTGATATGCAAAACAGCATCAGATAAGGCCCTCCAGTGATTGCCCAAGGATTTTCTGCATTGGAAGTGATTTATCATAATGACTGCCCCTGTCCCTGTGCATCATGTTTATTCTTGTACCATTATACTAACTTTGTACCAGTTTTTCTTCTGTGGAATTTCTTTTTGGCTTCCCAAATAACTCCCTCTCACTCTCCCAATGAATACCAAAAGTCAAAGACATAATGATTTTTTAATAAGGAGCCACATGGAAATTAGAGAATTTAATCATAGCATTCGTCATTTTCCTTTTCAATGATTTTCTTTATAAGGCAACAAAGGAATGGAAATATTTTCTTTTAGAAGGCACTTGTTTTGACTCTTGGTCTCTTCTGAACTTCAAACAGCCTTTTAAACTCCCTTTGCTTTAAAGGACAAGACTTTCAAGTAAACAATTCATAAAAATGGACCTGTTGCTCCATGTATTTAACTTGACAAAGTATGTTTCCCATGAAAGAAAATGCAAAAAAGAATCCAAAGTTCCAAAATTGCACAATCTTTGTTTCCACACTTTGATTGACTTGTGTCTCCATCTTTTTTCTGTAACAACCACCCCCCGCATCTGTCTCCCTAGTCTCCCTCCCTCTCACCTGTTGTCTCTGCTGCCTCTAACCTCTTATCTGTCTTGTGTCTCTGGCATCTCTCTGTCTCTGTCTCTATCTCTGTATGTGTACGTGACTGTCTGTCTCTCTCGTCTCGCCTCTGTCTCTGTGTCTCCAGTTATGTCTCAAGTAGTCATGTCAGCTGCAACAACTGAGGATTGTTTTTATGCGTGCTTACAGGATAGTATCTGCCATACTCATGACGTAGTGGGACAAGTTAAGAAGTTAAATCCACCATAGAATTTAATAGTATATTTTTGTAGACGTTCATCATCAGTGTCCTGGGTTATACAAATACTGTAACTTTTCATTGGGGAGCACAAGGTGCTTTTACATATGTTAAGTAGGCTTCTAAACTGTTACATGGCTTACGATTATCCCACATTTTTCTGATGAAGAAAATGATGCTCAGGGATAAATAATTCCATAACAAAGCAAATACATGAAAGGAAGCCAACGACGGACCCAGGGCTAGAAAAAAATATCTTTCCAAAATCAGCTACTAGCCTAATTGTGATAACTACACCAAACAACAGTATCAGCTAGGAGGTTCCACATCACAGAGACTCTAGGACCTTGGCAAAATTAATGTACTGTGGCTTTAATTTATTCATTTTTGCAAGAGTCTACTGAACCTTCAGTGTTTACACCTCTAATGCACCAATGGGGTAAAATAAAACAAGTCGATACTCTTTCAATATTTTCCAAACCACCTGAAATCCCACTGGGGACTGTGAGATAAAAACATCTTCCTAGTGTCAAGAGTCTCTAAGCTCTTTTCTAACAGTAATATTTATTCATGTTTTAAAAATGGCAAAATTGAAAGAAAAAGGATTTTTAAGTGAGGAAAACTAAAGTGAGAATATTAAAATAGAAATGAGAATTTCACAAATATCTATTGTATACATACAAAATATATCTATCCGTATAACAAACAATACTCCCCCTGGAGGAGCTAAACTCACCTGGTTTCCAGAGAGATTTCTACGCCCAAGGGTCCAAATACACACGAAGCCATTGAGTGTTGACTTGAACTAGATGGAACATTAAAAACTTGGAACCTGTCTATCCTAAAAATCATGTGACAAGAGTGCAAATCACCCGCCATGTCACTCAATTTTATTACAGGCTACCAGCCACTATTCTGTCAGCCTGAATGTGAATTCCTGAACATGTACGATCATCAGCTTAAATATACTTCCTGAAGAGAAAAGAGAGAGAGGGTTCTAACATACTTGGATTAAATATGAATTTCATTTTTAACTAGTAGTTATTCTGAGACAAACTTCGAAAGAAAAAGGAACTGTAGTTCATAAAGATAAAGGAAATGTGGGAAATCAGTCAAATCATTATATTTAGCAAAGTGACTCAATATTACAACTCAAATAAAAACAAGTTAGGAAAACCAAGATGACATTGGGCAAGGCAGTCCTGAAATCAGCAAATTCTATTTGCTCTAATTCTGATACTTTTCTCTTTTCTGGAACTGATTTGAGCTGTTTTACATTTTTGTCACATACTTCGTGAGAAAGTTCCCTGAGGTGTAGATGCTAATCAGCCAGCAATGCTTACCTTCGTTTTTAAGATTACAGTCCACGTTCACTGCTGCATTCGAACACCGGACGAGGTGTTACACTGAGAGAGAAATAATTCCATCATTTCAACCTGGTGCTCCTGTGAAATGTGGTGCTAGGAAACAGCCAACAAGCAGTGTGTCTGAGCAAATCATAGGTCCTGTAATTGCCGCTTAGCTCTAATTACTATTGAGGACAGTGTTTGCAACTTGATTCCGGGGAGAGGGCAGCTACCTTCTGACGACACTGGACCAAATATATCCTAAAAGACGGACAAGGTACTTTCTTTCATGTAATTTTTCTGAGTATCTTCCAGCTACTCAGAAACTACTACTCTGCCATGGTAAATATGAAATGAGTCCTCTGATACCCACCTCTCCTTCCCAACAGAGCAATTCAATTCTCTCAAAATATTTATTTATTATAACAATTTGTAATTTTTGGTATCACTTAGATTTAAGAGGATTGTTTTGTTCTTTTCTAGGTGGGCAACTAAATATTTCAAAATTGCTTTTTATTTCAAATTGGAATGTGTTCTTAAAATATGAACTTTATTTATATTCCGTTAGTCCAGAATAATTTATATGCACACCATTAGGCCTCAAATATTTGTTTCCTTTCCTGTGGACTTTTAGGTTTTTAAATAAAGAGTCATAGCATATAATCCAAAAAGACTAAAGCAGATAACAACTTGATGTTAATAACTTTAATAGGGATGTTTATGCATTTCAACTCAAAAACCTAATTTAAGTTATATGGAAGAATTATCATGGTGAAATTCGCAGTTGTGTCGACTTGGAACCAAAATGATACATTATTTACTCACATATCTAAGTAATTTCACTCTCCATCTAGTGGCATCTGACCGTGTGATCGGAATAAGACTTCTGATACATCCTGTTACACAGTGTGGCTATGCCTGAATGGTTGTTTTGCTTATGCTAAGCTGATTGTCATTGACACTGATGAGTTAGCTTAATGGGCATTTGACTGAATGAAAGAAACTTGAAATGACTGATGTTTGCAAATGTCAGGAAGGATTTTGCACCTTTGGTTGTGCAACTTAGCACATTTGCCAACCACAGCCAACACTTTAGTGACGTAGAGAACAAATTAACATCCACTCAGATTCAGAGTTTTGGTATATCTGCTTATGATTTGCACGGTAACTGTCAGGGACAGGTAAACCTAAGGGAATAATTAGATGCAGCAATCAAAATGATAATTATAAAACCAGCTCTTAGAAATGGTGCATATCTCCAGGCCCAATGATCTCAGTTGTTATGAATAATAACAAAACAGCATTCTAAATGGAACACACTATGCTAGCTCTATACTTATTTTCCCCCAGATAACAATTGTGCACTTCTTGCTCACATAATATTTAGTTCTTCATGATTAAGATAAAATTATAGTCACTGTTGTGGTTTTCACTTTTTTATTTTATTTTTTCAGATCTACACCTATGATAGACCTCTCCTAGGAAAACTCTGCTCAGTAGGGATTATGTTGATACTTCCTTCAAAGTATTTTTCTTTCATGGAGCCAGGCAAAATATTTCATTCTTTTTTGCCTGCCCTTAAATCATGACTGATTCTTTGAGTATTTTTCTAGAACATTTCCAGGTCTGGCACACTAGTCCATTCTCAAACTCCCAAATCCTTTATTAGACCTCTCAAAGGTCCTTAGTTTAGTTCAGTAGTATGCAAAGTGTGGTCCCTCAACCAGCAGCATCAGCATCAAGCATCTGAGAACTTGTTAGCAAAGCAAATTCCCAGGCTCCATCCCAGATCTGCATAATTACAAACTTTGGGGGTGAGACCCAGCAATCTGTGTTTTAACCAGCCTTCCAGATGATATGAAGCCTCCTGGTGGCCCATGGAGCATGTACGTACTAAGAGCAGTAGGAGAATGGGATAAGGAACATTTAAATCTTTATGGGGGAAACTATGGGAGAGATAAAGGCTTAGCAGAGAAGTGGCATTTAAGTGGTGATCTAAGGATGGCAAGAATCTGGATGAATCCGAAGGAGGCACCAGGCATCCCTCACCCCACCTACCCATCACCTGTGCCCTTGAGTTAATTCAGCCCCACCAATTCCAAGATCTTACTCCATCAGTCATCATCTTTCTTCAGTCATTCTATTCTTTTTTTGTTTTGGTGAGGAGGATTCACCTTGAGCTAACATTTGTTGCCAATCTTCCTCTTTTTGCTTGAGTAAGATTAGCCCTGAGCTAACATCTGTGCCAATCTTTCTCTATTTTATATGTGGGTCGCCGCCACAGCATGGCTGACGAGTGGTGTAAATCCATGCCTGGAATCTGAACCCGCAAACCCAGGCTGCCGAAGTAGAGTGTGCTGAACTTAACCACTACGCCACAGGGCCAGCCCAGTCATTCTATTCTTAAGGAAAACAAAGAAGACTTGCTTCATTCCTGTTAGCCTCTTAGTCTACCAACTACTTTCTCTTTTCCCTTAATTTTAAACTCCATTTAGAGTAGCCCATACTTACTTTTCCACTTTTTTACTACCCCTTCACTTCATAAATCCTGTGATCTGGCTTCTGATTTCTCCAACCTAATAAAACTATGGTTTTAAAGTCCTTTATCAGTCCTCCTTGACCTCTTTACCACCGGTAGAATATGATCCCATATCTAAATGACCTCTTTTCAAGCTCAACTTTTGTATTTCCAACCACCTGCTGGACCCCTCCCACCTGTATCCCACTGGCACCTCAACTTCAACTTGTACAAAATTAAACTAGTCATCTCAGCTCCTCCCCCCCCCCCCAACAAGGGATGTTCCTCCTCTGGTGGTCTTTATTTCACTGCCTGGCACCACAAGTCTTCCAGTTACACAGACTCTAAAATTTGGAGCTGTATTTGACTTCTCCTTCTTCCTTGCCCCAAATCAAGTTAATTATCTTTATGATATCTGTGAACTCCTTCTCCTTTTCATACCCATTACTATTACCTTCAGTTAAGTCCTCACTACCTGTTCACTAGCATAATGCTTTAATCACTGCATTCCTCCTGTAGTCAAATGAATTCTTAAGAAGGACAGCTTGAACACATCATTTTCCTATTCAAATGTCTTCCATGGCTCCCCTTAGTGAGTTATGGGCTCTGAAATCCAATACACCTGTTCAAATCCCGATGCTACTACTTACCAACTGGGCAACATAAAATGAATTAATTGAATTGTTAAGCCTCAGTTTTCTCAGCTGACAAGTAAGAATAAAACAGTAGTTATATCTCATGAAGAGACCTGAAGGAACTAATGCATGTAAATTCTTACTAAAGTGCATAGAACATTGAAGGATTTAGTAAATGATAAGCATTATTATCACCATCACCAAAGCCATCACCATGGAATGCAATTCCCACGCCTCAGTTTAGCATCCATCACCATCTTCAAACTTAACTGAAAACCTTTTCTTACACTTTCTAAGATATGCCAAACTGAATTATTCCTCAAGGGCAAGGACCAAATCTTATTTTTCTTTCTGTCTCTGGCTCTTTAGGCAATGCCTTCCACTTAGTAGATACTCAAGAAATGTTCACTGCATGAAGCACTGGCTGGTTCTTTTACATGCACACTTTCTTAGTTCTGCCACTTTGTTCATACTGTCATGCTTTCCAGGATGCCCTTCTCTTTCTGTCCCCTTTCAAATTCTCTCCATTTTCAAGTGGCATTTTAAATGCCATGTCTTCCAGGAAGACTTTCCACTTCTATCAGAAGAAAGTATCTTCCTCTCCTCTGAACCTGCAATACATTTCACTTATACCTCTCTTACAGTACTTAAGACATTCCATTGTGTATGTGTCTTCTTCCCCAAGGAACTATAAGCTCTTCTGGCTTACTGCTGTTTGCCTAGTGCCTTGCTCAGAGAAAGCACTTAATGAACGTGTTGTAGGGATAAATGAGGTAAAAGGAAAGGCATCTGTATTCTTATTATAAGAACTGTGCTGCTGCATACCACCTGATTAAAAGTTTTCTTTCCCATTGATAACCATGATGGTCTTCAAAGAGTGAATGGATTATGAGAATTACAGAAATCAGTTTGAGATGACTCTTTATGAATGGAGTGTGCTCCTAATCTTGGGTTTAAAGTTAGTATTCTAGAACTCAGAAGCATTTTCCATAGAAACAAAGTCATAAATGGTCATTGGATTCCTGGGATAGTCCTCAAAATCTTAATTAACTCACAGAACAGGTGTATTAGATAGAACATTGCACTAGCAACAGCACCTCAATGTCAATATTATTATAAGGGATCTTGAAAAGGAGCCAATATCCTATGAGTGTTTATGAAGATGCTCAGTCTTCCTTGCAAAACATAAAACCATGAATTCTGTTTTCTTTTTTATGTTTTAAGACATACTCAGAAAATCATAACCAGAAGCCAATTTTCTTGTGTATTCAAATGATTACTTTTCATTGCCAGGATGAACGTGATCTGGTTAAAGAATCAGTTTATAACTCTCGATTATAAATTGGAAATTTGGAAAATGGAAGTCCTCTATAAAGTTGTGTATATATTTGAATTTTTAGAAATCAGAATTTATTGTCTTTTTTACTTCCAATTCTAAATTTCAGCTCCTTTGACTTCATTTTGGATAATTTAAAATTAACTATGGCCCCTGATACTCTAGCTTCAGTTCCTTTACCAGCATCCCCCGACAAATACACAGTGACCTGTGGACAAACTTTTAATTACATTCATTAGGGGAGCCTGTTATTTTAAAGTAACTGTTGAGTGAGTAAATAATCCTCATTTAACAGAAAAATGATTGCCTTTCCAGTTATCTGAGTTGCAATTTGAGATTTTCAGAAATTTACTTATTTAAAATAGGCAAGCCTACAAACAAGAAGTTATCTATGGAAAAGACATATTTTCACTGTTACTTTTGCTCCCCCCAGCACTGAGCTAGACATTATGGTCAACTAAAAACAGGAGTCTCTGGTCCGTAAGAAGGTAACTGTCTATGTGGAGAACAAAAATAATATATCTGAAACAATTGGAGGCTGATACTGCCACGTAAAATTTAGTGTGAATTACAGGCACAGACTGAGAAGAAGTATGGGAGAGAATACAACCACCACAGGGCAGGGATCTTCGTTTTACTCACTAATATATCACAAGCACCTGGAACTGTGCCTGCATGTATGATGGACTCAAAAAAACACCTGCTGCGCCAAAAAGAGAGAAAAAAGTGAGTTAAAATGGCTGGGGACAGTTTCACTGTGAAGGGAGGACTTGACCAAGACCTTAAAACACATGATTCCTTGGTTCCTCCTTTCACTCACCATCTACATCCAGACTATTAGCAAGTCATGTAGTTTCTACTTCCAATATATACTGCAAATCTTTCTGCTTCTTTCCATGTCATTGCCACATTCTAGTCCAAGCCATCAACATCTATCTGGACTACAGCTAATGACTCTTAACTCATCTTTCTGGGACTACTTATGATCCCCTACACCTGGTTCTCCACAAAGCAGCCAAGCAAACTGTTTAAAAGTGTAAACCTTATCATGTTACTCCAGTGCACTCTGAATAAAATGAAACAGCTGACCATGGCCCACAGTTACCACAAGATGAAGCCCCTGCTTACTTCCAAAACCTCAACTTGTACCACCTCCCCATCTCCCTGCCCCAAACTAAGATCTAAGGTTCCCTTCTCTTTCCCAGACATGTCAAATTCATTCTCAAGGCTTTTGCCTTTGCTGTTCCTTCAGCATGGAACTCTCTTCCCCAAATTCAGTGATGTCTCAGCTCAGTTGAGACACAGTTGAGGCCTTCAGCAAGGCCTTCCCTCTATTACGTTGCTCTCTTTTATTTACTCATCCACTTCTTTACCTCTAAAATTAGCGTGTTTTATTTGACTTGTTCATTGTCTCCTCTCACTAGAATATAATGTCTATGACAGCAACAACTATATTCTAGGGGCTCCATTCCCAGCTTCTAGAACAGGCCCAGGCCTATGGTAGGCACTCAATACATATTTTGAATGAATGAATGACTATAGTTCCTCAGCCTTTTCAAGTATAAGGGCATTTTTTAAATAGCAAATGGTTTGAAGAACTCCTCACATATTACTGTTTTCTTCCCTTAGTATTCACTGATTATATATAATGCTCTTATGAAATCAGTAACATTTAAGATAAAGATATTTCATTATCATAGCAGGGCTGACATACATTTGGCAAGAGTAGGTTGGGAATGTGTGAGACATGGTATTTACTCAATCTACCAAAAACTCGATGCATATTTCCATTTATAGGTACTCAAGGGTCCTCAGCCCACGGATGTTATGGGACCCACTGATTGATATGCAGACTTGACATAAGAGAGCAGAAGGAATGGCAGCCGTCCTAGCTAGAGCTTTCTCAAGACAGAGATAAGAATAAACTCAAGGTAAAGGCTTATCCTAAACTAAAGATAAACTAACTTATTTTTGAACCGTCTGACACTAAAGTAGACTTTATTGGTCATCTTTACACATTTGTATAACAATGGCTAACATACATTGTTCATATGTCAACACTGTTCTAAGCACTTTATGCATATATTAACTCACCCAATCTTCAAATTAACACAGGAAGGGAGGAACTTGCTATTATCTGCATTTTGTAAATGAGGAAACAGGACACACAAAGATTAAGTATCTTGCTCAAGGCCAAAAAGCAGGTAGGTGGCAGAGCTGGGATTCAAACACACATTGTCTGGCTCTAGAGTCTGTACTTCAACCACTATGCTGCCTTGCTGATAGAAGAACAGAGCACCCTCTTTACACTAGTAGAGAATCTCTTGCACCATATATAGCATAGAAGAAAAATTACATGTCAGATGTCAGCTACATCTAAATATGCATGTTTAGTCCCAAACTTTTTCAAGTAGCTGTTTTTCTCATTACTGCCAAACAAAGGTCTGAAATGCTTAGCAGCAAGTGACTTCATGAAGCTGTTCTATATCATGTGGGAAATCACAAGAAAAATCTAAATCAAATACCAAATCTCGCTGTGCCTTTAATATCACTGTGAAAACAGCATGATTTTCTAGGACACACTGTGAAGTCTGAGGTGATAAGATAACATATCTTAAAATGACTTGAAACCAAAAATGGATTTGTGAGTGTTATTTGCAACTCACCAAGAACGTTCTATTTTGACAGGTTAGAACACGAGGATACAGACCTCACCTTAACATATAAGGTTTTAAGTGTGCAAACCTCAATGATTTCTGCACAGTATTGGGTCAGGCTGTTTATGAAGAAAGTTTAATATTAGCTTATAGAACAAAGACAGAATTCCAATAAGACTCAGGTTGTTTTGTCATTCATATAAGGCCCTTCATTTATTCCCCCATCTATTCTCTCCTTTTTAAAGAGATTAATTAGCTATCTTGTGAAATGTGAATGAATCAAGGAGGAGTCCAGTCTACCGAGCACAGTGCATGTTATGCAACATGACCCTTATGTAATAAATCTTTTGGAAAGCAGATCTTCTTTTCCAGTGGGGCCTGTCTTCACTTTTCTCATGTGAGACTCGGCAAATGGGACATTCTGATTCTGACAGGCCACTTCTCTGCTCCTCAGCTGACAACTCTTTTACACAGACGTCAGCTGAAACCTTTACTGGGGCACGTAGGGGATCAGAACTTTTGAATCATCTCCAGCCAAGAGAATCCGTTCTTTCTCAGCTCTCCACCTGCCCCGTCCAATCTCAACAGCACAGCACTCCTGCAGGTCAGCCCAGGTCCATGAGATGCACAGAACATGGGAGGGGGGAGGATTAGCTGTCAACTGAAGTGGGCAAATATTTGCACACAATTCTTTGAGAGAAGGGATCCATGGATCCTAATTTAAGAATGTCTGGCATAAAGCCAAAACAAAAGCAAAGCACCCAAACAAATGCTCATTTTGGGGAGAATGGAATCAGATTTAATCAATTCTCAAATAATTCTGTGACTCAAAGAGATTAAAAATCTCTGCATATGTTTCTGAAAAGTTGTAGGCAAACTGAATATCTTTTTGTAAATCAAATGTGATTTTTTAACATACTAGGAAAGCCAGTTAAAGGAACTCTACAATGAATATTTGGATACAATGAATAAAGGAACTCTACAATGAATATTTCTGTAAAGCAAATACTTGCTTCACAAACTGCATATTTAATCCAGAGTTTTTCAGTTTTTACAAAAGATTCAGATTTTCAATATCGAGTTTGCTTAAAATAGAACACATAGTGATATTATACGCATAGTACTAACTTCCATTAACAATTTACAACGTAGCCTGGGGGTCAAGTTCAGGTTTAATATAAACTGAAAAAGAAAGAATTCCAAAAAGTTCCTGCTCTTAAGTGGACAGAACCTTAGTTATCCTCTGACTCCAAAGACCTCGTTTTATGGATGAAGAAATTAAGGTTGTGAGAGGTTACATGACTTGCCCAAGGTCATTGCAATAGTTACAGACAATGAGGAATAACAGCTGTAAAAATAATGACAGTGATTATGATGATGATGACAGTACTATGATCTATTGAGCTTTTACTTGAGCTAAGCCTTTCAAAGACTTTAACCTCATGTACTTTCGCTACAACCCTAGAGGAAGATTTTATTACCTCCACTCAGCAGATGAAGCATCCTGCCCAGGGCTCCACAGCCACTAAACGAACAACTCAGAACTCAAACCAACTCACAACTCAGAACCCTGTTTCAGCTTGAAAGACTATGCCTTTTTTTTTTTTTTTGGTGGGGAAGATTAGCCCTGAGCTAACATCTGCTGCCAATCCTCCTCTTTTTGCTGAGGAAGATTGGCCCTGGGCTAACATCTGTGCCCATCTTCCTCTATTTTACATGTGGGGTGCCTGCCACAGCACAGCTTGATAAGTGGTGTGTAGGTCTGTGCCTGGGATCCAAACCTGCGAACCCAGAGCAGAGTAAATGAACTTAACCACTATGCCACCAGGCCAGCCATTGAAAGACTATGCTCTTAGACACTAGTTTAAACTGCTTCCCAGACTACAACAGAACAGAGAGTCACATGGTCTGGAATTATAAACAAGAGGTTAGTTAGCAAAGATGTATCTACAACCTTTAAGGTATAGTCATATATTTGAAAGGATTTTTAAAAATGGGTTTTTAAAATTTAATAATACGTATTAGACAGTCCTTGTTAATGCCATACCCTCACCGATATACACTAGGAGTACAAGGTCTAGAATAAGTCCAGGTTACCTCCTACTTGCAGTATCACTTTTAGACACAACCCTCTCTAGCCAGGCCTCTCCCTAGGCTGCAGGCCAAGGGGATTAGTCTATGCTCTCCCTCCCCCACTTCTAGACCACACTCTGGGTACCTGGGATTCCATATATCCATGCCCTAATGACCCTGGAACTACTTCCAGGGCCTGCGTAGGTCTCTCGTCTAGCTCTTTCCCCCTGAGGTGGACAACACCCGTGTGAGCCCAGGACTGGCCTCAGGATGACTGTTTTCAAGAAACATAGATGGAGCTTTGCAGTGGGCACTGGGGTGTCCAGAATCCCACAGTACAGGACTGGGCTGGGGTAGGAAGAAAAGGGGGTGGGACAGGAGCCACTTTGTCCTTCCGTGTTCTGGCACAGAATTTTGAGGTGTTTGGGAATTGTAAAATAATATCTGGCCTTCTCAGATTTTTATGAATATATATTTGTCAAGGTAGGGGGATAAAATATACTTTATTTAGTAGCTTAGTGGCTTGATTTTTAACTTTATAATAGTTAGATATATGTGGGGCTTGATTTTTATCCTGTCTCAAGCCTTGCAAATGGCAGGAAAAGGCAGGGCCGGCCTGCCTGCTTCCTATTTCCAGTGCAGCTCTCTCGAGGCTACCCTGGTCCTTTGATCCCTTTGACATGACTCCATACCTGCCTAGCTTCGTGTTTTCCTTGCTCTGCCTTTACTGGTGACCTGGTACGAAATCTGTCTATCCAAATATCACCTGATATTTAATTATGGCTGGTCATAAGCCACACGGTGTACTAAGTGCTACAGATGTCATGATGGATAAGAAACCTTCAGTCTCTGTCCTCATGGATCTAACTGCCTTGTGAAGGATCCACTCGAATCTACAGGCATTTAAAATGCAGAGTGATAAGTGTGATGATAGGAGTAATCCTGGGTATGCTGAGGGAATGTAAGCCTTTCACAGGTGTCCAGTAAGGCTTTCTTGAAAAAGTGAGGTCTAAACTGAAAACTTGAAGACTAGGATTTACCTAGGCAAAGGGGAATGAGGTAGGAAGGGAGGAAGGGCTGGTTCCACATTCGTTTTAAGTAGACGGAACTACACATAAGGCCAGGCTGGGAGCTGCAGCAAGCATGGTGCCATGAACTGAAAGAATTTCAGTATTGACTAAAGTAGGTCTCTGGGGTAAGAAAAGTTCCTGGAGAGGTAAACGGGGACTACCCCAGTGCAGGTCTTATAATCACGTTAATGTGTTCAGATTTGACCCAAAGGTGGTGGAGAGTCAAAGGCAGATTTTAAACAAGGGCATGACATGATGAGACTTTCATGTAAGGAACATCAGTGGTTGGAGAATGAATTATGTGTATGTGCAAGAGCTGGTGGGGAAGGGGTGGGAGGAAGAGGCAGAGGCTGATGGAACTAAGGAGTCCAAGTAGGAGGCATTATAGTAATCCAGGTGAGAGATAATTTTGGCCTAAACTGAGGGTTAGGCTGTTTCAGAAAAGAAGACAGATGAAAGACGTAGAATCAATAGGACATGGTTACTGAGATGGGGCTGATACCCAGAGGACTAAAGCGAAGCTCCCAGCCTGGGTAGATGGAGGGATCAATCACAGAGAGGGGACACAGAGAGGAAGGGTAAGCTGGAAGGGAAATTTGGTTTCTGAGCTTTGACCTCAGAACCACTCCAAGTCAGGGCCTTTGGTTTTCATCTTTCAATACCACACACTGTGACTGAGGGTCCAGGGCCTAAGTGCTGGACTGTGGCGGCCTCCTCTTCCCCCTCTGCCCTGCTTCTTCTCCACCACCAGGAGGATGGGCCGACAAACAATAGCCATGATAAAGGCAATTCTTGAATGAGGCTCTCATTTATAATTTCTCTGTAAAAGATAATCATTTGTTTAAAATATTTGGCTATCACAAAAGTTACCAGGACTATTTACTAAATGACAGTGTGTCTGAATTTCCACAATTATATTTGATTTTCAGGTATCTCAAATACTATAGCCAGGATTCAGATTTTGTCAATATGTCAAGATTTTGCTCTCAAGTATTTAATGTTATCCCAATAAATGTTGATCCTTTAAATATTAAGAAAGTATCTTCTTAGAGAGTTACTTAGAGAAAGGCTGATTCATATTCCCCCCAACATGTCTTCTCAGACTTTACACATGTATTTCATAGAACATCTATAGCAGAAATTAATCCTTTTCGATATATCTGAGTTATAGTCTTTTTTCAGTCTCCGAGAATTTCACATGGGCTATTAACACCAAAAGGAAAATTTTAAGTAATAGCATTTAATTTCAGATAAAAGGAAAATATAATTTCTATTTTTTATTTTGCCAACAATATCATCAACAGATATGCTAACAATCTTTTGTGAAGTTAGCAGCTACCAGGAAAAAACAAAAACAAAACAAAAAACCCCTAAAGGATGGGTTCAGTTCTTGAAAACAAACTTTTCAAAAGTAAAGTGTATCATTTTGCTCAATATTGATGAATATCAGTCCACATTATTCATGAGCTATATCATAGGCAGTACGGTTGGATCTTTTAAAAAATCTAAAATTTAGGCTAAAAGCCAAATTTAAGTTACTTTTGAATTTTTTCATAATTGTGCTATGTGATTTTTTGAAGTTAAAAAAATAGAGATCAATACTATGTAAGGAAAAAAAGTGGATGAAAAAGCTTTCAAAACCTCCATCAATATTTTAAGCAAGCTTAGAGGAAAAAGTCAAGTTGTGTCAGCAATGCCAAGGTTACTCAGATCTAATGCCTATGTGGCTTTGGATAAAATTCTTAATTCTTTTATATCTCAGTTTCTTCATGAATAAAAGAAATAGAATCAAAACAAGCTCATCAAATGCCATGGAAAATAAGGTTTATAATGAGCTCTGACACTCACTTGATAAAAAGTATAGCATTGGGCAGGCCCGGTGGTGTAGTGGTGAAGTTTGCGCACTCCACTTTGGTGGCCCAGGGTTTGTGGGTTTGGAATCCGGATGTGGACCTACGCATCGTTTCTCAAGCCATGCTGTGGCAAGCGTCCCACATATAAAGTAGAGGAAGATGGGCACGGATATTAGCCCAGGGCCAGTCTTCCTCAGCAAAAAGAGGAGGATTGGCAACAGATGTTAGCTCAGGGCTAATCTTCCTCACAAACACACACAAAAAGCAAAGCTTTATTATGAGATCCAACTTATTTTATCTTTACACAGACCTGTATTCCTGTGAACCAAAGGGAATGATTTTTAAAATCGCTTCTTTACTGAAATGATCTTTAAGGTTGATAACAAAATCTCTCCCCAGGAGGAATGGGCAAATAAAAATTAACAAAATGAGGTGCTTTAATAGAAGTACTACCCATGTTTAGATTAAGGGGTTTGAATCCAACACCTGAATTGCATTTTACCTGCACTCCCATTTATGTGGGAAACACGTAGCTAAACCACATCTATTCCAGAAAAACAGAGCCATACCTTTCTGTGGATAAAATACAGACAAGAACCGATACAAATCAGACAGGCAGCACTGTTCTGGCTCAGAAGGCTGTACAATGACTTGAACTTTTCTGTTTACCCTTCTCAAAATTGTTAGGAGTTCTCTTAGTGCAAACAACAAAAGAGAGAGTCCGTGGAAGCAGAATCTAAACTATTTCTGTTTGGCCCTGAGCAAGGTATTTATCTGTTTCATCCTGAACAAGAAGAGTAGACTAAAAAATATCCCTGAGTAAACAATGGTAAAATCTGCTGGGTAACCACGAAAATAATGACTATTGGAACACTTGCATTATAGTCAGATTAATTGTCCTACTTACAGGAAAGGACCATTAAAAGCCACAAAGTCTATAAACAAACTAGATGGAAGCAATGCTAAAAGAAGCTAATCTAAAGTGATACTTGCGCACAGAGGAAATTATATTCTTCACATGGCATAAATCATCAACATCCATAAGTACAGAAAAATGATTAAGTACCATCTTCCCTTATGGTTCAGAAAAGTTGGGTAAGGACAGAGGACTGTGAGGGAGGCAGGTTAAGGAGCATGAGAGAGAAGTGGGTTTTGCCTGAGGAGCTCTTTGCTTCACTTGCTCTCTGTCTCCTTCCTTCTTGAATTTCTCTTTAGCCCTGCCTTTTGGGATGTGTCTCTCCAGGCCCTCCTCTGGCCTCTCGGATCAAGTTGCTCTGTCTCTTTGAGGCCTGCTCTTCCTCTTCTGTTTTGTGTATGTGGATATTCAGGTTTCAACATTGCTTTTCTGCTGGGCCCTCTACACCCTCTCCTTGGATGATCCCTGCCTCTCAGGGCACTGTCTCTGCCAACAACTGCTACTTCAGCCCTGGCCTTTGCCCCAAGCCTCAGCTCTGTCTGTCCAGATACCTGCTGGATATTGCCAACTAGATGCCCATAACCATGTCCAGAACCAAACTTATTTGGGCTGAGAGATTTTACTCTGAAATGTGAGAGAATGAAGTTACTCATCCTAAAGGAATATCCTGAGATAATAAAAGATATATTTAGAAGAGGAAGAGAGCCAGTGCCAAAGAGTAAGAAAGGAAAAACATGAACAATATTTCTTATAAATCTTCAGGATACAAGAATTAGATATTTTAACTATACTTTTAACCAACTGAGTACAGATTAAATTCAACATTATTTGAACTTTAAGTTCAAATGAAAGATGGTCCTTTCTTCTGTTGGGTGTGTTTTGCCCCTCACCAAATGCTAAAACCAGATTGAGAAACAGAAGTAGAAATGTTGTTTATTTAGAATTCTCCTTGGCCTCCAAGCGTTGCTCCTTTCCCATGCAAAATGGAAAAGCTTTCAAAGACCACTTGTCTGGGAGTGAGGCTCCATGTGGTAGCTGATTCTGCCCCATCTTCACAGCAGAAAGCTAGACCCAGGATATTAGAAAAGAATATTAAAAAATAAAGAGCAAAAGGGAGGAAGGAATTAGCAATGACTATATTTCTCTCCTTACCAAAATTTCTGTGTGAAGAATAAGTGGTAATTAGTATGTCAAAATGTTTTGGTATCATTAAAATAAAAAAAGAATTTTTTTTAAAAGTGAGGTGCCCGTGTATTTAGATTACGTTCTCGACCTAATGCTAATGTTAGGCCCACATCACAATATATTTAAAAAGTGTCAAGTGCTACAAGATTTTCATTGAAAATCTATAAGAAATTTTTCATGGGTTCATTTTTAAAGTAAAAGTTGAAACAAACTTAAATTCCAATATGTTTGCAGAAAAACTTGAACTTGATTCTTTCTCTAGACAACTCCTCTTCTTGTATTCTTGAAGTTAAACGATGGCGACGCTACCCTAACTTGTCTCCTACTTTTCCTTTTCTTCTCACAGCCACATGACCACCAGGTCCTAGATGTTTAATCCTCCAGTGTCTCAGACTCATTCCTGTGACTGACCACTGCCCTAGTACAGACTCTTATCTCTTCCCATCATTACTGGTCTCCTTCACTCCAGTTTTATTCTCCTTAGATCCATCTCCCAGGGTGCTGCCAGAACAATATACCAAAAATCCAAATTGAAACACAGGACTCCTCTGCTTAAAATTTTTTCATTCATCTACTCAACAAATATTTGCTGAAGGCCAGGACCTGTGTGTCAGATCAATGTACAATGTTGGGAATGTGGCATGCATGACACCGACAGGGCCTCCATGCCCATGGAGCTTCACCTTTGCCACACAATTTACACTAAAGGGTCTTACGTGGTCATCCTGATGAGACTCCTAACCATCACCTGAGCTTCATTTCTCACCATCCCAGTCTCAAGTATGGCATCAACAAAACACATCTGTTTCTAGTTCCCTGTATACATCATGCTATTTCTCACCTCTGTGATTTTCTCCTACTGACCCTTTGCTCTCCTCCTCCACTTTCATCCACCTATTTCTATCCATTCTTTAAGAAAGGAAGTCTCTCTTTGACCAACTCAGGCTGGGTGAAGTATCCCCCCACTGTGTTCCTATAATACCTACATTCCATATCACCATACCTACCACACTGTGTTGTAGATACTTCTATGTGTGTTTGCGTGTGTATAATTGTTTTGTGTACACCCAGTTCTAGACAAATTTATTTTACAACTACCAAACTCAAACATAACAATTCGTATATTCTATAATAATTTCAGAGAAAAATTGGTGGCAAAGAGATACTGATATTACAGAGAGTTATAATTCGGGGAAGAGGGCAGGAGGCAGGAGGTGTATGAACCCCAGCTCTAATCCCATATCCATGATAGGCTTAAAAAATTCAGGGAGTTCAACAAATATAGAGTAAATCCAACTGACTCTGTTGTTCCAGTGATCTCTGCTTCACTCGCATGTTTGCCTTCCTGACCAAGGTATTAATAATCATGTGTTATGATAAAGGGTGGTCCTTTTATTAGAGAAGAGGGTTTGAGGAAATGCTCTTAACAGATGGCTTCAAGCATTCTTCATATGGGATATAAGCAATCCAGGAGAAAACAGGATATGAAAATATATTGAGGCAGTAGAAAGTAATCATTACCTGCAAAAGGACAATTCTGACATGGAGAAAAGGCCCTATATCATTGGGCCACTAGAGCAAAAATTCAGACTTCCTCCAAGGCCTTCAGAACACTCCATGAAACAAAAAGCAGGTTACCCAGGCCCAGCTGAATTGAAGTGATCTTGTTTTTCAAGGCCAAGATTAGTGGGGAGCAAGCCAAAGCTACCTCCTCAGATGAGATCTTGGAATGACTTTTTTTTTTTTTTCCATTTTAAGCTATTTCTAGTTCTAATTAGAGTAGATAACATAAAGTTGATTATATAGCAGATATATAACCTCACGGTGAAACATAAAGTTTCTCTAATAACATATGCCAAAAAGTATACACGAATATAGCTCCTTTCCATGTATAAGACCTATTACTGTAATTCTCCAATTGTATAGAGCTGGTATCTACTTTAAACAGAAACTTTGCCTGTGTATGTCAGTATATTTCTAGTAGAAAATGTGGTAACTGGACCTGTGCTCTTTTATAATTACTAGTCTTGGGGGAAAAAATCAGGTTAAATTAAGGGTTTATTAAAACCTTATAAGTTGCATAACTTCTTATTAGAACAAAACCTGTAATTGCTTTTTATCAAAAGTTTGGATAATTATATTTCAATATTTTTAGTAAATTACTACGATGACTATTTTTAGTAAATTACTAAGATGAATACTAGTTATGTCCACAGTAAGGAAAATAATGAATAAAATAATTTCTTTGTGGTTTGTACTGACAATCTGTCTTAGTTTAAAAAAATACCACAAAAAGCTGGTGGCCATGAATAAATGTCAATGTGCTTGAATTTCTGTAAGTTTTCTTGGGCTGATATATTTAACTTTCATAATGTTTTTAAAGTGACATATGTCCATTTTTCACATTAAGAAATCAGTAAGTTTTAAAATTATTTTCTGCTTCAGAATTATTTATTATTTAATTACACATTTATATGGTATTATTGTTAGCTAGACACCCTAGACCTGAATTACTTTACTTAACTAGTGACAGGACTCTGAGTGTGGGATGTACGCATGTGCATATGTGTGTGTGTGTGTGTTCATCCATACACACATTGATAGATTCTTCATATCATGTTTATATTTATGTATTTTGCATATTTAAGTACCATAGACTTCCATTCATAAGCTCAAATCCACTTATCCATTCATTCAAATATTTATTATTCTCCTATGAGCCATGCCCTGTGTTCATCCTGAGTAACACATAGTTCCTGCTTTCAAGAAGCTAGCAGGGAAAACAAAACAAACGTATGTGACAAGGACAATGAGTGAGTGATAAACAAGGTAATGTATAACTCTCCTTTCTGAGTACATACCATAAGTTAAACCATATCTTAAAACTATAACAATTACACAAAACCAAACTGATATAATACGTATATTCATCTTGTCTTCTCAAGTCAAAATCATCAGAGGGTGCATGGGGGTGTCTATCTGTGTGTGTATAGTCATTCTGAGACCATCTATGGGGTATAGAAAGAAAATAATTTAATGTTACCATCCACCTTACTCAGCTATGTATTCATAGTTGCCCTGCCCAGATACTAAGAAGTATTTAGGATCAACTCAAGTCATTAGTATTATTAACTCCCAATCAAGGCAGTTCAGAATTGACTAACCTATGTACCTAGTGGGAAGAAGTTCTTTTACCTTTCAAAGTCACCAGACTTTGTTCCTGAAGCCTGAAAGTCATACTGGCCCTTCACTGTTTGTTCAGCTGATCACAAATCAGAGGTAATGACATTTACAATGCTAATAGACTTTGCTCCAAGTGTGTTAAGTCCTCCTTTAGTGTAGTTTCTCTTACCTGAGAAAAGCTTATTTGACCTCCTGCATGAAATTTTAGAACTAATTATCTGAATAAGAGCATTCCCTTACTCATACATTCACAAACATGCACACATATTAAATCTAGAAATGTATGAAATCCTCTAATTACCTATTCCAAAAGAGAATCAGGACTGATGTGCAAAACAAATTAAAGTATGTGTTATTAATTTACCCTGACATACACATTAAATTACCTGACAAATCTGGGCACATTAGGAAAGTACCTTCCAGTCATTGTGGTTGACATAAGCCTATGTGACAATGACATCTTATGTTAGGCTTTTAGAATCAGATTAATAGAAAAATATGTACTTTGATAGAGATATACCAAATTTCAAGCAGCTAAATCTTTGCTTCCTTAATGTTTCTTGGATCACATTTATTATCATATGTTGACTGTTATTGGTTTACTGGTATGAAATGAAAAATGAGAATGCCAAACTCAGTTTCCTTTATTAATGAGCACTAAATGACCTCAAACTAAAACCAGACAACTGAAAAATCCCACTAGTTTGCTTAAAGTGTAACTGGTAGAGTTTAAAATACCTGCTAATTGTTAACTGTTTTAATCTGTTGCTTGACCAGGCAAAAATAAATCTACACACAGAGACAGATGTTGAGGTGGCAAGTAAGACGCTCATGTCTCAATAAAATCCATATTATGAATTTTATAACACTTATAAACTTGTAAAGTGTTTCAAGATCAATCAATAGTTCACATAATTTGAATAATACTTTATCCTAAAGTCCAATAAAATGTATAAATTTGGCTTCAGAGTTAAAGTCAATGCAATAGAATTTAATATGTGCTTAAAATAATAACCAACAACTTTGAACAATTTTGTATGCAGCAGGTGCTATGCTAAGTAATTTCTTTTTTTTTTTTTGTGGGGAAGACCAGCCCTGAGCTAACATCTGTCGCCAATCCTCCCCTTTTTGCTGAGGAAGACTGGCCCTGGGCTAACATCGTGCCCATCTTCCTCCACTTTATATGGGACGCCGCCACGGCATGGCTGGCAGGCAGTGCGTCGGCGGGCGCCCGGGATCCGAACTCGCGAACCCCGGGCTGCCAAGCGCGGACTAAACCGCTGCGCCACCGGGTGGCCCCTATGCTAAGTAATTTCTATGCACTATATAATTTAATTTTCATTAGAACCCTATGAAGTGGACTCTATTATTTCCATGTCACAGAGAAGATTGAGGAATTTTAGTGAGTTAAGTAACTTTCCCACTTACCATTAATAAGTGACAGAACTTCGATTGAAACCAAACCTTAGTGACTCCAGAGCCAAATTCCAGCGCATATGTGGTCTACTGTGGATTAGAAATTAGAAGGCATGGAATGGAGTCTCAGTGTCAATCAATTATTAGCCCTGAGACCTTAGGCAAATGACTGAACTTCTCCAAACTTCAATTTTCTAATATTTAAAGTAGAGCCAATAAAATATCCCAACCATTCTCATGGAGTTACCATGAGGATTCAAGAGATAATGTAAGCAAGAAAACTGTACAGTGCTCTACAAATATCACTTTATTACATTGTAATATCTCAACACTTTATAACTCCCAAGGCATTTTGTTGGGCTAAACAACATTAAACCAGATATCTCATTAGAGAAAGAGACTTTAGGAAACGGCTGGAGCAATCTTTATTCTACTATGGGAAATTTTAGGCAGGTTGCCCAGGATGGCACAGGGCAAGTATTAGAAAAAGCATTCACCCGTCATTGGTGCTGTTTATATTGTAAATGAAATTAGTAGATTAGTATTATGGACTGAATGTTTGTATTCTCCCAAAATTCACATGTTGAAGCCCTCACCCCCAGTGTAACTGTAGTTGGAGAGAGGACTATGAGGGGGAGTTAAATGAGGTCATAAGGGTGGGGCCGTAATGCAATAGGGCTGATGCCCTTATAAAAAGGGGAAGAGAGACCAGAGCGCTGTCTCTCTGCCATGTGAGGACACAGAGAGAAGGCAACCTCCTGTAAGCCAGGAAGAGAGTTCTCACTAGAAACTGGATCAGCCTGAACCTTGATCTTGGACTTCTCAGTCTCCAGAATTGTGAGAAATAAATGTCGTTTAAGCGGCTCGGTCTATGGTTTTTTGTTGCGGCAGCCCAGGCCAACTAATACAACCAGTATCATGTTCACCCCTCATGTTGCTAATGTCACCCAAAGAGCAGGGCCAGCTGAGCCCGGTCCGGCTGCCAGCTGGACAACAGTGTGTTCTGATAGGTCACATGAGGGGCTGACAACCTGCAGTTAAGGCCCATGAATGTAAGAATGTCCTAGGCAAGCTTAGCATGAATGGGGCTTAGTATAAACTGCTCTGCCTGGAACAAAGCTGTCCAAGTTCAGCACATTGCTGTTAATATCCTCAGGAAAATAATCAAACCAAACCAAGAAAAATGAAAAAAGTTCCTAAAGATGCAGTCTCATGTCTGTAAGTATAATTATTGCTAAAAGCTTAAAACTGAATCCATGCAAAGAGTTGACAGTAGAAAAATTCTGATTAACAAAATTACAACTGAGCAAACAAAAGAATTTCCACAATGAAAATAAGTTACAAAGTTCACTTCATATCTTCCCTTTTTCACCAGAGCACAGTTCCTTCTAAATTAATCTACCAGAGTTTCCTGAGCTAAAAGGAAGCTAGCTGAAGTCATTACATATAAAAACAAGTACACTTTGAAACATTACTTCTGCAGCCTGTTTTCCTTAGGATGAATATAAATCTTATTTCTTGGGAGTTGTGTTTTAATTTACAAGACGATAAGCAAGTTTTCAAATGCAAACATAGCTTCCTAGGAAGGTCTATCCTAAATTCTGAGTAATGCAAAAGTCATAGTTGATAAAATGTTTCTACCTACCTTCTCCTTTCACACTAATCACCTTCCAGATGATCTAAAGAGAACATCACTTGGGGAGCATTTATTCGGTGTGAGGTACTATTCCAGGTGCTTATGGCAGGCTCTGCTAATTTTCTTGCCAATCTCCATGATACCAGAAGTAGTAAGCAAATTGCTTCCCAGCTAAACAAAACATTTCCCAGCTTCCCTTGCAGCTAGCTGGGGCCACATGACTGGGTTCTGACCAATGAGATATGAGCAGAAGTAATAACTTCCGGGTTGTGCCTTTAGAAGGGAAGGTGTGTTTCCTCTAGACTCCTCCTTCCTGTGTCCTGGAATGTGGAAGTAGTGGTGAGTTGAACATGCAGAAAAAGGAATGCAGACCAGAGGTGCCCAAGCAACAAGACAGAGTAGCCTGGGCTCCTGAAAAGCTGTTATACCATGCCTGGTTTGTTAGATGAGACAGAAACAAGCCTCTGTTTTGTGAGAGCCACTGTATTCTTGAACTCTTGTTATAGTACTCTATCCTGTATTTTCATTAAGAGAGGACATACACTTTGTGAGGTATTACTATCCTACTTTTACTAGAGAATTGAGGCTTAGAGAGATTAAGAAGTTCCTTATAATCACATAGGTTGTAAGTAGTGAGGCTGGGATTTTAATCAAGGGTCTTTCCCATTAGAGCTTTCTTATACTAATAGAAAATTACTAATTTATAGAAAATTAGTACCGTGCAGTTTTCTAATCCCCAATCTATCAATCTCGTAGGATTATAAAAAGGCTTCAGTTTCCTTGAATTGGAATCAGTGCTACAAACTCCTATTTTTCTAATAAAGTACTTGATAGTCAGTTACCAACTCCTCCAGGATCTATCCCTTATAAAATGTTCCATTAGGAAAATTATGGAGAAAAAGTATGCTGATTTTCCTAGACTATGAAATGGAGCACTAATCAGAATGCCCAAACAATTTGCAAAATAATACTCTGGAAAATCACAATATCTCAGAAACAGATCAGAGGTTTTGGTGCACGTGCATTTTTCTTCCATATTATCCTTAGGTTCACACATAAATTTGGTCTGAGAAGGCACCATATGTGCATTTATTCAACATTTAACAAATATTTACTGGGTGCCCACTCTATGTCAGGCACTTCTTTAGATACTGGGGAACCAGCAGGAAACAAACTAGACAAAGTCTCTGCACGTGTGGAGATTATACTCGAATGGACTTACTGTATAGATAATGCCCTACACAAATGAACATAGACTTTCAATGTGTGCCAGTAATTTGCATTTTTAAAATAAACTCTATGTTTTTGTAATAATTTTAAATTTACAGAACAATTATAAAGATAATACAGAGAGTTCTCATACACTCCTCACCCAGTTTCCTCTAGTATTAACATCTTATATTACCATGGTACATCGGTCAAAACTAGGAAACCAATATTGGTCCATTTCTCTTAGCTGAATTCCAGACTTTTTTCATATTTCCCTAGTGTCCTTTCTCTGTCCAGAATCCAATTCCAGAATATCACATTACATTTACTTACCATGCTTCCTAAGTCTCCACTAGTCTGTGACAGTTTCTCAGTCCTTCCTTTTTTACCATGACCTTGACAAGTTTGAGGAGTACTGGTCAGGTATTTTGTAAATGTCCTTCAATTTGGGGTTAATGTTTTTCTCATGGTTGGATTGGACTTATGAGTTTTTGAAAGGCTACCACAGAGGTAAAGTACCCTTTTCATCACTTCATACCAAGGGATAAATGATAGCAACATGACTTATCACTGGTGATGTTAACCCTGGTCTCCAAGGATTCCTAGTTTTGTTTATTGGAGAGTGGAATTTAGAAACCCAGATCTGGGCACTGGGTGTGCTTGTTGCTTCTGGGATGTCATTGTTTCCATGCCCTCTCAGTAAGTAATGAGGTTTTAAAAATTAAGTAGTTTTTGAATGTCAGAACTAATGGGCACCATTTCTATAAGTCTGTATTAAAATATAGTAAATTTATTTGAGAATACATACACATACATATACATATACATACACATGCACATACACACACACATGAGCTTAGAGGTGGTAAAATAATGTTAGGCATAGAATGGTAAAATGAATTCTGAAGTATTATAACACTCCTGTCCTCTATATTCTGAGAATGCTAAACCTTAAGGAATTTACACATGAGCACACTCACTGTAGCAGAAAGGCATTTGGAAGTGTCCTTATAAGGAGAGGGCATGGCCTTCTTCACTCTGACCTCTAATCTGCTGCTTGGCACACAGAAGTGCCCAGGAGGCATTTTGAGTATCAGAGCCATACTCTAGGATTGGTAAAATGTTGAGCTAAAAAGAGTCTGGATTCCTTTAAAACTTTGTGGAGCCATGATACAAACCCTAGGTTGCAGACCTCCAGACTTCTTTCATGTGGGAGAAAAATTAACTATCTGTTTAAGCAATTATTATCTGGGCTTTGTTTCTGAGTCAAAGGCAATTCCTAACTAATATGGGTAGTTTGGAGAAGAGGAAAGAGCAGTAACATTTATTGAGAACCTACTATATATCAAGTACTTTATAAACTAGTTCATAGAATCATCAAAACAACACTACGCTTATAGTTGAGAAAATTAAAAATTATAGACACTAAGACTCTTGCTTAGGTTTACACTGCTCAATATTGAAACTAAGCCAGAACTTAAACCAAACCCTGTTTTCCCATCACAATATGCTCAAATGTCTTGCTTATAGTATAGTATAACTTATAATATAGTATAAAACTATGTTGGTTACTAGCAATGGGTGCAAATACATACATTGTATACCTCACTCAACAAGTAATATAGGACAATATCTAAACAAATAAGATAATATATATTTAAATATGCAACAAAACAGAAACATGCATCCATAGTTTGAGTCCCCCTAGTTCTCTCCATGATCAACACCTCAAACAGCAGAAGTGGCATCAAGGCCACTTCAGGAGTGAAACCTCAGAATTTATCGCCCTCAGCCCACATACAACTAGTTTCTCTCTGAGCTAGAATGAGAAGCCATTCAAACCATCCATTCATCTACCCATCCACTTATGCCTTCATATTTACTGAGCATCTACTATATGCCAAGCAATCTGTTATTTCTTGCATACACAATGTTGAATAAGACACAGTCCCTGTTCTCCAAAAGCTTGTACTTTAATGGGAGAAGCAGAAAAATAAATAAGCAATTACAACAGAATAGGGTTTCTCAACCTCAGCACTAATGACATTTTGGACCCAACGAGTCTTTGTTGCGGGGGCTGCGCGTTGTAGGATATGTAGCAGCATCCCTGGACACTAGATGCCAGTGGCATCCCAACCCTTTGTTATAACCAAAAGTGCCTACAGACATTGTCAAATGTTCCCTGGGGGCACAACCAACCTCCCACCTCCTACTCCATTTCTACCTTCCCATCCCCATCCCCACTGAGAACTGCTGCCATAGAGTATAACCCATCATAAAACTACAAAAGATGGGCATCTAACCACAGAGTTCTGGGGTCAGAAAAGTTTTCTGGAGGAGATAATTCCTTCACAGAGGCCTGAAAGTTAAGTAAAATTCAGCCAGATTAAGTAAATGATTGTATGTGTGTATCTGTTTTGATATGTGTATCAAGAAGGTCTTCTAAGCATGTGCAAAGACTCAGACTTTATTGTGAGTACAACACACCTGGGATAATAAAGGTGGTTTAACATGCTTGGAGTGGAGAGATATGCATAAGAGGAAGTATGAAAAGGTAGATATACCTACAGAGGAATGCATGGGTTTAGTCATGACAAGATAAGAGACTTTGATCAGAAACGGTAAACATCTGGGGAAGGAGTTTAGTTTTGAATGTGTTGAATTTGAATTTCCTGAGGCACAATCAGGTGAAGATGTCCAGTAGAAAGTTAGATTTTTGTTTCTGGAACATAGGGACATGACTCAGGCCAGAGAATGAACACTATTTACATACAGAAGCCATACATGTGGGTGAAATGACCCAGGGAGAGTGTAGAGTGGGAAGGAGCAGCCCATGGACCTGATAGTGACAAAGTGGACAGAGATGAGGGTAAACAAGGGTGATCCTAATGTCACAAAGGCAAATGAGGAGAGAGTTTCATGAATACGACATAAAAGTCAAGTAAGATGAAGAGTAAGACATGTCTACTGGAGTTGGCAATTAGGAAGACATAGTGGCCTTTGTAAGAGCCACCATATTGGTGTCTTCTGGGTGGTAGCCAACTTACAGTGGGCTGGAGTGAATGGGATGGGATCAAGGAGAGACACTTTCAAGAAGTTTGCAGAAAGTATTGGAATGATACAAGACAGTGTTCATGGTAGGGTAAATGTCAAACACACCCAGAGTCAAAAAAATTAAGTTGAAGGTGGGTGGGGATGGGTAAGAGGAATTTGAAAGCATGAGTTCTGACTTCCAGTTGGCTGTGGATGCTGCTTATAGGCTCTGTTCTTGTTTCCAGCTCTCTGAGTCTCCTGGGTATTTATATTAGCTACCTCATGGAATTTCTGAATCCAGCACAACTGGTTTGTTTTTGCCTCTTCACAGTGTACCTCATGATTCAGAGTAACTTTATAGTACCTATTTACTTGTCTATGGTATGTCTTCTGAATAAAGGATCAATTTTAATACCTCACTCATTCTTTACTAACACTGTAGAGCTCCCTTTAAAAACAAAGTGTTTCCAATAGTCTAAAAGCAAGAATTCAAAACAATAAGTTGTTTTATAAAGCTCTAAAAATATATTTCCATTAAGTGTGTTTATGAAAATCTTTCCTTGACTTGCAAGGTTTGGATCCAGCAGTCTTGGAATAATTGACTCATGGGAGGCGAAAGCTAAAAAGGTTGTTAGAAACCTTCCTCCTCTTTCCTCACCCCTTGTCCCTTCAGTGATTTTAGAGGAATCACTTTCCTCATGTATTATAATTCTCCCCCTTCCGCTCCACAGCTACTGCTGTCACCTTCATCATCTCTCCCATGTGCCTGTGTGATAGCCTCCTAACTGACTTCCTTGCCTTTAATCTTTGCCATCTCCAAGTCTTTGCCATATTTTGCTAAAGTGATCTTTCTAGAACACGCATATACCAACAGTTCACAAGCTCTACTTGGAAATGTGCCATGGCTTCTCACAAAATACAGAATCCTTATGTCATATAAAACGTTTTCCATTTGTTCCAGCCATTCCTTGCATATTTTTTCTCATACTTACATTCCATCCATACATGACCTCTATTAGGTCCTCAGGCCCTATGTTGACTTACTTCTACAGGCCTGTGCTCCTACGCCTTCCATCCGCTGTTCCTCTGGAGAATGATATTCAAACTCAGTTCAAGCATCTTCTCTGTAAAAGTCTTCATCAATCTCCTCTCCCCCATCTAAACCCAGATAGGACTGACCACTCTTCTTTTGGTGCCCCCCACATACATTATACAAATTTCTGTAGTAGTATCCAAACCGCTTTATTGCATGCACTAGTTTTTATGGGCGTCTATTCTATTAAACCCTCAGCTCCTTGAAGACTGGGGGTAGATTTTTATTCTTTTTTGTCTCACTGAAACATGGTACAGATCAGGAGCTCAGTAAATATCTGTTGAATGAATCCAGTCCAAGCCTCCATTAACACCAAGGAGGAAACAAGCCCAGAGAAGTTAAATGACTTACCCAAGGTCACCCATCTAATGAGTGGAAGAGTGGGGAATAGAAGCTACAGATGTTGCCTGACGTTAAATTAGGGCTGTTAGCACCATAGGGACGCCACCTCATCTGTTTGAAAAGAGGGCACCCTGGGCCCACCTTTGTAGGTTGCTAACTTGGTTGAACAAAGTTTTTTGTTTTTCTTTTTTTTTTTGAGGAAGATTGGCCCTGAGCTAACATCTGTTGCCAATCTTCCTCTTTTTTTCATTTTTTTTCTCCCCAGAGACATATGTCCTTCCCAGGACATAGTTGTATACCCTAGTTGTAGGTGCTTCTAGTTCTTCTATGTGGGACACAGCCTCAGCATGGTTGATGAGTGGTGAGTAGGTCCTCGCCCAGGTTTGAACTGGTGAACCCCAGGCTGCTGAAGCAGAATGCACGAACTTAACCACTGCACCACCGGGCCGGCCCCCAATCTTCCTCTTTTTGCTTGAGCAAGATTGTTCCTGAGCTAACATCTGTGCTCATCTTCCTCTATTTTTGTACATGGGATGCTATCACAGCTTGATGAGCTGTGTGTAGGTCTGTACCCAGCATCCAAACCCACGAACCCCAGGCTGCTGAAGTGGAGCGCATGAACTTAAACACTATGCCACTGGGCCGGCCCCTGAACAAAGTTTTAGTATCAAATATTTCAGTGAGTATTTGATGAGGAACTAGTATTTTTTTCTGGTTGAGAGAAAGAAGTGGGCTAGATAATTTTAAAATGAGGTATTACTTGATTTTATTCTCACGTTCTTCTCTACTCTCTGCCCCTCTACCTGGTTGACCTCACCTATTAATATTTACTTAGATATTTTCAGAGAGTTAAAAATCCCTAAGTGCATACCAGCTGAAGACAAACTGTTACCACATTCTTCTTGTTGACAGAAGAAAAAAACCCTGCCTTGGGTTAAGAATTTACTATAAGCATTTCATATTTAAATAATCAGTAGTAGGTTGAAATCATTTTTGTTTGCCTGTTTTCAAGATTTAAAGATAAGAATCAAAAAGAGAGACTAATAAATTCTAGGCTCCCTTGGAATTATGTGACTAAGTTGCCTGATATGAGGAGACTAAATTTGTATTAGTTACAATTTTTTTTCTAAATGACCATGAAGATAACTAGCTTGTCCTTTTCATTCATGATCACAAATAAAACAGAACATTTAACTGCTGAATATGTGTTATTTGGAATGCTTTAATAGTTCTTAGTATATAACATTAATATGTAAAGGCCCTAAAGAGTCCATTAAAACTCTGCTCAACAAGCTGCATTTTAATAATTCAGAGACTATGTGAGATGGAAGCCAATTTCTGCAGTTTAGGTAACATAAGCAAAAAACAATTTCCTGAAAGAGCTGAAGCTTATAAGTAAAAGAGATTTAAAATGCACATGTCCTACAGATGGCAGAACTGAACATCAGCCCAAAAAGCACAGGAAAAAGAAAAGATTAAAAAAATTCCCTCCATACCCAGGCTTCTTTCAAGTCTTCTGTTTAGAAGAGGATCAAGGATACTAATGAATATTCAACTTCTAGTTTCTTCTAATGATAAATTCCATTTCTAAATCTATGAAGTAAAGCAAACTTGTCCTTTGTTTAGGTTCTCTCAAAAGATAAAGTGGTCTTTCATATTCCTCTAGGAGTTGATGGTGCTTGAATATAAAAAGACTTGACCTACCTAGGAGAGGTGAAAACCAAGCGCCATTTTGTCAATGCCAGTTTCTAACCTCCATCGGAAAGGCCAGCATTTTGCAGGCCCTTCTCTCTGGATCAGCAAAACTTCTGATATAAAGAAATCCTGTTCTGCTTGGGTAAATTTTCATTTCAAAGAGAGGGAATGAATAGGGAGGAGGATGTTCCTCATGTTTATATTGAGCATCTCAAGTCAAGACCCAGTCTTCTCATCATTCCTCATATAAGCGGAGAGCTAGGGGATGGTATTTGAGATCTGTCAGATTTATCCACCATGGTTGCTAAAATCATCTTCCAACTTAGTCTCTCTCCCTTGGGAAGGAGCCCGAGGCCATGAAAACCACTCATTCATCACCTGCCATACCACAGTGATTCTCTGAGCAGACATCCTGGGCTGGCATAATTTGCTTGACAGCCCTGAGGTCAGCCAGCTTAGTGATGAAGAATCTTTTCTTTTCCATCTTCAAATGTTATAAAGCACTATCCTTTGTGTACACGGATGATATTCCTGACCCACCATCAATGGTGGTGAATCTGAATAGCAAAATGTGACAATACAGTAGGGCTGAGCTTAAGGGCTATACACAGAAGGAAAATGTCACAAAATGACAGGAACACTTGAA
The DNA here is from genome assembly GCA_031878705.1 of Tapirus indicus. NCBI lineage: Eukaryota > Metazoa > Chordata > Mammalia > Perissodactyla > Tapiridae > Tapirus > Tapirus indicus. The sequence continues at coordinate 90,345,089 of CM062926.1, forward strand.
AAACCCTGCCCAGCACCACAGAGAGTGCTCTGCATTAGTCTGCATCTTAGGCTGTCAGAAACCTGCTCCCATCTGACCACACACCTCCAGCCTCTCTGGTATTTTTCATATTTTGGTATTAGTTTTCAGGCAGATTTCTATTATCTGGAACAATTTCATATGTTGACTGGTACCTCATATATTTATAGGGACAAAGAAACATTAAATAATAATCATATTTAAACATCTTGGGAAGGATTAAGGAAGGCATATCAGCTTTAGTTTTGAATTTTCTTATTACTTGTCAGTTTGCCTCTCAGACAATGCCAGGAGGGAATAAAAATCATCATTACTCTCTAGCTGCTCAATGGCATACATGAAATGAACAGGGGGCTTACCTCTGGTCTAACTGGCTCAATTTCTGCTTATATCAGCAGAGAGCCAGGGACTGAATGATCCAGTTTCCTGTCCATTGTCCCATCAAATGCAAACTAGATAGAGCTGCCCAGGAAAAACATTCCATAGGGAAAGGGCAGCAGCAAAGAAGAGAATAAAAGAAGGCTGGGGAAAGGGAGAGCATGGGTATATTTCTAAAGTGGTCTAATTGGAAAGTTGTATTGGCATTTCTTTCCTTCCTGCCCCTGAGAGAGGGGGAGAGAAATGGCACTTCTCTCTCACCCCAGTCAAAACCCAGACTACATGTCTATTTCCTCTTTGTGTATACTCATTGACAATGAACCTGATACATGAAGAATGTTTTATTATAGCGTCCCAGAATTTAGAAATAATTAATCAAGCCTCACTTTACCTTACTAGCTCCATGAATAAAAGGAAGAATGTCACTGAGACACCATCAATTTAATCACTGGAATACAAGTGGGTTTAGAATTGTGAAACTGTCCCACTTTGTTAATAGGAACTGATTCTTACGGAAAGCTATACAACAGGCCAATTCGAAAAAAAGGATGCTACTACGATGTGAATACTTATTGCTACTGTGAAATCTAGTGTTGATCTGCCGATTTTTCTTTTGTGAGGCAGATCTAATTATAATCAGGTATCCAATTCAACGTTCATTAAACTATCACCACAAGGACAAAAATTATCAAGGGGAAAATTTAGCATAGCATAGTAGAAAGTACATGTTTAAAAAGGGCTGGGTTAACATCTTCGCTGTTGTGTTAGAGTCTGTGTGTAACCCTAGAGAAGTCACCTAACCTCCCATAATGGAGAACCTAGTATCTACATCAGTGGATGATGCCCATTTTACGGGATTCTCAGGATTGAGAGAAGGAACAGACCCTGGAGACAGACGACTGGGGTTTGAACTCATGCTCCACAACCTTAGTAGTCTTTGGGCATGTGAGTGAAATTCTGTGTGCCTCAGATCTCTCATTTTCAACATGGAGATCAGGTTAGAATTTGTTTCATAGTATTTATTACATGAGACAATGTGTGCATGGGGTTTAAGCGCAAAGCCTGGCATCTGGGAATTTTACCTGCACCCATTGGATCTATTTTTTCTGTGACTGTTATTGTTATTATTACCTTTATTTTACTATCTAGAATGTGCTAGTGTTCAATATATAGTGGCTTCATTTCTCCCTTTTAAATTCTCTTTCTGCCCCATTCTGAGAATTTTACATGTTTAATACTACACAAATATTATTTGATTATTTCAGCTTTCCCTTTACATAAATGTTTTACCTGGCTCACACTTGCTTATGGTGACCGATGGCAGCAACAGTCCTCGAAAGTTAAGTTTTAATGAGACCTTAGAGATTCTCTAATTATGTAGCTACTTATTACAAAGATAAAGTATCTCAGTCCCAGAGTGGCTCATTCCCTCCAAGAAAGAAAATATAAATATATCGCTCATATATATATATTATTTTTATAAAAAGTATATATTTGTATTTTGTATATATTTGTACATATACATATGTACACACACATACATATATATATATTCAAATTCTTAGAAACTCTCTTTGTAATCATATTAAATTTTTTATGCTAGTATTTTTTATTCTTTTCATTCATTGTACATTTCCTATTTGTTCCACACAATTAAAAATGCTCACTTGGTCCTTTCTACATTATCTTTATAGTGTGGTTTCAAAATGAAATTTTTCAGCTTCCCAGTGGTTCTTGGATTAAGGAAAAATTTGAACATTTTTATTAGAAGATGTTTTACTTCGAGTGAAATATATCCTTTGTTGACGAGGAAAATGCAGATAGCAATTAAAGGGCTTTGTGGGATCTGACTCCCAAGCAGACAGTCAGAACCCAGTGGGAGGCAGGGGACTGGACTGGCTAATACTTCTTTTCCTACATACTTTCTAAAAAGACTTTGTCTAATAATCAGCCTAGAAAGTTGCTCCCTTGGTGAAACTTTAACTTAATCCCTTGTAAGCAGGGCTAATTGCAAAAGCACCTCAAGACTGTTCTACCCAAATGGAGACCTCAGCACCTGGTGGGTCTTTAGGGTAGAAAGTAAAGCAATTGGCCCTTCTCTCTCTGCTTTGGCTTATACTTTACTCTGCCTACTTGACACTAAGAACGGGTTCTCCGTGGGGGTTCACATAGATTCTCCCTCTTGTCCTCATAAATTGGTTATGATGGAATGTGTGTATTGTTCTCATTAATAGATAAATTGAGGCACAGGCAGAGCCTTTCAGGGATTTATCTAGTGTTGGAGCTGTAGGCTGAATCTCAGGTCTCCCTCCAGCGCCCATTCCATAAAGTCACTTGGACCCTAAAATCCCTTCTGTTCCAGTGACTCAAATTATCAGCTTATTATTGTTTTCCTGCCCTGCGGTCCATAAGGAGAAAATGTAGTGGTGTTAGCAGTAATGTGATTAGGTGTCTTGTGATTACAAATTGGGCAGGAACAACATCTTTTCAAAAATTAAACCACTGAAACTTGTGTGTATTTCATTTATGAAGAATAAACAATTATGAATCCTCTTAAAAACGAGACAAATCTGAGACTGGCAGATCTCTCCCTCTCTGCTCTTCCTCTCTCTTCCATTATCTTTTGGAAAACATGTTGCTCTCCTAGGAGTGATGCAGCTAAGAGCTTTCCACACTCCCTTCCTCTAGTTGTTCACACAGGCAAATATAATGTCTACTTGGGAAAAAAACGGTTTCCTTAAATAACTTAACTGCCATTTTTATTAACTCATAAGTATAGCACTGACCACTGTAATTTAATAGTGTCAGTAAGTTGGATGGCTAAAACACACAATTCAATCATAGTGATCATAATGTGGGCTCCACTTTTTTCATAGAATTCTCTCCTTTGGAAATAAGTACCCCTCCTTAAAAAACTGAGAAAAAAAGCATGACATTGTGATTAACCTCGGGTTATCTTTACAATAGAAGAACACGACAGCAAATTTCATCCTGTAAAAGTGCTAATATTTAGTAATTGGGAAAAAGAATACTGAACAAAAGTACACCAGAAGATCTTTGGACAATGTTTTTACAGAAGGAAATGCACTATAAAGACTCTTTTGGAATGTTGTTCTATTATTTCATGGTCCAGATGGGGTTGTTGCATTACGTTAATTATTAACAAGGTAACAAAATATTAAACTGAAAGTATGTTAGCTCTAACTGAATGTTGTATGTCTAAACTGCTTATGGAAGGTATTTGGCAGCTCTAATCATTAGATATTTTACTCTGTGTCTTTTTTTATTGATCGCAGGCTCTAATGGCTTCTCAAAAATTCCTACAATCTTATATTAAGTATATTATAAGTGAGCATTGTGAATTTTCATATGGGGATACTGTCTATTACAACCTACAGGGGGATTCTGAAACTTAGGTCTTTGCAGTGAGCTTTATTTATTCAATTCACCATAAAAAGTCATTGTTATAGGGAAGACAAAAGAAATAACTTGTCTGGGATTCAATTAAATTTCTCCAAAATATTAATATCACTTTCAATTATGATAAAAATGAATTACTTGCTATCAATGGGGATGAAAACCTGGTTTAGGGCAAGAACTATTGTCTTTAAACTATAATAAACACTGAAACACAACCGAAAATAGCCTTTAGAAATTACATATGAAAAAGAATATTAAAGTATCCAAAAAAAACCACTGTATTAATTTTATTCTGTTTGCTAAGCATTTTAAATACTTTCCATTTAAATACTTTTTCTTTACCCCAAATTATCAGCAACAATACTATCCTTGAAAAAAATTTTTTACAAATCCATCATGAATACATTTTATTAAATCTCCATTCATATTTCTAAAATATAATTGTAATAAGAATTTTTATTAGGAATATTTTAAAAATTATTGACTGGAAAATATGCTCTCATTTCTTATAATTTCCACAAGAATCTTGGTAGTTCAATTTTCATGCATATAAACAAGAACAATTGCTTAGATATATGAAAACACTCCCAAATGGTAACACAGTTCTGAAGAGTGCACAGAGACCCCAGCATCAGGAAAGGCAATTCTGTCCTTGCTGTTATTAATAAGACACTAAAATCAACCTGGTTCCACTGAAATCTCCACTACTGTCAATATTTTTTTTAAAGTTCCTACATTTTTCTATACTATCCTATAGCCCATCTTAGTTTTAACTAGGGTGACCATATAATTTACCAACCAAACCAGGACAGTTTTGAGAATGAAACATTATGATATTAACAGGCATAGACTGGGACTGTCCCAAGCAAACTGGGATAAATGGTCACCTTAGTTATAGCCATCTTCCTTCATAATCTTTCTGCTGTCATTAAAAGAGCAGGCATGTAGTAGCCACCTTCTTGAAATTACAATTTCCACTTCCAGGACACATAAGTAATGACAGGAAAGAGAGGAGTGGGAGTAAAACAACCAGACAGATTTCTTCAACTTTGAAAGAGAAAAGTAGGCCAAAAGGGAGAAAAGACCAAAGAAAACAAAATCAGTTACTACGGGAGGGGAAAGGTTAAAAAAATTTCAGTCCGCTGTCCCAGTTACTCGCTTCTTGCTTTCCTTTGAGTCCTTAACCTACTAGTACGGGTTAGTAGTTTGTTTAGATTAATTTGTTATTGTTATTAAGCAGCTCTAATTTCAACTTAATTTGTCAGTCACACAAATAAATCTAAATAAATATTAGAATAAGAAGTGGTTAATTCCATCAGGTTTCATTTATGAACAATGCTCAAAGCTATTGTAAAGGGTCCAGTGCTCTCAAATGACAGCTATGCTCATTTAGTCATTGTCAGCTCATCAACATACACTTCATAATACCTACTTTTTGCGTATGTTACAGCAGGGAGGAGACTGTTCACCACTACTGGTTTCTAGTCTTCTTGGTGACTGCCTTTATCTAAGCCCCAGTGTTCTGAGTGTAAGTCACAGAAAATAATACCCTAACATATGACTTGAGCCAGCTCATGGCACTTGGCCGAAGGTTGACTCAGTTACTAAAACTACCATCACTACTCTAAGCCCATTGTAAGCTGATGTTATTTTTGACTCTAGTATTTCTGAAGCTAGTTCAGATAAAGAGGAGGCACAATGCCAAAAAATGCGTGTTAAGTAGGACTCTCATTTCAGGACAACAATATCTTATACAAACCATGATACAAAGCCACTGTCTCAGGTGATATAGGTGAACTCTTTCTATAGGTTAGAAATGACTAGCAGACTTTGCAGATCTATGATAACATGATAAAGCAGATTTTATATAAGCATAAAATAAATACCAATGAAAAATAATAACCTGATTTTCATCTTCATTTATTTAATATTAATCACTGAACATCAAACTTACACTGTAGAAAGTGAAAACTACCATTTAAAAAATGTTAGTAAAACCTAAAATTAGGAAGATTCAAAGAAAAAAATCATCCTTTAAGTATCTGATCTTTTTATTACTACCTCTCAAACAGAGAATTTTCTTAATTTAAATATTAGGCCTGTGGGGGGCACACTGTGGGTTGTTTAAGAGCTTTGTCAACCTTCTTCTAATATTCCTTCCTGGAAAGCTTAGAAACTACATTTCCCATATGGTCTTGCTGACAGGGTTCCAGACATGATTTAGGTTCCACTAACTTGGAAATGCTAAATTAGGTTGCATGAGAGGAGACTTGGGGCTCTAGGCATCTGGTTGTGATGCTATGGGTTGTAGCAGAGGTGCAGGTGGTGATGCTTCCCCATCGTGGCAGTAACAGCAGCTCCTTTTGAAGCCCAGTTCTGCGTTTGGGCTTTAGGAGTCACATTCAGAAAGTCAAGCTAAAGGTTATTTGTTTTTTAGCTATTCCAAATATTCTAGAAGTCATTTAATATGTACTACTAAATCCTTCTTACTGAATTAGCTAGTGTGGATTTGTTCTCTGCAGTTGAACCCTGACCAATGCATTATCCCTCAAAGGGGGAACAAAAAATTACTATTTTCCTTACTTAAAATTTAAAAAAAATAGTACGCATAAATTTCTTCTTAGAAACAGAGTTTTAATCTTCCCATCTTGGCCTATCTCTTATCTTTCTCCAGTATTTTAGCAAATACTTAGCACACCATACAACTCCCTCTCCTACCTCCCTATATCTTCTTTGCTACTCTTAAAGAAAACAAAATAATTCAAGTTGGTATGTTCCGGAATGTTGATTTGGCCATTCTTCCAATCCCCCACCTCCACCCATATATGTTTAAAACACCTAAATACAGGCCACACCATTTACTTCCATTTGAAGACTTAATTATGTTTTCATGTGATGAAAGCTAGAATAGAAAAACAAAATTTTCCCAAATGGACTTTGTCTTTGAAGTGATACTTCAAGTTCAGGTTGATATATCAGGTTTCTATAGAGAGTAAACCAACGAATGATATCAATGGCATGCAAGAAAGGTAAGAGATGGAAGATTCCACAAAGCCCTGTGAACAACTACGGCTCTGAAGGGGAGACTTGAAATCTACTTCTCTGGCTATACACTGAGATGAGTATGAAGTAGAAAATACCTGGTGAGTTCCTGGAGCCAGGAATATATGTATTCATAACTTAATAGAAACCATATACAGTATGGAGCATTTCAAAAACTGTTTTCAGAGCATGCATTTTGTAAACAGTTTAGGAGTGAATGTACATAAAAATATCAAGGAACCACTTTGTTTTCTCTTTTAAATTGTATAAGCTAAATTCTTTACAGTCTTTTAGTGGCTCTAGTTATTAATATCTGTGTTAGATTTCTATTGCCGCATAATAAATTACCAACAAACTTATTGGCTAAGAACAACACCCATTTATTATTTCATGCTCCCATAGGTCAGAAGTTTGAGTGGGCTTGACTGGATTCTCTGCTTAGGGTCTCATAAGGCCAAAATAGGCTGGACTCTTATCCAGAGGCTCTTGGTTCTGCCCTCTGGACTACTGGTTCTGCCCTCCGAGTCATCTTTCCTTTTTCATGAGCAGTAACATATGTTTGGAGCTGAGTAGTTTTATTAGCCTGCTTTCTGTAAGTAGAATTTTTGGGTTCAACAGCCTCCTTTTACTTGGTGCTTTCTTTGTTCCCTTCAGTCCAAGCTGGTAGTGTTTCACTAATATAATTTTCTTAAGAACTTTGTGAATCTCTTGTAGATGGCACAGCAGTGCTCTCCATTAGACAGAAACCACATCCACAAATCTTTTTGAGATAATCCCTTCTCTATCTTTGGTTCCTGTTGAGATGGCTGGGGGCAACGCAGATTCCTAGAAGCCCTCTAATTGAGATCTATGAGGCACAACTGTAATCTTTTGTGACTGAACACTCTGATCTTTTGATCTTGCAAAGCAAAAAGTTGTACATCCACTCTTGGCTTCTTTTTTTCCTTCTATGCCACACTTTCAGAGGCAATCTCTTAATTTTAGCACCTTTTGTCATTTGAATGGGCTGAGTATTTCCCAAATTATCATGCCCTGGTTTATTTGTTTAACAGTTCTTCCTTCAATTTATATCTCTCCTCTTGCATTTTACTCTAAGTAGCAAGAAACAGGCCACATCTTCAACACTTTGCTGGGAAATCTCCTTAGCTAGATATCCCAATTCATCTTTCACAAGTTGTTTTCCACTTAATGAAGGGCACAATTCCACTAAAGTTTGTCACCACGTAACAAAGATCTCCATTCTTCTGGTTCCCAGTAACATGTTCCTCACTTCCTACTGAGCCTCAACAAGAAGCATCTTTAATGACAAATTTTCTACTAAGAGTCTGCTGAAGGCAATCTAGAATTTTTCTATAATATGCCTCAAAACTCTCCCAGCCTCCATCCACTTTCTGATTCTGAAGCTATTCCTATCTATTTAACTATTTATGACAGCACACCACTTCCAGGCACCTAATTCATCTCTTCAGAAAGATCCTATTTCCCTTGGTTCTTGTTCTTTTCTTGGTTCTTGTGTTTTTAACTACAAATTTGGTGTTTATATTTTTATGGTGGGTTTAGTGCACCATTTTAAAAGGCACAGCAACACTTTGACACAGTTCAGTAGTAGCCAATGTCTATGAAGTATATATTGCTTTGACTGTATTTTACAGATAAGATGTACTACATTAGCACCTATGTTTGGATATAGACATAGCTAAATATGATGTCAATGACTGAAAATGCAAAGCTGATCTGTATCCTTCACAGTTATCTCCCAAAAGTCAGTAGATTCACTCTTGAAATTAAGCTTCCATCAGTCTTTTGCATTCCTTCCATCCACCTTTCTTGTGGTTACTCCATCTGAGCTTATCAAACAACTGATGCATAGATGTCTTTATGCCAATCATTCATGGGTCCTATTGATACAAGATACATCCTAATACCATTTTATTTTGCATTTTAATGTGGCTTGGGAACATTGGAATATTTCATGAGCTAGATATGAAGTACATGTTATGTTTATGTCTTGCAGTTAGGAAGAAAAATTGGATATGATTGCTTCAGAGGCCCTTTTTTTTCTTGGTTTGAACTTCAAGTTCTAAGTTGAAGTGTCCCAATACAAAAATTCAACACACACAAAACTCTTTTAAAAGATTAATTCAACTTTTACAATGTGAAGAAGCAAAAATCATCCTCATGAGAGCTCAAACATTAAAAATGTCAGTCCAAAGAAAGAATCTTGAAAAAATTCCAAGTTAGCAAAAAGAAAGATTTATAATATAGTTGCCATGGTAACTGCAATATACCCTGTTGCAAACTAGTATGTGGTTAGTAAAGTGCTTCTGTATTAGCTTCTTTAGGATGAAAGACATTCTATAAATACAAAGTTTTGAGAACTCAAAAATAATATTAATAAATCTCGACATGCTTTTGAGAATATATCTTAAAAATATAGCCACACCTAAAATCCATTAAAATGAGCTTGTTTTCCTGATATGCCTGAGACTACTCAACTGCCTCTTCTGCCATGGCTGTGTCTAGAGCTCTAGTTCATGTGCTTCATAGTCTGCATCATGCTTCACTGTGGTGAGAGATACTACATTGGGTGGGGTATGGACTGGGCTTTTCCATGAATGATGCTAATAGTTGTTATATTATGCAGCTCACCACAGAATTTTCCTTGTTCTATATTCTCCCCACCATGGCATCATTCTAATGTACTTTGGTTTTAAGTGTCCAAAACACATTAGGGCTTTTTGATGAGTAAATCATTTGATATATTTGAATATGTCAAAGACGAAGTCCATTTTCAATGTATATAACGTGAAAAATTCTAGTATGTGTTTATTAAAAAACAAAACCCATATGCTTGGAGGAGGGTGTGGGAATGTGCACATGATGCATCCAAAGTAGGAATCATATACATTAGCACAGTTTTGGATTTGGATTCTGAAAATATCATAAATTTGTAATGAATGCCATAATAAATTCCTTGTAATTAGGGCTTAGCACAAAAAGTTTCAAAAATTCTGACATCTTCTAATACCTAGTTGTTTGACACTTTGAAAAAATTAGCCATAGAATTAGCGCTTATCCTTCTAAGAAGAGTTTACTAAAATTCTTATGGTTCAGAAACTTTATTTTAGAAAAAAAAATCATTTTGTACTCATTTTAATAAATTAGTGGGACACTGCTATAAGCAACAGATTTTTATATTGAATGCTTTAGATATATACAGTGTAAAGAAGGAAATGATTCCTGAGGACATTTATTGCGAAGAATTCTAAAATATGTGAGGAATCATGCTTTAATCCATATATAGGGAAAGCACATTATTTGACAAAAGGTAGAAAGTGAAGAGTAAAAGAATGCTTTAATAATTGTATTAGTAAACATTGTGTGTGTGTAAGTATGTGTGTTTTAACAGATGACAGAACACCTCTGAAGGACTGAGTAAGTATTTAGAGTAACAGTTTTCTGAGTAACAGTTGGTAGTTGACTTTTCCAACAAACTGCCTTGCTGTTATACTTCTATAGAATCTCTTGAGTGATCTAACTACTCGTACACTTGTTTGTGGTTCAAAATATACCCACTTTATCTATTTAGAAACTGAGTTCCGGGAAGGCTAAGAGACTTGCTCAAAACTATGCTGTTCGGGTTCCAAGGCTGAGACTCGCCCAGATTTTCTGATTCCAAAAACCTGAGGTATTCACGCCTTCATACAACTTAGCGCCAAGTTCATGTGGATGGAAAGTATTTAAAATAATGAAAATTAATAGAAACAAAGTTAGAATTCCTGATAAACTTATATTGCATACTGTCATATCAAAGAAAGAACAGCCAAATGTTTCATTTCAACTAATTGTCAAAATTTACAGGCAGAAGTGAATTAAAGGGCAGAACTTGGAGAAATGTTTTTTTAAACTTCCTTACTTAATATTTCCCCCAAATAATTTAAAAATAAGAATACTTTTATATGGAACTATTTTCTCCGTAAATTTTTGTCTGTTAAAATATCTCTACTACAGGAGATTCTTTGTTATTTAAATATTATGGCATTACATGTCAGTACAGTGTTTTTCCCAAAGTGGTACCCAGTAAATGCTTTGGATGATAAAACCACAGTTCATGGGCATTTATTAAACCACAAATCAGTATATCAGTAGTGATCAAATCAACCAAGGGATTCTGTAGAATAGATGTGGAAGAGCAAAGCAGTCTCCTCAAAACTGAAATACCATTCTGAAGACTGGTGTTAGCCAGGTTTGATGACAGTAAAAAAAAAAAAAAAAAGAGTATATAATGGTGATTCATGAAGAAATTCCTTCTACTGTGACAGGTAAACATCTTTGCCCCAGCCTAATGGGCTATGAGGCAAAGCTGCTTGTTCTGAGCCGCTCTGTCCAGGAGGATTGCTCATGGTGCGTGGACTGCGTTGACCACTTTGAATGTGCCTCCCCTGAGGAATAAAGGAGGGGTCAGGAAATGTGTCCACTAACCTATATCTTGATCTCACATTTGTTGTGCTGCTTGTTGGTTCATTAGTAAACCCAAGTGAAAACAACTCTAAGTGGAATCTGAGTTCATTTGGAAGATTGGCAAATCTTCCAGCCCAGACCAGATTTAGTGGTCTGCCTTAGTGTAAGGCCCAACCGTCACCAGTAGTGAATGTCTGGAAACATAAGGGTTATAGAATAACAAATCCAATCTGAATTCTAATAATGGTCTCAAGAAAGAAACTAACTCCAGCATATTGGGCACTACAGACACCAATTAAAAACAAGATTGCATTTCTTTAAAATACCATTTTGATATGCAACTAAATAAGGGAGTTCAGTGTTTTGACTGAAAAACTACAAATGGAAATTGGACACTGACAAGTTTGACAATATGGTAAATTACTTCTGCAGGCAAGTCAACCAGAGGAAATCTAATAATATTCTAATCAAAGGAGTATTGCATATCTTCCTAAGGTGGCTACTCCTAAAGAGAAAATATTTATTAAAATATGTAAGTCTGGGGACATTATCATGTATCCATCTCTATGTCTTTTGGATCAAATATTTATCTCAAATCTTTGAGCAATATACTCATTTATATTGACAGAATTAATGTAATTCCTTATGTTAGTTGTACGGAAGGGCATAGCCTTTTAAGTTGCTTAACAAAACTAAAGTGACTGTCTTGCATTTCTTGTTTTGTACGATGCTGTCTGTTTACACAGCAGGCTTGACTACTGCACTGTGAGATCCTTAAAGGCAAGAACCAACCCTGTATTATTTATTTTTCTTTCCCCATCACGGAAACCAGCACATGGTGAGTGCCTAACAAAAGTTCCCAGAATTATATCACTCTCTAGAAAGACCCATATTCCGTTTTGGAAAAAACGTTTCCATCTCCCTGTTTCCCTACATCATAGCAGCATTTAAACTCCCACTGGAGAAGGAAATGGTGAAGTGCAGCTGAGTTTCTCAAAAGTTTTATGAATATATGTGGATAGAAAAAAAAGATAAGGTGAAAGTGACATTATAAACACATAGGCCATTTCCTTATTGGGTGAATGAAGGCATATAACCCACTAGGGTATCCCAGTCAGCACCATTTTCTTTGAATACACAAGACAAAACCGCATATTCTTACAATCCTTTGAAAGCATTAGAGACTCTGGGTATATTTCTTTAGCAACGTCTAGAAACTACATTTAGGTTTGGGGATGCTGCCAGCTCATTTGAAAACTTTATGCTGAGGGAGGAAGAGTAAGAGTTTTGGGCTGGGTGAAGCAAGAATAGGAGATTGTGAAGTTCACCAAGCAAATTCTGAAAATATCCCAAAGCAATAATAAAATATTCATTTCATGTATAAAAGTGTTTCTTATAATCTAGGAGTGTCATTTTTATGCCTTATGAAACTGGATAACAGGTATGGAGTAAACAATTTTTCTTTTAACATAATAGTAACTAGTAAAAAGTTTCTACATCTAAGTATGATAACAGTTTTGCAGTTCTGTGTTGTTGATTCTATTTTTTTATAGCTCTGCCATTATGTAAAAAATAGAACCTGATATAAAAAACTAATCTTGCCTTGTGCCCAAGTGATTTGAAGAATCTTCTGCTTTAAAACTCACATTTACCGCTTGAATTTGGGACACAGTTATGACCGATGTGCATATTTCTGATTTACTTGAAATTTTGTATTAATTACAACACACCCATTACAAATATTCCTTAGGGTCAATAGTTACAAGTCCCTTAGAATCAACAGAAGCTGGTGATATTGTTACATTAAAATGTTATGATCAAAAGAGAAAGTTTCAGTTTTTAAACATCTTTTCCCCCAAATATGCCATTAGGACAATTTGCTTTTTTATTATCTGTTTCTCCACTTAAGGCTATGATCTGCTGTACCTTTTACTATAACAAGATTCAAAGAATCAGCAAGAAGGAGATTTCCTGGTCAGGCTCAAAATGATTTCATTTTTACTACTTAGTGACTAACCTACAATTCTCGTCACATCGATGGGGGAGACGTATGTAAGGTCTGCAGCATCAAATTAAATTAAACACCTCTTTTATAGTAGGTTCTACCACAAAGAAAGAATTATGTAAAAAATAACAACAATATGGTATATCAGGATTTTCAGGATTATTGACCACTGGCCTATTGCTTAGACTCATTCTAGAAGTAATTTTATTCTATAAACTGCCTGATACTTCATTAGAAAATACCCTGAGAAGATATTTATGCAATACTTGAAACTGTCCACTAATAAAGTGTGCAATTAGGATCAGACTATTTTTATGAGCTTATTTTTAAGACAGTGAACAATTATAGGTTCAAAGTCTCATTAACCAAAACACAACATGCGAGCTTTCTTTTCTTTTTCAAAAGTGTTACAATAATTATAAACATTACTCAGCAAATCACCTAAGACTGCCAAATTGGAATTGCATTTTTGAATATGTCAGAGTTTGTTTCTCTATTAGCTCATCTAGTTATAAATTATGTGATTTTTTTTTTTGCCTTCTACAGGGGTAATTACCCTGCAATTTTTAAAGAGAAAATATCAAATATACTGCCAACAAATGAAAGCCTGGGAAACCACTATGATTTTTCAACTGGAGCAATATTATTTTTTTAAATGGAAGTTATCATAATTCAAATGTTACATTCAAGAACACAATCCTGACATTATAACATAAATTACATATTTGGAAAATTCATGCATTGCCAACAGTCATGTCTTAAGCAATAACTCATTAAGGAAGTGTATTTTGATATTTAGCTTTCACTGTTGATTAGTATTTTAAAATTCTTTATGTGTAAAGATGCTAATCTTTTCCTTAACTACCTCTAAAGATCAACGTGATTCCACAGGTGTCTTCAAACCAGTTTGAGATTAAACACTGTGATTCTTACTATTTAATTTTCTTCCTCATGGATTTGGATTTCTAGAAAATTGATTGGGCTTTATCTAGCAGTATTGCCAGGACAGAAAAGAAGAAATGAGCACTGATGCTGGAGTAAGAAGAATGTGGATTCAACTCTGGCTCTGCCCTTTTGATCTGTATGGCCTTAGACAAAATAGTCTATCTAAGCCACAACTTCCTCACCTACAAAGTGAGGATAATAATACCGTCCACCTTTATAGGGCAGCATTAAGGATTAAATGAGACCGTGTGCCTAGTGCTTAGCAAAGTACACACTCAATATATGTTAGCTGGTGGTAGTACAATCTTCCAACGCAGCCCAAAATGATAGTTGGGTTGTATTGGGGTCTGGTTCAGAGTATAAGCATTGGTAAATCTTGGATCTTTTAAAATAGGATTTCTAGGATCTCAATTTTTCAAAAGAAATTATTTTCAATCCCAACAACAATGAGGCCAAGGACCTCAGAACAACAATATTATCTTACCATGTTCAGTGTATCATGGTAAAGACACAGGATAATCATACTGTCCATTTTTATGGTACTCTATACTAATCAGGGTGCTATCTCAAACATTATTTCATGTGATTGTAGCAACAATTCTGTGAAGCAGGCCAAGTAAATAGTATCTCCAATTGACCCCTTTTAAAGTCAGGTTGACAGTGGCTGGTTACTTGAAAAGCTCAGAGGGCTAGTTCCTGATGGAGCTGCGATTAGAATCCAATTCTTCTTCTCAGTCCAGTACTTCCTCCACAATTCCCTCCCCACATGAACTGCAAGAATTGTCTATTTATAGGAGAGTTTAAAAAATGCTACATTATACACCAATATTTATCGGAAGTTGAACACAAGTCTCCCTTCAGAAAATGCCTCTGTGGCAATATGTGATCAGTTTTAAAGTCGAGTCCCTTCAGAACACTTTTATCAAAAGCCTTCTCTAATGATTGGCATCATGGGAGATACCAAAGTGAGCTCACAGAGACCCTGCTCTCAATAAGTTTAAAAGCCAACTGGAAACATTTCCAAAATGCAAAAAACAAAAAACAAAAAACCAAACCCCAAACCCTAAAGTATAGGGCAGACTATAAAAATAGAAGTAAATTTTTTTAAAAAGTGGAACCAAAGAAAGGGCTAATGATGAGTAAGTAAAAGGAGTGATCTCAAGAAGGGGATCACTGAAAAGAAATAATACTAAAAATAATTCTGTCCCAATGAAAGAATTGTCCTCTTATCTAGAACTTCTGAGTCAATTGATAAGAGATAACTGTAGCTGGAATCCAGAACTTCCATCAATCTTTCTTATAATTTAAAAATATTTATGTTGGTAATCTTTATTGACTTCTGTTCATTATATAAATTCAAATGCAAATAATATACCAATAGGTCTTAAGTCCAGAGAGGTTTTCCCATAGAAAATATTTTTATATATTATAAATATTCATAACTGTTTTGTAGGGCTTATTCTATGGAGATTTTAATTTGTTGCAAAGTGAAACAGCAAGATTGTTTTTGAGGAAATTTCCTTGTCTGCTTATAAATACTATCCTTGTCAAAGTGGTTTCTGGAGGAATTGTCTCAAACTATATTTCCAAAGAGTACTATAACACTTAAAATGTAAAATGTTACTGTGCCTACACATACCTTTTAGCCGAATCCAAGAACATTTTATGTTCAGAAGCCAAAGGAATAATAAGTATTTTCTTCTCATACATTGTGAAGTGATTTGTTTTCCACATTGCATATTTTAAGGAGTACTCATGTGATGTTATTTTGTTTCTGGCTCCATATCTGTTGAAACAGTGTATTTTGTATCTTTAAGATAACAAAGGCCCTTTCCCCATCTCAAGGATTTCAAGTGCCTAATAGAAGCATGTTTAAAACACAGTCTGATTTCTAAAAATGCAATGTGTTTTGACATGTTAAATGTTAGTAATAGGTTTTTTTCAATGTATAAATCTTTTAATTCCACCACATGCCGCTTTACTTACAACTCTTAGGCTGACTAGAAACTCTTTACGATTCTTCTTTCTGGGATGTCTACTTTCTGATTAAAATAGAACATTAAGACACACTGCTTCCTGTGCTAATTCATCTATGTCGTATGCTTTGGTTTACAAACTAACCCAAGTTATCTACCAACTAAAGAATCATTTTCTAACCATGAAACAACTGAAAATTTCATTAGTATTACCAGTTGTTCATAAGTAGATTTTTTTTTAAGTGAAACAGATCAAGACATGGTTTTGGACTTGAAGTGTATTTATGGGTAGTCAGTCATGAAGGTGGGCCTAAAAGCAGTCATTCATGTTGGATCACCAACGTGAGTATCATACCCCGCTGTTTAACAAACAGGGTGACAGCAGGTCCCGATGCTTGTAAAATATGTGCACTGGAGTTGCCTAAGCGAATACTTACTGAGTGATTTGGTTCAATGTGAAAAGTGAAGAGTCAGGAATTCTTATCCCTTAAGATGCATTTATTTTCATACATTATCAAATGAGCTTAACAACTACAGAGAGTCCAAATGGCCATTAATAATTCACATCGTAGTATAACATTCTCTAGTGAATTAACTAGTTCTACCTAGGAAACATCAATGGTTTTAGAGGCCTGTCGCCTCTATTGTCCCAGTAAATCAGGGCAGCACATACAATGAGAAAGTCAAATTTTCCTTCTACTTCACAGGGATTTTAGCCTGAGACCTATGAAACCTTCTGAACACTAATATCTAGGTGAGGAGGGTTTTTCAGCACCAATGAATTCTGAACTGATTTGTAAACCACTTTTGGAAAGTAAGGATCCATTATTTTGTAAATCTGAGTAGAGAGAATAATTTTCTTGTAACAGCATAAGAAGTTTAAGTAGGAACTGGTAGTCAACAAATTTGTAGGAATAAACTAACCATATCTGTTAACACTTATACAAAATTGCCTCTGGCATGCTAATTAGAGTTGATCAAATAGTGGAAAACATGTTTCTGCTAGTTGTGCAGCATATAGGTTGAGATTATCATTTGAAGTAGAATTTGAAAAGGACTCTCCTTGTTCAGAGTAAAATTTCAAAGGTTAAAAGTACCCTGTGACACTGAGCACCTCCCTAAAAGGTGTCTAGAATTTAGGGCTGACCACCATCACACACTGACATTTTTAAAGGCCCTTCTCATTGCTGTGGGCTGGACAGCACAGTGTGTTGTTTCACGAGACATGGGAGATACAGACATTTCTAAAATGCCTCATTAGACATTTGGCAGTACAGTATTGCCTTTAGAAAGCACAATTTCTGCTTTCTGATTCTTCATATATTTTTTCTCTTTTGCTTTGAGAAAAAGACTTTCTCCTTTAGGTTTTAGGAGCTGTGGAAATCTAGAATTCTCTAAACTCTAGACTGGAGTTTAGGGAGATTTACTGAGTGTCTATAAAATATGCAAATAACTTCATATTTAATGGCTGCCATGTCATTCTGGCTTTTCGTTATTCTATTCTTAAAAGAGTTGCCTTGACAAAATACATTATTTTATAAAAATAATGGAAGAGTTTCTTTCTCATTATAAAAGCAGTACAGCTTTATAACAGAAATTTTGAAAAGCACAGGAAATGATAAAAATGAAAATCTATATTTCCATTGCTTGGGGATAACTATTATGACATTTAGGTATTGGTCACATTTTCATAATTTCCATGGATTCCAGACAGAGTGAAGTCTGAATGACCCGAATGAGAATTTCTCACAGTGGAAGCATTCTGGGAGGGCACACGCCTGGGACAATGTGTGCAGGGATATCTGCTGGGTCTTGGATCTGCCTCGCTCTGGGACCTGTGGCTTATTTGATACTTCTTACCTTTTGCTTATGTAGATTTACTGACCCAGATTGTTTGGTTCTATTTGGTTTCTGGCTTGTCCAAGGATGAGGATGTGGGCACAATGATATCAAAGCAGATGTATACGTGATGTGATGTGGGCCAGTGTACTGGATGAGTAGGGATGGACTTGAATATTTGAGAGTCAGAAGGTATTGATAAATACACCACAGGTATCAATAAATGTGGGGGAAAAGGACTAGAAATCTGGGGATGGAGAGGAGCTAATAAAATAATAAATACATAGAAATCCTGAGTGTTCTCAAAGGAACAGTAAGTCATAAATCAAGAAGTCAGGGAGTGACTAGTGAATGTTAAAAAAAACCTTCAGTAACTCTGAGTCCTGATGACAAAATTTAACATCCAAAATTCTAGGGTTAATTACCTTGTCTGGCAGAGGGGTTTCTGTGTTTCTGGTGATTGACAAATGCCATTTCTATTCACTTCTATGAACTTATTGGATGGAATTTTCCATATACAGTGTTTTGATACATGAACTTCGTGTGTTTTCTCAGAAACCCTTAACTGCCTCGTTCTTTTTCTCTTTCTTGATCTGCACCGACCCCTCCACTTTCAGACTTGGATATTGAACCCAGAACTGCAGGGCGGGCACCTCCCACTGGTGTGAACCTCAATCAGCAGAAAGCAGGTGTCAGCAGGGAGCCAGGTGTGTCTTCCTTGCAAACTGTCTGGAGAAGGAGTTCCACATGCCCAGCAAGCCCACCTGCTGAGTGAGCTGCTGTGCCCCTTGCAGATTCATTCTGACTTGATACCCAGCACAGAACTCATTGCTTTGCAGTTTCCCTCGCATGACTTCCCCTTTCCCCTTATTTGTACTTTCCTGGGCCTACACTCTCAAATAAAATCAGAACTTTAATCCTTGCCTCAGCCTCTGTTTTCTAGACCAGTGATTCTCATATTTTAATGTGGATACAAATCACTTGGGGATCTTGTAAAATAAAATACAGATTCTGTGTCAGGAGATCTGAGATAGAGCCTGAGATACTGCAATTCTAACAACTTCCCCAGTGACACCCATATTCTTGGTCCTTTACGTAGCAAGTTTCCAGAAGACAGTGACAGAACTCATCATCACTACAATGTAAGCTCCTCAAGAGTCAAGGTAAAGTCTATATATATATAAGAGATCTCTCATTGTCTCTATAGGTGTATATATGGAGACAAATAGATATTTCACTGGTCTATCCCCTAAATCTACAACAGTGCCCGGAATATAGGAAGTGCTCAGTAGGTATTTGTTGACTGAATAATAAATGAATAAATTCTCCCAGATGACTTCAGTAATTCCTAGCATTGATGAAAATTTCTAATTTTGACATTCAAAATTCTAGGGTGAATTACATTGTTTGGCAGTGGGTTTTCTGTGTTTCCGGTGACTGATAAATGAATGTTTGCAATGGATTGAATATTTATATCCCTCCAAAGTGCATATGTTGATATCCTAACCCCAAAGGTAATGGTTTGGGGTGGGGGGGCTATGGAGGTGATTAGGTCATGAGGTGGAACCCTCATGAATGGGATTAATACTCTTATTACAGGGACCCAGAGAGATCCTTTGCCCCTTCTGCCATGTGAGGTTATAGCAAAAAGATAGCCATCTAGAAAGTGGGCTCTTACCAGACACCAAATCTGCCAGCACCTTGATCTTGGACTTCCTGGCCTCTAGAACTCTGAGAAACAAAGTTCTGTTGTTTATAAGTCACCCAGTTTTTGGTATTCTGTTATAGCAGCATGACTGGACTAAGACAGTGTTGAATGCCAAACATAGCTATATATTTATAATATCCCAGCATCAAAGGTTTAAGGCCAAAAGCCAGCTAAGTGTAAGTGTAAGCGTTACATTTCAGAAATTGGTTGCTGGTTTGGAAGCAATAGTACTGAGGTATTTAGTTCAAGAAAACTTCTCTTATGTTTCCAGAGGCCAACCCTCCTTTTAAAAGCCTGGCTGTCTTCTGTCAGGTGCTGGAGAGCAAAGAGAAGTGTGCTTAAGATCCATTATATTGGTAGCATCTCATGTTTACTCATCCAGCACTTCACTTATCATATAATACCTTTTATTATAGAGGGTAAATGGCAGTTTTCTGCTGAATTTTAAAATAGTGCATCATGTATAATTCATAAAATCTGCCAGTGGCATCAACATCCTCCTCTGGTATTTGTCCTACTTAAGAAATGTCACACATTAGACTTCTGTGATAGCTGTTATGCCTATTATTGGATGTAACTGACCCTGTCCTACTGTCCCTTCTGTTGCTACCAACAATCATTTGGACATTTAAGACTTTTTAGCTGACAATGTCAGCAGCTATCCTTTCCTTGTTACACTTTTTTTGTTGTCATAGAGACACAGAAACAGCTGAATAGAGTTTTTACATAATACTAACCATGCTACTATATGTCGCTGAATTTGTTTCTAAATGACAGCATCAAGGGCAGGCTCTTGCTCTTGAATTTGATGGAATTTCCAAAGACCACAAGAAGAGTTTTTGTCTGGAACTATCACTTGGAAGTACTCTCTATTACAGTGGTTCACCAAGTGTGGTCCGTGTAATAGCAGTATCCGCATCACCCTGCAATGTGTTAGAAACACAAATTTTGGGGCTCTGTGGTGGTTTACCAGCCCAGTTGTCTGGTAAAACGTTATTTCTGGGTGTGTCTGTGAGGATGTTTCCAGAAGAGATTAGCATTTGAGTCAGTAGACTGAGTAAAGAAGATCTGCATTTACCAGCATGGGTGGGCATCAGCCAGTCCACTCAAGGCCCAAATAGAACAAAAGATAGAGGACGGGTGAATTCTCTCTCTCTTCTTGAGCTGAGATGCACATCTTCTGCTGCCCTCAGACACTGGAGGCTCTCAGGCCTTCAGACCTGAATTGAATTATACCACCGGCTTTCCTGGTTCTCCAGCTTACAGACAGCAGATTGTGGGACTTCTTAGCCTCCATGACCATGGGAGCCAATTCCTATAACAAATCTCCTCATATAGGTCTCTATATATCCTATTGGTTCTGTTTCTCTGGGGAACCCCAATAAAGGCCCCATCCCAGACCCATTAAATCAGAAACTCTGTAGTCTGATTTAACAAGTCCTCCAGGTGACTATGATGCATGCTAAAGTTTGAGAACCACTTCTCTATTAGATATCTTCCTGTCTCTAAAAGATAGTTTTGATGAGAAATATTAAGGTACTCTAGAATCTAGAGATCAACTGAATACAGAATGTTTTACATAGTGACATTTGAAAACCTAAGATATAGAACAGCATTTTTAGAACTGGGCTTGAACTATATATAGTACCATGGCGAGGTACTTATTAAAAATTCATAAGCCTTGACCCCACTCAGACCTAGTGAATCAGAGTGTTTGGATCAGGGCTGATTGTCTCTTGAAGGACACTCCAGATAGTTCTGAGGCACCAAGTATAACTGTAGAATAAAGTGTAGCTAATGTTAACACTAGTTATCTCTGGGTGATGGGCCCAAGAATGATCTTTATCTTCCATATACTTATGAATTTTTTGAGTTGGATGCAAGGATCATATATTACTTCTATAATCAGAAAATAACAAAAAGGCAACTATTTTAAAAGGATAAAAGCAGACAGAACAGCATCAAATCATCTTGAAGATATGAGAACTTGAGGGATTTCTGTATTTTCCTTATATTACTAATATCAGAGTGGTGAAGACCTTAGATTCTGGAGTAGGACTGCCCGAGTTCAAATCCTAGAGGCCTCATTTCTAGTTGCGTAACTTTCCTCCTAAAAGCCTCAGTTTCCTCATCTCTTAAGCAGAGATAGTAATAAGTGTCTGCTTCATACGGTTGTCGTGAGAATCAAATAAGAGTACCTAGTACAGTGCTTAGCACATATTGACAATTCAAAACGTTAGATATTAGTAATACAAGGATATCTATTTTTTATGGATATTTATGGCATTATGTTTTATGGCTATTCTTAGCTCTATTTTCTGTAAGAGTCATATTAATCAGTCAATCCATTTGTATTGTAATGCATAAGAAAAAAAGACTGGGGGCCAGCCTGTTGGCACAGTGGTTGGGTTTGTGTGCTCTGCTTCAGCGGCCCAGGCTTTGCGGGTTCGGATTCCAGTTGCGGACCTATATACCACTCATTAAGCCATGCTGTGGAGGCATCCCACCATACAAAATAGACGACGACTGACAAAGATGTTAGCTCAGGGACAATATTCCTTGAGCAAAAAGAGGAAGATTGGCAGCAGATCTTAGCTTAGGGTCAATTTTCCTCATCAAAAAAACAAAAAATAAAAACACAAAACTGGACGTGACTCTAGGTGGAAGATGTCCCTCTTCGTGGATAGTAACTCCTCTGCCTTACCCTGGACTCCACCCCCTCTCATCTGACTCTTGTCCCTGCCATGACTCACTCTCTCTCCTCCTGACAAAAAGCCATATCTTAGCTCTTTTTCCATCCAGTGCCCAATGCCTTCATGTTTCCACTTCCCCTTTTAGTGTGATATCTGTTACCTCTGCCATATTTATTTGACCCCCAAAAGGTTGCAACTGCCATTTATCTCTGTGCATTTAATAAATGTTTTCTAAATTCTCTTAGATCTAAAGTTCAGCATCATCAGCTATTTTTTTTTCATCTTGGATGTAATTAATGATCTGGGTTTCTGAAGCTCTTTCAAATAGAACATGACTGAGTCTCAGATTAAGAACTAATTTTTGAGAAAAATCATCCTTGGGTTTGTACATCCAGGGCAGGGACTGATGCTGTGCCTGCTGCAGCCCAGCGGGGCTCCCGCAGCTGCTGTTTGCAGGAGCCCAGCTACACTTCTCTTTTTCAAAGAGAGATTCGTATGTGTCAAAGGCTCAGCACCTAATTGGTATTTTTCCTCCCAGATTTAATCAGAAATTTGTAAAGCACTGAGAAAAGCAGTTTAGGAGAAAAATTTATCAACTTTCTACTTTCTGGAGCACTTTAATATTGAAAACAAATACTTTAAGGCAGCGGTTTTAAGATTTTAGCATGCATGAGAATCACCTGGAGGGCTGCTAGCGATTGAAGGTTGCATCCCCCTTAAACTCATATTTTGAAATCCTAGCCCTTAAGTGATGGCATTAGGAGGTGGGGCCTTTGGGAGATGATTAGATCGTGAGGGCAGGGCCCTCATAAATGGGATTAGTGCCCTTACAAAAGAGACCCCACAGAGCTCCCCAGCCCCTCTGCCTTGGGAGGTTACAGTATGTGAGGAAGAGGGCCCTCACAAGACAGAAAATCTACCAGTGAGCTCAGACTTCACAGCCTCCAGAATTGTGAGAAATAAATTTCTGTTGTTTATAAGCCACTCAGTTTATGGCATTTTTGTTACAGCAGCCCAAATGGACTAAGACAAGGGCTTATTAAAACACAGGTTGCGGGGTCCCTCCTCAGAGTTTCTGCTTCATTAGGCCTAGGATGGGGCCTGAGAATTGCCATTTCTAACAAGTTCCCAGGTGCTGCTGATGCTGCTCCCTCAGGGACCTCATTTTGAGAAGTACTCTTTTAAAGAATCTATTCGTCAGAATCTTGAGAACTCGGTTTCCCTAAAAGGTAAGGAAAGTCAGTATTAGCTATGCTAGGAGGCCTCAGTCACTCCTTTCTCTGTTTCTCTTTCCTTCTCCTGCTTATTATTACTCAGATTTGCCAATTCCAGCCTAAGTGATCATTCCCACACCCCGTAAATTTCAGAGAACCTTATCAAAGAAATGTCTATCACTTGCCTTAGAAACACTGATTATCAGTTTACCAATGATTATAATTTTAACAGCAAAATGTAAAATTTAGCTCTACTGATGGCAACCTCTGTATTTTTGCCTACTTATTTCGCATCCCCATATACCTTTCTATGGTTGATATCTGTGGTTCATCCCCAATTTAAGCTTTTGCACTTGTAGCTTCCCCTGTCCTGAATGTCACTCCGTTCCCTGTCTATCCATGTTTATAACTTCCTTCAAAATAGAGTTTCCTAAGATTCAATGCTTCCAAAATGCCCTTCTTTAGAAACTTTGACTCACACAAATAATTCACTTGTTTTGCCTTCCAGTGGGTAAATACAGGTCATAGTTCTTATATTTCATTTTCTATTATTTTCTAGTATCTTCTGGCCGATTTCTCTTCATATTTTTCATTTTGCTATCTTCCTCTCACCATAGCACTCTTCCCTTAAAACGAGGAAATCATAGGGAATCAAAGCTAACGATAGTATCTTCTTTCATTGCCTGAGCTTCTTGGCAAAGGATGTGTGGGGTGGGGGACAGCCAGGTTATCCCTGAATGGGAGACCAAGGGGAAGCAGGAAAGCATTCCCATTCCCATTTCCAACAGTGACAAAGCCCCCCTAAATATCTTGGCTTCAGCAGCCCCCAGATTCTAAGTGTAACCTGCTCATTCTTCCCTTCCACTTGGAACAGACACAATTACCATGCTTAAGAAGGTAGCACAGCCAGAGCACAGTGGCTTTCATATTGTGCTTAATTTTTGCTTCAATGTTCAGAGAACATATTATGCAGCTACTGTGAAACAGCACCTGGTCTGTTTACCAACACAATACTATAAAAGTAAAACATAATTTAAAAAAAAAAAGAACTGGATGATGGAGCCCCAAGACAAAACTCAACCACAAATTATCACCTCACACTCACAATGACCACAATAATTTTAGTGTGCAATAGATGCCAAATGATTTGGGCCAGCCAGGTTAGAGCCCCCTGCTGTGGGGAGTATGGAAAGCACAGCGAGGGTCCCCGCAAAGCTGGCAGCAGCCGGTAAACTCACGGACTCACAGGCATCCAGGAGCAAAATACATTCAGCATTTGTTTTATGGAAATGACTTATTCTATTAGATCAGTGGTTTTCACATTTTGACTACTTTCTCTAGTAACCTTTTTTTTGCTTTTATAGTCAACATGTATACCCAAAAGCTCTGGCACAAGCTCGGTAACCAAGCTCTGCCTGATTTCTGTCCTGTCCTCCATCCAGCCAAGAACCTCTGCGAGGATCTCGAAGCACCCACTGCAAATCTCTATGGCCCCAGAGAGCAGAGGTGAAAAAGCAACAATGATACCTTATCGATTTACAGCAAGAGCAGTCACTATACATTAAGACACTGGGATACAATCCCAAATTTTTTGGTACTCATACACTTGAAAGGTAGATTTATTTATGGCGAAGAAGGCACACTCTTATTATAAATCAGCCTGTGAATAGATTTCTGTTAATTCTAAACATTTAGACCTGGTTCTTTGAAGGGTATTCTCTCCAAACTAGGTAGTGGGTATGAAAATACACATATAGAAAATAAATTAAAGTGCCATTAACCTTAAAAATTATTATTAAAGCATTCATTCAGCACGACGTGAGTATTGTGGCATAATAAAAAGAGAGCTGGAACTGGAAAGACATGAAATTCCACTTCTATTATTTACTAGCTAGTGGCCTTGGCAAGTCTCTCAACTTCTCTTAAGGTCAGTGTCTGATTTTTAAAAAGGAAAATTCTTTTTAAAATGCTGATAATAGTATATTTCAGAGTAACTGTGAGGTTTAGATATTGACTAGTCAATTTTCTGTTCTGTGTCTCCTACGTGATTAGCTAAGATTACAACTGCTTTCCCCTAGAAACCAGCTAGACACAGAAATAAACATTGCCTGTTCACCTGAGACTTTCCCTGGTTGCAATATCCCAAGTGTAAATCCCCCCACCTGTAACTTGTCTACTCCTTCCTACAAAAGACTAAGGCAAAAACCTCTCTGTAGAGACACACTCTTGTCTTCGGATCTGGGGTGCTCTCCTCATTGCAACAGCCCGAAGAAAATCAATTTCCTTACTTTTCTGGTTTTTGTTTCTGACAATATCACATACATAAAAGTGTCTGACACATAATTGGTCCTCAGTAACTGGAAGCTTTTATTAAGAACCTTCTAGGGCCAGCCCTGGTGGCCTGGTGGTTAAGTTAGGAGTGTTCTGCTTTGGCCACCTGGGTTTGGTTCCCAGGCAGGGACCTACACCACTCATCTGTCAGTGGCCATGCTGTGACCGTGGCTCACACACAAAAAGAGCAAAAAACAGGAAGATTGGCAGCAGATGTTAGCTCAGAGCCAATCTTCCTCAGCAAAAAAACAAAACAAAACAAAAAAAAGGAACCTTTTATAAATAGTGCTCTGAGTATAACCTATGGAGGACACAAAGATGAACAGAATACATCTTTTGCATTGGCATCTGCTAAATCTAGTAACAATTCCATATATTTATGATGCTAAAAATCTGACTTTTGTTAAGTTTTCCTGACTCCCATGATGATAAGCTAATTATGGCAAATCAGTAAACAGTATGAATTAACTCACAAACTATTTTAACGTGAACTTTATAGTCACCTATTCATAAAACTATAAATAGAGTTGAGCTTAATATGCGCACCAATTCTTTAAGACCTAGTTGAGAAGGCTCTGTCTCCATGAAACCTTCTCTAATTTCTGCAGTCAGAAATAATCTCTAGTCTCTATGACCCAGCTTGCGTTTTTATTTTTTTCTAATACCATCTCTCGCATTATGCTCTACATTAGTCTTAGTTGTGTATACGACTGATTTTATCTCTAGATTTTACGTTAGTTGAGACTAGGTTCTGTGCCTTATTTTCTCTGGTATGATGTCTTAGGCAAAGGAGATATTCAATTAGCATTGACTGAATTGAGTTGATACTCTTTGATGCCTTCGATCATATTAACCAGGCAGTGTGCATATGAATACTCCATTAAATGTCAAAGTTTACACTGAGAAGACTAAGTCATCAAGACAGGATAACAGAGAATGGGGTAAAAATAGGGGAGGGGGGTGAAAAGATAACTAACAATGCACTGAGACATCTAACAATGCAAAATTACACAGGAAACAGCATCGTGAATAACTTTTAAATAGAGAACATATTATTTCAACTGTACATATCTTTAGTACACAAAGGTTTAGATAAGGCAGACTATAGTCGAGGTCATTAGAAATTTTACCTACATGGACAAGTCAGAATCAGGAAGTGATAATAATGGTAAGGTGATCCACTATGTTCCTTTCAACAGCAGGTCACCAGTGGAATGCTAGTGAATGTTATCAACCTCCTCTCGGGGGAGAGGGAGCCCTGGTTTGTAGCACTGCCAATTTCTCTGGTGTAAATATTCCCACCATGGCTGATTTTAAGCTGTCAACATGACACATAAGGTAAGTTTGGGAAGAGATGCACACAACTGGCTCTTTCAAGCCAGTGAGAGCTGGTTCCATCACATTACTGTCAGTTCCCTCTCTTGTCACCTTCTTTCCAAAGAAGAGGAGCGAAGCTGTAGCCTCTCTAGGGGAAAGGACAGCCAAGGACTAGGGCTCCATGGGGAGTTTTGCTCCTCAGTTTCCCCTTTGGGATTGTGTTTTGGAGACAACGGATCCCTTCCAGGTCATACCCTCCATCTCACTTTTCACTGCAACCTGAAAATCCAAGAATCACTTTGGAAATAAAATGAAAACCTACCATCTTCTTTTAAGCCACTGAGGAAAATGTTAGGAAGATTTGCTTCATGATAAATGTTACTCTCAATTTGAGAAAACGATGTGAGTGTAGCTTCTCTGAATCTTACAGAAACTATAAAATTATACATGAGAAAGACTGAAGCCTCTGAATTGTCAGGAATTTTAGCTTCTCCACTGTTATACTAAGCTGTAACTTTCTAGCTACAAGTTACAGCTCATCAGTTGAGCCAACATTTGCTTATAAAAAACTATGTGCTTGTTTTCTCTTAACACAAAATATGCTGAAATAAAATGAAAAAATTAGCATGGTTCTGAGCACTTATGCAAATTAGCAAGGGCTCAAAGACCCATGCCTGGGAATGAATCAGATCTCAAGACGTGCAACTATTAATAAAAATGTAATATAGCAGCCCATCCCCGGAACTTGTTCAGGGTTATCACCGTCAGATGCATCATGACCCTGACATCTTCAGCCTAGCTTGGGCTGGTACAAACAATAAGCCTGTGGAGTTTCCTGGATTTATCTTCAAGGATATGCAGATGAAATCCAGCTTTTCGCAGTACACACTCTGCCTGTGGCATTTAATGACGCTGAAAAATCCCTAAGAAAACCTTCCTGGAATAACTCAGAGAGGTACTAAAGTTAAAAATAAACCTTATTTTCTAAGTTTAGCTAGAATGGCTTGGGAGGGCACCCTCCCAGGAAGGGTTATAGGAGTTATTTTGGTTCCAACTCTATATTTTAGAACCTTACAGGAGTTATGTTCCTATTCTGCATTTTCAGAAACTTATACCATTTTAAGCTACAAATATATATAAGAATAAGAATTTTTAATCACAACCAGTTGGATAATCTTTCCATGTCCCCACTTGTATAACTGCCCCACCGAGTGCGGTCTGGCATGATTCTCTGTAACTGGCATCATCAACTAACAAGAGACAGAAAGAAGACCAGCCTGGGCTCTGGAAGAGCAGAGCTGTAGAAAGGACTGAGCAGAGCACCTGGTGAAGAGAGGGACATGTCTACAGAGCTGGCGCCTGCAGGGGCCAGTCTGTGCACTACCATCATTATCAAGCTTTCCCGGGAGCCCTCAGAGAGCATACACATGGTAAAATCCCAAACATTCAGATTTATTTTCAATTATTCCGTTTAAAACATAAGCACCAACAACAGAATGAATTTGATGTCAAAACGAAGTTGTGATGCACGAGGCTTAACTAGATCTTCAGACTGGCAGTGGCTCTGGACGGATTTGAATTTCATCATTTAAACTGGACCAGAAAATTAAGACTCATCGGATTGCCTTTGCTAGGGTGCACTGAGAATTTAGCTTGAAAAACCATCCAAGAATTCAAGAATATTTAAAAGTTTGAAAGGAAAGTTTAGTGGACAGTTGTCTTTTAAGGGGGGCAAGGGGTGCCCAGAATCTAAACCTTATGTCTCTCTGAGAAATTCGCACCTTACTAGTCTTGGTGGAAGGCAATGTCCACTCCTTACTACAAAAGTCCATTATGGACTGAATGTTTATGTCCCTCCAAAATTCGTATGTTAAAACACTATTCCCCAGTGTGACGTTATTAGTAGGTGAGGCCTTGAGGAAGTAATTAGGATTAGATGAGATCATGAGAGTAGAGTCCTCATGAATGGGATAGGAGCTCTTAAAAAGGTCACAGGAGAGCTTGCTTCCTCTCTCCCCTCTCTACCATGTAAGGATACAAGGAGAAGTGGGCAGTCTGCCACCCAGAGGGCTCTTGCCAGAACCCTACTAATGTCTGCACCTTGATCTCAGACTTCCAGACTCCAGAACCTTAAGAAAGAAATTACTGTTGTTTATAAGCTACCCAGTCTACAATATTTCTGTTTTAGCAGTCCAAACAGACTAAGGCAGAGCCTAAATTGCCAGATTCTCATTTTCGTAGCCTTCCTTGAGGCTAAGACATGAGCACACGACAGCCTCAGCCGATCAGACATATCTCAGCTCCCCACCCTGCTCCCCACCTCCACATCCTGAACTAGTGATGTCAAGAGGCAGGAAGAGGGGAGAAGCCATTTTGGAGACAGCAGCAGGAGCAGCAGTTACACCCAATCTCCCGGAGCAGGTGGGGCCAGCAGGGTATTCAGTGGTGGGATACAGCTCTGGTGCCCAGTGCTTGCCAGCTCTGCTCTTACCAGATGGATTCCATGGCATGAATCTAGACTTTGTTTCTAGATTCTTCCAATGTCCTGAACCTGGTTCTGCAGGCTTCCTGGTGATTCTGTGATCTCTCCATGCCTTTACAACAAATTCTTTTCTGCTGTTATCAGCCAGTCAGTTTTGTGGCTAGCAACTAACCCCCCTGATTACTGTAAAATAAATTATAGTAAAAAATTTATTTCTCAAAACTGTTTGATAGATTCCGCACCCCTCCAAATCAGACAACTTCTGTTTCCTCCTAAACGGGCTTTCATATGCAACCATATTTTAAAAATAAAGCAGCCTGGTTGTTGTTTCTATGCTTTCCTGAAGATGACCTCTCCTTAGGTTCACTAGAGTCTCAAGGATCTTCTATTTAATCATCTCTTCCTGATTGTCCCCATCTCTCATTTTTGTGTCTACTTTCCCTCCAAGTAAATTAAGAGTAAAATTTAACTGATTTACTTCCTGTACACCTTCCTTTATTCCTCTTTTCTAGGTATTTGCCATTTTTCTGCTGCCCCAACCTAATCTGAGGCCCCAGTCCAACATCCTCTATCCCACCACCTGTGTTTAATTGCAGGCTTCTTACAGTGATTGCTCCAAGAGGAGTCTGGATCCTTCCTTGTTACCCTCATTTTTGTGGCCCATCTCTATTTGGGATACTGTTTACTGTGAACTTTCAAGTTGTAGAAGTGATTCTTCCACCACTGCATGAAGAGGATGATTCATAAATATCTGAACTTTCTAATGGTTCTGTTTGGTGCCCCCAAACGCTAGGTCCTCTGTCTTTCCAGTTCACTCCCAAATCATTTGTTGATTTTTGTATGAAAACTAATAGGACTCCCTGACATACATGAAGCCTAACAAAACAAGACTAGTACTACTGGACTGAACAAAAGCTGGTGATTGATTAGCAGTGATATAGAAAAAAAAAAAACAAACGAAGAAAAGTATAGGCAAAAATTATTCCCATATATTTGAAACTGCTCTGGAATGATACTGTGGATTCAAGGCTTCAAAACATTCATCACAGAATAGCCTATCTTTGTGTAGAGGTAGAATGGCTCACCAGATAGGAACGTTGGTAAAGTTGTCAATTTCCACCAAAGAATATTGACCTGATCTGCTATTTCTAAAGCAGATAGATTTGTTTCCAACCAACTTTCTTAAATGCCTATCACCTAGTCCCTTGCCAGGGAATGTAATTTTACATCCTCTACCATCCAGTTTAGTTAAAAATCTGGTTAAAATAAGTGATATTTGGGGAGGATTATTTAAACAATTTCTTGTAATATTCTAAATGATATCTTTAGAACAGGCAAGAGATTACCTTATTGGACCATAATTTCCTGTGGACCATAAAATCCTACAGATTTACTTTTACTGGGCTTTATCATAAAGCCTTCAGCCTTTATGGAGAACTGAAGTAACAGAAATAAAATCCATTACCACAGTTTCTTCAGGATTGGTGGTGTGGATATTTTCTAGTCCCGATACTCCATTGTCTCCTACATGAAACTTCATGTGAACTCAACAACAAAAAACAAACAACCCAATCAAAAAAATGGGCAAAAGATCTGAACAGACATTTTTCCAAAAGAGATATATAGATGGCCAACTGGCACATGAATGGATGTTCAACATCACTAATTATTAGAGAAATGCGAATCAAAACTACAATGTGGTATCACCTCACACCCATCAGAATGGCTATTATTAAAAAGACAAGAAATAACAAGTGTTGGAGAGGATGTGAAGAAAAGGGAACCCTCAGACACTGTTGGTGGGAATGTAAACTGGTGCAGCCACTATGGAAAACAGTCTGGAGATTCCTTAAAAAATTAAGAACAGAACTACCATATGATCCAGCTATTCCACTTCTGGGTATTTATCCAAAGAACACGTAAACACTAAAGAGAAAAGATATTTGCATCCCTATGTTCATTACTTACATAGCCAAAACTTGGAAACGACCTAAGTGCCCACCAATGGATGAATGGATAAAGACATGATTTATACACAATGGAATACTACTCAACCATAAAAAAGATGAAATCTTGCCATTTATGACAATGTGGATGGACCTTGAGGGCTGTAAGTTAAGCAAAATAAGTCAGAAAGAAAAAGTCAAATAGTGTATGATTTCACTCATAAGTGGAAGATAAAACAACAACAACAACAACAAACAAACACATAGATACAGAAAAGAGATTGGTGGCCACCAGAGGGGAAGGGGGCAGGGAAGAGGGTGAAAGGAATGAAAGGGCAAATGTGTATGGTGACAAATGGCAATTAGACTTTGGGTGGTGAACAAGATTTGGTCTACACAGAAATCAAAATATAATGATGTACACCTGAAATTTATACAGTGTTATAAACCAATGTTACCTCAATAAAAAAAAACTTCATGTGAGAAATGACTTTTAGTCATGTAGTCGTGTATACAAAGAATGCTTTGCTTTCCCAGAGAGTGTTTCTTTTTCTTTAATGATAAGAATTATGTAACTGACATATATTCCTTTTTACTTTGCCTACTGGGAAGTTCAGATGCAAGAATGAGTCTCAGAGAAAGAACTATGAAGGAAATTATTGCCTAATTATTTGTATTTTTTCCTCTGAACTTACTTAGCTTTATAATATACAAGCTATGTGATATTATGATGTGTGTGTATAAATATATATTTATAAATGTGTATATTTATACATATATTTGGTTCTTTATTTTTTATTTATAATTCAGCTATTATTTTCTTATTTATTCATGCCATAAGCTGCTGTAAACCCTTTGTGAAAGGTAGAATATGTTAATATATAAACATATGAAAAAATGTGGCCAAATAGTATGTTAGAGTGAACTTTAGCCATTATCAGAATTAACAGTAATTACTTAGTAAGCACATACTACTGTGTGTGCAATGTATGATAGGTAAGAAGATAAGAGAACGTAAGGTGAAGCCCCTGACCTCAAAAGTCTTGAAATCTAATTGAGATAATAGGGTGGCTACATAAGAATACAATATAATAAATATACGATACTATAATAAATTATATATGTACACACATACATACGTGTGTGTATGTGGACAGGCCAAGTAGTAGTATCCCTCCTGCTGATGAGAGGAAGAAATTAAAACAGACAGAAGGTCATCTCCACAACCACATCCTCCAAGAACGTAATTCCCCTCTCCTTACTGATCTCTGCTGTCCCCAGTGAGGTCTACACAGGCTCAAACCTCCTCCAACCCCCTCTAAATCCATGATGATTTTGTTTAAAACAACAACAGCATTTCAAGATTTGTTAATCTAGCTATCATTTTGATATGTGCCACAAAAGGGAGAGTTGTTATTTTACTTTCAGGGACTTTTTTATTATACATTTTAAATTTTTCATTTTTTTTAAAGTGACTCAGTGAGGAATAAATTTTACTTCACAACTTAGAACGTACACACACACACAGACACACGACTGAAACATAACTTCCACAAAACACTATCGATCTTTCCTATGTGTGACACACTCTATTTTCTACTCCATTTTGTTCCATTTTATTTATTAAAACATCCTTATTATGACCCATTAAATTAAATTTGGTATAAATAGCACTGTTTTAAAGAAGAAGGAAGTTCAGACTTCCTAGGGGCAAATGTTTTAATTTTCTGAAGGAAAACTATTCTTTTAAAGATCAAAGCAGATTGGGTCAACTTCAGTTGGATGATACGACATACTGCTTCTTATCTCATAAGTATTTGCTCAGAAATCCAAAGTATGTAGAGTTATGATTCATGCAACTCTCCCTCAGAGGTGAAAACATATCCCCAAGTTGTATTCCCAGTAGGAACACATCAACCCACACACGTAAATCAAATTTCAAATGCCTTTAGTATCAGTGTCTCCAGATTCTAAATACGGACTTGACTTATAATTCAGCTTCTCTCTAGCCTTGGTTATAATGAACTTAAAAAAGATTTTTATATGTGCACATAATTCAGTAATTCTGAAAACTGTACCCTTACTGACTAATCAGTGATGACCTTAATCTTAAATTTCTACACAGAAAAAATAAATTGTTCAGGATACAAAGGAAAAAACTCTCTCTCATTAACTCATACCATGGTTAATCACCCAACTTAAATAAAGAATTTGGAAAGCAAGATGGTACTATTATTAACAACTCTGCTCAAACAATAATCAAACTTGTGAATGGAAACATTTCCAATTTGCCAACATAATCCTTAGGCTTATTCATGCTAGAAACATCTCAGCCGGGTCTTAATATTCCCTAGGAGAAGATTAAGTTGGAGGATTTTTACCACGTCAACTCTAGGATAACACTTAATTCTTACTGTATTTTTGCAGTGTCAGATCACATTGGACAGAAACCCCTACCTTTAACAGATACTTCTGTTCTAGCCACAATCAGATCACATTAACTTCCCAGCCTACCTATTAACATCCGACCAAATTAGAGCTTGGTGAGCTTCTGGCAGGTTTGTTACACTGTGCCTGAAACCTGCAATTTTAACTAATTATAGAAATTCTGGGCAGGAAGCCGTCCAAAAAGATGATCAGCTTCATTCCTTTCTTTTGAAACTTTGAAATCATCCCAAACCAAGAGTCTCTCGCCTGTTTTAACCTGAAGAGAAGAAAGGATATTAGCATGAAGGATCACTCACTGTGTAACTGGCACCGTACTGGGTCCATTGTATGTGTGATCTCATTTAATCCTCACAAATTAATGTAGTAGGCATTATCATCTCCGTTCTACAGAGGGGAAACTAAGGCTCAGAAAAACTTAGTAGGTTGATCAAGGACAGAGAGTGCATGTTAGAACTGGCACCTGACTGAGAGTCTGACTCCAGAAACTAATGCTTCTCTGCTTCCTCTGCCAGTAGTGGGCTGCAGCTGGCAGAATGGGCTTGCAAAAGCTGACGGTCCACATCTTTTCCCAACTCCACATTCAGTGAGGTCACATCAACAGCCTGAAATCAGCCATGCTGGGAGTATTTACAAAGTGGAAACTGGCGAACACTACAAACGAGGGCTTTCTTCTTCAGAGAGTCATTGACCAGCACACCACTACCTATCACATTTGTATTTAATATTTCACGAATGTCACGATTGGCTGTTTCTATTGGTAATTTTTTTTTTCATTTTCAAAAACAAATAATAATAAGAGTACAGGTATAGTATCTTTCAGTATGCTTCCCACATTTACTTCCTATGTACCTCTGCTTACCATTAAGAAACACTTCAGAGTTATCTAAAAGTAGTTACAATAAGATAATAAATCCCCAGGTATCCATTATCCAGATTAAATAATTATCGACATAGCCCAACCTTATTTCATTTCTACTTCCCAAACACTTTTTTCTCCCCAACTAGATTATTTTTAAACAAATCTCAGATGTTATATCATTTTATTTGTAAACACCTCAGTTTGTATCTCTAAGAGATAAGCTCATTTTAAAACATTATAATACCACGATCACACTTTAAAATTAGTAATTCCTTAATATCATCTAATATTCTGTCCATATTCAACTTTCCTGGATTGCCTCAAAGCTGTCTTTTACAAAGTTCTTTTGTTCAAATCAAGAACCAAAGTCCACATATTACATTTGGATGAAATGTCTCTCAAATTTTAATTTATCTTAATATGGTAATTAATTAAATTTTTTATAGTCTTACCCCTTCCCCTTTTTTTTCTTGCCACTCATTTGTAGAAGAAACTGAGTCATTTGTCCTGTAGAATGTCTTATATTTTGGACTTTGCAGACTGGATTCCATGGTATCATACAACACGTTCCTCTTTCTTCTGTATTTCTTGAAAATTGATAGTTGGACCTAGAGGTCTGGACAGATTTAAACTCTACTTTTTGGCAAGTATATTTCGTGGGTGGGATTGTGTACCTGCTACTGCATCATATTAAAAGATACATAACATCTGCTGTCTCTATTTTTGTAATTAGTGGGTTTTAGTGTTCCCGGCCTAATCCATCTCTTATCAAGGTACTCCATCGACCTTTCACGAAATGGTTTGGGCAGCGTTGATGATCATTTGCTAGATTTATTATTTCAATAGAGGTTGCAAAATAGTGATGGCTTCTTTCATTCTTTCTGCATGTATTGGCTGGAATTCTTTCAAAAAGCAGACAGATCTTATCAACTATTTGGTTAACCTGAAATCCAGTTTGTCAGGAAAGGCAGGATAAATATCTATTTCTTTTTTGAGGAAGATTGGCCCTAAGCTAACATCTATTGCCAATCTTCCTCTATGTTGTATGTGGGATGCCACCACAGCATGGCTTGATGAGCAGTGTGTAGGTCCGTGCCTGGGATCTGAACCCACAATTCCCAGCCACTGAAGTGGAGCAGGCAAACTTAACCACTATCCCACCAGGCTGGCCCTGATCAATGTCTATTTCTTTCCCTTTATCAACCAAGTTTTTGAATGAGTTATGCCCTCATAGCCTTCAAAAGTGATCAAGGAGGATTTTGGGTAATACTTTTTCCTATCATTATGCACTCATGGATTTTAATATATTTGCTGTTTCAATAAATTTCAGTCATTATTTTTTTTTTGATTCTTTCAAATTGTTTTTTGTATCTTTTTGACATGACCTCTGTAGTTTTTGATTGCTTCCTTGCTTTCTGGTATATTCCAGGCTCGTGTACATTTCCTGACCCAGTCCTAGAAACAGATATTTTTCTGAGGAGCCTGATTTCTTGTGGGAGGTGGTTCTGCCCACCATGTAAACTGATTGTTTCACTCAGGAGAGATTCTCTACCAGAATACCCTGAGCACTCAGAGGATACAGATGAGATGTGAAGAACTGGCAGCTAGCATCTGAAATTTTACTTCTTAGAGCAAAATTTGCCATCTTATAACAGGATCCATCAGGTTAAATGTATACAATATAATCTTGACCAAAACCTAACTCATTATTGATTGCCTTAAGCATATAAATGAATGACTATCTACAAGACTACACTCTACGTACACTTTACGTATTAGTAGAGAATTAAGCAGATCCAGATTTTGTGGGATCTGAAGTATAAACAATTGGGAGGGGGCTCTCTTTTAGAAAATGAATATGAAATTACAAATACAAAATTAGACAAGAAAGTGAATATTTAGGTTAAGAAAAAAATCGTTGCAAATTACAAATGTAAAAAAGCTTTAAAAAGCATGTAAATCACAAAATATGAAAAATAACGTATTTTTATTTATTTACTCCTACTTTTGTTTTTGGTGAGGAAGAATATCCTTGAGCTAACATCTATTGCGAATCCTCCTCTTTTTGCTGAGGAAAATGGGCACTGAGCTAACATCTGTGCCCATCTTTCTCTATTTTATGTGGGACGCCTGCCACAGCATGGTTTGATAATCGGTGGGTAGGTCCACGCCCAGGATCCGAACCTGCGAACCCTGGGTCGCTGAAGCGGAGCGTGCAAACTTAACCACTGCACCACCAGGCCGGCCCCTACTCCTACATTTTTTGGTTGCCTACTCTTTGATCACATTTCCTGATGATAATGAGTTTGTGATATCATTCTACAGAGAAATCAGAAAGATAATTCAGTCTTTCCTCTAGTATGGCTGACCAGACTTTCTTTTAATTTTCAATAGATGGAGTATTTAAAAACTTATGACAACACACAAACATACTCGTATCTGTAGGACTACTATGGTTTGTGCCTTACTCAGGAATTTTGATAAATTCTATTTCAAGCAACTCCTATCAAAAAAAGGGAAAAATGTATGATACATTTATAATTCTACACACCAGTATATGATCTAGTATATTTTTGATAGGAGAGAAGTTGTGTTTTGACTGGGGATCAATTAGAACTAAATCATCCAGCTACAAGTTTACCTGTCTGGTGCCTGAAAGAAATTTTACACAGATTAGCTTCTAGTTCTGTATATTTCAATCATTATTTCTCTTCTCCTGCCTATATACTTCCAGGGCTGGGTACCGTAGGACACATCAATAACACAACATAGCCTCTGGCCGTGCTGGGTGAATCAGTTGAGTATGTGGTAGGACCCAGAAGCCATTCCTTCCCCGGGATAGCTGGCAATAACTTAATTATACACAGAAGCAACTGCAGACCCCATATAGAGCCCACTAAACTCTGAGTAAATATAGCTCCAACTCTGTCCTCTATGCCCAAAGCTATCTCCAATTCCACTCAACATGAGGAAAAGTGAGATGGAGGAGAAGTTGGAATGGAAGGAAACAGTGGTCTTAACCAATTGTGGTTAAAATACCTTATTTTAGCAAATATTACAGAAACATATGACCATCTGAACACACTGCTCAGACCCCTCCAGGACCTTGAAAGGGCCCATACAGGTGAGGGGCCCCGAAGTTTAAGCTTCATTGGCTTCACAGTAATTTTCTGTCTCCAGAAAATCATCACCTCCCTGCTCAGTCTTTTCTTTCCCAACTGTCAATCAAAACATTTTAACCTTTCTGTCTGGAACCTCTTCCTAGTTCCTTGAACGTCTATGGAGCTATCCTTTGACTCTCTGGCCCCATCCTCAGGTGACCCCAGTGCACATAAAAGTCAGTGCTTTCCATGCTCATCATTGTTCTCCATCAAACTCTCCACGTGAACGCAACAACATCATAATTTTGCACTGTCTTGACAGCAATTCCTATGTGTAATGAAAGAGTAATAGTGTCAGATATAATTTTTCTCTTATCCAAAACCTTCAGTGGTAGAATCAATATGAATCTATAGTTTATAAGAAGCTGTCTGTGGAATAAAAACACAGGACATCTTTATAAATATATGTGGCCACTCTTGGCAGTAACCCAAGAATAGTGCAAGTCAAAACATAAAGAAGCTGTGGCAAATGATTTCTAGCTATGATGTTGGTTAGTACTATAGCATACTCGCCAACAAGAGTGAGAAGAACGTACTTGCCTTAGTTACAGTATGCTGTGCCTGTCAAGCCTGGGAGTTGCCGGCAAGAATTTCAGGAAAATTTCCAGAGCTATTATTAGATATAATACAGACTTTCCTACCTAGTTTTCAGCTCTGAGATCTCTGGCAGATGCCTCGGTGATTACAGCGGCAGTAATGTTCGGCATGCTGACAGCCAGCCTGCCCCGGGACCAGCAGCAGCAACTGACTGGGGTTGTGCAGGAGGAATTTTTATTTTTATTTGTCAGATACTTGAAAACAAGGACAAGGTCATTCCCAATGCCAGAACTTCTAGCTAAGCCATAACTTTTCCTTGTGTATCAAAAGTACTGAGAGAAAAAAAAAATCAAATACAAAGACCAAAACAACAAAACCTGCAAAAAAGCCAGTTACCAAGAAAGTAAGTCTTTAAATTTAGTATTAGGAACTCTGGATATCCCGAAGACACCGTTTCCAATTTAACACCCGCACCATCACCAGCACCACTAAAAATCACAGGTAATGTCTATTTTGCACTTACTATTCATCAGGCACTGAGCTAAGTGTCTTATATTAAACTGTGCAGAATCCCGATTTTACCCACGAGGAGGACAAGAGAGTGAAAGGATGATAAACTCCACCTCGTTGTAACCAGGAAGCGCAGGGTTGCGGGGAAGGCTAGGGTTTGCCCTCAGGCACTCTAATTCCAGAGACAACTTGCTAACTCTGCTCTATACTGCCTGGCAGTATTAGTACGCTCGAAAAAACTTCTCTTGATCCCGAACTTGGAGTAGCAATACAAATTTAAAATTTATTACAAATTTATTTACAAATTTACAAATTCATTAGTACAAAAAAAAAAAAAACTTTATGCTTTCCCCCTCTTACTCTCTCAACAAATCTTGCATATGATGATGACACTGGATTTAACATATAGGTTTCTTAGCGTTTAAAAACAGCAGTTTTTGCACATTCAAAATAGATTAAATTAACAACATTGGGAAATAAATTTTTAATTCCATTATATTAAAAAAACAAGTAAACCTAAACCTAATCAAGCTGATTAGAGTAGGAAAAAAGAATTAATCTACATATAAGCTGTTTCCAAAAAATATTCTGACTATATATACCGAGACATATATTCTAAGGAAAAAGACATGTAGGGAACCTTGAACCTGACACAGTAAGTTTGTTGTTGGTAGTGGTATTGGTGCAGCAGATCTGAAACTATCTTGTGTGCACTGTAGGACTGAGGAAATAAGTAAATATATTGGTATTGTGGGGTACGAGCATTATCATTAGGGTGAAGAGAAATACAAATATGGAATGGGGGAAGGAGAGGAAGGACCCTATGATGCTGGAAGGAAACTGATGGTAGCAGCATAGCAGTACTATACTATACAGCTATAATAGTACTATATACGTATAGGTATATGTATGTGTACGTGTGTGTGTGTGTGTGTGTGTGTGTGTGTGTGTGTGTGTATTCTAGTAGCCACTGAAAGGGCCTAGAAGCAATGACACTCCAGTAGCAATGAGCAAACCCAGTGTCTGGATCTGGGCTTTAGAACTAGGCAGGAACTGGGACAGAAACGTACAAGTTAGCCTGAAGTATCTGGATGTGCCATAAAGAATGTGCTCAAACTGATGAGGACACATCAAAAAGAAGAAGCCAAGTCTGAAGGGCTCTCGCTGGTCAAGTCTGGTACAATTTGAGCATCAAATGGGTAATGAGAAGAATAGGTTATAATAATATTGAATTGAAAAAGTGTATTCATAAGTACATAGTGATACTAAAAAAAAAAAATTTTAAGGGAGAGGGAGGAGAAGGAAAAGCAAAGCAAATCCACTAATAAACGTAAAAGTAAAGATAGAAATAGAAAGCCAGAATTTTGCAACCACATAGTAACAACCAATTCAGGTAACAATCATCAAAGGATGCTAAAACCACCAGTAAAAAAAGAAGGAAACAGGATATTCACACTGTCTCAAAGTATCACTGTGCAAATTATATTTGAATTAAAGAGGAAAAAAGTTGCTTTACAATGGAAAAATCACACAGACACTACCTTTACCTTAACATCACCAGTAATGGAACATATCTTACGTCTCCTGAGCAGTACACTGGGAAGGACAGAGTATTACCTGTGTAGATACCCTTCCCAAAATGCCGAATCTGAATCTAATCAATGAGGAAACAAACAAACAAATCCAATATGAAGGACATTCTGCAAAACAACTAGACTGGACTCTTCAAAAATATCAACATTATGTAGAACAGCAACACTACCAGAAAGAGCTGGAGACCTGTTTAGCTTGAAGGAGACTAAAGAGAGACGACAACTAATGCAATATATAATCCTGGACTGGATCCCAGATAGAAAAAGGAAGAAAACGATTGTAAATGATATTATTGGGACAACTGGGGAAATATGAGTAGACTGTGTTAAATAATAGTACTCTATCAATAGTACTGCTTTATCAGTACTCCCAGGTATTTTTCAGAGAATGTTCTGGTTCTTAGAATATCCATGCTGACGCATGTAGGGGTGAAGTGTCTTGATGTCTATAATAACTCTCAAATGGTTCAGCATGAGTATATATACATATATATGCATATTAATGATATATAAATGTATGAACATAAATATGTGAAACATAAATAAATATTCTATATACTTTAGAGAGTAAGAGAGCTAATGAAAGTGTGGAAATGTTAATATTTAGTAACGTTAGGTGAGGGGGTATATAGGTGTTCCTTGTGCTGTTTTTGGAGTTTGATATGGTTTGAAACTGATCAGAATAAAAAGTTGGGGGAAAGAACAGTGGGAGATAGTTAGGTTCAATTTGAAAAGAATGATGAGCAAATTACTAAGTTGGGAGAATATATTGCTAGGGAGATGATGGAAGTGTAGACAAGCACCTCTCTGAACCAGCT
This sequence comes from Tapirus indicus, assembly GCA_031878705.1. Taxonomy (NCBI): domain Eukaryota; kingdom Metazoa; phylum Chordata; class Mammalia; order Perissodactyla; family Tapiridae; genus Tapirus; species Tapirus indicus. Next base: position 90,386,789 of record CM062926.1, read on the forward strand.
TAGGGTGAGCAGTGAAATGGACCAAGTGAACTCAGGGGGTCCTATTTGGTATTATAATTGGTAAACTGAGAAAAAACTGAAACTAGGAAAAAAAATTTAAATAATATTTTAATGTCAGCTTGAATTCGAATTCAAATTTTCAGTTTTTCCTTTGTGAACACAATGGTGTGATAGTCATCACCTTAGTTCAAAAATCATGGATTATTTGGTCCAAACTTCCCTTCTCTAATTTGTAGTTCAAAAGTTATGAAAGCATTTTATCCCTCAAAAGATATATTTTCCCTTAACTTTCACTATTAAACATTTAGCTCTATTAAACATGAATTTTCCTAAATCCTCTTTGAATCTCTCCTTTTTTTTTTAGAGGTCGGTACCACCTACCTTGGCAATGATTTCCATAACATGACTAGTGCATGAAAAAGTGATTCTTTTTATTATATTTTTTTTGCCTCTTTGGAACTCCAAAGGTTTCCCTTTGTGGTGCTTTTCAGGGATTTGATAAACAAGTGTTTTCAGTACTAACCATATGCAACAAAATTTTATAGTCTGCAATCATATTCCTTTGCTTTTCTAGCCTGAAGAAATGACATCCTAATCTTTTAAATCAGTCTAGCTATTGCCACTTTGATGTCACCTCACTCACTTTTAATTGCTCTTCTTCCATCTTCCCCATGCAGTTAGCTACATTTTTCTAGAAGCAAAACAGCTGGAAGAGAACATACATCTCTAAGCCTCTTTATACAGACTAAGGTACATTTACAGTTTCATTTCTGAGACGTTGATGATGTCCAGCAGTTATTTTCTTTTAATGAATGATAACTTTGTTTGCAACTGTACTTTGGCTTATAACTTCAAGGGACAGTGTGTAGGGCTTTTCTTGAAGTAGAAATGGACTCTTGGAAATTACCATTTTATAAATATAAAATACAATTTAGATTTTCTCCCCTGAAAGCACTATGTTACACATGCACACAGCAAAATTGAACTTCTGTGGTCTCTAAACATTCAGAATCTATTTTTGATACTTTTAATTCTGTCATATAATCCCCAGATTCAAAGGGAGAGAGGGGGTCAAGAACATCAATTTACAGCCCACTTGTCTCTGTAAAGAAATCTTGCCAACCAGAGCAAAGCTTGTCCAACCTTGCAGTTGGTGAGCCAAAGGAAGGCCAAGCTCTTTCATCCCAGGAGCCACAGTGTAGAATGGACAGTGATCAGAGGCTCTCGTGGCCTGAGACGCCTTCAGTGTGGATGGGAAGAAGGCATAACTGTCAATGATTATCTGCCCCCCTTCATCCTTGGCATCTGTGTAAGCAACATGTGGCTCCCGTAGCAGCACTGACAGTCTCAAAGAATTTGATTCAATTCTAACCTGCAGTTTATTAAGAACAGCATCTTGCAAGGGGCTCTAAGAAACCATATAAAACTGAAGACTGATTTAGAAAGAAATTGAGTTTTCAGAGATATTGAAAACTTTAGTCTGAAGAAAATGTTTGAAACAAAGACAACTATAGTTAGAGACATTATAAGCCACACATCCTTTGGGACCACAAAATCAAAATATTAGAACTTGGGGAATATCAAGAAATCATTTGATCTTGGTTTCTACCTTCAGACATTTGAAACAGTAAATGTTTTAAGAGAGTAAATAGGATTCTGTTTTGACGATCTCTAGGGTATAAGACACATCATCCTAGCCTCTAATGGTCAGTAATGTTCTTCCCCTTCACTCACGTCTTCTCATACCTAAACAACCCCATTCCTTTTTTTTTGCCTGTGTATTCCAGGCAAAAATGGATGTGTATTCCATAATGATCTTAGTTATTCTTCTTTGAACCAATATGAAGCACGATCTAACTAGCAATTTTTCAAGTGTTGTCTGTAGACCCCTAAGGGTCTTGAGATAGCTTGAGCGGGTCTGTGAGGTCAAAACTATTTTCATAATAACACTAAGATTTTTTTTTCCTTTTTCACTTTGTTGACATTTGCCTTGACGGTACAAAAGCAATAGTGTATAAATTTGCTGGTGCCTTAGATGAGTAAAGGCTGTGGCACCAACTACAGTAGTAGTCCTTGACTCCACCGCTCACGGTTAAAAAAAAAAAAGAAACTTCTCTTAAGAATGTCCTTGATAAAGCAGTAAAAAAGATTAATTTCATTAAGTAAACCCTTCAGTAAACATCTTTTGAATATTCTGTGTAACAAAATAGGAAATATGCATAAAACACATCTGTTACATATTGAAATATCGTGGTTGTCTTGACAAAAAGCCTCTGAGTAATTGAACTGTGAGTTGAACTAGCCACTTTTCTTAATGGAACACCACTTTCACTTGAAAGAGTGACTGGCAGACAAACTACGGTTATTCAGAGTTGGCAATGTGGAAGACATTTTCTTAAAAACAAATGAAGTGAATCTATCACTTCAAGGGGAATTGACAGTATTTTTTTGGTCAATAATAAAATTCAAGATTTCAAGTAAAAACTAAGATTTTGTAAAACTAGTATTCACCACCATGAGCTTGACAGCTTCCCTATACTTAGAGACTGATAATTATATTAATAAATGTGAATTTTTTGATATATAAGCAAATGTATCAATATTTGGAAGATCTGCTTATCTCAGGAAACCAATATTTTTCAAAGACTAATGCAACATGTTACAGAGTCATGCATAGTGATAAGATCCATTCAAAGTACAGAGAAATCAATGCATTTCTTATAACACAGTATGAAAAGTTCACTGATATGGTTTCAGACTCCATGTTGCTACTAATGTTTAAAAAACTACCACTTGTCAAATCCTGGTGTGCTATCTAATGGAATGGAATGCTACTCAGCAATAAAAAGGAATGAAGTTTTGATGCATGCAGCAAGAAGGATGAATCTCAAAGACTTTATGCTGAGTGAAAGAGGCCAGTTTCAAAAGGCTACACAGTGTATGATTCCACTTATATAGCATTCTGGAAAAGGCAAAACTACAGTGATGGAGAACAGCTCACTGGTTGTCAAGGGTTAGGGATAGAGGGTGTGACTACAAGGGCATAGCACAAAAGACATTTTTAGGGTTATGGAACATTTGAATCATGATTGCAGTGGTAGTTACATGAATCTATATATGTATTAAAACGTCTAAAACAAAAAAAAGTCCATTTAATTCTATGTTAATTAAAAATAAAATTAAGTGGGGCTGGCCAGGTGGCATAGTGGTTAAGTTGGTGTTCTCCGCTTCGCTGGCCTGGGGTTCGCAGATTTGGATCCTGGGCATGGACCTATGCACCATTCATCAAGCCATGCTGTGGCGGCATCCCACATATCAAATGGAGGAAGATTGGCACAGATGTTAGCTCAGGGCCAATCTTCCTCACTAAAAACATATAAGTAAATAAAAATAAAATTAAGCAAAAGAAAAATCTTATAGTACAATGTTAGCTCACAGAAGATACTCAATAAATGTTAGCTTTATATACATATATGAGATTCAAAATCCTGAGCATCATTCTTAACCCATTTACTTAATTTGATTCTTTGAGAAGATGCTACACTTTTAAATAAAACAAACCCCAAACTATAGGAGAGCAGATATAATCCATTCTATTATCACTGTCCTAGATATTGTAAAGCTCTATTTGTTAGTTCTGCCAGCATTTGATGAAGGTAATGATAGTTAACTTGTATTGAGTGATTACTATCTCCAGGCCTTGTGACAAGACTTACACCCAGTTCCCTCATTTAAACCTCATGTTGGGTCATATCATTTCAAGATCACAGAGCTCACAGACCACAAAAATGCATGCACACAGCCACTGTGTGAAGCAAGCTTTGCATCTAAGTTATCAAGGCCCAATATTTACTAAAATTAGATGTAACAGGAAAGCTGCCATTTACCCTATATCCCATAAGTCACAAATCTTTTTAAACTTACTTTAAGAAAGGTTTCTATTCCAAACAATTTCTGGTGAAAGATTTACTTTCATTATGAAATTTCAAATCAGGATGCTAAATTATCCAAAGATAATTTTGGCAACTTTGTACTCCTATCATTTCCTGGATTATGGGTAATAGGCTTGGAACATTAGCCAGAATAAAACATGAAGAAAGTCTAAGCCTGTCATATGATCAAACAAATCTGCTCATTACTCATGGACTCCATCATACTCTACATCTCCTATGTCTTATTTTCCTGAAAGTCATTCCTTTTGGCATCTTTCCTACCACAGTGTGTTTGAAATGGTAATTTAAGATCTCACTATCTAAACTTCCTGACTTAAAGTCCCATTTTTGTATACTCTGTTATAACTTATATAGACCACATAATTTTTAAAAGTTTGTTATAAATTTGTAAAAAAAAATGTACTATAATTTCCCACTACTATTTATTGGCAAGAGGATGGTTTCATATGAGGCAGTGTCATCCCTCTGTAAAATTCATGTCAGAGAATGAGACGTCAGAATTTTAACGGCAGAGAAATTTGTGATAAACATTAAAATACCATGGTTGCAGCCCACATTACCATTTTATTAGATTTACACAGCAAATGGGAAAATGGCCTGACTTCAGTGTGGTTCAGCATGGCAGCTGGAACAACTTCCTCCACATGTATTGTGACACCCAATCTTATGAAGGAGAAATTCTGACAGCGTGGTCGAGAAATGTTGAACTTTTCAGGACTGGCTCTGATCCAGGTTTCATTGCCAATTCTTGGACTGCTTATACAAGTAAGCCATCATGATCAAATAACCCTCTAGTGATCTGGAGAAATATTAACATATCTTACTATCTTTTGTGCATTTTAATACACTTAATAATAAGAAGAACTGATATTGACTGAAGTCTATGTATCAGGTAATATGCTAGGGGTTTCATGCGTACTATCACATAAGATAAGAGGAAGAGTTTTAAGATGGCCCCTGAGTAGCAGTTACTCTTGAGACTCAATCAAGCCTTATGGTTCCCCAAACACAGTTCATGAAAACTGTTAAAATGCCAAAAGCCTGGAAACTGCTTATGCCATCTGAAATGGCTTCCCCACCCTGACCTGTTGAAACCTCCTCTTCCTTTAAGTCCCAATCATGTACCACTTCCTCCGTGGAGCCTTCTCTCATCAGCCCAGCCTGACATGTGTTCTTTCTTCTTGAAGTCCTATAGAGCAGGGTTCATGGACAGGTGTCCCTTGAGACCTCTAGGGCCCCAGGCCTGTCCCCACCTTCTTGAAGGGGACCATGAAGGGTGGGCTTGTGAAGGTATACTTGAATACATGCCCATGTGTATTTTTCTTTCGGTGGAGAATATCAAAGATTTTCATTTGATTATTAAAGGGGATTCTAACCCTTGGAAGTTCAAAAACCACATTGGGTCTAGTCTGTTCCCTCCTTTCCATCCCTCCGTCTTTGCCTCATGTCAGCATCTTCCCCCTGAATACTGCAATGTTTTCTGGTCTGCTTTCCTGCCTTTCTCTCCCTCTCCTGCATTCCGTTCCCCACAACACTGCCAGAGTGATCTTTTGAAAACATAAACCTGACGTCATATTCAACTCCGCATCCTGTTACATACTTAACAGTAGGTTGAGCACAAGAGTTGGTCAATAAATATCCACTGAATGAATGAATGGATAAATGAACTCCTGCTGACAGTCTATGAGTCCTCAGCAGGACCCAAAAAGAAACCTTGACTTGTTCCCTGCAGCACCCTAAGACCTTTGAGCCTATGGGCTCGGCACTATATTAGGTGTAATGAAATATACTCTAATGTGCCAAATTAAAATCACAATCTTCAATTTGTGAAATGAATACATTACAAAAATATGCTCCTGGTTTAAATGTCACAGATAGACAGATTACAATCAGGTCAGGAGGGATGCGGTATTGAATTTGTTTAGAATGGCCAGGAATATCTTCCTTTGGGGAGAAGATTTCAAAGAGCTATTACACAGATGAATATACCATTTAACATACTATTTTAACATGCAATCATAGATATAAGCAAAGCTATAATCTAGGAGCAGAAAACTTTTAAAGATTAAAATTTCATATAAACATTTTTTTCAGTTATCAGTGTCAGATGTCACAGCTCTGACTTTTAGCCAAAAACAGACTTCCTGCCCTCCAGGTCAGGCTGACACAAACTCATGTTAGAGTCCAGAAATACAAACCTCCCATATTATGTTTTATCTACGTGTGAATAGAATACTAAACAGCTGTTTACTTCTACTACGCTACACTATACAAACTTCTACTATAGTCTGGAACATTCCCCAGAGGAAATTGACCAGGCTCCCTAGACAGCACAAAAAAGCCTAAGAAACCCTAAGGTGGCTGAAATTGTCCCTATAGTAGCCAAGAACCCTCAAGTTCCCTGAGCCCTAATGATCCTTTAATCTTGAAGCCAAGCCAAGCCATGTCCAACCTGAAGTTCCCAGCCTGGAGCTGCTCAGAGCTGTCTAGAGCCTTCCCTGGCCCCAGGCCTGCATACCTTGTTGCTAAATCTCAAGTCTGGCCCAGAAACTTACAGAGCTCTAAATCAGCAAGAAGTGATCAAAGAGGATCGTGATCTCTTGCTGTAGTGGCTGTGGTATTGAAGTGAGGTTTCCTTCAATAGCAGCTATTCCGGAGACAAGAAAGAGCAGGTGTGTGGTTGAGGAGATCCCAGGGATGGAGGGAACCAGAAGAGGATGTTCAGGTATACAGAGTGTTCATAGAAGCCTCATAAATTAAGGAATACCCCCATTAACAAGCCAAAACAAATGCTAACACCATCAGTAATCACAGGTTGGGGGGGGGGGGAAGGGAGAGATTCAGAAAAGACAGATGAGGTGGTCTAAGCTATGATATTAATTAAAACATTTAGTGATTATATTTTTATTCCTTCTCTATAGTTATTCAAGTTAAAATACTGGCAGATAATTAAAAAAAAATTCACCCTAAACTTTCTTCAATAATTTTTTCCTAAAGTTATTAGGTGGAGCAGAGAAAGAAATAGTCTGCATCAGAGTGGGTGTGAGGGAGGCTTGGCGACTCAGAACGGGGTATCAGAACAGAGCAGGGGAGAGAGGTGCCTGTGGCAGAGGATGGTCCAGTGTGGGGAGTCAGAGCCCCAGGAGAGTAATGAAGGTGTCCCCACCTGTAAGTAGCCCAGCACCAATTGTTGCAGCCTGAGGGTGGTGGGGAGGTGACTACACTGGGACATGGGGCTCAGCCTGCAACGGGATCTTGGGGAATGGATGGGGTGAGGAGGACTTCCACATAGGGAGGCAAAGTGGGGGTCAGGGAGCTGGCAGCCCCTTGTGGTGGGTCAGAGCCCAGGTGGGTGAGGAAGACATCTGCATGGGGGAAAGGTGGTAGCGGCCATGGGAGATTGGTTACACACGGAGGAACTGATCAAGTGTATAAATATATTAAGGATAATGAGAGCCAGTTGCTCACTGTTGGAGAAGTGAGTTACAAGAAGGGAAAGGGAGATATAGAAATAAATGTAGACATACATGTGTCTATGTTTGTGTGTTTGTGTGTGCACATGTACATCCACGTATATGCTCCCTAGCACTGTCCACTGAGAGGGCTTGAGAGAAGCAACATCACCAAAGGTAAGGAGCACAGCTAGTACCCAGAAATACCATTCTCCACTAAAAAGAACCAGGACTCCTTGAAGAAAAGGCTGAAATCAGGGCTGGGGTAAGGAAAGTACAAGACAAGCCTGAAATACTCACTGTGCCAGACAGCAAGGAGGTGTTCAAAAAATGACAAATCTCCTGAGTCAAAAGGATATAGGACTCAGCTTGAAAGAACGCCTCTGGTCTAATCTGGGAAAATTTGTACATCAAAGCAAACGATGATTATAAGGGATTATAACTCATTAATTAAAATAGGAAACCATGATCCATATGGATGGAAATAAATAAATGGAGAGTCTGATGAGGAATGGGATATTTTTATGGCTTCAAAGTACCTTCCTACAAAATGATTATTATTTGTAAAGGGGAAAGAAAAGAGTAACTCTATGTAGAAGTGCCTGGCAAACACCAACTTTATCAAGAGATCAAACGGAATATCATCTCTAATGAGAGAAATTAAAATCACCCGAGACATGATAGGACCCAATGAGAGGAACACAGCATTTATTCCATGATATTCCTGCCCAAGATCCGTAACCTGAAGTTAATCAAGAGGAAACATCAGAATATCCAAATTGGCCTGTGATCTTCAAAAGAGTCCAAATCATGAAAACTGAAAAATCAAAAAACACTGAGGAACTATTCCAGACTATAGGAGACTGAATATACATGACAACTGAATGAAATGAGTGATTTTGAAATAGATCCCTTAACTAGAAAGCACATTATTAGGACAATGGCTAAAACCTGAATGGTGTCTGAGGAGGAGATGAAGGAATGAAAAATTTCCTAATTCTGATGATCGTATGAGAGTTTGTAGGAGATTGATTTGCTTATAGAAAACAAATACTAAGATATTCCAGGGAAATAGGGTAACTCACTCAGAAAAAAAATCTTCTTTGTACTATATTGCAAATTTAGTACAAATTTTCTGTAAGTTTGATTTTGTTTAAAAATGTCTTCAAAAAGAGAATGAGGTAAACATACAAGTCTTCCTATGGCAAAACTACAAGAAACACCCGATATAGTACTGAGTAAAAATATTAAGACATAGAACATATCATATGATACTATTTGTGTGCATGAAAACAAATATATGTATGTATGTTTGTTTTAGTTTTTTTGTTTTGTTTTACTCCGAAACAAAGCAAAAAATTCATTAGCAAAGTTTGTTTGGAGAAATGACGATTAGGGGTTTAGGGGAGAGGAAAAAACCTTTTACTTTTCATTATATACCTTTCTATACTATTAAGTTTACCATGTTATGTTTTACTTTAATCTGAAAACTTAAAATATTCAGCTTAATAAAATAAAATTTTAAAATGTGATTCTAATTATATCTATTTGCATTTCTCAACACTAGGATCTTTCCTATCCACTTTGCTAGGCTAAGAGAAAAGAAATATTACCACTGGAGACTCAGTGCTTAGCACAGGGCCTGGGACATAGTAAGTGATAATTACGTATTGCTCCATAAATGCATGAGCCAGTAACTCACACACATAGCCATTTCACAAATATATGATTTCATCAAGGTTTTTTTTCTTGAGGTGTAGAAGACCTATGTTTATTGTCATGTCTGTAATAGTGTAGACTACACTCAAAGTAACAAAGTTCCTCTTGATGAAGACTCTAGAAGACTAAAGAAGTGAGCGAGAGATTTCACTTGGAAAGATTGTGTGTCTGTAATATGTTTTGAAAGAAGGGAGCGTGTTTGAAGTACGAGAAAAGGAAATAAATTCTGATTCACATTTAGCTCCATTACACCAAAGCCCCGTGTTTAGGACACTGGTCTATGGAGAATTTTGCTTGATAAATAGCATTGATATAATCAGGGGCAATCACAAACAATAGGCATAAATGAGAGATGGCGACATACATTATTCAAGATAAGGGATGTTTGAAGACAAATGAAAGCCCAAGTAATAGATATTTCTAAATGCTGAAATATGATATCCTTCATGCTTGAACTTGGTGCACAGGCTGTGGTTTTATTGTTGAAAGAGAATCCTGTAACAAGCTGTCATTTTGAGAGTGGCACTGTGCCTTCTTCAGTCATTTGGCTATATCAGTAATTCACATTTATTCCACACATAGTGGATATTTCATTGCTTTTATCAGAAGTAGAAGAAAAGCAAATCAATAAGGTAGGAATGTGAGAAACGAAGACACAAAGTATTTTGTGGTTATCTACATAACGTTATGAATTTTCTTTGAATCGATGTGTCACAGCACAAGACTTGGTTGACTGATAGCCAAACCATTCCCTGTCTTACTAGATAACTAAGAGGCATTAAATCCACTAGAAAATTGGTATATTCATACCCTGACACAAGGTAAGAAGTGATTAAGGCAAAATAGCAGCATGATAGTTATCTTCAGCATCAAAATGGTAAACATTTGGAAAAAATGCATATTGTTTCCCCTTTGTCATTGGCAATATGCAAATGAAAAAACAAAGACATACATTAATTTAAGTGCATAATGTAGAAGAAAGATATAGACTCATTTAAATAATTCTGAGTTTAGTATCTCAGAGTGCATGTTTTCTCCCAAATTTTTTACCGTTTGAGAAAAATCTGGCAAAAAGTTCAAATTATACAAGTTGTCTATAAAGTTAGGTAACTAACATGGGATAAACTTATTTATTTATGTTTTATTGATATATAATTGACATATAACATATTAATTTCAGGTGTACAACATGAGTCAATATTTGTAGGGACAAACATTTTTAAACAGTGTGTAAATTACATTTTGAAGCAGTATGTTCAATAATGTGTTTTCAGGTGAAGGACCTCTAGATATAAAGCAATGCATTTAATGGTTAATCTGAAAAAGAAAAGTTACTCAACAAATATACTAATAGTGTCCAAAAAGTCTAGAAACACAGGGAAAATCAGATTTTTGTTGTGTTGTTTAGATTAATAATTGGACATATTGCTCTACATTTAGAGGTGCTTCACCTAAAAATGTGTCTGGAGGCTGAAGAAAAGTACACTGAACATAATATTTTAAAATATAACTAGCATGCAGTATAAAAATAAGTTTATACTTTTTCCCAGTCTCATGAACACACTATATTATACAGTACACAAACTGCTCACCCTCTTTCACCACAAATAAATAAATGGATGAATGAATAAATAAATACAAAAATAAAAGTCCAATAAGACAGTCCTTGAGACTAAGTTTTTTATGAGAATCCAAATATGATCTATAAGTTGATAAAGGAGGATGTGACTATTGCTCTGTAAAGTACCCTAGGTCTTTGGGTGCTAAACCATCAGCATGGCACCACGTATATTGGTTGGTGGGAAAGTAAGAGCTGAGGTGTGGACCTCGTCACTGTGAACATTGTGGTGCACCCAAAGAAGACTGTCCTCCTCATGGAAAGTGGCTAATATTTGTCTTCCTTTTCTTTATCAAGAACACCTCTTCTCAAAAAAATCAGGGAAAAGAGAGTCAGGAAGAAATGAAAAGTACATATCACAGGAGTGTTTCTTTCTATTGTTTTAGAAAAATGGAAAGAGCCTTATTGGGCATGCCAAAATTGTATTGCCAGAGAAAAGACAGTCTTAGATTGAAAATAGGATTTCTGAGCTTCCTGTTCAACATGTCAGAGAATCAGCTGACTCTAGACAAAGCATTTTAAGGTGTAGATTAGGAAACATGACAAGGGCTATGACCTCCTAAGTAGTTCTAGAGCCCATAGTGACAACTGTTAAGATGTATAAATAATGTCAACTACTCTTAGGACAACTTTTTCATGATCATGTGGTTTCACTTTTCACAGTTTCAATGAGTATTTTTCCAGAGTACAGGTCTACACTACTAGTATAAAGTATATGTTAAATGATCTCTAAAACTATAGTTTCCTACTGAGTCCCTTAATTCAGAGTCATGTGGTTTATCCCCAAACAGTGTTAACACTGTGCTTGGAACTGTTTCATGTGTGTTTCAAAGAGTTGAACAGTTTGTGCCAATGGATTCTGGGAAACACTGCTTTTACAAGTGAGTACTTATGGATTCCTATTAAATAAAGGCATGCATTACTAACAGTGAGGCTTTAAACTGCTTGCCTGAGCAGCCAGGAAATTGAGCATTATGGTTATTAACTCAAGTCTCACAGTCACCCTCATCCAAAACAATGGAATCATTTGCTATTCCCATAGCCCTTGACATCCTGCCCTTGTAGTCATTTGCATATCTGATTCCCAACTAGATGAGCAGTACCTTGAACACTAAGATATTTTATTAATTTCTTAATGACTACATATACGAGCATATAGTAGATGCTCAGAAATTATTTTTTGAATAAATGAACAATGATATTGAATAGAGTACCATAAATATCTCACCTATTTATGTGGTAACCTCAACAGTTCAGAATTCAGCAAAACACCAGAAAACGTGCCTCTTCTCCCTCACGCCCCAAAAAGCATCAGAAGATTAAAGACACTTAAGAGAGTTCCTGAGGTCTCAAAGACTTAGTTTAGAAAAAAAAAATTGAGAGCCAGCCCTGATAGCCTAGTGGTTAAAGTTCGGTGCTGTCATGGCTTCAGTGGCCCGGCTCATTTCCCTGTCACAGAACCACACCACCTGTCTGTCAGTTGCCATGCTGTAGTGGCAGCTCACACAGAAGAACTAGAAGGACTCACAACTAGAATATACAACCATGTACTGGGGCTTTGGGGAAAGGGAAAAAAGAGCTAGTGCTGAGAAAATAGTGCACATCCTTTGGATACAGAATATCTATTTAAAAAAAATTGAGACATAAACTCCTTAAGGAGAGGAGCCTTTTCTGCTTTGCTCATCTTGATATCTTCAGGGCCTTTAATGAGCATAAGAGATGCTCAATAGAAATGTGTTGGGCGAATGACTACGATAATGGTTTTCTCTTTTCTAAATACACAGAGGAATGAAGATAGTTGAATTCAGAACTAGGAGCTAGAGCTGCTATAGACATGCACAGCTGTGACACATGCCAGCTGACATCATAGAACACCAGTAGACCATAAAAAGGATGGTCAAAAATGCAAAAGCATGACAAGTTGGGAGCATTTCTTTTAGGAACAGACAGATCTCAATCCCTCACTAGACCCTGTGCACTACCACTGCACAGCACAACAGTTAACATTTACATTAAGGATCTCGAGTTAAAATAAAAATTATAAAAGCCAATCAATGTCTAGAACATTAAAGAATGTCCAGAGGAATATGATGCACTAAAGGAATGCTTCCATCAATTATTGTTCAAATTAAATATTGGGTGGGGAAGATGTTTTGAAATGAGTTCAGAAGACCATGTGTGTCGGTTGTTTTCTGTTTGCTCCCAGATCCTTTCGCTACTCTTTGCCCATTCTGTGTGGGAAGAAGAAAGAAGCTGGAGTATTTCTTTCAGTCTCCCTCCTTGCCTGCATTCTGGCAGTGGCATCTTTCTATGATAACAGCACCTGTTGAGTAGTTTCCCTTTCAGCCTCCAATTTCAGCTTTCACCAAACTTAGATACCTACATTACCTCCCCTTCTCCTTCAGGAATAGAGAAGCTTATGGTTGGTCAGTAGGAACCTCGACATCTATTGTTGACTCCCCTAAACCTTACCACACCTCTGCAAATAGTTCCTCATTAAATTATCTTTGAAAATTCCAGCTGATTATGCTTTCTGTGTTCAATCAGCCCTCTTTGACTGATACACCACAGAATACAGTCAAGTCCTTCTCACTTTGTATAAGACTTAGAACCAATACATCAGGCACAAGTCAATTATCAAACCAAACCATCTCTATTTCCTCCTACCACATGAAAGTACCTAAAAGGCTCAAGAGACTGGAAAGAAGGAAAAGACAAAGATAATATGTGACCAGCAGTGGCAAGGGTTCTCTTGTTTCTACAAATACCCCAAATAGTGAACAAGTCTAGATTGGCCAGTCTAGACTGGCCAGTGACTTGCCCACATCAGCCAAGGCCACTTTAATCTTTCTAAAGGGATGAAAAATAATTAGTGATGCTTCTCCAAATTATTTTGAAATATTTCTGTAGAAATAAACAGAGAAATGCACATGAGGAGAGGAGGTAAAAACAATTTTAACAGAGAAAGGTCATGGGTCTGACTCCACTAGCTTTCGACTACAGGGGAAGACCTTGTATTTGGTGACCTAGAGATGCAATAGAATTAAGGGACGGAGGAGGGCGCTATATATATATATATATATATATATATATATATATAGCTATATATATCTAAATATCTATGACCTTCCAGCCTTCGAGCACAGATGGATAGAAGCCTGTCATCTGGATCAGGACTCTTGCCCACCCTACCCGGAACAGAGGGAAGCATAGTGAATAAATAGAAAGAAATACTGGATTAGGTTCTAATTCCATCTTTTCTAGATGAGACATGTTGGTAAAGTCACTTTGGCTGTCTTAACTGAAATAAACAGGGATGATGAAAAATACCATGTCAATTCTTCACGAAGCTGTGGTTCCAAGCATGGGAAGATTATTCTAACCTCTTGTGGATGACACTTCTAGATTTCCAGGTTTGGGGAAATTATTTCACTGGTCAGTACTTGAAGGGTCTATTTTACAAATCTCACTATTTGTGCTGAAACATTTGCCTCCTACTATCTTGAAAACCCCCACATTCTTCCACTGGGATGGCAGTAAGTGGACTTCAGACAATTCTATACGGATTAGAGAATACCAATTGTGCACCAGAACTTCCAGGGTGTCATCTGGTATATACGTATTCTTAATCCAACTTTGCAGTCTAATGACTTTTTTTTTTTTTTTGTGAGGAAGACCAGCCCTGAGCTAACATCCATTGCTAATGTTCCTCTTTGCTGAGGAAGACTGGCCCTGGGCTAACATCTGTGCCCATCTTCCTCCACTTTTTTTTATATGGGACGCCGCCACGGCATGGCTGACACGCAGTGCGTCCGCGGGTGCATGGCTGACACGCAGTGCGTCCGCGGGTGCCCGGGATCCGAACTCGCGAACCTCGGGTTGCCAAGCGCGGACTAAACCGCTGCGCCACCGGGCGGCCCCGCAGTCTGATGACTTTTGAAAGTCAAAACTTCTTCCAACATCCTCTGAGAGGATGATTTTTAAAGCATATGGAGACAGAATCTGAGCCAATATATTTTATTCCAAATGAGGCTCTTTGATTTCTCATAAGCTTTTGAAATGTGATGTTTGTCTACTCTGTGAAATTCTGTTCTCTCAGCTCCCTGGAAAGCTAGGAAGAGTCTTGATTACTGTATCATTGATGCTTTCTGAATTCCACTACTTGTGGACTATTTCTGCTGGATAAACGTGTTGCCCACCTATAGAGGAATGACACCTATAGCATTCTTTTAACTCTGCTCCTCAAACTCCTTTTTCTGCTGTTAAAGCCAAAAATTACAAAGCCAGACTCTGGAATGGAGAACACTTCTCCATGGTTATTTGTTAAAGGACTTCTATCACAGAAAAATTGGAAACATTGCTGACAAGACAAATTACCTAAAAAGAAGATAAGCTGAAAAGGCAAGGAGGGATATATCATGTATTTCAGACTTGCTCATTTATTCTATTTTGCCATATCACAATTCTCACAATGAAAGCACTCCTCCTTCTCCATCGGATTTTCATCTGCAGAGGTGAGTATTAATCTTCCAAAGTAAAAGAAAGCAAAATAACCTGGGAACAGGATTGGCAGGTTAGAGTTTTAACAGTATATCACCAAAGCAGACCAATCATTCTGGAGAGAAAGAAGGAGAGAGAGAGAGAGAGAGAGAGAGAGTGAGAAAGAGGATGAATGAATTGTGGACACTCCTTTCAAGGAAACAAAATATTCCACAGAGTTGTATCAATAGTGAAATTCGCTCAACTCCACATAAATTCTTAAGTTTGAAATACTGGCTGACTCTCACTATTTCCTGTCAATCAACTTCTCTATCCTACAATTCCATGCATGTTGGTGAATATTTAAATGCAAATACCATCTATACAGAGACAGGGAATGATAAAATCCAAGCAAAAGTGATGTCACAGACATGAATTCCAAATGATACTGAGTTCTCACGGAACTAGGGAAAACAAAACGACGACTTTACAGCTGAGTAGGTCCAACGTAGTATTTAAAGAAAACATATTTCAATACAACTGCCAGAACAGTTAATCCTTTTACATTTAATAGACTACATTAGCATCTAGAGATGCTAAAAGTTTAATTTAGCAGAGGATTGCCTCTGAGCAAAAAAGAAAAATGTTTAATTCAGATTTTATTCTGTTTTGGACTTCTGTCAATAGGTGTAGTCACTGGTTTAAAGAAAAACTAGAAGTTTATCTTTCTTTTTATGGATAGTATTAATATTTGTCCTAGAGAGACTTCTGTATTTTATGGATAATAACACTTTTACCTCCCAAATTTAAATCTCTTTTTCTATAATAATTCTAAAAGACAGTAATTGACATAAAAAGGCACAACACATAAAATTATAGCTACTAGTTGGCATGCATTTATCATGTACTAGGCAATGCGCAGGAAGTTTTACGTACATTTTATTGATTAATCCTTATGATACTGGAGTTCCACAAGGTGGACATTAGGATCCCCAAGTAAACTAAAGATAAGGAAACTGAGGCTTAAAGAGGTAAGTGATTTGCCAAGGATCACAGAACAAAGAAGAGAGGGAGCTGGAATTCAAATCCAAGTACATCTTGTTCTCAAGCCTCCCCTCTTTATTTCCTCTTATAACTAAAAAGAGTGAAAGGTACAGCAAATGACCATAACTGACTTATTAGAACAGAAATACTGGTTTCAAATATAAGTACTAAGTCAGACGTAAGTTACTTCATACTAAAAACATTGAGATACAGTTCAGTCAAATTCGTACTCTATAGGCTTATAGAGTCCTTTGAAATCCTCATCTAGAGCCATGTTGCTCACCTTTTGCTTTTCCTTATTGCCTCCCTAAAGGGTCTTCTTGATGTCTTTTTCTTAATCGCCCCTCATAAAATTTTAATATCACAGATATACCATATGTCTGTTTATGTACAGTAAGTATATCTGTGCTTTATACATAAAAAGAGTTAAAATTTTTTTGCCTCCAGCATGAATTTTTGTCCCTTGGGGAGCAATGAGAATGTATAATTTAGAGGATGTACCTCTTTGTTTTTCTTTCTCACTCTAAAACCTCCCAATCCACTGGCTATTACCTAAAATTGCATGGGATTAGGGCTTTAGATTTTTAGTTTAAAGTTTTTCAGTGTGTTAAAATGCAAACAGATAGACAATATTGATGAACCACTAGAGGTCATTTATTTCTTAGTGTGATAGAAGATGGGAGAGCCAGTTAACAGGGGAAGGAAGGAGAATGGGAGGGCGCAGGGGGAGGGGAGAACAGAGAGCCTCTGGTGCCGAAGGCCTGTCAGTCTAGTCCTGTTGAACATGTTAACATGAAGCAAGTCCTTTAAGATGCTAGCTCCCGCTCACGATGAACAAGAAATCTTAGTCATAAGCCACATTAGTGACCATCACCCAATTGATTAGTGTGTAAATATTAGGTTTCCTGCCTGTGAAGAATTTTCTGTTTGGTTCCTTTCAGCCCTGTTTGCATATTCCCATCTGCTACGTGGCCAAGAACAAGTAAGTTTATGTAATGTTCCAAAGAAACTTCTTGACACCATGGCTCATTTTAACCCATGTATGAATAGAAGACAGAGATGAATTCACAAATACTTCTTTTACATGCACTGTAAAATATAACTTTTCGCTACCAGAGGCCAAAATGGTCTTAACCATTGAAGTAATTATAGCTCACAACTATAATTTAGAGTCAGCTCGGGTTGACTCTAAATTCACACAGGAAAATAATTCACTCATCTTATTGGAACACTGGAGTAAATAACTTCATGAAACTCACACAGTTTCAGCAATCCTAGAAAGTATGGTGAATCCAAATAGAAATCAACAGTTGATAATTTAATAAGACAACAATAATTGTCTACAGTTTATTGGTCACCAACTCAAAGGCTCAAGTACCACAGTTGACATTTATAAATATTACCTATTTAATCCTTACAGCAATCCTATGAGATAAATAGTTGTATCCTCATTTACAGAGAAAATGAGTTCAAAAAGGGCAGGTGTTTTTCCTGAAACTGCTCAGAAATGGAGGAAGAGAAATTCAAACTCATGTCATCCGAAGCTCATGCTTTGCCACTTCAGCCACAGTGAAATTATCGTAGTGAAATGATGGAAAGACTCAAGACTGAGAACTTTTCATTTCCAATCCAATCTTAAGCAAATGGAGGGGTAGTGTATATGGTGTGTAATGTACTTTGAGATTTTGCATGTAAGAAGCTACTGTGTAGATGATTTCAATTGAAGGATCACTTTTTTCATTATAAATGTCTTCGACATGGGTATTGGTCAGAATTTTCTGATTTTGAAGGTTGTGAAACATATGCATGTGTATTAGGATAAACAAAATGGTGGCTACTTCATACAAGAATAGGTGCACTTTCCAGAGGCTGGGACCACTGTCCTATATTGTCTACATCACTCATTCCCCCCCAATGGCACTGAACCCTGTGATCTGCAGGGATCTCTCATGTGAAAGGATGGCCCTTGTTCAAAATTTCCAGTGTATTTTATACATGTATATAGCATCTCCAACATGATAGGATAATGAAAATTAAGACAGCAGAAATGGTATATCAAAAATAAAGTAAAACTCTAAGAAGCCATTTGATAGAGGAGGTAACCCAACGGCTAGGAGCAGTATTGAGGAGCCAGGGCCCAAACTTGGGTTTCCTAATTCCTAGACCAGTATTTTCTTTATAACAGTACACTCTTACTGAGTAGAATAAATAGGTCTGAAACTACAGCAAAAATTGACCCCCAAAATACTTCATCAATAACAGATTTTTCTCTGTGCAGACTGATCTAATATTTAAACACACTGGAAACAAAGTAAAAATATAATTTATATTTTAAGCTACTAACATAGTTATGTTTACTATGTTCCAAATGGATTATCAAACATCCCTAAATAGTGACATTATAAATAACTCCAGAATAAAGGCTGAAATTGTTTTCACTTGTGAAGTAATGTGTACAACTGGTCAAAGTATAACCATTGCAATAAAAGATGTTTTCACTTAATTTCCTGGAGGTTTCAGATGTTTGTTTAGCCTTTATTAACTGGAAAATTCCTCAGCTCATCGTGTACTTACTGACATATTCTATTAGGACAATGTTGTTTTCCAAATAAACAATCCAAGGCATAAAATTCAGCCAGTGATTCACAATATTAACTTGACAATAAATGAAGCATTTTATCAATGAAGCATTTTTTAAATGTTTATGTAGCTTCCAATGAAACTCTTATTTAGTTATGCTCCTCTATAAAGTGAGACAGCTTCCTATATCAGATCTTCTTTGAAAGGTTTTGCCAGATTTCTATTAAGAGTAACACATGCAAACACTGTATTTAAAAATATCTTATATAAGATACAATTGTGAATATTACTAAAAATATGCAGCATACTAATACTTTATCTTTTCAATATTCTACTTGAAACTAATTTTAAAACTGATGACCCAGGCATTTCCATATATTTTAAATATTAATAGAATAATCATGTAAAACTGGCCCTTTTTAGAAGACTTTTTAACAACATATGGAAGTCCAACATATTTTTATACCAGAAGTCATGTTAACATTTAGATCTTGAAGACTCTGTTGTCTGTCTGTAACAACTACTGATTAAACCCCAAAATGTTACGCTCATCTCAATGGAGGGAAAAAAGTATGGTTATGCCAGTCACGACTGCCTTTTTAACTTACACGTCTCCAAGATCATTCTAAGTTGTCAAACCTCATCACCTAAAATCCTCGTAGGTCAAATAATACTAATCATGGCATTGCCCGGCACTGTACAAAATCTGTATAAATCCGGAAAACTACAGCCAAAGCCAAGTATACCTCTCTATATACAGTCCTATCACTTTAGAACAAATCTACCATTTGTTAAGTTATGTTACTTACCGAGAAGCATGTTTCTTAGTAATAGTCAATTCAGCCGGTCTGTAATTTCTGTATAACAAAGGTATCAAGAGCTGAGAAGTACGCTAACCTGCCACACGTTTTATCACAGATACAGTGTGAACCTTCACAAACTCTTCCTTGTACCTTAAGGCTGCTGGAGTGCTGGACTGACTCCACTTGCTCACTGTGTACCTTGTTGAAACCAACAAACAATACAGTGACTGTCAGTAGATGCTGCCTCCTCAGCCTACAGAGCCAAAAAAAATTATGGAAAAGTAGGTTACTTCACTGGAGTTGGAGACAAATTCTGAATTGATCGTCCTGTTTCTCTAAAATTCCAAGTAATATTTTCTATTAAATTCACAAAGAAACTTAAGCAGATAAGCTTATAAAATCATATTTAAAAAAATGTAACTGCCCTCTTTTCCCCCACTGGTTTATTTCCCTCTAAGAATTTAAAATCCATTTCAATATAAACTAAAAAGAAACTGTTACAAAATAAACCCTATATAACATGCAAGTTTTAAGGGAAGACTGAACATTCAAATTATATCACCCATCAAGGATCAGAGAATACAAATGTATTTATTATTTGGTGTTATGAGCTTGAGCCTCCAATGAGATTGCAGTTTCACAATGGATTGTTTGTTTGACTCCAAGACAAAGATAATTATTTCTGAAATAGGTTTCTCCTGAGAGAACAAACCTTACAGTTTTAAAGCAATGAGGATATTGCAGTGAACATTTAACAAAGGAACATCTCGTTTCTTTTAATTTTTCTGCTGGATGTTTATTAACAATTTAAAAAGAGAAAAACCTATCTGAGCCCAAAGGAAGAACACACAGCATGCCAGCCAGCACTCAAGCCAATAAATTGAATGTGATTTCTAAGACTGTGTTTTCCAACATAGGAAATAAGATGACATGTCCAAACGTTACATATTGTAGCAACTGTGTTTAAGTTGTCCTGCAATAGATATTACCTTTTACATATTATAATGACAGAGGGCAGCAGTTAAACTATACCTTCCTGGGGTCCAAATCCTTGAGCAGTTTTATAGGCATTGGTTCACGTTTCTGTGTTTCTCTATTCCTTAATTTGGGGATTCAACTTTTATATGACTTGCTACCCTCATTTTGGTTAAAGTAAGGTTGAAAAGTTAAAAATAGAGAAAGTGAGGGAGAGAGAGTCTGAGAAAACTGTAAAAGGGAAATGAATCTAGATGATAAAGAAAAAGTGGGGAGACACTATGAAGATAGGATAGTTTGGAGCAAAGAGAACAAAGGATGTTAATAGTAGAACAAACCAAGGTCTGTTTATTGTTGGCCATTATAAAATGTAGGTCTTTTATATAACAAATATATGTATTTGAATGTAGTGATCTGAAGGATGACACATACAAATTCTTACATTGGGTAAACCCAGTAGAAGTAGAGGTGTGTGTTCATATTAATAAACATTTCTCTATAAATGTGGAGGAAGGCCTCTTTCCCTGCCCTGGACTTTCCCTTCACTTTAACCTAGTGGTTCTCACATTTAAGTGTGCAACAGAATTCCCTGGAGGGCTTGTTAAAATAGACTGCTGGGCCCAATCCCAAGAGTTTCCAATTGAGTCCGTCCAGGGTGGGCCTGAGAATTTACATTTATAACAAATTCCCAGCTGATGCTGATGCTGCTTGTCCTGGGTCTACACTTTGAGAACCATTGTGCTAGCTCATTATGTTACTCTAGCACTCAGCACAAGGGCAGTCTCCATTGTAAATTGTCATATTACCATATAACGTAGATTCTAAGATCTTTTTCCCCCCAACATTTTCACAGCTCTGAATCAGGATGTGTCTATAATTAATCACACCTTATGATAATGACACACAAGGCAGTAGTCATGAGTGTGTGGTCAATGTCAGTGTGTGTGTGGACTTGGTCATAGCTGTTCATACTGTCTCTTCAGTTGAGTGACATTTTTGAGTGATACCATGTGTTGAGTTTAACTGCCATTTAAAAACATTTTTAAACCCACACTTTTTTTTAAAGCCACCCCATTATTTGGCTTTAAAAATAAAAAGTCATTGCATACAATGATGGCATATAAACAGGTGTGGGGTATATATTTGTTATTAGTGAAGCAGATGTTCATTGTTGGAGGAATGACAGCAATTTCAGATTTTCTCGGAAAGCAGCATTCTACTGTATTAGAGGATAGAAGAAAGGTAACCACAAGGGGAAGAAGCCGTGGAACTTGTGGTAAAAGTTTTACCTATCACAGGCCCAGTAACGCAACTGAAGGTAGATTAAATTCTGAATAGAATTTCAAAGTGATGAGTTGCTGGTGTGAATAATTCACAGGTCCAAAGGGACTCTCTTTAAGCCTCTGTGTCATAGTTTATTGGCAGTGCTTTTTACTTTGTGACACAAAAAGTAATGTGAGTTACTATAAAAAAACCATAGATTTGATAAAATATAACATTATTGGGAAATAAAACAATCATTCCCAGTAGCAGTTATTTAAAAATGGATGATCAACATGTTGATTTAAAGCAGGTTTTTTTTTTTGTTGTTGTTGTTGTTCAAAGCATGGTGTGAAAACTACCTAAAACATCACCAGGATGTCTGCTAAAAATGGAGACTTCTGGGACTACCAGAGATCTATGGAATCAGTAACTTTGGTTTGAGAATCATTGACTATTTCACCTTCAAGTAAACAGCAATTTAATGAGAATAGCACCACTGGAGGACATGTAAATGTTAGTGGTAATAATATATTTCTTAAAAAACTACTTTTGATTCAAAATCAATTGCAATAAACCTTTGTTATTGCTGAAATGATTAAAACTCTATAAGGACAAATCTGTCACAGTTTATCTCCATAAGAAGTTTTAAAAACCAAAACACCAAGCTGCATAACTATTCCAATGGAGCTCCGTGAAGGGGGAGGAAAAAAAGCCAGAGGCAATGATGGATGCTCATCTGACCAGGCCCAAAGCAAGTAGTGCTTGATAGGAAGGCGGGATACTGGGAAGAACAAGAACATAGGAGCACCACCTGTCCTAGTAGAGACTCCAACACAGGCCCAGTGCTGACTGGAGTCCCTGTGGAGCCCTCCAGTGGTGTGAAGAATTTGAAAGAGGTGATCCCAGAAAGCCAAGGTATAATTGACTGACTGGAAAGTTACCCAACATCGCTAAGCTTTTCTGAGTAATAGAATAAAGGTATTGTTAGAGTAGATTTCTGTGGTCCATTCCAGCTCTAAAATTATGTAATGTTTAAAAGCTTTCACAGAAGGGTGTGGCCTCTTTTAAAATGTTATTAGGAAAAACCTCATGAAAGAGAATACCTGATTTGTCAAAGAAAAAGGACATCTGTTATGGTTGTTATGGTTTGAATTGTGTCCCCCCCAAATTCATACGTTGAAGGATACTAACCCCTAGTATCTCAGAATATGACCTTATTTGGACTGGGTCTTTACAGAGGTAATCAAGTTAAAATGAGGTTATTAGGGTGGGCCCTAATCCGATATGACTGGAGTATTTATAATTAAGCAAGAAATTTGGATACAGATAGGTACTGAGGAAAGATGATATAAAGAGACATGGAGAAGATGGCTATCTACAACAAGGAGAGAGGCCTAGAACAGATAACTTAGAGTTCTCAGAAGGAACCAACCCTGCCAACACCTTGACTTCAGATATCTAGACTCCAGAACTATGAGCATAAATTTCCGGTAAGCTACCCAGTTTGTGGTACTTTGTTATGGCAACTCTAGCAAACTAATATAGCATCTTTACCAGGTAGTTGATATTAAGTATATGCTAACTTAATAAAAGGAATTAGAAAGATGATTACCACTCATTCTCTCTTTCTCTAAGAAGTTTGAATAGCAGTAGGAGTAGCTATTTTTGGAAACTTAGTTAAAACTCAGATGTTTTATGTTTGTACTTTAATTTTTCCTTAATCAAGTTGGTCTTGTGTTTGTCCATTTAGGTAGATTTCCCCCCAAAAAGAACTAGCTGTTGGTTTTTTTCATACTTGCTTTTTTGTGTGTGTTTTCTACTCCATTATTATTTTCTTTTATCTTTATTAATGTCTGCTTCCTAATTTATTCTGAGTTTTTTTCCTAGGTTTTTTTTGTGTGTGTGTGTGAGGAAGATTAGCCCCGAGCTGACATCTGTGCCCATCTTCCTCTATTTTGTATATGGGACGCTGCCACAGCATGGCTTGATAAGCAGTGCACAGGTCCGCACCTGGGATCTGAACCTGTGAACCCTGGGCCGCTGAAGTGGAGCACGCAAACTTAATCACGATGCCACTGGGCCAGCGCCTTCTAGTTTTTAAGATGCATACATGGCTTATTTATTTTCAATTTTTGGTTTTTTGTCTGTTTGTTTTTGAGGAAGATTGGCCCTGAGCTAACATCTGTTGCCAATCTTCCTCTTTTTCTTCCCCCAAACCCCAGTACCTAGTTGTATATCCTAGTTGTAGGTCCTTCTAGTTCTTCTATGTGGGACACCCCCTCAGCATGGTTTGATGAGTGGTGAGTAGGTCCACGCCCAGAATCCAAACCTATGAACCCCGGGCCCCCAAAGCAGAACACATGTGTGAACTTAACCACTATGCCACTGGGCTGGCTCCAATTTTTGTTTTTTAATGCTAAAAACCACTTGAGAGCACAGTTTTTGATAAGAAGGTTTCTCTTCCATTAACATTTAGATAATATATTATTTTAGTTTTGATTTTTCTCTTTTCCTCTTACTTGATGGTGAAAACTAACTGAGAGAAATAACAAGATATCTTTTATCCTGTTTTAGTATTAATTATTTAGTTTGGTCTCAGGCCAATCACTCACCTTCCAAGAGCTTCTGTGATATTGGTTTTGTGAGGATCAAACCAACTAAATATGACAGCATTTGAAACCATCAATTGCTATTCAAATTTAAGTCATTGTTTTAATTATTTTTGACCAATTAGTGATACATAAAGAAATTAGAGTACCCCTGGGGACATCAGAATTGCTTAACTTTGGAGTTTTAACTTCTCATTTCTGTTTGGTGTACTATTAATCATCTCTCAAATTGTCTATATTTTTCCAATTTTATGGCAAAATGGCAACCGTTCACCTACCAGCATAGTTGTAATTGATAAGTTTCATCAAAGGAGAGAAGTTATTTTAAAAAATCCATCTCTTGAAATAATCTGTCATTATCACGTAAAAGCAGGAGCAGAAGGAATTCACATTCCCCGAGAGGCAGTTCTGCACCTGCAGTGCTTTACATTCAATTCTCATAACAACCCTGTCCTGATGAAGACATCTACACTAAGAAGGAATAAGCAGATTGCCCAAGGTCACAAATCTTCCAATCCAGTGTTCCTTCCAAGATCCTTCCTTATAAAAACCAGTGAATTGAGACAGCAGCGTTGAACTAAAGTTTTTTTCTAATGATTTTCAGAGAATGTAAAATATTTAATATTTTTTTGGAATTGAAAATATAAATCATTTTTAAGTAAAAGGAAATTTGTTTCAAAAAAGCAAGTGGTTCTTTTGTTTCCCTTTGATTTTTTTTCCTTCAGGGGAGAATGGAAGTATCTGAGAGTAATCATTTTACTTTAAACTATATCATTATTTCAGATTTCTCTATCATGCTAAATACTAAGTTCTAGCACATCCTATGTATTAATTCAAGAGTCCTTATATTCAGCTTCTAAAGTATATGTAAAATTCTTTAGCAGCATTATTTTAACACTTAGTGCTTAGTTTTTACTTAAGACCATCTAAAGGCATTAACTACTATTATTTCTGGTGAGATTATGCTTAACTGAGGAAAAATTGTAGCCTAATCAGCTTTTCAATTTTCCACAAGTCCATCTCTCTGTAGACAAAGAAAATTACGATTAGCTAGGCTGCCACTTATTTGAATAGAGTGAACATTTAGGGAGTTATATGAGTTCTGAGTTTGAGAATCTAGAATGGACCCAGAAAAGAGAAATAAAGGATAAAAAGATTTAAAATGGTTGTATGAGTGAAGATGTTCATTATATTATGTATAATCACAAATATACAGAAATATCCTAAATGCTCAATAGCAGAGGAATGGGTATGTCAATATTATGAAATATTATAAAATATATTTAGTGATAAAGGAAAATGTTCATTGTATAACAAGTGGGGGAAACTATGTAGAAGTGGGTATAGAATAGAGGTCATATATGTAAAAAAGGATATTCTATGTCTATGAGAATGTTTGTGTATGTGCATATCTACAGAAACGTGTTTGGAAGAAAATACTCCAAAATACATCAACATTGCAGGTGCATGGGAAATTTTACTTAATTCTTTACTCTTTTCTGTATTGTTACATTTTTTTGTACTAAAAAACTCATCTTAAAAATAGTGCGGAATTTGTACTTAGAAATTTGTACTGAAAAAACTCATCTTAAAAACTGCAGTGGAAGGGATGTGGCATTTAAAAGAAAATTCATATAATTTATAAAACTCTGGAGGCAGAACTAGCTAATTTAGATACTCTCACTTAGAAATCTTATAGTAGGTAAATGTTGAGAATTTGTCTGGTTCTCAAGTTTCTTTTGCGCTCTAACAATCCTGATTCAACTGGAGTAAGGTTATAGACCTGGGCAAGCATGTGGACTAAACACCCACAGGAGGCTCGCATTGATCACTGTCACAGGGCAAATGTATAGTAAGTGATTTGAAATAAACAAGATAAAAGGGAATGAGGATAACGGTAACACAATATTTATAGTGAACTTCAGCCATCAATTCTCACAACTCCTCAGGGACTCAATCTCTTCACCTGTAGTATCTGCATCCATATAGATGAGCCTGGAGAGGCTGCAGAACAGTGATGGTGGGAGGGAATCCAGCCCCCAGATAGGCTTACAGGCATGATTTCTTTCAAGGCATTAAATCTTTTTAACTACTATGGTAGCATTGCCATTTCAACTCAAGTGTTTAACTTATATGAAGGGGATAATTTATATGCTGGAAGGATATGGCTCCCCAGAAACCTTTGATAATGTGGCCCCTCATTAAACTGTTTATTCTCTATCGATGTCATCAGAAGATTTCCATGACAACTTTGTGACATATAATTAACATGGCTCAGACACATCAGATCTCTTCACAATGGGACACCTCAAAAGACTTATTATGTCATCAATGATGCTACCAGACAGAGCACCTGCTCCCCTCCTACACTGGATAGCAGATGTTCAAATAATGCAATGTAGGTTTTCTTAAGAAAGATGCTCAGTTGTGTCAAGTTTTTCAACAGGGTTAAATTAGAAATGTTATCAATTTTTAAAAAAATCTCTACCTACCTAATAGGCACCCACCCTACCTTGCTTATTTTTATGCAAAGCCAGCTTGTCCTCTCAGGCAGAGTTTGCCTACAGCAGCAAAATGCTCTGCCAGTGTTTATCCCGTGTGAGTGATCATCACCTGGGAGGAATATGCTTTTTCTAGCTTGCCTACGGCATATATTTGGAGGGAGATGGACAAGACCAGAAAACCTTGGACAAGCTGAACAATTTTGATGCGAGATGATATTCTGCAAACAAAAGTGTTTAGGTGCATCTAACTCTGGGATATGAAACCAAATTGGGATTTTAAGGTTTGCTCTCCATTGACATAAAATCTAAAATAAATAAATAAATAAATAACCAACCAACCAACCAATGGGATTTGTTTTCTTTCAAGATCTGGTTACAGTAGGTGTTTGAAAACAAGTCTAGAAATCATTTAAAATATTCTGTAAAAGGCGAATTCACTGGAGTCAAAACTGCTGAAATATAACTTTAGAGGCATATGGGTACGGCTTCCCCGCATCTGATCTATATTGTTGAATTAGCTATAAAAATATTTTTATCAGTAATAAACTTTTCCAAGATAATTCACATATATAAACTCTAAATCATATTAATCAGGAAAAGATAAAGGATTTTGCTTTGTCCAGGGGATGAGTTTACTTGCTTTAAAATGCAGTTTTAAGGAAAGATTTAACAAGTAGATGTTTTGAAATTTTGAATACATATCATATAATCATAGAATCTCAATACTTAAAATGATTCCAAAACCATCTCATTTTATTAATGGAGAAACTGAGACCCACAGGGACAAATTACTTTGTTTATTGTCACCCAGCTGGTGAAGGGAAAAATCATAAGAATATTTATTCATTCTCCAAATCTTTATTGAGTCCCATTCTGCACCAGGCATCATTCTTAATGTTGAGGCTACAGGAGCCCCGATCTCATGGAACTTACATTAGACTAATGTTTCTTGATTCTGATCACAAAGCTTTTTTCATTTGCTCATATATTTCTCTCACCAAAAAGGCTAATCTACATAACTTATGAAGAGGCTTCAATGTCTGGTAAAAATGCCTTTTTTTGGTTTTCTGTTGTTGTTTCTTCACCTAGATTCATCTATTATGGTTGTTTTTTGAAGATGATCACATTTATCCATATTGAAAAGAAAACCCCCGAATCTTTATGTTATGTGTCTATCAATGAACAACTTACATAATAAGTTCTGTATTATGTTTTTTTATTGTATCAATTTACATATTTGGGGATATAATGGCATGATATAATTCTAAAGATTTCCGTTTTTTAATCTCTGTGCCCCCCAAAAAGGGAAAAATCCTGAGACTCAAAGATAATGATTTGCTATTTCTTTCCCAACTTAATATTAGGTACCTCCATTAACATTCAGCAGTCATCATATTATGATTCATGTGAATGATTTAGAGAAATATCTATATAATATCAAGTGAACTTTTAACAGTCTGCAACTGCAGCAGTAGATCAGGAAGACTTCTAACTTGTGGTTTTATTCACTAATATTCTGCAGAAATTATGTACTGCATATGTACTGCAACTTTTAGCAGGAAAAGCCTTAGACAACCCCATTTTGTAATTAAGGCAGAATACAAAGCATGTTTCTAAGGCTTGCCAGCTCCCAGCCTCTTCTGCCTGCTATAACCCCTCTTTGTACTACATGACTCTATCCCATTCCAGCCATGGCTGACTGGACCAGAACCAGGTTTAGATGACCAATTTAGGGGCAGTGAATCATCAGAGACACATGATTGGTGGTCCGGTTCCAAACAATGTGCCAATCAACCCTTTAGGAATTGGGAAGATGAGAAACCAGTGACGTAAGCTCTGGAGACTGCTGAACTCTGACAAGGATCAGTGGGGGTCATGTTCAAGCCAAAGTTTATGGGGAAGAAGGACAGGTCACTAGAGAGAGAAGAACAGAGCATAAAGTGCTGAAAAGGCAAGAGGCTATGAGAGGCAGAGATTGCCTCTGAGAGAAAAGCCAGTTCCCCCTGATTTTCCAGGTCACTGACACCAGTTTTCACAAGGCCCAGCCTGCTGAAATTATTGGCCTTGGGTTTCCTGATTCACTGTTATATCCTCACAACAAACCTCCTCCTTCCTAAGTTAGCCTGAGTCTATTGCTGCAAGCAAACAAATCCTGGCCAAAAGAAATTGTCTTTCAAGCAAATATACTTAGTTTTTACCACAACAAGAGCAAAAGTCAATCACAAGTGATGGTACTCAACTGCTCTTTAATGTCTGAACAATCACCCTATCTCCATAAGTCAATTTTGGGCACTGGTTACTATGTCATTAATATTTAATGACATGGTGATATTTAATAAGTTAATTTCTATAACCTTCTAAATATAAAATCATCTGAGGATTATGGAAAACCACAGTACTGAATTAATCTTTTCCAAATTCCAACTTCAAAATAGTTTTTAATGATACGCATAATTCTACTTCCCTCACCTCTTTCCTTTCCTCTGTCAAAGGCACTGGAAAACAGGCACCCAAGGAAACCATAGTAAGTAATAGTCTTTTGGTTTGCCAGTGTTTTGAATTCTCCTTTATCAAAGTGCTTTCTGGCTATTTTTCCCAACGAATTTTGCTTCTAAAGTAGCATATTCATGAGGATCTTCTCCTTTGTTCTCCATCTAATTAGTCATTGATCCCCCTCAAACTGGATGGATAAGAAAACATTTTCTCCTTTGTTTTGCTTCTAAAGATTTGATCAAAGTATTTTGTTCTACTTGTTCATCTTTATCACACAGTTCCCATAGCAAACATGGATTTTTTTTCTTCTGTATTTGTTTTGCTTTTGTCAGGGACAGGGTCTATAAAAATTATTTTTGCTAACTCATACACCAGAAAAAAAAAGTTTTATTCTTTATAATGTAAAGAAAACATCACTTTCAGTCTATGAAAATGCTTTAATTCAAAAGGTTTATTAAAATGATACAGCAGATATTGTTCAGCTATGGCTTTGAGCCATCTGAAGCACTTTACCTTGTCTGGAGTTTTCCAACTTAAGGGGAAATGAAAAATTTTAGACAGTTAAAAGAGGAAATATTGATCTGATTATAGGCTAGAAAACAATAGGAAAGACAAAAAGTATAGTAAAAAGAACATCAAGATGCAGCCTTCAAGTAGGCAAATGGCTACATGTTACAAAGCATGAAGATAACATAAGAGTGTCCTTAGTAGTAATAATACTAGCAGCAAACACTTCAGTGCTAGATCCTTCTCTGAATGTTTACCTGTATTAACTACTGTAGTATTATTATTCTAATTTTATACAAGAGGAAACTGAAGCAGAGACAGTAAATAACTTATCTGAGGTTACCCAGCTAGAAAGTTGAAGAGTGGAGATTGAAAGCAGGAGTTCTGGCTCTCCAGCTGGAACCCTTAATCATAGGCTGTTCACCCTCTCTGTAAATACTTTGACCAGTAGTTCTCAAATCAGTTGTACATTAGAACCAACTCAAGAGCATTTCAAAGCATACTATCACCTAGGCTCCACCCGGAGATTCTGATCTAATGGGTCGGAGTGGGGCCTGTCATCCATATATTTAACAAGTGTCCAGGTGATTCTAAAGTGCAGAGTGGCAAGACCAGTAAGCCCAGGTCACCTGGCTATTTAGTGACTGAGCCAGGAGCAGAATCCAGGTATCTTGACTTTTTCTTCTACATTACAGTGTCTCCCACTCTCAGCAAATTGAGGGAGAAAATGAAACAAATTTTTACTCTGGAGTGATGAATTTGAGTTTCTTAAACCAAAAAGCCTTAGTTCACTGGGGATCATGAAACAAGAATGGTGTTTCTTTTGGTGGTTATTAAAACTAAGATGGATTCTCAATTTTCTGAAATAGTTAAGTGTGTTAAGGAGAAACTGATGAACATTTCCAAACTCCCTTTATTAAGTATTGTAGCACTAATATAATTTAGACACCAGAGGTCTCTGCTATACAATTTAATCTCTGGATATAATACAGAGCCCTCCTGAGAATCAACTTAAGGCGAAATGTTTTAAAGAAGGGATGAAGAGGGTGGTGTAGTAAGTATTGAACAATCAGCTCTCTGGGGAAAAAGCCCTGACTTGTATTGTTTACCAAATCATGGTGTAAATACTCCCACTATTGCCAATTCCAAGCTACCAATGTGATGAATGTTGTTGAATGCAGAGCTAGGAAGAGATGCTCCTTAGCACACCATTACGGAGTGTTTCCACCATACACATACAATAGACATAAACAACCTCAAGAGCATAGATACCAGTAAAACGTAATTAAATAATTAGGAAGTAATGGGTTTTGAATATTTACCATCTTTGTTTTAAATATAATTGATTCCATGTACATTTATACAATTTAATTTTTAACAGCAGTGTATTTAATAACTAGCTTTCAAAATTCCTGAAAATTTAATAATCACCTCTTGCAATCTGGTCCAACACACCACTGAGAAGGCATCCATTCAATCACACATTTTTATTTTTTTAGAGAAGGGCAATATTTAACTAAATAAAATGAACAAGGATAAGTAAATTTTTATGGAACATAGAGTCTATAAGGGAGAAAACCAACTTTCTTCATTTGTTTGGCTTTTTCAGGAATGAGAACTTTTGATTAAATTCTTCAGAGTAAAACCAGCCTTCATTTGAGCAACAGAACATAAAGGTTAAGAGTGTGGGCTCTGGGGTCAGAATGCCTGGGTTTGAGTCCTGGCTCACCCACCTGCAACTCTCCGACCTTAGGAAAGTTACTTAAAAAGTTTGTTCGTCTGTAAAATGGGTTGATAAGAGTACCCACCTCAAAGGACTGTTGACAGAATTAAACGAGTTATTACATGTAAAGTACTTACAACAGTCCCTGACACAACGCAAATGCTCAGTGAATGTTAGCTACCACTATCATACGAAAGTCGGCAACTATGACATATTCTTCTTGATTATAGTCAACAAACACATTGGTCTTAAGACCCTTTTAAAGAATATTCAATTTGTCAAAAGTTAAAGGGCAATGAGTGCTTGGTCTTATTGTGGATACATTTTTCTTATAAATATAACCCGAATTTCCTATGGGAAATCTTCACCTGATACTGATACCTATTGAATCCTTTTAAAGTCATTATGAATTTTGCCAGTATTTTAGAAGCTTTAGGATCCTTTCATTATAATCCCAAATGACAAATTGCTGAGTTTATTCATTTCAACATTTTACCAAATTTTGTTTCTTTACTTATAAACTTTGAAGCAATACAGATTGTATGGGATATTTTCATAGATTTTGAAGATTTCTGCTTTTCAGTGTGCTACCATAACTGCATTTTAGGAAATGTTTACTTTGATTCTAACTTCAGTTGCCTACTGGAGGAAAGATGGAGACACAGGCCAGAAAACTGGGTGGGCTGGTCTGCTAGTTCCAAAGAGGAAAACTGAATGGGGGGCCAGGGCTCACAGGGAGAAAACTGAAGATCCCAGAATCCCCAAGTACTGACTCTTTGTAGCCCTCATAGCTCTCTAAACCCAACCCATGCAAAACTAATAGTAGGAAACTCTATAAATAGTAAAAACAAAACAAACAAAAACACAGGTGTTTGTTAAAGCTATATGTTTGGTGACTAAGTTCAGCAATTTGATCCTTTAGTAAATTGGCTTGTAGATGATTAGCTTTAGTTCAACTGGCCTAGAATTACCTATAGCAGATCAATCTGACTTGGTCCTAAGTCATCAGATAAGAATATCCTGGCAGCTTGAGGCTAGACTGGAGCCAGAACTGACAGGTGAGTGTGAGTCGACCAGGTGGGAAGAGAGGGGTAGAGCAAGGCGAGAGCAGCGGGGAACAAGGGCAGGTAGAAGGACCTGAACTGGCAAGAGAAACTGGGTTGAGATGAAGCCAAGGGGTACTCCAAGTCCAACTAGGACAAATGCTATAGGCTATTTTTAAGAGTTCTATCTTTGTCCTAAGTCACTGGGAAGCAGTGATGGTGTCTTAAAAGGGAGTAATACGATGAGATTTGGGTTTTGAAAAGATCACCCTGGCTACAGTATGGAGAACGAGCTGGAGAACAGCTGAGGCATACGCAGGATGATCCAGCAGAAAACCATTGCAGTGGTTTGCTGAGAGATGAGTCCAGTAGCCTGGACTGGGGCAGGAGTGAAGGAGATGGAGAGCAGTGGACACATTACAATAGTGGTCCTCAACTGGGGGTGGTTTTATTCCTCGGAGGTCATTTAGCAGTGACTGAAGACAGTTTTGGTTGTCACAAGGGGTGGAGGGAAGTGCTACTGGCATCTAATGCATAGAGACCAGAGATGCTGCTAAACATCCTACAGTGTACAGAATAGCCCCCCATAACAAAGAATTATCCAACCCAAAATGCCAGTCGTGCCCAGGCTGAGAAACCATGGACTAGAGAAATACTTAGGGAGTAACACGGACTTCATGTCAGAAATTAACTTTAATGCCAGACTTATCAAAATAAAATGCAATGACCACAAGAAAAACAATACAAGTGTCCCTAACTGCTTTAGGGACAACAAAATTTAAACGAACAGGTGCAAATCAAAGCAGTCATTATATACATATGTAGAGTTATTTAAATGCTTAGAAGGGATGGGAGCTGTAAACTGCATTCCCAGCTTGACAGAAATACACAGTGACTAAATCTAGCATTGTCTGCAAAAGAGGCATGCACTTCACTCCAGTAACAGTCAGCAGGATCTAAATTTAGTTTATACTCTTAGTGCATTAAAATAGCGTCAAGAAACTCAGGAAGTCTAAAACCATCCCACTCCAAGTTTCTGTCTATACTGTGAATAGCTACTTGCCCAGATCCCTGTTGCCCCAGTGATTCCAGTCTATTAAAAACATGTCCTCTGCAAAGTTCTCCCCCAAAATAGGAAACAGAATTAAAGAAATGATTCTAGATAAAATAATTGG
This sequence comes from Tapirus indicus, assembly GCA_031878705.1. NCBI lineage: Eukaryota > Metazoa > Chordata > Mammalia > Perissodactyla > Tapiridae > Tapirus > Tapirus indicus. The sequence goes on from CM062926.1 coordinate 90,420,729, forward strand.
CAACACAAATATCACAGTGTAGGCATTCGTAAGGAATATATCTTAACTTCCAATGTTTTGTGAGAAACTTTATGAGCGTTTTTTACTGTTTACTATAAAAGTTAAAATGCTTTTTCTCGGAGTTCCAGTGTCACAATGGTAAATTAGAAAAGCGAATAAACATTTTTATTTGAATAGAGATCTACTAATTGCCTATCATGTGACTTGGATAAAGTTGAACTGGGGAAGGGCTGAGCCAGGCCTATTACTGAAAATGGGAAAAGATTAAGATCATGCCTTGCTACCTTAATTTATCTGTTTGATCTCTCTTCTACTCAAAAAACCAAAAACCAGATGGACTAACCCAAAGAGATTCATTTTTTTCATTTCACAAGATCTAAAATGCAGTTTGAGATTTTTAAAAATTGCTTTATTTTCTGAAACTTTAGTTCAAGTTATATTCCTTCTACTAAAGTACTCTCAAATGTTGCATTCGGCAATCATCTAAGCAGATACATACCACTAGAAGAACAAAGCTAGATAGAGCTCAGAATTAATGTCCTACAGCAAGGATGATAAATAGCTTTCTTTTCTATCAAGGGGCCATGAACCAAAAAGAAAAACAAAATCAGCAGCTTTATAGTTAAAGTCAAATTAAATAACATTAGATTTTTCTTTTAACAGAAAAACATGTAATTCCCTCCACTCACGGCCAAGTTCTTTTCCTGTGTTAGATCCATGAGATACAAAAAGTATCTGCTTCAGTCACTCTGACTCCTCACACCTGTGCTATACTCTTCATGCCTGCAACTCCTGTGCTTATGACTATAACTAGATCTTCAGCTAGGTACATGGCTACCCAGAATAAAGTCTACATTTCCCAGCCTTTCTTGCAGCTAGGTGTGGCCATGTGACAAAATTCAGGCCACGTGAGACTTCTGAGTATTTCCTTAAAGGGAGAGGAAGTCACTGTGCTTCTTTCTTCCTGTTGCCTGGGATGTAGATATAATGACTGATGCCCAAGAAGCTGCACAGGACATCGAGGAGAAAGCTGTGTGCTGAGGACGTCAGAGCAAAAGACAGTAGAAGCCTGGTTCCCTGACACCGTGGAATACCATACCAGATGTGGATGACCTACAAACTGTGTTTAAGTGAACAAGAAATACATTTATGTTTTTCTTAAACCATTGTTGTTTTGGTGTTTCTGTCACTATAGATGACTTTAACCCAAACTAATACAATGCCTTCGCAAGCCCAATTTTCTTGCCGGCTGTGTCCTCTGCCTTATTCTCTGTGATTCCAATTTTTATACAGTCTTAATGTAGTTCAGATTATGTGTTTTTTAGGTACTCTTCCAACTGCCCATTCTCACAGAAATTTCTCTCTACATTGAACTAGGACTTGTTGTTTACAAGTTTCCCCCTGATTTTGAGCTTTAACAACATTGTGTATAAAAATTTATTAATCTGAATTTACTCTATGCCCCCACAACTAGATGATAAATTCCTTAAGGTTAGGAATTGTGTTTTCTATCTCTTTGTATTCCCAATACTTTGCAAGAGTTAGTAGATGCTGACACATCTGACAGTAGTTTAATATATAGGAAGCGGAAGAAAAAGAAAGAAAGAAGGGAGAGAGGGAAAGAGAGAGAGACAGGAAAGGAGAAAGGGACAGAGAGTGTCAAAGAGAGAGAAGGACAGTCCAACAAATGATTAAAAGCAATGTAGTAATGATGTTTTGCCTCAAAATATATTTAATAAAAACTTGCATTTCCACACCTGTGGGCCTCAATGGGACATTATAGGATCAAGTTAACCACCTACTGGTTAAAAATTCCTGAACAGTACTTTGGAAAGCATAATTGGTGGAAATCTTTGGGGGTGGGGGGGTGACTCAACTTGACATAATAACTCTCCATGAGTCTAGAGAATAAGAATCTCCTCAAAACATTTTGATGTTCTTCTTTGCTAAAATAATAATAATAACTGTTAATAAGGAGTGAAATTGAAAAGGGCTTAAATTTTGCTAGAAGCTCAGAGTGATTACCTCCTGAAACTGTCTCCTGAGTCTGAAGAAAAGCAAGAGACAAATCCAAGGATATGTCTATGAGTCAGGGTAAAGCTAGGGCAGAGTCTTTTACTGGTGCTGACAGAGATTAAGGAGATCAGTTTTCTTATAGAATTTGCCAGATTAGAAGTATCTTCTTGTACTTGCTTGAAACAACATCAGTTCCTACATTCCCTTATTTATACAGCTTTCTTAATCATGGCTTATCAACTGATTTTGGACTTCTGATTCTTGACAGTTTTGACCGTGCATGTTGCTTCTTTATGCTGTTAGCCATCCCATCAATGTAAACCTGATTTCTCTCCATTTTGCCTTAATTTTGTTTAAAACTCGTGACTTTAAAAAGTGAATTTTAATTACAATTAACCCTGGCTGATAAGAAATGGCTCCACCTTCTTTCTCATTTCCTTTCTTTTTAAAAAATAAGCTTTTGAATACTACTCAACCATATGAAAAGATGAAATCTTGCCATTTGTGACAACATGGATGGACCTTGAGGCTATTATGCTGAGCAAAATAAGTCAGATGGAGAAAGTCAAATACTGTATGATTTCACTCATAAGTGGAAGATAAAAAAACAACAACAACAAATAAATACATAGATTTAGAGATTGAATTGGTGGTTACCAGACAGGAAGTAGGGAGGGAGGAGGGCGAAAGGAGTAAAAGGGCACATGTGTATAGTAACAGATGGTAATTAGTCTTCTAGGGTAGTGAACACAATGTAGTCTATACAGAAATTGACATATAATGATGTACACCTGAAATGTATATAATTTTATAAACCAATGTTACCGCAATTAAAAAATAAAATAAAAAATAAGCTTTTTACTTTGCAATACTTTTAGATTTATTCCATTTACTTTTGATAATGAAGTTGTGTTTATTCTAGGAATGCAAGGTTGGTTAAGCATTCTAAAATCAATCTAATCCTTACCACTTTAACAGAAGGAAAAAAATCATGCAACCATGTCAATAAGTGTAAAAAAAGCATTTGAAAAAAATAAAATATCCATTCTTGATCAAAAAAAGTTAGTAAACTATAAATGGAATAAAAGTTCCTTAATTTGAAAAATGTTATCTATAATCAAAACAGAGTCACACTGGCATAAAAACAGACATATAGACCAATGGAACAGAATAGAGAGCCCAGAAATAAACCCACACGTCTACAGTCAAGTAATCTATGAGCAGAGTGCCAAGAATACACAAAGGGGAAAGGATAGTCTCTTCAATAAATGATACTGGGAAAACTGAATATTCACATGCAAAAGAATGAAATTGGACCCTGTTTTACACCATACACAAAAATCAACTCACAATGGGTTAAAGATTTAAATGTAAGATCTGAAACTGTAAAACTCCTGGAAGAAAACATAAGGAAAATGTTCCTTGACATTGGTCTTAGCAATGACTTTTTGGATGACACCAAAAGCACAGACAACAAAAGCAAAAATGAACAAGTGGGACTATATCAAACTAAAAAGCTCCTACACAGCAAAGGAAACAATCAACAAAATAAAAAGGCAACCTACAGAAGAAGAGCAAATATTTGCAAACCATATATTTGATAAGGAGTTAATATTCAAAATACATAGGGAACTCATACAACTCAATAGCAAAGAAACAAATAACTGATTTAAAAATGGGCAAAGAATCTGAATAGACATTTTCCCAAAGAAAACATAGAAATGGCCAATAGATACACGAAAAGGAGCTCAGCATCACTAATCTTCAGGGAAACACAAATCAAAACCACAATGAGATATTGCCCCAAGGCTGTTAGGATGGCTATCATCAACAAGACAAGAGATAAGTGTTAGTGAGGGTGTGGAAAAAAGGGAACCCTTGTACACTGGTGGTGAGAAGGTAAATTGGTACAACCATTATGGAAAACAGTATAGAGGTTTCTCAAAAAATTAAAAATAGAATTTACCATATGAGCCAGCAATCCCACTTCTGGGTATATATCCAAAGGAAATTAAATCAGTATCTTGAAAAGACATTTGCACTCCCATGTTCCTTGCAGCATTATTCACAAGAGCTAAGCTATGTAAACAACCTAAGTGTCCATTGATGGATGAATGGATAAAGAAAATGTGGCATATAAATATATATATATATATATATACACACACACACACAATAGAATATCATTCATCCATAAAAAAAGAAGGAAATCCTGCCATTTGTGACAACATGATGAAGCTGGAGTTGTGCTACATTGTGCTAAGTGAAATAAGCCAGACAGAGAAAGACAAATACTGTATGATTTCACTTATATGTGGAATCTAAAAAAGTCGAACTTATAGAACCAGATACAACAGTGATTACCAGGGGATGGGGGTGGGGAAAATGAAGACATGTTGGTCAGAGGATACAAACTTTCAGTTATAAGATGAATAAGTTCTTGGGATCTAATATACAGTATTGTGACTCTAGTTAATAATACTGTATTGTGTACTTGAAATTTGCTAAGAGAGTAGATTTTAAGTGTTCTCAGCACACTAAAACAAAAAAGGTAACTATGTGAGGTGATGGATGTGTTAATAAATTAACTTGATTGTGGTAATCATTTCACAATGTATACGTATATCAAATCATCAAGTCATATATTTTAAATATATATAATTTTTATTTGTCAAATACCTCTATACCTTACTATAGGTAAGGAAATAATAGAAAAAGATTATCTACAAAATTTCTAAAGCAAATATCATAATTAAAGGTTAAATATTAAAAAAATTCTCTCTGAGATTAGGAATGAAACAAAAATGTACTTTAAAATGTCAATTAATACTATGCTGAAGGTTCTAGCCAATGCAATAAGACAAGGAAAAGAAAAAGAAGCTTAAGAATAAAAAGAAAAAAATAAAGCTGCAATTATTAGTTGATGATGTGATTTGCATATGTACAAAAATTTAAAGAATTTCCAAAGAATAATAAATATATATTTAGCAAGGATGTTAAATATAAAGTCAGTCAATAATATCAATTCAATGTCTATAAAACAGATGGAAAATGAAACAAAAAATTTAAACTATTTATGATAGGATAAAACACCAAATACTTAGGAATAAATCTCAAGAATAATATGCAAGACCTCTAAACAAAAAACTATAAAACATTACTGAAATAAAGAAAACCCAAATAGTTGGATATACCATGTTTGTGGATTGGAAAAACTCAATATTGTAAAGATGTCAATTTACCCAAATTGACTTATAGATGTGATGCAATCCCAATGAAAATTCCAGAAGTTTCCTCTTTCTTTTCTTTTCTTTTCAGTGGACAATATTATTCTAAAATTTATACAGAAATACAAACGACAAAGAACAGGCAAGACAAACCTGAAGAAGAATAAGGTGGGAGGATGTGCTCAATTGTATATCAACATTTATTTTGAAGTTATAGTGATTAAGACAGTATGGTATTGGCTTAAGGCCAAACAAATCAATGAAACAAATAGTTGTGATAAGTCCAACATATATTGACACTCGATTTATACTAGCAGAGCAGTGGGGAAAAAACAGTCTTTTTAATAAATGGCACCAAATTCACTATACATGCATATGGAAAAAAAAAAAGACTCTTAAACCCTGCCTCACACCACACATAAAAATGAATCCAGATGGATTGTAGGTCTAGACATGAAAGGTAAAATAATAAGGTTTCCATAACATAACAAAGGAGAATATTTTCATGTCCTTGGGGTAGGCAAGGATAGCTTAAATAAGAACAAAAAGTCCTAACCACAAAAAAAGACTAAGAAGTCAGAGTATGTTACAGACTTCTATTAATATAATACACCATTAAGAAAGTAAAAACCCAACCTACAGAGTGTCATATATTTGCAATTCATATATCTGACAAAGGACTCATTCAGAATAAACTTTTACAAATCATAAAAAAAGGACAGACAAACCAATAGAAAGGGCAGGAGACTTAAATGGGATATTTTATTTTGTGAAATGCCTAATTTTTATGAAATTATAAAAAGTTGCTCAACCTCATTAATCAGGGAAATGCACATTAAAACCAAAATGAGATGCTACAATACCCTATGAAAGTGACTAAAATTAAAAAACCTAACAGTACCAAATGTTGATGAGGATACGGAAAAACTAGGACTCACACGCTATGAATTTTCCAATTTGGAAAAACTTTTGAAGAAATCTCTTATTGCTGAACATACACATATATTTTGATCAAGTAATTATACTCCTAGGGGTGTACATATGTAGATGTATGTGTGTACATATATATGTATGTATGTGTACCTATGTGTGGATATATATATATATATATATATATGAGATATATTCTATTGGATATATATTTATTTATAGTAGTATTCTTTATAATAGCTTCAAACTGAAAACAACTCAAATATTTTTCAATAGATAAATATATTATGGTATATTTAGAATATGGAATACTATTCAGTAACTAAGATGACCCAACCATAGCTATATACAACATTTCAAAAGAAGCCAGATCCAAAAAATACATACTATAATTTTATTCCATTTATAAAATTAAAAAACAGGCAACACTAAACTATAATATTAGAAGTCAGGATGGCTGTTACCTTTGGGAAGGAGGGTGGTGGTTATTGGTTTAGGATGGGGCACAATGAGGCCTCCTGGATTGTTGGTATATTCTATTTCTTGACCTAGGTAGTAGTTACTTAAGTTTATTAACTTTGTTTTAATTCATTAAAGTAAACACTTATGATTATGAATTCTTCTTCTATGTTATACTTCAATATAAATTTTCTTTGAAATATTCATCTTTTATCCATTTTCTTCTTTTATTCCCCCAGCTATCCTGTTTTTCACTTTAGAGTGTTAAATATTAAAACCTAAGATCTTGAGAGAAAATACATTGCTATAATTATTAAAAGTAGTAAGTAATGTTATAAGTATATAGCACTTCAGAAATTTTCACATCCATTACCTTAATACTCATAACAACCCTGTGAGAAATGAAGAAGCAATGAAAGTTTTTGTTTTTTTTAATAGACGTCTAAACTGAGACTCTGAGGTGGTTAAATTCTGTTCCCCAAGTTCACACATTCTAGAATGTGGCAGAGTTCAGTCTAAGACTTCAGTTTGACCTTTAGATTGTTGCTCTTTCTACTGTACATGTAGCCATCTAAACTAATATGTAACTAGAATAAATGATCAATGATTCTGATAACTGGGTTTTCTATTTGATTCTGACTAGACTTGTTGTGAGTCTTCAAAACTGCTGCTGCTATTTTCTTCCAAACCTCTTTGCTTTTAAAAATAAACACATTTATTGAGGTCAATAACAGAAGGACAACATTTTCCACTTATTTATATTTTTTTCCACATCAAATAATGCATGTGAACAATGTTTCAATACCTTCTTAAATATAGCAAAAAATTTCAAATGTAGGTAAGATTCTGTTTTAGATGCTCTTTTAAAACTAGACTATAGTAATATTACTGGGCTGTTCAGGGACCTTATGTTCTGAAGTTCTCTGGTTGATTTTTCTTGTCTTAGGGAAAGCAAGAATTATTAGTTTCCTTTCTAGTGGCTATACAATTAGAAGGATGAAAGACAAAGAAATATTTTAGACTGTGGTTAGAGAAATAGGTTAGAATACTTTACTAATAAAATGAGTATGATCACTCTATATAGTTTAAATATTCTTTGATCACTATAGAACACAGCTCTAACTTCCTCCAGGTATTTTAAAATTGCATACCTTCTATTACAATGGGTACCAGGAAAAAGAGTTCATATGACTTAACTGACATCATTTACGATATTAGAAAAAACACAACTCAGAGATTTATAAAACTGATGATGTGTTAGGAGTCTCACCCTTGAATGTGGGAAATAGTTGCTGTTCCCTTGTTGATGCTAGTGTACAGTGGTACAAACTAGGCTGTATCAACAGCCTAAAATGGGCATTCCCTAAGGCCCTGTAACTCAATTTATAGTAATTATTCAAAGGAAACAACTAATGACCCACAAAGATTTACCTTCAAGGATATTTGCTGTAACATAATTTATAATAGTAAAAAACTTACTGTGGCATAAATGTCAAATAATGAAAAATTATTAAATTACCCATGGCATATTCATAAAATGGAACACTCTGGAGCCATTAAGTCACATTGTAAATGAAGAATTGTTGTGAGATGGTATTTGGCCAGGCAAACTAGTAACATTCAAATCTTATTCTCGGGGCTGCCCGGTGGCGCAGCGGTTTAGTCCGTGCTTGGCAACCCCGGGTTTGCGAGTTCGGATCCCGGGTGCCCGCAGACGCACTGCCTGTCAGCCATGCCGTGGCGGCGTCCCATATAAAGTGGAGGAAGATGGGCACGGATGTTAGCCCAGGGCCAGTCTTCCTCAGCAAAAAGGGGAGGATTGGCAACAGATGTTAGCTCAGGGCTGTTCTTCCCCACAAAAAAAAAAAAAAAAAAAAAAAAATCTTGTTCTCAACCAGCCACCTTTCACCTGTGACGCTATCGAAGGACATATATGCACATGTGGCAGGGTCAAACAAAGCAATACATTATGCTAAGGATCCTGTAACTTTTAATATTTCAGTGACAGTAGAAACAGTTCTTTCTGACATACTTTTCCTGCATCAGCAGGACCTGACTTTAGTTACTACAGTGTCCACTTCCCTACCCTCTCCCCACTTTTGTGACTCTGCCCCCTTTAAGCAGGTTCAGAACAATTTTTCAATTTCCACCCTGCTTTATTTGATGATTTTCCCCCCTCTATTTCCATGTGCAGGAATACAAGGTTTGCTGGATCTATGTGTCCTTTGCCCAGTTTCTCTCCATTTCCTACTGCTCTTGTTGTAACTACAAAGTAAACATTCTTTTATCTTTAAAATTGATCTTTTTTATCCCCTACTTCTGTTTCCTTATGTTCTGATTCCAAATCCTAGCAATAGTTTGCTTGTTCATTTACCACATTCTGAAGTCTTTTTGCCTTCTCATTGTGGTTTAACTCTGTCTCTGAACAAACCTATTTACTAGAATTTAGACTGATTATGGCACAGGGCTGTATAATTTCCTTCTTAGCCCCCGGGTTTGTGACAATTTCACTGAGTTTTTATTCCTCCTCAACCCAAGAAGAAAATATAACCCCCCCGCCCCCATTTAGTAGAGGCCCCAATCCTATATTCTATGTTTTTGTGTTATTATTACTATCAACTCCACTGCTGCATGAGATTGAATCAATACTTTGGGTCTCTGAAAGTCATAGCTACGTACTATAGGCTAAGGGTCCCCGACCACGAAGGAAAGTCATCCCTAAAGGGGTGGAACACAACTGGTTGGTGGAGAAGCAGCCCGGTATGCAGAATCTCAGCTTCCTTTTCTCCCATTCTCTCTTTTTGAATGTCTTAATGACTTATAAAGCAAACAAATAATGACAAATAATTAAGTGGGACAAAAAGTACCTTCCAAATAGTAGGTACAAGAGCATCTCATTTTTGCTTAAAAAATGTCTCCCAGAGCCACTCATAGAATTAAGAAGGGACGTGCCAGTGGCCAATTGTGGCTGTGACTGGTAGAAGCAGCATGGTGGGGGCAGCTGTTGGGGTTTAATTTCTCTTATCTTCTTATGTTATATTTTTGGAACGGTTTACAAAAGAAACCCCGCACATTTATTACTTTGCCATTAGAGAACATGAAAGTTCATTTCTTTTTTTAAATGTGGCTACTTTATCTTGAACACCATGAGCAAACCATGTTAAGGGCCTAAGTTTTTTTTCTGTTTTCCATTTTCCCTGATTCCCCAACTTCATTATCTTTTAGTTCCATTCTCATATGACATTCCCTTATTTTTAAGTTTAAAATAACAAATGTTATAGATTTAAGAAAGATGGTTTTTCACATTTCTAGAAGACGGACCTTACAACCTTCTAATAATAATAATAATAATGAGCACATATAATCTGGTTTTCAAGCCTTAGGTTTCCAAAACTTTCCATTTACATTCACTGTCTGCTAGCAGGAGTCTCCATTAGCAGATCAAAATCACGCAAAACGCCAGTGACTATTTCTAACCATTCTACATGTATGTTCTGTATCACCTTTGTGCTCAGATTAGAAATAATTCCTGGACAGATACATACTCAGAGTTCAGCTTGTTGGTGGACCATTAAGAGCTGCTGGTTGTAGAGCTGCTTCCATTTACCCTGTTGAGGTAAACAGTTACATCTTCACTCTCTGCTTAGCAGCAAATAACAAGAAACACTATATCATAAACAAAGACGAGCGAGACTGTGGTCACTTCAACTCACCTTCTAAGCTTCCTCCACTTCAAAATGGTAAAAGAGAATATTCATGTGCTACCATTATGTGGTTGAACAAAGATGGAGGCATTTCCTCTCACTTATAATACTCCATGATTGCCCATAGGCCCATACCATGTCAATCATTTACATCCACATCTACCTCATTCATATGAGGAAGATAGGAAAAAATAATGGCCATGCAAACAATGCTTGTCCAATAACATTAGAATAAAAAAGTGAGACAACTAATCAACTTTCCTAACAGCATGACAAATATCCCAAATCACATTTCAAATATTCATTGGCACTTTGAACAAAAAACAATAACTAGTTCATTCACAGAATAACCTATTTCCCCAAGGGATGTCCAAGGATGCCCGAGGCAACCTACCCTCCCTGAGAATTTAGGAAACATAAATGAATACTGAATGCAAGTTTATTTTCTGAACTAAAATTTTAAGCACTTTAAGAGAAATAGCAATACCCAAAGTAATTTAACATCTTTTAAGATAATTCAAAGTGCTTAACTCATTTAATATAATTATCTCTTAACATTGTTATATAGTCTCTATTTTCCTAGTGCTCTTTAGAAAGGACAAAATACCCTTCCTTTTACCATAATTTTCCCCTTGTCTATATCTAATTGAAGAGCTTTCTATCAGGAAACTTGAAAAATGGATAATTACTGCTCTGGGGCCTCTCGTCAACTATGAACTTGGGAATTAGAGTTTCTGGCCCTGCTTAATGAAAAGTGGCTGAATTAAATTTTCTTCATCTAACAAGTATCTTTTTTTTTTTCTTTTGGTAAAAAGTTTCCCAGAGAATCTCTCTTAATAGCCGCTGGCAAAGCCCATAATTCTACTACTGAAACAATGAGATCTATTTTCCAGATCATCAATCTTCATTCTCCAGACAGATACAATTGTTTGAAGAGTTGCAATTACATTATCCCTTGGTGCTTCTTCAGCCTCCACATTTGACTGGTTCTACGGTTAACAATTAAAAGGCCAAAGGAATTGAGGATTAATTTTTATCTCTAATAATAAAAAGTTCGTTGCATCGAATTTCTTGGTATCAGCATCATTGCCCTCCTAATTAAAAGTGCAGTGGTTATATAATCTTGCAAAAGGAGAAATGGAAGTCAATATCCATTCATGGACTGTGTAATTCGAGAGTAATAACTGCAATCATCCTGACTGTATGGACAGCACAATTTTTTACCACCTATAAATGAATCAATTTAAAGTGCTACGCTTAGCCTATATAGCTAAAACTTAATCCATCCTCTAATGTTAAACATTACATGTTTTTGAACAGAAAACTATATTGCAAGAAATAGGTCTGGTAAGATTCCGAACCAAATGAAGATAACCAGGATGAACCATACACAGCATCATGATATGTATGTTCTACTTTAGTTGGCATCAACAGCCAACAGGATGCAGTGCCTAGCTGCCTTCTAATAATCAGAAAGGGAGTAGAGCCACCTCTTCTTCACATTCCCTTCTCTTCCCTTCCAGCACTACAGCTCCCTTCATCTCAGTACCTTAGCATCAGTTCTGCTCGTGTTGGTGTTCCCCTTAATGGCTCTAGCAAGAGACGCCTCCCCTCCCCTGCCCGCCTCAGACGTTCAGACTCCGCAGGCCTTTGCTGGGACCCAGGAATCTAAATTTTTCACAAGCAGCCACAGCAGTGATGAGGTGCCATTTTAGGGTAACTCTTCAAGAAAAAGCTGCCTCATATGGTGAGCTTCTGGAGTACTTCAAGGTCTCTGTACTCTGAGTGCTTGGCACGGTGCCTCAGATGTGATAAAAATTCAAGAAAAATAACACTGAGGAAACATTAGCCTGGAAAAAGCAGGATTTACACTAGAAGTTGGCTTGGGGAGAGTCAGGCTCTAGATTTGGGTCCTATTAAGTGCTCTTTTATACACTTGTGTCTCTGAGTCTCAACTTGTAAAGTTCAGCTGTAGGAGAAGCAGAAGGTAAAGAACGTGACTGATAGGCTGGGAGAGAGGACAACGCTTTGAGCGTATGATTTAGGACAACTTTCCTTGATCCCAAAAGTACAGTCTCCTCAACTTGCCCTCCCCTAAAATCAGGAAAGAAAAAAAAAAAAACAACACTCCATGAAACCATATCAGAAATCACCCAACAAATATAATATTTGTATCTTAACATTAAAAATGACCTTAATCTGCTAAAAACGGAATGACTTTTATCTAACAAAATTGAAATTTTGTTTAAAAATATACATTTTAGAAAATTACTTGAAGCCTATGGAAAATTACCTGAACCAGTTCATCTGTGGGCTTCTGAGAATTACTTCACAACTCTTTTTTTTTTTTTTTTTTGTCAATTCTCTCACAAGGCGACTAGTCAAGCCAAAATTTCTGTTGCTTTATCAAAACATCTTCATATTTTACTCACTTAAGAATTCAGTGTCATGACTCATCTTCTGCAAAACTATCACAGTCATATTTTCAACGAGACGCATACACTTCCCTCACACCCCACTCCGATGTTACTTGGCAGGATTAAGAACTATCAAAAATAACCGTGAGTTCTTGAGTCCTGTGCTAGATGGGAGCTAATCATGAAGGAAATGACCCACACTATTGGGAGACTCCCTGGGGAAAGATGACTATTACCGGATTACCTTAAAAGGAATGAGCTAACTAGTCAACACCGACTTGAGGGATCTGCATATTGTAATCTGTCCCTGGATTCCTGTTTCACAGAGTCAGTTGCTATTTGTGATTCTCTTGATTCACCTCATGAATCCCAAATTTCTCTATTTCAAAATGATTGGCATCAACGTGTTGCTCCACCCCAGCATTCACTAACTGACCGGCCCTGCTTCAAGCCATAGCTCAGCAGGTCCTGCCATGTTGATTCTTTCTTATTGCTTTGGAATACTCCCCCCACCACTGAATTATCCAGAAAATTGCTAAATAAGAAGCTACTATATTAATATTACCATAATGTTCCTGAAATATATTATAGAATGGGCATCCTGGGAGTATAGGTCAGTGATTTAGAGAACACATCTGGAGTCCAGTGGACTGGGGTTCAAGTCATGGCTCTGATGAATACTAGCTGTGTGGCCAACAAGGTATCAAGTCTCTCTGACCCTCAGTGTCCCCATCCATAGAGTGGTGCTAACAATACTACTACCTCATTGGCTTTATGTGAAGATTAAATATGCTGCATGCATGATACTTAGCACAAGGACTGGTGAAAGTATTTGTTCGACTGCTGGGAACCACTACATTGGTGCTATTATTAACAAAAAGGGCACATGCTTTAGAGTCATAACTAGTTCAAATCATGGCTCTGCATTTCAACATCTTCATTTGTAAAGTGTGCCTGGTACCAACGACCTTACAGATTTGGTGTGAACATTAGAGATAAATATATTAAAATCCTTGGTAAAATGCCTGGCACAGGGCAAGGACTCAATGAATGACAGTCATTGTAATAATTGCATATAGAGAGTGACTTTGGTTATGAGACTGTAATCCATTTCCCATAAGTATCAAGCTGTTAAAAGTTTAAAAGCCTTTTGATACCTTCTGGTGTTGCAGTTCTCAGTCCACCATGATCCTAGTGCTGTGAAGGAAAAATTACTCAGCCTTTCCCATTCTCTACTAACAAGGGCTCTGCCTCTACCAGCTCTGTATCTTTCCCTTATCTGCCTCCGAGGAAGGTTCTGTTTCCCGGCAAGTTCTCTGGGACTTCTGTGGTCTAGAAATGAAAGAAAGGGGAAAGAGTAGAAAGAAGGGAGATACATGGGTTCGAATTGGGGAAGGGGTTTGGGAAAGACTTTGGAGAAGAGATACTTGAGGAGCTGAGAGGTGGTGGGGAAGTAGCTAAAGGGAGAAGGGAATTTCCTGAAATACTGTTTTGTTTTATGCATCCTCTTCTGAATATTCAAGGAAAGTCAGTAAAAGCCTTTATTAAAAAAAAAAGAAGAAGAAAAAGAAATAAAGAAAACCCTCCTGTTGTTGGACTGTGTTCTTTGAGCACCAGTGCTCTGAGGTGGTGCCAAGTGAGTCGTGGCTTCTATTGGGTAATAAATACTAGGGGCAAAGGGACTTCCACTGCTCCTGGGGGCAGAAATGCCATAGGAAATCAGGCCTTGTGTGGAGACAGGGGCTACCTGATTTCCTAGGAGGGTGGCCATTTGAGGGAAATGCCTTTAGAACTCAACACTGGAGCATCTGGAGGCAAATAAAGAGTTTGCCAATGACATGACAAGGAAGAAAGTCTTCACAAGTAAAATCAGAGAACCAAGGAATCAGGTGACCAGGGAGGGGCCCGTTAGTGAGACCTGCCCCAGAGGATACGTCCCTCAGAGGACCTGGAGACAGAGCTGGGAAGCACCAGGAGCTCCACAGAAACTGGGCCTGGCACTGTAATAACGTCACCTTAAGTGCAGGAAGTACCACTAGCGGCCCCAGTGCAGAGCAGTGCATGGAGGGGACAGCTGCAGGAGAGAGAACTTGGGAGACAAAAGGAAGAGAATATGGAAAACAAGAGTGCAGGAAAAGGGACAGTAGGCTTATCAGGGCTGTGCAACCAAGGCAGTGAAGCACTGTGCAACGGATATTTTCCATCTGCCCTTCCAGAGCCAATATGCCCTGTTCTCCACCCTGCTCTGTGCCCTAGGAGGCTGACCTTTGTGGACTAGATCAGTGGCTCCCTTGTCCTCTGGCTTCTGGCTGAGTTCAGGTAACATTGGCCACCAGTAGGAGCCTGGACTGCAAGACAAGAGGGAGGGCAGTGTTTGTTCGCTTCTTCGTTTGTTTTAACCCTAGATTTTGTTTTATTTTACTCCTTCCTGGAGCCAACAAACTGGCCGTATCCTTCCTGGAAGACAGCAGCTCCTTACCTTTTGGTGGCCCCCCTCCTGTAGCTGCAACTCTCTTTGCCTTCTGCCAACTGCTCCCTTCATCTGCTGCTTCAGGGTCTCGGGACAGTAACTGATTCCAACTGTTGCTAGTTCCTGGCCCTTCATTTTCTCCCATTCGTTCTCTTAACCCTGCCCATACCTTTGAAAATAATCCCTTCATTAAACTGTCTTCAATTACCCTACTCGAGTGTACCATCTGCTGCCTGCCCAGACACCAACTGATAGACCCAGGTAAGATGATAACCACACAGTGAGAAAACGCGAGGGAGCGCGTCACCTCCTGAAGAAGGCAGAGGAGGAGAGCAAATACGAGCGCAGAACTGAAACGCTGGATTAATGACCCTGGGTTAGAGGATGTTTATCAATTTCATGTGAATCCAAAGCCAGATTCATAGTAATATGATCTATTTGAAATTATTTTCAATGATGGGGTTTTTTTTTGTAAAATAAGGCAATATTATATTTGCAGGATTCTGTTATTCTTAGAATGAGTTTATTTGCATTGTTGCACAATAGAAAGAGACTTAGGTTCAAATCCCACTTTCACCACTTACTGTGTTAAGTTACTTCATTTTTCTATGCCTCAATTTTCTAACCTGAAAAGTGGGAATTATAATTCCTTCTTCACAGGGTTCTTAGGTGAAATGGAATCCTTCTGGATGCCTGCTCGCTTACAGTCAATCCTTAATAAATGAGAGTTGTCCCTGTTATTCCTGTACTTCATCAGATCTTTTTCTATCACAAGTCTCAGTTTAAGAAATCTCACAAGACTGTGGTTTTATCAAAGGTGCTTAAATCTCGGTGAGCCCAATCAGTTCCCGCAGCACTGATTTGGATCTAGACGATTACTCTGCTCAGCTCCACCTGCACCCACCTTGCCGGCAGGGAAGCGGTGGCCAGGTTCCAGCAATCAGCACCTCTGTCATTTTTCCCTTTGATGAAAAATGAGCCCTGAAGTATGTATTTTTTCAGAAATACATTCCAAATCACATCAATTTGTGCTACATGCTACACTTTAAGTCCTCATGTTATTAATCAAAGTCCTGAGAATTACTCTTGAAAATTCTAATAAACTAGTGATACAGAACTTTCAAACCCGAACATGACTCAAAAATTCATTTTCAAAATCTTATCTTTCCTTTGCGCCATATTTGCCATAGTGAACGTTCTTGGGAAGTTTGTTCAGGATCTGCTCTGCTGAAGAAATGAAATAGCCACAGAGAATATCTTTATGAACAAATGTCTAAATCTTAGTTCTGTTCTTTTGTATGTTAAGCATCCTACATGCCACAATAGTTTTAACATGACCATACCTTCATTCACTCATTCAATAAAAATTTACCGAGTACTATGCACCGACCTAGATTCTGGGGAATCTCCAGGAAATACAACACGCAGAAACTCGCACCCTGATGGGCTTACATTCTAAATACAAAGTTAATATATTTTCCTCATCTTTCCTATATCTCTATTTACCGAAAAGTACTGAATTTTCAACAAATCTAGTGTTTCCAAATAAAATATAGGATGTCCAGTTAAATTTGAATTTTAGTATAAGTATGTCACAAATAGTGTGTCTGACTAGAGGTGTTCATTGGACATATTTATATTAAAAATTATTTCTGTTGGACTGAAATTCAAGTTTCACTCGACGTCCTGTCCTTTTATGGGCTAAATCTGGCAATCCTGAAGGGGTCACTGCTCTGCGCCCCACTTGCTGAGTGACTTTGTGCACATGTTTTAGCTTTTCTGGACCTTCCTTTGCTCATACCTAACATGAGGGACCTGGCTCAAGGGATATTTAAGGTCCCTTACAACTCCCTGGTTCCATTTCTTCCCTACGCAAGAGATCTTGTCATCATATTCATCCACTCTCTTGCCTCCAGTCATTGACTTTAAAACTGGCTGTCCATTCTCTGGCACTACTGTTCCACTCTCTTCTTTCCTCAGTATCCTTTGGTAATAATCTTGATCTTACCCCCAGCCCCATGTTCACTGACTTGACTAAGGGTGTTAGTATTAATGCCAAATGCCCTACATTTGAGTAGCATTTTACATTTCACAGAGTGCTTTCACATACATTACTGCATCTTGATGTATTAATTTCTCTCCTATGTTCCATTCAAAAAGTTTTGCTGAAGTTCTTTCATGCCACTGCGTAAACAATATTTCTCATCTATCTCTGAGAGCATTAGCAACCTTCCGAGAGACCTTCTCTCAGTTAAAAGTCTGCCCTCATCTCTGAAGATTTTCCAGGGATCCTGGCTGTATCAATCTTCCATCTTTAGCACCTCTCCTCCTGTTTTCACCGGAGCTTCCTCCTTGCCCTTCTGTTCACAGGAGCAATACTTGCCTCCTCCCATGACAGGCCCTGTTCTTTCACCTTCCACCTCCTGTACGCCGAGGGGCCCACTGCAAGCCTGGACCACATAGGCCCTGGCTACTCAGTGTGGTCCCTGCACCAGCAGAGTCCCAACTCTGATGAGTTTGTTAGAAAATACAGTCTTGGACTCTATCTGAGAGTACTGAATCAGAACTTGCCTTTTTTTTTTGTTTGGCCCTGAGCTAACATCTGTTGCCAATCTTCTTTTTGCTTGAGGAAGATTGTCACTGAGCTAGTATCTGTGCCAATCTTCCTCTATTTTGTATGTGGGACACTGCCACAGCACGGCTTGATGAGCGGTGTGTAGGTCTGCACGCAGGATCCGAACCCAGGAACCCTGGGCCCTGAAGTGGAGCGTGCAAACACAACCACTATGCCACCAGGCTGGCTCCCAGAGCTTGCCTTTTTAAGTCTGAGAAGCATTGGTTTAGAACACCTCTAGTCAGGCACAATTTTTCCATTTTCCCAGGATATCTGAAGCACACAATTTGATTTATAGTCATTAGACTATCCCAAGAGCAATGAGTCCTAACCTTGTTTCTGCCAAGGTACGCCCACAGGATGACACAAACTCCCATAAAGATGAGAGGCTCACCTCTACAGTGAGTCTCATCCCACCCACACTGCCCACTCCTTTTGTGAGTCACTCTTTAGCATCAGCTAGGACACTGAGTTACTGCAGTGAGGAGCAGGGAGAAACACCCCCTCCATGTCGTGATATCTGTAACACTGTTCCCTAGGTATATAAGCAACAGGGAAATATGAATTATGATCTTCCATCCCTTACTGGCTGTCTGGTATAACAGAATAAATTGACTCATTTTGAAAATGGAGAGAATAATGCAATAATGAATTATTTCTGATACAGAGATGCTTAATGAATAATTTAAAAACACTTTACAATTTCAAAATTCTCAGAGCTTGATAACTAATAAAAACAATCTAGAGTTCCACTGGCTAAGTTTCTTACATTTGTGCTCTGCTTCACAAAGCTGTTCCTGAAATTGATAAATGTGTAACATCATTCAAAATATCTCCTATGAAATAATCACTGGTACAAAAAGATTGACAGAATCAACAAAGCAATAACTGCCTGTCTTGGTAAATAAACATTTGATCATTACATCTCCTTCAGCCTCAAGGGACAAAGCCAAACAAATGTTAAGAAGCTGGGTTTTTGTCTGACTGTAATATTAATCTTTGGATAATAAGATACCAAAAGGCAGGAAAAGAATGCTTCTATATACTGAATCCTCAAATAACTCAAATTTGCAGAGTCAAAAAAAAGAGCACATTGCTTTTTTTCTTATAAGAGTAATATCAAAAAAAGTATCATGGGCCAAAATACATACATGAAGGCTAAAAATATCAAAACAATGATTAGTGGACTCATTTACATTCAAATATAGAAGTTTACCTCTTTTAGTACTATGTTCAAGGATTAAAACTCAAAGGAATATCCAATTATTGTTAAAAGAGGTAAATGAGAAAATATTTCTTAAAGATCCAAATTCATTATTATTCAATTCTATGCAAGAGTTTACTATGCATCATTGTCAACTCATAACCAAGCTGACTTGACAACCAACTCATAGCCATGTAGATCATTAATCAGGTCTAAAGTTCACTACTGTGCTTCATTTAAAAAGAGTCATACAGTTAGGATAATTAAATTGGTATCCTTAGAATGGGTGAAGAGATAAGTCTCCTACTACCAGACTATAGAGAATTTGGAATAGCCCCCAGCTTAGCTGCACTGGCACTTTTTTTTTGACCCTAGATTTACATCACTGAAGTGGCTGTGTCAGCAATTAGTCAGCAATTCCAGCAAGTTATGAAATTCACTTGTAAAATAGGTGTTTAAATTCTTTAAGAGAAAATATAAAATTGCCCATGAGTTGGTATTTTAACGTTAATAGACACCCTACTGAGCATGTTGGCATATAGCCACACTGTTTTAACAGCAGGAATTGAATAAAATATTCCAGGAATGGAAAAGGAATTAGACTTTGGGGCTTTAAGGTACAGCAGTTGTAGACTTTTAAAAGAAGACATCTGTGAGCTTTGGCTTATGTCTTACCCTTTGACTCATTCTATCTTTTTTAAAAGATTGTTTTTTCCTATATTTCCTTAGGGCCATATGACTCTTGCTTTTGTATGTTGTTAATTTGGGTTGGTTAACTGTTAGCATATGATGCTACTGAGATCACAACTAGAGTTATGATATTCTCATAGGTCAGAGAGATTTACTCTATTTCATGGGCTGCACCTCTAACTAGGGTGACCATATAATTTATCATCCAACCAGCAATATTTTTGAGAGTGAAAGGAGGTGCAGTTAATTATGTCAGCTTACATCATATGCAAAAATTGACACAAAATGGATCAAAGACCTAAATGTAAGAGCTAAAACTAAAAAAACTATTAAAAGAAAACACAAGGGAAAATCTTCATGATCTTGGTTTTGGTAAAGGATTCTTAGCTATGACACCAAAAGCATGAGCAACAAAAGAAAAAATAGATAAATTGGACTTCATCAAAACTGTTAAAAATTGTGCTTCAAAGGATACCATCAGGAAAGTGAAAAGATAACCTACAGAATCAGAGAAAATATTTACAAATCATATATCAAATAAGGGACTTGTGTCTAGAATATACAAAGAACTCTTGCAACTCAATAATAAAAAAGACAAAAATCTCAATTTAAAAATGGGCAGAAGATTTTAATAGACGTTTCTACAAGGAAAATATACAAATGGTCAATAAGCACATGAAAAATCTGACATCATTAGTCATAAGAGAAATGCAAATCAAAACCACAAAGAGATATCACTTAAAACCCACTAGGAGGCCCAGAATAAAAAAAAACAAATAACAATAAGTGTTGGCAAGGATGTGGAGAACTGGAACCCTCATATGTTGTTGGTAGAAATGTAAAATAGTTTAGCTACTTTGAAAAGCAGTCTGGCAGTTCCTCCAATTATTAAATATAGAGCTACCATATGGCTCAGCAATTCCACTGTTAGGTATATACTCAAGAGGAGTAAAAACATAGGTCTACATAGAAACTTGTACATGAATGTTTATAGCAGCATTATTCATAATAACCAATAGGAGGAGACACCCAAATGTCAATTAATATATGAATGGCTAAGCAAAATGTGGTATATCTATACAATGGAATAGTATTTGGTCACAAAAAGGAATGAAGTTCTGATACATGCTACAACATGGATGAACCTTGAAAACATTATGCCAAGTGAAAGAAGCCAGTCAAAAAAGAGTGATATATGAGTCCATCCATATTGAAGTCTAGAATAGGGAAATCTAGAGAAGTAGAAAGTTGATTAGCTGTTCCTTAAGGCTGGAGGTGGCATGGGGAAGGCAGATGGAGGAATAGAGGGGTGGAAGCTAAAGAGTACAGGGTTTCTTTTTGAGATTATGAATATGTTCTAAAATTGACTGGTGATGGCAGCATATACCTGT
Organism: Tapirus indicus; assembly: GCA_031878705.1. Lineage (NCBI taxonomy): Eukaryota > Metazoa > Chordata > Mammalia > Perissodactyla > Tapiridae > Tapirus > Tapirus indicus. Next base: position 90,441,851 of record CM062926.1, read on the forward strand.
GAATATACTAAAAACCATTGAATTGTATACTTTACATGGGTGAATTGTATGGTATACAAATTATATCTCACTAAATCTGTTGAAAGAGAAAAAAAGAAGAAAAATTATGGTGGGACAATAAGTACAAGCTGGAACTAACCTGGGCAAATTTTGCTGCACTGTCACCTACCTCTCATCTCACTGAGTATTCTGACCAACTCACTTTCTGGAGAAGGACTGGTGAGAAAGTTTGATCAGTTCTGCGCTTATACTGACACTGTTAGAAAACACAAGTCAAAAACTACGTCCTAATGAAGTGGCTAGGAAACTATTTTCAGATAAGAAGAAACAATTGGGGCTCACTTAGAGATATTATCATGCACAGTGAGCTCTTGACTACTTTCCAGCAAGCCTGAATCAGCAGCACTGTACCATGTAACAGGCAGATTAAGCACATGCTTAGGGCACTCACAAAACTAGCCACCCCCCCAAATTGAGCTGCAATGAATGTTTCAAGAACTTTGCATTTAAAAAACTATGGAAAGAAGCTGTTTTCATCTCAGCATACATATTGTGCGTATAATACTTGAAATCCAATGGAGCTCAAGATCCATACATCAGATTTAGAAAATTTAGGATGACTTTTATTTTGAATGATAATATTCTCAGTGCTGGGACCATCTACAGGTCCTAATCCGGTGCTGTGATGAAGGAATAGCCAAAGAACAATGTCCAAGCTTAGCATCGGCACAGACAGGAGGGTCACAGCAAAGACCAGTGAGAACCAAAGACTCTAGCAACATTCCCATCCCCCACTGTTCCAGTCAGTGTAAGAATTTGGAAATTTAAAATGACTCTTGGGGTAGCTGAGCCCCCAATAACAGAGATTAAATGTCCCCCCACCTTGGAGTCAGATTTAACTTTGTTTATGAAAATAAACACATAAGCCATTTTATTGCACAACTGATTTTTGGGGGGTAAAATTCATAATCACCTCACTGCCTATGTCCATCTAACCATGACCTCGAGCTAAGTAAGCCTTTTGGCTTCTCTACAGTCCAACGGGAGGTTAGAATGTAAGACTCCTACCAGTGCTATGGTTTTAAGATGATTCTAACCACAAGAATTTATGTGCTCTTTTCCTTTTTCAGTAAATTAAACAATATTTGCAAATGTGTGAATTGTACCGCTGAATTCTGCAAGAAATGGAATCATTAAAAAGAACTTGCTAACCAGATAATCATTTTTCTAGATGAAGAGAGTTTTCAGTTAGCATTTTAAGAAGGAAACAGTTTGTTATTAGGATACACAGCTATCGTTCAAGAAATCATGGCTAAGGCAATAGGTATGGTAAAAATTAAAGTATTTATGTCATGAAGGTTTTAAACTGGGTTTTAAAATAACCATCATATATATAAAGATTCTTGAAGGCAATTATTATTTATCCAACGTTGACATCTCACAAAAGCATTTCAGCATCTGAGAGGACAGAATAACTTAGAGTGTCACATAAATTCCAGAATCATTTATTCAAATCAAATATCCATTTTTATATCAAGGGCAACTACTTCTTCATAAAAGAACAGTGTAATATATTACCTAGAAATGAATGTTACATATTTATAACTCGGGCTGGTAAATCCCAGTCATACTATTATTATGCCATTAAACTGGAAATATATAGAGTTGAAAAGGGGAGTGATCATAATAAAAGCACTTTATTCCACACATAATACCTGAAATTCAATCTAATACAACTTCCAAATACCAGAAGTTTAATGTTTATGGTCTTTATTGAATAATCTTCTCTTTCTTTGACTAAAGTCAATAAAAAGTCATCTCTAAACTTTTCAGTGAAGCTAGAAACCACTACATTAAACTACAAGGTCATCAAGCTAAGAATAAACTGAAGAAATCATCCTTCTGATCGCTGCTAGCTAATGCTTTAGTGTTTTCTTCTCGATCCCAATACCAGTTTATTTAAATAGTTTCACTGGATTGAAGTTTGACGAATGTTTTATGTTAATGCACCTTTTACTTGTGTATTCTGATTTGATTTAGAGTTATTTCAAGGAAAATAATATTATCAAGCAACATTATAAATATGCTGGAAAGCCCTTTAGGTTTGGAGGAGACAATTAAAAGAATTTTTTATTGTGGTAAAATATACATAAAATTTACCATTTTAACCATTTTTATATATGCAGCTCAGTGGCATCAGCTGCATTCACACTTGTTGTGCAACAATCACTATCATACATCTCCAGACTTTTTCACCTTCTTGAACTGAAACTAGATATCTCTTAAATTCCTATTTCCCCCTCCCCCAATGGAGGAGACAATTTTAAATAACACGTTTTTCAAAAACATACATTTGTAAGTTGGAATTACACTCTTAAGCAGAAGCCCTTAATTAAAAGGCTCTAGATTCTACTTTGCACTTTAGAAATAATGATTGAACATTGTCATTTGTTGAAATATTGCTAGCGTTAGTGACACATGACTTTGTAGGCAGATTTGTTGATGCTATAGAGCAGCAATATATTTTGGATTTTTGCTATGCAATTATGTTTAAAATTCAATGGAAATACTGTAAATATTACAGAATAATTTCTTACATGATTTAATCATTCCTGCTTTCAACAAAAGATTCAGAATATATATAGGGGATGTGGATATCAAATAGTATAGTTGGATTTGTATACCCACATGACAACCTTGATCTGTTTGAACAGCAAAATGTTTTGTGTAATTTTCCTAAGGATGGCTATGGATTTATAAGGATTTGTCTATGTTTTCATATACCTTATCCTCTGTGGGCAGGTAATGGCATATATTTGTGATTAGATGAATATATAAAATGGTATATAAACAGGGAAATTCTATAGTTAGCATTAACGTTAATTTAAAAAATAAATGAGAAAGAAAGAATTGCTTGTAAAGGTCAATGAGGAGAAAATAAATCAGATCTTGAAAAAGAAGTTACCATTTTAGGCAAAGAAACTTTCAAAAAGCACCTGATTTAGATGACCTGACCTGATTGGAAGGAAGCATATGCATGTCTGTCTGTCACAAATGACCCTTCTCTGTTTGCACTTACTCCTCAAGTTCCGTAGCCCATGACTCCAAAATGTAGCCTTGTATAATGAACAAATATTTTCTGACTGCATCCTCAGAGGCCACATTTGTTCCACCTAACCCACATTCCATTGTTGGCATGCTATGGAACCCTTTCCACCAAAATTTTCCAATGCTGGAGTGTACCATATTCATTCATTCACCCTAGCTTTTCCATCCTTACCCTCAAATTCAAACTACCACATCCATATGCCAAGTGCCATGGACTGCCTGCCCCCATGCAAATTCTGCACTTTTCCAATGTGAATTCCTGATCTTCAGATTATATATCTGTGCCGACAAAATCCGGAAACCCTCAGTGATGATGGCAGATAGTGGAATAGGATAGCAAAGGAAAATGGTCAGTTTTTGCGGGGTGTTGAATGACTTCAGTTTGAAGAATGGTGGGACTGGGAAAGCAAAGACAATGTGGCCCGATTTTCATGGTGATCATAAATGCTCCTCTTGGTATCATCTGATACTGCATCATATTTACCTCATTTTTTAGAACAAAGTAAAGATGATTACAATACTGGCCACTTTCTTAACTTTCTAATATGTTATTAATATTGATATAAGACCTTACGGCTCATAAACTTTGAAAATCTCACACGCAGTTTAGAAATCCTCCCCAACAGGCTTCTGGCAAGAATATTACTCACCCATTGATGAAAATGAAACAGTATAAGAATAGGCAGGGTAAGGATTTCTGGAATTATTTTCTTCCTTCACTTTATCACAGTCTTTTCTCAATATACAATTTATATGTAAACTCAAGAGTTCCATCATATGCTTAGACCATAATAACAGCTAACAATTATTGAGAGTTTACAATATGATAGGAACTGTCCTAAGAGTTTTACATTAAACTGTTCATTTAATTCTTACAACAATTAAAGTAGTGATAGTTATCATCTCCATTTAATATACTATATGAAGAAAGTAAAAGAGAGATTAAGAAATTTAGCCAGGGTCACCCGGAACTTACCCAAGGTCACTAGAGATGCCAGATCAAACTCTTAATCACTAGTTTTAAATGTCAGTACTGTTTTTCCACATGTAAGTTATTTTCATTTTCCAGTTTTACCTGTTTATAAAAAGACTTTAGAGAAGTCGATGACAGTGTGCATTGTTTCTTTGAAAGCCCTGGCATTTCTTGGTCATACCTGAGGTTTCTGCCGTCTCAGGGAACTGCCTGCCTTTGCTGAGCACCTTGGACATTTCAGTTCCATAACTGGTATCTCAACAGTTTGTTTGCATACGTTTTATAAGCAATTCACTGCTGAATCTCATAAAAGTGTCACTTAACTTATACAGTTGGTAGTCACAGTCCTGCCTAAATGACTACTCAGGGTTTAAAGCCCAAATCAGAGAATCCTCTGAAAAAAACACAAGGTAGACATTTTACCCTACCTGGAAAATGGGTGTATCTTTTACTCGTCCACATATCATTATAAAAGTATTCCATGGAAAAGAATGGGCACTGCACCAAATAAAAATGGATTCTCTCATCATCAGTTTCCCAAAGATGAATCCTTAATTCATAAATGGGAGTGGAAGGGTGCAAAGCCAGTCTGCTGCCTCAAGAGACTCTTTACATTTTCATTAAAAAGAAAAGTGATGCTCCCTGTATTAAGATGATTTTTATCATTAGTTTTTAAATATATCATTTTCAAATTATTTTAAAATTCATGCTAGTGCCAATCTATTAATATTACCCTATATTTTAAGATTTGTAACTCTATATGACTGTTCTGTACAATTTAATCAAAATAGAAAACAATCAGATTATTGTAAGAACTGTATTTCCATTTATACCTATTAACAGAGTCACTAGAAAACTTGTGAGTAAAAGGCAGGCTTGCTTTAGTTATTACTTCATTTAGAGTCATCTGGACTCATTTACTGAAGAGTGATCCAGATGCTAAGCAAATGCACTTGCAAAATTCAGGGAAATTTTATTACTATAGCACTATGGTCCAAGAAATTTTATGACAGATATTAAAACTGGATTTGGGTATTGTATGTGATGTGCTTATCAAGTAATAAGACTGATTCCTGTAAGAACCACAAACACAGATGAGTCTCCTTAATTTATAGGGACACCATGTAAACAAACACAAAAATGTTTAAACACAGAAAATTCTCTCTGAGACAATTTCAATTAAATATAGCTAGGATAGGTTAAGTGTGAGCCTGAAATTAGGCCAATGGGGCAAAAATAAGTAATTGTTGGGCAAATAGAATAGAATTTTTACGTTTTGAGAGATTGAGAACCTGGGTGTTATCTGTGATTCTGCTCTTTCTCTCACATCCCATATCTGGTCCATGAGCAAACTACCTTCAGAAGAAATCCACAATTCAATCATTTATTGTCACTCTCACTACCACCATCCTGGTCCAAACAACAATAATTTCTTGTCTAAATTATTGCAGTAGCCACCTAATTTTTCACCTTCAGCCGCTTGTCAACATAGTAGCCAGGGAGACTCTGTTAAAATCATACTATTCTGTTAAAGTCATACTATATCACCTCCCTGGCCCCCTGCCAATGGCTTGTCTTTTCAGTCAGGGAAAATGCCAAAGTTCTGATGATGTCATGGCCATCTGGTTTGCTATCCCCACTCTGACCTCATCTACTCTTCCTCTAGTTCTCCCTGAGGTAGGAACACTGGCCTCCTTGCTCTTCCTCAAAGATGTCTGGCATGTTCCTGCCTCAGAGCCTTTGCACTTGCTCTTTCCTCAGTCTAGAATGCTCTTCTCCAGAAACTACATGACTAGCTCCATCCTGTCTTAAGGAGACAGGCTCTCCCTCCCACCCTGACTGAAATATCAATACCTCCTCTTACCCCCACAACATACACACACTTCAAAACCCCCTTCCCCATTTTATTTTCTTCTCAGCATTCATCACCCTCTAACACAGTGTACATGCCACTTACTTACCTTGTTTATTGTCTGTCTCCTCACTAGAATGTGAGACGCAGGGGAGTTTGTTCACAACTTCCCAGCACTTATATAATAGTGACTGGCACTTAGTAGGTGCCCAATCAGCTTTTGTGAAATGGAATGAACAGATAAATGAATGACAAGACCAGTAGAAAACATAAACTGTGACAAAGAAAAGAGAATACTCATTAAAATGGTTACAGTGATGGCGAATGAGAGATAAAGAAAAAAATACACAAGTATGTGTGCAGTCATTCAGTTTTTCATGCAAACAAACAAGTATGAATCCCTACATGTAACTCTTCCTAGAAGATAAAGGAATCGCTCAAGGAATTGATAGTACAGCTGGGAAGATGAACAGGTCAACACTCATTGATAATACACTGTGATGGAGGCATTTTGGGAGCACCAAGCAGGGCTCCTGACCAGAGTGGCAGGGGCAGGACTATTAAGAAATCAGGAGGGAGAGAAATCAGGCCTAAACCTGGTTACAAATGACCTTTTTGTCATGCTAAGTGATTGGATTTAATCCTGAAGGTTACAGGCTGGAGAGTCACTGAAGAATTTCAAGCATGAAATTATGACTTGATCAGATTTTTTTGTTTTATGAAAGTCAGTCATATAAGGATGTTCATTATGTTGTTATATATAGTAGCTAATAAATATAAACCCTATCCAACAATATGGAACTGGATAATAAATCATGGTAAATCCATATAACAGAATACTGTCTGCATTAAAAAATGATTTAGGTAAGAATTTACTGATAGAGTTCCATGATATATTGTTAGAAAATAATATATTTTAAGAAAGCACACATATATAATGGTCGCACTAAATTAATAAAAAATGTATCTCTGTGAAGAGAAAGGCTGTGAAGACATATAGCAAAACGTTAAAAGTAGTCATCTCTAGGCTGTAGGATCTGAGATAATTTTACATTTTTTATTATGCCTTCTGTGTTATGTGAATTAGTGTTAGAGTAAGCATGTACGGATTTTATAAGAAGGAAAAAAATAGCTTTGTTTTTCATTTTGGGGGGTAAAAAAGGAAATAACTTCAGAGGACTAGACTGGAGGAGAGAACCCTATGAGACTGATGGCAGCAAATCCAGGGGAATGTAATGAAGGAATGGGGAGAAATCCATGAGGGAAATGGGGGCGGTGGTGAGGTTTCTGGCTTGAGCAGCCATGTTCTTAGTAGAGTCGTTGACGAATGAGTAGATGCCAGGGCCCAAAGGTACTCTGAAGAAAGCCTGAAACTTCTTATCCACTAGGGCCTGTAGTCAGATTGTAGCACTTTGTTGGAATACTGGGCATTAACCAATACCGTGGCCTTCCTGCTCACCTGGCTGGGATTTCCACATGGTGCCATCACTCCAGGCATTATTGAATACACTATTTTCAGGAAGCATTCTGTTCCTCTCTGTCCACCAGATGACTCCTGGTGCCAATTCTTTACCCTCCAACGGTAAGTACTTCCTGCCACCTATTTTTCCTTTACTCTCATTCCTGTACTACTCTGTTCCCCTTCTCCTCTGACCTAAATCTACAGAGTTTACCTCAGTCTAAAATAGTTCTATTTTTCATTTCAAAATTCCAATTTCATAGTTAAGAAAAAATAAAAGAAAAACAGAAAATAACTCTCTGCTACCCTCAATCTCTGTTCTAAAGGCTTCCTCTACCTCCTGCCTCCAATGAAACTTAGCTCTCCTCTGAAGACATCACTCCCCTGGAATCCTCTCAACGATCACTGCTCATTCTCTCAGGGTTGGGAGTGGGTCTTTATCCTCCATGCTCTTCAGTTCCAACTTTAGACCATTACTTCCTACTCTTTCTTTAAAATTCATATGAAAAAGCCATATTTCCTTCTATCCTTCCTTGTTTCTGGTTTCCAAAGCCTTACCAAATATTTGTTGGTTGGTTTGTTTCCAAGCCTTTGGTGTTGGGCTCACCATCTTTTCCTCCACCCCCAAACCTGTCATCTTACATGATTTCAACATCCATATGGGCAACCCATTTGATACTCTCAGGTCTTTTATTTGAGGAAAAATTTGAAGAATTTCAAAGAATAACTTCACCTCACCTATCCACTCTCCCAAGATCACCCTGGGCCTTAGCAACCCCGGGAAACTGTTCTACCTCATCTTCCCATCCTCCCATCTCTTTGACACTATGTCTGTTCTTCAGCAGTTAGTGAGAGAAATGAAGAAAGTGGAATAAACTAGGGTTTAGCAAACTTCGTGCACAAAGGGCCAGATAGTAAATATTTTAAGCTTTGCAGATCTACTGTCACAATGACTCAGCTCTGTCATTGTAGCAAGAAAGCATCAACAGAGGACAAATAGTAATGAATAGTAAACAAATGGGTGAGTCTGCGTTCCAGTAAAGGTTTATGTACAAAAACAAGCAGTGAGGTCAAGTTCGGCCCACAGCCATAGTTTGCTGACCCCTGAAATAGACCTTCATTCTCTTCCCTTTCTCTTTCCCCTTTCTCCCTATCTACTGACTGGTCCTTAATCCTTATTTTAGACCCCAATTGCACCATTCTTTCATTAACATTGACACCTCCACTGATACACTATCTTGGGTCATCTTGCCCAGAAAAATTCAAATCTTAGATTAATCTAACTATCTACAGTTTCTACTCCTGGGTTGCTAAATGCTAATGGAGAAAATCATTCTTTCTCCTACTGATAGTACTATAATTCCTAGTCTTCAAACCCCAACTTTCAACACTTCATAGTAAACTTTTACATTTCTTTAATCCATTTTCTCTTCTATTGTCTCCAGTAGCAAATTTAAACCTTTTCCATTTACCTCCAGAAATCTACCCTACCGGCATCCTAGTGCCCAACATATTATCACCTATCTTACTTCATAGAGAATGGAATATGTCAAAAAAAACCTCCCTAAATATTTTGCTTTCCCACCTACAAATGTGCTATCATCCAAACCTATATTTCCTTCCCTCCTATCTTATTGGAAGAGGTTTGTTTCTTTCTCACCACCCCCCCCCCCGCCCCACCGCCACCATGTGTCTCCTTTCTTCTTTGTCTGCACTGGCTCCTCTCCACCAGCATCTTAATGTGCTCAGATTTCTCAGAAAAGAAAAGATCTTGATGTGTGGGTATGTTTATATATGATACACATAATTCAAAGTTTCAAGAAACAGTACTTATCCTTACTACATGTGATGTACTCTATTTTATAATATTTCATTTTTCCATATGCTGGCCAAGACCCACTCAATTGATTTCACACCCTATTAAAGGGTCTGCCCGAGAAAAACTTGCATATGTGCAAAAGTAGACATGAATAAGAGTTCGTATTGCCACATTTCTATAGTAGCAAAAAAATGAGAATAACCTAAATGTTCATCAACACAAGAAGGGATATATAAATTATTATATATACTCCTCTTGCCCTCCTTCCAATCCGCTGCATTTTCAGAAGTAGGAAACAGGATGACTGGGTTGGAAGAAATGGAACTACTTCCTTAACTATATCTACCTCTTCCACATCATTTCTAATTCCTGTCCCTCTTTCTCTTGACTCCAGCAACAATGGACTTCTTTTAATTCTTCAAATGCATGATCACATTGTCTGCCTTTGCTTGAAATGCATTTCTTTCTTTAACCAGTTAACTCCTATTTAGTCTTCAGTCTCAGCTAACTTCCTCTCTGACCACCATAACTGCCCCTTGCCCCAGGCCAACTAGAACCATTCTCCCTGCTATTTACTCTCATTTTTCCTTGGGTTTTTCCTTCACGGTAAAATGTACATGTTTATGTGATTATTCAGTTAATACTGATCTTACCCATTTCACAGTAAGCTTCATGAGGGCAGAGTCCAAATCGGCTTTACTTACTATGTATCTTCAGTGCCTAACATAGGTCTTGGCACAAAATAGGTGCTCAATAAATATTAATGACTGTTGGCTGAATAAATAAATATTATAAAAGGAATGCCTCCCTTTGGGTGAAAGATGGGACTAGATGACCCCTAATGGTTACCTAAAACGTTGCGCTATGTGTCTCTGTTTCTTGTTTGATTCATAAATTTTTACTTGGGCCCACTCACAGTATAAGAATCTTTTATAATCCTAGTCCCTCCTATCTGCTTTAGGTAAGATTAGGACATATTAATTTTCTTCACAATCTAGCTCCAGAATAGACATCATAAAATAATATCCCTTGATAAATATTTGTCATGTCAGGAAAAGTTCTAAGCAAAGGCGAAAGAGTGATGAGCACGTGAATATGGAAAGTCAAGCAAAATGAATAGTCAGTTTGCTCTGCCCTGCAGGGAGCCATGCCTAGTCAAATAAACCCGCTGAAGATTAAATTTAGAAAGTCTAAGGCAAAGGAGGAGGGGCAGGAGGGGCCAGGGAGAAAGTGAGGGGCTGGAATAATAGTAATAAAAATAATAACAGTAGCAATGATCATAATTAATATTTATTGAGCACATGTGCCATGTGTTACTTTGGTAGCATTATCTCAGTTAATTCCATGTCAACTTCATAAATAAGGGCTATTGCTATTCCCATTTTACATATAAGAAAACTGAGGCAAAGGGCTTTTGTATGACTTACTCAAGAATATCCAGTAAGTAGATGGTGGATCTGGAATTTGAACCTAGCAGTCTGCTTTATTTTCAACCATGCAACGACGCCTCTTTAACAAAGGAGGTAGGTTAGGTGGAGAAGACTCAGAGCAAATCTTGTGGTTTACAACAGGGAAAGGCTGTGGGGGTCAAAATCTCTGGCAGTTAAAGGGTTAGGGTAAGGGCCAGGAGTATCACCCCTAGAAAGACGGAAGTGTAGAACGACATCTATGGTTTCCATAAACCATAAAGCTTCTTGCTCTTAGAAAAGATAGGGCTCTGTGAATGTAGAAATGGTCTAATGCTGATAGTTTTATTCATCTCCCACATCTGTTATAACTTTTCTGCTTATACCTACTGCCCAAACCATGCACACCCAAGTCATCAGTTATCACTGCTGACATAATTAACACATACACACATGCAAACCATGAAGACAAATAACCTCACTCAGAAGTCTAAGAATCTCTTTTTTTTTTTCCAAGAAACTTTGCTTTACAGCCGTGGCTCCCAACTGAGCCTCTTTCCATGCATATTATTTATTTATTTTATTGAGGTCATATTGGCATATAACATTATACAAATTTCAGGTGTACCTTATTATATTTCAGTTTTTGTATAGTCTGCACCATGTTCACCACCAATAGTCTAGTTTTTATCTGTCACCATATATATGTGCCCCTTTATCCCTTTCACCCTCTCTCTACCTCCTTCCCCTCTGGTAACCACTGATCTGTTCTCCTTGTCCATGTGTTTGTTTATCTAAAGATCACCTTTATGCCATAACACTTCATGCCAAATTCCTGCACTTCTTGTGCACCAATTGATCGTTTCCACCAAACTGGCCATGTCCCACCACTGTAGCTGATAACTTCTAAATTCATATCTCACTTTTAACCTGGCAATCACAGAATCCCTACTCCACCTCTGATTCCAGCTGTCACTCTTCTTTAGTCTAATTATCTAAGTCTAAGATATCATATACAGAGTAAACAAACACAAACCTATTGATTTTCTCACAATCATAAGACTTAGAAGAGTGTTTGCATGAGGACTGTAGGTGGCTCTAGATAGAGAGATTTACTAAGAATACATTGGGATAAAAATTGCATTTATAGCTGGTTCCTTGAGTTAAGAATGCACACTAATGTATTCTCTGCACCTAAAACTTACTAAAATAATTTAGTTCAGAACCTATTACAGTTACATATCACAAAAGCTAGAACACATGAACAAAATCTCTTCCTCCTGCATGATAAAATACTAAATTGAAGTTGATATATGCAAAATCTCTTTTAGTTTTTGATGGGTAAATAATGAGTTAATTATTATTAAGTTTTGCTTTTATTCTTGCTTTCACTTAAAATGCTGGAGTGGTATGCACACTTAAATAATTTATGCTCATATTTTGTCTGCTTTTCAATATTGTTGAATTCCATGGCCCATAATAGCCACAGGATGCAGTGCAATGCATAAGAACCACCTCAAAAGTTTTGTCTAACACTCCCCATCAATCCTAATACGTGATTGTGCTAAGTTCAGTGGGTTATGTTTGTGAATATATGTTTATCTTCTTGCTTTTCCGGGGTTACATTTGGAGAGCTCAGTCACTATTTTCTTTTATTTTAACTGAATTAATCTAAAGAACTGTACCAGCCAATGTTCTAGTGACAACATATGGATGGAGAAGGTTTAGGTGTGAGGATAGGCATTCTAAAAGTATCATTTTGGCCTGAATGATGGTTTTAATAATTGAGTAGGTCATATTTTTCCATTCTTGAAATCTCAGTTATGAAGAAATATGTCTTCAATAAATCTCATATGCTTATAAAACTATGTGGAATCCTTGAACATTTTTCCATTTTATGTTGAAGTTCTATTATAGGATAATCTAGAGAGTCTCCATATTTCATTGAGAAAATACTTTAGGAGCATTAAAAATTTTTTTGAGTTAGATTATGTTCACTACCTCAAAATATTGCCTACAACTTATGTATCTGATTTACTTAAATATTGTGTAGCAAATCGTTTATTCCAAAGATGTCTTTTACCTCCTCTCTCACATGTTCTTCTAGAACCTTCACATTCCCCCATCAAAAGGTAGGGTCTAATTCCCCTCTTTTTGATTCTGGGTGAGTTTGTGACTCTCTTTTAACCAATAGAATGTGATGGAAGTGGCAGTGAATGTCTTTCTGAGGCTAGGTCATACAAGGTGATGCAGCTGAGATAGAAGCTGAAACACTTATACTTGGCCCCTGAGCCACCAAGTAAACAGTGAGATTCCCGTAAGGCCGTCATGCAGTGAGGAAGCCCAAACTAGCCCTCATGGAAAGACCATGTAGAAAATCCCTGAGACTACATCGACAGACAGAGAGATGCCCACCTAGTCTCCAGGTTATTTTAGCTCCAGCTACTGCCTAACTGCAACCATATGAGAGCTGATAAGTCTGAGCTGCCCAGCCGAGGTTTTCCTGAATTACTGACCCATAGAAGCTCTGGGATATAATTAAATGACTGTTGCACATTAAGCTACTAAGTTTTGGGGTGATTTGTTATGCAGCAATAGTAATAGGAACAAACCGTTTAAAGTTTCAGGGTCTCAAAATTAATACTTTAAAAAATAGACTAAAAGCAGGAATGTCCACATAAAATAAGAAAAGATTATTTCCAAGTGGCCTTTGACCTATTTTTTTCAAAGCAAGAAAGTTTCCATTTTGGGCTGCCATGAAAGTGAATGGAATTAAAGGAAACTTTACAAAGTTTAAAGCTTAAACTTTTGATGAGATAACCACCAATTTTCTTTAAATATTATCCTTTGCCTAAGGACATCACTTTTATGTTGTTCTGCCAAAGTAGATAAATAGATGGATGGGGATGAGACTGGATAGGGAAATGGCATAATCGACATAAATTTGAAAGGAATTGTGTTATCTACCATGATATGAAAAGGTTGTCTGCTTCAGCTTAGGTTGAATCATTTCCTAACTCTCATTATGCTTAAAAAATAATTATGAGAGTGAGGAAAGGGAAGAGCATGGGACGTTGTATATCTGTTGTGTTTATTAATTTCAAATCACACCCTCTGCGGTGGAGTTCTGTAGCTGTGGTTGGGGGCATATCCAAGTTTTGTGGAGACAAATGCTTATACAAAGTTGGAGATTCTCTTTAAGAAAAGGAGTATAAAATTACAAACACAAAATTAACTATGAAAATTAGTATTTATTTAGACTGAGGAAAAAAATCACAATAAAAAACAAATTTTGAAAATCTGACAAATACTACCAACATCACAATATCCAGGAAAAATATATTTGTGTTATTAACTGATGTTTACAGTTAACACAAATCTGTAATACTTTTTTGTGTGTGTGTGAGGAAGACTAGCCCTGAGCTAACATCCGTTGCCAATCCTCCTCTTTTTTGCTGAGGAAGACTGGCCCTGGGGTAACATCCATGCCCATCTTCCTCTATTTTATATGGGACGCCGCCACAGCATGGCTTGACAAGTGGTTCGTCTGTCTACGCCTGGGATCTGAACCTGCGAACCCTGGGCCGCCGAAGCAGAGCGCATGAACTTAACCGCTACGCCACCGGGCTGGCCCTGTAATACTTTTTAACTATATTTTTGGGGCTATCTTTATATATTGATTAGTTCTTCATATGACAACGATTATAAAATATTTTCTATAGATATGAAAGATGTCTTTCCTCTAGCATAATTCATCGAAATTAGTTTATCAATTGTTTATAAAAGTTGTATGATACATTTAAAATCACATATGCTGCATTACTGAATATATATATACATATGTCTGTATATGTATATTCATATATAGTGAGAACCAAATCCTCCACTTAAAATTTTGCACTTTAGATGACTGAAAGACTTTTCTACTGAGCAACTTCTGACTTTGTACATTTAAAACTTTCTTTCTCTTCTATTTTACACATGCTTTGTTGCTATAAGATATATTCATATTGTAATGTTGCTCCACCGAGTTATTTGGCCAGTAGGTGACATGAATATTCCTAGAAGTCATTGCTACACCAGGATAGCTAATAACAGTTTAGCTATGCAAGGAAGCGACTAAGAACCGCATAAAGATATCCCCCTAAACTGAATCTAAAGTATCCCCAATCAACTTCTCCTTACCTAGATCCCAAACGTGCCGTGGCCACTCCAGTGCCTCACGTCACAAGGGGAAATGTGATGAAGGGGAAGTTGGAGCTGAAGGAGACAGCGTTCTTAACCAATTGTGGTTAAAATATCTACCAAATATATGCTCACGTGAACATATTAAAAGGCCGTCCCAGAGTTTTGGAAGGTGCCCATGTACATAAAAGGCTTTAAAGCTTTGGTTTCACTGGGTTCCTTGTAAATCTATCTTACCTATGACTCTATATATTTCTCCATCCCCTTTGGAGAGTTTTCAGATCCCTTAGGAGAGTTCCACATTCCAGGTCAAGTTATTGGGGTGTCATTGATGCCTGTCTATCACCCCAGAGAGGGCTATCTTATCCAAGTTGGCTACTCAGATTAACTCATTCCTAGACCTTATCAATTAGTTCATGTAACCCAGGAATGGCCAATGAGAATTTACTAGGATTGACCTATGGCTGTTTAGGGAGAGAAATCCTCTTTCTACTGGGGATGCCAAACAGAAAAGGATTTGGGGCCCGCTGATGACTAACTTTTTCCTATGTAAAAAGATCCTTGTTTGAGAAGAAAGCCAGACTGAGGCATTACTGTGAGATGGAAGAGAACAACATTATTTGAGCCTCTAGAGCCAGCTGTGCACCGTCTCTAACTCCCCCCTGATGTTACAGACAATAAATTCCCTTCTTACTTCAACTGAGATAAAATTTCTAGCATTTACAACCCAAACGGACTTGAGTAATATATTCCTTCTTTTGCTATATGAGAGTGTTTTGCCCCAGTTATTGTGTAGCAATTATACAAAATGTAAATTTTAATAAAAAATAAATTAATAAACATCTCTATCATTTTGAAAATTTGTCACATCTGGCAACACAACCAACATGAAAATACCATGCACACAGGAGAGGGAAAAAAGTTAAACACACAAATGAAAACTAGTAACTGTGTTAAACTAAGAAGTTTTAAATAAGACAAAATGGGATAATTTATGCTAAAATAGATCTGGTAGACTTAAAATACAAACCTTATCAACTCCAAGTCATTTTTATAGGGTATTTGTACCATCCGATCAAAAAAAGTGACATAAAAGCATAGTAATTTTAAAATGTGTGATACCAGTATCAGACAAAAGATCAAAGAAAAATAATTAGAAGCCCCCAAATAGAATCAATCACATAAAATTATATGATGGAGATGGCATTTAAGATCAGTGAGAAAATCAAAGTTTACTTGAACAATGGTGCTGGGGTAATTAAATAAAGGGAAAAAGAGAAACCAAACTCATACTCAAAGTGAAAGTAAATTCCATATGATTTAAACCTTTAAATGTAAAATATAATAAGACTAGAAGAAAATATGGGTAAATATTTATGTGGTCATGGAGTGCTGAAGTATAACATCAGAGATAGAATTCCACAAATGAAAAAAAGATTTATATGTCTTATATGAAATTAAAGATATCAAATTATAAATTTAATATAAAAATATAAAATTAGAATACAAATGACAAGTTGGAAAATTATATTTTAAATATGTCTGACAGAATAAAGAGAATATACAAAGAACTCTTGCAAATCAATAAGGAAAAACAAAAGCAAGTCCTCTAGTAGAAATGTAGATAAAGGGGATGAGTTTCCTCCCATCCCCCAATACTAGAAAAGACATAAGAAATGCATCAAAATGTTGACTATCTATATCTGGGTAGTGGAATGATGGGTGATTTTTGTTTGTTATTTTGGGTTTTGGGTTTTTCAAGATTGAGCACGGATTCCTTTTGTAATTAGAAAAAACAATTTTTATGTAACCTAAAGCCCTATGACAAACCTTAGAGAAAAAATAATCTACAGAAAATTTACTCCAGAGGGTGAGGCCCAATCCTAAGCAGGCTGTCACTTTCTGTAAAACCTTAGGCCTTAGTTTACTTGTTCCTCTCTCATATTATGCTTTAGAAACGAAACTTTGAAACATGAAAACCTTTACAATCTGACTATTTTATTAAATTAAATGAACCTAAGTCTTTGATCTGTGGTGTCACAGACTCTGGTATAGACTGTTCTCTTAGCACTCCAGGTCAAGTTGAGATAGCATGTCTCCTCTGACTGTGAGTGCCTCAAGAGTGCCCATCTCATCTGTGTAGGCCCAGGACCTAGCTCGGTGCCAGATCATGGGAGTGCTCAATAGCTATTAGTCCAACTGAACTGAACTAGCCTCCCATGATTATGAAACCTGATCCAGTAAGAGATGGTAAAACAGTCAGTTAGACACTGTATAGTCCTTTACATGTTCATCTATGAATATGTAAGCTCATTGACTAATTTACTTCAAGTCACTTACGTATTTTCCATTCATTTTCAAAATGGTTCACATACCCGAAATAGAAACAAGTAGACTGTGAGATTTTAGCCATTTAATGTTTATGGAAACATAGGTTTACAGAAAAAAAAAAATCACAAAAGAATTAAAATTTCTCCCAGGTTCTCAATACAAAAGTATGATCAAACTAATTCAGACTAAGGGAATGTCCAAACAAAACCAGTATAAATAAATCTTTGATTATTATATTAAATTATAAACTTAATTTTCACTAATATTCAGAATTTCCAGTTAATATATTGTTTCCAAAAGGAAGTTTACTGGACATATTTTATAATATGTCTACTGTGTTATTAGTGGTTATTATTTGCATAAATGTATCAAAATCCTTGAAAGCAACTTTTCCTTACACAGATTAATATTGTCATCTGAAGACTTATTTTTGCTATTAAATTACTTCGCAAAGGGCCCGCCCGGTGGCGCAGCGGTTAAGTCCGCGCTTGGCAGCCCGGGGTTCGCGGGTTCGGATCCCGGTCGCCCGCCGATGCACTGTCTGTCAGCCATGCCGTGGCGGGGTCCCATATAAAGTGGAGGAAGATGGGCACGGATGTTAGCCCAGGGCCAGTCTTCCTCAGCAAAAAGAGGAGGATTGGCAACGGATGTTAGCTCAGGGCTGGTCTTCCTCACAAAAAAAAAAAAAATTACTTCGCAAATAGTTTTCTTCATAGGTAGTCTAATGTGTATGCTACACTGAGCCAGTGACATTCATAATGTCTTAATTAGTAAAGGCTGAATTAATGAGACTTCATTATTCTAGCAATATTTTAAATAGAATATGATATAAAGTGTAAGCAGTTCTAAACAGTGATCTTTACTAACACAAAGGGTATTGTTATTTAATGTAGAATGCATTTATCTAAAATTTTATTTATCCACAGCATGTTAACTCGAAAATAATGAAAATTTTAGCTTCACTTGTTTTGAATAGCAGGTCTTAAAAGTGTTTTCCTACTTCATGATCAAAGATAAATATATATTACTTCCATTATAGGACAATTCTAACATCTGTACTTTGAACTATACTTAAATGTACTTTCACATTTCATTACACACTAAATCATCAAAATAAACATTGAGGATTATGAATGCCTGGCTTTTATGACTGCTCTGTATATTGTTTCTTTAACAATCACTGTTTTCATTTTAAAAATAATCAGTCATAGAATCGCACAATAACAGAACTGGGAGATGATGTGGGAAGGTTACAAATTTACTCCCACTTTACAACTCAATGTGTTCAGAAAAATGTACCTTTTTGTTTTTTAAACTGATCTGATCTTCCTCAGGAATCCTCACTAACCAACTTATCCTGAGCTGCCAGGAGCTCCTACATGTCTCACTCCTAATCACGCCACGCCACCACTTCTACTTTCTTGGGCTTCTACATGTCGCCTATGGACAGCCTGGTCTAATAGGTCTCCTATTCCTGTCCCCACCCATAATCTGACCTCAAGTTTCAACAGGGATCAAGGATTAAGGCCCCTTGTTTTGGCTTTCCCATAAACCTATTTAACACCACAACTCCCATTCCATGAGTCAACCAAGATGGGGAGGGGTTCACTATACTCATGTACCTCTCACCTCCTCTAACTTTGCCTGTCTCTTTCAGCTCTCACTGCACCCAAATTAAAAGGGCAGACTTTCCACTTCCTTTTTCATTATAGATCCATTATAAATATATGACATTCTCTCCTTGAGGTGGCATGTTGTACTGTCTTTCCCTCAGAGGCCATAATGGCAGATGAAGTGCAAGGAAATACTAGCTTGCTGACATCTGAGCTTCAGGAAGCGATGCGCTAAGCTACTGGTAAATATGTGGGCTGAATTGCCCACTCTGTATGACCAGCAGTGGTTTGGGTTCAGACTGACTTTCACACTTAGAGGACACAAAAGTTTTTAACCAACACCAGGTTTACTTGGAAAGATACAGCATAGGAAACACAGCACGTCTGCCTGATAGCATCACATACATCTTCAATAGAAGTTCTTACAGGAGTTCAGGCATTGCTTCCCAGATCCCATTAAGATTAGGCTCAACTCAGTTGTAAGAAATGAAATCTCCCAATTGAATGCAGGCTACTCTCACATAAGGAAACCTTATACATGAAGGGAACCACATCTTATAGTTGGCTGTGAGTGTGTTTTCCAAGTCCTAACAAGACAGACACTCAGTTATGAGAAAACTATGCAGGAAAGCTAAGGCTATGTTTCCTCCAACAGATTTTCATATGCCTGTGATCACATAGTCCCTTGGTTTGTATGTCAACTAACATACATTGTAGTCCTCTTAGTCCCAATAAGGAGGTGCCTTCAAAACAATAGTGAGCATAGTTAACATTCTACATTTATCTTAACTAAGTATGTTTCCAAGGAAACAATGTTGGCATAGGTTAAATCCAAGGTCATCATCACATGTGAAACAGATTTAGACTTGATAACTCGTCTCCGCAGGTAAACCTAAAAATATATCAACAATTTAAAACAATATTAATAATAATACCCTAATTTGTGGGAAGAAAATAGCCTGAAATTAAAATACTGGTCAACAGTAGACTATAAATTTCAGAGTGACTGTATATTTCAGGATAATGGTAAAAGTATTAATTTCAGACTTTAATATCATATTAAAAATATCTGGAGTAATCACTAAAGGAGTAAATGTAGAATACAAAACTTTCAAACATGTAGAAAACTGAAATGTGATTTTAAGACAAAGCTCATTCTCTCCAAAAGCATAAAAAATTGGAGAGGAGGTATAAAAGGAAATAGAAAGCACATTATTCAACAGTAGAAGAGAAATCCAAGCATATCAGTTATTGCTATAAACAAATGAACTAAACTCTCCAGATTAGATTCAAATAGAGATTACATTAAAATTAAAACATAAAAACAAATTTCAGCATGTGCTCTTTAGAAGAGACATAGGAAAAATGCTAAAGAACCTCCAGTAATTATATTAATATCAGAAAAAATAGACTTTATGTCAAAAAGAATTACTAAAGATGAAAAGATACGTGATAAAAAATGTTTCAAAACATTTCAATACAAATGTTTCAAGGCACAATGAACAATGCTGGTAACGAAAAGAACAACATAATTAGACATGTTTCAAAGATTTAAACTGATTATTAAGGGCTACAACTACAAATTTATACCACATTTGGAAAACATAAATGAAATGGAAACATTTCTAGAAAAATAAATCTTAGCCAAAATTGACTCAAGAAGAAATAGAAAATCTTAATAGTTTGTGTAAGATTGGTTTTAAAAGCAAGTTTTGCCAATCACTTAAGGAACAGGTAAACTCAATCTCACAAACTCTTCCAAAGGAAAAAAAAGGAAGATATACTCCTAAACTCATTTTATGAGGCTAGCAGATCCTGTAACAAAACCCTATGAGGATAATACAAGAAAAAAATTTAGTCCATTCTCACTCATGAAGACAGATTAAACAATCATAAAAATTATTAGCACACTGAATTTAGCAATGGATTAAAAGTTAAACATTATGAGCTAGGCAGATTTACACAGAAATCACAATTGGTTTAATCAGAAAAATAATGTAATTAATTGCATGTATATATATATATATATATATATATATATATATATGTGTCAAATAAAAGTAAAACCATATGGTCATTTCAATAAATACAGAAAGAGTATTTCATAAGATGCAATATTATTTATAATAAGATGTTAGCACACCATATAATATTTTATAGGATATATATTTAAAAACCTCATACTTACTGATGAGATTTAAAAGTATTATCTTTAAGATCAGGAATAAAGGCCAGGAATTCTACAGCATTTGCTTTCTTCTACCTCTTTACGTCTACCGGTAAAAGGAGACTCTGGACCAGGATGGCGACATATGAGGCTCCTGAATTTCCCCACCTCCCATGGATGCACTGTATTTACAGCTACATGGGAAGCAATTTCCTCTGAGAGAAATCCAGAAACTAGCTGAGTCATTCCTATGCATCAGGCAACTGAGAAAATACCCACACTGAAATAGCCTGCATCTACATGCTGACTGCAATCCTCTTCTTTGAGACACTGACAAGTCCTGGTGCACCCTCAACTACTGGGAGACACTAAGAACAAAGACAGTGGCTTGGACAATCACAAAGGTTTGAGATCTATCTATCTGTATATCTATGTCTACACACAATGGAATATTATTCAGCCTTAAAAAAGACGGAAATCTTGCCATTTGCCACAACATGAATAAACCTGGAGGGCATTAGGGCATTATGTTAAGTGAAACAAACTGGACAGAGAAAGACAAATATTGCATGATATCACTTATATGTGGAATCTAAAAAAGAAGTCAAACTCATAGATAAAGAGAGTAGAATGTTGGGGGAGATAAGGAGAGGTTGGTAAAATGGTCCAAACTTTCAGTTATAAGTTGAATAAAGTCTGAGGATCTAAGTATAACATGGTGACTATAGTTGATAATACTGTATTGTATAATTGAAATTTGCTGAGAGGGTAGAACTTAAGTGTTCTTATCAAAAGAAAAAAAGGTAAATATGTGAGGTTGTAGATGTGTTAATTAACTCGATGGTGGGAATCCTTTCACAATGTGTATATGTATATATATCAAATCGTCATATGCTTTAAATATATTATAATTTTATTTGTCAATTATACCTCAGTAAAGCTGAAAAAATATTTAGAGTATTAAACAATTTACAATATAAAAAGGAATAAAGGCAAGAATGCATACTTTGACAA
This sequence comes from Tapirus indicus, assembly GCA_031878705.1. Classification (NCBI taxonomy): domain Eukaryota; kingdom Metazoa; phylum Chordata; class Mammalia; order Perissodactyla; family Tapiridae; genus Tapirus; species Tapirus indicus. The sequence continues at coordinate 90,463,778 of CM062926.1, forward strand.
TCCCTATTTAAATTACTAATTTGTTTGTTTAAATTACTGGTTCTAGCCAGTGGAATAAGACAAAAAGAAGTGCAAGGTGGAAGGAACAGAAAAGATTAAAAGAGTAAACAAAACAGCATATTATTTGTAGATGATATAATTATCTATATACAAAATATGACAATCTAAAGATAAATTATTAGAATTAATAGACAATTTAGCAAGATGGACAGACACAAATAAACATATAAAGTCAACTGCATTTCTATATACTAGCACTAATCAATTTATAAACCTAATTTATAAAAACATATCACTTAAAACAGCAACGGAGCATGTAAAATACCTAGAAGTGTATCTAACAAGAGATTTTCCAGCCATTTTAAAGGAAATTAGAAAACTTTATATAAAGACTTTAAAGAAGACATAAATTTATAGAGAGGTAGACCATGCTGTTAGATAAGAAGACTTAACATTTGTACAGAAGAGCAAATGGCCAATATAGTTAAAATTTCTGAAGAAGAAAAACAAGGAGGGGTGTTTGGCACAACCAGCTACAAAGACTTGTTGTAAGTCTGTAGATATTAAGACAGTATGTGATTGGTGTTGTCAGATAATTAAACCAATGGAACAGAATAGAGAGTCCAGAAACAAACTTGGACATATAAGGAAGCTTGATTTTTGACACAGTGGGTGGGGAAGAAGAAAATATTCACTAAATGACTCTGGAACAATTGGTTATCTATACTGAAGAAAGAAAACTGCATAAAATTGATTGTATAAAAACAATTCCAGGTAAATAACAGTTTTAAAGCTAAATGATAGCACTTGTAGAAGATTAATCTATTTAGGATCTATATGACTTTGGGGTAGAGAAAGAATTCTTAAACAGAATACAAAAGCAAAAAACATAAAAGCAATAGAAACATTTAATTACATTAAAACTAAGGATGAATTTTAATCAAGACATCAAAAACAGTGAAAACTTAAGCTATAAACTGAGAATATATCTGCAACATAGAAAAGTGAAAAGGAATTAGTATCTATACTATATAAATAACTGCTAGAAATAAATTATTTTATTTATCCAAAAATGGCCATTGGATATGAATAGGAATTTCAGAGAGGAGAAAACACAAATGGCTGATAAACATGAAAAGATGCTCAACCTCATTAGTTATCAGAGATATGCAAATTAAATCCCCAGTGAGATAGCATTTCACAACGACCAGATTGTCAACAATTTTAAAAAGTCAGTCTCAAGTATTACCAAGGATCTGACACAATAGAATGCTCATCTGCTGTTGGCCGAAGTGTAAATTGATACCTCAACTCAGGGACATATTTGCCATTCATTCATTCATTCAATATACATTAATTGACTATTTACTATGCATCTGGTATTCTTCTGTGGCTACAGCATGAACTAAACAGATAAAAGTTACCATTTCAAGCTGAACGTACACACCACTTATGACCTGGATTTCACTTCCTGAAGACGATATGCCCTACAGAAGATAAGTATATAACCTAGAGAAATCTGTACATATGTGAATGCTCAAAACAGTACTGCCTCCAATCAAATTAAGAAAGGTGATAATCAAAATGTGTATCATCAGTCAAATGGACAAATAAATTGGAGTATGGGATACAAAAGAATATAAAATCACATTGAAGTTGAATGAACTACAGCTACATATCAAAAAAATATGAATCTCAAAAGTTATGTCAGTGGAAGATTATGTAACAATGGTAAAAACTAAGCACACTCTAAAGATACATACATATTTAGTGGTAAACTATAAACAAAAACAAGGGAATAATAAACACACAATTCCAGAAAAGAATTACTTCTGGGTAGTAAGAAAGAAATAGGGGGCATCTTAGGTAGGGTTTTATTTTTGAATTACATGGTAGGTATATAGGAGTTTGATTTATTTTTTTCAAAACTACATCTATGTTTTACATAACATATTAATTAGGCTAAGTTTCTTTGCTTGGTATCACTTTGGATCAAAACAACAAAGTAGTAAAATCAAGGGCTCACAAATGTCACTGCTTATACATCATATAAAAAATAGTATATCATATAACAGTATAATCTTGTCTCATGGAAAATGAAAAAAGAAATTTAAAGTCATTAGAAGACTGAATAAAGGATATATGATAACATGGTTATCAAGAGCAAAATCTATAATACTGTACAAAATTGTTTAAAGGTTCAGTTGAGTTGGTACTCAAAAAGTATATTTGTATATGTAAATTCTGGAGATACACCTACCATGGTAGAATCACTCTATAATTTGCCCCATTAGAAATAAACCTTGGAAACAGTTAACAAACATGTTAGAAAATGATTTGTAAGAATTTATATAATAGAAAGCCATTCATATAAATTGATTCAGCATAGGGCTTATAATGTTAGAAATCATATTTAGTGAACATATTATTCAAACATAACTTCAGTTTAAGACTAGCAGATCAGGCTAAGGTAATGCTGTCCAGACTAGAAATATTGAAATGGAGCCTCTTTTCTAAAGGTTAATAATTATTTTGACCCTTTAAAACAAATTCTAATAAATAACTCCTCTTCGGACTGTAGCTGGGAAGTTAGGGAGGAAGAGAATGTATCTATCGTCCTTGATGCATAGGACAGTGCTTGCACACACGAATGAATTATTTTTACGGAAGATTCTTAACATGAGATTTTGTAATGTAAACCACTAATAACTTTGCTATAAAATAAGCTCATTTAATGGTCAATATATATTTTGAAAATAAATTCTAAATCCATGCCACTATTGGTAGGCATATACACATATATAATTTGGGGGAATGTACACAATACATGTAAACGAATGAGTTACAATGAATTAATATCACTACCACATATCTACAGGAAACTATGCAACATTAATCAAATTCATAGAATAAAAATTTAATTTCACTATCAGATCAGGAACTACATAGACACATTTTTCAAAATTTCAGGATAGTAAGAAAAAAGGCTGTGATTAATGGTTCAGTGTACACTGTTCAGTCAATCTAATTTCTAAACACCTAAGTATTTAGAAATGTCAAGTAAAATTACTCTAGTTTAGGAGAGTTATAGATTTTCAGTGAAAAGGTTAGTCATAAATGAAATACTGCTTTAACTACGTTTCCCTATGACATACTTTGAATAGTCTATAACAAAAGCAAGATTCAATTACCTTAAAATTACCCCCCCACATATATGAATGTCTGCATGAGTGTGTGTGTGTGTGTGTGTGTATGTAAGTATATATGTTTTTCCTTTATCTTTTGAGATATACATATATAAGAAGGTTATTTTAGACATTTTTTCTGGATGCTATAGATTAAGGTGTTGGGTTTTTACACAATATATTTTTGGTATGTAGTCACAATGTTCTCTGTTTCTCTAGCTCTGACTGTCAGTTTCACACTGCTCTACAGTGTGAAATTGACAAGAAATGGTGCAAAACTGACAACTGGAAGCACAGAAATTTAACAAGAAATTACTATGCAAATTGTTTGAGAAAGGCTAAAAAATTAAATACATGATAGCAATTGACTATATTCTAATTGATGAGATGTTTCAGACAAAGAGCCCCAGATTTTTCTAAACGTATGAACCTTTATATGTGTAAAAACGTTTAAAAAATGCAAGTAGGATAGTCTAGGAAATAGCACGCTATCTTCACTACCTTACAGGAAAAGATGTATAGTGTTCCCAGCATTAAATCTTACAGTCATAGCTTCTGCTTATCTCCCTAGAGTTAAGTTGTAGTTCCCACTTTTACATGCTTGTGGATAAGATAACAGTCAATTCAAACTCTCTCTCCACAGCAAGCTTTTCAACTTCCTTTACAACAAATATGAAATAACAGTTCAAAAAAGGAATGGTGTGGAAGGTCACCTTTCGTATTCTGTGTCTTTCTCTTCATTAAAATCTCTTGAATATTCATTGCCCTATAAATCAGTGACCATTATTTGGGTTCTCAGAGGTAGGTCACCACTTCATATCTCCTTTCATTTTCTTACTACATGCATGTCTTGTACTTCTCCATATCCTTTCTGTGTTTCCTTCTATCCCCTACTGCCCCCTTCAAGGCACCATTTTAACAATACAAGCCTGGAATCACATTCCCAACTCTTCCACTTACCAGCTGTGTGATTTTAAGGGCACTTACTCTCTGGACCTCTGTTGCTCACTTGAATATGAGAGTGTTAGGACTTACATTGCAGTAATTTTTTTAAACATTATATGTGATTTTATATGTAAAGCACTTAACACAGTGGTTGGCACATGGTAAGACCTCAATAAATTGTGGTGGTGGTGGTTTAGTATTTTTATTATGTCATTCTTTAGTGCTCCTATTCTAGACTTTCTACATTATTTCATATGGCAAAGTCCAATATCAATAACACAAAAGCAGCCAGAAAATTATGGGCTACTTCTGTTTGCTTAGTAAGTGACTATGATGAGGAGGAGGAGGAAGAGGAGGAAATAATATTAGTCATAATACTGCCATTGTGCTTTACAAACATCTTTCATAGACAGCATCTCATGTAATATCTCTGTAAGTTTTGTAGAGCAGATATTTCCCTTATTTTAAAGAGGAGGAAATTAAACTACAGAGAGGCTGAATAAGTAGCCCAACTGGGCATTGACTAGACATTGAGCCAGTAATGCAAAATGGAGACCGGAATTTACATTACTTCAACCCAAGTACTCCACAATGTGTGATCCAAATGAGATGGCATTCCACTTGAAATATTAATCCTTCGGTGCAAGTAGAGTTTCATGTGTATGCTTCACGGAACACCTGAACTACAGTGGTCAGTTCAAAGGAGATGAACAAATACTCGACATTAAAAATAGATCACAGGTGCTTTGAAAGATGGTTTGAGTACAGCAGAAGAAAGATAATTTCTCAGATAATCCTTCAATTTCTATGACTTCATTGTTTTTATAAATTCAAAACATATTAAAATGGACTCCAACTTGAATTACTCTACTTAACATATCCATCAGCTTTAGCTTTCCAAACGGTAATACTCCAAACAATGTAAAATACAACTGATCTATTTTCTGGTCCACAGAACTTTCAAGGGGAGTTGTGTTAGCTAAGCAATATTAGGATCCTACAGCATGAACTAACTTATAATGAAACACTTGAGAAAGGTCCCATATAATTGGAAAAATAATATCTGAAAAGTATATGATTGCTACAGTTATAAATGACTACTTCTGGCTTTTTAAGGATTAACCATGGGAAACAGCAATAATCCTCAAAATATTTATAATCCATTTAAGTAGATTATAATCATATAGTCTTTTTGCTTAGACATATTTTTTATTTTTATAAGCTTAGAATTATATACAAAACAAGGATAAACTGAGAATTATATGACTAAAAATGTAACAATGAATATGTCCAAATAACGACTGTTTTGAATAACCACCATGGAAAAACATCATGTCACACCTAAATTTGACGTATTTAAGCCATATGGAGCACATCAAAGCTACCATAAAGTGACTGAAAAGATTTATTGTGAACATTGAGGAAATCTTACTTGTGAGCAGATGCCTAGACTAGCTCGGAGGCAGCAGGTTTTCATTGGGTGAGTAATCACATCACTGGAGCATTTTTGTGAAGTCTATACAAAGAATATTTAGTAGTAAAATAAATGCATATTGATGATAATAAACAATATGGGCACTTCAAGATATTTCTGAAAAGCCACACAGTCACAATAAATGCCCTGAATCTTAAAACAAATGTTGCTCATCCCCATTCTCAGAGAGCAACTGCCCTTTCATCAGATTTGACTCTTTCAGGCAAAAATCAGTAAGAAATTTGCCTGAATAAAATGCACATGATTGAACTCTTGCAGCATAGTTGTCTCAATAATAATCTCTCATTGAATCCTTCGTGTTCTTAGAGCCACTAAGCCTGGAAAGACTCGAAACACATTACAAATTTTCTTCTCTTTTTTAAAACTATGAGTGCAGTCAATTTTCAAAACTCTATGTGAATGGGTGAAAAACCATCTATGAAATGAAGTCATGTGAAAAATATCCCTAGAATTTTCCAGCTTAAGTGGTTCTTAAAGAGTACTAAAAACTGTAGCCCAAGTCTCTCATTTTGGAGGTAAGGACTTTGAAGCCCAGAGGGCTACGTGACTTATTCAGGGTCTCAGAGTCAATTAGTGGTGGCCTCAAAGTGAGAATCCAGAACACCCAGTTCTCATCTGGTGTTGCTTCCACCACACCACAACCTCTTTTATAAGGAACGGAGCAGTCAGTTTGAAAGATCCACATTTGTGAAGTTTTGGTCTTAAAAATTTATCTTTCTCATAGTTAAATTTTTGGGGGCAGGGGGCAAAACAAAACAGCATTATTAAATGTGTAAATATTTTTAAAAATAACTTTTGTTTCAAGTTTACTATTATCTGGTCTCAATATGTTGCACTTGATTCCCAGAGAACTGATGTCATCAGAAATCCTTAATATTGGTTAGCAAACTATAGTCTTAATTGCTAAAGATGACATCTGACCACTCTCAGTTGGGAAGACTTTGGGACAGGAAAAAAATCAACGCTAGTTTAATGTATGAGTGATAGAAATCAATGTGAAAATACTCTGCAAAAACAGCCATGTCATTTTACGTATATATAATTTTAAAGCCCATTTATGAATTCCTGATAAAAGATCAAGTCAGGAAACTATTAAAATATTACAAGGGTAGCACAAATAGTTTTTAAATTTTTCTTAAATGCAATCCCTAAAGTAATATCTTCTGAAAAGATTCAAATATTTTATACTTCAGATTAGAGTATTAGAGAATAAGTTAAGTTCTAGCACCACAGTGGAGTTAAAACAGGACTTCAAAGAAAAACTAATTCACATAAAATATTTATACTTGAATCAAAACTGACTTGAAGAAAACTAATGAAAATATTCTTCTATATTCAAAACAAAAGGGAAATTAACTTTCTTTTTAGTTCAGGTCTCCTAAATATCCCAAAAGGAAACATTTAATTTTCTAGGACAAGCTGAAAGACATAGATAAAAAGGCAACACGGGCCAGCTCTGTGGCGTAGTGGTTAAGTTTATGTACTCTGCTTCAGCAGCCCGGGGTTCTTGGGTTCCGATCCTGGGTGCAGGCCTACACACCACTTACCAAGCCATGCTGTGGCAGGCGTCCCACATATAAAATAGAGGAAGATGGGCACAGATGTTAGCCCAGGGCCAATCTTCCTCAGGAAAAAGAGGAGGATTGGCAATGGAGGTTAGCTCCGGGCTAATCTTCCTCACACCAAAAAAAAAGGCAACGCAGCTAGAGCTGAATTAATCAAGCAAACATCATTGACAATCAACAGAACTTTCCTGGTGAGAAAACACACTTTGAGACAGCTGGAAGTGGACCCAATCTAGTCAGAGAGTCCATTAGAACAGAATCTTATAAGCGCAAAATGGTTTTAGAAAACAGAATTTGTAAACCTCTTAGAATTTTCAAGACTACAGGGACAAAATCTGAGTAAAAAACAAGAGGGTAAGCCTTGCATTTTCAAGTTTAGAGATATCTTATTAACTAGTACACCTTCTTACCCAATTTCATTCTTATTTTTTAGGTTGCATTATGCTTATATGAAATACTTGTCTTCTCCAATTTCTTAAATATTCCAAGGGTCGCATAACTATTAGCAATTAGGAAGTAGGAGATTGAACACTTTAGTGTTCCAAGGTTAGGATTGCTTTAATTGTTAATTCTAAATTGTTAAATCACACTATATCTGGATTCTTGTTTGATCTATTTAACACTTGCATTGGGAAAATTCTAAGATTGACCATACTCCTAATTAAAGTGACCACACATTCCAGTATAAGGCAACTCGAGTTTATGCCTGGGCCCTGGCTTTATCATGAATAACTCTTAAAAGGGTCCCATTTTGATGATAAATCATGACCACCACCTATAAAGAACTTTAAATGGCCTCTTCCCTTACTCTCTGAGGCCCCAAGAAGACTTTTTTCCATGTAACTTAATGCTAGAAAAGGAGTTAAATGTTGACCTCGCCATAATAAAAACATTTCAATATACACCTTGACTTTCTAGGTCCTACGTCCTGTCCCTTTTCTTTACTACTTTCTATCACTAATATAAATTTCACTTCTTCAATGGAAATTGTGTGTTATTATTCTCATTTTCTCCTCAGTGCTTAGCTGGCTTGGAAGCAAAGACCTAATTTAAATTATTAAATCTATAGGAAAATGATTCAAAACCACTAAGCATCTTACAAATGAATGATTGCAACACAGTTCATTTGCAAATTGGGTACAGCTTCTGTACTGATAAAAGAATTTAGAACAAAATTTATACTTAATAAATACTATCGAGTAAACACCTGAATGAATGAATGGTTAGGAAAAAACTTTAGAGACAGGAGGTTTAGTGTGAAGTAATAGAAAAATTCTTATGCTACAAAGAGAAAGAGACAGGATGGCAACAAGATAAAGGAGAAGCAGCATAAATCAAAAGCGCAATTAAGTTTGAAAGAATGCCTGCCCTGCACTGGTTTTCCGCAATGATCAGCATGTCCTAAGGCACTAAAAATTACAAACTCAGTCTACAGGGACATTTTAAAATTTTGACTGTAAAAATGTAACTCAGACTTTATCTTGGAAATCACTAGTTAAAATGGATTAAGTTTTTAGAAATATGTATTTCGCAAAATGAAATGCATCTAATTCTTCAAGGAACATATGCATACATTGGCTTTCAACCTGTAATGTTCAGATCTGAGTAGAATTGTTCCCATTTTGCATAAAAGAGGTAGCCAAGAAGAGTGTAAACTTAGAAAGGTGTATTTCTGCTTCATTTTTTCAGTTACCATGTTTTTAAGCATTGTGCTAGGCTCTGTAGCATACATAAGTTCATTTGATCATCGCTCCTATCCTATGAGGTACATTTTACAGATGAGAAAACTGAGGTTAGATAGATTAGAGAACTTTCTCTCATGGCTAATAAGAGTCAGGTCAGGGTTTGTCTGCCTGATGCCAAATCACAAAGTCTTTGCCATTGTACTCTATTATCTCACTCTTAACAGTTCCTTCACATCATCTAATTTGTGGTGCTTCCTTCAAAGACTCTCCATTACCTGCACAGTAAAACACAAACCCCTTTAACCAGGGATTCTCAAAGGTGGCTTTAAGACACACTGAAATGCTTTTAAAAAAACCCATGGCCGGGGATTCTGATTTAATTGATCAGGGTGAAGCCTGGGCATCGGTACGATTTAAAAGCTCCCCAACTGATTCTAACGTTCAGCCAGGACTGAGAGCTCCTACAGACTTGCATACCGGCCCTTCGGCAACCAGCTTGCCAGCTTTGCCAAAACCCTGTTTCCTAAGAGTTCTTCACAGCCACGCTCCCCTCCAGACACACCACAGACAGAGCACCATTTGGCACTAATCTTTACACAAAGACATAATGCCTATCAAAGGAAAGAAACTTGCTTATTTGGATTAAGATCTCTCTATTTCTTGTACAAATGTTCAGCCTTTGTAGTTTGGGTATTATTATCCCTGATTCTTGGCCACATCTTTGAAATATTAAAACTGTCTAACAGGGAAAGTTTGTGAAACATCTTTCCCTGCTCTATTGGGTATTATTATCCCTGATTCTTGGCCACTTCTTTCAAATATTAAAACTGTCTAACAGGGAAAGTTTGTGAAACATCTTTCCCTGCTCTATTTCTGTGGTCATTTTTATGAGTCAGAGAAAGACAGAAATTCATAAGATATTAGCATTAGGTCAACAGTGATTGTGTCCAGTTAGCTCAGCCAATTAGAGGACTGTGCTAATATGACCAATACCATGGTTTTCCTGTCATCTAGTTGGCTCTGTATAGATTCACAAACACATACTCTGCCATTAATCCTGGGTAGGCAATGCATAAATGCCAGCAATTATGCAGCTGATCACAAGAGGTAAGGATATACATATATATGTATATATATATATGGCTCAGTGAAAATCCAATACTATTCGATTAGAATAGAATATAAGATACTATTCATCTTCAAATGCAAAGAAGAACATATTTTAAAGAGCAGCAGTACAGCAAATTTAGATCAATTAGAAGACAGTTAAAAGGAAAATGTCTACTTAATCAACAGTCAGCTGATCATAATAATATTCATCAAGTCCTTCATGGCACAAGTTCTGCAAGCTGATGATGAATATAAGATAAAATCACTCCCACTTAAGCTCATCTGGGATAGTGAGCTTATTAAACAAAAATGAGTCAAATTAACATTCAAACTCAGCATTAAACCCCTACAAGCAAGGGAATTCATGCTAACACGCCCATCATCTCATCATGACTTTGTATTACAACCCTAAAGGTAAGATCTCCCAGTGTTATGAGTTTCCTAAAAGAGAACTAAATGTATGAGATTAAAAACAAACCCACTGCACAACAGGGTGAGCCCAGTGCAGCACTGAATGCTGTCATGTTTGTGGATTTAAGGCATGCCTTACTACTATTTTAATGCGGTTTTAGATCTTTCTTCCTTTCCTTTATATGATAGTGTGACTTGCATTGAGGTATTCTGGAACTTTTCGTCTCACAAAGCTGAAGTCCCTTAAGGGCCTGGTGTTTTACATGGACACTCAAGAATAAGACCAGTGGGAGTCTTTTATGGGGGACACTCAAGTGACTGCATACAAGCAGGAATACTTGAGGAGTGTATTTCCAGCAAGTCCTGGAAGGAAAAACACACACCATCCAGCAGGCTGAGACTGGACACCAGGAATGGTCATAGAGGGTCAATGCAACACCTGCTCAGAACTTGACCAGACACCGGCTTTTCACCTTGAACTTGTAGGGAGCAGACACTTGGGAGGACAAAGGTCAACAGGCTGGATCATCATCCAATTACTTGGCGAAATGGCTTCTGCTTTACATCTTTTCCCATCCATTAACTGTGGCTGGAAACCATGAAGTCAGCATCTGGCAACCCTATGAGCTTTTACTATGATAACTTTTGATCACATCACATTCCTTCCATTTTCCATCCACTTCTTTCATCTTTCATTCTATTTTTTATATGAATATATCTGTTATTCTCAAAAGTAAAGCATGCGTATGTTAAAAAATTAAAAGTACAAAAGGGTATAATAGTTAAAATAAAAGTCTACTTCAAACAGTACAAAAGGGTATACAGCTTATAGTAATTTTACTCTGAACTCAGTCCCCAGGCCCCCTATGAAATTCATTCATCCTTTCTTTCTCTCTTCTCCTCCCATCCCCCTCTCTCACTCTGTATGTCTATATGTACACATATATAAACACACATATATACCTTTTACACAAATAATATATACTTGTTATGCATATTGCTTATTTTGCTAATATCTTATACATTATACCATATCACTTCTTATAGAAGTACCTTATTATTTTAAATTACTGCATAACGTCTGCTATGATTTGAATGTTTGTATCCCCCCGAAAATTTATATGTTGAAGTCCTAATGTCCAATGTGATTGTATTAGTAGGTGGGGCCTTTAGGAGGTGCTTAGGTCATGACGGTAGAGTCCTCCTGAGTGGGATTCATGTTCTTATAAAAGAGACCCCACAGAGATCCCTTGCCCCTTCCACCATATGAGAATAAGGGCAAAAAGTATGTGACCTGGAAGAGGACCTTCACTGACCAAGCTGGCACCCTGATCTCAGATTTCCAGCCTCCAGAACTGTGAGAAATACGTTTCTGTTGTTTAGAAGTTACCCAGTCTGTGGTATTTTTGTTATAGCAACCCAAACAGGCTAAGGTAATATCACACAGCATAGATAAACCATAGTTATTACCATCACCTATTGCTGGGTATTTTTTTCCATATTTTCTACTATAAATAATGTTATAATAAAATCATGTATGTATATATACATATATAGACACATGCAAGCAAATGTATTGCTCTATGTATCTTTGGATACATATGCAAGCATATATGTTGACTAAATGTAGTGGAATTGTTGGATCAAAACATATGCATATTTTAAGTTTTGATAGTTATTGGCACATCGCCCTGCAAATACAGGAACCAATTTACACTCCACCCAACAATGTATGAGAGTGCCCCTATGCCCACATACTTGCTAACTCATTGTATTATCATAACGTTTCATCTTGCTCATCTGATAGGTAAGAAAAATAGTGTCTCACTATAGTTTTAATTAAAGAATTAATCTTTTTATAAGCAGCAATATCAAATTACTTACTGAGTTCTGCACAAGTTTTCACAGATCCTTTATTCAAGTGTCCTATCCTTTAGTCAACATTTTAAGTTTATCATTTACTGTGTACCAGGCCTTACATTGAGACACATATATTAAAAAGAATTGGGACATAGTCCCTATCCTCAGGGTACTCACAGTCTAATAGGAGAGAAAGATATTTTCAAAATAATCAATGTACATTGTGATAAGTACAATAATAGAATATGTATACTGTTTGGGTGTAGAAAGGGTTAACTCTGAGTAATTATTTATTTATTTTGATGAGGAAGGTTGGCCCTGAGCTAACATCTGTGCCCATCTTCCTCTATTTTGTATGTGGGATGCTGCCACAGCACGGCTTGATGAGCAGTGCTGGTCTGCACCCAGGATCCAAACCCACGAACCCCAGGCCGCTGAAGTGGAGTGCATGAACTTAACCACTACACCACCAGGTGGGCCTCTAATTAATTTATTTTTTACATTTTATGAACATATTCAAACGTGAAATGGAAAAAATATATAACACCTTGCTCAGCAAGAAGCATGACTGCAGCAATCACAGCTAATAATTAAAGGTTCTGATTAGGTGAAAAATTATTTATTATTTTATTTTTTTAAGCCATTTTTTTTGTTCTGAGGAAGATTGGCCCTGAGTTAACATCTGTTGCCAATCTTCCTCTTTTTCTTTTTTCTCCCCAAAGCCACAGTAGATAGTTGTATGTCATAGTTGTGCATCCTTCTAATTGCTCTATGTGGGATGCTGCCTCAGCATGGCTTGATGAGCAGTGAGTAGGTCTGTGCCCATGATCCAAACCAGAGAACCCTGGGCCAACAAAGCAGAACACAGGAACTTAAATGCTGAGCCACCAGGCTGGCCCCCCAAAGTTATTTTTACTGACTCTTCTATACTTATAATGTATATTTATTGAAATAAGAGGATGCAGAATAACTTATAAAATTCTCCGTCTTGTGTGACACTTGTTTTGGGGATGTACAACCTTGTCTAAAAATTAATCACAGCATATCTTTTCTCCATCCATTTTGCAGATATTTTTTAGCTCCACTTTTAATTAACAAAATCAAAGCACAAACTTTAGTCTCCTGCCCTTCCTCCTCCCTCAACTCACTGAACCATTAAACTTTTACTATATGCTGATTGTTATTAACTGTTGGATTTGTCATACCATGCTAAAGAAGCTTGCCCTTTAGCGTGAGGAGAGTCAAGGATAGTTCATTATATTACACAGAAAGTCCTTTAAGTACTCAGATCCTATAAAATGTGATAATAATGTTAACATAATTGACTGCTAAGGCTACTACTAGAGCTTTTAATCATCACCCCAATCTTCTTTAAAAGCTGTCTTCTGATCAATAGGAAAGCTTTAAAACTTTATCCCTGGACTAAATGCAACTCACTGATCGCACTCCCTTTTCACATCTTTCCTTTATTTCCAAATTTCATCATGTTGTTTGTAGTCTACTGGTAAATCCTCGCTCAAATGTAAACATTCAAGATGGGCTGCCCAAAGAACTAGGCAGAAGGGGCTGCTGTGATGTATAGAAGCTGTTCGAGCAGAGGGTCAAGAGGGCTAGGTTCAACTTCCAGTTCCGCTCCCTTTGGCAAGTCACTTACCTTTTTGTTGATGCTGATTGATTACCAGTATAACGAGATACTACTACTTTCTCTATCTACTTCCCAGGATTATGAAATAATGCTGGCAAAGGATGAAGAGTTATAAGCAATAAGATTCTCCGATCCCCTTTCAGACCCTCCTTTTCTTTCCCACCCAGGCCCAATTCTTTATGTGGCCTCCACCTACCCAAAGCCTCCAATGATGTGCCACTTCATTGAGGTCTCCCATGCTCCACCGCCATATCTTCTTCCAATATTTATCTGTTTTAGGTTTTATCTCTCAGACTCTAAGTTTTACTAGAAGACAGCAATAATAGAATAAAGAATAATTTGGAAGTAATAATGGGCTACATTTATTGAATACTTACCACATGCCAAACCATAAAGTCATCATTGGCAATCTTACAGCTTTTACTATAACTTCTGTTTATATCATATTCCTCCCATTTTCCCTCAACTTGCCAAGTAAAAAGCTTTAAATACATTATTCTCACTTAATCTTTACAACAAATCCAGTGGAGTCTATTATTATTATTCTTGTTTTACAGACGAGGAAACTGAGACTTGGAAACTGAAGTAATTTGCCCATGGTCATGCCGCTAAGTTGTGGTGGAGCTGCACTCGGAACCTCACAGAAACTCTTCCCATAATCACTGCACTGCTGCTTCTCCCAGTTGCAGAACTAATGTAACAAACAAATGGCTGCTGATGTATTACCTTATTAATTTAACATGTTCATCTAATCATAGAGTCTGAAGTTGGAAGATCATCTACTTTAACCATCCATCCAATCCTTATCCTCCTTTATCATACACCTAAGTCACATTCTGCCTTTCCTTCATTACCACCAATGAGGGACATGCACTATGTCCAAAAAAGGAATCCCTTCATATTCAGACAGCTCCATTGGGAAGTTCTTTATATCAAGTGAAAATCTTTCTTTTTGAAAAGCCTATCCACTGATCTTAATTTTATGTGAAACCTTTATTGAAAAACTCAAATGTTATAATAAATCCTCTAATGATCTCTTCTCTTTGACAAAGTACTCAGTGCACCTTGTCCCTGGTGGTCACTCTCAAATGAAAGCACCTAAAGGTCTGCATTTCTCCAAACTCCAGGCATACTCTGACTAGTTGAGCAAACTTCATTGTTACAGATACTCTATATCATCTAATCCTATCTAAGATACCATTAAGATTGTGGGGAGCAATCATATCATGATTTCAACTCATATATGAGTTTATAGTTCATCAATACTCCTATATCTTTTCTTTTTTTTTTTTTCTTGCTCACAAGATACATACTTTATTTTGTTTTTGACCTTTTTTTTTTTTAAATTAAAAAAATTTTTTTTTTTTTATTGATGTCTTAGTTTATAACACTGTGGGGTTTTAGTTGTACATTTTTGTTTGTCCATCACCTTGTGGATGTAACCCTTCACCCCTTGTGCCCCCCCCACCCCCCTTCCCCTTGGTAACCACCAATCAGTTCTCTCTGTCCGTGTGTTCACTTATATTCCATATATGAGTGAGTTCATGCAGTGTCTGTCCTTCTCTCTCTGGCTTATTTCACTTAACATAATACCCTCTAGGTCCCTCCTTGTTGTTGCAAATGGGACAACTGTGTCTTTTCTTATGGCTGAGTAGTATTCCATTGTATGTATATACCACATCTTCTTTAACCAATCTTCAGTTGAGGGACACTTGGGTTGCTTCCACTTCTTGGCTATAGTGAATAATGCTGCAATGAACATAGGGGTGCATACACCTCTTGTGATGGTTGATTTCATGTCCATTGGGTAGATGCCCAACAGTGGTATTGCTGGATCATACGGTATTTCTATTTTTAATTTTTTGAGGACTCTCCATACTGTTTTCCATAGAGGCTGCACCAGTTTGCATTCCCACCAGCAGTGAATGAGGGTCCCCGTTTCTCCACAACCTCTCCAGCATTTGTTGTTTTTTGTGTTGGTGATTATAGCCATTCTAACCGGTGTAAGGTGATATCTCAGTGTAGTTTTGATTTGCATTTCCCTGATGATTAGTGATGTTGAACATCTTTTCATGTGTCTATTGGCCATCTGTAGCTCTTCCTTGGAAAAATGTCTGTTCATATCCTCTGCCCATTTTTTGATCAGGTTGTTTGTTTTTTTGTTGCTCAGTTGTATGAGATCTTTGTATATTACTGAGATTAATCCCTTGTCAGACAAACGATTTGCAAATATTTTCTCCCAGCTGGTGGGTTGTTTATTCATTTTGATCCTGGTTTCATTTGCCTTGTAGAAGCTCTTTAGTCTGATGAGGTCCCACTTGTTTATTTTTTCTTTTGTTTCCCTTGTCTGGGTAGACATGGAATCTGAAAGGATCCCTTTATGTCCAATCTCAATTAGTGTACTGCCTATATTTTCTTCCAGGAGTTTTATAGTTTCAGATCTCACTTTCAGGTCTTTGATCCATTTTGAATTGATTTTTGTATATGGCGATAGGAGATGGTCTACTTTCATTCTTTTGCATGTTGCTGTCCAATTTTCCCAGCACCATTTATTGAAGAGACTTCCCTCTCTCCATTGTATGTTCTTTGCTCCTTTGTCGAAGATTAGCTGTCCATAGGTGTGTGGTTTTATTTCTGGGCTTTCAATTCTGTTCCATTGATCTGTGTGTCTATTCTTGTACCAGTACCATGCTGTTTTGATTACTGTAGCTTTATAGTATATTTTGAAATCAGGGATTGTGATGCCTCCAGCTTTGTTCTTTTTTTTCAGAATTGCTTTAGCTATTCGGGCTCTTTTGTTGCCCCATACGAATTTCAGTAGTTTTTGTTCTATTACCGTGAAGAATGACATTGGGATTCTGATTGGGATTGCATTGAATCTGTAGATTGCTTTAGGTAGAATGGACATTTTAACTATATTTATTCTTCCAATCCATGTGCATGGAATATTTTTCCATTTCTTTATGTCCTCCTCGATTTCTTTCAATAGTGTCTTATAGTTTTCATTGTATAGGTCTTTGACCTCCTTGGTTAAATTTATTCCCAGATATTTTATTCTCTTTGTTGCAATTGTAAATGGGATTGTCTTTTTGAGTTCTCTTTCTGTTTTTTCATCATTAGTGTATAGAAATGCAATTGATTTTTGTAAGTTGATTTTATACCCTGCCACTTTACTGTAGTTGTTGATTGTTTCTAGTAGCTTTCCGATGGAATTTTTGGGGTTTTCTATGTATAGGATCATGTCGTCTGCAAATAGTGAGAGTTTCACTTCTTCATTGCCTATTTGGAGTCCTTTTATTCCTTTTTCTTGCCTAATTGCTCTGGCCAGAACTTCCAGTACTATGTTGAATAAGAGCGGTGAGAGTGGGCACCCTTGTCTTGTTCCTGTCCTCAAAGGAATGGCTTTCAGTTTTTCCCCATTGAGTAGGATGTTTGCTGTAGGTTTGTCATATATGGCCCTTATTATGTTGAGGTACTTTCCTTCTATACCCATTTTGTTGAGAGTTTTTATCATAAATGGATGCTGGATCTTGTCGAATGCCTTCTCTGCATCGATTGAGATGATCATGTGGTTTTTATTCTTCATTTTGTTAATGTGGTGTATCACATTGATTGATTTGCGGATGTTGAACCATCCCTGTGTCCCTGGAATAAATCCCACTTGATCGTGGTGTATGATCTTTTTGATGTATTGCTGTATTCGGTTTGCCAATATTTTGTTGAGGATTTTTGCGTCTATGTTAATCAGCGATATTGGCCTGTAGTTTTCCTTCCTTGTATTGTCCTCGTCTGGCTTTGGTATCAGCATGATATCAGCCTCATAGAATGTGTTGGGAAGTATTCCGTCTTCCTCTATTTTTTGGAATAGTTTGAGAAGGATAGGTGCTAAATCTTCTTTGAACGTTTGATAAAATTCTCCAGGGAAGCCATCTGGTCCTGGGCTTTTATTTTTGGGGAGGTTTTTGATTACTGTTTCAATCTCTTTACTTGCGATTGGTCTGTTCAGATTCTCTATTTCTTCTTGATTCAGTTTTGGGAGGTTGTACGCGTCCAAGAATTTGTCCATTTCCTCTAGGTTGTCCAATTTGTTGGCGTAAAGTTTTTCATAGTATTCCCTAATAATCCCTTGTATTTCTGTGGTGTCTGTTGTAATTTCTCCTCTTTCATTTCTAATTTTATTTATTTGAGTCTTCTCCCTTTTTTTCTTAGTGAGTCTGGCTAAGGGTTTGTCAATTTTATTTATCTTCTCAAAGAACCAGCTCTTTGTTTCATTGATCCTTTCTACTGTTTATTTTGTTTCAATTTCATTTATTTCTGCTCTGATTTTTATTATTTCTCTCCTTCTGCTGATTCGAGGCTTTGTCTGTTCTTCTTTTTCCAACTCTGTTAGGTGCAATTTAAGGTTATTTATTTGGGATTTTTCTTGTTTGTTAAGGTGAGCTTGTATTGCTATGAATTTCCCTCTCAGGACTGCTTTTGCTGCATCCCATATGAGTTGGTATGGTGTATTTTCCTTTTCATTTGTCTCCAGATAGCTTTTGATTTCTCCTTTAATTTCATCAATGACCCATTGGTTGTTCAGTAGCATGTTGTTTAGTCTCCACATCTTTGTCCCTTTCCTAGTTTTTTCCTTGCAGTTGATTTCTAGTTTCACAGCATTATGATCAGAAAAGATGCTTGTAATGATTTCAATCTTCTTAAATTTATAGAGGTTTGCCTTGTTTCCTAATATATGGTCTATCCTTGAGAATGTTCCATGTGCACTTGAGAAGAATGTGTACTCTGCTTTTTTTGGGTGGAGTGCTTTGTATATATCTATTAAGTCCATTGCGTCTAGTTTTTCGTTTAAGTCCATTATTTCCTTATTGACTTTTTGTCTGGATGATCTATCCATTGATGTAAGGGGGGTGTTAAGATCCCCTACTATTATTGTGTTATTGTTAATATCTCCTTTAAGGTTTTTTAGCAGTTGTTTTATGTACTTTGGTGCTCCTGTGTTGGGTGCATAGATATTTATAAGTGTTATGTCTTCTTGGTGAAGTGTCCCTTTTATCATTATATATTGCCCTTCTTTGTCTCTTATTACCTTTTTTATCTTGAAGTCTACTTTGTCTGATATAAGTATGGCTACTCCTGCTTTCTTTTGTTTGCCATTAGCTTGGAGTATTGTTTTCCATCCTTTTATTTTGAGTCTGTGTTTGTCTTTAGAGCTGAGATGTGTTTCCTGGAGGCAGCAGATTGTTGGATCTTGGTTTTTAATCCATCCTGCCACTCTGTGTCTTTTGATTGGAGAATTCAATCCATTTACATTTAGAGTGATTATTGATATATGAGGGTTTAATGTTGCTATTTTATTGTTCATCTTCTGGTTCTTTTGCATTTCCTTTGTTTCTTGTCCCTTGTGTTTCGGACTGCCAATTCAATTTGGTATTTCTGCATGCTCATTCTCTTGGTTTTCTCTTTATTTGTCATGTGTGGTTCTCTTCTGGTTGTTTGTTTAGTGGTTACCGTGAGGTTTATATAAGCGATCTCCTGGATAGGATAGTACATTTTCAGATGCCTCCTTTTTCCTGAGGCTGGGTCAGTTCAATCCCTTACCTCTTCCCCTCCTTATTTGTTATCTCTTTATTCCAGATTGTGTCATGAATGTATGTTTCCAGTGATGAGCTTGAATTAATTTTTGATGTTTTCCAACTGTATTTTGTTCTGGTTTAGTCTCCTTGCTTTTCTCCTTGCTGAAATCTTTGTATCCCCTTTCTCATTTGTTTTTTTTTCAGGCCTAAGGGCCTTCTTGAGCATTTCTTGTAGTGGGGGTCTTGTGGTGACGAACTCTCTTAGCTTTTGTTTATCAGGGAGAGTTATTATTTCTCCATCGTATTTGAAGGATATTTTTGCTGGATAAAGTATTCTCGGCTGAAGGTTTTTGTCTTTCATGATTTTGAATATATCATTCCAGTCTCTCCTAGCCTGTAGAGTTTCTGTCGAGAAATCAGCTGAGAGCCTGATGGGGTTTCCTTTGTATGTTATTTTGGTTTTTTGTTTAGCTGCCTTCAATATTATTTCCTTGTCACGGGTATTCTTCAAGTTTGCTACTATGTGGCGAGATGATTTTTTATTCCTGTTTATATATTTAGGTGATCTATTGATTTCATTCACTGTTATTTCCCTCTCGTTCCCTAGGTTGGGGAAGTTCTCAGCTATTATTTCTTTGAACAAACTCTCTGCTCCTTTTTCTCTTTCTTCTCCTTCTGGAATACCTATTATCCTTATGTTGCTTTTTCTCATTGAGTCTGATATTTCTCGAAGCATTTCTTCATTTCTTTTTAGTCTTAGCTCTCTCTCCTCCTCTACCAGGAGCATTTCTGCGTGGCTATCCTCAATAGTGCTAATTCGTTCCTCCATATTGTCAGTTCTGCTCTTTAAAGACTCCATTTTTTCCACTATCTCGTTGATTTTGTTTTTCATCTCCAATAATTCTGATTGGTTTTTCTTTAGGGTTTCAATCTCTTTTGTGACATAATCCCTGAATTCGTTGATTTGTTTCTGTGTGTTCTCTTGTATTTCGTTGAGCTTGTTTATGATAGCTATTTTGAATTCTCTCTCATTCAGGTTATCAAATTCTGTGCCTTCAGGGTTGGTTTCTGGGTGTTTGTCATTTTCCTTTTGGTCTGTAGCCCTGACATATTTTCGCAAGGATCCGACAGGGACGGCTTTATTTTTACCCCTCATGATTAAAGTTAGTCCTGCAGTTTCCCCCTGCTGCCACTAGATGGAGATCGCGAGCGGTTTGCTCTGAGGCGGCTGCAGCCCCGGGAGGGATTATGCTGAAACGCCGGGTGTGTGGGGGGAGGGGTCCTCTCTTTCTCCTGCTTGACCTGGGGGTTTCCTTTCTGGCTCTCTTAGGGTGTTTGCTACACCCCCTAAGGAGTCCGTGGTCGCTTCCCAGTGGGGATCTCGCGACAGTCTGTGAGAGCACCTGGATGACGATAGTTTTCCCCGCTGTGGGCCGCCCCTCCCCCCTCTGTCTGTGAACCGCACTGTCTTTGCCGATCGATTGGGGAGGGGGAGTACAACCTCCTACCTCTCCTCCAGTCCTCCTGGGCTTCCCGCGCCTCCACCGTCCGATGTATGGCAGCAGGGGTTTCTCAGAAGTCCTTCGTAGTGTTTGATTGAGCTCTGTTGGAATGTGAATGATGTTTTCGTTGTGTCGTAGGGGGCAGAGATTCAAAGAGGGAATCTCACTCTGCCATGATGCTGACGTCACTCCACCTCCTATATCTTTTCTTGCTCCCTCATCCATTGACTGTAGTTTAATTGACCATGTTGGAGTTGATCCATCTTTTAAAAACAGTGGTTCTAACTTGGGCTGCACAATGGAATCACTTTGGGAGCTTTAAAAATATTGATTCCTGGGTTGCACTCCCACAGATTCTGATTTATTTGATATGAGATATGGCCTAGGTATCCAGATTTATAATAACTGTATTTTCCTATGTATTCATTATCTCAGCTTCATATCATCTATAAATTTAATGGCCAGATCATCAGTGTTCTCACCAAGACATTGCAGAGTCCTAGAGCCTCAACCTTAAGTTAATATTGACCAGGTGCACTTGTGTATAGGCATTCAACCAGTTAGAAAAGCCTATTATACACTATTTACTGAATTCACTTGATTAAAGAAGGATGATGATAAAATTTGCTGGTAGGGATCCAATGCTGGTTAAATCAGTTATAGCTGAAGCAAGAAATAAGTGTTAGAAACAATTTCCAAGCCATCCTTACTTTCTTCTTACCCCAATTAAAGCATGATTGACAACATTATATATTTCTAACTACCGTGTACACAGAGTGACATCCACTGCTTGCTCCCCTTAATTTACATAAAAGCAGTTGTGTACCTAAATTACACAAAATCTGAAAGCTCCAGTTAAGCAAGAGTTGACTAGTTTATTGTGAATACAGCATCATCCATTGTACAATAACAAAAATACATAAAATGTAGAAAAATATCAGAAAAAGATGTCTGTGTGGATTCATTTCTGAATCTGCTTACTCCTGAATATTTTGAAATTTCTTCAAAATTTGGACTCCCCTTTACAGTATCCCCCCAAAAGACTTAATAAAGAAATACCACCTGAACTTGCTGGAAGAAACAGAAGGTTTCTAGATGTAAAGTCATTCCCTCTATCACCTTCTAAAAACCAACACTACCAAAGAGCGAATCAGAGAAAAAGAAATTAGAATTACCATAGAACTACAAGTGAAATTCACAGACCAATTTTGAAATGTCAGCAAAAAGATGTTCGGCTAAATGCCCCAGTGGCATTGCAGACTCCCTGGATGGAATCAGAAGACAGAAGTCTCCTCACTCTGATAGAATAGGTGTTCCCTGCGGCAAGAAAATAAAGCTATTGAGCAATCTCGTCTTTTAGGAAATTTAAAGAAATAGAGTCCCTCAAACTGCTAGCAACTTTAACTTACCCACCAGTGCTTTTTCTAAAAATTTGAGGGCAATTTCAAAGAAAAAAATGTTTTTTGAAGATATTTAGGGGTTGAAATTTGGATGGTGGATTCACATTGGTAGTTTGCCATAACAAACAGACCACACAGCCAAACAGGACTGATGTAAATAGGAGGACATTGGAGTTGAGATGGAGACTAGAATAGAGTGATATTTAAGGCAAAGAGGAATCAGAATCCTTTCCCACCGAACATAGTTTAGATACCAGAAAAGGGCACCAATATAATTTTAAACAATTAGAAGAAGTAAAGCATAACACAGTAACATTTATAACTAGGCAAAAGTGGACAACAGATTGATGAGGGGAGGCAAAAAAATAATATCTTTTGAGATCCAAAATAATCAGATTGAAATAGCGGTAGGACAATAGACATTGAGAAATGAACAAGATCATTGGCGGGATACCATTTAATTGAAAGAATTGTTTACTAAACAGTTCTTTATTGGGTTGGTAGAATTAATCCATTTCCAAAACTTGGGTTAATTACTCTCACATTCAACTGACCAATTTGGGCTAAAAATACGTTTCCTGGTTTGATGTCACGTGACTGACAGAGAGAACTGAGGTGGCCTTTTAGACTAGGTACAAAAAGTTGGCTTAAATAAATTACTACAAACATCTCCTCTACATTATTCACTAGTCGATTGCAAAGTAGCCTAACACAAAATTCTCTTGCAGCATATGTAGTTCACTTCTATATATTTCTTCTCATTTTGAGAATCAAATTATACACTGACGTCTAGTCACTCCTGTTGGGAATATTTAAAAAAATAGTGGGGGGAGGGAGATATTAGGAAGTGAGAAGAGAGAAAAAAGCTAATGCAGAAGGCTGAGTGGGCAAAGAGGATTTTACAATACAGCATTAGGCAAGATGAATAAAGATGAACCTTTATTCCTTTGTTCTCCTGGGGGGAGGTTGCCCAGATGTGTAAGAGTGACATTCAGAGCCAAGATAGAATGTTCTGCTCTCTTCCAGTGAGATTAAAATTGGAGTAACTCTGGGCTGGAACAGGTTTTTGATAAGTAGCTTAGGATCTGTATGATGGGTATTACATTAATATACTATAAAGTTATAAGAATTCAATAAAAACTTGCTTATAAATATTTTGACATCATATGAGACATCTAGTAGGTAAACAATAAATACTATCTCTATTCTATTTCACTCAGCTATGTTGCATTGAATAATTAAAGGATCCCATAGATTTCTTCTAAGTCAAGTTTGCAAGTTATTCTGCCTCTCTGAGAAACCTATGAAGTGGCAGTCAAAAATATGAGTCCTAAAATCAAAAGGACAATGAACATTTGAATAAAGTCCACGTGGAGGGGTAGAGGGGGGCATTGAGGGAGGGACCTCTCACCATGCATGTTAACTACAACAAAACAAAATTAATTTATAAGCATCTTAAACCTGTTGAGAGAGGACAATCCTGAAAATGTTCTAGTTGGCAAGAGATAACAATTGGAAATTAACTGTATAATTCCCTTTATTATTTATTTAAAATGTTACTGACAGCTATTATTTAATGTGCTGCCTTTATTGTCTTATCTCAGTCATTACAGAAGGCTTTCATATCCTTACTCATAATTTCTGCTCCATCACTTCTATTTTTCATACCATTTCAAGTTTCTCAAATGGAAACTTTCTTATCATAGGAGTTTCCAAGCATAAACTCTAACAGTAGAAACTGATTAGTTTTATAGGAATGTGAAGCCTCCATTTTGACTATGATAGACCCAATTTTCAAGGTAATTATTGGAGACTCACCTTCTAACTTAGAGAAAGGTAGGGTTCCCATATTAAATACAGGACACCCAGTCAAATTTGAATTTCATCTGGAACACACTTGAATTTGAATTTATTGCATGGAACATACTTATACTAAAAATTATTCATCACCACAGCAACATACCTCAAAACAAACTACGAACTATATAAATAGTCCAAACTAATTACTGAATGCATACAGTGGAAAGCCCAATGAATTTGGTGAATACTTTGATTTTGCAATCATGTTTCTCAACTAAAGCAGGTTTACTACAACTGCCATATTTCATAACTAATCATTTTTAAAATCTGCTGAAGGAAACTCAGGATTGCTATCTCGACATAAAAGTGAAAAGACACAGGTTAATCACTGAGATTCATAAATCTCTTATCTTCATGATAACTTTCTAAATCCTTCTTCTTGTGAAAGAGAAATTGCTGCTAAGACTTCAGGCAGATATGTTAAATTACCCCTTGCTTCCTCTAGTGAATTTTCTATGATCTGTGTAATATGACAAGTTTCACTATTCTAAGAGAATTCTGACATTCTAAAACACCTTTAAAGGTTTCCGTAACTAAACACATTACATCATCAGAAATTTCAAAGAGAAAAATCCCAATGCCCTTCTAACCTTCTAATTCTCAACGCACAAACCCAATCTGTTTCATGGGCTTTGGGAAAGTGAGAAATATGAGAACTTATTTGTAAGTCAAAATCTAAAACAAAATCCCCAAGACAATCTGATGACGACTTGTGACATGATATTCCCAAAAGCACAGAAAAAAAATAAGTTGTTTAAAATTATGCTTCCTCTAAAAACAGAAAATCTTCTAATTATAATGGCACATATTATATCCCTGCATTTCAATAAATAACATTTTATCTTGAATCCTTAATCATGTGAAATCACTTAACCTAGGCAAAGATCCAAGGATTAATAAGAAAAAAATCAGGAAATTCAAGATTTCAGTTCAGTTCCATTGTCAAAGCCACATGAAAGAAAAAGTATAATAGCACCATTCCAACGTGTACTCTAATCCACCTGTATATATCCATTACAACCATGCAAAGAATAAACATAAGAACAAACACTTCATTAAATGTCCTGGTAGTTAATTTTGATCACCTCTATTTCAAAATGCATTACGACCAGCAAAACTTTCAACAAGGGATATTTTCTGATAGAAAGAGAAAGCTAAGGAAATCATTCTTACAACATGTACAACTGCATTTCATCTCTTATCTCTGTGGAAACAAATAAAAACTATTTTTCTTTTTTTTTTTTTTTTGTGAGGAAGACCAGCCCTGAGCTAACATCTGTAGCTAATCCTCCTCTTTTTGCTGAGGAAGACTGGCCCTGGGCTAACATCCGTGCCCATCTTCCTCTACTTTATATGGGACGCCGCCACGGCATGGCTGACAAGCAGTGCATCGGCGGGCGCCCGGGATCCGAACCCGCGAACCCCGGGCTGCCAAGCGCGAACTAAACCGCTGCACCACCGGGCCGGCCCGTAAAAACTATTTTTAATATTTCTATAATTTTAGCATTTGGGAGCTTTTACTTTTCAACATGAGGCAGTTGTATGAAAGAAGATATTTTTCAACATTTTTAATCTATCTTCAGACTGTTTAATTTTATTCCTTAACAAACTCTCCTCATAGCACATATATGTATTATAAAGTGCGCTTAGTTCATAACAACCGTAAAATCTACAAAAGCCTGGCACTCTCTCCTACAGTGCTCTAGGATATATTACCAAACAAGCAGATAAGCCTAATGGTGAAATGCACAATATGATTAGCACTAATAGAGTGGTTTTCTACAAATGCATTGTGAAAAGATGAATAGATACTTTACATTTCAGAACATAGCTATTTTGATGTCACGTGTCAAGTAAGGTATAGAGTGGTAAACATTAGCAACTTCAAATCTGTAGGTCCTAGATTAAACAACATAAAGGAACTCTGGAGAAATGATAATGCATTCAGAAAGTAGACTAGGTTGAAGGTAAGAGTCTCTTCTTGAGGGTCTAATTAGGCTCCCCCCCACCCTCCGCTCTTTAAAGATTTATCTCATAGAGACACCTTAACAGAAGCTATCAGCTTTGACAGAACACCGAAATCCTGGCAGTGAACCATAAATTGACCATTACCATAAAAAGAGCCGCTAAATGAGAAACCATGTGCTCAGTATAAAACTAATTTCATGCTTTCAAAAGCACACAGTGGCTTCTAGCAAGATAGTGGCCCTGGGACTTGCTGAGACAGATTGGCGAACACAAATGGTTTGCTCCTGATGCGTCTGCTTAGCCAAGCTTTACATGTACTGGCAGTAAACGGGGTTCTCGAATCTTCTGTCAAAGAAATACACACTTATCTATAACTTTAGAGCTGAAAGCTATAGAATAGCTGCCTCAAATAAATTTAGCAGGAAAAACACATACACACACATATAAATATATACACCCCATGTGCCATCTGAGCTTCCAATCAAATAAAAATAGATTTCTCTGCAGACCTAATATACTAAACATGCACTTGAAAGCATACTGCTATTTGAATACATCATAACTCTCACAGTCCTTTCTTCTTTAGAAGCAGCTTCTCATCACGTAGGAATTAGAGTTTAGAAGAAGCTAAGCAAGTCTGAGCAATAAGACCCCATCTATTCGGAGGCTAACTTTGAGCTTATCTTATCTAGTTGGCTTTCAAATAGTCTACACTTATAATGCCACATCAGAGCTTTCGGGGCATGATGATCTAGTAATTTAACTTCCCAGATGAGTGTCAGTACTTTATTTATATTTAAATGATAAAGTCTCCTACATTTAAAACGTCACAGCTAATTAAAGCCTGCTTTATGAAGAAATGCTGCTAATTTTCTCCTTCTGTCCTTCAGTCTAGCATCTCTAGAAATCAATTACTGTAGGTTGTCCCGTGCATGACAAGTCATAACTTTTAATTATTAATAATTAAATCTAGCTTAACAAGGTGTCAACTCCAGTATGTCATCCATTTCCTTACTTTCTTAGTTACCTCGTAAACATCACTTGTTTCCTTCTATATATTTTTCATGTCAAAGATTCTAGAAAGTACATTTAGTTCATAGCCTTTTTTTATATACCTGAAGCACATAACACTGCTAATTACCTACTTTCAGTAATGATAGCAAATCACATAATATCACTGACTTGTTCTGAATGTTTAAAATGCAAAGGAAGTCACCTACTGGTAAGATGTCCTCGGCAAACAGCTAGCACAGAAAGAAAAGAATGCTTTCACACCCACTGAAGGAGTTACTTCCCAATAAAATTAAAGAATCATATATCTTGCTCTTCAGTGTTGCCCCTTCGGATCTGTCAGTGCAACGTGATAAACACAATTGATAACTCTACAGGATTCAACACAGCGTACAAAAGAATGTGTTACTGACACCCCAGATCCCAGCATCCAAGTTTTAGAATAAAAATGCTCACCTCTGCTAGGAAGTCCACTCCACATCCTGGCAGGGCTTTCACCAGCTTCAACAGTAACCAAGTTGGGTAAACAAAACTTCCAGGATATGACCAGTGTAATGCACGGTGCTACCGAGACTTGGCTCCAGCTCTGATTATGTGTGACAGTGCCACGCTATATCAGTGCAGCTCCGAACCTTCCCAGATGCTGGCTTATTGCACTGCTCATTGAAAATCCTTTACACGCTGGCAACATTTTAGGGAAGGACAAGCACACTCTGAGTCATTTGTAAAGAAAGCAGAGCAATTTCAATTCTATATCTCCATGCGTGCTGAAACCAGAAGCACTGTCAACCTACAAGTCTGAGGTTGATTTATGCCGAGAAACAGGCAACCTAAGCCTTCATTATCAATGCATGAAATCAGCCACTGTGATCAACTTCAAGCAAACCACAAAAAGGATATGATTATGAAAGGCTCCACAGATTTAGCACCAAACCTTGTGGAATGAAGAATCATCTATTGAAACTGTGTAAATGTTAAAAATAGCTCTGGCTTTTCAACAATGAGCAGAATACAGAGAAGAAATCAGTAGTCTATATTACAAGGACTTTCATAAAAGCTGCAAAAATCAAAATAGCTGTAGGTTCCTGGGATTTCTCTATAGACAAATGAAATCACCAGAGGCTATTGTAATTATAACCCCCCAAAATCCATATATTTGACACAGATATCCATTAAAGAGCAAGTTAAATATCCTTTAACCCCTAAGTGCCTGTCTCTAAATTAAAATGATAATGATAGTAAAAATGTGCAGGGTTATGTTAGCACCAGGGCAAAATACTATCAATTTTACTCCAAGACAAATTCTTAAACAATAAAGATTTAAATGTATTCTCTGCCACAAGAAAATAAACTTACAAGGTAGAGAATATTTTTTATACCATAGCCTTTGCTCATTATTTAAAAAAGTCAATAGCTCATTAAATCCATACATCCCTATGCCAGCCACCCCCAAGCTTATACATGTACCTTTCACCATCCTTCCTCTTTCATTACTAAAACATAAGATATAAGAGCCAACTGACATAGTCTTAAAAAAGCACAAGGTAGCTACATCCCGGAAAGTAGCAGCGATGATTTGAGATCACAAGATATAGAGCTTTGATGTGTGGATGCAAAGTGCAAAGCAAAAAGGACATAAAACATTTATCCAAAAATATCACAAAAATAACTGGAAGAAATTCCTAGCAGGCAGCATTAATAAAGCACACATTTAAGGTACTATTCGGATTTTTTTAAATGGGTTTTAGGTTCTCATCGAAACTCTAAAGGCAGAGCATATTAGGATCCAATAAAGCCAACTCCTGATTTGAGGGTCTTCTGTAAATGACTGTGTTCAGTTCTAGGTTTTAGGTGCCACATTTAGTAGAGTCTACAATCTAAAACATCTGTGTAAAAATAAGCAATATGCCACAGCATACATTTACATAACAGAGTACTCTGGAGCAACATTAAACATGGCACTGCCATGGGTATACTCATTACGTCCCCATGTGGAGAGTTGACTACTTACAGACCACTAGTTAGATGCCCTTCCTTGGAGACAGTTATAGACATACATGAGTGGACATGCACACAAGCAAGTGTGTGTGTGTATACATACATCCATGCCATTGAAGAATGCACTTGTCCTTTATAGTTACCTTTGCTGCCTGAATTCCATTCATTTTGTGCCTCATGAAACCCCTAGGACAACATTTGAATGTATTATGGCATTGGGCATCACTGACTGATTCAGCAATTGCTCAGTGTGCTCTCTGTCTCTCTCTCTCTCTGTATTTTTCTTGTCATAGAATAAGATAAAAATTTAAAATGAAACCATAATATTTGATTATAGATCCTTAATCTCTTATTTAAAATCCTTAATGCCAGATGCATTTCACAATTCAAATGTTTTCAGATTTGCAAAAGATAATACTCTGCATATACCACAAATTATATAATGCCTCCGGTGGGGTCTGGGGCAACACTCTACAATCAGATACATTAATATTTCTGTAGTAAAACATGTGCATATTCGTACTTGATGGGATAAACAGACTATTGTTAACCTCGTATCAGTTCAGGTCAGGTTTTGCCGTCAATATGAATTATAAAATCTTCTTAATTTCATGGATTTCAGGAATTGTAGGTAAGAGATTGTGGACCTGTGGAAAGGTTTACCTAAACTGTTACGAGGTTATTGATTGGAAATTGGTACCTAAGCAAGTGTTCTCCTGCTTGGGCAAGACATTTGGAGATTAGCATTGCTTTAACAGGATGGGTAAAAAATACCAAGGAAGGTGCTACTAAGACTGAGACACAAAACAGAGCAGAGATGTGGCTATAATGTGAGATGACAAAACTAGGGCACGGGAACGGAAGACAAGAAGAAGCCATTCAGAATTATCGTGTCAAGAAAATAAAACATAATGATAATAATATCAACCACTCATTGATCACCTTCTTTATACCCAGTAGTGTAAAAGGCACTTGACATAAATATTTCTTTTAGCAGCTACTTTATAATTTTCAAAAGGAAATTTCAAAAGGAAAAACGTACTTTCAGAATAAGGCATAAAACATTGGGTTATCTCACCCTCTACTTATTGTACCCCAGAACAAAACATCCATAATGTTAAACATCACACGTGAGAACGTCAGAAACAAAAAATAAACTTTACCTTGTGAAGTAAAGGTCCCTATTTTATTTTTATATGCTGTACACTATTTGGTGTAGGAGTTCTTCAAAATCACTTGTAGAAAAAATGTAGTTATATTCCTTACCATCAATATTCATGGTTTAACGTTAAAACCCATGTTTTACTAAATGTGGCACCCAAAACCCTGTGTTTAACGTTAAAACCCATTTTTAAAAAGATTATTCCCAAGAAACATGAATATTATGTTGTGCTTACTTGGAGTTTTCCTAGAGTGTATTTCCCAAATAAATACTTTTTAAAGTAAGTACATTAAAGAATGTTAACATAGCAAAGCACTGATACTGGACTTAAGACTCTGGGCCTATAGAACATTCACCATCTTCTAACAAATATTGGTCAAAGGGTACAAAATGCAGTTATGTAGGATGAATAAGGATAGAGATCTAATGTACACATGATGACTAGAATTAATAATACTGTATTGAGTACCAGAAATCTGCTAATAAAGTAGATTTCAGGTACTCTTATCACACACAAATGGTGATTATATGATGAGACAAATATGTTAATATGTTAATTAGCTTGACTGTAATCATTCACTCTATGTATCAAATCATCAAGTTAAATGTAAAAAATTTTTATTAAAAACTGGGCCTGGCCTGGTGGCCTGGTGGTTAAGTTCACGCACTCTGCTTCGGCGGCCTGGGGTCCACGGGTTGGGATCCCGGGCGCGGACCTACGCACTGCTTATCAAGCCAAGCTGTGGCAGGCGTCCTGCATATAAAATAGAGAAAGATGGGCACAGATGTTAGCCCAGGGCCAATCTTCCTCAGCAAAAAGAGGAATTGGCAACAGATGTTAGCTCAGGGCTAATCTTCCTCACTAAAAAAAAAAAAAAAAAAAGATTAAAAACTATAAGTACTCTCCTCCAAAATAAAAACACTTCTTGAATGATTTTTGGGGCCCAGACTTGCAATGGGAAGGTGTTTATGAGAACACTGGTCTTCCGATCCTCTGTACCAAAGTATAGTAGAATACGTGGCTCTAATCTTAGTATCTAGAATATGATCACAAAGTCATTTTCCATGTGAAGAAAGAAACTTCATTAATTCATCTTGACAGCACAACATAATTTGGTGAATACTTTCTTTAACAACTGAAACAGTGCCCTGGTGGTTTGACGGAATTACTGTAGCTTCTAAAAGTAACTGACTATCCCATAGAGTGGGTAACTCCCCAGGATCAAAATCAACATCTCCTTACACCTTTTACATCATGTCTACATAAGAACAAATTAACTTCCAGTGTCTACAGGCCAAGATCTCTGGATTGCCAGGCAGGCTCATCAGAGGACAGGCTCTTGAAATGAAGAGGGTCAACATGAGGTGAATGCCATCACTCTCAGCCCATAAAAAGACTACAATAACCAGCCCACCATGATTCACAGCTGACCTAAGAACCAGTTCCAGAAAAACCATAAGTGCCAAGGAGGAACACCAATCCCATGGTCAGTTGTGACATTCCACACAGCGATGCCTCACTTGGAATAATGTCCAAGTCTCCTTGGCTGTGATGCTGTCAAGGTATGAAAGTAGAACTTCTGTGTGAAGAAAGTTGGTCAGTCAGCGTGACAACACATTCATCCCATAGTGAGAAACAAAATCCACTGATTTTAAACTTCTCTTGAGCCAGCTACTGAAAGCCTTTCTCCCTAGGTAAGTTTCAAATAGGTAACACTTAAAAAACACCAAGATTTTAAGTGTGCCTTTGATGATTCAAATCACTCAGCCACCCAAACACTTACCATAATTGCCTGAGATTCACTTTCCACACTGAAATGCTTCAGTACTTGGTTTTTAAAATCTAAAAACCAAGACTTGATATGAAACAACATTTATCTGTTAAAAATAGGATATATGTAAAAGCTCATAGTCCAAAGCATTCTTAAAGCCACAGTCTGTCTTGCACTAAAAAAAAGGCCAGACACTCCTTTTAATTCTTTTTTTAAAAAAGTTCCATTCAAACTCCTTTATATATCAATTCCTTAGAGCTCTGTGCTTATATAATTGACACTTTTAACATTTTTAAACCACATGTACAGAATACGGAGTTGTTCTAGAATGACTTTTTCAGGTGTACCTTCGGTGTAGTTCTAGATTTCTGACACCATCCAAAATGGCTGGGGCTCTATCTCTAAGCATTTTGGGGGGCTGGAGTTATAACTTGAGCCTTCATCTTATTTCCAAATTGTTCTACCCTCATTCACAAGGAACCTCAACCTCAATGAGTCCTACTATATAAACCTCAATTAAATTTACCTAGGGAGTATGGAGTCGGGCACTAACTCCTTTCTTGTTTGGAAGAATAAAATTAGGATTTTGTAAAATACTTGGAAACCTACAGAGTCAGAAAAGTATATCAATATTCCTTCTACTATATCATCACTGAGTCTGAATTATTCCAAGTAAGAGACAACTTCTGGACTCTCTCATAAGGATCTGGGATTTATGCCAAGGAAATCACATGCCCTCTTTTCAAGGATCCAATTTGGTATATTTTGACCCAGACCTTTTCCCCTTCTAACTCTGTCCCTTCCTGGAAAACTCTAGGAATTCATATGGGCTTTATCTAATGAATGGGCTATATAATTATTATTCCATGAAAAGATTTTTATAGACTTATAGTTAAGAGGTCTAAGGAAGTAAGTGCATTTTAAATAATTTAACCCACCAGCCTCCACACTGAAATGCTTTATTTACTTAGTGCCCTTACCGGTAGAAACTCACTGATCCTTCATCAACGAGTTGTTATGCTTTCATGGTGGTACTTATATTTTGCAAAAGATTTCCTGGTTAAATGATAAATGGCAAACTGACTCATCAAAAATGAAGAAAAAGCAAGCATTTAAAACCATATGTTTCTACTGCAAAAGTAAAAAACATTATCATATTGATGAATTCTAGAACTATCTCTGCATCTATCACACAAACCTGTTTCCATAATTAACCATTTATGTTCATATCCAGTATCTCTTAAAATGAACTACAATTTTTTCCAGATAGGGGACAATATTAAAATATTTAAATAGTAATTTTTGTTCCTGAAAACTGGAGAAAAATCTCCCCTATCGCCCTTTCTCTCTCTTTCACAAACCCACACACATACCCTGATATCTTCCCTATAGATTCTGCCTAATGTATAGAAGATGCTTAAAAAGTCTGTCAAATGAGCATGCTCCTGCCCATGCATGCATGTCCACCACACACATCCTCACCCCTTCGTGAGTATTTCTTTGCTTCCCATCATCATTAATAAATCCCAGCAAAATGTTGTGGGATTTAGAATGAGGACAGTATCTCACTTTCAATATACTTGTGGCACCATCTTGTGGTGATCCTATAGTGTTGCAGTTTCAAGTTTAATTTCTAAAGTTCAAAAATGTCTGAGAAAACGCCATTGAGGATAAATTTTACATTTTAAATATAAGTTAGATACAATGTGAGAAATTTGCCCTATGTATTTAAAAACCCACACACATATTTTAATAGTCATAATGCCTACCACAGTGCTGATCCTAGAAGCTGTTTCTTGAATCTAGAATAGGAATGAAAATGAGATCATTAGAAATGCAGGGGGTTTGGGGGGGCTGGAAAGCCGAAGATCCTGGAGGGTCCAAGAGGCATCAAAAAGAAGCATAGACTATGGCAGCAAAGAAAAGAGCACACTATATGACATTCCATCTGACAATCCATTTTCCCACCTTGCTCTCCATTCCCACCTCCAAACCATTACCTCCACTTCCTGCTGCAAAATCCCCCAGTTTTATCATCCTTACCCTCTCCTCTCTGTGCCCAAAGTGTCCTCAACTTAAAACCTACTTAAACTCACTTCAAAATTCCTAAGGCCAAATAAAAGATGCCACTTCTCCCATCAAGAGGCAGAGTCTATTTATTCACCACTTGAATTTGGACTGGTCTTGTGACTAGTTCTGACCAGCAGCACACAGTGGTTGCAGCTTCTGCTCTTGCTGTCTTGCAAAGGCTGCTCTGTGACCTCTGTGCAACCCCCTTGAAGAGGAGAGTCTACCGGCAAGAGCGATCCAGCCTACAGCCAGCACCAAACACCAAATATGTGTGTGAGGCCATCTTAGACCATCCAACCCAATTGCTGTGCTGGCCGCCTGCAGCTGTGTGAGTGACCTCCAGTGAGTCCGGGACAAAAACACCTAGCTGAGCCCAGGCCCAATGTCTGACCCACAGAAGCATGATTAAAATAAAGCATCATTTAAAAACAATTTCTAAAGGCTTCTGCTCCCTTCCCAAATTCTCTTGTCTTTCTTTCTAATTCTCTCACTCAGTTTCAGCCACATCTCAGCTTTTTATACATGGCAAACTTTCTCTCAATTTAAGATTTGAAACATTCTCTTTACTCCCTTTGAATCACTTTTCTCCACTCTCTTTGCTTGACTAACTCCTGTTTAGTCTTAAAACCTTACCCTTAAATGAGATTAGAAATTCTTTGGGAATTAATTGGCAGTGAGAGAGAAAATGGGCATGTGAGTTAGTATGTAACTGGGAAAACCAAACACTGATAATAAGGAAATAGTTTTGAATTCT
Organism: Tapirus indicus; assembly: GCA_031878705.1. Lineage (NCBI taxonomy): Eukaryota > Metazoa > Chordata > Mammalia > Perissodactyla > Tapiridae > Tapirus > Tapirus indicus. Next base: position 90,498,749 of record CM062926.1, read on the forward strand.
TTTCATTTTTACTTTGTGAAGAATTTGTTGTAAAAAGTTATGAGAGGTAATGAGGGATAACGTAGAGTGTGAGACAGATCCTAGACTTTGAATCTTGTGTGGCCTTGGGAAAGGCCCCCAAATCTCTCTCATTCTCACTTTCCTTATCTATAATGCGAGGATAATCATACTTATCTTGTTGGGTTGTGAGGCCTAAAGTCATTATTTCAGTCTTTTCATGATAACCTCCAATCAAGGAGGGTTTTCTTTTTTGCACCTCCAATCAAGTACAGATGTGTCTCCCTTACCACAGTTCAGCAGAACCTCCAAGCTCTTGGACCGACCTTTCATAGTTTTAACTATTATTTGTGGCAAACCACTGCCAAGGGCAGGATCAGAGTTCACCTCCTAAGAGAGAATCCCTTCTCATTCTGAGGAAATATGGATTTCAAAAGCCCCAAAATAAAATCAATCCTCCCCATCATAATCCTTGGGGCAGCTTGATTCTCCATGATAGGCACAAAGGTTCCTTGAGGATACCCGAGAAAAAGATGTAAAATTAACACTTATTCCTCCATCTGGTGATTTACCTGCTTCTAACTGGAAGGGGAGGGTATCAGAGTATCATGTATCACTGACCGATATGTGCAGAAATCTTCTAAACAGAAAAAGCCGGCCTTACCACATAAACAGGCTGCATCCAGAGAGAACGTAAAACCTCTGTTTCTGATTCAACTTCCACATCATGTACACTGACCGAGCAGCAATCAATAAGCACAAACTAGGCAATTTCTGCCCAACCAAACTTATGTCCATAGATGGAAGGAAATAACACCATGGTGAGGAATCAGGCCACAGGATTACACTGACTTGTTCCAAATCCCAGCCTTGCCTCTTCCAGCTGTTATCTACCCTCTTTAGTCCTCATTTGCATTGTACATAATAATAATAATACCTTCCTCATAAATCTGTTGTGAGGACTCAAATGACATAACCTCCTTAGCACAACGTGGGCACAAGGTAAGGCCTCATTCATCCACTTAACCACAGCTTTTCAGTCCACCTTCGCTGTTTTTATAATACTGTAGCAGGTTGCTTTTAAAGCTCCCAGGATGCTGGGGTTAGGGGTGGGGATTGGTTGATGGGGTTGGGGGCTGTCACTCTATTTCCATGACATCATCCCTCTCTTTCCTTCAGTCAGTGGATGACCTAGGAGCCCCAGAAGGCCACCTTTCTTTTCCCTGGCCAATTCCCGAATACATATCTGTTTAAGGTAAGAAGCTCCTTTTCTGGGTATAATCCTCCTCAGTGGGTTAGATTGGTGTTCTTAAAGTATGATTTCAGACCAGGAGCTTCCATATCATCTAGGAACTTGTTAGAAATGCAAGTTCTCAGCCCCCTCCCCCGACCATGCCCCAGGACTACTGAATCAGAAAGTCTGGGGATGGAGCCCAGCAATCTGCATTTTAACACAGCGTCCAGGTGATTCTCATGCACACTAAATGTTGAGAAGCACTGGGTTAGAGTATCAGTCATCCACATATCAATTGCTTTAAATTTCTTAAGTACAGATCCACCCCAGAGAATGAGAATGGTGAATGGGATAGGGATGGTGTGGAATATTACAGAGGTGGGCACCCAGGATAAAGAACAGGTCTCAGCCTTTGATAGCAGAGGGCAGGATGAGGGTGACCAGCCTCCCTACATAGAGAATAAATGGGGTCAATTTTATCTGGACTCGCGAAGCTGTATGTGGGTCATGGAAAATAATCTCTGTGCAGTCATGTGGTATCCTGGGAAACAACGTCTAAGCTGGGATGTCTGGACTTGATGGGGAGGCTGCTGGTTGACATAAACCAGAGTGGGACAGAAAGAGAACTTAGGAGAGCTGTGAATTTCAGCAGCTGTCCCTGATGATTTTATACGTGTGTTTGGGCGGCTGTATTTTTCTTATGCTTCGGTTGTCAAAGGACAAAGAAGACTCTTCTTCCAGTTCCAGCTCCTTTCTACTTTGCCTGAGGGACCTTCCCCCTCTTCCCCCAATCATACTTCACTCCAGTAACAATAAACTATAATTTATTCCTACCTGCATTTGCATTGCTGTCCCCTCTGCCTGAAATGTTGCTTTGTCCTTAAATAATCTGAAACTCATCTTTGAATATTCACCTCAAATATCACCTCCTCTAGGTAGCCTTCCCTGACCTTTGTAAAGTTAATATCCCTTTCTCCATGCCACAACTACCTTATATGTAGATCTATCATTGTTCTTCAAATATCATATTGTCATTCATTTATTTAGATATTCTATCTCATCTTGACACTTAAGAAAACAGAATGTGTTTTGTTAATCTCTGTAAAGTATATATTTGATAATTTTTAAAAAGCAAAACCCCCAAATTTGTGTTCTTTAACATCTCTGATAATGCTACTAAAGTTGGGCATTTTAGGGTGGTCACCTTTATTATGATTTTTTTTTTTTTTTTTTTTTTGTGGGGAAGACCAGCCCTGAGCTAACATCCGTTGCCAATCCTCCCCTTTTTGCTGAGGAAGACTGGCCCTGGGCTAACATCTGTGCCCATCTTCCTCCACTTTATATGGGACGCCGCCACGGCATGGCTGACAGGCAGTGCGTCGGCGGGCGCCCAGGGATCCGAACTCGCAAACCCCGGGCTGCCAAGCGCGGACTAAACCGCTGTGCCACCGGGCGGCCCCCTATTATGATTTTTTAATTGAAATTTTTATTGAGATAATTAGAGATTCACTTGCAGTTGTAAGAAATAATACAGAGAATTCCCTATGGAATTCCCAGCTTTCAGTGATGGCAACATTTTGTAAAACTATTCAATAATATCCCTATCAGGATATTGACACTGATACAATCCACCAATCTTACTCAGATTTCCCCAGTTTTACTTGTATTCATTTGTGTGTGTGTGTATGTGTGTGTGCTTGTCACTTGCATAGGTTTATGCATCCACTCCTACAGGATCCCTCAGGTGGACCTTTTATAACCACACCCACTTCCCTCCTGGCACCTGCCCCTATCCCCAACCTCTTGCAACCACTGATTTGTCTTCCATTTCTAAAATTTTGTCCTTTCAAAAGGGTTATACAAATGGAATCTAACAGTATGTAACCTTGTGGGATTGACTTTTTTCACTTAGCATAATTCCCTAGAGAGTCATCCAACTTGTTGAATGCATCAATAGTTCACTCCTTTTTATTATTGACTAGTATTCTAATGGTATGGAGGTACCACAGTTTATCTAAGAATTCACTCTCAAAAGACATCCGTGCCAAATCCTGGGAAACTGTGAATCTGACCTTATTTGGAAAAAGGATCTTTGCAGATGTGACTAAGTTAAGGATCTTGAGATGAGGAGGTAATCTTGGATTATCCAGGGAGGTCCCTAAATCCAATGCCAAGTGTCCTTATAAGAAAGAAGCAGAGGGAGATTTGAAACAGACAGGAGAAAACACAGACACAGGAGAAGGAGATGTGAAGATGGAGGCAGAGATTGGAGTGATGCAGCCACAGCCCAGGAATGCCGGGGCAGCCACCAGAAGGAGGAGGAGGCAAGGAACGGATTCCCCTGAGTGCCCCTGGAGGGAGCGCAGCCCTGCCAAATGCAGACTTCTAGGCTTCAAGAGAATACATTTCTGTTTTAGGCCATCAACTTTGTGGTAGTTTGTTACAGCAGCCTCGGGAAGACTTGTTACAGGAAGTCTTATTACAGGAAGACATTACAAGAATGCCTCAGGATGCATTATTACAAAGAGTGCTGCTATGAACATTCATGCACAGGTTTTTGTGGGAACACGTTTTCATCTCTCTGGAATAAATTCCCAAGAGTACAATTGCTGGGTCAAATGGTAATTGCATGTTTAGTTGTATAAGAAATTGCCAAACTATTTTCTAGAGTGGTTGTACCATTTTACATTCCCATCAGCAATGTATGCATGATACATTTTCTCCTCATTCTAGCCAACATTTGGTGTTATCACTATTTCTTATTTTAGCCATTCTGATAGATATATAGTGAAATCTCATTTTGGTTTTATTTCACATTTTCATGATGACTAATGATGTTGAAGATCTTTTCATGTACTCATTTATCAACTGTTCAGTGATATTTCACCTGAAATATCACCTCTTCAGTGAAATATCTCTTCTTATTTTTGGCCATTTTCTACTTGGATTGTTTGATTTCTTTTTTACTGTTGACTTTTAAGAGTTCTTTATATATTCTAGACACTAGTCCTTGCTGGATATGTGGTTTGCAAATATTTTCCATCGTCTGTAGCTTATATTTATTTTCATTCTCTTCACATGGTATTTCACAAAAGTTTTAAATTTCAAATGAAGTCCAACTTACCAATTTTCCTTTTACAGATCACACTTTTGGTGTCAAGTTGGAACTCTGCCTACCTAGCCCCAGGTCCCAAAGATTTTCGTCTATATTTTTTCCTCAAAGTTTTATATTTTCATGTTTTACATTTAAATCTACAATCTATTTTTGTTAATTTTTATATAAGGTATGAGGTTTAGGTCAAAGTTTTTTTGGCCAATATCTTTATCACCATTTGCTGAGAAAGCTATCTTTCTTCCACGGAATTACTTTTGCACCTTTGTCAAAAATCAATTAAGCATATGTGTGTGGGTCTATTTTTGGGTTCTCTACTTTTTTCCATTGATTTATGTGCCTATACCTCTATTAAACAACACTGTCTCAATTAATTTAGCTATATAGTAAGATTTGATATTGGGTAGGGAGTCTTCCCACTTTATTCTTCTTTATCAAGATTGTTTTAGCTATTCTAGGTTGTGTGGTTTTCCACATAATTTTTGAATAAGCATGTCCATTTCTACAAAAAATCTTGCTGGGGTTTTGACAGGAATTGCATAAAACCCTATAGATCAATTTAGGGAGAACTGACAACTTAACTATGTTGAGTTTTCCAATCCATGAGTGTGGTATGTCTCTCCATTTATTCGGGTCTTCTTTGGTTTCTTTTCTCAGCATTTTGTAATTTATCAGAATACAGATCCCGTACATGTTTTTTTAAATGTATATCTAAGTATTTCATTTTATTGGGCTTGGTTGTAAATGGTATTGTGTTTTCAAATTTTCATTTCCATATGTTCATTTTTAGTATATAGATATGCAATTGATTTTTGTTTTTTGATCCCCTATCCTGCAAACTTGGTAAACTTACATATTAGTTCTTTTGTAGATTCTTTGGGATTTATACATAGATCATGTCATCTGCAAAGAGAGATAGTTTTAATTCTTCCTTTCCAATTTGTATGCCTTTTGTTTATTCTTACCTTGTCACAGTGGCTAGAACTTCCAGTACAGTGTTGAATAAGAGAGGTGAGAGTGGACATCCTTACTTTGCTCTTGATCTTAGAGAAAAGCATTCTTTCACCATTAAGTGTGATGTTAGCTGTAGACTTTTTGTGGATGCTCTTTATTAAATCTAGGTATTTCTAACTTGCTGAGAGTTTTTATTGTAAATGAGTGTTGGGTTTTCTTAAATGCTTTTACTGTATCAATTGACATGATCATATGATTTTTCTTCTTTAGCTGTCTATATGGTGGATTATAATTATTGATTTTCAAGTATTGAACCAGCTTTGCAAATCTGGAATAAATCCAACTTGGTCATGATGTATAATTCTTTTTATATATTGCTGGATTCAGTTTATATTTTATTGAGTATGTTTTAGTCTAAATTCATGAGATTTTAGTCTGTATTTTTCTTTTTTTTATATTGTCTTTGTCTGGTTTTGGTATCAGGGTAATACTGACCTCATAAAATAAGTTGGGAAGTGTTTCCTTCTCTTCTATTTTCTGAAAGAAATTCTGTAAAATTGATGTTAATTCTTTAAATGCTTGGTACAATTCTCCAGTGAAACCATATGGATCTGGAAATTTATTTTTTGGGATTTTTGTAATTATGAATTCAACTTATTTGAATGCTATAGGCTTGTTCAGATTGTCTATTTTATCTTGGTTGAGTTTTAGCATTTCATCATTTCTGAAGAACTGGTTCATTCTTCTACATTATCAAATTTATGAATATAATTTTGTAGTATTTGCTTATTATATTTTTAATTGCTACAAGTTTTGTAGTAATATCACCTATTCCATTTGTGTCTTCTATATTTTTACCTCTGTCAGTCTTGCTGGAAACTTATAAATTTTATTGATTTTTTCCAAAGAACCAGCTTTTTTTCCCATTGATTTTTCTTATTGTTTTCCTATTTTCAAAGTCATAGATTTCTGCTCTTGATCTTTATCATTTCCTTCCTTCTGCTTGCTTTGGATTTTTTTTTTCCTCTTCTTTTTCTAGCTTCTTGATATAGAGACTTATTGATTGGAGACCTTTTCTTATTTCTAATATAAGCATTTAGTGCTATAAATTTCCCTCTCGGCACTGTTTTGGTTACATCCCACATATTTTGATATGCTGTGTTTTCATTTTCATTCAGTTCTATGTCTTTCTTATTTCCTTTGATACTTACTCTTTGACTCATGGATTATTTAAGAGATATTTTGTTTAATTTCCTGTCATTTTTCTATTATTGATTTCTAGTTTAATTTCATTACGGTCAGAGAACATACTGTGTGATTATAATTTTTTAAAATGTTTTGAGGTTTGTTTTATGGTCCAGAACATGGTCTCTTTTAGTGAATTCTCCACGGACACTTGAAAAAAATATGTGTTGTACTGTTGTTAGGTGGAGTGCTATATAAATTAATTAGATCCTGATGATTGATTGTGTTCTCAGATCTTCTAAATCTTTGCTGATTTTCTGTCTAGTAATTTTATCATTTTCTGAGAGAGGGATGTTGAAGTCTTCAACTGCAATTGTGGATTTATCAATTTCTCCTTTCAGCTCTATCAGTTTTTGCTTCATGTATTTTGAGGCTCTGTTGTTTGCTGCATGAACATTTAGGATCATTATGTTTTCCTGGTGGATTGAACCTTTTATCATAAGGTAATGTCTCTAGTAATTATCTTTGCTCTGAAGTCTACCTAATATAGATACTCTCGCCTTTTGTGTTTGATTTGATTACTGTTTGCATAGTATATTCTTTTCCACCATTTTACTTTCAACCGATGTATGTCATTGACTGTAAAGTGATTTTCTTGTGGGCAGCATATAGCTGAGTAATTTTTTTAATTCACTTTGAAAATCTCTGTCTTTTGATTGGTATATTTGAGCCATTTACACTTAAGGTAACCATTTATATGTTAGTGCTTATATCTGCCATTTTATTATTTGTTTTCTATTTGTTTCCTCTGGTTCTCCTTTCTCTGTTTCCTTTTCTTGCCATCTTGTGGGTTACTTGAACATTTTTTTAGGACTCCATCTTGATATATTTATATTCTTTTTGATTGTTTCTCCTTGTATAATTTTCAGAGTGGTTGCTATGGGGGTCACAATGTACATGTGTAACTTATGACAATCTACTTGTATCACCATTTAGCTACTTCAAGTGAAGTACAGAAACCTTACTTCCATTAAGGTCCCTTTAACTTCCCCACTTTTAAATATCATTGTTTGAGTATCAGATAGTCATAATTTTTGTTTCCATCATCAAATATGATTTATAAAACACGTGAGGAAAAGGATAGTGTGAGGATTAATTTTATGTGTCAACTTGACTGGGCCACAGGGTGCCCTGATATTTGGTCAAGCATTATTCTGGGTGTTTCTGTGAGGGTTTTTTTGGGTGAGCTTTCACATTTAAATCTATAGACTGAGTAAAGCAGATTGCTCTTCCTAATGTGGGTGGGCCTCATCCAATCAGTTGCAGGCCTGAATAGAACAAAAGGTTGACCCTCCCTGAATAAGAGGGAATTCCTCCTGCCCAACTGCCTTTGATCTGGGAGATCAGTTTTTTCCTGTTTTCTGACTTGAACTGAAACATTGGCTCTTCCTGGGTCTTGAGCCTGCCAATCTTTAGATAGGAACTACACCATCAGCTCTCCTGGGTCTCTGGCTTTCTGACTGCAGATCTTGGAATGTGTCAGCCTCCAGAATTGTGTGAGCCAATTTCTCATAATAAATATTTTTATTATATGTATGTATATACACACACATATACATATACATCCTATTGATTCTGTTTCTCTGGAGAACCCTGACTAATACAGATAGTTTATTGTATATACCTATATTTCTGCTTTTTCCATTTTTTCCTTCCTTCTATAGCTCCAAGATTAATTCTTTTATTATTTCCTTTCTATTTGAAAAACTTCCTTTAGCCAATCTTTAAAGGTAAACCTGCTAATGACAAATTCCTTTGTCTCATACAAACCCCACCCCACGTGGTAATAGAAACTTACTCTCAAGCAGTTTGGAGTACCTCTTTCCCCAGAGTTGCATCCAGATTTGGCGTGGGACACAGAGGGTGCTTATGGGTTTACCTGGGGCCAAGGCTCAGACAGGAGGGTTTGTGGCCTGGCTGTCATTTCTACACACAAGCATCTGCTGAGATATTCTTATTTCTGTCTGGATTTTGTTTATCACCTCATGCCTGTACTATGGAGTGTTCCCTTGCTCCCAACAATGAGGGATCTTTAGGTAGGTATGCACTTCACTCATGGCACGTGGGAACATTCTCCTGCCACAGCTCCAATCCAGGCTGCAGGAAAAGCTCCTTCCTGTTCCTCTCAGATGCCCCTCTGAGGTTCCCAGGCTCACACAGCAGCTTCTGTGCTCACTAAGCCCGCAGGAAATCAGGAGACTGCCTCGGGCCAGGAACACCAGGGTCCTACTGTCTTTATGGACCCTTTGAAGGATAGAAGCATGCCACTACTTTGTCCAAAGCCAAGACTCATTTGTGATTTCTGTTATGTCTACCCACCATTTGGGACTGGTTGGGGAAAGGAGTAGGGATCCTTCACATGCAGAGTAAGTTATCTAAGTTCTCATTGCTTCCCCTCTGATTCTTCCTTCTGTAGTCCAGAGTGTTCTTACAATGTTTAGCCAGGGACAGTGCTGGGAAAGGGATCTTGCTGCTACTCATCACAATTCCCTCTTTCAGGAAAAAAAATTACATTGGTATAGTAGTCCCCCCCCTTATCTACAGTTTTGCTTTCTGTGTTTTCAGTTACCCATGATCAACCACAGTCCAAAAATATGAAATGGAAAATTCCAGAAATAAACAACTCATAAGTTTTAAATTGCATGCTGTTTTAAGTAGCATGATGAAAACTCATGCCGTCCCTCTCCATCTCCATGAATCACCACTTTGTCCAGTGTATCCACACTGTATACACTACCTGCCCATTAGTCACTTAGTAGCCATCTCAGTTATCAGATAGACTGTCATGAGATGGCAGTGCTTGTGTTCAAGTCACCCTTATTTTACTTAATTAATGGCCCCAAAGCACAAGAGTAGTGATGCTGACAATTCAGAAATGCCAAAAAGAGGCCGTATAGTATTTCCTTTAAGTGAAAAAGTACAAGTTCTCAACTTAATACAGAAAGAAAAAAAATCGTATGCTGAGGTTGCTTAAGATCTATGGTAACTTTTATTACAGTGTATTATTATAAGTGTTCTATTTTTTATTAGTTATTGTTGTTAATCTCCTATACTTAAACTTTATCATAGATACATCATAGGAATGCCTGTATAAGAAAAAACAGTATATATAGGATTCAGCACTATCTGTGGTTTCAGGCATCCACTGGGGGTCTTGGAACATATCCCCATGGATAAGGTGGCACTACTGTACATTGAGATACACACACACACACAGCAGAATGGTTTTAGGTGCTCTCTAAGAATCCTCCTGTTGTTCCAGAAACTGAAATCTAAAGGTTCTGCAAACACCCTGAATTCTAAGGTTAGTGGAAGAACTGACAGTGGTTAGGGGTCAGTCACTTCTTATTCAGAGAAACAGCTCAAGTCTCAACCACAACCTTGTCGACCCCACTCCTATCCCTGCCAACCCCAACACTGTAAGACTGACAGAGAGGAGGGGGAGTTACCCCTTCAATTAACAGTTCTTGGGAAGGATATCTCTACCACTACGTCTTTTCTCCTTTGGGGAGGAGATGAGCTACTATTTTCCTCCCTGTATTCGTTTCCTGGGGCTGTTGTAACAAAGTACCACAAACCAGGTGTTTCACAACAGAAATTCATCATCTCACAGTTCTGGAGGCTAAAGTCTGAAATCAAGGTCAGCAGGGTTGTTTCCTTCTGAGGGCTGTGAGGGAAGGATCTGTTCTGAACCTCTCTCCTTGGCATGGGGATGGCTGTCTTCTCCCTGTGTCTCTTCCCATCATCTTCCCTCTCTGTGCATCTCTGTGTCTAAATGTCCCCTTTTTATAAGGACACCAGTCATATTGGATTAGGGTCAACCCCAATGACCTCATTTTAACTTAATTTCCTCTGTAAAGACTCTATCTCCACATAAGGTCACATTCTGAGGTACTGGGGATTAGGACTCCAATCTGTCTTTTTGGGGGTGACACAATTCAGCCCATAACACTCCCTAAAGCCAAGCGATGGGCAAAAAATGGAGACTGACGTTCTGTTCCCTGATCAGGTACCTGCTTTGTCATTAGACCTGCCAGTCTCCCCTGTGGTACCTGAGCAGGGAAGAGAAATGTGGAGAAGCCCCCACATTCTACTCCACCTCTACCTGCCTGGGCCCCAGCAACTCCAGCTGTTCAAGAGGAATATTAGTTGTCAGATGGATTCTGTTCATGCCCTCAAGCCCCAAGAATTGGTACACAGATGAGAATGGAAGACATAATCTTGAAAGGACTGCTACAGATGGTTCTGGAACGGGGCTTCTTGCTACCAACTGATGGTCAGCTGGAAGATGCAGCTAAATCTCAGGGACTTCCAATGCTTGAAAGACCATTTCGGGGGGGGTGTCTTCATCCACAGGGTCTGTTAAGAGCACCTGTGCCGCACAGAGACAACCAGCATAGCAATCACGAATACCAAGAATAGCACCGCAACCTTGCCAAGGCTGCAAGGTAAGGACACCTCCACCCCTCCACCCCTCCACCCCTCCATGGTTCTCCACCACCTGGGTGGAAGGGCAGGCCAAGGGAGGGGCAGCCTGAGAGCTGACTGAGCCCCGCCCTCCACTAAGCTCCAGGGCCCATGTAGCCAAATCTTAATTCCACTATAAGATGGATGTTTTTATAACTAAATCTGAATCCTCTAAATCAGAGTCCCTCTGAATATACAAAAGTGAGAAGTTATAGGCTGAGAAGGTGTTAAGGGAGCTGCTACCCAGCAGGAAACAGATGTTTGATAGATCAAAACTGAAGAAAGTGACTAGAAAAAACAGAACCATGTTAGGCTTGCTCCTCATCGAGTTGAGACTCTGAACAGTAGATGATGTGCTCATGCAAACACAGCAGTGCTAAGGTATATTCCACTTTAGTTCCTGCTGTTTCTGTTAGCATGATATCACAGAGAGTTTACCCTGCCATTAGGTATTCTTCAGAAATATAATTTTTAATGACTATGGTTCCTATCATTCACCTTATAAATGTACTATAATGTATTTAACCTTTCTCCTATTAGACATTCAGGATGCATCTAATATTTTGGAATTATAAATCATGTCATAATCATCTTTGTACATACATCTATGTTTTAATTTCTGTTTTAAAGAGGAGACATTATTGTACCTATTTATTTTTTCAGATGGGAGGATTAATGCTAACCACTTTTAGAGGTTAAGTGACTTGCCTTCATCATATGCTAAACCCAAGTCTTCTGAGAAGGGATTATTGACTGTATTATCAGTATATGAAAATTGTCCGTTATGCCTAATGTACAACTTGAAAAGCTGTCTTGTTTTCTTACCCATTTTCCTATATACTAATATATTGTGTTATACTAAATATGAGCTACGTTTTACATATAGAATAAATCCATAATATTCTGTGTATGTCTTAGCTAAACTTATTTTATGTTGGCTAGCGAATTTCATTAGCATGGTAGAACAACGGAGAAGTTCATGAACTAGAGCTTGATATGTCTGTTTTGAAAAGCCTTCAAAGTGAGATAGTTTGCCATACTAATAACCATTCGTGACCACAAATACATTACAGCACATGGGTCTGAATTTAACTCGAGTGTTATTGCGTGGTAGGGAACAGCAGCAAAGTAGTGACAAAGAATAATCGCTTCACTATTAAATACGGTTGGAGCTGGATCTTCCATTTCCATGCTGCATGAACCTGGACAAATTATTTTCTCTCTCTGTGTCTCCATTCCTAGTCTGTAAATTAGGGATAATCACGGTACCTACCTAGGGGTTGATGAGAGGACTAAATGAGAAACTTCCTATGAAGTTCTTAGGACCAGAATATGGCCCATAGAAATTTCTCATTAGTGTTAGCTACCAATTTTACTACTTGTTAGAAGCCACAGGGTAACCTCAATTTAGGCACAGATATTTGGATTCTAACAGATGCAATTCAAACCTTAGAGCTATTTACTCTCTGATTTAGATATAAAACAGTAATGAGTTTTTAACCTAACACCAACTATATATTTAATACGTAAATACAGATACATTAATGCATCTGTGACTATAATAATTATCATAATAATAAATAAATACAAAATGGAAAAGTAATTTTTCATAATAATAAGGGTGTACCTTATATCCTATAAGTTCCTCTAAGTTCTTTCATAGGATAAGTATTGATTGGGGAAAATAATGAAATTAAATCATATACTGGGTAAAAAGTAGTTAAGTTTAGCTTGAAATATAAAAATTATTTATTTGCAGCACACATACACAAACAATTTTGACCAGAGCTTAACATGGATCATGGTCTAATTTCACAAAATCAAAAACTAGTAACAGTACTGAGTGAAATTCCAACAAATGGCTGCTCTGCCTCATCTCACTCCAGGTTGAAGCCTCATTACCAGAGCAAACACTTGCTAGAGTGGAATTTGGAGCTCTTCCACCACATTTAGGAGGAGGTTTATCTTGGCCTCCCATGTAAACCTGGGCAGAAGGCCAAGTTTTTGTAGAAATCTTCACCATGGATAACAGTAAATTTCACATTTTTCTTCAGTTGTGTCACAGTGAAGATACCCAATGACCAGCAATGTGGAGGAGGAAGGGCTGCCTAAGGATAAGATAAAGGATTTGAAAGACTGTTTAGAATTTAGGGCAGAAGCAAGAATGCCAAAATTTCTAAGCTTCTGCCTCTATTCAGCCCACAGGAAAGGGTGAGAGGCAAGAGGCGAGAGGCGAGGGAAAGTGCTTGTGGTGGTGCCAGAGCTCAGAGATAAGCCTCGTTGGCTTTGGCAATGCCTGTTCCTATTGTTAGAACACCACCAGCAGGCTACTGCCAACTCCCTAAAAGAATGTAAGAAGTTGAACACACAAGATTAATGCTCCTTTCCTGCATCCTTAGATGTTAGAAATAAAGCTGTAGCTTTTTATATACTAAGAAGTAGTAGCTACCCAATAGAAAGCAGATGAAGGAAACCCAAGAAAGCTTCATTTTGCAGAGAGGGGAAAAAAAAACTGACATCACTAATCCTTTTTAAAACACATTAGGAAATGTTCACACACTATAGGGATACAGGACCAAGTCTACAGTCTAATATACAAATTTTGTGTGTGTATATATATATATGAATATAGCCAGTCTTGTAGTCTAGTGATTAAGATTTGGCACTCTCCCCATCGTGGCCCGGCTTTGTTTCCTGGTCAGGGAACCACATCACCTGTCTGTGGGTTGTCATACTGTAGCAGCTGCATGGCGCTGTGATGCTGAAAGCTATGCCACTAGTATTTCAAATACTAGCAGGGTCACCCATGGTGGACAGGTTTCAGCAGAGCTTCCAGACTAAGACAGACTAGGAAGAAGAACCTGGCCACCCACTTCCAAAAAATTGGTCATGAAAACCGTATGAATAACAGTGGGGCATTGTCTGATATAGTGCCAGAAGGTGAGAGGATGGTGCAAAAAGACTAGGCAGGATTCTGTTCTGCTGTACACAGGGTCACTAGGAGTTGGAATTGACTTGACAGCACCACCAACAAAAATATATAAATACATACATTTGTGTCTAATATAACATATATAAATAATAATAATAAAAATATACTGAGAAGTATACATAGAGAATAGTACAGTATATAGAATAGTATATATAGTATATAGAATAATAAATAGAATAGTATAGATAAAGAGAAGTATAAGTCTTGCTCTAAATCCTCCATTTTCTAGAACAGAAGCATCTCTCCCAGGTAAATGGAGCTCTAGCTCTCCCGCCTACCTGCGCTGGTGTTGGTGCTGGGGCTGGCCAGCAGTGGCCCTGAGCCCTGGGCTGGGGGCGGGGGCTGCCCATCACTCAGCTGCTTGATGCGTTTGCGGTGGGATTTGCCGTTGTAATGGACCTGGGCCTGGGCTGCCGAGTTCAGCTGGATGTTGCATACCTCACAGAAGGAGAACAGAATTTTCTTTTTCTCTTTACTCAACTGGTCCTCAGGCCTATCGTTCTTTATCCCCTTTTCTTCAAAGCCCCGTAGAAAAGTTGCCATATTCATAATTCCATCTTCAGGGTGGTTATCAGGGCTTAAGGAGTACTTCATACCTGAAAAAAGAAGTACAAGTGCTTGTGAAATATGTGCCTTCTTATTTTCTAGTATGATTCCAATTAATTTTCATCACATGGTTTAAGCTAAAAGTCTCCCAGCTACTCAGTGGTCACTCTTGGAAAAATTCAACAAAAGTAACTAACTGAGCAAATATGGTCTTTGCACATGTGTTCCCTCTGTCTGGAGCACTTTCTACTCTATCCTCGCCCCTCCTCTCATCACCTCTCAAGTCCTTTGCCTTTTTAACTCCTACCCCCCTCCTTAGATCTTCGCTGCAGTACTACCCTCTCCAGGGAACCTGTCTGACCCTGGAGATCGCTGGTTACATGCTCACATAGTGCTATGTGATCTCCCTTTATAGCACCTACCGCCATGCGCATTTCGAACATATTTGTGCAATTATTTGATTTGGTTTATGTCTGTTTCCCCAATAGAGAGTGAGCTCTGTGGGGTAGTAATCTCATTTCCCGATATCCCTTAGGCCTAGGACTACACCTTTTACATAATAGCCATTCAAATATCTATTAAAGGAAGGAAGGAATAAATGATGTTATGAACTCCGAACTGTGAAAAAGTATATGTGTAGCCACAAAGGTAAATAGGATACACACACACCCGCACAGCTGCAAACAGACACCCGCCCTAACCTGGGGAGGAGGGGAATAACGAAGACTAAGACACAGTGTGTCTGCAACTTACACTGGGTTGTGTTCCAAAAGCCCCTTTATAAGTCGACCAACGGCAATTTGAACATATTTTCTTATAGAGGTAATAAAACAAATTATATTTAGGTTTCCAGATTAGCCCATAAACATCAATTTAATCTTCGATGAGGTTGAAATGCAGCACATCTGAAATACAAAATAATAGAAATACAATAAACAATAAACTAGTAACTGAAAAATAGAAAAAGAGCAAAAGACTAAGATATAATTTTGTTTGTTTTTAAGTGCTGATTTTTTTTCATTTCTTCAGATAAGGGTATATGATAGATTATAACCTAAGTGAAGATTTTAAAGGAAACTTTTCAGTACCTCAAGAACCTTGGGTGATGAAGGTGGACTTGGCTTTTTATTTGTTCAGTTCTACTTTAACATATGTAATTTTTTCATTTTAGTTAATACCAGTATGACCAACATTTTCATAATATATTGGAAAAACTCAGATTTTTCCTTCCTATGTAGGGAAAAATGCAGTTCTTCCTTATTGTGTGATTCCTTCCTGTGTGTCTCCTTTACTACTCACATAGGACACTTCACTCATGACACTTCTGGTCATGAAATACATGGAGGTTTTTCCCACACCAAGCAATCCTCTGTGACGCCAGCTGGGAGTCCTACAATTTAACTCAATCCTGACACTATCTACCTGCTGACAGCATCAGATCTCACAGGTTAAGGGCTCAGTCCCACAAGACTGCCCCCCAACCAATTCAGATGCCAGTCACCAGGCCAGGTTGTCAGCTGTGCTTCTGACCAATCAGATATAGAGCGGAGATTCCAATGCCCCCCTCCTTAGGATTAATTAATTTGCTAGAGTGGCTCACAGAACACTTACTTTACATTTACCAGTTTATTGAAGGATATGATAAAGGGTACAGACAAACATCAGATGAAGAGATGTGTAGGGCAAGATATGTAGGAAGGAGTGTGGAGCTTCCATGCCCCCTCTGGGTGCACCGCTCTCCCAGCACATCCATGTGTTCACCAGCCTGGAAGCTCTCCAAACCCCAAACTTTTGGGATTTTACAGAGGCTTCATCACATAGGCATGATCAATCATTAACTCCGTTTTCAGCCCTTCTCCCTTCTCAAGAGAAGGGGGGTGGGGCTGAAAATTCCAAGCTCCTAATTAGGCTTGGTCTTTCCAGTGACCACTCCTCATCCAGGAACCATCCAGGAGCCCATCCAGAGTTGCCTTATTAAAACAAAAGACACTCCTATCACCTAGGAAATTACAAGGGTTTCAGGAGCCCTGTGTCAGGAACTGGAGTTAAATACCAAATATGAGAATAAAAGATGCTCCTAGTGCTCTTACCACTTAGGAAATTACAGGGTTTTTAGGAGCTCTGTGCCAGAAACTAGGGGCAGAGATCAATACATATTTTCTAATATCTCACACATATTTACCAGTGTGATTATGACAATGTTTTCTGTTCTCAACTAGAATAAAGAAAAAGACACTCATACAAGAAAGAGAAGAATGATATTCAGGGAATAATTGGGCAAAAATGAAGGGAAAAGGGATATGCATGAGAAAGAATTGGCTGAGGTGGACAGTACTGTGCCATGAGGGATGAAGAATTCAGATAAAGAAAGGATCATGGCTTGTGAGGGCTTTCTGCCTATGGGAAAAACTCAGGGGGTTGAAAGATGTTGGCTTTGAATAGATCTTTTGATCCAAGTTGGCTTGAGCTGTATGGAAAGGAAGGAGAAACTAGAGACTAGTCCATATTTGGAGTGTTCACAGGTTGAAAGTTTAAAAATCAGAAGATGGGGGCCAGCTCTGTGGCGTAGTGGTTAAGTTCTGCACACTCTGCTTCGGCAGCCTGGGTTCAAGACTTCAGATCCCAGGTGTGGACCTATGCCACTCGTCAGCCATGCTGTGGCGGTGACCCACATACAAAATGAAGGAACACTGGCACAGATGTTAGCTCAGGGCTCATTTTCCTCAAGCAAACAAAGAGGAATATTGGCAACAGCTGTTAGCTCAGGGTGAATCTTCCTCAGCAAAAAAGAAAAAAAAATCAGAAAATGAGTTACAGCACATGGTATGACCATGAAGATAGATACTGATTCTATGTATACAATATGCCAAAAAGAAATCCTTATTTACACCCATACACCCTATTGCACAGTACCTTTATGCATACTATTATAGGCTAAATCATAACCTTCAGAGATTTGTTACAAAATTGCTTATTTTGATATGTAAAACCTATTTGTCCCATAAAAACTTTACCCTGATACCACCATTTTAAGGAACTCTATATCATAAAATTTTCCAAATGAATCTATTCCTTTCAGCTCTCTACGAAGGCAGTTTTCTTCCTTAAAATTTATCCAAACTATACATGTCAGGTTTAAGTAATTCCTCTAGGTGAGTTGCAGAAAATAATTCATTTATAACTGAAATGTGATTTAACTTCACATATATCAATATTTTTGCCTTTATTCCCTAAATCCAAAATATTACAGTGTCACAAAGCCATTTTTCTCATAAAACTTTAGAAAATATCAGTGCCATATAAAAGTTATATTCAAATACATTACTTTGTGTCCTCTCTTAAAATATTAAAATTTATAAGAATTAACTGAAATATTGATAAAGAGATAAATAATTTTTTGAATGATCTCATCATTAATATATCATGCCCTGTCTAGAAAATGAATCCATTGTAAAACATAAGGAAAACCAATCACTTTGAACGTTGCAAGGCCATCTCACTGAATCGCTGAAATCTAAGTGTTATATTTCAACTCAAGGAACCAAGATCCCAGACTCAGCTGAGGAACGATGACACTTTTATCTGAAAATTTAACCTGTTTGGAGGTGGCTGGCTTTCCCCATGTTGCTAATTAACTCATGGTATTTCACAGAAACAGGACATACATCATAATGTTCCATTTTAAATTTGAAATCTAAAAACTGACTTCTTTCTATTACTATATAAAAGATAAAGCCAGCTTACTTGTGCGTTTCTGATTGCCATTTGCCCTAGAAATAAATTATGTTTTAGATTTATTTAAATACACATATTTTAAGTAGTAAGACAGGAACCTTTGAAATGAAATGAATGGCTAGTCTAGAATTCTCTTGTAACCTCCTCTGAATACCAGCACCCTTCATCATCTTTATGCCTATTTTATTTTCTCCCAGAGTTACTTTCACTTACAGATGATTCCCCAAGCCTCCAACACCACGTTCGTGGGCCATTCCAGGGAGGATGCAATGCTTGGGGGTGGGGTGCATTCTGTCCACCAAGTCCCAATTCGTTAGTCCTAGTTCTAGCTTCACCACACTTCCTCCTCTCTCAGGGGAAAAATAAGTTCAACTTCTGTGAATAGCCACTTGCAACCAGAATATATTTAGTTCCAGAGGTCTTGGAAAAAGGACCTAGAGGTGGTAGAGAGGCAAGATGTCAGAGTCTCAACAACCACTTTCGGCCTGAGGTGATAAAATTTCTAGGCTTACAATATGTGTGGCAGTAATAACATTTTTTTGTGTGTGTGTATGAGGAAGACCAGCCCTGGGCTAACATCCGTTGCCAATCCTCCTCTTTTTGCTGAGGAAGACTGGCCCTGGGCTAACATCTGTGCCCATCTTCCTCTACTTTATATGGGACGCCACCACGGCATGGCTGACAAGCAGTGTGTCAGCCGGCGCCTGGGATCCAAACCCACGAATTCTGGGCTGCCAAAGCGTGAGCTAAACCACTGCACCACCAGGCCGGCCCCAGCAGTAATAACATTTATGATTTCGACTTTCTGGCTAAGGAGAAAGTAACAGTGAGCTAAAGTGAAAGAAGAGAGAAAAAATCTCACTTTCAATCTTCAAGTTTTTTTATCAGACTATCTTAAATTACAAGTTTCACTTGCATAGGGCAGAAGGACCTTCAGGGGTATCCAATTTTAAACAGAGCAGTAGGCAGCATTCTGCTTTGGACTGCCATGCAGGCTTATCCAAGGGTAAGAGAAGTCAGGACAACTAGAACAAGTACTTCATGCTTTTTTGTATTATTTTATCAGGTTAGATGAACAACCATTCAACATCCATGAGAGAATCAGATATTTTGGTCCAGGTCAAGGAATGAGAAAGTTGGTCCTTGAGTTGCTAGTTTTGAGGAAAAGACCTAATGGGATAGTCAGTGACTGTCTAAAGGAGTGACTTTTAAATGACCAGGATGCAATGCATCAGGAAACTTTTATACTTACCAACTTTCTCGAGGACTGGCCCTGACCTGCAGAGTTATCCAATGGTTTTTTATAATAAATTGAAAATAACAGGAAGCTGATTCAGAGGTAAAGACATTCTCACACTTTTGGAGAGACACATTCTTTGACACACAGTTGCCACATCAGATGGAGAACATGGGAGAAGATTTCCTCACTTCTATATAAGTGTGAAAAGGCTCTGCCCCCACTCCATGGATTTATTTTCTCATTCTCCAACTCAAGTCAATCAGTTTTATCCACTTCTCATTCATTCCTTAACCCCTAACAACCTGGATCACAACTCCTTTCCAAATGTACTGCTTCTCTTTGAAAAGTCACTATAAACACTTTCTAATTGCCAAATCCAAGATGGCCCTCTCCGCACTCCTCATTTTTCTTGGAGTTCTCGTGATGCTCCTCTTGCCAGGGTCTCTTCCTACCTCTGCACTCCTGAAGCATTTTATTCATATAGGAAGCCTGGCACACCACCCTTGTATTATCATTTAAATTATTTATATAGTTTTATTTATTTATTCACTCATTTCAGTAAATGTTTATTGACTATTTAGACAGAGGGCTCAGTGCTAGGGAAACAATATTGAGCAGGGTGGATGAGATGCCAGCCTGAGCGGACCCTGGAGTCTAATGAGAAATACAGAGGAGAAAACAGGAAATTATAACAGACTGTGATAAATGCTGTGCAAAAGTCTACATTTTCCTCCCTTGCTAGATTTCAAGTTCCCTGATGATAAGAACTATGCTTTATTTGTCTTTATGTCTCCAGCTTTTTAGATTGTGTTTAGTAAAAACTGGGCACTTAATAAATATTTGCTGAAAAAATGAATGCATTGTATGTGTATGTGTGTTGCGTGCAGCACTCGTTGTGAACACAGTAACCAAGGTCAATAATTTCAGCTTATAGGTGGGCTGAGTACACAACCATTTGCATCTTAAGATTTCAGGAATGGTAATTAGTAGTGTGCCCCCCAAAGGAAAAAATACCACCGCTCACTTGCAAACTAAAATCCCAATTATTCAGGACAAAGTCCTTCATCCCCTAATTGAAGACAAAGCTTGAAGTTCAAATACTATTGAGGTAGGTCACACACTAACATGGGCACACTTGTGCCAACATCTGTTCTTTGCTGCAATCAGCTTTTGCAGTGAATGGAGCAGTGGGTGTAGTGGAAATGGCTGGGCAAGATACAAACACACAGATGGAGAAGATTCAGGACGCTGACACTGATTCTTGTCCACTTCACTATGTTGCCAATGTCTGGTCCTGCCTCCTAAATTCCCACTTCACAGGAAGGTAAAAAATTAAGTTCTTGGGTACCAGACTACATAGAACATCCTTCTGTAAAATATAGAATTGGGGGGAAAATTAAGAGGTCAGTAGAGTATATTCATTTTGTTGTATGTTTCAATATTTATTTCACAACAGGATCCAAATATGGGAGGCCATATTTGGTTCAATTCAATAAATGATCACTTATTAAACACTGACTATATACAACACACTATTCTTGGCCCAATGGGGGCTAAAGAAATGAATGAAATAAAGAACTTAAAATAAACTAGAAGAAGCGATCATTCTGCTGCTCATTGTTCAGAAGAGTGACGGTGGAGAATTCTTTGCACAACAGTCCCCAAAGTGCTCTGAGCGTACTTCCACAGCATTTTAGCTTCATTATATTGGATTGAAATTATTGTTTAGTACTTGATTTCACTAGACAGTCCATCTGTCTCAGATTTTTTTTTTCTGATCACCTACTGGCACTTTGCTGAGTGCTGGTGAAATAGATTGCGATGGGGTACTGTGGTCTAATGTGAATCCCAAAAGATTTTGATACTAATTGCTGAATAAGAAAAACTGACATTTTCACGTCTAGCAGTTTGTTCCCCTTGAGGAAAAGATTTGAATTCAGCTTTGGGGACACACTGCTTCTTTGTTTGGGGAAAACCTCTTAGAGTATCTTTTGATTATGTGAAGGGGGGAAGATAAAGCATGGACTCTCTTCTATAATGGAGACTCTGAAGATAATGTGGCTCCAAGAGCTTAATCTGCTTTTCATAATCATATAAAAGGTTGTCTTCACTGTGCACAGTTGCATCTCTGCAAATTGTCTTTTCTTTCACAAAATATTTCTTTCCTGTAAATGGATTTAAATTGTATTGTCCCTGAAAGTTTTGTTAGATAATGGGAGATGAGTGTGTTTTCTTGTTCAGTCAGTTAACCACAGGAGATCAGTAGAGACTAGAAGCCACAAATAATGATGTGAATGCATCTCACCTTACAAAGAATGGCCTGGGATTGCTAAAGCTCAAACTGGACTCTACTGTTTAAGTCCCATATTTGGGGTCATTCTAGATGGAATAAACTCAACTTTGGGGAAAGTACTGATGTTGTTCTAAATTATCTCAGGAACTAAAGGGAAAGACCACACTTCTGTGAATGGGTGCCAGATTGTCACAAGAGGAAGAGATTTTTCCACTGTCAGTCTTAAAAGATTGACAGGGGCAGGAAATAGACTCTTAGAGGGATGAGCCTGTGACTGTCTCCAGGCCTGGGGGACAGGGGACCTGTGATCCAGATATGAGAGACTTATTGAAGGATGGTTCACTGATCCGCAAAACATGGAGACAGGCCTGAGACAGGGCAGAGAAGACTTTGCACAACAGAGAACACTTGTGGAGAGCCTTGATCTGTGAACTCAGAGAACCTCTATATCTAGCAACAACTGTGGAGTTCTCCACCTGTATCTCCTTTTTTTTTTACTCCCAAAGTCATCAGTGAAGTCGTGCAAACATCACAGCTGATCTTCCTATTATTGTGGGGAAGAGTCTAAAATGGCGCCTGGGGTTAACGTCGTACGTGGGGGAGCAGCAGTAGAGGGCTGAAGGATGTCAGTGATCCACAAAAGAACAATGCAGTGGTCCAGAGCCAGACAACTGGTTAAGATGTCAAATAACAACTGGCTTGGGATATCTCAGAGATTCAAAAAAGTGTGCAAGAAGGGAAAGCTGGTAAAATAGTAGAATTCTTGCATCAAGTAGGGTAGATGGGATATTATTCAGCCATAAAAAGAAGTAAATCTTGCCATTTGTGAAAACATGGATGGATCATGAGAGTATTATGCTAAGTAAAATAAGTCAGATAGAGAAATACAAATACCATATGATCTCACTTATATGTGGAATCTAAATTTAAAAAATAAAAACCTCACAGATACAGAGAACAGATTATGGTTGCCAGAGGTGGGGGGTGGGAGTGGGCAAAATGGGTGAAAGAAGTCAAAAGGTAAAAACTTCTAGTTGTAAAATAAATAAGTCCTAGGGATGGAATGGACAGCATGGTGACTATAGTTAATAATATTGTATTGTATAATTGAAAGTTGCTAAGAGAGAGGACCTTAAAAGTTCCCATCATAAGAAAAAAAATTATAACTGTGTGGTGATAGATGTTAACTAGACTTATTGTGGTGATCATTTCACAATAAATACAAATATTGAGTCATTATGTTGTGCACCTGAAACTAATATAATGTTATATGTTAATTATATCTCAATAAAAATTAAAAATTAAATAAATTTTAGAAAGAAGATTTTAAAAAGTAGGGTAGAGATCTGAATTATTTTGAATTAGGTAATACAATGGGTAAATAGACTAGGGCATTTCAGTTACCTAAATGTAAGTAAAACAAGGTTATTTTATTCTCATTCATTAT
Organism: Tapirus indicus; assembly: GCA_031878705.1. NCBI lineage: Eukaryota > Metazoa > Chordata > Mammalia > Perissodactyla > Tapiridae > Tapirus > Tapirus indicus. The sequence continues at coordinate 90,522,011 of CM062926.1, forward strand.
TGTATACCCTAAGCCAACCAGATGCCTAGCACTTAGAAGTTGCTCCATAACTTTTGGCAAAATGAAATAATTGCTATAATTAATTCAGCTGAAGGTCAGTTTCAGCCCAAAGCTGCTAGTTAATTTGGCCTTAGCCTTCAAAAGGCCCAATAGTTGCATGTCTACGTAGATCAATGTCTTTTCTGGCACCCTTGACCTTCTGAGTGGTCCAAGTTACCATCATATACAAATAGAATAACAATGTCAATAACGAGAACAAGGAATGTATTTTATTCTTAATTCTAGAATATTAATTTTAAATGTATGTGCATTTCAGATAAAACTAGGATTGAAAATATCCTTATATGCTTAATACATTGAGATTCAATCAGTAGAAAGAATAATGTATGTTTCTTATTGCAAGAGCAAAAGTTTCAATAATTAATGTTAATTATAAAAGCTGTTAATTTTATGTAAAAAACAATTACTAAAAATTTTCAATCACTTAAATAGAGAACAGATTGACAACTAAATCTAGCACAAGCCAAATAACTACAGAGAGAATATATACTTATTTGAGATAGAAATATTTATAAACAGTTAAATAATATTAGGATAGAAATTAGATTATATCGTAATTCTACTCTTTGTAGAATTATATGGTATACTAGCTTTCATGATATTAAACAACCTTTAAGCATTGTAGTTTTTATGTATTTAATTCCATTATGGTGTGAGCCTTTCTAAAAAAAACTATTTGGAAATTCTTCTCATCTTCTGAGGATGAAGTAAAAGCAAAAGGCCACCTTTGCTACCTCAAAATTGTTACGTCAAGGAGATAATAGTTAAGTAATCCTTAAACTCATAATATGATACAATTTTCTGTTTCCATATCTCATAAGTTATTTTTAGGGATGGTATTAGGCTTTAGCCTTAGGCAAATACTGATTTTAACACTTGGCTTTGGGTGTTCCATCACAAGGTACATATCTATAAGAAAGAGCAATGCTTATTGACTAGGCTACACAGTCTTCTTCACTGAGGAAGTCCGGATTCCATTCACCCTCTGTCCAGCTTAGCACAGCTGTGCAGCATGAGACAGCTGCAGAACCCAGGAGAGTGAACTGCACATCACAACCGAGCATGCAGAGCTGCTAAGGGCAGACATGACAGCCCCATTCCTCCCACAGCATTGCCAGGGCAGGGGTACAACCCTGAACTCTTTCATGAGCAGTCCCTGGAGCCACTCCAGCAGGTCAACAGCTGAGCCTTTGTGTGAAGTGGGAACAAGCTCTCCTGGCTCCTTGAGGTACCTGCCATGACATGGAAGGGAACGCGAGCAATCCAATAGACAGCTCCAAACTAGTCAGACCCATCCGTCGAGGAAGTAATGCTCTCAGTTCACTGAATTCTCAGGCCATCTTAAAAAGTTTACAAACAAGAATGGTATTTTCTGGCTTTTGTTATGTGGGAAAGTGTAGCTAGAGTAAACGAAAGAGACCACGTTACACAGCCTAGTTTTATTTCCAATCATAGTCTCTCTATATACCATCTAGACCCATTTTTACATTTCTTGCATTTTTTTTACTCATTATAAAAGTAATTTATATCATTCTAGGAGTTTTGGAAAGTATAAAGAGCAGAAAAAGATTGGGGGAAAAATCCTCCGTATTCCTACCATGTGAAGTTAACCACATTTTTTGCTTACTTCTAGCCTTTTTAAACGAATATATTGTTTTCAGAGAATTCTGGTTAGACAACAGATACTTGCTAAGAGTTCAAATATATTAGAGCTGAGCTCTTAGATTGATTATATTTATCTGCAATTTGATTAACAATAAGCCAATAGTTTTTTCATCTGGTATGATTCAAATGCACCTGTAACAAGTATTCTGAAGAAGAGAATATGAATGCCTTTAACAGGGGGCTGCCTGGTCAAGGCAGTCTGAGAGGAGGTGATGTTTGAACTAAGAACTAAAGGATGAATAGGAGTAAAGAGAAGAACATTCCAGGCAAAGGAGATTGCATGTGCAAAGATCCAGAAGCAGGAGGAGAGATGGCAGATGTGAAAAACTGAAAGCAGCCCATTCTGTCTACAGCATAGAGAGCAAAGGGGAATGAGATACGAAATAAGGCAGGAGAGCTAATTAGGGGCAAAGTAATGAGGGCCCTTGCAGGCCGTGGTGAGGTGTTGGTCTAGGAAGATGCAGAAGTCTTTTAAACTGGAGGACTGATATGATCACATTTGACTCATGAAAAGATCACTTGGCCTTCAGAGTGGATAAAAGGTGGGGTGCAGAGTAGAGAGGTTGCCACGTGAATATGAAAAAACCTAGAAACTCTTAGTTATCCAAGCAAGAGAAACCACTGCTCTAAAGATTGCAGCTATTTGAAAGTAGTCTCTGCCCTAGTCTGGGGACGCGCTACACAACTAATAACAGATTCTACCCTGACACCAGCTAGGTGTGGAAAGAGCATTTGATTGTTCCATTCATGACAGCAAGCGCCAGCACTTCTGGGGCCCCATTGTACTGCAATTCCCAGAACAGATACACAAGTCCAGGCTGCCTGCTCCAGAACCTTCTACTCAGGTCATGGATGATTCCCTCTTATCTTCAAGGCCTGGGTGTCCCAGAGGACTAGCAGGATGAAGCCTTCTGACCCACATCACAGCCAGGAAGCTAGAGTCCCATGTCCGATTCTCAGGAGCTAGCCTAGCTCTCATTCCCACCTATTAGAATTTCCTTGAATGACCTCACATTGCCTCTACTTCCTCCTATACTTTGGCTTACATACCTCCATCCTAAAGCAGTCTTCACTTGGTTCTCAACACCTACCTAGAACTGAACTGAATATGCTGTGACCTCATTTAGACCTCATCCTTGACTATAGGCAACTTCCCCACTAATTCCCTTTTTTCCAAGTTAAGAAAGCTTTTTACTCTAAGCATCACAATAGGGTATTCTTGCTTACCCTTCCTGGGAGCTTACATAATAATACATATTTAACAACACATATTTGGAAAACCAAGTATATATAAAGATAATTTTTCTATAAGTGACATTTAGAAATATTACAGAAATTTTAATTTAGGATAATTCATTCCCCCAAAAAACTGTTTCCTTAGGCAATGTATTGGCATGGCATTTGTAGTAAAAATAACAAACTTATATAGGTTGACCATATAATTAATAAGCCAAATCAGGACACTTTTGCCCAGGACAAATGCTAAATTGGACCGGATGCCCAGTTAATAGATGTAACATGGAGCTGCCCCAGGTAAAATGGAGGATATGGTTACCCTATGCTTACAACATACTGCTTTATGACATGAGGCCCTTAAAGATGAGCCAAACCTAAGAAAACAAAAATTCATCCTAGGCTATTCAAATATAATTTCTCCACATTTTTTACGTGAAGAAATAAACCTCAAAATCTTATGATTTCTCTGAAGGACTAATAACTAGATTGTACTGTTACTTTCATATCGACTAAAATATACCTAAAATACATAAGCCTTGAATACACCTATAATTGAAAATTTAAAAGAGACATGCTCTTTTTGGAAAACAAAGCTGATCAAAAATCCTGACATGGTAGTGTTTTAGTATTTTATTTTTAAAAATTTCTTTGCATTTTATTATTACAAAATTGTGTTTATTCTCACCAATTAATCTTTAGATTCAATGAAATCTTAACCAAAATACCAGCAGGATTGTGTTTTGGAAACTGACAGCAGGATTTTAAAATGCATATGGAAGTTCAAAGAGCCAAGAATAGCCAAGGCAATTCTGAAGAACAATAAAGCTGGAGGATTTACACTACCAGATATCATAGACTATTTTGAGGTTCTAGTAATTAGGACAGGCTGGTTTAGGCCCAAGAAAAAAACCAATGGAACAGAAGGGAGAATCCAAATATATATTGTCACCTGATTTATGATAAAGATGATAGTGTAGTGGTGAAAATATAGTCATTTCAATAAATCAGATGCATTGATTGGATATCCATATTGGAAAAAAGTATCTTGATCCCTACCTCACACTATATGATTCTAGAAGGATTGCAAATCTAAACAGTACATGAAAAATAATAAAGCTTTTAAAGGAAAAGATAAAAGAATATTTTCATGACTTTGGACTAGGCATAGACATAAAAAGTATTAACCATAACAGGAAAAATTATGAACTGGAATATACTAAAATTAAAAATGTTTCTTTATCAAAAGACATCATTAAGAAATTTAAAAGGCAATTCACAGAGTGGGAAAATATATTTGCAATACTTATATCCAAGAAATGACTCAAATCCAGAATATATACATGAAAACTCCTTCAAATCAATAAGATAGACAACACAATAGGAAAATTGGCAAAAGCCTTGAATTCAGAAAAGACAATCTTCAAATGGGCAATAAACATATGGAAAGGCACTCAACCTCATTAGTCATTAGAGGAATGCAAATTAAAACCATAATGTAATACCACTAACCCCACCAGAATGGTTAAGATGAAAAGGACAGAAAATACAAAGTATTTGATGAGAACACGGAACAACAAAAACACATAAATGGCTGGTGAAATATAAATTAGTACAACTACTTTGGAAAACTGGCAATATCCACTAAAGTTGGGCATATGCGTAGTCTAAGACCCAATTCTACTCTTAGATACATATCCAACAGAAATATGAAGATATGTTCACTAAATGTACAATATTCACTAAAATGTTCACAGAAGCAGTGTTCATAATGGACTCAAACTGAAAAGTATCTAAATGGCCATCAACAGTAAAATGGATAAATACATTGTAATATATTAATTCCCACAAGGGAATAACATATCCAATAAGAATGAATAATTTACAACTACATGCAAAAATATGTATGAATCTCAATAATAATATTGAGCAAAAGAAGCCAGACCAAAAGATTACAAATTGTATGATTTCATCTATTTATATAAAGTACAAAACCACGTAAAGCTAAGCCATGCTGTTCGGAGTCAGGCTGGTCATCACCTTGGAGGTGGTGGTCATGGTTAGGGGTTGGTAATGACTTAAAAGTGAGCACAAAATGGACTGATATTGTTCTGTATCTGGAGCTGGGTGCTGGTTATAGGTGTGCTCAGTTTGCAGAAATTCATCGAGCTGTACCTTTATAATAGGTATATTTTTCTAGATGTATATTATGCTTCAATAAATGTTTAAAAAGTGATGTGTTCAACATAGAAAATTTGAGAAATATCATAAAAAAGGAAAAAAATTAATGCCCCCTCAAACCCACCACCAGATATATGCATTTTAATTTAAAGTGTGTTTTTAGCATTTTTAAAAATTGACTACATATTTATAAAAATCTGATTACTGTACATACGTTTTTGTATCTTGCTTTTTCACTTAACACATCATGAACATCTTTCCATGTATTAAATATTTGTCTTTCACATCAGTCCTAATGACAGAAAAATATTCACCCTACAGAGAGAATTTAGAAAAATTGAAGTCTCATTCCTGGAATATGAGGACTCCAGGAGAACAAGGGCAAGATAAGAATCTTAGGTAACCCCTAAGGTCTTGGGAGCCATTTCTCCCAAACACCTCCAGATTTGAAAGGATCAAGGACCACTAAAAACCATTTCACTCCCCCGGAACCTGAGGATGTTTGTTTGTTTGTTTTTTCACTTTTTGACTATTTTAAATATTCCTGGAAAATATTTTTTTGTATTTGTGTCTTTATGCATATCCATGATTATTCCGTTAGGATAAATTCTTGGAAGTAGAATTCCTACGTCCACTGATACATATTGCTAATTTGACTTCTAGATAAGCTATACCAATTTACACTTCAGTCAGCTGTGTATGAGAATGTTTATTTCCCTGCACCCTCAACAACACTGAGAAAGCTGTTTAAAGAACTCAGTCCATCTGACAAGCACAGCATGTTTTCAAATTAACTTATGTGATTACTAACATAATTGGGCAGTTTTTCATATGCATATTGACCATGCAGTACAGCTTTTATTTGTGAATTTCCCATTCACCACCTTTGCTTTTTTCATTTTTCCTTTGGAGCTAGTCTCTCATTGATTTTAAGAGATTTTTTTTTTGTATGTTAAACACATTAACTCTGTCTCTCATATATTGCAAATATTTTTGCATTTAATTTACCTTTTAATTTTGTTCATGATTGTTTTCAGAAGTACTTTTAATTTTTTATGTCATCAAGTCTATCTACCTTTTCATTTATGACATCTGTCTTTAGCTTAGAAAAATCTTTCCCTGACCTATGTTATATGGTTATGGTTTTAAAGGAGGAGGGGAGGGGGATGGGAGGTGGGAGGAGAAGGATGGGGGAGGAGGAGGAAAAGAAAGAATAGACAACTAAAAACCAATACAATCTCTCTTAATGTGGTTAAGGGCATATGGGACAACTTGGTAAATGGCCGTGGCCACTATTAGATGGTTATATTGAAGGTCAAAAAAGACAGGATGAGATGAAGCAGGAAAAGTTCTTGTTAGACACTAGTAAAATATTCCTTCCTAAAAACTGTGTTGATTAACGTCCTCCTCTTCAACTTGTTGAAAGGGACTGAGCTATATCTTGGAGACCATTCCAGCGTAATCTTATCAGAGGCAGGAGGACAGGGCTGCCCAGCCTCCCTTCTGGGGCTCTGATTCTAGAAGAGCAGAAGACACATCCAATAAATAACTTCCTTCCAGCTTTTCCAGCCAATTTCTCTCTTTACTTCACCTACAAAATTTAGACTAGAGGTTTGTCTATATCACCAGTCTGAAAGCTAAAAAATGAATCGCTGTGAAACCCCAAGCAACTGTCAGATAAAGGAATGGTGCTATAATTAATTCCCGGGGAAAAAGATTAGGTATCATTTATCATTTGTTCTTTCAAAAGTCAAAGAAGTTGTATTAATTGTGCAGAAGATGCAAAGTTTTAACATCTGTGCATATTCAAAAATAGAGAGACTATATGCTTTCCTGTAAGTATTCCAGCCCTGACGATTAATTTTTCACATCAGAATGTATAACTTTCAACAATAATGTGATTTTCATTCTTTTCTTCTGTTATAATATTTTAAAACTTGGTCTGGAATAATTGAAAATGTAATGCTATATGTGCAGACACACACACATACACTCTTAGTTAATAGTTAATATGGAGACATCAGTGAGTTTGAAGCTAGTAGCTTCTACAAGTAACTTTATCTGGTCCTTTGGCAGGTTCTTATCTTCCCCTTGTAGTTACCCTATTACAAGCTACTGCCACTAATAGGAAACAAAGATAGATTTAGACAAGGAATTGTGTTCTAGCGGGTCAAGGCACACAGCAAGTGTAATATACTTAAGAGTAACATGAGAAGAAAATAGCAATTCCCAAGGCTCCCTTAAGAATTTAGAATACCGGGTCAAGATTCAAAGCTGACAGCTTCAGTGGGTGTGATATGGCCGCCAGGAAATGACAATGCAAGCTCTGTTGGAGAAATTAATCCCAAGGGTACCACAGGCAGAAGATGACCCAATTACTGAGAAGAGGGTCAGGTATATAAGAGACAATGATGAAAAGAAGAGGCCACAAAGACTCAAATATCAGAGCAATTGAGATCGTCAGACTTTGATTGTTAAGAGTCAAAATCAGAAACTTCTCAGAAGAGAAAAGGAGAAAATGCCTTGTTGAAAATCAGTGTCCTGATGTTCCTGGGGGCAAAGACCAACCCTCCGGGTTTCAAATGAAAGAAGCACCTCCAGGTTCCTTATGTCATCACCCCACTGCTAGTTGGAATTAACGTGAAATAGAGAAGTCAGGTAAAGATGACTCAGAAAAGGGACAAGCAGAATAAGAGTCTGATGACAAGAAAGTTGATTTTGCTTGAACTTTTAATTCATTGCCACCTGTTCTTTCCATACTGATTTTCTTTTAAATGGTCTTTTTGCCCTTTTAAAATTGATCTTTAAAAATGTTTCTTTGCCAAATATCTCCACTGCTTCTGATGTTACATTTGATGACATTCAAAGTCTTTATTTTCTCACTTTCCCCGTGAAAGAAATAACTGATTCTGACTTAATTCTCTTATAGGAAAAAAAACTAGAAAAATAGGTAAAACCAAATTTATTTGTTGCTCCTAAGAGTAATTGCTAAATTTATTCTGTAAAATGTTCATGAAGTACATTCCCCCAAGTATTTTTAGATAGATTCTTAATTTCAAAGTTATGAAGTTGTTAAAATCACTCTAATTTAAACTCAGAAAAGACTTAGAAAAAGAACAGTCTGTGTACAATTTGTTCAGCCACTCAATTAAATCTTTATCTACTGATGACTACATAGGGCTGTAGACCAATTTCATGTTTCCAAATACATAAATGAGTACCAGGTGTTTTTGATTTATAGGTAGCTAGCAATCAACCACCCTGTGTTCCTAGAGATTGCAGAGAAAGCAACAGGCAAGATGAGACAATGCATGGTGGGGACCAACTACCTGGGCTAGACTGGATTTGCTAGTTCGAATTCTTGGAACACTATGTTCACATCAACAAGTGAAATTCATATGGTATTATACCACCAAGATAAATTAAGGGAGGACCGTAAGCATTTTGAAAGGGAGCATCCTTCAGTCTCCACAAATCCTTCAGTCTCCATCTGTCTGTTGAAAGATACATTGAAGCGTCTATCAAGCTCTTTCTTCTTTTTCTCTTTTCTCACCTCAGCGACCCAGATGAGGAATGTAAAATATGCTAATATAGTAAACACATTCATAGTATGTTGGAATAATTTTAAAAGGACTCATGCCAAACACACAAGAATGTTTGCCTATTTGGAGATGGGAGGAAGAAATGAGAATAAAAGGAAACAAATAAATACAAAAAAGGAGCCTCTCATGAACCAGTGATGAGTGTTAACATGCTAGGACTTGACAAGTGTGACAAACTCTCTACATCTGAGGTTAGAAAAAAAGATAAAAAACAATTTTGTTTTGAAACCACTCCTTGATGATAAATAATGTATTATGTTCCAAGACAACAGGCTCATATAAAGTAAGATTCTTGAGTAGCTCCAGGACGGGCATTCAAGAGATTAGTCTGGTTATGAGTAGAGAAAGAAAGCAAATTCCCTGCAGGCTACTAATATGGGTCTAAGCTCCTCCAATTCTTACATTGACTGGACAAAATTGAAGAGGCAATATTTGCTTTTGAAGAATTTCCCTCTTTTGCCTTTAATAGATTGCTTTTCTAGGACTCTTATGCTTCATTCTTCATGCCCACTCAAGCCTACCCTTGAATTAATTCACATTAAGTTGTTATTGACTGATAAAGATTTATTTGTCAGAAAGAAATGAATCTCTAATGCAACTGAGTTTAATACAGGTGCACATCAAAAACGCCCAGGGAGCTTTTACCAAAATCCATACCTCCAAGCTCTACCCCTGTAGACTCTGATTCAGTAAATTTGGCATTTGTGTAGTTTGTAGAATGGAGAAGAAAGACGTAAAGTATTTCTTGAAATTCTAAGAAATTTATGTATTCAGCTGGTCCTGGGCATTTATCCAAGGGTATCTCTCCACTTCCCAGTCCCACCACATCAGATCTAAAGACTTAAAAGCCATTTGCCTACAAGGAACAGGAGATCAATACCACTTCCTATTGCGCCACTCACCTGCTTCTCAACCTAACAAATGCCCCCAGCATCATGTGGAAGAAAGTGACAGCTCTGTCAGTCACCTGATAGTTGAATGACCTTGAGAAACCACTCATCTGTCTGGGCATCAAATTCCTCTTCTGTAAAGGGAGGAGAATGAACTAGATGACCTCTAAAATTCCTCCCTGTTCTAAAATTCCAAAAATTTGTACAGTTTCATCTTGTCTGTTGTGTATTTGCTTTTCTTAGGGGGGAAATTATAATGCCTAACATTTACTGGCAAAATTTTATTGCCTTGGGAAAATGATCTGCTCTGATCCTTCTGAACTACAGCTCATTCTTCGCGGAGAACCCAGAAGTACTGCTGTCTGTTCTGGGTTTGTATAGACAGCATTACCTCTCATCTCACTTGATGATTGAGTGGGATGCAGCAGGCAATATTTCAAAATGCAAACTGACATTTAATTACACAAAAATCTCCTTCCGCAATCACTTCTCCTGCCAGGCTGACTCTGATCTACTTGAACATTTTTCCTTTTTTATTGACTCCTAGTTTTCCAGTTCTTACTGAGGACAATTGGAAATGAACCTCAAACACTAGATTTATAGTCTTACTACTTCTTCCACCTAATAGAATCTTTAGGTGACACTTGTCATTTGTAAAATGATGTTTCTTTCTGAGACTTATCTGAATCCCTGACATCCACACTGACATTCTCAAAATGTGGATATTTCCTAATATCTCTATCCAAAATAGAGAATTTGTACAAATGTCACTTAAAAGTTTAAGTGGAGATTCTGGCAAAAAGTGTAAATAGACTGCTCTGTTTTAGCTGATTAAACACTGAAATGATTCAGCACGGAGAGAAGCCAGGGCCAGGACTACAGTGAGGTGGGTGGGGCACTTGCTCAGGTGGGGAATTTAAAGGAGCACCAAAAATCTCAATAATCAAGACAAACCATATGTTAATGAAATATTTTAGATGAATAACAGTGCCATGGCAAGCCTTATTGGAACCTGACACAAAAGGAAAAACTTTTTTAATACTGATCTTATCTTTAAAATTTTGATATTTTGTTTATCATGGATTTTTTAACTGATTTTGATTTTTTGAATTATTGAAATAAAACTTTATTTATATTGATTAATTAATTTTGGGCACTCCCTTAAAGTTTGCACCCAAGGCAAGTGCCTTTTTCACTTCACCTTAGTACTTGTCCTGGAATAACTTACCTTCTGATATGAGCCATACATGAACATTATTGCATCTCATTCTTCATAAACAGGGACCCCCTACAACAACTTTAATTATTTCTATTATAGTTATCATTTGCATGTGTGCCTTTTCTAAGTGATTGATACCATTTTAATAATTTATTCTAGGCCGCGACTGGAGAAGTAGGCAATTTTCTTTTTACATAAGAGAAAAATGAAACTCTGAAAGGTGAAAATAACCTGACAAGGGATATACCTCATGCACATTGTATTGTTAAATGAGATAAGGGGAGGGGGGAGAAAAGAGAGAGAGAAGAAGGAGAGAGAAAGACATGGAAAAAGGAGGATAAATACACATCCCAGGGATTTTCAAACTCAGAGTGCATAAGACTCATCTGGTAAATTTGCTTAAAATGTACATTCTCAGGCTGGTCCCTGTAGATTTGAATTAAATAAGGCCTATGGCAACTCCCAGAATTTGTATTTTAAGTGATTCTGATGCAGGCGTTCCAGGGACCACACATTGAGAAATACTGACGAGAAGCCCCCATTTTGGCAGAAACTGAGCTATGTATCTGGAATATATTTTATCATAATCCCCCAATCACCTTAAAGGTAAGAATTCATGCCCTTTTCTTTACATATGAGGAGAAAAAGTCCAAGATGATATGACAATTGCAAACTCACATGTTGAGTGAGTGGAAAAATCAGAATTCAACCGAGATCTGTCTAATTCCAAATTTCAGACTCTTTCCACTGTACTCGATGACTTTCCTGAGAAAGGAAAGGGATGCATTTGTTCAGTGAGAGCTACCACATACCAGGGACACTAGATTGTGTTAAGGAGAGTAAATCAGCTGAAGCGTTGGTGGTCAGCTGCAGTGGCAGGCAGCCAGGGCAGATGTCAGCGACGTGCACAGGTGAAAAGAAAAGGTAACAGAAGCACTGGAGAGGTGCTGGCGCAGAACAATTCAAGAGGTAGGAAGAAAGTAATGTTTTGCACATGAAACACTTTTACTTTGTAGTTTAAAATTCAAAATGAGAAGTGTAACCATCATGCCAATGCTAGCTATTACACGAGCAAATGACGGTATATATTTATAGATATGACAATATCTAGTTTGATGAGGGAAGAACAAAATCTTGGAATGAGCCTGTTTTCTAGTTTAAACCTACATCTCTGGATTTATCCTCATTCTGCCTTTCTGTGCCTTCTGTCTCTGATCCTGAACTCAAGCTGTTCTTATGGGGCCAGTCTTTTGTTTTTGTATTCTTAAGTCAGAACCTGCTTGAAATCCATCTCCCCCAGGGAAATCGCTCTGGTTAACTCAGTGTCATCCCACACTTAACAGCTTACCATTATGCCCACCCAACTTTCACGTGTCTTAACACATTTAATACATAGCATATTTATTATTTATGCACCCATGCTCATGTTGTTTGGCCTAATAATGTATATAGATCATGGCTAGATTTGTAAACAGATTTTCAGTTTCTGGAGGTGTCGGAATATTCTAAAACTTAATTACAGAAATTCTATCACCTATAAAATGCTATATATCAAGAAAAAAGTCAATGAGCACTTACTGAAGGGAATATAATAAAATAGCTACAATTTTGTAGGACGGTATATCTGAAATGCTATCACTCACCTGTCACTGAATTGAGTTTTTCTCCCCAAAAGAATATATTTATAGACTTCTAATAATTGATAACCATTAGACTCTTGCTATTTCTCTCAATCTGGTTGGGAGTAGGGGTGGAGGAGAGAAGTATAAGACATGGTCTTGAGAAACTTAAAGTCTTATTGAGGAAATAAAAACCAATATCCATAATTTCAAGCAAAGTTACATTGGATCTGCAATCAGAATAGAGGAAAAAAAGGATCAATGTGACCAGAAGAGTTATCTTGGATAAGATGGGAACACTGCTGGGCAGGATCTGATTGAGAGTAAAGAGAAGAAATTGGGCCTAAACCACAGAGAGAAGTGAAGGCTGGACATAAAACCAGGGTGTCATCAGCCTAGACAGGACTGAAGTCATGACAATACGTAATGGGGAGACTATGCGTGAAGGGGAGTTTAAAAAGAAAATGAATGAGAGAAGAGGGAATAGGAGAAAATAGTTATAGATCTCATATCAAAGGATTCTGGCTAAGAAAGGAAAAGGCCATTGGGGGCAACTGAAAAATGTTTTCTAGAGAGAAGAGACTTGAGTGACTTTGAAGACAGAATACAAAGAGCCTGTAATTAAGGAAGAGAGGGGAAACTATGGCAGTGAGTTCCCAGAGGAAGGAGCTAGGGGTGGGAGGTAGAATATAGTGGATAAGAAAGCTTTAGAGGGAAGAAAAAGCCTTAGAAGGAGGATATGCATGCAGAGAACTGTTGGGAAAAGTTGGAGACACAGGAGGAAACTCACCTCAGATGGTTTCCATCATTTTCATTATGTGGGAGGTGAGATCAGCTCCTGAAGGCAACAAGGGAATGGAGGTAGATGGGAATTTTCTGGTTAACTGTGGTGGCGAGTTTTACAGGGTGTCAGTGCTATCTTCATCACCTATGTGTGCACTATGCTATGTGTGTTAAATCTTATATAAATTATTCTTAGTAAGATTACACATTTTATATAAAAGGATGGCTACAGCTTCTCCCGCAAGACCATAAAGGGTAAATATTATAAAATCTAGATATATTTAAAGATCTAGAAGGAAATCCCAGTTTTCATCTTTTATAATTTTTTATATTCTATGAGTCAACCAACTTTTTTAAAAAAAATGCTAATTTGGGTTGTCATTACACAATGTTTCGAAATGAAAAAGCAGTGGTGTTAGTGAGTTGGGTTGGCAGAGCTTAACAAATGACATACAAATTTCACAAATAATATCAGAGAGCTAACATTAACTTCTTAAAAGTAAACACATTTTAAAGTATGGAACAACTAGTTTAGTTGAAAATCTCTGTGGCCTTCTATATATCAGGAAGCCGTTCATCAACTACACAGTAAGTGAGAAGCATCTCTGGGCATAAAGGTAATTTTTGGATTTAAGCCGAAGAACAGATTACTATAGACTACGCCAGTTTATTTCCCCAGGAGACAGAAATGATGAAAGGCTTAATTTAGTTATCCTTGCTGGGAGTATAGGAAAATACACCCACAGAGAAGGGAGAAAAACAACTAAGTTTAAGTTTAAAAGGCATGTATTCTTATACCAATCTTGGGGAAATTTGTAGCAAATTTCTAAACAATCATGGGCCAACTAGGAACTGAACTTACTGTTTCTTTCTTCCTTTTTTTTTTAAATTTCCTTAAAGAATTGTTACATTATGTTTTATGTGTATTACTAATTTCAGGGAAAAAATGTCCAAGTTGCCTCCATTTCAATGAAGAGGGAGATAAATGATGCCGGGTTCAGTCTAGGCTTCTCAATTCTCTACAGTTTTATGTGTTTAGAGTCAGTCATCCAACTGCTTGAAGCACAAAAACTTACTTTAGTCATCCTCCTGGGATGCTACGTTACCAACAAAGCTTCAGTTATCACAAATTCTAGTTGCTCCAAGAAATGGAGAGGGTCACATTACAAAAGATCTTAGACTTGAGGTTTTTAATTTACTTGCCTGGCGATTACTTATGCAAAACGTTCTGACAGTCCACAGATGACTTGAGCATTCACCTTTTCAAAGACTTTATAAACTCCCCCGGATCCTTGATGAGGGAGCTATCCTCCTGAGGGAACATCAGCCTTTGATCCAAGGACTGTTTTCATTTCTCAGTACTGAAAATGTCATTTCTTATTTGCAGTAGGTTTCCCCCTCCTTGGAGCACATGCCTGACAATGAGGTCTCACCTAAGCATGCGCCGTCCTTCCCCTTCCTACCAGCGGCACTCCATGGAAATATACTACCCCAGAGAAAACTGCCTCGGAACAATTGATTAAGAAGAATATTAAAACAAAATTGTGCTTTTTCCCCCATCTTGTGAGGAAGGGAAACAGCTTGCCTCATTAAAGATTCAAATAGTGGCTAGTATTGCCTTGGAGCAGGCTGATGAGTTTTGGAGTCTCTTATTTAGCCAAAATGCAAATTACAATCTCCCCCAAAAGACTCAAGTTTGGGCAAAGAATGCTGATCAAGACAACAGAAAAAAATATATAACAGCAGACATTGTCACTCACAATCTCGACTCCTCTTAACTGTTCTGATTGAATACAGCAGGGGCAGCATGCCAGCGTTGAAAGCCAAAAGGGCACATTGCAAGCCTGGCACCATCCTCTCCTAGCTGTGTACTGGTTTAAGATATTTAACCTCTCAGCATATCTGAAAAGTGAAGATAGTAGAATTTCTTCATAGGATTCTGGTAAATTTGAAGCGAGATAACACATGTAAAACGACTAGAACAACTGTCTGGCACATAACTTGATATTTAATAAATGTTAACTATATCTTATGATGAATGCACTTTTGGGAATGGGGTGAAAAAATCCCTAACCTGAAGCTCTTTTTTTCTAATAGGGTATTTTTTTTAATTGAGGTATAACTGACATATAACATTATATTAGTTTCAGGTGTACAACATAATGATTTGATATTCCTGTATATTGCAAAATGATCACCACAGTAAGTCTAGTTAACATCTGTCAGCATACAGTTAAAAATTGTTTTCTTGTGATGAGAACTTTTAAGATCTACTCTGTTAGCAACTTTCAAATACGCAATACAGTACTATTAACTATAGTCACCATGCTATACATTACATCCCCATGATTCATTTATTTTATAACTGGAAGTTTGTATCTTTTGACCCCCTTCACCCATTTCACTCACCCCCTACCCCCACCTCTGCCAACCACCAATCTGTTCTCTGTATCTACAAGCTCAGTTTTCTGCTTTTGGGTTTTTTTGATTCCACACATAAGTGAGATCATATGGTATTTGTCTTTATCTGTCTGACGTATTTCACTTAGCATAATGCCATCAACGTTGTCACAAATGGCAAGATTTCCTTCTTTTTTATAGCTGAATAATATTCCATTGTGAGTGTGTATATACATATATATAGTACATTGTCTTTATCCATTCATCCATCATTGGACACTTAGGTTGTTTCCATATCTTGGCTATTGTAAATAATGGTGCAATGAATATGGGGGTGCAAGTATCTTTTTGAGTTAGTTTTCATTTTCTTTGGGTAAATACCCAGAAGTGGGATTACTGGATCATATGGTAGTTCCATTTTTAATTTTTTGAGGAATCTCTATACTGTTTGCCATAGTGGTTGCACCAATTTATGTTCCCACCAACAGTGCACGAGGGTTCCCTTTTCTCTATTTCCTTGCCAACACTTGTTATTTCTTGTCTTTTTGATAATGGACATTCTGACAGGTGTGAGGTGACTTCTCATTGTGGTTTTGATTTGCATCTCTTGATGATTAGCTGAAGCCCTTCTTAATATAATAATTATTTCACAGAAATGACTACTTATCTCCACAATACGATCTCTGAGATTGATCTTAAGTGACACTCCGTTTTCATCTTATTATAAAAAATTTAAAGCACACACAAAAGTAGAGAGAATTGCACAGTTCATCTTCAGTTTTGACAACTGTCATCTCATGTTTCACCTATACTCCCTGCCACTTCTCCTCTCCCAAGATTATTGTGAAGCAAATCCCAGAAATAATATCATTTCATCCATAAATATTTCAGTATGTCCCTAAAAGATGTGGATTTTAGAAAGCCCACAATCCTGTCATCACACTTTTAAAGTTAATAATAATTCCTTAATATCAGCAAATACCTAGTCAGCATTTAAATTTCCCCAACTGCCATATGCATGGCTTTCTTCCTAACAGTTTGTTGAATCAGGATCTGAATAAGGTCCATATACTGCTACTGGTTGATATGTATTTAAGACTTTTAGGCTATAATCCCCCTTCAAGTCTATTTTTTTCTTGTAATTTATTTGTTGAAGAAACCAGGCTGTTGGTACCTTAGAGCTCTCCACGGGCTAGACTTTTCTGACTGCATCCCTATGGTGTCATTTGATGCATTCTTCTGGTTTTCTTTTCTTTCTGAAACCTGGTAATCATATCTAGAGGCTTGATCAAACTGAGGTCTAATCTTTGTCACGAATAAGTCACAGGTGATACTGTGACTTTCCATCAGGAGGCATGTGATGCCTTCTCATCTCTCTTTTTGTGACGTTAGCAGCTGCTTGGTGGTCATTACCCGAATCCATTATTGCAAAATGGAAATATTCTAATTCTTATCATTCATTTTTATTTATTAGCTAGTATAGTTCACAAAAAGAAAACCCTCTCATCAATTCTTGATTATCCTGGGGTATATATCATATAGAAAAGGCAGGAAAATTGCTTTATTGCTTCCCTTTATTTCAAAATAGTGAGTTGGTTCACTAGCATCCTGCACAGGTGGTCATTAAGGGGTCTATTTTTTTAAGAATCATTATAAACTTGTGTATTTTAACATATCTGATGTGTTTCAATCCATTACAGATATTATTCTAATTGATGATCAAATTATTCTATCTTTGGTTAGTATGAGCTTGTTCAAGTTGACTCCTGAGACCTTTTGACATAAACCTAGTAGTCTTTACAGCTTCCTTGCTTTCCACCTCATCTTTTATGTTGTGCCCTAGCCCCAGGTTACAGAATCAACCATTTCTCCAAGGACCCTCACTCCTTTTCGGGGGAAATGGCATTTAGATACCACAGTCTGGTGCCTAGGGGTGCTCATGGCTATGCAATTGTCATTTCCTTTCCAGTGGACAGAGCTAGGAAATACTTTATTTTTGTAAATAAAATACATCACAGGTTCATAAGGAGATTGTAATTCAAATTCAGGACTACAGGGTTTCTATTAACCACATTCATCTTCACTGATCTTCATCTTTATCTTTCTTCTCCAGTGTCCAAAATTCCAGTTCTCAAGGACACCCACATAATTATTCATCTGTTTTATCTCACATACTAGTCTCAGGATCACAATATGATTACTACCTCCAACAATACCTTTATAATAAATTAATTATTTTTGTGTTTCTTTTGTTAGGGTGTATGCCCCTAGGTATATACAGCAGAGTTACTGTGGTTTAAAGTTTTAAGAAGTTCTTTTCTATGTGGCTATGTCATCAATTTGTTACACAGTTAGGTTACTTGTTTCACTTGCTTTTGACCTTTAGGGATTGCTTTTTACATTTAATTCTGTTTTATAATTATTTAAGATATTTATATTGTGTCAAAATCATATCTACAAAAAAGGCATATTCACGGAATTCTAATTTATCTACTTGTCCCCATCTTCCCTAATAAGAATCATATTTTATATTTAACAGTTTATCCATTCTTTTTTTTTTTTTTTTTGCTGAGGAAGATTTGCCATGAGCTAACATCTTTGCGAATCCTCCTCTGTTTTGTATGTGAGCCACCACCAGAGCATAGCCACTGACAGACGAGTGGTATAGGTCCACACCCAGGAACTGAACCCAGGCCACCAAAGCGGAGCACGCTGAACTTAACCACTAGACCACCAGGCCTGGCCCTATCCATTCTATTTTCAATATAAGCAAATACACCTCCTCAGAAGAATGATAATGGTAGTATGCTATACATACATTTGTCCATCCTCTTCATTTCACTCCATAGTTCCTGCATCGTATAACTTTCCTCATTTATTATACTGAAACAATTGCTTATGCTGCCTAAGATAGTGCAATGATTATCAGCCATTATTGTCACACATGCAAAATTCAGCAATATAGTGTGACGAAAAAGGCATCCTGCTTCATGTCTGAAGGCCCACTAATGATTAGTTTTAAAAGCATACCTTATACTCTCACGTAAGATGTCAATGTTAAAAAGGAGCAACCATAAAGCTACTTCTCTTAAAAGCTGGCTGTTTCTTTAGAGCCGGTGTTGTATTCTTTTATGTGAACACCTGCTGAAAATCAGTATATGAATTCTCTTTGCCCCCTTTAGGCATTTGTAAGAGCAAATATTCCAAAATCTTGATATATTTGTAAAGAGCTCTAGAGTGCAGGTAAGTTACTTTTCTTTTTACCAGCCTTGTGTTTGTAGAAATTTATAAATGATGGAAAAATTTGGAGTCAGAAGAACTGAAGAGAAATCTTAGCAAATCTGCTAACTAGCTGGATGATTTTAGGCAAGTCACTTCACCTCTTACAACTTCAATTTTCTCTTCGGTCAAGAGGAGATAATACTGCCAATGCCAGAGTGTTGTCGCGAGAAAGAAACAGTTGTTTGAATGAAACATATAAACCCCACAGCACTCTGCAAACGCAAAGCATAATAAACAGGGAATTAAATGGCTGGTTTACTAAAATCCAATTTTAAGTTTTAATTTGTTTGTTGAAAATGATGGCAACAGCTGACTATGAATGAGAGCTTTGCAATCATCCAAGCTGCAGTCTGGAAACTGACTTTTTGCCTGAACAAAACTCAGTTATAAATATCTGTCTTTGGATTTGACATTCAATTCTGAGATGAATCGAACACGCTTCAGAATTTTAATCTGACATCCAAGAGCTAAAACTCTGAAAGTACATAAAACATTTTGAAAAAAAAGGCAACCTGTTAATCTCAAGTGACTTTTAATTCCAACTATGATTACTCAATATAAAAAATACATCTTCAGATCGAAATTCATTTTTTAAAATTCATCTCAAAAGCTTTTACATAATCTAAGTTGGAGAGAAAAATGTATCTATATTTTATATTAAGGAAAAATAAAACACTGAAATTAATCACTTTTTCTCTTGAAACTTTTTAAACAGATATAAACTCCAAATAAAAAATATTATACTATGTAACCTTTTGAATGTGATTCAGCAAATGATAAAGCAACAGGAATAAATAAAAGATTTATGTCACTGCAATAAAAATCAACTATGTTCATAGTTGCTTTTTTGGCCATTCAAATCATACCCACTAAAATTATTCATTCTTGCCAGTAAACTCTGAGCATGGTTCCTGTTTGTAATTGAAGCTGAAAAAATCTGCTTCTCTGTTTGCTTTTAAACAGAAATCTGCTTTAGAAGGTGCACAGTGAAGGGGTACATCTAAGTTCACATTTAAAAATAAAAAACAATACACTATATAAATTTTTTAGCTCCAAATTTCGTAGTAGCCCGTTATTTTCCTCTTTTTACTTAAATCCTGCATGCTGCCAACAGGTACATGTTCTAAGCCACCAATTCAGTCATGGATGGCTCACGGGAGGAGGGAAGCCAGAGGAGTTTAGTTATGAAAATTTTCAAACGCACACAAAAGCAGTGAGAAAAGGTCAACAAGCCTCCACATATCTAACACCCAGATTGACCCATATTGAAAACTTGCCACATATACATCATCTGCCTTTTATGGCTTTTTAAAGCAAATCTCAGACTTTAGCCATACTTCAGCATACATCTCTAAAATGGACAGACATTTTATTACATAACCACAAAGTCATTCCCACCATACCAAAATTGCCAATGGTTCCTTGATTTCATCTCTTACGCAGTTCATAATCAAAATTTCCCAACTACTTCAAAATCGACACCTGTTGGTTTGTTCAAATTAGGATCCAAACTAAGTCTACACATTCCATCTGATTGTCACATCTCCAAAGCCTGTTTTAATCCAGAAATGTGCCTCTGCTACTTTCCCCCATACCAGTGACATGGCGTTTCCCTTGTTGGAGAAACCCTCCCTTTCTTTAAAATACACATTTCTTAAGTGCCTATTTCTTGCTAGGTGCTTTTGCATTTATTATGTAATTTAATCTCCAATATCCTCAGGAGGTAATGTGGCAGACACAGGTACTTGTCTACCAAAATTTGGGCTTTCTCTCCATGGTATGGAGTTGTTGCTGGGAAGCAGCTGCCAACAGATGACTTACCAAGGAGTGGTCATCAGAGCCAGGTGAGTCACGGCCGGTCTAAAGCATTTCCCAGTGCTTTAGACCAAGTTTCTCTTGGCCTGGACTAGAGCTTGGCCCCAATGACAAGTGCCCCCTGTAACGTCCCCTCACCTAAGAATGTGATTCCTGCAAGGGGATTTGTGGGCATGTTGGTTGATAGACACATCTTCTCAAGACAAAGTTCCTAACTCCCTTCTCTGTGCTAAGATGCTGTGTCACATTCTGTTCTATCACTTTTCACGGTTTAATTGTAGTCATATCTGTCTTCAACCCACTACACAGTAAATCCCAACAGGATAGAAATTATGTCTTATTCAACTTGGAATCTCCAGGGTTTAGCACAGTGCCTAGCATATAACAATTTGTGGAATAAACAAATGAAATGTTGATTACACATCCCACTTTTAGAATATGTTTAAGAGGCAGGTGTATCATTTATCCAAGAGGAAGCCCTCTAATGCATCCGCAACAAAATCACAGCACTAGAGAAGAACAGAGGCATGGAAAGTGGGGATACACCAAATTATAGAGCACGTGAAGGAAACAAAGGGAAAGAGTGGCAGGGGGAAAGAGTCCAAGTGGAAATTTTATACTTTCATGTAAGAAATTTCTCTGAAATACTAAAACATAAAGCAACCCAAACAGTAGTTAGTAAGAGGTCTTGGATCCATCTCTTTGTCTTTGCACAGGAACATCTCTGGCTGATTCATAGTGAAGCCCTTTTTCAGTATTACCAGGGCTGAGATAACACAATTCAAATCAATGTGTAACAGTCCTTATTGTTTAGAACGTCGAACCAAAATCCTTTACACTTCAGCTTTAGCACATTTCTTCTTATTCCATTATGAAAGGTGAGCATCTGGCTGCCATGCTAAGCAGATCTCTTTATATACTCTGAGACCCTCCAAATATGCACTGCTTATTCCAATCTTTAAAATATGCAGCTCTCTTCACACCCTTCCTTATGCATCCTGTTAGGAATGTTGCTTTATGTAATTCATCATTTTAAATCATCCATTTTTTGCTACATTCCTTAACTTTGTCTCTCCCCAAGCCCTTTCTGTTAATGTCTCCGGTTCAATTTACTACATTAATTCTGTCCCCTTTCAGGTTGACATTCTGCTTTCTATATCTTAACAGAAGGGCCTATTTGAGAAAATAATTTACCTTACATTTCATTTCTTGTTTTGAAGTGTCCAATGATAAAATTACAACAGTCCCAATCAAAATCATGAAACCAACCTTAAAACAGCCTCCATATGTCGTGGGAAGATTTGTCTTCCTGGAGAGGTGCTGGTGAATTTTTAGCACAAATTAAACCTCACAAAACCATTCCTCAAGTGTCTCTACAAGTGTTCCATAGTGTGTTCTGCCATCATGTCACCTCCGATACTTTGGAATGGTAGAGCTGTTTTGAAGCAGAATGATATCAATTCTAACAACCCTGCTTACCACT
Source organism: Tapirus indicus (assembly GCA_031878705.1). NCBI lineage: Eukaryota > Metazoa > Chordata > Mammalia > Perissodactyla > Tapiridae > Tapirus > Tapirus indicus. The sequence continues at coordinate 90,544,243 of CM062926.1, forward strand.
TACAAATCTGGGAACCACTTCTGGGAGGTGAAGCGACTGGTTCCAGGGACAGAGTCCAGCAAGAGTGTTCTCCATGATACTATGCTGGTTATTACAAGGTTTGTTATTCTGCTTTCATTTACTACTACCCAAGGTGGACCGATAAACCTACTGGTAAAAGCTTTTTTTAGCCTTAGAAACTAACAGTAAACAACAACAACAACACAGTTGCTAACCCATGCACTGACTACATGCTGGTACGGTTATAAATACTTTACAAGTATTAACTCATTCAATTTTTAGAATACTCTTGTGAGGGAGACATTTTTTATCATCTTCATGTTATAGATAAAGAAGGTGAGGCCCAGAGAGTTTAAGTAACTCGCCCAAAGTCATACAAGATTTGGCTGGGACTTAAATCCAGGGCATTTGGGTCCAGAGTCTGTGTTGTTAATCAGGACTTATATTGTAAATGGTTCAGAAGATTCATCTTTGTGACATAGGCAGTATGTCTTGCTAAGGTAATACATAGTTAGTCAATATGAACATTTCCAAAATAATGTTTTATCTTAACAAAAAATAGAAAAAGTAATCAACATGGGGTATCAATGTGGTTTCAAGGCGGCTATTCTTCTCATCCATGGCAAATGATAAACTGCTGAGAATATTTTTATTAGTGCATGTATGTGTCAGACTGATATTTGAAAAAAGATCTAAATCTAAAAAAAACATTCTTAATATAAACATCAGCAGTCTATATGAAATTATCCCTAAAAACTCAAATAATACTTAGACAAACACTTTGTTCTGATGAATGGAACAGTGCAGAGGTGGAAGTGTAAATCTCATAAAATCACTGTACATGATATTTTGCACATTATCATCATTGGGCCATGACCAACATACATGTTCAAAATCCGAATGGATAGAACAATCAATCAGCAAATATCAACTTAGCATTTACTGAGTGCAAAGCCCTGGACTAGATCCTATAAAGAACCAAAGAAGGACATTCCTGATGTAAAGAAAGTTAGTCCTTATCTTCAAAAAATACAACCAGTAACAGAGCATCTGATAAGAACTAAATACTCATGTTAGTTGGGCTAACATGTTAGTTGGGCTCCTTTGACTATTAGAATCGAAGTTCACTCATGTTATGCTATATAATAGGGGTTGACATAGGCTGTATTTAGAAATAAAAAAGATAGGTGTTTTCACCACACGATCGGACTGCACAGAAACCCAAGAACAATTCAGCTTAGACTTGGAGAGATAGGAGTGAGTTCAAGACTGGAAGGTCATTTGAGACTCAAAGAAGCTCTAGCAACTGGGTTATCAACATGAGTCTGCTTATCACCACTTCTGCTTCTCCCTGTCATTGGGTCTCTGTTTCTGTGTCCAATGGCTTCCTTCTCTCTGTGTATTCCATTTAAAGACTTCCAGAGAGAGGATCTGATCATCAGGTTTGTCACCACCACCTTTGTTGGGCTGAGCTTTCCCATTGAGACTATCTTTGACATCACCAGAACATATACTGGAGATGAGAGAAGACCTCTTTGCTTGACCTAGACATTCTGAAACCCTGGAGCCACTAGCAACATCTGAGGGACTCCTCGACTCAACTGCTCCTAAGAAATCTGGATCAGTCTTAGAAATACAGCAATTTCAATAGTGAAATCACTCACTATTGACAACACTCGTTTCTTACTTAGAGCCCAATTTCCTTAATATGATATATACCCTCTATGGGAGGCAGCATATAATGTGTCATACACATGTTTTTATAATCTATAGGAGCCTGGATGGTCCAGTGGTTGACAGGACAATCTCTGAAGACATTACCTACATTTAAATTTAGCTTTGATGTTTACAAAGTGTGTGACCATATGCAAGTTACTTAACCTATCTCTACCTCAGTTTCCTTGTCCAGAAAATTGAGATAACAGTAGTCCCTACATCATAGGGTTGTTATGAGGAAAAGAAATAATTCATTCAAAGAGCTTCAAGATGTGCCTAGCCACACAGTGAACACTTGATGAATTTTAGCTACTATTTTCTTATTCTAACACACTCTATCAATTTTACCCCTTATGACTCCACAGCACAAAACTTCTATCCAAACATATTATGCTCTTTCATGTCTCTGTTGTTACCTTCTGCCTGGATCTTCTTCCCCTAATTCTCTCTGACGAAGTCTTCTTCATCCCTCGAAATTCTGCATAAATTTCCTTTTCTCAGCAATGCCCTCTCTGGTTGATAGTCTCTAGAGAGGGCCTCCAACAATTTCTCTGGTCCTGTATGCTCATGCAACTCCTCATGTCAAAGGTGGGCAATTCAACGCCTTCCCATTTAATCTGAGCTGACCTTGAGATTGGCTTGGACGACAGAATGTGGTGGACGTGCATTCTGGAACTCTCAAACCCAGGCCTTCACCTCCTGCTCTTGGAACCCTGCCACTGTGCTATGAGAAGCCCATGCCACACACATGGAGGGAACAAAGGCGTCCTAGTTAACAGCCCAGCTTAGCTCCCAGCTGATGCCAGCACCAACCCTCAGCCATGTGAATGAGCCATCTTGTATGGTCCAGCCCAGTCAAGCCCCAGATGACTGCAGCCCTAGACATCACCACATATCCAGCTGAGCTGAGTCTGCCCATAGAAACATAAGAGGTAATAAAATAAAATGATATTGGCTTGAAATGACAATAAAATGGTTTCAAGCCACTATGTTTTGGTTATTTTATTACAGCAATAATACAGGTTGTTTATTACAGCAATATCAAAACATCATACGTGAAACTCCTGAACTGTGTAGGTATTTCTTGGGCTAAGCTCTCAGAGTTCTATTCCGTACTTAACAAATTGTATTGTAATTATTCATTTTATGTCTGTCTCCTTTACTCAGAGTCTCAAGACTAGTAACTATAGACTTAAGGAAAAACAAATTTTCAGAATAAATTCTAAGAATAGATAGAACAAAGGTGTAACAAACTAGAAAAATTGAGAATTCACCCCCAGCCTATCATCTTGGCAATCCCTAACCCTTTGTAGATTTGAAGTAAGTTATAGGAAGGATAAGACTTGTCACCTAAAAACAATGATCAGATGACTTAATATTATAATTTCTATCTAGAGTCCTGTTTATATACCACCTTCCTGATAACTGAGAGAGAGAGAGAGAAAATAAAAATAAACGAAACAGAGAAAGTGGACCAAGTTAGCCAAGATTGTTTTGCTTGTTTATTTCCTCGAGAAGAACAAGACGGAGGTAGAATTTGTTTTATTAGCCAGCATGAGTTTTTAGAGGTTGGGTCATAGAGTGGTTATAAATGTGGACTCTGGAGCCAGAAATCCTGGGTTTTAATTTCAGCTTCACAGTCTGGGTTTGAATCCCGCCTACACATTTGTGTGGCAAGTCACTCAACCTGTCTGTGCCTCGGTTTCCTGATTGATAAAATGGAGCTAATGAGAGGACCTACTGCAGAGGCCTTGTTAAGGATTAAATGAGTCAACTTATGTAAATCACATAGAATGGTGCCTGGCATTCAGTGACACTAGTTAGCTGATGCTGCTGTTCCTCCTGCTCCTCCTCCTCTTCCTCTTACTATTATAAACACATAGTAATGAAGACAGTGTCATTTTAGATCACGGAGAGACAAAAAGGTCACTGGAACTAGACAGTAAATAGTGCTTGACAATAAGCTCTCTAACATATGCTGGACACAAAAATAAATTCCATAGAGATTTTGCTTATAAAACATAAAAACTTCATAACATTTAGAAGAATAAAATATAGGAGAATGTCTTTAATAGCTTAGTTTGTGGGGGAAGAAAAACCTTAAACCAGACATAAACAGGACAAATCATTAAGGAAATGATTGCTAAATTTGACCACACTAAATTTTTGAAATTCTGCGCAAATAAACAAACAAAAAATACCATAAACTGGGGGCCGGCCTGGTAGCATAGTGGTTAAGTTCACGTGCTCCACTTAGGTGGCCCAGGGTTCACAGGTTTGAATCCCAGGCACGGACCTACGCATCACTTATCAAGCCATACTGTGGCGGCGTCCCACATATAAAGTAGAGGAAGATGGGCACAGAGGTTAGCCCAGGGCCGATCTTTCTCGGCAAAGAAAAAGAGGAGGATTGGCAACAGATGTTAGTTCAGGGCTAATCTTCCTCACCAAAAAGAAAAAAAAAATACCATAAACAAAGATAAAGGACAAGCCAGAGACTGGGAAAAAGAAAAAGAGACTGGTAAAAAGGATTAGTGCCCAACATGTATAAAGAACTCCTATTAATCAATAATAAAAAGGGAATAACCCAATACAAAATGGGCAAGATGGTAAGCAAGCTTACATAAGGGAAATGCAAATGGTTAATAAGGTAATTCAATAAAACTCCAAAATAGTATACCCCTTAACTTTAAAAAATAGGAAATTACATGCTTGGTAATTGGCTCCCAGTCTTCTCCCTGGACCCTGAGCTAAAGTTTTCTCCTGAGTAGGAAGAGGAGGATGTGGGTGAATCAGCGAGATGGAGAGGAGAAGGCTACGTCCCCCAATCTCCAGAATTTTTCCATCCCAGTCTTTCCAGATCAGGCTGATTGGAGCCATTAACTTTTCAATAATGTAACTTGACATTTTACATAATGGAATTTTTTGAATCCCATTTGTTATATGGGATTACCATGTTGTGGTGATGTTTTATAACAAGAACAAGAAAAAAAACACCAAGATCTTAGTAAAGGCTGGACACAGCTTTATGAAATTCTCACGTTAGAACAAACCCTTCGGGTAGATTTGATTATTATCCCCATTTTGCCAATGAGCTACTGATGAGCCCAAGGTCACTTAGAAGAGTCAGGATCCAACATCCAGCTCTTAACCATAGGTTATTATTGCCTCTAAACATATGACATAGGAAAAGATGCTCAATCTCACTAGCAATCAGGGAAATGCAAAATTGCAACATAGCATTTCACACCAGATACAGAATGGCAAACATTTCGTAGTCTGACAACAATTAGCACCATGAGAATGTAGAGCAATGGTAACCTATAATCTTCTAGAGGGCTTACAAATTGCTACAAACACTTTCAGGGACATTTGCTAATGTCTACTAAAACAGAAGATGGGCATTCTCTATGCTGCAGCAGTTTCACTTCTAGATATATAGGGTAGAGAAAATATTTGCCAAGGAAATAAGTAGAGAAATGCTGATTTCAACCATGTTTATAATAAAAAAATACATACTTAATAACATATATAAATGTCCATAAATGGAAAACTATATAAATCTGGTATAGTCATAAAATGGAATATTATTAAGCCATTAATATGAATAAATTGGAACTGCTAGCTTCATAATAGATGAATCCTAAAATAATAGTATCAAATTAAACAGTGAGTTGAAGGATGATGCAGTTGGTTACCATTTATATAAAGTTAAACAACACAAAATAATAGCATATGTACTCTTCAGTGATATGTGAGTGCATAGCAAAGTACACAATCATGAATGGAGGTGAGAAACACTACATTTCAAGGCATGGTCACCACTGGAGAGAAAGAGATGAAGCAAGGGCTCACAGGAGCTTTAACTGTATCTGTAATGTAGTGCTGGCTTTCAAAAAGGCATAACTAAGGTAAATATGTTGAACTTTAATAAAACCGGGCGGCAGGTGCATGGTGGTAAGCTAGTTTGTATATTTGTCTGTACACTTAAAGTATCTCATAATAAAAATATAAAAACAAATGAAATGTGGCATAACAGAGAACATTCCAAAAATAAATAACAAAAGAGGTGATTTACATATATTTCATCAAAGTCCTTTTTTGAGAAATGCACTGCTTTACAGGAGCATCTGTTGCTCTGAGTCTAGGTCTTTAACTTCGGTGGGTCCTCCCTCCCTTTAGAGATTTAACAAAATAAATTGTTTCTCCCACAGTAATGACATTTACAGTTTTACATAAAACAGCAAAGTAAGAGAAATCCCAAAACACAAATTATGATTAATAGGAAAGTAAAATTAGTGGCAAAATGTTTATGAAAATAATCAGCAATATGTTTGTCCTCACCCCGGCAAAATATGCCACAGGACAGTTAACAGCAGGTGAAATATGAAAATAAAACATGTTTTCACCACGTTATTAGAGAGCGTTGGTAGTTTCTATTCCATGCAGAAGAGAAAACATTCAGGGTTAATGATTTTGAATCAGGTGGATAACTTCAAGCTACGATTAATGCCTCTGGAATATCAAAAGGTAAAAACTCAGGGAGAAGAAAAGTCACTTCGTGTTTGACTATGAGTTTACTGGCCCATTACTCTGTGCATTCTTATCCCACCACTAAGTTCCAGGATAAACAGTGATCTAGTTACAAATTCTGAGATTCAGGGAAAGGGAAGAACAGATCAAGAAGTACGACAAATCTCACGAAGACAACTCAAGATTTCAGAAAAACTCTCTCTTTTCTCTCTCTGTATTTCTTGCCATTGAGTTATCCCCTTTCGCTTTATTGCTTATTCAAAATGATATGTCTTTGTATTCACATGCAGACACAGTAACACCACACTTAACCCAAGTCATTAAGGTGGCAATCTAAATTACATGAAACGTGGCCAAGATAAGAAATATAAAAGGCCCAAGAACAATCAAAATACGAAGCACAGAGTTCAAGCATTAAGTCTTATTTTACAATGAATGCTACAAAGCTTAATCATGATGTCCCAGACTGCTACAGATGGAAATTGTTTAAACAGGCATAGATATAAAATCTGGAAGTATCAATAAAGGAAGATGTGGGGGGAAAACACAAATTTGTTACAGAAATTTTGGAAAACCTAATAATCAAGAGCCACTTACTAGATGAGCAAAGAATCCATCATATCTGAATAACTTACAAGAAAGCTACAGTAGTTAGGATGATTCATAGCCACGGCATTGAATTTTCAAGAAAAAAAATATATGACATTTATTCAGTATACATTGATTAAGAAATATGGGGAAATGAATTTTAAGCTCTTGATTCTAAAATTCATCTAGAAAAACAAATATATAAGAATTTCTGGGAAAAAAATAAGAAGGGGATTTGTCCCATCAATTAAGACATAGTATAATGAAATAATAATTAAAAGATTGAGATAATGTCACAAGAAGTGATAGCCAGACTAATGGAACAGAATCATCTATAAACAGATAGTAGGAAATAGAAATTAGTGATGTATGATAAGGGGAGCATCAGCAATCAATAAATAATGATCTAATAAATGGTACTGAAACACTTGGTCAACTATTTGGAATACTAGCTATTTAGGCGGATTTATATTCTCACCTCAAACTATATACTAAATAAATTTCAGACAGGAAGAGTTTAAAAAGAATTTTTTTTAAAGGTCACTATTCATTTAACGGAGGACGGACTTTAAGTACAAAGAACAATGACCAGAAAAAGAAAAGCAGATTTTTTCAAAATGTAAATACCTTTTTAAAAATAATTATAAAAGTAGTATGTGGGAAATTCAGAAATCTTAAAATGCATGAAAAAAGAAATAAGAAAGCTTGTTGATTTTCCTCACCACCTAGGGAAAATTTTGTGTGTGTGTGTGAGGAAGATTAGACCTGAGCTAACATCCGTTGCCAATCCTCCTCTTTTTGCTGAGGAAGACTGGCCCTGGGCTAACATCCGTGCCCAACTTCCTCCACTTTATATGGAACACTGCCATGGCATGGCTTGACAAGTGGTGTGTCCGTCCGCGTGCAGGATCCGAACCTGCGAACCCCTAGCAGCCAAAGCAGAGTGCGTGGACTTAACCTTTACGCCACTGGGCCGGCCCGCACGGAAAATTTTGTTACATTTTAGAGTATATTCTTTATTTCTTAGTATGCATATATATGAGCTTTTCTTTATTATTACATAAATGGGATCATGGTTTGTAATTTAAAGTTTTCAATTTCTATATTAAGCAGGTCTTTCTATGTCAGTAGATATTGATGGACATGATGATCATCATCATTTCCAATGACTGAAATATATCTTATTCCATTAAGAGGAATCTTTTGAAATTAAAAACAAACAAAAACTTCCTTTCTCAACTACCTGGCTTCAAAAGTCAATTTTGGAAGTCTTCTTTTTTTTACTTTTAGTTTTAATAGTTTAAAAACCTCTTAGATTAATGGATGACTCTGGTTCAGTAGAGTCACTTATGTACTAGAAAGTGTTGGAGAGCAAAGCACATTTATATCTTCCCAAATATTATCTCTATGCATTTATTTTACTTTCTTTGAAAACTAGTGAGGTTGGATTTTTTAAGTATTTATTAGTTATTGGTATGTCTTCTTTCCTAAGTTATCCCTAAGTTGGTGTTTGATCAACATCCTACTTGGAAATTTTTTCTTTATTGATTTGTAAGAAATCTCCCCTATAATATTTACAAAATTAATGGTTTTCATATTTGTTATAAATAATTTTCCCTGCATGTAATTTGTATTTTATCTTTATTAATTTTTTGCTGTGTGGAAGGTTTCAAATTAGTCACACTTTTAAATACTTACCTTTATGGTTTCTACCTTTATTGCCATGCTTAGAAAGATCATCACTATCCCACGATTATACAAATATCCAATTGAACATGTTCACATGATCTTATGCTTTGTTTTTTAAATATTTGAATTCTTAGTCTACTTGAAATTTAGTTTGGTATGAGGTCTGAGAAAGAATTCTAACAACGTTTGCCCCTAAATTTGGACATTTGTCTCCAGCGAATTAAATACCTTGAACATATGCCAAATTCTTATATCTATTTGGGGCTCTTTTGGAGCTTACCATTCTTCCATTTATTTACTTATAAATTATAAATTGGTCATTTGACTACCTAAAACTTTTGAATCAATAAAAGCATAAAAGTAAAAGGCAACGAAGTAGAAAAAAGTATTGCAGCAAATATGAGAGACAAATGGTTGATAACATTAAGATGATAAATCATACAAGTCAACAAAAAACTACCAAAACTCCAATGGACAGAATGGAAAATGGGCAAGGACATGAGGGAAACCTCATACAGAAGAAAAATAAATGACGAATGCAAACACTAAAAAGTGATTTTCACCTCTCTAGTAATCAAATAAACATACATTTAAGAAATGAGATAACACTTACTTCACTGCCCAATTAGCAAAGAATATTTTATAAAATAAGAGTTTTTTAAAAGTCCTCGAGGTGGAAAAGGATCTGAGTAGAGAGGCACTCTTACACTTCCCAGTAGGTGTATAAATGGACAAAACCATTTTTCAAAACAATTTGGCAACATCTAGCAAGAGTCATAAAGTCATATATATATCCTTTGATTCAGCACTTTCCTTTAGACTCTAGCCTAGAAAATAATCTGAAATGTAGTAAAAGATTTATGTACAAAGATATTCACCCTAGTTTTATTTATACCAAAAATAGAAACTAGGTAAAAATCCAATAAAACAATGAATATATAAATCATAGCATAACTACAGTCTTGAATACTCTCGCTATTTAAAATAGTTATTTCCAAAACTGTTTAATGGCATGTGGAAAGTCTTAAGATGTAATGTTAGGCAAATAAAAACGAAGATTTAAAAAGTCTATGGATGATTGGATCCTAACCAGTAAAAGTACGTGCAGAAAAAAACTGAAAATAAACACACATAATGATCATCTCTAAGAAATGGGATTACGGGCAATTATTGTTCTCCTCATTCTTCATTTCCTTATTTCCAAAATACTTGACAACATGTCTGTATTGTTTTTATGAGCTAGATGGGAATATAAATTTGAGAATGGCCTGTGTTTTTAAGATGGAAAAACTATGAACAAACATCTTTATGAGCTGTAAGAAGCAAAAGAGAGAGGGAGAAGATGAAGGCTTAAAATAAAGGAATGCATGCTCCAAGAATCCTGAGGGGAAGGGGCATCAGCAGAACAGGTGGAGAAGCTTGTCTAGGAGGAGTATCTTTCCTTTGATACTTGTGAGGAGGAAGTACCAGATAGAGGCAAATACAGATAGATTTATGAGTGGGAAATGGGGACAGAACATTCATGCAGCTCACAAACGGTCACTTTTACTACCTCAGTCAAGCGTAAGTCAAGCTCACAAACTGAGACTAAAACGGGCAGAGAGTGGTTAGGGAACCTGGGAAGAATGATAAGGATCATGAAAAGGGAATGGGAGAGGGAGTTAATCAAAAGTAGTGAAGAGACATGTCCTGGTATTGCTGTAAATACCTAAATACCTATGGAGATCATGAAATCATTGAGCTCTGAGGACCAAATGCACTTACTATCTTTTTTATCAGAGAACAATTCTATTAACATATCGATGCCATATGTTGATTGATTGCTTGAGTCATTGACTCATATTTTTTGATTCATTTAACACCATTCAAGCCCTTAACCAGGTCACTAATGCCCCCCACATTTGCAAATCCAGAAGTCAATTCACAGTCCTCACGTTATTTGACACTTTATCAGTATATGACATATTTAGAAGTCCCTCACTCTTAAAAATTATAATTCATTTGCTTCTAGAACACCACTCTCCCTTGGTACTTCTCCTACTGCACTGGTTAACCTTTCATAGACTTTGCTGGTGCCCCTTCATTTGTCTGATTATAAATATTAAAGTGCTCCAAGGCTCAGTCTTTGTGCCTCTTCCCTATACTCATTCATTCACAAAGTGATTTCATCCAGGTTCTTGGCTTTAAAATTGTTTTGTACACTGACAACTGACATATATATTACATTGCACACACTCACACACTGGTAGTCTCAATCTTTCACCTGAACTTCAAACTTATGCAGAACTGCCTACTCAAATGTCTACCAAATTGTCCACAAGCAAACCTTAAACTACTCCTTATCCCCAAATTACTCACTCATTTAACTAAATAGAAACTCCATTCATCTAGTTGTTCAGACTAAAAGCCTAGGAGTCATCATTAACAGGTCTCCGTCTCTTCTGCCCTCTTCTAATACAGCTGCAAATCCTATTTGCTCTATTTTCAAAACACACCAGGATCTGATCAATTGTCACCACTTTCATTTTAGTTCGAGTCACAGTCATCTCTCACCTGGAATGTCGTGGTTCCCCAAGGGGCCTTCTCACCATCTCTTATGCCCCCCAGTCTGTTCTCCCTACAGTAACCAAAGGGATTCCTTTAGAAAAACAAAGTCAAATCCTATCACTCATCTGCTTGTAGCTTTCTAATGGCTTCCCATTTCATTCAGAGTAAAGGCCCATTTCATTCATTCCCATTTCCTTACACAGTCCATAAAGCCCAAATGGTCTGGCTCCTTGCATTGCCTGACTTGAGTATCCCACGTTTCTCCCCTTCACTCAACATGCCAAGCATCTTTCTGCTTCTCAGCTTCAGGGCATTTGCACTTGCTCTTCCTTCTATTTAGAGCACTCTTTCAAAACCCAGATTAACTCAGGAGTCCTACATCAGCTCTGAGAAAGAAGTCCTACTCTATACAAAAAAAAAACTAGCAACCTCTCCCCTTAGTCTCCTTTATCTATTTTAATGTATTTTTCCATAGCACATATCCCCATCTTTTTGTTTTTGTTTTTGCTGAGGAAGATTCACCCTGAGCTAACATCTGCTGCCAATCTTCCTCTTTTTGTTTGTGAGCTGCCACCACAGCACGGCCACTAACAGACAAGTGGTGTAGGTCCACCCCTGGGAACAGAACCCGGGCCACTGAAGCAGAGTGCGCCAAACTTAACCACAAGGCCACTGGGGCTGGCCCATAAAAGCCCACAATTTTTTTTCTTTTCCTTTTTGCTGAGAAAGATTGGTCCTGAGCTAACATCTGTGCCCATCTTCCTGTTTTATACGTGGGACAACTGCCACAGCTTGGCCTGATGAGTGGTGCATAGGTCCTCGCCTGGGCTCTGAACCATAAACCCCAGGCCACTGAAGCAGAATGCATGAACTTAACCACTATGCTACCAGGCTGGCCCCCAGCCCACAATTTTTAAATATGAAAATTCAGAAATATTAATGGTACTCTTCTGTTTATAATATAGTATACTCTAATTACCACTCTCTTATTTCATTTCAATTTTTACGAGAAAGGCACCAATGAACAGGGTGTAATTTATAGAAGATTTTTTTTCCTTTCTCTTCTTCATTAGTAACAAAATCCCAAAAGGATGATTTCCAGATTCTCTTAAGAAACATGAACATACGATGTATCCCAGATGGTGCTTTCTAATCTTTTACACACAAAAATGAAGCTTTCACTGTGAAGAACAGTGGGCATTTTCAACTCTGTTGAAAGCAGAATGACACATATCTGTCCTTGTACATTCACAAGCCAAACCTCTCAATTTCAATAGGGCAAGTCAACTGCTCACCTTTTTATTCCGTCTTCTGTTAAAATACTAAATTTTATTAACATTCTGTAGCATATTACTTCTTAATTTGTCAATTATCATAATCAATGAAAGCAAGTAATAAAAAGTGGCACAAAGTGACACAGACAGAACATTTCTCTGCAACGTGACAAAATAAAGAGTGTTTCTTGATTTTCATGATATATTCTTTGCCAACTTCTCATCCGACCCTGTTGACTCAACAAATGCAATTTTCTCATCTACTTACATAATCTCCTCAACATTCACTTTCTCATATGAAAGCAGAATAAGTTCATGAAGTTCTTTCTCTTAAACTACATGCAAATAATAAAAATGAGTCAGTATCAAAATCATCAACCTAACTTCAAATGTAATCACATAAAATAATTGGTCTGAGTCACCCACCTATAAGTCAAAGACCAAGAGAACATAAACCAAAGACAGAAAAGTCAGATGTCAGCTACAAAACAGTGGTGAGAAAAAGAGAGTTTAACTGTGTATATGTAGGCACTACCCTGTGTGTGTGTGTGTATGTGTGAATGTGTCCACATGTGTGTGTTGGCATGAATGGGTTCGTGTGTGTGTGTGCCTGCATCGGTATGTGGACATGTTAGCCTGATCAAGAGTGTGTGTATGTGTGTTTTGGCCTGAGCAAAACAGAGAGTGTGTGTGTGTATGTGTGTTCACCAGAGCAAGAAAAAGAGAAAGTGTGTGTGTGTATCTGAGCAAGTGTCAGTGTATCTGAGCAAGAGTGTGTGTGTTTGTGCTTGAGCAAGCAAACGTGTATGGGATGGAGGGATAGAATTGTATAAGTGTGTGGCAGACAGAATGAGTGTGAATGTGTGTGTGTGTGTGTGTGCATGTAACAGGTAGGAAGAACTAGAGTCTTCATTTCCCTGCTTACTGTGAAACGGGAATGTTTTCTAAAAAATTATGAAAGCACAGACAGTTTTACTAAAATTTTCCTTTCCTACATAAGGGCAGGTACCTCCAAATGTCTTAATTAAACTCAATAGAAATTAGGTGTGAAAAATATCCTAAAAGGATTTAGCAGCAGGGCATGGAGAATTCAGTCAATTTAAACGTAACGTTTATGTTAGCAGAATGTGATTTTTCTTTCAGTTTAAAATAACCTGATATAATCAACTATTTTTTTCCTTCACTAAATGGCTTTCTAAATCAGTATTACAATTGATTAATGTCTCTTGATTAAACATCACTTTATTTTAAATTAGAGTTTAACAGATACATAATTTCTGAAGGGTCACAATTAAATCCCTTGCTAGTGTGTTAGTGTTATACATAAACATGAAATACACCTTTTCCAGAAACGTTTCAATGTGTAAAACTAATTACCATGAAACATTGACACAGCATGCTGGATTATAACTGTATATTGATTCCCACAACACACTTCAGGTTAGTTCACTCTGCCTTGCTCTCCAGAGCTGACTGGGTGGGAATGCATCACACACAGGCCAACAGAAAGGAGAGAAATGTTCTCATCTTCAATACTGGCCCTAATGCTCATCAGATTTTACAAACTCCAGGATGGACCTGGAAGAACATTAAACTCATCCAAACGAGCTGCTCTTCCCCAAAGTTCCAGTTCCAAAAGCCTCTTCATCAGATGGAAAGTAACAAAGGCAAGTTTTCTTTACAGAACTCAGCTAATATTTCATCGTGTTTTCTGCCAGCATCTTGTAGATATGTGTGCCTAAATATATGTACACTTATAAATAAACACACACACACAAATTCGCTGCACAATCTAATGTCACCTTGCTTTATTTTTCTAAATCAAACTCTGTCTCCGAGAATGCATTTGACACTAGAATCGTTCAGTGCCTAGAACACAGTGGTCTCCCTTGTGACATCACTTCCCCCTCTGCCACATTGTCTATCCATCACTCACAGGTTCTCTCACCTCCTAGGATCCCTCATGGGAGTGGAGGTGAGCCCCTGACACTCTCCTCTCGGCTTAATAACCCCATACCTCTAGGTGGGACTCTTTCACCTCTTCAAGTCTTGAAACCTCATTCCCTCTTGGTCAACCCAATCTAATGCTTGTCCAGAGGATAAAACCCAAAAGTTCTTTAGTTTTCTCCTTGGAGAGGGGAGTGAAATGCAAGATGCCCAGAGTCTTAAAAAATAATCAGCCTCTTCTTCCTGAGAGGAATGGGAAATAGGTACATTTTAATCAACATCAGCCAAAATTGCTGAGATTCTGTTAATACACTATTTTTTCCTGTGTTTACAGACTTTCTGGACACTCTGTAGTTTGTGAATTAAATTTTTTTCAGATTAACAATTGGATATATTTCTTCAGGTATTTCTCTGGAAAAGGTGTCTAGAGGTTAAAGAAAAATGTACTGAGAATATTTTTTAAAAACTTAACTAGCATACTGTTGAAAATAAGTTTACCTTATGTTTCCAGACTTTTCAAATGCTCTGAGAGTGTATATATGTATATGTATGTGAATGTGTGTGTGTAGGTAAGTTTATATATCACTCAAAATTTTCCATTGATGTGTTTTCCTGAGGTATAAGAGGGTTTTTTAATAAAAGTTTCATACTTTTCTATAATAGTTACTTAAAAATATCTTTTCCAGTTTACTATGTGGCTTTGGTTTTGTTAATGAGAACTAACATGCAGATTTCATCAAGATTTTCCAGGATATCTGCATAAAGTTATACAGGGTATTGGCATAACTCTTAATTTCTTCTGACTATGACCATAGTCCTTTTTCTCATTCTTAAATGTATTTATTTGTGTTTTTCTCACTCTCTCTTTTTTTAATTCCATTTACCAAATGTTTATTTCACTGTTTGATTTTAAACCATTCTTTATTCATCAATTCTACTGTTTTTCTGTTTTCTAACATTAAACTCGTGTCTTTATTGTTAATTTATTCTTACTTCCTAAGTTCCATTTATTGTTGTTATTCTGTTTCAGGATTTTTTTTCCTTCCAAAAACCTAGAGTTGAACGTTCCACTCATTTATTTTCAAATTTTAATTTTAAACAATAAAATCCCTTAGGGTTACGAATTTATGTATAAATACATTTTTGGCTGCAAAGCATACCTTTGATATGCAATTTTCTTCTTTAATTTCTTTCTTAAAAGTCTGTAGTTATGTTTTTTATTTCCTCTTTGACCTGGAGGGAATGTTTGCTTTTTCCTGTGAATATTCTAAGTCTGGAAAAGCGTTTTGTGGATGGGGGCTCTATCTAAGACGTTAAAACCCTAATGATATTATTAGCTACTGAGAAGTCTCAATATGTTACTTCATGCCTCTCTTCTGTATTTCTATCCTAAACACAACTGCAATATTTCCTATTTGTGCACTTCAGTCCAACCTACCAAAACTAATAGATTTCAAATGGAACATTTAGCAAAAGTTTTCTACAAAATAGGTTTTCCTTTTTCTACTCAAAAGTACTTACTGAAGGAGAGGCTGGTAATCTTTCCAGGAAGTCCTTGCAGCATGCTGTAACTGGTGAGCGGACACAAACCCCCAATGGTCAGAGCACAGCTCATTCCCTCTAGCACTCTCTCCCTCTCTTTCCACCTATCTACACCATTTTTGAAGCAATAATCACAAACTGAGTCATTTGAGCAATTAAGAAGATCCTTATGATTGAAATTCTTTAAAGGAATTTAATATCAGAAATGCTCAGGTTAATCATTTAAAATATCCTGTTAGACATATGGGTTTCCTCCAACAAAGGACGAATAGGGAGTTCAGGAGGTTGGGAACAGGGAAGGGGCTGCTGAGAAAACAAGTGAAGCTTCCAACTCAGAGTTCAGTTATTTTTACACTTTATATCCCTTGGTTTAAAAACCACACATGAAACGAAAAACAATACCCTCGTTAAATGACTTCTACTTTTCGTGAGAACATTTCACAGCTTCACAAGCGATTCTTCAGACCTCTGACAGAGCTCAAAATAAGAAGCAATTTTAAGATGTCATTCCTTATCTAGCCATTTTACTAAGACGTACTTTATCCAAGATAGACTAAATGACAACGTGTTTCCCCACTTGGTGCTTGTCAGATAAGCTAGCATTCCCAGCTCAGCCTTGACTATAGTTCCTGCAGAATATGATTAATGATATATTCCAAGCAGAAGTCCCCAAGGAAAACATCTTTTCTTAATTCATATTATTCTAATGAAATGGTATAGCTCATAATTCATTAATCTGACTGGAGTGACAAAATAGGCTGCAAGAAATAAAAAAATGCCTCTATCATGTCCAAAGAGACAAAGCTGAGATAATTCATTAGTGAGAACATATGCTTAAAATTCACTGTTTTGCTGAATCATACAAGGTTTCCTGTAAAAAAGTAATAGCAACATACACATTATGTTCCTCTTTTTGAAGAAAATGGTTGCCTCCAAAGAAGCCTACTGAATTCTTATGAAGTAATTAAAATTCTTGGTTTCCCACGAAAGAAAATTTCCTACACAATAGATTTCTGATATACTTATTATCCTGAGGTAATGAGTTAAATAAAAGCCTGGTAAGCACTTAGGAAGGACAGTGGGAAAGGGTGGATACTAGACTTTTGTTCTTCTCCAGGTTTCTTATGCCTCCTCTTCAAAGAGGATTCCCTGTCACTCCCATTAACCATACATTTTCCAAGTGTGAGGCCATTCCACCGTTTATAGTTGTTAAATTCATAGAGTTTAGTACATCACTTTACTCAAAACTAGCTTTTAACTAAAGGCAATAGACCAACATGTAAAACCAATTTCTTTTGGTAAAGTACTTTAAAGTTCAAGAATAGCATAAGGTAACAATGATGAAAATTGTAATATTCTGTCTGACTTAGTATATTAGCAGTAGCAGCAGGAACATAGACCCTGGTGGTCAAGAGAGTTTGGTGGAGTCCGGCACTCATTGAAGGTGCCATTCCTAAGCCATGAAGGACATTTGTGTTCTGAATCCCATCTCCATGTGTGGAACCTAACTTCCCTAGACTGTAGAACTTAAATCTGTAACTGAGGCTGGCATGGGAATACCATTTGGCTATAATGATAGGACAGAGTGAACCTAGACATCTCCTCCTGAAGTGAAAGGCCAGAGATCCCCGATCATCAGGCCTTAAAAAATTGCCATTGGAATACGTTTCCATTCTAAAGAATCATTGTCTTGCTCACAAAAAAGAACACATCAAAACAGGAATTCTTGGCTTAGAGAGTAAGCCATCCATTACATATAAGGCATGATTCCAGTCCTGGACTTTTTGTAAAAATATTCTGAAAAAAAGGGCTATGAAGATGTTAAGTTCGGTTAGCGATTATATAACCTTGGAGATTGTAAGGGAAAAAGGCAGGTTTCAGCCTGTATATGGAAAAATTTCCTCTACAGATGGGTTCTCTCAATTTGGGAAGGGAAAAAAAAAAACCTAACACAAATACCGAGTGTTCAAGAGCTCAAAACTCATAAGGAATCAAAAGATAACTTGGCACTTGGTCATAAAGTCCTAGCCAGAGAAACATTCTAATTTACTAACCTTGACTCCATAAACGAGATAAAGTAGCTGAGGTAACAAAAGGGAGACCCACACTTCTGCCTGGATCTTGTTTCCACACATCAAATTCTTCAGTTATTATAAAATACTGGGTAGAATTGCTACGCTCTATTGCACAGCTACAGTGCAAGTCTCACAAATAGGTGAATTTTAAATATAGATGGAAGGATGAAGACGTTTGCTATGACTAGACAAGTTTACTTTTATATCGAGCTCTCTCTTCCGGGCCACCCAGGGCCACAGAGTTGAGTTCATTTTTACTACTTCTTAGCTTTTCATCAAAATTTGGTTCACTCTCAAGTGCGTCTGGAACGTTTTCCTTAACACTCCTTTCTCTTTACTCCCACTGTTTCTTTTTGTACAGAAGCATCCTGACTTGGATAGTTTTTCTTGCATTTTTACTGTTCATCCTGTCTCTACCTCCCTAACCCAACATCAGACTTGAAGACCTTCCTATATCAATCATAGAAATAGCATGCCATTCCTCTTTTCAAATAATAGTTCTCAAATATTTGCATATCATATGGTTTGTGATTTTTTTTAAATCTTTTATTAGTTAGGAAGTCTTTGGTTGCAAGTAACGGAAACTCCAACTCAAAGGCTTAAGCAATAAAAGTGATTAATAAGTTAGTTCCTCGAAAAGCAAGAAAAGTTATTGGTTCATGTAACCAAAAACTCCAGTGACAGGATTGGCTTGATCCAGCAGCTAAACAAGGTCACCAAGACTATCTTTATACCAACCCTCGGACCTTAGGTGTTGTATTCCCCCTAAGGCTTATTTTGATCTTCAGATGATCTGCAGTACCTCCTCAAGCCACAGCTTTAATTACTTTCAATAGGAAAGTCATAATCCATTTCCCCAGCAGCTTAATTAAAATGCCAGTATCCAGCCTGGTTGTACACGTCTAGACCATATGACCATCACTAAAAAGTATCACTGTGGCTAAGGGGATGGAAAAACACTGATTGCTTAAACTAATCAGGGCTCTTATGGAGGTGAAGGAGAGGTCTATGTTACCCAAACTTCACAGTTAGGAAACTGGGAACGCTGTATTTGAAAGAGAGAAGGGATGATTAGGAGTCGACCAACAAACACTGACTACAAAACTAAATCCTTGACATTTATCAGGTTGTGATTCTTCTGCACTTTCTATTCCGTACAACACCCCACACAGAATATCGTAACATTATATAGCAGGTGTAATCTGAACAACGATGTTAGCAAAACACAAACATACAGAGAATAAATGCTGAATATAAGCTTGCTAGACTAACTCAATACATTTGGGAATCACAAATGAGAAGAAAATAAAATTTACAAATCATATTTAAACAAACTTGTCATATTAAAAACCCATTGTGATCACAGACCCATGTGTTGCTTTTTTAATGATTGTTTTTTCACTCCGAAAGCACCAAACATTTTGAATTACACTGGGAAAGAACATTTGGTTCTCTAATTTTAATTGTGACTTTATAATTTTACTGGAGGATAAAAATAAAAGTTAAAAACATGTCTTTTCAATACGGTGGCCATATATACTGGTTCATCCAGAAGATTCCTGGTTTATACCTGTTGTCTCTGGGTAACTATTAATAATACTCACTTTCACTCTCAAGATAGTCTTGTTTTGGACAATAAATTATATAGTTGGTCTAATTTTAAATAAATGTCAAACATCTATATTATATTCTAAAAGAAACTTGAGACAAGAAAACTACCTAATCAAATAAAAGTAAATAGGCATACTCTTTGCATGAGTAAAAAAAAAAAAATAGTTCAATTTATCATGTAAACAATATAGCATCACCTCTAAAGTCTGAAAGAAAACTCACTTGAAGCCCCAGCTGTTGTGCTTTAGGGATGTGGATTAAAGCTCATCATTATCTTTCTGTTAATACTCTTCCCTGGACCAATCAGTGGTTATATGGTGTTTACAAACCCTGGACACTGAGCTGACCTGAATTGCCTTTGTACTGCAGTGCAATCAGATTACGTCTAATCTAAATGTGGTGTGTCCTTTGTAGAACAGACAAATCCTAATCCCCATTTACAAAAGCAAAGACAGTCCAGTCTCTGATGGATGGCTATCTATTCATTTTTTTTTAATTTTTCAGTGACAGACATTAAAATAAATTTTCATTTTACTCAGTCTAAATTTGGTATAAAAATAACTATTTGGAGGTTTTGACCTGTGAATAAAGCACTTTTTTGATAGCCTAAGATACATTATTACAAAAACACAATTCTTTTCCTTCTAAAGAATACTGATTAACAAAATAAACTACCCCCACTATTCTAAAAGAATAAAGTCAAGCTTAAAAAGCATCTCATATCCCATTTTCTAAATTACTCGAGAGTTTATCTTGAAGCTCAGATTTAGTTAGCTGTGCCTATACTTCATCAGTTTAGCTGTAACAATGTTTTAAAGCAGAAGTTCCCAGAAGATGACTCACTGAACCATTCTGGAGGGAGCCTTTCTGCCTTTTGCCTGCCATTTCATTATACTGTTGTAAAGTCCTGCTTCACCATGAGCCTTTGAGATTGGTGCCATTTTCAAGGACATGAGGGGGTGAAGTATGGGTGATGACAACACCTCCTCCCCTCCTTAACTCATGGCCTTCACCACCCGCCAGCCCCAACTTTCTTCTCATTCACTGCCATCCCCTTCCGCCCAGGACACTAGAATTCACCGTCAGTATTCTGACGCCATCTCCTCCCTCAGCTCAGCAGGCTTCAGTGAGACTAAATTTGGGGGATCCTCCTTTTTAAATTTTACATCATCTCTGTGGGCCACATGACCCAGAAATGAGAGTGTAAAATGAGAAGAGAATAGATCGGTAAAGAAGTAATTGAAGTATGAAAAACAGCTATCCAAAATGTAGCTGCTGCCCTCACACATGACAGAGTTTGGGGTTTGGAATTGTCAAGCAGAAATGAAGTTCAGTGTTTAAATGAATAAGGGAGAAATTTTTCTAAAGGCATTAGGAAGGGAAAGAGTATTTCCATAAAGACTGATAAAATACAACTCTGTGAAACCACAAATAAAACAACAACCAAACAAGCAAGGGCTTTGATGCGCTCATGGGGTTTCTTCAGGGAAGGATGTGGAAGGCAGGCTTGTTAACAACAAGAAAAAGATGACACTTCGACTCTAACTTGATGACTGATTTCATTCCTGTTAAAATACTCAGAGGCCACTTTCCCCAGCCCCATCCATCTCTATGAAGCAAAGAGCTCTATTGATAGTTCTGATGAGAAGCAAAAATATTCCTGAGAGGTGACTTTAAAGTACTTAGCACCCTCCCTTAAAGCAGGGGATCGGTAGCAAAATATGTCTCCACAAGGCACACAACGGATCTGCATCTAACAAGAACTGGTGGTTGTTTTCTTTTTTTTTAATTTGCTTTGTAAATTATCCAGGACAAAATTCTTGCTTAGATTCCTCTCACTGCCTAGCACCTACCCACAAAATATATACTAAAAATAAATATCAACTGCTCTTGCATCTGTAAATAATGCATAAGAAAGGTAAATTTGAAGCTAAAAATTCATAAGGCATACATCAAAGACAAATTTAATTGACTTCTGGTTTATGTATCAATTGAAAACATTCAAATCCTTCATCTATTCAACACTTAAGTTCCTACCGTGTTCTAAATACTACAGTAGACCAAAGACAAACTGAAACTCACCCGACCTTTAATGATGGGAAAACCTAACAGCGAGAACTATAATTATTTAAGGAGAGGAAATGATATAGGATACTATAAAAGACTGATGAATTCTTCCAGCTGCCATCAATTTACCAACAACCAACCATGTGCCAGATACGGTGTGAAGGACTAGGGACACAGCAGTCAAAATGCACAAATACACATAACAGCATGTATATCTTTTAAGGAAATGATAATTCAGTGGGAAATCAGTGTTTTACATTTATATTTTTGTAAACATAAATAATAATTTATTTGAAATACATAATTTTGACATGCAAAAGATAAATAATAATTTATAGTATTATTTAAATAATATTAAATATTCTTTAAAAAATAAACTAACCCTAAACACATATCTTATAACCAGAATAGATCCACATTTCCTAGCCTCCTATTATTAACTGGTACCTATTAAATGCTGCCTTTACTGAGGCTGAAGTTGATGTAAATATTGCCTTTCTTGCAGCATGTTATTAAAACACAACATATATACATAACAAGGAAAAATCATAAGTATGAAATCTATAAATTGTCACAAGGTGAACATATCCCATGTAACCAGCATTAAATCAAGAAACATTCTTATCAAAACCCCAGAATCCTCCTCATGCCCCCTGCTAATCATTTCCTGCCTCAAGGGTAACCAGTATCCTGACTTTTAACACCATGAATTAGATTTACCTATTTTTAAACTCCTTAAAAGTGGAATTATGCAGTACTTATTCTTTTGTGAGTTTTTCCCATGTTGTTGTGTGTATTTGTAAATCATTCACTTTCACTTCTCTATAGAATTCTGCTGTATGTATATATCACAATTTATTTACCCAGTCCACTGTAAATTGACATTTGAGTATTTTTCAGGTGAGGCTATTATAAACGATGCTGCTATGAACATTCTGTGTTTGAGGACAAAGCTATGCTTACTTGTGGAACTGCTGGGTCTGCCTTACTTACTTATTGTTTGTCTGTAACAGATACTTTCAAACAGAGCGCAAATGTAACATAGGGATACGTGGGAAACCACAGAAGAACACAGGAGGTAAAAATACATCCTGCAAAGAACAGCTGGACCAAAATTTAAACACTGTTTATTAAATTGCTTATTAGTTCTTTCACCATGAGTCCACCATATCACATACCATTGAGAGATAATGGTCTTTCTTTCAGAAACTCTTTACGAAAAGTACAACAGGAACCCATTTCTGCTTTGTCGCTTTATTAAGTAAAACTTAAAAAAGAATAAATCCTTTATTCACTTTTATCTTTCAGATAATTTGCTTCAACATTAAACAAACCATCATATCGTGAGTGGCTACATTACTGCTAAAAAGAATGTACCAAGAGAATCTAAAAGGAAACATTTAGGGAAGAAATGGCTCTTGGTTTTCATGAAGCTTGAGAGTTTGAAAAATACAAATCACTTCAAGAAGAACTTTAAAACCTTTCCTTTCAAGAGGCCTACGTAACCAAAGCACTGGCAACTGTATTTCTGAAAATATTTCACAAGACTTGCATGATTTGAAATATATGGGTTTTATGGATTGCCTGGGCTCTGTGCCTGGAAATTTTCCCAGAGATCATCTCACGTTTTTATTCCTAGGATCAATAATGTCAGCAGATGTTAAGGCTTGTTAGCCAAGTACAGCGATTTAAAAAGGGGCGGGGGGGGGGGGAGAGAGACAAACAGACACAGACAGAAAGAAAGGAAAGAAGGAAGGAAGGGAGTCAATCGTTTCAGCAATCCTCCAAACAGTAACTTAAAGGATGGGATAGATAAAAAAAGAACTCATAAAAGAGTGGAAGTACTTGAACAATAACTACGCAAAACATTTTATTGAGTGACTAGGTTTCAGTTAAGAAAGGCAACCAGATTTAAATCATACACACCATTCCACAGTCTTCCCAAATCATTCTAAAACATAACAAAAGACCAAATGTCAAAATGCTTCACTGATAAACAATTCCATGTTCCTGATAATATTTCTCCACATACTTGAAGAGACTTTGTTCACTGAAAAAGAATTAAATATTCTCTCAGATCTTCAGTGATTAAAATATCTTCTTATAAATGTCTTCAGGAATAATCTTAATTTATTTACTAGAGAAAAATTAAATGTACTAACAACTGGACATCCACACACAAAAAAATGAATCTAGACACTAATCTTAACACCTTTCACAAAAATTAACTCAAATGGATCACAAACATAAATGTAAAACACAAAACTCTAAAACTTCTAGAAGATAACACAGGAGAAAATCTCAGTGACTTTGGATTGGACAATCAATTTTTTTGATGCCACACCAAAAGCATGATCCATGAAAGAAAAAATTATTAAGTGGAACTTTATTGAAATTAATAACTTCAGCTCTGTGAAGACACTTAACAGAGAATGACAAGTCAAGCCACAGACTGGGAGAAAATATTTGCAAAACACATATCTGATAAAGAACTTGTGTCTAAAATATACAAAGAATTCTCAAAACTCAACAATAAGAAAAGAAACAACCCGGGGCCGCCTGGTGGCGCAGCGGTTTAGTCCGCGCTTGGCAGCCCGGGGTTTGCCGGTTCGGATCCCGGACGCCCGCCGACGCACTGCCTGTCAGCCATGCCATGGCGGCGTCCCATATAAAGTAGAGGAAGATGGGCACGGATGTTAGCCCAGGGCCAGTCTTCCTCAGCAAAAAGGGGAAGATTGGCAACAGATGTTAGCTCAGGGCTGGTCTTCCCCACAAAAAAAAAAAAAAGAAACAACCCAATATAAAAAGGACCGAAGGTCTGAATAGACACCTCGCCAAAGAAGATATACAGATGGCAAATAAGCATATGAAAAGAGGGTCAATATCATGTCACTAAGGAAATGCAAATTAAAACAGAGAGATACCACTACCTATCTATGAGAATGGCTAAAATCCTATTGGAATGGCTAAAACACTGACAATACCAAATACCAGTGAGGATGTACAGCAACAAGAACTCTCATTCATTGCTGGTAGGAATGTAAAATGGTACAGAACAGGTAGTTTCTTACAAAGCTAAACATAGTCTTACCATATGATCCAGCAATTACGCTCCTAGGTATATACCCAAATGAGCTGAGAACTTATGTTGAGACAAAAACCTGTACACAAATGATTACAGCAGCTTTATTCATAATTGCCCAAACTTGGAAGCAACCAAGATGTCCTTCAATAGTTGAATGGATAAAGAAACAGTGTTACATCCATACAATGGAATATTATGCATCTATAAATAGAAGTGAGCTATCAAGCCACAAAAAGACATGGAGAAAACTTAAATGCATATTGCTAAGGGAAAGAAGTCAATCTCAAAAGGCCACATACTATATGATTCCAACTATATGACATTCTGGAAAAGGCAAAACTATGGAGATAGCAAAAAGTTCAGCGGTTTCCAGTGGCTGGGGAAGGAAGGGAGAGAGAGATGAACAGATAGAGCACAGCAGATTTTTAAGGCAGTGAAACTATTTTGTACAATACTGTAATGGTGGTTAACAACATGCATTTGGCAAAATTCATAGAACAGTACAATATAAAAAGTGAACTCTAATGTAAACTACGACTTCAGTTGATAGTAATGTAGCAACATTGGTTCACTGATTGTAACCAACCTGCTACACCAGTGCAAGATGGTAACAATCGGGGAAGGGGAGGCGAGGGAGAATATAGGGAGCTGTACTTTCTCCTCAATTTTTTCTGTAAACCTAAAACTGCTCTAAAAAATAAAGTTTATTAATTTAAAAAATTAAGTGAACTGATCTTTATTTTCAGGCAGTTAATATACCTGAAAATATACTATAATACTCATGAAATGGAAAATAAGAGAAATTGCACTTGAATCTTGAACTTAAGATTCCTGGTCTATATAGAGTTCCTTTTCCAGGCAGTATCCATAATAATAATAACAATGGATAATAGTTATCGTGCATTTACAAAGTGCTGGGCACTGTGTTACAGATTTTATGTTAATTTAATCCTCACATAATCTTATGAGGTAGGCATTGTTATCCTCGTTTTTCAGATAAGGAATCAGGAACTTCCCCAATTCACATAGCTAGTAAATGGTCAGCACGCTGACTGACCCCACTATGCACTCTTTTTTTCTTGTGAGGAAGACCAGCCCTGAGCTAACATCCGTTGCTAATCTTCCTCTTTTTGCTGAGGAAGACTGGCCCTGGGCTAACATCCGTGCCCACCTTCCTCTACTTTATATGGGACACCGCCATGGCGTGGCTGACGAGCAGTGCATCGGCGGGCGCCCGGGATCCGAACCTGCGAACTCCGGACTGCCACGCGCGGACTAAACCGCTGCGCCACCGGGCGGCCCCCCAGTATACACTCTTAACCACAGTGCTACCTTGCATTTTACTGTAAAGAGAATAGCCAATAAAATTATATGAACATCTCCCAAGGATTCCAAATTTATCAGATTAGGTCACTTGGAAAAAAAATAGGTAAAAATGGGCTTACCATCTAAATTGTTTTGTTTTTTTCAAAAAAAGAAACTGACCTACACATACTTGGCTATATTTGCATGAAATGAAAGTATAACATCTAATTTTCCAGAAGTGGATTTCCTCTCAAGCAGATACCAGTGCTATCATGGCCCAGAAGTTTGTTCAAATGCTCCTTCCAAGAGAAAAAAGAGAGGTCAGTTCGATTATAGCAAGTAATAGGTACGCAGGCAAAGGGGCCCAGCCCTGGGCCAGGAGTCAGGAGACCAGTGTCGTGCTCCAAGCTCTGCCACCCCTGTGCCAAGCACATCTGTCTCTTGGGAACTCGATTTAAAGAAACTGATAAGAGAAAATCCCTTCATACCTTCTAGTTCTCTGATTTGTGCATCTGGCACCTGGAAGACTACTAATTCTTGTGACAGAGAAAAATAACTGACTCATAAGGCATGAACAAATTATAATAAGGTGTGGAGCTTCCTTTCACTTCAGGCAAGGTTGCCATAGTGTAACATCCAGCTGTGGGTTTGAAGTTACATGGCAGAGCCTCTTTCCATAGGCAAGTCTCAGTGTAGCAGAACAGTCAGATGAATTAAACTGTGTTAGTATGAGGAAGATGAGTTGCAGTGGGTATCTCGGATGATTCTGGATAACCCTATGCAAAACTGAAAAATAGGAAAAGTCTGGCCCTATGCTATGTTTACAAAGGAATCTCTTTCCTAACAAGGCCCTCCTCTGCTGCCTACTCCCTTACTTCCCCACTTCACTAGGCATCCATCCCAGGATGTTCCTTCAAGTTCTCTATATGCTACAAAATATTCACCTCTTCTTTTAAAAATGAATCTCACTGCAGCTCCTCCAGGATTTAGAAGGAAAGCAAACATTAAAATGAATCCGACTACAGTATAAATGGTTGAAAGTAGCTTAACCCTTCCAGGGTCAGCATTTGCATTTTTAAAATGTTAATATACATAAACCTTTCAAAAGTGGAATTTGCATAAGAGGAAGTTTTGAGGGCTTTTAAAAATTGATTAGTTTTCAGGAAAGGAAAAAACACTATTCGAGGACATCCTGCCATTATTACCCACCTCACCTAGCCCACTAAATCAGAAAGACAAAATCGGACACCAAGTAACCCATGACCCAATTTCTGAAAGATTGCTAATCCGAATCCCAGTCACTTTGCATGATGCTGGGGGCCCGCAGTTTCTTTAGGCTAACAATTTAAATTACCAGCCTAAATTGTCAAGTATACACTTTATAAATATCACCTTTCATACTAATAATCAGAGCATCCGAGAATTAAACTAAGATATGCCTAGAGAAAATACTGAAGACATAACTGCAAATAATTTTTTTGCGTGAGTAAGCAAACCACGCCAAGAACAGAAGTGATTTTGCTGACATTATCTTCACTAAGAAACATTTTATTCATTTGAAACTTCTCTTGTTTGGGCCTAAAATAACAATGTTATATAAAGAGTTTTTCAAAGTTATTTTATGGTTTTGATAAAGGCTACACAACCGGTTATTTTACATTTCTCTAGGTACCACCCAGGACACACTGAAGTTTATATATTTTTTTCAAACAATCAGATGCTTTGTGCAATTTTAATTTATTTAGACACAATTGAATATTTGACATTTTTCTTTTTTCAGCCTTTTGTTTCCCCAGGTGTGCTCATATTTTGACTATTTCAGGAGAATACAAAGGGAAATCATACAAATAAAATGATCTTTT
This sequence comes from Tapirus indicus, assembly GCA_031878705.1. NCBI lineage: Eukaryota > Metazoa > Chordata > Mammalia > Perissodactyla > Tapiridae > Tapirus > Tapirus indicus. The sequence goes on from CM062926.1 coordinate 90,572,084, forward strand.
TATTTTTCTTTGAAACTATTTCAGACCTCACAAAAAAGATGTAGTACGCATGAGAAACACTGCTCTATAGAAGATGCATGCCTAAAAAATACAACGAAAATACACAGTGGAAACACACATACACACACAGTATCCTGCTTAAAAAAATTGTATAAAATTCTCAGATGTAAAGTTAAAAGATTAACAATTAAGGGGGGAAAGTATTAATCCTAGAATCAAAACAAGAAGAAATATTATTATATGCATGGTCCTTTATAGTTCTACAAGTATATTGACACCATTATGCCATTTTGATAAAGCTGCCTTAGAAATATATTCTAAGAACAAAAAGAAGTATGGCGAGATCTTGAACTTAAGAGTCTGTTGTTGGTACTGGTGTTGGTATAGCAATTGCAAAATTTGGGGAGGGGCTTTCACAGCTTGAAGGGGCTCTCACTAGTCAAACAGTAAACATATTTAGTAATGGTTAGTACACACACTGCTGTCTTATTAGAGCTATACTTAAAAATGACTAATGGTGTTTTTAAAACTTGGAAGTACTGAATGTACCTTTTTATACAGTTTTGACTTTTAAACCATGTTAATGTTTTACACATTAAGAAGTTAAATTTAAATTAAAAAGGATGGATGAAGTTAAAATTGGTTTCAAACAGAAACAAATAAACCTAATTGTATATCAAATAGACAACATAACCATACAGAAGGAAATACAAAAAGAATGCAGGTAACTTTTGAACACAGTGTATTACTTTACATCCTCAATGAAATATACTCTAAGGACAAGAAGTGTGGAGAGATGTTAATATTAATGAGTTTGTTCTTGGTACTGGTACTGGTGTAGCAATACTAAAATTTGGGGAGAGGGTTATTATAGCCACAAATGAGTAAACAGTAATATGTTGATGTTGTTGGGAAACAAGGTTTTCTCTGTGGGAGAAGGGAGATACAGATACAGAATGGGAGAAGAAGGAAAAGAATGCTGTGGTACTGGATTAGAATTAGAGGTATCAGTAAGTACTCACGATTTTGTTGTGTGTGCATGTGTGTATGTGTGTGCATCTTTATTTATTTACTAGCTCTGTCCACTGAACAATTCTAGAAGCAAAGAGACCCCTGTTCTGAAAGCAATGATACCTTGGTAGCAATAAACACATCTAGTTCTGAGATGTTGGTTTCTAAATATCATTCTCCACTAAAAGAAACCAGGACATTTTGGAGAAATCACTGACTCCAGGTCTGCAGAAGGAAAAGTACAAAATAAGTCTGAAATCTCTTTCTATGCTAGAAAAAAAGGAAGTTCTCAAAAACTGATTGAAAATGTCAGCTTGAAGGGGCTCTCACTAGCCAAATCTGGAACAATGACAGCATCAAAATGTGTAATGACAGGAACGGATTATAACCTAATGATTTTTTTTTAATCCTTGAAATTAGTCCATACTGACTTTATAAAAGGGGGAGAGGGAGGAAAAATTTTCTTTACAAAAGTAAGCCAACTAATGAATATAGAAGGAACAAGAGAAATAGAAAGTCATCATTGTCACAACCACCATAGTAATAACCAATTCTGGAAAGATGCATCTGTGGATGCTAATATCATTAGGTGAAAGGCTTTTAGGAAACAATATATTCACAGAGTCTCAAAGTATCTCCCCACAAATTATTTAATGATTGTAAAGGGGAAAAGATACCTTTACAATGGGGAAATCTGGCAGATACACCTTTACCAAGTGATCAAGTTAATATCATCAACATTAGGACAAACTAACATCATGAGCCACCTGATATTACGCACTGTGAAGGACACAACATCACCTATGGAGCATTCTTGCCAAATATCTCTAACCTAAGTATAATCATGAGGAAACATCAGACAAATCCAAATTGAGAGAGATTCCACAGAGCAACTGACTTGTACTCTTCAAAAACGTCAATACCTAAAAAACGAAGAAGGCTGGGGGACTCTTCTGAATTAAAGGAAACAAAGAAATATGACCATCAAAAAACCAGCTATAAAGAACATTATTGGGACATTTGGGGAAATTTCAGAATTTATCAGTAGATAAAAGTATTATATTGTTAAGTTTCCTGGACATGATCAGATAGATGCTGAAGTATTTAAGAGTGAAATGTCATGATGTTTGCAACTAACCTTGAAATGCTTTAGCAAAACAAAACATAAACCAAATGTGTATAGAGAGAAACGAGATAAAGCAAAAATGGCAAATTGTTACCAACTGGTGACTCCACATGAAGAGTTTTTATAACTTTTCTGTGTATCTGTAATTTTTCAAAATAAAAATTGTTGGGGGAGGGTGAGAACCATTGAGGTAATGGGACACTTTTATACGTGTTTTGGCCCCAGAACTCTATACTCCATGGTCTTCAGGTGGATGTAATAGACCTAATAGGGGATGTATAAATTAAACAGGTGCACCACAGTGTCTGTGGGGTGCTCGTGGGGGGCGGCTGGGAGAATCTTGGCAAAGGTCTTTGGAATTTAGCATTTGCTGGAACACTGTCCTTTCCTTACTGTGACCTTCAAGGCTCTGTGCTTTCTGCACCCCTCAGTTCTCAATTCCTACCTCTCCTGCCCTTACGTCTTACTCTTCATCCTCACTTTCCTTTTCTCTTCTTCATGACCATCAAGCTCCTTCCTCCTTAAACCCTGTGTTCTCTGCACCCTCCGCTCAGGAAGCTCTGCCTCCAGACCCCTGTGTGCTGCAGTCCTCGCATCACAAGTTCTTGGCCAGGGGCTCCCCGTCGGCCGGGGTCTCCTTCCCTGACCCCAGCAGCTCTAGAGTGGCTCCTCATTCCCTGCACACGCTCTCCAGAGCATCTTGTTTAGAGTTGTTCTTCATGCACTCACCCTGTGGCACAGGTCAGAAATGATCACATTTATGCATTTATTTATCGGTGTGTTATCTGTCTGATAACAAACGAGGGGCCTTGTCTCTCTTTGCCACCACTGTAACCCAGTGCCTCAATCAGTGCCCACTGTACTCCACGAACACTTATGGACTTAATGGACCAGTGGTGCTAAAACACTGCAATCCTGAGGATTAAACGCTGTATCGCTTCCCCGGCAATATTTGCCTTTAGAGCAATAAAATAAAAATGCAAAATAAGAGAATTCGAGTCAACAGCCTTTCTCATATTTCTTTTAAAAGACCATTTCAAGATACCTGAATCAATGCTCTTGTGTTTTCTAATGAAACAAAAGTATATGTGCAAACAATCACAAATCACAGCAAACTGGGCCTTCCTGTCACCATGACGATAAATGAACAAGGGGATGTAACTGCTGCTTGTTTGTCCCCGGTGCTCCAGTCACCAGCCAGAGGAGAGCATTAAACAATCGAAGGTGGGAACCTCTTCTGCCTTTTCACTTCATTAAATCATATATCATTTTTACATGTGAGCTGCCAGGCTATAAATCATGTATGACAGAATGAGAGCTAATTAAAGGGTCAGCTGAGCATATAATTTTGAATTCCTAGGCACCCAACAACTGAGATTGACAATAAATGTGATAAAACCCAGAATCATTTGCTAACTAATAAAGCAAGGATTTTCAAGCTGCCAACTTGCTAAGCCACATTTTCATATTTAAAAGAATCTATATTGAATATAATTCTTACATGGTAATGAACTTTCAATCATTTATCCCAGAGTACTTCATTAAAATATCCTTAGATTTTAATTTTACTTTTTGGTAAAGATTACAAGGTTAAAAAATACCAGTGAATTGTGTTCTCATTTCAGGTTGGAGCTCACTCCTGAGATAGGAAATCTTATTGTTAATTGCTATTTATATAACATCTTTCCTCCAAAGTACGTTCAGGGAAAGCAGGTTAGTAGAAAGAAATTCCATTTGTCAAGAGGGAAAACTAAAACAGAGTTAGACTAAGATGGCCAAGGTCACTAAACAAGTCAGTAACTGTTCTGAGAGTAAAATCTGACAGCTGACTCACCGTGGTTTTCCCTCCTCTAAAAACATGACTTCATCTTAAAGGTATTTTGAGGGTATTCAAGTTTACCATTTTATGTTTGCATCGTCACGACAAACAGCATTCACATTAGAAAAAAATCTCACTGTCTCACTTAGACACTATTTTAAATATGTAGACTATTTTCCTCCACAGTCAGATATAAACACTAGGTTACAATTTTTAAAAGAAGAAAGGTACTAACTTTCTATCATTACTATAATTTAATAGCCTAAAAAAATAAGGTGCATTTTCAGAGTTCTTGCCTTATGATTAGAATTTTATCATCTTTAATACTACTTCAGAATCACAGCTAAGAGAAACTAAAATTTTAAGTGTTAAATACTGTCTCCAATATTTCCTGTTCAAGTCCCAGGGTAGAAAAAAAAAAGTTTCCCTCTGTAAATACAGAGGTGAACAAGGTGGGAATTAATGAGCTATACAGATCAAGGTTCCAACACTGTGCCTCTTTTTAAATCCTCTCTCCACATAAAATGGTACACATGTCTCTCTGTGATAAAGTAACTACACGAGGTGCAAAAAATCACAGCTTGAGGACGACATATTCAAAAGATTACCTGGATCTTTCCTAATCACACATCCCAAGCACAAACCACTGATTCCAACAATGCTGGTACATCACTACATACAAAACGAGAAAAAGTATACACAAATCCTGCTTGTACAACAGATTTGTCTTTTTACCCCTCATACCAAAATCTTCATGCACAAAGAGTGCCTCACTTTCAATCACATGGAGGGTGTGGTTACCATCCTTTGCTGCACCTCACCCCAATACCACTGTCACAGTACACAGGGTTCCATCCCTTCTGGAGCTCCAAAGGAAATGCTGATTGCATTGCCATCTCCAAAAGATTCCTCAGGAAAAGGAAAGCACATGCTTCTATGGGATGTATATATCTCTATATAGACAGATCTATAAATATCTATATGGCTAGATCTACAAGTGAAAAACAGCAAACAAGAATACTGGAAACTTCACGATACCTCCAGTCTGTCATATTTGAGAACTATTCACTCTTCCTTAAAGAAGAATCAGTAATCTGAATTTTTTTCATGGTTAGAACCATGGAAAGTGAAATTAATTTATATAAAACTACCTTTAAATTTTTTTTTAAAGAAAAATAATATGAACCAATAATAAATAGACAAGAGCTGGATATTAGTTATTATTGTAAACAAATGAACAAAAAGGCATTTTGCTGTTCCTTGCAAAAGTGTGGCCCTTTCAGCTTCAGTGCTGTATATTCTGTCCTAATTCAAAGAACACAGGATACTATAAACCATCTGGAGGAGGAAAACCATCTAGAATTGGCATTCCTACCTGGATTCTTTCTGGAGAATTCTTCTCCTGAAGAAGATTTGTGCCTGACTCTAGAAGAGAACTGCTTAGCCATAGTCAGCTAACAGCCTCTTACTTGTACTTGAAAATTCTTTTGGGACTCCTTAAAGACCAGCTGCAAAAGCTGTAGCCCCTGAGCCATCTAATGATTCCTGGGTCTGTTGCTCCCATCTCCCAAGGGATCTTACCAGAGAGAACTGTGTGCAGACAGAGTCCTTCCCCAAACCCAAACCAACTCAGATCTCTCTTCCATCAATTTTCATGGCAAATCATTAGTCGATGAACTGGAAAATTTTTCAGCCAGTGGATCACAAAAGGAATAGCCTTTCTCGACCAGAAAATGAATACTATCCTTATTCAAAATTACTTTTAAATTTAATATTCCATTTTATAAATTTATGGTACCATTTGAAACGATGTGAGGTAAAATATAAAAACAAAAATTTTGCAATGTATCTCTGTTTAGTTCAATTCTTTATCATTTAAATTTTTACCATTCACAGACACTAAAAACCTAAGTGTTTCAGATGGCCAACTGTATCAGTTAGGGTCCCAATGAGAAAGAAATGCAACATTCAAATTTGGAAAATCTGATTAGGGTTTATTTTTAAAGGACGATTTACAAGCATAGAGTCGGGGTGTAGAGGAACCACAAGAATACACAAGAACTAAGGGTTAACGGAGTGGTGTTACCACCCCCAGAAGAGAAGGCAGTTACCAGAACCTGGAGAGGAGGAAAGAAAATGATGGGGAGGCCAGGCTGAGAGCAGAAGTGACCGGCACAGGACACAGCCAGCCTATGGTGTCTTTCCAGGGAGGGATCTAGGGAATACACACTCTGATCTCACTCTCCTTCCTCGCTCCTATCTCCTGCCAGCATTTTCCATTAACCAAACTCAACTAAAAGACAGAGGGCAAGGAATTCCATACATTCAGTCCATAGTGGTCAGCCTCCCAGAGCGGACAAGAGTGACAGTGGATCTGGAGAGACAAACGGAAGATATCCACATAGGCAGAGACAGACCACACACACTCCCATTCTAGTAGATTAAATTACAGACATACAACACTCACAGAATCAAGGAGTTCACATGGGGCAGGAGCAGACACAAGATTCCCCAGCACAGCGCGTCTTGTCCCCCAGAGTCCCTAGAAGTCACACAAGCACATATGCACTCGCAGTGCAAGGTAAGATCTTGTTGAGGAAGAGTTGCTCATTTCTTGCCACACCAAGTGAAATATGTATTCAGGAAGATTTTGACAAGGGCCTCTGAACACTATGCAAAGGAGTTTGTGTTGTCTATGGGCAAAAGTGTATCATAGAAGTTCTTTGATCAGAGCAATGCCATGATTACATCTTTGTTTAGAAAGATTTCTTTTGTGGCACTGTGGAGTTGAGATTGGAAGAGGAAGCAAATGAAAGCTAGGAGACCATTTAGAAATCCATTACAATAATCCAGGAGAGAGATAAATTCAGTTCTGTTATTTTGTGGTTTATACTTTTAAAAATCCACGGTGCCTAATACTTTGTGATATATAAGGAATGATACAACATATGTTCCTTCAATTTTGAAGCTTCTATATTCTCCCATTGATTTCTCTTGCTTCTTTACCTCCCAGGACCAATCAGTCATCAAATCCTATTGAGTCTAACTTTTAACATCTCCAGAGCCTATCTTCTTACTCTGCCAATTCTTTGGTAAGGTCACATTTATTACATAGACTAGCATTTCTCAAACTGTTCTTGGGGATTAGATGAAAAAAGAAAAGTTTTTTAGTCAAATACTTCAGGGAAGTCCTGGAATAAACAAATTTAAATAGTTTGCTTATATGGCTTATAAATTCCTAGAGAGGGGGACCACATGCAGTACTTCCCCCTTTTAATAGAAACCTATTGACATCTCCAGGGACAGTGGTGCACCTCAGAATATAGATTGCAAAATGCTGACATGACAAACTAAGGTTTTCCTTGCATTTCTGAAAAACTTCATTCAGTCTGCTGACTTTTTTGTATTTATTGTTCCCAGAAAAGAGATTACGTAGCATAAAGCAGAGAAAAAGGTAATCAATTCTTGCAGTTTGAGTTTCAAATGTTAAGGGAACTCATGGGCAACAGATTTGGAAGAATATGATGTGTAAGAGCAAAGCTTCCTACATTCAGACTAGGTAAAAGAGACAGAGAGGAAATAGTCAAGGGGTAAGTGCAGTGAGTTTAGACTTAATTGAGTACCTGAAAGGAGTGCCTAGGTCCCAGCCCACTCACCAAGCCTGCACTGACCCCTGATGGAGGGAAAGGTAACAGAAACCCCAGAAAGTTTGGTGGAGCTAAGAACCAAGGGAATTTGTGCCTTCCTAGGAAGATGGAGCCCCAGGAATAAAGCAAGACTTTGTAACTAAAATGGCTGAAATGCAATTTCATGTCTATTTTGGGGTTTCTCAACCTCGGCACTATTAACATCTTGGTCCCAATAATTCTTTGTTGTGGGGACTGTCCTGTGCATTGGAGGATGTTTAGCAGCATCCCTGGCCTCTATCTACTAGATGCCAATCACATAATCCCCACCCCAGCTGGGACAATCAAAAATGTTTCTAGACATTGCCAAACGTCCCCTGGGGGCAGAATTCCAGTTGAGAACCACTGGTCTAGGTAGACAGAGCCCTAGACATCCTCAAAGAGTTTCCTCCTGGTGTAGTAAATGTTTTGAGTAGCCAAATGAATCATTCTGGAGGATCCAGAGCAACCTGCACGGACGATGTCTACAAACAGATGGAATAAAAAAAAAAAATGCAATGGCAATGGATGCCAGAGAGGACAGATCATTCCCAAGAACAAAAAGATACATTCCCCATGGATGCCTCCACATCGTAGCTGCATCAGTTAAAAACAAAGATACTGGAGCATACTAGAAGGCAGGCTGCCTAGGTTCAAATCCTAGCTCTAATTATTAAGACCGGTTTGATCTTGGCAAATCACTTAATTTTCTGAGCCTCAGTTTTCTCATCTATAAAATAGTGATAATACCATAGAGGGTTACTATGGTAATTAAATGAGTTACAGTTTGTAAAGTGCCTGCTCTTTGCGTAATTAAGTTTTGAATAACTGGTCACTTTTACAATGTATATAAACACCCCCTGGAATTAGATCCAAGTCAGACAAGCAGAGTGTGACCCTGAATTATAACTAAATTTCTACCATCAAACCAAATGAGGTTCACAAAAGAAACTGAAATTCATAGAAAAATGAAGTTATTTTTACATTACCAGTTTGTGTTCAGAAACTTCTCCTCATTATGTTGGTTTCTTTGCATCCAGTCTAACATTCTCTGTCTCCACCCCTCAATGTATCTTCATACCACTATTGTGGTCATCATCTTAAATCTCAAATCTGTTCAGATAATGGGTTCCCCATTATCCACAGCCATGGTCACACAGAGATGCCTCAAGAGTCCAAGGCTCTATAGGGGAGGGCATGGTGCAAGAGTACACTGGGTTTCTGTGTAAGATTTTCTTTGAAAAATCATATATATGCTCCTAAAGACGTTTGAAAATCATTAGCCTACAGAGATTCCACCAGATGGCAGTCAAGGCCACTTATGAGCAGCCCTTGCCCATCCCTCCAGCTGCTCATCAACACGACCCTGTGATCCAGATGAGGAAAGTCACTGGTACAGAGTACATGCGCTGTTAACTTCAGTTTTGCACACGCTATTTCATCTGCTTGGAACACCTTTCTCTGTCTCCCACAGATGGGAACTCATTGAAGGGATCTTTTGCTGGGAAACATGCTCAGATTTGCATTTTTGAAAGAAAACTCCTGGACTGAAGGCCTCTCCAGACTGTGGTACTGGGGGGCCTGCTTCATGTGCTATGAGCTGCTATAAGATCCCCAAGGCTGGGGATCCCAAGATGTATTACACTCCCCACAACGTCCTGCCACAGCACTGGGGTGCTAAAGAGCAGACCATTGGACCTACTAACTTTAGGAAATCAACCTCTCTCTTTCTGTTCTTTCATATTTCCCTGCTTACCCTTCCCAAAGGTCCCTACTGCTCTTCCCTCCAAGGATATAATCCCCTCAAAGGGCCTCTAGAATACCAAAGCCAGTCTCTCTTCTACTATGGCCAACTTCTGCTTTCTTTTCTGCAACACAACTCTCCCCTGGTCAAGGGGAGCACAGAGGCCTGGCCACCTGATGGAAAGGAAAAGGAGATGCACATCTAGAGTGAAACAGAACTGTACCACAGTGAATCAACATTCCGCCTGCATGTGTACCTCAGTGAATCCTAACTGCTTTCCTTATGCTTTTCTTGAATTAGTTTAGATTAGTCTTACGGTCAGAAAAATATACTAAAATATATATAATGTACAATATGGTGATTATAGTTAACAATACTATATTGTACACTTGAAAGTTGCTAAGAGAGTAAATCTTACAAGTTCTCATCACAAGAAAACAATTTGTAACTATGAGTGGTGATGGATGTTAACTGGACTTACTGTGGTGATCATTTCGTAATATCTACAAATATGGAATCATTATGTTGTACACCTTAAATAAACATAATTTTATACGTCAATTTTAGCTCAATAACAAAAAGTCCAATTGAGACACACATCTATACTGAAGCACTATTATCCAAGTTAAAGTACAATATAGTTATATGACAGAAAGTAGTACCATGCCCAGGAGCTGCCTTCTCCCTTTTCCAAACCTTCAATTCAGTTCATTCAGTGATGAAAACTACTGCTATTTCCTCAGAAGGGTCACCATTCATTGTCTTCATTCGTGCATCGATGTTCATACCCTTCCAGTTCAATGCCACAAACCATCACATCACCTCCTCCTCTGTCCCATTTGGCAGTCAGTCTCAGGACTGCTGCTGGTTTTCCATCTGTCAAACTCAATCTTTCTTCAACATAGAGGCAGGGCCTGGAGAGTGGACTGAGCAAAGAACAATGAAAGCACACTGGTTTCACCCCGGATTTGATCTACTTTGAGGGAAGAAGGAGTCCTAATAACATGGAAAATTCCCTAGCAGAGACTTGCTTCCTGGCTTTTCAAGAGTCTGGCTAGAACTGGGTTTCCAGCCTGGGAGATAACAACCCCATATAGTGAACAGCTTTTGCAGTGTCTTCCCAGATACAAGAATTCCTCTTAACCCCCAGCAAGAGTGTTGAGTGAGGTAGCAGCCATTTTGAACAGTTCACTACAGTGTTCCCGTATTCCTTGTGACAGCAGACCAGTCTAGCGAGGATACCTGAGCCAAGCTAGGCAGCTAGATGGAATGGAATTTGCCTTCATAACCTCCATAAAAATGGACACCGATTGAAACTGCCTCTTCCATTTGCTAGTTGTGTGACCTAGGGTAAGGCATTTAACTTCTCTTGACCTATTTCTTTATCTGTAAAAGGAACAGTCTCATCTAGATGATGTTTAAATTTCCTTTCTGCTCTTGCATTATGGTTTTCCTGATGAAAGGGGGTTCTAGACTTAGTGAGGCCTGGGTTCAAGATCATCTTCTATCAGTCACTAGTCTTGCGACCTAGAAAAGTTCCACAACTTCCTAAGAATCAGTTGCATCACCTGTGAAATGAGGATGATGAATAGTGCCTACCTTGTTATTAAATGATATAATGCATGTTAAGTGCTTAAAACACTACCACACACAGTAAAGCAGCCTATGGCCTCTGGTTACTATTATTATTGTTATTTCTATAAGAACACAATTTGAAATTTTATAAAAAGGAAGGAAGGAAGAAAAAAAGCAAGGAAATCAAGGTGAAAACATCATAATTGCTCAGTCAGAGGAATGATTTGAATAAAAAGATCAAACCACTTGGCTCATCATTAGTGCAAAGAGGTAGGGGGAAGAAGGACAAAGAATCAATATGATGCTCCAATATCTTGTAAAAATGTACAGGATGTTTAATTGTGGCCTAAGAATAGAAGGTAACACTACTTATCTCAAGCTCTATCACCCTCAGAACTTAAATAAAAATCTAATAACAGAGGGTACTCCAGATATAAAAAGCATTGGGTAAAATCATAATTCTCTAATAAACGATAAAGTCTATAAACTATCCAACTTGAAGAACTATGTTGAGGACTTATTTATTCCATTACCTTTCTTTGTAGCCTTGTCTTGGTGACATGTACAATATCCATATACCTGGGATATTCCTTCCTTCCTTCCTACGTCAAGAACGTAATGCTCACTACTCCAATACCATACAAGATTGATTATCTCAGACTTAACTGATCTTCTCAATCTAGAAAAGACCCTAACAGTCCCAAAGATGGTAATGTTTTAAGACTCTCAGAAGAATAACCTAGGATGTCTATTATAGAATATTTTTCTCTATATAGATGATATGCTCTGGAAGCAACTTATTAAGATAGATTTACTTAAATATGCAACCTTATCCCAGTTCAAGCCTTTGGTGAGTCACATGATCTGATTGGGTACAATGCAACGAATTGAAGAAGGTGAGAGAATATAAGAGAGGTAAGAGAGAGAAAAAAATAAAAGAACCAGTGCCACATAATGTGGCATAACATAATGCCAGCCTCAAGAGATGGAAAATCTCAGCAGTAGATGGGCTGCAGTTAGTGAAGGCAGTCAACCCAGCGTACTTCAGCCAGAACAAAAATTTCATTCTACCTGTGAAGCTGAAAGCGAGTGTCACTAAAATTGATGGGGACAGGGATCAAAAATAAAGTCATCATACAAAGGGCATGTCACATCTGCCTCTCATATAGAAAAACTATATGGATCACATGGGTCATATTTTCACACCATATTTGTAAAGATTTGCAGCTCTTGTTCTATTTTCTGGGCTTGTATGTGCAAAGCAACATGTGCACAAATGACCCTTTCAGAAACCGGCAAGAGTTTCCCTATTTGGGGGATCCTAGCAACCTCCTAAGGAATGCAAGAACTAAATCATCCATTGTCTCATATTTACAACTTGATATCAGGTGCCCCAGAATTCAAAGTATGTTTAAGGTGGTCCTGGGTATCTTAGAACAAAATGAACCACTACTGTCTGTCCCATTCAATAATCTTGGCGCTATCAAGAGTTGTCATGTCGTGTCGCTGGCAGGTCTTTTTCAAAGACAAAGGGGACATTTCAAAGATTCTCTTCTTAGACAATGTTCTCTCCACTGACATACTTGTACACGGTAGTGACTGAATATATACTTTTAGTTGACTGTGGAAAGTCATTTTCTCAGAGGAGTTAATGACTTGCTGACTATCAAAATAGTAACTAGAGCATGTTTATGTCCCAAATTTAGTGTTATTCAGTTACTTTTATGTTTACATTTTAAAGCTATATTCTTGTAAAATATCTAGAAAGGCTATTTTCAGTATTTGGAACTGACAGGGTCCAACAGCCTTAGCATCCTGACGTCATTTCAGAAACAGAGGTACCAGATTTAATTTAAATCATCCTAATCACTCAGATGTCTAATCAGATATGTTGCCCACTTGTCCTGTTATATTTACATATTTTCAAATCGGAATTTGCTGACATAAGGGGGTGATACTAGAAGGGAATTTTCCCAGGAGCTAACTTATAAAGCCTTTAACAGACAAGCATCCTATATCCTGCTTACCTATTTGTGTGGTTCTAAATAACCCCTCAAATGCTTGAGGGGAAAGAAAACTTTTATTTCACATATAAAATCCAGGAAGCTGTCCCAAGGTGCCTCGGGCATGTTTCCCTTCACAGAACAGCATCTCTCGTCTCGGTGAACCCAGAGGGCCTGCCCCCGGGTCAGAAACATGGAGCAGAGAGGAACTTTTAGTCGAGGCGGGAGGCTCCACTCCATCCCTGTCCTTCTCAGACTTTAATGTGCAAACAAAACACCTAGAGATTTAAAATGGGGATTCGGATTCAGTAGGTCTGAGGTAGGGCTTGAGATTCCACACTTCTAACAAGATTCCAAGTGATGCTGATGCTGCTGATGCTCCATGGACCAACCTTGAGCAGCTGGGAGTCTACTCTCCTCGGTGAGAGCCGAGTCCTGCTTGGCCACTACTAAGCTGTGCCACTTTGTGCACATCAGGTAACTTCTCAGTGCTTCAGTTTCCTCCTCTATAAAACTAGGCAAGATCAGGGGGTTGAAGAGAATGTGAATGAATAAATTCAGGTGAAAGCATTCTGAAAAAAATTTTAAGGAGCTCCTAAATTAAGAAGCTTTAAAATCATTGATGGACATAAAGATAACTCTTCTCCTGAAACCAACAAACTGGATGCCATTGCTTTTTGCTGTCAGTCTGTGTCCCACTGAGCATTCTGTCCTTACATTTTCCATTAAGCTGCTGCTCTTGGTGCCTGCCCTCTGAGCAAGCTACAGCTGATAGCCAGGCCATCGACACAACGTTATTTCTGAGTGGCCCCTAGACCACACTCTGCAGGGTAGCACAATCCTTTCGATGACTCTTCTTCCAAAGTCCCAGGTTCCATTAACACAGTCTCAAGACACTAAGTTATTGAATTAAATTGTAGGGAGGTGGGGCTGGCCCAGTAGCGTAGCAGTTAAGTTCACACGCTCCGCTTCAGTGGCCTGGGGTTCGCAGGTTCAGATCCCGGGCGCGGACCAACGCACCACTTGTCAAGACATGCTGTGGTGGCGTCCCATATAAAGTAGAAGAAGATGGGCACCGATGTTAGCCCAGGGCCAGTCTTCCTCAGCAAAAAAGAAGAGGATTGGCAACAGATGTTAGCCCAGGGCCAGTCTTCCTCACACACACACACACAAAAATTGTAGGGAGGAAGAGAGGACAATTTTCCACGTCTACATAATTCATAATTTATAGAATTTTCTCTCTTAAAACTTACCTATTGCTACCTGCTTGTTTTACACATGACAAAAGTGAGGGCTGGTCAAAATAAACTCCTTGCCCAATATCACAAAAATAGTGAAGGGGGGAAACAAGACTGGAAACCAGGCATTTAATTCCCAGTGCAGTATGATCCCCTCTACTCCACCTTGGAGGAAATTTTCCTAAACTCTTCTTTTTTCCAAGCTCCTTGAAAGTCACCTGCAGCCACTCTTGCTTTTGTGGCAGCAGATGGTGTTGGTGCCATTGGACCAAAGCAATGTGGAACTCGAGGAAAGGGAGCAACGGAGAAGCATTCCTCATGGATGAAGTGGAAGGGACTGGAATAAAGAAACATGCAGCTTTAGTAGCAGGTCATTCCTCCTCTATCCTCTCAGAGGAGACTCAGGAAAGAAAACCTGAAATACTTACTGTGCCTACAGAGGTACTCCAGAGATGCTGTTATCTATTTTAATCCATTTTAAACAGAGTATCGTTTTTAAAGTATAGCAACAAATAGCCCACCCTATAACTAGAGTAACTGTTTATTATATGATCAGGAACACCTTGGATCCAGGGTCCATGATGGCACACACTCTAAAAAGAAGCTTGTAAGCAATAGAGCATGCCAAGAGGTGAGATCTGGACCAAGGAGGAGCTATTGCACATGAACGGAGCCGGCCTGGATGCAGACTGATTAACTGCGAAGAACTGGTCATGGGTACCAAGCAAAGGATGAATTATGGAGTTGTGTGAAGAGAAATGGGCTCAGGGAAGATTTATTATGCTCCATTTCCACTCTGCTAGCTGGCTGCACAGAGTCTCAGAGGTACAGATTGACTCAGGATTGAAATTTTACATCCAGGGATGCTATCTCAAATAATCTAATTTGGCGAGATGAGAAAATCATATCTCGTAAACCTATCATCCCTCTTCAAAAGCCCGTATAAAAGTTTACAGGCTGTTGAGGTATCTAGCCATAGCACGAGCTTTTATTATACGCAATGTGGAGACAACGGGCTTAAAGATGAAATTATTTTCATAAGAAATGCTACTACTCGGTATGTGCAGTTGTGCTTTACAACCTGAACTTCATAAATTTTTATAAGGTGTCTATTTATTGTCAGACTCAAGAGCTGCTGTGTCACCATCGCTCAGTCAAAGCTTTTTCAAATAAAGGAATCTTGATCTGGGGGTGATACATTATACGATATTAAGACAGACGACCCCACACCCCCTTCCAGTGTCTCACGTCTTCTATGCAAATGTTAAAATAAATATATTCCCAATCCCTGTGGAATGGGTTGTTCTTTGGGCCATTATACATGTAGGAGCAGAATGCCTCGGCAGGAAAGAACCTTGACTGCCCTATACTAATTCTAGATGGAAGAGAGATGATGCTCAACAGCACAATAAAATCCATACCCAGGACACTGTCTGTGGCTGTCTTTCAGGGATTGAAAAAAAGAGGAAAGAAGGAGGGGACTACTTCCAAATAATAGCAGCTATCATTTTCCAAGTGCTCATTATGTTTCTGGCACAGGATAAGCACTTCATATACATTATTTCATTGAGTTCCTGCAATCCTATGAGATATAGAATATTATGCCCATTTTACAGGAGAGGAATCATCAGCTTGGCAATGTTTATAATTTGCCCAAGGTGATATAGCAAGGACTCCACTCAGATGTGTCAGATCACAAAGAACAGAGTTTTATCCCAATGTCACCTCCCAACACTGTTTCTTATCATCACTCTGGAGGAGAAGGACTTTAGAAAATCTTGGAAGAGAAAAGAGATTATGAATTATGGTATTTCAGACCTGAAGGAGCCCCTGAAAATTGTCTGGACAAACTCCTCATTTTCCTGAGCAGAAATAGTGAGGTGGTCGCAGGACTTGTTTTGGGTCACACAGCTAGTCAACATTAGAAGCAGGATTTCCAGCTCATCCCACCACTAGCACTGCTGAAGGCAACAGCTGGTGGGGTTGACGAAGGAGCTGCACAAGCGGATTTTTTTTGCCTCATTCTTTTCACTACCTTCCCCTTTTCCCCTGAAATATAATGAATGGCAAAGGTAATTAGGATGTGATCAGGACTGGAAAGTAGGATCAAGAGAAGAAAGAATATTCTGGTATTTTTCCTTTCAGTTCTTTAACTTGAGGAAAAAGTCATCCCAGGTATTTCTTTTGAAGTAGGGGTGCGACGGGAGGAGTAATGAAATATTCGGTCACAAACATTAGCTTTTACTATTTGCCAGATACTCAAACAGTCATTAAATTGTTGAAATTTACGACAAGGAAATTAAATCAAGAGATCTCTTCTCAAAGAGCTTACAGTCTGGTGAGAAAAATCAACACAATCACTACGAACCAATCATTACAATCTAATATTGCACGCACAGTAAGGGAAACAGAAAAAGTCATGTGAAAAGAAAAGATCATCAAGGAGTTTCACTCAGCTGTGATAGGGACGCAGGGCAGCCTGTGGGAAGCCATCAAAGATGCAGGAAAACACATGCAGAATTCCGGCTAAGCAGGGACACAGTGGGATTTGTGCCTTTTGACTGTTAAATGAAATGATGTTCTGCCACACGGTAGTTGCTCAATAAGCGTAATGTGCTTAAAAAGCTGGGGAAAAAAGATGGTCATTGCTCTTTCATCTTTTAAGGAGTCTAGGAACACCTCTTCATCTACCTTTTTTCTTATCTGTCCCCCTCCCCTGCCTACAGTTACTCCTCAAATTATTTTATAGATAATGCCAAGAAGGGGACAGATTGTAATGACGAGCCCAGACAAGCTTCCACTCAATGTTGGAATTCCTTCTGTGCTGCTTCTGGTGGCTGATCCTCTCATCTGTCGCACACTTTCACCTGGAGCAAGCATGAAACTTCAAGGCCATTATGGGACAGTTTAAATTATTAGAAAGTTCTCTCTCACAGTGAGCTGAAATCTGCCTCCCTACAATCCCACCCACTGAATCTGGTCGTGCCTGCTGGAACCTTAGAAAAATAAATCCACTTCTTTGCCCATGTGTCATCCCTTCAAATGTTTGCAGGCAGCTGCCATGTCTGTTCAAAGCCATCTTATCTGACACCAGATGGCGAGACACGTGCCTCATCCTGTTGCAAAAGGTGGTTAAGAAATGGCAGCAGGGGGATGGGGAGAATCGCAAAGATACTGCTTTATGTCTTTTTTAAAGAGGCTTCAACCAGTGCTAAAATCATGCTCCTAGTGCACTTTCTCCTGGTCATAATAAGGCTTGACAGAAGCAAAGAAGTGGGCTGGTCTGAGAGGCCGTTGGAGTGGTATGAACTTCCCAACTAAGCGCAGGCCCCAGAGACTATTAAAAATCCATCCCGTGGAGGGCCTCTCGAACAAGCACCATTATTAGCCCAATGGAACAGTTCAGGTGTTGCCTTTTAACTTTTTTTTCCTATTGTTAGAAAATAAACTTGCCATGTGACCAGTAGTTATCTCTTGAGAAGGTCTGTAAGGTCTGATACTGCTATCTCCTATATGCATAATTCCCTCTCACATTTAATTTGATTGGTGATATCATTTTCCTTTTTGCCAATCACCCACCTTCACCAACCTCTGCTCCTTTCAGTTGCCAGTGAGCCCTTCTTATTGTTGAGGAAAGAAGTTGACATCTAGGAGGGCTGAGTCGGGCCGAACATAGGGTTCCATCATAACATGGCCTTGGGGAGATGCTAAACTGTCGACTTTTATGCCACCTCACCCTCAATCACTCTCTGAGGTTTTATAGATAACGAAGGGGTATTTAACAAGATAGAACACCAATGCTTGATTTTAAAAGAATCAGTGATAGAGTTGTTCACAATATAACACTTAACCCTTTCTAATGTCATTTTTTGTCCATTATTTTATATAGCAACACTAAAACATTCTATCATTTGCATTTTTAAATGAGTCTATTGATGTACACCCCCTGAAGACTCGGAACTGTCACACCTACACAGTAAACAATTTTTCTTGCTATAATTCTTAATAATTCAGAAACATGATTTCAAGAAATCAAATATTTCTAGAGATCAAGTTGCCCTTCCCCCGTGCCAACCAAGAGTATATGATACTGTTCCCTTCCCAGTGCAACATAAGAGGAAGACAACAGATCTGAGAGCCTGTGAAATTCTCGACAAATTTAAACCGTGCTTATGTAAGCTACACACAGGGAGGCAAGAAAGACTCCAAGGATCTGAAAGGGCTTAAAGGGGGTCTCTCTGCCAGGACAGCAGCGTTTGAATGTGCGCCATCACATCTGTACATTTGGCACAGTCATTTGGGTCTCTACTTGGCAGCTGTGGAAAAGGGAAGACAGGAAGAAACAAGAGAAAAAGGAGCCTGTGTTTCCCACCATAAAACCACAAGGACAGGAGAAGTGGCTGTTCCCAGGATGCAGAGAAGTGAGAAGCCTGGAGACGTGGGAAGGACACTGCTGACATTCAGTAGTCATGGTGGTCTCTGTCCCACCCATATGGTCACTGCAGTCCATGTGGGTGCCACAACCACTGGGGTTGCCTGAAGCTGTGAGTCATGCAGGCAACGGCAAAGCTCCATAGAGCACTGGCTAGAGAACCTCATCAGGGCATAACCATCATCTGGGGAGCCAGGAAAAAATTCTGGCTCCAAGATCTCACCTCTCACCACTTTCTTTTAGATTTTACAGGATTGGGTTTGGGCCCTGGAATCTGATTATCACAAGTGAGCTCCCAGAGATATTGAGGTAGGCGGCCGGTGGTTCACACTGCCATGGAGAACCATAGTGGACTAAAACCTGTGGGTAAGGGCCACTGGGTAGTCAATGAGACAGCACAGCCTTGTTCTCTAAAATTCACACATGATAGGCTCCACATGGGGGACTCAGAGCAGCTTAAGGAGGGAGTGTCCTGTGCTTAATGTAGCATGAAGGAATTGAGGTTGGCATATTTTACTGGACTTTCACAGTAATTCTGATATGCCTCCTGAGTTGAGAACTAGTGCTAATCTAGAGAACTAGGACTAATTTCCAAATGTGGTCTGTGAATCAGTTGGGATACCTTATAAAATATTTAGATAAAATATTTAGATTACTGGGTTCTACCTCAGACATGGTAAGTTAGAAACTTCAAGGATGAATTCCAGGAATCTGCATTTTTTGCAAGCTCTCCAAGGATTCTTTTACATGCTAAATTCCAGGAATCACTGTCTAGGGACTTGTTTATGACCAGCCTGGTGATGACATGCATGGGACACAAGGAGAAGGCTATGCAAAAGAGGAACAAGACTAATACTTTAACTTCCACATTCTGAGTCTATGGAAGTGAGATTGACCATTAAGAACCATACATGTAGCAATTAGGTATATATGGACTTAAACTCTGTGGTAATCCTGCATGTAGCTATCATCTATGTCTTTTTCTTGCTAATTACTTTCTTATCTAAATTCCAATTTACAGAATCCAATTCAAGTGTTAAATTAAATGCCTGTGAAGCCAGGAGCATCCATGTGACTATTCAACTATAATTCAGGTGACTGAGAAGAGGCTGTCCTTGAATGAGTTGGCCCTGGTTACACAAACCCAGTTACATAAGCTGTTCCTTATACCTGGATTGCTTTCTGAGTTGGGTCACTTCCAAACATTCCATGTTTACACATGTATACCGAGTTCATGAAGCACATTCAGGTGGAAGAAACATGTTAAGCCACTGGGTCTTTCAAAGAATCTTAGAGCCTAGGTTACATATTTTGTTATTAAAAATTTGCCTGTGCTTCACATGGTTACAAATTTTCAAGAGTCCTTGTAGTGCTTACAATTCCACACCTCTATTATCCCTTTCATTTCTTTGTTCTCCTAAAGTAAACAAGGAAAGGTAGATGAGAAAATAAAATAAAAATATACAACTGAAAAATACAAAATAAGTTTCAAACTGAAGGCTCAAAAATCAGAGATGCAAAAGTTCTCTTGGCAAAGAAATCAGGTATTTGATATTAATTATTAAACTGTATAATGTATAATAATGGCTACTTTTATGAGTACTGTAGGTACCAAGAACTTTGCTAAGTATGTTATGTGTATTATGTCATTTTACCTGACAATCTGATGAAAGGTTCTCTCATTGTCTCTTAGGCTTGGGAAACTAAGGCACAGAGAGGTTGAGTAACTTGGTCAAAGACACACAGCTAATAAGTAGAAGAGCTGGAATTTGCATTCACAAAGTCTGACTGGAACAGGAACTCAACCACTAGGCTGTACTACTTCCCATCTTCAGTAGTACAACACATGCAGGGAATGAGATGCACTTATTCATCATCATTTCCAGATAGTATTTAAGACCATGTACAATGACCGATTGATTAAAATAAAAATATTTGTAAAATCAAAATGCCTGTGCTTATATACAAGTATGTTTATTTACACACAAACAACGGCATTTTATGCTTCGTATTCTTATTCTCAGCATTACATTTTTTGTAACATATAAGGTAATACCTCTCCCAAGGTCTATGAGGAAAAGTTTCCCCACCTCTAAAGCATCAAATCTAAGGACATCAGAGGGCCCACCTAATTTCTATGTGAGGTTTAAATTCTAGTGTTAACAGCAGTAGAAGTTTTCTACCCTTTAATTGTAATGTTTAATTTCCCTAGGCCCAAATTTTAAATTCTAAATTTTGTGGGTCTCATTTTTCTGATTTATCAATGAGGATTTTGCACAAAGATCCCTTTTAACCCCAAAGACACACTGGTTTTCTTCGACTGAATAGTAGTCATTTCCATATCCCTAACTAATATTTCACAGAAATCACAATCTATTAAGCCTGAGATGAATTAGAATCTGAATCCTGGTTTGCAAGCAGTATAAGCTGACCAAGAGTCCAGGCCTCTAGACTCTGAAAACCTGACATAACAGACTAACTGTCAGACTGACCGCTTTGACTAGTACACGTCAAAAACCACAGCTCTCTGTAGAATTTCACATAATTTTAACATGAGTATATTAAAGATTTAGAAGAATTAGTTAAACATCTCTCACAATGGGCCTTTTCTTAGTGTAGCTCAAAGTTCTTTTTAAAATTTCATAGTATCTTTTTAATTGCGTTATTTAAAAAAGTACACATCACAATATGGAAAATAAATATTAGTGAAGATTTCACTGAAGAATAGTCTTTCTGATCAAAAAGTAAATAAGGCAGAAACAAAACATTTTGTTCCAAGAGAAAAAGGTGAGAAACAGTAACCACTGTGCAGTTCTTTCACATGCAAAGGCCATCAGCATAATCACCCCTGACAATCATGGTGGGGTATCCAAGCCAGGCCCACTGGAATTACTGAGCACCCCTTTTCTTTATTTTCAGATGCATACAGGGAAAAGAAAAGGGATGTGGGCCCTCAGTTAATACTGGTTATGTCCATTTATCCAAAGTTTTTTGCTGATATAATGATAGCATAATGGCATAATGGCTATTCTAGAATCTCAGTCAAAAAGAAGAAAAGGTTGAATACCTTAGCTTGCATAGGACAGGATATCTCTCCGTGTGTGCTTTATTTAAAATTCCATTTCCCGTTATAAACTCAGAAATGTAAATGTTTAGCACATTCGTATTTATTTCCAAAATAAAATGCTCTCTTAGACACGTGAATTTTAATCCTTTCAATTTTTGATGATAGAATTGTCTTTATTAAAGGGCCAAGTCATCTTTCACAAAGTAAGTATGAAAGTCTGGTCATCTTTTTGTTTCAGTTTATATGTATTTTAATCCATCTCTGCTATTTATGAGATCATAGAGTTGATGTGGCACCAAATGCATCAAAAATAAAACGGTGATTGGTTTTTATTAATATATACGTCACCTTCTGTATTATTTCACTGACTCTTGAAAAATATAATCATATATTTCTTTTCAAACTGATTATACTGTGTTGAATATCTTTAAGCTAAACAGGGGGTGGGGAGCGTGTTAACTCTGCTTAGGCAAGACGATGGTTAAGTGGCTCAGGGAGGATACATTGTAATAGGATGATTATCACGGTAAACAACCACTACCGTTTCTTGAACAACCGCAATGTGCACACTACTCCACTGCTGGCTCTCACATATTCCTCACAACAACCAAGTCAACCCATTTCACAGATGAAGAAATCGAGACCCAAAGAAGTTAAGTAACCTCCCCAAATTCTCAAAGCTGGTGAGTAGCAAAGTCAAGGTTTGACTCAGCACAATTCTATGTTCTTACCACCACCCCACACTGCCTGTACAGACCAGATACTGTGGTTCTCCACCCAGCCTGGAAATTAGAATACTTAGGGAGATTTTAAAAATACTGATAAATCACATCATGACCTCCAGATGGGCTAAGAATGGCACCATTTTTTTTTTTAAAGCTCCTAAAGTGATTTTAGCACAAACCCAGGATAGAAAACAACGGGATTAACGAATGCCAACGAATAGCTGTTTTCTTCAAAAATATGAGTCTTTCTCCCAATGG
Organism: Tapirus indicus; assembly: GCA_031878705.1. NCBI lineage: Eukaryota > Metazoa > Chordata > Mammalia > Perissodactyla > Tapiridae > Tapirus > Tapirus indicus. Next base: position 90,594,747 of record CM062926.1, read on the forward strand.
TGTGAGAACAACAAAAGTCCAAATCGTTTATCGAGAACAGAAACACTAGATGGGGCATACACCAACACCAGCGCCGCCAGCCGAGCCTTGTTTCCTCCCCCAACCTGCTCCTTCCGCCCAACGTGAAGATCCCACTTGGCGTCTCAGTGCTGAAGTAGACCCAGGAAGTTGTGGAACCCACACCCTCCATCCACAAGTGAGAAGCCCAGAAAAGAAACAGCTTTGCCCAACATCTCACGCTGGCAGTAAAGGCAAAAGAAGAGCTGGAGTCTTCTGCGCCCGATTTCAGTGCCCCTTTCACAGGAAAAATTTGGAAGCAGTAGGAGAACAGTTGGGGCAGGAGTCAGCCAAGGCATAAGGCATCCAAAGAGAATTGCGAGAACCAGAGAGAGCAAAGGAAAGACAAAAAAATCGTAGCAGACTGAGAAAGGAGAACAGCCACAATCTGAAAATAACAGGAAAATGAGAAGGAATAGATAACAAAGCTATAGAACTGGCCAGAAAAAACAATAGGCAGAGCTAGCCATTGCAACGCTGAATCAGAGAAATAAGGGGAAAATGCAAGGGAATAACCACGCCTTCCGCTCAGCTTTGGGAAGCATGTCCAGGCCTCAAGTACTTGCAAAATAGAAAGTAATATTAAAGCAAACACTAACTGTAGGGAAATCACCTGGCAGAGAGGCAGGGGCTGCCAGAAACTTCCAAACCTGTGAAGTATCATCTACGACCTTGCTACTCAAAGGGAGTGTGAGCATCAGCTATTTCAACATGACCTGGGAACTTGTTAGAAATGCAGTGTCTCAGGCCATCCCCAACCTGCTGAAGCAGAACCTGCACTTTAATAAGATCTCCTCATGATTTAGATGCATATTCAAGTTTGAGAAGCACTGGCTCTACTGTAAGAACCAAATTGCAGGTTACAAAAAGAAACGCAACAGCTATTACAGGCAGAGCTTGGGACAAGAGAACTAGGCAGAATTCAATCTGACTAACTGAATTATTTGTTGATGCCCCATGATATGCCAGGCCCTAAACTGGGTATTTCAGGAAATGAAGGCCTGAGGGTAGGCACAGTTGGTGCGGTGCCCTTAGGGGAGAATGCAGAAATCACATATGTAGGAGGAAGATGATGCCTCGTGCTCCAAGAGGAGGTCAAGCAAAATGTAACTGGATTTGGAGGAGCAAAAGCGGCATTCAGAGGAGATCAGGAAGCATGTAGCAACTGCACTGATCTGACAGGTGGAAGTGGTCATGGGGAAGCAAGGCGGCCTGTTCCAGGCAGAGGGAACAGCATAAGCAAAGATGCAGGACTCAGAGGCCTGCTGTGTGTTGAGGGGACACAGCCTTCGGTCTAGAGCAGTGGTTTTTGAATTGCTTCAAGGAGACTCATGACTGTGACGATGGCTCACAGACTGCTAAGGGTAGGTAGGAAGGGGAGGCTGATGGGGTTGCTGGGGCCCTATTTCCATCACAAAAGATTATATTTTAACAGTGGATTTCTCCACTGAAAAACAAAATTTGAGCCATATCACTGAGCCAATACACAGGTGCTTCTAAAATTATTACCTAGAGTTGTGCCTGGCGTGTAGCAGACACTCAAATATCCATTGAATAAACTAATAAATGAATGAATCAATCGATCTATGAGATCAAAGTAAAAAAATGTGGAGCTACTTTGGGGCTGGACTCAAAGAGTCCAGGAAAGGTCTACATGTAATTTGGTAGGGCAATGGGGAAATGTGTATTAGCCAATGACTGAGCTTGGCTCTGCTTTAAGAAGCTTATTCTGCAAACCAAGTATAAAATGGATTGGAAATGCAAGAGATTGGAGATGGGAAACTAGTCAGGAAGACATCATGGTAGTCTCCAGAAAGAGATAAAAAGTCTGAACGAAGACAGTCCCCGTGGGAATAAAAAAGTGGAGAAGGTGAGCCAGCCCTGACAGCCTAGCGGTTAAAATTCAGTGCTCCGCTTCAAGGCCCGGGTTCGATTCCCAGGTACAGAACCACACCACCCATCCTTCAGTAGCCAAGCTGTGGCAGTGGCTCACATAGAAGAACTAGAAGGACTTACAACTAGGATATACAACCATGCAATGGGGCTTTGGGGAGGGAAAAAAAAAGAGAAGATTGGCAACAGATGTTAACTCAGGGCAAATCTTTCCCAGCAAAAAAAAATTGTAGAGAAGCAGGCATCAAGAGGCATCATGGAGGTGGAGTCTGTTGGGTTTATCTGTCAATTATTTGTGGAAAGCAGATATATTGGGAAGGTCCTGGTTGACTGGGAGAAATACAAAATAGACAGAGTCACTCCGTTCACGTAAGGAGAAAGAAAGATGTCGATCTGAGTTTAGACCTGTTAGATTTGAAGCACGTAAGAGTAATATAAAGCCATCTTGTAGGCGGTTCAAAATATCAAAATATGAAATTTAGGAGGAAAGGTAGAGATAGGGATGTCACTTTAGGAAAATAATCTAGCAGTAATAAAAGGACACCACTGATAAAAAATAACACGCAAAAGAGCAAAAGGGAGATCATCTATAAAGCAGAGTATCAAGAGAAATCTGCAGAATGAAAAAAAGGTAGGATAAAAAGACCATATTGAGACACATGGGAAACAGAGACAGGAGTGGGGGAGGTGGCAAAATAGAGACAATGAAACAGTGGGGGAGGGGCGTCACCATAAAAACCCAGAAGCAAATAAAAAGCAGTGGGAAATTGGGACAAACATGCTCATTGTTCTTTAGATCTTCGAAGACATTGATCTTCTAGGAACAGCAGAAAGCCTATCTTGCTCTTTATTTCTGTGAGCAAAGATTTTCACAAATGAAGCACTCACTCCTGTGAGAAGTAAACTAATTGCTGGTATTTTAAAATATAAATTGTTGCTGTTAAAAATCAAGCAACGGTATCTTCAAACTCAGCTGGAAGAAAAAAATCTAAGGGGGGAGGTAGTCCAAGGATTTAAGATTCTTACATCTTCCATGGTGGGAGCTCCACACAGCATTATTCTATGTAAACATTTCACCTTTCAGGATTGTGTTTGTTTTGCAGGATTTTTTTTTTCTCTCTGAGCCAGGTCACTAGTCTGAGCAAGAAAATGTTGAGAACACCTGATATACATTAATAGATCCTCATTTAATGGTTACACTTTATAAAGTTATCCTCCAACTACTGACAAGTCTCACTAATTGGCCATGTTTGGGTGACAAGTACTAATGACAGTTTCTTCTCTGGTTTGACTGGAGAGAAGACACCGCCCTTGGTTTCCTTTCTGCCTCAGTTCAAGAAAGATACATTAAGTTCACTGCTCTCTTTTTGCTCTGTGAATCTGTATATTCGTAAAATGCGTAAAATAGCAACATTGTTATCTTTAATATAGATGCTACTTAGTGGTTATCAAACTTCTATAAAGAGATAATTACTTATGTAATGTAAAATAATATAGTGCAAATGAAGTACCTAAGGAATTACACTGCAAACCAGTTATATCACTAGGATGATTCCAGACAGGACAGTAATTTATCCTTTGTTAGGAGAATTCACCTTCTCAAAGGCATTTTACTACAAAAGCATCCAAGAAAGGTCGAAGAGATCTACAAGAATAGCTATTTGATTTGTGGTTTTCATTCCAAGCTTCCTCAAATCAGTTTTGGAAATGAGTAGGAGCATAGATCATAAATCCACAAATATTTGATTTATGACAATACAGAATCTGAACTACAATCAACACTTTGACCAAATAAACATTTTTTCCACCTTAAAAACCTCAGGTAACAACAGAACTTGCAGTATTTGCATTCTACAGACATTTATCTATTACAGGGACGTGGCAGCAAATGCTCAATTCACATATGGCATCAAAATAAGATGAAAGGACTCTGAAAACTGGTGAAATCAGGCCCTGAAATATTTAAGGGAACTTTTTCAAGCCAAAACCTTTATCTAAGATGTAGCTTATTGATTTCATGAAAAGTCTTTTTAATTTGATAAATGCATTTCCTACAGCTTCACACATTGTTCTGAAGCTGCCAGTTTCCAAGCTTTAGACTGAACCCTACAACACGTTTTATTTCTTCTGTTTGAGCATCTTTTGCTACATCTTAACAAAGTTTGCATTTAGCTTGGGGTGATGCACCTTAGCAAAGCAAAGCCAAGGAGAACTGCAAACCACATCTCTGTGTGAAAATGAAGACGATGTTCCTTAATCCAAGAACTTTCGAGAGCATTCCAAAACTGTGATTATTTTGTACTCATGGGGGCGGGGGGCTTGATGGCAATTTATTTTCCTTGAAGGACCACAACGCTCCCCATCCAGGTTCACCGTAAAAACTGTTTGTCCTCCAGAGCCTAGGGAAGCATTCGGGGAAGCATCGTCCTGCCAGCTCTCCCTTCTCCCCACGGGCCCCCGCAATAACAGCGGCGAAGCAGATGGTCCTCCCTCTCCCCTTCTCCTTATCCCTTCCGCAGTCCCACAGTGTCCTCACATCCTGCGCTGACACCTTCAGCCGGCGCTTGGTAGCCAGGTAGCCAGCCAAGGCACCTCCTCAGGGCTCCCAGCAAGTGCAAACTTTGGCGACCTTCTTTCAGCCTCACCGCCCCCACTTCGTCTTCATTCAGCTGCAGAACTCTCTGGGGACCCCAAGCTTCGACTGCTATCTTCTTCCCACACTTTCGTCCCCAAACTACCCATTTGCCTGTAATATAGACAGAGACGTCCAGCCCCAAACTTCCCAGCCCGGGAGGCGGAGGCACTGCGGCTAACCACAGAGGGGCACTCTCTTTGTCCTCTCCCCTTCTCCATCCTCCCCTCCGTGCTTGGGAATCAGAGCCCAGGAGCCCACACAGGGGACTCCTCCACTCTGGTTGCCACGACCTATTCCTAACTCCCGGGGCTCACGGAGCCTCACCCCACAGCCCGGGCGGCGGCGGCTGGGCGTCCTCCTCTACAAGTGGGACCGCGGGACAAAGTGCAAACTCTATGGGGTGGGGGGCTCCCGGCCCTTCCCTCGGGCGGCGGCGCCCAGGTGCCCGCTCGCCCCGAGGCGGGCGGGGGCCGGGCGGGAAGGCGGCGCCCGTGCCGGAGGCGCCGGGCCGGGCCGGGCTGGGCGCCCGGAGCTTACCTCGGCGCGCGGGCCGCTGGCGCGTGGGGCAGTGGCTCCTCCGGCCGGGAAGCTGTGGCTCGCGCTCGGGCGGCTGCGGCGGTCCCGCCGGGGCTGCGCTGGGGCTTCGCGCAGACGCTCTCCCGCGATCTGCTGCAGCCCGGGCGGTGGCAGCGGCGGCGGCGCCCACGACAGCTCGGCCCCGGAACCGTCCAACTCTTGCGGGCGCGGGGCTCAGGCTCCCGGCCGCGGCCCCAGCGCTGAGCGCCTGCGCGCCCTGCCTCGCCCAGGTGAGGGGCGTGTGCCTGGAGCCCGCCGGGCGCGCCCGGCTCGGGGCTGCGCTGGGCCTGGCCCAGCAGCCCGCCCGACCTGCTGGCCTGGCGGAGATCCCCGGGGTTTGGACACGCCAACGCCACTCCCGCGCGCCGAGGCCGGTGATGGTTTACCCGGCAGGGACCTGCGAGGCACACACACTGGGGAGAATGAGGCGGGACCGCTCGGGGGCTCGTTGACACTGCAGAGTCTCCCGCAGCATCGCCGCCTTTAAATCCCGCCTTTCCAGGCGTGCGTGCACAGCGAGGAGACCAGGCTCCGGCCCGACCAGGGGGTCCTCGCGGTCCTCGGCCCCGGGGCTCCGGTCCCTAAAAGAGTCTCGGCAATGGCAGAGGTCCCAAAACCGGGATGCCAAGCGGCGCGGTGGGGCGGATCTTTCAAATACTAGTCAAACCAGAGTGAAACTCACTTCTTGGAGATCGTCAGACCAACTATTTGCTTTTCCTCTTTGACCGGCTCTCGGCTCCAAGACCACACCGAGCACCCTCGGCATTTTTGGCGGAGCCGGGTAGGCCCGCAGAGCTGAAAGCATAGCAGCCTCACCGAGGATCTGAAAAGCTCGAGTGGGTGGAGGGCCTCCTGCTCCTCCGGATTTCTTTTCCGTGTTAAGTTTGCAAAACTAAAACATGCCATCTGTGACCCCGACGTAGGGCATCGTCTGAAAACAGTGCAAACATAACCAAGGAGCTGGGTTCTGAAAGAGAGAGCGCTTGGAAAGAAGACGTTTCAGGGGAAAGGAAAAATAATTTTAGAAGAGCAGTTTACTGAGATTACTTCTTTGGCTGGAGAAGTTCAGAGTAATAAGTGGAGAGCTGTGTTATACAGCAGAGATTTTTTTGACCAGATGATTTTAAAATATTATTCTTTGGTTCTCTTCTCAGATTGACACTAACTCCATCAATAATTAAGCCAGCAGCTGTTAATGTCTCGGCATAATCGTCCAGACTGAATATCTCAGCATCCAGCCAAAGCCAACGCTGCTCTCCAAGGTGGATTTGAGATTTGACAAACACACATGCACAGCATCTTAGAGCTTCCTAAAGGAGCAGGTCGTGTTTACTACCCACCTTGGAATTTAGGGTTATTGCAGGCAGGAGCGCACCTGACGTATCAGCGTGAGAAGGAGCATTAATCTGACAGACAGTTGTGTATTTTTAGAATCTAAATATCTTCCCATCCAGGTAGGCATTCTCACTTACTCACTACTAAGGATAGACACTTATTGGTATACTTATTCTTAAAACTACCCTATTTGAAATCACTATAGGAAGCAAAGACCAAAATTAAATCATTATAACCCAGAAGAATACAAGCTGTGATAATTGCTGAAGTTGCTCTGAGTTGTCTTTCACAAAATCATAGTCTTAAGGTCTCTCCCCATCAGGTTATATTGAAAACAAGTCTTTCATGAGTCCCTGAAGGTCGGTAAGGTGGGGTTCTGGCAGACTGGGACAGGCAGGAAATTCCAGAGGCAAAAGCCTTCCACGGGAAAAACACCCGGCTCCCAGTGCCCTGCCCTTCAGAGTTGGGAACAGTGTGGTTGCTACCGAGCTGAGCTAAGTATTGGGGTCTCCAGGTATCTAAGATATAGAGAAAGCAGAAGGGGCCCTTAAAGCCTCAAGTCAATACCTTGGATTGCAGTTGGCAGCAAATGAGCAACCTCTGCAGAGGGGAACACCTGTGAGGAGTGTTCTCTGTGGCTTGCACAATTTAGCAGTATGTGCATTTTTTATGTCCTGCAAACTGCAACTAAATCCTTCTCTCCTCCGTCTATTTTTAATCACCTATAGCGAAGGCTTACTGTGGAGAATAATTTGAGGGCTGCATTTCCTAACAACAGCTGAAAGAAGCATCAAATACATGCAGACAATTGCCAGTTTTTCACCTGTGACATCCCTAACAACTGTGCCTTCACGTCCTTAGCCAAGGCAGCTCTAAGGCCTCTGGAGGCCCAAGCGCTGAAACAGTTGGAGTGCCTCCCTTCTAGATGCACTTCAGCATGGAAACATTAAACTAAAAAGCACGTGATTTCAATATATAGAAACAGTAGTTTCTTTCTAGATGTTCTGGTAGCAAATTAGTGCCTGTTGGATAACTTGGCATCGCCTGTTCCTTCCCAGTGCTATTTGATATAGGGGTCCTCCTGTTCTCAAACCCTCCTGCTATCATTTTCCTAGAACCATTATTGCTTATTCCTGGCAATAATGGCATAAAGCGACCCAGAGATCTATTCACCAGAGGCAAGGAGCACTGGGAGGGCTGTCAGGATAGCAGCAACACAGAGGGATTGTGCAGCAAGAAGAGGTCCCTAAACATTGAGGAGGAATGTAGCAGAAAGGGACTGATTTAAGCCTTTTTCTACTATTTATGTTTATGAGGTGTGGGGTGCACTGGTTCCTAAACTTTGATCAACTTAGGCAGACAAACTCCTTTTAACTGTGTCTGTAAATTCACACTTTCCAGTGGATAAAGAACTTGGTGATAACAAGAACAACATCAACAAATCTGAAGACTTGTTAAGTCACTTAGTTTTACTCCATAAGAAATGGGTAAGGGCTTACACAATAAGAAGTTATAAAACAAGGTCAAATAGACATTTTAGATTGCTTTGCAACCATCAGCAACTCTCTGGTCTCAGGGCTGGGGGTCATATTTTGAAAACCACTCATGTGGTGGAAGAAAACTGAACTAAGAATAGAAGACTCGAATTCCAATTTCAGCTGTCCCTTTCCAACCCAGAGACTTCAGCTTCTTTATCTGTAAGACAGGACTTATTATATCAGCCTTGTCTCAATGGGTCACTGTAATACTCAAAAGACAGAATGTGTGTGAAACACTTTGGAAACTATATAGGAATACAGGTACCATTGGTTGATAATTGTCTTGTTCATGTTTTGCTTTCCCTCCATTGCTTTTGAGGTATTCTGCAAACTTTCCCTTAAAATGTCTTGTAACTCCTGTTTAGTTTTTCAATCATCTCCACTATGAATCTTTCCTGATAACTCTACTGTTGTATGGCTCCAGTGTTGTGTGATGGGGAAAGCGTGAGTTCTAGTGTTGCATGAGCAGGCCTTGAGTTCTGACTTGGATTTACTCACGAGCTGAGTGATATTCTTCACTCCCTCTTAAACTTCAGTTTCCTCACCTGTGATATGAGAAAATAAATATGCTGTCTTCATAGAGTTATCCTGGACCAAAGCAAATGGGACAATATTTTGAAAATTGTAAAATACCTGACAGATGTTCACTGTTATTTACTTTAACAACTACTTAGACAGTAAATAGGAGGTTTATCTCCATGCTGGACAATAAGATCTAAAGTGTCTTAGAAATCCAAAAAAAAAAAAAAATTATATTTAGGACTTTCAGAGTAACCGAGAACTAGATAGAAGACAGTATAACATTTTTTCAGTAGGATACTAAATTATATTTGTTTACGAGGGTGCATGAATATTGTAAATATCAGAAAATCTTTTATTTCAATGTCCATATATTATGAGAAATTAATGGAACAAGGGTTTTAGTGACATTTGTTCTTAAAAGCCCCAACTCAGGTTCAGCAAAAAATTTTGTATTTGTTTAGAACCACTGATATTAATTATTTTAAGGATGTCTGCCTACTCAAGAGGGACAAAACAATGAAATGAAACACAAATGTGGAGGGTTTTTTATCATATAATTTCCACTATTTTCTCATGTATTTGATGAAAAAATAATGGGATAGATAGCTCTTTAAGGCTAATGAGTCGATTTTATGCAGAAATTCCAGGTTTGACCTAGACATTAATATCTAAAAAAATTGATATGAAACAGTGCAAGAAGTTTGTTTTAAATGGAAATCTTAAGGCTATTTCTGAGCTGTCACTTTCTGTTTTACATTTGTCTCATTTTTAAACCAACTGTATTATCTTTTAAACCTAACTGGGGTATCTGCATTTGGAAGGAGGAGTATAAAACTGATTACTAAGTCTCAAGCTTACTTGAGGAGCTATGCTAGTCTTTTTTTCTCCCTGTCTTAGGGGATTGTATTTATGCGAATCACTGGTGAAAAAGAATCGTCCTCTTGCCTACAATTACATTTTAACTGAAGATTGGGTTCCCTTTCATCTTCCTTTTTTTATTTGAATACTCTCAGCAGAGAAGGGCCATGTATTTAAATTCCTTGCTCACTAATATGTGTTTTCCCTTTTCGCACCGAGCACATTATGATTTCTTTATCTTGATATTTTTAAATTAATTATTTAAGTATTTTTCCCCAGTGTGACCAAGATCTGTTTGTTTTCACCCTTTCCTCATAAAAATTTATTTTCTTGAGATCTAGTGGAATTTGCTTTGCTGTGACATTGTGCCCCCTCTCCAAGGCAATAATATCTTTTGTGTCTAGAGGTGATCAATATTGTAAAAGTATTCCTTCTAGACCCTACCCACGGCTTTGCAGTAATAACTGTGCCTCTTCTTATGCATCCGTCCCTTTGAAAGTTAATCCAGTACTGCCTTGGGCCCCAAGATGAAGGTTGCACTGACTTCGCAATACCCCCAAATCCTCCCCTGATTAGATTGCAAGGTGATTACCCTGGTTAGCATGTATTCTCCTGCTTGGCTCTTTGTCTGAGATAGATATAAAATAATTAATCTTCTTTGAACTGCATTTGCAATTTTGATTTCCTTCCACTTTTTGTGAGTCTGAACATGTGGTAATACTCCTTTCAAAAATGTTGATTTTTCGTGGGCTCAGTTCTTCAGTTCTGTCCCTGTGCACTTAACTCACAACTGCCTGGGAACTGGGGAGGCTCCCGAATGGCTAGAAGCTTTTGATTTAAAATTGTATCCTTTAAAAAGTTTTCCACTTTAACTTACGTCGTAATTTTAGATGAATTACTAACGTTGAACTTAGTGTATCGAATAATTTTCTAAAAGCTTCAGTGTCTGACGAGCCAACACTCAGCCCTTATTGAAGAATATTGTTGTCCATGTACTACATGCATTGTTTCATGTTATTGTCATAAGAATCCTATGAAGGAGAAATTATTTTTTTTACTGATAAACTCATTTTTTATTTTTATAAATTGAGGTGTAATTGACATATAATATCCTATTAGTTTCAGGTGTACAACATAAAGATTCAATATTTGTATACGTTGCAAAATGATCACCACAATAAGTCTAGTTCGCGTCCGTCACCTTCCATAGTTACAAATGCTGTACATTCCATCCCCAAGACTTATTTATTTTATAACTGGAAGTTTGTACTTTTTGACCTCCTTCACCCATTTCTGCCAGCTGAGGAAAGTGAGAATCAATAAGTTTGTGTTATGCCCATAGACAAGGTTACAAACTGACAGAGCTAAAATTCAAATTCAAGTTTATCTTATGTTTAAAAAGCTCTTTATATGCTGCTCCTTGAGGTTAATCAAAAGTATTGATTGGACTGTACGTTCCACTGAGAGTAGAAATCATATCCTACTTTTTCTTTAGTCCCTTATAATACCTAGTATATAGTTCCATACAAAGGGCAGCTCAACATCTGTTTACAGAATGAGTGGTTTCTAATTTTCTGTTTTTCACTTGCTACAACTATTATCGCCATAGCATTTGAAGCCATTCTCAGCCACCTTAAGGCAGGGTTTCGGGAAAGGAGTTGAGAGGACTGAAGAGAAATACCCCTATTTCTTACCAAATTCCAAATATGCTGTAGCCTTTGATCTCTCAATATCCTTCTATTTTGGACAGCCATCTGGGCCCTTCTAAACAACTCCTTATAGATAGTAGCTATCTCATATCTTATCTTTCCAATAAGATTGTCTGATTCTTAAAGCCAAAGACTGTTTCTTATATTTTGCCTTCATCCCCCACCTGCAGTGCCCAGGACTGAACCAACCAAGCTTGAATGCAGCTGGTGATTTTCCATTCTTATTCACACGTATGCAAAGGGCAGGACCTGACTCTCTATTGCAGCAAAGGAAGTGATTTTCAAGAAGCCAGGTTTAGACAGTCATTCAATCATTTCTTCAATAAATATTATTCATTTAATGGACGAGTCTGCATTAGGCACCAGGAATGCAACAGATAACAACATGGAGTTCTACAACCCACAGAAATGAGATGGTTTTACTATAGACCAAACAGTGGTCGCTGCTTCTCCTTTCACTCCAATACTCACCTGCTGTCATTCTCCCTTTAGGATGTTACATTTTCAGTTTGCCTCTCAGGTCCCTACTCCTCCCCTCATTTCCTAGTTCGTCAATCCTCTTTCCTACCTCTCCTTTTTATTAAAGATAACGTACTAATAATCTTCTCAATTTGAAAATAGTTTTCGCTCATATTTTCCACTTCCCTGCTACTGGCCAAAACTCATCTCCTTCTTTTCATAAGAGGCCAAAACCACTTGGCCAGTTTGAGGGACCATCATAATCCTTACAATATAATCCAAGATGCTACTGAAGCTGTCCTAGTTAACAGTATTTTGTGAGTGCCCTTTGTGGTCAGAACCCTTTATCCAAGGACTCCCAAGGGTGTTCAAGCTACTGGGATCAAGCCTAGACTACAAGTGACAATCGTTCAAACATTAGCCGAAGAACTCCATGCTAATAAAGGCATATTCTAAGGGAGGAGTTGAAATCATTATAGCTCAGGTGGGTTTTCTGACAAAGGTACCTTGAAGGAGACAGACCCAGCTGAATTATAATGGAGAGCAGGGATGGCATGAGCGATAGTGTGGGGTTATGAAAAGACCTGAAGCCTGGGGGACAAAGACTGAGTTCTAGTCCCAGCCACTTGGAAAGCGATCTTGGGCAGTTGAATTAAATTCCCTGAGCTTCTGTTTCCCTATCTGTCCAGCTTTGGCACTATAGGAAGCTTTCTGGATGGATCTCAACAAGCCTCTGTTAGCTCTCCACTTTTCGGCCTGTCCTCGCTTTGGTTATTTCACACTTATGAATGAAGGTTTCTCACTCTAGATACAAACATCTAAACTTCCAAAACAGATCAGTGAAATAGGTAGTTTACTACATTATTGAAAATTTATTTGCTAAAAATAAGATTCTTCAGAAAGCCTGATTTTGTCCCCGATGGCATTAGTGGCAACGTCTGGAAACATTTTTGGTTGTGACAAGTTGTGGATGCTGCAGGCATCTAATATGTAGAGTGCAGGGATGCTGCTAAACAATTTACAGTGCATAGGAGATCCCCTCACAACAAAGAATTATCCAGCAGTAGCCAAGGTTGAGAATTTAAAGGACAATTTTGTGTGGACAAAGGACAGTATATGCGATGTTCATGTTCACTAAAAATCAAAAATGTTTACTTAAAACAGTATGCAATAACATCAAATTAGCAGACTTTCAAAAAGTTATAACAACATAAAACAATGTGGCAAAGGTGTGGTGAAATGGATTCATTGGCGTAACTTTTTCTACAAGCACTGTTTCGCCATATTTATCAAACTCTTTAAATGATTATTCCTGTTCACTCAGTCAGTAATTTTAATCTAGGACTATATCTTATCAAAATCATGCTAAATGTAGAGGAAAAAATGGGCCACAAAAAATGTTTATCATAGCTTTACTAATGCTAGGCGAAGCTGAAGACTGAAGGAAATAGTTAAACATATCTATTTAAAGGAATTTTATGTAGCTATTTTTAATGGTGTTTGTTAGGACTTTGTAGTAAACTATTGATTGTAACATAGAGAGAAAAGGAGAAAATTGTAATATAGCATGACCACAACTTAGCAAAATAAATCAGTGCAGGAGAAGATTGAAGGAAACGCAAAACCCATCCACATAAATTGATTTACAAAATTTTTGATTGACACATAACATTCGAAGCACACTTTATAGGTCACATAATATATACTTGGATATATCTTCACGATTGTATTTTGTGGTGTATACCAACTGATATTTCGTTCACATATGTTAAGTTTTCCTAATTTAAAAGCCTAAGAAGACAAAGAGTTTTCTTTTTATTTTCTTCATCAAACTAAGGACGTAGTTGTATGTTACATGAGACTATTAAACACTCGGGCATGCTCTCATGCACTATTGATGTGACTGTAAATTGATATACCCTCTTAGGAAGTTACCTTATTAGTGTGCATATCCTTCAACACAGCAATCCACATCATCCTAGATACACACTGACACACCTCAACAAAGCAGTGTGTACAAAGATGCTCATTACATTAGAGATTGAATTTTAAAAAGCTGAAACCAAAGTGCCCAACAACAGACAAATGGCAAAATTAATTATCCTATTATACACTAACTAAATGTTTTATAAGCATAACTTATTCACATATTAACTTTCGTTATAAAAGTAATAAACACTTTTCAAAAGGCAGTTGACAGAGGATAAAGTAATATACACAGTTTTAGCAGTGTGGCGACGCTCAAGCTAGTTCAAAAATCTGCTGAAATATCAGGGCTTTTGAAACCTAAAGTTCATCTTTTCCAATCTATTATTTATTTTGCTTAATAAAAATATAATAAATGCTAAGCACAATTTGGACAAGGAATGAAGAGGCATAATCTATCTAGGGTAGCATTAGGATGCCACTCAAGCTTATCCCAAGAATCATGGAATTAAATTTCATTTGTTTTAATCCCCACCAATCATTGTATCCCCCGACCTAGATAAGCTTCCCTATTGCTGGGAACTTGCCCTTCTCAAACAACCCTGCCATCTCTAGACAGGTCCAACCATTAAGCATTTCTTCTTTGTAGTAATTCCAAATTTACATGTTAATTTTCCTCATTTCTATTTCAAAAGATTATTTCTTCTAAGCAATTTTTAAGTTGCATACCAGGCTTCCTGCTTATCCTCTTCCATTAAAAGAAAAAAAAAACTATCAGGTTGGGCCATCCAAGGTGAAAATTTGGTAAGGCCGCAGCATACATTTCTTGCCCTGCATGTACTCCAATAATAACTAAATATCCAGCCATTGAGCCCTCCCTCGCTAGTATTTCCAACCTGTAATTCACACTCAGTCTTCCTTTTCATCACTCCTGATATCCTGATATCCCTACACCAGGTCCTTTTCAACTATCCGTTTCTCATCTCATATTAACTTCTTATGGAAGCTTCAACCATCTTAAACCCCTCCACCCACCCTGCTACCCAGCAGGAAAAGCTTAACTCTTGCATTCCTGGAAGGCAGAAACTGTCTGACTTGAGCATCATTAAGTTTCTTCCTTACCACAAGGAACACCTTGGAATTTCTCTTACTCTCTCCAAGGGGAGGCCTTCTCTATGCAGACTTGATGCCAATTTCTCTTGCTTCCTTCAGTACAGCCCTCCGCTATATTCTTGATCTCATTTCCTCTTATCTGGCTCCATCACTGGAGATAACACCTGTGTCTCTGAAATGCCTTCCATCTCTCCTGTTTTACTCACTCTGCCCTCTTACAATTAATATATTCAGGGTTTTCCCATTTTCAAAATAAGAACGAAAAACAGAAGAACTTCCCTTGACTTTGCTTCACCTAAAGCTGTTGTCTTCTTTCATTCTTTCCTTTGTCATCAACATTTATTTAACTGATATTTTTAATGATTCTTTGTCCAGAATATCCTGCTATGTAGCCCTGTGGTGGAATCAGAGACATAAAAATAAACAATATACAATCTCTGATTTAAGAGCCCAATCTATTTCAGAAGGCAAATACAGAAGAATCTTCTTGGAAAAAAATGCCTCCACTTGCTGCTTGCACTTTCTCACCTCCTCCTCAACCAGATCCATCATCTCCTCAAATTTCCACTTCCAGTAAAATCAATGATTTATGGATTCCTAAATCTCAATCCTTCTCAGTTCTCATCCTCTTTAACTTTTCTCATTTTAGAAGATGTTAGTGATTGAAAAAGTATTTTCACATGTATGCTCAAAGTTAATTCTCACAATAACCCTATAAGGGAGATACCCACCACAACCCCAAATTCCCACCCTCATTCATCAGCTGAGTTTCGGGAAGAGTAAGTAATTTACCCAAGGTCACCCAGCAAGTGCATGACAGAGCCTGGACTTGATCTCATATTTTCAGATTCCAAAGCCTCCATGCTTCTTACTTTACTCCCAGGAGCTTTCCATGGCTGACTAAATGAATGCCTGGGTGCATCTGTGTTAATTAATTGCATGCACACAGGATGCAGAATGTTGGAAACATTTTTCTTTCTCTGACCCAATCTGACAGCACTTCATGCAGCATTAGGCATGGAATTACTGCCCAGTAATTGTTGCTGTGTAGCTTTCAACACAAAATGCATGCTGACCTTAGGCACCTGGGTGGGGAAGATGGTACCTAGTTATACTGCAATGCTGTCCTCAGGATTCCTGTCACGAAAGTACCTTATATGTGAATCAAGTTTGTAATGAGGATCTGTTGGCGCCTGAGTAACTCAACAGCCTTAGGCTGAAGAGCAGATGATCTCTCATTTTATCATATTTCACTACTAGAGAGTAATGTTTCAGTGAAGTTCTAATTTAAAAATAATCAACTTCATTCAAGTTTTTTGAGTAATGAAAGAAATTAGAGCATCTTAAATGCCCAAACTAAATTCACTGTTGATTTCCCAACCTACCTTACCTTTAATGAATGGATTAATTCCCACCTTGTTATATTCTAATCATACTGAAACTCTTATGATCCTAGTAGCATCTAAAAATGTCTAAATCAATGCTTCTTTCTTACAAAAATTGTGAACACAGGCTATCTAGAATTGCTGCCTCGTCTAATTTGTTTGCAGGTAACTTTTTTTTTAACTGCCTACATCTGTTGTCCCAGGAAAATTGTTGTCTGATAAAAGTTGCTCTCCACCTGCTTTTTCTAAAGTAAGAGATATAAACACATCTGGGTTTTTATCTCCCAAACAATCTCTTGCTTATAGTCCCAATTAGCCCAGTCATTTACTTTTATTTGTTGCCATCCTATTTGAACATTTTACGGCCATTTGAAATGTTTTCTGAAACTTGCTGCTTATTGTCTTTCCCTATTCCAATATGTAATTTTTCCTTAATTTGCCTTGTTTACATAGCTTTCTTCCTCCTTCACAATTTCTTCGTAAATGGATATTTTTAAATCTCTTCCATATGTCTCTATAACTAGCCTAAGATCTCTGTTAGGCATTTATTTGTGTGAATTGCTGTCTTTTTCTTCCTTTTTATTTCCTTGGATAAATCCACCTTAATTGTATTCTATTTTTTTTTTTGAAGAGCTTATGATGAAACTGAGTCAAATCTTTATGTTTGCAATCAGTCAGCCGCTTGCTGGGTACCCCTCGCATGCACAACAGTGAGCTAAGCTGTGGGATGGAAAAGCCAGGCAGAAGGAAGACCATGAAAATAGAATGGAGTGCAAGAGTCCTTAAATTCAGGGAAAATTAGAGTGTAGCAGGGTAGATAGGATATATAAAAACTCGGAATTCAAAAAGAAATATATAAATATAGTAACGAAGCATAAATGGACTCTGTGAATTCTGAGGGAATAGGCAGAGATGATGGGGTGGAGTCATCAAGGAGCGTTCTTGGGAGTGATGGACTTTGCTCAGGGAAGTGTTTAGGATGTCAATAGTCCAGCTGGTGGTGGCAGGATTCCAGCTGGAGGAAATGGCACAGAGGTAGAAATGAACAACTCATTCAGATGACGTCTAATTTGCTGTTGGCTGTATGAGAGAATCAGAGTCAGTGCAAAACGAGCGCCAGGGGCAAGTTGGTGAGAATAGAAGGAAAGAGGGGTGTTTATCATTTTTAATTTGTGGGAATTCTTCACACATAATTTAGATTCTGATCCTTGTCAGTTATGTGTGCTGCAAATATTTCCCTCCAGTTTCTAGCTTGTCTTCTATCTTTTTTAAAAGATGACTTGATGAGCACAAGTTCTTAATTTTAGAGTAGTCAAATTTATCAATCTTCTCCTTTATGATTAGCATTTCTGTTTCTTGTTTAAGAAATCCTTCTCTACTTCAAGGTTAGAAAGATATTCACCTATATTTTCTTCTAAAAGATTTCATGTTTAGCTCTTGACATTTAAATTCTTAATCCATCTGTAGTCAATGCTGGTGGTCCACATTTTTTCCTTGCCCAATTGATTCAATCGTCTTTCCTTTCCACAGTAACCTACCACAGCCCCTCTGACATATTCTAAAAGTTGCACAAGTCTGTTTCAGGTTCTCTGTTCTGTTCCTCTGGCCAATTAAAAAGTAAAGTCTCTGACCACTGACACTTTTAAATGCTGCCTTAATTACAATAACCATAATGTATTGTTATATTTGGTACAATTTTAAATCTATAGATAAATTTGCATATGGTAGGTAGGTAGGTAGGTAGATTGATGGATTAGTGTTGAATGGACCACTGATGATGGTTTTCATGAACTCGGGATTATGATTAATCTAATTCTATGCACTTGAGGTCCAAAGGTTGCTATGGGTAGGGAGTAAAAGGGATGCTACTGAGTGCATTTTTGTTAAGGTATTTTTTTAAGTCAGGTCATATTTTAGATTATAAAATGAATGACATTGAGGAAAACAATGTTAACACAAGAAACCTGTACCAGCCAAATCAAAATTAGACAATTTAACTATTAGTTTGGATAAACCACAATTATGAGAAAACCTGTTACCTGTCTTATGAGGCCATGAACTGTGTACCTAAAATATGTCCGACAAAGAGCAGCCACTCGATGAATATTTGAGGCAGGAATGAATAAACAAATGAGCTACTGAATGGTAGAAACCATCATGGACAAAGTTATATTTTTAAATTTGAATCTTTAATTCCAACAGTTCTGTAGACTAAAATTCTTCATGTAGGAAAAATGTCTGTGTTGACAATTCCATGCAGCTAATCAGATCATACTCCCCTGCCTCGCCATGCAGTCGTGTTAACAGTCAGCAGCATTTGTCAGCCGTCCAGTGGAATGGGCTCACTGTGCCACACACTGGGAGGAGCTGGGAACGGAGACACGTGAGCCAAGCAGTCATGGCCCCTGCTGTTCTAGTTTTCATTCAAGCTGAGAATACACAATGAAGCGAAGAGAAAATGTCAGAACGCTTTGAGTAATAAGCATGAATAAACTCTGCACAAACTGTATGCATTGGTGCTGAGCGAATGCAGGCAGAGCAGCAGGCGCCCCTTTGGAAGGTAAGGAGCAGTGGAGCTCCTCCGAGAGCCCTCTCCTCCTGTGGAAGGATTCACTGCAACTTCTTCTTTGTGAAACTGTGGTCACAGACCTTTGGTAAGTGACGATCAACATTCATTTAAATAGAAAATTTACATATTATCTATATAGGTAAATAGATAATATATATCTTCAATTTTATCATAATTTATAGATAGATTTATTACAGGTTTATTTATTATCTATATATAAATCGAAGAGAATAGTTTCCTAAAGTGCAAAATAGAGGGCATGCATGGTATATACTAAAAATAGGAAATAAGTGTCAGTTTATTAAACTTTCATTTCAGTTACTTTATATGCTTTTACATGTGCACGTGGGTGCTGGGCCATAATATAAACTAAGTTTCTTACTGTGGAGTGATCCAACTTATTTGAAAGGACTGCTCTCATACCACA
This sequence comes from Tapirus indicus, assembly GCA_031878705.1. Classification (NCBI taxonomy): domain Eukaryota; kingdom Metazoa; phylum Chordata; class Mammalia; order Perissodactyla; family Tapiridae; genus Tapirus; species Tapirus indicus. The sequence goes on from CM062926.1 coordinate 90,613,749, forward strand.
GTAAATTGAGCTGCAAAAGGGTCTTGAAAAGGCCAGTACGAGAACCACCACCCTTTCTGTCCTGTACACACACAGTGATAACTCCTGAAGGCCAGGCTCTGGCCACTCTGATAGGCTTACACTTTGTTGCCTTGTCTTTTCAAATTTGCAGCCAGGCAGCAATCTTTGTTTAAAAGAACTTCCCCATTTCTTATAATTACTTGCAAGGCTGGGAATTCTGGTGGTGGCTTCCCAGATATTTATAGCTCTGCCATCAATTTAGAAGTTGTCCCATCTTTCAAATCTTTATTCTGCCTACTCAACCCTCTTCAGCAATAATGTGGGGATCCTCTTGCCCCTGCCTGTTCTATCATTCCTGGTCTAGCAGAGCAATGTCAAGATGAACCTGTAGAGACGAGTGAATCTCACACTGTAATTTCCAAAAAGCGCATGGTTTATTTTAACTACATTACGTAGAGGAGTTTATATTCATTTAATGTAGTGCATAGGCAATTATACCATCCTCTAAGAGTAAATCTGTAATTATTCTGTAACAACTGCCTTGCATCATTTCTTTTCTAGATAAGCGTTGTAGGTTTTTGAAATTGAGAAAATAACATTTGAACTAATAAAGTAGAAATTGTCAGCACTTTTTCTCTAATGCTCATTTGTCAAAAGTTCTTGAAACAATGGAAAATAAATCTTTGAAGAAACAGGATAAGTAGATTTTATCTATGGAGACCAGTTGTGTTAGTTTTTTGTTTTGGTTTGGTTTTTAGCACCATGTTTTTAGTGAGAGCAAGAAAATCCAAGAACCAAGATAAGGTCAGTTTTACAGATCAATCCTGAATGCATCAATGAGCACGTAGTTAGCAGGTATCTGCCAAATGAAGAACAACCTAGAAAAGAATCAGAGTTAGAACACAGAGGCAACAAAATTAGTAGGCCAATAGGTTAGAGATGGATGCACAATTTTTGTCATTGTCTAGTATCTCCTAACTTATATGAGAAGTCTATGTACCACTGGATTTCACGTGCTCCCATGTGAGCAGAGAAACTGCACCTACAGATAATGAGTAGAACATGAAGCTGCAATTATGTCCATTATCTGCTACAGGGGAGAGTGCTAGAAGTAAATAGTACAAGGAATATGGCTCTTCACTAAGGCTAATATACCTGAGTAACTAGAATGTGCTTTTCATTTTATCCTTTATTTTCATAGAAAGAGAGGAGGAAAATAAGGAGGCTTTGAAAATGTTAAATTTCTTTTGGCCCAGCCAGCTGGATTCATTGCACTGAAAGGTAAGTTTTTGAGATTCAAAACAGAGACATCTTCCTAAGCATACATTTCATCCATACAAGACTGGTCCTGTCTTTTCCTTTGGTGGGTGAAGCTTATAAACATTCATAGCAGAAGGCATTTCATAATGCTTTTTGTTGTTTTCCATGCTCATCAGACATTTCATCATACTGCGATTTTTGAAGAGAGAGGCCCACAGAAGTCCTCCAGATTGCCCTTTGGATGGTCTCAACATACCAATATTTACAACTATATCTACACTTTTCTTTCTGGAATAAGGTAACTTGTTGGTGATCTCTCAGAGGACACATCCTCAGAGACCTTTATTCTGTTAAGATATATACTATGGACCCCTCTGAATTTGAGAAGCGTGGGTTGCCTAATAAAAGCCATAAATTTAATTCTTGTCCACAAAATGAAGTAGTTTTAGTAAATTCATTATTGGCACTAAATGTATAAGTGTTTAAAATAAGACAACCTTCCCTATGAGTAGCTTGCTGGTTTTGCAGAGTCTTCTTCTCTTACTATATAGAGATTATTGTGGAGTTAAGAATTAGAATCATATAACTTTATAAAATATGCCTAATCTTCCTCATTTACTCTACCTTGGGCCTTTTTCTTTGAAGCCTTCAAACTCCGTGATGAGGTTTTAGAGGAAACATGGACCTAATTCTGGATTTACCATCCTAGGTGCACAAAGAGGTAAAGAAATGTAATACTTGACATGAAAGAATTCGTCTGCCATTGATGCTGGAAAACACCATGACCTCTGCATTCAAAATTTGTAGGAGAAATGAGCAGTGCCTACCAGTGGAGTGCTATAAATAAATTGGCAGCTAACAGGGAGGATTGCTTCTTGTTAATTAAGAGCCACTCAAGAATGGGTTCTTGACTTTCTGTAGGGTGTTGGAAATCTTCCCTTTTTAGAGTGCAGGATTTTTATTTTTAAAGAAAACACACATCTGTGTTTATACCAGATGGTATGTAGACATTTCCTATTATTATTCATTCTTCTGTCCATTGCTACAGATGTTATAAGTATCTTCTACACTTCTCCCCTCTCTCAAGGCTAAAAACGGAATCTAGCATTAAACACAACAGTAAATGAAGAGACAGAGAAAAACTGAAATGAAAACCAGGTGCATAATTAGCTTAATTTTGTCCTTCTACCACTTGATCACCTCAACAAAACAATACAGTTGCAGTGTAGTCAAAGCCACATTTTTTTTTTCCTTGCGTGGATAGCTCTGGAAGATAAATGGACTCTTCTTTCCATAGATCAGACTTTACATAGTATGAAATGCGTACAGAATTGCCCCTAGGTTAAATATCCTAGTAGAAAACCTCTGATCTGTTTGTTGTGGTTCTGATTTAATTCTCTTTATAACTTAAGAGCTGTACTAACTGTGTAATGAACAAACAACATTTGACTCATATTTTCTGAAGCCACACCATGTAATGCTTAATTTAACAACATTATTTGGAGTCAAGTCAAAGGGTACAAATTCTGTTACCAGAGAATACACTGGCAATATGCTACTCAGAAATAAGCCCTAACAGAAGGACGTAGTATTGATCTAGCCACGCGATGGTTGCAATCAGAACATACTGAGGCCTTAACTCGTAGCATACCCCAGATCCTCCCTCGTCTTCTTCTCTCTGGGGATAAAGGTGAGAATGGAGAGTATGCCCTGTCCTTACCTACACTGATTCACTGAACAATATGTATTGAGGGTCTATCACATAGAGTTTCTCCTAAGAACTTTAGTATCTTGAGGATTTCACCATCAGTATCATTTTCTTTCCATACCGTGATGACTTTGGAGAGCTTTAAAAAAAGTCTCATCGCCAAAAAATTGAGGGCCCCAGATCTGAGAATAGATCTTAGTCCATTCTCCATAAAGTCTTTTGTAATAAGGAGAAAAGAGACTTAAGTTTATCTCTAGTTAGTAGGCCGAGACCTGAAGTACCAACTATATTTTAAAGATTCCTGAAGAAAATAGAAGCAAAGTATTATTTGTTAAACTGAACTTTCATCTACTTGGCCAGTGAAAAGATAAAGATTTACTTTAAAATGGTTTTATGTAACTAACATTTTCTAAGGTTTACTCTCAGAGGAGGAAAGGCAAATGACACTGCATAAGATCACAGAATAAAGGATTCTTGTCATTGGGGTACTCTTCTTGGAAAATTAATAGGTTCCAAAATCATGCAAGATGATTAATACTGGCTTTCATTTGATCTATAAACCACAATGACAGGCACAGCATGCCCCTGACTTTGCCTGGCATTGTGATTTAATGAAAAGAGAAAGCTTAGAAGAAGACTCTGAAGGAAAAAAAAAAAACTTTCTGTTTTGGGTGAGAAACTTCTTGATTAATATACCCAGATTCTGATTTCTAAATCTTGATTAGGAAGGTTCTGTGTGTGGTGGATATTTTCTTTACCAAGATAGCAGAGTAAAAGGTTTTAGTTTTTTGAACACAGAAGGAAAGTGAATGACAGCTTCATATTTTCTAAAGGAAATGTCATTTACAAAGATATAAATAATAATGCTTAGGAGAGTAGGGGAAAGTGGATGTGCTAATCATGGGTGTACTTTTATAATAAAATAACCATGAAATTTTGGTTAAATAAAATCAGTTTTGGAAGACTGTAATGCTGAATTAGAAGACGGTTGAGGCCACAGAATTTATTGGTTTGAGTGAATGTACCAGCCATGCTCTATCAGGTCTCAGGGGTTCCAACTGGGGTTGAAAGACCACTATGGAGATGAGAAAGATGGAATATCCAAACTCCTATGTAAAAGGTTGAGGCCACTGTGGAAACCTGGAGCTATCAAAAACCAAACTGGAGTCACCCACACTACTTTTCTTAAAACTTTTGCCCTAGTTGTTGCTTACCAGAGCTCAGAACTCTGCTCCAAGATGGTCAACACCCAGCAAATCAGCTGAACTTTCATTTCCACCTCTCACTCTGGTTCCCGAAAGGGATCCCACCCCCATCCTGCTCCCTGGGCACTTCAGTCTGAGCCTGATCCGAGGCAGCTTACATGCCCTGCCTAATTTTGCTTCCAGAGATTTCTTCAGAGATCATAGTTTCTTCCCTTCCCTGCCTCGCTCTCCAGGGTATTTCTTAAATCAAAAAAAAAAAAGGAAACGTACTCTACATTTTCACAAAGAAATGCTTTATCCTCTGATTGGATATTCACATCTGCCCAGAGGTTGGTCTTAGCATTTTTGTATTTTCTTTCATTCACTCACTTTTCTCCACATTTATTGAGCATCTGCTATATGCTCCAAGTTTCATCTCAGAGTTAAAGACATAGTCCTCATTCCCCCACAGAATTTAACCTGCTGAGGAAAACAGCAATTTACAGATTACGGTATGGCAGGTGGCAAGTGCCTTGACAGGTGTAAATATAGGGGCTACTGGGCCACTTAAACCAGCCTGCCTGATTAGTTTGGCTGCCTGATCACAAAAATCACTGGGCTGAAAGGTCACACGGTATTCTTTTTCACAATCAAGCTTTATCCCCAAATCTTTTGGAATTATTCATTCAAAGAATATTTACTGAGTATCTACAATGAGCCAGGCACTGTTCTAAGTGCTATAATTTTAGTACTGAATGGAACAGAAGAACATTCCTGCCCTCATGGAGCTTACATTCTGCAGCAGTCCAAACTCCGCTAGATACACATGAATAGGTAAACTATAGAACAGGGAAGAGAGTGATATGTGCTAAAGAGAAAAATAAAGCAGGGAAGAAGGATAAGAAATACAGAGGGAGGTCAGTATATTAGGGTGACTGGGGAAGGGCTCCCTGATAACGGGACTTCTGCACAGTGATCTGAAGGATGTGATAGAGTGAGTAGTGATGCTGTCTGGGGGAAAAGCATTCTAGACAAAGGGAATAGCACATACAAAAGGCCCTGTAGCAGGGAAGTGCCTGGGGTGTCTAAAAACAGTAAGGAGGCCACTGTGGCTTGAGATCAGAGAACAGGTTGGTGAGAAATCACTCTCCTTTTAAAGAAGAGAAGATGAACTAGCTTTCCAACCAGGTTTCAGGACTCCATGAGAAGACACGGCATTTAGAGAAGGAAGTAGTACTGCTGTGATCCAGGACAGCAGTGTGGGAGGGCAGAGCTCTGTTTCCCAGGCCTGGAATCAGCCTTAAAATCAACCATCCTCACTCCTTGCTCTCGGTATAGCATTCGATGTACACAACTCTTCCAGGGAAGATGAATAGAGGCAGTAATCTTAACAGACAGCAACAGGCATGGTAAAGGAAAGGTACAAACGTGATTGGGCATCCTGAGTATTTTAGTTTTCCCCTCCTTTTCTTCCCCCAAGGTCCTTTCTCAGCCTGATGATCTTGCACAGAAAGTCACCATTGAATTTCAATGGAACAACCACACTACAAGACCTACCCACCAGTTACAGTTAAGAATTGAGTCTCCAGAGATCTTTCAACCCCAACTAGTATCCCCATCTAGGAAAACATCTCATAGAGAAACACCAAGGAAACTATCTGGCCTCAGAAAATTCAAAACCAAACACACACACACATAAAAAACAAGTCAAAATTCTCGACAAAACAAAAAACAGCACCTTCATGCCTGCCTCTGAGGCAGTTGTTCTTAACCTTTGATCAATTATGGATCCCTTGGGGAATCTGATGAAAGATATGGAATCTGTCTCAGGAAAATGTATATGTTTTCAATTTCAAGGGGTTTATAAACCCCATGAAGCCCATCTATGGACGGCTCCATAGAGTTGGGATTCAGAATATGTGCTTCAAAAGAAAAAATCCTTTCTTTTTCAAAAAACATCTCTCATACTTAGATTCATTAATGTTCCTAAAACTTCAGAGTTACAGCTCTACCATCTTCATTTACTATAAACACAGTATAGTTTACAATTCAGTAATCAGAATCTAATCTCCTCCTGACATCAGAGCAGACAGGAGGCTGGGCCTGGGGAAAGGAGCTAGCGACAGAATTCAGTATCAGGAGAGGGTTCACCCAGTTCAGACCATCTGCCTTTGGAGATGCCACCATCAAACAGCTGTAGGAGGCACTCCTCCGGGCACGGGCTCTGTGACCCCTCGGCAGCATCTCTGTGATCCTGCTAGGAGCCAGGGTCCCAGGAGAAGTAGGGAATTATGCAAACAGATTTAGCGGTCTTAGAAAGAAGCTTCTTTTCCTTCTTTGTATCAGTGGGTGTTCCTCTGTCCATTTATTCTCTGCACTCACCTGGAATGGCCTCTAGAATCTCTTTGTAAGAACTAAGCTCTGTTCCAGCCTGTAAAGGAGGATATTTAGGAGAGAGAAAGAGAAATATTCTGCCTGCTGATATTTTTCTCATCTCTGTGCCTGCTAACCTACCAACAGCCCTATGAATTTGAACATAAACACTAAGATTAAAAAAAAAACCCTGGAAAATGATATATCTTTACTGCTGGGAAATGGTCCAGAAGAAGGAAGAGTTTAAGCACGCATATATGCATTGCTTTTTGTTTTGTATAAAAAAAAAGAGGCACTGATACCGTTATTTTAATAAAGTGCAAAATGCTTCTCCCACTCTTCCTGTTCCCACACACCCTCTTCTCTAGCTGCATCAGTTTCTGAACTTGTTGTTCTAACCAAAGGAGTTAGCTAGGAAGGAAATAGTAATTTGTTTAGGATGATTGAAGTCCATACTGCTTTACCAAAGCCCTTACTTGTTAGTATGTGACACATTTGTAATGCATGGTATTAGGGGTGTGGGGACAACTTTCGTTTTTATAAATGTGTCTCCTGTGCCTTATGGGAGTGAACTGTGCCACCATCAGGGAGGTGAGGCAGCCCCCCGAGAATCAGGGACTAGGCTCTTAGGCAAAACAAAGTCTTCCTCACCTCTGAAAGGGAGGCTGGGTTCAGCCTGTTTGAAAAGTGCTGTCAGCGGCAGAAGAGAAGGGCAGTCCTCTGAGGACACCACCAATGCTCCAGTTCCTTCCATTCTTTCCAGTTTTATGGAGATTCTTCTTGTCCTTAATGAGGGCAACCTCAATCAGAAATTCGTAGCACACTACAGAAAAACACAGCAGCCACAGAGACCAGGAAAGGAACTTGCTGAGTTTCTCACTGGGCATACCTAGAGGGTCTGGGTTGCTGCAGACCCCTGTAAGGTGTGTGCAAGTACCGCACCTGGGGAGTGGGTGAAAATATGCAGACATTATGGATGATATAGTGAGCTCCTCCTCACAGAATGATCACGCTAGAGCAGTGGTTCTCAGCTGGGGGCAATGTCTGGAGACAGTTTTGATTAGCATGACTGAGAGAGGGGGTGCTACTGGCATTTAGTGGGTAGAGGCCAGACAAACAGCTGAACATCCTACAATGCAGTGGACAGCTCCACCCCCTCCCCAACAAAGACTCATCCACCCAACATGTCAATAGCACGAACGCTGAGAAACCCTGTGCTAGAGGGAATGAGGGCGTGGAGATTTAGGAGACGGGAAAAGCAGAATGTGTGGGAACCAGATACAGCAGAAGACCCCATGGGTGGCAGAAGTTTGGCCTTTTCAGTCAAACCTCAAAGGCTTTGATGATTTCAAAATAGGATGGGATATTTTTGACTGAATATTTCACTTCAGAATCAGACAATAGTATCCAGTTGCTGGTAAAAATTGGAGTATTCCCCTACCGCTGCTGGAATTGACGACTTCGCCCTCTAGGTGGGTCTTTCATTTCCTATGTGTAGCTTGAACGTAAAGAGAAGGGCAACACAAACACGAACACACGGCCCATGTGGAAGCAGGCAGTGTGTAAGCTGTAAATGAAGAAAACCTAGGTCTTTTGTGCCACGGACAATGCTGATAAAAATGGTTACACGTGCATTCTTTGCGTACAACACATTATCGACAACCGTGGGCTTAAGATAAATAAGCTGTCTCCCGCCCCTCAAGACTGCAGCACTGGATCTCAAAAATTTCCTCTGAAGGATTTTCAGAAGTGACTTTTCAAAGGCTAGGCCCAGGTCCATGCAAATAGCTCCCTCCTCCATCAATAGACACTTAGGTTGTTTCCATACCTTGGCTATTGTGAATAATGCTGCAGTGAACATGGGAGTGCAGATATCTCTTCAAGTGATTTCATTTCCTTCAGATATATACCCAGAAGCGGGATTGCTGGGTCATATGGTAGTTCTGTTTTTAATATTTTCAGGAAGCTCCATACTGTTTTCCATAATGGCTATACCAATTTACATTCCCACCAACAGTGTATAAGGGTTCCCTTTTCTCCACATCCTCACCAACAATGTGGTGTGTGTGTGTGTGTGTGTTTTATAAATATATATGTACATATACAATTGAATATTATTCACCCTTTAAAAAGAAGGAAATTATGCCATTTGTGACAACATGCATAAACCTGGAGGACATCATGCTAAGTGAAATAAGCCAGACACAGAAAGACAAATACTGCACGATCTCACTTACATGTGGAATCTAAAACAGTCGAACTCATAGAAATAAAGAGTAGAAGAGTGGTTACTGGGGGTGGGGAAAATGGGGAGATGTTGGTGAAAGGGACAAACTTTTGGTTATAAGACGAATAAGTTCTGGAGACCTAATGTACGGTGTGGTGGCTACAGTTAATACTAATGTATTGTATACTTGAAATTTGCTAGGAGAGTACATCTTAAGTGTTCTCACAACCAAAGAAATAGTAACTGTGTGAAGTGATGGATGTGTTAATTAGCTTGATTGTAATAATCACTGCACAATGTACATGTATATCAAAACATCACATTGTACACCTGAAATATATGCAGTTTTTATTTGTCAATGATACATCAATAAAGCTGAAAAAATAAAAGAGAAAATACTCCTCTCCTCACAAGAATATCACTCTGGGAGAATTTACTGAGGACAGAGGGCCGGGGGAGTGTGAGCATGCTCATGTGAGTGTGTGTGTGTGTGTGTGTGCGCACGTGCGCATGTGAGTGTACACGTTTTCCTGCCTTTGTCTTAATGTACCTTCTAAGCAGAGCATGCTCTGCCGGTAACGAGTATGCCACCTCCCCCTTGGACCTCAGCTTCCTCATAAAGAGAAGGAGTTGGATTTGATGATCTCTAAGGTCCCTTTCCAGCTCTAACGTTTCTGGATTCTATGTAGACAGTCATTTTCGTGCCTGAAGAAGAATGCCAAATGGCTGCATCCTTTGCTCCCTGTCTTCAGTGGCCTTACACGAACCTCACTAGCACAGCAGGCTGCTCTGCGGGTGACAAGTACCAAGGAGCACCCAGGACATTTTTCCTTGCTTCCCATTCTTGCTTTGAAGAAATGCTTTATATTCCTCTTCAAGATTATGTGAGAAGGACTTTAATGGGCTGATTTTACGTGAGGATCCAATGATAGAAAAACAGATTCTAGTCGGTGCTTTACTCATAGGATCATTCCACAGAAGCTGAGCTGTTTCTAAAATAGTCCCCGAAGTAGCTTAAAAAATAATGGAGATTCTAAAACCAGATCATTTCCTCATGAAACCCTAGGCCTGTTCAATTTTTAATCTTTTCTTGAAATCAGCATGGTTTTTCTTTTTCGATAAAGTTATTTAGAATGAAGTCCTTGAATTTGCCCCTTGGACACATTTACATGTTATGTCTAATTTCCGAATTCTTTTAATCAAGGTTTTCCTAGCTTTAAATCCTAGTTAACTGTCTTTTGGGGAATTAGGGTGCTTATTCCTATTTGTCTGACAAATATACAGCATCAAATATTCATCATTTGAATGCAATTAAAATATAGAATCCCAAAAACATCATTGCGATGATTTAAATTGCTCCAGTTTTAATTAAGGGATTAGGGCAGTTGGGGATTTAGAAACGTAATGTAATACACAATCAAGAAGCCATGTTTCTATAGGTTTTTAATAATTTAAAACTCTCATGATTTTAAAGATAAGAGGTATGTGGGTGTATTTGCCAACAATGAGTAATAATGATACTGGAGAAGAATAGGAAGACATGGGGAAAAAATATGAAAACTTAGATGTGCAGAGAAATTTAAAAATCTATCTGTCCAGTGAAATGGTCAATAGTCCTGAATTCCTCCAGATCAAAAACAGTAAGTCAGAATAAAATCTCATATATGAGTGAAATATGAGATTCAGTAAAGTTGTTAGGAATCATATCTCCCTTAAAAAAGATTCTTACATATTATATTCCTATTTCACTAGGATCAACTTAATTTTTTCATGGCTCTGCGACTTGTGGGACCCTGTTAATTTGAACACTTAGGATTGATCAAAAATGTGGTCTGTGGATGATAAAACCTTAACACGTGGTTAAAAACTTAAAAATTAATTGACACTTTCATTATTCAGCTGGCCTCCGAAATGACTCCATATAAATTATATTGCCATATATAAATCGTTTGAACTTTAGCTGCCACATTTTCCATATAAACCAACAGCAGCTATAAACAGTGGTAAGTGAAGCGAAAAGTGGTTTTCCTAAGGTGGCTGGAAATGTGAAATCTCTCATGATTTTTAGCCTCATATACTTTCATAATCAACATCTCTTGTCACATTTTTAATTAAAGTGATATCAATGCTTAATGCAATACCCACGCTTGTTGGCTACCTGAAGCATATGTGCAGCACTCACGTCCCGGGGCGGGCACGTGTTGGTTCTCACTTGGACCAACCTCAAATTGCTGAAGGAGCAATTGAGCACTGCCTGGGAGTAAGCAGCCAGATACTGGCTCCAATGGACACCTGGACTTTCAGAGAATTTTTTGAACAAAAAGATTGGGACGTCACCTGGTCTAACATTCTGACTTTTAGCAGAAGAATAACTGAGCCTATATAAGATAGTATTCTAGATCACCACTACCCAATAAAAACAAAATAAGGGGCCGGCCCCATGGTGTAGTGGTTGTTTGCACACTCCACTTCGAGGGCCCAGGGTTTACAGATTCAGATCCCAGGAGCGGACCTATGCACTGCTCATCAAGCCATGCTGTGGTGGTGTCCCATATACAAAATAGAGAAGTACCAGCACAGATGTTAGCTCAGGGCTAATCTTCCTCACCAAAAGTAAATAAACAAATAAATAAAATGAAAACCACTTATGTAACTTAAAATTTTCTAGCTGTCACATTTTTAAAAGTAAAAAAAAAAAAAAACACAGGTGAAATTCATTCTAATAATATATTTCATTCAGTCCAAAATCATAATTATTTCAATAAGTAATCAATGTAAAATTTATTGAATTATTTTTTTCATGCCAAGTCTTTGAAATCTGATATGTATTTTACACATGCAGCACATCTCACTTTCTGCTAGCCACATTTCAAATGCTCAGTAGTCATATATGTCTTGGAGCTACTGTGTTAACTGTGCAGCTCTGGGCTTTCAAAGTGGGCCAGAGTGGCTTTTTGACACTGAAGGGTTGAAAAAGACTGGGAAAGCATAGCCTCTCCCTCCAGAGAGCATTGTTTGGCCCCAGAGATTCAAACAAAGCAATGGAAGTTAGATTTTTGCAGCTGGTCATAGTGGCAATGTTTCCAGAAGAAGGTATAATAAGTCTAGAAGAAGGTATGAATAAGTTGTGGTCTATTCATACAATGGAATATGAGGCAATAAAAATGAATGATCTACAGCTATGTGTGACGATAAGGATGAGTCTTACAAACATAATATTGATTGAAAGAAGCCAGATATAAAAAGTACATATGTTATGCATCCAGTTACAGACAACACACAAAAACAGGCAAAACCAACCCAAAGAGTAAAAAGTCAAGATAGCAAGTACCCTTGGTTGGAGGCAGTGACTGGAAGGGAGCACAGAGGAGCTTCTGGGTGCTGGTCATGTTCTGTTTCTGGAACTGAATGTGCTTCATTTATGAAAATTCATTGAGCTATACACTTATAAAATATTTATTTGTCATTATATATATTATACTTCAATATGAAAATTTTTAAAGAAAGTAAGATACAAAGTATTAAATCTCTACATATTTCTGTTATAGAAGATAAATACATAGCATGTAGCAAATAATATTATAAAAACGATATGTCAATGCTTCTGACCTAATTTTTTGAACTTTGGATTCCAAAATAAATTACAAAAATAAAAAATCAAAGCTCATAGGTATTGATTTCTGAAGATCAGCTTCAAAGGTGGCCAGGGGCATGGGCACAGGACAAAGTGATCACCCAGGTTCAGGAACAGCCTAATAGCTCTCTGTGTGGGATTGGACATAGAAGGGACATGGGCATCCCACCATACCTTCTCCTTTCCTCTGAAGAATGTTTAGTCTTCTTGTCCTGAGTTTCCCCAGTTGGCCCTGCCTCCCTGGATTTAGAGTCTTTGCAAACAACTGAACTTAAGAGACAAAGATCCTCAAGAGGAAAGCTTATCTATTAGGCCTTGAAAGGACAAGTCTAAGGATGACAAATTGGAGCATGCTGGTAGATTTGGAACATAAGTACATCTGATTCCTAGACTGCTAACAGCTCATCATCACTACCAGTTTTTTTTAACTATGCTCCAATGGAAATATGTTTGGAAAACTTGTCCTAAGTTTATCATTAAAGAGATTTATTTATATTTTTAAGTCTTGTTCTTGAGAAATTTTACCCTTGACAAAAATTACTGACAATTCTTAACCGAAAAAAAAGAAAATACAAGATCCATCCTGTAACTCAGGATGGTGTGACTCACAACCAACCCAAAACCACTTCAAGAGAGTCCAATTAGGACATAGTGCCTGGGCTGAGAGAGTCTAACAGGAGAGGGACCTCTGCTTGTCATCTCTGCAGATACTCTGGTGTGTACTCCAGCCTGACCAGATTGCTCATGAACTCTATTTAGGTGCCATTGATACTGGGCATTGAAATAAAACTTGTAACTTACAGAATATCTAAAACGTTTATTGTTGGAGCATCTCAACCCTCCTGCCCAAAATTTCCAGAGACCATTGCACCATTAAAGTCTGCTGTCCTTAGCTCCCATATGTGCATGACTTATAGATATATATGACACATAGAAGTTTTTGAAGAATGTTTTAATAGTTAGTTGCTTAGATGTCTCTCATGATGAAGGCTGAAACAATAGTTTAATTATTTTCATATTAACACAAACCCTTTTGCTTAAAGCCCTGGACCCTATAAATCAATTTTTATTGATTCAAATTCATAGGATTTAAAGAATATGGATTGGACTATATAGTAAGACTATGTCTCATCTTAAAATACTCCTAAAATATATGGTTTTGCTGGCATAATCATTGACATCCAAAGCTAAGGTTGCGTGTATTCAAACGTAAAGCTTAACAATTGTGACCCATGTAATCCAACCTTGGAGTGGAATGTCAGTCAAGCCACAAAAATTAATTTCCCAACAATTCAAGTTCTTTTCTTGCATTGCTTAAATACCATTAAAGAGCCATGCTGAGCACAATGATATTTCTTGAAATCCCCTTTCCATCTCCAGTGCTTTCATTATTTGCCACAGCTTCTCCTACATCTCTTCCCATCAGCCCTCTAATCCTTCTCCCCACCACTTTTCCCCTTTTTTCAAAACTCTGTAAAGCAGTATGGTCTTTGGAGGATGCTGAAGGAGGAAGAAATGAAACAGGCCAAGACTGACTCCTCTGTGGAGGAATAGGGGAAAGGAGGGCCGAGAACAAGCGCATGTTGATCATTTTTGTCCCATCACACAGTGTTAGTATCAGATTAGCATCATCCTAGGTTGGATTCCTGGGGAAAGAGACTCTGAGACAGAGATTTGCCTGCAAGAGGTTTATTGAGGAGAGCTCTCAAGAACAACACCTCACAGAGAGTGAGAAGGCAGGATAACAGGGCAGAGTGAGCAGGAATGTGAGACAGATATAACAGAAGCCCCACAGTCCTACAGGGAACTATGAATCTGGGATGGCCCTACAGAGCTGTCTATATCCAAGACAAGGGTGCCAGGCCTTTGTACCCCCTAACTGACGGTCACTGGATGTGGGCTGCCCCAGGAGGGGGTATGACCTTGGGAAAGGCAGCTCCCTTCAGCAGAGGTTAGGAAATGAGCTATGAGCTGACAGCAGCCAACGTCTCATGCAGCTGAGAGAAAGAACACCTCAGCCCTGATGGGGCATCTAGGTGGCGCCTCACAGCATCCGCTACAATCATTGTACAAAAAGTTGTCTTCTTCTACCAGATAACAGGAATTATCTGTCCCCATGTTGCTGTCTATGATCATCACTCTTAACATTATGATTTTTGGGACATCCTTGCTCCTGATTATTGTTTTGGAAGGCCTCATAAGAAGTGAGTTTGCTTAGTCTATTGTTTCAAACCAGGTAATGACACTCCTTTACACGGAAATCGTTCTGGCAAATGTCTTTGAGGAGTTGCTTATGCTCAAGCCTCCTCCTTTGAATGTTTCCTTTAGCTTTTCACACGTCAGTTCGGATCTTTTCTTGCCATTTACCCTCTGTACGTTTTCAAGCCAAGAAAAGTTCATTTTCAGCAGTAAAATTGCAGTGTAGTTATGCAAGTTTGATGTTGGTGATGGTAGGTAGCTGGCACAAATGAAATAGCTCTAGAATTTAACTGCTCAGTATGACATGCCAAATTCTCCTGGGTGTTTAGGAAATTTGGTTTTCAGCACATCTCAATTCTGGCTTGAATTTCTCCAGCTATGTTGATGCCAATCCAGCTTCCAAGCCATAGATTTGTTTGATTCTATTTTCTCCTTCCCAATCTATTTAGTGTGTAGTTTGAGATAGCAAAAATGTGTTTTTGTTTCAGTTGAAATGTTCAATTTCATTGTCCATGGTACACACCATGATATATAACCTCCATTTCCTTCAGCCTGACATTCATTTAACTTGGTAGTGAGTCTGTCCTTGTTCTAATGTGTGTTAATGTCCAGCACAGAGGTATGAATATAAGGCGACCTTAAATTGGTTCCCACCTAATGACTGAAAGAACCAGTAATGAATTCTAACTCAGATCTTCTCCCTGAATGCAACTGGAACATTATTTATCAACACTGACATGACAACCCATGCCATCTTATCACATTTTAAAGGGCTTGTTGTAACTTTCTGGTCAAAAAACCTAATTAGTAGCTGCTACAATTACCTGAATGTCATTGGGTACCCTCTCTGTTCAGCCACAACACTAGGCATTGCGTGGCACAAGTTAATGGATATTGCACCTTGGCAAGTTCCTTCCTTAATGTAGGGCCACATCCTAGTTGGTGGGAGGTATGTCAAAGTGTGAAACTCCAAGCCTATTGATTGCATTGTATCACAGAGTCAGACTGAGCATCCAGAACTGAGAGAACACAGTTAGGTCCTGGCACAAAAATAAGTAGGATCAGGAGTTCAAAGCTAATCCTCAAGCCAACCACGAATTTGAGGCTGAGAGAAATGAGGTCAGGGCGCAGTGGCCCCTGGAGGTCAAGACAAGGTGAGGGACCAGGGAGAAGCAACTAGGCTTTATTCAGTAGTGACATGGGCATGTCTTAATTCCCTTTAGTGTCTCAAAGCCATTGGGTTGTTTAGCTTTGGTTTTCCCGACTAGTCACATCCCAAACCCCTCCAGTAGTTTACCTTTCACATAAGGAGCTATAAAGAAGTGTCACTCTGTTCTATTCAAGGTTACAAAAACCAACATCTTTCTTTTTGCCATCACAGAGAGCTTTTAAAAATTGACTAATTAAGCTTCACAGTATCTGTCAGTTAAGTAATAGATTGAAAGAAAGTACAGCCCCCTACTGAAATAAAGTCCTATTTGGAACAGAAGCTTTTTTGAGCTAGCTAGACTAGGATTTTAAGACAGAGTGCTGAGGACAACATATGGACAAAAATCCAAATGGGTGGAAGTATGAAAATAGGACAGGAAGCTAAAATAGATGTGCACTCGTTTTCTGTAGTATAAATAGCATTGTCTGGAATCTCAGGTATACAATTCAGCAATTGCTAATGGAAATCATTTTCAGTATTGCAAATGGGCAAACAGCAGGTTCGTGGATTCTTTTATAAAAGTGGGAAGTGTCTCTGATGAACTTTGAAACACTCAAAAATTCCAGTTGGGTTATGTTTTTTTCCACTCGTTTATATGTTGGAGTCCAAATCTCCTAAACTGAGTAAGAATGACTGTTTACCCACCTAAACAGTAAGTTTTGATCTCTGAAGAAGCCAATCTCAGTAAGGATGGGTGCAAATAATCACAGAGCTGTTGGCCTCATTACAAATTCTTGACTACCACACTCACTGGGGCTCTTACTCTGCCATTTATTTACTCCTCCTAGGATGAATTCCTATTCCATTCACAATCAAACATTTTTCTCCTCCTCTAGCTCTCAGCTCCTTTGTGCAGCCCTCATTCTCAACATAGCACCTCAGTGTCTAACTTGAATCTGTCCAATCTCCTGCTCATCCATATTTAACTTTAACTTATTTTTACCCATCCTTTTCTCAGTCCTTTCTGCCTCAAAAAAAGCAGTGTCCCCACTCAGTTCCAAGACTAATTCTTCCACTTTATCCCATCTTCCCTCATGTTCTTTAGAGCCTTATTCCATCCATCATTTTTTTTTTAAAGTCATCTGTTCCAGTCACCTATTGCTGCATAATAAGCACTCAAAAACTTTAGGGTTTAAAGCAAGTCATTTATTTGCTCACAAGCCTGCAATTTGGGCAGAGCAGGGCTTCTCAGTGATCCAAGTGGCATCTTTTGGTGCTAGAAAGCCCAAAATGGCTTCTTCACTTATGTCTGCTGCCTCAGTTAGGATGTCTAGAACAGCTGGAAGCTGGCTGAACATCTCTCTCTCTCTCTCCACGTGGCGTTGTCATGTGGGAATGGATGATGTCTTATATGGCAGCTGGCTTCTCCAGAGTACAAAAATGGAAGCTGCCAAGTCTTCTTAATGCCTTGACTTGGAAGCCTGTCCAAGAACATCACATTCTGTTGGTCATGAGGCCATCCCAGATTCAAGGGAAGGAGACTACACAAGGACATGAATACTGGGAGACATAGCTCATTGGGGGGTCACCAATGTAACAGAATAACACTTTGCTTCTTCATTATCTCCTGAGAATCAGCTTTTCTTATCCTAATAAAACTTTATTTCTAACCTTATTCTCCTCAAAGAGTTACAATCCTCTCTCATTTACACTTCATCATCACTTCTCAAAAATAATTCTCTACTCTTGTTTCCTCCAAGGTAACACTTCTTGTTTACTCCTCAACCCACTCCAATCTGGCTTCTGATCTCATCACATTATTAAAAACTAACAGCAACTTTCTAACTGTTAAATCTATATATTTCTTCTTTGTCCTCATCTTACTCTATTTCTCTGAATCATTTGTTTCTGTTGACCTCCTTCTTGAAATCCTCTCCTCATTTGTTTCTGAGATATTGTGTAGCCCTTCTCCAAACTTAATCCTCCTTAATATCTTTCTCTAACTCTTTCTCTTCCCCTGAATAAATGTAGGATGTTTCTCCATCATCTCTGCTCCCATGCTACCCAGGCTGTCACTAGGTTATCACAATCCTACCCCAGTAAAACCTAGAAACCACCCCCTCTTTCCATTCCCATTGCTCCTACACTAATTCAGAGCCTCATTTGCTCCTCATTAGGTAAATGCAACGGTCTTGTATTTTATCTCCAATACTCCAATTTCTGCCCCTGCCAATCCTATAAACTGGTACAACAGTTACCTACATTAAACAGAACAATCTATGCTCAAAAACTTTCCCCAGTACCTATTGCCAGTTAGGAAAGTTCAGTCTTCTTGTCTTAGCTTGCAAACCTTGTAATTCTGGTCTCAAACCATATTCCCAAATACCACAGCAAATTCCCGTAGCCTAAGTTTTAGCCCCACGGGAGATTTCACAATTCTCTAAAAATAGCTCTTATTTTCCTGCCTCCATATTCTTCCTTCACAAAATTATCCTCCATCATCTTTGCCTGTTGAAAATGTCCTCATCCTTTAAGGCCAGCCCTAAAGCTACATCTTCCACAAAGACTTCTCAGAACAAATCGCTCCACATGCTTTATACCCATGACATTTTGCTTAGACTTTGCTTTTAGAGCATATCATATCATAACTTACAAAGAATTGGTAATCTCAGCATTTAGCACAGCTGATAAGAGCTCACTATTGTTGAGTTGAATTAAATAATATGAAGTATTTATTGGCTTTCAATTGTTAGCCAGTCATGTAAAATGAGAGAGGTTTCTTTCAGTACATCTGATTCAGTTGCCAGCTTGGATCAAAGGCTCTCTGTGGACAGGGTTGCTAAAATTCTGCCCCGCTCAAATCACTGAGTGGTGTAAATATTAAATCAAATTCTAGAAGAACATTTAAAAACTAGTTAGAAGCATCAAGCAAAACAACCCTGCATTTTCCTAAATTACCTACATAATTGCCTTACTTCACCATCTTGTTTTACATTATCACTCTAGGATTTATCACTAACTGATGCTCATCAAATTTTAACAGCTCTATGGGATATATGTGACAGTGACACTGCACTTTCACAAGCAGCATGCAGATATATAAACATTTCAATTAAGTGTATAAAATAGTATGCAAATAAGTCTATAGCATGGAATCAGAAAATATTGGTAAATATTTCATGTTGTAAGAAGAAAATACTTGATTACTCCCTGTAACAACTACAACAAAATTATACCGTGGGCCTGGTGAGCAGCAATTAAGGCTCTAACTCACTTTTACAAATAGATTTATTCCTAAGATGTATTGATCAATAAATCAATTATACTTTCCTGTCACCCTATAATTTATTTAACATTCACTTCTCATCCATGTCTGTCTAACAATTTCCAACTTTTGAATGTTAGGCTGCTTAACCCATCCATAGAATCTCTATCAAGTAGTTAATGGTCTGGAAACAAACACTAAAGAAGTTCCTGTTATAGAGAAATCCTAGGGTGAATACTTCTGCAAACTGAATGATTAGATTCTGATTTGTACTTTGAAAATTCAACTTTGCATAAAGAGCGTATGTATGTATTTGCAGTTTATGATTACACTGGGTTCCAAAGATAGTTTGAAAATTGATTACTGAAAAATTGGAATAAAATTTTTCCATCCAAATCATTTTAGTCAAGTTCCTTTTAAATTTTAATGCTGGTGACCTGTAGCACATTAGCACCATTAATAAGTAGATCAATTTCAGGATTCTGGGACCAGAGAGACTTGGATGTCATAGAAAGAAAGAAGAGAATGGAGAAGAGTTTCCTCTTTCACTCTTTGCTGGGTGATTCTAAGCAATGTTTCAAAACTGTGAGATTTGCCATCAGTCCCCTCTACTCCAGACATTTCTCTTTTTTCTTTCCTATTCACTTCTATCCTCAGGGTCTTGCCCTAAGGTTCTCTCTTTGTAGTCTCTTGCTTGAATGGCATTAAAAGATGCATTTGAGGCTTCAAGATGACTTAAACACATCCTATCTCTTCCAAATTGCTCTCCCATCCTGCTGGACCAAGAATGTAGGGAGCAGGGACTCTGGTGGAGAGAGGAGAAAGAGTGTCAATCTCATGTAGCACATCTATAACAGGCCTAAAGATGACAGAAGTGAGTTCACAATTTTGGGGGGGGGGGCAATATCTGGACATTCCTTGACAGCATTAATAATGTAGTGAAACAAACATGAGAAGGAAATGGGGAGAAGAGATGATGTGACAGCCTCTGCAAATAGAGGAATAGAATAGATCTACCAGCAGCAACGAGTATGAAGGAAAAGAGCAGGGATAACTCTTTAGCCAAGTCAGACAAGATGGGATAGCCACTTGTACATCAAGGACGTTCATTAGTTGGGAAATTTGTGACTTAAAGTGAGACCTTCCTATTGTCATGATTCAAACCAGCAAAAGCAAATAAATGACAAGATCAGTATTTTTCACTTTTTAAAAGATATCAGGAGTAAATGAATACCCAGCTTGGAAATTAAAAGAAAAATAATTAGAAATAAACAATTTTTAAATCTTGAGAGTTAAGTATTTTTCTTCTGAGTTTGAAATAATTCTTAACAATCCACGGAAAATCTCAAAAGTTTAGTGTTTTGCTAGTCATATATTTTGTGACTTCTTGACTGTGGAAGTTATTTATAGGAAGACAAAAGTGTACAATATATCCACTGACTGAGGAAATGACTAGCTGAATTTTATACCTGTTAAGTGTAGAATTTTTAAGTGGGAAATGTGGCAACTTAACCCTGAATCGTATAGGCAAAGTTTTATTTCCTAGTCATCCATACGGCTCCTCTATTTCTACAGCACTTTGCTTTGCCCAGTGCACTGTTACAATGAACTAACTGACTCTGTTTCAGCTGAAGGCCAACCCCTCCCCATCCCCTCTTACCTACTCAAGAATTGTGCTCCTGCAGTTCTCTCCTCTCAACCAGATTATCCCCATCGATGTAAAAATATATTCCAATATCTCACATTTACAGCAAAAATTCTTGGCTTTGGAGAAATGGCTGATTCCAGTGTAAAATAGAAATTGTACAAGATGAGCCTAGACTACCTTGTTATGCCAGATAGCAAGGAAGCTATAAAAAACTACCAGGATATGTCAAAAGGATTCTGGGGCCAAATTGAAGAAGCTCCCACTGGACACAAATGGGAATAATTTAAGCATCAATAAGGATAATAATTACACATGTTAAATATATTCAAATCCATGAGTTCATAATATTATTTTTAAAATTATTCATTGCTCGAGAATACTAAAGAACTTACTTATTTTGATAACTGTTAAAGAGAAAGAATCAAACATTTATTCTATCTTTCCTAAACAAACAGTAACAGTAAGTAACCAAATAAGTGATGAGGGAAGTTTTCCAGCTAGTAAATAAACAAGGATAGAATTAGAATGTCACCATTTTGCAATCTCTAATGAATTAACGTATCTAGGTATTGAGAATCAAGGGCTGCTAACATCACAAAAAGAGAGACAATCAGACATTATATTCTCCTTGATGGATAAACACACCACCACTTATGAAATAATCTTGCCAAAAAATTTAAACCTAAATCGGAACAAGCTTTTGGATCCAACTATCAAGGGAGACAAAAGATGGAGAGAGAATCTTTAGACTAAAAGAGATTTAAAAGACATAGCAATGTCAAATCAAAAGAAATTGCAATGTGTGGATCTTGTTTGGAAATTAATCCAAACAATTCTACAAAATTATGACATTTATGAGATAATTTGTATTTTGAACACTCTGGATATTTGATATTAAGGGATTATTATCAGTTGCTTTTAGGTGTCATAAAGGTATTGTGATTATATTTCTTTGCAAAGAGTCTTTATCTTTTAGAGATACACTCTCAAATATGATAGATGAAATAGTGACATCTAGGATTTGCTTCAAAATAATACAAAAGTAGGTAAGTGTATATCAGTACAGATTAACAAGATCGCTAATTCCTAAGGCTGTTGATGGGTATATGAGGTCTATTGTACTATTGGGTCTACTTTTTTATACGTTTTAAATTTTCCATCATAAAATTTTGTGTGTGTGTGTGAGGAAGACCAGCCCTGAGCTAACATCCGTCGTCAACCCTCCTCTTTTTGCTTTGGAAGACTGGCCCTGGGCTAACATCCGTGCCCATCTTCCTCTACTTTATATGGGATGCCGCCACAGCGTGGCTGACGAGCAGTGCATGGGCGGGCGCCCAGGATCCGGGCCTGCGAACCCCGGGCTGCCAAGTGCGGACTAAGTCACTGTGCCACCGGGAGGCCCCCATAAAATTATTTTTAAAAGTGGTCTCTTGAACCTGCATCTCTTTTTATGTATAGCCTCATTCCTCTGCTCCCCACTGGTGCAAAATTTCATGTAAGACTCGCCTCTACTTCTTCACCTCCCATTCTCACTCTTTCCAGTAAGGCTTTTTGCATCCCTCTACTCCGCTGAAACTCCCACCATCCAGATGCCCTGTGACCTCCATCTGCCAAATCCAGCCTTCAGTCTCTGTTCTCATCTCATTCAACCTCTTAGCATTTGACAGCAATTTGACCATTCTTGGTTCCTGGTGCTCTGCCTGTCTCACAAGCTTCTAATTTCACTGGCTTTGCCATCTTCAACTCCCCTCCAACTGTTGGAATGCTTCTGGGCTCCCTATTGACACATCTTGCTAGGTCATCTCAGTTCCATAGTTTTAAACCCAGTCTAAACGCTGATGACACCCAACTTGGCATCCCCATCCTTGAGCCCCAACTTGTGCGTTCAACTTCAACACAATGTCTAACAAGCAGAGAGATCTGAAAATTAATAAGTGTACAATGAAACCCCTGATCCTGCTTCCTCCCCTTTGCATACTCTCCCTACCCCACTCCATCTTCCCATCTTAATTAATGCATCACCATTCCCCACTCAGGCAAAAAGCCTCAAAGTTATCTTCAACCTTTTTTTCCCTACTCTGCGCATTCAATCTGTCAGGAAGTCCTGTAAGTTCTAATTTAAATATATCTTAAACCTGATGTCTTAGTCAGCTCGGGCTGCCGTAACAAAATACCATAGACTGGGTGGCTTAAACAACAGAAATTTATTTTCTCATGGTTCTGGAGGCTAGGAAGTCCAAGATCAAGGTGCCTGCCAATTCAGTTTCTAAGAACTTTCTTCCTGGCTTACAGAAAACTGGCTTCTAGCTGTGTCCTCACATAGCTTGGAAGCAGAGAGAGCGAGCATTTATGACCCTAGCATATCAGGGCTTCACCCTTGTGATCTCATTTAACTGTAATTATCTCCTTTTAGACCCTATCTCCAAATACAGTCACATTGAGGGTTAGGGCTTCACATATGAATTTTGGGGGCACAGGGGACACAATTAAGCCCATAGCACATGACCATGACCATAACAATTTCAGGACCTTCACATTTTTCCTTCTGCCTAGAGTGCTCTTCTCTCCCATCTTCTCAGGGCTAGTTCCTTTTCAACATGCAGATCTGAGGGCAAATGTCCCTTCCCAGAAAGTCCTTCTCTGATCACCTTGTCTAAACTAGCCACATAAATCCCATTAACCCCAGTCACTCCTGTCATCGTCTCTGCTTTATTTTCTTCATAACTCCTATCACCATCTGAAATATCGAATATTTGCTCATCAAATACTACCCCCAGCTTCAGAGCAGCAGGGGCCTTGCCTGACCTGTTCTCCCCAGCATGCCCAGGGCCCAGAGTGTGAGGTGCTTGGAAAGAAGTGGTGAATGAGTGGAGCCTGTCTCCTCCACGGCTCTCCGACACTTAATAGCACAACCGTGCCAGTTTGGGTCAACGCTGAACTCTAGAACCTAGAACAGTTCTAAGAACAATAGATGCTGAATAAAAAAAAATTGCTGACTAAATGAATGAAAGGGTGAATTCATCTTTAAGTTACAATTTATTAGCCCCTGCATCTCAACCCTCATTTTCTCCAATGTTCTTTGGAATCTGTACAGCTCTTCCTAAAATATTCATTTTTTCCTGCCTTTCTTAATGATTCTATAACTTCCAGACTCCCAGATCTTTTCAAGGACTCTGAAGATGATTTAAAGAAAAAGTAACTAAAGACTTAAGTATGAGAAAATATATGATCTTCTAATAATCACTATATCAAATTATCCATGTGCTCTGAATTATTCCTATTTCTCTGAAACTGAAGTTGAAAAGTGGGAAATACAGTATTTCTAATAAAACAAAAATTGAGTTACACTATCTCAATCTTCCACTACTTTTCTTTATACCTATACACTTACACACACACTTAACATATATATATGAACATCCACTTTTCTCTAATAAAAAACAGGATTGTTTTATATACATATTGGTCTATAATTCATTTTCTCACATGGCCATTCTTTCTGGGCTATGCAGATCTACCTTGTTCTTTTTTGAGGTTGCATTATATTCTATTGTATGAACCATAGTTTATTTATTCATGCCTCTACAGATGGCATTGAGCTTATTTCAAATGGTTTATTATTACAAAATCCTTTGTACATGTGTATTTACAGATGTGTGCAATTATTTTTTAGCCTAGATTCCCAATATTGAGATGCTCTCTTAAGTGAAATGAACATTTTCATTTCTGAATTCTTGTACCTATTTCAATTCCCATCAACAATGTATGACATTGCTCTCATCATCTCAAAATGCTTAAAATGTTATCAGACTTTTACATTTGCATCAAACTGATAGACAAAATTATCTTGCAGTTTTAATTTTCATTTATTTAATTATTAATGAGATAGAACATCTTTACATGAATCCATTGGCCATTTGTAGACTACAACTTTTATATTCACGTTGTTTTTTGCATGTATAACAAAAATACCGTATAAAGATTTGAGAGGGTTTATAATAGAACACATATAGAACTATTAAAACTGGATAAAATGAAGCATTGGGGGAGATTAAGGTTCTGTGTTGGGTATAAATTACAAACCCACTTCACATATGAGCATTTCAATAAATGGTTATTGGATGCTTTAGATGAACCATGCACTCCTCTAAGCCCTTGGAGGCAGAGTAGTATGGTCCTGTCCCTGAACTTCTAGTGTTTCTGTGTAATTAGCTAAGCATCCTAACAGGAAGAATTAAAATATAAAAATAACCAGCTTGGCAGCTTCATATAAAAATTGTAAGGTTACAACAACATTAGGATACAGACCCATAAATTAGATCATCAACGGATATGCTAAGGCAAAAATTCTAATAAGAAAAAAATGCAGGACTAGGTTTTCACCATAGTGGGTAAATTGATTGCAGGTTAACATTAAACACATATTAGATTTATATAATAAAAATGTGCTGAGGTTTCAGTAGGTGAAAACAAATTTAATTTCCTTGGCAGTCAGGAGAATATGCATGAAGAGTTGATAAATTGCCTCTCCCTTCTTAAAACCTCTGCCTGTAGATTCTCTGACGGTTTTACAAACGGCTGAGTCCACTGGGAGACTGCATTTGGTTCCCCATAAGTAGTCACTCATAAAGGAGTCATAGCTTGTAATAAAATCATTCCAAATATTAAAATAAAATGAGAGTAAGAAGCACGTGTGCAATTCTCTGCAAAGCTGGGAAGCAAAATGCTCTCACTTTAGACAACTTATCAAATGCTCCAAAACAGAAAATAATTCAGTTCAGGATTTTACACTCAACATTCCATATGCCTGCACAGTTGGAAAAATGGGGCTGCCCTGATTCTGGCATATAGTGGAAGTATTTATGAGACAAAATTCAACTTTTCCCCCCCAAAACTGCTTGCAGATTATACAGGGTCTGGAGAGATTGACCATTAAGGATGGACCTTTCTGATCCAAACAGGACAGTAAAATTAGCTGAACAGTGAGACAGCCCAGTAAGGAGCCCTCCCACCTCACCAAAGGGCAGGCAGCCCTGACCTTTCCATGAGAAGGAGTTTTATTTTGTTGTCTTTTTTTTTTTTTTTTTTTTCCTTTCCAAGAAGCCTTGAAATCATCAGGGGGCAGTGTGGACACTGAAGGCTAGATAGGTAAGTTTGAGCCAGGAGACAGGGAGAGAGGACACCATGGAAGCATGGTCAACTTGGAACTCTACCAGGTAGGCATTAAATGCTATCAGTAGGGTCCCTTCCAATGACTGGAGTTCTTTGCCCCAGACACTTCCATCCTAGAGCACCCTCAATGCCCTGTGCTCTGGTAGATCCTTTTAAGATGGGAGAGAAAGCAGGGTGTGTGCTCTCTCTGGGCATTTCTGTGGCATTTTGAGTTAGGGTCTTAGCACTACCTCATTGGCTCCAAGGCAGTCTCAAAACTATCTTAGGGACTAGACTTTGCTCTCAGGGTCCATTACAGATGGACTAAAAAGTCAGGTAGCCTCTTTGGCCTGAGGCAAAGATTTACGTGGCTACTTTGTTATTCCGATTCCAGTGCAAGTCCAGTTCCAGCCTTGCTTGTAACAGATGGAGCTCTGGTATATGCTGAACTTTTGACTCATGATGGAACTGATTATGATTTGGAAGACCAACAGAAAACTCCCTGTAGTAGAGTTTATGTGCCCCTCTCCCCAAATATGTCCAATTCCTAACCCTAGGTACATGTGAATGTGACCTTATTTGACAAGAGGTTCTTTGCAGATATAATAAAGATGTTGAGATGAGATCATCCTCGATTCAGGGTAGGCCCTAAATCAAATGACCAACATCCTTATAAGAGACAGAAGGACAGAAGACACAAAATCACAGGGGGAAAGCCATGTGAAGATGGAGACAGAGATTGGAGTGATCCGTCTACAAGCCAAGAAACCCAAGCGTTGCCAGCTGTCACCAGAAGCTAAGAGAGAGTCATGGAAGGGATTCTCAGAGCCTCCAGAAGGAACCAACACTGCAAGTGCCTTTATTTCAGACTTTTGGCCTCTAGAAATGTGAGAGACTCAATTTCTATTGTTTTAAGCCAACCAGTTTATGGTAATTTGTTATGGCAGCCCTAGGAAATGAGTACACCTCACAGTCCTGATCCAAGGGGTTAGTGTGCTCTGTGCTGGCAGACTGCATTGGGAACCATGTGAAAATCACCCTTTAGGCCACAGTTGGGGTACAGTGGACAGAACACAGGGTTTGGAGTGAGACAGACCTTGTTTGTTACAGCTGTGTGTACTTGGCAAGTCCCTCCAGGCTTTTGTCTCTTCGTGTGAGATCAGGAAGACAGCCTGGGAATATAGGACAGAAGTCAAGTAGCATAAGCCAAGAATATATTAGAGGTTATCAACCCTGGCTGCACATTAACATCACCTGGGGAAGTTTTAAAAAATATTGTTGACAAGGCCTCACCTCCAGATAATTAAATCAGAGTCTCTGGGACTGAGCCATGGGCACTGGTAATTTTTTAAACTCCCTGGGCACCACTTCACACCCACTAGCATAGTTATTATCAAAAAAACAGAAAATAACAAGTATTGGCAAGGATTAGACAAACTGGAACACTTGTGCATTGCTGGTGAGAATGTAAAATGGTACAGCCACTGTGCAAAATAGTATGGCACTTCTTAAAACAACACCACATAGAATTACCACATGATCCAGCAATGCCACTTCTAGGTATATACTCAAAAGAATTGAAAGCAGGAACTCAAACAGATACCCATACATGCATGTTCATAGCAGCATTATTCATAATAGACAAAAGATGGAAACAACCCAAATGTCCATCAATGGATGAGTAGATAGACAAAATGTGGTATATACATATAGAGAGAGAATGGAATATTATACAGCCTTAAAAAGGAAAGCAATTCTGACACACGCTACAACATGGAGGAAACTTGAAGATATTATTCTAAATGAAAAACACCAGACACAAAAGGACAAATATTGTATGATTCCACTTATATGAGGTACCGACAACAGTCAAATTCATAGAGACAGAAAGTAAAATGGTGGTTTCCAGGGTCTGGGGAGAGGAGGGAAGGAAAAGTTAGTGTTTAATGGGTATAGAATTTCAGTTTGGGAAGATGAAAAAGTTCTGGAGATAGATGATATGTGATGATTGCACAATGATGTATTTAATGCAACTGAATTATATACTTGAAAGTGGTTAAAGTGGGGAATTTTATGTTATATATATTTTGTCATGATAAAAAAACAAAAAAATGGATGTTAACTACACCTATTGTGGTAATCATTTCACAATACATGCAAATCAAATTACCATGCTGTACATCTTAACCCCATACAGTGATGTACGCAAATTATTCCTCAACAAAACTGCGGGAAAAAAAGCAAATCCAAAAAAACCCAAACAAACAACAACCCTTCCTGGGCAATGCTGATATGCAACAGAGGTGAGAAAAAGGGGTAGGCAGTGCCCAAGTTCCAGAGGCTAAGGCAGGTCAGGCAAGTCATGGAAGAGACCACCTTGTCAATGGCCAGGCAGGAAGCTCCGGGAGCCCCAGGACAGGGACTCATGTCTGGGGCCAAGGTGCTGAGAGTCAGTGGCAGGAACACAGTCACCGCAAGGCTGGGTCACCAGAGTCAGAGAAGGATCAATAGCACCACTGATATGGTGCTGAATCAGAGTTATTTAAATAGTGTTCCTTCCCAACACTCTGTATAGGACAAAATAGGTCCTGGCTATGGGACAAAGCTAAACTTGCTGGAGGGAGGGATTAGGGACGCACGCCTGACAGGTGACTCAGGAAATGGAGAACCCAAAGAGTGTTAAGGTCTCGAATCTGCTTTGTTTTGTTAATATCTCAACACCATAGATTTTCTTCGCGAACAGAGAAGCCCTACGAAAACTCAACTCTTAACCCCTTGGGTAAACTCCCACTGAACATCAGTCTGCGAGAGGTTTGAGAGCCTGTTAAGCCTTGCATAAGTCTGACAGAGCAGTCTATCGATCTATTTCCAGCACAGAGTGGGTTGCAGGGAAGAGCTGAGCAAGGGTGCGTGGGTGTGGGGTGAGGGCGTACATGAATAGATGCTGATTCTGTTCATTTCAGTTTCAGAGGAAACCGTTCCTGACCTCGTGCCCAGGTTCGGGCATGCACTCTCCTTGGAATGCACACTCCTAGCACTGCTTCTGGACTCCCTTCTCTTCACAAGTGATAATGGTACTGTCAAAACCAAATTTCAACCCTTTTACTTGAAAAGATTTCAGTCACCTTGTTAGCAATGGAAGAAAATATAGAGCTTTAGTTTTAGCTATTGTACATATTTACTCTACCCTGGGCCCATCTCTCCCCGGCATGAAGGCTGCATTCGCATTCTCTCTGGCCTTGTGCTCGAACATGCTGTGTCTGTGAGGGCATGTGACTCCTCAGCACGCCTCATGAGGAAAACATATGAGCGGGAACCAGGGTTTCACCTGTCAAATGCCATCCTGGCCAGCTTCCCAGTAGCAGCTCATGCATAGAATGCAACTATTTCCTCTCTCCTATTTTAATGGAGTTATTAAGAACCACTGTAAATACTTCCTTCAAGTAAAGTAAGAGAAAAAAAAGGATAACACAAAGGCTTCTGTGTTTCTGGTACCTTTACAGTTCTCTTTGTACATAAATGGGGTTAATTTAATTGGTCCTGTGCTCAGGGGTGGAGCGAGGGCAGACCACAAAGACTGGTCCAGGTTTGAGGGCTGGGCGAATGCTGGCTCAGGCCCCGTTAAGGCTGCTTTCTCCTGTTTCAGTGTGGAACCTGCAAACAGGTTGTGCAAGATGAAGGACACACAATGGTGTGAGTAGGTTTGGCTCCCAGGGCTCCTTTGTTTTACAGGATGAATTCCCAAAATCTGGAGTCCTGGCAGCTCGGCAGAGTGAGGAATCCACCAGGTTAGAAGATCCATAGGTGTGCTCACTGCCTTTTATACTTTGATAAAATGGGATGGGGTGGGTAGAGGCTGCAGGGGCTGAGCAGCCTACATCACTCAGGCCTAATGCCCAGGTTTCAGGCTCAGGATTTCTTGATGCATTGCAACTACATTATTGCCCACGTCCTCCTTTGCTTCTTGTTGAGCTCTGGGTTTACTTGGAACTTCAGTGCAACTGGCCTGGCCATGACCTATTGTGGTTATAAGGAACAAATAATAAAACAAATAACTGACTCCAAATTCTTTGTCATTTCCACCAGAGGAATTCTAAGGTGAAGAATAGCAATCTGTCACAGTAAACATCCCAGAGCAGTTGCTCCTGTGACAACATTTAAAGGCAAGGCTTGTTTGATGGCTAATTCAGAGATGTGATTCAGAGATCCATCTTGATAATTGAAACTCTCTGGTTGTTCTGAGGACTATTTCATCCATCAACTCCCCCATCTACACCCTAAAGTAGACCTTTTGAGTGACTGGAATAACCATGTCTGCCAGACGAAGCCTTGGCTCATACTGAATAACACTTACAATTCTTATTATCTGCCTTACCTTCTTTTCTGGGTTCCATGCAGACACTGGCTCATTTATGTAGCTTCTTACATTCTTCTGAACCAGGACTTCACCCCATGGTTTTGATATTTTAATTGATCTTTTGGATCATATTCATTCATATATTTATTAATTCACTTTTTCAAGATATGTGTATGAAGTGTCTATTATTTACCAAGTGGTATTCTAGGCACTGAAGAAAACAACAGAGATAAAAGACACTATTTTTACCTTCAAGGTATTCACAATCTAGTTGCGAAGGCAGACAAAAAAAAAACCCCAAAAAACAAAAAAAACCACCCTGCAAACATCTCCAAAACTATGTTATATATTATTTTTAAATCATCCTCATTTTGGATGGTGTTGTATCCAATCTCCAAGATGACCTCCAATGTCCTTACCTTCTGATCTTTATCCTCTTATAAGGCCCCTTCTCACATTAAATCAGTGCTGGTCTGTGTGACCAATAAAAGATAGCAGAAGTGACTTCTGAGGTCATAAAAGGTATCTCAACTTCCACCTTTTTCTCTTGGATTGCTCACCAGCCAGCCCCATAATACGAGGACACTAAAATGGCTCATGGAAAGACTACTGGAAGAGGAATTGAGACCCCTGGGCATAGCCAGCATCAATTTACCAGTCATATGACTTGACCACCTTGGAAGCAAATACTGTAGTCCTAGTCAAACCTTCAGATGAGTGCAGCCCTGGCCATTCTGTGACTACAAACTCATGAGAGAGCCCAGGCAGAACTGCCAGCCAAGCCAATCCCAAATTCCTCACTGATAGACACCACGAGGGACAACAAATAATTATTGTAGTTTTAAGTTTGGCTGGGGGGGGGATTTGTTACACAGCATTAGATAGCTAATACGGATAGGCTATGCTTTTGTCTACTATTATGAGTTTTCGTTTGTGTGGAATCCCTCTGTATATGTCTCCAGCTGCAGCTTCCTTACCTTTTAAGGCACAAGAAAATTATTACCTATTCTAATAATGCTTTTCTTAATTACAATGTTTTTCTTAGTTATTTACCAATCTCAGATCTGTATCAGTTACTTGGCACACTAAAAATATTATAATTACTTGTTTATTTGTCACAATTATTTCTAGATTATGAGCAATCTAAGGACAGGCAGTGCTATATTCAAAGTTTACATCATAGCACTAGCCTAGGGTCTTACACATCATATGTGTGCAATAAATATTTGTTAAATGAACGATATGAGTGATCAATGATAGACTGTGACACATATACAAAATGTTCTATATTAATTTTTACGTTTTTATGTTTCATTTCAAGGGCTCTTTTGTCTTTCAAATTTATTTTTCCTGTATCAAAATTAGACTGGGGCATGAACCTCATCTATTATATCTTTTCTGCCTGCCTTCAGCATCTAATATAGTGCTGGATACTCAATGTGTGCTCAATAAAGGTTGACTGACTAAGCATTTAATACCTTAAAACAGAAATTCAATAAACGTAGTCCCAGTGACCTGAAAGAGTAATGTTTCTCCTTGTGTGTCTCATGGATTACCGAGGAGTATCTTAGAGCCAGGATTTTAGAAACAATTGTCAATGCCAAACTCAAGGACACAACTATCACCAGAAAGGACCTGCCTCAGAGAAAGATGATTCCCAAAGGATAATAAAGAGCTGAAGAAATCAGCCTGTACTCAGTCCATAGAAACCTAGACTCCTTAGATGTAAAGGACTCCCTCTGACCCCCACACCCACCCTGAAATCAAAGATTTCCTTTTAGGAGAATGAATATCCCACCCCAGGTCAGGGAAGAGTCAGAGCCTAAAAGTCAATATTAATGATGAGGCTAAGAAATATCTGAACTGTCAGAGGGAAAGGGAAGCTCTCCACTGAGAATTCCTGTCAAAGCAACACCCACACAGGTCCAGCTACAGTCTGCTCGGTGGCCAGTGTTGACCCTGCTCACCAAGAAGGCTCCATGCATCTTGCTCATGATGCTGCCACTCTGCACATTGTCCTAAAGAGTCACTTTTACCCTCTAGGATTCAAAGCCCTTAGCTCAAGCGCTACTGATGACTGGCTTATTTTTCTTCATTTTCCTTCATCCATGCTGTGTCTTAACCTTGATTCATTGGTTTATGTCTCCTGGATGAATTTCCTTTCATCCACTCAAGTACCACTTATGAACTTGTGATTAATTAATTCATTATCAGTTTCCAAAGAAGAAGTTTCTTTAATTAGGGAGTAAATACTGATATTACTCAAACTTTTAAAAAAGGAATCAACTGACTTTTTATTTATTTATTTTTTTAATTTCTACTTTTTGGTGAGGAAGATTAGCCCTGAGCTAACACCTGTTACAAATCTCACCCCCCCCCCTTTTTTTTTGTTTTGGCTTGAGGAAGAGTAGCCCTGAGCTAACATCTGTGCCCATCGTCCTCTATTTTGTATGTGGGATATTGCCACAGCATGGCTTGATGAGTGGTATAGGTCAGCGCCCAGGATCCGAACCAGCGAACCACAGCCACCGAAGTGGAGCGTGCTGAACTTAACCACTATGCCACCAGACTGGCCCCCTCAACTGACTTTTTAAAAGAAAGCAGCCCGAGTTCTGATGATGAAACTATTCTTCAAAGATACTTCTTTATGATATTTGGTACAGTCAGGGTTATTGAAATGATAATACTTTTGTCAAATGAGAGAAAAATACAAAAGTGGAAGGAATATAATGAATATTCAAGCCTTATAATATACTAACATTTGCCATTTGGATTTTCAATAGTTTAATAGAGCACCAAAGCAAGTTTTTATTTTTCAACATATTGCCTCTGGATTATCCATCAGAGATATAAATGCCTCTAATTCAATCATGTGTATCTTGTAGGTATATTAATAACTTCACTGTCGATGGCTTTCATGTTTTGTATTCAACTGTATATTTGTTATTATGAGAACAATAAATATAATTTTTATAAAAAAAGAGACAACATTATATAAATTGGAATTATATCTAAAGGGAATGGAATAAAGTAAAAATTATTAATAGATACAGAGCTTTAGGAAATAAATTGATTTTAAAATTAACATAATGGTACAGAAGGTCTTTAAAAATTGTATACCCTACAAAGAATTAAAATGATTTATGGGTATCTTTTGGCTCTGAAACTTACTTAAGTTTAATAATTTAGCCTGAAAAATCCTTGGTATTTTATAAAAAGTTCAAGGAAGAATAGCAAATAAAGCATGATCATTGTAATCTTCAAGTGGTATTTATTAAGCTCCTGTCTGCTTCCTTTAAAATCAGACCAAGTATATAAATAACAAAATAGGGGTGCATTAAAAGTTGATCTTTGTGTAGCTTCCATGTTCATTCTCATCCCTGTCTTCACTTAACAGCATTTCCTATCACCACCACCACATTTATACAGCATCCTCCATGGGTTGACAATTGCACTAATCGCTCTAATGGATAATCACACTTATCATTCCAGATAACCCTATGGCTAAGTGCTCAGCATGCTACAGACGGGAAAACTGAGGCATAAGGAAGTTAAACAATTTGTCCTAAATCGCACAGTTAGAGATGGCAGAGTCAGAATTCAAATCATATCTATTTGACTCCAAAGCCTGAGCTCTTACTCATTCTACTATGAGAGTGACTAAATGTTCTAAACCTCCTCCAAGAGATCTGACCACTTCCCCAGCCCACACAAATCTCACTGTCTTTTCTAAATCAAAGCTTTTTCCATGTATATCATGTTTTGATTATATACTGCCTTATATTGTTATGTACATGTTTAAAGTGTGTAAAATTTGTTCTTCAGCTAGACTGTAAACTTTATGAAGGTAGGCTTATGTCTAATATGTGCCATACTACTATCAAAAAAATTAAAAATATGTGTTGGTGAGGATGTGGAGAGAAGAGAATCCTCATACACTGTTGGTGGGACTGTCAATGGGTACAGCTATTAATGAAAACAGTATGGTGGTTCCTCAAAAAACTAAAAATAGAACCGCCATATAATTCAGCAATCCCTCTTCTGGGTATACATCCAAAGGAAATGGAATCAGTACCTCAAAGGGATATCTGCAATCCCATGGTCATTGCAGCATTATTCACAATAGTCAAGATATGGAAACAACCTAAAGTGTCCATTGATGGATGAATGGATAAAGAAATTGTGATATATGTGATGGAATATTATTCAGCCTTAAAAAAGAAAGAGATGCCACTTGCAATGAACCTGGAAGACATTATTCTAAGTGAAATAAGTCAGACACTCACTAATAGGTAGAATCTAAAAAAGTCGAATACATAGAAGCAGAGAGTAGAATGGCAGTTACCAGAGACCAGGAGGTAGAGGAAATGGGGAGATGTTGGTCAAAGGGTACAAAGTTGCAGCTATGTAGGATGAATAAATCTAGAGATCTAATGTACAGCATGATAAATATAGTTAATAATACTGTATTGAACAATGGAAATTTGCTAAGAGAGCAGATTTCAGGTGTTTTCACAAAAAAAGAGGAGGAGATGATATGTGAGGAAATAATATGTTAATTAGCTTGACTGTAGTAATCATTTCACTATGTATATGTATAACAAATCATGACATTGTACACCTTAAATATATAAAATTTTTATTAAAAATAAATTAATAGATACAAAAAATATATACCATATACTCTTCTAATTTACCAAACCACCATCTCATACATAAGTACTCAATAAATACTAGATTAACTGAATTGAATGTGACCATTTAAAATAGATGTTGATGATTAGTAAGGTATTTAGCACACTTGTTCTAGCATTGTACTCAGTACTTTACATATATTATTTCATTTAATCCTGGAGGTAACCTGTGAAGTAGACTTCATCATGCCCATTTACAAGTGAAGAAATATTAAATAATTTGCCCAAGGTCACAAAGATAACTAGTGACAGTCTGAGATTCAAATCCAAATTGTCTAAAAAAAAAATCTGTTATCATCTACTACACTGTTACATTAGGACTTGGCTAGGGCAAGTGATATTAGCAAAATTATTTTTGCTTCTGGGTAAAGGGTGAACAAGAATTGATCAAATAGGAAATACATATCATTGCTATATACTACGTGTCTGAGTACATGGGACTGAATATCAGGGATACAACTGACTGATAATTTAATACTTACTATGTAGTAGAAGAGAAGGAGATGTGTAGAAGAGAGTCTTTCTGGACACACCACTCTAGGGGAGAGAAAATTGAATTTGGTCAAAAATATTACCTGTAATCCTTCTAGAACTAAAGCCTGATATTTAAATAACCTCTGATTTCATATGAGATTGCCAACCATTTATATTGGAGAAGTGAAGTTACTTTAATTTTATTTCTACAACTTGACTTTTTGAGATGAATTAGCTTTAATATAAGAGATATTCAGACATTCCATAGTCCATTGTTATTGCATTATTAAAATTAACATCTCAAATGTTCTCTTTTTTAACCACAAATCTCTTGGGAAACATCACCTACTCTTCCTACCTCAAGTTTGTATTATGTTAAATATTTTATTCTTTCCCAGGGGTCAACCTGGAGCCTTCCTTCACTTCCTCTTACTTTGTCCTTTCCCGATAGATGATTCACTCAAAAGAGATTCAATCAAAATAAGTCACAGGGCAGCAGGAGAGATGAAGAGTGTACAGCGAGCAAGACTGACCTACATTGTAATTTCTCATAAACTGATGACTCACTTCCATTGCAAACACTGGCTTCACTGAGTACTTCTCTGCTGTCTCTATACCTGTGCCAAAGACGGCCACAATGGACTGGCAATATCTTTATTTGCTGGGAAGCAATACTTTTGATAGTTTACAAGGTGGCCATTTCAATAGTTAATAGAGTCATCAATATCCAGGAGCAAAATTTATTTTAGTGAATACAGAACTGGAAAAAAAACTTAGCAGATTTTTCCTTTGGCTCTTTGTTGTTGTTGTTTTTTTTTTTTTTTGGTGAGGAAGATTAGCCCTGAGCTAACATCTGTTGCCAATCCTCCTCTTTTTGCTGAGGAAGATTGGCTCTGGGCTAGCATCCATGCCCATCCTCCTCTGATTTATATGTGGGACACTTGCCACAGCATGGCTTGACAAGTGCTGTGTAAGTCCACCCCCAGGATCCAAACCCATGAACCCCAGGCCGCTGAAGCAGAGCATGTGAACTTAACCACTACGCCACCAGGCCAGCCCTTCCTTTAGCCCTTTTTAAAAACTCTTTTAACTATATATCCCTTCGTGATACCATTTCTTAAATGGTTAATATATTTGGCTGACAAAGCAAAAATATAGATCTATAAAGGATTATTAATGATGTAGAATTAGAGATACAGTAGGAAAAAGTGAGTTGCTGCAGAATGAGAATACAGCTGAGCAAGGCAGAAATAAAAAAAGAGAAAAATGGTCTAATATCATAGAGGAAGATTGTTTCAATTCAAAGATGGGAGGAAAAAAATTCATTGCCCCAGGGAACTGACCAGAAGCACACCTTTATGTTCATTTCAGCATCATTTATAATGGTGAAGACTTAGAAAATAAATGACGAGCCACTACTGTTCACTCATGTAAGAGAACACTACGCGGCCATAAAAATGGATGGTGGAGGAATATTTAATGACATG
The DNA here is from genome assembly GCA_031878705.1 of Tapirus indicus. Classification (NCBI taxonomy): domain Eukaryota; kingdom Metazoa; phylum Chordata; class Mammalia; order Perissodactyla; family Tapiridae; genus Tapirus; species Tapirus indicus. Next base: position 90,650,560 of record CM062926.1, read on the forward strand.
AGAAAAATTCATTAAATATTATAAAGAAATCAAAACCATCTACAAAATGGTAGATATAGTATGATAGAAATTAGATAAAAACACATAGAGATACTCACATGCACAGACAGAATATAAAGATGGGAAAGACAAACACCAAAATGTTATCAGTACTTAGCTCTAGGTTATGAGCTTATAGATGATTTTAATATTCTTTTCTGTACTTTTGTATTTTTCTCAAATTTTCTATATATTAACATGTAATATGTTTACAATTACAAAATAAAAATAATACATTGTATTTTTAAAAGGGAAGATGAAAATGAAGAGAACTTCTATTTTTGGCAATAAGGTGTATTGGGCTAAAATAAAAATAAAAGAAAGAAATAAAACACCTCCTTTTAAAACATATTGCCAAGCTGGTAGAGATAGACCAAACCTAAAACAAAGTCAAAAGGAAATCCAGGTAATTACATTCATGTGTCACTTAACGGTGGGACCACGGTTCTGAGAAATGCATCTTTACGCAATTTCATCACTGAAGGATCATAGAGTACTTCAACAAACTTAGACGGTATAGCCTACTACACACCTAGGCTATATGGTATTAATCTGTGGGTCCTCTGTTGACCAAAATGTTATTATGTGGAGCATGATTGTACTCAACTGTCTTTCACTCTGAGGGATATATCAAATTCTGGTGAATTGAGCTTCAGTTTTCAGAGCCATGTAGAGTGTCAGCAGTAAAATGATGGAGCTGCCTACCACCAGCCCCAAGAGCTGACTGTGTGCATCTCTTCCCAACTTCATCTTCAATGACATTTCATTGGTAGTCTGAAATCAGCCGTGTGACTGTGTACAACACAGATACAAATCTTTTCTGTGGAAACACATATAACTCAGTCTCAAAGATTAGCACAAGTAAAAAATATTAGCTCGCATTTAAAAAAATGAAAATAATACCCAAGAAAATAAGACAGTAAGAAAGAAGACAGCAAAATCAGACCTGCAAATTTTTAAATATTTAAGCTAGGCACAAAATAGAAACAAGTTTAATATAATTAAAGACATAAAAGAAAGAAGTGTAAATATGAGAACAGAGTGAGAGTCTATTAAAATAGAAGAAACAAACAGACTTGAGGGAAACAAATAGAAATTCCAGAAATTAAAAATCAAGTAATGTAAATTAACTCAGTGGACAAGTCCAGAGGAATATTAGACACAGCTGAAGAGAGCATCAGAAAAATCAGAAGGCAGATTTAAGAAAGTATCCAGAATGCAGCAAAAATTGTTGAAAAAGTGGCAAATATGTAAGAGAGATTAAGAGATGTGGTAGAATGATTAAGGGGGACACGTGTGGCAAATCCATAAATAAAAGCATGTGAATGCTAAGTATTAAATTTAGGACAACAGTTACCTCTGGGATGGAAAGAAGCATTAGATCATATGCGGCATATAGGGCTTTATGTATACTAGTAACATTCTATTTCTTAAGATTGGCAGTGGGGATGGTGGGGAGGCTGCTGGGGGCAGCAGTGGAGGCAGTGGACTGGGGAGGCAGTGGCCTGGCTTAGCCTGATGTTGCCAATCAGAGCACAGGCAGTGACAGCGGCAAAAAAAAAAATTGGCGGTGGGTACACAGATGTTCCTTTTTATTAGTATTCTTTATGGCTTAAAATATATTATAAATATTCTTTTTATGTTGTCAATTTTTAATAAAAAACATTTTGAAAGTAGCCTGAAAGGAAATAGTCCATAGTATTGACTGTAGTTGCATCTAAGTCATGAGACTATTTTTTTTATTTTCCCATCTTTTCTGATACTTTGAAATTTTCTTTCTTGAAACTGCATTACATTTACAACAAAAATATAATGATAAACACACCTAAAAAAAAAGAATCTTTGGGTCCTTTAGGTTTCCCAACACGATAAATGCTTTTGCATAGAACAGCAAACTCAGATGATCCTATTATCTAGGATCTTGTCTTTTATTTACAGATAAATAGACAAATTTTTAACATGCTATGTATGGAAGTGGGAAGGCTCCTTTGGGTTCTGTTTTCTACTCTGATGAGTAAAAACATAATACCAAGTTGCCAATGAATCAAGGAAGCTTTTTAATTACTCTGAGACTTATGCAGGTTCTTAAACTGAATTACTTCAGTTTCTTAATTATATTTAATGACAAATTAATTAGAGATCTGGGACTGGTAAAATTATAATAAGACTGCTGAGATTTAAATTTGTTTCAAACACAGTCTGTGGCAAAGATTGATTTAATTTTTCACTTAATGTGTTGATAGCAAGAAAGGGTTAGAACAAGGCCCAGCGGTAAGAGAGGCACTGACACTGGTGGGTGGAGAGAGAATTTGCTTAGGCTTCAAAGCATTTTTAATAACTAGTTGAATAATCAAATCCTAAAGAGAAAAGAAAAAGGCTTTTTTGAAGTGCTGAATTTAACTCACTATAAAATTACAGTTTGCAAACTCACGTAAGGGAAATGATGAGATAAAATTTTTCAAAAATCTCATTGAAAGTTGCTTCAGTTTTTCTAACATAAAAAATAAGCTATCTTATAATATGCTTAAGGGTGAATACTGTTTCCTATATGAAAAGGATAGTTTAGCTTGTAATTTTTTATTTCAAGTATTTTTAAGTGGCCTAAATTAATTTGTCTTAAGTATTCTTTTGGTTTCCAGCCACATTTGAGTATAATCATATACAGTGAAATGCACAGATATTAAATGTACAGTTCAATCTAATTTAACAAATACATATATCTATGTAACCCAAACACCTATAAAGACATAGACCATTTCATCACCCCAGAACTTTCCCTCGTGCCCCTACCCTGTCAACTCGCAACCCCATGCAACCACTGTCCTGAATTCCATTATCATTGATTGGATTTGATTTTTCAAGAATCATGTAATAGTCACAATTTTCTGTCTGGCTTCTTTCATTCAGCATAATTTCTAAAAAATCATTTCATGCTTTTTGTTTTATTGTATACCACAATTTGTTTATCCATTTTCCTGTTGATGGCCACCTGGGCTGATTTTAGTTTTTAGCTATTACAAATAAAGCTGCTATAAATATTTTTGTATAATGCATTGGTGAAAAATATGTTTTAATTTCTTTTGGATTAAAAACTTAGGTTTGGAATTGCTGGATTATAGAGTAAAAATATGTTTCACTTTTTTAAAGAACTGCTAAAGAATCCTCCAAAGTGGTTGCACCATTTTACACTCCCACCATAAGCATACGAGAGTTTTGGTTGATCCACTCCTTGCCAACGCTTCATACTGTCAGTCACTTTCATTTGAGCCATTCTAGTGGTGTGTAGTGAGCTGTAATTTTCTCTGTTTGAATGTTCTTATCTGGCCTTGAGAGCAGGGGAATCTGGCCTCAGAAAATAAGCTGGGGAGTATTTCCTTTTCCTGTATTTTCTGAAATTGTGGGAAGTTTTATACTTGTGTTTTAAATGAAGGTGTTGGGGTCTTTCACAGATATAGGCTATTGAGTCTTTCTATATATTATTGTGTTAGTTTTTGTAGTTTGTATCTACTTTGAATTTGACATTTCATCTAAGTAGTTTAACTTACTGGCACAAAATTGTTTATAATATTCCTCTTTGTCCTTTAAAATCTGCAAAATTTGTAATGATGCCTTCTCTATAATTCCTAATATAGGCTATTTGTGTTTTATCTCTCTTCTTGGTAAGTCCTGATAGATACTTATCAACTGTATTAATCTTTTCAAAGAACCAATTTTTGACATTGTTTATTTTTCTGTTTTTGTCCATTTTCTATTTCATTGATTTCAACTCCTACTTTATCAGATAATTTCCTTTACTTATACTGGGTTTAATTTGCTCTGCTTTTTCTAGCTTCTTAAGTTGGAAACACAGGTCATTTACTCTACATCTTTTTTTTCTAATAAGCATTTGAAGCTATAAATTTACCTTTAAGCAAAGCTTTAACTGCCTCAATCTTTTCTTGATGATGTTACTTTCAATATAATAGAAGTTTCATGTACTATCATAGTTCAGTATAAGTGAAACTTACCCTCAGCAAGTCCCACAACTGTGAATCCTCCTCTCCCTCCCAGTGCCTCTCTACCATCCTACTCTTGTCACTGAGCTCCCTCCTCTAATCTTGCTTATTCTCCAATCCACTCTGCACACTGCTGAGAGAGAATTCCTAAAACACAGAGCTGATCATGTAACTAGCCTTGAAGCCATTCAACGGTTCCCCCATAGCACAGCTGACAACGCTCTTTATGATCTGGCTTTGTAGATGTCTACAATCTCTCCAAGCTAGATTACGATATGTGCTATTTTATTTTCATCCCATGATTCTTTTGAACTCTATTTTGTTTAGTGGCAGAAAACTTAATCTAGTCAATTTAGGGTAAATCCAGTGAAGTCATGGTTTTCTTGCTCCCCATTTTCTCCCCTAGATTGAGTTTCTCATTCTTTATTGTCGTGGGTCCATCTTGGAACATTTCACTTATCACCACTTCTGCACTCACAAATCCTGTGATGTCCGTGTTTTCGTTTTGTGAGTTTCACACTGCATCTGCAGCTGTGCCTTCTTGTCCCTCTTACGAGGTCCCAAAGCACAAATCCACAGGTTCTGTGTCATATTCACAGAAAAATCTTTTGGCTACTTCCCTCTCCTGTTTGAGTCTTTCAAGGAATTTATAAGGCTTCATAAGATTCTTTTGACTATTCATTGTATTGAGACATTTCTAAAGTACTCACCAGTTCTGTGGTGATATAGATTCTTTGGGGCTTGTCACCTTCTCAGGAAACTGAAAAGGGCAGCAGGATACAGGACTCCTTAACTCTGACAATTTCAAATTCATATGGGATCCTCTGTTTCCCCTTCAAGTTCAAAGAATCTTTATCTCAGACGGGGGCGATAAAAAATAAGTCCTCCTCATCACATATTCTTCCAAATATCTCTGCCTTACTCTTGAACTATACCGTTTGAATCTCAAAAGCCAAGACTTGACATCTCTGTTCTCTGGTCCCACCGGGGCAACTCTCATTGACGACAATAGGTCGCCTGTCTAATTGAAGTCACCTGAAAAGGGTGCACTGGGTAATAGAAAGTGATGGGAGGGAGGTGAAAGAGAAACATACCAGTTAATATTTCAAAACATTCACCACGTAAACTCATTTTTATCCTTTTCAAATTGAAAGTGGTTGGGGCCAGTAGAGACAGCGAAGACAGAGACAGCAGCATTCCCTAAGATACCACTAGGGGTTGTTTAAAGATGTGCTTTTGAGCCTCTATCCGTAGAGCATATATGTGGGTAGGTTTTCCTATTGTGGCCACAAAGTTGTGTTAATCATTGACCACAGTGTCCCTCATCCTGCACCTCTGATCAGTAATGCACATCAGAAGGACAGTGGCCTACAAGGGGTATGGCCTACAATGGTACAGCCAACAGAACGAATTGATTGTATAGGATTCTCCTAAACCCTCAGATTACAAGCCACAATTCTCTTAGACTTAAGAACATTGTAAAAATTATTGGCAGTCCTACTACATTGCAAAGAGATGCATGTCAACTTTTCCTGGGTTTGATTCTTTATGGTGCATTTGCGGCATAAGCTTTCATCATAGGGTTGGTAGGGACTGAGAGATCACCTTTAGATACACCCAAAAGGGAGAAGTCTTTCTTTCAAATCTTAAAGGCATGGAGATTCCACAAGCCTCACAGTGAATTTTTTCAACATTTCTCTGACAGGGAAGGTCTTCCATTAAAAAAAAATCAGGTAGCTGCTGGAGAGCATTTTTGATTATTATCTTCTAAACAGAAAACTGTGACCAGCGTGGTTTGTGGGGAAAATCTTAACATATCTGATGGTCATTCCTGAAGCTTTCAAAGAGGCTGCTATAGTAAAACAAAACAAAACAAAACAAGAAACCTGATAATGACAAAAACAATACAACAAGCATTTTAAATATTTTAACATTTGTGAAGCTATCTATTGGGGGTTTATGTTGTAAAACTGACTACTTAGGAGAAAAGACCAGAAGAACAAGAAGAAATCTCCATCATTATTAGTTAAGTGTGCAATAGTATGCGGTGTTATACTAGTTGCTATGCAAAAAGTTCAGGGATCATTATTGAGTGCATCAGTTAGCTTTCGTTGTGTAGCAAACTATTCCAGAACCTGTGGCTTAAAACAGCAAACATTCATTAGTATTTAAAGTTTTGAGGGTTGGCTGAATGGCTCTTCTGGTCTGTACTGGCTGGGTCAGGGCTCACTCATGTCTGGTGCTTGGCAGGCTGGTTGGTCTAGAAGGGCTTCACTTATACATGTGGCACTTGGCTCAATGTTGACTAGGAAGGTGGCCACAGCCTCTCATCATCCAGCAAGCTAGCCTGGACTCATGCAGTTGGTGGAGGAAGGATTTCCAGCATCAAGAGAGGCCAAGCCCCAATGCACAAGAACTATTCAAGCCTCCCCAGGCATCATATTTGTTAATGATCCATTGGCCAAAGCAAGTCATATACCCAGATTCAAAACTCTTGTGAAGGTGTAAAAATATATTTCTGTTATAAAAGTGCTGAAATTCTAACTAGGGTTCAGATAAAAACTCAGATTCAGTGTTAGGTATCTCTTTTGGTTCCAATAGTGGAGAAATAGAGTAGACCTCTTAATGATAAGGGGCGTGTGGAAAGAGATTAGAGAAATTCATGGCCATCAGGCCATCTCTCACATCATGAATCTTAGTTTATAGTTAACAAGAGGCAATAATTCCCACGGTTTTTGAGTTGGAAAGAAGGTCAAAAGCACAGTTTACTGTAGGAGATTTTACACTTTTTTATCTTTTTTCTTTTAATTTGCTTTTGCTAATGAACAGAAAGTGTACAAATCCTAAGGTTGACAAGTTAATGCATTAGCACAAAGTGAAGACAGTTGTGTAACTAACACCCATGTCTGGAAATAGGGCAATACCAGCACCCCAGTAGTCCCACTTATCCCTTCTCCCAACATCATCCCACTCTCCTCCCCAAAGGTAACCCACTTTTCTGACTGGATTAGTTTTGACTGTTTTCCTACTTCATATAGTTGAGATCACATGGCATGTCTTCCTTTGAGTCTGAGTTATTTTGTTCAACATTCACGCTTTTTAGATTTTTCCATGTTGTTGAACATAGCTGATGTTTTATCATTTGCATTTCTGTACAGTATTGCATTGCATGAATAAATAACAAATTTATTTATCCATTCTACTGTTGATGGATGTTTGGTTTGTTTCCAATTGTTGGCTATTATGAATAATGCTATTCTGAGCATTCTTGTACACATCTTTCAGTGCACATTTGTATACATTTCTGTTAGGAAGTAAGAAGATGGAAAATATTCTCAGTGTTCTTACTGTTCAGGTACCTAAGTACCCAACATGCAGTGCTCTTTTTTTTTCAGCTTTACTGAGGTATCATTGACAAATAAAATTGTAAGAGATTTAAAGTGTACAGAGTGATGATTTGATATATGTGTACATTGTGAAAGGATTTCCCTCCATCAAGTTAATTAACACATCTCTGTTGTTGGTGGTGCCATCAAGTGGATTTCGACTCTGAGCGCCCCTATGTACTGCAGAGCAGAACTCTGCCTGGTCTTTTTGCACCATCCTCTCATGTTTCGGCCTATATCAGACAATGCTCCCTGCTATTCATAGGGTTTTCATGGCCAATGTTTTTGGAAGTGGGTGACCAGGTCCTTCTTCCTAGTCTGTCTTAGTCTGGAAACTCCACTGAAACCTGCCCACCATGGGTATTTGAAATACTGGTGGCATAGCTTTCAGCATCACAGCAACACGCAGCTGCCACAGTATGACAACCGAGAGACGGGTGGTGTGATTCTCTGACCAGGAGACGAACCTGGGCCACAGCAGTGAGAGGACTGAATCTTAACCAGGGCTGGCTTAACTATCTATCACCTCATGTATTTACTTTTCTGTATGTGTATGTGTGAACATTTAAGTTCTATTCTCTTAGCAAATTTCAATTATACAATACAGTGTTATCAACTATAGCCACCATGTTTTACATTAGATCCTCAGACCTTATTCATCTCATATCTGAAAGTTATAAGGATAGAAACCCTTGACCAATCTCCCCCTATTCCACATACAGTGTCCACTGTTCTCTTGAGCACCTAGTAGTGGAATTGCTGGCTCATAGAGAACATGTATGTTCATATTTAGCTGATACTGCCAAACAATTTTCTAAACTGATTTTATTCATTTATACTCCCACCACTTCAATGCATTTTTTTCTCTTTAACACACTTTTGTGCATACATTTTATCTTCATTTTAGTGTCCTAGGTTTTAAGCTAATGCATCCTTGCCTTCTACTTTCTCTTGCTCTATCATAAAATACTTGCATTTGGACTCCAATTGGGTTAGTAGTCGTTGATACTGCACTTAAAATTCCATAAAATCCCAGCAATCCCAAAGTGTGTCAAATCATTCTGCCTAGCAATAAATAAAAGTAATCTAACTGTTCCCCCATTCATCCATCGAATGCTTATTCAGCACCTAGAAGAGATTTTAGATTTGAACCTGGGGATACAGAAGAATGTAAAATTGAAGTTCTGACCTCTAAGCAGTGTCTCCAGTACTAGATGACTCTTGTCATCAGTGACTGCCTGCTCCTCTCCAGGGCCTCCCACCTCCCTCTCACTTCTGCAACACTTGCCTCCAGCCTAGGTGCACAACGCAAGAGCTTTTATTAACTGCAAACACGATTTTCCCTCTTTGGATAACTATCCATAAGAGTTTAATTTTATCTTTTTTTGGACAAAAAAATAATACTAAAGACACGAGCAAAACTGTTCTCAAAACCTGAGAAATGGTGGCAATATTTACTTTCCACATTTTTTCTGTGTTTTGAGGAAGAGTCTCTGCATGTATCTGTGTATAATGGGATTTTCAGACTGCATTTATATTGTGTAAGACGATTGCAAATGTTCGCAGTGTTCTTACTGTTCAGTATTTCATGTTGTGAAATGATCGGGAGAATACATTAGTTGTTAAGGCAATGTGCTCAAGTATCTTTGTGGCTTAAAGGAGGTATTACAGCTCCCAGAATAGCTGCAGTTAGTCCTTTTCACTGGTAATACGGAACCAGTTCTTGTTTGTGAATTGAAACGTTGAATCTGTGCAATATATTTCAAAGCCCAAGAAGAATGCTGCAGGAAAAGTGAGGTTCTGTTATTTATAAAAATAGAGCGCTAGTAATAAAATTAACCTCATTTAAAATCACTAGTAATAAAATTAACCCCATTTCAAATTAACCTTATTTAAAATCACTAGTAATAAAATTAATCTCATTTAAAATCACTCATTTAGATGTTTCTGTAAAGTATTAAGAACCATCAAAAGGTCCTTTGCTGTATTTTTTCTGCAGGTCATCTTTATTGGGTATATATTTATTTCCATCTATACTCAAAAGGAAGGGCTGCAAGCAAAAGTACAGCATGGTGAGAAGCTGTCCTTACACCCAAATGATTCCAATCTGTCCATCAATAGGAATCACCCTGAATTAATACGGATGCTTTAAGTGTAAGCGGTACAAATCCAAATCAAAGTAGCTTAAGTAGAAAAGGGAATTCATTGGCTCATATAACTGGGAAGTCTAGCTTCAGCCACAATTCAATTTATTTAGGGACTCAAAATTGTTAGGACTCTCCTCCATCTGGGCGCTGCTTGCTTTTGAGCTGCACTGATCCTCTCTACGGCAGATCGGCTTTTTCCACGGGGCATGGATGCTCCAGCGTCAACAAACACCCTTCTTGCTCTGTGTGCCCTCAGACATGGCCCTGTGTTTCATGCTCCATACTGAACAACTATTGGGGAAGGACTCTGAGTGTCCCAGCTTAGGTCACATGCTCACTCCTGAACCAACTACATTGCCCAGGGGAGCAGGCCACTATGTATTGGCGGGTTCACCAGAATTATCTGATCAGAGAGGAGGAATAATCCTCAGACAAAAACAGGAAATGTTCAGTACAGCCCTCAAAGGGCTTCACATGTATTGGCCATAAAAATAGTGTTAGGGAAGAGAAGATTTCTGGGTAAGCAAAACAGGGTGCTATAAAAGTGTGGGACTTATAGGACTCCTAATTTATACCAGAAACTTGTTCCAGGATTTTTTCCAGAAGGGAAGCTAACTCGAAGGAGATTCAATCCCATTTGCCCAATCTTTTAGATCTCATAATGCATGACATTACTGATTAAATGACTGGTTAATTCATTTTAACAACAATTTGACTGTCATTGAAGTGTTTGATCAAAAATTAAAGTGTTTGAATATTGGATAATCTAATTCTCTAATATAGGATTAAAAATAATACAATAGTCATAGCTGGTTGTTTTCCATTTCTAAAATGTGTTCGTTATAATAAACAGCTACAGTGAGAAACCAGAACCTATACGAGACAATTATATTAACAGGCTAATTATGCTTTCACTTGCAGAAAATCTACCTCTTAAAATGTCAACCATAATGTCTTCCCTAGGATGAGATATCAGAATATTTTGCCAAACAAAAACAGTTGGAATACAGCTGTCCACCACTCTATTAAATGATGTTTTCTTCATTTAAAACAAATCTTGCCCTCACAAAAATAAGAGGGCAGTGTAAGCAGACTCAACTTTATATGAGTGGACACAGTGATGCTCCCAGAACAAGCACTATCATTGTGACCAACTAAAGAGTATTTCCTAAGTGCTGTGGCAGTGGTAGTCAACCAGAGCTGATTTGTGCCTCGAGGGCATATTTGGCAATGTCTGGAGACATTTTTGATTGTCAGGACTGGGAGATTGGTGCCCCTTGTGTCCAGCAAGGCCAGGAATGCTGCTAAACATTCTGCAATGCATAGGATAGCCCCCCACAGCAAAGAATTAACTGACCCAAAATGTCAATAGTGCTGAGGTTAAGAAACCCTGGTCTACAGCAAGGTGCAGACAGAAAGGTGATGTTTAAGATAAAACTCCTGCCCCTGGTGAACGTATAATCTACTTAGGGGGGTAGGATAAAAAATAAAAATGATCTCACTGTACAATAAACAAGTGTTAATTACAAGGCCTTTACCACGTGTGCCTTGAATGCATCAAGCACTACAGAAGGAAAAGCCGTTGTTGGGTTTTACATCAGAGCAACCTTCACGTTAGTAGCAAGGTGGATGTGTTGAATCTTGAAAGATTTGGATAGGCAAACAGAAAAGGATATTGCAGGTGGAGGGTAGGAGGGAGGCAGAAATCTAGAGATGAGAAAGAGCAGCACCGTTTCACGGCAGTAAATGACTAGCCTGGCTACAGCAGGGCTTGTGTGGTAGGGCAACCTTAAGAAAAAAATGCTTTCACCTGTTACATAGGATAATGTGGTGGACAGAGTCCTGGCTTTGCCACATCTTAGCCGGGTAGGCACCATCGTGCGAGCTGTAAGACTGAGATAGCTCTTAACTTACAGTTGTTGCTGTAAAAATTAGGTACTCTAAAATGCATGCTTCATAGTAGGACTCAAAGGATGGCAGCTCCTAGAACAAACATTGAGAAAGACAGGTTGAACTTGAACTTTAAAGAAACTAGAGTAACAGTCTGGGAATTTACATTTACCCTAAAGGGAGTGACAGGTTGAAAGAATGCTTTAGATTAATCTGAATCTAGGTAGATGGTATACAGGTGGCTACTGCACTATTCTTTTGGCTTTTCTGAATAGCTAATATTTTTCAAAGTATAAGTTTTTATTTAATTAAGTAATTAATTTATTTTTGGTGAGGAAGATTGTCCCTGAGCTAACTTCTGTGCCAATCCTCCTCTATTTTGTATGTGGGACACCGCCTCAGCATGGCTTGCTGAGCGGTGTGTAGGTATGCACCCGGGATCCGAACCTGCGAACCTGGGATGCTAAAATGGAGCACGTGAACTTAACCACTATGCCACTGTGCTGGCCCCAGTTTTTATTTTTTAAACTTTATTTTCTGTTTCCCCTTGCAAGAATTTAGGCTCAATTGAAAACAGGTGTCCTGTTTGTTTGCTCTTTGCTGTATCCTCAGAACAGTACGTGGCACACAGTAGACAATCAATAAACTATTGTTGAAATCCAGCCATAAAGTAAAGAGGGCCAGAACTATGGTGGTGGCTGTTTGGGTGGGCAGATAGGGACATACACCAAAGATTCCCAAAAGCAATATTGATAGAATTCGGTGATCAGCTTTGAAAACTCAAAAAGATGGGAGATTGGTGGAATTAATTGCAGTTAAGTTAGAAATGGGGCCAAGTTCAGAAAAAAATGAATTGTATTTTGGATATATGAAATTATGGGGAGTAGGCCAATAAAATGCAGAACTAAAATTTGACAAAAGTTTTAGAGCAATTCAGCTAGAGGGGATTGCTGAGGTTAGAAAAATAAATGAGGTTTCTCAAGGAAGATGAAGGGCTTTATCCTCTCATTATCATGAAACTAAAACAATGATCTTCTCTGTATAACCAATAGTGTCATTTCAAAATTAAGTAATACATACTTTTTGAGGGTCTAGAGTGGAGTCACAAACTAGCTACTCAAAAACTAATTTATCCATAGAGATCGTTTTGTTTGGACTTTTAATAAAATAATTTTAGGCCATTTTAAACTTAAAAAAAAAACATCACACGGGGCCGCCCGGTGGCACAGCGGTTTAGTCCGCGCTTGGCAGCCCGGGGTTTGCGAGTTCGGATCCCGGGCGCCTGCAGACGCACTGCTTGTCAGCCACGCCGTGGCAGCGTCCCATATAAAGTAGAGGAAGATGGGCACGGATGTTAGCCCAGGGCCAGTCCTCCTCAGCAAAAAGGGGAGGATTGGCAACAGATGTTAGCTCAGGGCTGGTCTTCCCCACAAAAAACAAAAAAAACCAAAAAAAAAAACCAACAAAAAATACACATCACTGTCAACACTTAAAAACCAGAAGCTATATACAAATGCTTAGTCTTTAATTCTCTTGAAAACCAGGCAGACTTGTCAACTTCAGCCTTCTTTTCTACAGGCACAACTGGATGAAGCTGAGCAATTGTTGCTGCCTTTCAAGGACTCCAATTCACTACTCAATTCGATTTGTCTCATTTGTGCTATCCACCTGGCCCCTGTGGGTATTTGAGTTTGTAATTCCCGCTCTAATGGTACTGACAGCTTTAATGACGATAACAATAAAAAAGTAACGCCGAGCAGTTAGTTCCAGGCCCTGTTCCAAGCTTGCCACAGAGATCATTCACAATTGGAGTTATTAGTATACAATTTTATAGATGAGAAAACTGAGAGGTTAAAGGACCTACTTGAAGGTCAACAGCCAGCAAGTGGTATAGGTAAGATAAAAACTCAGACAGACTTAAATGTGCAGTTACCCAAACAGTATTCAAATTAAATGGTAATAAATTACTCAGTAAGAAATTGAGTCTTTTTCTAAAAGCAAGCACCTCCACTTCAGCCATAAAGACTTGTGCTCTTCTCTGCAGTGTACACCCAGACATGCACACCCCATGTGACTTTCGGTAGCTGGGTATCCCCTCTCTTCCACCTGTGCAAAGCTGGCCGAAGGTGAATGCAACAGTTTCATCACTCCCCATGAACCATGGCCTTTGGGTGGTGGGGAGAGCAGGTGGTGGTGGTGGAGACTAGTCCTTAGTTTCATCTCCAGAAAAAATAAAATGCGTAGAGAGGACTAACTTCAAGAAATGTTATGTTCTAACCGGAGATAGGCAACGTACCCAAAGTTTTTAAGGACATTTAAAAACAAACATGTGAGTGGATATAAATAGAAGCTGTAGAGCATACCCCAGGCTGAGGGGACATGAGATCAGAATAAGGAGAGCCAGGAAAACCATTTGGAAGCAGTTCAGTCAGGGTTTGGGAGTGTGTGTGAAGATGTCCACGTTAAGGGAACAGAGGTTCCCTAGAGGTCACACTGGGCACTTCAGGCTCTCTGCTAAACCATCAGTGGACCTTAAAGTTTGCTTGACTGAAGAAACAGTCAGTGGAATAAACATGAAACAGAATGAAAGAATCTCAAAGATCAGAAAGGGCACTTGACCACATCGGAAAAAATGAGTTGGAATGGGGAAAAAAAGCATTAGGGTTCTAAGAAATCTTGATGCATGAAAGTATAAAATTATGAGGCAAGCATGCATTAGGAAAAAAAAACATGTCAGTCGAGTCAAAATGAAAATGGCATAAACAAACTATTAAAGTCAAGAATCAAAAATTCACTCATAACTATCAGAGATAACCAAAACTTTTTTTTTCCCTTTCTGACAACACATTTGGGGAATGTGAAATAAGGGATCTAAGAAGTGGTTTGCTTGAGCCAAAAGAATATATACATCTGAGAAAGAAGTATTACGATAGGAGAAACGAGATGAATTATTACTGTCACATCTTGACTCCACAAAAATCCATTCATTTTCTGTGTAGCTATTTTAACATAATTCTCTCTCTTCTTTTTTTTTTTTTTTTTACAAAGTGCTATTACAGATGGGAAGAAACAAAGCAATCATAATGAGTCAGTCAATGAGCCTGAATTTTCTTCTAAGTCTTTGCTGCAACCCAGGAAAAAAGAAAACGAATATTTATTGAATGCCCACTTTGCGCTATACACTACTCTGGGCCTTTGACTGCATTATTTCATTTAATCATCACTAAGACTGTTGCGTAGGGTGGGCACAATAAATACTTTAAAGATGAATGTGAAGGTCAGAAAGGTGAAATAATCTGTCCAAGTTCACACAGCTGCTAGGTGGCCAGGCTGGTACTCAAATACTCGTCTCAAGCTTCTTTCCATCTTCCAGTTGTGCTCTGGAATGAAGCTGATCTGGATGAAAACCTGGTCCTGTTACTTACCAGCTTTGCGGCCTGAGCCTAATTAAGCTCTCTGGACTTCAGTCTCCTCTTCTGTAATATGGGGAGACAATACTAATATTCATGGGATTGTTTTGTGAAAATTAGTTTATTCTTTCATTCATCCGTTTAAATGACAGACCGAGGAATGAGGGAAGTGGAGCAATTGCGGCGGTGGGGGGGGTGGGGGTGGGGGTGGATAACTAATTATAACAAAGTCAATAGATCCAAAGTTTTGACGAAGTGAAGATTCCTGGAAGAGCAGTATGAAAGCAGGTGGGCTGCACGGGTGGTCCAAGTGTGATGCTTAAAGGAGAAATTTCAGAGGTGGTATGGATTCTGAAGTCAATATAAAGAGGATGACCATGGGAGCAGGTGGCTAGAGATGTAGTAGGGATAGAGAAGCCTTGAAGGCAAGGAAATTGAGAAACTGAAAAACAGTGAGGAACGCATGCCAAATATCTGGAACTCAGCTGATCCTTAAGAAATGCTAATCCTAAAAAGTAAAAAAATTAGAAATAGCAAACATAGGCAAGATGTTTCTTGTCTGCATATTAGAACGACGAAAGTGAAGAATGTGCCCGAGTGGCAGACAGCGCACGTACACACACTCTATCTGATGCTGTAGGAATGCACCGTGAAGGCAGGCGGTCCAGTGTCTCTCCCAGGTTCCTACTCACTAGGTCCTGATATGACTCACTTACACTCATATACGTCTGCTTGAAGGTGGTTAGGTGTTCTGTTAACTGCTTTTCATAAAAGTAAAATAGTGAGGAGAAAAACAAATCCAAATAAGTAGAATAGGAAATGTTAACAGAAGTTTCCAGGCCATATTTACCATAAATAAAGGTCTATGCCTCAGCAGTTCCCTCTGCCTCAGTTCCCCCTATAACAATCCACACTCTCAAGCCCTCACTTCCTTTGACTGGCTGGGCAAACATCACCTTATCAGAAACCTTCTCTACCTCCCTGCGTACAATCACCCCTCCCTAAATCATGTACTCTTCCACTGCTTAACTGTTTCTTTATAGGCCTTATCACCTCCAGACACGAGACATTAATTTGTTTATTGTCTGTCAGCGCTCTCTCTCCAACCATAACATAACTAACCGAGAGGTGAGACTTTGTTTCGTTCACTGTTTTGTCTGTAGTTCCTAGAACAGGCCTGGGCACAGAGAAGCTCAATAAATATTAGTTACATTTAAAAAAATAAGCGACTTTCATAACTCTTTAAGGTCTTAAGTACTCAATAAAAAGAATAGTTGCTCATTTTTACATTTAGAAGAGAAATTATGAACTAAGGTTAGAGTGAAGAAAATAAACTAAAATTTGTTTTTTCCTTTCTATCACCCCTGAAAATCAGCATTCAGTTACAAAAACAAACTCTCATTTATTTTCTTTAAGGCTCATAGCCTACGTGCTCCCTAAATCCAATTTGCTGAGCTCCACAGGCCTGTGAAATGCACGACGTCCATGATGACCCCTTCTAAGGACCACTCCCCACCGTCTAACCACCACACTAGGAGAAAACGCTAGAAGAATTCTTTCAAGCTGACATATTCAATTAATACTTTCTTTGTGAGACAGGCAGGGGAATAGGAGGAGCAGAGGATATTTCTTTTATTTATATGGACTTTATTGTTACTTAGACTCAAGTTTTTAAACCACAAAAATGGAAAACATTTTGAATCAGAGTATGCCTGAAAGCCAAACATTAGGATGGTAGTCCCATCATTCTTGAACCCAGATATCAGCTAAAACAGATTTTATGTACTTGGAAGTGAACAAGCACAAGTAGTCTATTTAGTAAGTAAGGTTAAATGCCTGTCAGCAAATGTAAAATTTCAGAGGCCATATTTTATTTCAAAAGTAATAAATAATGTGGTCACATATTAACTGGTCAGAGTTACAATGATGGAAACCCTTAGAACTATTTCACAGTTAGGCTGTTCACATTTCTCATGACTGTATGTTTTTCAATGACCTATTAATACAATTTAAAAATTAAATACGCATTAACTCACCAAGAGTGATACACTTCAAGGTTGAGAAAAAGCAATAATCACAAAGAACTTTAATTCAACGTTAACTAGATTGCAGTCCAGAGAGAAATCTTATCAAAGAGAGAAGTCCTAGTTATAAATAATATAGCTGTCTATCTATTTAAAGACTAACAGACACCTAGCTTCACCAAAACATTTGTGAAAAAAATTATACATAACTATATTGTTCAAGACATAACATGAAACTTGAATTAATTCCTCTACTTTAAAAAAAGGGTGACTCCTAAAAAAGGTTCATAGCATCTCATTAACAAAGCAACTGTTCAACTGAAATGGTTCATCTATTTTGGTTTTCAGCTACAAATAAAAATCCACTCATAATTCATTATGATAGTTCTATAAACAATTGAAAACATTATTATCAAAAAAAATTGTCAATGAAAAAAATCACGGATTCGATGAGCATTTGATCATTTTATTAACAAAATATAAGCAAGAATTACATCCCTCTCTGGTGAAACTTTTCAAATAATCTTATGTGGAGGGCCTTGAGACGTATCAATTATAAAACATGTTAAAATGAAAACATTTTTTAAATGTACAAATACAAACCAGTACTTTATACAAGAATTCTCTATAAAGTTCGTCAATGTAAAAAATAATTTGTTTCAACTGAATATAAGGCATGTTCAGTTTCTGTAATTTTGTAGAATTATTTTTTTTGCTTTGTTGGAGACTTCTCTCTTCGCCGGTCCTGATTTTTCTTGGATTCTCTGGATTGTTCAGAGTATCTGCTAGATTTTTCCCACCGCCTCTCAGCACCATTCTGATACCTATCTTCGTCGCTTCTAGAGCCGGAATGTTTTTTATTCTTTTCTCTTGACTTTGATCTATCTTTTCTCCTAAAATTTTCACTGTCCTTATTTCGGTGTCTGTGCTCATTTTCAGAAAAAGAATTTCTTCTCTCTCCTCTCTTCTTTCTGGGATCACCATGCTTATTTTCCAAATCTATGTGCATTTCTTGGTCTCTGTCATTCCCAACTCTACTGTAACTATTTCGTTCAGAAGGAACCCCTCTGTCTGAAGTATATTTTGTTATAGGATCCCTCCAATTTGGATCTCTTGAATTTTTATCTCTGTGTTTTTCTGAACTTCTTTCTCGTTCAGTCCTTGTGTCCTGGTGCCTTTGCTCTGGTTTTCTTTCTTCTTGTTTCCTATCATTTATTTGTTGTTTCCTGATCAATTTATCTACTTCTTTACGTCTGGTGTTCCCTTGCCCCTTCTTTCTTACATCTTTAGCTGCACATGCAAAATGAAAGATAGTTAGCTTTATTTTAGTCTTAATTTCATAATTTAACAATCACATTTATCAACAACACTGTAAGTTGACTAATTCAGATAAACAGGATGTAAAGTTAAATTGACTGAATGGAAAGTCGGATGACAGAACATTTTACGAAATGTGTAATTTTAAACAGTATACAATCTATCAACATTAGTTACCAAAGTACTATGCTGATCCTCAGACTCAAAAAATAAACAGGAACTTTACACTACAGCAAATGTGGTGAAATTTTTTATGAAGCGACCAAACCGGTACTTTTCCACTTAAAATTTTATCCAAAAACAGAAATTCCAGTCCATGTGCATTATATCATGAACTGTTATGTCAGATCTGGTACATAATCAAAACACAATGATCACACACGCCAGCAACATCACTTCCTAAAGGTGGGGGCAGCAGGATGGCTGGGTTTGCATAACAGCATCGATATACAGTTTTCAAATAAAAACCTCTTCTGACAAAAACGACTATTCTGCTCCCCAGGACTGCCAGAGAAGCACTAACTACACCAGTAAGAGAAGCGAGGTTAAAATACAGAACCATAGGCTCTATGAGAGCCATGATGGCTTAATTTCTGAGAAAACTCTTCTAAAAAGGCCTTGAACGTTTAATTTTACATATATAATCATAAATATATATTAAATAATTACAGTGAAATAACTTACCATTTTAAGCTATAAAACAAATTTAATCACTTTATCTGTGTTATTTAGCTTGGGTACATAAATCAAAGGTGCTGAGATGACCAAAATTTCTGTCTAATCATATGTATACAAAAAGAAGAAAATACAGTGGAAAACTGTCTACCCTCGTCCTACCTCCACCCAGTCTCACCGTACCAACCTGTATTTCTTCCGCCAAACGCCTACCCTTGGCACAGTCAGTTGGTTTGCCACTTAGGACTTATTTCTCTGGTTCCCATCAAGCAGCTCAGCTGAGCTGCAGCTATCCAAGCAGAAACCATCTGGCTCTGCGCTAAATCAACGTCGCTCTGATCCTGCTCTGCACCACTCTCAGTGCTTTGTTGACTCTCAAACCCAAGACATATAATAACATGCAACTTCCTCTCTCTTGGGTGTTTGCGTTACAATTTTCTAATTTGGGGACAGTTCGTACTGCTTTTATGCTATTTAATGTTTTATTAATAAAATTGAAAGCTCTCTACTGAAATTGTATGATGAGGCAAATTAATTTTGAATCAGCAAGCTTCCTTATTGCAGCAATTCATGCTGTGTTATCATCTGCTCTCAAAACACATATCATGAAATGACAGATTCTCTAGAAGTAAAAAAGGTGAATGTTAAATGAACGAGGTCAGTGTATTTCAATTCAAGAATAAGACTTCCTGTGAGCAAATGCAATCTTACTCTAATAATATAAAACACTGAGGGTCCCACGATTTTGGATGCCACATGACATGTAATATATTGAAGGGAAATAAGCCAAGGAACAAGACTAGCCTTCTAATTTACTCAGGCTGCAGGGAAAAGCGCTGCCTCTCTGAAATGTGCATTAAAAAATAAGAAGTAACATTCATTTTAGACAATTAAACTATCTCTTATTCAGACTAAGATACTATGATGGAAGACAGCAGAGTTGACCCTGGGGAAAACAACATAGACCTTTTCAGAAAACGGCACATTTGGAAAAAAATCCTTTACTACAGCGCTTCCACTTCCAAGCAGGATGGAGAAGACTGTGGAAGACCAGAACTCCTGCTGAAAACACTAGAAATGCTGGATAAAAATGTAAAATCTTCTGTTTAAAGGCACTAAAGATCTGGAATCTTGAGATGCTCTAAAGGAAGTGCTCACAAAAAGGATGAGGGTATGTCAAAAGAACACAAAAGTTAACTTGAAGGAACTCCTTATTGCCAAAACTAAAATAATTTGAACAAAATAAATGATAATATTTGACTTTAACACACAGAATAAGATACATATCCATAGTGCACACTGATATAAATATATAGTTGAATTAATAAATAAATGGGGGGGCACTCTTTCTTACAGAAGAAATTCAATTACTACATGTAGAAGAAAAGAGACAAATAGAAAAATCACCATTTGGCAAACACCACAGTAATAAGTTGCAGACAAGATCCAAAGATGGACGCTAAAATTGGACAGTGAAAGTTAGAGAAAGAGGAGATTTGTGCACCATCAAATTATCTCCCTACAAAATATTAATTTACAGAGAAAAATAGTTTCCATGAAGAAATCCAGCAGACATCGCCTTCACCAAGTGATCAAAGTTAATGTCAACAACAGGATATATCAATATCACGAACTCCTTGATGAGATGCACTAAGAACACATCATTTCTATGGTATTCTGGTCAAAAATGCAAAACCCCATTCTAATTATGGGGAAACATTAGACAGATCTCCATACTGAGGGACATTCTATAAAATAAGTGACCAGAGGACTTCAGAAGTGTCAAAGCCATTAAAAACAAGGCAAGCCTGAAAGGAACTATCACAGGTTGTAGAAGACTAAGGGGATATACAATTAAATGTAAGTAGGATTCTGGAACAAGAAAAAGGACACTAGTGAAAAAACTGGTGAAATTCAAATTAGATCTGTTGTTTGGTTAACAGTATTGTTTCAATGTTAATTTCCTGGTTTTGATAACTGAACTATGGTTATATAAGATGCTAGCATCTGGGGAAGCTGGGTGAGGGCTCTATGGGAATTCTCTGTACTATTTTATAACTTCTTATAAGTCGAAAATTAGTTCAAAATAAAAAGTAAAAAAAATAAAGGCACCAGAAATGCAAATTAAAATCACAATGCAATACCATTACACACCCACCAGAATGGCTAAAATGAAAAGACAGTCAGTAAATTGAAGAGTTAGTGAGGATAGGAGCTACTGGAACCCTCTTACATGGCTGATGGGAGTGTAAACTGGAATAACCTCTTGGAAAACTGTTTGCTATATTTACTAAAGCTAAATATACACACAATCTACACCCCGGTGATTCCACCCCTGGGTACACAACCAACAGAAAGGTATAGACACCAAAATGTACGTACGTACAAGAGTATTCACGGGAACACTATTTATAAATCTAAACTGCCATCAAGTAAAAAGTATGTAAACTGTACTGCAGTATATACATATAGTGGAAAACGATACAGTAATAAGATGAATGAAATATAACTAAATGCAATAATACAGATGAATCTCACAAAAATAATTCTGAAAGATAAGCCAGGCATAAAGGAGTTCAAAATATATAATTATAAAGTTAAAAGCAGGCAAAACTAGTTTCTGGAATTACAAATCAGAATATTGCTGCCACGAGGCAGTGGATGGGAGGAGTGGTCATAACTGCAAAAGGGAACAAGGAGGACTTCTGCGGGAACTGAGAGTTCTTGTTCTGGGTGTTAGCTATATGGATGTGTTCCCTTCATGAAAATTTGTATAGCTGGACACTTATAAGGTATGCACTGAATGTGTGGTATATGTCAGTACTAACATAAAGCTTCACTATTAAAAGTAAAAAACTAAAATTTCTATAATATATGAACTCCTGTAAATTAGTTCATAG
The DNA here is from genome assembly GCA_031878705.1 of Tapirus indicus. Taxonomy (NCBI): domain Eukaryota; kingdom Metazoa; phylum Chordata; class Mammalia; order Perissodactyla; family Tapiridae; genus Tapirus; species Tapirus indicus. The sequence continues at coordinate 90,672,343 of CM062926.1, forward strand.
ACATCATGAACGGTATTTCAGTCACCACTCAAGCTAATATTTGCCAGTGAAGTATCTTCATTTCTATGAAGAGGATTCCAAAGGTAATCTTAGCATTATAAATGTTGTAATTCACTACAGACTGCAGCAGTGATAGATGATCATTTATATTATTAATTGTGGTGTTTAAACAACAGAACTCTAAAATAAATAAGCAATCAAATTATTTTCCTCTCTCATTGTAAACATCATCAGCAATATACTTGTTAGAAAAGAGCACGATCCATTACAAATGAGCTTCAATACCTGAGGCAGAGCTCTGACTGCTGGAGGATGAGGAATCGCTCTCTTCACTGGAAGACTCTGAACTGCTGTCACTGCTGTCAGACTCAGAGGCCGAGGAGTCAGACTCAGAAGAGGAGGACTCAGAGGAGGAGGAAGAAGAGGGAGAGGATTTATTTGGCTCAACATCTGGTTTCTGTGCCACGATGACCTTCGGTGTATTTTTGAGATGCTCACGCAATTCATCCCTAATTAAAAATATAATCTCTGTTAGATTCTGCTTCAAAGGCTATTGTAAGACAATTCCGTAAGTTGGAAATAAAATTCTGAAAATAATCCTTACGTTAAACCTCCAAGACCTATAGAAGTAAAGAAGTTGATGGCAAACCGAGTGTTTCTTGGATTATCTCGGGGTAGTAACCCTTCAAAGAATGGCTGTAGGGTTCTAAAAAAGAAAAAAAAAAATGAGCAAAAGAGACCAGATTGCTTAAAGATAAAAAGACAAAATTCTTATACAGTTTTTCAGATTTTCTATGTATTAAATTAGTAAATGAAATACAACCAAGGAAATGATTTACATCATTTATTAGGATAGGCTACATGCTATCTAAATGAAATGAGTAGGGTTGAGTCATAATTTACTGAACTTATTTCTATAATTATACAACAGAGATTTTTAAGCTTTTTTATACACACACTACACACAGAATAGATATACATATACGTATGTGAATGCATATACAGAAACTGGAAAAAAACCTCCTCTGTTGTGTATATACACATGCATGCATACACGGCACTGTGGAGGTACTGGGGGAGGGGAAAGTAGTCAACAAAAGAGAGAAATCATGGATGAAGACTGCATATAATTACTCTTTCTAGGGGGAGGGAACAAACAAGAGACATTAACAATACACCGTGGTTTTCTGGACATGTGCTTTTGAGTACCACATTGAATGACCAATCAGCAGAGGCAGGAAAAACTGTTTCACAGAAAAAGACAGATAAGAATAATGATTAAGAGTTTGCCAGACAGAACAAGAAAGGGGATTCCCAGCTCTGGAAAGAGAGGTAAGGAAGCACGAACGAGACAGACCTGCTTAACAAGCTGGGCAATGTTGGTGGCGCTAGAGTGCAGCTTGTGGAAAGGGAGCAGGTGAGCCTGGTAGACAGGGACCAATAAATAAGTATATGAGGCCAAGGGAAGTGGATGGAATTGCCCAGAGAGAGCATGTAGCAGAACCCAGGGCAGACCTTTGGCAAACACTGGAGAGGCAGGCTGAGGAGAAGATAGCGACTGAGAAGAGTAAGGCAGAAGGAGAAGAAAGTGAGGAGCCACGGTGAGTCAACTGTATAAGTGAGGCTGAGAAGTCAAAGGGCATGAGGACTGAGAAAAACTACTTGATTTGGCAGGTAGTCACTAAGAAACTTGAAAGGATGATTTCAGTAATATGAATGGAGTAGAAGCCAATGTGAGTGGCAATGGGCTATCTGAATAAATAGGATATAAGACAGCTGGGATAGGGATTATATAATAGTCCTGGAACAAGACCCTAGTTCAGTGTAATAATCTGAACAATTATATGACTGATATTCATCTGTATATATTCACAATTGCCCTTTGATAATAACATATTAATTATTATTCTAAGGGTCAAAATCAGTGTAAAAATAAAAATAAAATTATAAATACTCATCACTGGAGAACTCCAGTCAGCATGCAAAAATAATTTTGTGTTCTAACTAAATTAAAAGAGGCATTAATTCTGCATTTTCTCTACTTGAACTAAAAGCCATCATTAAAAATTGCACGTTGGAGACCGGCCCAGTGGCGTAGCGGTTAGGTTCACACATTCCACTTCAGCGGCCTGGGTTTCATCAGTTCGGATCCTGGGTGCAGACTGACTTGCTGCTCATCAAGCCATGCTGAGACGGCATCCCATATATCAAGCCATGCTGAGACGGCATCCCATAAAGAAGAGCTACAACTTTGCAACTATGATACACAACTATGTACTGGGAATTTGGGGAGAAAAAACAAAAATAAAAAAAAAGAAGAAGATTGGCAATAGATGTTAGCACAGGGCCACTCTTCCTCAAAAATAAAAAAAAAATGCACACTGTCCTGTGCCACAGAACATGAGATTCAGAGTAGTACTGACAGGTGAAGAAAGTCCTAGGGGCTTAACTCTTGGTTTTACAACCAAGGGTGGACTTATGTATCTAAAGTGAAGAAAACCTCTGAGGACAGCAAGAATAAAAAGTGCTTCATGATAAACGTACTCATCCTTTAATCTTGCATTAAGTTTAGGAAGACCCATGTATTCACACAGTTCTTGGAAAAATATTTTAACAAAAATTCTACTGGATGATGTAGTGGTTTCTTCACTCAGCTTTATACATTCAAGGACCTGAAAATTAAAATTAAAAAAAGACAATTTTATTTTGTTCAAAAGATAACACAAAGAGACCAATATTTATAACTCTGTCTCTTAAAACTATGATTTATTCTCATCTTCAATTAGAATTATCACTGAATATCTTCCCTTGTGCTGATATGTAACATGTCTTGGCAAAGTTTAAGACTAGTTCTCTATGCTAATTTTCAAAATGTTAAGATGGTACAGAAATAAGAGTTCACTCTCTTTCTTGAGTAATGTGCTTTTTATAGCAGGGGTATATTGTGTCTTGAGTATATAATGTTGCAGCAAAGATTACTAGCTCCTAAACCTCACTCATTAAAATACGGGTGTATGAGGGTTTAGGGCAAAATGCCACTTAGAGCATTAGGCTATCGTTTGGTATAGCATATACAAAACACGCCAAGGGTAAAGACAGAAGGAGTGAAGGGTAAAGACAGAAGGCTTGTTCTGAATCCTAAGATTGAGGCTTAAAAACTGAAGCTCATGGAGAGATGTTTTAGGGCAAATAAAAACAACCTCCAGTTTTTATGAGTTATGTGTTCCAAGAGCCCATTTGCTTAAAACTTTGATTTCATATTCCCAAAGAGAGGAAAAAAGAAGCAAAAAATTATTATGATTAGGCTCTTAGGTTAGTTACAAAATGCCTATTAATGCAGCTGGACATACTTAGCACTAAACATTACAAAAATCTATCCAATGTTTATATGTTCAATAATGTTGCTTCACTCTGCCTTTAGGTTGTGGTATTCTACAACATGATCCTCCTTTCTTTCCTCCTGGATGTAATTTCTTTCTTTTTTTTTTTAAATTCCTTCAGCAACTTTGCTTTTCTTATAACCTATCACTTTTTATTTTGTATTACTGCTAAGGATATATCTTACCTCTTCTCTTATACAGTAAGCTCCTTGAAAACAGGGACCAGATGCCCACTATCTCTCTCAGTGACTGGGCATATAGTTGGTGGTTAAATAAATGGTTGTTGAATGAACAGCAGTTGTACAATAAATGCCAGTTTACTGAATCAATTTCAAGTTCCAACCCAGTGTACATTTCCTCATCAAGAATATCTTTCCTTGTTCTAACTATGACTAAAGAAACTCCTCTCTATTGCTTACCCAAATTCAATGTCTGCTAAAAAGAACATCCTGCTAGGACAATCATTTCTCTCACGTCCTAACTTAATTCTCTCAGGAAACAGGCAGTAACTCAGAGATGCATGAGCAGCAAATTATTAGGGTATGTGGATATGAGTGTGCACGCACATGTGTGTACACAGAGAAGATGAAAAATCTATAATATTTTCCCTGAAAACACTCCTAGCCATCACTATTAAAAAGCACTGTGATGTTTGGACTGTTAATATCATCCAGGATGGTATTTCTTACATTCACATATTATTTACTTACCTTTTTGATCCCATGTTATATGAACATAACCTCAAAGATGGCTGTTACAGTAAAAGTTTGCTATACATTTCATTTTAAAGTACATTTCCTAACAGGAGAAGTATGGCTAGGTTATACTTAAAATCTATCTGAGAATAACAGGGGATTAGGAAGGAAGTATAAATATTGACCCATCTACTTACACTCCATGGAAGTGAATCAGTGTATAACAGGTGAGCAAACATCTTAGCAACATTTCTCAATTTGTTTGTTTCCAAGCGATGGATGGTGTCATATTGTTCTTTGAATATACTTTCAAAGGATTCCATGTATTCTTTTTTCAACATGCAAAATCGCTAAAAATAAAAAAAACTGAACATCAATACTATTAAAAATTGAATATCAATACCATTATGAGCATATTAAATCCTCCTAAATTTATTGAATCAAAAATTAATAAATATTTTGTATATCATATCACTCAATCTTTTTGTATGGTATGACGGGATGCTCAAAAAAGAAGAAGTTAATATATATCATCCCTAACTACCTGGGATTTATATGCTAAAACAATTATACAGGTAGCTGATCACAGACACATAATTTATATACTATACAAATGTATTTCTCCGTGGGTAGAGTTTGGATTTAAAAAATTATTTTTGTTCACGCTCCATTTGTGCTGAACATGTACTTGACTTCAGAAACTGCTATGAGATTTTGAAAAGACAGCATTTAATTGTCCTCTTTGGGAAATTGTTACAAAACATGTAGAATTTCAAAAAGTTCTGGATGAGTGAGATGCAAGGTTAAGGGGCTACAAAAATGAAGTGGGAAAGCAGGAAGCTGCAGAGAGAGGGAAAGCTGAGGCAGGGGAGAACAATTTGCTTTTAGGAAAGATATGTTATTCTATTAGACCAGACCACAAAGCAGACACATTAATTCATAATATTCATGTTAAGAATTCCCTTAGTGATTCCATTAAATTCCAACAAAAAAATGAGGCTGGAACTCACCCCAGCTAATAAGCCAAAAAATTTCTCATATGTCCTTTGTTGGGCACAGCAATCAAGTATCATGTTGCAGAGTTCTTTCTATGTAGAAAAAAATTGCATTAATGATTCAAAACACAATGAACCCATGCTGCATGATAATTTATCAATATGATAGAGACAGGCTGAATCTTTAAATAAGGTTTTAAAAATACAAAATTTCCAAACTTTGTGAACTTCAGTTATTAAGACAAAATAAAAAATACAATCTATGTTAAGCCTAGTTTTTAAAAGCCTTTGGTCTGGCTGACAATTTCCATAGTCATTTATGCTAAAATTCTAAATTCATGTAAGTATGAACCACTTCAAGAAAATCTACTATATGAAATATATATCAAGAGAGACTGAATGTACTGTATTCTAAAAAGACCCTATGCAGAACTCTTTTAAATACAGATCACCAATGCAACATCTAACAATTCAGTTATACATGTTCCAAAGTGTTGAACTCAATTATTAAGGAATATATTTAGTTAGTATGGAAAAGGCAGACCACGATGAGTCTTTACAGAAGCATAAATAAATGGGCACAGCTTCAGTGTTAACCTAAATTACCCTCTGGTTGTTAAAGGAAAAATACATTTAAAAAAACAAAGAAAAAATACCTCTGTGGCTGAATTTTCTAGCCTCAAAATAAATGTTATGCATATAGATCTGTCTATAGATGGATCTATACAATTAGATGGAATCATTCTATAATAATCAGTTATTTACGTGCCTTGAAAACTCCTCTGTGAAAATTCTCTTCAACTAATAAATGAATGAATAAATCCAGGGTGAGGAAATACCATCATCACAAATGATTTACAATTAACAAATACTATTTATTAATTCTTGAAATAATTCTAATGAAATATGCATTGATTGTAGCAATTTCACAGATGAAGAAACTGAGGCAACAAAGACAAATCAATGGAGACAAAATGAAAAAAGGTATAAATTCATTCTCTGACCACTGCTGTAGAAGTGACTAAATATCTTTTTCTACTAAACATTTTGTATCGGAAAGTTTAAAATTATTTTTTCCAAATATAGTAACTGCAACATAGTTGCTTTCTACAAATAGAAAGCAAGCCTATAAAAGTATAATGCATACCCTTTCAGTTCATTTTTACTTTCATTTAATTTTACCTTTATATTTTCAATTAGCAATTTTGACATTTTGTCATAATTATATGAGATGCAATTTAATTGAATATTGTAAATACTATAAAAAATTAGGTCAATAAGTATTTACCGCATATATCTATGTGCAAGGGAGAGGAAGGGGCCCTGGAGAAGTGAAAAACAGACACTAGAACTATGTCATCCAGCACGATAGCCACTAGCCACATTTTAAGCTACTTAGGCTTAAATTTCTTAACATTATGTAAAGTTAAAACTTTAGTTCCTCAGTCACACTAACCACATTTTAAGTACTCAAAAGCCACATGTGACTAGGTGCTCCTGTACTGGACAGTGCAGAACATGATTATTTCCATTGCAGAAAGTTCTACTGGACAAAGCTGTTCCAGAAGCTGATAATCTACTTATAAAACAATCCACTCAACGGCCTCACGTCACAATATAGGGTTATTTTTAGATGTCATTATATTGCTAGATTATTTTAAGATTAGTCACAAGTCACCTCAAAATAAAATGTTTATAAAAGTATAAGTTCTGAAAAGATGTACTTTGTCAAAATTTAATATAGTACTAAAAACTTCAAATAAGGTTTTTGTGAGTTCTGCTATATTACGTTAATTTGATACATTAAAATGGATTTTCAGCTTTTTCTATCAACATTGTATTTTACAACGACGTAACAGTTAATCTGGTTTTAAACAATATAACGTGGCAATATGCTGATAGCATTGCTAATAAAGTCAGCACTACTTGCAAAACAAATTGCTTCCTTCCCTAGACTAAATGCAATTACAAGAGTTATTCCCTGTGGCTTATAATAATTAAATATTTTAATTAAATATTATAGGGATTTTAGGAGAGTGTTTGAGTGCATGAAAATAGATGCACTAAGACACTCTTCCAAATATTATCAAAATATGCTGAGGTTAAGTTCTAGAACAACTATCCTCTGGATTAATATTAATAAAATCTATAATGACTAAATTATATTCCTCAAATACTGTGACAAGATCATACACTAATTTCAGTTTCAACTATAATTTTAAAGGTTAATTCACTAATTTATTTCCTTCCAATGATGACACATCAAGTGCACCCCAAGTACAAACAGGTACAACACTATTATTAATATACCAATAAACAAACTTTAAGAGGAAAAAAGAATATTTTAAATTTGAAAAGAATAATTTCTTCTCAAAACCCCATACCATGGCATTTCAAGAATGAATCTATATTCTAGAACAAAGGTTGGCAAACTTTTTCTGTAAAAGGCCAAACAGTAAATATTTTAGGCTTTGGAGCCATACAGTCTCTATTGCAACTAGTCAATTCTGTTGTTGTAGGGTGAAAGCAGCCATACACAATACATCTATAAATGGTCATGACTGTATTCCACCATCAATGGGCGTGGCTGTATTCCAATAAAACTTTATTTACAAAAATGGGTGGTGGGCCTGGGCCACAGTTGGCCAATTCCTGTGTGGAAATTAATAAACCGAAATCTCATTAAAATGGAGTTGGAAGGCCAAAAGGGGCAGCTCTCATGCCCTTTGTTGACAGCAGAGCCCAAGAGGAAGAAGAAGCATAACCTCTTCTTGCCCACCAACAGCTCAGCCAATGAAAGACTGTCAAAATTCAGCCAATGAAAAGCCACTGTACTTCGAACTCTCAATTCCTCCAATGGACTCTTTGTTTACCACAGCCCTCCCAACTTCCTCTTCCCTTCTATAAGAGTTTCTCCTCCCCTTGCTGCTGGGGACTTGCCATGGTTGCAGATCCTGAATTGCAATTCTTTGCTGATCCTGAATAAACCCATTTTTGCTGGAGAAATAACTGGCTGTCTATTTGTTTAAGGTCAACACCTGTAACAGATCATATTTAAAGCCTTAAGACAAAGCACACAGACCTAATGGTGACTTAGCTCAGATAATTAGGAAGATCTTTTAGACGAACTAGAAACCAAACAGCCTATTAGAGCTGATACATTCACTCTGGCATCTTTGCTGGGTCTACACATATGACGCAAGGTGTGAAAAACAAAACCCCGGAAGCCTTGCTCAAGTTCCAAGGATGTAAAATCTAGATGAGCAAGGAGCAATATCTACAAGAATACAACTAGAAAAAAAAACCACTTAAAGGTAATCTATTCAATCCATCTTTATCATCCTTGGCAGTAGGGTTCTATGATACTTTGAATAGTGACGTATACTGAGTTAATAAGACTATGAGTCTTATGGGTAAGAGGGGGTAATACGTACTTTATGGATCACTGAGTCTCTGACACCTTGCAGAATGCCTGACATATATTATATGCTGAACACATTTTGTTGAATGAAATAATGAAGAAAAAAAAGATACAGATTCTCTACATCAATTAAAGCAATGTAACAACCTGTATGGTCATCTTTATAATTTCTACCACAAAGGAATGCTTTAGTGTACAAAGTAGATGGACAAGGTAATTCATTAAAAAACAAATTTCCTATTGTATTTAAGTCACAATTTGATTTATGGGCAACCACTCAGAAATTTATATAAAGTGTGGTGATTCAGAGAGACTGCCTCCCTTTCCCACATCCTATTCAAGCAGCCGATTTAATTCACTAGAATGAATAGCATATATGAAGCACCCAGGACTCCTAAGTTTTGAGTTATTTTAAAATTTTACAAAATTTACATTGAAAAAATAAATATTTAGTACTGAGTTATTATTTCAATTCATGAAACCTATTAACTGTCTTAAACATTTTTATAACCAATATATATATTTCCTAATAGAAGAAAAAAGTATTAACTTACTGTTTGGCTTTCAGGAAACTCCATTTTTAGCAATTTGTGAGCACATTCTTCAAAATCTAAACTATAGAGATAAAATGGTCACAATAGTTAGGTTAAAAACTTGCAACATAGTTAAACTGTAGCACACTTTTATATACAAGAATCTTAAAATAATTTTTTTACTATAATTTCATATTATTGTATTGCGTATATAAAAAAGACATAGCTCGGGGGCCGACCCGGTGGTGTAGCAGTTAAGTTTGCGCTTTGGCAGCCTGGGGTTCGCGAGTTCGGATCCTGGGCGCTGGCCAGACGCACAGCTTGTCAGCCATGCTGTGGTGGCGTCCCATATAAAGTAGAGGAAGATGGGCATGGATGTTAGCCCAGGGCCAGTCTTCCTCAGCAGAAAGAAAAAGAAGAGGAAGATTGGCAACGGATGTTAGGTCAGGGCTGGTCTTCCTCACAGGAAAAAAAAAAAAAGAAGACACAGCTCAACCCTACAAAGAAAGAAGTACCGATACATATTACAACATGGATGAATCTTGAATTATGCTAAGTGAAAGAAGTTACATACAAAAGACCACACATAGTATGATTACATTTATATAAAATGTCCATAATAGGCAAATTCATAGACACAGAAAGTTGACAAATTTTTATTATACTGCTAAGTATTCCTACTTCTCTCTGGTCCAAGCCAGGAAGAGATAGAAGATGCTCCAAGAGCCCAGTACAACATCTGGTGCTTAATCACCACTTATCTTCATACCCAAATACAGGGTTTCTACATTTTATAAAAACTAAGTATAAAAATAGTAAATAACCAAAATCACTTACAAGGAAACAAATTTGCTTTTATACAACATTCATATAAGTTGCATTAAAAATAACTTCAATATGTTTCACCTAAGAGTATTACTGAACTCAGTGTGAACTTGACTCAGGAATAATACTAATCTATTTGCACTTTTTGTAGAAAGTACAAACCCTCATTCTTTTGATAACAGCAGTATAAAACAATCACCCACTGAAATATAATGATTATGAATTTAGTTTTACAGTTCATCTGTATTCCTCAGCTTCTGTTATTTATTGGGTCTCATAAGCACAACAGAGTAATAATCCAGTATGGTACAACATAACAGAATTAAAAAACTAAAATGAAGAAAGAAATATATCATGAAAGAGCTTTTATAACAGGAAATATTAAACAATATCTAGCACTAAGATTAAAATATTAAACTGTAGTTGATAAACTTCAATAATACAGCAATACCAAAAAGTATTTAAAAAGATGTGACATTTTCTTTTCTAGCTTTTATTTTTTTTAAACAGAATTAGTACTTAGGAAAAAACCCTGCAATTCTGAAAAACAAGTTAAGTAACTGATGGAGAAATTTTACAACTTTCCTTTTACGTAATAAGTGAAGTATCAGGTGAGCTGTATGGCAGTCTATTTTCCTTGTTCTTGTTTTGATTTAAAAGTATTTGGTGATTCCGTACACACACCAAGACTGTTTTGAAGTTATATTAAATGCAAATATTAAATGAACTAAATTTGCTTGAGATTTTAGTTCTTATTTTAGGGTGCTAAACCAAACGAATTCCAGGTTTAACACAAATTAATAGTGACTAAGGGAAAGGTAAAGAAAAAAAAGAGTTGTAAAGTTGGTTTTCAAGCTGTGTTTATAAACAGTTTTGTTGCTGTCTCCAATCTAAGAAACTTTAAATTGGTGGGGACATGACAGTCCCAACTCCCTCTGATGCTACGGCTTCAATAACACAAAATCAGAGCGGAACATCATTTAAAAGCAAGACAAACAGAAATGTCTAATTTTCAATAGTGAGGATTATTATTTAGTTTTATGTTTTGTGTAAGTAAAAGAGGGTCATTTAAGAAGCCAGAATAGTAAGAAGAAGAAAAGAATACTGGTGAGATCAGTCAACAAGTCTAAAAGGAGAGAAATGAAAAAAATAAAATCCCCACAGAGCCCAGTTGTGAGAATTTAGTTTTTGTTCACAAGATTTCCCAAAGAGAACTGTTTGTATAAAGGGCCCTCACTGCCATGTGACTTTAGGATTATATTCCACTCTTGATTTTTAGCTTGGTATACTATGAACATAAGACTTGGAAAATACAAAAATAGACACTAAAAAAATCTGTAATCCAACCTCGTCTCAAGATAATCAGTTAATATGTTAATGTATTATTTCTAGAATCTGCCTACCTATTTATACAGTTAAGATAACACTACTGGCGTGGTACTGTAGAGTTTTTTTTCCACCTAACACTGTATCAGACCATTTGCCCACATCTCTATTAACCTAATTTTCAATGGTGGCATAAACTGGACATTTAAATTATTTGTGTTGGACAATAAAATTGCTTTTTTGGGGCACTTAACAGTTCTCTATATAATTCTCTGTCAATATGTATTTAAGAAATATAATAAAAAGAAGGGTCACATGGAATGAACACCTTACCAAAAGGCTTTCCATAAAGAGTCTACCAATTTAAATTCTAACCAATAATGTTTACGTGTATCTCACTAAAATCATTGGTACCAAGTACTGTTGCTTTAAAAAAATAAAGTAAACCACTTCAGCTATTTTAATGATCAATAATAGTACTTATTTGTCTAGAGTGATAGTTGTTTGATAACTAACATTTTTTTTATGTTTTATAATCCCACAACATGAATCTCCCAACCAAGTCCTTTAAACATCTTTCTATCAAAGTGTTTGCATTTCTTTCCTAAAATTTGTATCAGCTTTTAGGTATAGTAAACTTGCCATATGTACATTATTTTTACTAGGCATTTAGAGGCTGAGAACTCTTAATAAACACCAACACATGAGACAGTAGTTACTGCTACGAGGATTGGAACTACTATATAATAGCGTGTGTCACTTATCTCTTACTACTTGAATTTTTCAAGTCTTTTGTGTGATTCAGAGATTCTTAAGGTTAGGTCAACTAAAAAAAAGGTTTCTTTTAAATAATTCTTCAAAGAGCTCCACAGTAACTCTTCAAAGTTAATGTTAATAGCAATATTAAAACAATGAATCTGCTGTTTACAAGTGAGTACTGTTGAATTTCTAAAAAAGGACAAACAAATGAAAGGCCAAACTCTAAGAACAGTTACTCATAACAAAAATTTCTCATCTTTCACTTTAAGTTTGAATGAAAATATTTAATAGTTTTTTCTTTCTGTGAAATGCAAAAAAATAGGCAAGAATAAGCCAAAAAAATTTCTAACCAGTGTTTTGCTGTTTAATATTTCTCTTTTTGAAGATGAATCTAAGCCAAAAAGTTTTCAGCCAGACTGAAAACAAGATGACTCCTACTTATGAATCATTATTGCTATTACATCATACTAAATGGAAATATACAAAACCTAGTAACAAAACAAAACTGGGGAAACTTTCGTCCTCCAGTGTAAAATGCAAACACTGTCCCCACTATATCAACAGGTTGATTCGCATACAAAAAAGATGTACTAAGCATTTAACATTTTCATTTATTTTTCTTCAAAACCAAACTGACAGCCTTCAAAGGGAATAGGTTTTGTTTTCATGACATCATAGTACTTCCCTCTTAACATTACTTCAAAGGGGCCTCAAATCCTTCCTAAGCCTAATTCCTATTTCCATTTATATTCATTTCCATCTATAGAATGAATCAGTGTCCAAAAGTTATCCTAACAGTGCTTCTCTGCTTAGAACCAGAATTAGAAAAAAATATATTAAATTTGCACTACACCTAAATATTGTGCTAGCTCTGTAATACAGAGTTGTTTTTAGGCCTTTTTTTTTTTTGCTTGAGGAAGATTAGCCCTGAGCTAACATCTGTGCCAATCTTCCTCCATTTTGTATGTGGGTCACTGCCACAACATGGCTGACAAGTAGCCTAAGTCTGTGCCGGGGATCTGAACCCACAAACCTGGGCTACTGAAGTGGAGTGCACAGAAGTTTAACCACTCGGCCACAGGGCCAGCCCCTCAGGTTTATTAGTGATATTTAACTAGAAGAAATGACATCGCGGGGCCGGCCTGGTGGTGCAGCAGTTTAGTTCGCACTTGGGCAGCCCGGGGTTCGTGGGTTTGGATCCTGGGTGCCTGCTAACGCACTGCTTGCCAGCCATGCTGTGGCGGCGTCCCATATAAAGTAGAGGAAATGGGCACGGATGTTAGCCCAGGGCCAGTCTTCCTCAGCAAAAAAGAGGAGGATTGGCAATGGATGTTAGCTCAGGGCTGGTCTTCCTCACACACAAAAAATAAATAAAAACAAACAAACAAAAAAGAAATGACGGGAAAAAAAAACAAAACATTTCGTTGTGTAACACAATTAGACCTTCCAAATCAGTAAACACAATTTGCTTTTGAAGCAAAGAGCCAACAGTAGGGATCTATGAGTTTGGGCTTGGATGGGGGTACACAGGCAGGTAGCTTGAGAATCCCTGAAATGGTATCTAGTTTTCCGTCATTAGATTCTAAAAATCCTATCCCCTATCAAAAATAATGATCAACTGAACTATATTATCTTACCTTGATTGAATAGCAAGATAAATTGTACGACGAAATGAGACTAGATTAATTTCTGTTTTGTCATGAATAGTCACTTTTTGTCCTGAAAGAAATTAAACATAACAAAATTATGAAACCACAAAAATAAATGAGAAGAACTGAAAATGTATCTCATAATATTTTTTTCATAAATCCATTTAGAATCTGAGATTAATAATACTCTTTTCTACAGTGTAAATTAGTATTTGAAGAATTCCAAGTAACTATTTCAGGTCTTTTGCCATATCTCAGAGTATTTTATTAAGTTTTGTTGGCTCAAAGAAGTCCAGAACCAAATCAGAAAAACTATTTTTGTTTCTGTGTCATCTGCTCATTTAAACACTATAAAAGGCTGCACTCATGCTGTTGTTTGGTAAAATATTATTTCTAGAGTTATGAAAAGTATCTTGATAATTCAGAAGAACTGTAACTTATGGGCAGAAATTCAGTTTCAGAGAACAACGGGTCATGATGACAGGTTGGAAGGGTCCAATATAAATATGTGTATTTATCAAAATTTTCTCTTATCTAATGCATGAAAACTTCCCTCATAAATATTTAATAGTTTTATTTGAACAGTATTTTCACATGAAACAAGGAAATTCTAAAGCTAAATGTAGTACACAAATAGACAATGTTTTAAATAAGGCAGACATTGGAAAAAATTAATCTTTTGTGAGGAAGATTAGCCCTGCGCTAACACAGGTCACCAATCCTCCTCTTTTTGCTGAGGAAGATTGGCCCTGGGCTAACACCCATGCCCATCTTCCTCTACTTTATATGGGACGCTGCCACAGCATGGCTTGACAAACGGCGTGTTGGTCCCCGCCCAGGATCCGAACCTGTGAGCCCCTGGCCGCTGAAGCAGAGCATGCGCACTTAACTGCCACGCCACCAGGCCAGCCCTAAATTAAACTTATTTTTATAAAATATGTTATAGAAGAGCAATTACACTCTAAGACAGAACTAAAATACATTATACCCTGAAAGGAAAAAATATGCTGTTAATATTTTCAAATACATAATACAAGTAAATAACGGCCAGTTTTAACTCAGACTTAACCAAAGTAAAGTCTGAGCTTATTTTTCTGTGAAATAATGTAATCAAAGCTGAAGAGGAAGAACATCATGCCTGCTTCTGTACAAATATAGCTTGTGGCCACTCTGCTCTATATTGCCAAAATGAATAGCAAATATCTAGTCACTCTCATCGGTCACATTCATGCCAGGGTTACATAAATCGCATGCACTCAACGTGAATGCACCTTTTTCATAGTTTATAATCAAAGGCATAAAATGTCAAATTAAAATTATGTTGATGTTAAAAAATGAATTTCCTTGTTTAATACTTTTACAGCAGGGTTTTTCAACCTTGGCAATACTGACATTTTGGGCTGTATAATACTTAAATAATACTGCATAATGCTGTAGGGGGCAGGCTTGTGACCTATAGGATGTTTAACAGCATCCCTAGCCTTCACCCACTAGATGCCAGCAGTAACCCTCCCAACCCCTCAGACTGAGAACCACTGTTTTGGAGGATTATATTAGAATTAACTTAACTTCAGAATACTTTACAGTATTATTTAAATAAGCTATACTTTTACCTTCTTCATCTTCTTCCCCCTCTTCCTCCTCTTCTTCCTCCTCCTCCTCACTACTTCCAGCATCCTGGTCTGTGTTTGAGTCACTATCTCCTTCATCAAGAATTTCTAAAAGAACAAAGTAAATTTAGGAAAATATTAATGAGCAAGCAATAGACATGCATCTCATTCTGAGAAGGCAATTCTCAGTTCACTGAAATCCACAGTAGTATAACAGTTTATCACCAACAAAGACAATCACAAAGACCTCAGGTTATTACCTCGGTGGGCAGACAGCACTAAAACTAGTTTGACAAGACAGAATCATATGGATAATTCTTCTGTCAGATAGAAAGTGGCCATAAAACAAAGAAGGGATAAGAAGAACAAACAAAAAGTAGATGAAGGTATTTCAAAAAAGCAAAAGCACTGGAAAAATAAATTAGGAATGGAAACTAGCATATTGGAGTCGAAATATTATTAGTTCATCATCAGAAAGAAGACAGTCTATCATAAAAAGCTAAGGCTTAATACAGAAAACATGAATTTAGGCTAAGAACGTTTTATGAAAGACCAAAAAGGGAGAAGAAAGAATTGCATAATTTAGTGTTCATTTTAAATAAATAGTAATGAGACTTTTATTAAAATGTATACCTATTAAATAGAACACTATATTCAATCCAAAGACTTTCCATATGAAACAGAAGTTTAAAAGCCTCTAAGAAAATTGGTTAAGATGATCACTTCATTGGATAACTCACATTCACAACTGGATGAAAATAGTGATGTAAATAAGAGACTACATAAAGCCAGTCATCACGTTAATAGTGAACTAAAACTACATTTTGCCCAATGATGTGTGCTCCATTAGCCTGACAAAAGATTTTACAAACACAGCCAACACTTTACTTTTTCATTTCTATTATAATCAGAGAACTTTTAATGCAAAGTTTTGGGGCCAACTCCTTTTTAGGAAAATTCTAATTTCTTTATATTTAACGAAGCAGTATAAATCAGGAGTCATATATAATATTTAATATTAGCAGAGAACGTAATACTATGAGGAATAAATCATTCCACAAAAATAGAGAGTTGTCATTCAGCCCTTAGCTGACATACAAACCTCCTCAAGAATATTTCTAACAAATGTGACTTCAAGAAATAATCTGAAGTGTCTAGTTTATTATTATATAACATGGTTTAGACCTTTAAAAGAGGAAACTATTTAGTATTCAAAAGTAGGAAGACAAGCACTCCTGCTGTTTTCCCAAATGCTATAAGACCTAAAACCCAAGTACACCTGGGCCACTCTAAGGTGCTAATTACTAAACCTGTGCCCACTTCCTGCTGCGGCCATTTTTTTATGCCAGCTCTAGAAGAATATTTTATGAGAGAATGAAGGTCAAATGAATTGTCTAGTCGTCTACCTCATCCTCTCCTCATTTCTCCACTTTAGAATCTATTTATTGAAATCACTTAGGCAATGACAATTGGATTTCATTAACTGAATGAAGCAGTGGTTTCAAAGTATGGTCTGGTCCCTGGGGGGATCAGTGGGATGTGCCAGGTGGTCCGTAAGGTCAAACTATTTTCATCATAATACCAAGACAGTATCTGCCTTTTCACTGTGCTGACATCTGCACTGATGGTCCAAAAGCAATGGGGGTTAAAATTGCTGCAGCCTGAGCCAAATCAAGGCACCTAGCAGTCACTGTGCTCTGTTCTGCCACACTCTTGTAGTAGGAAAAAAAAGCCAGTTTCACTTAAGAATGCCCTTGAAGAAGTAGAAAATTATTAATTTTATTAAATCTCAGCCCTTGAGTATAGGCATTTATAATAATCTGAGTAACAAAATATGAAGTTCATATACAGCACTTCTGTTAAAGACAGATGTACAATGGTGGTGGTTATCTCAAGGAGAAGCATTTGTGCAACTGTTTAAGGTACAAGATGAATTAGCTATTTTTTTCATTTTTACTTGAAAGAAATGGCTGATAAACTACAGTTGTTAGGCATTTGGCAGACATTTTCTCATATATAAACAAAGTGAGACTGTTGTTTCAAGGAAAATAACAGTATTTGCCACCATGATAAAATTAAGAGTTTTCAAGAAAAAATTAGAATTTTGGAAAACTTGTATCCATCCCTATGACCTTGATAGCTTTCTAATACTTAGACTTCTCCGATAAGACAGGTGGTAATATTAATAAACATAATTTCTTGATATTGTATTAACATGCTAACTTAATTTTGATAATGTTAATGTGGAAGATGTGCATAATATTTGGAAGACATGCATGACTCAGTGAATCAGTATTTTCCAAATGACCAATGTAACATGTTACAAAGTCATGCATGGGTAAAAGATCCATTCAAAATGACAGGCCAATAATTTTAATGTAACCGAGTATGAAAATTCATAGATATTGTTTCAGGTTTCACATTGCAATTAATCTTTAAGAAACTACTAGCTATTAAATGTCGACATAGTATTAACAAGGAATATACACAATTATCTGAAAAGGCTATTAAAATACTCCTCCCTTTTCCAACTACATATCTGTGAGGCTAAATTTTCTTCATACTCTTCAACCAAACAACCTATTGCAATAGATTGAAATCAGAGACAATATAAGAATCCAACTATTTCCTATTAAGCAAGACATTAAACTGTACAAAATATATAAAACATGCCATTCTTCTTAAATTTCTGTGTTTTGTAGTTACTATTATAAAAATATGTAACATGTTAACAGGTACTAGGTTTATTATCGTTATTTTGAAATAATTTACTGTTTTTCATACTCTCAGTTTTAATTTCTAATAAAGTAAATGTCAACAGATACAACCCACATAAACAAAAACTCTTTGGAGTCCTCAATAATTTTCAGGAGTATAAAGGGATCTTGAGACCAAAGAGTTTAAGAAGTGCTGTAAAAAAGAAAAGTGCTACTTTCCTGGCATTGGCCAATTGTTGAAACCCTAAAGAAATGAATGTGGAATTCTCGAGTTAAAAAAAGAAATCATACCAGGTATAATAAGAATGCCACAAAATCATTTAGCATCTTTTAGGGAGACTGTAGAAAAAAAAAAGTTCCTAAGAAAAGAAAATGGGTATAAGGAGTTCTCCATGTTTGGAAACTAAATTCTAAGAGAAAAAGGTATCTGGCCGTTGTGGTGAAACGCCCCTAGGAAATCAGCATCTAAGGAGAGAGACCTATTTATTGTACCAGGTTTTTAGGGTAATGTATAGAAATGGAAAGTTGCTTACACCTTTACTTTCCACTTCAACATCCCACTTCTAAGTATGACTACAGCATAGCATGCAGGCAATGACAGAGTTCTAGGTCTCTGCTCTCTTTTCCTAAGGAGCTTTCTGAGCTAAGGTACTTCTCAGGTAAAATCATAACTCAAAGGAAATAAACCCATAAAATTATTATGTTATTATATAATATAATTATAATAGAACTATATAAGTAGGCCTGAATATTAACTTTGGAAGAAAAAAAATAGTATCAGTGTCTAAATACTTGCTGTGGCAATACAAAGCACTGTATTTTCTTTATTCTACATAAACAGGTAACATTTAATCTTACATGAAATGAGTAACTTTTTCCAGGTCACTTAGCTAGTAATGGAAAAGTCAAAATACAAACCAATATCTCTTCAAAGTTAGTACTTACAATATATTAATAATGTACAAATGATAATAATTATCCAATTATTAAGCACCAATGCCGTATCCAGCACTGTGACAGATTTTATCAGAAGGATATCAACCTGCTCTCAAGAAATAATAAAGTACAGCACTTTAATAAAGTCTAGCAGTTAACTGAACATTAAATTGGGTGGCAATTTAAGCAGTAATTCTTAAGTGGTAGTAAAGTTAAATAAAGGTCATTAGTAATATATGAATATTTCCTAAGAGGGATGAGACTTAAGGGCTGCATAATTTAAATAGAGGGAAAGGAGAGAAACAACGAGGTAAATAATTTAGAATGAAGTAATACCACGGACAAGCACTAGACAGAAAGAGGATGCATACAATAGTATGGGCAAACAGTGAAGAGAATGGCTTCACAAGAGCAGAGATTTCATTAGGTGGGGGTCAGTGATCTACATCTTTCTGTCAGTATTATATAACTATATAAATTGCTTCTACTTATCCAAAATAAATTATTTTATAAAATTCTACATACCCTTCTTAATAGCTTTATATTTCTCTTCATTCTCCATAAAATTAGGATCCATCTTGAAGACATCTTAAAAAAACAAATTAAAAGTCAAGTAAGTGTTTATTTTCTATATTTACATTTGTTTGTGCCCCACTTCCCAATACCCACCACCTGACTTACTAAGAACATCTTCTGGATTATAGTCATCCTCCAGAGGGAGCATATGGGTGAACTGATCATCTTCTTCCACTAAATCAAGTCCTTCTAGGATAACAGGGTGGTCCTTGAATCCATCCTTTCGTACTGCAAACATCACTTCAATCATATACTGAACTCTTTTGTCAATTTCAGACTCATGGAGAATGTTTCGAAGGCGTTCAAATATAGCTAGTTAAACAGAAAGAAAAGACAATAAAATAAGCTATAAATGTTATAATATTCAAATAAAAGCTCAATATCAAACCAAGGATATATACTTACCATTAATTCCTCTTGGTGACACTTGTGTTAATTTGAGGCCACATTCCTTAAGAAAACCAATAGCTACTTCAACACTATCATCTGTTGGTCTTTCCAGGAGCAAAGTGAGCATCTCTAAGCATAAAACTTCATGTGCCTTAAATAGAATGAAGACACACAGTTTAGAGAAAATGCTTTTAAATATATTAACCTACTATTGATAGTAATTTTAAAAATTAGCAAATCTAGTTTTTACAGTGATAATATTGTACACATGATGAGCAAAGTTTTATAATATACATAGAAATACTCCAAATACAGGATAAAGTTTTTCTTTCACTTTCATTATGCATCTGTTAAGAATTTTCTGATGATTTTTCCAAAAATCTTAATTTACTACACTGAATACAATTATTTGACTTATCTCCAGAAGAAATATTCTTCTTATACTTATACATAGGAAATATATTATCGAGAGGAAATGCCATAAATTAACTTCAAAATATGTTAAAAAATCATGTACTAATTTTTAATCTGAGATATTTTCATAATCATGATATTAAAAATAGTAATACAATTCTTATAATACCCTTCTCCATGACCACAACTCTTTATATCCATTTCGCAATTTATTCTATCAGCAACTCTGTTAGATAACAAATAATTCTTAAATTACATGAATACTAACTTTATCAGAAAATATCTTTCTGGTAGTTTCTGGTATGCCATGACAATTTTGAATACTCCCCCCAGTTTTTTTTAATTTTTATTAAATCAAACTCTTTACACTGGCTATGTTCAAAATTTAATATTTATAAACAATGCCAGGTAGAGTGGGAATAAAATTCTACTAAGAAGCTTTGCTGTAAAAGACAATGAACTTAGGCAGTATATTCAAAACATCATACATAGGCCTTTTTAAAGTCAGACCCGTATTTGAGATGGGGAGAAAGAAAGTCAAAATCTCAACTCAGGAAAATGTCCTCTTCACATTGGGCACAACATCAAAAATACATACTGCTTTTATTTTGGGGGGCGGAGGAGAAGATGAATAGTCTTACATTAGTGACAAGATAATATTGTCCTGTACCACAGTTGGGAAGCTGTAAAATATTTATCATTTTAACTGTTTTGTTGCAATGCCAAAAATATCTCCAAGGTAAGTGTAATATACATTTGAAAACTGAAACATCTGTGCTGTTATATACATGTGAAATTAAGTTTCCATGGTCTTAAGTAACAAGTGATCAATGTAATAATACAACTAATTAGGTTAAAATCTAACAGCTTTCTAAGAATGAACAATGGAAAGAATTTCATGTAGAAAATAAAGAAAATATTATTTAAATGTTAGAGAAATAAGATTAAGTGTGACTTCAAAATTCTTCCTCTTATGTATATAGTTACAAATGATAATATATATCTGAAGGAAACTTTTGCACATGAACAAGAGCCAATTTTACTATTTTCAAGTTTAAACAGAAGCTAAATCAAAACTCTCAGATAGTGGATGAGTGGATGAATACAAAATAAACACAAAAACTGAACAAAAAAATGATAAAATTGTTTGCATTTAAAACAGATTAAAATTATTTACTATATTTTATAAACTGATTGTAAGAATATATAACTATATACACTATGTAATTGCAGGGAATAGAATTTTTTTTATAGAACATCAGATGTTATTAGGTTCTCATGAACACCAGGTACAGGGGAAGGAGTGAAGGGGTACCAACTTAATTTTTTTATAAAAATGAGTAAATTACATTCATTGAAGGAATAATTTGTAGTTAAGCAACCATATACAGTACTAAGAGTTAGATTAATATGATAAAATACTTGTTCTGGGTTCTTCTTTATATTAAAGAATACGAAATGCATTTATTATAGTTTTAAGACTAAAATATCATCCAATATACTTTTAGGAAGGACTATAAATCAAAACAAAAATAGAGATATGTCACCAAAGCGGCATCAAGCCTGTGGTCTAATGTCACTGAATGGTACCCAGTTCTGAAGATAATTACTTACCACATTTTGATTAATAAGATGTGCTACAAATTTTGAAGCAGTCAGACAAAGTGGCTGAAAAGTGAAGAGAGACAAAGTTAATCTACAAACTAAAACCAGTTGTCATTTATCTATAGAATCTACAGCTTACTTACACACTATTTAAAATATGTTAACACACAGAGATAATTGTTATATTATAAGCAAGTTATAAGATAAAAACTAATACAGGGGAAAGAAGCCCATTTCTGGATATATAGTTATAATTCAAACTTACAGTCATCATTTTTGTTGCTCATCATTAGAGGCCCGGGATTATTTAATAAGAACACAGTAAGTTCTCATGAAATACAGTTTTTAAAGATTCCAATGTAGAAATCAACATTGCTCACTACTGTTGACACTGGTTTATTAGTCTGTCCCTATGTGACAGTCTATTTGCAAACCCATCATATCTACCTTATCATTTCTCCGATAGCCTTTTCGAAAATTAAGAATTAACCTCTTGAGGATTAATTCTCCAATTTGTGGAAACTTGGAGTTGATAATCGCCACTAATGCTGCATAAACATGGGTGAAGATTGGAGAAGCACTCTGCGCTTGCAAAACAGATCTGGACAGCAGGCCTCTGTTTAAAAAAAGAAAGCAGAGTCAACAATAATCACCAATTTACTTAGAAGAAAGAAACCTCATTTAAAATTCAGCAATATTACTCCTCTGTAAATATCACAAAAGCTAAATCAGGACTAAATATTCACCACTTTGTCTAGGGGAAGAGTTTGTCTTACTAATAAATAATAACTGCTTTTGAGAAAACAAAACTTCAATTGTGCTTTTCTAAAATAGACAGATTTTACTATAATTTTTCCTTCAAAATTTTTTCTTTAAATATAATTCCTCTTTTCCTGCTCCTGTTTGTTATATCTAGTTATGAATTTGAGTTTTTTAAACTTCTTATATTAATATTTTCAAGAAAGTGAAGGGAAAAAAGACCTGCTTCAAAAGTAGTAAACTTGGACTTAGTGTAAAATTTCTACTATGGGTCCATCATTTATATAAAATTAATTTTGTGATTAAAGACAAATTTGAGTGGATTCCATCTTTAAGCCTATTTTTAATGGAATAAAAATGAAGACATGGAAAACTCCTGTGAGAGATGAAGACATAATAAAAGTGCTGCAAGAAAAATGCTATAACAATGACAGGAAAATAAAATGTTCCACTTTTAACTCATTTTGAAATGGGCATGTTTCTACATGCATTTGATAAGGGGAGAGATGTAAAGTGGGCTAATTGAAGAGTTATTTTTAGCAACATAATGACAAATAATTATTGGATTGCCAAAAGATAGGAAAATAATGTCTTAATAGTCATCAGGTTTAGGTATGACAATTGAATCACTAGAGTAAAAATAAGAAAAGAGAACTCGGATTATAAATTTTAAGATCTTAAGCAACCCATACAAATTCTGAGTCTGCTTCTCTCTGAGTAAAATGGGAGAGCTCTACCTACCTTTGATGACAGGGGCTGCCTATTGGTCAACTTTTCTAAATCCCCACAACATGCTACATCTTGCATTATATCCCCAGTGTTTTTGAGATGATAAATCAAGGTCATGTGAAATGACACAGGAAAACAGCCCTCAGATAATAAATAGAATATAGGGTATTTCTATTTCCTGACCCTTTAAAATATCACAACTATGTAAAACCACACAGAAAATGGTTTAGTCATTCCCTTCTCCTTTTCTAATATTTATTGCTGAACTTTCTCATTTCTTTCACATTCTCATTTTGCTTTAATTAGAAATTAAACTGGTTTGAGGTAGCTCTTTTATATATGTATAAATAAATAAAATTCATTATTCCTCATGAGTTTAAATTATTGGAAGTATTCAGTAAACAAATGCCCATGTAAAAATCATTATGTGACATCAGAACTTCTCAAAAAGCAAAAACTCTGCACAGCCTCTAACACTGAAGTACAAGTTATTTGTCAGTAGCTTACATTTTTACACGAACTGCATTTTAAATAAACATTCTCAATTACCTTTGAAATAAAGCAGCACGATAAATCAATGATTATTGTTCATGTGGACATTATGTTCCTTTGAAAAACCGTTATGAAATACTACAAATAAAATAGCTGATGCTTACCTTCCTCTAACTATATTTTCTTGAAGAAGTTCTTGAATAATAATACCTATATTAGAAATGTTGACTTTGTTGATAAGACCATTGATTGACTTCTTTAGGGCCTCCCAGCTCATCCTCTGGTATGCTAAGCTAAAAAGAATTGATTTTAATAATGATGAAAACTAAGTTAACAACTACAATAACAAGAGGTTATAATAACATAAAAAACATTTAGTGGTGCTTTATTTTTAACCCTGTTTTCACAAAATGACCCCAAAGTGTAGTAAAATATATGACTATATGAATACACAGATTATATCCTAAACCGTATTTGATATTCTGTACATATGATGCTCATCTACAGACCACTTTCCTTTAATAACATAATAAAATCTTGTAAGAATATGCAAGGATAATGTTTTGTTCTTATGTCCATGTATATTGCAATTGACATTTATTAGATTCAATATGTTTATTTTACATTATAATACTTCATTTACTTAAACTTGCCTTTAAAGGAAATATTTTAAAATAAAAGCAATCATTTTTTATTTTAAATTACGATATGAAATACCCAAATATGTTATAAAAAGAAAATTTTTATTGTCCCTTCTCCTAAAAGCATGATAGAGAAACAAAATTAAATGTTTTAAATGATAAAGAAGTGGTAATAATTCCAGGAAAAGGGAAAGTCATCTGAATCATGAGTTTGAAAGAATGTTCTAAGTATTTTAAAGAACACTTCTGCCTTTAGGCAGTAGTCCCAAAGCTGAATGCTAGATGGTTATACTCTTTTTTCGTTTTTTGTGAGGAAGACCAGCCCTGAGCTAATATCTGTTGCTAATCCTCCTCTTTTTTGCTGAGGAAGACTGGCCCTGGGCTAACACCCGTGCCCATCTTCCTCTACTTTATATGGGACGCTGCCATAGCATGGCTGACAAGCAGTGCGTCGGCGGGTGCCCGGGATCCGAACCCACGAACCCCGGGCTGCCAAGAGCGAGCTAAACCACTGCGCCACTGGGCCGGCCCTAGGCTATACTCTTTTTTAACTTACATCTTAGGTACATTATTTAGCCTAACTGGGTTTCTTCAGTTAAACTTGACAATATCTAAGATACTTGAAAGCTCTAAAATTCTATGGTTTTTATAATTATTTCTCTGTGGGATGTGATTTAAGCTGCAGGAAGTTATAGTTTTTTTTTCTTCCTTACACCTCTCTGGCAGTCTGATGAAGCTGATGGGCTTCTTGGAATAATATACACAAATACATAGGATTTGTGGATACCAATCATATTGAAATACAGTTTTCAAAGCATGAAAAGAACAAAAGTTTCATATAGTATTTTATGTGCTTCCTGACATATTAAATAACAAGAAGTGGCGGTATATCTAACAACTAATTTCCAAGTAGCAAGGCTAAAAACAGAATTTTGAGATATTTGCAAGAAATAATCTATTAATACTATTGTGTATTGTCTACATTCCCAGTAGAAAGAAATGTCAAATTTTAGTTAGAGATTAGTAAAAATAAAGATGCATTATTTTTTCCCATTTACGTTCGGGGATTGCCTGAATTCTCTTCATGAACCTCTTGGAAGTCTGTAGGTTAAGAACCCCTGTTCTAGAGGGTATGCCAAAGAGAGGTGGTGAGAACCGTCTGCTCTGGTGGGGAAGAGTATTTTATCACTGACATTGTCCTCAGCAGACACTGAGGATAAAAGCAGACTGACTTCCAGTTAATTTTATTATTGTTTCTGTATTCTCTATATATCATGTGCCACCTTACCGCCTGCACCCGAGGTGGACCACTCTCACTGGCCCCCAGCCCCAACCCTTTGGTATGTCACCCTCTAGAGAAATGAGATATATGGCTTCACAAGTGTCTGATCAATAAGATATTGTTGATACATAATCACAACCTCTCCTATTAAACTTTGGTCAAAAGACTATATCAAGTACAAGTGTACTTCCTAATTAGGAAGCCTACAATTCACCTGATTAAGTATCTACTGAGTGCAAAGACTACAGACTTCTCTTAGAGACTTCTCCTTGCCCCCTTGACAGCCTATGAACAGACTTCAACTGTATATAAAATTATCTTCCAGGAATCTGCTTAAAATTCCATATACTGCTGACTCTCCTCTGTCCCCTTTATATTTATAAGGAAATAAGACTTGGCTTAACAACAGCATTTCTGGTCTTTTACAACTAGGATTGCTTTGGACCAGATTGGAGAAAGTGAATACTTCTCACTAACGCTGCCACCAGCGCCGTCTGCAGAAGCAGAATGCCTACGTGATCATGAAGCTCCCACTAAGCACAGAAGCCACTGCCAAATCCCTGCTCAACATAACACACCAGACATTACTCCCAAGTGCTGGAATATGACACAGAAAGAGAAACTTACTTATTAGTTTTAAATTTAATGTCTTCTAATGTCCCTTTCTAGCTCATAATTTCTTTTAATTTTAAATCTTCATACCTTATTTTATATAAATGGCATTTCTACTTCAGGCTAATTCTTAAAACAAATTTAGATTTCATTTATATAAGGTTCTTAAGTACTTTCAGGTTGCCATTAAAATACCCATGAAAGACGTGGGAACACTCTTGGCTCACCACGAATCTGTTATTCTTCAAGTGCAGCTACCCTCTATCCCAATCCTTTTTACTAACTACCTGGCAAGTGAATGACCATTTCAATCTTGGAGCATACTTCTCCTGATTATTATCTCATTCCACTACAGAAAAAGGAAAATATAGCCACGCTTGTTTGTTTACATATTACCTTTGGCTGTATTTGCACTACAACAGCAGAGTTGAGTAGCTGCAATAGAGACAAAAAAGGCACAAAGCCTAAAATATTTACTATCTCGCTTTTTACAAAAAAAGTTGGCCGATTCCTGGTTTGGTAAAAGATACATTTTAAGTCTAAAATATTAATAGTACTCTTGATTATCTAAGAAAAATGGAAACTACTAAAGGCCTGCAGGCAACTATGAAAGGAATAGTTTGAAAACAGTAATAAAAACAACAGTGATCTTTCCTCAAACTTTTCAATTCATTCACGCAAAAAATAAAGAAATTATGAGCTAATTCAGGGCAAATTTGTCAGGGCAAATAGTATGCAGAGCTCCAATGGAGCTTATGGAGTAAAGAAGGGAAGAAGTCTAATTTGAGGCCTCTGTCATTGTGGACTAATGTAAATTCTCAACAGCCAAGGCTAATTAAACCATGGTTGTTGTTATCATTGCTTGTATCCATGAGGATATCATTGCTTGTATACTTAGTGGTATCGACATGCCTGTTTTTATCTGTAATCTGCTCTTGCATCATCCTGAGCTTTGCAGGAGGAATATATGCTCCACCGGTGCGCGTAAGGAGAGGATCCAGCTCATCTTTCTTCTTCTTTGCAGTAGGTTCATCCTGAGCAGAGGAACTCTGGGTTACCGATGGTTCTGGGCTTCTTCTCCTAGGAGATGGGGATTTCCGGGACCTTTTCCGATCCATATCTCTTTCTCTTTCCTTGCGTTTGTCATGGTCCCTACTTCTGTAATTTTTTTTAATAAAATGAAGAAAAGACAACATGAAATACATTTTTAAAATAAACTACATGCCAAATGAGTGAGTCTGTAAGTGGGTCCTACAAATTCAGACAAGGAAAAGTGGTTTGGAATGGTGAGGAAATGCTTCACAGAAAAAAATGTAACTAAACGAGGTCTTCACAGCTTGATAGGACTTACTGTGGGGGCAGGCTGGGGGAGGGAGGGTGGCATTCTGCAACTAGTAGAAGACTACTGAAAAACTGAGCAAGGGTGTTGAGGCCAGAATGAGTAGAACTGTCAGGAACAACAAAGAATCATGTATAATGGTAGTTGGAAAGCTGAGGTCGAGTCAGACTCTAAAATCTTAAAAAGGAAGAAACAGACTAAGGTTTTTATACTGGAGGTAATGGAGAATCATTAATAGTTTCTGAGTGGGACAGTGACATGAAAGTAATGTTTTAAGAAGACAAATTGGCCTGTAATGTACATGATAAATTGTATAAAGGAGAAACCAGAGTTTAGCTTCAATAATGGCAATTTAGGAGTAAGACTATTATAAAAACATATAATACTTGAAATTGTTTCTTGATAGAACTGATATTTTTATTAGAAATTATAGAATATCAGAAGCTTCTGGTTACTTGAGACAATGTAAAAAAAAAAATCAACCATTTTTAGCCACAATAACTCTTCCCTACTAATGGAGGTGAGTATCTTTTCTTAAACTAACACTTTGAAAACACTCAAGCTACTGTTCTCTGAAACTATCAAGAACGAACAGGAAAGAGTGAATTCTTGCTTTTTGCTATCTTTCCCCAGAGAAGGGTTTGTTCACTTACTAATTTTTATGTATACTGCCTTAGAAACTCAGATCATTCTACTCATGCTTTGTGCAACCATGAGTTATATGAGTTAAAACCATGAGTTATATACAGTAAATAAAGACAAGTTTCATATTATCATTATATTAATGCAGGTGCCACATTACCAGGAAACTGCTGGATAGATTTTAGCTAAATCTAGAGGGTATATTTGAGACGGTCTGTCTTTTATAGTAATACAACCTTCACGGAGATAAAAAAGCAGTCAGTTTTGAAACTGAAGTGTAAAGAGACCTGAGTGCCTGCCCATGAGGATAGACAGTCTGTATATACTAAGAGTGAACAGAGGGGAAAAAAGTGGATTCAAACAGAAACCCCAATTAGTCAGAAAGGCAGGTGCTCCAAAATCTAGGCATTGATTTGCAACTGAGTTGCTTCTTATTGTGAATGTTACACGTTTCAAGAGAGGAGCTACAGTAGGGATTTACTGACACTGGTTATGAATCTTCTGAGGAACACCAGGTAAGACAGCTAGCTGGCTGATAAAATTGTGTCCTTATAATTAGAGTGTTTGTTTCCTTAGAGTACAGAAGTAACAGAGTCTTCTTGGAGTCTAAATAGAATCATTTCTCTTCAAGTGCTTTTGTATGTTAGCCTCTATATTCTGCATAACACACAGCCTGCTTACTTCACAGTGTGACGGTGTGGATCAAATTAGACTTTATGTACATACAGTGAACCAAACAGAGTTACAGTGAAGTGATACTGTCAGGGGTTATGGGAAAAAACATGAGCTCTGGAGTCAGAATTGAGTTCAAATCCCAGTTTCATCATCTACCAGATAGCTAACTACAACCTCAATCACTTCAAACTCATTCCCTTATTTGTAAATTGGAAAAAATACCTAGGTAGTAAGAGATGACAGTATTTGAGAAAGTACGCAAAAGGCCTAGCTCACCAATTATGGTGGTAGTAGTTGTTCCTCTTAAGGCATCACTAAGGTGACAGCAGATGAACCTGGCTTTTGGAGGTGAATTGAATCTGACATTTTAGGATGGGGTATATATTAGAAAGTAAGTAGTGAGAAGGAAATTTTGGCTGCAGATATCAAATAATGTGCTTAGCTCTAAACTGCAGAGGAATTGGATCAAAATTCTAGTGGGGGTTTAATCTTGGTAGTCTTGGGGTGGATAACATGAGAGAGACATTAAAAAGAATACACAACTTGGCCTACCATAAAACATGGTAGACAAGCTTTTGAAACTGGATGACTAATAAAGTGGGTCGTCAAGTTCTCCAAGACGCAAGTAAAAATAATTTATATTTAAATAAAAACTATAGGTTGGTAACTTCATTCTCAATGTCCCTCTGCCATTACGCAGGAAAGTAAATTTAGATCACTCTGTGTCATATAATGTAAGCTACTTTCTTTCATTTGGTAAAGCAACTCAAAATCTCACATAAGCCAGCTTCTCATGCAGTCCAGGATAAGAGATTGAGCTCTAGAATCAGACAGACCTGGACTTGTCACTGATATGCTTCTAAAACACAAACAAATGAGTTAACTTCTCTAAGCCTCAGTTTCTTCAGCTATAAAACAGGCATAACAGTATCTACTTCATATATTTACTGCTACAAGGACTTAATTCACATGAAGTCCTTATTAGAAAGCCTGGTACCTAAGAACATCCATTTAATGCTAGCTGCCATTATTATTGTTTTTATTATAAAGCATAAAGAAAATGTAAAGAAATGTAATTTTTCTACAGTTAAAATTTCCAATACTAACCGTGACTCCATGCTACTGTCATAAGAACGCCCTCTTTTTGAATGCTCATAGTCTGACCTGCTGTAATCAAAGTAATCTCTGTCCCGAGGGGATCGTTCTTGTTCTGCATATCTAACATATAAAAAAGAAAAGCAAAGTTATAAGTTGAAAACGACTATATTATAAATACTTAGGAAAGTTAAATGCCGGTAATACTAAAGCAACTCTATGACTGAACAATGTCTTAAACTGTTTTTAACAAACAGCTCATTTTGCTGATATCCACTCATTCAGCTGTGATTATAAAAGCTTTCAGCTTCTGCAGAGCAAAACAACTCCTAGAATTCACTTAACCAAACTTGTTCATCTTGATTCACACTGTCCTTAGCAAAAGATACATATTTGGATATCATTTATAGTTAGCATGAAAAAGGTTATCCTGCAAATGATTCCTTTTGCTTAGTCGGCTCACTTTACAAAGCACTGAACAAGTGAGACCAACGTCATCAGTTGGTCACCATAAAGACCAGTTTAACTCCAACTCAAAAAACTATATTCATTAGCTGTTATTCTTGAAACTGCATTACTGGATAGCAGTGATTATGGGTTGAAATAATTAGTGAACAAGGATGGATAGTACAAGATCTGCTATTCGAATCTTCCAAGTCAATAAAATCAGAGAACCTTAAGAGAAGTTAAATACATATACACGTGATAAATATACATAGTAACAATCCATATTTTCCACACACATCTGCAATTAATTTATACACACACATATCCATGTGTTTGTCTCTGTGTGTGGAGAGAGATTTTCTTTTTTTTTTACATAGGGAGTAAGTGATTGACGAAAGGTAGTAAGTAGTTGCAGACCAAAGCAATTAACTTGATGTCCATAAAGCAAAGGTTTTTAGAGACAGCAGAGTGGAATAGGAAGAAAGTACAAGAGGAGTAAGGAAGAGATTAGACAACTGAAAGAAAGTTCAGAGAATGGTTCTCTCTTCATAAATTATTTTTAATGGTCATAGCTTACTAAGTGAAATAACTGAAGTCCTACTATGAATGCATGATGAACATTAACGGGAACATTTCCAGATCTTTGATCTTAACAAATTGTGTTAAGATATAATATATATCTAAATGTTTTGAAAACTATAAAGAGCTAGGTAAATGTAAAGGATAGCAATAACAGCAAAAGCAACACTTCCAAATAATGAGATTTTAATTCAGTTTTCCATTTTATAAATTTTCTTTCTAGTTAGTAATTGAGATACTAGAATTATATACCCTCTCACCTAAAAAATTACATAAAACCTAGATTTATTTACTAAAAACTCTAGAACAGTCATTCAAGGACAATTCATCCTCAAGCCCACTCAAGTAACACTGTTTATAAGATTATCAAAAAGCTGTTCATCCTAAAATTAGAAACCTAAGAGCTAAACAATTTTTCAAACTTGTTACAAAATTTTAAATTGCATTTGGAACACATAAAACTATTTACCTGTCTTCTGGAGAGGAAGTCCTCTGATACGAATTATAGTTTTCCCTTCTGTCATGACCAGAAGAATGCTTTCAAAGGGAAAAAAAGAGGGGGAGGGGGCATTTAAAAATTACGTTAAAAAACATATAGACAATGAAATATGTATTTTGGAAATTGGAAGAGCTTTAGAAATAATTTCAAAACATTTTTAAAAATCATAATAATAATTCATGTTACCTAAACAGTATACAAGATAAAACAAAATTTTCAGGTCATCCAAGGTAAACATCTATGGCAGATACCTGTTTTCACTATGAACCAAATACTTTCTTTTTAACCAAAAAAATTCAAGGTAGAGGAAAATCTCAAATTTTCAATGCCATTTAATTGATATTTTATTCCTATGTAATAAGTTATAAATTTATAGAACAACTTTTTTATATAGGCCTTCTCCTGGTGAAAAACAAGACCAAGGCTTTCTCTTGGTGAAAAACAAGACCAGGGGTTTTCTAGCAAGAGCTCACTTTTGTAGTTATGCTCAAGTCTTAGGATACTGCACGTATCTCCTTATCTCCTTTGGCTTATAGAAACTACAACTTTAGTCTAGGTTACTAAATCTAGATAAAATAAATAGCTAGAAGAAACTGACAAATATATTCATGAAAATTCATTTTGTTTTCAGCAAACATAATTTGAGTGTCTGATATGTATGGTGCTATGTTAGGCTCTAAGGATTTGAAAAATATGACTCATAAGATACAGCTCCTATGCCAGATCCTTTGAAAAGTAACAGACACACAAATACATAACTTCCGTGAAACATGAGATTGAAGAGACATGTGACATGAGACAGAGATATGAACCATCCAGTTTGATAATTTAAAACTCCAAATACACTGAAGAAGCCAAAATATTTATCTCTATAAATAGGTAAATTTTTTATACCACAGGTCAACATTCATATTGACAGGTTATTTTTTAAGAATTAAAATAATTTTGATTAACTTAACTATAAGAAAGGAAAAACACTGTTTTTAAAGTACCTTAATCTTGACATCTAAGAAAAAGTAAATCAAATAATGAGTAACTTGTTCTGCATACTTACATGCTTGCTTCCTTAATGGGAAAAAGATACATTTAAAAACAGAAAACTATACTGTATAGAAATGTAAACAAGCTCCAATTTACTCTTCTTTTATGACTGTCTAATGAACAGCAGTTTGAGTCTAACATTCTCACAAGTAAACTGCCAAACAGTCTTATTAACTATTGAAGTTTTTGAATAATATACACAAACTAGACTAATTTATGTAGGCGAATAAGCATGTGATCAAATTTATAATTTACAGTAGCCATAGCTTGGCTGTTATTTTACAATGAATGCAACCATCTTAAAATCCCATTTGTAATGTACATAAGAAAGTGGAAAAAAATTATTTCACTTAGCAACACAATGAAGTAGAATTATTCAATATGCATGACACAGGTTTCCATAAAACCTGACATCAAGATCTTAAGCCAAATAGGGAGCACAAGATTCATTCAATTCGTGATAACATCAAACACTGTATTTACTGATCATTTCTTATAAGACATAGCCCTTCCTGTGTAGACACTCTGGAGGACACAAAAGATAAAACAAACTCTCAAGGAAGTTTTGATCTTGCAGGAGAGAGATGATTATAAAGATTTCCACAATTAAACCTATCAGATTATATGTTACTGAGAGAGAAAGAAAAGCAGGAGAAGAGGAGGAAGAGAGAGAGAGAGAGAGAGAGAGAGAACAATAAAAACTGCACTGTCTACTTTTACTTTCACAAGGCATGGCAATTATTTTGATTATATTAGAGAGAAGGCCTCAATTCTGTGCTAATGATTTTAACACACCTCTGTAACATCTGTTGTGATCAAGAGGGAGAAACCAAAAATATTGAAGTCGTGAATCAGGATTTTGTAAATATGGTCAAGTTAACAAATGACTGGCACACACAGGAAGTGCTAACATGAAATCTTGAGTCAGGAACAGTCAATGTGGTACAGAGGGATGATAGTGGGTAACAGGGGACTTGAACTGGGCTTGGGAGATAAATAAGATTTCACTAAGTGAAAAATCATTTTGAGGGGTGATCCAAATAATAACCTGAGTTTCCCTATTTCCTTTATCATAGAGTTTAGATATTAAGTCAGAGCAGTAGTTGAAAATAACAGATTATCAAAATTACTTTTAAAAATTCTCTAAATTGTTAATTAAGCAAAACAAATATGGTACACCATGCAGTCACCTGTAGTCTCCAACAATGCAGAGAGCGAGCAGCACAAGGAGGTGAGTGGAGCAGGGAGCCCGAGTCCAGAGGCTCTGGGCATCATTAGGCTCGGGGAACAAGTGTTTAGGAGCAAGGGAGAGAAAGGGCTGAAGAGGTGGGGAGCTTGCTTCTAGCTAGCTAAGGAAGCTACAGTTAAGTCTCAACGAGAAAACAAGGGATCCTCAACTGAAGCCTCCTGAACCCAACATAAGCATCCTCAGAATGTCAAAGGAAGTTCTGGGCTTCACCTGAGGTCAAAATGGGCCAACACAGATAGCTGACCTGCTTGTGGCTAAAAGGATGGAGAGGGGGAGATGGACTAAACTGAGAACTGGCTGGCAGGGCCGAGCCACTAAGTGTGAAGGGCAGGCTGACTGAAGACACCCACTCCCAGGCTGGGGGGATGTCCCAGAGGACCCATCCGGACCACAAGAGGGAAAGGTGGAGAAGCATAGTCTAAGAGGAGCAGGAAGAGAATTCTGAGAAAGACAACACTTCTCCCTCTGTGTAAAAGGTATCAGTCTAAATCTGAGTGCTCTTGTCTAACATGGCTCAGTCAAGAGCCAGTTCCACACATGGTCTCCTTTTTTTTTTTATGTCCCCAGCTCTTAACACAGTCTACTAACTACTAGGCCCACAATTAATTAACTGTTTAAGTGCCACTGGACAAATGAGTATAAGTCCCAAGGAGGCAAACTGCAGAACAATTATAGGAAGGTATCCACTGACAGATGGGGCTAGCTTCATAGATAGTGAGCCCCCTGCCAAAGAAGACATGCAAGCACAGGCTGAAAGTCTACCTAGCAGGGAGGCTGGAGAGTGTCTTCTCATACTCAGTAGAATTTAGAAAAGATGGCAGCAGAGCCTGCTTCAGTCTGTAAGTCTACCAATTCAGTTCACTTACCATGCACCAGGGCTGGTACTGGTGCTTACTGTTAAAGAGCTCCCAGTCTACTGGTTCTCTTTAAAGAAGGAGGTTTAGGGATGCAGAGCTGGTGGAGAAAAGGAAGGGAGCAGTGCCTAGATTTATAATTAAATAAAAATACACTTTCCCCTCTACTGATTCTAGGACCCAGGAAGTGATGTGCCTGCTTTTAGATCCACACAGTTGAAAGAAAAGGAAGTGGAATGGTTTCCTCTCCTGCTAAGTCCACTCGCAGGCAGAGGAACAGTTTTGAAAGCTGATGGAGTTATTGGCTCCTATTAATGCTCTGACCTCATCTCCTACTATTCTCCTTTTCCCATAACCTGCTCCAGCCATTAGACTCTTTGCCTTTGCACTTGCTGTTCCCTCTGCCTGGCACACTCTTCCCCCAGATGTCTGTATAGCTAACCTCCTCATACCCTTCAAGTCTCTGCTCAAATGGCTACCGCTTCAACGGGCCCTCTCTATTAAAAACTGCAACTCCCAATGCTACTGATCAATCTTGCCCTATTTTTTTTCTCCATAGCACAAGTCTAGCACTTAACATGCTAACATACTACATAATTTACTTATGTATTAAGTTTATGATTTTTTTTCTGTTTCCCCCACTAGAATGCAAACTCCATGAGAGCAAGGATTTCTCTTTTGTTTGCTGTTTTACCCAAAGTGCTTAGAACAGTCACTGGGACATAGTAAGAATTCAGTGAGTATTTGTTGAATAAATGAATGTATAATGTCTAAAGTAAAGGACAGCACAGAATAAAGAGCTCATTTATGCATATGAAATACACAACAAAAGGGTCACTTGTAGACAGACATGCAAGAACTGTGACCAACTGAGGAAGGAAACACCTGTCTTCCACTTCATGCTGATTCAGGAAAGCACACTCTTTAAGAATGGTGGACTTCCTGCCCTGTTATTTATTTTTCTTTTGCATGCGCTCACTCACATGCACTTTCTTGATTCATGCAGGCACTGATGTGCATATGTGACATGTGTGAAACACATACATCTGTATGTTCTCTCAACTGCCCTCTTGCACACTATTAACCCCAACTGACCAAGTATCTACACTTGAAATTGCATAAGTCAGATGTGGGTATAACGCCACTCTCCTGTCTAGCTCTAATGTTAGGACATTATATAAACGCATTTTTGTTTAAAAGATAGGTAACTGATTACAGGTTTATGTTCTTTATTATAAGTTTCAAACACTTACTTTTACCTGTGCCACACTGCTTTTCATCTTCTGTTGCCAGTTGATCCGATAAATCACAGACTCCTTAAGCTGTGATTAAGGAGTACTTAATCTAAAGTACTTAACTAACAAGTACCAAACGGTATGAATTCCTTGACAGTTTACTTTTTCTGTCTGCAAACGTCACCTATAAAATACACCAAAGAAAGTTTTCTTAACACTGACAAAATGTATGTGAAATAACAACATATTATTTCCACAAAATGAACATTTGACCACATTATTTTTCTTAATCAGTAAACACAGAGATAATCAATAATTAAATAAAAATTCAAAAAATCCTTAAATAGTTCCACATAACAATGTATAAAGAACATATCAGTAGAAAAGATAGAAAAAACTCTGAACAAGATAGCAAATAATAACAAGGGCTTATTAAGCACCATAAAGTATTTTATTCTAATGACTGACAGGAACAAAAGTTAACTTAATAACTGAGATCAGATTACTTTATTCCCATTGTTCTCAGTGAGGGAGACCTGCATACATCATAAAATAGTATTGTGACATTATAAAAAACAAGTGAACTGAGGAAGCAATTATATAAGAAAAACCATATAAACTGAGTATAAAATACCCACTGTTTGTACATAAACTAAGAATGAAATATCCAATGTTCTTGTAATAATGATCACTCTGAAGTAAACATACTCTGCATCGAAATACAAAGTGCTAAAGTACAATAATCGGGTCTATCAAAGGCACAAGGCTTCAGACATATGCATGTATGAGAAGTAAGTATTTGGCTCAGAATAAACCTAGTCATCAACATTAAATGCTGAAATAAAATGTCTTTCAATATCAATCTGTTAAGTAAATTTTAGGAATTTTTGAAAAATGCTGAATTGATAGTTATGTTCACATGAAACTGCCATTGAATGGCAATGGCACTGAATGAAACTGCCATTCAAGTATTTTATTGGAATTGCTTATCTAAATGGTTTATGGGAATTGCGTATCTAAATGATTTATGGTTTATGGTATGGTGTAAGGTAATAAAATTAAAAAAATAAAATGAAATCAAAGAAAATAAAAGAAAAGAGGTAGAGAATATAGAGAAAGATCTGTGCTCAGTACCAAAATAATTGAATGCGATTAGAAAAAAATTTTAATTTGAATGCCAGAAAGGATATTGCAGATTATCTGGTCCAATTCCTTCTTTTTAAAGACAAGAATACTCGAGGTCAGATAAGTCATTTCAATGTCCTAAGCTATAATACCAGTTAGTGGTGGACCTATAAGTGGAAACCTAGCCTAACGACCCCAATTAAGTATTTTTCACTAGACCACACACACAAATCATCTCAACACTATAAAGTGATGTAGGGCTGCTATCATTTAATCCAGATTGGGATGTAGACAAATCACTAAGTCAAGAAAAATTTCTATTACAATGGTTAGCATGGCGTCAAGGTTACTAAAAGCAACATACGCAAGATTCTTTACAAATTTATCAATCTATAATATATAACTGCAATCTAAAGCACTTCACCACTAATGTATTAGCAGCTGCAGTTAAACAGACTGACATGCCTCTAGGGGACTTAGAGGAGAGAGAGCCAGAGAAGGGCAGCCTCACATGCTGGATATAAACTCTCCCGAATCTCTGACCACCCCTGAAACAACACATGTACAAAATAGAGTCCTGCTAAGGATTAAAGAACTGAACTGATATGTGAACAGCTGCCCAAGAGACAGAATTTGCAATTTAATTCTAATCAAGTTAATTGCCTAAAAAGTCACCACTCCTTAGAGGAAACTAACAGAATCCAAAGTCTTAACATAATAGTAACAATGTCCAGGATACAATTAAAAACAATTCAACTTATCAGAAAACTAACTGGCACAATCTTAAGAAAAAAGACAATCAAAGGAAACCAAAAATGAAATGACCCAGATGTTGGAATTAGCATACAAGATTTTTAAAGCATATTCAAAAGTGCAAAGGAAAACATGCTTACAAGGAATGAAAACACAGAACATTTCAGCAAAACAAAAACAAAACACACACACAACCCAAAAAACAGAAAGACAATAAAAAAGAAGCAAACAAATTCTAGAACTGAAAAATATATGAAGTGAAAAATTCGCTGTATATACTTAACAGCAAAGTGGAGATAAACGAAAGTGAGTGAGCTTGAAGTAAGACATACAGAAATTATCCATTCTAAAGAACAGAGACAAAAAAAAAATAATGAACAGTATCAAGGACATGTGGAAAAATATCAAAAGGTGTAATATATGTATAATTAAAGTCCAAGAAGGAAAGAGGGAAAGAATGGGATAGAAAAAATATTTCAAGAAATAACAGCCAAATTTTCCCCAAATTTGGTGAAAGGTATAAATTTACAGATTCATGAAGCTCAGAGAATCCCAGGCAGAACAAACATAAACAAAACTGCACTTACAAACATAGTCATATATAGAAGTCAGTTGTCAAACTGCTGAAAACCAAAGATAAAGAGAAAATCTTGAGAGTAGAAAGAGAAAAACCAATATATTATATACATGAAAATAACAATTCAAAACTCATCAGAAAACTAAGGAGACCAGAAAACAGTGGAACAATCTTTAAAGTGCTGAAAGATAAACAACTGTTAACTGAAAATCGCAGCAAAAATAATCTTAAGAATTAAGATGAAATATTTACTAATTAAATGAACAAACAAAAACTAAAAGAAACTAAGAGAATGTATCACCAGCAGACCTGCACTACAAGAAATGCTAAAGGAAGCTCCTCAGGCTGAAAGGAAATGATACCAGATGGAAATTTGGATTTTCAGAAAGGAATGAACACTGGAAATGGTAACTTTCTTGGGAAATATAAAAGACTACTTTTCTTTTATCTAAAATACATAGGTTTGTTTAAAGCAAAAATTGTAACGTCTTGAGGGGATATAGTGTCTGTAGATGGAGTCTATCTGATAAGCATAGCATATAGGATGAGGGACTAAAACGGACCTACATGAGGTGAGGTTTCTAAATTTTTTGTGAGGTAGTACAATATCAACTTGAAGAAGCCTGTGAAAAGTTAAGGATATGTATTGCATTCCCTAGACCAATGACTAAAGAAATATAGCTAAAAAGTCTATGGACAAATTAAAATGGAATTTTAAAAAATAATTTTAAAAAGTAGGAAAGAAGGAACAGAGGAACAAAAAATAGAGGGGACAAATAGAAAACAAATAAGATGGTGGACCTAAATATAACTCTATTAATTATACCAAACATTAATGAACAAACAGAAGCTATTCCTCCCTCACCTCAGGTGATACAACCCCAAAGGCGCAGCCTCATCTTGGATCTTGGGCCCCACTTACCTCCTCAACAAGATGACTCTGACAAACACAAATTACACGACTCTTTTCAAAGGGCCTGTTTTTATGGCTATAAATGTATAGAGCCATAAAACTCAAAATTTTACTTAACTAACTTTTGCTCAAAGGTAATGGTATCTTTTTTACCTCTACTAGCACAATCATTCTATCATTTCTAACACATCCTTATCACCTTTACCACCCAGTAGTATTTATACATACACTCGTTCAACAACAAATAATATTTGCTGCACTTCTATTATTTTGCCAGGTATCTTTCCAGGCACTGGGCAGACAGCAATGAACGACCCTAACAAAATCCCCTGCCCACACGGAGCTTACATTCTAGTTATAAAAGGTAACTCTGTAATGCTAAGCAAAGTACTAAGCCACTCAAGCAAAGTGGCTAGTTGTACTTTTAACACACATGCTAGTTTCAGATTATTACTTAATAGTATAAAACTGGATCCCTAAATCATTATGTTAAAAATAATTTGAATTATGAAAACTTGCATAATAGGAGAATTACTTGTACATATACTGAGGTCCACCTGACTTACTACATCAGAAGACGTGTGTGTTGTTGGGGGAGGGGAAGAAAGGGGAATGCTTAGGCCTGTTGGTTTTATGAAAGCATCCCCAAGGTAATTCCAACATCCAACTCTTCCCTAGGTCTCCTCAGCTTTCCAACTCTGGATGAGCCATCTTGGTTATCAATTTGTCTTAAACCATGAGCCACTTAGGTAAAATACAGAGACTCCACAGCCCACCTACTTAATAGTGAAGAACTCAGACATAAATCATTTGGAAAGGGACATATAAATTCCAAATGTATTCATCCTTAACAACTCACTGGCAAGAAGCACATACATGCATGAAAAAGAATATCAATATCAGTCCTTTCCAAATCTGAGAAATTCTGGGGACAATCTATAGGGAGAAAATTCTCACTTGTAACGTACTGACTACACACCACAGGTTCTTTGGAGTTCAGGACACAGGCCATGATAATTACAGTAATACTACTACTGCAACATGATCACAAACA
Source organism: Tapirus indicus (assembly GCA_031878705.1). Taxonomy (NCBI): domain Eukaryota; kingdom Metazoa; phylum Chordata; class Mammalia; order Perissodactyla; family Tapiridae; genus Tapirus; species Tapirus indicus. The sequence goes on from CM062926.1 coordinate 90,712,766, forward strand.
CAAACGTAAGCACAGATGTGGAGTCATCCAGATGACAAATATGTTCATAAAATGCTTTTATTATCCTTCAAATGAATATAAAACATAAAAAATTGAGAGAGGGAAAGAAGAGAAAAAACCTACATCAACAGAGAAGTTCAGCCTTCCTAGGTAAACTAGATATAAATTTGATAATGATAAATGTTACAATGATTATATACATTTCAAGTTAAAAAAAAACTTTGCTATACAAAGATTGAAATAACTTGTATAAAAAATGTTTTGCCTGTAGGTTTAAATATGCTATTAATTGGTGAGGTCTGAAGTACACTTTATGGAAAATTAAAAGCCCAGAGAACTGTCAATGCCCTTACTATCCTTAATTTGCTCTCACTCCCAGGATAATCAGTGACTAAGTCTTAACAAAACTGATACTGTATTATACCTCAATAGATTCCACTCCCCTCTATTCTAATAATGCTATTATATAAATTAATATCAGAGTCACTTACTATCTAAAGGAGTTCCTGCTTCTTCCTTATATTCACCTAAAGACCCCCTCTATAAACTAACATCAGGAAATGAGTCATCCAAAAGGAACATCAAAAGAATTGGAGTAAAAGACTCTCCCTAGTATAGTACTCTTTACTATTTACAGGGAATAAGCTGATGGATACTGCTGCCATCATCACCACCACACATCATCTGTGACTGATTTCCAGGACTTTTTTGGTCCGGAAGCAGAAAACAGTGAAGACTATTTCTGTCCAAGACCATCAGAACAAGGCCCTCCTTCCCCCAATGCTAGAAGCCACTGACGGTCATGCATTTCTTGGCATATTTTTTGTTAGATCCTCCTGGTTATTTTTCCCCTCTCTGCTGGTTGACACTTCTAAATTAGCACCGTACAGAACTTTCTGCATTGATGGAAAGGTTCATATTCTGCATTGTCAATACCACTTTACCAATACAATAGTCACTGGACACATGTGGCTACAGAGCACTTCAAATGTGCCTAACGGAACTGAGAAAATTAATCTTATTTGATTTCAGTTAAGTTTACATTTAAACATGAATAGCCACATGGGCCTAGTAGTTACCATACTGGACAACACAATTCTAAATGATTAGTAGTCATTCAGGCCTTTTGGTCACGGTATTCCCAAGATCCTTGTCTTTGACAATCTCCAGCTATGTTACTAATTAATTCTTCAGATACTGGTAAAGTAAAATAACTTATATTCAAATTAATGGGAAAAGTCATTTGTTATTTTCTATGGAAGATTCAGATTATAGGAAATAAGGGAAAATATAATAAACCTTGTCCTAGAGTTTGTCTATGTTATAATCACCAATGTATGATCTCCAGAGTCTTAAATATTGCTATGCAGCTGCCATGATACCAAAATGATCATTTAACATAAACAAGAAAACCTGGCACTAGAGATACTACTACCATCACAAACTTGATATACGATTACGACCCATTGAACCAAAGCGTAGATGTGGATTGATCACAACTCCTGAACATAATGGTCTATCCTTCAGCTCAGGCTGAGTTACCAGAAGGGGTACTAATAAAATGAAAAAATAGCCCTGATGGCAGCTATGAAGGAAGAATTGACAACTGAAACAGAAACCACAACTTGTAAAATGGATTCCACTAATTTGCAAAACAGAAAAATTATGCCAGTCTAAGTCACGATGTACATCATGGACTAACTAAGGTCAAATTCTTATGTCTAGTTAGTTCAGACCCATCTGTTCCAAAGTAAGACCACAAAATGATGTCTGCATGGACACATGTGTTCTAAAGATATGACCATTTACCGTTCCACCAACTCACTAGTTTACAAATTCTGCCCAATCCCTGCCAAGACCATCTGATGACTACCTCTAGTCTCACAAACTCTTTAAGCACCCTTCCTTAATCCCTCCTTTTGAAACACCCCACAATTCCCTACAGTATACTTTCTCCCTTGCTGCAGGAAATTAATAAACTTAACTTTAACAACTAATTAGGTATATTACTGGAGAATTTTCGTTGGTGGGCTTTAACATACAAGACAAATGAACCAGTTTCTCCAACAATTCGATGGCATGGGGGACAAAAAAAGAAAGAAAAGAGAGGAACGGGTGTTGTAGAATAAGAGACAACAAATGTAATGCATGGACCTTGTTTAGATCCCGAGTGGAACAATTTGCCCAACTCTAAAATGGGACGTGTTTATATAGAAGAACCCATGTGATCTTGAATTCAGCACTAACTCAATTGACTAATATCCTCCACCCAGCCTTCCTTCTAAAAAGGAGGTGGGCTGAAGTTCTTATCTCTGCATAGGGAGCGAAATAATGGAAGAGAATCTTTCCATTCCAGTAAGATTGTGAACTTGCTGACAATTATTATATTCACATCATGGTTTTCTGGGTAGAGGAATGAGAATAGGGTGGGATTTGGACTCTCAGAATTACTTAAATCCCTATAGATACATATTTACTACCCAAGAGAACTTATCTTAGTACATACCTGAAAGAAGACTCGTTTCAAAATCACCTGTTACCAAAATAGTGTGCCCAAGCTGATAATGGAGATAATCTAAGCTTTAATGCCAATAATAGACAAACTTTTTAAAAAGCATTTTAAAAGCATGTATTCCATTGAGACAAGTTGTTTTAAAATAACAAGATGATGAGTGTCCCAAAGCTGATGTGCAATGGTGAATGCAGGCTCACCATCACTGTTCAAAACAGCCAGTGGGAGGACTGTCAATGTATACTTGCTCTACAACAAACTAATTTACCATCTACATCTATAGATTCTACAGCACATTATAATGGCATTCATGAGATCCAGAGATGAACTAATTAACTACATTTCCTGTTTTAGAAGTCAGAAATGTGTCATTTAGAGTAAGATAATAACAACAATAATATAAATTATTGCAGCCATAAAGACACTATACTAGGCACTTCATTTATATAGTCTCATTCAATCCTCATAATTTCCCTGCTTTAGTGATTTTTCAGGCTTACTTTTCAATGAGAGAACTGAGGTACAAAGAGTTGAAGCAAGGTGTCCAAGTAAATTACTGCTAGTAAATGGCAGAGCTAAAATTCAAAGGGTTTATCTGATACCAAAACCATGACACTGCATCCCAATGAAAATGCCAACATTGATAAACTGATGTCAAATTGGTAAATTATAAAATGTAAACCAGATAGTCTCTACTATCCAGAAAATTTTCCAATCCTAAACTGATCTGTTCTTCTAAAGTTCCAGATAGCAAAGATGTTGATGTTAATATAATGAGGCCCTACTTCTTATTTTTTTATTTTATTTTATTTTTTTTGTGAGGAAGACCAGCCCTGAGCTAACATCCATTACCAATCCTCCTCTTTTTGCTGAGGAAGACTGGCCCTGGGCTAACATCTGTGCCCATCTTCCTCTACTTTATATGGGACGCCACCACGGCATGGCTGACAAGCAGTGCGTCGGCGGGTGCCTGGGATCCGAACCCGCGAACACCGGGCTGCCAAGTGCGAACTAAACCCCTGCACCACCGGGCGGCCCTGAGGCCCTACTTCTTTTTAAATATGCATAATAATTTTAAGGATTCCTTTATTTAATTAGCCTACCTAGAATTCACTGTGACCAGGTACCATATGAGCAAATAAATCACCTGACTCTATTGTGCAAGATTTAGTATTTTCCTTGGCTATCCTTCTTGGGTCTTAAACCTGGTTTCTCATCTCAACCTACCTACACACACACACACACACACACACACACACCAATTTTTTATGTATTTTATTTCAAATTACCTTACTTATTTAAATTTAATGCGTTTTCTTTCTGATCAGTGTCATCTTTCCCCCTTCCACCTTTCAACCACCGGCACAAACAATTTTCTGGCAATCAACTACAATCTGTTACATTTCCAAGTGCCAAAATGTAAGTGTGAAATTGTCAATATTGTAAAGTAGACTGCTACTGCAGTTCTAAAAAAATGCATAAAGTATTCTCATAGTCCAGATTTATACAGAATATGCCTGTAGGGAAATTCTGAGAGTTCAACATGTGCATGCTTGATACTTAGACTAATTGGAAATTCCTGCAATGAGAGCAATTTATCTAGAGTTTATAGCTCTCGCTGCTCTTCTTAGCATCACTATGTGGATTTTATGATGAATTATTAAATTTCTCTCTCCTTGTCACAAGTAAGCAACTCAGCAAAACCACACCTGCTCTCCTGGGCAAGGAGAATATTTTATAATAAAGAGATATAGTTTAAAAATGATGATTTTTTCCATCAGTTTCAGCAAGCATTAGAAAACAAAATATTTAAAAACATTTGAAAGAAGCACTTTAGACTATTAACTGGAAACTATGAAATTGCAAATTCTGCAATTATCTCAAAAATTCAGAAAATGAGAAAATAATATTTTCTCGCTGAAATGGCTGAAATACACTGCCTTCTCTGGGGGCTAGCCCGGTGGCACAGCAGTTTCTTCCACACTTGGCAGCCTGGGGTTCACCGGTTCCGATCCTGGGCTCCCAGTGACGCACTGCTTGTCAGCCATGCCGTGGCGGCGTCCCATATAAAGTAGAGGAAGATGGGCATGGATGTTAGCCCAGGGCCAGTCTTCCTCAGCAAAAAGAGGAGGATTGGCAACGGATGTTAGCTCAGGGCTGGTCTTCCTCACAAAAAAAAAAAAAAGAAATACACTGCTTTTCTCTATTTCAACAGAACATTTCTACCATTGAGAGGAACTCACTGAAACACAGCACCACAAAATTGTTATGAGAGAATCAACAAAGTGGATTCCCTTTAGTTTGCTTTTCTACATTCTACCTAGTAACAGCAGGCTTGGCAAACTTCAAACGTTAGAGTTAAAAAAAGAAACAACTTTAGTTGCCCAATGGGGAAAATGGTAATATTAAACAGTATTCAGAATAAAAACCAGTTTAAATCTGTTCTAAATGCAAAAAAGTAATGGGGGGAGGTGGTAATGGGATCCTCAGGAAAATCCCCAAACAGGACCCAAGCAGCCCCTGACCCTTCCAGATAGTGACTGTCCTTCTCAGGGAACATACAGGAGTAACAGACTGGCCACAGTTCTTAAGCATTAATGACAAGAGTGCTATGGCCTTTCCCTATCTGTACTGAAGGAACACTTTTGTTTAAGAAAACTGCTTTCTTCCCTTTTCTTGCTGTTTTTGTGGACATGTACACACTGGTGAGAAATTTGCCCCACAATATGCCATATAAGGAACAATGACGTTGTAATTTGATTTCAGCGTGGGTTCACAATTTCAAGAAAATAAAAGGCCCAAAATACTCCTACCCCTTTTAGGAAAAGTCACCAGGTAGTGACAATCCCCCATCTGCAATTCTGAAATCTAAAAAGCTCTAGAAATATAAAGATTTTTCTTAAGCTTGTAGCAAACTCAATGATATTGGCAGCCAAATTCAACATACACCAGCTTGAGATTTAATGTGACTCCTCATTTGATGTGATGTAGAAATATTAATGTGATTGCTTAGAGGATGTTGCCTTGGACCCCAAAAGGGGGATTACTTAATAAATATATCTGTACTGTATTTCTTCTCTAATACCTGAAAAATTTGGCATGTCAAAACAGTTCTGACTCCAAGCATGACAAATAAAGAATTGCAGACCTGTCCTCCGTGTTGTTTGCTTCCTGGTACACCATTGTACACCTGGCCTGCTCTTTGACTCATGGCCGTTTGAATGACTGAAGATTACCACGGTCAAGTACAGGGCTAGAAGCTGTGCAGATAGTATCTGGATATTGTTTGGGTTTTGTAAGTGATAAGGAATAAACACAATATAAAAGCTTTTGACTGGTCTCTGATTTTTTGTGCAGGGGAGACAGCACCAATTCTGGGACACTTTAAGACAGTGAGCTCAGATAAGTAAAAAAAGACAAAATCTAAAAGTTCTTATCATTTTAATCAACTCAGTGATACCAACATCCATACTAAAAAAAACTCATTATAAATTGGGAGGAGGTACTATCCCCCATCCATTCCTGACATCACGCAGCCAGTCATATTGGTCTGTATTTAAATAACCAAAGAAATTAAGAAGTGATATGATCATCTGGATCATGCTATTTAAAATTTTTAAAAAAATTCTTTTGCTGGTACATAGGAAGATCTTCTAATGTGCTCCTTTTCACCAGAATGCAGGCTCTACACAACAGCAAGAATTTGTCAAATTTTGTTTGTTTCACAATTTCTATCAGCTATTTTTTGATTTACAGTATTGACTTCCGGTTGAGTTGGTTTTAGAGAAAGATTTTACATGTTGAACTTCTTTACTGGTTCATTTAAAAATAATTACATTTATGGGGCAAATCCCCTTCATCCTGTCCCCTCTCCAATTCCGCTCTTTCTTTTATCCTACACAGTCAAGAGTTTTTTGGCAGATGAGTCTTCACTTGATGCCTCCAATTCTTAATCCCCCATTAACCCCTCTTACCCACCACAATTTGGTTTTCCACTCCCACTACCTCACAGTACCTATCAACGTTACACAATGACCTCCTTGTTGCTAAACCCAGGGGTTACCTCCTTCTTGTATGTGACACTGCTCTAGCATTTGGTACTGCTAATCCCCTCTTCTTGAAATTCTCGCTTCTAGACTTAGAAAGATACCACATGCATGTGCTCTTCTTTTGTCTCTCTTCCTCTGTCCATCCCTCTAACATTTACTGTCCTGTAGAGTTTAATCTTTGCTCACAGATTTTTGTCTGTTTTCACTGCTATAGTCCCAAAACAGAAGGCTCTCAATACACACTTGTTAATGGTGGAATGAACAGTCTTTAACTTTTCTTTCTCCATGTTCTCTCCGGAACCATCTCCACCCCCACAGCTTCAATGAACATACACGAGGAAGACGTTTATCCAACCCAGTCTTCTCCACGTAGCTCCAAGTCTTTATGTGCAAATGCCCACCGGGAACCTCCATGCAGATGTGCAAATGCCCTCTGCACTAAGGAAGTCCAAAGTGGACCTCATCATTTCCTCCTCCCTCAAACCACTTCCTCCAAGATATTACCTATAAAGCTTGCCAAGTGGCAATTTCCTCTTCCTCATCCCCAGTCAGTTACCAAATCCTATTGATTCTACCCTCTCAGTTAACAGGAGATAAAATCAAATATGCCCCTGTTTTTCCCCAATTCTCTCTGCTATTGTATATAGAAGGTAGAGGGAAGGCTCCATTCAGGGAAGATCCCAGAAAGAAACTTAGTTTCACTCTAGAAGAAGGTAAATTGTTTTTGACCTCTAGCAAGATTTCTCAGGTCTTTATCTCTAGGCTATAAGAACTTTTCCAATTTGCCTCTAAAAATATAAATTACATAGGTATACTAGCAATTACATAGTAGTATAGTAGTATACTACCAACTGGTAGGGTTCCACTGTATTCCACAGATGCAGGGCAAAAGGATCCTTTAAATATCTGCAAACCTGCCCATAGGGAAACCCAGGCCTTCAAATTAAAAGCACGTCCCACTATGATATATTCAATACTTTCCAAATTTCCTTAAGTTTTTAAATGGAAATTTTGTCTCAAGACTACTACATCAACAATCTGTCTCCACACATTGTTCTTTAATAGAAAAGTTCTTCAGTAGTAGTCCCTCTAGTTATTGAATACAAACAACTCCTAAGGGACATCTCTGCTACCACTACGCCCTCAATCCCTTGTACTTTAAATCCTCCTAGGCCCACCTTGTCTTACTTTAGTTTCCCCATACATTCCTAGGTCCATAGCTCAGCTGGCTGGTAACAAGATTTAACTTTCCTCATCAAATCCAGCATCTCATTCACTGAACAAATAATATCATTATGGGTTTTCTTGGTCTAGTGATTAAGCTAAATTTACACCCATTTTCCTGATAACAGAGGAAACAAAATCCTAAATTTCAAACCTATACTATAATCCTCATCACTTTACTTAATACATGCCTTGTGGTAAAGAAATAGCTCCAGTGCTGCTAATTACCCACTGAATGCTTCCTCCTGCATTTTGTGTTAAAGTTTGTGTTTGTGCAGAAGTCTGCTTTGTGAGGTTATAAAAACGGAAGAATTTTGTACAGGAAAACAGAACTAAAAAATGATGAGGGTGGAACCATACTGATACTGATATTAAGAAGTGGTTCAGAAAAGTACTTATAGAGGAACTGAGAAAGTATGAGGGTAAGAGAAAGAGCAGGGTGGTCACAGTCTCTTTCTACTTTTTTACTTTACCCCCTATTCTTTGGAAACAAATTAAGCATAGAAGGTTAAAGACGTCTGTGTATGGTGGGGTGATACACATGTTAAGCTGGACACAAGGCACTGAGGTCTGAGAGATGAAGTTCCCCATCCTCAGGTAGAGAAGAAAAGTCTAAGTGCTACAGCAATGTTATACACACAACCCTACTGGAAAGGAGGAAGTGCAACTAAGTGTGTCTGGGGCACACAGAAAGAAGTGGATCTTGAAGCTGAATCTTGAAGGACAAGTAGGAAAGGGGGGAAAGGTCATTTCCCATATGTAAAGGGGGAAAACGTCATTCAGGCAATGAGAATGACGTGTAAAGGCTCAAAGATATAAAAGAACTTGGGGATTCTAAGTTGTTTGAGTAAAGGATACACATAGAAGATTGAGCAGAAACGAGATGGAACATGAGCGATGCATGAAGCTAAAGCTTGAAAGACCCTGGGTGAGAACACTGGATGGGTGAAGTTCTTGGTCACCACACTATATCCAGAACCTAGGACAGTGCCTGCCACTTAATAGGTTCCTATTCCAAAAGTAAATTAAAAAGGATGTGTGTGGACTTTTGATGATTATTCCTATTTCTTCCTACATAGAACTCCCTATAATGATATTCTGACGACTTCCCTACGAAAGCAGTCTTGTCCCACCTATCAACCCCTACTTCTAGAAACCACCAAGCTGTTTGTCACCAACTGTATCAAGACAGCACTATCAGGTGCCATCCCCCATCTGTCTTCACTCCAGGTTAACCTGGAGAGCAGCTTGAATTAACCTCCCTCTTGAGATGAAAAAAATACCAGCTCCTTAGCCACTTAGTGAACCACATTCTGCTTAAAGACACTTGGAGGTGTTGGCCTCCACAGAGAAATTTATGAAGTAGTTCCTAGACACACAGCACTCCACTCCACTACAGAGGCTCCTGTCACCAGGTGTAGAATAATGCTGTCCTGATATATCAGAGAAGGACTCACAGGGTAACTTCTCATGTGGAAGTGCTGAACTCTGGCTAACCCGATCCATTCATGAGTTAGGCTCAAAGTCAAGTTAAACATGAATCTCCACTGGGTCTCTCCCTCCCATCAACTAATCTATCCTATAATCACAGAGGCCCTTATGTACCCAGGCCAACGCAGTCCATACCATCTTTTCGGTATCTGTTCACTGGGAAAGATTTGTTAGCTTGACTACAAAGAGCAAAGGCTTACTTTAATCCATTGCTTCCTCTCCTGATGTATTATTTTTGAAGAAAATGCTTTGAAAGTTTGCACTTTGTTGTAGGCATTGAAATGTCTCTTCCAATGTCCACTCGGGAAATGTATATACTGAGATAAAATATTTAGGCTACAGGTTTAGCAAGTCTGGAAGTATGCTGAAACTAATATGCCAGAGGCCTCTTTGTTCCATCATCCTCCCATGCTAGGATTCTCAGACTTAAACAGACAAGTCAAGAAATGCAAGAAGGAAGCCTTCAAAGTCATCAGTGGGATCACCTGTATTACCAATAACCACTTCTTTCTTAAACTAGCTCTAGGCCAGCCGTGAACCAGGCAGTACAAAATTCAGTCTACATACAAGTAGGCAATAAACAGAAAACAATGTTCAAGTTAAGGCATGGGCAATATAAATACGCAACGTGTCACTGTATACTCTTGCAGGTGGTGTCAGGTACAGCGAGCCACTGTAGTTCACTTGGCGATGTACAGTCATCCGGGAGGAGAGGTAACCTCTAACTGTCCAGCAGCTGGGAGAACTGACCAAGCTAAAAAGGCTAGTTGAGGAAAGACAGTTAAGTAGTTTAGGAAGTTCAGAATTCCAGAAGTGATTGGAGCTAAACTACCCAAAGTGGGGAAGGACATGGTGGCATAGTAACAAGGAAACACTGGCTGCCCACAGATCAAATACTTTGGAGCAAGGAAAGTAGCAAACCTGATCCTGGGGGTGGGGGTGAACTGTAGCAGATCCCAAGGAGATGGGCTAGGACAGTGGCTCTCAAACTAACTGGCATGAGAATCACATGGATCGTTTGGTAAAAAAGAAACTGACGGGCTCCTCATTCCCCAGTTTCTGATTCAACAGGACTGGGGCGAAGCCCAAAAATTTACATTGCTAACAAGTTCCATGGAGACCATGATGCAGTTGATTCAGATACATTTTCAGAACCACCGGGCCAAGGTATTAGATCAAGGTTCCTGGCCACTGAAGTCTCAGAGCCCAAGCCAAAGAAGGTGAGAAAGGTTCCATGAAAGTGTCACAGGCACTTAAAAGTGGAAGGGCAACATTCAGAACCAAAGAACAAGAACTGGGGCTCAGGGAGAATTCATCAACTCTATCACAATACTAACAATAATGTCATAGGTAAAACTCTGTGCCAGGCACTGCACAGTGCCTTATATGAGTTATTTTTCTTCATTCTCAAAACAACCCACTGAGGTAGGTATTACTATTATCCACATTTTTCAGATGAGGAAGCTGAGACTACAGATGTTAGGTAACCCGCCCCAAATGACAGACCTAATCAGTGCTGAACCAAGACTGGAATCTTTGGCTTACTAGTCCATCACTCAGCACCAGCACAAGTAGGTCTCCTCCTCCTACAGATGCTGCGTGGGGCAACGCTTCCTGTGATCAAAACCACACTTTTAATGCCAATTCTAAATCCGCTTTTCCATAGCAGGATGACAATTGAGGCTAACTCCCGAGTTCACAGGCAATCCTAAAACAAAACAAATTTAAATACAGAAAAGGAAGAGGCAGGTTAACTGCCCATTCTGAAGCCCAAGTCTGCTTGTTTATCTATCTACTATTTCTAGTCTGTGGACACCTAAAAACGCAAAGAGGATTCTTACCGCACTTGCAATCACCTAATTCTTGAATTTGGAATAGTCTTTCTTCAGTTTTTTCCTTCTCTATTTATCTCAAAGATTTGTTGTGAGGATTAAGTGAAAACTGGTAAGGCAGTTTTCGCAGTCAGACTCTTTGAAATTAACTATTATATTACCATTATATGCGAGCGTATTGTAGGAGCTCAATAGCGCAGTGGTGATTGAAGACCCAAGTCTGTAAGTTATCACCTTATTGGAGGTAGATCAACTTATGGAAGAATAAAGGATGACAGAGAGAGCACACATATTGAGGAACACACATATTGAGGAACGAAGAGTCCCCACCACTAACCACTGGGAAGCATCATTATTTACAGGGCAAATGAATGAAAAGGAAAAGACTTAATGAAATTTTAAAGAAGCAGTCACAGGGATATTACGTCGAAAAGAGGCATAAGAGCGGAATGTGCACTACTTTTAACTTAACTACAGTTCATTAATCCCACTCCCATGACCTGGGGTCCGGGCACTAAGAAAGGGGCCTTAAAGCCCAAGTGATTCGAGAGGCTCTAAAGTGATCCGCGTGCGAAACACACCCATATGAAAGGAGAGAGGACCGGTGCTGGATTCAAGCAACAAAGACACTGCGGAGAGACAGTCCCCGCAACCTCACTAGGAAGCTAGTCGGTCCGCGCAGGCGGGGAGCTCAGGCTCGCCTCTTCCCCACCCGATCAGACTCCTCCGCCAGACCGGCTCTCACACTCCAACCCCGCGGGCCTGCGCGCGGCAGGAGAGCCCTGCGCACCCCGGCTCCGCCCACGGCCGTACCAGCGAGCCCGCACCCACTCCTGGGCCCCTTTCATTTCCCACCCGGTCCGGCAACCCGCCTCCCGCACTCTGGGCCGCTGCCTGCCGCGGGTCTACGGAGTTCGGTAATTACCTGGAGCGCCACCGCACCGCCATTACACCGGAAGCACGTCACTTCCCCTTTCCGGGCCCGGCAGTAGGAGGAAGGCGGAATGTAAAATATATAAAAATCGGACGCTAAATTGTCCTTGATACGTTATGCTATTAATTTATTTTCAATGCCATATCGTAACACCAGATTCAGAGCAGTCGGCCCGTCCACACTTTCCCCTTCCCAAGACGGAAACAAAAGATAAGTTGTTGCGAACTACAAAGCCCAGTATCCACCGCCTGTGAGGACGGAAATGTCGTAAGCAGTTGTAGTTGTAGGCTGAGAACGCCGCCATGTACGACGGGAATTGTAGTTCTTCTGGATAAGCGCCAGGGAGTGTTTCCAGGCTGGCCGGAAGTGGTAGTGATTAGGCTGTGGCACAATTTACTTAAATCTAAAACTATGTCTGTACAGTTTGGAAGAATGTAAAACTTAGTAGTCACTTTTCCGTGAAAATCTTAAGAAGAGCAGGCACTTTTTACAATAGTTAGACCAATAACCTATATAAGCAAAAATATTACCAAATGTTAACTTAAGTGCCTACCAATTTCTGAGATTTCAAGCCCAAGTGAATGGGAGAATATTGGACCATAAACAGAGTGAAGTAATGAGGAGAAGCTGATTCTGTAAAGAAGATGATCCCTCTTTTAGGTTAAGATCCAGTTGGAGAGACATCATGAGGATGAAAGTGCTTGACCGACTTGGAAATAACAGTCTGTACGGAGATCAGAGGTAATCAAAGAAAGTGTTTTCTTAAGCTTTACTTTTCAATAGTAACAAAACCTAAAAGTCAAGCTGCTTGTTACTGTTTTGGGAACTTTCTTTTCCTAAAACGTCTGTATGTTCCCCAACCTTGTATAAAACGGGCCTTTTCTGTTTCCAAACACTTTTCTGTTACAATTTTAGGGTGCCGGTGCTACCAACACTTTCCTAGTGGCAGGAGTGTAATGATTACAGGTAAAGACACTGGAGCTGGACTACTTATGTTTAAATCATGAATCCATGGATATACTCATGGATGACTGACCTTGGGCAGGTTACTTCACACTGTGTGCCCCTGTCCTGATCTGTTAGGTAGGAATAGATAGTGAATAGATTTCAGTTGTACCAATACAGGGCAGAGGAGGTGAATCTGTGTCTGAAAAAAACACAATGCCACCTCTACAATTATCAATAGAAATAGGAAAGTTAGAGTTGAACCTAGAGGAGCTGGATGGAGCTGGAAAAGAGGAGGTTTGCTGTTTGAGACCTCCAGGAAGCAAACAGTGAGCTAGAGTGAAGAATGTAAAAAGGTGAAAGGAAAAGGGAGGAAACTGGATGGGGCAGGGGTGGCTCCAGAGCAAAGATGAAGAGTCCCAGATTGAGATAAAATGGCTAGGCCCTTGTAACAGAGTCTTGCTCAGTCATTAGCTGGAGCCTTCCCAAGAAGAGTGTGGCCTTGACTCAAAACCTGAGGTGGACTTGAAAATGTTAACAGTTGAAGGCTGTTACCTAACTACACTCCTCACAGCGAGGCAAAAAGATACCTTTTTTTGAAGAGGTATCTGAGCAGCACATCTCCATGTTTGTCACAGTCCACCCCTTGTACCAGGCAGATCCACCATCTATACACATTCAGGAAACAGTTCCTCCAGGGTTCCAGTGGCCTCTTTTTCTGAAGAGAAACTTTGAAGAGAGAAGTTAGTGGGACAAACTCCAGTCCCCATCTTTGCAGTTGGTCTTGAGCCACAACTTAACTCATTGCCTCTCTCTCTACTATTCATTCTGAATTCCCCTCACTCTTAGCTACCATCTCTGCTGGTCTCCATGATTAAACTGGTGGGGTGAAAACCCTAATTCCTGAGAAATTTGAGCCCCTGGTAATAATCTCAGGCAGATGTTGCTGCACTTGTCCACTTACAGTCACTACTGGGCAAGGTGGAGGTGCCCAAGTGGATCACCCAAGTACCACATATATTCTTACTTGCTCCTATTGTATAACATCAAGGCTACCTTCTGATGATTAGAGTTAGCACCTCCTGCCAAGCATTGACTCCTCTTCTTGACTGCTTATTCCTGAACTCAAGAAGTTCCAAGTACCCAGGCAGCAGATAAAGCTTAGTTCAGTGGGACCCTTGCTGTGTCCCCTAGGAAGAATATGCCACCTCTGGGGACCAGGACTTCTAGTTCCACAAAGCTCAGAGTTGCAGGAATAAGAAATGCTATGTCCCCCAGTGGGTCATTGGGAATGATGGTAAATGGTGTTCTTCCTGTCTTAACCCTTTGTTTCCTAAACCCATGTATTGTTCCTATTAGGGACCCTGAGCCATTACAAGGTCTACTGCATCCCAGGGAACAGTACCTCCTCCTTTCAGAGTATTGTCTCCTAGCAAGTACTTGAACTTTACCCCCAGCAGGCCATTCCAGTGCTCTGTTAGGCCACTGGCTTCTGAGACATGCAACATGTGATACAACCAGTGGAACCCATGGTCATGGGCACCCTCCTGTGCCACTTTTGCTGTGAAGTGATTTCCCTGGTTGGATGCTATATTGTATTGTATTCTATGCCTGTGGATGAGGCATTGTGTAAGTCCCCAGATAGTGGTGCTGGTTGAAGATTGTTGAGTATGAAATGCAAATGCATACTCAGAATAAGTGATCTATTCCTATGAGATAGAATTGTTGCCCCCTTTCCAGGATAAAAGGTCCCAGTGTAGTCAACTTGCCACCAAGTGATGACTTGATCTCCTAAAGGAGTGATGACATATTAGGAGCTCAACATTGGTTTCTCTTGCTGTCAGGTTGAATTTTCAGATGAGGCAGTAGATAGGTTAGCTTTGGTAACTGGGCTCCATGCTGATAGACCCATGCATACACTCCATTTTTGTCACCATAGCCACTCCATTCATGTGTCCATTGTGCCAGCACTGTGGTGGCCACTAACAAAAACAGGCTAACATTAACTAGCTGAGTAATTTTGTCTACTTGGTTGTTTAGTGCTTCTTCCATAATGTATGCTTTCTGGTGGACATTGATGAGTGATAAAAAGATCTTCATACTTTTTGCCCACAGCAATATGTATATCTGCATACTTCTAACTGTCTAAGACCTCCTTGTCTGCAATATTCTAAATCTCTTTCTTTTCAGACATCTGACTAGCCAGCCAGACTGTATGCCCTTGCCTGTTAGTCAGTTTATATTGTACAGTCAGGCCACTTTTCCTTCCACACAAAGTAGATGACCAGGTGCACCACTCAAAGCTCTGCCTGTTAGAAAGATTGTCCCTCTCCTCTGTCTTCATGGCTGTTCCTGAGTGCGGTTTTGATGTAGCTGTTGTCCAGTTTCACCTTTCATCCACATATTTAGCCAATCCATCTGTAAACTAAGCTTGGCCATTTTTTCTTCCTTCAGCTTGTTGTTTAAGACCCCACACCACCCCTACCCCATATGGCCTGGTGGTGTAAGCTGAGAAACGGGTGTTGATGCAACTGTGACGGGTGACATTAAGGTCTGCACTATCTGCTCGTGTAGATCACTTGTACCCTCTGGTCTTCTTTGTGTTTCATCCCAAATGTAATACTTTCATCTTATGATGAATTGTCACTGGGCCCCCTCCTAATTTATGGCATGGTAAGTTCAACAAGACACATTTCATTTTGTGTCACTTAATGTCCCCAAGGTCAAGCATTCCCTCCTTACCAGGAGGATGCCAAGAGCTATTTTTCAAAAATTGTGCAACCTTGATCCAGAACCCCAGGAGCCTGAACTGTGATTCTCCTACTAAGATTTCTATAAACTCCATACTGCATCTTTTTTTCCAAAACTGACAATTTTAACACCATAGGATTGGCCAGATCTGTTAGCCCAAATGTCAAGCAAAGCTGCTTGCACGACACTCAGACCTGCTACAGAGCCCTTTCTTGTGCCAGGTTGCAAAGCTGGCAGCTTTTTCTGTCCCCTGGTATATAGGCCAGAAATATATTCCTAGGTGTGGAGTGTGTTGCTTACAGAACCCAAAGCAGCCTCCTATGTGCTGTGCTATCTCCTTTCTTGTAGGGGATGCAAGAGGCAGAAATTTGTCTTTAACTTTGAAGAGGATGCTCTAGCACTCCCTAGAACACTGAGCCCTTAAAACTTTTAATGAAGGGACAGGTCCCTGATTCTTCACGGGGTTCATTTCCCGCTCTCTGGAGCACAAACCTCTGGCATACTAGTCACCTCTTGCTCAACCACCTCTCACTCAACCTCATGCATGATGTCATTGATATAATGGATCTATATGATGTTCTACAGAATTTCCAGATGATTTAGATCTCCTTGGACTATATTATGAAGGAGATAGGACAGTTAACATAGCCCTGGGGCTAAAGTGTCCATGCATGTTGTTGTCAGTTTATTTCATGTGAACATTAACAATTTCTAATTGTCTTTCTTGATTGGATACAAAAGAATGTATTCTCCAAATCAATGGCCGCATACCATGTACCTGAAGCCATATGATCCTGCTTTAGCAATGATACTATCCTTGGCATGGCAGCTGCAATTGGGGCTGCTACTTGGTTGAGCTTGCGGTAGGCTACAATCATTCTGCTAATTCATCTGGTTTCTGCAGGAGTCCAACTGTTGAATTAAATGGAGATGTGATGGGAAGTATAACTCCTGCGTCATTTGTATCCTTAAGGGTATCATTAATCTCTACCATTCCCCTGGCATTGTGATATTGTTTTAGATTTACTCTCTTAGCCAGGAGAGGCAGTTTCAAAGACTTCTACTTGGCCTTGCCCCACTATGATAGTTCTTACTCCATGGGCCAAGGACAATATATGGATTCTCCAACTGTGAAGTAGGTCAGACCCAATTATATACTTGGGACTGGGTAAATGACTGCTGAGTTGATCTGTGAACCCAGTGGACCCATTGTGAGCCAGACTCTAGCCATAACTCCATTTATTAGCTGGTCTCTGTTCCAGTAGGAGAGCTGTGATGTGGCTTCAGATCTTCAGGCGTCAAGATCAACTCTGACCCTGCATCTAATTGTCCAAAAAATATGTGGTTCTCCCCTTTCCCCAATCTACACTCATTCAGATAAGTGTAAATGGTCCTTTTGGGGAAGGGCCAGGAGAATCATTACAATATATACTTGACATGGTGTTGCAGGGTGCTTCTTCCTGAGACCCAGCTAAGTCTTCAGTCACTGGTTTGAAAACTGGTACAGGTCCAGGAAATGGGCAGGAGATTGTGACTTTTTATTGGAGCAACACCCCTCAGCCTCCAGCTCATCCATTCTTTCTTTTAATTATGTATGTTAAGCAACACTCTCATTGGCTGCCCATATATTTTGCCCTTAGTGACACCACGTTCTATTAGCCATCTGCACAATTCTCTGTTGGCTGCTGCTCCGACATTCTTGTCACTATGATAATTGTGACCCCCTGGCTTTTGAGGGTTAAGTTTGCCTCAGCCTCTATCGCTTCATGGCCCCACTATCCTCACTGCTATTAATGAGCCGAGTTCCATGGCAGGCTCTGCTATAGTCAGCCCTCACCTGTAAAGAGGAGCCAGCACTGGACATCTTTGTGATGCTGGTGCCCCTCTTACTAGCACATTCCTGATGGCCTTGGGGAATGCTATGTCCTTAGGGCCCTCCTCTGGAAAATAATTTTCTGGTAGGCTTTCTGGCCTCCATAATATATTCTCTCCAGCGTGTCCACTGTCTTTGCCTTTTTATTTCCTTCCTCTAGGGTCAACTATGGCAATTCAGGCATTTCATTTCCTCAGTGTGAGCCATCACTTTCTCCAGGTGTCTAGGAGTCACCCTAGCAGCAAATTTGCTCCACCCACTCATATGCTTTCCAGAGTGTTTAATCCTATATTCCAAGAGTGTGCCCCAAAGTCAGTAAACCCTCCCTCAGTAAACCCTAGTATTATGTTCCAGTGTTCTCTACCAGTGAAAAGTTTTAGTAACTGCACAACCGTATTGTGCCGAGGACTAATTGTACCCCATATACCACCTGGGATGGGATGGGTATATGACTTCTTCAACAGTCAGGAGTGAGAGATCCAGTCTCAAAATCCCAACTTAACTACTTGCTTTTGGGGGTCATTCCTGGTACCACTGTGTCAGTTAGGTCCTCTGAGAAGTGGAAACTGAGATGGAGGCAGGAGTATAAAAGGTTTGTTTGGGACTAACACCTGTGAAAGGAAAAGGCAGGAAGAGTCAACAGACCACAATGCAGACCTGACAAAGTCTCCGAAAGCCCAACAGAGAGGTCCAGAGTAAGGATGACCTATTAGAAGAGTCTTGCATTGTATGAAAGTCTATGCCCTTGTAGCATGTGTTGCTTGGTTTTTTACTGGGCCCACCCCAGGAAGAGCATGATCTGAGCTCAAAAGCTGAGGCCAACCTGAAGGATTTAATAACTGGAGGCCACAAGTCCTTTATTGAAGAGGGATTTGAAGATCTGAAGGGTGCATTTCTATATCTGCCACAGTAGGTACTGGCACTGGAGAGATGCTAGAAAGAATTAGATTTATTTGATATGCCATTTTGATATTATTGGTATTGTAATAAGTTGACCACAGCAATTTAGTCTCATTATTTAAGAGGTTTCTGCTTCCCTCTAAAGCTTGTCTGAGACTCAAGTTTAGGCAACAGGCTAGTGATTGTGTCTTCAACCAAAAAACCAGTATCAGAGCCCTATGGAAAAGACTAAACTAGGCATTCTGAGCAATGGGTATTTCAAAGAACAGAGTCTTGGGTACAATCTCCCAAAGTAGCATTGCTTAGGAAACTTTTAGACTCTGCCAGTGGACCAAGTCAGGATTTTCAGGACTCTTCTGTCCAAAAGCAGATATACTTCCTGTAAGCTAACTGCTTGATTCAAGGCCCAGTGAAATAAGAATTAATTACAGTGGACTTAATAAATTTCCCTAATGAGGGAAATTTTAATGTGGTCATTTATTCAGAATATTTTTGGTATTATTTGAATGTTCTGTTTTTAATAAATATATGACAGAACCCTTTCAATTTCTTCTGAAGTTATTTCAAATCTTCAATTTAGTGGACTCTGCCTTCACTATCTGATTTTTACTGACACCTAAGAATTGAGAAACAAATATTTTTACTGAGTCTCCTTACATTCAAAGCAATGTAACTTTTTATCACTAAGAATATTTTCTCCTTTTTTACCAGGGTATAATTGGACAAATCAGTTGTGCAGCAAGGTCATACCTGAAGTGTCACATTTGAGAATAATTCTCATTTAATCATGTATCAACAAGGGTTGACTTTATATGTGGAGACCAGCTCATGAATGACACTAGCTGTTAACTTAAGCTATGAAGACCAGCCAGCTGAGTAATAACCATTGCCCTAGAGACTAGAAAACCTGGGAACACTGATTTAAGGGTCCTCACTAATCCCTTTTTCTATAAAGCCCAGATGCTGTCTTGGAGAGGAGGTGGGGTGGGATGGATCTGGCATGCTAGAGGGTTTACATAAATACCTGAGCATTAGTTAGGTTTGTTTCATTAGAGGAGAAAGGCAGTACTAACCTGCAAGGGGGTGTTTTAAAATGTATAAAGGTGGTTAAGGTTGTCACTATGCCAAGAAAGGCTGCTACTGGTATTTTGTAGAAGAAGGAGGTAGGGATGAGGAGGGGGCAGGGGGTGCTAAATGTCTGCAGAGCTCTGGGAAGAACTGTCCCACCCAGTATGCCGCTTGAGTTATCATGAGAAATACAGAAACAGGTTGTTTGAATCATACTATCCATTTGTGTTTAGAGGAGTGTCTTAACATTTTTTTCTCCATACAACCCAGTGGGTAGGGCTCTGGAGGAAGATAAAGTTTAAATCAAATAGAGAATTACTTTTGGAGACAGCCCTGATGGCCTGGTGGTTTAAGTTCAGCGTGCTCCACTTCGGCGGCCTGGGTTCGGTACCCGGGCACGGAGCACCCCACTCGTCTGTCAGTAGCTATGCTGTGGCAGCGGCTCACATAGAAGAACTAGAAGGACTTACAACTAGAATATACAACTATGTACAGTGGCTTTGTGGAGGGAAGAAAAAAAAAGAGGGGAAGATTGACAACAGATGTTAGCTTAGGGTGAATCTTTCCCAGCAGAAAAAAAAGAATTAATTTTGCTTTCCATATCCAATTTGTAATGTGGTTGGCCTGTTACAGCTGTACATAAAAACATAGTTAATCCAAATGCAAAGTAATTATAGCCATATTTTTAAGAACTAGGAGTATAGATTCCTGGAAGAAACAAAAGATATTCTTTAATTGATTTACTGTAAGATATGTTTTTGTCCTGGGTGCCTAAGTCTCAGATGATCATGTTAGTCACACTGAAAAGCTAAAGCTTTGACCCACTGTTGTGTGACTCAATTCATTTCATATTTTGAATGTTTTAATGAGTCTCCAGTGCTTATGCAACCCACATGTAATAACTTAAAAGTGCTCTTGGAACTACTTCTGAGAGTTTCTGTGAAAACGTTGTAATTGGGGTAGCCAGCAGCTTTTAACTGCCACCAGGGATGTTTTGATATGGGAGGTGGGTGGGAACGAAAATGAAAAATCCACTGAAGAAGAGGGTTCTCTTGCACCCCCCAGTTCACCCCCCCATATGTGTTTATCTTTCTGATGATATTTCCAGAAAGCTGTTCTTTTCAAACAAAAGTTTCCAGAAGGTAAATGGTGCCTTTTTCTGTAAGTGAAAGCAGAAGCGGGAGAAAAACACTTTACAGGAGAGAGAAGGTGGAGACGAAGAGGAAAATGGGGTCTAAGGGTAGAGAAGAGTGAAAAAGGAGCATAAAAGCAGTGAAAAAAGAAAGTAGAGAAACAGAGAGAAGTACGTGAACTGATAACAAGAATGGATATTTCTGAGTCATAATCCAACAGGAATTATCAATAATTGACCTTGTGGTGCAGGCAAGAGGGCAGGGAATCTTTCTTTACTACAAGAGAAGGAGTTGATGATGGTGCATGCTGTGTGCTAGAATCTCAGCACTACCCAGGCCATTGGGAAGCAGGAGGGAGCATGCTAGGCCTGGTGGCCAATAGTGGCCTCTGTGAGGGAAGCTGAGAGAACCAATCCCTAGTCCTAGGGAGCAGTAGAGCATGCTGGCTAAAACATGATGTCCAGAGCCAGCCAGATCATCTAAGTTTAAATTTACCAGCTCTATTATTTAATGTCACATAACAAATTACTCTGAAGCTTAGTGCTTAAAACAACACATTTTCCACGAGTCAGGAATCAGGTCCTCTCACTCAGGGTCTCTCACAAGGCTGCAGTCAAGTTGTCAGCCAGGGCTTCAGTCATCTCAAGGCCCAACTGGGGGAGGATCTGCTTCTAGGCTCATTCACGTGGTTGTTGGCAGGCCTCAGGTCCTTGCTGGCTGTTGGCTGGAGGTATCAATTCCTTGCTAGTGATGTGGATCTTTCCCTGGGGCAGCCTGGCTTCCATCACAGTGAACAAGTGAGAAAGGGGGAGAGAGGACACAGCCTAATCTCAAAAGTGACATCTCATTATTTTTGCCATATTCCTTTTGTTGAATCAAGTTACTAGGGTCATCCCACACTCCAGGGGAGGGAATGACCAAGGTCGTGAATACCAGGAGGTCATCTCAGAGGTTGCTTTATCACACCACCTAGGTAACCCAGTCTACCAAGCCTCAGTTTCCTTTACTCTAAAATGAGGATAAATAATAGCATTTACAACATTAAACAATACAATAAACAACGTTGGAGTTGTTTAAGGATGAACTAAGATGTTGTATGTAAAATGCTGAACGTGGTGCCTTACACAGAATAATATTTTTGAAATGTTGACCATTTTTCCTCCTAGGGATTTCCTTTTCCTTTCCCCCAGGCAAGCAGTTGGTGTCCTTGGCTCCTTCCTCAGGAGAGAGATGTGGCAGAATAAGAAGCTGAAGCCCTGCTGGTGTTCCTGGTTTGGTTTCCAAAAGCCTAGATCCATCTGGAAACAGAAAGTTAGAAGTGAGGACCAACTATATGGGAAAAACAGTAGGGAAAGAGCAGGTCCCAGAAGGAAGAGGGGGCTGAGGGCTGAGCTTTCTCCTGCTTAAATCAGGCATAACATGTTAAAAAGGTCTTTGTTTTCTCATTCTTTTGAATAAACAATTTGGTGAAAATTATGGACATTTGAATAAGCAGTTCAGTGAAGGAAAATGGCCGGACTATATTATGAAAAGAGAAGGTCTGTACAGTCTCCTTCAGTCCTGGAGAACGTGTTCTGTAATCCTGGGATTAAGTAGAATGAAAGTACCCTGAAAAAGAGAGAATGCAGATTTCACTGCCTGAAGTTTAGGTTTATATTGAGTTAAAATTTGATACCACTTGGTAGTATTTTAGAAGTCGTACATCTGTAGGCAGCAAATTAGTTAACATTACCTTAGAATACTGCAAATATTGTATCATACCCTGAAAGCTTTGCTAGGAAAAATGCTGACCATTTGAATGGCTTAAGAGTCAGTGTTGGGACAGTGTTGGGGCATTTAGGAATAAAAGGAATAAAGGCCATTTCTCACGTTTGTGTGTTTGATCAATAACTAGGAATTATTACTAAGCACAGGTCATGGTAAGAGGCACTATGAGAAATAATATAAAGTTTAGGAAATTGTTTTCTTCTTTCAAATTTTCTCTGTAGTTGAGAGTTTTTGTGAAAGCTGATTTTTTTTCCTATCTAGTTGAGAGCTTCTGTGAAAGGCCTGATTTGACATAGTGTCTGTCAAGAGACAGGATATCATGGTGGTTAAGGTGACTGGCCCTAAGGCACAAATGACTGCCAGAATGTGTACCTTGCTTCTGCCACTTACTAGCTGTTTGATATTGATCAAGTTACTTAGCATCTCTGTACCTCAATTTTCCTACCTATAAAGCAAGAATAATAATTTTACTTATATCATGTGATTATTGTGAGAATAAAATGAGATAATCTGTGAAAATACTTGAACCTATTAGTTCAAATGTGTCTGGCTCGATAAACATGAGTGCATTATTATTAGCTGGTGTTGCTCGCTTTTCTCCTCAAAATCACTGCTTCAGGCTTTTCTGCTCATCACCATCGTATAAACACTTTCTAGTTGCGGTTCTCTTCCCATTCTAGTTATGCCGCAAAGACAGACATGGCTCCTAGCCCTTGATTGCCCTAAGCACAGCTGTGGCATTTTATAAAACTTTACTGAAGCATGCAAGAGATGATAATACAATTCAGAAAAGGAAAACCTAAGATGAAGCATCAGGTGCCATTTCTCATAGAGTCCATTAGTCACGCCCTTCCAAAGGACCTCCTCAGCAGGCCATCTTCAACCTTTCCTCTGCCTTGCTGCCAAAATTGCTTGATTCATTTTCCCCAGATAGATGTCCCCTCACTCCTGCCCTCCCTCTCGGGGTCCAGGGCCCCCACCTACTCTGTCTTCAACTTTCTCAAGGAAAAGCAAAAACCAGCCAACATCATCATCTCTGCAGAGATAACACATGCTCACAAGGAAAACAGAGCAGATTCCTTTCTCATTGTCTCAAGCATCTCCATTCCCACATTCTCCTTTGCTTTGCATAACCAAAAGGCCCATAAAAATTTATTTTACCAAAGAGCTGTCTTTCACCAAATATAAAACTTCTGCCACCCATAGAACAATGGGGACAAATTTCAATCTGGTTTTATCTACACCAAACTCCATCCAAAAAAAACCTCTTTATAATCTCTAACACAGTTACTAAATTAATGTTTTCAGTACAGAGAAAAGTCAAGATATTGAATCAAAATGATCGGGTTGCTAGTGTGGACAATTGCGGCTCATTTCTGAAGGAGACCCTTTAATAAACTATATACAGTGTTTCCCAAAAGAAAAGTAATGCAAGCCACATATGTAATTTCAAATTTTCTAGTATGTAAAGTAAAAAAAAATAGATAAAATTAATTATGATATCGTATTTTATGTAACAAAATATGTCTAAAATATATTTTCAATGTATAATCAATAAAAATATTAATGAGATAGTTTACCCTTTTTTTCATACTATGTCTTTGAAGTCCAAGGTGTATTTTACTCTTTAAGTGTATATTGATTTGGACTAGCTACATTTCAAGTGCTCAGTAGCTAAATCTGCTAGTAGCTAATATTGGACAGCATAGAGAACATTCCTCAGAATTGACCCTAACAGGACAATGTGGTCCTTCATCGACTGGGAGCAGCTCCTGGGGGAGTTAATTTCTTCTGCAGGCCTGGCATTCCAGCTGAGCTTCTTCCTACAGCCAGAGAAAGGCCTCAGGCAGAGAGATGCGAGTGCTTATGTTAAAAAGCCTTTAGGGGAACAGTCCACCAAGAAACAGTCCACCTCTGTAGAGACCAAGGGATGTGGTCAAGGCAACAACAGCATTCACTACAGCCGCATAAAACAGTAGCTGGCACCGTTCTATTCAAGACTAGCTAAAAATGGCCAAACTAGTTATGAAATTAGGACACTCTTATCAGGAAAATTACAAAACAAGTGTTCTTTTTTCTTCTCAAAAAAAAAAAAAAGATTCTTTGCTCAAATATGTGAAATGATAAGGTACTGAGTTTGTTTTCCCTTTACTTTCTATTTCCCCCATTTCAAGCCTGCGATAGATAGAGACCATCCTTGTCTCTGGAAGGTTGGTGATAGGTCTGGAAATCGAAGCCACTTGTCCTAAGACTGCTGGCTTTCATTTTCTGAAGGCAGGCACCTCTGGAGGGGAGTATGCTCTAGTGCAGGGGAAGAGAGGCTTACATCGTGAGGGAGAGAAAGCTTCAGGGACAGAGGTGGGGAGTCTGCAAGCAGGGGAAATTGGGCTCCATTCAGTGTTAGTGCCTTGCATGGGGGAGAGGTAAGATGGCAAGATTGCAAGAAGAATGACTGCTTGCACGCTTAAGGTGGTGGGACCCCAGGTTAGCAAAGATTTCATTGCCTTTAAGTCTGACACAGAAGTGGCAGTCATCATAAGACAAGTACCAAGGGGCATCTCTGCAATGATCAGTGTGGACCAAAGACTGGACGGGGCCTCCCTCGAAATACTGCTCTGGGTAAGACTCCTGTACATTTGCGGGGCCCTAGACCCTGATAAATTTGCAATCATTTATTTTTCTGGACTAGTTACTTAAAGGTGTGAATATCATCTCTAAAAAGCTTTCAGGAGGTTTTTTGGAAGTGTGGGCAGGATTTTTTTGAATCCCAGATTTCATGAAACGAGTACAAAATTTTCCCTTTTCAAACACTTGGATGTATCCGTTTTTCTGGCTTCCTGTAAAAAAAGAGCACTTATATTTCAAATAGTTGATATTCTTCATACGTGCACATATTTATATGAAATTTTACACTCCAAAAATAAGACGTGGAGGCTGTCGCCAAAAAAATAACATGCATTTTAAGCAAATTGAGCAAATATTTTAGTAGAAACGTCCTTATTATTGCTGCATTTATGAATTCTGAGATTTTATTTTATTTTACTTTAATTTTAAATACACATACTTTCAGGCTCACAGAAAATTTGTAGGAATAATACAACGAATTCTTATATACCCTTAAGCAAGATTTCTCAAATTTAACATTTTGCCACATCTTCTTTATCATTCTCTTTCTCTGCCCACATACATACACACATGTGTGTACACATACACTCTCTCTCTCTTTCTCACATATATATATATAAGAATCAGTTGAGAGGAAGCTGTAAAAATGATGTCTCTTTACCCTTAAATATTTTGGCATTTATTTCTAAAAGTAAAGACATGCTCTTATATAACCACAGTGTGGTTAAAATCAGGAAATTAGCATTCATAAAATACTACCATCTGATCTACAGACCTTATGCAAATTTTGCCAATTTCCCAGTCCTTGATGGCAAAAGGAAATCCTAGATCACACATTGCTTTCATTCATCATCTCTTTTGTCTCCTTTAATCTGGAACAGTTCCTCAGGTTCGTGTTTTTTTTTTTTTTTTTTTGCCTTTTATAACATTAACATTTTTTAAGAGTATGGGTCAGTTATTTTGTAGAATGCCCTTCAATCTGGATTTGTCTGATGATTTGTCATGATTAGATTCCGGTTATGTGTGCATTTTGGTAGGAATGCCACAAAAGTGATGATATGCTTTTTTTCTCAGTGCATCATATTAGGAGGCACATGATGTCAGTTTCATCAAGAAAGTCTTATTATGAAATAAATATCGGCTGAACTAAGTCTACCCAGTGACATAGTTGATTTACATCACGGTGTAGTTGTGTTTGTACTGCCCTTAGTCGATAACAAGCAATGCATGCACGCAGAGCATGCATTTGTTGATTATATTCTGTGTCCATTTCTCGGCTTGTCCCCTTCACAATAGCCTTTAATTTTCATTTTGGGGTTGCACCTCAACCTGGGGAAACCAACTCCATCCCCTCACTCTACCAGAGGAGCATATGATCAAGGTTAGGTCAATAAAAGCATTGCATCCCTCTGGAGTCTGTATTGTTACAAGGATGGGATGTGACCAAGGCAGTCTAATTACAGTGAATCTTGAGACTTTGATGGGAATGGTGGGGCAACAATGCTGTTTCCTTCTGGACAATGTGGTAGGAATGTGAGTCTGGAATTACTACAGCCATTGTTAACTATGGGGGCCAACCTGAGATCAAAGCTTCCCGGTGAAGGAGGGAACAGTTGAACAAACTGAACAGATAGACTACTGACTTTACAAATGTCTTGAGTAAGCCTGACCTGAAGCCCACTTAAGAGCTGTTTAGCAGCAGTTCTGAACCAGGGTTTGTCCTATCCACTATGGGAGGAAACATGTGACAGTATCTTTGGTTGTGAGGGATTCTTTTGTCAGTAGGCTATTGCTACAGGCATAGTTCCTAAAGCCAGGGATGGTAAACATTTTGTGATTGTAAAGAATAGTTATGAATAACAAGGAATCATCCCTGCCGAAATGCCACTAGCAGTACCATCTCCCCAGCTGAGAAACACTTTTAGTTTTTTTGGTTTGGATTGGAAGTTTTACTTATTTTACTTATTTTCCCTGCCTTGCAAGGATACTGCTCAGGGAGTACGTATGGGTACTTCTGTACAGTGTGTTTATAACTAGTGTCTGTTTTGATGGTTGGGGCTCATTCCATCCCAGTCATTAAATGTTTTGCATATTACCCTTTCCACCAGACCCAGAATTCTCTGCTCTAGGTCTGCTATGTCTGGAGTGAGCCTTAGTGCTGAACTTTAGTATTTTCAATGCTCCTTTCCCCAAGTCCTAATTGTATCCACAAAGTCCATGTGAAGGGACTTCTATCTTGGTTTCCTGATTTTGCACTCCAACAGCTCTTCTTACTGACTTGAACTCCATCCCCTTGGCTTGGACTCCTAGGTCTTTGCTAGGCCCTCAGTAATTCCCTCTTCCCAGAAATGGGAGCCTACTCACCAACATCATGTTAATGATTGGAGGACTGTTTTGAGCAGGCATCCAGGGAGTACTGGATTTCTCCTGTCTCAAAAATGCTCACAGAAGACGTTGTAGCTATGCCAGACCACCAGCTGAGCTCCCTTGGGTAATGATGCCTTTCTTGACTGACTGTAAGCTTGTTGAACTCATCTTGGTACTGGTATTTGGCCTGATGACTGCCTCCCACTAGGAGACCCAGTCCTGCAGTACATTTACTTCTCACTCCAATGTCATCCTGCTTCTTTGGCCTCTGCTTCACCGTGCCTCATGTCTGAACCTCACAGGTAATGACAGTCTCCTCAGGAATTAACTAGGGCTTTCCACCTCTCCAAGCCATAATCATCTTATTCTTCTTCAGAGATAAAAGAAGCAGAAAGATTCTTGGGTGGTAACAGGTGCTGGTAGTATATTAAACTATAGAATGGAGAATTAAGACTATTATCCAGGTAGAGAAATTTACATTTAGAAACTAATGGAGAAAAAAATTGGTGAGGTTTACTTTGTTTACAGTTGCTAAAATTAGCTTTTTATATTGATTTTGTCACTGGATGAGGGGTTCCTAAATATTTGGTGAGAAGGGGTTGCTTTTAGTCTGAAGTATTTTTTTCAGCTTTATTGAGGTATAATTGACAAAATTACTATAAGATATTTAAAGTAGGCAAACTTTATGATTTGATATACATATACCCTGTCAAAGGATTCCCTCCATTGAGTTAATTAACACATCCAGCACCTCACATATTTATCTTTTTTTCTTTTTTTGGTGACAACATTTAAGTTATATTCTCTTAGCAGATTTCAATTATACAATGCAATGTTATCAACTATAGTCACCATGTTATACATTAGATCTCAGACCTTATTCATCTTATAACTGAAAGTTTTTACCTTTTGCCAATCTCTCCCTATTTCCTCCACTCCTCAGCCCCTGGCAAGCACTTTTCTACTCTCTGTTTCTGTGAGTTTGATTTTTTTGGATTCCACATATAAGTCATACCACATAGTATTTGTCTTTCTCTGTCTGGCTTATTGCATTTAGCATAATGCCCTCCAGGTTCATCTATATTGTCACAATGGCAAGGTTTCCTTCTTCTTTAAGGTTGAATAATATTCCATTGTATACGTATGCTACATTGTCTTTATCATTCATCTGTCAAAGGACACTTGGGTTGTTTTCACGCCTTGGCTATTGTGAATAATGCTGCAATGAACATGAGAATAAAGATATCTCTTTGAGATAATGATTTTGTTCCTTTGGATATATACCCAGAGGTGGAATTGCTGGAACATATGGGAGTTCTATTTTAAATTTTTTGAGGAATCTCCATACCGTTTTCTATAGTGGCTGTACCAGTTTATATTCCCATCAACAGTGCACAAGGATTCTGTTTTCACTACATCCTCATCAGCGTTTGTTATCTCTTGTCTTTTTGATAATAGCCATCCTAACAGGTGTGAGGTGATAGCTCATTATGGTATTGATTTGCATTTCCCTGATATTAGTGATGTTGATCATCTTTTCATATACCTATTGGCCATCTGTATGTCTTATTTTGAAAAATGTCTATTCAAGTCCTTTGCCCATGTTTTTAATTGGGTTGTTTGTTTTTTTGCTATTGAGTTGCATGAGTTCCTTGTATGTTTTGGATATTAACTCCTTATTGGATATGTGGTTTGCAAATATTTTCTCCCATTCCATAGGTTGTCTTTTCATTTGTTGGTTTCCTTTGCTGTGCAGAAGCTTTTCAGTTTGATGTAGTCCCACTTGTTTATTTTTGCTTTTGTTGTCTTTGCTTTTGGTGTCAGATCCAAAAAAACCTTTGTCAAGTCCAATGTCAAGGAGCTTACTGCCTATATTTTCTTCTAGAAGCTTTATGATTTCAGCTCTTATGTTCAAGTCTTTAATCCATTTTGAGTTGATTTTGGGTATGGTGTAAGACAGGGGTCCATTTTTATTCATTTGCATGTGGCTATGCAGTTTTCCCAACATATTTTGTTGAAGAGACTATCCTTTCCTCGTTGTATATTCTTGGCTTTTTTGTCATAAATTAATTGGCCATATATGCAATGGTTTATTTCTGGACTTTCTATTCTGTTCCATTGATGTATGTGTCTGTTTTTATGCCAGTACCATACTGTTTTGATTGCTATAGCTTTTTAATATAGTTTGAAATCAAGAAGTACGATGCCTCCTGCAGTGTGATGCCTCAAGGTGCTTTGGCTCTTCAGGGTCTTTGGTGGTTCCAAACAAGTTTTAGGATTTATTTTTATTTTGATAGGAATTGCATTGAATCTGCAGACTGCTTTGGGTAGTATTGACTTTTTAACAATATTAATTCTTCCGATCCATGAACATGGAATATCTTTCCATTTATTTGTGTCTTCTTCAGTTTCTTTCATCAATGTCTTAACATTTTCAGTGTGTAGACCTTTCACCTCCTTAGTTAAATTTATTCCTAAATATTTTATTCTTTTTGATGCTATTGTAAATGGGAATGATTTCTTCACTTCGCTTTCAGATAGTTGGTGTACAGAAATGAAACTTATTTTTGCATGTTGGTTTTGTGGCCTGCAACTTTACTAAATTTATTTATTAGTTTTAAGAGGATTTTGGTGGAGTCTTTAGGATTTTCTATATAGAATTTCATGTCATCTGCAAATAGAGATGATATTTTTTCTTCCTTTCTAATTTGGATGCCATTTATTTGTTTTTCTTACCTAATTGCTTTGGCTAGTACTTCCAATACTATGTTGAATAAAAGTGGTGAGAGTGGGCATCCTTGTCTTGGTCCTGATCTTAGAGGAAAAGTTTTCAGCATTTCACTGTTGAATATGATGTTAACTATAGTCTTGTCATATAAGCCTTTATTATATTGATGTATGTTCCCTCTATACCCAATTTTTTAAGAGTTTATTGTAAAAGGATGTTGAATTTTGTCAAATGCTTTTTCTGCATTTATTGAGGCAATCATATGATTTTAACTTTAACCATTCATTTTGTTAATGTGGTGTATCACATTGATTGATTTGTGGATGTTGAAGCATCCTTACATCCCTGGAATAAATCCCACTTGATCATGGTATATGATCCATTGAATTGTTTTGTTGAGGATTTTTCTCTATGTTCATCAGGGATATTGGCTAGCAATTTTCTTTTCTTGTAGTCCTTGTCTGGTTTTTGTATCATGGTAATGCTGGCCTCATAAAATGAGTTTGGAAGTGTTCCTTCCTATTATTTTTTGCAAGAGTTTGAAAAGAATTGGTATTAGCTTTTCTTTAAATATTTGGTAGAATTCACCAGTGAAGCCATCTGGTGCTGGACTTTTCTTAGTTGGGAGGTTTTTGATTACTGATTCCATCTTGTTACTAGTAATCCATCTATTCAGATTTTCTATTTATTCTTGATTCAGTCTTGGTAGGTTTTATGTTTCTAGGAATTTATCCATTTCTTCTAGGTTATCAAACTTGTTGGTATATAATTGTTCATAGTAGTCTCTTCTGATTCTGTGTATTTCTGTGGTAACAGTTGTAATGTCTCTTCTTTTATTTCTAATTTTATATATTTGAGTCCTTTCTCTTTTTTTCTTGGCAAGTCTAGTAAAAGTTTGTCTATTTTGTTTATCTGTTCAAAAAACCAGGTCTTAGTTTTATTGATCTTTTCTATTCTCTTTTTAGGTCTATTTCATTTATTTCCACTCTAACCTTTGTTAATTCCTTCCTTTTACTAACTTTGGGCTTAGTTTATTCTTCTTTTTCTAGTTCCTTGAGGTGTAGAGTTAGGTTGTTTATCTGAGAGCTCTCTTTTTTCTTAATGTAGGCATTTATCACTATAAACTTCCTGCTTATGACTGCTTTTGATGCATCCCATAAGTTTTGGTATGTTACATTTCCATTTTCATTTGTCTCAAGATATTTTTTGATTTTTTTCTTTGACCCATTGGTTGTTCAGGAGCTTGTTGTTTAATCTCCATGTATTGTGAATTTTCCAGTTTTCTTCTTATAATTGATTTCCAGTTTCATACCATTATGGTCAGAAAAGATATTTGATATAATTACAGTCTTAAATTTATTAAGATTTGTTTTATGGACTAACATATGATCTATCCTGAAGAATTCCTTGTGTGCTTGAGAAGATTGTGTATTCTATTGTTGTTGGTTGGAATGTTCTGTATATGTCTGTTGGGTCCATCTGATGTAGTGTGTAGTTTAACTCCAATGTTTCCTTATTGATTTTCTGTCTGGATGATCTATCCATTGTTGAAAGCGGGGTATTGAAATCCCCTGATATTATTGTAATATTGTCTATTTCTCCTTTCATATCTGTTAATATATGCTTTATATATTTAGATGCTTCTATGTTGGGTGCATAAATATTTACAAGTGTTATATCATCTTGATGAATTGACCCCTTTGTCATTGTATAATGCCCGTCTTTGTCTTTTGTTTTTGGCTTAAAGTCTATTTTGTCTGATATGAGTATAGCTACCCCTGCTTTCTTTTGGTTTCCATTTACATGGACTATCTTTTTCCATCCCTTCATTTTCAATCTATATGTGTCCTTAAAACTGAAATGAGTCTCTTGCAGGCAGCATGTAGGTGGATCTTGCTTTTTATCCATTCAGCCACTGTATATATTTTGATTGGAGAATTTTAGTCCATTTTTATTTGAATTATTCATAGGCATGGTCTTTTGACCATGTTGTTAATTGTTTTCTGGCTGTTTTGTGAATCCTTTGTCCTTCTTTCTCTTTTACTCTCTTCCTTTTTTATTCTGATGATTTTCTGTAGTGGTATGCTTTGATTCCTTTCTCTCTATCTTTTGTATGTCTACTGTAGCTTTTGCTTCATTGTTACCATAAGGCTTACATAAAATGTATTTGTAACAGTCCATTTTAAACTGATAACTTAACTTCTAATGCATATGAAAGCTCTACATATTTACATTCCCTCCCACATTTTATGTTTTTGATATCACAACTTATATCTTTTTACATTGTGTATACATTAACAAATTATTGTAGTTATAGTTGTTTTTAATACTTTTGTTTTTTAACCTTCATACTAGAGTTAATAGTGATTTACCTACCACCATCACAATATTAGAGTATTCTTAAGTATATGTTTACCTTTACTGAGTTAATCTTTCATATTTTTTCATGTAACTAATTGGCATCCTTTTGTTTCAGCTTGAAGAAGTCACTTTAACGTTTCTGGTAAGGCCAGTCTAGTCATAATAAACTCTGTCAGCTTCTGTTTATCTGTGAAACTCTTTATCTCTCCTTCACTTGTGCACGACAACTTTGCCAGGCAGAGTATTCTTGGTTGGTTTTTTTTTTTCTCCAGTACTTTGAATATATCATTGCATTCCTTTCTGGCCTGCAAAGTTTCTGCTGAAAAATCTGTAGGTCATGTTATGGGGATTCTCCTATATGTAACAATTTGCTTTTCTCATGCTGCTTTTAATATTTTCTTCTTATCTTTAGCTTTTGACAATTTAATCATAATGCATCTTGGTGTGGGTCTCTTTGGATTCCTCTTATTTTGAACTTTCTGGGTTTTCTGGATCTAGATGTCTATTTCTTTCTCCAAGTTAGAAAAGTTTTCAGCCATTATTTCTTTGATTCTACCCCTTTCTCTCTCTCTTTTCCTTCTGGGACCCCTAAATTTGAATATTGGTCCATTTGGTAGTGTCTCCTAAGCCCCTTAAACTATCTTTACTCTTTTTTGTTCTTGTTTTCTGTTTGCTCCTCTAATTGGATGAATTCTACTGCCCTGTCTTCTGTTTTGCTGATCCTTTCTTCCACTTTATTTGATCTGCCATTGAGCTCCTCTGTTGCAATTTTCAGTTCAGTTATCATATTCTTCAGCTCTTTGATTTCTGATTGATACTCTTACATTTTCTGTTTGCTGAAATTCTCACTGAATTGTTCTTTTGACCTCAGTGAGCATCCTTATGAATAGTATTTTCAACTCTTTATCAGGTTAATCATTTATCTCAATGTCATTAAGACTTCTGAATTTTTATCTTGTTCTTTTGTTTGGAACATATTCCTTTGTTTCTTCATTTCCTTGACTTTCTGTGTCGGTTTGTGTACAGCTGATGCCAGCTCAACACAAGGTTGACATAAGGGAAGCCATATTAGGGAAAGAAACCCTGTTGTAACTTTGAATGACCTCTGACTAACTAACCCAGCTGGATTTGCACCCTCCAGGAGATCTAACTGCTGTAGATTTTACAACCCCTGCTTGTGCAGGTACCTCTCAGCTGCGATAAGATGATAACTTTGTTCTTTTGAGTTCCTCAGGAATGTGATGACCCCCTAACAGAGAGTCTATGCTCATAGTCCTCATCAATGACAACTGAAAGATCTGGTGTGGCGACCCCAGTCTGTAACACCTGAAGGTCAGCATTCTTAACCCCCTCCCCTGTAACCCACCAGCCTATATAACTGCTGTAAGATTTTGTGCTCCCTCAAGATGGTTCTTTTGGACATTAGTCGGCTATCTTCCCTCTTGCTAGTGAGCTGTAATAAAATGCCCTTCTTGCCTCTTGCCAATTGACTTTTGTCTCGTGGCAAGCAGATCATGTCCTTTATGCGGAAACACAGCCACCTCTCCCAGTCTTGACATAGTGGTATCATGTAGGAGATCAATCTTGTTAATCAGCCCAGACAAGCTCTTGGTTTTCTCACAAACGTTTGTGATTATCCAAGCTGCCTTCTTTGTTCTCGTTGCCTCCCTATAGTTGAGGGTGTGCCAAGACCCGTCAGTGTCCCAAAGGGAATTGTTTGCTATAGTCCTGTGAGTCTTGTGAATGTAAGTCTTGTTGGCTATCAGAGCCAACTGATCTGGGGACTCATCTCTCGGGTGGCAGCTGCAAAAGCTAGGGTGCCAGATGTGTATGCAAACTCTTTCCAGGGATGTACTAGTGACTTGGATTTATTATTGGAGCAGACTGGAGGTAGAAGGCAAGGGATGTCCTCTCCCTTCTTGGGTCTCTGTGGATGATTGCAGCCAGGCCCTAGATCTGTGCTAAAGTTAGAAGCCTGACCCTCAGGCATCAGCCTTTAAAGTATGTAGGTATACTTTAAAGACTGGGAGATGAACCTTTTTTCCTGCTCCTTCTGTGCTGAGCCCGGGGTGGGGGGGGGGATAGCCAGTTAAGAACTCTTCTTTGTTTACTACAGTCCTGTGGGACTTGTAAATGGAAGCCCCATCGGCTATGAGAGCCAGGTGACCTGGGAGCCCAACCCTTGAGTGGAGGCTGTAAAAGCTAGAGTACCGACATCTGTACAGGCTTCTTCCAGCGGGTTACTGGTGACTTGGAGCAGGCTGGAGGGAGAAGGCGGGGAAGGTGTCTGTCAGCTTTTCCCGTCTCTGGAGACAAACGCAGCCAGCTCCTAGATACATGCTAAATTAGAAACCTGGCCATCAGGCAGCAGCTTTTAAAGTGTGCCGATAAACGCCTTTCAGGGAAAGACTGGGAGATGGGCATTTTTGCCTGCTTCCTCTGTGCTGAGCCCTGGGGGGTAGCCAGTTAAGAACTGCTTCTTTGTTTGCTATAGTCTTGTGGGTGTTATGAATGCAAGCCCCATTGGCTTTCAGAGCTAGGTGTTTTGGGGGCCTGTCCCTCAGGTGGATGTCTTAAGTTGGAGTGCTAGATATAGGGTCCAAACCCTTCACTCCTTGGAGAGAAGCTGGCAATTAGGTCTTCCCTCCCAGTTGTGTGGCACTGTGCCAGGAGTGGGGTTTATGGTGAGAGTTTCTCAGCCTTTCCTACCTGTTTCAATGTGACTATTTTCTCATTTGCCGAATATGTAGGAGTTGCTCAGCTAGTTTCTGTATCTTTTTCAGAAGGAATTGCTCCATGTATAGCTGTATATTTGGTGCATCTGTGAGAGGAGGGGAGCTCAGTATCCTCCTATGTCACTATCTTGGTCATCTCTGTTTTGATTATGGTCTCCTGAAGTATTGCAGTCACCGTGGTTGGAAGCAGGGAGAATGCTGATAGTGAAGTGGGTGCCCATCAGAGGAACATAGACCCTGGCATCGTGTTCTGCCTCATGATTATGTGGACCTACCATAGCCGGGAATCTTGGCAAAGAGGAGGGCAGTTGATGGAAAACTGTTTAAAAATCTGTCAGATGTAACAATGAACAATCCAAAGAGTGAAATTAAGAAAACAGTTCTATTTACAATAGCATCAAAAAGAATAACAGTCTTGGGAATAAATCTAACCAAGAGAGTGAAAGACTTGTACAATGAAAACTATAAAACATTACTAAAAGAAATTAAAGAAGACACAAATAGATGGAAAGACATCCCATATTCTTGGATTGGAAGACTTAATATTGTTAAGATGTCCATGCTACCAAAAGTGATCTACAGATTCAATATGATCTCTATCAAAATTCTAACAGCATTTTTTTGAGGAAATAGAAAAATTTATCCTAAAATTTCTATGGATTCTTAAGGGAATTTGAATAATCAAAACAATTTTGAAAAAGAAATATAAAGTTGGAGGACTCACACCTCTTGATTTCAAAATGTATTACAAAGCCACATTAATCAAAACTGTGTGGTACTAGCATAAAGACAGATAACTAGAGCAATGGAATAGAATAGACAGCCCAGAAGTAAACCCTCAAATGTACAGTCAACTGTTCTTTGGCAAGGATGTCAAGACCACTTAATGGGGAAAAGACAGTGTCTTCAACAAATATCTTTGGTAAAACTGGATATCCACATGCAAAAGAGTTAAGTTGGACTTCTATCTTTCACCACATACAAAAATTAAACTGGATTAAAGACCTAAAGATAAGGCTCAAGACTGTAAAGCTCATAGGAGAAAACATAGAGGATGAGTTTCATGATATTAAACTTGGCAATGATTTCATGGCATATGGTACCAAAAGCACAGGCAACAAAAGCAAAAAAGGACAAATAGAACACATTAAACTTAAAAACTTTTGTGCATCAAAGGACATAATCAACAGGGTGAAACAGCAATCTGAAGAATGGGAGAACATATTTGCAAATCATATATCTGATAAGGGGTTAAAATCCAGAATAAATAAATAACAGCTACACCTCAACAACAAAAAATCAAGTAATCTGATTGAAAAATAAGCAAAGGACTTAAATAGACATTCCCCCAAATAAGATACACAAATGGCCAACAAACGTGAAAAGATGCTCAATATCACTCACTAATCATCAGAAAAAAGCAAATCAAAACTACAATGAGATATTACCTCATACCCATTAGGATGCCTATTATAAAAAAAGAAAAGAAGTATTGGCGAGTATGTGAAGAAACTGGAACCCTTGTGCACTGTTGGTAGGAATGTAAAATGATGCAACTGCTATGGAAATCAGTATTGAGGTTTCTGAAAAAATTAAAAATAGAACTCCCATATGATCCAGCAATCCCACTTCGGGGTATATATTCCAAAAGAATCGAAAGCATGGTCTCAAAGAGATATTTGCACACCCATGTGCATAGCAGCACTGTTCACAATAGCCACAACCCAAATGTCTATCAGTGGGTGAATGGATAAACAAAATGTGGTATATATACACAATGTAATATTATTCAGCCTTAAAAAGGAAGGAAGTCCTTTTTACATGTTGTCACATGCTACAGCATGGATGGACCTTAAGGACATCATGTTAAATGAAATACGTCAGTCACAAAAAAACAAATACTATTTGATTCCATTTATGTGAGGTATCTAAAGCCATCAAATTCATAGAAACAGAAAAAAGAATGGTGGTTACCAGGGGCTGGGGGGAAGGGGAAACAGGAGTTGTTTAATGAGTATAGAGTTTCAGATTTGTAAAATGAAAAAGTTCTGGAAATCCTCTTCACAACAGTATGAATACACTCAACACTACTGTACTGTACACTTAAGAATGGTTGAGATGGTAAATTTTATGTGTTTTTTATCACAATTTAAAAAAAAACTTTAAAAAGTCTATCAGGTTGTTTTTCAAAATCTACTTATAGATTCTGATGTATTGGTTGAGGTTATGCCACAGATCATTTCATAAATCATTTTGACCATAAAGACATCTTCAAAACTTTATTTGATGCCTTCCTCCACTAGTAGGAAGTATATAGTCCTTAATTTTGCAGAAAGGAAAGTATAAACACAAACAAAGAAATCCCTTTCTTTTCTATATGGTCCGTTTCCAGACTGCTTTAGAAACTGACTTCACTAAATCAAGCCTCAGCTCTCCCTGACTCTAGTTCTTTTAAGCTTAACTTTGAAAGGGCCCAGAGAAGGTCAGAATCTATCTTTCTTACCATGCCCCATTAGAAAATTTCTGTCACTGGGTATGTGCGTTCCATTATAGGTACAGGACAGTTTCAAAAGAGTTAATTTGTGAAAGAAAGTGAGGAATAGAAAGAAAATCCAAGTTAAGAGAGAAACAAAATCACATCTGACTTATGCAAATAGTTAGAAGGCTTCTCTCAACTCTTCTATTAACATGTTTCTTGACCATATTCAAGTAGCCTTTTCTTTATTCTGCAGCTGAAGATAACTTTGTCCTTCCTTTGTTCCTTCCTTTAGTTCTTTTCTGCTTTATTTATTTACTCATTAATTCAGTAGACATTGGGTGCCTACAATCATCTTATGAGTTTCTATTAGGTCTTTAATTCTTCACAACATTCCTGTGATGTAAGGCAGTCTGTAGATGAAATGCTACACCTGAGAGAAAGGAATGACCAGGGTTATTCTACTATCAGCAAACTTGAGGGCCTATTGCCTATTTATTATCACATGCACGCCAGTGATTGCCCTGCTCTCGAGTCTGTTCTCAGTTTGCACAGGGAGCTATATTGGAACTATTTCATTAGATATCACGAAAGGTTAGCAAGTAGGAGGGAGTAGGCAGGTTATGTTTTTAGCCTGCCAGTAGTCTCTGATCTACCTCTGGTGTTTAGAACAGAGAATAATTCTTCTTAGTTACCAGGGATCAAGCAACATGTCTTGAATGGCCCAAGGATGCCGTTACTGATATTGCCATTTTACATTGAGAGTCCAGAACATTAAGGTAGAAGACTTTTTTGAGTGACCACTGTTGCTAGACATACTCTTTTTTTTCTCCTTATAATGTTACAATATATATATATATATAATGTATTATCCTCTTTTATACAGATGAGAAAACTGAACTTGGGCATCTTGTTCAAGATCACACAACCAGTAAATTAAAAACAAGTATCCAAACCCAGTACGTTCTGTCTCCAGTTTCTTTTAGCTTTCCATCTTGATGATGGCCAAATTTAAAATGCTAAATAGCTACAGTTTTTCCTCAAGGAGGAATAATTTTATAAACCACACCAATTTCACTTCGGGCATTCAGAAATTGGCACTTTAACTCTTTCTTGACACATTTTCTCTTAATAAAGACATTTGCATGAAATTAGCTAATATCTTAGTGGTTTATCTGTTCATGTTTTCCTTCTTCCTTACCTGAAAGTATAAGCCTCGGTGTGTGAAAGATGATAAATAAAGAATTAATGATCAAAACCTGAAGGAGAAAGCTGGAGCTAAGAATCCCTGGAAACCAAAATGTGTTGCGTCCAGAGGAGTGACATTGAAATTAGTAAGGCTTTTTTACTGACACAGTGCCTGGGCATGTGCCTGTGGGGAGGGTCATGGTGAAAACAGGGACATTTTGAGTCTTTATTAGCCTCCAACACTTACTTTTGGAAATTCTGCCTTATATCAAACCATTTAAATGTATCCACATGTCACATTAAATGTAATGTCTGTGCAATGAATAAAACGTAAGTGCCTTTTATAGTCTTATCTTTGAAATTATTTAATTTATGTTTAGCTCCAATTTCTAAAGAATCATTGTGCTTACTAGAGAATTATTTAGAAATGAGACAATCTAACCTACAAATTGCTGTCCAGAGTAATTAAATTGTTATTAATATTAAATTTAATGATCAATGAAATAAACATAACATGTCTTTTGTAGACTTTTAAGTGTTTTGTTTAGCATTTCAAACTAGAGCAATGCCTTTTAAAAAGCAGCTTTGTTGAGATATCATTCATATACCATAAAATTCAGCCATTAAAATGTACAATTCAATGAGTTTTAGAACATTCACAGATAT
This sequence comes from Tapirus indicus, assembly GCA_031878705.1. NCBI lineage: Eukaryota > Metazoa > Chordata > Mammalia > Perissodactyla > Tapiridae > Tapirus > Tapirus indicus. The sequence continues at coordinate 90,752,391 of CM062926.1, forward strand.
GTGCTACCATCACAACAGTTGATTTTAGAACATTTTCATCACTTCAAAAGGAAACCCTGTGCAATTTAGCTGTTACCCTACCAATTCATTTCCCTTCATTCCCTCTCCAGCCCTAGGCAACCACTAATCTACTTTTTATCTCTATAGCTTTTTCAATTCTGGATGTTTTATATGAATGGGATAATATAATTTGTAGTCTTTTGTGACTGGTTTCTTTTATCTAGAATAATGTGTTCAAGGCTTATCCATGCTGTAGCATGTATCAGTAGTTCATTACTTTTCATGGTTGAATAATATATCCACTGTATACTCTTTTGGGTATATACAACGAGTGGAATTCCTGGATCATATGGTAATTCTATGTTTAAATATTTGAGGAACTGTTAGACTCATTTCCAAAGTGGCTGCACCATTTACATTCTTACCAGCAATGTATGAGGGTTCTGATTACTTCACATCCTTGTCAACACTTGTTATTATCTAGATTTTGGTCCTAACCTCTACTAGGTATGAGGTGGTATTTCATGGTTTTAATTTATATTTTCCTGATGATTAATGTTGTTAAGCATCTTTTTATGGGTTTATTGACTATTTGTAAATCTTTGACTCATTTAAAAAATTATTTGTCTTTTTATTATTGAGTTGTAACAGTTTTTTGTATATTTGGGATACAAGTCCCTTACTAGGTAATATGATTTGCAATATCTTTTCTCCATTTTGTGGGGTGTCTTTTCACTCTCTCAGTGGTATCCTTTGAAGCACAAATGTTTCAGATTTTGATGAGTTTCCGTGTATCTATTTTTCTTTTGTTGCTTATGCTTTCGAAGTCATAAAAGACTGAGACTCTTTTGCCAAATCCAAGGTCATGAGACTTACCCTTTGGTTTCTTCTAAGAGTTCTATGGTTTTACAATTATGTCTTTGATCCATTTTGAGTTAATTTTTGTATATGGTGTGGAGAAAGTGTCCGGCTTCAGTCTTTTGCATGTGACTATCCAGTAATTCCAGCACCATCTGTTGAAAGACTCCCCATTAAATGGTCTTCGCACCCTTGTTGAAAATCAGTTGATGATACACACATGATCTTATTTCTTAACATTCATTTCTATTCCATTCATTTATATGTCTGTCCTTTTGCCAGTACCACACAGTCTTGATTACCTTTGCTTTGTAGTAAGTTTTGAAATCAGGAAGTGTAAGTCGTCCTACTTTGTTCTTCTTTTTCAAGATTTTTTTGTCTATTCTGGGTCCCATGCAATTCTGTATAAATTTTAGAATCAGTCTGTCAATTTCTACAAAGAAGTCAGTTGAGATTCTCACAGGCATTGTGTTGAATTTGTAGATCAATTTGGGAAGTATTGCCTTGTTAAGTCTTCCAATCCATGATTGTGGATGTTTTTTCTGTTTATTTAGATCTACTTTAATTTCTTTCAAATATGTTTCATAGGTTTCAAAGTATAAGTTTTGCACTTCTTTTATTAAATTTATTCCTAAGTATTTTATTCTTTTTGATGCTATTGTGAATGGATTTTTTTTTAAATTTTCAGATTGTTCATTGCTAGTGTGCAGAAATACATTTGATTTTTGTATTTTGTCTTTGTGTCCTGCAACCCTACTGAATTCGTTTTTTGGTTTGAATAGTTTTTTGGTGGGTTCCTTAGGATTTTCTATATACAGTATTATGTCATCTGTGAATAAAGATAGTTTAACTTCTTCCTTTCCAATCTGGATGTCTTTTATTTCTTTTTCTTGCCTAAATTGTCCTGGCTTGAACCTCTGGTACAATGTTGAATTGAAGTGGTGAAAGTGGCCATTTGTGTCTTGTTCTGATCTTAGGGGGAAGGCATCGGTCTTTCACCAGGTTGAGGAAGTTCCCTTGTATTCCTTGTTTGTCAAATGCTTTTTCTGTGTTTATTAAGATCATCATATGATTTTTGTTTTTCATTCTATTGATATGGTGTACTACATTAATTGATTTTCAGATGTTAAACCAGTTAGCATTCCTGGGGTAAATCCCACTTGGTCATTGTGTATAATATTTTTTATGTTACTGGATTCAATATGTTAGTATTTTGTTGAGGATATTTGCATCCATCTTCATAAGAGAAACTGGTCTGTAGGGTTTTTTCTTGTGATGTCTTTGTCTGGTTTTGGTATCAGGGTAATACAGGGTAATGAGTTGGGAAGTGTTTCTTACTCTTCCTATTTTTTGGAAGAGTTTGTGAAGAATTGGTATTCTTTAAATATTTGGTATAATTCACCAGTGAAGCCATCTGGGCTTTGGCTTTCCTTTGTGGGGTAGTTTTTTGGCTAATAATTCATGTTTTTCACTTGTTATAGATCTATTCAGATTATCTGTTTCCTCTTGAGTCAGTTCAGTAGTTTGTCTTTTTAGGAATTTGTTATTTCACCTAAAGTATCTAATTTGTTGGTGTACAGTTGCTCACAGTATTCCTTTATAATACATTTTATTTCTGTAAAGTTGGTAGTAATATCTTCTCTTTCATTTCTGATTCTAGTAATTTGAGTTTCTCTCTTTTTTCTTGGTTGAGCCATCTAAAAGTTTGTCAGTTTTTTTGATCTTTACGAAGAACTAGGTTTTGGTTTCATTGATTTTTCTCTGTTATTTTTTATTCTCCATTTCATTAATTCCTGCTCTAATCTTTATTATTTTCTTCCTTCTACTTTCTTTAGATTTAATTTGCTCTTCTTTTTCTAATGTTTTAAGGTGGAAGGTTAGGTTTTTTTATTTGAGATCTTTCTTCTTTCTACATATAGGTATTTGAAGATATAAATTTCCCTCTAAGCACTGTTTTAGCTACATCCCAAAAGTTTTGGTATGTTGTGTCTTCATTTTCATTCATCTCAAAATGTTTTTTGTTTTCCCCTTTGATTTCTTCATTGAGCCATTGGTTATTTAGGAGTGTGTTGTTTAGTTTCCATATATTTGTGATTTTCCCAGTCTTTTTCTATTATTCATTTCCACTTTCATTCCATTTTGATTGGAGAACATACCTTGTATTATTTCTACCCTTTTAAATTTTTTGAGATTTGTTTTATTCACTAGCTTATGATCTATCCTGGAGAATCTTCCTTATGCACTTGAGCAGAATGTATATTCCGTTATGTTGGATGCAGTATTATGTAGATATCCATTAAGTCTAGTTGATTTATAGTGTTGTTCCAATCTTCTATTTCCTTGTTAATCTTCTGCATAGTTGTTCTAGCCATTACTGAAAGTTGGGTATTGAAGTCTCCAAGTATTATTATTGAATTGTCTATTTTTCCTTTCATATCTTTCAGTTAATAACTCTTTTATAATCTCGTTTTCTAAGGCCCTCAGATATTACAAGCCAAGATCACTGTGCTTGTGGTGCCCAATGGGAAAATGGTACAAGCTGAAAGGTCTCCACTGACAAGGCCTGAATTTTTCAACAGATATGAACTTATTTTGTGAAGATTATTTGCTATTGAAAACTCGGAATTTCCAGAGATCTAATTTCCAATGGTCAAAAAATTCTGGTTGCAAGAAGAGAAAGAGAAAGGTTTTTTAGCTTATCAAAAGCTAAAATCAAGGAGAAATTCAATTTGTGAACTGTGGGTAAAAAGAGATTTCTAAGATTTCTTGTGTGGGGGATCAGAATTGGCCACCTCAAGATGTGTCTCTTTACCTTGACTATTTTCGCTGAAGGAGGCTTTGACCTTCCCCGCCCCCAATGACTCTCTGAAGGGATTTGGGATGGAAGGCCTGTCCCGGGACAGGCCATCACTGTGTATAACTCTGGGTATCCATAGACTAGGAGGGTCTTTGCTGGGCCCATTCTTATCAAAGTTCTTTTTAACAGACTTTTACATTTGTAAGGGAAATCTCCATTTGTAAAGGTATCTCCCTCTCTGTACCAGGAAGAACAGAGAATGACTTTATCTCTAGAAACTTCTCAGTGCGGAAGGGGGGGACTTAAATCTGCATACTCATGTTTACTGTGCTTTTCTTGTAATCCCCCATAGCTGACACCTCCAACCCCCAATATCCTCCTCTGTCTATTTAAGAGGAGAACCTGCACCAAACTCAGTTTCCCTGATCTCTCCCATGTATACGTGTTATAAAGCTTTGTTTGATTTTATCCTGCTATTAGGCCTCATGTCAAATTAATTTGTAGCCCAGCCAGAAAGGACCCAGAGTGGGTAGAGGATACCCTTCCTCTCCTTCACTTGCTTAGGTATTGTATATGGAAGCAACGGAACAAGAAACAGTGACAGAACAATGTGATTTATTGTTAGGAGAAAAAAAAACTAGGTAATTCACTCAAAAACTGTGTTTACTTCCATCAAACCCACACATCTTCTAGTCACTATTGCTGTATTTAAATTCTCAAGAGATACAATAATGAAAACCTCCTGATTGAAGGTACTCTTTGTCCTAAACAGGCTTCTATCCTGAATCTTTTCCCACTTTTCTTCCCGGATGAATTAGACATAGATACTTCTTTTATACTAATCCCTTAAAATTACCATAAGACCCAGTTCTGTGCGTCAAGCTTAGTCCTTTCCTTCTATGGGATAGTACCCTTTAGCTAACTGTAGTCAAAAGTGTCCTAAAACAAAGGCTGGATCACCAAAGGTTCACCAAAAGAGAAGAAAAAAGGTAGGGTGTAATGTCATATTTCTATGATCCTTTAATTCCATCTATAAAATGTGTCATTTACTTATGCTGGGGAACAGAGGGAGTTCCAAGCATCATTTCATGGTGGCCTTACTGTGTGCCCTTAACATGGCATTGTGCCTTGATACATGACAGAACCTTTGCTGGAGGCATTTGGAGGGGGCAGTGCTGCTGAAGATTGCTTTGCCACTAACTCTGGCAAATGGTCTTGTGGAAAAATACTGTGGTCTTATGAATTTGTTTTTAATATATTAGTGTTTAATAATGTAACTAGAACCAGTGATGATAATGCTTAACGGACTTTAACTTCTTAGTAATAAACAATTTTTTAAACTACAAAAAAGAGTCTAGTAAGAATAGAATGTATGGCAAGTTAAGTTTTGATTAGAAGTTACTGTGATATAAGGACCTAGGTAATGAAACCCTGCTTTGGGGTGTGCCAGTCAGAGGAGGACACTACATGGGAGTAGCCAGCCCACCAGGAGACATTAAAAGGGATTTGAGTGCTGAGGGGTCTTCACAGAGAGAGTGTAGAGTAAATGATATTTGGAGGGGGCCAAAGAAAACTTTCACTTTTTCATAAATTTGCCTACAGCTAACTCTGTCCTATTGACATTAATCTGGGCATCACCAATTTCTGGATCATAAGACATATAAAAGTCAAAAAGTTATATGTTAGCTAATTAATTTTTAAATAACACCATTTATTATTTTGGGACACTTTCTCAGATTGCATCAACCCATGACAGCAAGTAATGGTGGACATTTATCACTTTTAATGATCCAAATGAGCACTCCCCGTACTTCTCATACTGTTCCCCAGGGTTACTCAGAATAAGTTCTTGGGAATGCAGAGATTCTATGGATCACTCACTTTGAGTTGCTTGTAGGACTTCCTGGTTTGAGAAATAAGCCTTTAGAAATGTAGCAATCTTTATAGACACTTGTAATACCCAAATGAAGCAAAAATTCTAGGAAGGAGTGTCCTTTTGGAGACTCTAATTGCACACAGAGTCACCAGAGAGGTGATATTGATCATGGAAGTAAAACTAATACCCAAAGCTCTGTTTCTGAAGCTCCAAACTCTGCTAAAAGAGTTTCCTATGTCTAGGAGGCCCCAAGTAATGAAAGACCAGGCCTCTGGGGATTGCCCCTGGAGTCCTAACCTACATTAAGTCTGAGAAGTTAAAGATTATCACAGGAAGTGTATGTGGAAATGTAGTATTGTGTGCATATATTGGAAGGAAGAAGCAAGGAAGAAAGAAAGGAGGGAGCCAGTTCCAGATGTTGTGTGACTTCAAAGCTTGAACCTTTTTATCAAGGAAGTTAGAGGCAAATCCTCAATCTCAAAGTCTCAAATGGCCTTTGAGTCACTTGGGACCATGCTTAGGACATCAAAAACAAGACACAGGAAATCCTCAACCATTGCACCTGCTCCTGCTTCATTCCTGTTTCCCCATTTCCAAGATCTGAGGGGTTATTCTTATGCTGCATTAAAGTCTGGAGTAGGTTTAGGCCTGAACTTCCTTCCATCTTCCACTCCCAGGCTTTTCATCCCATTGTCCCTTTTACGTCTCTTGATTTTATTCTTGCAAGGGCAGTAAAGAGAGAACTGAACCCTCTGGCTTGACTTATAATCCCTTTATTTCTTTCTGTAAAGATCAAATGGAAGGAAATAACTTTGATCCCCTTTAAAAATCTACCCTCTCTCAACTCTCTCTTTCCTCCTGATCCTCCCCTACAATGATGATGATATTGAATACCAGGGGATCTCATTTTAGCACTGATCCAGAGAAGGTCTTGCCCTTCTCTGACTTGGATGAGATCAAGGGAGGGGTCTGCAAGGTCATATCTCTATTGCCATAGAAACTGAGAGGAGAAAGTTGTTTCAAAAATTAACAAAGCAGCAATTTGGGGGTGATAGCTTTTTTCCCATATTATAATTTTCAGTAAATCACAGTATTCTTATTCTTTACAGATGAGAAAATTGAGTCTCACCCAGGTTAAGAGAATTTCCTGAGGTCTCAGGATGGCACATGACTCAGGCTTCTTGACTGGACTAGTTGTTTTTCCACTACACCACGGCTACTACTTAATAGTTTATTTTGTTTTATTCTATTTTTTGTAAAGACTGTGGCCAAGGGAATTTCCCCACCATAATATATAAAGTTAGTCTGATTCAGGTTAGAAGAAAGAAGTCTTGGGAAAATTTCTGAACAGAAAAAGAAGAGAGAAAGAGAAAAAGAAAAAAAGTATAGATTAAGTATTATATATCGAAGACTATTTACAGTAAAGAGCCAAGAGGTACCACATGGTGGTTTCATTACATATAGATTCAATTTAAAGATCTACAGGGACTTACTGAAAGAAAAGTGCTGTCTGTCATTGGATTAGAAAAGAGCACTCACACAAGTAAAGGTGTCTTTCTGTATTCAGTTTCTTTTGATCTTATCTTGGTTTGTCAAATACAATACCTAAATGAACAACTTCCTGTAAATGCCTTGCAAAGAACAGAGTGTAACAAATGATGATGATGATGAAAAAATATCCCCTGAATCAGATACGTTTGGGAACATTGCATCTGCATATTTCGCCTCTCTTCTCTGCTGCAACCCACTTCCCTCCTTCATCCTGAATTGCAGTCCAGAAGGGCAGAACCAATATGTATTCCCACTAATTGTATATATGTGTACCACTTTCTTTATTCTCTTGCCAACACTGAGTAATATCAATCCCTTTATAAAGTTTTGCCACTCGAATATGGTCAAATAAAATCTTATTTTAATTTGTGGTTTCCTGATTACTAATAAGGATGAGTCTATTTTCTAATAATAGTAATAATAGCCAACACTTACTGATTGCATATACCATGGCAATTATTTGTTAAATCCCTTAAATGAATTGTCTCCTTCACTCCTGACAGTATTCCTATGAGTTAGGGTATCTTATCATCTTCACTTTGCAGATGAAACTAAGGCATAGAGAAATCAGTGACCTGTCCAAGGTCACACAGCTAGGAAGTGGTAGCCTAGATTTGAATCTAGGTAGTCTGAGTCTAGAGCCTAATGCCTTTAAGAATTATGTTATGCTCCTTTTTTTCATATTTATTGTCCACTTGGATTTCTTCTTATATGGATGATCTATTTTTCATGTCCTTTGCCTTTTGTTTTATTTATGTAGCCATTTGATGATGAAATTTCATTACCTAAATCAGAGTGATGCTTCTTGTATTTCCAATGCCTTGGACTTGCAGCAGATCATAAGACCAACTTGAAGTAAGTCAACAGGAAATGGCTTTAATAATTTTTAGAAATTCTCAGGCTTGTAAAATTATTATGTAACAAACTATTAGGAACTATTTTACGTGTTTTGTTTTGATAGTGGAGAAATTTCTGGGTCTTCATTATCAATGCCCCAAAATAATAATTCATAATGTTTCTATTATTCTAAAAATGAATATTTAGTTAGGTTAGGCCTACTTTAGACATACTTAAATTAAGCACTTAAAAAAACACGAACTCTTAATTTTATTTTTCCAAGAACATGTGGTTGCCGAGAATATTTTAATCTGTGTGAATATTGCACAATTTTAATTGGTAGAAAACATTTGTGCCAACCAAGTTAAAAATTGCTGAGAGAGGCGTCCAAGCAAAATTGTCAATCTGAGTTGTTGACTCCCTTTTTTCTTGTTGAAATAGTGAAGGTCACAGCTTCCAGTTAATACTGTTGGTTAGTTTTACAAAAATGAATACTGCGGACCAACTTCTACCTCTTTTTCTTTATTTTTCTGGATTCATCTGTTCATGGGTTAACCTGTTTTTGCCTTTCAGTTATTTAATCGGTTTTTTAAAGGAATACAGAAAAGTTCTCTGCTTGACTTCAGTAACATAAACCAGCCAGAATAAACACACACACACACACACACACACACACACACACACACACACACACACACAGAGCCTTGTGTTTGAAACCAAATGAATATTTCAGATGTTAGTTTCAGTTGTTTGAGTCTAGAATTATATGACAAGTGGAACCATGCTATTAAGGCAGGAAGTAGGATGAAAGCATTGCTAAAATAGTGGCTAACCATGGGCATTTCTTTGGAAATGCTTTGTTCACATCATTGCTGTGATGATTACGGAGTACCCACCCATGGATACAGGTGAGAGACCATGAAAGATTTGCTTGGCTGACATCGGGAACACTGGACTTTGGCTTAAACAGGTGATAGGTCTCCCATTCATCAGAATGACCACACAGACATAGTCCCCTAGGCTAAGGCTGCCCCCTTCCTTCTATCTACTCTAGTCTAAGATCTTCTCACTTGTGTCTGTCCTTTACTCTTGCTTTCTCAAAATCATCTCATCCATTGCTCATCCTCTCACTATCTCTTAATGTAGATTCTATGGAAACAGGAGGGAAAAGGTTAAAGAAAGGTGGGGGGAAAGTAAGCCTATAAGTCACTGAAGCAGCTGCTTTTCCCTTTCCTGCCTTGTTCTCTTTCAGCCCCAGGGCTAGTCTCAGATTGCTGGAATATTTTCCATCATCTCCCAAAACCTATCCCTTTCCCCATTCACTTTCCTACCAGGAGACTATGCCCCATATAGTCTTATGAAATGCTTCAGGATTCTTCTGAACACAAGGCAAATTTTACTACGTAAACCTACCCTCATCACCTATGTCACCTTTATCTTTTCTGCTAGAGTTGAAGTGGTAGGATGAGAAAACAGACAAACTAGGTATGTAGTAAGCAATCTTTTAAGTCACATTTTTATTCATTCATTTATTTTTTTTAGCTTTATTGAGGTATAATTGACAAAGAAAATTATAAGATATTTTAAGTGTACGTAGTGGTGATTTGCTATATGTATACATTGTGAAAATCACATTTTATCTTTAAGTCACATTTCATCTCTAACTATTTAAAGTAAAACTGTGAGAAAAACCACAAAAATAGTTTCATACTTGCTTTAAGGCCAAGAGGATAGTGTACATGCTGTGAGATTGCTATGTTTCTCATTTGGCCAGAGAAAAGCCCTAGACAGAAGCAAAAGATGTGGTACTAAAAGTAGAAGCAGCTTGGCTAATTCCTGAGGCTTTCGGGGAAGGCGGTGACAGAGCACTGGCCAAGATGGTGGTCTTATTTATCATCACTCCCAGAAGCCCCTGACTCCAGTTCCCAAGATCCCTGTCAGGCTGTATTCTATTGGAGGCCCTCCCCACGCTATGAGAATTGCATCAGAAACTTGGATCTGGGAGAGTGAGGAGAAGGTTTTAGGGAGCAAACTGATGGAACCAAAGCTGGGTTTACTCTGTTGATGTGTTTTATTTGGCCAATATGGTGTTTTATTTTTTTTCTTTGAATTTGAAGGCTTCCAGGTGTGGAGTCTTCCGTTTACCATTGTCCCCACCACACAGTGTTATTAAAAACACAACAGTTTCAGTTATTTTTGTTGGCTGCCCAATCTTGAAGACATTTATGATCCTGATTACAATTCCATCTCTGGGAATGGAGTATGGGGAGTTGTATTCTCACTTCTTCCCAGGGCTTATTTAGGATGAGGCCTTTTATGGCTGAATCTTGGGGAGAAGGGGAAAGGGCTGGTCTGATGCCCTGTAACTATTTTTGTTTGTTTGTTTTGTGTTTAATTTTTAAAAAATTTCACCTCTAAAGCCAACCGCATAGACTGCTCTCTCCACACTGTCTACCTTCTTTCACACACAAGCCCCCATTTTGCTCTGTACTGACAGTGTTCATGCTAAAATACTGGATGTAGTTCCCTACAGGAATATATATATGTACATGTATATATTTATTGTTCTTTTTAAAAATCAATAACAACAAAATAGAGCCAAATTCTGACTCATGCACCCACATAACTCTGAACTTTGTGATTTTTTTCTCTATCAAAAATAGCTCAACTGAAAAGAAATTCATTTGTTCAAAGTTGTAGTTTTTAATTTATTCACGTGTTAGTAAGTGAAAAGACAATATTTATTTATTATAATTTCAAATACATCTTTTTTCTTAATACCTTGTCTATAATTTTTAATATACTGAAACAGAAAAGTATTACTACAAGGAATTTCAGACCTTGACCTCATTCTTATTGTAACTGGCAATGCAGTCTATTTTCTTTTTACTGCTGGTTTCTAGTGGTAATTCTGTGGATAGTGTGCCTATCTGGCTATAAAGAATCAAAAACTGAAAGGACAAAAACGAACTTAGAAGAGTTTAAGAAGAGTTTTTCTCCTTTCCTGTAATTTCCCTGCAAAATCAACCAAGCAGTGAGCTGTATTAACTTCATTTCCAGGGAAGAGTGGGAGAGAGCTGGACGCAGATTGAAGAAAACGTCTAATAAAAATAAATGAACAGGTTTATTATCTGAGGTAAAAGGAAATTTAATAGAAAAATAGTATGCTTTGTGTTGTACCTAGGAATGTTATTCTATAGAAATCAGTAAGAACTGAAAAATGGTTAAGGTAGTAAATTTCATGTTATACATATTCTACCATAATAAAAAAAAAAACTTGGAAAAAAAAAGAAATCAGTAAGAACTGAGACAAGGTATGAATTGTGATTTGGTAGGAGAGCTTTAGTTTCCGAAGATCACAACGTCAGTATGAGAATGGCTGTTCAAATAAAGAAGCTCATTAGCATGTGTTCAAGTTCTTCAATGTCAACTGCAATCAAGTTTGGATATTTTCCCCCTTTAAACTCTGATAGCTTAATCAAAACAGCAGGAACAGCAAAGCAAAGGAAAAGAAACATAAAATTAGTGGCAGAGAATTTTCTTGGAAATTGGTACCTTCCATTGACATCCTGTGCAATTTGAAAGCAAATGTTTTAATTGGATGAAAATCAATTAAACATCTATTAAGGAGCTGTCTCAGAATATTGTATCATTAAGTAATACCAGTTGCTGATTTTTCTTAACCACAAGTGGGAAATATGAAGAAGAAATTGGAGTAAAGGAGACATTTTGGAATGATATAGTTGACTTGTAAAGCCTGCTCTAAAGTTGTTATAATTCTGTCTGGCTCATTTATTGTACTTTTTGGAATTTCAGTGGTGCTTGTCCATAGAGAGAAGAAACTAAGACTAGGAGGAACCCGGACAGGAAAAATGGGTTTCTTTCCTGGATAATGGTTCTTAAATTTCTTTTGGGCTATGGATCCTTTGAAACTTTGAAGAAAATTCATTTGCATATGCCCCAAACTATCTATGCATAAAATTAATTTGAGGGTTCATAGACTGCCTGAAACTCATCCATGAATCATCCAGAGTTCTGTGGACATAGAGATAAGAAACTTTGCTTTAAGGTCTGCCTTCAAGTTATGTAGTTAGCAGTTTGATGCCCAGAGTAAACTTTGGGTCAATGGTGGTCGAGTCTGGAAGAGGGTAGATAGCAGTAGGAGGATTTAGGCAGTGCTGACATGCAGAGCTGGGGAGGCATCATAAAGAATTCTCCAGATCATCACATTATTCCAAACCAGGCTTATGCAGCTAAGAGTAGAGAGGGAAGGGCTCCATCTCTCCATAAATGAGCTGTTTCAAATAGTTACCAAGGTTCACAATGCTTATTGAATAGGACAGCCCTAATAGCGGACTAGAGTACTAAGCAAGCAATTGAAGCAAATCTTCTAAGCCTGTGCTAACCCAGTAGGGATTTGGATAGTATGTGCTACTTCGAGGGTCCACTTTGGCTTATGCTTGCCAAACACCATATCTTTAGCAGCAAACTAAATTTACAAGCATCAAGGAGATTCTTTTTGTACTTCATGCCCTGGTTATGATTGTCTTAGGAATTTCTGAGCTGAAATCTGTAGGTAAAGAGTATCATAGACAGTAGTTGAGTATGGCTGAAAATGTGAGGAAGAGTTAATGGTGCCTGTACATTTTATTTCTGGATATGACCTTGGACTGAAGTATACAGAAGATGTGGCAGTAGTATTTATCCTTTACGCAGAAAGCCACATGTAAAGCCGCTTAGTATAGAAATGGTATCTTAAGCACTGCTGTTCTCCTTGGGTGGAGGGCAGCATAGAGTTCATTATATTATTCTGTTTCCTAGCAGACTCTGTGTCAACCCAGTTCTTAAGCATGACCTTATTTTTTTTCTTCTAAGTCAGTGATTGAGGCTGTGCTTTCAGGAGAAAATATTTATTATTTGGTATTTTTTCCTCCCTCTTAATGGCTTGCATCATCAGACTCATCCCCCTGGGCACAGTCTGACTCAGTGTGTCATCTGGCATATCCACACCTGCCACATTTCAGACCTGCTCTGTCATGCATAAAAGTCCAAGCAACATGCTGTTTAAATGGAGTCATGCTGACAGTTTCCGTTCATTCAAATAACATCTGTGAGATTCACATGGATTAACATTCAGATGACAGAAATCTAGTTTTTATTCAAATAAAGAGATAAGGACTGGTTCCTTTTAACCATGGGCAGGCACTAGAGAATACTCACATCTCCTCATTGGAATGAATCAGTGACTGTTATTTTACCAAAGCTCTTCCATCTAACCTGCCAATATATTTAGTCCAGGGTCCTAGCACCTTTATAAAGAAAACACTACTGGACATGCAAATAATACCATGTTTCTTAATATTGGGAAATTGCACTCAGTTAAAAACCTCACTAAGTATCTGGATGAATCTACTTTTGAAATTGCTAGGTTAGCCCAAACTAATCCACATACCTGCTTCCTTCTTCAAGAAGATGGGATGTCAAGGGCTATGTAGGTTAGAATGACAGTCATCTTTCAGGGATTGATTTTGGTCAGTCAGATAACTATTACAGACTCTGTGACCTGGAGGAGACTGAGGAGGAGGGTGAGGGGAGATAGTGGGGTCAAGACGCAGGACACAGGGATGCCTGTAGGTTCAGTGTATTGTGGGAGTTGATGCTCTTAGTTCCGTGTTGGAGTACAGATACCTTTCAGAGAACTACCCATCAGCAAGTGTAGACCTAAGGACAATTTATAGAGCACCAGTCATAAGGAAGGTGGCTTTAGGTAAGCTTCTTATTTGTGTAGCATAATCCAGGTAGTCTTAGAGAGTGAGGAATTGCTTTTTTATTATTGTAAATGCTGAATCATAAATATAAGCCTAGACATAACCCTAGAGTCTAGAGTCTCTTGAACTCTTTTTTTCCCAGGACATCCCTAGAAAAAATTGGGGAGTAGAATAGATTAGTGTCTGATGCCTTCCTGTTCTTTGTTTCCACCGCCCAAGGCCCTCTCCCCCTCAGACACTCCGTGCACCTCAGGTATCCTTTCTTTCTTATCCCCATCAAAGCCTGTATCTCGTTTAAAAAAAAAAGTCAGAATCATCCACATCCACATTAAGCTTAAAACATGACTGATTGCTGACTTTTGCTTTGCCTGAAACATACAAAAAACTGAACAAAATATATGAAACAATGGTTTGCAAGACATCAGCTAATGAAGGACAATAATCCCTGAGAAACAGGGATCAAATGAGGTGAGACCTGTGAGCTCCCCAACATACTGCATTGAGAGATACCCAGGCCGTGGTGTGCTGGAGGGGCAACCCAGGTGTAGCCTGGTATATGGACTATCTAAGCTGAAAAAAATGAGGACATTTTTGTTTGTCTCTATGACGAGGGATGCTATAGACCTCTAGTGGACAGCAGTTGATGCAACAGTCCTGAATAACAAAATTTTCCCAGCCAAATTGTGCAAGTGCCGCTAAGGAGAAGCGCTGATAGATGCTCTCTGCCAAGAATGCTGAGGAGGGTTAGGGACTATCCAAGACTCTGTACTCTAATGACCCTGGGATGCTGAGGATAGAACAATTTCTAAAAACATGAGTAGCATACAATTAATTCTTTAGTTTAAGAATTATTCACAGAAGAAAATATTATGACATGGCATGTATTTCAACCAGTCTGAAGGCTTTAGGGAGAATTTTCTTTGTTTAGGATGTTGTAGAAACCAATGATCCTGAAGCACCCTTTCATTAGTAATACATCCTGATCTCTTTCGAATTTTAATTTTATCCTGGCATTGCCTTTTGTGAACAGGTGTTTTTAAATAAAGAAACATATGGTTTTAATGTGGCTTCATAAACTGAGAGTCGCATTCCAGGAGATGAAATGACACTTCAGGCAAAGTGCAGGCTGCCCACCTCACAGCATTCTAATCATTAATTATATGTGAATATCTTGCCCTCTTGGTGATAAATGAAAAGAAGTAACTCTTCCTATTTAATGACTATATTAATTATGAAAGAAAAAAACATAATTATGCTGGAAAAACAAATCTTTAGTTTCAAAGTGTAAGATTATTTTGTCTTACTGTATATTAACGTAGATAGAAATGAATCCTTGTGTGATAACAGATGATTGACATAGTCAGCAAAATTACTTGTATAAATAGCTTGCCTTTGCTGAGCAGAGTTGAAGATAATTGTTGGCTAATATACATTTCACTTCCTTCCCTTGATCAATGCTCCTCCAGTGAATTCTATGGAGAAGAATAGTGTCCAGTGCTGAGACACAAAGTGAACACCACAGACACTGCCTTTGTTCTCTTCCTTCTTTAAATTGCAGTCAGTTCTTAAAAATGAAGTGGTTGGGCCTGGAGAGGGTGCTTCTCAAGTGGGTTTGGTGTGGAAAGGATACAGGGGAAGAATCACTGTGAAGTAGAGTGGGAGTTGGGGTCTGGGGAACAGCTCTGGCACCAATATATGATGCTGAGCAAATCACATTACCCACTGGGCGTGGGTTCCTTCATCTGTGAAATGAATGAATTGCTCTTTGATCTCAAAGGTTTTTTCAGCTTTAATTTATGAATGGAGGAGCTCTGCTCTTTGCCCCAAGGGATGGGTTTTCCTCCCAAAGCAAAGTTTATGTGCTAAGCAGAGACCAGACTTTACCATCCCCCGATGATTCTTGCCCTGCTACACCCTGTTGTTCAGAGCAAGATGACAGAGTGGCTGAAACATGAAGTAGTCATTCTTTTTCTCCTGATCTGTTTCCCTTAGATGAGAGTTGTGGTTGTCCTAGATCCCTTAGGAGACATTTTAGAAGGCTGAAGACTCATCAGTTCTGATGATTATTCATTGAGTACAATGCACGGGCAGGCCCAATGTTCTTACATGTGTAATTGATCTTAACTAACTCTGATAGTCTGACCTGACCTAACTTAATGTATATGTAGCTTTATTGAGTATCTTTTCTATTATCCTATGTTAACATCGATGCCCTATAATTATTAATATAAAAGCTTAGAAAATTACTTTCAGAATTTCATCTGTAACCATGAAGAATAATAGCGTTATTTGTCACAGCAATACTTCGAACAATGCCTAGGACACTGTGAGCATTCAGTAAATGATAGCTATTATTCTTTTCCTGATAACTGAAGTTTACAAATGTTTCAGTGTTTGGTAGGGCAAGCATCCTCTCATTATTTTAGTTTTCAGAAAAGTATTGGCTATTATCACTGAATTGTCTTACAGATGACCTTTAGAATGCTTTTATCAAGACCCAAAGGGAGTGAAGGGGAAAGAATACCACCGTCATCTTTATGGTATAAGTTTCCCCTTCTCTTTCAGTTACCTATTGCTGTTAAACAAATCTCCACAACACTTACTGGCTTAAAACAAGAACGATGTATCATTTCTCACAGTTGTGTGGGTTGGGCAGCTCTTCTGCTCTCTGTAGTGTAGGCTGAGGTTCTTTATGTCGTCATATTCAACTGGGAGCTCTGCCGTAGCTGGGCTAGAAGGTCCAAGAAGGCCTCTCTCACATGTCTGGAGCCTTAGTGCTCACTGTTGCCAGGATGCCTTAAGTCTTCTCCATAGAGCCTTTCTCTCCAGCTAGATAGCTTGGACTTTCTTCTAGCATGACAGCATGCTTCTAATACTGCAGAGGTGGAACCACAGGTTCTTAAGGGCTGGGCTCAGGGTTGCACAGTATCACTTCCACTGCGTTCTATTAGTCAAGGCAAGGCACAAGTCTAGCCCAGTTTCAAGGTGAGAAGAAACAATTTCTACCTCGTGATAGAAGGGGCGACATACACATCCAGGGAGGGACAATTTGATGGAGTCTGGTAATGGATTGGGACCAATGTTAGCATGGTCAGCAGTCAAGAAAAAAAGCTGGACATGGAGCAAAAGAGAGGGAGGACAAGCTGGAATTCATTGAAACTTCTGTATCTATCTGCAATAATACTGCAAATAGCTGTTATCAGCTTCAAAGAGCAAGAGCTGCTGCTTCACTTCCACCTCCTAAATCCCATTCAAACATCTTTTTTGGCCAATTCTAACTAGAACCATACAGAGAAAAGGAATCTGGGAGATAGCTCTAGCTTAACTAAGCTGAAAGTAGAACGATCCAGTACACTATTCAGGAACGTGGTTTCTCTCTCCACTCATTCTAGGTTCCCTTTTATCCCATTTAGTGGGTTTTTTTTATAGTTTTGTTCCTATAACTATTTTACTCACATGTGTTTAACGAGGTTTTGTTGTCTTTCCTGCTTTTGTGAATAGCATTTTTTTTCCTATTTTTTGTTGATTGTTAGTATTTATGTAGTGCTTTTCAAAACATGTTTTAATAACTGGACAGGTTATTGACATAATCAATTCTCATAGCCTTTTCACCAATACAATTGTATTTTGTAGACAAATAATCATGTGCAGACATTGAGAGTTTCATTTTCTTCTTTCCGAAATTTATAACTCATTTTTTTAAGTCTGGATACACTGGCTAGCACTGTCAAGGAGGCCCTCTGCTTGAGATTATAGGGCTCCACATACCTCAAGAATACACACAAATAAATTTATTAAAGGACTTATGAGCACCACTGCCACTTGTGATTCTGTACTCAATGCTGATGTAGTACAACCTGTAACCTTAAACATCCACTTTTTTGACTAACACTGTTCAGACTCCAGAGAAATGTTTCCCCCCAACTCTTGCCCAATGTCCTTGAAACAAAAGCCAATGAAAGGTTTTGGGGATTGTGCCACTGTGAAGGTTCGTGGATTGTGCCACTGCTGACATTGGTGATGGACTCTGTTCTGGAATGCAAGGAGGCTTTGAACAATTTTAGTGCTTAGGTCCTAGAAAAGACATATTAACTTGAAAAATCCTTTCTGTCATATAGCACGGATGTAATAGAATTCTGTGAGCATCCATTTTCTTGCTTCTCTTCATGTTCTAATTCATAGTTCTGGAGGTACTTATGAATTAGAACAGTATTTGCCATGGTGCCCTTGGCACCTGAGGAATATTCTCCAATATTAAACAATTCATGTTACTCTAAATTTTGTGTATATGTAGATCTAGATATAACATGTGAAAACTAATATAATTCTTTACATTACTGTATGGATCTAATGTTGCTTTAATGATGGTTAAAATTGCTTTGTAACTTTTATAAACCGACATAATGAAAATAAGTATTTTGTAATATTTTCTATAATGATAATTTGCAATATGTGACCCATTACAGTGTTTGAACATATTATGGAGAATTTATGGACATTTCTGAATCCAAACATTGCTTTAAGATTTTTATTGACATTTCCAGTTGCCGCTGTCATAGCAAAATGAAGATTCTGCAAATTGAAATTGTCAAAAAAATTATCTGGGGGCCGCCCGGTGGCGCAGCGGTTTAGTCCGCGCTTGGCAGCCCGGGGTTCGCGAGTTCGGATCCCGGGCGCCCGCCGACGCACTGCCTGCCAGCCATGCCGTGGCGGCGTCCCATATAAAGTGGAGGAAGATGGGCACGATGTTAGCCCAGGGCCAGTCTTCCTCAGCAAAAAGGGGAGGATTGGCGACGGATGTTAGCTCAGGGCTGGTCTTCCCCACAAAAAAAAAAAACAAAAACAAAAAAAAATTATCTAAGTCTACAATGATTCAAGTAAGATGGTCTAATTTGATGTTACTGTCAATAAAATACAAATTCTTTGAAAGTCTTGACCATAGCAATGTAGTTAGTGATTTCATTGAAATGAAGTAAGAGAATGAATTTATGGAATAAATCAATAGTAATTTATAAATTGTGACATAATTAAAGATTATAAATAATAATTAAATCCAGCTGTCTTTGATATTTTGGTGACTTTTAAGTCATCAAAAAATCATTGGTTTACATATAGTTTTAAAAATTTTTTGTCATCAGAGCTGGTAAATAGGTAGAATCAAGAAACAGGGTCTAGATTACAGATGCACCTGTGAGTCACCTTCAATACACAGGCAGTGATGTTATGTTGGGAAGAGCCCTAAGATGGTGACCTCACTCACCTGGACAGGGATAGTTGTCAAGTTATGGGATAGAATATATTTTAACTAGCAGCTTTTCAGCTTGATTTTTAACTTCTAATTATTTAGTTCTATGGCCTCATTTTGTACTCTTATCCCAGAACCCACAAAGATTAGCAGAAAGCCTGACCAAAACTATATTAAATAAAGCTGTGATAGTTTTAAATCCCTGTCTTGAATCTTAATTTAATAGAAAGACTTTTTTTTTTTTCCTGAGGAAGATTTGCCCTGAGCTAACACCTGTGCCAATCTTCCTCTACTTTGTATGTGGCTCGCCGCCACAGCATGGCTGCCCACCAGTGGTGTAGGTCCGCGCCCAACCCGGGCCACTGAGGCAGAGCATGTGGACTTAACCACTAGGCCACAGGGCTGGCCCCTAGAGAGGCTTTTATTATTTCATAATTTCATATGATGCTGGTTATTCTGCTACTTGTATTTGTTATTTGATTAATTTCTTAGTCAGCAGGATTATTTCCTTGAGTAAATGTTTTAGGAAGAGTTCACAATTGTTATACTTTCTATACTAAGGAATATCTGGGGATGTCTTTTCTTGCCCTCACTTATGATCTCTTGCTGTCTATTTAATTCTTATGTCACTACCTTTTCTTTTAAAATGTTTCAATAGTTTTTATATTTGAAGAGGATATATTGATACAAATATGATTTTTTCCTATTTCATTCAGTTCATTCAACAATTACTTACTGTGAGCCTACTATGTGTAGTGTAGATAACTCCTTGGGTTTTTATGATTTTGATTGTTGAAATTTAAATTCTTTTTTACTTACTATGTTCATCTCTATCCTTTTCTTCTGAGTCGGAGAAGAATTTCTCTAGCTGGTTGCATTCATGTTTGTGGTATTTTTGCTGTACACAATCTGCTGTTTGCTGTCATCATAATGTTTGTGATTCAGCTCATGCTTTTCATTTAAAAGTGGGTTTTCCTGGTAGCAGAGCCTTCTCTCCTTGTAGATGCAGTGTTCTCTTAAAGATCTTAGAGAATATATGTTGATATTTTAATTATTTATTTTTAAAAAAGAAATCTGGGGCTGGCCCGGTGGTGCAGCAGTTTAGTTCACGCTTTGGCAGCCCGGGGTTCGCGGATTTGGATCCCGGGCGCCGGCCGACGCACTGCTTGTCAGCCATGCTGTGGCGGCGTCCCATATAAAGTAGAGGAAGATGGGCACGGATGTTAGCCCAGGGCCAGTCTCCCTCAGCAAAAAGAGGAGGATCGGCGGTGGATGTTAGCTCAGGGCTGGTCTTCCTCACACAAAATAAAAAAAATAAATAAATCTTTCATAGGAGAATGTTTTATTCCTTATTCATTAAACAGATATTTATTGACTGCCCATCATGTGGCAGGCATGGTTTTAGGCACTGGGGATATACTAATGAGCTAGGGAGATTTTATATTAATATATGATATATCAATGAGCTAAAAGGATTCTTAAATCCCTGCCCTGGGGAGCTTACATTCTAATAGAGGAAGAAATGTGATCAGGAATGAACGTAATGTTCTGAAGATCACAGGTTCATTCACATGTTCGGTGACTTGCTGGAAAGACTCCCAGGACTCAGAGGTAGTCACCACCACGGATACACATCAGGGTCTGCAAGGGGAGCAGACACATCAGGCAGAATCTGGAGTTGCCCAGGCACAGCCTTCCAAAGTTCTCTCTCCCAGGGGTTTCAGGGTGGGAGGTGGGCTTGTCACACAGAACTTGTGTCTTTCTCCAGCAATGAATTGCAGCAACACATGTGCAATGGCATTGTTTCTGCCCAGGGAACCCCACTTGAGACCCAGCGTCCAGAGTTTTTACTAGGGGCCAGTGACGTAGACACTCTCTGCCTATGCAACCAGCCACATATTACCCAAATTCCAGACTCCCAGAAGGAAAGCAGGTGTTCATCGTAAATCATTCTGTTTTCAAAAATAGCCTAAGCAAGCAGAGCTCAGTGCCTGAGCCATACAAACCAATCTTATCAGTTAGGAAAATGGGAAACATTTCAAAATCCAACTTCCCAGGGTCAGCCAAGGGCCAGTCCCCCAAGCAGGCCCATTTAAATAACAACAACATCAGACTTTCTATGTGAACAATTTCCTGCACAATAATAAACAAATTTTATACTTTAGTATAACATGATAAATGCCATGAAAAAACAGAGCAGGGTAAGGGCGATTGTGGGGAACCAATGGGTAAATAGATTATAATTTTAAATAGTTTGTCAGGGAGGGCTTCTTTGAGAAGGTGATATATTTGAGCAAAGGCATGAAGGAGGTGAGGCAGTGGGCCATGAGGATATCTGGAGAAAGAGCTGCATTCGCTGTCTTATAGAGGAACACCCACTACAACGGCCCCATGGCAGGAGGGTGTCTATTATGTTCAAAGAACAGCAAGGAGAACAGTGTTGCTGGAGCAGAGAGTATGGAGTAACAATTAGGAGAGGTGATAGAAAAGGCAATACTTGGATTTTCATTTGCTGAAGATTTTCCTATACTATTTTTTTGTTCGCTTATCCTTATATGGAGATTTCTGTTAGTGGGAATTACGAGTTCTACCAAAGTTGCATGGCTTTCTAGTCAAAATTTTAGTCCTAAAGAGGAAATTTTATATTTTTTACATTTTTATATTGATGGATTAAAGGTTTTCTTCCCTAGAGAGTAGGGTGGAATAGGGGTGGGGACTATTTTTAGCCAGAGGCATTAACACAGGGCATTGCCTAATTTCTATGGCAAATGATATCTCTTTCTTTGCCTTCTGCAAGTGGGGTCTGCTGCTCCTTACGCTTACTCCCATTGCTCTCTCTGGAATATGTTTTAACATTGACCTTTGCCCCCCAAAGCTGCCACAGGACCAGTCCTCACATCACGCTCATGAACTAGGAGTGTTTAAGTCCGGCTGGAGTTCTAGTTGCTTGAGGAAGGCAGTAGACCTGGTCTGGGAATGCAGTTCAGACCTCAGCTTATCGTGTGTTTCAGTCTGGGGTTAGTTAGAACACAGATCTCTTTCTCCGGTTGGCAACAGAAGCTGTTGGAAGCTCTCTTAGCAAATCCCTTTTGAATTTGGATATTTGCATTTTAAGAGGGTTTTTTTCAGCCAGGACTGGGAAGTAAGTAGAAACTAGGAACAGTCTCACAACTAGGGGTGTGCCTACAAGCCTCCTTCAATAGATGGATTGTATTGTGATGCTGTTTTGGGAAGCACCGTAAGGAGGTGTCCTCGATCACCTGGAGAGGGTGCTGTGATTGATAGCTCATGCATGCTGTGGCACAGGGGGAATGAGTAGACACACACCTTCCGTGTATTTGGCATCTCTGGTCTAGATCTAGTGAAAGAATGACTAGGATTGCAGTTGCAAGCACTATTAAAAGCAAATAAAGGAGCTCTCTGGAAACCGGGAAGGCACCTCTTCTGGTATCGCTCAAATGGTTCCATAGAGCCACCGTTACATATAGTCTTCAAGCCATATATAGTACCAGCAGCAGCATAAGCTTTCTTGCAGTTAGTTTGGAAAAGCCAGGTTTCATATAACTGGATCCGGACATCCTGTAATTGGGAAAGAGGTCCAAGAGCCACTGCAGTTATTAAAGAACAGCACCATGCTCAAAGAGAGGCTGGTTTATACCGGTGTATAAGAGATCCAGAAGATGTTATCAAAGAACAGAAGCATGGCTGGGATTTGTTCTAGTTGTCTATGGTTACAAGGCACTTGTGAGAAATTTGAGTTAGAAAGAGAACATTTCTGGGACCAGATGTTTATGGAAACTTAAGTAAGTGCTTTACTCTTAAGTGACTCTCTATACGTGTCCTAAGTTATAAGCCCCTTAAGGGTGGGCACTCTGTGTTACCTTTAGTTCCAAGGCCTCTGTGGACGCTCAATATGCATTTGTTGAAGGGCAAGATCTTGTTGGCCAATCCTATGGCTTCTAAAATCCAAATTAATCGCTTGGTTCAGGCATTTTTTTTCACATAAAGAGCTTAGAAGTATGCTATGGAAAGATTGTTGCTCCCAGGTCAGTCTTTTTGGCACATCGATAAATAGCATAGCACCATTATTTTCAAGTCTGAAGGCCCTCATTGGAAATCTCTGGAAAATAATGTATTCCTTCCAGGGAAGTTATGAGGGTTAAATGAGATAATTCAGTTTCCAAGGGCACTTTGATAGAACATAATAAATGTGAGTTTCCTTTTCTCCTTTCAGACATGACAACTTAAGAAAAAATATAGCATAATCTACAAGACGAGAATACGGTAATAAAATTCAAAATGGCTTTTGAAGTTTATTAAAGTGAGTATTCTTGCCCAGATATAGTTTTGCCTTTTTGGTTTGAACGTAGCTTAAATCAAGCTAAGAATCAATCCAAACAACTTTTTCAATTAATTTTGGCACAAATTGAGCTAGTTTGCTCATTATGGTATTGCTGTCTGGAATCCTGTTTTCTAGTTTAGTTTATGACTCTGGGAAAAGCTTTCTGGTCTGATCTAATGTGCCTTTTGAGAACTATTAGACTTGAGTGGATTTCAGAGAAGAATTCTGTGAATTTGGCTATTATTTTAGGTCTGCGTTACTCTTAAAAAATAAAGATATTGATACATATTTAAATCCTTAAGATAATGAGAATTATGTTCACTATCCCTAACATTGTAGGATTATCAGAAGATTATAATAGTAATGAAATAAAGTTCTTTTAGTTTTTGTGTTATAGATACCATGCCCATTTCTTTACTGCCAGGTAGGAAAATACAACATAAGCTGAATGGCAGAATCTCTATCAGCACTGTGTAGCCTCTGAAAGAATATTTTTAGTCCTTGGAACTATCATTTGGACTAATTTTGACTGAGTTCCTGATTTGTTGATGTATCAGACAAGAAGTGAATTATTAAGAAGAGAGAAAAGGAGGATTATTCAGCTTTAATGAAGCTTATTTCCCCAAATTTATAGTTGTCTCCACAGAAGTTACATTATGGGGGAAAAGGTCAAAGTTAATTCATGAATGAGAAATTATAAAGTCTGCCAAGATGATGTTACTAGTTCATAAATAAATAAAGTACTAAATGCTAAAGATTTTAAAATTTTATTTAAAAACTACTCCCTGGATTTTTTAAGCCTCTAGCATTTATTTCAAATCTGAAATTTTAGCAGTTTTGATACTTAGTTGAGCTCTAAATTTTTTTTTATATTTGAAAATAATGTTCTTCTTTTCTTTTTTTTTTTTTTGCATAAGCCTCTGGCAACATCACTGAACAGGAATACAGCAGAAATAAATTGATTTCATATTTAAAAATCTCAAAGGACTTAAGATACTCACAGTTGAAAAATGCATTAAAAGAAGGAAGTATTTTCTTCAATTTGTAAAAAATGGCTAGTTTGAAACTATGCTTTTAAGAAATATTTTTAATACTCATGATGAATGTGAAACAGTATAATTGAATGCAAAATTGATATTCTATTAGACTATCTAGAGACTTCTTGAAATGATTATAAGATTACCTAATAGGACCTCAGTTAAATTTCTGGAAATTTTAATGAAAAGGTCAGCAATTGCAGTCAGAAAATCTTTAAAGCATGTACTATTTCTATTTATGTTATAAAGCTTCTCAAGGCTGTCACACTGTTTAAATCCCCGTGAATGGGCTGGGGCCAGCTCAAGTCAGAACTGTGAAGTATCGTAGGTGAAATTCATATTCACTGCCCAAGAATTAACATATTTGGTGCCCTTTTTACATTCCTGATGTGAGTGCCTCCCAATTCCCATTTAATTATAAACATACAGTGCTCATATATAGCCTTCTGTATCAAAACCTGTGTACAGATAAAGAGTAGATAAGAGATAGCTGTAAGTTTATTTAAACCAGTAAATTGGTGATTTTGTATGCCTTTGACTGAGAAATTAAAAAACAAGTTTTCTTTGCTGCTGTCAGTGATCACAGAAGGTAGGTATCTGAAAGTACAAGATCCTACACTTCACATCAAGTTGATAGTGGCTTTCATAATATTTTCATGAATTACTGAGCCAAAGAAAGGCCTTGTACATTACCTAGTCCAATTGCTTTATTTATGGAAGTGATGGTGTTGGGGGGTTGATGGGTGGGGGTGGGGTGGACCTTAGGCCCAGAAATGATGCGGTTTTCCCAGCCTCACAGGTGTAGTGTCAGTGGAAGATCGAATCCAGGCTGCCCGAATGCAAGCACAGAACTCAGCCTATGAAAAGCAGCGTATCATGCATTGGTCAAATGCACAGGCTCTGGAGTTAGACCTTCTGGGTTTAATTTTGGCTCCAGCTCAGCCCTTGCTATTTACTTAACCAGTGCCTCAGTACCAGGACCTACCTCCCAGCTTGGTGAAAAGACTAAATGAGCTAAATGAAGCTTAAGATAGCCTGGCATGGTGAGAACTCAATAGATGTTAATAACACCAGTTGCTTTGAGGAGGCTGGTCTGCTCTGCCTTGTGACTTATATTTAGAATCATTTCAGTGATTAGTAGTTTCAACCCATGCTGTAGTGTTATATGTTTTACTTTTTCAGCCCATTAGAGAGGTTATTCCTATTGACCTACAACTTGACCGTGAAAAAAATACCATTAGACCCACCATGAAAAGAAGCATTGGACTATATATCTCTGGTACTTGTATATATTAAACTGAAGTTCATATAAGTCAGTTCTTTCAGCATAGGGTAGAGAGTTCTTTGAAAGGATTCTTGCTGCCTGTTTCCAGGGAAACAGCCATTTGGTTTACTTGATTTTTCCCAAATGGACCCTATTATAGTAGTGAAATAACACTTGATTTTGTTTCTTTTGCACCTACTAATTGCTTCTGCTGCTGCAACAGCGGCATACTCCCTAACCTGCTTCCAGATGAAGACAGCTTGAGTAGCTGGGACTAGAACTACATATTTGTTCTTTCTAGTCTGGTTGGCAGACATTTCATCTCTACATCTGTGTTAACCCGTAAACTTCTTGTTTTAGGAATTATTCCAGTGTTTCCAGAAATATAGTACTATGATATTTTTCCCCAATGGCTGTGCGTTATAGTTGACATGGATGCTAAATTGTTTTAATCTTGACATATCATTAAAAGATGTTCCATTGCACCACCTCGGTGAATTACATTACTCATCTGAGAGGAATTTTTTTAAACAAATACTGCCCCCTTGTGTTGCAATATGGTACACTATAGAATGTGGGTAATCGAAGAAAGAAAAGCTTATAAATTCTCTTAATTTTCCTTAATGCTAGCAGATCTCACTTAGAAAGAACTTTAAATAATGTGGATTGTGTATAATACTTTTTTACACATTAACAAGTAGTAACAGAAAAAACCAGACAAGGTGCCTATTTCTTTTATCTAATGTTACAAGGAGCAACATAAATGTTGTATTTTAGAAAGATTATAATCTATCTTTAGTGAAATTTCTCCATGTCTCTGTTTTGGTCATCACACACCATTTTACCTGGAAGAAATACCACTACAGTATTAATTGATTTGTAATAGTGCTTTACAGATGACAAAGGACTTTTGCTCATGTGACCTCATTTAGTCCTCAAATCAACTGTGTGAGGAAAGGTATTATTATTCTTCTTCCCACTTTACAGAAGAAAAAAAATGAACATAAGGAAAGTTGAATAACTTTCCCAAATTCATACACTCAGAAAGTGTAATTGGTAAGAACATAAGAAAAGTTAAGTAATGTACCCAAACTCTGACCTTAAATGTTGAGCCCTTTCTACTATAAAGCACTGACTATTAAGACATTCAAGTCAGTATGGCAGGCATACTGCTCAAATTGTAGAACTAGAATTTTCAAATCATTAATCAAACTAAGGTTCTGTTGGAGTTTCATACATCCATATTCTCTACTTATCTCTTTGTTTTATGAAACAGCGTTAGATTGCTATTTATGTCATTCGGTAAATTTAATTTGTGGGTTAGGCAGCATTGTGCAAGAGTGCCAAAAAAGAAAAAAAAAAATCAAATGGGCTTGCTTGTATTCTGTAATTGGAAGTATATTTTATAGTTCAAAAAAAATCACTAGAGGTGAAGAAGTTACATAGAGGGAAATGTAAAATATTGCTAAAATAGGGCCAGCCCGGTGGTGTAGCAGTTAAGTTCACCCTTGCCACTTTGGCAGGCCGGGGTTCGCAGGTTTGGATCCTGGGCGCAGACAGACGCACTGCTTGTCACCCATGCTGTGGCGGCGTCCCATATAAAGTAGAGGGAGATGAGCACAGATGTTAGCCCAGGGCCAGTCTTCCTCAGCAAAAAGAGGAGGATTGGCAACGGATGTTAGTTCAGGGCTGGTCTTCCTCACACACACACAAAAATATGCTAAAATAACACAGAAATCATGTATTATGTAGTTAAACTTTTTTTTTTACTTGAACAATGAACAAATAAATTCCCATGGTTAAAATTTTCAGCAATATGAGAAAAGGAATTAAAGGTTAAGGATCTTTTCTCCCTGCCCAAATCCCATTTTTCTCCCCAGAAGTAAACACTGTTAGCAGTGTGATATACATTTCTCCAGTATATTTTCTATCCATTTACACATATTTGCATGCATATGAACAAAGATTGTTTTTTGAGTTCATGTGTAGGACCCATTTATGGATATTGTGTTTCCTTACTTCTTTCACTTGAAAATATATTGGAGATCTTTCCATACAAATGCATATAGATCTTCCATATATATCTTTTTAACTAATGCAAAGCAATTCATGGTATTACTATAATTTAATTCTTGCATTTTTGGTGGTCTTTTAGGATATTTCTTATTTTTTACCATTACAAGTGATACAGGAATGACTTCTTTCTACATGCCTCTCAGGGCACATTCATGACTGTTTTTCTAGGATACATGCCTAAAATTGGAATCACTGTGTCAAAAGGAATATAAATATTTAGTATTGATAGATAAACTAACGTGACCTCCAAAAAGCCTTTACATGTTTAAATTTTCACAAAGCATGCAGGAGAGTGTCCATTCCCACCACTCTCCTCAAAGCTAAGTCATACTATTATTTTATTTTTTGCCAGTGGGTTAGGTGAACAATTTTATTTTATTATGGTTTTAATTTATATTTTCCTGATTACTGGTGAGGTTGGGAAACTTAACATCTGTTTGTCATTTTTATTTTTCTTCTAAGAATTTCTTGTTCATGTCTTTGTCCCTTTATCTGACTTTTTTGTCTTTTACTTATTGATTTGTTGATTTTTTTTATACTTAGATTTTAATCTTTTGTGTTTTATGTGTTAGAAATACTTTCTTTACATGGCCTCCTTTTTTCCTTCCTTCCTTTCCTCCCTCCTTCCTTCCTTTTTCTTTTTCTCTTTCTCTCTCCCCCTGCCTCTCTTCCTTTTTTACTTTCTTCCATCCTTCCTTTCTTCCCTTCTTTCCTTAGAGTGAAAGATGCTTATTAGGGAATGCCCTCAGGATCAACACCTGAGGAAGGGCAGGAAAGGGAGCAGGAAGGACTGGAGGGAGCAGTTGAGCTATAATACAGGTCTAATGACAGCCTTGGCTGACCCCACTGGGAGCTAAATGCCCTCCAGAGTCTTCCCAAGTTTGTCCAAGATGACTAAGCTTTTATAACCCTGCCTTGATCAATCGCTCCAGATGTGGGCTGCTCTTTGACCTTGAGTAAGGTGCTTCTTTTCAGCTGGAGCACTCCGGGGAGGGGCTAAAAGATGAAGGCTGTCTGCTGACAGCTCTCCAGCTGGTGGAGCCACCAGCTCTTCTTTGAAAGGGACACTGTGTAGTGCTTCACCATGTCCACCATGGTTTCCTACATCTTTGCACTTTCTCTGCACCATTCCTTCTCATACCTTCTTCTGGGGACATTTTTCTTCTTGAAGTGCATCCTTTATAATTTCCTGTAGTAAGGCTATGCTTAGTTTCTTCCTCATTCTTAAACAGGGTACTAAAGTCTAGCTAAGTGTTTCATGTTCTTTCTTCCCAACACTTTGAAGATATGATTTCATTATCTTCTGACTTCCCTTGCTACTGTTTAAAAACCTCTTGTCAGTTTGTCATTCTTTTTTATGTAATCTCTTTTCTTTCTGGCTGCTTTTAAGATATTTTGTCTTTAGTATTTTGCTGTTTCACTCTAATATGCCAAGTGAATTTCTTTTTATTTATTCAGCTTATGTTGTCCTTCCTGCATCTGTGTCTTCTCCATTTAAAAAAAAATTTCCAGACGTATGCTACATCTTTTCATTCTATTATCTTTGCCTTCTATGTCCCCTCTCTTTCTTATCTCTCTGTATCTTTGTCTCTTTTTCCCTCTCAGTAACTTTAAATCTTGATATAAATTCAAATCTCTAGAAAGTTGCAAAAATAGTACTCTCTCTTTGTATGTGTGTGTGTGTGTGTATGTGTGTATTTCACTACTATGGCTACATAATGCATTTTTTCAAAAACTTAGTGGCATTAAAACCCATTTATTATATAAATGGATTCTAGGTCAGCATTTGGATAGGGCACAGTGGGCATGGCTTGCACCTACTCGTGGTGTCTGGAAGACTCAAAGTCTGGATGCTGGAATCATCTGCAGGCTTGTTCACTCACGTCTGTCAGTTGATGTAGACTAAAGGCTGGCAGAGACTCAATTCCTGTCCACATGGGCCTCCCCATGTGGTCTCTCTCTCTGTCTAAGGAATTGAGTCCTTTCATCTTGGACTTATTAATGTCATCTTATTTGATGTTTTTCTCTTTTCTTTTTTCATTCTTTTCTTCTTATTTCTCTGTTTGCCTTTTGTGGATTAGTTGTGTTTTAAGTACACCTTTTAGAAAAACTTCCTCTGGCTATTTGAAAGTTACACGCTCCATTTATCTTCTTACGGAGGTTACCCTAATTTTTTTGGAACACACGTAAAATCAATGCATAAGTTTATGGTCTTCTAAACAAGGTCTAAAGTTAATCTGAAGAAAAACTTAAGCACTTCTGCTTTCCTGTTTTCTCTCCTACCTACTATTGCTAATGTTAAGATCAGCTGGTATTATAGACCAGATTGTCGATAACTCTATTTATGTTATGCTTCAAGAATTATTTTGGCTAGATTAAGTACATGTGTTCCAAGCAATTTTAGAAGGATGGATAAAATAGATGAGCAGCCTGAGATCCAAAGCAGAGTTCTCAGGAGTCATCTCGGAGCCTGGTTTGCCCTAGTGAATGGATGTCCTCCAGGGGAGACAGCCTGAGGGATGGAGCAGGAACTTTGCCTTTTACCAGTTACCTAAAGTCAGTGCCTCATAGCTCTAGCCTCCTATTTCCTTTCAAATATCTCTGGGGAAAATATTCTCTTCAGTAGAGTGTACAGTCTTCCAATTGCATTTGTAAGTGCCAATAGCCCTCATGTCTCTATATTCTCTGCTAGGTGTGCTTTATTTCATGAAGAAAGAAATTTTAGAGAGAAGTCTTCTTTATAAACACTTGCTTTTAAGTAGAAAACTATATCACAACTAGAAAATAAAAGTTATTTTAGTAACAATGAGATAAGAGCTCAATTAATTTACTCCGATGTCCTCAATATTACCATAAGGAAACTTTTTTTTTTTTTTTTGAGGAAGACCAGCCCTGAGCTAACATCTGTTGCCAATCCTCCCCTTTTTGCTGAGGAAGACTGGCCCTGGGCTAACATCCGTGCCCATCTTCCTCTACTTTATATGGGACGCCGCCACGGCATGGCTGACAGGCAGTGCGTCGGCGGGCGCCTGGGATCCGAACCTGCGAACCCCGGGCTGCCAAGTGCGAACTAAACCACTGCGCCACTGGGCCGGCCCCTATAAGGAAACTTTTTAAAATCTATCAGTCTTAGTTTTCTTATAGGTAAAATTGAAAAAAAATACCTACCTTTCCGGGTTGTTATAAAGATTAGAAATAATGTTAAGTACAAAGCATGGCACAGAGTAGATGCTCAATAAATGGTGGTTGTTTTTATTATATTCCTTATTCTAGTACCATTTTTTCCCACATGAAGCTCTTAGGGTTATCTGCTGTCCACACTTGGATAACTAAGACTTGATCTGTTGAGAAAACACTGGCCTAGGGGGGATGTGTGTGCATAAAATTCATAAACCCTTGGTCTAGAGATGAGCAGCTCTTCTCTAGTCTGACTTTAAAAATTACAGAATCATGGGAGGGACCATGAATTCAAGAGAGTGGCAGCAAAATATCAGAGGTTTATCTTCTCTTGTATTTTTCCCGTGTTCAGTCATTTTAATGCCATCTTCATGATTTTTGCTTTCTACACCTAACAGTTATATTATTGTTATTATGTAATATTTCTTTAAAATGACCTTAATTCAGCTCACTCATTTTATGTCACCTTATCTTAATCAATAATATCACTGAAATTATAGGTATGACATGCCAACTATGTATATATGCATATGTTGGCATTATATTATACATAATATAAAATGCTTTTTATTTTAATGGTTATTTCATATGACATATGTATATATCCATATGAAACAACCATTAAAATAAAAATTATTCTTTTGTATATCACCTAAAATCATATTGCAGCCTATTTTGTCAGTGCTGCACTTACTTTGGGAAGCTCTCTTCCAGTGGGTGCAGTGCTCACTCTCCCCCGTTCTGTGATTTGTTACAGGTTTGAGTATCCAACTAAGCAACTAGCCAACTCCCTCCCTCCCTTCTTTCTCACTTCTGTTTATCCTACCACCCATTTATTCATTTATCTACAACTTAGTGCCCTGAACTGTGCTTGGCATCTGCTAGTAATTGTTGAATAATGAACTTCATGCTTTTCAAAAATGATTTGATGCATATTTTCTATTTAATTTGTCTTTTCTACTTCTATTTACATTTTAGCCAGTACTTAAAAATATGGTAAACAAGTAGAGATCACAATTGTGTCACCACATACTATGCTCAGTTTATCTGAAAATAATAATACAATTCTTAGATATGACAAAATCCAACCATATTATAGGTTTTTTTTTTTTTTAATTACTGAGGATATTGAAACTCAATTCCCTCAAGTGTTTTACCAGAGACCTCAGAGTAAATTAGTCCTAGAGGTTGATTTTGAACCTAGGCTACTTGACTACTAAGTCAATTCCAAAATATTTGGGGATATTTCCCAGTCACCAGTTTGGAGATCAGGGGGGCAGGTTTTGTTGCCTGTTGGCTATTATCCACCCCCCTTCCTTTCTCTCTCCAACACAATTCCTGCTCCGTGTGCTCAGACACCTACCAATACTCTTGGGAATTGAGTTAGAGACTGTGTTTGTAATTATACTATAATTTGGAATAGGTAAAAATTACATTATGGCTTATCTTTCCAATTTAGGTGGTACTATATTTTAATATTTTGCAGTTTAGTAGAAAGGTTATAGATTTTGTACTTGTATCATTTGTATTACAGAAACACAGTATATTCTGTCCATGTAGAATACAGTGAGCAAGTTTGGGCTTCATAATTAAATAAGGATTGCATTAAGCCCTGCAGAAAAAATATTTCATTAACTTTTTTTCAAAAGCTCTTTTATATAAGATGGTTTATATCTGGCAAAAGATATGAGGTTCTGATTGGAAAGCAATCAGATGAGAGCAGTGTGCACTTTGTAATACTGTGTAATCTGATAAGCTGTTCCCAGCTTACCCCTGCTGAGCACAGTGGACAGGGATACAGTTCTCCTAGGAAGGGATGAGCTGTAATTTATTCTAATGCCAAGGACAAATTCATGCTGCGGCTTTCAGTATAGACAATTTAACAAGGAACCATCTTCTTAAAAATATATAGAATTCCTTTATTCCTTTCATTGATTAATCTGCTTCTCTTTTAGTTTCCACAAAGGTATCTGACCATTGGAATATTACTCTGAAAATTATGGCTTAAGGCTTTTCTCCAGAATATTCATGACAGGTGAACAAAATAAATTATTTCTGAAAGTAAGAATCAGAGATACCCTTCTGCAAAACGGAAGTTGATCTTTCATGTCCAGCCCCTCATTTTATCTTCACTGCCTTTGTTGCAGGCACAGGCAGGGGTTTTCCCCTCCACCTCTCCATCCCTCACACACGGCATATGCTTCCGTGTGCACACATTCTCCCACCCCCCTTCTTTCTGCTTCTCCTCCTCCTTCTTCTTTTTGGTGTTTTAGTCCTTGGTCCTTGTTTTAGGTCCCTTCTGGCCTGGGACCTGCCACTTATGACCCATACAGGTCAGTGGTAACCCCTCAACTACCAAAGTCTTATGTGTTTATGCTCCCTTTCTCTGTGGCTTCTTTTCTTTTGTCAACACATACTTTAATAGTAGATTTGTTTTGTAGCTCAGCTCTCAGACTAGGTGCTCTCAATTTGTCCAATGGCAATTAGTTGATCTCCTAAATGCACTCCTGATGACATGCTAAGGACTATGCTATGAACTTTCATGTACAAATTTATAATCTAACTTCTGGAAATGGGATATGTTCATCAGGAAGGGAAAGGCTGGAGGAAGAAGTTACTTTGGACATTTGCATGGTATGATGATACCCCTAAAGGCACATTATATATATATATATAACTATATATATATATAACTATATATATACATATAGTCTCTGGTAACTGTGGGGTGTATTGCATTGACTGCATGAAAATTTCCCTAAGAAATTGGGGAGATATTATGTCATCATAGAGTCTCCTCCCTTCTTCCTCTTCCCTCTTTTCCCTCTCCTTCACTTCCCTTCTCCTCCCCCCAACTCCCATTATTTTCCCACTATTTTCTGAAATATATCACTGCTTAAGCTTTTATTTCTTTGCTCTGGCTATGAATCAGCTCTTTGAAATTTTGACCAATTTTCCAGCTTTATTTTCTCGATTTCCTATCTATGATATTTATTCAATTTAAATATACCATTTTAAAGGTCTAAATTGTTTGCAATAACCTAGTAATGTTGTGATCATGCCAAGTCAGTCTGTAACAGAATTAATGGAGACAGCAAATGTAGATAATTGCAGTAAAAAATATGCTTTTAATTATTTTTTCCCCATAAATCTAGATAATTTCCTTAATGTTCCATTTCAATTTTGCTTGTAGGGGAAACATCAGATATAAAATCTGAGAATTTTAAGAGGCTATATGGGCACTGAGATGCCAAATCTGTCTGTGAACACACAAATTTTAGGCTCAGAGAAATAATATTTTTTAATTAGCAAGAGCAGTTAGTATAATTTAAATTTATACTACTAAGATGTTCATAATAATATTATTTAGAAGAATGTTTAAAATATGATCATTATGTTTGATAATAAATAGTAAACAATATTATTTAAAATATCAAGACTTTGGTAGCAACCCTTATACTTAATATTGAATGGGAGGTTAAGAAAATGATATACTTACTGTGTGGAATATAATGTTACCTTTAAATTGTTTATAAAGAGTTTTTATTCCATGTAAACTACTTATATATATTAAGTGAAAGCATTGAAATGGTAGATAAATTATTTAAATGCATGAAAAAAAATGAGACAGAAACATGCCAAAATGTTAATAGTAGTTGCCTTTTGGTGATATTTCCCTTGGTCTTAATGATTTACTTTACACTTGAAATGTTCAACAAGTTTGTTTATTTGTTTTTTAGATAGCATTCTTAATAGCCTGGTAAAAGACCAAAGTCCTAACTCCTATGTGGTTAGGAATTGAACAGCTTTTCAAGTGATTGGTCAAAAATCAGGTTTTATAGTTGCAACCATCTTTAAAAGAGATTAAGATTCTGTAGCCCAGTCCCTAAATAGAGAGCTCCTTCACTGATTGTCAAGACTGAAGGAGATGCCACAAGCTTCTTATAGCAAATGCCCTCTTGTTTCAAACAAACCTTGATGCTTACATTTTGGAAACAACACATTAGCCTTTGATTTTCTCTGTGACATTAAATGCGTCCTATGGAACACACAGATCTTATGTGTTCTAGTTCCATGAGTTTTGGCAAACTCCCTTACTCATGTAATCTAACTGTGTAACCCTATTAAGATACAGAATATTTCCATTATCCCAGAAACTTTCTTCATATCTCTTCTCTGTTAATCCTTACACTCCCTGAAGCAATGGCTGCTCTGAATTTTTTCGCCACGAATTATTTTTGCCTGTTCTAGAAAGTCATATAGTGCTGTCATATGGTATGTACTCTTTTGGGTCTGGAATCTTTCACTCAGCATTATGTTTTTGAGATTCATGTGTGCTTTTGTGTATGTGAGTAATTTATTCCTTTTTATTGCTGAGTAGTATTCCATTGTATGAATATACCACGGTTTGCTTATCCATTTACTTGTTGATGGGCATTTGGGTTGTTTTTAACTTTTTACTACTATGAATAAAGCTGCTGAGAATATTCTTGTACAAGGCTTTTTGAAGAGATGTATTTGCACTTGGATAAATATTTAGAAGTAGAATTGCTGGATAATATGGTAATAGCTTATTCAACTTTTGGAGAAACTGCCAAATGCTTTTCCAAAGTGATTAAACAATTTTACACTCCCACCAGCAATGTAGGTTAGTTTTGATTACTCTACATTTTCATCGACATTTGGTGGTGTTAGCCTTTTTAATTGTAGCCCTCTAGTGAGTGTGTAGTAATATCTTATGGTGGTTTTAATTTGCATTTCCCTAATGACTAATGAGCGTTATTAACATTTCTAATATCTTCCTTAAGTGTCTGTCTTGTCAATTTTTGTATCATATTGTTTGTCCTTTGTCAAGTATGTGTATCATAAATATTTTTTCCAAGTCTGTGGCCAGTCTATTCATTTCTTAGAACATTAATTGAGGAATAGAATTTTTAATTTTGGTGAAGTATAATTTATCATTTTTTTAATGGCTAATGTTTTCAGTGACCTGAGAAATTTTGCCTACCTCAAAGTTATAAAAGCTACGTGATCTTTTCTTTTATTAGCTTTATTGTTTTAGTTTTTATGTTTCAGTCTATAATCCATATCAACTTAATTTTTACATATAGATTAGGGGATGTGACTCTTTTTCATATGGATATCCAGTTGTTCCAGCATCATTTAGTGAACAGATTTTACTTTCCCTTTGACACTTTTGTTGAATGTTAATAGATCATATAAATGTGGGGTTATTTCTGTGTTTCACTCCACTGAGCTATTTGCTAAGCCTTATACCAAAACCACACTGTCTTGATTATTGTAGCTTTGAAATCAAGTAGTCTTAAAATCAAGTAGCAGGGATCTCCTTTGTTAAGATTGTTTTGTTTTATGGCCCAGTATATAGTTCCATGTGCGCCTAAAAAGACTATGTATTTCTTATTTGTTAGATATCATTTAGGTTAAGTTGATAGTGTTTTTCAAAGTTTTTATCCTTAACTGTTTTTTTCTACCAAATACTGATAGATAGGAGTGTTGGTCTTTTGTTTTAGCCGTTCTATTAGTATATAGTGTATCTTATTGTGGTTTTAATTTGAATTTCCATAATGACTGATGATGTTGAACATCTTTTCATGTGCATATTGACAATTTTTCTTCTGTATCATTTTTAAGGAAAATTTTGTGTTTGTGAATGAGAAGAACCCAGTGGCCTCAATTTTCTTTCTTTCCACTAGTATTTTGGCTCACTACCATCTTCAGCCGACTGTGCATTGGAGTGATGCTGCCAAAGAAGAAATAAAAAAGGAGGCTTTATGCTGATATAGAGTTAATTTACAAAGCCTGGGGTGGAGAAGTTAACCTTTTTGCACAAGACTCCCTTCTGATTAACAGATGGCTGTAGATTCAGCATCCTCGGGAGACTGGATCCTATTATAGCAGGTGTAAAGCTATCACTGCTCTGGGTGCATCTCTATAGAGTTCAGGTCTTAAAGTCTGCCATTCTCTTAAAATAAATCTTGTAGGTACTCAGATTTTTAACATAAAAGTATGGAATGAGCTCATATTACAGAGAGAGTTTTGAATTATTTTTAAAATAGAATTTCTTTGAACAGTATGTTTGTTCTCTGTGAGATTTTTTCGTTGGAGGCTGTTAGATACATTTAAAAAGGTTTACAAGGTGCTGTTGTAACAGCGTAAATTAGAACTTGTGAGGTGCATTTTCTGCTTTCACAAGGTTAGTTCTCTTCAAATAACACTGAACACCAATATATTCTTTTTGTAATCTTTCTTATAACCAAATTTGCATTCACACAAACACAAGACATGAAAATAAAAGTCTATGTAATTTTAAACTCTCCTAGTAGAGACATTTTTCTAGATATATTTATTCTTTCTCTCTGTCTTTGTGTGTGTGTCTACATATATTTACTAAGTAACCTTTAGCAAGTAAACCTGATATATAGGCTTGAGCTCCCCTTCTATAAAGTAGAATAGTATTAATCTCATTCCACAAAATTCTTGTGACAAATCGCAAAATAAGAGTGTGCAATATTTATATGATAGAGTTTATTAGCTGAGACAGAGCTGGGTCTCTCATAGAGCCTTATGAGGAGTCTACCCCAGGGGTTTTCAGGACACTCTGGACAAATGGTCACAAAGATCAGAGAAAGTTTGGGGACCCTGAAATAGAACCCAGTATCATCCCTGGGAGTTCAGGAGCTTTGTGTGAACAAACTTGGATCCTGGCCATGAAGGAGGTCCAGCCATCTACAGGCATGTCCAAAGAAAGAGGCTGAGTGGACAGAAGCCAGATTACAAGGGAGGGCAAAAGAAACTCTGCAAGAAAAATTGAAAACCAGGTCTGAGGAGTCGGACTAGACTGTATGAGGTTCTGAGAGTTAGGAAGAGGCTGTAGTTCAGGAGAGATTGAGAAGCTGTTCTTGAGCCTGCACTGACTCCAACTCTTCTGTGACAGCCTCTCGAAAGTCTCTGTGCATCCTGTAGAATGTGCTAGGTTATAAAAAGATGGAATTATGTTTTTCGATGCCCTCTGCAAGAGCTGGGCATTAGGAAAGCAGGGTCAGAGAGAGACCAGACAGTGTGCTGCAGAAGGTGGGGATCTATATCAGCAACAGTGGAGAAGGAAATGTGGTATAGGGGACACTCGAGACACAGCTTGTGTCAGGGCCTTACTGAGGGTGACTGTATTAATTAGCAAGGGCGGCCGTAACAAAAATATGACAGACTGGGTGGCTTAAACAACAGAAGTTTGTTTTCTTATAGTTCTAGAGGCTGGAAGTCCAAGATCGAGTTGTTGGGAGATTTGGTTTCTCCTGAGACCTCTCTCCTAGGCTTGCAGTTGACCATCTCCTCCCTGTGTCTTCACAGGGTCTTTCCTCTGTGTGTATGCAATGTCTGTGTCCTAATCTCCTCTTCTTGTGAGGACACCAGTCATACTGGATTAAGGCCCACCCCAGTGAGCTTATTTCACTTTAATTACCCCTTTAAAGGCCCTATCTCCAGATACAGTCACATTCTGAGGTACTGAGGGCTAGGACTTCAACATATGAATCTGAGGGGGAGAAAATTCAGCCCATAACAGTCACTTTGGTATGACATCAGCAGCACTATTAAATTGCCAGAGGTTTAGACTGGCAGTAATGAACAGAGTAGAGCAGCAACAGGAAAAATCAAGCAGAGGAACCTCACAACCCATGAGGACCCCCTCTCAGCTCTACTAGAAAGACAGGAGGGAGAGCTATGGTCTTGCCACTTGGCAGATGGGGTGAATGGTTCAGCATCTTGGAGGCAAACTTTGAAAGTGACCCTTCTCAGAATCTGGAATGGATGTGTTCTAGGGTTACAGTCATGCATTGCTTAATGACGGAATATGTTCTGAGAAATTCGTTGTTAGGAAATTTC
Organism: Tapirus indicus; assembly: GCA_031878705.1. NCBI lineage: Eukaryota > Metazoa > Chordata > Mammalia > Perissodactyla > Tapiridae > Tapirus > Tapirus indicus. The sequence goes on from CM062926.1 coordinate 90,791,121, forward strand.
ATCATTGTGTGATCATAGAGTGTACTTACACAAACCTAGATGGTATAGCCTACTATACACCTAGGCCATATGGTACTAATCTTATGGGACCACTGTCACATATGTGGTCTGCCGTTGACCAAAACGTCATTATATGGCACATGACTGTATTTGGGTTACATATAAAATGCCCATTACAAAATTATATAAATAACATATGTATTTTCACATGCATCGTTTCCTTCTAAAAAGTGTGTGTGGAAGACAGAATAAATATTCTCAGTGTTAGACAGATAAAGAAATTGAATCTGAAAGAAGTTAGGATTACCTGTCCTTGGTCATAAAGCCAGGAAACAAAACAACTGAGACTCAAAGGGAACGTACATTGTGTCTTAGTCACCTCTGGCTGCCACACAAAATACCATGGACTGGGTGGCTTAAACAACAGAAATTAATTTTCTCACAGTTCTGGCTCCTGGAAGTCCAAGATCAGAGTGCCAGCATGGTCCGGTTCTGGTGATGTCTCTCTTCCAGGCTTGTAGATGGCCATCTTGAACCTTATCTTCCCATGGCAGAGAGAGAGAGATTGAGAGGGAGAGACAAAGCTCCCTAGTGTGTCTTCTGATAAGGGCATTAGTCCCATCAAAAGGGCCCCACCCTCACGGATTTATCTAAATCTAATTACTTCCCAAAGTCTCCATCTCAAATACCATCACATTGGGGGGGTAGGGCTTCAACATATGAATTTGGGAAGGGGTGGGCACAATTCAGTCCAAAGCAATAAATAGAATAAACAAAATATGAAGGAAAAGAGAACAATTATAATCAACTATAGAATATTGTCTAGGGATTAAACTATTTCAGAATAATTCTATTTGCTTTGCATCTATAAAATATGTCTTCATCAATTTTGTTGAAATAATGCCTATACTTTTTAATGAAATTTCTATAATGTTATGGTATTAGTGTATACTGTAAGTTGCTTTCTTCTCTCCTTTCCTGTTCAGATCGGCAGGAAATGTATGTTGTTGAGAGCTAGTTTTGGCCTATTCTGTTTGTGTGTTTTATTATTTATCATGGATTTTCCCCTTGGAGGGCCTGGTAGGTGGTGCCTTACAAATAAGGTGAGTGCTGCCTCATGGTTCCAGGCAGAGGTGACTGGCGGGATAATTAATTCAACAGGACGCTCTATTGTGATGAAACTAGAAAAAGGCCTTTGTCCCAAAAAGCTCAAGGGCATGGACCGGATGAATGTCTTAGAGCTGTGCTAAGGCTTGTTTCTCAAATAAGAGCTTCAGAGGAGATTGCTAAAGCAGCTTAGGACATTTGCTGAAATGATGTGAATGAAGAGCATAGTGTTTGGAAGGAAATCTTATTGAATTGGATTTGTTATGATGTAGAATAGCAAAGAGACACTAATATAAATAGGGGAAGTCGAAGTGTCTTTTAATTTTTGTTGTCAATTTCTTTTTCTCAAGTTACATGCTTAATTAAAGTATTCTTAGCAGAGAGATCAGCAGTTTTATTCACTGATTTACTTAATAAATATTTATATAGCACTCACTCGTTGTTAGGTCCTGTTCTAAGTGATGACAACCCTCTGAGCCAGGAACTATTATCCCTATTTTACAGTAGATGAAATGAAATATCTTGCCCAAGGCAAATGCACTAAATGCACACTTAGCATTTAGTGTCTCCCAAGCCAAATGGAAAAAACATTACATAGAATTTGAGTAATTGTGCTTAAGAGAAAGGACAGATAATTTTTCCAATAATAATGTATTTCCACCCATCTGAAAAACTGTCAGGAAGTCCTTGAGAAGAGGATTTTGCTCCACGTTAAATATTGTAGAGTCTCGTGTGATGCACATTTAGTTCATGTGAATTAAACCATATCCACTTGACAAAAAAATGAGACAGAGGGAGAGAGAGAGAGAAGAGAGGGTGAGAGGAGAGAGAGAGACAGAGAACGCAAAGGGAGGAGAGGAAAGCGATGAGGAGGAGGAGGAAGGATGGGGAAAAGAGGAGAGAGAACAACTGACACTATGTTGGCAGTTCTCCTCCCACAATTCCACTGATCTGGAGTTTGTTCCAGAGTGAGTGTTGTATGTGCTGTTAATCAGCTATTCCTTCTAACTCAGTTCCTCTGGATATCTTTCCTTGCTAGGATTATTCTAATATTTAAAGTCATGAATTTTTCATATACCATAATCTCCTACATACAAACCAACACATTCATCAGCTGCTCAGTCAAAAAAAAGAGCAATGTGTTCCAATACTAGAAGAAAAACTGTCTTTGTTAGATTTAGAGAAGGCAGGTGGGTCTCAATGTTTTACCATTTTAAGGACTCTTAAGGGTAATTTTGACAAAAGGTGATTTTTCAATTTTTCAAATCTTAAAAGCTGTTTTTATTACCTAGTCTCCACCTAAGATGTAACTTAACTCACTTTACCCACACGCATCAGGAAAAGCCAGTCGACTTCTACAACCTACCAGAACAAACGTGTCAAGAAAACCTGCAAAATCTACATATCCTCTCCCGTGCGAGGTGAGACTAGGCCATAATTTCACATCTCCCAGTGTGTCTTTCTGGCCCTTTAGTTTTGTCTTGCCCAAAGCACTTAACACTCATAACCTGATTGATGCTGTGTAATGCTTTGTGAGTCACGCTGACCATGTGGTTTAGATGCAGCCTTGTTCTGTGGTGACTTTCCAGGATGAAAATTCTGTTCTAGGAAATCCAGCCTTTCCTGGTCAAGCTACTGTGAAAGGGGCGTGGTGAAGATTCTACTTCAAGCATAAGCAGGAAGAGTAAAGGCCTAAGATTATTTAGGGGACCAATAATGGACCTAGTCCTGAACCTTCATGTATTGTTGGACCCTGGAACCCTTACCAAACTTTTTAATATAGATACAATTGAATATAAATATATATATATATAATTTCACATATTTGTTTATCTGTTCAACAAGAATTTAGTAAGTGCTTACTATGTGTTGTCCTAGGACTAAATATTTATTTTTTCTTGGTAGGTCTGTTTTAAGTCTCTGCCTCCATGGGTAGTATCTGTGCTGGTGGTGTCCAGTGTCCCAAATAAAAAGTTAACATAACCTTATAATTAAATTCAGTTAGATGTTTTAGGATCCTTGGAACCAGAAAGCATCAGGTCAGTCCTGGAAATGGGTTGGCTCTCCTCATTTAACCATCTCACCAACTTTTTTTTTCCCAGTGATTTTATTGAGATTGTCATGGTTTATAACTGTGTAATTAACAGGTGTACATTATTATTTATCAGTTTCTGAATAGACTTCATAATGCTCACCACCAGTAGTCTAATTTTTGTCCATTGCCATACATATGTGCCCCTTTACCCCTTTCACCCACCCCCTAACCCACTCCCCCTCTGGTAACTACTAATCTGTTCTCTTTATCCATGTATTTGTTATCTTCCACTTATGAGTGAAATCATGTAGTATTTGTCTTTGTCTCTCTGGCTTATTTCACTTAACATTATAACCTCAAGGTCCATCCATGTTGTTGCAAATGGGACAATTGTGTCTTTTCTATGGCTGAGTAGTATTCCACTGTATATATCTGTAGACAGGCACATGGGTTGCTTCCATGTCTTGGCTTTTGTGAATAATGCTGCAATGAACATAGGGGTGCATAAATCTCTTTGGATCATTGATTTCAAGTTCTTTGGATAAAAACCCAGTAGTGGAATAGCTGGATCATATGGTATTTCTATTTTTAATTTTTTGAGAAATCTCCATATTGTTTTCCATAGTGGCTGCACTAGTTTGCATTCCCACCAGCAGTGCATGAGGATTCTCTTTTCTCCACATCTTCTCCAACATTTGTTGTTTTTTGTCTGGTAATTATAGCCATTCTGACTGGTGTAAGGTGATATCTCACTGTAGTTTTGATTTGCATTTCCCTAATAATTAGTGATGTTGAACATCATTTTATGTGTCTGTTGGCCATCTGTGTATCTTCTTTGGAAAAGTGTCTGTTCATATCCTCTGCCCATTTTTTGATAGGGTTGTTTGTTTTTTTGTTGTTGAGTTGCATGAGTTAGTTATCTGTTTTGGAGATCAACCCCTTGTCAGATAAATGATTTGCAAATATTTCTCCCAGTTGGTGGGTTGTCTTTTCATTTTGTTTGTGGTTTCGTGTGATCTGCAGAAGCTTTTTAGTCTGATGTAGTCCCATTTGTTAACTTTTTCTTTTGTTTCCCTTGCCTGAGTAGACATGATATTTGAAAAGATGCTGTTAAGACCAATGTCAAATGGTGTACTGTCTACATTTTCTTCTAGGAGTTTTAAGGTTTCTATAATTCACCAATAGAAACTATGTTTGCTATAGTGTTTTTGTAGAGACTTAAAAGATTAAAGAACTTCCCTTCTATCAAATATTTTTATGCATTTATTGAGCTGCTCATATGATTCTTCTTTATTCTGTTATTGTGGAAAACTACACTGATTGATTTTCAAATGTTAAACTAATCTCATATTTCTGGAATAATCTCCAGAGTCATGATGTGTATTATCTTTTTTTATATATTGCTGGGTTAGATTTGCTGATATTTTGCTTAGGGATTTTCCATCCAAGCTCAGTAGAGGTGAGCTTATGATTTTCCTAATTTGTAAAGCCCATTAAATTTAGTTTTATCATGACCTCATAAAATGAGTTGAAAAGTGTTTCCTCTTTTGCTGACTTCTGAAAGAGTTTGTGAAAGATTGATGTTGTTTTTTCCTTGAACAACTGTCTCTGGTGATGTTATATAAATCTAGATTTCTTTGTGTGAATGTTTTAAATTACAGACTTAATATCTTTAAAAATACAAGAAAAAAAACCAGACTTTTCCTTTTTTTTGCTGAGTTAAGCTTTTCTGGGAATTTGTCTACATCTACATTTTCAAATTTATTTGTATAGATTTTTCATAAAATTCTCACATGATCTCTTTCAATATCTCTATGATCTCCTTTATATTTCTATTGTTGGTTCCATGAAACTTCCCAATATTTCTTTTTCTCATTAGTCTTGCTAGGTATCTTTGATTTGTGAGCTGCAGAAGTCTATTCCTTAATTTTTAAGAGTGTGGAGATTTTCTAGTTTCTTTTTGTTATGGAATTTTGCTTAATTTCATGTGGTCAGAAAAGATGCTCTGAAAGATCTCAATCCTTTAAATTTGTTGAGATTTGCTTTATGGTTCAACTTATGTTTTATTTTGATAACTGTTTCCCTATATTCCACTCTTCTTAGAATAATAATGTACATCCTGTCATTCTTTGGGGTAGGACTGTGTGCGTGTGTATATATACATGCACACTCATGCACCTTTATTTTGTATATTTGAAGCTACATTATTTAGTGCATATAAATTTAGAATTGCCATATGTCCCTGGTGAATTATAAAATATTAGTCTTTATCTTTAGAACACTTCTTGTCTTCAAGAACACTTTGTCCTATTAGAATAGCTACACTAGCTTTCTCTTGGTTCATGTTTGCATTTTTACCATTTTTTCTTTTCAACCTCTGTGTCCTTACATTTAAAGTGTGACTCTTGTAATCAGCATTATAGTTTTTTCTAATCAAATCTGATAATGTTGATCTTTTAATTGGACTGATTAGTCCAGTTACAGTTTGTGTGATTACTGATTTTGGGGGCGTTTATATCTACAATCTTATTTATTTTCTAATTTCCCACTTATTTTTATCTTCTTTTTTTCTGACTCTTTCTTACCTTCTTTTGGATTAATCAAATTTTAAAAATTATTCCCTCTCTTCTAATCAGCTTTTTAGTTATACATTATTTTTTTCTATTCTTTCAGTGGTTACCCTAGCATTTAAAATATGCATTTATTACTTAATAGAGCCATATACAAATTTGTATTTTTCCACTTCCCAGACATGTAGACTACCTAGAACACTTTAACTACATTTACTCCCCGCCTCCTGCCATTTATGTTCTTTTTGTCAGTCATTTTAATTCCACGTATACCTAAACCTTCATAAAACATTTTTATTATTGTTTAGTAGTATCACTATTCACTTAGATTTTTCTTCATACTTACTATTTCTGGTATTCTAGATTTCTCTCTCTCTGCAGTAATGTTTGTTGCCAAAAGCTCTGCTGCCTTCTCCACCTCTTATCTGGTTTTTTTTCTCTGCTAGGAATTCTGGTCTCTAGTCTTGCAATCACTAATCTCCAATTGGCAGATACTTCAAGGAAAAACGCACTCACAGAATGTTGGCTTACTCATCTGTGGTTCCTTTCTGTCTATGATCTTGCTCCCTCAATTATTGTCTCTATGGCTGTCTAATTATTATCATTATCAGTTGTAGTAGTATTTTATCTCATGTTTCTTGCTGTTCTCAGCAGGAGTCTTCTGCGAGCCATTTTTTTAATCATAGCTAGAAAGGAGAAATACTCTCACACACATTTTTTCAAGTTCAAATTGACAGAGTTAAATGATGAATGAAGCACATAAACAATTCTAATTTAGAACATAATATATAAATGATTTTCTCAGTCACGTATTTATTCATTGAAAACTATACTGGTGCCTAATCTTGCCAGGTAATATTCCATACTGGGTAAGTATTGATGAATGAGACAAACAAGATCTCTTAAGTTCGTATTCTTTTGGAAGGGGTTGGGCAGCCGGGAAACGCAGATATTGTGTATGTAACACATATTAGTGGGATAATTAAGAGAATTATAAATATTGTGAAAGAATAAAACAGGGGGAGGTGATACATAGAGACTGGGAGTAGGGTGGAATTAGGCTGTCATAGATTGTTCCTAACTGTATGGTTAGGAACAACTCTGAAGGGGTCATATTTGAGCTGAGGACTAAATGAAAATAACTGGCCTTGTACAAACTTAAGGACAGAAGATTCTAACAAGGAATAGCAAGAGAAAAGTCCCTAAGGTAGAAATGATCTTGGCATGTTCAAGGAACACACAAAAATCTAGAGTGGCTTAGACATAGAGAATGAGGGGACAAGTGATGTGAGATGTGATAAAAAATATACACAACGCTCAGATTATGTGTAGACCATGATTGGGGGGTGACTTTTATTCTAATGCAGTGGAAATCCATTAGAGGGTTTAATATAAGGAAACTATATGGATTATGTTTTAAAGCACCATTCTGGCTGTGGTGTTCAGAATGGTTTATAGGGCACTGGAGAGGAAGGAGGAAGACCAGGTAAGGACTCTTGTAGACTTCCAGTTAAATTTGGTAGATTGACACTTATTTTTACCTTTGTTCCCTCCTGTAACTCCACTAAAACGACAGAGAAGAGACAAAAAGGAATGAACTCAGATGGAAAAAAACCCACCAAACCACCATGGGATGGGAGATGACAATAGCTACATTATATGTAGTGAGCAGGAGAATGGAGGTTTATTCTCCAGAGCTTTGGGTGTCATCTTGAAGAACAATGAGATTAAATGAAAGTGTTCATATTGAATGGGAAATCTTCCAGCTTTCTCCCTTCATGCATTCAGATGAGATTACTCCTAGACAGGCTTCTACTCCCCAGGCAGGAGATCAGAATGCTCGTCTGAGGATATTTAGCCGCTCAAGATTTTGTGTCTATTAGACTTTAGTGAGAGGCACTCTTTAGCATTTCCTCATGCTTTTTATCCCACTGAAAGAATTGACTGGGTGACTTGAGAACATTTAAACTCCTCAGAGGTTTTGATAATGATTACGACAACTATAGCCTTACTTTGGTCCTTGCTAAGATTGAGTTTTAATGAGCTTCCCTTATTTTAAGATTTTCTCAATTTTATATTTTACTGTTTATGTTTGACAATTAGTTACCTCTTCTTGCCTAACTTGTCCTCAACTTTCTGGACTCATTTTCTTTCATCCTTTTTATTACTACTTGAAGGCTGGACTATTCTTTTCTGATCTCATCTATTTCTTGTAATATCTATACCAACACTACCCACAGAAACCTATCATAGAATTCAGTTCTATGTTTCCTACCTCTACCTTTGGAACTGCAAGATCATTATTAACACACTCTGTCTCCCAGTTCATAGTTGTACCAAATATTTTGCAGCTACATTGCATGATTTACTATCTTTCCTGCCTCTGATATCAATTTCCTCACCACCTCCTATCCAGAAACTAAGCCAAGATTACATATTTGATGTTTATTGTTATAGTAGGGCCCCACTTATGGTATCAATGATTGAATCAGTCAGGATAGCATAATTTATACTATCCTTGTATCCTGGAGTGGTAACAAACAACCCACAAACCTGGGTGCCTAGATTTTTTTGCTTCATGCAATGCCTGCTGCAGGTCCAGGCATCTTTCCTGGGCTGCTGTTTTCCATGAATTGGCTCATTATTCCAAGCTGTTTTGATCTTTATATCAGTATATGCTTCTACCATCACTGTAGTAAGGAAGAGAGGCTGGGTATTTGAGTACTGCCTTCAGGTAGTTCCATCTGGAAAAGACACGAGTCATTTTCTCTCAGATTATTTGGTCAAAGTAAGACAGCCATGCTAACTTTTAGAAGTGAAAAAGTGCCATCCTCCTTTTGTCTGCAATAAGAGGAGAATCAGATATTATTTAATGTTAGTAATGTATACCACAGAAGATATTGCATCTCTTAAACAAGAAAAGGATGCTATAAATAAAAGCAACTTTGGAGAATAAAAAGAGCCCTTGGACCAAAAAAAAAGTTGGAACAGAAATTTTAAAAAAAATCACTACATGTATTAGAAAGATTTAGAGATTTCTGGAAAATAGAGCAAAAATAAATAGAGATAAGACATTTCTTGGAATTCTTTGTTGAGCCAAACTATCAGTCAAGTGTCAAGGTGGAATAAAGATATTTCTAAAGGCCAGGTCTCAAAACATTTGCCTTTGATGCATTCTTTCTTAGAAATTAACTAGGGAATTTTCACTAAAACAAAGGTGTAAACCAGGAAGATGACAAGGGGTCCTGGAAACAAGGGTTCCAACATTGATAAGAGGCCAAGGGAATTCCCAGCATGAAGGTGATAGAAAACCAATGGATCACAGATAGATGTGCTGCCAGCCTGGAGAGCAACCAGTCTGGATAAAGGCTAAATACAAGGCTTCAGGAGTAATCTCTCCCAGAAAGACGAGAGGAAATGCAGCGATTACCTGGTGTGTTTGAATGTGTTGAAGAGAAATTCACATTTGGGGCTGTGAGTTTAGAAATGAATTAATGAAAATGTTCACTGATAAAATGAGTCTGTTGACTCAGAGTAAACAAAAAATATTCAAGAAAGAAAACATCATCATAGTTCAAAATATGGTTTAGCTGTGGATAAGATTTGCAAAATCACGATAGCATGAATATTTAATATTTATTTGTACCAAAACTACTCTATGATTATAATGAGGCACAGGGAGTAGAAGTGTGTGTGTGTGTGTGTGTGTGTGTGTGTGTGTGTGTGTGGTAAAAGAGATTAAAAAAAAATTTCTTCTAACGAGTAAATAGATATCTAAAGCTGACAAACAAGAAGCAGCAATATAAGCGTCTACCGTAAGGAAAAGTTGAAAGAGTTGAAAACAATTGCCTCTTTGATGTGGCAGTTGGAAGTGGGGGTGACAGACTGCTGGTTTCTGTTATAAACCTAATCTAACTTTTAAAATGATGCACCAGTTGGGAGGATCACCAGTAATTAAGAAGATAATGTCTTGGGTGAGAATGATAATAATGGAGGTGGTAAAAAAAAAGTCCAGATTCTGGATACATTTTGAAGGTAAAGTGGTATTAGCTGACAGATTAGATGTTGAACAGTTAAGAGGGGGAACCAGTTTAAAAGGGATGAACAGGAGTTCAGTTTGGGATGTGGTAAGTTTGGGATGCCTAAGACATCTAAGTGCAGAGGGTAGGGAGAGAGTTGGTTCCGTGAGTGGAGTTTTCAGGGGAGAGGGCCGGGCATGTGATACACATGTAGGCAGTATCAAGTTTTAAAACTGTGAGATTGGATCACAGAGGGAGTGAAGAAGCAGTTCCTGGCTTGAGCCCTGGGGCACTGTGAAGGTTAGGGAGAAGAGGAGGAAACAGTGAAGAAGTCTGAGAAGAGGCATGCAGGGAAGTTACGAGGCAAACCAGGGGGACTGGGTGTGTTGCAAATTAAATGAATTAAGTTTTTCAAGGAAGAGAGTCAAATGCTACCAATAGATCCAATAAGATGAAGCCTGAGAGTTGACCCCTGGGTTTGGTAATGTGAAGGTCATTTGTGACGTTGATAAGGACAGTTTTGGTGGAGTAAATAAATGAGGGTGACATAAAAGGGTTTAGCCCAGTGCTAAATCTATATTTTGTAATATATATTTATATAATAAATATAAATATACATATAAATATGTATTTTATAATGTAGCACATTTTAAATATACAATTTCTTCATGTTTTCATGGTTATTAAATAATATACTTTATATAAAACTTTGAAAATAAAGTCTAAAAAAGAAAATATGAACACCAAGGGGAATAGCAAAAATTAATTGGAAAAGAAGCAATGTTATTAGTTCAGAGGTAAGGGATGATAATGACTTGGAATAGTGAAATGGCAGTGGGGATGGGAGATGTGGGGAGAGACAGATGCTGGACACAGGCAGAGCAGGCAGGACTTGCTGGCGCATCGGCTGATGGACTGGGGTGAGGCAAAAGGAGGTACTGAGAATGATTCAGAAATATAGGCTGTGTGAGTCTTCACTAAATACCTCTGAGAAATCCCTCAAGAGTGTTCTAAGTGCAAATTTTTCAATGAAAAGTTTAATTTTTCTTAAAGATAAAATTTAAGATAAATTTGTTTCAAAGATAGTTTTACCACCAAAATGGCTGTCTTAAACATCAGCATTAGGATTTGTATCTTTTGCTGTGTGTGAAAAGGGGTTGCTCTTATCCATTCTTCTGCTCAGTGATTGTGCTTTTGATGGTGTAATTCTTATTCTCTTTTTCCAGCACTTTTCCTCATTTAGAAAATTATTCAAATAACTTCAAAGTATTTTGGAATTTTAAAAAAGGGCAAAAACTTATTTGCCATTATATGAACACTAAAGTATCCCATCAATTTTTGCCTTAATGTTTAAAGTAAAAACAAATCAGTAAAATATTTATTCTGAAAAAATAATTCTTAAAATTGGATCTTCACTAAAATATCAAGGTCCTAGGTGAGGGAAAAGGGGACGTGTGGCAGAACCTTGTTAGCTTGATTCTATTTTAAGTAATCCCAAATTGGCTGTAATGGTACCTTACATTTTTTAAGTCAAGTCTTATAAAATGAAAATAGAACATTTTTTGGTAATCAAACATTTGTATGTCGTTCAATGAGAGTCGATGCAAGAAATGAGACCCACATTCTCATCTCAGCTCTGATACAAACCAGAAAAATAAGTTTATTTTGAGCCTTGGTTTCTTTGATGTTGTGTTTTTCAGACAGGGGTTCTTCAGTAATATGGGTGCTGTTGTTGCGACCTCATATGCAGGCCATGGACTTCCTAATCCACACTGTGTTGAAGGGTCTCCAGCATTAATAAATTTGAGAATAGTCAAGGTTTAGTTTCTTCTGTATATTATTTTAGGGATTGGTTGTTTGTATTAAGAATGAGGTGACTGAAATTTCTTTTCTCAGGACCTCAGAGTGAAATCCTAAATCCTTGCAATGAACAAGCTTGCCCCCATTCCTCACCTGTTCTGTCATGAGGGATACAGCCACCTTTTCCTCCTCTTTGGTATGCGTGTCATGATAGTGAGTAAGAAAGATCCTAAGGCCAATTGATTTCCCAGTACTGCTGTGCTGTGGTTATGTTTTCTTTAAGTAGAAAATCAATATATTTTGGTTGAATGTCTCTCATAAGGAAGATACAGAGGGTGATGAGATGTATAAGACATAGTGCAGTTCTCAAAGAATTTACAAGCTCTGTGTAAGTAGAGATACGTCAAGTGCACATAAAAAACAACCAGCAGTGTGAAAATTGATGGGGACAATAACTGCTATAAGAATTCACGTCCAGGAGCAATTGTGGTGAACTAGTATGGTCAGGAGGAGCTGCCTGGGATGGGACTGGGTATATTTTGACAGATTTATTTAAATGATAGGAAATGTCAGGGATTGAGAGTGGGGAAGAGATGGCATGAATAAAGACCCAAGAGTGGTAGTGGGAACAATAATGGTGGTAATAAAACCACAATAATAATTATAATTAAAAACTTAATAATTGTTAGCTTATCAGGACTCATTTCCTACCCCTGTCCCCATGACCATAACTGAGGACCCAACAACACAAGATATTTGCTAGCAGAATATTAGGAAATTTTTATAGTTCTTAGCATCCCTCAAACCACGAGAATCAGGCATTGTGCTGAAACAGATCTCTCTCAGAGAGAAAAGCTTTCACAGAGATTGTACAACAATTTCAATTACTTCCAAATTTCAGTTATTTCCCAAGTACTCCCAGATCCTTGCTCCTTCCAGTACATCACAGAATCAGCCATATCCCTGACAGAAGCACTTGGAGGAAGGATGGAGGGAACGTTATCAGTAGGACTTGCAACCTTCAGCCTTGGTCTGGAAGGTCTCTGACCTCACCTTTAAGACTTGCCATTTTTGATCTTCAGCAGTAAAGAATCCTGGCAGCATAGAACAGAGCTTTAAGACTGGCTCTGGCATCAGACTGGGTTCAAATCCTGACTCCACCACTCACCAGCTCTGTGACTTTGGGCAAGTTGCGAAGTGTTCTCAGCTTCATTTTCTTCACATGAAAAAGAGGATAATAATAGTAATGCTTACGTCATTGTTTTCTGAATACTGCACGAGACAGTCCGTATAAAGCACTTACCATAGTGCTAAGCACATAGAAATACTTTATCACTGTTGAGTTTTTTTCTTTTTGCTTGAGGAAGATTGTCCCTAAGCTAACATCTGTGCCAATCTTCCTCTATTTTGTATATGAGATGCCACCACAGCATGGCTTGATGAGCAGTGTGTAGGTCTGTGCCCAGGATCTGAACCCATGAACCCTGGGCAGCCTAAGTGGAGCACATGAACTTAACCAGCATGCCACTGGGTCGGCCCTACTGTTGACTATTTTTGACTATTGTTTACTCAACACTAGGCAAAATATTGGTGCCTTATGTCAGACTCCAAAATCCTCAATGCATATTTTTATTTCAGTCTTTTTTATTTCAACTGGGAGTGCTGTAAGTTGGTCTGAGAGTTTGGAAATAGTTTTTAAAATATGTATTACATAAAAGAAAAGAAACACTAGGTAGTCATTCAAAGTCATCTTATTTCAAGTGGCAGAAAATATTAGAAGAAAGTGCCCATCAGTTCTCAAACTTCTTTATAACTAATAATTTATTTTTTTATAATTTATAAAACAGTAATAATAGGCAACATTTATTGAACGCTTACTATGTGCCAGGCATTGGACTGGTACCTTATAGGTAATATCTCACTTATGAGGTAGGTGTTGTATTATCCTCATTATTGTATTATCCCCACTTTTTTTTACAGATAAGGAAACTGACTCTTAAAAAGGCTGAGGAACTTAGCCATGGCCACATTGACAGTAAGCATAGAGTATAAAGATGACCCTAGCAGTACGAGTTCAAAGCTCTCTTAGCCACTTTGCTGTAGGGTGCAGTGCTGTGCTGGGGATGGTGCCTAGATGTTCTTGCTGGAGTAGCAGGTTCAGATGAGAAAGTAGTGGAAGATAAGATTGGTTGGGTCATTTGGGGCCGAATTATGAAGGGTTTAAGGCAAAGGAACTCTAGGAAGTCTACTTTGATCACTCTTGAAAAAAGATATTAATCTGCTTGTATGTTAGGGACATTATCACATGGAACATGTCTCACTGCCTACTGATATGGTCAAATCAGGCAGGTGGTCAGTAAAGCACTTGGCGTAGTGCCAACGTCCATAGTGACCTCTGTGGATAGTAGCTAATTTTCCTTATTATACTCTGGAAGTGTTCTTATCTGACCTCCACTTAACAGAACAAAAAAATGCTTTCTATTTCCCTTGCAAAACATTTTGACTGGTACTCATGAAATGCCACGGCTATGCCAGTGCAGGTCAGCTCTCAGCAGGTGTCCTGATGTGTTGTGTGCTTCCGGGTGATGAAATGTGCTTGTTCCCAAACCTGTTTGTCAGTTATGTTTGTGATTTTCATCTTGTAATCTAAGAGAATTGTTATGTAAACTAATGGAACATGAATGTGGGAAGAAAGAGATATTTCTGTATAAATGTAGTTGAATGCTTTGGGTATACTTGATAAAGGCAAGTCATTAAAAAAATTGTCAGATTAGTTGTGGGTAAAAGATAAAAAAATTCTTATAAAAATCTAGAAATGTTCACATACTCAGATTTCTTCCCAAGGGGTTTCTAATTCTTGCTTCATATTAAAGGCACATTGTATCATGGGTATATTTTATGATATGAAACTTGGGTAAATACGGAATTTATCTCATCCTCCTGTAAAAAGAGAAAGGATAATTAGGCATGCAGTTCACACAATAATATAAGAGCATATAGGTAGCATTTTTTTTCTTGTTTACTTGAAAATTGCTGTGACATATCTCTTAAATATCCTGTATTTGGTTTACATTTCCGAATATAGGAAATAAGAGGTGAAGTATTGTGCTTTTATTTATGATGGTGACCTTTTTATAAAGGTTTGCAGTCAGCTCCTGAAGGGAGATGAGTGGCCTGTGGTTGATATAGTCTTCTATTCAATGCAGGGTTTCGAATTTAGAACTTTTCTGGTTTAGAAACTATAAATTATTTATGCAGTATCAAGCTTTTCAAACCCTGTTTATGACAGGTTGGGATTTTGCCAATCTCAGTTGAAACAGTCTAAATAATTTATCTTGTGTTGCTCCTATGTACAATACATTCTGAAGCCCAAGAAATGTTAAATAAGTTTTATTTTCTTCTCTGCTATGCTGAGGTCAGGGAGGTTAAGCGCTTAGACATTCTTTGAACATTTCTTGGTCCCTTGTCTTCTCTCAGTGTGCTGGGTTTCTTTTTTTACCTTCATATTGTGCCTTTCTTTTATATGACATTTCCACTTTATTGAACTTCTTTTTTAAAAAATCCTTTATCTCCCATTAATTATCTCTACTGAATTTCCATACACTGTAATTCAATTATTAATAAGAGAATATCTTTGCAGGTAAATAATTCAATTATTTTTAGATCCCAATGTCTTCCAGGACTATGAACAATGAATTATATGATTTTATTTTACTGAAATGTTTCAAACGTTAATGGTAAACATCAAAAAAGTTCAAGGTTTAGTTAAACAGCTAAAATTTGGTCATTTATTTGAATTTTATTTTCAACATATTAACTATGAGGTAAAGGAAATATGTGGGTTTTTTTTTTTTTTTGCTTTCTTCGTTCAACAGTGTTTTCAACATTTATTCATTCAAGTAGATTCTTTTTTAATTTCAAAAGCTATGTAATGAATATACCACAATGTGTTCTGTGGTTGGTGGATATTTATGTTGTTTCCAATTTTTTGGCATTAAAACGATGTGCATCCTTACGCAATATTAGAAGTTCTGTCAGGTTTACTCACAGAAGTGGAACTGCTGGGTCAGACAATACATGTATCCTCAGATTTTTATTTTTGTTTTTTTATTATTGAGGTATAATTGACATATAATCTTATATTAGTTCAAGTGTACAATGCAATGATTTGATATTTATATATATTGCAAAATGATCACCACAATGTATATTTAAAATCTATCACCATACATAGTTATAAAATTTTTTTCTTGTGATGAGAACTTTTAAGATCTACTCTCTTAGCAACTTTCAAATATGCAATATGGTATTATTAACTATAGTCACCGTGCTGTACATTACATCCCCATGACTTATTTAATTTATAATTGGACATTTGTACCTTTTGACCCCCTTCACCTTCAGTGATTTCACCCACTCCCCAAACCCCGCCTGTGGCAACCACCAATCTGTTCTCAGTATCTGAGCTCGTTTTTTTTTTCTTTAAGGTTATTTAAGATTCCACATATACATGAGATCATACAGTATTTGTCTTTCTCTGTCTGACTTACTGACTTATTTTACTTAGCATAATGCCCTCAAGATCCACATATGTTGTTACAAATGACAAGATTTCATTCTTTGTTTATGGCTGAATAAGATTCCATTATATATATATATGTATATATATATATATATACATATATATATATATATGTATATACACACACACACACACACACACACTTCTTTTCTTTATCCACTCATCTGTTGGTGGGTACTTGGTTGTTTCCATGTCTTGGCTATTGTAAATAATGCTGCAGTGAACACGGGGGTGCATATATCTTTTGAATTAGTGTTTTCATTTTCTTTGGATAAATAACCAGAAGTGAGATTGCTGGATCATGTAGTAGTTCTATTTTTAATTTTTTGAGGAGTGTCCATACTGTTTTTCATAGTGGTTTCACCAATTTACATTCCCACCAACAGTGTGCAAGGGTTCCCTTTTCTCCACATCCTCGCCAACGCTTGTTATTTCTTGTCTTTTTGATAATAGCCATTCTAACCGGTATGAAGTGATATCTCATTGTGGGTTTGATTTGCATTTCCCTGATGATCAGTGATGTTCAAATATAGTCTTATTTCCTGAATCCTAATCACCTGGAACTGTGGGGTTCTAATAAGTGTGAAATTTTTATTAATTTTGAAAGTAGAGAGCTGTGAGAAAAAGGAAAGGCATGTTATCAGTATCTGATTATGACAGCAAGTTCTGCCAATTTTAACAGCCCCATGTCATTAAGAAACAGCAGAATGAAGAGCAGACATCAAGCATGTAAATATGAAATTCTTATACTCAGTAAAATGCATGTGTGATATTACTAGTGCCAATTCAGATTTCTGTCATCTATTCAGCTTTTTTAGGTAGTACTCCTATTTTTAAACTTGGGATCTACTCATCGCTCACTCTCAGTATGTGGGATTGGGTGGAGGGCCAAGGGAGATATGTGAGTCAGATGTGGCCCATCAGATTCCCACTTTTCCCTGTCCTCGGTGATTAGTTCAGGGACACCCAGGTGATGCCATCAGAGCCAGTGCGATGTCTTGAGGCTTTCTGGAGACATTTGGGATAGAGGAAGATGCAATTTGCCATCAAAATAGAAGCTGAGATTATATAAGTTTCTGGAATTGCTCAAGCTCTCTTGCTTCTGCTTGCCTGGGAATGGACCAGGAAATATAGTTGGAAATATGCCAGGTTCTGGTGACACAGTTTGAACTTCTGCATCAAGATAAATCTATCCCTAGAAGTCCCAAGTTCATTATCATTAAATTCCTTCTTACTTAAGCCATTTTAAATTAGGTTTTCTCTTACTTGCAAGGAAAAAGTTCTAACTGATAAAAATTATACATGAAGAGCGATAAACCAAATATATATAGTAGTATGCAAGCTGGACTCAATATAATGACAAAAATGCTTTCAATGATGGATAATTGATTAATAAATATGAAACTTTATGTTCCCTGCCAAACCCAAAGCAATTCCAATTACACACACCTGTTCACTAAATGGAAACGATAGTTTGAACAATGTCCATACCATATTAAATTTAACACTGATGTTTAAAATATTCTTTTTAAAAAATAAACCAGTTTTGTGTGAATGGGGTTTTAATTTTTCATTTAAAATTGTATTTATTAGTTACCAGTTTAATTTTTATGGGAGATTGGGGTCATTTGGAAAATTTACAAAAACTATGTATTCAATACTGAGAAAAATGCTCATAAACACAAAATACGGTGTCAGGAGTTACGTGGGTTTTCTAGAGCCCATACACGGACTCGTGATTGGGGCCCTG
Source organism: Tapirus indicus (assembly GCA_031878705.1). Classification (NCBI taxonomy): domain Eukaryota; kingdom Metazoa; phylum Chordata; class Mammalia; order Perissodactyla; family Tapiridae; genus Tapirus; species Tapirus indicus. The sequence continues at coordinate 90,808,984 of CM062926.1, forward strand.
CCCAATGGTCAGAAAATGAGCCCTTGATATTTTTTATTTCTGGGATTTTCTTGAAGTTTTTTTTATTATCTACTATACGGTCAAATTTTAGACATATTCTAGGGATACTTGAGAATAATGAATATTTGCTTTGTTTATGTAGGATATTGTATCCTAAATAAATCAATCTTATTAATAGGATTCAAGTTTAATAATTTGTAAATATCTATTTTTTCATTTTTCTTGTACTCATAGTAATATTTATCTATTTTGATGATATTCAGTAATAATGATTCATAACAGTTAAAAATAAAACATTTCTTACTGACTTATCTTTTCTAAAAAGTAAAGAGATCATTGAAGCTCTGGGTTTTTAGTTCTATAATAATAAAGCAATATCTGATTTCTTTTTGCTTCTACTTGCCTAATAAATTTTCCACCATTTTATTTTGGACAATTCTCTCTAAATCATTTTTGATATGTTCCTTGTTAGCCTCATATAGTTGAAATTTATTTTGAACTAAATGAGGTATTTGCCTTTTACCTGAGGGAATTAACTTTTTTTTTTGTCTGTCATAAGTGACGTGGTTGATCCTCCACTATCTTGTTTTTATCTTCCTTTGGCTTTATTTTCTCCCTTTATAAGGACTATGATTTTTTTGATGTTTGTTTTATCTTCTGCAGTAGGTATTCTATTTTTCAAAACTTTAAGAATTAGTTAGCTATTTCCATGTAACAAACCACCTTAAAATTAAGTGGCTTAAAACAACATTTATTTAACTCAGATTCAGCAGGTCAGCAATTTAGGGTGAATGATGGCTCCATTGGACTCCTTGTGTTCACAGGTGGCTCTTCTTCTGGGGATTGTCTGGCTGTCAGCTGTGGTGGCAGAGAGGCAACTGGCCACATGTCATTGAGCAGGCTTGTACTCATGGTGACATGGCAGAATTCATTTCAGAATTTCTATAGACCATGACTGTTAGGTGCCTTTGATTCTTTTTTTTTGAATGGGAGTGTCCGTTGTGGTTATCCTGCTATGTTTTACTATTGTAGATTGGATGCGTGGGGGACAGATAACTTGTCTTTTTAGGTTGGAGGTCTCTAGGTCAAGAGGAGCTGCATCCAGACCAGATGTAGATGTCAAGATTCTGAACTTTGAGCATAATGCAATGATTAGATTAGACTTCGGGATGTCTCAGGGGGAAGTGAACATATTTTGCCTGTGAGGGGGATGTGAATAATTATGGCCAGATGTCAGGCTGTGGTAGATTGTTTGCAAAATCGGCCACAACTATTTCCCTCCCATCTCCATGCCACTTTGCAATGTAATTTTGCCGAATTTCCCATCAGGAGTTAGAGTCAATTTTTCTATCCCTTAAGTCTGGGCTGGCCTTCTAATTTGCTTTGACCAACAAAATGCAATGAAAGTGTAATCATATTTTGGGCTTGGACCTCAAAAGACCTTACATGCTTCCAATTGCTCTCTTAGAAACTTCCCCCATTGCCACGTGAAAAAGCCTAGGCTGTTGTGCGGGAACATGCAAGACCACATGGAGCAAAGATGAGCTGTCCCATTGTAAACTAGTTAGGATGAGCATCAGGATGAGCAGAGGCCATCCTAAACCAGTTAGTTCCCAGCCCACCTGGCAGCTGACCTCAGATGCATTAGTTAGGCCAGCTGAGAACAGAACTACTGGCCGGCCAAACACAATCCACATTGCAAACCTACAGAATGATGAGCTAAATAATTGGTTGTTGTTTTAGCCCAGTGAGCTTTAGAGTGGTTTGTGACACAGTAAAATATAGCTGATAAGCTCTTCTACTGGTTCTCTTTCACCTTTTCAAGAACATTCTAGAATATAATGTCTTTATCAAATTCAGTAAAAACAAAATCACTTTTGAAGCTCTCGCTATGAATGAAGAATTTATACCCATTTAACTTTAGTATCAGATGAATATTATTATTTTTGTTTAGATCCCATCCCACAAATTTAACTGATACCAATGTCTTCCCCACAGACCTTTGGTATCCCATCTCTCTTACTATTAAATATTTTTATTGATCATTCAATTGGGTAGTGTTTATCTTTGCATATTTTTTACAAGAGAAGTGTCAGTGGGTTGTTTATCTTCATAGTCCCTTTTTCTGCCTCAGGATGCCTTTTAGTGGCTTTTGCACACAAACAACCTTAGAATACAATCACTTTTCTTCAAAACTATATAGACATTGATTCACTTTTCTAGTGGCCAGAGCATTGGAGAAGAATGAGTTTTATTTATTTTTTAAAATATTGATTCCATGTATTCTTCTTGAATGTTTGTAGGCTTTTTTCCCTTCATCCCTGAAATGATTTTTTTCCAGATGGTTTCTAAGAATGGGTCTCTGTTCATCAATGTTGTATGTGACATACTGAGCCCTTTTGAGCTACAGGCTCAGATCTTTTTTATAGTTTAGGAAAGTTTTCTTCCCTTCATTGGTTATTGCTTCAGTTCCATTTCTTCTCATTTGTCCTTACAAATACCTATTTTCTTAAGCTGGATTTTTTTTCTTTATCTGCATCTCTACAGATGCAGCAGGAATAATTTTCTTACTTTTGCACATATTCTTCTCATTCTTGGACAGGTTCTTTGGTTTTTCTTTTAAATCAATGATTCAATTTTTAGTACATTAATCTCACGGTCAGTGAGTTAGGAATCCAGGCCTGGCTGAGCTACTCCCTCTGTCTCGGGGGTTTCTCACAGAGTTGCGGTTAAGGTGTCAGCTGGAGCTGTGTTCTCATCTGAACTCCCAACTGCAGGAGGATCTGCTTCTGAGCTCAGTAGCGTGGTTATTGTAGGGTTCAGTTCCTTGCAGGCTGTTGGCCGGAGGCCTTCTTCAGTTCCTTGTCATCTGGGCCACTCACACTGTGGTAGCTGTCCTCCCTCAGAGCAAGGGAGAGAGCAATAGAGTGGGCTCCCCAGATGGAGCCAAAGTCTCTTTGTAACCTAATTTAGGAAGTGACATTTCATCACTTTCATTGTATTCTATTTTGAAGAGTGAGTCACTAAATCCAACCTACACTCCAGGGGATGGGATTACACAAAGGATTACAATAGTGTTACTGGACGCAAACATAGGTTCTTTACTTGCCATAAAGAGGGACCAAATAAAACTGGAATGCCAGACTTATGGCAAGGGAAGAGTTTTTATTTCGGGTGACGTCAGCTGGGAGACAAGAGTCAACCCTCAAATTCACCATGTCCTCAAAGGATGGGACGCAAGGGGTTTTAAAGTTTGGGAGGAATGCGGCTGCTTGTAGGGAGGGGGAGCCTGTGGCCTTACTGGTCGGTGCTTTCCCACCAGCCTGTGTTTGGCCTTGTGGGGCTGCTTGCAGGGAGGAGGATGGCGAGATAATGGAATCCACAGGTGGGTGTCCTTGGTTGTCTGCCTCCGTGGTGGAGGGTGGATTCTGGTGCCAGGAAGCCAAGGAATTGGGGTTTGGGAAGCTTTAGCTTCCTGACATTCTCTGGATATCAGTTTCCCTGTAACAAACCTCAAGAACTGGTAATTAGCCAAACTTCAATGTGAGCCCAGCTTGAGGCCACCTGGGCTTTTAACAATTTGTATCTTCTATCTGCCTTGTGAAGTTCAGGGGCACAAAGGTTCATGAAACCTATATTTACATATGGATGTAATTTAGAGAAGCAGGGAAAGGGGATGAGTGCTTTTGGTTTTAACCCCAAATATGCCTGGTTCAACGCAGGGGAGCTGCTGTCAGCACAGGCATCAGGAGCGGGAGGGCAGAGATCCTTGGGGGCCGTTTTAGAGGCTGTCTGCCGCCAGAATTTTTCTCAGTCACACAGTATTACCCCACTTCTCTGCCTCCCATATTTAGTCAGATATAGTCTTACTTCTAGGGTTTCTGTTGGTTACTGTTAGAACTTTTAATTGTATTCTCAAAACTTTATCTTGTAGTCTATTACTTTAAAGCAGTTTTTCTTCCGTCTTTGCTATTTAATGTGAAGCCCGCTGGGTTCCCATACTTCCGTCAGCTCTCTTCCCGTCTCTACCTCCCAAACTATCAGCGTTAAATTACCTTGTGAACCTTGTCAAGGTTTATAGGATTTATGCTCGATTCTAGAATTAAAATGGTATTGTCTGTGACTTGTCGATGGGTTGATTCTGTGAAATAATAATCAATAAACAGAAATTACCATACAGTGAATATGTAAATACTACTCACTGCAGAAACTACTCTGGGAAATTTTACTATTTCTTTGATAATTTTTATTCCTCTATTTTCTTTCTCTTTTCTCTTTTTTCTCTCTCTCTCTGACTCCTATTATTTGGATGTTGGACCTCCTGGGACTCCTTTATATCTCCCATCATTTCTCTCTTATTTTCCACCTTTTGGATTTTGTTTTATTTTTACTCTTTATTCTGGGAGATTTTCTCAGACGTATCTCTCAGCCCTTCTCATGTATTTCAGTAATCCACATTTTCATTTCAGAGATCTCTTTCGTATTCCAGGAACCTGTAATATTTGAAAGTATTAAAATATATAAATATATAAAATAAATAGTTGAAAAAATATAGGCCTACTAAATTCTTATAATTTATTCAATTTAATCAAATAATGAAAAAGACACAGGAAAAATGTATACCTTCCATGTCATGTCCTTTTATATACTTGAAAAATTCCACCAATATTTAAAATATCAAGCTCACTTTTATGTCCTATGGGAGCAATTTAGAGGTTCAGAGCTCTTGCCTACATGCTTTTCTCTACACATTCATCCTGGCTTAAATGGTCACCTCCATTCTAACAACTGCTGGATGAATCTGTAACTTTGCCTTGTCTTCTGGTCTGGCTCTAGTTTTGCATTCTATCAACCTATAGAATATTTTCCACTGCTAGTTTTGGTGCTTAAACTTGTCATGTGCCAGAGCCTGACTTGTCATCTTGGTGCCACTATTCTTCCTGTCATTATTAGCTCAAAACCTTGTGAAGTCAATAGGATTTTCAAAGAGTGAAAATGCAGACATGTAAAATGTAACATTCTTTATTTTCTTATAATGAAAATATAATTATATTTTCACTTCGTGCATCATTCCTTCTAATAGTTGCAAAGCAACCCCAATCACTTGTAGGAATACTCAATCACTTTAGTAATTTCTTAATTATTAAACTCAATCAAGTTCCTTGATCTCCCAGTCGTTCATATTTAATATTTATATTATATATTTATATACACATATATGTATATTTATAATATTACATATATTTTTGTATATCTCTCTATATTTAATGTTACCTATTCTCTCTCTCTTCACTGCAGAGGTACAGTGTTGGTGGGGAGGGTCCCTGTCTCAGTCTTCATCTGCCCCATTAGCTGAGATATACAATCTTCCGGTCATCATCCTTGGTTCTCAGCATCAATTCTTACTTTTGCTGAGATGTCTTTGGGTACCACCACAGTGTGGAAACTGAGGTTCCAATGTCACTTTCTGCTGCTATAAATCTTCATCACCATATCTGGCACCCCTTCAGGCTACCAACTCTCAAATAACTTCTGTTGCTTGAGAACTCCTCTCTAGGGCTCTCGAGATTTGGACCATCATCAAGACCCGCATGCCTGAGACAGCACGAGCCCCAGGGCCATTGTGGTGGGCAAAAAGTAGGATACTTTTCCATTCCATCCTTAGATTCCCTAAAGATAAAGAAGGGTTGCACATTTTCTGACTCTTTTTGATCTACAAGACTAAGGAAGGTGGAAGAGGCAGAGGAATGGGGGTGGACAGTGTTCAAAGTCCTTACTATGAGTGTCTAAGCTCGCTTCCTCCCACCTAATCCTCTTCTTCCTTCCCAGGGAGAGCTTGCATGGAGGGAGGGCAGAAGAAAGCTTTCTTAACAATTTTCCCTGAAAATCTTCTGTTATATGCACAGTGCAGCTTTATTATTATTATAGTAGTAACAGTAGTAGTAGTGGTGGTAGTAGTAGTAGTAGTAATTGAAAGCAAAGGATTTGGTGTCTTTTTTTCTCTTATTGCCTTTTGACATCTGAAATAGAGTGAAGCCTGCCACATGTCCCCCAGCCTAATGGAAGGTAGGTCAGGGGTGTATCATACACGTGGAGAAAACATATTACTTAATACTTTCCATGGCCTGTTAAGTTTGGACTTCCCTTTAATTCCTTCCTCTTTTGGCTTCTATATCCAAAATCCAAGACCTCTCTTTTCTTTAAAATACCTTTCCTTATTTGTTTCTTCCTTTCAATTCTGACAGCTACTGCCCTGGTGAGGACCCTATGGAATACGAGGATTACTGAAATGGCCTCTAGGCAAACCTCAGCGACTCAAGTCTCTTGCAATTTGAATTTGTCTTCTGTATTGTTACCGGAATGCTTTTCTTTAAACATCACTTTTATCATTTCATTTCTCTGTTCAAAAATCTACAATGGTTGCCCACTGGGTGAACTTCAAAAAAGTTTGCTTGACTTCTGGGCCAACTGTAATAGGGATTCACTTTGTTTATAAAACCTTATGTTTTGCTAGTCTCAGCAAGAACTTTTCAAATTGGTTTCCTTGTTTTCCTTTATTAGTCATGCTAATTTTTGCCTTTACACTTATGCTCCATCTCTTGCCAGTAATGCCAGCCCCTTTTATTTTTTGTTACCCCAATTTTAAGCATCTTTCAAGACCCAGTTCAAACCTCACCCCTTTCCTGATGTCTTTTCCCCAATGAAAACAATGTACACTGGTCTCTCTTGCCTTGAATCAGTGGTTCACAAACTTTCCTGAAGACTAGAATCACTTGAAAGTGGGAGTGGCTTTAAACATTTCAATGCCCAGGTTACATCCCATACCAAATAGATCAGAATGTCTAGCAGTGGGAGCCAGGCATCAGGATAGTTCAGATCCCCAGGTAATTCCAGTGTGCAGCGAAGTTTTGGCAACCACTGCTTTTGGTTTGCTATAATGTGCGTCAGCTGTAACATGACTTTGCACTTGACTATATTTGGTCTAATATGGGTCTCCAATTATTTTTTGTTACTCATCTAGAATGTAATATGCCCATGGAAAGAAAACAGGTTTTATGCTGGTTGAAGTACAGACTGTTGATGCTCCCCTCAGATCTCACTGTATACCTTTTGCCTATCTGTTTGCCCTTCCTGCAGCCCTGACATGGTTTTGATTCCAGTGGCCAGCATCTGGGAACCTCCTTTGCCAGGCCAACCTCAGGCACCCTATCTCATGAGCAATGTGCTTGGGAATTTGAAAGCCCAGCTCATTTGCTTCTAATTTGGGTAAATGTCCGGAGTCCCCTGCAGGATCAGGTTGAGGCTACCCTCCAGGGGACTTAGTCTGAAACATCGTTGCATGGCTTCCCTCCCTGTTCTGCTTTCCCTATTCCCTTACTGATTCCTCCTGGGAGCACCTTCTTAATAAATCACTTGTGCACCAAATCCTCATCTCAGAGTCTCCCTCTTGGGAACCCAACCTAAGATACTTATCTTTCCTTCAAAGCTGAGCACTTATAAAATTCAATGAAGACTTATTAGAACAGGGATTCCTGATATAAGAAATAGAAACACAATTTAATAAAACCTTAGTTGAAGATATTGAAATATAACATATTCAGGGGTTCTCTGTAGCATTACATATACTTTCTTAAATGTAATTTAAAAATCCTAGAGATATTGAAATCTCATGGGGTAGGAAATATGGGCTAGGTAAAATTTTATCAACAATATTTATAAAAATATCTGAGGGACAGTTTGGGATCAAGCAGTGTAATGTCCAGACAGTTGCATGTTACTGTCACACCACAACCAGACAGCAGAATGGGAGACCTGCATTTAACCCCATAGGACAGACATTGACAGGGACTTTTCCTCCTGACTTGGGCCTGAGAATTTGCATTTCTAACAAGTTCCCAGGTTGGTTTCATGACATTGGAGTCAGAGGAGGAGAGTCAGGCCAGACCCCTGTGGGTCACCAGCTTCACTAGCCTGGGCTCGGTAAGATTTTAAGATTTTTATGAATCATGAAAATGACCAGACATTAATGGAGTCTGCCTGAGAGATTTTGAGGCCAGAAAGTAGCAGTCAACCAGTCACGTTGGAGCCGTGGTTAGAAAAATAAAATTGCTTCTTGTTAATGTTGAACTGAGTGTTCAGTGAATGGTTACTCCTAAACTGTAGAACACAGTTTTGCACATGTGACGTTTTGTGGCCAGTGAAGCAGGTTTTTAATGTCTTATTTTTTCCCTTCTGATCCCTTCTCAGGGCCAGCAGCAGCGATATAGCATCTCTCTTGTCCTCCTTACTGTATCTCTTCCTGGGGCCCTTGGTAGAGAATAGAGAATTTAATTTATTCAACTGTGTGTTAGGTGTGTAGTTATACGAATCCTTTTACATTTATACAGAACATGAGCTTTTTTCTCTTATTTTCTTGTAATTATTTATCGTTATTATAAGCAGGTTTGAGACTTGAGCATATAAACACAGCACATGGATATAATGTTTTGATATAATATAATTTTCCCATTTTCACTACCTATTCTTACCAGACTTCTCTGGAAAAGCTATTTGTACACATTTCTCTGTGTATGCAAGTTCCACAGCTAATGTCTTTGATCTGTTTTCACAGCACATATTATGTATGATCGCAAAAATGTCTTTCTCATAGCTAAAATTTGCAGTTTTTGTTTACTTGCCCTTCTGGGTTGTGTCACAATGAGCCAATGATGCAGCCCTCTCTTCCCGTGGAAAAGTAAACCACCTCCATTTTAGGCTCGTTGAGGTAAAACAAAATTCCACTAGATGGCGCTATTGGAATGCAGACTAACATACCTTTAGTCACTGTATGTCGCTATAAAATCCTCAGTCTGAAATCTATTGTAGCTTGTCATTTTGACTGGCGAATCAGGTCTGCTCCCCACTAAACTAAATGGATTGGGATGATTTGGTATTTAGGTAACAGACCACACGGTGTTTCCCAGAGGCCCCCAGAGGATACTAGGCATAACAGTGAAGAGGCATTTTTTTGTCCAATCCTCATCCAGACCACTTCTCTGCTGGCATTTTTGGTTCCTTTATCATACTCCACTGATATCTAGGAACAATTCCATAGTGACATCATCTTTTGACCCTGGTCTTTGCCCCAGTCTATGGATAGTGGGGGCTGATAGATTTATTAGATTACTGTTAACAATTATCTAATCTTTGCCAATTCGTCCAGTGATTCTCAAAGTGCGGTCACTGGACCAGCAGCATCACCTGGGAATTTGTTAGAAATGCAGATTCTCAGGCCAAAAGCTAGATGTGCTGCATTGGAACCTGAGGGAGTGGAGCCCAGCAATCTGGATTTTCACAAGCCCTCCAGGTTATTCTCCTGCACACTGAACTTGAGAACCGCTGTGTTAGATCCTTCCTGGTAACAAAACTCTTATCCCATTTGGGCTAACCTCTCCCCTGCGAGTCCTTAAAGAAGAACTTTGGAGGCAAACAGGTGGGTGAAAAAAATATTTGAAGGCAAGCGTGTGTTCCATTTGACCTACAGAGACGGCTGGTTCTGCCCTTTCTTCGGGTTCTTCTTGTCATCACGGAGCCCCCTCCTTGCAGGGGGAATATTTAAGCCTGTTTCTAGTATGTAAATAAGTGGGAGAGTATGATTAGTCATTCACATTTCTTTTTGGAGAAAGAGGCGTGAGATGCCCAGGAGGCCGCCAGATGGCAGCCTCGTTCCTACGCTGTCTGCGCATTGCTGAAAGCGGGTTCTGGCTCTTGACCGTAGTCAAAGGCGATCCAGTGGCCACGGTCGTTTGTTGGCTAGGCTGCTTGTCTCTTTCTCTACTGCAGCATGTCAGAACCCAGAGGGAGAGAGACGAATTGATTAGTGGGTCTGAGAGCTACTATGTAAGCTGCGATCCACCGTTGTCCCCGTTTCACTGAGTAAATGCGGGGGAAGCTATGGAGATTCAACACGAGGCGAGTCGTCCAGTGAAGCTGTTCTCTATCAAACGCAGTCAGCTCCAACAGGTGTCTGGAATAGCTGTGTCTTCTGTCCATTGATGAACACTGAGTACCTGCACTTACGAATCACCTGGGGAGCTTTTAAGTCTCCTGATGCCCAGGCTGCACCCTAGGCCAATCCCACACAATCTCGGGTGTAGCACCAGGGTATCAGTATGGTTTTTAACCTTCGCAGGTGATTCTAATGTATACCTAGGGCTGGGAACTACTATATTAAAGACATGAGATTAATGTGGCAAAGTTGTTTCAATGGAGAAACCTTGGATGTTGCCTCACACTTTAGTGTAAATTTCAACATCAGAGTTTGTTGTCTTGGCCAGTTTTGATATTCGAAATAGATTTTTGTTGTACAACGTAAAGGCCTCCCTCTTCCAGCCTTCCCCTTCTTTCCTTCCTTGCTTCTTTCCTTGCTTCCTTCCCTTCCTCAGTTCCTTCCCCTTTTTTTGATGTAAAGACTGGAAATCCAAAATTGTAGCTACATATTGGGGCATATTACTGCTACTTAAAATGAAAATTTTTACCAAAAATATATAATCAGCGTTCTGAGTTTAAGGTATTCTAAGCCACAAAAACTTTTTTGCCTTTGGCTACATTCTTAGGCGCCCTCAGGCTACATACAGGTAGTATTTTAAAGGATGTGGTAGTAAAAAATTTACATCATGCTTGATTAAAGGCTGCTATTTTCATCTCATTAGCTCTGTACTGATTAAATAGAATGAAACCATTCTTTAGATGCTTGCAAAACTCTGTAGAACTACTCACTGGAGTTGGCATTGTTCTTTAATACCAACTCCTTTTGTCATGAACAAGGTGAGTTTCATGAAACTGTGTGTGTGAATATATTCTTCTCTACTTATTCTGGAAAATCCTATATCTTCGATGCAAAACTCTTAATAATAGATAGAATGAAAGCTGGAAGGAAACATAGGTGTGGCATGTGAAATATGAAATATGGTTCAACTTGATATAAAAGCATAGTTGAGGCTAAGTTTAGTTCTTTCCACCAAAAGGGGACCTAAAAAGCACCTCCAGAAATTCCACTGTTAGTGATACATTGTTAATCTTCCCTAGGCCTCGCCTTTTGAAACGTACATGCTACTAGAAGAAATAATTTGTTAGGTCCTTATTGGGCCAAAGTTTATCAAGTTATTCTCTGTGAGCGGAGATTGGATGAGAAAATTGGGAGGCTCAGGAAAAGGGAGCCCAGTGATAGAGAACAGGCTGGGAAGAAAGGAAAGCAAATTAAAGAATGGGGAATTGAGGGGGTTTGATTTTCCATTTTGATTTAAAGATAGGTCAGGGCCCAAACTATAGAAATTGTGAAGTTGTTCATTTGTAGGATTAATGCTCTGACGTTTTCCAAGGGACTGTCATTGGTTTGTGACTGCCTTAGAGAACAAAAATAAAGGGTATAGGCTTTGTAGTAAGGTGTTCTGCATTCCAAACAGAGGTTTTTTGGATTCTAGAGACCTCTCCCATTACTGTAGACATGTCCAAGGCGGTGTGACCTATTAATAATTTAGGCAATCTCCTGCATTTGGACCAACATTAGTCAGGAAGCGGTGAACTTTTGAAATCATGGCTTAGCTTCAGTTTACACTTGAAGTTAACATGCACGGACTCCCTGACAGACGTTAAGCACTTCTGTCTGTGAGGGATCGGCAAATGGTTTGAGAGACCTATTTGGTACTGAACTTAACTTGTCACTTAATTGGTAAACCTCTATTCCTATGGCACTATAAAAATTTTAAGCATCAGCACCTTTCTCTCTAAAGACATAAACATATTCAATTAGTGGGAAGCCAGATCATTTGTTTCAATAGCTGCTTTTATTTTCTGTTGTTGATATGTTAAAACAGTTAAACACTTGCATTCATCTCACCCTATTAAAGGAACTCCATCAGGGAACAGTGAGGTAACATGTTTGGTGACAGCAGGTTTTAGTCACCCTGCTGTGAGAAAGAGATGAATAATGTTTTTTAATCCTACATCTATTGACTTTCTACTTTTAAAATATATACACCATTACTGAAAGAAGCTACAGAAAACTATATTTTGTTAACAGTTTATCTTTTTCATATCTTCATTATTAAATCAAATGGTGCATTTACTTACATGATTCTGCATAAAATGAATTTGCTGCATGACATTTCCTATTGTGTATAATTCCCGTTTTGAAAGATCTAGTCACGCATTCTAGAAATTCTATAAATGCTTTCAGTCTTCATACTAGTAGTTTTCATTTTTCTTTCTTGGCTATTTGGCTGCCAAATCCTCTCCCATTGGAAGCATTATCTTGCTTATGTTTAGTGATTTACCTGCTATTTGTCAAAACAATTTTTAGGGTGACATTTTCTAGTTTCCCGTTAGAGCACAGCATGAAGAGGAATTGGATATAAAAGATCATATTGGTGAATATTTTCATTAGACAAAGCCATTTTGTGAAAATTCAGAATTCCAGTAAAAACAATTTGAGACAGTCTATTACTTTGTGAATTTAAGAAGAACCAATATTATCTTATGATAATATAACTTTTTTAGAAGTGTAGTATTTCCTCCAAAAAGACTATACATAAAATGTAATTTCTTTTATATCCAGGCTAATTTCTTCTAGATCTTGTTCTTGTGGATCATGATTAATTGTATGGCTCATGCAAGTCAGAATTATTCCATTCTAGGATATCCAACAATTTTTCTTGACTCTGGTGTAGTGTTTGATAATCTGTAGTGTCACAAGAACATTCTTACTAAATATAGTATCTTACTCAAGTAATTAACTTGCTCTTATTGTTTCCTTGGTAGAAAAAGAGAATATTTGGGCACCTTGGGTGTAGCTCCTCTAAATACTAGTGAATGATTGATTGATTCTGATCGGCATTACCCTCACTTTAAAATCTCTGAAATTGGGATGTATTTTACAATCAAAAACATCTTAAAATTATAATTGGCAGCGTTTTATTCTTTCTTAGTGACATAGAATAATGGTGCATTACACAATCAATGGCCTCATGGATTTAAATGACATATAACTAAGTTAAATTTGGAATTAGCAATGATTTAACAGTTTTATGTTTCCAAAGGGATTTAAAAACCATTTTTGCTCTTATGGTTAATTTTGTAGTCAAGATTCTTAGGTCATTTTTACACATCAAAAGCCCAAAATATTCTGAGTGTGAGGAAATGGAGAGGTCTGTACAATAGAAATTCATCATAGTTTAGAACCAATTTAGGCATACTGCTGAGGATATTGACCACTTCTGGCTCTCACCTAATTTTGTTTTGAACAGTGTTTTCAAGTTAATTGCTATTAGTTGAACCTTTATTTTCTATAAGCATGAGGTTATAATTTGGTGGTCTATCCCTGGAGATCCATTTTTTTAAATCATAAAACATTAAAACTAACTATGAAAATACATGAGGAAATCTTTCATATATATGTAGTTTTTACCGGTATGTATTAGGTATTAAAAGCTATTTTGTAAGTGATTTTGGGCTGGTTAATTAATATAGGGCTAGAATGGTGAGTAAAACATGATCCTCCTACAGCACTCATTTATACATATGTGCCATTGGTGGGGGGGATCTGCCTGTGCAGTAGACTGCCTGAAGCTTTGGCAGGTGAAGTCTGGACTCAAATTTTCCTCTGCTGGTAAATTTCTTTGTAGTATGCATGGGCATTCATCATTGTTCCAAAAACCTCCAAACTGTTTTCAAAATAAGGATCATTTCTTCTTAAATTTTTTTTCTTGCCAATACAATGTTTATTGAATGCCTGTGAAAATTTTTTATAATAAATGTTACAGAAGGAGCATTTCTAGCTTGACTTCTTCAGTGGTCCCTTACTCTTCCATCCCAGTAAGATATTAAACTCTAATTTTTTCTAATCTCTATTAGGTCCTTACGTGCAGTTTCTATGTGCAAAGGCCACGGTGGTTACAATTGATTGATTGATCTGTTCATTCAATAATATTGAATGCCTCCTCAGTGTCAGGCAGTCCTTGATGGACTGAAGAGACAGCAGAGAACAAAAGAGACAAAAGTCTCTGTCCTTAACAGAATTTACTTTCTAGTAGAATGAGGTCAACCCTAAACTAACTAAATAAGTATATATATATATATATATATATATATATATAATATATTAGAGCCTTATAAGTGCAGTGCAGGAAATTAAATAGAATAAAATGATGGGAAGTGTGGGGTGAGAAAGGTTCCAATTGTAAACAGAATGGGTGGGGTAGACCTCACTGAGAAAGTCACCTTTGGGCAAAGACTTGAACGCAGGAAGGGAGTGAAGAGAGGGTTCCAGGACGAGGGAACAGTGAGTGTGGTGCAAAAGTTGAGGCAGGGGAGGGCTGCCTGTTCTCAGAGAGGGGCGTAGGGTCAGGGAAGTAAGGGAGGCCGGATTTTACATGGACATTGGCTCTTATCCTGAGGGAAATGGAGGGGTCACTGTAGGGTTTTAGCTGAGGAATGCCATGATCAACTGACCTTTGAGAAGCGTCACTCTGGCTGATAATAGGAGGTTTTATTGTCACTTTAGCAGTCTTATTTATGACGATAAAGGTTGGAAAGTAGAGGGCTCATAAGTTAGGCCAACATTTTTGAGTGAAACACACATGGAAATGTTCTAGCCCTTGGGACACAAAATATTCTTACCTACCGACAGCCATCCTGCTTCAGGAACTATATTAGGCTCCTTAAGGAAAGTGTAAGTTCTGTTTTTATTGTAGCCTCCCAGGTCCTGCCAGTGTGTGCTCAGTGATGGGCACCATCTGCCTCTTCACAGATTGACTCTGGATATGGGAGGCTGAGTTTCTATACACACATGGTGTATGTGTCAAGACCAAGTTTCCATAGTCCAGATTTGCTTCGTAAATGACTCAACAAAATTATTCAACCCCTATATTGGGCCCTATGCTTAAGGGACATTACCATTAAGATAAGTAATGAATGAACTTTTTGTCAATGAGCTTCTGACCTGGGGAAGATATAAGAAAGCCGTGTGTGGAATTTTTGCTGTTTTTACTAGACAGGAAACAGAAATATAACGCTGTTCCATTAAATTGTCTCCTATCAAACTATTTTCTCTTGACTTCTGTTTCTTGATCTTTTTTTTTAAGTCGTTACTTCATTTAAGACAATATACTAATAGAATTTTCCTGAAGAAGCTCAGGAAATGTCTTCTCATAAATGCACTTAGTCTATTTAAATGGTTAGATATGTAAGTAGTAAAGTTAACTTCCTTAACATTCATGTGGCCCCTTCCATGTGAAGGATAGACAGTTGCAGTACAGTCTAAATGTGATATCCTTCACATGCTTCAGTGAAGTCAAATCTGTTTTTTCTTCAAATAATTTCTTTGGTTTTTGGTAGAGATAGGATATCCAACAGATATCCAAACTGAGAAGTTGGTTTGTTTCCTAAAAATAAAAATGGGAAAAAATAGAATTTCTGCTTAAGATTATTTAGAAAAATATGGGGAAAATGTTTTCAAGTAATTAATCCTGCTATGAGTTGATTTCTTTGCTATATCACTCTCTTCAGTTCTGCCTACGGTAACACAATATTTTTGCCACCTGGTAACCATTTAGTGCCTTGCTGTCTGTCAAATTGGAATCATTAATCTAAGATCCGCAAAACACACTGACCTCATCAAGAACTATCAGCCACATTAATCACATGGTGAGCAGTAATTAATGCCCTTGCCGCACATCTCAGCAGATGCCAAGTGGTGAGTATGCCCAGAGACAGAGCCATTTGGTGGGTGGTCTGAAACTGGTATTCTTTTAGGATGTATTGAGACATATGTTGGGTGGAAACTTGCTGGCCGAATGAATGAGTAAATCAAGGACTCCTTTCCTTATTTGTCTACCAGTATTACCTGGAGCATGCCCCATGGGCGTGTGCATTTCCTGACAGCCCTGGGTAAAGCTAACCATCTTCACTCTGTGCCTTCGCCGTCTCTGACATTTTCCCCCTAATGCACTTATCATAGAGATTTCCCATTAGGGATTTCCCCTCTCTCCCACTAGTCTGTGAGCACCCAGAAGGTGAATATATGTTGTATTTATATTTCTAACTTTGGGCTAGCACAGCTCCTAGCACTTGTTGCTATATCATTAGGTACCTATTAAATGAAGGATTGAAGTGCCTATGAGTATGCAGTATATACAGACTAACTATGATATATGTAGCGCTCCTCAGGTGCGGGCTGATTGGTGTCATATTCACATACTTGTTGCCCAGCAGTGCGTGGGGCACAGAGAAGATGATCAATAAAGGCTCATTGAATGTCTCTACTTCTTGACAAGACATCAGTAGGATACCTGTCTCCCCTTGGAACGCTTCTGATAATGTGCATATTGGCAGATGGGGTCAGCTGCCAAATGAATTTTTAGAAGATATATTTACATCAAAATAAAAGTAGTTTGTAGGAGGTTAAACTGTAAACAACAACAATAACAAACAATTGTGGAGAGGTACTTACTGTAAGTGAAAATATGTAATTTCACCTAAAAAGAAGAATAGCGAAAGTATCAGATGAGTTTCCTGAGTTCTCTAAAATGTCTTATAAAAGGGAAATACAGAGGATCCAAAATATAGCTTCCCTCTCCGAAACAATTAAAAACCACCCAGACACAGACACATACACAGACAGATCCACAAAACTAACTCTAGAAAGGTTATTATGTTACAATCTCATTTTTACTGTAGTGAATAATGACGTCAAAACAAAATAAAACATACTTTTCTACTTCCAGCTAAAACAATGAGAAATAAATTTTTTAGGTTATAGGACTTATGTAGCTTATGCTACAGAGACAGTTTTGCCAGTGGAACTAAATCAATTATACATTAAATAGTTATTAATGAATACATGAATTTATTAAATAACCTAATGGAGTTTCCCTTTTTGTTCTCAGAATGTACCATATGTAGGGAAACTTTTAAATTCCCTTGTGATTTGACTGAGCTTTATTTTTAATAGAAAAAGTGTTTAGCGTATTTCAGCATATCTGGGGCTTGGGGAGTGGTGATGGATGAAGAAAATATCTCTAATTTACCCTACCGATTTAAAGCATTCTAAAAATTCTAAATGAAAATGACAGGCAACCACGGTGGAAAGGATATGAGGCAGAAGCTGCGCTCAGGACTTGCCCGTCTGATTCGGTGGCTTGTGCCTTTCTGACCCACTGCTTTATTCACTTGATATTCTTATCAATTATTCATTTGCTTGGTTTCGGCCTGGCCCTCCATCTGATCATCCCGTCGTGTCGTCAAGCTGGTTGCGTGTCCCTCTAGAGCTGCTGGTCTCCACTTCCTTTTCACGTCTGTGAGGGGCCTGCTGCTTATAAAGCACCCAACTGAGAAAGGTAAACGCCGCCCTCCCCTGTCCTTCCCACTTTGTTGATTTCATTTTGGAGTGAAAATACATCAGAAATAATTACACTTAATAATTTAATTTCAGAATTAAAATATATATTTCAAAATGGGTTGTTAAAGTAAAACATTTGATCAAATTTAGGATAGTCTTTCACGTCTATTCATTTCACCACTTGTAACCTTTCTAAGCACGGAGCTGTTTCTCTGCTCTCGGGGTTGCCCTCTCTGGCTTGTAACACACAGCACCCACAATGTGGGCCTATTTTATTTCTTCACCAGCTTCAAAGAGATTTTTTAAAGGGTGACAGTAACAGCACTTTAACTTATATAATCAAAATATGGAAAGCGGTTCTTTATACCTGTGACTGTGTCATGTGCTGAAACATTTTTATGTCAGAGAGTGTATGTCATCTGTATTTGCCTTAAGAAAACATGCTGGAGATACTTAGCATACCCTTTGATTAAACGGAAGTAATTTAATAATTCCCATCCTGAGAAGATGCTTTATCATAGCACACGTATCTCATTTGTTTACTGTGGGTTCATTGTAAAGAAAATTAAAAATGATCAAACCCACAGTTTATTTTTCAAGTATTCTGATAAATGGTCTGGGCAAATACAGTTTCTCAAGTCATGTTTCAAGCTCCTGGCATTTATTTTCCTGGACTGGAGCCTATCAATTTGAAACGTATTGGTACTATCACATAAAATGAGGTTTGGAGGATATTTGAGGAATGAAACCTAAAATTCAGTAGGGAAAATTGAGAGGATAATATTGAGTAAAGCCATGTAAACAGTAGTATTTGAACTGAGCTAATAAACAGTGGAATAGGAAAGCTATAAATTTGACAAATTACCCTATAAAAGGCAGTAAAAAAGCTGAGTTATCAGAATTTGGTACTGATAATATGTGGATTAGCTGAGGAAAAAATTAGTACATATGTGTATGGTTTTCCTGGTGTTTCTCTATGAGGGCCATAAGGTATTTTCACAGCTGATCCAGTACATTATAGGTACATGATTAAAGTGAACTCTACTGGCATTAATGCAAAAATGAAGAACAATTCGTCAGATGGAAAGAAAAGATAAGCACTGCCTAGCCACGGAGAGTTGTGAATTTGTATATAAAAGAAGCCATATCTGAAATGGATTGTCTGTTTAAAACAGAAAGCAAAATAACTAATTCATCTCCATTTTTAATCAGTATTGTCAGAGTTTTGGTTTCAAACTCCAAGATATAGATGAGTGAAATAAATTAAAATGCATAGGACAATATTATGGCATGTTGTAGATAAATAAACATAAATTTAGACTGTAACAACTAACAAAACCACTACATGGATATAGGACTTTTTGATATTTAAAAAATTTTTAGAATAAAACCTCTGAAGGACAGGATCATGTTTTATAGGTCTTGTTTAATAATTAGAGTGAACCGCATAAAGTGGATTGTGAAAGAGTTAAAGAAGAACAAATGTTGAAAATGATTTTTCTGCAAGGACAGCAGCAGTTTGAATGCCAGCTGCAGCTTTTGCAAAATAAGCGTGAGCATTTGACCCTTGTCTCATAGTAGTTGTAGAAGGGAGAAATCTTGAAAGGAGGACAGGGAAAGGTCATGGAGAAAGGGTGTGTGTGTGTGTGTTTGTGTGTGTGTATATCTTAGGGAGGCATGGAAATGGTGAAGGGACGTCGGGTAGGAGAAATACTCCCAGAGGAACTTCCTCTGACTGCTATGCTTTATGTCTGATTCTCAGCACAAGCTAAATAACTTTTAACCCGCTGAAAAGAGAGAGAACTGAGAGATCAGTGCAAACTGAATGTTAAGAAAAACCCCAAAGGGAAAAACATTCAAAAGCATGAGCAGACCAGCAAACCATGACACTAGAGTGGGCAGTATGGTGACTGGTGGTCAGAAAGTTCAGTGAAATGTGGCCATTCATGCCCTGAAGGCAAGTGCCATCTTGAGGCAGGAGAGCTATTTCTTGGAACATTTAAACTGCAGTATGTAGAGATACCTGGGGACAGCAACAGAAGAATCCAGGGGACAGTCCTAGAGTGAGTAAAGAACAGGAGAAACAGTCCTCTCAGCCCACATGAATACTCTGTACCAAGTGCAAATTGTAATGTATAAATGAAGAGTTTGGTTTTCTGGCAGTGCAGAGCAATGTGTGGATGTGGAAATGCAAGGGGATGGAGATAGAAGATGAACAATAAGAGAGCAGTAATAGCAACAGTTGAGTCCGGAGCCTTGTACATTAGAAACTGGATTTATGTAAGTAGAGATAGAGTCTGAGAAATTTTACAGCTTGTTATATTTAAAGCTCCTATTTCTATCAGTGGAAGACCACTTTGATAAAAGTAAGAAAGATAAAAACAGACCCAGTATTGGCACTAGGACTTTGTGTAAAGAGAGATTGTTGATTAGAAGAGAATCCTACCTGAGAAATAAGTGTTATCATTAATTCTATATGTGCTTACATCAGTCATTTTAGAAGATTACCATGTATATCACCCTTTAGAGCATTTTTTTCCATTTTTATTCTTTCTTTCCTATTATAGTTTAAATATTTGCCCAACATCCCAAGTTGAAAAACTTCATTAAGTTATAAGGTAAAAATGTCTGAATCTGAGGGAATACAAACTGATCACATGATCAGCCGTCTATTTCATATATGTGTTCATCCATCCATCCATCCATCCACCCATCCATCCATCTATTTATCCAGCCAGCAGATATTTATTGCAAACCTATAGTGTACCTGACACTGGTATACAGGTATTAACAGGATATCCTGACTGCCTTGAGTTTACAGTCTATAGATAAAAAACCCAACACTTATTTAATGCAGAGAAATCAGTGTCTCAAGGGAAGCCTGTGCTATTGGAAATGATGGAGGGTCCTGTGTTTGTATACTGAGACCCAAAATAAATGGAATAGTTTTTCTCATATCTAACATTCTAAGCATAAGACTGCAGGGCTGGTATGGTTCCATAGTATCAAGGCTCTAGGTTCCTTCTATCTGGTTGCTTTGCCATCTCCAGTGTACTGCTTCATGCACATGGTGCACGATGGTTTCCCCCCACATCCTCACTCTGGCAAGCAGGAAAGAGAAAGTGGGGGAGTTGAAGCTACTGAGAATTCTCTTAAGAGCACAGCTCAGAAGATGCACACACCCTTTCAGCTCACATATCATTGGCCAGAAATCAGTTTAATGGCCATATCTAACTGAAAGATAAATGAGAAATGGAAATATATTCTTTCTTGTGGGTGGCCATGCCTTCAGCTAAAAATTGAGTTTTATTACTATGAGAAATAAGCAAATAATGAATTAGGGAGCAGGTAATTAGCAATCTCTGCCAGAGAACCTGTTTCAGTGTGTGAGTTAACAGAAGGCTCTTCAAGCATGAGTTGGAGTTTGCTAGGCCAACCATATGGGAAATGGTGCTCCAAGATGAGCATGTTCCTTAAGTAACCATATACTAGACCTGAGCAAAAATGTCTTGCAGTGCACCGGTTATGTGCATACTTGTTGTCCTTCAGAGGGCTGAATAGGGACTGGCCCTGACTGGGATAAAATGGTCCTCAAAGAGACTATTCTTCTTTTTGGTAATATGATATTACTCTTATGTCAAAGGAGCAGAATTATTGAAGGATACATGCTTGTAGTCTTTGACCGTCTTTCCACTCGTTAAGGGTCATTCTTTGTTGTCGTTGCCAAGTTCTTGGGCTACTGATATGCTGACTAGGACACTGGGTAGAAAGACAGCAGAAAGAATTCTGTTCACATAAGAAAATGCTTCTCCTGGAGGTCAGTAATGGAACAGAAGGCTGGAGTTGCTTTTGGAAACACAAACATGGAAAATTTAGGGGATTGATTGCTTCAATTCATGAGAGTAAAGAGAAAAATCTGTCCAAAAAGGGTTATAGAAAAAAATCTCTTATTATTATGTGTTGGATTCCTGGTCCCTCTTTTTGCTGCCTCTTTAAGACCTTGTAGTAAACTCATGTATTATTCTTTGATATTTTGAGTCATCTGATATTTATTTCTTTTGGATGCAGCAGCTGTGCTGAGATAGGATTTGAGGCTGGGATGAGAAGGCACCATGTTATTTGAAGGACTTAGGATATTATTCTTGCCCAAGTGTTTTTTGAACTTTTAAAAATCAATAAGCTGAATAAGCCCATATAATGAAATCTAGCATTCTAGAAAAAAAAAAAAAAATCACCAAACTCTCTCCCTTGCTCAGTTTCCTAGATTTTATCTTTTGATATTCTACCTTTTGGATTAAATGGTGACTGATAATTCTCCAAAGATGTGCCTATTCCTCAATGGAGTTATTCAGTTCCTAACATTTTAGTGTATGTTGATTTAAATTTCAGTTATCTGATGACTAGAAAAGGTAGGACCTCAGGACAGAAGTGAGAAAACTCCCAGCTGAGGGGAGATATTCTAGTGGGGTTGGGGGGAGTAAAAGCGTAGAAGTGGGAGATGAGGGTATCAAAGACAAGTTTCATCTATTCACTTTTTTGCCTAAGGCTGACAGCCACAAAAATTAAAAAATGCAAATAAAGGGGCCGGCCCAGTGGTGTAGCGGCAGTTAAGTTGACAGCTCTGCTTTACTGGCCTGGAGTTGCAGGATCGGATCCCAGGCAAGGACCGATGCACCGCTTGTCAAGCCATGCTGTGGCGGCATCCCATATAAAGTAGAGGAAGGTGGGCATGGATGTTAGCCCAGGGCCAGTCTTCCTCAGCAAAAAGAGGAGGATTGGCAACGGATGTTAGCTCAGGGCTAGTCTTCCTCAGCAAAAAGAGGAGGATTGGCAATGGAAGTTAGCTCAGGGCTAGTCTTCCTCACACACACACACACACACACACACACACACACACACACACACACAAAGTGCAAATTTTAAAAAAACATGAAAAAACAAGGAATGCCTGCTTTATAGGAGTAAAAGGCAATATTTCTGACCAGAAAGACTATTTTTTCCATGTAGTATTACTTCTTAAGGCATAGTTTTCTCTGGAATAAATGAAAGACATTTGCTATATTTTCTCTAGGTATACTACTGCACCTTTCAACAAATATGAGAAAAGCTAGAAAGGAATCTTCCTTCCATGAAAACCTATTTTTATAGGATGGATTTAAAAATTCATCATCTTTGTCAAAATATGACAATTATTTATCAAACTTGATAGACTTCAGGCTGTTTGGTGGTCTTATTTCATTTATTTTCTGTAAGCAATCCTCTTCTTCTTTTGACAAATGAATACAAACAACATTTACAGACTGACATATTTTTCCCAGAGCAATCATCATTGGATTTAATGATCACCAGTCAGGATTATTTTTCTCCTTTTATCCCAAATTCCAGAATGTAATGAAACACAAAAGCGGGTTTGTGTGGCAAGCCCCATTTGAGGGATAAGTATAGTTCAAAGCCCCAGGGAGATGTCTTGTTTATAAAGCTCTTCCTTCCATTAACACTACCTGACCTTCCGGGTGGTCTCCCATAGCCCTCGTGTGCCACAGATAACAGGCCTCAGGATGACTAAGACTATATATGTCACAAATCCTCGATAGCAGAAAACCCAAATTATCCTGTCACCATTTCACACAGATGAAATAGAATCCCAAGATAAGGACAATGACTGCTTTCCACAAGATGGCAGTGGCTTTGTGCAAAGAATAGAAGCATAGTCTTCACTGAGTCTGATACCAACAGTGACAAAATTTTGCCCTTGTGAGTTTCATGCTTGTGAAAGCCCGGTCGTGGCTGTTTTCTCTGCCATGGGCTGAGCTCTCAAGAACAATTAGCCCTGTTTTCATAGGAGAGAAAAAAATGCTGCATATATAATATGATGTCTTATATAATGTCTTTCTCTAAGGAGCCAAAAGTATTTTGCAGCTGTTATTTAATTAACCTCACACTATGCCTCTGAGGCAGGAAAAAGGAATTACTGTATATCCTATTTATCACAGTGAATTTAAATAATTTACTGATATCGTTCATAGCGGGAAATGGTGGCACAGGGAATAAAACATTTGTTGAGTTCTAGTGCATAGCCCTGATCATTAAACCAAGCTGATTTTCTGTAGACGGTGATATTTATAAATTCAGAGAAGAGATCCTATTTAGTCCATATTAAAAAAATGAATTTTTCAGAAATGCAGATTCCCAAACAGTGGTTTTCCCATTTTGATTTGAGTACTTAAGTACTTTAACTTCTGAGTTTATTGCTTAAGAATACTGGGGAGCTTGAGGGGCCAGCCTGGTGGTGTAGCAGTTAAGTTCACACACTCCACTTCTGGTGGCCTGGGGCTTGCAGGTTCGGATCCTGGGAGTGGACCGACACACTGCTTGTCAAGCCACCTGTGGCGGCACCCCAAATAAAGTAGAGGAAGATGGGCATGGATGTTAGCCCAGGGCCGGTCTTCCTCAGCAAAAAGAGAGGGATTGGCAGCGGATGTTAGCTCAGGGCTAATCTTCCTCACAGAAAAAAATTTAAAAGTACTGGGGAGCTTTTAAAATGCAAAATTCCAGAGTCCTGTCCCCAGATATTCTGCTTGCATAGATCTGGGATGGGGCTTAGGAATTTGTATATATTGAATATAACTCAGGTGATTCTGAGACGTGTGGTCTTGCCCACACTGTGAGATACTGCTCCACAAGCCTCTAGTAATATACTGGTTAAGACAGAGACATTGACCCAATTTTCTAAAATTAAAAGAACCTCATTTCTTTGGAGAAAGAAACTCTGTATTATATAAAAACTTGAAATGTAACACTTTTCCTCAGTTTGAAGGGTAAATCCATAAGTGTAAATTATTATGCTTTATTCATAAGTTTTATTTAAAAATCAGTTAACAAAATTTTAAGCATAATTATTTTTAAACTGTACTGTCAGAAGCATAACTATAATGATTTAAAAAAAATTGTCACACACTTTGTCTTTCTTTTGAAGTCTAGTGGTCACTTTTGCATAGGCTTTAGGTAACTGGATTCTAGTCTACCTAAAATCTTGAACTTTTAGAACTAGAAGGGACCCTAAAGATATTCAGGTGCCAGGTGAGGTGTAGAAGTTAACCCATTTCTGGTAGCATGAATAGAAATCAACACAAATCTTTTTACCTGGTTTTATCTGCTTGTTCAATTGGACCTATATGAGCACTTGCGATAGTGAATAAAATGGTAAATTTGACTGAATCACTGAGTGAACAGACGCCACATTCTGAAGAGGTATGTGTCCTTAATGCAAGATTCTCATGGGAGAGAGTGGGAGACTGTGTGAAGATGGCTGTGTGACTCGTAGTAACCCTTCCCTGGCATTGAGGTTCAAAAGGGTCAAGGGCTGGGTTTTGAAGGATTTTCACAAAGGACTATTGGTGTGCTGTGACTCTTACTCCCTTCCACAAGGAGATGAGGTGTTTCTGCCTTCCCTCAAGTCAAGAGAGAAGTGATTTAAGGAGAAAGCAAAGACTTCATTTGGGCCTCTGGTGGTTTGCTGCGTACAATGGTGGACGTATAATTCCTACCTGGAAAGTCTTATGGCAAGAGGAGGCTACCAGTCTTCTTTGACGGCCAGATTGCTTTCAACATAGCTGCATTATGTCATCATATTCCTGCCAGGCCTCGGCAGTGTCTAGCTTCCTAATGTTTACCAGTTTATTAAATGTAAGGTGATATCTTAATTTTGTTTTAATTTGCATTTCTTTGGTAGCCAGTGAACCTGATCATCTCATTAAATGCTTGTTACATTTTGATATTTTTCTTTATGTTGCTTATTCTAATTCTTTGCCCATTTTTCCATTGGGGTTGCTATTTTTTTTCCTATTGATTTCCATAAGTTCTGGATAGACTGTAGTATGTTTGTGTGTATAGAATATCCTTGTGTAATTCTTGGTTGCTTTCAGAAATTGCAAATATATTATCCCATTCTGTTAATTGTTTATTAACTTTGTCTGTGGTATCCTTCATTTGATAGAAATCTTTAATTTGGATGCAATAAAATTCATCTTTTTTTTCTTTGTCTTTGCAATTTTGTTTAAGCAGTTCTGTCTTGCTTGGGATATAAAGATGTTTACCCACGTTTTCCCCATTGGTTGCAAATTAATTACCTGTTTATATATGCTTATATTTATGCAGAGATGCACAAATTATTTTTATTCTGCTTAAGTCTAGAAAATAATTAAGATGGTCTACAATAAAACAATTATATATTAAAGCTACTGCTATAAAAATAGATACATTTGAAGTGTCAAAACCAGGAGAGACAATTTAAAACTAAGCTAATATTTCTCAGCATGAGGTCCGTGGGCCACTTGCATCATAGTTATTTTCTATATTCATTAAAGGGGCAGATTTGAGGCCCTTATCTCAGACCTGCTTAATCAGAATCTCTTGGTGTGGACCCAGAAATCTTTATTTCTTAATATGACTTATGAGATATTCTGAATGTCTACGGAGAGCTGTTTAATACCACTAATCTGAGAGTACTATGTTTGAGCTTTAAGTTAAGATCTGACCTTTTAGACAGCACTGACTATGAGGAAAACATTGTAGGATATAAATTCTAATTATGTGACAAAAGTCCATGTGTAGATTCTTCTGGAGAAATAAGCTCTTTCCTGGTTCTGCACGAATCCTTTTGCAGAGGACACTGAACAATATAAAGACAATTTCTTTAAAAAGTTTTTTAAAGAATATTCAGTAGTGGTTTTCACATGGTCTTTGGTTTATTTAATCTTCAACAGAAACTTAGAGCAAAACATTAAAGTAACTGCCTGAATGCGTTTTCACAACTGAGTTTGAATTTGTTTTTACACTATATCGAGGTTGAGAATGACTAGTTCAAGTAGTTTTCCATGGTGAGGGATATTCTTGAAGAGGAGAGGGAGTGGTAAAGACACTCAGTCATCACAGGGCTCCCTCTTAGGGACATCCTGGTTCAAAATTTTTGGATCAAGATATAGTGTTAATATGAACATTGGAAAAGTAGTAATGTTTAGTTAAAGGTCACCTAGGTTGTTATGTAACGGGAGGAGTATGTGAAGAGCAACTCGTAGTTCATTACTGGAGACTGAATTGTTCATGGATTCTTGAAGTGCTCTTTGTTTCTACTCCAAAGCTTCTCATTGCTGATCAATAGATGAAAGTCTGAGGAGTCCATGGTATTGACCTTGTTGTTAGATATCCTACTTAAGGACTCATTTCTGATAATGGGTCAGAATTACTATAATTTGCTTCAGAAATACTTGGCACTGATTCCATGTGCCTGGAATCATAGAATTTTAGAGTTAAAAGAAGTTTAAAAGTTATCTAGCTCAATCCCTCATTTTATATGAGAAAACTGAGGCCCAAAGAAGTAAAGTGATATTGCTTAGATGATTCACTTATTGGCAAAGCTGAGACTAGAATTCAGGATTCCTGCACCAAAATGCAAGAGAAACCTCTGAGCCATAATGCAAAAGAAAATAGAGGACAGAGCTTTATCCTGGAGAAAATTGGATTTGGGACAACTCTGAGGTAGATTTTCTCCATGTCTACCAACTTCCACAGAAGGGCAAAGGGAGATTAAGGGAGCATGTTAGATGCACGAAGTTTTTTTTTTTTTAGATTTTGAGATAATTGTTGATTTATACACAGTTGTAAGAAATAATACAAAGAGATCCCATGTACCCTTTCCCTAGTTTCCCCCAACACTACCATCTTGTAAGACTATAGTCACATCCAGGATATTGACAATGATGAAGTCAATATACACAACATTTCCATCACCATAAGGATCCCTCATGTTGCTGGTAGATGCATATGTTAATAAATGTTTTTTTTTTTCCTAATATCTATTATCAGTATATGTCCAAGATCAGGTCAAATTTGCATTTTTTAAGATTTCCATAGTAAATCCAGCAATAGTCCCTACCTCCCAGCAGATGAAGTGGGCTTCAAGGAGAAGAACCTTCTTTTCCAAGAGAGAATGAACTCAGTCCTATCCTTTACCTGTAGTGGGGGGACCTAGATGGCAGGGAGTCCTATTTGGAGAAAATACTTAATGGCTCCCAAAATGGTTGTAATTTTCTTTTAATTTCTCTGAAAAAGTTACCAAACAAGACTAGAAAGAAAAAAAATAAGATGATATAAATAAAAAATCAGTAAAAGTGAATATTGATCAAGTGAAATGTTGAGTTACCTTAAATTAATAGAATAAAAGTACTACAAGAAAATAAAGCTGTTAATCCATATTAAATTCTGAAGCTTTTGTTAAAAATTGGATATTAAATAAACACTTAAGAAAAATATATTTAAGATGAAGAATCTTAAGAATGTGATAAGAAAATATGGGGATTTGGATTTGATCAATGCAATTTTAGTTAAAATTCTTGCACATGTTTGACATCAATAATTGTTGTACAGGGAGTTATTAAGCAACAGGCACAAAGTTTCAGTTAAGTAAGATGAATAAATTCTAGAGAGCTGTTATACAACGTTGTACCTATAATCAACAATGATGTATTGTAAACTAAAATTTGGTAGGAGGATAGATCTCATATTAAGTGTTCTTACTATAATAAAAAAAGGATTTTATAGACCTGATGCAAGCAATCTATGTACAGAAGGTGAGTGAGATTTTGAAAAACAAGGTGGGGGCACCAAAATAATTCTTGCTGATAAAAATAAAAGGAAACAATCTTCATTAGAAAAAAATGGAAAGTAACATTTCTGGATAACTAAAATTGAATTGGACCTAGATTTATTAGGAAAATATTTTCAACGAAGACATAGAGAAGGTAAAATTTCCCAGTGCCTGTAATCCACAGCTACCAGGTAGATGGTTATTTCTAGAGTCCCTGTTGTGTCAAACAGCAGGAATATCAGCAAGGCCCATTCCCTGTATTGAATAGTTTGTAGTAGTAGTAATAGCTCAGGATAGCTCTTTTTAACTAATTAAGGACAATAGCAACAGATCAAAATGATGTAATTTCTAAGTTAGATTTAGGGTGAAAGAGACCAGTTCTTGTTATTGTACAAGCAAACAGGTCAATGAACAAAATGGTCTTTTAATAGATTCTGGTGGAGAGGACTGGGACTTACCTTGTCCAAGATAAGGCTGTCTTCTCACATTTCATTATTTTATTGCTTGCTCCACTGCTTGACATCAAGGTTACTGGCAGCTTAATCCTAATTTCTAAAGTACTGTCAACAACTATTTCCTTTCCTTCAAAATGGGATTGAAGTTCTGTGAAATGATTTGAAGTAATAAAAAAAAGTTACCCAATATAAAACCAAACAAGAACTAAGAAATAAAATCTTCCCATTTCTCTTTAGCAATCTTAGGATGGCAAAAGTTTAATACAAGCCAAATTGCTATAAGCATTCAGGAAATATCCAGGGAAGTCATTAGAACTAGAGTTCGACACACCTCAATGAGTTTTAAGTAACTGAAGATTTTGGAAAAAATGTGCTTTTCATATGATTTAGTCTTTTCCAGTTTTCTCACAACCTAAACCATAATTTTTCATTTTCTGATTGTCTATACTGGATATTTAAAAATCCCACCCTGCAAACACACACACAGCCTTCAGTTTTTTATGTATTCACCACTCTTGGTTTGCCACTGGTAGGAAAGAAGGCCGAATAGTCAAAACTTCATTAATTGCTTCAAAAATTTAGCTCGGGTCATTGAATTATTAATCAGAAAATAAAAGTGACAGATAAATTGTTCAAATTAGAACAACTCCAGGGTGGGGGGTGGGGCTATTTAAGTAGGTTCAACAAACCCTGCATGTGTGAGATACCAGCACATTGACCAGGGCATTCACTGGCTGGGACAGTAAAGAGCAGCAGACACGGGAGGGTTAGGAAGTTGGTGAAACAGATGTGTAACTGTTATCCCCTGACACATGACAGCCTGGGTCTCGAAAAGGTGAGCTTGCCCAGGAAACTTTAAGATTTTCAGAATGAAACCCTTGACCTGTATATAATCAGGTCATCAGCAAGAAGCCGTAAGAAATTATGTATACTTCTTAGTTGAAGTGGCTTTAAAGCATGCCCTTATGCTCAGGGTAACCCCATGTTTTATAAATAAATCAGAAACTAAATTTTATTTAGTTTATTGATAAATCAGAAACTAAATTTTCCTATGAAAAGTGGAGCTTATATTCACTCTTTTTTCCCCAGAGGTAATAATCTTCTGCAGTAAGACAATACAGTCTGTTTTACTGATGTTAATCACCTCGTTCTGCCTTTATGAGTGCCCAGGGGCTGGTCTTGGAGAAGTAGACTGCTCATCCAGTGTGAGGTTATGAACACTGAATCTTCTTTCTATTTTAACTTCTTTCTCTAGGGGAATAATAGTAATAATTAAATACTTATGTTTTGCCTTGTGAGGAAAGATAACATCATGTTTAAACTTACTTTCCTTTCATTAATTTTTCATAATTGTACTTTCTGAATTTGTACTCACATAAACGCATACTCCGCTGTAATCCTAGGTTGTATTTCTCTTGTAGTCTATAAATAGAAACCTTTAAAATTCTGCATCCATAGTTTGGGGACATGAATTAATTATCTGCAACTCTTTACCACCTCTTTTGACTATTTTAGCTTATTACCATGGTAGCCATATGCCCCAAATGTTAACCTGAAAACAATACAAATTAAGAAGATCCATTTAACCTCCTTTTCCACTATATCACTGTCTGGTTGATCAATGTGGATATAAGACCAGGATTGTGGATTCTCCATTATTTAATCTTAAACACATGGATTTGAGAAATTAGGTAAATTTTTCACCTTTTTCCATCTTGTGCTTTTGGGTTACTAGGAAGCTATGTGAAGGTAGTTTGAGGGACAAAGGTAATTTTGAGGTGGCAGATCACTGTCTTTAGTTCTCAACAATTTATCTCTAAGGGAAATATAATTTTACACAAGAGTTGCATGAGAATCATCAATTGCACAGTGTGAATGGGTCTTATTGCATTCTCTTGTTATTCCAGTTGGATCATGAAAGACAATCTTAAATTGGATCTGATGTGGCATCTATAACTAATATAGAAAGAAGAGTTCAGGCAGTCAATCTATTTTATTCAATAGAGTGACAGCTGTAATTCTGCTCTCTTTTCAACCTGTATCATATATAAAATTTGCCTGGCCTTATGAAGGACTCAGTTAGAATATGATGGTTTAAACCTGGGCATGTCCTATTGTCACTTCTTCATCATAGAGGAAAGTGATAGCTTTATTCTCAGTTGAGAGCACTAATTTGAAGGTATCTCATAAGCCAGTGGTCTTCAGATTTCCTGCAGAGTTCTTCTTGGGCTGGGCAAGTAAGCCTGGGACCCACCTACTGTATCTGTTACCACTTTTGGTAGGGAAAACATTGTAGTTTCACTGCATAAATATTCTTTTGTTGAGGAATTAGGTTTATACCTGCGTTAGAGCCAGGAGAATGGATAATTCTCTATTTGAGCTGCAAAGCCTATAAATCCTAAACTCTAAAATCTAGTTATTGGAAAGGAATAGCCCATAAGTACTATTAACATTGTGGGATTAACCGATAAATTTGGGCAAACTTAACTGATGAAGATAGACTACCACTAATTTATAAGTGAGAAGCGAGAACAGCAGTGACTGAAAAGCTTAAGTGACTCAAAACAAAATGGATGATGCATGGAAAAATTAAATAGTCTATTTGAAAAGAATGGGCGGTGAAGCCATATATTTGTATGCAAGCATACCAGAAACTTGAAAGTTTGGCCATGTGTGACAGCCAGGCATTTCCAGATGTGGGATGGGTTGGGGAGGTCTTTTTTTCTCCCAGTCACCTCTTTGTGGGATTTCATATTGAATTCTTAATTCCCACTTGTTATATCCCCTCTCAAATTGTTACCGTGCCAGGTCTGTTTTTGCCCGCTGCCCAGAAAGCCAAACACTGAGACGATGAGATTGTTGCAGAGAGAGAGCTTAATCACAAGGCAGCCAAGTGAGGAAACGGGAGAATGAATCTCAAATCCGCTTCACCGAAAATAGGGACTCAGGGATATTTATAGGGTAGGGGGCAAGGTGGTCTGAAATGATGGGAGGTGAGGAGAGATGAGGTAATTGATGATCTGCACAAGCGTAGTCAGGCTTCAGGCCTCTTCTTAGGACGCATGTCCACAGAATGGCAGCTCCTGAAAAATTACCGTGGTGACCTAGGCCCCAGGGAGATGTTGTCTATAGGAACCTAGTGGGAGTCAGATAGCATATTGCCCAAACAGCACAATTAACAATGGGTAAGTTTATCACGCAGATTTAAGTCCTAAGCCTTCCATTCTGACAAGTTTCTAGGTTAGGCCATCCCCACCCTTCTTCCTGGTGCAGGGAGGAAGATACCTTTATGAATGGAGATTTCCTTTGCAAATGTAAATGTCTCTTACAAAGGGTAACCAGAACTAAGAATGGGCTTAGCGAGGAACCCCTGATACCCAGAGATGTCTATGGTGATGGCCTGTTCTGGGGGCAGGCCTCCCATCCCAAACTCTTTTGGTCAGTTAATGGGGGTTGGGGGTTAAAGTGTCTCTCCAGCAGGCAGAGACATATTTTGGGGTGGCCAATTCCAATTCCCCCCTGTTACTAGCTGCTTAATCATCAATGGCTAACGGTTTCAGAATCTACCATTTGACTTCTGTCCGACTTTGGCAATGAATGACCATGTGCCTCCTATTCCCCAATACACCATTTACATAAAGCACACTTGAATCAGACGTCTGAAATCATGGTGGCAGTCTACAGCTTCAGCATAGCAGATGACAGAAAATAACCTAAAACCACTGTTCTTACAATTCCTTGCCCTCTCTGCCTTGGGGATTCCTTATGATTTTATCTTTCCTTGACCTTTGTATGTTAATAAGATTTCCCTTACCCCCCAGAACATTCCACCCAATCTAACTCAAAATTTTGCAAAGGTCTTGAAATAAAATTCAAAATTATAATATTTCATTAACATATCCTAGTTCAAATTATTAGGCTGTCTTTGTTCTCCCGCTAAACAAACAAGAATCTAAGCATCTTTTTTTTTTTTTCTCTCTCTCTCTCTATTATACATAAGTAAAAATGAAAGTTATGGAATTACTTGGCATTCACCCATGACATCAGAAGAAAGAATTTGCATTTTTGGTGCATTCCTGGCAGCTCATCAAAAGAATTTTGTGTGTACTCCTAACTATTCTTTGTTAATAATTATTCTTGTATCTGTTATTCATACATTATACAAGAGTAATCATACTACCTGTGCAAATTCAAATTATTTTTGTCTGCAAATAATTATCACTTTGGTGTCATTGGATTGGCATATTAAAAAGTAGTCTAGGGGCTGGCCCAGGGGTGTAGTCATTAAGTTTGCGCTCTCTGCTTCAGTGGCCCAGGGTTTGCAGGTTCAGATCCCTGTCATAGACCTATGTACCACTTATTAAGCCATGCTGTGGCAGGTGTCCCACGTACAAAGTAAATGGATGGGCATGGATGTTAGCCCAGGGCCAGTCTTCCTCAGCAAAAAGAGGAGGATTGGTAACAGATGTTAGCTCAGGGCTAATCTTCCTCACCAAAAAAAAGTATTCTAAATTATATTTGAATGTAGAATTCCATAGTCAATGAGTAGCATTCTCTTAATGAATTTTAGATTTTTAGATTCTGAAAATTCTAAATTTTCTAGTCTTAATGAAGCAGTGAAAATAGGATACTTTTTATCCTGGTGGGAGTGAACTTGTTTTTTTTGTTTTTCTTGCAGGTTCAGATTTTTTGCTACAGTCTGATGCATTTTTCTAGGGAAGGCAAACTTTATTACACTAGTTTTTTTGGTATATAAATTCTTTGAAATTCTACAGGACTTAATGAAATAAGAGAGAATTATAGTTTAAGCTTAAGAGTATTAAAACAATGACTAAGAGCATTAGTTGAAACCTCTTCCATTTTATTGAAGAGTTACCAAGAGATTTTGTTTTCAAGAATGTCATGGTTTCATGGAGCTAGGAGAGACCTCAATGATTATCTGGTCTGTCCACTCACAATGTAGAAAACTTATTTTCCATTTGTAACTTCTCTGTATATCTTAATCTTTTAAAAATAATGTCTTCCCATACACTCCAAAACCCTTTCTCATATGCTTAAAATTTTCCTAGTTATAACATTGCTCTTCCTTTGAAGGCAAAGTCTCTTTCTCTCATGCTTTATTCCCTTCTGACTCTCACTCTGATTTTTACTCCTGTCCATTCTGCTTGGCCTTCTCTGAAAAAGTATATGCATATAGGTATATGTTCAAGGGGGCTCACTTAATCCTGATATTTATTTAACCCCATATTAAGATACTTTCATATTATTCCTATAACCAAGTTATGCTGAACTTTTTTTTTTTCAGATTGGGACCTCCAAGATCCTGAAGTTTGGCTTGTTTATTTATTTATATAGGTATTCTTTGGTTAATAAACTTTCTTGTATCACAAAAATTTAAGGTTAGTAGTCTATAATCTGCCAAATCTCAGCTGTTATCTTTAATAGGTCCTAGTGCCACTCCCTTGGCTACACCTGTTGTGTATATGTTCTTTCTGTCAGACAACTTTTAGTAAAGCATTATGGATGATCTGAACGCTGTGACTCAGCCTAAAATTACACTGAGCAGCCACTGTAAGTCTCTTCCTTGTTTAATGTGGTGTCATATCAATAACAATAATAACAGCTAATGCCCGTGGTCTTGAAGATGTCTGTCAGTCAAATGCGTCATGATTAATACCATCTGTCTCTTTCAGAGTCTGGATTCAATAACAAATATACAATTCATATATAGAATTATGCTACTAGTTTGATTTTTTTTTTCTGGTAAAGCTGGACTCTAGACCTGCCACCACAATCAAATTTCTGAGACCTGCCCTCATAGGTAGTATTTGGGATGGCTATTTAAGAAGAGTCTTAAAGTAGACACTTGACTAGATGCATGGGGAATCAATATGCCTTATATCCAAAAGAAGAGGTGGGCTTCTAGTTCGACTTCTAGAAGGCAAGACTTAGGCTGTGATCTTGCTGTGCTTCCTGCAGGTGCAAGAATAGATTTCTCTTTCCTGAGGATAGGTTATTGCAAAAGGGAGTCCTGGGTGGGGAGAGTCACTCTTACCTGGTGTTTTTCCAAACCTTACCAATCAGATAAATCACTCTTCCTGTCTAATAGGAGAGAGAGATTGAGAGAGGAAACTGCCTTCTCAATATTTCTGAAAAGTCAGTCATTCTTACTTCACAGGCAAAAGTAGGAACATCTGGGGAGGGAGAGATGATCCTTACTTTAATAACTGACATTTAAGAGGCACTTATTATGTGCCAGGCACTGGGCTAAATACTAATCACTTATAGTCTTATCTAAAGTCCCATAGTAACCCAGCAAGATATCTACTTTTTAAAAATTGAGTAGCATTCCTTTTCCCCATCTTCTGCTAATAACCCTTTCCTTCCTTAGAAGAATGATCTTATCTAATCCATAAAGTTCTAGTAGAGCTTCCAAATATGCAGCCACTGGAGTAGACATGTGGCTCAAGTTGGACCATTGATAGTTCTTCACTCCCTTCCTAGGCATAGTGATTTGTCCAAAGGGTGAACACATGCCCCAGGTAGCTGGAATTTCAAATCATGTCATCTGCAAATAGAGATAAGTTTGTTTACTCCTTTCTAATATTTATACCTTATTTTAGAAATGGAATTTAATAATTTATAGTTAAACTCAAAATGGGTGTTGATTTTGCAGAATCCTCTGAGAGATCATAGAATTTTTCTTCTTTGAAATCATATAATAAATTATATTAAGAGAGTTTCTAACATTCCTAATCAGAGCTTAGCTCAGAGCCAGACATACAGTAGGTGCTGTTAGGTAAAACATAGATAAATTCATGAAGGGCTGATGGTAATTTAGTGGACGATTTACTTATTATATATGGAAGTTAGCAATGGCTATAAAAGTAGTCTATAAACCTATTCATGGGAACAGAAACTCTCTTGAAAATCTTGATCATAGATTTTGCAGTTGCAAAGATGTTATGCTTTTACCTGAAGATTGAGTGTTTCTTTATATTTTATTTAAGTACTTGATTTGATTTTAATTATTAATGTCACTATTACCATAATTTACTTGTTGTATTCCTGGAAAGCTTTAATTCTCTTTCTGCTAATCCACTCATGTTCTATTCCTTTACATAATTCCCATCTCATTACTCTTTACATGCCAATCATTAAAATTATATAAATATAGTAGTCCTGGAGGATTATTTACCTTTAGCTCTTCCTTCTGCATTCTTTCTCTCCCCTTTTTCCTCCAGCTTTATTGAGATAATTGACAAATAACGTTGCATAAATTTAAGGTGTACAACGTGATTCTTCTGCTTTCTTGAAACCACTTCCCCACTGTAGTCTTCTGTAAGTTTAGAGATATCATTTCAGCCAGTTTACTAGACACCTCTTTTCCCTATAGAGTAACTACAAATAAGTATAAAATTGGCATTGGAAAATGAAATTAACTAAATGCAATTTACATGGAGTATTTTCTTTGAGAATCTTAGAGTGCAGATGAGCAAGATAATCATTTCATATCCTGGCATTTGTGCAATCCTTGGCAAGTGTCATCATTTTTATTTTATGGAAGTGGAAAGGGGATCAGAACTAGATGCCAATTAATTTATCTTAAGTTACATGGGCTTTATCTTCACTTGAGTGAGAGAGACACAAATACCTGGCTCCTCTGCTCCCTGGATCATCTTTCTTCTTGATTTATGTCTACTTGAAATATAATATTACACACTGTGACTTTAGAGATTATTCATAGGTAAACGCCAATTAGACAATCATGTATTTGATGTACATTATTCTTTTAGACCTTTATATTTTATTAATCACAATCTACTGTCATGTGATCCTAACTGCCAAAATATAATGCCTTATGGACTGAGAATATATTGCACAAAATAATTGTGCAGAATTACTTTGGCTAATTTGGTTTCTATTTTAACACAGCAATCACTGTGCCTGAATGACCTTGGGTGTAAGAAAATTAGAAGATGTAGTAATTAGTTGGTGGGCCCTGTATCACATTAAGAGGTTCTATTAAAATTGTGAGAAAATAAATGGAACAGCAGTCTCTATACTTACAAGCCCAGGTCTCTCTTCACTTAGTTACA
The DNA here is from genome assembly GCA_031878705.1 of Tapirus indicus. Taxonomy (NCBI): domain Eukaryota; kingdom Metazoa; phylum Chordata; class Mammalia; order Perissodactyla; family Tapiridae; genus Tapirus; species Tapirus indicus. The sequence continues at coordinate 90,845,557 of CM062926.1, forward strand.
TAGCGAGACTGTCAAAATATTTTCAGAAAAAAAAAAATCTTTGTGAAATCTGTCTTCAGATTCTTGTCAATATTCTTATTTCAAAGGGGTAGATGCTTTCTATAATCAATGTGATCTTTGCCCATATGAGATAACTTTTCTTTTTCTTTTAAATAAGAAAACTCTTGGGTTATTGAGTTCTCTATGTACTAAATGATACACTGTCTTGGAATACACCTGACTTATTTTTGTTGAGTGAGGTGGCTGGTTTAAATTTTGGAATATAACGTTATTGTTGAAATCTAAGTGTTGAAATAGTCTCTGTGCAGAAAGTTGAGGACAGTTAAATAAAATTTTAACTGAAATTCAGGATGAATTGATATTTGTACAAGGTACCAGTTATTCATTTCTGTCCTGACTTTTTCCTCAGCTATATTGAAAACAAGTGTTTGCAATAAGACGGCATTGATTTTCGTCTCAAAACAAAGAGCTCTTCCCCAAATCGAAGCACTCCAAGGTGAAAACAAAACAAAACAAAACCATAAAATAGTTTTCATAAAGGGAGCAAGTTTTCTTTTTCAGTAATCCAACTCCAACAGAATTAGATTTGTATGTAAAGATGTCAAAGAATTTTCCCAGTGTAAAATATTTTGGATAACTATAAAGCAATAAAGTAGCAAATGAAAAATGAGACAAAATGAATTTATATATAAAATAGTTTTCCATCAGTTATGCTTAGCTGATATCTTGAAAATAGTGTTTGAAGTAATATTATATGATTTAGCTGCAAGTATGTGTGGCAATAAATTCAAGTCTAGTGTTATCCTTCAGTCATATAAAATATTGAACACAGCGTATCATTTTAAAATGATGTGTAGTGCGCCATGTAGAGAGCAAAATGACAATCTACGATAATACTTTCTGACCCCAGCTCTCTGACAAAGCCACAGTTTAACTGGTTTATTGACAGCGTAGATTATTATATATTAGAGTGGTTCACAAAAGATGGCAGCTCTTATTCTTTTGTAATAGTCCGACTGAGCTGTTCTTGGAAACCCTACATCCAAGGAGCTCAAAACATTACTAATAGGTACTCTTTATGTCTAAACATTGGTCTGATAACTTGTTATTTGCAAGGGATTTAGAATCTTAATTAGTATTCATCAATTATTCCTATGAGACATTCTAGCATATTCCAGTCATTTAAAAATGAGTTGCTAAGGCCTGGGAAGTCTGATTAACCCCTCTAGAGAAATGCTATTAGACCACTTGCCCTCCAAAGTTCAACTCTGTCCTTGCACAATTAACTCATATTTATGTCTTGAGTAAGGGGGATCACATCAATTAGCTTTTTCAGAACCATTTGATATTGGGCAAGTTGCTTTACCTCCATTTGTTTCTGTCATTACATGATTATAAATAAGAATATCATTGATTTTTATCATTCCACTTGCTTTAGCAGAATTGGTCTAATTTGTGTGTTATTTTGTTTTTCCAGAAAAGATCTATGTATATCGAATATAATTAAACACTTCTTTGTTATTGCAAACACTTCGAAGAAAGGCTTTCATTTCGTGCTTAGGGGATATTGTATTTTCTTAGAAACCCAAACCCTTTGAGTTCTCTTCATATGTTTCTGTGGAATATTTAGCAACTGAAATCTCCTTCATTTAAAGTGTCGTGAACAACAGATGGTGCCCCTAAAAAGACTAGTTTCATATTCGAGTAACTTTGCAATAAAGCGATATCCCGGAATTGTGTTCAAAGTAAACTTAGTGCTTGTGAGTACAGGTCAGAAAGCCAGATGAACCAGAAGGTAGCGATAGAAGATGAAAAATAAGTAATAATAGAAGATAAATTACATTTAAATAATTTCATAGTTGTCATAAATATCAAATCCTGGTCAGAATTATGGTGGTGGGTTTTGGTATCTTTAAGTTCATCCCCTAGCCACACACTTGAGACTTTGAACAAAAGTTTCCTGCATGACTTCTTAAAGTAGATATGTCCTTAGGATCCTTGTGTGAATTTCCCTTAACTCTGATTCTCCAATTGCATTCAGGTCTTCAGCTTTCTGTGCCCTTCATTGCTTTCATCACAGAGCTTGCATTTTACTTGTCTGTGGGCCACTGACTACTTCTGTCCCCAAAATAGATAAAGTTATATCATCTTGCTGCTTGATTATCTTATTTGTAGCAAACCTGGCCATCCCCTTGGTTCTGTGATTATGGAACAGTTGTGGTTTCAAATACTATATTTAAGTCTAATACTGAGGAATGTGAGAATTTACATAGTTTGCACGTTTGCTGTAGATCACTAATTGGGATATGAAAACGTCTGCATTTTGAGGATATTTATCCCCTTCAACTTTACGTATTTTACTTTCTTCAGTCCCCGCACCTGTCTTGTCTCGTTCCTTCCTGGACATCTCGGATGCTCACCACTACTCCCTTTTAGATCTCTTATATGTCCACTACAGGAAGAAAAAAGGAGAAAAACTAAGCTTTGCCTACTGCTTAAATCTCCCAACTTAGCAGGGATCAATGGCAAAATATTAGTAGAAGATATGTGTTGGAGGATTTAACAGTTTAAATCGGTGAACTTGAGTAAAGCAGGTTGCCCTCTGTAATGTGGGTAGGCCTCAGCCAATCCATTGAAGGCCTCAATAGAACAAAAAGACTGGCCTCCCTGAGTAGGAGGGAATTTTCCAACAGATTGCCTTTGGACTTCATCTCACCATTGGCTCTCCTGGGTCTCCAGGCTGCCAGCCCACACTGCAGATTTTGGACTTTCCAACCTCCATAAGCATGTGAATGAATTCCTTATAATAAGTATCTTTCTATATATGTACACCTCCTATTGGTTCTGTTTCTCTGGAGAACTCTGACTACTAACCCTGACTCATACAGGTTGATTCCCAGTTTGATATAGGATATCATGGCTCAAGAAATTTAGAAAGAGTGGACAATAGCAAAAACAATGTGGTGAGAAGATTGTGGCTTCACTCTAGATCTGCAATGAACTACCTGTGTAATTCTGGGTCTCAGTGGACTTGAATCTTCTATTGTGTCAAAATGAGGAAATTCAACCAGATAAACTCATATATCCTTTGTAGCTTTAACATAATGGCTGCTTCCCTGGATGCTCTTGGCCTGGGAGAGGCCTGTAGTTTCTCTGGTACTTCTTCCATCACTACAATGGTATTAATAATTATGGGGAAAATGTACAAAATGGGGGCATTTGTTGACTATAAAGGAATGAATATCCATCATTAGTGAATTAAGGAAAAATGGCCAGGCCCCTTCATCTTACCCCATACTCAATCAAAATCAAAATAATCAAGTAATCCATTCACAAAACAATCAAATTCTTACTACAAACAATTTCTTGTCCGTGTTAGACATTTTGTTTTAATACCATTGATGGCGAGTTTAATAATTCTAAAAGAAAAAAGGACAAGACAATAAATAAATCAACATTCAAGACTGAGGTCTCCCAGGAATGTGAGTTGAGACTCCCTGAGGCATCAAATAGAAAGTTAACGGGAGATACGGATATAATTGCTCCTGTATCAGCGCCGTAGGCATTTCCTGTTTCCTGTTACATGTTTTACTGAACAGTTGTGTTAAGTGATTTTTTTCTTGCTTCCTCTCCTACCTTGCTTTTGAGTCTCGCTTTTAAAATTCCCTATAATTAATTTCTCTCTATTAACTTTTCTTCTTTTGTTCTCATTGTTCCTAGATAGTCTTTTATAATGAAATGGAAATTAAGTTTTTAATTAGCTATATATACTTTTTCTCTACATGTCAGTCATTGTCATCAACATTATCATACTCATTATCTTTACAGATTTTTTGTGCATTCACCATGTGCTACTTTCCTAGACACCACATAGTTTATGGAGAAGATGCATTTTATGAGGACTTAAATATGAATTATAGAAAGCAAATAAATGAAGGATTATATAAGTGTATATAATCCAGTTCCAGTTAATAAAATAATATATTATTCTTTTATCACAGTTCTGTAAGAGTTCATAACAAACACTGAAAATGCAGATTTAGAAGCCATTGCTATATTTTAAGTATTATCATTAAATTGTCCTCATAGTACTGGCTGCAAACTGTGTTCCTCGGTCTGAAGGAATGTAATTTGATGGTCCACACTGGTATAGTAAGTTCTGTTCCGCTCCTTTTGTAGTGTTTTGAGCATTTGCATCTGCCACCAGGTATGCAAATGTCTATCCAGAGTAACCATCTATTCCCATCAGGACCCATTTATAGCCTCCCAGGGTTACCAGTAGTGGCCCAATGTGGTCTGCTTGCCAGCTATGCATGGGGCCTTCCCCCCTGGGGAAACTGTATAGTCTTCTGTGATAGTTGAATAGTGAGCTATGTGTCTTGCATCAACCCAGACATGGCCCTCCATTCTGCAACATACAAAATAAAAAAAACTGCTCCTAAGTTAACCACTCTCACAATGCATTTAGTAAAGGTTCTTCAGGAAGCTGATGCTATCCACTCACAAAATGAGACAACTCCTTCACATTATACTTCCTGGTTTCAACTCTTTTCTTGTCCTTCCACAACCTTGACTACCTTTTTGGTAACCAGAGGTTACAGAAGTACTGTTTGTTTTTTCAGCATAATTTTTCACTTGGTTGCAGCCCTAAGGCTAGAGGCTGTAGCTCAGATTGACCAAAATCTTGAGCTTAGTGCAGCACCAGAATCCACCCCAACACGTTGCTTTACTTTGATTTTAGCTCATTATAGATAAAAAATAACCAAGTGACTGTATATTGAGCTTGTTTGTCATGATTTTCCATTTCTTTATGTATCCAGTGAGTGAATTCCTTAGAAGTTGGGTTTTCACTTCCAAATTCCACCAATAACTTTTACCTCCAGTAACTGATGGCTGAGCAACTGCTGTCTCATACCACAGGTGACTTGGTAGCTATCCAGGCATTAAAGGTTCATCATTCCTTGCCCCCTCATCCTTTCCCCAAAGAATGGTTTCACCATGTTTCAGCGAGTCGGGATCATTCTAGAGAATCCCACTTCTGATGCCAACTGTATTGTCTCAATTGATGCAGAAAAACATGTGACAAAATTTGACCTTCAATCATAATAAAATAAACTCCCAGCAAACCAGAAAGGGAATTTATTTAGTTTGGAGACATCTGAAAAAAACTCCACTAATCTGTCCCCCTGTCTCCCAACACTGCAATTAAGCTCATTCTTAATGGTCAAAGACTGAATGCTTTTTTCCTAAGTTCAAGAGTAAGGTGAGAATGTTTACTCTGATACTTCATTCAACATTTCTGATATCATATTTTCCATTTCTAGCATTCCTTTAGTTCTTTCTTTACAGCTTCTAACTCTTCGCTGATATTCTTTCTCTCTTCATACATGTTGTCCAAATTTTCCACTTTATCTGTTAGCATTTTTATCAGATATTTCAAAGTCCCTATCCAATGATTCCAACCTCTGAATCATATCTGGGTCTTCTCCTATTAATACTTTTCTATCTTGACCACAAGCCACATTTTCATGTTTCTTTGTGTGTCTCATAGTGTTTGATTGCATAGAGGACATTTTGCGTAAAAGGATACTAGACACTGAAGTTAATAATATTTACCCCTTAAAAAGGGCATGCCATTTCTTTTGCCACACTGCTAGAGTGGCAGCTAAGTTAACGTGGTCATCTGTTGTTGTGGAGCTGGTCTGTTGTTTAATTAATTGATTGATCTTTCATTTGATTCAGTTCACCACTGGCTTCAACAGCTTAGGATGGCATCAAGACTTACCTTTCAATGGTGTTTGGGGGCTAAGCATTGACAAGAATCCAGAAATTTCTTAGTGCTTTATAGGTGAGCCACTGGATTTTCTAACTATAGGTGATCTTTCTCTTCTTTATATTCTGACTGCCAGCTTTTTGAGTTGCTGGGGAATTATCTTTGTACCAGGTGAAGAACTATGGGAAAGGGTTGGCATGTGGGTGCAGATACATTCTGTGGCTGGGGCTCCTTCGAATTCTAGTGTGTAATTCCATGTGGTGGTTAAAAGTTTGTTGAAAGTTCTATTCATTCCTTCTTAAACCCATCTGTGGTACATTTGTCCTCATTCTTGTCACTATGCCTGGGATATAAGCAGCTGTGGTTTCTTTTCTCCTATGAAAGGCTTTTTCATTTCTTTAATTTATTTAGGTTTCTTTATATCCTCAGATTTCTCATTGGCTTAAAAATTATGATTTTGCAGCTTATTTGGTTGTTTTGGTTGTCAGGATGAGAGGATGAACTTTTCTGACTTTCTACATCTTAACCCGACTTACCTTCCTTGTGCTGTGTTTTTATCTTTCTATCTGGAGTTGAATGCTTTGGCTATTAAGTTGTAATACTTCCTATCTAATACTGAAATCATTTAAAACCATGGATTGGCATCTGAGTTAAATTTTGCCTGTACCCCGTAGGTTTTTTTTTTTTTTTTTTTTGGTGAGGAAGACCAGCCCTGAGCTAACATCCGTTGCTAATCCTCCTCTTTTTGCTGAGGAAGACTGGCCCTGGGCTAACATCTGTGCCCATCTTCCTCCACTTTATATGAGACGCCGCCACGGCATGGCTGACAGGCAGTGCGTCGGCGGGCGCCCGGGATCCGAACCAGTGAACCCCGGGCTGCCAAGCGCGGACTAAACCGTTGCGCCACCGGGCTGGCCCCCCCCCCGTAGGTTTTTATATGCAATGCTTTCATTGTTCTTAATTTCTAAATATTATTAATTGCAGTTTTGATTTCAGTTCTCCCCAGGAGTACTTAGAAAGTGGTGTGTGTGTGTGTGTGTGTGTGTGTTTAATTCTAGTTTTGTTACGTTGTGATCAGAGACTATAGTCAAAATAATTCCTACTTTGGGGGAGTCCTGGCATTCTCTTCATGACCTAACACTCAATAGCATCATCTTTGTGTCAGGATAATGAAGTTGTCTGGCATACAGTTAGCAATTAATATTTATTGAATGAGTGAAAGAAGCTTTTTCTTCTAATAAATGTTAACTATGTACTTTTAAAAAGCTATTTGTAGATCTAAAGATTGATCTATATTATTCTATTCAGGTCTTCTATTTTTTTTCTAATTGATCAAAGACTGAGAGTGGTGTATCATCTCCCATCAGATTATATTTCTGTCAATTTCTCCTTGTATGTTCTAAAAAACATTACTCTTGTACCTTTTTGTGTGTGTGTGAGGAAGACTAGCCCTGAGCTAGCATCCGTTGCCAATCCTCCTCCTTTTTGCTGAGGAAGACTGGCTCTGGGCTTACACCTGTGCCCATTCTCCTCTACTTTATATGGGATGCCGCCACAGCATGGCTGACAAGCAGTACCTCAGCCGGCCACCAGGATCCGAACCTGCGAACCCCGGCTGCTGAAGCAGAGTGCGGGAACTTAACTGCTATGCCACCGGGCTGGCGCCTACTCTTGTACCTTTTTATTCCTCTTTTTTAATACATGATGGTTCATGCTAATTATACTTTTTTCTTATTATTTTTTATACATTATTCTTTTTGTTATTTTTGTTTCTCTGCTAATTATTTTCAAATTTTATATTCTTTTACTTTTTACTGGTTTTTAACCTTTAATTTTAAAAGATACTTGACTATGTTTTTAAAATTGTTGAGGTAAAAAATGAAGTACCGTATCTTGACTGCTCAAGCATAAAAGATGAATAATGGGAAGAATGTATGTGACTTGGCTACAAATAGTAATGGCCATTTGATCTCCATAGTTCTTGTCATTAATATTAACTTTTCCCATTGCCGGCAATAGGTCGGCTTATGGTCTTAATTTTCAGCATTGTTAAGAGTGTTCATCTTTCTCTGATTTTCATAGCTATTTTCTTTGGAAGCTGAACAAGTCTGGTTAATGCATTACCAACCAGGTGCCATCTTTCTGAATTTGCCTCCATTAATATCTCTGACGGTGGCTGGCAAAACATAGAAAAGCTATCGACTTTTCTTATTTATCTTTTATTTAGCTAATTTACTGAACTGTCTTATTAATTAAAATAAGTTTTCAATTGATTCTCTATAATTATCTGATTATACAATTATATCGTCTGAAAATAATGAAAATTTTGTATTCAGTTTTCCAGATTTATTGTTTCTAAATTATCTCTTCTGCCTTGTTTCACTAAGTATGATTTGGCTGTTGGTTCAAAATATAAAATTGCTTTAGCAATCATTGCATTGTTTATACATATTCATAAACTAACTATATAATAATCAGTTATTGAATATTTAGATTTTGCCAAGTATCCACATCTGTAGCTTCCATATCTTTCATTTTCGTCTGATTGAACATTACCATTTCTAGCCATCTGGATCCTCTCTCTATCAGGATTTCTCTAAATCGCTAACCTGGTTCTGAGATCATGTTTCTGAATTCCTTAATACCTCAGGTTAGAATTAATCTGAATCTAGTGTTTTAAACTCCTTTAGAGTAGCTACTCTCTCTCTTCTACTATAGCCTCACCTGAGACATGTTTCAGTACTCTCCCTAAAATACTTGTCCCACCCTTCTGTTCTATAGTTTGAAGCTTATGAAATTGTCCTTAAATGAAAAAGGGCGTCTATGAAGAATCCTTCTTAACCTATCTATGTGGGTTAATCTAATATAAGCAGTCCTAACACACAGGCTTTAAAAAATAGATTCCTGTTTATTGTGGGTGCAGTTAACAAGTAAGTAAATAGTAGGACCAATAGTGGTCTCAGGTCAGGATAGACTTTTGTGTTGGGTGCCCTCCCTTGAATGGATTTGGCTAGCATTTAATGTGATGGTGGTGACTCTATTTGGACAATGGTTTGACTGCTACTGAAACCCAAATTCAGAAGAAAGCCAAAGGGACCCATTGGGTGTGGGTTTTACCACCCCATAGCAGTCACATCTGTGAGTAGGGTTTAGTTGTCTTTTAGTTTTGCCCCCTCAAGTTCTCTCTATTGGCTTATTTCCACCAAGATTGCTCTACTAGAAGCTGAGGTTTAATTCACCATTCCTAAACCTGATCCCTTCGGGGAGATGGTTGGTTATGTCTAGGCTTCCCCTTCCTCACTAATAAGAGCTACTAGTCTCTTTCTAATAGAAGTCTCTCTCACCAAATTGTTTTTGCTTGTTGTTTAAGCAGTGCGATATAGTGGAGTCAGCTTTCACAGGAAGTCAGATTTCTGTTCTCTAATTCTGACTCTATTCCTCAATTTTTGAGAAACCTTTGGCAAAGTGGGCAGGAGATAACATGGAGTAATGAAGTATGTTATAAAGGAATACCAGAGAAAATCAAGGACAGAAGAGTAGAGCATTTAAGTTATAAATGCAAGTGGCCACGTGGAGGGAAAGGAAGTCTTACTCTTTCCACAGATCACAGAAACAAAATGAGTTTTAGGGAATTCAAGTATTCAGATTTCTGCTGAATCAGCTGAGCTAAATAGCACTGGAAGCTAAATTCTTTACTTCTTTTGTTGGTTATTTAATTTTTCAGAAATTAGAGTTAGAAACTTGGAGGCTGCTACTCTGAACCTAATTTGGGTCCATCGGGAAGAACTGGTCAATGAATTGGAAGTTCTAGCACTTGAGGCAGAAGAACTGCTCTCCTCCCAGTCCTCATGCTGTCCTGGAAGGGCAGCAGTGGACAGAGGCAGGTGTCTTGGTTTTAGGACAGCAGATTCAAGAGATGAGATGGGCATACTGTTGTAGCTTGAAATTACAGAAAGAAAAAAAGTCTCCAAAGTTTGAGAGCTGTCAAAAATGAAATTCCAAACGTGAATGTGAGTCAAAAAAGATGGAAACAAATGAAGAAAGTGGTGCTGCTGTTCACAGAGCCTTCTGATGAGATTTAAAATATTTACAAGAGGCAAAGGAGATGCATAATTAAAGACTCATGTAAAAAGTCAATATGGTCCCATAAGACGATATCAGGAAGGTCAACAGTGGAATAAGCTAAAATTTGAAAACAGGGGAAAGAGGGTGAGGGGGCAGAGGCCACAGAGGTTCAGTTTTCTCTGTGAATGTGCCAAGGAAAGTAAAGACCACTTGATTATGTGCAAGCATCTCAGGGCGTCATTGTAGGTCCTGTCTTCTATTTTCTTTTCCAAACCTGCTTGCTCTACCCTTCATTTTTGTGGCATAGCTGGATTCTGTCATTCTAGTGTAAACGTTTAGATCAATTCTTTGATAAAGCTTCTGTATGGTTTATTCCACTCTGCCTAGGAAGGTTTTTCAAAAAAAAAAAAAACATTTTGTTATAAATTTTTTAATCCTACAAAAAAGTAGAATTAACACACATATAACTACTACTTACATGTTGATATTGCTTCATGTTTATGTATAGCAAGGGCTAAACTGGTTTAAAGTAAATTCTAGATCTGGAGGAATTTACCTAAATATCATAGCATACAGTTCTAAATTTTTTAAAAAAGGATGTTCTCCTACATAACCACAATATTCATAATCTCATCAAAGAAATTTAGCGACAAATCCCTGATATCATTTAATGCTCTGCCCATAGTCAAATTTCTCCCATTTTCTCCCAGAATATCTAATTGTATTTTTAAAATCAAGATATAATCAAGGACTATACATTGCACATAAATCTCTTGAATTCCTTTTCATCTAGAATAGTGCTACCTCTTCTTCTACCCTGCCCCAACCCCAATATTGACTTTTCCAAGACAGCAGGCCAATTTTATTATAGAAAACCTTATATTCTGATTTTGTCAGACTTGTCCTCATGGTATCCATTATTCTCTATTCCCTGTATTTCTTCATAACTGAAAGATATTAAAAGTTTGATTAGGGTTAGTTTAAACATTTTGGTAGCTATAGGTGCACTTGATGTCTAGTTATCCCACCTGGGCATTGTTTTCTGGAAATCTCTTGGCTCCGTGCTCTGCAGCTTGAGGGTCACTTCTGCTTATCCCTGTTCATGCCCCAGCTCTGGGGCTCCAGCCCAGGTGTGATCCCATAAGACATTTAGACTCTGACCCTAGTCTGTCACTCTCCTCGGGTAATCCCATCCACTCTATGGACTTAACAATCACCCCTGAAAAGATGTTGAATGATTGATTTTCTATAGGAGATAAAATTGGAATGTCCTTCGGGATAGATTAAATTCAGTCTTGCTTAGAAGTGAGAGACTCTGCATTTTTGTATCTAAGCTGCTGATCTTGTGTCCTTTAACTTGTGATTGGATATGCTTATTAGATGGGGAATGCAGACTAAAGTCATTAGTCCTTTTCTTTATTGCTGGCATCTATTTCTATAGCTAGACTAAAGAAAAATATATATAATCCAGCTCTCTAACATTCCAGCTTCATGAGTCCCTGGTTGAAATTGTAGGTTGTGGTTGAGATACCTGTCAGCATATCTATCCTCTGCTAGAGAGGGCTAAAAGGACAATAGAAATGATGTTGCAACGAGTACCTGCCTCTTTAATAATTTACAGTATGGTACTAAATAAATAAAAGAGTAAAATAGAAAAGACTTCCCAGCTTTACTCTCTCTGAATTTTCACATCTGTGGCACGTTCACAAAAAATCTGCTTGTTATAGCCTCTGATTTGTAACTATGGAAAATTAAATTGTGGCTATTGAAGATGTATTTTTGTATTTGTAGCATTACATTGGCAGAGTGGCATAGAGGTACAGGGCAAATATCCCAGTATCATAGTTATAAAATCAGTAAAGAAAACTTTTTATACTCTCAATAATTTACTAAAATGTTCACAAACTTATTTCCATCAGCATTATTAATCGGCTGTGTGTGACCTTTTGTGTTTTACACTAAGAATAGCTTCATCTATTATTCCAGTGCTCTTCTACTCTAATTCTCATTTTGTCTAAATCAGGGTTGGTCAATATTTTTTTCTGTAAAAAGCCAGATAATAAATGTTTTAGGTGGTTTGGGCCACAGGGTCCTTGTCACAACTGCTCGACTTTGCTGTTGTGGTGCTAAAGCAGCTACAGACCATATGTAAATGAATGAGCCTGGCTGTGTTCCAATAAAACTTTATAGACATTAAAATGTTAATTTCTTTAATTTTCAATGTCATTAAATATTATCTTTCTTTTCATTTTTAATGAAGATTTAAAATGTAAAAAGCAATCTTAGAGGCCAGCGGATGGCATAGTGGTTGAGTCTGCATACTCTGCTTTGGCGCCTGGGGTTCTCAGGTTCAAATCCTGGGTATAGACTTACACAGTGTTCATCAAGCCATGCTGTGGCAGCGTCCCACACACAAAATAGAGGAAGATTGGCACAGATGTTAGCTCAGGGCCAACCTTCCTCACAAAAAACCCCAACCAAACAACCAAAAAAACAATCTTAGCTCAAAGGCCATACAAAAACATAAAAACAGGGGAAGACTGGATTTGGTTTGTGTAATTGGGCCTGTGTAGTCTGCCAACTCCTGGTCCAAATCTTTTGTTTTAATCTATCTATTTCTCTCTCTGCCTTTTTTTCTCTCTCTTCCTCTTCCTTTTACACACATATACAATGTTGAACAATTAAGTTTTTCATAGTTTTAAAGAACAATAGTGTCATCTTGTGATTTATAATAACAAACATATATTTGGTCTTCATCAGGTTCATGGCACATAACTCCTAAAACCCTTAGAATTTCCTAAGTGTTGAGAGAAGTCAAGTTGTCTTTTTTTATGTTAATGAGGTGAATTTTCAAAAGCCCTCTACCCTAAGGATGGGGGCTGGTTGTAAGGGGAGTCAATTATATGATTAGAGGGTCAGAACTTTCAGACCCACTCCCTGATTTCCTGGGAAGGGAGAAGGGCTAAAGATTGAGTTCAATTACCAATGGCCAGTGATGTAATCAGTCATGCCTATGTAATGAAGCCTCTGTAAAAACCCAAGAGGTGAAGGTTCAGAGAGCTTTCAGATTGGAGAGATTTGGAGATTTGGGGAGAGTGGTGTGCAAAGAGAGAACATGGAAGCTCCATGCCCTTTCCCCGTACCTAGTCCTATGCATCTCTTCCATCTGGCTGTTCCTGAGTTACATCTTTTTATAATAAACTGGTAATTTAGTAAGCAAAATGTTTCTCTGAGTTCTGTGAGCCTCTCTAGCAAATTAACTGAACCTGAAGAGGGAGTCGTTGTTACCTCTGATCTATAACCAGTAGGTCAGAAGCCCAGGTGGCATCTAACCTGGCCTGAGAGGGGGGTGCGGTCTTGTAGGGCTGAGCCCTCAACTAGTGGTGGGATCTGATACTATCTCTAGGTAGGTAGTGTCAAGAATTGAGTTGAATTGTAGGACACCTAGCTGGTGTTGGAGAATTTCTTGGTTGTTGTGGAAAACACCCCATGCGCTAGAATTGGATGCAGAATCGTAAGTGGCAACTCATCAAGATATTCATTTCTCCTCAAAAATATAAATACAGCCTCTTAGTATAAAATAAATGATGAACAAATGTAGTAATTGTGACTAATATCTTTACTAATATATATCTTTACTGTTATTGTTTTTATATTTAAATATTGATTATAAAGGTCAGACTCAAGGTTAAATCATGTCCCCCATGATAAGGTTTTACTACATGCAGGCTTATAAATTAGATTGCCTTAGTCAATTAATAAAATCAAATATTGTTAATTTAATTTTTCTTCTATCAAATGTTATCCACAACAATTAGTTATTCATAAAATCTCATTTGTACTTATAAGCAATTATTAAAACTATTTTAAGTTTTCATTAGATTAAGCAGATGCTTAATAGAAGCAAATTTCAAACAGATACATTGAATCCAAATAACCATCCAACTAATTTCTGTGATGCGTTTAAACATATCTATAAATCCTTGCTACTTTTCCCATGGAGATATGGGGTTTATGTCCTCTCCACTTGAATATGGACCTACTTAATCACTCACTTATAATCAAGAAAATGCAACAGAAGTGATGCTGTGTAATTTCTAAGATTAAGTCAGAAAAGGCTGTGTAGCTATTGTCTTTTTCTCTTGGGATACTGATCCTGGGGGAAAGGGCTACCGTGTAAGAAGTCTAATTACTCTGAGACTGACCTACTGGAAGGTCCGTGTATGGGTGCTCTGGTTGATAACCCATTTCTAGCCAACAGCCAGCATCAACTAACAGCTAGATGAGTTGATTCATCTTGGATGCCCAACCCAGCTGAGTCTTCAGATGACTACAGCCCCAGACAAAATCTGACAACAACCACATGAGAGACTGCAAGTGCAAACTGCTTAGCTGAGCCCTCGAAGATGTCAGTGAAATAAAATAGTTGTCTTAGCAATAAATTTAGGAGTAATTTTTGTGCTGCAATTGTAACCAGAACAATATCCTTAAAGTAATTTAATATAGCAGTTTTAAGTTTGGACTCAAGGATTTCTACGCTTAGTTTCAATCTCAGTCCTGTCCTTTAATACGTGCTTGAACTTCAGCAAGTTAACCAAAGTAAGCTTTATTTTACTCACTTAAAACGGGGATAATTATAGCACCTATCTCAGAGTTGTGTGAGGATTAAACTAGAATATGCTTATGGAATGCCTGATATACTATAAATAAGTATTAGCTATGACTGTTAAACACACACATATAGAGAGGTCAAGATGCCAGCATAGGCAGACTCTGAACTCACCTCCTCCCACAGACACAACAGATTTACAATGAATCTTGGAAAAATTACACTCAGAGAGAACTGAAAACTGGATAAGAGGAACCCCTGCAACAAACGGCAGTCCTAACTGAGGTGGAAGTGGCAGAAATTCCCTTCTGGAGAGAAAAAAACACCACCTTCACAACCCGCAATGCTTCACAGCTGCCTGGGAGCAATCCAAAGGTACGCAGCCTTCCCTGAAGGAGGAGGGAACCTGAACTGGGGAGTGTTACAGCTATTGACATTTTTTGGACCCAGCACAACCAAGATGAATGTCATAATATCTGGCTTCACTGGCTACTAACAACAACGGGTAATACCCCCAGAAAAGCTGGGACACAAAGAAATTAAAGCTGCTCTTAAAGAGCCCATGCACAAATTCACCCATTTCAGAAAGTAACCTAAAATCACCAGAAAGAGAGGCACATAATCCTTTGGTGAAAAGTGACTCACCTGATAGGCTCTTGGTGCATCTTGGTGAGAGGTGAGACCTCCGGAGGCACTGGGACATTGGTGGTGGCCATTTTTGTGACCTGATGTGGGTGTGCTGACACAGACACTGGCAGACACCATTGGAGTTCTCCCTGTAGCCTGCTAGCCCAGGGTCTGCCCCACCCTCTAGAGCACCAATTTAATCCAGCTCAGCCAAGGAAAGCAGCCTGCCATAGGGACTGGCCCCACCCAACAACAAGCCCTTGGGCAACTTGTGGGCCTGGAGAGCTGCCTGGATTCTCTGCAGCCTGGTAAGTGGGCCCACCTCTGTGGGGCAAGGAGAGCCTGAGGAGTGGGTGGAGAGTATGGGGCCTCTGCCTTGGAGCAACTGGCTACACTTTAGAGGTTTGGGGCACGTGCATGGGGTAGGACTGTGTTGACTGTGTGTGAGGCCCTGTGGGTGGCAGGGCTTCTCAACTGCAGAAGACTTGTGCTTCTCAAACAGCCACATAGGGGATCGGACCCACCCTCCAAAGCCTGAAACAATTGGGAGTGGCCAGCCTCACTCAGCTGCAAGAACTGACAAGAGCTCAATAGGCCAGATGCTTATAGCAATTGTAAGCCCTGAACCTAACAACCAGCCACGCTGGGGGCCTACTCATTTAATAGAAAAACTGCAACAGGAATGTGCTACTAGACCTTGCAGTCAACTGTGCTGGGGCTCCCCACACCTGATAAAGAGACTGAAGGGCCTACAACAACCACACGCCGCTGAGCATTACAACCAGCCAGAGGGACAGCTCAGCCTCCCTGGGCACCTACGGTAAGAGAAACCCTGCCACAACAGAAGGACACAAGTAGCCCACAGAGGGGTCGCTTCTGGAACATTTGGAACTGGTAACAAGAGGAAAGCACACTGCTGGGCCTCATAAGGCATTACTTACATAAGGTCACGGCTCCAAGATTAGGAGACATAGCTGACCTACCTAATACATAGAAACAAGCACAGAGAAAGAAGCAAAATCAATAGGCAAAGGAGTACTTCCCAAGTAAGGGAACAGGACAAAACCCCAGAAAGGAATTAAATGAGACAGAAATGAGCAATCTACCTGACAGAGTTCAAACAAAGAGTCATAAATATGCTCACTGATTTTGGGAGAAGAATGGATGAACTCAGTGAGAACGTCAACAAAGAAATGGAAGATATAAAAAAGAACCAATCAGAAATGAAGAATGCAATACTGGAAATATACACACACACACAGGGCCTGCTCATGGGCATGTGACCTGTGCGGTCGCATATGGCTCCATGTTCAGAAACCATGATCCAGGCTTGGTTCAATACTCTGCTTTTGCCATTTTGAAGTTTTTAATAATTTTGAACAAGGGACTCACACTTTCATTTTTCACCAGGCCTTGCAAATTATGTTGCCAATCCTGTGCACACACAAACACACATACACACAATTATGAAGTATTAAGCAGTATTCGTAAGCCCTATAATATTCCTGACTAATACCTAACAATTCTGTGTTTCTAGAAATTAAAGCAGATCAAGGAGACCAACTGGGAAATTCTCTCAATTTTTGAGATCAAGAATTCTGAAATGACTTACTTGAGTAGATTGACTCAAGATCCCTCATAAAGTTGCAGTCCAAACATCAGCGAGAACATCAGTCATTTGAAGGCTTGTCTGGGCTGAAGGATCTACTTGCAAGTCCATTCATGTGATTGTTAGCAGGAAACCTCATCTCCTTGCCACATGGGCTTCTCATGACATGGCAGCTGGCTTTCTCCAGAGCAAGTGATCCTAGAGAGAGAAGCAGAATTCACAATGTCCCAGAATCCATCATGTCCCTATGACCTAGTCTTGGAGGTACATTGTTGGTCACACAGACCAATCCTCATACAGTGCAAGAGAGGATTCCATAAGGGCATGAATGCCAGGAATCAGAGATGACTGGGGGTCATCTTGGAGGCTGGCTACTATGGAAGTCATACTGTAAAAAAATATTTTTAGTAATTATGGAGACCTCTGATCCTTCATAAAACACTGTGCAGCCCACTGTGTCAAACTTCATCTTTAAAAGTTGGGGTGTATAAATTAACTAAAAATAAATTATTCAAATTTTTGAAGGTGAATTACTCAAAGGTTTTTTTTTTCTTTTGGTGAGGAAGATTGGCCCTGAGCTAACATCTATTGCCAATCTTCCTCTTTTTGTTTAAGGAAGATTGGCCCTGAGCTAACATCTATTGCCAATCTTCCTCTTTTTGCTTAAGGAAGATTGGCCCTGAGCTAACATCTATTGCCAATCTTCCTCTTTTTGCTTAAGGAAGAGTGGCCCTGAGTTAACATTTGTGCCAGTCTTCCTCTATTTTGTATGTGGGTCACCACCACAGCATGGCTTGATGAGCGTATAGGTCCACACCGGGGATCCAAACCCGCAAACCCAGGCCACTGAAGTGGAGCGCGCTGAACTTAACCACTACACCACCAGGCCAGCCTCAAAGGGATTTTTTTAAATGAGTAAAGTGCCAATTTTTTCCTTTTCTCTCTCCATAAGGAAGTAAACCACCACAGAACCAATTAATTTACTCATTCTTTAATTCTACAAGAAATGAGTAAGGCCTCTTATTAAATTGTTAATGATGGGGCCATTTCCCTACAATCAGTAGCATACAGAATTTCTTATGGAAGTTCTATCAAACATACTATCCATTGTGTCTAAAAGCAGCCCACATTTCAGAGGAGAGTACATAGCAGACTTGAAAGAGGATGAGATTTTTAGCAGCCAGACCTGCAATCAGATTCTTGTTCTTGCTCCATACTGGCTCTGTGATCTTGGGTAATTTACCTAATCTCTTTGAGACTCCTGTGCCACAACTGTAAAATGGGAAAAATAATATCTAAATTGTAGCCTTGTTGTAAAGATTAAATGTGAAACCTAATAATCCCTCTACAAATATTGGTTCCATTTCCCCATTAAGGAGATGCGGAAATGTGTTTCCAGGGATTAGAATGAAAAGAGTTAGAGAGCTGTGGAAATGCAGGCCTTTATTAACAGTAGATACCAGCCCGGAAACTCCTTGCCGTTAGGGAAAACTCGATTATGAAATAGTTTGCCAAGAGGGGTATTGTCCTTTTGACCTGGAAGATTTTGCTATTAAGTAGCTGCTTTGGGACAATTTCTTTGATACAGTAATATACTCTGGCCAATTACATCTAAGAATTGATTCAAGTTTAACCAGAAGGATAATTGAATTTTCATCCTGGCTCCACCGTTGGCTATTCCTTTTTCTCCAGTCTTCCCATCTGTAAATCCATCCTACACTCTGCACCAGATTAACCTTCCCAGGACACCACATACTGGCACTCCATTCCCGAATGTAAAACCTTTGTGTCTTCCATTATGTTCAAGATCAAATCTAAATTATTTAATGAGTAATTAAATGTTTTCAATAGTCTGGCCCCATTTTACCTTTTCAGCCTTATTTCCAACTTCACCTTTATACAAATTTTCCCTTCTAATTGTCTCGCCTCCTTATTTTTCTCCCTTTTGTAGTTCATTCTATAACGCTGTCTTTATCGCTTTTGCCTATCCAAACTCAACCCAATCTTAAAACCCTCCCTAAATTTACTTTAATACAGACTCCTCTGTAAGTGTGTTATCAGCACGCCAGCCCAAGCTGTGACCATATGTGCACAAATAACTGTCTGTAAAATAGAATATGATTCATGCCAAGAAGCATAGTTCAAATTGCTAGGGTAGGAGAAGAGGGAGTAGCCACTTTCATCCAGGGGCTTGAGAAAGGATTCCTTGGAGTAGTTAACATTTGAAAGGATCCTTGAAGATGGCTTAGAATTTCTAAAGAGATGAGAGGCCAGTCTTGGTAGAGGAAATAGTATATAAAATGAAGGAAAGTTTGGAAAATGTAGGGTAACCTCAAGAATGTTGAAAAATTCAGCTTAGACAAAACATGAAGTACGTGTAGAAATATTTTGGGGGCCTTGGTAGATTGGAACCTGATTTATAGAGCATTATAAATGCCACGTTAAGATATTTGCACTTGAACTCTTACTTCAAGAACATTAAACCGGCAGAGGAGTGTCAGATAAAGTGAAGGGTGGGGGTGCTGAGCAAAAAGGTGTTAGGAAGACTAATTAGGAGACAATTGCAGTCAGTTGGAAGAATTTAATCAGGGCTTATTTTAGGATGCTTTGTAAAGGAATCTAAAAGAAAGTGAAGTGAGGAAACAGATGTAAAATCAACATCAAATATTGAATGAATGGATGAATAGAAGTATGGATTCTATACTTAGATGAGTATTAAATGCGTGTTATGAGTATGGGACTTGGATCAGACTGCTTGGATTTGCACCTTGACCACTTCCAGGCTGAAAGAGCTTGGAAACTTTCTTTAAACTCTGTGTTTCAGTTTCCTCATCTGTAAAATGGAAACTAAAGGTGAGAATTAAATGTTAACATCCTTAAAACATTAGGAACAATGCCTGGCCCATATTAAGCTCTGTACATGTGTTTGCTATTCTTGTTGTGTGGACTGAAATAGGAGGCCTCTTAGTAGTTTGAGTGGAAAGAGCCCCACCTAAGGCAGCTGCAGTGGAGTCAAGAGGACAGGTAAGAAAGTCTCTGTGGAAGTGGTAGTGCCAGAGCTTTCATGGTGCCTTGTTCATAAAAACAACATAATAAATATGTGATGATTTAATTATTCCCAAATATTTTTGATCCAAATAATTTTTACTTAAATAAAAATAGTATTCTCCTTTAATAGATACGTAGAATTATTAGAAGCATCTAAAATGTTCCAGGAGAAAGAATTGTATAACATTTATTAAATGCTTACCATCGGCCCAGGCCTGTTATATGTATCATAATTTTATTCTCATAATAACCATATGAGGCAGGTGTTTTAAAATTAATTTTGAGCTTGTAGAATCTGAGACTCAAATGTTAGAATCTATCCATCCTTCTTTTCCTGCCTGGAGTTAGGGCTCAGTGGCAAAAGGATAAAAGAATCCCTTTAGTATCAGAATCAGGAAAAGGAAAACACTTAGCAGCATTGTTATTCACTGTTTTGTAGAAGTGCAAAGTAATGTAATTAAACAGGAAAACTAAAATGAATACTGAAAGAAGGAGACAAACATTATTGTTTGTAGATGATATGATTGTAACCTGAATCACTTAAGAGAATTACCATAAAAACTGTCATAAATTAGAAAATTCTGCCAACTGGTCACCTACCAAATTAATATATCTAGATCAAGAAATTTTCAGTCAACTAACATTAATAAGAACATGTTTGACAAAGAAAAGATCTCATTTATGATGCCAATTAAAAAACAATTATAAAATATCCAAAAATAAGTCTAAGAAGAAATAAGGACTACTACATTAAGAAAACAAACCATTTGGAGGTAAATTAGAAGAAAGCCTTTTATATAGAAAGGAATAATATTTTTTTTGAATAAGAAGATTTCGTTGTCAGAATATCAGTTTCCGAGCAATAGTCTGTGCAAATTTAGTGCAAACTCAATCACAATCCAAATGTGATTTTTTTTTTTTTTTAATGGAGAGGGAGATGGGAGGGGAAATTGACTGAGTCTCAAGTTCATTTATAATAATGCATACATGTATATATGAATATGTAGAAATGTTCTTCATAAGGAGAGGTGTTGAATCCTCATAATTATAAAAATAAAATGTATTAGAAATAAGAATAGATAGATCAGAAAAACCAGAAATTGACCTAAAAATTTATCATATTTGGTTTTGTTTAAAAGTTATTAGAGAAAAAATAGTTTATACATCAAATAGTATTGGGACCTAGATAGACATTAAGAAAAAAGTAAACTAGATCAACTACCTCAATTGTACTGACAAATAAGTCATTATGTTGAACCTTATGAAAATGTTATTTGATATATTTGAGCTAGTGTATGGTTCTACTGAATATATGAATCAAGATTTAAATGTAAAAACTAGAACCATAAAATAAGTTCATACTTATTTATAATTTAAAAGTATAAAGATGTTTCCAAATAAGACACAAACTCCAAAAACCTTACAGGAAAAGTTTGACTAATTTGGCTATATAACAGCATAAAATATTATAAAAATATAAAAGAATTAGTATAAAGTGCTTTCACTAAATTAAAAAACAATATGGAAGCTGGAAATATATTTGCAACATATATGACAAACTGATAATTTCTTTGGTTTGCAAGAAACATGTACAAATCAATAATAAAAAATGCACAATTCAGGAGAAAAATAAGCATAGAACATGAAGAAGTACTTTTAGGCCAAAAAAAAAAAAACCCCACAAAGGACCAATAACAATATAATCAGATGCTCAACGGCACTCACAGAGGAATGCCTATCAAAACAGAAATAACCTGCCATTTTCACCTACAATTTTTTTTTTGTCATTTTACTAGCCTATATATTACAGTATGTATTTATTCACTCAGCAAATGTTGATAAACATTTGCCACTTGCAGGACACTGCACTAGGGTGCTGTGAGAGACATAAAAATAAGTTTGAGGATAGATGAAGATGAAAGGATGAATTAAGAGCAAATCAAACAATGAGATGTTATTTTCACCTACTACAAACTGGGGTGGCTTAAAATAACAACTAATGAGGTGAGAAGTCTGAGATCATGGTGTCAGCAGGCAGGGTTGGTTCCTTCTGAGGACTGTGAGGGAGAGTCTATGGCACACCTCTCCAGTACCTTCTGGTGGTTTGCAGGCAGTCACATCTTTGGCATTCCTTGGCTTGTAGATGCAACACTCCGATCTTCACCTTCATCCTTACTTGGCGTTCTCTCTGTGTGCCTGTCTGTCTCTGTGTCAAATTTCCCCCTTTTCTAAGGACACAATCATAATGGATCAGGGCCCAGCTTAATAACTTCATCTTAATTTGATCATCTGCAAAGACCCTGTTTCCAAACCAGGCAGATTCACAGGTAATGGGTGTTGGACTGCAACATCTTTAGGTGAAGTTCGGTGAGGCGGGAGGAAGCAGGAATTCTCAGATGTTGGGAGTGTAAAGTGGTCTTATCTTTTGGAACATAATTTAGTAGTATCTATGAAAACTTCCAAAGAACATATTGTTTGTCCAGGCAATTCACTCTTAGGAAATTTTCCGTATAGATATGTTCATGAACATTTTCCAAGTTATGTGCAATTTGTTTACTGCAGCATTATTTGTAATTGAAAAACAAAACAAAACAAACTTGGATAGCCTAATTTTGCTAGGCTAAATGTCCCCAATTGAGGACACTAATTACCTAATTATCACTCACACACAATGGAACACTACCTGGCTCTTTTTAAGAAATGGAGCAGGTCTATATATACTCATTAGGAAAGATCTTCAAGATATATTAAGTAAAAAGTGGACGGCACAGGGGCCGGCCTAAGTTCATGTGCTCCACTTGGGTGGCTCGGGGTTCACGGGTTCGGATTCTAGGCCCTGACCAATGCACTGCTTATCAAGCCATGCTGTGGCGGCGTCCCATATAAAGTGGAGGAAGATGGGCACAGATGTTAGCCCAGGGCCAGTCTTCCTCAGCAAAAAAGAGGAGAATTGGCAATGGATGTTAGCTCAGGGCTCATCTTCCTCACACACACACACAAAAGGAAGGCACAGAATAATTGTTTTGTATGATTTTTTGGCCTAAAAATTTTTAAATATTAGTATACTGGATATGCCAATTATTTTCTTGAAGGATGTGCAAGAAACTGTTAACAGTGTTCACCTTTGTGGAAAGGGCTTGGAATTGGAGACGAGAAGGCGACTTTAATTTTATACCTTTCAGTAGTATTTGAAATATCTTACCATTTGCATATATTATTCAGATTTTTTTTTCCTGTTTTTAATGTCACCAGAGTCTATATGCACTGTGGGATTATGGACTGTTTTATTTTTGTTTTCATATTTTCTGTATTAAAATGGAGCTAATGAACGTTAAATAAAAATATAAAAGGACTCTCCTCATCACGTTGCGTGAGATAGAGATTTTTATTGGGTAGAAATTTCTTATAGAGCCATAATCCCAAAGAATGTTTAACACTTGCTGGAGGGTTATATTCCATAGTTTTAGGGATGCGTGCTTCATGACTATAATATTACTTTATTTGTAGGTATGAAAATGTACTGAGTAGGGGTAGGATTCTAGACAGCTTCAGAACTCTAACCAGAAAAACTAGTTAGAAAGAGCTATGCGTATTACTTTTATGAAAGCAAGAATACCAGAGTATTTATTTTCGGATGAAATCCTAAACAAATGCAGTATTTTATTAAAATGGTGCTCTCTCTTTTGGTGGTTAAATAGTCTGCTATAGGATCTGCCTTTTTTCACTGTGACCAGAGAGAGTCAACCCAGTGAGCCAACTTCTTGTGGGAAAAACTGTTCCTACAGTCACGGTCAGTTCATTTGTTTCCTGGATGTTACTAAGGTTAGCCCAGACACAATGAGTGTTATTTTTCTTTGTTAACACAGTAGAAGAAGTGATTTAAAGTAGCTTTACATTTTGAATAATTTTAAGATATTGTGCTAATTACGTCTGAAAAGAAAAATTAAAGAATGCAAAATATATGATGTGTTTGGATGTATACCAAAAGCCTACTTGCAGGGAATAGAAAATCCTTTCACCCAGCTCATTTACCTGTATCAGCATTCTTGTAGGTTGCCAAGTTGAAAGTCACTTGTACTTGTGAAACCACCGGAGGGTTTTTTCACTTATCGTTGGTTTCTTCACGTAATAGAGGATTTCATCATTCAAAGCGTCTCCCACCCTAAGCTTACGTCATCTTATATTTGAAAACTTTTTTTTTCTTTTAACATAGAGGATTTTGAAATTTTGTATTCATTTTTGGTTTGGATTTCGACCATCACTAAGGTGGGTACAATAGCACTTGTTTCTCAACAGCCGGATTTTCAAATCTGTCAAAGTCATTTTCTTGCACAGTCAGGTAATTCTGAATGAGCTGAGTGTTCCACTGAGGCCTGTGCAGGTGAAGTTTTATGAAAATACATCTCTTACAGTATCAAGCACTTTTGCTGAACATGTAATTTAAATTGCTTAAAATAGACCCATGGGAAAAGGACTTTCATTTTCTTCCTGTTTCTAAACATCAGGAAAATACCTGGTTAAATGTGAGATCGTTCAAGAATGATGTCGTCCTTTTCTGTAAACAGCAGTTCCTATCATTGGTTAGTCCCCTTGTTTTCTTGCGTCCTTATCTTTATTTTTATTAATGGAACCACCACCCTTTAACTCATCTGTCTTCAAAACTTTCAGCAACCTTGCATTCCTTCCCCTTACCTCTAATAAATGTTAACCTCTAACCAGTTTTACAAATTTTTAT
This sequence comes from Tapirus indicus, assembly GCA_031878705.1. NCBI lineage: Eukaryota > Metazoa > Chordata > Mammalia > Perissodactyla > Tapiridae > Tapirus > Tapirus indicus. The sequence goes on from CM062926.1 coordinate 90,870,023, forward strand.
CTCCATAACGTCTCTTAAAATTATTTCTCCTTCCTCTGAAATTTGATGGTATTTCATTGGTTCTTTACTTATAATGATAATAGTCACCATTATAGAGCAGATCTTTTGCCCTAGGCACTGAATTACGTGATTTAGACATATTGCTTTATTTCGTCACCATAACAATTACGTAAGGTATACACTATTACACCCATTCCTCAGAGAAAAAGGAAATTAAACCAAATTGTTAGAGTAACTTGTCCAAAGTCACGTTGGCAGAGCTGGAAATCACATCCAGTGTTGGTTGATTTTAAAGCTCTTACTTTTTTTGACATCAACCTACTTCATCTTTTTATATTCATCACCTTTTACCTTATAGTGTGTATAAGTGTGTGTGTGTGTGTGTGTGTGTGTATGTGTGTGTATGTGTATCTTATTTTTCTTTGTAGGCTATAGATTCTTTTAGGATAGGTCTATGCATGACTATTCACATTTCTCCCCCTATCTCCCCTTATCCCTTATCTCTTGGGGCTATGTATTTATAAAGTACACTGAAACATTTGGTAATAGTTTACAATCAAATGAAAGTCTATGCTGGGTAACCTCTGAGACAAAATAAAGGCATTTATCTGTACCAGGAATCCCATTTGTAAGAATTAAGGAATGTGGATGGATTGTGGGTCATTTTATTCTCTAAAAACATAAAAAGACTGTGAATCTATTCATCTCTTCAAACACATGAAATTCAAATACAAGTGCCTTGGCATTAAACGTTTGAATTTGCATGCAGGAAATCTTAGTTATATAATTTTTCTGTCACAGATGTTGCATGTGCTGACTGGCTTTTCAAATTTCCTCATGTATAAGTAGATGTACTTGTAGGGACAAATGGACTCTCTCATATATGGAAAACTTTATTAGCTTACCTTGAACAGAAAAATTTTCTTCCCAGCTCTGGGCCATATATTAGAGAATGAATGTTGTATTAGCCAAATGGATGTGTAGGACAACTTGCAATAAGTTTGCCTGTCATCATAATATTTTTCTCTTCATGATCCCAAGCTTGTATTCTCAGGACTTATGTGGTGTCATAAAAATGATGGGAATTATAAATCCAAAGCTAGAATTACATAAAATATATCATAATCACAACTCAAAGGATTGCCTTGACAAAATGACGCTAGATCTTTGCCATGCTTTTTGTATTTGAAAAATCAATCTGACAATAGCTATTAAAATTGAAAAGAGCAAGAGCTTTAGAGTCACTAGTCCTGGGTTTGACTGTTGGCTCTTCACATACTAGCTGTGATCTGGGGAAAACCACAACTTCTTTAGGTCTCAGTCATTTTATCTGAACAATTGTGAAGATCAAATGAGAAAAAGTGTAAAGATTTCGTAAACTATAAAGAACTACACAGATGTGGGTTATTACTGTCGTTGATATAAAGATAAGTCACAAGTCTAAAGACATGATGGGACCCAAGAAATAGTTTAAATAAGCGAGCAGAAGTTAAGGAACCACAATAGACCAGGAAAAGGAGTATCAAAGTGTTAGCACTGCAGTGGGTGATGCCCTGCCTTGTGCTGGTAAATGAATTAAAAATTAGAGGGAAACTGCCAAGGAGATCAACACAAACTAAGCACTTAATTTGATAAGAGTTTCAAGAGCAGCCATAAGGTAATATTATTACCATTTCTACTTTTACCAGATACTGTCCTAAATCCTACGTATCTTACCTAGTTTAATGCTCACAACAGTCCTTAGGATAAATCCTGATTTTATCCTATTTTCCTTTCAAAGATGAGACACAGAGGGGTTAACTCTCTCAAAGTCACACAGAGAAGCTTCAAGCGATATCAGTATGATGGTCAATATTTAACTAATTGATATAATGTGATAATCTAATCAGATGACATCTAATAGTGAAATGAATTTTCATTTTGAAAATAAAACTTGGGAGTAGTCATATTTTTTTTTTCACCTCCATTTTGGGAAAAAATGTCATTAAATTTAAAAAAGTTTCTTTCTCTCTCTCTCTGTACACACATACACAATATTATAAAAAATATAGTATTAAGTATATATTATATGTAATATATAAAATGTTATATAAATACAGTCATATCACATGTATTTGCTTGTTTTAGGATGTATGATTTTTTCCTTATTTTTCTTAGAGACCTTGCTCCTAATTCATCATTACAATCTAGTGTGAAACTTCTAGGTTTATATAATTTTATATGATATATATTTATATAAGTTAAACAATTATGAACACAAACATATACAACTACATATACAAGTTCTTTGTTCATTGATTTTCAAAACTGGGATCCAATTTACACATTTTTCATTTTGCTTTTCTCAGTAACACCTTTTAGAAGTCCCTCCAATTCAACTGATTGAGCTCAAATTCACTCAAGGGGTGTATGTGCTGTAAACTGTCCAACTGTTTCCCTTTTGGCAGACATTCCCTTTGTTTATAGACTTTTTTGCTACTATAATGATGCGTTAAATATCCTGTACATAAATCCTAATGTGCTGCTGTTATTATTTCTTTGAAAAAGAGTCCTAGCTGTAAGATTGCTGGATTGAATGGGCAGGGGAGATTTTCTTAACTCAGATTGGAAACTAAGACATCATAAAACAAAAGGTAGAAGAATTATTTGACTAGTGAAATGTGTGGTTAAAGAAATCAACAAGAAAGTTAACTGATAATTGGTAGATTTGGAAGAACTACTTGCAAGGCGGAGGACAGAGAGCTAACTTAAAAATTAACAAGAAGTGGACAAACAAACCAGTAGAAAAATGTGTGAAAGATAAAAAGAGGCAGCTCAGGAGAGAACAAATCCAAATGGCTAAAGACAAAATAAATATAATGGTGCTCAAACTTAGTAGTATGTAAATTACAGTAACAATGAAATATCATTAGATACCCTTCAGACTGAGGAAAAAAACAAACCCCAATTGATATCATTGCAAAGGTAGATTAGGAAAGAGGAGTTTTTAGCGGTGTGGCTACTCTTACAGATTATTAATGAAAATAGCTATAGATTATTTGAAAAGAAACATGACAACTTCTGTTTAAATCTTCATTTTAACCTGAAATAAATTTGTTAATTGCTGCAGCTGATCTGGATTTCAAGGCCTGCCTTATCTGGACTGATTCTTTCTGTCTAATGTTGTTTCCTGATATTCCAAAATTATTAGTTCTGTTCAGACTATTTTGGTTTCTCCTCACGGTGCTCATAGTATGTTCAGAGTGGATACCCTTCCATCTATTAAATTCTGTCTATCTTTTCGTGCCTATTTTAAGCCTTTTGTTCCACAAGGAACTTTCTCGTGTCCCAGACTACAGCAATCTCTTCTTTTGTAGAATTCCTAAAGTAGTTTTTTATTTTTTTTGCTCTATCACATTGTTTAATATTATTTTTGTCTAGTTTTTCAAATTTAGTGCCTCCAGCTCAACTGAAAGCTCCTAGATGTCAAGATTGGTTAGCCAATTCCCAGAATTCTTGTGTTGTCAATACCTTTTCCCCAGGTATCACTCTTTATGGGCCTCAACCAGACCTGATCCAAGCTCATGAAAGCCCTCACCCAAAGTGCACAATTCCAAACCTAGCAATTTGGCCCAACATGAAAACCAAGTGAAACAGCTCAGTTCAACCTGATTCAGGATGGTGGGCTTTTCTAGCCTGCTACCTCTATGTAGAATTCACACTCCAAATTATCATAATATTTAATAAGACCCAATGAAATATTTTACTATATTTTCTTTTATCACTGGAGACTTGTCACTGTATATAAATTTAAAAATACATGAAGTAAGTTTTGTTTTTAAATTAATTCTTATTGTTTAAAGTTTATATTGTATAAAGGATATTGAGAGGCACAATCAAGGATGAAGAATGTGATTAAAAAATAACTAGGTTTCTTACATATAGCCCTATTTTTCTTCTTCTTTTTTGTATCCAATAGATAGGAATGTAATTCCATAAGGACAGGGTAGTGTCTGCCTTGTTTTCTGCTCTATCTTCTGCTAAGTTCTGGGCATTGGGCATTATTGAATGACAATTTTAAATGACTATTACTGATTTTTCTTAGGAGTAGAATATATACTCATATCCTGTGTTTCTTGAAGTGTGGTCCATAGACAAATTACTTCAGAACTACCTTGGTGCTAGCTAAGAAATGCAGATTCCTGGGCTCCATCTCTGGGAATGAGGGCTCTGGAATGGGCATTTTTACAAGTGCATTAGGTTATTCTGAGGCATACACAAATTTGAGAGTGACTTCTATAATTCATGTGTCATGTGTACATTATACATTTCTCTTTGATCCATTACCTGGAATTGTTAATATGATTTCTAGGCTACATCTCTCTAATTACAGGTGGCCCTCAGAAGCAGATGAAACTTGCATCATTCAATCTGAAAGCATATAAGTTCACTTCCTGTGAATCTTGCGCCTCTTCTGCTACTTGCAGATTTTATCGGGCAAGCTAGATTGTTTGAACATAAAATATGATTGTTTGAAAAATTATCCCAAAGATTTTACAAGGAACAAAGTTTATTTAGTTCAGAAAATCAAAAAGGAAGGAAGGAAGGAAAGAAAGAAGGACGTCTTAGAGACATTCTTTTTTTAAATTTCTAACAACGAGGTACAAAGATGATGTTCCAAAAGTGGAATTTTAAGCCTCAAGACACATTCGTTGAACACAAGGGTTTAGATCCATTAGAATCCATCACTAAAAGTTGGTGGGTCCCACCACTTGTGACTTGGGCTGTTCCCAACAAAGTTTGGGTGATAATCTGCTTTGAGGCAGAGAGATAGTGCAGACAACCCCCAGGTTCCTTTAGCCTCTCCCGTTACCAGGTGGTCCTTGAGCCTCGTGTCTAGTTTTTCCTCCTAGATTTTGAAGGACTGGAACACGGTGTTCTGTTGTGGGAGAAAATGACAGAGGAGCATTGCTGCAAATCCAGGCAATGTCCTTTAGACTTGGTGAGTCTTCTTCCTGTCTTCAATCTACAAGTCACACTTTTGATTTGGTGGGCAGCTATACAGAAGATACATAACTGGAATGCCTTTTCTTATCCAATTAGGGAATATCAGTTTGGGGAACTTCAAATACGTATGATATTTTTCTTACTTGGAACTAGACACCACAGACAGTGTTACAGAAACCTTCTTACATTGTTTTTTAACTTGGTACCTGTGCTCCTCACAAGAATAGTCTAGAGGTAAATATGACAATGTCTTCAGTAGATTTAAGGCAGGAGAAAGGCAAGTCATAAATATTAATATTAATGTTCCTTTTGACACAGCAACCCCCCACCCAACCTAAATTGCTGTTATCAGCACAATGTGGTTGACTGCCAGGCTTTCTCTCTATGGCTCTGTTTCTAAAGTCACAGTGAGCATGTGTGGAAATAACCAGATTTAATACAAACACAAATGTTTGCTCTAGCTCTGCCTGACACTTGTTATAACAGTCTTTGAAAAGTGACTTGTTTTGCCAAGTAAAGACTTAAACTGTAAACTGATAATTAATAATTCAGGCATACACAGTTTTTTAAATTAATCTTAGCTCTAAGACGCTTCACATTTGATAACCAAGTGAGAGTGTCCTCAAAGTAAACAAATTGTTATGAATTTTGATGTTCTGAATATGCCAGGGGCCTCTGAAGGTCTCTGCGTGAGCTAAGACCAGATTATTCACTTTCCATGAAGACAGTCGTGCCTGGAACTATGGAAAACGGCATAAACTCAGCTCTGAGAGATGGAACTAGGAAGACAAAGCACTTTTTATTTTTATTGATTTTCAAGAATGTGCATCACTCTTGCCATCTTCATTGCAGCTGTCACCAGACGCATTTATTCTGTGTGCATCTTTTGTGGTCTCACTCATACATATGAGGTTAAACACCGGTTTGTTTTCCTGTCTACTCCGAGTTTAAATTCTGAACCATGTGATGGTCTTGTGGATTTGGGTTTGATAAGCAGAACTTACAAACGAATAGTGGGGAAAACATTGTGTGGTGGCGAATGAACAGAAAACTGGAAAGAGCCTGTTAGATTCAGAAAAATATTAACTTCTTTTTATGTCTTACTGAAGTTTAGAGGTGATTTGCATAAGAGATGAATTTTAGCAATGTTCAGGATATTCATAGCATGTTCAAAGTAATTTGTGCTATGTTGGATTCAAATCATATATGTATATGAATTATATATATGTGTGTGTATATAAAACATTTACCAAATTTAAGGATTATGCTCTGTGAGTAGGGAACGTGGTTACAATGTATACTTTTTGTTTCTTAATATTGCTTTTGTTCTTATAAAGGATCCAGTTTTAAAGTTTGTTACTCACTCAATTCAGCTGACTTATTCTCCAAATACAAAACATTCATTAAAACGTATAGAAAGCGTCCCTTAGAAATAGAGGATTTTTGGGGCCGCCCGGTGGCGCAGCGGTTTAGTTCGCGCTTGGCAGCCCGGGGTTCGCGAGTTCGGATCCCGGGCGCCCGCCAACGAACTGCCTGTCAGCCATGCCGTAGCGGCGTCCCATATAAAGTGGAGGAAGATGGGCACGGATGTTAGCCCAGGGCCAGTCTTCCTCAGCAAAAAGGGGAGGATTGGCAATGGATGTTAGCTCAGGGCTGGTCTTCCCCACAAAACAAAACAAAACAAAACAAAACAAAACAAAAAAGAAATAGAGGATTTATGAAAAAGTACAGAAACATCATTTGTAGTGTTATTCAGAAGTTACATTACATTTGAATGACATTTTTCTGTTAAATATTTGTGTGTAGTATTGTATAAAATTTAAAAAATACAAAGGAAGTATAAAATAGCAAATTTAGAAAAAATCATCTATAATCCCACCATCCAACATGGTTAACATGTTGATATATTTCTTATCCATTCTTTTTGTCTGTGTGTGATAGGCTCAAATACATACACATATTCTATATGTGTATGTTCAAAGCTAAAAATGTACATGATATATTCTATAAATGGCAATTTTTAGAATAGGGATGTTAATGGACTTCCATAACTGAAACCCTCCTTTCCCACTCCCTAGGAATTAGCAGCATTCCTGCTGAAGCTGCGCTCTCTTGCCACAATTTCCTGTCACAGTAGCGCTCCTGCTAGACTAAAGGATGTTCATTCCCGGAAGAGAACATCCTCTCTTAACTCTGGGCCTATGCACATTTTACTCCCTCTGCCTGGAACACTCTTCCTCCCATTCCCCCAAACTTTCATTTAATCCATTTCTGTTCATCCTTTTCTATTGAGGCTGTTTCTGACCCCCTGACCTGGATTAGTGGACCCTGTTGTGTGCTCCACGGGACTTCCTGTTACTCACTGTTAAAATACACCACGCTACATTGTAACTGCTTGTGTGTCTGTATTTGTCACTGGATAGGGGGCTCTGTGAAAGCAGAGATTGCATCTTGTTTGCTTTCCATTGTACACCCAGCGCCAAGCTGGCACATAGTAGGTGTTTAATAAATATGTATTGAATTAAGTGTGTTGAATAAATATATATTAAAAAATTATATGTAATTAATCAATAACCCAAACCCTCCCTCATATCTTGTGGGCATTGACTTTCCTGCTCTGCAATAATCTACAGAGGACTTTTCTGTGTGAGGTTTATGTCCCTCAAATCTCTGATCTGCAGATCAGAAAGCTGCCACTAAAATTGTTCTGTCTTTATTTTAGAAACCTTTTATTGTTAAATATCTTTATGTCAATACAGCAGTTTTACTTGATTTAATCTCACTTGAGGATACTGAAAGCACTGTGAATGGAAACTTTGATGAGAGCTCATTTGTTTCATATTATTAAATTAAAGATTAAAAATACAGAAACATCAGGAAGCATTTTATGTTCTCTTAGCTTTCTGAAACTTTGAAAAGGGGATAATTTACCCAAATATTCCCAATGTCTAGCATATATAGAGATCTTGATCAATGTTTTCACACAAAAGAATTAGGATGACTGTCTTTGATATATTTGTAAAGAACATTTTGTGACTAACATTTATTGAATGCTTAGTAAATGTAAAGTCACCTCTTAAATACTTCTGTCAATGGGGGAAGCATTGGGATAGTTAATTAAAAACTGTCACTGCTCTGTCTGATGAGATAGGTGGGGAGAAACACTGCTTGTCAACTTCTCTCAGGCGCCATTGACCTTCTGGATGGATGATCAGATTTGACTAGATTGAGTGGGTCATGTGTGTAAACACATAAGTTTGTCTTTAGTTTTCATTTTGCTCGTGGTTTCAAATCATATCCCAGAGGAAAATGTAAACTAATGAAGAGGCTAGTGAAGATTGGAAACACCGTGAGGGAAAGACAATAAGGTTGAGATATGAGGTTTTATTTCATAGTGTTAAAGTTAGTAAATGTCTAGGATAGTATCACGAACAGATTAACCATGCATTTTTACACATGCATTTTACACATACATGGGATTTAGACTAATATTTTGGGAAAACCAATTATTGTTGTCTAATATAATGAAGACGGCTGAGAGTTATTCTGTTCTAATTTAAAAACAGAGGCCTTTGAGGTTTAAATTTAGCTGGTGTGCCAGATAGTCTACAAAGATGGCCACCAATTTCTTCCTTTCCTCTACATGCATGTTGCTCTACCAATCAAGAGGTAGAGTCTGTCCCTTCCCCTTGAATTTGAGCTGGCCTTCCTTATGACTTGCTTTGCCCAATAGAATGCAGCTCAAATGATGCTATGCCAATTACTTCCCCTTAAGGGGACTGACATCTTCTACTTCATTCCTCTTGAAGCTAGCTGCTTTGCAAAAGTCTGACTATCCTGAGACTGCCATGCTGTGAGGAAGTCCAAGCTGCCATGTTGAGTGCCCACGTGGAAGAGCACCAAAGAGCCAGACACGAGTAAAGCTTTCTCGGACCTTCCAGTCAAGCTCAGTCTCCAGCTGAGTGCAGTTGAGTGAGTGACCCCAGCCAATGCCACATGAAGCAGGGGAACTTCCCAGCTGAGTCTGGTCAACTGGGAGACTTGTGAAAAATAATAAATTGTTGTTTTAAACTGCTAAGTTTTGGGTGGATTGTTTTGTAGTAATGGATAATGAAACAGTAGGTGACTCATTGCTTTTAATTGACTTTAAAATTCTATTCTGTGTAATTGAAATTTGCCAAGAGAGTAGACCTTAAATGTTCTCACCCCCACCCCAGAACAAGATAAATGTGTGAGGTGATGAATGTGTTTGTTAACTAGATAGGGGGGATACTTTCACGATATATACATATATCAAATCATCTTAGTGTATACTTTAAATATCTTATGATTTTATTTGTTAATTATACCTCAATAAAGCTGAAACAAAAGAAAACAAAAAAATTCTATTAACATGGTGTATATATATTCGAATATCATGTCTAAATATTTATGTGTATGTGTTTATGTGCTAATACACACACATACACATCAGCTTAAAGTATACAGCTTGACTTTTAGCATGTTAGGACTAATTATAAAAATGATCAATATCTGTCAATTTTCTAGGTTATATATTTCTTTTGACTTGTGTCATGACCAAAATCGCTTCTGATTTAAATTCATTTATAACCTTTTCTCAGTAATTCGAACTAAGTGGATAAGCGAATTTTCAGCAAATTCCGTAAAGAAATGCAAAACATTCAAACTGAGTGTTTTTCTAGTCAATTTCAGACTAGAAATTGTGAATCACCATTTGTTATTAGAAGTGGGAAATTTCATAAAAATACCTGACTGAGACAAAACAAATGTTCTCTGTGTTCTGAGATTAAAATAAGATGTGAACTTAGTTGAGCATCAGTGGAGGAAAGGGAAAGAATAAAGTTTAAGATATGCAGCTAAAGCTTCCAGCCTTCTAAACTTTTCATCAAGTGATGACTAGCTTCAAAGATCAGTAAAACATTATCATTACTCCACCAAGCTCATGTAGCCCAAATCAAATTCAGAAATGAAAATCGAATAACGGCACTTCATCCATTAATTCTGTTAACTTCAAGGCCTGACATAGCAGGGACCCTGGAGAATTTCTAAGGGAACCCCAAGGTTATTGCCTGCTGGCATCTGAGTCTGGTGAGATTCAGTGAGAAAATAGATGTTACACCAGAGCTTTGCTTCGTGAAGAATAACAGATGAGTAGATAGAGGCTTTCAATCTGAGAGCAGAAGGCAGGGTGATCAGAATCCCAATCGCTCTGTGGAAGATGATAAACTAGAGCAGTGGAAGGATGAATTAAGATGACATGCTGTGTTTTATCAATAAAAGTAATGGCAAGAGATATATTTCTTACAATTATTTAACCAGGAGAAAGCTCCCAAAATGATACATTTTGCTTATAAAGCAGTGTGAAGTGGGATAGATCACACTGTCAATTTAATGTCTCAGTTTGCTACATTTGTATTAGCAGCAAGATTATTCTTTGTATTCATTCAAAATGAATGAAAACATAGGAAACTGATTCTGACTATAAACCCGTTTCTGCTGGAAACCTTTTGTCATCCTATGCTCTCCTTATTCCTTCGGCCGGAGCAGGTCAGAATATTGAACAAATGACTCTGTACTGGGGAGACTTTGGTATTATGATGTGTACATCAGCTTAAACATGAAGAGTGTTTTCCTCCAGAAATTAAAACACGATTTCCATTTTGAATGAAGGATGTGACATCTACTAGGTAATAACATTGTAACTCAGTTTAGGGTAATGTGAGGGACAGTTCAGTATGATATATTCTGTGAAGGAAAGTTTTTAAATTATTTATTCCCTTATAAGTGATGTCATGTGTTTAATGCATTTACTGTCCGTGAGTACCAAAGTAAGAACACAGAGTTCATTCATCAATGCTCCATGGCCAAAGGCACTGCTACGAAGGTCAAAGCTGCAAAAGTATATGTTTGCCTCGCCGAAAATCAAATTGGGATTTTCTTCTTTGAATAGAACTCCCTCATAAACAGACATAAAACAGTATTCGAGGGTAAACAGGAACAGTTTTTTCTTTCTGATGGTAATTTTCATCAAGATTCCTACTGATTATTACTATGAAAACTGTGTAAACCATGTTACCATGTAGTATGTCATGACTGAGAACACTGGGCACCCCCCCGTCATTGTATTTAAAAGCCTGACTGCCGAGGTTCAAATCCCAGCTCTGCAGCTCCCTGACTGTATGACACGAGCACATTACCTGACTTTCAGTGCCTAACTCCCTCACCTTTAAAATGGGGATTGTTACAGTATTTACTATATAGATTTTAAAATGAGGATTAAATAAAATAAGCTAATATATGTGAAACACTTAGGAACTTTAATAAACTAATATATGTAAAACATATAGGGACTGACACATTGTATTTCCTTAGTCAATATTAGATATTATTGAGCCCGCCCTGATGGCCTAGCAGTTAAAACAGTTCGGCGTGCTCTGCTTTGACAGCCCGGTTTTGGTTCCTGGGCACGGAACCACACCACTCATCTGTCAGTAGCCGTGCTGTGGTGGCAGCTCGTGTGGAAGAACCAGAAGAATTTACAACTATACACAACTAGGTACTGGGGCTTTGAGGGAGCAGGCGGAAGAAACAAAAAAGGAGGAAGATTGGCAACAGATGTTAGCTTAGGGTGAATCTTCCCATGCAAAAAAAAATATATTAGATATTATTTTAATACTACATATTCTAGGCATTGAACAGGGTGAGGATGCAGAAATGCAAAAATATATCTCCTTGGGGGAATGATTCCTTTAGAATGGAGGCTACTTTTCCTTCTTTAAAATGAAGGATAATTTTTATTTTTAAGATCTTCATAAAGAGATCTCATGATCTAACTTTGGAACTACTCCATTCTTATCAGGAGATTCTTCAGGGTAATTACCCCGATCCGACTTTATTCTGAGAGACGTGTATCTGATGACCGTCTTCTCCACCATTCAAGAATATTAGTGATGTGCAGCATTTTCTACATAATTTGATTTTTTTCTCTGCTCTCTTTATAAAATTACTTTCAAAGCCCATCAGTCACTGAAAACATCTAATCAAATTCTTGATTTTCATTTTAGTATGAAGAGTAGAAGTATAAAATGTTTTCCCTACCGAACAAGAAATGTAACTTTAAACAAGATGAAATGAGAATCTAATGATATCACTACAATGCTGAAACCGCTTCAGTGAAATCCATTGCCCTGAGGTAGTTTATAGGCTGGTCTTGCAGGGTTTATTGGCATGGTCTATGGCCTCCTTTGTTTCCCTCCCCATCTTCATCCTCTCCCCCAAAAGCACACATTCAATATACTTCGACCATTACAAGTTTTCCTCAGCTCCTCTGATAGATCATGTTTTTTCTTTCCTCCTAGTCTATATCCTACTTCATCATGACTTTACTCATTGTTCAGCTAGGTCTGACCTTAGACATTTCTTTCCCCAAGGTGTCATCTTTGACCCCTATGCTCTAGGGCATGTACCTCTCCCATGTGCTCTCATAACAGTCCCTATTATGTCAGACATCACACTCTTTATAATTGCTTGTTGACTTAACTGTACCCCTCTTGAAGCAAAACATTCTACAGGTAGAGACCCTATTTTACTCATCTACCATTCCATCCCCATCACCTAGCAAGGTACATGGCACATAGTAAGCATTCAAAATTGTGCTGAATGATGGATCCAATGAATAAATGAGCTCTTGGGTTTCCATTTCCACTGCCAGAAAAATAAAACATTTTCAGAAAAGTTGTCTCCATATTTAAATAACATTTCTTAATACTTTGAAAAACATAGGAAAGGGGAAAAACTTAATTTAAAGGAGTTAGGGGCTAGCTGTCAGCTAGCTACAGAGGTAGAGGGGAAATCCCATAATCACTGAACTAAATTTCACTTCTATGTCATTAGTGTGGCTTGGGGAAGCATAATTTTTGGGGGTTCTATTGGAAGAAATAAAATATGCCTATCTAACAAAATAAGTGGTGAATTTTAAACTAAGTATAAATATTCCAAATGAGAAATTGCCTTGAAACTGATGATATATTAAAGATTTAATATAAATGATGGTTTTATGTGTAGCTCATAGTTAAAGAATGAGCTTATGCTCGTTCTTCTATTTTATCACACCAATTCAATAGCCTTGTGATGCCTTTTTACTGAATATTGATTATAGTTTTAAATACTTAATAAATTCAATGAGAAAATTACGATAAAACCAGTTTTGTTTGTAAAAATACCTCTAATGCTTCCTAGAAACCTTTTCTGATCCTTTTTAAAGTGATCCATTTTAAAACTGAATTTTTTTCTAATCTTAATTTAACTGGGTTCTAACATGTGACCAGAGTAATAAAAACCCACAGAAAGCCTTGCCTAACATGTGAACAGTTCTCACCAACTATGAACTTCAAGCAACTCCATCTTGGGCCTGATTTATGGCCTCTGTGCTCTTTAACCTCAAGATAAATCTGACAACATGTCTTCAGATGAAATATTCATGAAGTTTCATAACATTCATTACCATTTTATGATTCTTTTAGTTGGTGTAACAACAATCCTTTCTAGCACTCTATTAAATCAGGAAGCAACTTCGTAAATCACTAGCCCAAGTGCATGAAACCATCACTTGTTAATGTCTTAGCTGGGCTGCAAAACGTGCTCAAGCATAGGGGAAATTCATACTGCCATTTACATCATCCTCCTTCAACATGCTAATTTGTTTGGGAAGATTCCTGTCTGATCTCTTCGAGCTCTGGGTTTTCTGAACTTGACAACTAAGTGAGAAATCTCTGAAAGCTTTGGATAAAAATATGTTACTTTATGTAAAAAGTGCAAAATAAGTGACAGCACAAAGCGTTTTCTGCAGGTTTCTAGCAGATCATGTTTCCTGGACAGGCAGGACAGAGTTCTGAGGAAGCAAGCTGGATGGGGGACAGCAGACACCTCTTCCCAAGCTCTACCTCAGTTTACTCTTTTGTAGCACAACTTCTCAAAATTTGCTTCTAGAGCATTGGATAACATTGGTCTCCTATTATTGTCCTGGAAATTAACAAGACTACAAGTTGGTAGTACTATTTATATATCTTGATAGAGTCAATTATTATTGTAAATCCCTTTGAATAATTTTAAAGAGGTCAAAAGACATAATTCCTGATATAAAGGAACTATGTCTTTTCAGTTTCAAGAACCAAAACTTTCTTGTGTATTTTATTTAAAACTATCCTCGTAAAACATCTAATGTTTATCATATAAACATTAAGCCCTGAAATTTAAAATTAAAAGTCAGTGATTCATATTATACTGTTTTAAGAGTTTTCATCTGTTCTTTGGAATCGAGCCTTAGTCATATTCAAAAGGGAGAATAATGGGGCCGGCCCGGTGGCATAGTGGTTAAGTTTGTGCACTCCACTTCAGTGGCCCAGGGTTTGTAGGTTCGGATCCCAGGCGCGGGCCTACACACTGCTCATCAAGCCATGCTATGGCAGGCATCCCTCATATAAAATGGAGGAAGGTGGGCATGGATGTTAGCTCAGGGCCAATCTTCCTCAGCAAAAAGAGGAGGATTAACAACAGGTATTAGCTCAGGGCCAATCTTCCTTACACACAAAAAAAGGAGGATAATAAACATCACTGGGCATATAGTGGATCTTTTAATGGATTTTGTAGTTTGCCACGATTGGGGATGTTTTATGTAGGACAAAAGAAAAATTTGAGTCCAGAAATCTGGGTGAATTGTAGTGGTGATAGTGAGGGAGATTGAAAAATTAAGAAATAATGGAGGTGTCAGACAATTTTTATCATGATGGGAAGTGTCTGACAAAGAATCAGCAACCCCTTCATTGCCTATTATCATGGGATGGTTGAGTTCAGAAACTAATGGGAAAGCCATTTTAAACCTCTTAATTGCTAACTGTTTTTATATCTATCCCACTCAGAGGGTGCTACATGCAAGCCAGATGGCTGCAAATGTTATTCTGGTTTACAAGCATGGAGACTTTTGTATCACTGCCAAAGTCATTGTCAAATGTCCTATATCAAAACAAAACAAAAAATAAAATCCTCTGTTTTCCAAACTTCTGAAAATTCCACAATAGTAGTAAAATACCAACCCCCCCTGTAGGTTTTGGCAGCTAAAATAAAAAAATTATCCATCCCTAAGCAGCTTGTTGTCTGAACTAACTGAGCAGTGGGGCAGCCAAAAAAGGAACTGCATCACTGAGAAGCTCATGAATTTTCAAACAAGCAGCCTTTGGAATTCAGAACAGCTCATAAGGGGCCAAGCCCAATGGGCTTGGCACAGAATTTAGCCACTCAAAAGGATTGCATGGTGACTAGAGGGGGTTTGGAAAATGCTAACTATATTTACCCTCAGGCAAAAGGAAGGCAGTGCCTATGCGTGCTTTTGGATCTAGCTAAGATGTCTCCTAGATATTAGATGCATTGGTTCAAAGGCAGTTTTACCTTGAATAATATAGGGAAATATCACAATAATGTAGAGATGAATGATTCCAGCCAATACAAGGTGATACCAACCAGCAACAGAAATATTAACAATAAATTCACTGTACCTTAGACCCACTCTATCCTAAAAGTGTTTTAAAACAGGAAAATAAATAATTGAAAGTGAATTTCTGACAAACAAATGTTAAGATACAAATTTCAGGATGATATTCTTATAAATTCAATGATATAGTAAGTTCAGTTCTCCTAGATCCTCATTCAGAATCTAAATTATGTTCTGATTATCTCCAGAATTGATGTTTTTATCTTTTTGTAAAAGAATTATCAACTTAAAATGGAGGATTTTTCCAGAGGGTGAGTTAGAAGAGAGTTTTGTCTCAAAGCCTTAAGAAAGCAAAGTAACTTTCTTACCTTATCAGCTGACGTTAAGAACACATAGTACAGTGAGGACTCATTACTGTTAGCATTGCTTCAGTGGTAGATAAGTCTCTTATGTATCATATATTGCTCCCTGAGTGTTGCTTACCTATATTCTGCTTCACTTTCTACCTCTTCAAGTTTCTCCATTTTAACATTTCTATTAGTTAGGAATGTTGGAGGTTGTTGCCACTTGGGTTCTCCAGAAGCAGAGAGTGAAGTGAGATGGTGTTTGGGGACCCAAGATGTTTATTAGAGATCAGTACCTATGAAGGAAAGAGGTGAAAGCAGGATTGGGCAGAGGGAGAAGTTGGATTGTGATACATGACTGGCAATACTTTGACCAACCTGCAGAGAGCTCTAGAACAAGGATTGCTCCTTAGAGAGTCCATCATTGAGCCCTTGCTTGGTGAATGCTGCCTCAAGGAAGGGTGTGATCACAAGGCAGAGAGCCTTTGAGACTGAGCAGTCCCTGATGTGCTGGCAGTTGGTGACTGTCTGCTAACCATACTCACCATGCTGGTCAACAAGTATTTCAGAAAAGGGGGAATTAGGTGATGCATCTCTGTGTCTATCACATAGGTCAGTATTTGGAAAATCAGCCAAGGCTCAAGGAACAAGCTGAGGGCATGAGCGTGCACAGTCCAGAGAACCAGAGAGCAAGGAGATCAGAAAGCAAGGGCTGCAAAGCATTGCTAGGAGACCAGACAGTATGAGTCAGGGACACTGGCCCAGCCCCCAGACCAGAGCATCTTGCCAGGAAAAGCTCCAGATCCAGGAATGAGTGTGACTACCTGACAGGCACCAAATAACAGGAGGGAATTTTGATACTGTGCCAAAATTCTAGTTCCTATGTCTTTGCAGCTGAGGGTAGCCAACTAGTCTGAGAGCAAAGGTGGGCCTCTTTTCCTACGCAAAGGCAATTAAAAAATGCTCTCCAGGGGCCGGCCAGGTGGCTTACCGGTTAAGTTCACATATTCCACTTCTGGCAGCCCGGGGTTCACAGCTTCAGATCCCAGGCGTGGACCAATGCACCGCTTGTCAAGCCATGCTGTGGCGGCGTCCCATATAAAGTAGAGGAAGAGGGGCACGGATGTTTGCCCAGGGCCAGGCTTCCTCAGCAAAAAGAGGAGGATTAGCAACAGATGTTAGCTCAGGGCTAGTCTTCCTCACACACACAAAAAATGCTCTCCAAATTTTCAATTCACTTTCTAATTTAAATTCACCTGGGATTTTCTAGCTTATGTTTATGTCATGGATGTTGAGGGTCTTCCATGAATCCTTGAGACAGAAAACAAAGGTTTACGATTTGAATTCAGAAAATAAACAGTTTTTGATAATTCAGTGGTTATGAATTGCAATTCTTTGTTAACAATATGTTTTTTCCTCTTTCCAGGATAATACCTTTAAGGAAAAATAATACAAACCAACTCACTATTAATTAATTTATTCAACAAATTTAATTGAGTGTCTATTATGCATATGGCACTCTTCTAGGTAGTTGAGTTAAATGGGTGAATAAAGCAAAGACAGTACACAAGCTATATAATAAATAATATGGACAAACAAAAAGTAAATCAGGATTCAAGGAGTTGGAGATGTAGTAGAAATAGGAGAAAAGAGGCTTTTGATCTATATAGGGTGGTGGAGGCAGGTCTTTTTGAGATGTTGGTATTTGAGCAAAGTTTTGAAGGCAGTGATGTCTATGGGCAAGTGGTCCCAGCAGAGTGATCAGCTAGTGTGCATGCCCTAATGCAAGAGTCTGCTGGGTGTGAATATTCAAAGGACAGCAAAGAGACTGTTGTGCCTGGAGTTGAGTGAGGGGCCTGAGGGGGTGATTCATAAAGTCAGCGCACTAAGGGGGATGAGTGTGGGAGGATATGGTGTAAAATTTGGGCTTTAATCCCTATTGAAACGCAGAGCCGTTGCCGTTTTGAGCGGAGAAGGTTCCACATCTGATGAGTTTTCAAGATTCACTCTGGCTGCTTTTGGAGACTAAACTGGAGGGGGCAGGGGAAGCAAGGACAGAAATTGATCGGTTAAGAGGCTGGTCCAGTAATTCAGATAAACAAGAAACTGCCTTCCTTTTTGCTGTACATTGAAAAAAAAATAAAAAGCGCAAGTAACACTGTTGCTACTGCTTTCACTGGACTTTGATCTAACACTCAGTTAGCAAAGGAACTGCACTTTGAAAGAAGTTGTTTATTGTTTGGTAAGCTTTGTTCTTTCAGGACCAAAAGGTGATGTGAAATAGCAGAAAGTATGTCTTTCTTCTTATATTGCTCTGTGGCATTTCAGGATCCGAGAAGACTGTTCTAGTATTGAGGTTTACATACTGTCATGCCCAGAATTCTGGTCAACCATTCTCAATGCAGCTTATGTCCTCAGAACTGATTTTTGAAGCTGAAATACCCAGTAGGACATGGACGTTTTTGTCTTTTTTTTTCTTTATATAAAAAAGTGCATTCATAAAGCCAAATAGCAGTTACCAGGTTAGTGGAGAAGAAAGAAAGGGATGTGTCATATTTGGAGCAACAGTCATGCAAGGGAATGTACTCAGCATGGAGAAGTTTGATGGAGGTAAAGAAATAAGTTAAAGGAAATAAAGCTTCCTGGGAGGAAGGCAGAACACTACTCAACCAGTTCAGGAAACAGTGAAATGAAAACCATGCTGTCTCGAAAATTCAAGAGTCCTGTCCGGGGCATGCTGCCCGAAGACAACAGCTTAATACCTTTTTACGCTTGGCATATGGGCTTTTCTGAAACTGGGTTTTGATTCATAGAGTCCTTCTTTGGTGCAACTAAAAATTCTTAAGTAGTTTGTGTGTGTTTGTGTGTGTGTGTGTGTGTGTGTGCGTGTAAGATTGGCCCTGGGCTAACATCCGTGCCCATCTTCCTCTACTTTATGTGGGACGCCTGCCACAGCATGGCTTGATAAGCGGTGCATAGGTCTGCGCCCAGGATCTGAACCTGTGAACCCTGGGCCAGCAGAGTGGAGTGTGCAGACTTATCCACTACACCACTGGGCTGGTCCCCTTAAAAGTAGTTTTTGATGAAGCTTCTCTAGACACAAGTTGTGCTCAACTTTATCTTTTGCCACCTGTTTTAAAAAGCACTCTGACTGTCAAAGACCTTGTGGATGGCTCTTTAAAATTTTTCATTTTATTTTATGAGCAAAGGAGTCCTCTGTGTGTGTGTGTGTGTGTGTGTGGGTGTGTGTGTGTTTTCCTCCTTAGCATAAAATTATCTGAATTCTAACAATTTTATGTTCTTTAAACACAACATTATTTTCACAGCTCAAAATCTCAGTGTCTCATGAGTAGATGGAAAGTTGAAGACCCTGTAAGCTTGGAGATTCATGACTTTTCTCTGTTGTCAGATGCCACCTGCCATGTATTTGATTACTCCACCTGATTTGTAGAAACCCCACATCTACAGTAGGACCCTACCATGGACATTGTGGACACTAACTAATACCACACCATCTACTTGAAAGAAAGGAAGGAAAGGAATGAGTATGAGCCATTTACCTTCTCCATTGGTTTACAAATCCCATGTAAGCTGCTCTACAATGCAAATTCCTCCCAAGGCCACAGTTACATAACATGCATGGAACAGGAGAGTTTGTTGATTTTCTTTATTTCTTTTTGAAATTCAAAATGGTTAATGGATATCTTCAATCACTGCCTGTTGGAGAGCTCCCTAATACTCCTGGGGAAACACTAATGGTGCTGAAAATTCTAGAGGGAAAGGCCCGCAGAGAGGCTGGGAGGTTGTGATAGCAGCGCGATGGTAAGTCTGTAGAGGATATGACTGAACAAACCTTCCAGCCCACTTATCCCTACTTTTCCCTTTTTGGCCAGAAATATCTTTAGTTATATTATTTGACACAGAGCCTTGTGAACTGACCACTTCTGAGCACTTATTGTGTGATCCAAACTGTTGTAAGCAATACTGAGGACAGAAGAAGGAAATGTAAGATTTGACACTTTCAAGAAAGTTCCAGTCGCATCAGGAGAAAAGACATACCTTCATGAAGTAAATTTGAACAGTGAAACATAATGTATCATTGTTTGCCTGAATATGTGGTAAAGACAATATATTCTGCAATAAAATTGGAGATTTCATAAATGACGCCCCCCCCCATAGGCCATCATATGCAGGGCTTAACAGAAAGATGTTGGTCTAACTGCTACCTTAATATCAAATATGAATTACAGCAAAGAAGATATTCACTCAAGATGTTTTCATGGAAACAGCAGTCAATGATATCAATATAAGAAGTTTTGGAAATTGAAATACAGGAATGCAATGATAGAAGCCATCTTTCTGTGACTCATTTAACGTGCTAAAACTAAATCAATAGGATAAGTTCCAGGTAAGTTTTATTTGAACTACACAGTTTTAGACTTCATTGTATGTGAACATAAGCAACTTAGTCAAGACATTTTAATTATTGGGGGATTTCATATAAAAAGCCAGATTTCTAGCTTCTCTTGAAACATCTGAAGACCTAGCTCCACCAGGTCAGTATTCTCACAGGCAGCAATCTACCAGAGCTGAGTGGCAGATGGTCTCCCCAGCTTTCCACAGCCCCATTCTCCTTATTGTTCTTTGTTTTTGCTCCCAGCATGTTTCAGTAGTTTGTGTTTATTATCTAGCTGGCTCCCTGTTGGTATTTGAATTTGTGACTCCCTGATGAGGTCCAACTTCCACCAAATGCAGTCATGCCTTTTGCAACATTCTTCCTACTTGAATGCGTGGCATGGAAGTTCGCTTCTTCCCTAGGTAACCCATCCCAGTATTGGACACCCCTTAGTTTACTACTGAAAAACTCTTTCCCTGCATTGAGCCTTAGTCTGTATTCTTCTAACTCACATGATTTTCCCCTAGTTCTATCCTTTAAAGCAAAAATGTCTTTTCTTCCTCCTTCATGTGATATGCCTTCAAATACGTATAGCTATCAAACAATGCCAAGGAGCCCTATTTCAAGAAAACTCCTTGTTTTCCACTCTGACCTTAAACATCCCTTGTGCTCTACATTTTTTTTCTTTAAATTCTGTGGATTTTTTAAAATTAAACTTTCTATTTTGAGTTGATACTAGATTCACATGGAGTTGTAAGACATAATGCAGAGTGACCCTGTGTACCCATTACCCAGTTTCCCCCAGTGATAATATCTTGTAAAACTATAGTACAATATCAAAACCAGGATATTGCCATTGACACTGTCAAGATACAGACCATTTCCATCATCACAGGGATCCCTCATGTTGCCCTTTTATAGTCACATCTACACCCACTTCCACCCCCTCCTTATCAAGCTCTAATATGATTTCCACTGCTATAATTTTGTGACTTCAAGAATGTTATATAAATGGAATTGTATGTTATATACCATTTTAGGATTAGTATTTTTCACTCAGCATAATTCTCTGTAGATTCATCTAGGGTTGTGTGTGTTAATATTTCCTTCCTTGTAGTTTCTGAGAGGTATTTTATGGTGTGGATGTACCAGTGTGTTTACGCATTTACCTGTTGAAGGACTTCTGAGTTGTTTCCAGTTTTTGACTATTATGAATAAAGTTGTTATAAACATTCATGTACAGGTTTGTCTGTAAACATAACTCTTCATTTCTCTGGGATAAATGCCCAGAAATGCAATTGCTGGGTACTATGGTAGTAGAATATTAACTTTTTAAGAAACTGCCAAACTCTTTACCAGAGTGGCTGCACCATTTTATGTTGCCACCAATGAGTGATCTAGGTTTTCCACATCCTCACCAATATTTGGTGTTGCCAATATTTTTTATAAGTCATCTTGATATGTGTGTAGTGGTATTGCATTGTGCTTTTAATTTGCATTTCTCTAATGGCTGATGATGTTGAATATCTGTTCATGTGTTTATTGACGTCTGTATATTTTCTTTGGTGAAATAGTTCTTTATGTCTTTTACATGTTTTCTAATTGGATTGCTTGCCTTTTTACTGTTGCATTTTGAGTTTTTAAAAATATATCCTAGATGCTAGTCCTTTGTGAGATACGTGGTTTGCAAATATTTTCTCCACTCTGCAGCTTGTCTTTTCATCCTCTTATCAGGGTCTTTTGCAAAGCAAAATTTTTAAAATTTGATGAAGTTTAATTTATCAATTTTCCTTTTATATATCATGTTTTTGGTGTCAAATCTAAGAACTCTTTGCCTAGCCCTAGATCCTGAGGATGTTCTCCTATGTCTTTTCTAAAGTTTTATAGTTTTATATTTAAATCCATGATCTATTTTGAGTTAATTTGTTGTATAAGGCATGAGACTTAGGCCAAAGTTCATTTTTCTTTTTTTGTGCCGATGGATATTCAATTGCTCCAGCACCATTTGTTGAAAAGGCCATCTTTACCCTGTTGATTTGCTTTTACACCTTTGCCAAAAATCAGTTGGGCATATTTGTCTGTTTGTTTTCTGGTTTCTCTATTCTGTTTTATTGATCTTATGTCTGTCCTTCCACCAATACCATGTAGTCTTGATTACTATAGTTACAAGTAAGTCTTGAAATTGGTAGACTAATTCCTCCCACTTTATTCTTCTTTCACAAATTATTTTAGCTAATCTAGTTCCTTTGTCTTTCCATATAAATTTTAGAATAATCTTGCCTATATCTACAAATAATCTTGTTGGGATTTTGACATATGTTGTGTTAAACCTGTATATCAATTTGGGGAAAACTGATATCTTTACTCTCCCAATACATAAACATGGTGTGACTTTCCATTTATTTAGATCTTTGATCACTTTCATTAGTGTTGGGTAGTGACAGCATACATATTCTGTACATGTTATGTTAGATTTATACCTAAGTATTTTATTTTTTTAGGCAATTGTGTTTTAAATTTTGTTATCCAACTGTTCATTGTTAGTATATAAAAATATAATTGATTTTGATGTTTATCTTGTATCTTGCAACCTTGCTGAACTCAGTTGTAGTTTATTGTAGATTCCTTGGGATTTTCTATGTAGTCAATCAGGTCATCTACAAATAGGGACAGTTTTATTTCTACTTTTCTCATCTGTATGCCTTTTATTTCCTTTCCTTACCTTATTGCACTAGCTAAAACTTCCAGCACTATTGCTGAATAAGAGTTGTGAGAGCATTCCTTAGCTTATTCCCAATCTTGGGAGGAAAGCATTCAGTTTTTCACAATTAAATATAATGTTAACTGTAGGTGTTTTGTAGAGCTTTATCAAGTTGAGGAAATTCCTATCTATTCCTATTTTTCTGAGAGTTTTTATCACACATGTGTTGAATTTTATCAAATGCTTTTTATGTATCAGTTGATAAGATCATGTGATTTTTATTCTTTAGCTTGTTAACATGGTGGATTACATTGGTTTTTGAAGACTGAATCACCTTTGCATCCCCAGAATAAACCCCACTTGGTCATGGTGTATAATTCTTTTTGTATGTTGCTGAATTCTATTTGTTAAAATTTTGCTAAGGATTTTTTTATGTCTATATTCTGGAGGCATATTAGTCTATAGTTTTCTTTTCTTTTCTCCTCTTTCTTTCTTTTTTTCTTCTGTACTGTCTTTGTCTGGCTTTGGTATCAGCTTCATAAAATGAGTTGGGAAGTATTTCCTCCTCTTCTATTTCCTTGAAAAGATACTGTCCAATTTGTGTTAACTTTTCTTTAAACAATTGGCAAAAATCTCCTGTGAAACCATGTGGGCCTGGAAATTTCTTTTTTTAGAATTTTAAAATTACGAATTCGATTTCCTTCATATTACAAGACTATTTAAATTATCTATTTCATATTAGATGAATTGTAGTAGTTTGTGTTTTTCAAGAAATTGGTCCACTTCATCTAAATTGTCAAATTTATGTATTGAGTTGTTTGGAGTATACCCTTTTTATCAATTGATATCTGAAAAGCCTGTAGTGACATCCCCTGTTTCATTCTTGATATTAGTAATTTGTGTCTTTTTTTTCTTTCTCAGTCTTGCTAGTGTTTTGGATATTTTCATATTATATTATGAGACTCTGGATGTTATTTAAACCTGTTTTAGTTGGCTTTTCATGACATTGCTCTGTCATGGGAAGGTAGAAAGCTACTGCTAGGCGGATGTAGAAGTCCAAGTTCTCCATTTTGTCTGCACCGACACCTGAGGGGGGCTTCCTTACTACTGTTGAGTCGGGGTGGGAATTCTAGTTCCCCACATGGTCTCCACTGGCACTGCATTGAGGCATTGCCTTGATACCACTGGGTGTTGGTAAACATCTTAACTCTCTATTAGGCCTCTGTAGACACCACCTCAGCAGGGATGTGGAGAGATACCCCATTACTCCCAGGTGGAAGTGGAAGTTCTGGCTTTCCATTCAATCTCCACCTACACTGTGGGTAGGTTTCCTGATGGTGGAGGTGAAAGTCCCAGTTCTCTATTTAGCCTTCTCTATCACCACTCTGGTAGGTGCTTGGGGACACCTCCTCATGAAGATGTAAGTCTAAACTCTCCACTCAGCCTTTGTCTCTGTTGATGTCAGGGTGAGACCATAGTTTTTTCTATGATGTTTGTCTAGAGTAGATCAGTTATCATCTAAAAGTTTTCTATTTTGATAGGCTGGCCTTTTCCCGATTATTTGGCTAGACAGAGAAGGCTTTGTTGGGGCTTTTTTTGTGTATGTGCCCATTGGCATTTCCAGGTTGTCAACTTCTTTAGCTCCAACTTGGAGATATATGAGGCAAAGAGAAAACTTAGGGAACTCACCACCGTGTCATTCCTTGGGGCCTGAGGTCCCTAGCTGGTCAGCCTTCTTCTCTCTAACTTCCAGAGGCTTTTTGTGTTGTTTATATATGATGTCTGAGGTTATTAGTTGTATTTAGCAAGATGGAGTAGGAAAAAGTATGTGTACTTCGTGTTCTTGGAAGCAGAAATCTGTGCTCTACTTTTGATGGCTAAAATATGATGCATTACCTAATCCTCATCCATGCCTTAAAGAAGACTCAGAAATCCACAACAGATGGACTACATGAGTTTGGCCTTAGCAACTGGTTTGTCTTCTCCTAACTCTTGGAGTCAGGTTACAGTAGAATTTTAGTCCATAGCTTTCCTGTTCTGGGCACATATGCTCTATCTTTAAATCACCAGTTCTCATGATATTGCTCTTACCCCTCAGGATCTTAAATTATAGGCAGTAATGTTGCATTAGTCTGCTATAATTGGGCTTTATTTTTAGAGTTATTATTGTAAAAAAGTTTTTAAAAGGTGGTTAATGTTAAATCAACAATATTTTTAAAATATTGCAACAGGAAAAATGGAAGTGGTAGCTTATACAAATAGCTACTTGGAAGAAAGCTAGGATATAAATTCCAGAATGATGATAAAATTTGTAAAACTTTTCATACTGTGTACAGAGCAATGATGTACACGATTGGTAAACCACCAAATACTCTGCACTGTTGGCTAAATATTAGTTGGTAGTGTTTCTATCCACAGAAACATTTCTTAACTAAAGTAGCAGTAAATTCAGCTTCACAAAATTTGAAAATTAAAAAGAATCCTAATTTCTACCATTAATCCCATTTAAAGAAAGAAAATCAATTCAAGATGACTCTAGTGATTAATTATGTACAAAAATGTTAGTTTTTTTCCCCCTTGACATTAACTTGTCATTTCAAAATGCACAAGGAAAGATTGCTAAGGGAGGAATCCTGCAATAAAGAGATTATAGAAGCAAAGGAGAACCAATTAAAGTAGGTAAATTATTAGGAAATGTAATCAATCCTTAATTATCTAAGGATTTACCAGTTCATGTATGTATTTCTTCATCTGTTAGGGAATTGTAGAAAAAGAGGGTAAAATGGAAGTTTAATCACTGATTAAAGCCAGTGTAAAACCTAATTGCATCACTATGTATGGTGCATTTCACAAAGTGGGCACTTAATAAAACTTATGGAATTGTAGATAAAGGAAAGATAGATCACTGCAAATTAAAATCAGTAAGTGCATTTAAATTGCCTCCTTTGTGGAAAGCACGCTACTGAGAATTTCACAGAAAATAATGTATAGATTCTAAGCAAAAAAGCAGATAAATTAAGAAGTATTTCTATAATGAATGAAAAACAGTGCCTATGACATTTGCATATAGGTTTATGAGATACTTTGTATGGTATTATATATACATGGTTTGATAGTTGGATATTAGAAATACACCTAGCAGGCATCCTTACAAAATGCTAGAAAATTTTGATTTTTAATTAACTGATATTTTATGAGTCTATCTAACAAAACTCAATTTAAAATAGATTGCCTTAAACACTAAGATTTGTTTTTCTTTTCTTTTTTGGTTTGAATCACAATAGAAATCCTACTGTCAGGATACCATTTAGGTACTTGTGAAACTAGTGGCCTGAATTCTGTGTTCATTATTTCTACTTGTTATCCAGAGTCCTGTCCAGCACGTTGAAGCTGTTAAGTTTGTTAATGTTATTCAAACAGCCTTTGCTGAGTTCAAAAACCAAATCAAAAGCATTGTTAAACTTTTGTTTTCAACACACAATAATCTAAAAATGAAATAGTTTTATTTGCATTAAAAATGGGAGAAAAATTGACCAAGCAAATTGTTTTAGGAATCCTTGTTATTTTTTTGTATTTTGACAGGCCCCACACGCCACCATAAAATTTTTGTCTTTTTCTCATTTGAACTTTAAGTATATAGGCTGATGCCTGCATTTTATTGTGTGTCTC
Source organism: Tapirus indicus (assembly GCA_031878705.1). Taxonomy (NCBI): domain Eukaryota; kingdom Metazoa; phylum Chordata; class Mammalia; order Perissodactyla; family Tapiridae; genus Tapirus; species Tapirus indicus. The sequence goes on from CM062926.1 coordinate 90,896,626, forward strand.
TGTTGCCCTTTTTGTAGGTGGAAGTAGGTGTATACTTCGGTGGGTTTTTTCCTATCAAAGTATTCCTTCTTTAAAATTGTCTTTGCTTTGGGCCCATGTAACAGCTGATGTGCTTTGAGATGAACACTCAACCAAGGGCCTAACAACCCATTGCTCAGGCAACTGGGAATTGAGCTCATCTAATGACAGTAAGTACTTAAACTAACAGCCTAAGGTGAGAGCTGGACAGTGTGACCACCTGGGTCGTATGTAAGCCTGGGAAGCTGGTGAGAGGGAGAGCAGAGACATGAGTGATCTCTGAGAGACAGCAATACATGCCTAGTTCCTGCCTTCCGGTTGTGTTTCTGAGATCCTCGTGGTCTAGTTCTTCACTTCCTCTCTGTGAGTGTGGGTGAAATTTGCGTGTTTACTTTCATATTAAACCCTGTTTTCATTAAGCTAGATTTAGAGGATTTCTATTCCTTGCAATCAAATATACCTTTACTAAAACATAGGTTTGTACATTCTTCCCTGAATATTTTTCTTGACATATCTGTTTCTTTTGTTTAACCTACAGCTCCTACTAAATCACGTTGGATGTCATTGTTTTTATTTAATTTATACCAAATGAAGATTACTACAACTACGACTCTGATTGTTTTCTTTACCATTTCGTATTTATCTTTTGGAGTTTTATACCATATTTTGTAACAGTTTCTAATTTTATAATGTTTCCTTAAATAATTTTTCTTTGTAAGTACTATAAAACAATAAGAAGCTTGAAGGGATTTTCTGATTCTGATGCTTGTAAGTGTCACAGGTTATAATTTAGATATCTCTAATCAGTAGATCTTTTAGTGTTGCTGACACTTTATTATATGAGCCAAAACCAATGTCTATATGCCATCAATACAATAGTCGGTGATAACTGTTTAACATTGTACAGCTAGTTAATTAATGGGTTTTCCCCTCCTTTTTAATCAGATTTAGTGTAAGTAGAGATAGCTGTTTTCTACCTGCCCATTTTACTTTCCAAATTAAAGGTATGTAGCGTTAAGTATGTAATATTTTATTTTACAACATAAAATATTGTCATATTCCCTAAGACTAAACCCAAGTGGGGTATTGGATCATTGCTGTTAAAGTATAAGCACAATTATTTTTGTTCTTTAAACAGTTACAATAAGAAATGGATTATTTTGAAAGGTCAGCATTCTATGTAAATGGGACATGAACAATAACTCAACTCTTTCCCTAAAGATTACATTTAAGCGATGTGAATGTATCCCTTACTTAGAACTAGCTCAGCAATTCCACACCAGAAATGGCAGTACTCAGGAGAGCGGCAAACCTTTATCAACTTGGGTTGAATTTAAATTAAACCCAGACTTCACAGAGACTGTCTTCTTGAAAGACAATAAGTCCAAGAAAATAAACAAAATAATCATTTTTTTATGTAGAGGTTCATAAAGGATTTGCATTGATGAAAAATTAATAAAAACTCTAGGAAAGAATTTTTCTGGGGGATGCATAGTGTTTATAGTTGGATAAACGTTTGTGGAAGTCTGAGTGTAAGAAGGTGGCCTAGATTAGTGGATGAGAGCACGGAATTGCATGTCAGAGAGCTGTGGACTTAAATAATGAGTTTCCTTTCTCACTGTGTGTGTGACCTTGAGTAAATGACTTAGCATCTTAACTCCAATTTTCTTATCTGTGAAATGGAGATAATAGTGCTTCCCCTCTAGGGTTATAAGAATTAAATGAGATAAATATAGCACTTAGTAAAGTTTCTAACACATACTAAGCTCTTAGTAATGTCAGCTATTACTATTATTATTGCTAGGAAATAGTGTATAACAGTGTGATTGATCTAATGGAGGCTTTGAGGATCAAAAGTTAAATTCATGACTGTATTACATCATATTTCTTGAACAATTCTGCTTCAATGTTTTTTATACACACAACTTCAGATATAAGCCAAGTTTCATCATTTTCTTTGAACTTAGAGCTTGTTAAGAGACCCTTTAGCTATGAGATTCTAGAGTGACCACTAAAGATTAGATTATATTTTAATGTGTTTCTTAATTATGATTTTTCCCCTCATTTGGAAATCACAGTTTGATGGCTTTAGTTAAATTAAATCAAATTAAAGTAATCATGAGTTTAGATAAATTCCCAACTAATGTACTGAGATACTGTTATTTATACCCTTTTATCTCCATTCCCCAAATTCCTCTCTACAGGTCACTTTCTATTTCATGCAAATTATTCAGGTATAGAGTATCTCTCTCTCTCTCTCTCTCTCTGTGTTTGTGAGTCAGGAATAATGGGGCGGGGGGGGTGCACAGAGAGCATCTTTGTTGGCTTCACACTTCTAATCTTAATTTAGATTCAGCCAGGACATGCCTCTATGTTCTTTTTTAAGTTTGATTTCATGTTAATGATTTATTAGCTATGGTCGTTGAAAAAAACCTTTCAATGTGGTTGGGTGTGTATTGGCAGGGTGTGGTGCCGGGGATAGAGAGAGAGAGAGAAACTGTACTCTTTTCTCTGTTGGAACATTTTGGCGCCTCTGTTCCTGCTCTTATCCCTCTCTCCATTGGCAGGAGAAGTGGGGTCTCTCATTTTTAATGTACCCTCCCTCCTGATGTTCTTTATTCCAGTCTTCCATGTTTACTGCCCATTGAAATCTTGATGATTTTTCACCTTTGTCAGTTTGAGTTCACCAACATCCTTCTCGTGTCCTGTAGATGTTTTCAGATCCTCCCTGTCTTAGAAAAATCTTCTAAAGACTTGATTGCTATCTCAGGTTGCTGTCCTGTCTTCTCCATCTATTTAGCTTCGTAGGATGCTCTTTGCTCTTTTTATCGCCATCTAGTCTTGATTTTTACTTTTGTTCTTTTGTTGTTGATGTTGGTAACAAAGATGCTGAACTTGTTCTTTTAAAAAGCATTTTATGGCCTCTTACTCACCTTTTCGGTTTGTATTCTCCTCTGACCAGTGATAGGAGTAGAAAGTAAATGAACTCTGTAGAGGAGCATAATGTGACTTCAATCTGAACCTTTTGTCCTATACCCAGTGTACAAAAGAAAGGGCTCCTTTTAAGTGGGATTATTGGGAGGGTGCTGAAGGGAGCGTCTTGACTTTTATAGATATAACTTTTATATTCCTGGCAGTTTTAAAAATAACTAGCACATGGCTATTATTAGCTTTTTCTTTAAAATAATAAATTAACACTTAAAAATGAAAAAGAAATGGTTGACATCACCATTGCTGACTAGTCAAAGTTCTCTCCGATCTTCCCCAACCTACTTGCAGGTCAGTGCACTAGGGACGTGGACTGTCCCTTCATGGCTGCAGATCTGAGAAGCTCCTCTATCAGTCAGGCTTCAATCAGGGGAGTAGATTCACCCTGAGTACCATGGGGTGGAGATTTAGGATGGGAACAAGACCTTGCATAATTGTGGGGGAAACTGGAGAACAGATGCACTAACCAGCCCCTCTGATGCACTGGCATGGGTGGACAAGCTAGCTTGCCAGGGCATTAGTGAAGCTACACATGTGCAGCTGCTGGATTAGGCCCACCAAGGAGAAGTGGTGAAGAAGTCTGTGGAAGGTTACTGTTTCTATGTCTAGTGATGATTAGGCGCTCCGGCCTATTAGCAGAGTTAGCAGCGTGGAAGTAGAGCTGAGCACAGATTGGGGGAGAGTGAGAACTGCTGGTATGTCTGCATCTGTCTCTTAACATCAAGAAGATTGAAGACAAGATCTTTGTTTTCTCACTGCTTTTGACTAGGATGACCTTCGAAGAGTAATGGCTGCTGTTTCACTTCCACTTTCCAAATCACGTTGATTTCTCTTTGGACCACCTCTAACTCAGAACCATACAGAGGAAAAGGATTCTGAGAAACGTGGTTCCAGAGTAGCCAAGTTAATAAGGTACAAAAGAACTACAGGCCAGCTCTCGTCAGCTTGGCATCCATTCATACTGCTTTTAATCATATTTATATATAATAGCTAAATCATGATTCCACCTAACATGAAGCCTCTACATGCAACTGAAAACATGCTAACATTGTATCTTCTCCCAAGAGAGGACATTTCATCCATCTTTGGGTGATGTTCGTTCATTTTCTAGTTGAGTCACACTCTCTCTTTGATATCTTCTAACTTCAATATTGACGGATTAATGGCTATTAAGCCATTCTATGTTAGAGAGTAGGGAAATAGGAGAGGGGAAAATAATAAAGAAAAAGAGTTGATTAATGCACCTATCTATCAATTGATCTAGATGTGGATATACATATACAAATATATTCATATCAAAGTAAGGAGGAAATACTCATAACTACTATTGTCTTAAATTAGTAAATAGTTATGTGGTTGTAGCTGGTATTTATAACTTGCTTCTTGTAATACCCATTCCATATTCCCTTGCCCCTCAGCAAGCAACTTAGCTGATCATAGTTTCTTTCTTTTTGATAAGGAAGATTGGCCCTGAGCTAACATCTGTGCCCATCTTCCTCTATTTTGTATGTAGGATGCCTGCCATAGCGTGGCTCGATGAGCTGTGCGTAGTTCCACGCCCAGGGTTCCAAACCCGCGAACCCCAGGCTGCCAAAGCGAAGTGTGCAAACCTAACCGCTACGCCACTGGGCCGGCCCCTGATCGTAGTTTCTTGAGTGGTGGGGTGTCCCAAACCTGAATTCCTGAAGACTCTGTACCATTAGTAGTTCTGACTATTTTGAATTTTTGTAGTGTTCCATTAACTTTTAATTTTTTTTGTGAGGAAGATCGGCCCTAAGCTAACATCTGTGCCAATTTTCCTCTATTTTGTATGTGGGACACCACCACAGCATGGCTTGATGAACAGTGTGTAGGCTCACACCTGGGATCCAAACCCGTGAACCCTGGGCCTCCAGAGTGGAGCATGTGAACTTAACTACTACTCCACTGGGCCAGCCCCTCACTTAATTTTTTATTGTAAGAATATGTGAATCCTAAGAGGTGCCCTAGAGGATCTTCTGTGTTACAGACATCTGCCTCTCTACCCTGTTGTGTAGAAGCAACAAAATTGTATTAGTTTTCTATTGCTGCATACCAAGTTACCATAAATTTATCAATTTAAAACAATACACATTTATTATCTCACAGTTTCTGCAGGTCATGAATTTAGGTATGGGCTAGCTGGGTCCTCTGCTTAGTGTCTCATCAAGTTGAAACCAAGTTGTTAGCTGGGGCTGTGATCTCATCTGATACTCAGGGTTCTCTTCTACATTCGTTTAGGCTGTTGGAAGGATTCAGTTCCTTGTGGTTTTAGGACTGAAGTCCCATTTACTTTCTGTGTGTTGGCTTGGGGTGGGAGAGAGAAAGTCACTTTCAGCTCCTAGAAGCTGTTCTTAGGTCCTAGACATGTGGCCTTCTTATCTCACAACATGGCAGCTTATTTCTTCAGATCCAGCAGGAGAATCTTATTCTAGCCTGCTGCAACTGAGTCTTATATATAACCTAATCAAGGAGTGCCTATCTGATCATATTCAGAGGTCTTACCCACATTCAAGGGGAGGGAATTATACTGGAATGTATACCAGGGAGTGAGAATTTGGGGAACTATCTTAGAATTCTGCCAACCACACAATTTTCTATTGGTAGTCAGAATCAATCGTTCCACCCACTACAATTAGTTCCTTCTTTGACTGCTAATTCACTGTCATGAGGAGTGGCAAGATGGCAGTTTTAACTTCAGTATTTTGGAAGTAGTGTTGTGTCCCTCATTGAAAACTTTCCTTCCTTTGGAATGAAGATCTCTAAACTAGCAGATACCAAATTGTGGAGGCAGGAAGCAAAAATTTTCTAGTGGATCATTAGAAGTAATAGGGAGAGGAGCTACTCCATCTTCCATTCCTTGTTTCTGCAACCAATGAATCTTGGCTATGGGGGAAAATGCCAGCATCACATATTGCGCATTGCTTTGGAGCAAATACTAAATTCTGAAGGACATTACCCCAATCCTGCAAAGTGTGACCATCCAGTTGGCACTGTATCAGAGTCTTTTAAAGACCACTCCATTGCTTCCAAGAAACATGGTAAGATCAGTGAATTCATTGAGCCAAAAGCCATCGCTGCTCTTTACTGACTATAAAATAAGTTCGTTGGACAGAAGCGATGCTGTGTGGAATATCATGCTGGTAAATAAGACGTTCTATAAGTCCACAGATGGTGGTTTTGACTGAAGCCTTGTGGGCCCGGATGGCAAATCTGTATCCAGAAAAAGTGTCTTCTCAAGTGTGTAAAAATTGCTGCTCCTTCCATGAAGAAAATGGTTCAAAATGATCATCTTGCCATGAGGTGGCTGGTTCCCGTGGGGAATCATATACCGTGTTGGATCTCGGTGTTAATCTCTGTTATTCTCAGGTTGAGTACTCAGCAGTGGCTGTTGATAGAGTGGCCTTTGTAACTGGAAGTCCATGTTGCTCAGCTCATGAATGACTTTCATCTTTACTTCCATAACCACTTTATTCATGACTGGCTGGGAAAAGAGGCTGATTGGCATTATATAACGAATAATCTTGTCCGCCTGATTATTAAAACTCCTTCTGCTGGAGTTGCTCTTTGGTAGTCATTGACATGGGACACAAATATCTTCACACTCTGTGCTCATTTTTAGAGGTCCATCCACATGCTTTTTCCCCAGAACTCCTTTTCACCAAATCCAATCATGTTCCTTCCAGGTCTCTGACTATTTAGCAAACAAACTGTCAGCTCCTGCCTAAGAATCAGCAAAGGTCCATACCTCTGGCCATCTCTCATTCTAGGCAAAATAGAAAACCAAGTGCACTGCTCAGAGTTGTACCCACTGGGGAGTTTTTCCTTCACCATTGTCCTCAGGGCCACTGAGTGGGGCAGTAGTGGAATAGCTCTCCACTTTGAGGTAGTGGCAGTGTACCCTGTAGAACCATATGTAAACCAGTCACCAAATTTTCCTTTCTCATCTGTCAGTTGTTTACAGGGACTCTTGTATGTGTAGTCTGATAAAGTGGAAGCAATGTAGCAGGAGTACGAATTATAGGAATCTGAACTACTTGCTCACGTGTCTTACTTGTGCTTTCAGGAATTGCTCAAGCCTGATCTTGTGTATACCTCTTCTAGTTAATGATGAAGTGCTACTGTTCACTCCCAATTTTATGACTTGGTGGGTCAATAAACAATCAGTTCTTAATAGTCAATTTAGTTGTCAAGATAATTTGGTGGCTTATTGTTAAGTATCTGTTCTCTGCTAGCACTCAATAAAAGCCAGAAGCTAGTTCTCAAAAAAGAGTAGGTATTTGCAAATGATGCCATAGCTTAGCTCCAAAAATCTTAAAGTTGTGCACTGTTGTTCACCTTTATTGGCTTTACAATGGCTCCATACAGCATTCCTACTGCCACAATTAGTTCAAGCACCATTGGATTTGCTGTGTTATATGGCCTAAGTGACAGAATAGCTTACATGGTAGCCTGGATTTTTTTGCACACCCTTCTCTTATTTGGGCCCTGCTCAAAGTTGGCAGCCTTTTGGATTACTCAGTAATTGGTTGCATGCCCAAATGATGTATATGTTGCCTTCAAATTCAAAGAGGCCTACTAGGCATAGACCTTCTCTCAGTGTTAGGAGGGTCCAAATTCAGCAGCTTAACCTTCACCTTGGAAGGGATATAATTACATGCTCCTGACCACTAGACTTCTAGAAATTTTTCTGAATGTTTTGTATATACATATCTTACCAAGGTGTCTAAGGTAGTTTACCAGATCTAACCAGCATGATATCATCAATGTGGACCATGATAACATCTTGTGGAATGGAGAGATGATCAAGGAAGTTCCCTGTGGAATAGATGATAGCACAGGACTGCAGAGTTGATATAGCCCTGAAGTAGATTTGTGATGGTGTATTGCTATCTCTGCTAGGTGAAAGCATTCACATGATCAGTAGTTGCATACCAGGAACCAGGGAACATGTTGATTTACTTTAGTGAAGAAATCTCATCTGGAACTGCAGCTGTAATAGGATTTGCCACCAGTTGAAGTTTACAATAATCTACTGTCATTTTCCAAGATCCACCTGTCCTTTGCACAGGAAAAATAGGCAAATTGAACAGAAATGTGATATGAATCACACACTTTTGTATCTTTCAAGTCCTTGATGTTGGCACTTATACCGGCAATCCCTCCAGGAATGAAACACTGCCTTTACTTTTTATTATTTTGGTGGGGAGAAATGGTTCTAGAAGTTTCCAGTTAGCCTTCCTCACTATACTAGCCCTTACTCCACAAGTCACGGAACCAATGTGGAGATTCTGCCAGTTATTTATCAAGTCTTTTCCAATAATGCATTTCAGAAGTGGGAAAATAATCATGGGTTGATTTTAGAGACATGCTGGGACTACCATGAGATAGACCCAAGTCAGAACGTCATTAATTGCCTGACTTCCATAAGCCTGTGCTGTGACTGGCTGGTGGTCCACAGTGGTGCTTTGGTTCTCCAGAAATTATCTCAGGTCAGAGCCAGTGTCCAATAATTCCCCCAAAGTCTGGTTATTTTCTCCTCTCCAGTGCATGGTCACCCTGGTAAAAGGCCACATGTCCCTTAGGAAGGGCTAAGAAAAATATTTATAATATATTATCTGGCAATGTATCAGGGTCCTTCTTCAAGGTATTTCTTTTCATTCAAATGGATCTGGGCTTGTGAACTGGCTCAAGTCTTGAAATTGGTTAAGGAGCTATGACTCTCTATTTTAATGATTCAAGTCAGACATTCATTCTCCATTCCAAGCTAATTTCTATTTATGCTCATCTTAGGTACACCATGATAAATTGTCAAATGCCAAAGATCCCTGTTGGTCAAACCATTTTAATCACTGTTCTGGCTCTGCTGCCTACTATGGTAGCAGTTAAGAGCTCCAATTGACCCTTGCCATATCAGCAAATTCAGCCCAGTCAAACATAATGTTCCTTCTACCACAACTCAAGACTCTTATGAGCCATTGCCATACATGTTTACTCAGGTTTCTGTTGGTAAAAAAATGACAAAAATCTTGCAATCTTCGGGTGTGTATGGTACGTATTTTGAACCTGGCCACTTGGGGCTTGCCAGGACTTAAGTCTGAAGAAGCAAGGAGGGTTGGTGGGAGTTGCTCTTGATCGGGTAGATCCCTGCAAAGTAACTACCTCAGGGGAGGCCATCTCCATATTTGGACAAGGTGAGAAGGGCTGCTTTTACTGGCAAAGGAAGATCAGCACAGTCTAGAGAGTCAAGGTCCTATACTTCATTGGAATCTGCCCAGCGTATTTTTTAGGATCCCACTCTTTCTCAGTTAATGCATTTACTATGAGGTTTGGAATTCAGCTGGGGTTGTAATTCAGCCACCCAGGGGATTAGACTTTGGGTTTTGTTTCCAGAAATCTTGACCTACAACTAAGGAAATAAGGGTAACTTTTGCAGGCAGACAGGGAAACTTTCTGTTTCCTTACCAGTCCTTAAGATGGGAATTTACCATCCTGAGCTCATTCATCATTTTTCCCTCCAAGTTTTCTAGTGCACTTAGAACAAACAACCTACTCATTATACTTTTATTTGTGTTAAAATTTTCTGTAAGAGCAAATATTTGATCACCCAAAGCCTTGCCTTCTATAGGCCTCTGAGTACAGGTGGTAATTTGAGTGACATTTTTGCTACTACATGTTACAGAATACCAGAGTTCCCTTTACCACCAGCAACAGTGTCATTAATGCTTTTATTACTATTTTGTCAGAGAACTAACTCTTTGTTCCAATTCTTAAACTTCTGTTTCTCTGGAACCACTCTTGGTACCAAAAATTGAAGCAGTTAGTGTCAGTCAGGAAAGCAGAGCCACTGGGTATTATGGAACAAGGGATTTATTATTGGATAAGAATTTACACAATTGTAGGAGATGGAGAAATAAGAATGTAAAAGGATGGTTTGAAGATGAATGAAAAAATCACAATGTAGTACTTCTGATGTGCTGGCACAGGTGGATAAATCGGTGCTTGTCAAGGAATATGTGAAGCCAGATATGTCCACTTGTCAGTGTGGTACATGAAGGAAAACAGCTGGAGAAGTCAATGGAAGGTTATTGCCTCTGTGACTGTAGTGGGCAGGGTTTTACTATTGTTTAGAAAGGCTGGTAGTCAGGACATGGAGTGAAGATGAGTAAGAAGATGCTAAAATCTTCTGCACTTCTGCATTTATTTCTTAGTGGGGAGAGCAAAGACAAGGGGGAATCTGCTGATAGCTCTGCATCTGTCTCTCGCTATCTCTAGCCATGATGACTTGCAGAGTGTAACCACTGCTATTTCACTTCTGCTTTCTAAATCTTGGGATATTCTTATGTTGGCCAACTGTAATTGGGAAATTTAAAAGAGAAAGGGATTCTGAGAAACATAGTTTCAGATTAGTCAAACTGATGTGGAATAAAACCACCGCACCCCTTGTGCACCCCGCCAGCTTCTTTTTATTTCTGCAGTGGTGAGCATACAGACCACATGTTTAAACAGTATTATCACAAGATCAAAATTTCTTGGATTGCTTAGTGACTGCAGAGAGGACACTTGTCCTGGAGAGTCACCCAACCTCCAAAAAAACTTGTTAGAGAAAGATAAATAAACTTTGTTTTGTGAATCTACTTAGGTTTTGGGGTTGTTACAGCAGCCTAGCCTATTCTGATTAATGCACTTCTCCTTCTTCCTTAAAGCAAGGGAAGTTAAGCAAGATGGTTCTTGTTTGGTGATGGTGGAGGGTGCCCTTGGGCAATGGAAAGAACTCATACTTTTTGAAGAGGACAGTCACCAGAAGGCCTCTCTGGGAGAAAAACTCTCCCTGCAGCCAATGTGGTTATTTGGGGTGCAGTGTTTTGGGGAATTAGCAGCACCTTAGCACTCCTTTTACCATCAAGTAAAAGGGATCACTTTATTGTGTATTTGACTCCAGGGAGGAAAGTGGTGTGTTCTGGGACAACCGTGCCCCAGACTGAGCTGAGAACCTCCAATGTTGTCCAAGTTTTGGATGGCTCCTGACTTGAGACCCAGCTGAGTGAACTCTACACTGTCCTGTGTTCCATTCTTCACTGTTTCTGATTGTTGCTGCTGCTTTATTTGCTCCATTGACTGCTTCTGTCATCTTCTTGTTCTAAATCTCTACTCTCTGAGTTCTTAATCATGTCATACATCTTTATCTTACATAAAAGACTCTCATGTGCTTTTTATTTCAGTCATCATCACCTTCTTGAATTCTACTCTTACATCTCTCAGTACTGTATAAATGTTTATTGTTATTTTGATATCCCACTGCAACATCCAATTCAATATCTTTAAGGCCAAACTAATTCATTCTTAATAAAATTGTTTCTTCTTCATTTTGATTTTCCTGTTTATCAATAGTTAGTCTACTTGTCTGGTCAACCAGGCTAGAAACCTATTTTGACCTCTCATAACCAATCAGTCATATTCTATAAATTTTCCCTCATTTATGTTTTGCCCTTCAAATCCCTTTGATCAATAAGTGAGAGCTAGGCCAGTGAAAATCCTATGGCCTTTAAACACATTTGTACATTTTTATTGACGTGTACATTTAATTTAAACTTATATTTAAAGCTAAATGTCACTACTTTTGTGTTATAATACCATGTGTATTCGCCATTCTACCCCCAAACATAGTATGTTTAATCTCTTCTCTAATAGCTATATGTAAAAACATACCAGACAGGTTTTAAGAATATTTGTTATAAATAAATAATAACAAATGAGCACACATCTATTAACAGAGAAAATTTAAAGTTAGTTTAAACAAATTTAGAAATTATTAATAACAAAAAGATCTTGATCTTTGTTGGACAACTTAAGAAGTATAGCGACAAAATCAAATGGCAATTTTTATGTAACTTTATTTATATCTGGAAAATATGGGGAAAATTATAACTTGTTTTTGAGATAGTTGTTCTGTAAGAATTTTTTTGTGTGTGTGAGGAAGACCAGCCCTGAGCTAACATCCGTTGCCAATCTCCTCTTTTTGCTGAGGAAGACTGGCCCCAGGCTAACATCCGTGCCCATCTTCCTCTACTTTATATGGGATGCCACTGTGGCATGGCTGACAAGCAGTGCATCGGTGGGTGCCCGTGATCCGAATCCGTGAACCTCAAAGCATGACCTAAACACTGCGCCACCGGACCAGCCCCTGTAAGAATTTTTAAGGCACAGTAATATTTAATATCTAGAGAAAGTTGTAGAATTGCACTTAGAGTAAAATTGTGATATATTTTGAAGTAATGGAATATTCATTCACAATTCAATAAAGACATAATAGTGATAATACTAACAGTATTTCATTGACTTCTACCTCTTTATGAATCCAACTCCGGCTCAGAGAAATTCACTCTTAATGATACATAAAGGTTCTCCCAGTAAGTTTTCAGCATTTATGAATTTGACTTGAAAGATGCCCAGTTGCAACTGCTTCTCCTCTATTTCATTCAAGGCTTGTTAGTTTATCAGTCCCACTAGTGCCTACTTCATTCAGCTTGATGCAAAATTTGATTTCTGACATTTGGCATTATGTTATGTCTGTTTTCTTGTCTTTCTCAGAGTAGAATCTACAGGGATCATATTTTCAAAAGGACCATTGCCCAGAGCTTAACATCTATACCTATCAATAGATTTCTTGCATTCATTCCTTCCTAATCATTTTCTAAGCAATTTCTCTGTGCCTAATAATAGACTAGGTGCTTAGAAGATTAAGTCAAATATGACAATGTACTTACTTTCAAAGAACTTTTAATGCGTGGAGCAGATATACTGTAAATCAAATACCACAGTGCAATATGTTAAATATTACTTTAAAAGTGGAGGACATAGATCAGGGCAGTGCATGGCACATAGTAGGTACTTAATAAATTTACTAAATAAGCGTATTTATTAAGTACATGCTTAAATATTGAGTAGATTAATGGATGGATGGGTACATAAATTTATGGATATAATTTGACTATGGATTGAGAGCAGGAGCATGGCAATTTTCGTAAAGGAGAGGATGTTTAAAATGAGTTTCAAAGAATGGAAAGGTATCAGGAATAGAAGAGGGGAAGTGCACTCCAGGCAGTCCGAATAGGTAGGAAATATAGAGAAAGCATAAAAATTATGTGTTCCGGTAAATGATTTCAAATGGATGGAGCAAAGCATTTATGTTGGGCTATGGTTGGAAACTAGAAACTAGTATTTCTAAATTTGAATGAATTCTTCCTTAAAATTATTCTCCCTTGTGATTCTCTCTTGAAAAATAACACCACTAACTAAACAAAAAATCTGGATGTCACCTCCCCTCCAATCTCTCACCTCTTTTTAATTACTCACCCTTGCTGCAGATTTACCGATTTATTATCTCTGAGTCACACTCCCTCGTCACTTTCTCCAGCACATCCTTCAGTCAGGCTTTCACATCCTCATTCCTTCCTTCATTTGTTCACAAATATTTACTAAGTGCCTATTATGTTCCTCTACATTGCTATCAAAGTGGCATTTCGAATCTGTAAATATGATCATGTCCCTACTCATTTATTTTCAATAGGCCATCAGGAACCAGATCATGAAGAGCCTCATAGATGAAGCTAATGAGTTTAGATTTTCCTGAAAGCTAAAGGAAACCACTGAAAAATTTTAAGCTGGAGAGTGACATGTCTCTATTTGTATTTTTAAAAGATCATTCTGGAAGCACCAATTATGGTGCCCAGCAGAACCCACTGAAGGGATGTGGAAGGAGTGGAGCTGATGAAAGATACTGAGAAGGAGTGGAGAGAGAGATGGGAGAAATTTTGGAAGAGAATGGAGTCACAGTAGCCAAAGGAAGATGGAGTTTTGTGAAGGAGGGAGTTCACAGAAAGACTTATCAGGTGAACTCTCCCCAGTAGAGGGTGGGCTTTCCCTGATACCTCTCACTCCTTCTTCTGTTGGGAGCAATGAGTAAGGAGATTGGAGAGGACAGGAGTTCCCATGTTAGGGGTTAAAGCTGGAATGTAATCAGTGTCAAAGAATGATTCTCATATTCCACAGCTTTCCATCTCTTGACACTTTGGCTTGACAATCAAGGCCATGAGAAACTTAGGGTGCAGGAGAGAACTGAAGTTTGTAAGGTCAGTCTCATTCCTTTTTGTGAAGTCACTCCCTGCCACCCTCTGTTACTCCTTGTTATCCTCTTTGAACCATGGTGGGCAATTCAGATTTTTCCCCAGAATGATCTGAAATGGGTGAAGACTGCATTCAATAATCTATTTGCTATGCTGAATTATAAATTTATTCCCTTAAAATTTGCTTAAACATTATTATATAATAGAATATTATAAATTTTATTCCCCATCTCAAATTGTACTCATTTATATAATTCACCAGTAGTGATATATTCAGTCAAATTACAAAATAAAAATGCTCCAGATAACACAATGCCAGCAGTAGAAACATGATCTAAATTTGCACAATCAGAACACCCTCTAATTATTAAATTGCTGAGGAGAAATTAATGCCCAGAATAAATTTCCTTCTAAATTAAATTCCCAAAGAATTAAAATCCAAAATTTTGCTCTCCATTATGTTTTATTTTGCTGATTTTCAATTGAGTTGGGGTTTTAAGTCAGTGAGAGTTCCTTCCACAGCTGCAACCTACAGTGTCTTCCACTGGCTCCTTTAAAGAAGCCCGAGAATCAGTAGGACACGCTGGATCATTGCATTACTACTTTCTCACTCATATGATTGAGAAAGCACAAAAATCTGTAGGCCCATAGCAGCAGTGCTAGCAAAATAATATAACCAGGGTTTAGAATATAATACTGTCCAGATTCTTACTGCAGATGTCAGCCAAGAATCATGCATTTAGTGGTATCTGGAGGATAGATAGAGAAAAAAATGATAGCAATATTTTTGGTTTTGACTTTCCAAGATAGTGGTCAGTTGGCTATCAATAGTTTCCATTTCTGCAAGTCCAAAGTTGTAGCTTCGAGAGCAGAAGTCCAATGAAAACCAGTAAGCTGTGCCATGTGCCTCTTCAAAGTAAACTTTCTCTTTTTTCTTTCTTTTTTTTTTTTTTGCTGAGGACAATTTGCCCTGAGTTAACATCCGCTGCCAATCTCCCTCTTCTTTCTTTTTGGCTTGAGGAAGATTAGCCCTGAACTAACATCTGTGCCAATCTTTCTCTACTTTATATGTGGGATGCCTCCACAGCATGGCTGGTGAGTGGAGTAAGTCTGCTCCCGAGATCCAAACCCATGAACCTGGGCCTCTGAAGCAGAGCGCGCAGAACTTGAACCATGTGGCCATGGGGCCAGGCCCTTCCTTTTTTCATTTTTAATTCTCTTGTTTTGGTTAATCTTTACAATTCCAATGGTTCCATCTCCATCACTTATATTCTTCTTTAATCAGGCCTAGACTTTTTTTCCATTATGGGTCATTTAGCAGTAGCTAAAAACAGGATGGAGTGGGAACAAGCAGTCTTAGATTTCTTCTACCAATGTTCAAGACTCCAAAAATCTTAACTCCTACAGATTAGGAGATGCTTGCTCCAACCCTGTACTTCATATTTCAGGCTGAGTCACCTCCCAATATTACATGAATGAAAATCATCTCATTTACTCATTCTAGCAAAGGTCTTACTCTCTGTGGGACCAAGACCCAGAAGAAGTGATAGTACATCTCCAGTTTAAATTCCGGATGGGAGTCTCTCCTGACCTCATGAAGAATATTGTATTTGCATTTATGACTGGATTTCTGCTTGTTCCACTTGAAGGCTCTGAAATGCCCATCATGACTACGAAGATAAATCTCTTTTCTGGTTAAACCTAACTGTGGTTCTTGGCTCAAGCCCACCAGTTAAAGTCTTGCTTAAAGCTCCAACTGCCCCCTTGCTCCCTTGTACTAACATCTAGCTACATAGCCTAAGCCTGTTAACGCGAGCCACACTCATGCAGACTCGAGCCACAATATAAGCTTCTGCTGATTTTAAAGTTCAAAGGTCTGAGAAACCACCACTTATTAAAGATGTTCATTTCAGCTGCATTAGAGGGTTCAATCAGATCGTGTTATATTTTTGATCTAAAATTGTTAAGTCTTAAATCTATTCTCACAATTTTCCAGCCAATACATCTTATGTTAGGGATTTAGGATGCCAGCTAACCATGCTCTTTCCCTAAGTTTCATGGATTCTGAATTGAAAAATATACATAAGAGCCAGGTAAAGATATTATTGTTGATAAAACTGGGTTAGAAAATTTGGGTTAGACTGGAGGCCAAAATGGGTCCCTTCTTATTTCCTCCTTGAATGATACTGACCTTCCCACTAGCAGGCACAATGGCTGGGAAACTACAGGTTTCACTTTCCCATGCTGCCCTACTAAGTTTTGTGCATGGAGGAAGCAGGAGAAAGGAAGAACATAAAGCTTGCAAGCCAGCAACTTGAAAAAAAATAAGGGGCAGTTCCCATGAGAACAATTATTTTTACTTCACTAACTCCTTACTATCAGTCAGGTGCTCACCAGTAGTAGGGAGGTTTGGGATATGATGAGTGGAGACATGGGCAGTGGTTTTCTTCCTAATAGTTTGAAGAGGGTGGATATTCCTGCTTTATGACCTGAGACAGAGTATGGGAGGACAGAGAGGATGATTCTCTTTGCAGAAGAGATCACAATGTCAAATCATGCACAAAGAGGTCAAAGTCAAGGTCAAGAAATACGAGGACAAAAAAGTGTTTATAGTCTTCGTAGTTCATGGTGAAGTTCATTGGTTATCTTAGAAATAGCCATTTCTGTAGTGCAATGATTCTCAAACTGTAGTGTGCTTCAGAATCACCTGGAGAGCTTGCTAAAACATCGATTGCTGAGTCCCAACTTCTCAGTGTTTTTGATTCAGCAGGTCTCGGATGAGGACAGTTGAATTTGCATCTCTAGCAAGTACCCAGGTGATATTGATGCTGCTGGTCTGGGGACCACATTTGGAAAACCACTGCTATAGAGCACTGCGGGCAAAAGCCAAATTGTAATTGTGGAGTAAATGGACAAGGAGAAAGTAGAAGCAGGATATGTTAGCTATTCTTGCAAGAAACTTGGCTATGAGGAAAAGTAGACATAAATAAATGTTGGGACAAGAGGTTATATGGAGTTGAGGAGTTAAAATTTCCTTTAAATTTTACAGATATTTTTATTTTGATGCCATTTATTGTAATGGAATTTGTTCTGTCACACATTAAAAACTGAACACTATTATGAACTTTTTTGTGTGTGTGTGTGAGGAAGATTAGCCCTGAGCTAACCTCCACTGTCAATCCTCCTCTTTTTCCTGAGGAAGATTGGCCCTGAGCTAACATCAATGCCCGTTTTCCTCTATTTTATATGTGGGACACCTGCCACAGCATGGCTTGACAAGTGATGCGTAGGTCCATGCCCGGGATCCGAACCTGCAAACCCTGGGCCTCCAAAGTGGAACATGCAAATTTAACCACTACCCCACCGGACAGGCCCCTGAACTATCTTTTTTATAGTGGTTGTATGTGCTGTATATCTTCTGTTTGTTCTGGCATGTCTACTCTCTCTATTTTTTACCATGCCTTGGGAGCTCCCTTACTATCTGGCTTTCTGTTGGGTTTGGCCAATGGAAATCTCTGGCAGAGATCAGAGGGGGGGACAAAAGTGAGGTTGGGGTATTTAATCCCCCATCTTTTTCCCTGCCAAGTTGTTTTGTGCTGGGTCTGTCCCTTGACAAAAGGTCATTGCTTCTTTCTCTTCTGTAAAAGATTCTCTTCCTGATTCCGGTAACTGTTGTCTCCTCTTGTTCCCCTTCTCTGTGTTTTTTTCTGTACACTGCCCATATCTTTATTAAGAAAATAGTCCTCTATCCAACCTTCCTTAAATTATCCTATTTTGAGTGTACCATCTGGGATGCTGAATGATATCGGCATGTGTGTGTATGTGCAGTCACATGTGCATGCCCCCATGCATGTATGTATGTCCTGTCCATAACTCACAGATTTTCTTTAGGGTTACAACCCTTCCTCCACTTTCAGTCCACAGGATTCAGGTAGGAATGACTCCACCCTTCTCCAGATCCAGGAGTCAGCAAGTGACCCAGGTATATTGGTATATTCCCTGGCTACAGTTCAGCTCAGAGAAGGGCATTTGATCTCATTTGATTCACTGAAATTCAGCCTCTAGACTAGATATATTTGAAAAACATGCTCTCTTCCCTCTGTGATTGCTAAGCTGGTACTATGAAAGCATGGATCTTCCTGTGATCTTTATCATCATTTAAGAGACCCTGACCAGGAATGAAGGACTACAAAGGAAAATAGAGATGAAAAAGGAAGAGAAACAGATTCCTAATGATATCTTTCAAAAACATGGATTCAACTGAAAGTGGCTACTCCTGTGTTAATATTTATTTTGCTTACACCATATTGAATTGAATTCTGCAATTTGAACAGAAATTGTTTTAACTGATGTATTCCTTATTCCTCCTTTGTTCCTGGTGTGTTTCTGTTTCCACCTTTTGGCTATCTACATAATGCTGCTTTGAACTTTTTCTAATTCTCTAGATTCTTCCTAAATCTGCCTTTCTCTACTCCAAAGGCATATTTGTATGTATGTATTCTCTCTTGGACAACGTTATAAAAAGTGTATCAAAAATATGTTTTACCCTGAGGAAAAAAATTGATCTCAAAAAGACAGTGATAGTGGAGTCAAAATACTATATTTGCAACCTTACCGAAACATCTGAGGCTTTAAGACAGAAAAGATTCAATTGGTGTCATTTTAAATCTGTAGACCTTGAACCATAATAGTACATGAAATTATTATGGGATTACTTCAAAACTGTCCTGTGTTTATACTTTTTACTACAGCTCTATTGGTTAACCTACCATATCTTGAACTAAAAAGATAAGCTAAAAATGTGATAAACTCAGACAATAAGATGTTAAAGGTACAGAAATCTAAGAGAACAAGAGAGTAAAGTAAGAACATTATCATGAGGGTGACAGATAAAAATTAAGTGTTAAATAGGCATAGGATGTTGGTGCCTTCTGGATTGTGAAGCTTACTCATTCCCACTGCTTAGCAACATTCACCAGGTGCCAGAGAAATAGAAATGTATGTCTTAAGCCCCAGAATTTGTTAACACCTTTAAATGTACTTTCCAATTCGCTAAAAATGCATTTAAAAATATGTAAACTGATGCTGTTTGAAAGGAAGGAAAAATTCATTCATTTAAAGTAGCTTTTTTTAAAAAGCCTTAGCTCATGTTTATAAAACCTGACAAGTACAAAGAAGAAAATTTGTTAATGCCCAGATTTAAAAGAAAGGAACAATGGATGAGAAAACAATAAGCTAGTCCTGTGAATTTACAATATATTTTAGCATTTCAAGACATAATTTTTTTAAATGTTGGATATTTACGTTTCCAAGTAAATGGAAAGTTATGAATAGCTTCTTGTCAAAGTGTGTCCTCCTTAATGAGTAAGTTCATTTACAGATATTTATTTGCAATTGTTTCACAAGCTTCCACCCTTGTGTGTTCCATCCACCCACATTAACACTGAGAGTGATCATGGGCTTCCCCAAGGAACTGACAATGGCTAGAGAAGTGCTCCCCACCCTCCCCTTCACCTCGCACCGACAGCTGATTTCAGCAGCTGTTCATGATCCCTGGCAGAGGTTAATCCATTTGTGCCTTGGACAGCTGCTTGGGGCGGCTGGAAAGAGGACAGGCTTTACCTACAGCTGCTCCAGAGATGGGGACTTTCACCAGCTGTAGGGGAGTGCAGAGATCCAGCAGCTCCTTGTTTATACGTCTGCCTTTCAGCAGACTCAGTCAGAGCAGCAATTTAATTCTTACGCATGGTGTTGTCACCAATTCCACTGGCAATGGACAGGAGTTGTCAGGAAACTCAGTCAGTGAATTCATACAGGAAAATGTGTTTGGTCTATTACTGTCTCTTTGAAAAATAATGCCTTTGCCTACTAAGGTTTTTGTGTAATTCGAAGTGATGGGAAGAATCACGCACTGAATCTCCCTGCTTAGCCCAGTGACTGTCCAGCTTGGCTGCTCGTGGGAATCACCAAGAGCTTAACAGTGTGGCCGCCCAGATCTCATTCTCAGAGACTCCTACTTCGATGGCGTAAGTGGCAGCCCAGGCAACGGGATGTTAAATAGCTTCCCAGGTGATCGTCAGGACCAGCCTGAGTTGAGAAACACTTCATTAGCCCAGCTTGTTCTCTGAAACTGTTCTCAGAACCACCCCGTTGTCTTCTCAGTCAAATCCAGAGCATCCTCCTTCATCGCACCCGAACTCCTGCTCTACACCTGTTTGGTTTACAGCCAAACACTTTTTAAAAATTGTCACCTGGCGGTTCTTAGCATTTTATGCCTTACCCTCCCATTAGTTCTTCATTTTCTAACCATCATATCAAGACACCACTTCATTTTTTGTCTGCTGTCTGCCAGAGATTTGTAAGAAGCCAATAATTCCTAAAATCAACAAAATAAGGGGGTATGCTAATTTTATTTTTCCTTGTCTCTTGACCTTCTTTTTCTTTTCTTGTCTCCTGCCCATCACTGGCTTGCCCTCCTTTAGTTGGAAGCCCTCAAGGAAATGAGGAACTCAGACAAACATTGGCTTAGATATTATACTCATTTTAAGATGATGTTCTACTCTGGTATGTAATAATTCTCAGAAAAAATGGAAAGGCTTAAGTAATTTAAAATGTCCTTCAGTACAAGTAGAGCAGGCAGGATAGGTCCCAGAGGATGCCTTGTGCTCACCTGTAATTTGGAAAAATTAAGCAATAAAGGAAAATGTCTATGATCTTATGAAGAAAATGGAAAGTTTAATAAACAAAAATAGCTAGTAATTAGGAATTAGTAAAAATTAATTAGCAGGCAATGTTCTCTTTACTTTTCTGTGCTTTTCTTGGCCTCTGAAAATAAAGCTATCAATATATGAAATAAGAATGATTTTGTTTTAATTTCAGTCTGATCTCTTATGTTTCCTTGATCAGTTATCAATTGTGGCTGGTTTTCCCTGAGTAAGGGTCTTGAAGATTTGATAGAAATAGCTCTCTCTATTGCTAAAGTGAAATGGAGAGTTTATCTTAGGATCCTGGGAATGAAATGTCTTTTCCACCCCCACCCAACAAAAGGGAAAATATTGGTGTGACAATAAGTGTTTTCAGCGTTGGAATTACTTAGCTTACATTTCTACACATTTTTCTTTCACAATATAATAATTTAACTCTCCTACTTCATTGTGCTTTTGTGGGTAGAGTCATAAAATCACAAAAATAAGGGGCTGGCCCTGTGGCCTGGTGGTTAAGTTTGGTGCACATCTGCTTCAGCAGCGTGGGTTCAGTCCCTAGGCGTGGACCTACACCACTCATTGGCAGCCATGCTGTTGCAGTGACCCACAGACAAAATAGAGGAAGACTGGCACAGATGTTAGCTCAGGGTGAATCTTCCTCAGCAAAAAAAACAGTTAAAAAAATCACAAAAATATATACTAGGCAAGCTTCACGAGAATATCCCATCCAATTCTAATCAAATCCTCCCGAGGCAGGGGAATTAAACACATCCTGCTGATAAAGAAACTGAGGCCCAGGGAATTTAAATAACTTGTGCACAGTCACTGAGAGAAAAGTGGCATCGTAGACATTCAATTCTAGACCTGCCTGAGCCTAAGTCATGAGAGGTTTTCTGAGTCAAGAATGAAACCTTGGATTCCAGGTTTGAGATGTTATACTTCAGTAATACAAGCTGTAGGTATAGCTTTGTGCTCAGGAGATTGGACTTTGGAGACAGAAGGATAAGAATGTGAATCCTGGGTTCACTAAATAATAGCCTCTATAAGTCTCAGCTTTTTCGTCTAAAGAATGGGATTCTTACTACCTATTTTACAGTAGAATTGAATCCTTGGTAATGATTCAATGAGGTATTATGAATAAAACACTCAACTTGGGCTAGCAAAGAGTAAATATTCAAAAACAGTAATAGTGTTATTATAATTGATATTATCTTAGTATTTAGCACCTGAATAAATTAATTATATATTTTCTTGCTGAGGAAGAGTAGCCCCGAGCTAACATCTGTTGTCAATCTTTCTCTCTTTTTGCTTGAGGAAGACTAGCCCTGAGCTAACATCTCTGCCCATCTTCCTCTACTTTATATGTGGGTCACTGCCACAGCCTTGTTGATGAGCAGTGTAGGTCTGTGCCCAGGATCTGAACCTACGAACCCAGGCCACCGAAGTGGAGCACGCCAAACTTAACCACTATGCCACGGGGCTGGCCCAAAATTAACTATATATATATATTTTTTTTGTGGGGAAGACCAGCCCTGAGCTAACATCTGTTGCCAATCCTCCCCTTTTTGCTGAGGAAGACTGGCCCTGGGCTAACATCTGTGCCCATCTTCCTCCACTTTATATGGGACGCCGCCACGGCATGGCTGACAGGCAGTGCGTCTGCGGGCGCCCGGGATCCGAACTCGCGAACCCTGGGCTGCCAAGCGTGGACTAAACCGCTGCGCCACTGGGCGGCCCCCAAAATTAACTATATTTTTGATACTTAAATTGTTTGATAGTCTTACTTTGGGGCATTAGCTATTCATTCATTATTTGATATATATTAATTGAGTACCTATGATGGGCCAGACACTGTTTTCAGCACTGAGAATACATTAGTAAACACAACAGATAAAAATGTCTGTTCTTGTGGATCTTACATTTGTGAACTAATTATCTTGCCTTTCTATCGGCAAAAAGACTCAAATAACTATTAGAGAATTATCTATTTAAAACAAAGTCCAGCTTATTTTTTCCATTCTATTTGATATCAAGTATTTCAAAGGGATTTCTTAATTTCAGCCATAGATAAGGTATGAATTTCAGGCATGAAAAGATTAAGTGTTGCTAACAGCTATCTCAAATTAACCCATTTAAATTTGTTTGGCTTAGAAGAGGTACTAAAAATCAATTAGCACCGTATAATGGGGCCTGCATAACTGTTTTATTCATTCTCTGGATCTTTCATCTGAAACCATCATGTTTTAAAATATGGAGTCAATTGATTAAGCATGGTACATGCACCTTAATATTAGCAACACATTGGAATGTTCTATAGCAGTTCAGCCAGGAGCAAGACAAAGTGAGGCTCTTGAAAGCCTAGTGCAGTCCTCAGATGGAGGTGGCATGTCATTTGTTTGGAGTTTATTGTTCTATTATCAGAGCAGCAAAGGGCAGAAGGAAGAGTTGGATGGACATAGATAAAAGTAAGGGAGTGAAAATCTGAGGGTTAATATCTTTAAGTTTTACTTGTTCTTCCTGTGGTTTGTATACACCTTTCTGTCTTTTTCTTTTCCTGGTGCTGTAGGAATTGGGGATAGAAAAATCTGAACTAATCTGAAGGATACTAGAGGATCTTGTAAAGAATTTTGGCAAGAAATCCAGGCAGGCAAAATAAGATAACATTGTTTTGTGTAAATTAGCATTATTTGACTTTTTAAAAGGCTTTTGAAAACCATTTCAAAATGTAAACTCTCTGGAATAACTTAATCAAACTGTCCTCATCTCCCATGACTCCACTCCATGGAAGTCTTCTCTCCAACGTGTACAATGGAGGTACTGGGTTCCTCTTTCTTAGCCTGTACCTGTATGTATAACTATTTTCAATGGTTGCTAACATATTGCTAACTGATCAGGCTAAAAAAAAAATCTATTACTCACTAAAGGAAACAATCAATGCTGTAGATACACTTTGAGAAGAAGAGGAAGAGGAAGGGAAAGAGAACAACTCTTTATGTTACTTAATTAAAAGTAAAGTAATTTTTTGCTTGAAAATCATGTGCACTATGTTTTTTATTTACAATGACAGTGAGAATGGTTTTAATAATGGTTATATCGATTGTGCTAGATTTGCTCCTGCAAATCAATGCTCCTCCATTCCCCTCATCCTGCCACAGGAGACTTCTGTGTGGACTGCTTGCCTTCTGGCTTCCAGGGGGGGCTGGCCAATGGGGAACATCAACAAGAGATGAATAAAGTCAAGGTGGTCTCCTGGCTCCTTCATTGTGGGGGCCTTTGGCTAGCCTTATAACAGCTTCAAGGGGAGGCCCTTTCAATATTTGTTCCTCCTGGGTTTGGATAACCACTGTCTCCTCTTGCCCCTTCAGACCTAGAGAGATAGAGCACCCTACTATTGGTTTTCCTGCACCATGCTTACATCCCTTCAAACACACCCTCTAACTTCAGAATTGTTCATTCCCTGCCCCCTTTCCTGCCCTTTCTTGCCTCTCCCTCTTTCTTCCCTTCTAGATCTCCAGGTTTACTCCAGCATTCACCTTTCCTTCTGCTTAGGAAAGGTGATCAGCGCTGCAGCCCTGGGGAATAAATCATGATTAGTCTAGCAAACCATTTTGAATCCTATTCATTTTTTTCAGTGATTACTTTATACACGTTCATGTGAACTAGATGTGGTCACTGAAGCCTCAGGGGAAGGCTGCCATCAGAGAGTTTTTGGAAGACTTTCCCTTCCCAATAAAAAGAGACTTTATAAAAGAAAAGTCTTCCTCTTCTAGGATGGATGCTGATATATCTTTTTGTGACACTCAGAGCTGCTGCCACCATCTTGCAACCGTGAGGGAGCCATCTTGACATACTGTGTATGGCTGAGGTGAAAGGTGGAGAGCACCCAGGCTCTTGCTGACGTCATTGTGCCTGTGACTTTTTAGTCCTGGAACCACCTGCCTTGTTATGTACCGTTGTGTACCCATTATTGATTAAATGACTTATAGTTACTTTTAATGTCATTTATAGCCCAAAGCGTCCCAACTAAGAGAATTATTTTTCTGAATAAAAGTGATCTAAAACAAAAGTTTGACTTGACAAATATCATTTCAAATTACTCTTAAAAATTATAGGTGGTCCGTTGACCTAGGAGAAGTGGGCAGGAAGTCAGGAATTATGGTTTGTTCCTTAACTTTGTGTATACTCATGTAGCATAGACATAGTTAATCTTACCTCTTTGAAAAAAATATTTTAGATTAATGACTAAACCTTTAATATGAAGGAATTTCAGCAGTTGGACGATAACGATAGAAATTATCTTGCAGTGCAGTTGTCAAAGAAAATCACAGCTCATCTTCTCTTAAAATATTTAATTACACATGTCATTGTCAAGAAAAAAATCAGAATTGAGATATTTTGCAAGTAGAAATAATTATTTCTATGGGGGGAAAAATATGAGTTATTCCTTTCAGATAGCCTTAGCTACTCCATGTAATAAAAACCATGGCCATTCTTATCTTCTGGATTATGAGTACCCTTTTTTCTTGTTTAGAAACCCTTTTCTGTTCTCTTGGCCTATCAGTTCTGTCAGCCCTTCATGCTCATCCTCAGAGTGTACATGCTCCAATAAGCTCTTTCTGAACTGTGTGTTCCTTCTCTTTGGAGCCATAGCACTAATTCACTACTTCCTATGATTAATAGCATTTAGACTTAGGCACCTAGAGGAATGTTAGACCTTCTTGCTTTAGGATGAAATTAACCATTTTTAAACTGCCCTGTAAGTCCTTGTAAGACCCGGCCCCCACCAACTTCACCAACCTCATTCTGTCTCAGGGTGAGTAGTGTGGCCACTTGGGCCTTCTTCCAGTTCTTTGAACACCCCTCAGCTTTCACCCTGCTTTTCTTCTTGCTGAGGGTGCTCTTCTTGGCATGCTCCCCTTCACCTTGATAAATCCTACTCGGTCCTCAGACCCTTGAGAATTAAGTTAGTTTCTCCACTCTTTACTCTCATAGTCTCTTGGATTTTACTTGGGAAGACCCCACCACAATTTTGTGTGTGTGTATGTGCTTGTATTCTAAATGCCAGCTTCATCCCTTTGAGAATCTCCTTCCTCTGGTATATTTGGGGAAAAGGGATGTTTGGCTTCTGGCCATTTTGATCCACTCATTTGGCATGGACTTTACCATAACAAGGGCTCCTGCCTTCTACTCTCTGCAATACTGTGACTATTACTTGCTTTGCCTCCCCCTGTGGGACTCTGGGACCGCTGTCTCCTTCAGTACTTGCTGCTAGCCTCAGCAGGAGGTGATGTGAGAAAGGCCACAATTCTCTTTACTGACCTTTAACCTAATTGCTCACAATCCTACTAACCAAAGGCTGTCCGTGTGTAGCACACTTTACTGAAGAGTTAGGGATTGCCAGAGGAAATTATAGTACAGGAGAAAAACATCTTGAAACTGTATTTGAAATATCACTATTCCAAAAGTTCAAGGGAAAGAATCTCACATAGGTTCTCCTTTTGGGCAATACTAATTTCTAACCCCTTTTTCCAGTCTTAAGTTCTGCCCTCCTTCACACATTGGAGAGTAAGATCTTCTCTTCAGACTCTCCTGGGGTAAATTTTGATTTATTTGTTCAACTCCTTACTCAGAAGTGCTGATCTTGCTTTGTAATTCTTGCCTCTCTATCTACAAGGTTTACCAAAGGCAGGCAATTGACCACAGTGGAATATTTCTTAAAATCTGAGTTCTGTCTAAAATAAAACCATGGAGGCATTCTATAAGGCCACTTAAAGAGGCTTTCCACTTCAAGGTAGCTAAGCTTAGCAGACTTTCCACTCCTGTGAAGTGAAGACATGTTTTCTCTTTCTTTTTAAATCTCTTGGTAGGAACTGTTGGAATACTAAACACACACACACACACACACACACACACACACACACACACACCCTCCAGGGAAAACAATGATTCTCATAGACTTAGCTTAGATCCGTATTAAGGAATAAAAACTTTCCCCTAAATCTAACTTAATCTGTACGGTTTACCCTCTCCTCAGTGGAGATGCCAGTTGATAGATGCAGATAGATGACACGTTTCTTTTGTTTACTTTCCTGCTTTTAGACCATGCTCAGAAGTTTCTCGATACATAAGAACTACATAAAGGGCAGGACCCATTATTATGCCTTTTCAAGCAACAAAGCCATCTACTCTTTAGAAAAACAAGCAAAGTAACCAACTATGGGAAGCTTTGAAATGACAGTTTTCCCTGTACCTTGAGCCCACTTAAATTCCCGGGAAAGGTGCTCTTTGCCACTGGTCTCTGTAATAGGATTTGGGAAAATCTAAGGATTTATTTTCCTCCCTATCTGGGACACACTCCAATCAGAGGACTGGGAGGGAGATTGTTATTCCATCAGCACATGGGATAAAACTGCTTTATGTCTGTCTCCTGTGCTCCAATTTAGTTCCTACAGGCATAAATGATGTCTGTCTTATTCACAGCTTAGCCCTTGGGGCTAGCATAGTATCATGCATAAAGTAGGCCCCCAATAAGTACATGTGGGATGAAGAAATGGAGGAATAAGGGAAAGGAGGTTGGACCTAGGAGAAACATTAGCGATCTTTCCAAATGGAGATACAAAGACACAGAGAAGTTAAGTAACTCGATTGACATTGCACAGGTCATGAGTGAAAGCATTGGAAATGGAGCACAGGTTTCATACCCTGCACTTAGTCAGCATGCTTTGACCAAGACATTGTCTAATTCACTGCCCTGGCAATGGTACATGGGGCTACTTTGCCCCCAATAAAAGACTTAAGCCTGCTCTGAGATCTATTCTAGGGACAGTAAAGGGAGATCTCAGTCCCACAGCATATGAAAAGCAGGCAGAGTATCAAGCCAATAACTCAGGTATGGGAAGTAATATTGGCAGTCACTTACTGCCTGGTTGGGGGAGAGGAGGAGGGGTTCTCAAAAGGCTAGAATCCAGCCACAACCAATGATGAGAGTGTGGAGAAGAAAGTTCTAGAAAGAGGGGACACTACAATTACAAAGATACTCAGAAAGGAACACCCTTGACAAGGCCAAGGACCAGCAAGGGGCCAGTGTGGATACAGTGGAGTCAACAAGTGCTGTGAGCCGAGCATACAGAAGTAGGCAGGGCCCAGCCCCCTGGGGCTTTATAGGCCATGGCACAGCATCTGGGTTTGATTCCAAGGTCAATAGGAAGCCTTTGAAAGGCCATAGAAAAGGAAGAACAATGATCTGATTTTCACATTTTAAAATCATTCCACTCACAGTGTGAGGAAGGGGAGGCTGCCAGGGAAAAGAGCAGAAGTAGGAAGCAAAAAGTGATTGCAGGAGACCACTTGAACCCTGAGAGTGGACCAGGGCTTGGACTAGGGAAGGGCCGTCTCCATCCATGTCACCTGTCTGCATCTGATCAGAAATACTTTCTGCTCTGCATTCCCATGTTCCTTTTAACATTCGCCCTTTTATGAATATGTGTCTGTATGTCCTATGTCACTGACAAGATCATAGGTTCCCTATTGACCCTTGCATCTAATATAGAATCCAGTTCAGGGCCTTGTTTAGACCAGACACTTAGTCAACTTTTATTTGAATGTGAAGTAGCTATTTTAGTAGAGATTCCTATGCAAACAATGAATTTCATGGCGAATTCATGGGAACTGACTACACTTTTCAGTTTTGCCTGAGAGATCTTTATTTATGGGTTGCCTACAGCACTTAATATTTTTTTGCCTTATATTATGGCTCTTTGTATACTTAGCTTATTTCCCCTACTAGATCATGAGCTACTTGAAGGCAAATTACTGTATTTTGTTAATCATTTTATACCTCAGTGCACAGAGTGGGCATTCAATATGTATTTATTGAATAGGTTAGATCCAGGGAAATATTTTTTCCATTTATGTTGGTTGCAGCTGGGAATGGTATGCTGCTCTCTTAATGAGCAGAACATAATGTCATCCATGGAGCCAGAACATCTATTTGGCTTTCTAATACACCTCTCAACTATTTCTGTGGTTATGACTAAAGGAGAGATATAGGGCAGTGAACACTGGAAACTTGAGGAAGGCCTGCTACTGGAAGTTGCTTTTTCAATTGTTATTATTATCCTTACATGTCCACAGCTTGCTTTCTCTTAGCTCTGAATACTCCTAATTTGTTGCTTGTTCCCTGTGTCAGTGATGATAAATTGAAAGTAAAACTAGCATGTTTCATTTGTGGTCTTGTTCACTAAAATAATGTTCAGGAGATAAACGGGAAGTCTATAGGGTAGGAGACAGGAGAGAAATGAACAGCTACATGTGGGAAAACACTGGGCTGGCACAAAAATTCCCAAGTCTTCACTGACGTGATAGTCAACCCAAGATGGGTGAACCCACGGACAGGACTGATCTTCCCTCCTTGCCTGTGGTCCTTCATCTTGCTTTGCCTCATTCACTTGATAGGGTGTGGAGGAGATGAGAAAGGTGCTGAATAGGTGATAGAAGAAGTAAACATTATAACTAACACTTGCTGAGTGCCTACTGAGGGCCAGGGTTATTTTAAGCACTTTTTACATATAAACTCATTTAATCCTCATAACAACTTTAGGAAAGAGATTGATGTTATCATCCTTGTGTTACAGATGAGGAAATGGAGACACAGAGGTAACTTACTAATGTCACTTACCCAAGGTCAAGGGAAATTGAAGGGGAATTTCAAGAGATGTGTTCCAGAGCTGTTTATACCCATTTAAAGATGGAAAAAGAAATAGATTATAGATTCCACAAGAATACCTGAAAATTTATTTCCTCCTTCTGGATCTCTTCGCTGAACAAAGTCAGTCACTGAACACTGAAGCCGTGCTATAGTTTTAGTGGGGTGAGAAAATGCTTTGGGTAGCAGTATTTCTGTTCCACTCTATAAATTATACAGGTCCTTTCTGAGGCAGCCTGTTTAAACATGTTGACTTACCCTTCTTGTAAAATGTTTATAGATATGATTTGCTACAGGGAACTGTTTTAAAGACTCCAGGCACTGTTGTGGACTATCATGGCCGCTAACTATAAATTGGTTACTGGGAGTATGCGAATTAGAGCATTTGAGGGTCAGGGTACAATCATCACCAAAAACTAGAAGGAAGATAAGCCATAAAAAGTAAGATGAAAACTCCAAATATTTAAATAGCAAATGTGACTAGATACAGGACACTTAATATGGCAGCCTAAGAAAACCTGTCATGGGATAGAGCAAGAATTTATTATAGCTGAACTAGGCCAAATGCAAACATACCGTTGTCTTAAAAAAATTAAAAGGACTAACTCAAATAACAATGAAGAAAGGCAAATATGCACACAGGGAAGACACACAACCCAGGCATGTTGGTATTCCTGCTCTGCAAAAGCTGTTAAGCACAGATTTAACAAGCTAAGGTGAATCGGGGCTCTAAATTCACACATACTCTAGATTTATAGTACAATAGCTGTCTAACTGTTAAGTATCATTTAAAGATACAAAACAAAATATCTGTTCACCTTTTTAGCATGATTAAAAAGGAAATAACTCATGACTAAAAAGATCACACCGTGGAGATTAATGCAATGCATGTCCTTGTTTGAAAAAAATAGCATTTAAAATCGGTCTAGCAGTTGAGGATATGGGTGGGATGGAAACCATTTCTTGAACTTGAGTGCTTACTATTTAGACAAGTATTATCAACCCATTTTACATTTTAGAAAATTAAGACTCAGAGATGTTAAAAAAAAGAGAAACTTCCCTGAAATTGTAAAGTTGGTATATGATGGAGCCAGATTGACATTTAGACCGGTATAGTCCTTTCTACTACAGAACTTTTTTCTTTAGTAAATGCTCAAATGGATTAAAGGTCAATCTGTTAAAGTCCAGGATATTGGCAGAGGTCAGACCCTTGTACAAATGCAAGGTCACAGCTCAGTACTGTAAAAACATGACTTTTTTTTCCATTATGACTAATAACAGATACCAGGTGGCATATTCCAGTGGATTGAGAAGATATAAAAATGACAGCAAACGGCATTTTATCACTTATGATCACTTTGGGGAGCAATTTCTATATTTATTTCAATTGTTATTGAAAATTCTCCAAAAACCCAGCATTCACCTCATGCTTGGCTTCCAAGATTACTAAAAATTATTTGCAGTTGAAAGGAACGTAGCCTGATTCCTCTTTTCTCCTCCATATTCCATGTACCTCTACCTGCTTATCACAAGTGTGTGTGTGTGTGTGTGTGTGTGTGTGTGTGTGTGTGTGTGTGTGTGTTGAGGGGGTTGGAGAGGAGGAAGGAAGGAGAAGTTCTGTCTGTTGGAAAGTGGTGGCGAGTTTGTGGTCATCTTCAGCTAAGGATTGATGCTCCTTCACCTAACTGTGGCTCTGCAGTTGGCTTCTGAATGCTGATTTTCTCCTGCAGCAGCTTTATTGTTCTCTGGGTCCTCCATGGGGGCTCCCCACTGTGCAGTTCTTTGGATAAATTGTCCTATTGAGACATCCCTCTTTCCACTCCACAGTGAGGACTTTTCCTCCCCACCGCCGTCTCCATGGAGAGCAATCTACCCTTCATTGCCTGCTGTTGGAGTTCTCTTATTTCTGTGGGCTGCCTCTTGACAAGTCTAAGAGACTTTCCCTTGGCAACTTTACATGGTACACTTATACACTTACATAGTTTTGCTACTTTGAGTGTTGGAAATGCTTTCCCTCTAGAAGAGGGAGGAAAATAATTTGATGACTTCAGTTATTGTGACCATCACATCTTCATATTTCCACGCTGGTAATTAAAAGCTTGGAAGTCTATTGATGAAGAATTCCACATTATAGCCACCATTTGATTTCTCAAGATGTTTCTAAAGAGAGAGTGTTTGTTAGTTATTTGTACCCATTTTCTCTCTAATTCATCCACTTATTTATCTTTGTTTAGACATAGTTTCTCCTTTCCCTTCCCTTTGAAACTCAAAGGGGTGTTTTGGAGAGACGAAGCAAAGCCCGTATATTTCCTAATATGAAGCAGTGGTTGTGTAAGTCTCTGTTCTTGTTGTGATAGTTCTAGAACTTTGGATTTAAGTAGAAAGGCCCAGTCTTTTCATACAATTATTTGAACTCTGCCTCCAAAATATTGAGATATTGGAGAGGACTAGGCAGAGATAGAAGTCAGGGGGATGCATTAATTTTTACTACCTATTCTTCATCATTTTTGTCTATTTTATAATCTGACAATTATAGCCTATAGCATCACCTTGAGTGACGCTTAAAATATGTTGCTCTTCACTTAACCAGCAACTTAGGTTTTGTTCTGAATGCTAATCAGAAAAAATAACTTTGAACTCGATGATGCTCGATATTTATCGAAAGCTTACCTACTTTAATATTTTAGGGGGAATTACCTGATGGATATAGGTCCCTGTCTTTTTCTAGGTACATGGAAATCTATCTCTAGGTGAAACCAGACTACAAGACACCTAGGTACACATACTGCCACGTTGTTTTAGCAACCTACATAGTTGCTTGTTTCTAAATGACAGCATTCGATTATATTGAGTGATGAATGACGTTGTGGGAAACATCCTTCTTAAAACTGATGTTAGAGTTCCTGGAAGGTGTTATGGAGAATTCTGTCCTCTTTACAAGGACCCGTGGAGAAACCTACTCTGTGATCTATCAAAATTGGTCATCTCGGTAATTCCACTTGCACATGGTAAAACTGTCCCCCATTGGAAGGGTGATATTGCCCTCAGTTGGTGCTTTGGGAGTCCCCCAGGGCGCCTCCTGCTCCTGCTGACACATGCTGCTGCCTGTCCACCATAAGAAGGAGGCTGTCTTGTATCCAGTTTCCCAGAACCTGACCCCAAGACAAGGATTGGAGAGCAAATGATTTATTAAAGTGTTTACAAGGAGAAACTGGTAAGGGATTGGGAGAAGCAGAACGGGGAAGCGGAAAAAGCCAAGTAAAGAAACAATTTTAGGCAAAGTAGGAAGGATCATTTCAGCTTGATCCCACAGGAAAACTCTGGAATATTAAACCCTGGAGTTTTTCCTGACAAGTCAATGGAGCCAGGTCTTCATGTTTCTGCATCAATCACGGATTGGCTAAGGCAATCCTGGCAGGAGTGTAAACACCCAGGCTTTTCCAGCCTGCCAAGTGGCTCCACTAGCTCAAGGGCAATCCTCTGAAGAGTCGCAGGTGCCAGCTAGGGGTGGGGCACCAGAAGTGGGAAATGATCCCAGAGGTTCTAGGCAGAGCACTGACAGTGCCTGCTACAGGGGCTATAAATAGAATGGGTTGCCATCTTTCTCCAAGGTCATCAGGACAGATCCCATCCTGTGTTACATCTGTCTCTCTCAGGTCATTCCTGGAGCTCTGCTTTTTGCCATATTCTCCTTACACCTTCTAATATGACTCAAACTTGTCCCCTTCTCCAACACTCTATGCCCTTCCATAGTGCCCCTGGAACTTAGCAGACATCCCTATATCCCCAACCTCATCATTAAATGTCCCCTTTCTGCGTTCCACTAATTTACAATTATTTCTCATAATGAAACCTGTCACCCCTGAGGGTTCCAGTTTCCTAGGAGTCTTTTCAATGGTGGCTGTATCTTCTTCAGACCCAGAGGTGGAGTAGGGGTACCCATTGCTCCCTGTTGTCAATTTTGGACCATTTCTTTCCTTCCCCCACTCCGGATTCTTTAAATGGTATGCTGTCAGACTTGACCACCAACACTTCCTCCTTGTAATTTTCTCCTGGTCTCTTCATTCAGTGGTTCTCAAATTTGGCTGCACTGAGGAATTGTTTAAAATATTGATGCTGGGGCCCCATCCTCAGAGATTCTGCTGTGGCCAGCCCAGGTATTAGGACCTATGGAAGCTCCCCAGGTGATTTGAAGGTGCAGCAAAGGTCCAGAGCTACTGTCCTGGTCATTCCTTCTCATTCACTGAAGATTTTTGGCACCTGGCTCTCTCTACCAGTATAGTCATCATTGTCATTGATTTCAATGACCATGTTTATCAGTTATTCTCAACTGTATCAGACCCAATATTCCCCATAACAAATATTTATATGTTTTGTAACATATATTGTTATGCTCCCGTTACTATCTCGAAATGAATTTCATAGATAATATCTGCCAACATACACAATATTAAAAAGTCAATATAATTACCTAACTGTAATTTGAGAAAAAATGTGTAATATAATAATATGTACTTTAAAATATGACTGCTCAAGCACAACTTACTAGAAGACATAAACAAATAGTAATCTGCTTGCAATAAATATAGAATTACAGACTGAAATGGCTGTGTTATAATGGAGAATTAAATACCATGCTGTCAGTGGCATAATTTTTCTGAAATGATAAATTACTTTGGTAAATTTCCAAATAAATCTATACAACCTTCCTTTGACTTACATAGTGTTTGCATTTATTGAAAATGTATATTAAAACTGTGCAAAAATACTTTATGTTAAAATAGGACCTAAGCTCAGATCAAACTGTTTTTCTCACCCACATATGTGAATGTCCGACCAGGCATTTCAAAATCTACCAGAACATTAGATAATTCTTTGATAATTGGGACCATCCAGAATATAGGAGAACGTCTAGCATCCCTAGTTCCTGTCCACTAAATGCTGGTAGCATCCTCCCAATTATTATGAGAGCCAAAAATACCTCCACAAATTTTTAAAACACCTCTTAGGGGAAGGTATTACCAAACTGAAAATCACTGACATTGACGATTCGTAGCTCTCTTGGCCTCTCACTTCCTCAACCTCCTTGCTTCTTTCACCTCACATGGCTCTCCTTAGTAGGATCTACCTGTTCTTCCTGAGCTCTGCATTAGTCAGGCTTATCAGGTGTGACCAGGGAGAGTTTAGGGTAGGGGCTATTTAGAGATGTGCCTGCAGGTTAGTGGGAGCAATGAAGAATGGTGGGGCACCTGGGGATTAACCTCAGCAAGAAGCTGCTTCCCCTCTTAGGCCTGAGGGTGCAAGGGGAGGGGATGCTGCAATTGGAGCTTGGAGAAAGACCTTAGGATCACGAAAAAGGGCTGCTGCACAGGAGCAGTTACTCCCGTTTTTACAGGGAGGTGGGAAGGCACAGAAATATACATTCATGCCTTTCTTTCTTCCCACCTTCTAGTTTGCTGATGCCTCCCATTTGCTGAACCCTAGGGAAACAGAGGGAAGGGAGCCTGGGGTGTTGGTGGTCTGTAGAGGTCAGCCTCCTGGGGTATAGAGCAGGGAAGAAAGAGTAGAGACTGGATGGATTGAGGGTTTAGGGTGACCAACTCATTCAAGTTTGCAGGACTTTCTGGTTTTAGCACCCAGAGTCCTGCACCCGGGGAAAGCCCTCAGTCCTGAGCAAACTGGAATGATTGATCACCTGAGAGGGAGTGGTGTGCAAAAAGAAATAACTCACCAACCTCGGAGTGTTGAAGTGCTTCTAGGACTCAGTCCTTAGGCATGCTCTCTTCTCTATCTAGACTCTCTCCCCCCCAGAATCTTCTCTAATCCTACCTAAAATTTAAATACTACATAAACATTAATGTCACTTATGTTTGTGCCTTAGATTCTGACTTATTCCCTCTTCAAACCTGTATATTCACGTGCTTTTCAGACACCTTCATTTAGATATCCAGTAGGCATGTCATAATTAATGTCTTGATTTTGCTTCCTAAACCTGCTCCTTTCCCAGGCATCTTCCTCTCAATAAATAGATCCATGATTCATTTGCTCAAGGTAAAAATTAGGGGTCTTCCTAGATCCTGCTCTTTTCTTTCCACTGCATGTCCAGTCCCATGTGCAAGCCCCCTTCACAATACATTCCCAATCCAATTACTCATCTCCTCCATTGGTGTCACTCTTGTCTAAGCCATTATGTTCTCTTATTGAAATAACTGCCTAGCTCATCTCCTTGCTTTGTCTCTTGTCTGTCTATGTTCTGTTCTCCATACAAAAGCTAGAGGGATCCTTTAGTATATAAATCAGATCATATCATTTCTTCCTTAAAATCTTCAGTGGCTTCCTGTCAAATTCAGTATGAAATCAACTTCAGTCATGAAGTTGAGGGAACAGATAGGTGTTAGAGAAATCACTAGAGTGAGGTTTCAGGATGGCTAAGATGAACTCCAACAAAACCCTTCCTTGTAAACCAAGAGATTATCCGTCTTAAAAATATAGGTCTGATAGTAACAAAAAGAAATTAACTTATCTTTGTAGGAAACTGGAAAGCATTTGCATTACTTCCATGTCTTGAACTTATTTTTTATAGCAAAGCTGTGAGGAAGGCAGGATAGATATTAATAGTTTCCATTTTATAATCTGAAAACAGGCATTCAAAGATGTTAAGCAACCTGCCCGAGTTCTCACAGTTAGAGAGAGGCAGATCCTAGGCTCCTGGTGCTTCCTCCTTTACTCCTCCATGTCAGCTGTCAATGTTACTCCCCCAAAACCCTGTTTCAGCCCAGCAGACCTGACCAATGTCCTAATATTTTAGCTTCCACATAGTTGTTTATGCTGGAATGCCAACCAAGTTCCAACTTCTCCATTATGTAAAGGCTTCACTGATGACTAAGTTCAAAGTAATCTTTCTATTACCTGAAATATTATAGCTTTTGTTATCTGTGTGACTTATTAGGTATTAATGTAGTTCTGAAAATATAACCAAGGATATTTCAGCTTCTGAAATTTACTTCTAGCCAATTAAAAAATCCATTTTCATTTACTCTTTCCTTTTTAACTTTCTGTGTCTAAAAGTCTGTCTTCTTAGTTACTGAGTTTCTTCAAGAATGAATTCTTATATATCTTCAAATTCCTTTAGGGACTCTGCAGTGGAATGCATATAGGAGGTGCTCAATAAATACCTGGTAAACAAGTAAATATGTAAATATTGAAAGTCAATTATGAAATATCTTTCATATTACTTACTCCCACTTAAATGGTATTTGCCTAAATAATACATGGTTTTGCCATTTGATATTCTCTACATGACAAAAACACTTTAGTCACAGACTCAGTATATTTCTTTCCATTTGAGCTAGTTTGTGTATACATATCAGAGAACCAATTTTGTCCATGTTTTTAAGGTATAGTGAGTTTATTTTCCAGATAGTCACATTTCATTATTGGGATGGAAGCCTTTGTTTGACCCAGACTTGCTATTATTAGTCCTGGATCCACATGTAAATTCTCAGATTCTTAATAATGCACTAATGCTTGGTCTTTAAAACACATAGAAGTCAGTTGGTTAGATGTCTTTATAAGCTTCTCTGCTCCTTGAGAATTTCTGTAAACTTGGTTTAAGCCCCAAATGCATGGCCAGAATGCTTTCCATAATTTCTGAAAATTCTCAGCAGAGAATGTTGCTCTCTTTCCTCCCATTGTCACTCACGTGCAAAGCTCTAAGCCTCCTGTGTTGTTGTTATTATTATTATTATTATATATTCATTAGGAACAATCATTTTGCGAATTTTCTAGATGTTCATGCAGACATGGGGAGCTCTACGGAAATCCCATCGCACACTAGACAATAGACAGCCTTTCCTCTTTCTTCACCTCCACTTTCTCCTTTATTTTCACCTCTCCTTTTACTTTCCTTTTCTCTTCTTTTTCCCCCCTTTTTAAAGCAAACAGTTCATTGTCTTGTCTCAAGCAGAATAGTTTTATCCATACTCAGGTCCTATTATCTCTCACCTTCTATCCCAAACAAGGATATTGCTGCATTTTCCTTTCACTTTCTAAGATTTCTTATGCCAGCTAAAACACTTATTCTTATTAAATATGTACCTCCAAGCTGGCCACAATTATTATGTCTAAAAAACAAAGCTTGACAATACATGGGTTCTAAGGAAACCCGGAAGCTGAAAGCATAGCAAAAAACACTCACCCCCCCCCCCCCAAATATGGTATGAAGGCCGTAGAATAGCCAGAATATTTACTAATTTAAGATCTGTTAATCTCTGCATTATTGCAGTCCTCTAAATTTCCACAGAGCACTGCATTTGCTGCAAAACTATCTTCCATTGAATATCTTAAAAAGCTACAAAAGGATGTTAAATTCATCCGTCAAGTTCCTTGAGTCCATTCTCTTCACATAACGACTAGGGCACTGAGGCACAGTGAGTGACTTCTCCAAAGCCACGTGATTCATTTGAGATGGAACTTAGACTGGATTTGCAGTCTGTGTCTGCCTGTCAGCTATTGGTAATTGAGCTCTCAGGCTTAATCACTCACGAGGCTCTGAGCTGAACGAGGGAAAAAAATATGTCCTCACTGATACAAATTCTGCTCAAATAGCTCCTATAGTAGTTGGGGATTTTTTTTGTTTTGTTGCTAACAAAGTCCAAGGAGTTCCCCTCTAGGAATTTCAGCTAAAGGAACTAAATTTCTGACTGCCATTTGATGGTCTCTGAATGACAAAAAGCCTCAAAATGATGGGCCAGGGAATCAGCCGTGTGCTAGGAGGAAGAAAATAGTTATAATAAGGTGGCCTGTGTGGAAAGAGAAAGCGACTGTAAGTGTGAGAAAATATTAGCATAAATATCTCACCAAAACAACCTGCGATCTCACTTTCCCTTTTCTGTTGCATAAACACCATTAATGTTGCTGTAAAATGATAATTATGAGGCAGTAGAGCAGTGGTCCTGTTTCCTGGCTATGCCAATTGTTTTATAGGCGGCTCTGCTGAAACTGCCTGTGGCTGTGTTTCCCAAACTTAACATATTTTGTTAAAAGGGGTGATTCCTATGATTTGTCAATTCTTGGAATCACTGGTCTAAAGCTCTGTCTCTCAGTTTATTTTTTGCCTGAGAATCTTCTCAGGGAGGGGGGAGGACTTGTTAAAAATGTAAATTCCTGAGTCTCTCCATCCTGGAAACTCTAATTCAGAAAATCTGAGATGGAGTTTGGGAATATTCCTTTTTATAGGTTCTCCCAGTGACTCTAGAGGAGGTGGTTTGAAATCCACAGTTTTAGAAATGCTAGTCCACGGGCTATATCAACGTAAATGCTTAATACGTTTGCTTTGGATTTAAAGGTACGTTTATAAATGAAACTTTCCCTCAGGGACTCACAATAAATCATTTCCCTGGATCTGTTTTACTCCCCCAACCACTTTGAAAGCATTAACTTTAAATAGTAATTTTATTTTCTTCCTCAGTTGCAATGTATTTTCCCTTTATTTGATGTTGTTTAAATTACAATAGTAGTAGACCCTTCTTGTAACAATTAAATAACTACAAAGATGTATAGAGGAAAAACTTATTATCATAAACCAGCAGTACACCTACTTCTTGTAGGCACCCCCATGTCACCAGTTCTTAAGCCTCTGGGGTCAGGATTAACAGCCTGGTATTATTATTCTATACTTTTCTCTTTACTCATTCAAATATAAACAAAAATAAGTATCCATGTACACAAGAACTTGCTTTTTTCACATAAAAATATCTTGTTGACATTCTCATATAGCAGTAGGCATAGATCTAATTTTGTTTTTTCAAAACTCTTTATTAATGTATGCATCCATAAAATCACACATATTTATATGGGTAATTGTGCATAAAGGAGATGATTGCTTATATGTCAAATTTTAAATTGGTACAGTATTTTTTTCTTCTGGAGTGGTCTCTCCTACCCTTTTTCTCTGTCATCTGTCCTATTTTTCCACCTTCTTCCAATCCTATTGAATACCTAACAATCTTGTCTTTATATGTTTTATTCTACACTCACATACCCATATATGAGGATTTTCTCTCTCTCTCTATCTATCTAATCGTTGTATTAAGTGCTTTTCTGCATCTTTTTTCTGCACTCAATAGTACCTTAGGAAATGTCGCCACATCAACTGGTATAAAATCAATTCATTCCATTTTAATGGTTATATAATATTTCATGGTGTATATTATTCTGCCATTCCTCTTTATGGAAGAGTATTAATTTTATTGCCAACTTTTGCTATTATGAATAAAAGTACAAGGAACATTCTATTCTGGTGATTTTATTGTTATGGAATATATTCCAGGAGCAGGACTGCTAAGAAAAAAGAAGCAGATATTGTCTTATTGCTTTCCAAAAAAGTTGCAATAATACATTTCCACCAGTAATGTATGATCATAACTTTTCCCAGGATCCTAAACAGCAATATGTCATTCTTTTTAATTTTTGACAGTCTGATGAATATAGTGGTATTTCAATGTTACATTAATTTATATTTTCTAAACTTATACTTAGTTTAAGCTTCTTTTAATTTTTTTTTGTCTGTTAGATTTGCTCATTAGTGAGCTACTTACTTATATCCTTTCCTCATTTTTCCATTGAGCTGTTTTTATTGTTATCTGTATGTTTTATTATCTCATTGCACATAATATACATTAAAACATTTTTGGTATCTTTTCCTATACAAATCATTTCAATTTTTTATTCCAAATATGTCTCCTTTCTTGTTTATAGCTTCAGGGTTTTTCTGTTTTGGTTAAGAAGGCTTCCTACTTCTAAATTTGTTATTTTAGATTTTCTTTTATGATTTTAACTTGGTTGTTATTTAGTTTCCTAACCTGTAATTTATTGTTGTTTACGGTATGAGATAGGCTTTCAACATTGTTTTCTCCTAGTTAGCTAACTGGTTCATGTTCAGCAGTTAATAAATAAACTCTTTATTTTTTTTCTAATATCACTATCATGTAGTAAATAAGCTTATACACTGAAATCCATTTCTATATCCTCTATTATATTCTAGTCTGTGTATTCCTGTGCTGATACTATATTAACTGGATTGCCTTAGTTTTATAGTATATTTTGATATCTAGTGTGATAAGTCTCCTAACTTATCTTTCATTCCTATTTTCTTTTTGGCTATTCTTGAACATTAATTCTTCCATATAAAGTTTAAGATAATTTTATCCATTTCTAGAATTATCCTTTTGGGATTCTAATTGCTGTTGCATTAATTACATGATACTTTTGAGAGAATTAATATATTCAGATTTTAAGTAATCATTTAAGAACATTGTATGTTTTCTCGTTTATTCACACCTTGTTTTAAGGCCCTCAGTTAATTTTCAAAGTTTGGTTTGTTGAGGGATAATTCATATTCAGTAAAAGTCATCTTTTTGAGGTGTACTGTTTGGTGAACTCTGACAAAGTATACAGTCATAAAATCCACACCATAATCAAGACGTAGGACATTTCCATCACCTCCAAAAGTTTCTGTGAGCCCCTTTTTAATTAATTGTCTCCCTCCACCCTCAGCCTCTGGCAACCATTGATCTCTTCTTTTTCAGTTAGTTTTACCTTTTCCAGAAGATCACACAAACGAAAACCTATAGAATGTACCCTTTGTGTCGACTTTCACTTAGCATAATGCGTTTGAAATGTCTGTATGTTGTTGCATGTATTAGTAGTTTGTTTTTTAACTGTGGAGCAGGTATTCCATTGAATAGTCAGTTTGTTTTTCCATTTACCAGGTGATAGATATTTTGTGGTGATTATGAATAAAACTGCTTTATATGTTCACATATAGGTTTTAGTGTGGATGTATGTTTTCACTTTTCATGTGTAAATAACTAGAAGTTGGATTGCTGGGTTGTATGGTAAGTTATGTTTAATTTTATAAGACACTAGCAAACTGTTTTTCTAAAGTGTTTGTGTTATTTTGCATCCCTACCAGCAGTGTATCAGTTCCAGTTAATCTGCATTTTGGCCAGGACGTGATATTGTTAGTGGGTTTTTTTTTTGTGATTTTAGTCATTCTTAAATGTGTGTAGAGTCAATGAAATTTTATAAAGTTCTTATGTGCCTTTTATGAGACCATGGGAGGTTAAGTTTATTCCTACCTATTTCATTACTATTGTTATTGGTTTACTCTATTTCCATTTATTTTCTTGATGTAAACTCATACTCTAATGTAAAACTGTTGATTTTTGTATATCTATCTCTTATCCATCCACATTGCAAATCTCATCTATATAATTCAGTAATTTTTAAATTAAAATCTCTTTGGTGTTCCAAGCATACAAGTACATTATCAGGAAATGACAGTTTTATCTCTTTTAAAATATTTATATAAGTTATTTCACTTTTAAAATTGAATTTGCCAACACCTCCAGAATAACATTGAAAAATAATGACAGCAGTGAACCTCTCTGCTGAGTTCCAAACTATAAATAAAATCATTTTCATGTTTTATCTCTTAATGTGATATTTGCTGTTGAACTTTGCTGAGTAGATTTATTTATATTTAAATAGACTATTTTTATTCCTACTTAGAGTTTTATTAGAAATGTCTGCTGAATATTGTCAAATGCCTTTTCAGCATATTTTAATATGATGATTTTTCTGTTTTACATTTTTTGCTATAATGAATTATGGTGATCATCTTCTGATATTGCATGAACCTTGCATTCTCTACTTCTTTTGATAAATTGTGGCTATTATTTGCTAATATTATCTTTAGAATTTTTTGCATCTATGTTTAGAAGTTCTACTTTTTTTATTCTATTTTGATTTTCCTCTTCCTTCTCCTTATTAGTGTTGGATTTATCAAGTTGTTATTTCCTTTAACCTTGTAAGGTTAAGAATTTTGCTATGCTTTCCAGTTTCATTAATAGTTATTTTCTTTTTTCACTCGTAATCAAACACACATATATATCATCCATATATTAAAATGTTACCAATTTTTTATCCTCAAAATATTATATTTTCCTGCTTCTTTCTCCTTTCTCCTTAAGCTACACACTTTACTATACATTTCATTTTTCACTTTTCCTAATGTGCACTTCCCAGATGACAGCTTTGAAAATTTTTGGTTCTGGCCTTCTCCCACCAAGCCCCAAATGCTAGTTTAGGAATTTTAGTACCAGGTGAATATCTGGATTTCCATTGCAGTATATTTCTTCAATTTTAAGAAACTTTATTTATCACATGTATTACACGTTCCCATTATTTATTTGGATTTAACAATACACATTTTAAGATTGACTGCCCATCACAATTTTCTCTCCTCCTTATCTTCTCCTATTATATTAATTAAGAGGGCTTTTTATGGCAGGTAACATAAAAGGATTCAAGCTGGCTGAAAATATAGGACAATGTTATTTAAATTATTTTATCTTAATTAACAAGAAGTTCAGAAGTTGTGTTGATTTTATGTTTGGTTGATTCAGTGGCTTAGCAGTGTCTTCATGCACTCAGTTTCTTTCTATCTTTTTGATGCCCCCTGAAGCCAAACAAGAACCTGGGGCAAATCCTCTGCTCTCTGGATTCCTTTAGTTTCATAGATATAAAGGACTCATTCCACTGTCTACATCTGCCTCTATTGCTTAGGGACGATGGAATCTAGGTACGCTCTTGAGGCCAGTGTCAGCTTTCTCCTCAGGAGTCCATGGATTTCTCCAGACTCCAGTTGCATTCTTGCCATTAGCTTAGGCTCTCCATCCTTGGAAGTTCTTCAGTGTGTCTCTCAGTTGGAACTTTATCTGCTGTAGCCACTAGCATCTGCTTGGCTCAGGAGTTGTAGTTGACTTGGGGTTGGGTTGTAAATGGAAGGGAGATGGAAAGTGATCAAGCTGTTAGCTCTCCAGGACA
This sequence comes from Tapirus indicus, assembly GCA_031878705.1. Lineage (NCBI taxonomy): Eukaryota > Metazoa > Chordata > Mammalia > Perissodactyla > Tapiridae > Tapirus > Tapirus indicus. Next base: position 90,940,074 of record CM062926.1, read on the forward strand.
TTCTCCTCCTTTCTATTCATAACATTTTGAAGAAAGTTTGGAGGACACACAGTGACCCTTGTGTTACAAACCAAAAATATTTTACAACTTCTTTAATTACAATATCAGGAAAATACTTCTAAGGACTCTAATTTTGTTTTTGACATTTGTTATTCTTTTCTGATTATACGTGGCGCTGTTTTTTGGCAAATTTTAAAGAAATATAGAATAAAATTAAAATCTCCCACCATCCAGAGTAAACCATTTTTTTTGTTTGTTTAATTTCTTTCCTATAATTTTTTCTCTACACATAGATGTGTCTAAAAAATATTTCCTTTTCATGAAATATTCTTTGAATGTGTATATATATATTTTAATTTATTATTTATTTATTTTTCTTCAGTTTGCTTATACTTTCTGTTCTATTCTTAGGACATGTCTGTCTTTTCTTGTTACAGTATCACAAGGTTTCAGTTATTGTAGATTTATTATGGGCTTTAATATCTGGTATTGCTAATTTTCTTTTATTATATTTCCAACTTACTAGTTTTTGAGTTTTTTCTTAAGCACAATGTGTTTTACTAAATCATTGAGTATGTATTGGTGGAAAAAAAGTTCTAGTTGATCCATTTTTTTGTGCCGTTGCATACCTGCAATATTTTGTCTCCTTTGCATGTAAATAAAATGTCAGCTAATTATATAGTTCTTAGATTTAAAGCCCATTTTAATAAAATTTTCTAAATATTACTTCGTTGCCTACTGGAAATCAGTTCCAGCTAAGAAGCTGGAAAAGGCCTGATATTTTAGTCTTTGAGATTAACGCCAACTAACTTTTTACTATGTGGATATTTGTAAGTCTTTTTTCTTTATCCTTGACGATCAAGAATTTCACCAAGATATGTCCAGGAATGTGCTTCTCTTTTTATTCATTTTCCACGGAATTCTACAATCCATTCCAGCCTGCAGATATTTACCTTTTTTATTTTTAAGGTTCAGAACAAATTTGTACTCCCTTGTTTCATTCTCTCCCAACAAAGCTTGTAATTACTAATTTTTATCTCCATTCTCTGCTTTTTGTTTGTCATTTTTCTTCTCATCTTTATCCTTCCTTCTCCTTTGGCATTTAGCTCCCCTGTTTCGGCACATTCGTCATTCCCATACTTGCATGTATGTTAGAAGCACCTGGAGAACTTCTTATATAACACATATTTTCAGGTCCTATTTCAACAACTGAATCAGACTCTGTAAAGATAAGGCCCCAGGTCTGTGTATCCGAAAGGCAGTCTGTGTGATTCTCATGAGGTTGACTATTGGCTAGCATTCGAGAGCCAATATTCTACGTTTTATTTCTGTGTACTTTAGTGTTGATTCTGTACTCCATTGCTTCCAATATATATTTTAATTTTTTCATCTTATTTCAGTTTCTCTGAATTATTTTCTTATATTTTCTAACTCTGTTTTTGTCTTAGTGAATGTTCTTTCTCGTCATGTCAGTTTATCTCTTGTTTCACAGAGTCTATGAAACCAGACGGAGTCACATTTTCCTCTATGGTCACAGGCATGGTTTCCCTCTAATCTTAAGTGGATTAATTTCCTTGTTTTATTCTATGAAATCTTTCCATAGGCTTCTTGAATTGGAAAAGATCTAGCTGAGGTGTGTTCATTTGCTTTGATGCTCTTTACTATATATTTCTGTGCTGCAGATTCTTTCTAAGAATACATACTGGAACGAAAGGTGATCCTGTACAATCCCTAGTGAAATTTCTATTTTATAAAATCTTTTATTTACTACTCCTTTGACACAGGGAAAAGGGTTCTTTTACTTTGATTACCTATTCTTTTTAGTATGAATAGGCATCTTTATTCCTAATTAATGTGCTAGAAGAAAATTTCAGTCTCTTGTGAACACTGAGTATTCCTAGGGCTTGTCTTGTCTCTGTTACCTTTGTTGATATTACCAACAAGATCCTAGGTTGTACTTTGTTATAGCCTGTGCTCTTTACTCTTGATCGTGGTGCATTGTTAGGAGATGTGGGTTCATTAATGGATGTAGGAGAAAAGTTATTGATAGATGGTGGAATCATGGAAGGAGGAGACAATTCTGGCTTGCTCAGAGAATATATCTTATATAAGACAGAGGTCAGTGGTTCTGGCTGCATTTCTCTGACCTTAGGGCTCCCTGGAAAAGAGTGGAAATTTTCTCTTATGTAATTTCTCTCTAGCTACGTTGCTGTATTACATTCAAAGGTCTAGACCAGCATCCTTAGAAATATGCCAGCTACCTAATGTAATTTTAAATTTTCTAGTAACCATTTTTAAAACATAAATGAAAATGTGAAATTAATTTTAATAATATATTATATTCAGTCCGATATTTAAAAATATTATCATTTAAACATGTAACCAATACAAAAAATTATTCATGAGATATTTTACATTCACATTTTTGTTCGAAGTCTTTGACATCTAATGCATATTTTACACTTCCAGGACATTTCCATTGGGAGGAGCCACATTTCAAGTGCTCACTAGCCACATGTGACTGGTAGCTATCCTATCACACAGCACAGCTCCGGACACTGATCATTTCTCAATCAGTTCAACTATGCAATTTTATAAGGGGAATTTCCTCCCAGGGTTCAGCAGTTTTTTAACAGATAGCTTTGGCTTCTGCTACTGCTATGAAGTTAAGTCTTTCAGTATTTTTATGAAAATTTCTGTGAGAAGTTTGGCTGTGTAACTAGAACACAGCTAACTAACCATTATCACCCCCTGGAGGAGCCTGTTACTTAAAAAAATTAAAAAATAATTAACTTTATTGTTGTGAATGTTAAATCTAAACTATGATCTAAATACAGAGCAACCCCTTAGTTATTTGTCTTACTATCATTTAAAAAATTCTGATAAGAATTGCTTATTTGCCTTTGCATTTCTTAGAAATGCATTTCTCAGAAATATTCGAAATGTGTTCTTTCTTTCCCTCAAAATCCAAATATTTCTATATCCATGTGCCAACAACTGACAAAGAAATTGCACTTTTTTCTTCTTTCAAATTCCTTAAGCCTAAGCCTGACGAGTATACTCCATTATTCCCATATTCAACAAAGTGAGATGCAGGAGTAGGGAAAAAACAAAGGATTATCACGCTCGACACTGTGTGGGATCCCTTTAGATTTTCGTCTGTTAGAGTCCTCAAGCCTTCTAGGCTTTTAAATAATATATCCTTGTTCTTCGAGTAGAGAGAATTTAGCTGGATAAACCAGCTCTGCCAAGAGAATGAGCAGCCATTATCTAAGGAAAAGCTGTACCCAGATTGGAATACACTTCAGGCTATGACCTCTCTAATATTAGAAACTGTTGTCATACCTGTCCGGATTGAACGTGAAGTGCTTACAGATCCTTTCACAGACCAACTCATCTAACTTTCTTCCATTGATCCTGTCTTCACTTCAATTTAGAATATTCTTAATAGGAGAAATAAGAATATTACTGAAGAGTATTCTTATAATGCCCTTTTTGGGGAATATAGAATGAACATCAATAAACACCCAGAATTATTTCTGATTCTTGCAACATAATTGACAGTTTACAGGAAACTTTCTGGTCCAGGTTATATCAATATGTGTCATAATGAGCTATGATATGATGGATTCTACTGGGACAAAGAATATGATGTTGTGTTGCTTATGATACGCTTAACTGGTGACGATTTCACTGTAGCATAATGTCCCGTTAAAAAAACTCTGCAGAGTAAGCTTTTGAACATAATCAAGAACATCTTTGGGGAGAGCTAGTTACCCTTTCTTCTCTGATGTTCAAAGGGGTCACCCAGGCTAAAGTGAAACCAAAAAATGGGTCTAAATCATTTATTTTTGATATTAACTGATTGTTTCTCCCCGGAGAAAGGGAGAAATAGCTCAATTCCTCATTAACCCACAGGCTCCTTCAGCCTCATCTTCCTTTTGTTTGTTTGCTTTACAAAGGCCAGTGAGGACAGATGTGACACAACTTGAAGACAGTCTTCCTTCGACAGTCATTTCCCAATGAAACTTTGTCCTTTATAACCAGCTTAAGCAGAATTTCCCATTGTGCTTGTTTAGTACTTATGAAAACATTTCATCAAAATGATGTACACATTGAAATGGTGGATGTGGAATTAGTTTGGGGGAACTTTGGGAAATTGTACATTTATGAGTATTGATGTCCCTGTTTTTGTGCTATATTTTAGTGACCCAACTTAATAATTCAAATTATAGCATGGAAAACTTCTGAAAAATAGGTGGCTTCCAAAAAGAAATACTGTTTTGTTAGGACACTCTTCTTATTGCACTAAGATGGGCTACCTTCTCCAATGCATCATCGTTGCATATCTTGGGCCATAGAAGAAATAAGACAACAGTATGGTCTGTTTGAAGAGCTGTTCAGAGACATCCTACAGGTCAGCTTTGTACTCAAGACATGTACTTTCTGGGCCTGCTGCATGAGTAGAAAAGAATTCTTTCTCTGTTCAATGTTTATAACAGTAAATCACAAGCAGTGAATATGTAAGGCTGTGGAAAGAGTATGTCTTTGGAGAATAATAGAATTGGGTTGGAATAACAATTTTATCACTTATCAATAATGTAACTTTTCATACAATATTTAAGTTTAGTGTCTGGTTTACCTTCTGTATGAAGGTGGTTATTGATACCTACTTCAGGGAGCTGTTGAGAAGATTAAAATAATGAATGCGAGTGCTTCAATCATCTTGCCAGATATATTGTAGGTACTTAATAGATACTGGTTTCTTTGCCCTATGTGTGGTCAAAAGAATTTTGTTATTTGGTAAACTTCTGCTATTAACCTATTTTAAAATTATTGTCAGTTAATTGATAATGAAAATATGGAAGAAAATAAGATAGGGTTATAGTTTCCTAGTACAATAAGTCATAGAAGTGTTTGATAGAAAAATGAAGTATGAGGGAATATTATCGCTCACCTGTGACTATTATGCTATTTGGATGCTTGCTATGAAAAGGATACATATATGTTAAATATAGCCCACCTTCACTACTTAGAGACAAAGCAAAGTAAAAAAATGTTGCCTTAATCTTATTATAAAACAATTCATTTCAAGTTAATGTGTAAGGGAAAATAATATATAGCTTACTTTTGACTTAAAAAGTAACTTTCTTTGATAAGAACGTATTATCCTATTCTTTGCTGATTTTGGTTCATAAAAATTTAGTGTAAAATTGGATTTTTATGAAAATTTGATGGTGCAAATTTTTGTTTCTTCCCGTTTCTTCCTGAAGGAATCCATGAAAAATTCCTATCTTCAAGTATGGTATACAAAAGTGAAGATAAAATGCAGTATATTTTACAGGAGAATAGATGTTTCATGAATAAATTGATGTGTGCTAGTAAATTCAACGTGGAACATTCTTTTCTTGATATAGTAGCAATTCAAGTGTAAGCATGTTAAATTTAGGGTCCTCTTAAACCACTATTTCTTGACACTCTTTGTGAATGATGAATACTTCATTTCAAAAATTTATCTGAGTAATTTTATAGACTGGGGAGAGAGGGTTATTTTAGGTTTTTTATATTGTGCTCAGATCTCTTCTTTGTTGTTATTTCCAGTCATTTTAAAGAACTTTTTGGTACAACAGTTTCTATTGTAGAATGTGTTATTTAGAAAGAATTTAAAGAATGATGAAAAAATAGTAAGAGGGAGATCTTATTTCAAAATTGTGCATTTTCATTGGTACCGTCTGTAACTGAGAGGCACTTTGAAATGTTTTGTAGCAGTTCAGAAAGCTCTGGCAGTTTCTTGTATTTCATCTGTCTTTACACACAAGTGCGACAGGAGTGGAGTGACACTTGGCTTACAGAGTTCCGCGAGAACTTTTTTGTTGTTGCTGTTTAAGAGATCATTCACACCTCATTCAACAATAATTCCTCTGACTAACACAATCATCTTTCCTAATCCATCTCAGCAACCAATCCTATTGGTTTTTCTCTAATAATTTCTGTTTGTATATTTTTATAGAGTTTTCTTTCCCCAACTCGGTCACAAGATACCACTCCATACAAAGTATAGTCACACTAATTTTTATATCCCTTTTGTATTTTTCTAGGCTAACTTTAGCTTATCATTTAATGGAATAGAAATTAATAATTTGTTCTTGTCTATAGAAAACCAAACTGTGTTGGTGATGAAGAAGTCTGTGCTGGGAAGCAAGAGCTCAAGTAGGAGGTTAGCCTATGGGAATATTTGATAATGGGAGAAATAGCCAGTGCTAAGCTACTTTTTCATTGTAGGGGGAAAATGTTTTGACTTAGAAGGACGAATACTAAAGTTGTGAGCTTAGACAAAGTCATCTTGATAATCAATAGGTATGTATGTATCCACAAGGGCCTTTCTCATATTGATTAAAGCTGAATAGAGTGTGAATGTGAGTGTGTGTGTGTGTGTGTGAATGCATGCACATTTCAAGGAATCCAAAGAGAGATTATATGAAATTTAGGAAAAATTTTGAAAAGGAACCTTAGATGCAGAACTTATGGTATGAAATACTTTAGAATCACAAAAGCAAATGACTTACGGTGTTGTAACAATTTGAGAGGGCACGATGCTTTTGGTTCATTTGGGTTTCCGAGTGATATGTTGGCCACAGAGTCCATACGAATAGATCATTGTTAAAAACTCTAGAGGGAAAATATGCCTCCAGTAAAAGGCTAGTTGATAATGGCCCCTCATATGCATTACTCACATTACAATCATCTAGTGTCACACGTGGTGGATAAGCTAGATCGACTGACTCAGCATTTATTCTACCTTCCTTAATGCGGTTTCTGTATGGCAGAAACTGGAAAGCTTACAAGTACATTTCTCAGACTTCCTTAGGAGCAGAAGCTCCAGATGTAATTTAAGTTCAATCAGTCAGACACACTCACGAGGCCTGAATGCATAGCAGAGTGAAGTGGAGAAAGGGAGGGCCTGGAGGGGTCTTGGGTTTTCTTGATTCAGGGCCTGACTCTGGAGCCAGCACTTCCAGCAGCAGCTTCCTGATCCTTGGAGCAGAGCTGAGGCGCCCTCTTCCCCATTCCCAGCTTCCTGACTAGTCGATGACGTAGCAGTGTGCTTAGACAGCTAGTGATGTAGTGATGATATGGGAATTGTTCCTGGAGGCTCAGCCCAGAGCAGTTCCTCTAGACAGTCCAGCAATTTTGTCAGCACATCATTCTTGATATTAAATCCCTTTGGTTTACTACAGCCACAGTGTCTTCTGTTGTCTGCAGTTGAACACTAACAGATAGACAGATACTTGATAATTCTTTTCTCCTCCTGTGACTTGCTCCCTCTCAACGCCATTCCTCCTTGAGTGCCTATTTTAATCAGTACCTACATTAAACAATATCTGAGACCAAAATTAACAAAAATAATCTCATATCTATTCACCTCAGAGACACTGTTAATTGAAAATTAATCCAAGAGGTTTGGAGATGAAATTGGCATGAGGACAATTTCACTCTTAGTTTTCCTGGGGACTGACTTTCAGAGTTAATGCCATATATTTACAGTATGAATAGTAATCTATCTCCAAGAATAATTAAGAGCCACCTGTAGACTGGCGATAATTACTTCACATTTAGCAATTTAGTTAATAAACTTATTTACTTTATTATGGATGACACTTTGTTAAGTTTTATACGAACAAATGCCTTATGAAACTTGACAGTCATTTCTAATCTTCTTACAAAACTCTGCAGGTGTTATAAGAAAGAAAGGGATGATATTTTGGCAAACGGGAAAAGCTGCATTTTGGGTTCCTTTTGCTGATATATTTTTCTGGTTTTAGATGTGTCCTTTTAAGTTGTCTTTTTTTCTTTAACTTTTAATAAACCTCATTTTTTAGAACAATTTTAGATTTACAGAAAATTTGTAAAGATGGTACAGAGAGTTCATGTATACCCCTTATTCAATTTCCCCTATTATTAATATTTTACATAACTATACTACATTAGTTATAATTAGTGAACTAATATTAATACAGTGTTATTAACTAAAGTCCATACTCTATTTAGTTTTCCTTAATTTTTACCTAGTGGTCTTTTTCTGTTCCAGGATCCATCCAAGACACCATATCTACATTTAGTTGTTATGTTTCCTCATGCTTCTATTTGCAAATGACAGTTTCTTAGATTTTTCTTGGTTTTGATGACTTGGACAGTTTTGAGGAGTACTTGTAGAATGCCCCTCAGTTGGAAATTGCCTGATGTTCTTCTCATGATTAGACTGGGGTTACAGGTTTTGGGGAGGAAGACCACAAAAATGAAGTGCTGTTTTCATCACATCACATCAAGGATACATACTATCAACATGACTCATCACTGTTGATATTGACCTTGGTCACCTGGCTAAGGTAGTGTTTGTTAGGATTCTCCTCTCTAAAGTTGCTCTTTTTCCTGCCTTTTCATACTGGACGGAAGGAAGTCACAATGCACAGCTCACATGAAGGAGTGGGGAATTATGCTCCATCTGCTTGTACGTAGAGTATCTGCATAATTTATTTGGAATTCTGCATGGGAGATTTGTCCATTCTCCCCCATTAATTTATTTATCTAAGTATAGACCCATGGATATTTATTTTATACTTTGGGTTAAAACCAATGCTACTTTATTTCATAGCTTAAATTGTTCCAGTCTTGACCATTGAAAGCTCTTTCAGTTACCTCCTGTGTTGCTTTGACATACCCCCATTATTGTGTGTGTGTGCATGTTTAGCACTTTCTTAGCTTTTGGCACTACAAATACTCTAGTCTCTACTTGTATACTTCCTGTCCCAGGCCTAGAATTTTCCCCCAGGAACTCCGGTTCCTTTAAGTGAAGAAGGATATTAGAAACCGAGATCTTGCCACTAGATGTGCTTGTTGCTATGGAAATATCTTTGCTTCTAGGCCCTCTCAACTGACAGAGCAAAGAAATATATGTATGTATACACACATATATGTATACACACATATCTATAAATATTTCTATATGAAACCATCTGTACCTATATTAAGCTAAATATGAGTTCATATGGATGTCTCCAACTCATAATCCATTACCACATGGATCATTCTAGACTCCTTTTGCTCGTCTATAACTTCCCACTCCAACAGTGAGAAACCAGACTCCCACCATCAGCCATCCACTTACTTAATTGTTCAGTTCTAGTGTACATACATATACAGTGGTATCAGAATTCTTAACCTGTACCTCCATGAGAAACAACTTTGTCAACTAGAGTATAGTGCTTAGGTACAGTTTCTTTTGCTTTTAGTCTTACAGACTCCACTTGTTTCTACAGTTACTTAGGTCAGCATCTTTTCCCCTACTCTCTTCTGCAAGATAATTTCATATACTTAAAATACAATTAGATTGTTTTGTCACATTCTGTATTCCATCCTAGCAGCCCCCAAATGTCTAAATGATTTTTAAAAAAACCTTCTTACATTAAGATTCTCTCTTTGTGCTGTGAGATCTAGGGTTTTTCACACATATATAGTATCATGCAGAATAGTTTCACCACCCTAAAAAAATCCCCGATGCTTCACCTATTCAACCCTCCCCACTCTCCACCCCTTGGCAACCACTGATCTTATATCATCACTGTAATTTTGCCTTCTTCACACTGTGATATAATTGGAATCATAGAGTATATCACATTTTCAGATGTAGCAATGGGCATTTAAGCTTCTTCTAAGTCTTTTCATTACTTGATAACTCATTTCTTTTTATCTCTGAATAGTACTCCATTGAATGAAGATATTGGTTTGTTTATCCATTCACCCAATGAAAGACACCTTGGTTGCTTCCAGTTTTTTGGCTGTTGTGAATAAAGCTGCCATAAATATTCACATGTAGATTTTTGTATGAACATAGGTTTTCAAATCAATTGGTTAAATGATTAGAAGCCTGTTTACTGGATCATATGGTGAGACTATGTTTAGCTATATAGTGGACTATCAAATGATCTTCCAAAGTGGCTATAGAATTTTGTTTTCCCATCAGCAATGAATGAGAGTTTCTGTTGCTCCACGTCCTCACTAGCATTTGGTATTGTTAGGACTTGGATTTTAGCCATTCTTATAAGTGTGTATTTTGTTGTTACTTTAATTTGCAATTTCCTAATGCCAAATGATGAAGAGTATCTTTGCATATGCTTTTTTTTTGGCCATCTGTTTATCTTCTTTGGTGAGGTGTCTGTTCAGATCTTTTGCCCAATTTTCAATAGGGTCGTTTCTTTTTTTATTGTTGAGTTTCGAGAGTACTTTGTATATTTTGGATACAAGTCCTTTATCAGATATAGGTTTTGCAAATATTTTCTCTCTATCTGTGGCTTGTCTTTGCATTCTCTTAACAGTGTCTTTTGCAGAGCAGATTTTTAATTATAAGGTTTAATTAATCAATTTTATCTTTCATGGGTGTGTTTGTGTGTGTGTGTGTGTGTGTGTGTGTATGAGGAAGATTGGCTCTGAGCTAACATCTGTTGTCAGTCCTCCTTTTTATTGGTGAGGAAGATTACCCCTGAGCTAACATCTGTGCCCATCTTCCTCTATTTTATATGTGAGACGCTGCTACACATGGATTGATGGGCAGTGCATAGGTCCGTGCCCAGGATTTGAACCTGCGAGCCCCGGGCCGCCAAAACAGGGCATGCAAACTTAACCACTACACCACTGGGCTGGCCCCTCAGGGATGTGTTTTTAATCTTGTATCTCATCACAAAAATCTCCTCACAAAACCCAAGTCTAGAATTACTTCTATGTTTTCTTATAGGAGTTTTATAGTATTGTGCTTTATATTTAAATTTATGATTCATTTTGAGTTAATTTTTGTGAAAAGTCTGTGTCTAGGTTCATTTTCTTACATATGGATGTCCAATTGTTCCAGCAGTATCTATTGAAGAGACTGTCCTTTCTCCACTGAATTGCCTTTACTCCTTTGTCAAAGTTCAGTTGACTCTAGTTGTTTGGGTCTATTTCTGGGCTCTATATTCTGTTGCATTGATCTACATGCCTGTTCTTTCACCAATACCACATGGTCTTGAATACTGTAACTTTATAATAAGTCTTGAAGTTAGGTGGTGTCAGTTCTCCAACTTTATTCTTTGTCAGTATTCTGTTGGCTATTCTGGGGTTTTGCCTTCCTATATAAATTTTAGAATCAATTTTTCAATATCCACAAAATAGCTTGTTATAATTTTGATTAGAATTGCTTTGAATCTATAGATCACGTTGGGAAGAATTGACATCTTAACCATATGAGTCTTCCAATAGATGAACACAGAGCATCTATGTTCCCGTCAGCAATGAATGAGAGTTTCTCATCCAAACCTGTGAACCCCAGGCCACCAAAGCAGAGCATGTGAATTTTACCACTATGCCACTGGGCTCACCTCACTTTTTAATTTTTTCATTAGAGTTTTATAGTTTTCTTCCTATAGATCCTGTAGACACTTTGTTAGACTGATACCTATTTAATTTTTTTAGCAGTTGTAAATTATATTGTATTTTCAATTTCAAATTCTAATTGTTCATTGCTTGTATATAGGAAAGCAATTGACTTTTTTGTATATTAACCTTGTATCCTACAACATTGCTATAATCATTTATTTGTTCCAGAGTTTGTTTTGTCAATTCTATAGGATTTTCTGTAGAGACATTCATGTCATCTGCAAATAAAGACAGTTTTCTTTCTTTCTTTCCAATCTATATACCTTTTATTTCCTTTTCTTTTTTATTGCACTAGCTAGGACTTCCAGGGTGGTGTTGAATAGGAATGCTGAGAGGCAACATCCTTTCCTTGTTCTTGGTCTTAGGGGAAAGCACCAATTTTTCACCATTATGTATGATTTTGGCTGTGGTTTTTGTAGATGTTCCTTATCAAGTTGAGGAAGTTCTTCTTTATTCCTAGCTTGTTGAGAGTATTTATCATGAATGGGTGTTGAATTTTGTCAAATACTTTTCCTCCATTAATTGATATGATCATATGATTTTTCTGTTGATGTGATAAATTGCGTTAACTGATCTTCACATATCGAACAGGTCTTTCCTAACTGGAATAAGTCCCACTTGGTCGTGGTGTTTAATTCTTTTTATACACTTTTGGATTAGATTTGCTATTAATTTGTTGAGAATTTTTGCATCTATATTCATGAGAGATATTGATCTGTAGTTTTGTTTTCTTGTACACTTTGTCTGGCTTTGGTATTAGGGTAATGTTGACCTTATGGAATGAGTTAGGAAGTTTTTCCTCTGCTTCCATTTTCCAGGAGAGTTTGTGAAGAATTGATATCATTCTTCTTTAAATGTCTAGTAGAATTTCTTAGCAAAACCATCTAGTTAAGCACTATAAAACCTAGTGCTTTATAGTTTAGAAAACATTTATTATTGATTCAATTCTTAATTATATATAAACCTTTTCAGATTATCTATTTTTCTTTGTGTGAATTTTGGTATTGTTTTCTTTCATGGAATTGGGCTTTTTAATCTAAATGATCAAATTTATGGATATACAATTTTTCACAGTATTTCTTCATTGTTCTTTTAATGTTCACACGATCAGTAATGATGACTCCTACTTCATTTCCTATATTAGAAATTTGTGTCTTCTCTCTTTTATTTATAGTTAGTCTGACCACAGATTTATCAATTTTATTGATCTTTTCAAAGAATGAGCTTTTGTTCTCATTGATTTTCTCTATTGTTTCCTGTTTAAATTTTGTTTATTTTTGATCTAATTTTTATTATTTACTTTCTTCTGCTTGTTAGGCATAAATTGCTCTTCTTTCTCTAGTTTCCTAAGGTGGGGAGGTTAGAATATTGATTTCAGATCTTTCGTCTTTTCTAAAATATGCATTTAATGGTGTACATTTCCTTCTATGTCCTGCTTTCACTTCATCCTACAAATTTGATGAATTGTATTTTCATTTTCATTTAGTTCAAAATACTTTAGAATTTTTCTTGATACTTTTAGGACTCAAGTGCTATTTAGAAGTTATTTAGATTTTTAACTGAAAAGAAAATAAATTATCCACAGGTTAGTTTCTGTAAGTTTATTACTAGAATCATTTAGTACTTACCTTTAAATCATCTAACCAATAGATGGGTAGACATAATTTTTATCTGAGACACCTAGATATGGAGCTGTATATTTCGTATTTTCTTAGCACACCAGAAACTGGATATAAAATGTATGAATACAAGGAAATTGAGCATTTAACAAAATTGACCAATCAGGTCTGTCTTTTTATCAGACTTAAGGTTAACCATGGGTAAGGCTAATAAAAACTGAACTTCAGTTTTGAATGAAGTGTTTCAAAATGTATTTTACAATAGGTGACCACTTTTCGTTTTTTTTTCTTCTGGGTGAGGATAAAAACCTAGTCAGTGTTTTAATCAGGCAATTAAATAATGTATCTAACAAAGTAAAATGATATCCACAGTCAATTGGCTTTGTAGCTCGGAAGACTATATAACATGTAAAAGAATTTAGAAATCACTGAAAAAATACATTAATGACACTGAAAAATGATGTGTTCTGAATTTTCCAAGGATAAGAAGTGTGCCTGGTCTCAGTATAATTTAACACAGGAAAAGTGAATTATGTTAGTTTTAATTCTCACTGGATATATCTCAGCCCTAAAGTTCTAGATAAAAAAGATAACAGTTTGGGAGAGCCTGATGACCTTGATAGAAGATTCTACACAGTTAAGAGGACCACTGTTACGTTCTTGTTGGATGCAAATGCTGCAAGATACTGCCTGTCCCCAAGGACATTGCAGCATTCAAGTATAACAGTACTGTTAGGCTTCCTAGCCACATGTATCTGCAAAACCCTCCACAATATCCTTCAGAGGTGAAGGCATAGCTTGTCAGTGCTTTTGCTACTGGCCCATTGGAGAAAAACTGCCATTTTATCATCTACTGTCTCTCAGAGAATGTAACAGATGATGGGTCCTGATGCTGAAGTATCCCTCATCCATCGTCACCATGACTAGGCAAAAAACAATGATACTCCACGGAAGGGACACATGAACTTGCAGCAGGGAAAATAAACCAAATAGCAAGGACAAATGCCTCTATAGGACACAGAACTAATAGGAGAGACAGATTAATACATTTTAATTTAAGTGTAACATGCATTTTTTTTTTTTTTTTTGGTGAGGAAGATTAGCCCTGAGCTAACATCCATTGCCAATCCTCCTCTTTTTCCTGAGGAAGACTGGCCCTGGGCTAACATCTGTGCCCATCTTCCTCTACTTTATATCTGGGATGCCTGCCACAGCGTGGCTTGATAAGCAGCATGTAAGTCTGCCCCCGGAATCCAAACCCGTGAACCCCAGTCTGCTGAAGCAGAGTGCGCGAACTTAACCATTATGCCACCAGGTCAGCCCCTATGATGCACTTTTAAGGAACTATAATTAGAGATCATAAAAGACTTTTGGAAAAAACCAAAACATGATTTCAGAATTTTTAATGGTAACAGAAGAATCAAACAATTAAAATGACAACCAAGTTCATTTTCTGGAAGATTTGAAGAAATATAAAATCTTAACATAGTACAAAAGTACAAAGAAATAAATTTGTGATTATATTGACAAAAGACATGAATGATCTAGAAGACCTTGTAAGCCAATGGTAAGATTTCCATAAGGAGAAAATGGAACAGATGGAAACATATGTTGATCAAGATTCTTCCTGCAAACAACAGAATGCACTCTGGCTAGTTGAAGAAGTAAATGAATTTATTAAAATGTATTGGGCAGAATCTCTGCAATATGGCTGGAGAGCTAACCTACAAAGCGTAATGTCCAAGAAGAACTTGGGGGCTTCTCTAGCAAAAACATGACTTCTCTAACCATTTGGCACCTTTGCCACTCAGGACTAGGGACCAGATTCTGAAGCTAGACTGCTAAGAATCATGCTTAAGCTCAAATGGGCTTCTGTAGTACAAACGGCACCAATGCCACAGCTTAAGACTAAAGGCAAAAGATTTTCTACTCTACCATGCCCCAAGAATGTGACATCTCTACCACCATGCCTACCAGATGATCAATTCCCCCTTCTGAATATTTTGGCTTCTAACATGGAGAGTGGAAGTCACACGGTGGAAAATAGCCAGTGTTTAGGGATAGTATTTCAAGATGTTAAGCAACTAAAAGTGACGAACATCAACTGGAAGGTGCAATATTTCAAAAAATGATAAAACTTTGAGATGAAAAGAAATTTAAGTTTTTTAGATTGAAGTTTCTTGCCACATCCCAGAAAGGATTAATTTAAAAGACATAGACACAATCACATGAAAGATAAAATTATTTTGCTTGGTTGCCAGTCATATCATGCCTTCTAGATTGAGAGTGGGTGTGGGGTTATATTTTCCTGTTTTTAGACCCATAAATAATCCCCCCATTTTTTGCCCTACTTTTCACTTCTGCTCTCTCTTTCTCTTTCTTAGACTTGTAGGTTCTGAATCCCTACCTTCTCTGGGTCATTTTCCAGACCTTGCTCATTTTCCAGACTGTAATTTCAGTTCTGCCTTGATAGTCCATATGCAATTATTCATTTGAGAAATTCATTAAAATCACTTCTGTTCTCATGGCCCCATTGCTCAATCTTTTTGCTATTGTCAGTTTATACTATAGTTATTCCTTTACTATCATTTCAGTGAGTCCTCAGGAGGCAAGGGATATAAATCTGTTTTAAGTCTACCGTCTTAACCTGTGAATCTCCTATAAGTGTTTCATAAAAATGATTTTGTCATTCTGGTATAATCATAGTATTAAAAATCCATGTGAAATCATTTCCTCTTCTTTTCCTTGCAGGAAATTAAAAATGATAATCTGTCCTTTTTTAGATGATAATGAAGCACATCCAGTAGAATGTTTAACACCTGTCACTTTCTTCTATGCAGTCTCATTCAGCATTTCATTCATTTCCTTCGTTCATTCTGTTGCCTGAAATGGAAAACACCTGGCCACCCACAGGAACAAAGATGAGAATTATAAAAGGTTTGTTTTGTAATTTTAGTGCTTATACACCTTAAAGGGGGTGAATGGGCCAAGGGTGTTTGAATATGTAATGCAGACAATGTGGAACAGGCCCAGCCCACTGGGGTCTCCTTTTTCAGCTAATGCATTCACTTGATGCAAATCAGAATCATTTATGTGTGTGTGTCAATCGCCCCCTATTCACCCCATTGGTGGAGGGGTCCCCACCATAGAGTTATGAGGAAGGCTGAACATAGGACACCCAACACTGGACAGATGAGATGGACAGCACTTTATTAGCCCCATGTACTCAGCCTCGGGGAGGAGGACACCACACACTATGCAGGGCCACGCAAGAGTTGCCCTTGGGAACAGAGTGAACAACCAGGAGTTGTGGTAGGCAGCGTTTACAATAACAATGGGGGGGTGCCCCTGGTTTCCACCAGAGGATATGATTAGCTTGTTTGAGTAATTCTGCAGGCTGGCAGGGAACTGAACCCGCTGCTCAGGGATAAGCAAGAACTGCACCTGGTCTGTTTGGTAAGGAGGGTTGTTTGGCTAAGGGAACTATCCTGGGGAGTAAAGTAGGGAGGGGACCCTGCACACTGGCCATTTGTGGCCCTCTTGTTTCCATCAGCTATCAAGGCAGCACATAGTATTGGACCTTAATTTTAGCCCTTAAACCGTAGTGTGCTCCATGTGTGAATAAATCATTTTTAGGTGAGAACATTGAAGATATTAGTTTGTTCATTTTTCCCCATTACTTAATTAAATTTACCAGATTTGTCTTCAGAGTAGGCATAGTCTACACATTCTTGAGAAGTCTTCAAACCCCAGTAGTTTGACCTTATGAAGAGGTGTAGTTTCTTAAAATCTCTAGCAAAGGTTTTCCAGACTGAATGACTACCTCAGTGTTGCCCCAAAATAAAATGCATTTATGGAGTTAAATAGATTATGCATTGCGAGAGACCCATCCTAGCCATGCTTTCTGTGAAATCAGAGCAATTGAAGTCAAGCTCTTTGAGAAATCAAATTTCCAGTTCTCCTTAAGGAGATACTTCTTGACAGAAATCTCACATGGTGTTTTGGTTACTCATTGATGACTTAGTTATGCACTAATAAATTTTGGAGACAGTCTATTATAAATCTTATAAGTAACTTGGAATTCTGACTTTTGAGAGGAAGGAAGATTTGTTAGGTAAATACAAAATAATTTAAACAGAGTCATATTTGGATGAAATCTCAATCAACTATTTTAATGATTAATGGAAACACTTCTGAATGAAAGTCTGTTTGAGCCATGGAAAAGTAAATTTAACTGCAAGCTTCAGAACGATCATTCAGGGAAGGAAAATCAACAAGAGAGGAAAACTGGCATAGTGAACAGAAAACTGGACTGTTAGTCAAGAGGCCCAAGAGCTTGTTTTGAGATCTGACTTTGAATAAATTACTGAAGATTTCTTTGTCTTGGTTTCTTTCCACACCTGTAAAATGAGGAATAAACCCAAACAACCTCATAGGTATGATCCAACTCCCAAATTTTGTAATCTAAGAAATCTCTGGACTCTAACATTTTATGATCATGTCAGAGGCAGCATTTTCCCAGTACTCAGAACATCTGCATTCTGTTAGCATACATATAGTTTTCTTTGATACTCACATTATCTGTTTATGTGGAACCTTCTCCCAATCATTGTCCCTCTTGGAAATTAAAGTCTAATAGGAGTGCCAAAGCATAAACACACTAATAAACGTTTTAATGTAGTCACCTTGTTAATTTTCAAAGAACACCATAAAGAAGTCATAAAATACACTCCTCAGCTAAGAATACTGTGAACCGCTGGCTAGGACATTACTCCCTGGTATGTTAGAAACTCCCTACCAGCAGCTGAAAAAAGAACACAGTATTTTTGTAATGATACTTAATAGAAAAGGTTTGCAAAATGCCTTTGAAAATTAAGAAGAACTCTAGGAATAAAAGTCATTTGTTAGTTAGCCAACTAGCCAACTAATTGGCTCCAAAAATGATTTAAGTTACATAGCCTTTCCCTCGGTTTCACAAAATCACCAAGGATGTTTACCCCTCAATCAGGAATAATATAGTAATAATAATAACTGTACTGACAGCTAATGGGTATTCAGCACTTACTAGTCAAAATGCTTCATGTGGATTGTCATTTAATCTTCACAACTCTATGATGTTGATAATATTATTATCATACTTACTTTATATGTGAGAAGTCTGGAACAAAGAATGTTCGAATAACAACTCTTATGTTGTAAGGCCATGATTTGAATCTGGCAGTCTGACTTCAGAGACGACAATACTAACCATTACATGGAAGATCATGGGTGATAATTGTAAAAGTACGGTCAAAAGGCAAGCCAGTGCTACCAAAATATCAAGCAAATTGAGCAGACAAAAGAGAGAACTCTAATATAAATAGAAATGGTAGATTACAATATTCCATCTTGGGCTTGAGAAGAGAGCAATCATTTTCTTCTTTCCTTTCTAGTTGATTTTCGTAAATGTATACATCACAGTACAGGCTAGTGGGGCCTTGGAGAGGTCGATGAAAGGTTTAAGAGAGATTTGATGTTGACTGGACTGTGGTGGGGGAGGGATGTGGCACACACTCTTTGTTGCCCCTCAGAAGAAGGAGCATCTTCTGCTCCTTACGTCCTTGCTGGCAGAGTCTCCGCCTCCCATGAGAGAAGCTGAAAAGGCCAAGAAGGCTGAAAGGGAACATTTTTAAACTACAGATTCAATTCTCTAATAGACACCAGCTTACCTCAGGTTATCTATTTATAATTGAGTGGGCTTTGGTAGTTTTTATCTTTGAAGGAATTTGTCCATTTTGTCTAAATTTTATAATTTATTGACATAAAGTTGTTCACAATATTCCCTCATTATCCTTTTAATGTCTGTAAGGTATATAGTCAGGACCCCTCTTTCGTTCCTGATAATGGCAGTTTGTGTCTCCTCTCTCTCCTTCTTCAGTCTGGCTAGAGGTTGGTTAAATTTATTGATCTTTTCAAAGGATGAAGTTTTTATTTCATTGATTTTCTCTATTGTCTTTCTGTTTTGTATTTCACTTATTTCTGCCCATAGTTTCTTTCCACCTTTTTTTGAGGTTATTTTGCTATTCTTTTTCTAAGTTGGTAAGGTGAAAACTTAGATATTGGATTTGAGACCATTCTTGTTTCCTTATATAATCAATTAATGCATTAAATATCTCTCTAGGCACTACTTTAGCTGCATCCCACAGATTCTGATATGTGATGCTTTAAATAATTCAGTTCAAAAATATTTTCTAATTTTCTTCATGATTTCTTTTATTCATGGGTTCAAGGAGGTGATTTATTTAATTTCTATCCGTTTGGTGCTTTTTTGGGTTGATTTCTAATTTAATTTGTTGTAGTCAGAGAACCTACTATGTAAGGTTTTAGTCTCTCGAAATCTATTGAGACTTGTTTTCTTGCCGTGCTATGGTCTGTCTTGGTAGCCACTTCATGTGCATTTGAAAAAAAATGTGTATTCTGTTAAGTGTATTTGTTAACTGTAGTGTTCTATAAATATCAATTAGATTAAAGTGGTTGATATTTTCATTCAGAGATTCTCCACCATTACTAATTTTATTTTTCTAGTTGTATCAATTACTGAAACTGATGTGTTAAAGATTTAAGCTTTGATTGTGTGTCTATTTTCCCTTTATTTCTGTAAGTTTTTGTTTCATATATTTTGAAGCTCTGTTATGAGGTGCATATATATATGTATAATTGTTATATCTTCCTGATGTAGTGGCCCTTTTACTATTATGAAAAGACTCTCCTTGTCTATAGTAATGTCTAGTCTTGAAGTTTACTTTTTGATATTAATATATAGCCGCTCTAGCTGTCTTGATCTTACTATTTTACATGGCACATATTTTTCCAGCGTTTTATGTTTATTATTTGAGACTTTGTATTTGTCTCTTGCAGACAGCATATAGATAAAATTATTCTTGCTTTTTATTGGGTCTGATAAACTCTGATTTTTTTATTGGAGTTTTTATTTATATTTAAAGCAATTTTTGATATTGGTTATTTAGGTCTGTCATTTTGCTTTTTGTTTTTTATTTGTCTCATCTCTTTTATTTCCTCTTTGTTTCTCCTTTTCTGCCTTCTTTTGTTTTCATCAGATATTTCCATTTTAATTCCTTAGTTGGATTTTGTAGCTCAATTCTTTGCTTTCTTTTTTAGTAGTTGCTCTAAGGATTAAAATATGCCTCTTAAATTTATCCCAAACTATTTAAAGTTAACACCCAAATACTTTAGGTAAATTACAGGAACTTTGAAGCAGTGTACTTTAATTAATCCTCTCTTTAATGTTACTGTGTTCATATACACACATTATGAATTCATTAATAAAATGTTTTATATTTGGCTCTAAACATATATCTTTTAAGGAAATTAAGAAAAAGAAAAATATATAGTACCTTATTTTTAATCAAATATTTATAATTTCTGGCACTCTCCATTCCTTCCTGTGGTTCCAACATTTTCCTTCAGACTAAAGAACTTACTTGAGCATTTCTTGTAGTTCATGTTGGCTGGCAAAATCTTCTCTCATTTTTTTGTTAATCCACCAAAACAATCTTGTTCACTTTCTTTTTAGAATGATAGCTTTGATAGATATTCTATTCTCACTTGACTTTTTTTCCCTTTAGTACTTTGAATATGTATTTCTCATGTCTTCTGGATTCCACAGTTTCTGAGAAGTCAGCTTTTGCTTCATATATTTTGAAGCTCTGTTATTACATGTGTAAAAATTAGGATTATTATATCCTCTTGATGAATTAATCCTTTCATTGGTATGAAATGATCTTTATCTCTGGTAATATTTGTTCTGAAATCTACTTTGTCTTATACTAACAGTCATTCCAGCTTTCTTGTGATTGCTGTTAGCATGGTATATCTCTTTCCATCCTTTTACTTTTAACTGATCTGTGTCCTTATATTTAAAGAGGGATTCTTGTAAGCAGCATGTAGTTGGGTCTTGTTTTGTTTTTTAAACTGATCTGAGAATTTCTGCCTTTTATTTTGTGTCTTTAGATTATTTACATTCAATGTGATTATTGTTCCTTCAAATACTCTCGGGCAATTCTTACCCTAGCCTTGGGTAGTTTTCTCACATTAGTGCACTGATTACTACTCAGCTGAAGATCTGAGAAGATACTTTGCAGATCTCTGGAATTCCTACTCTGTGGAGTGCTCTCATCTTTGGTACTACATTTTGCAAACTGTAGCTGTGTTGATCTTCCCAGACATTAAGCTTTATCTCCCCGACTCAGAGAGCCTACCAAGCTCTACCTGGGTTATCCTTTCCTGTGCTGCAGCCTTAAAAACTCTCTCTCTCGGCAGTAACTGGACAATTGTAGGGCTCACATCTTTTGTTTCCAAACTTTTGGGAAACACTTTCTATACTAAATGATGTTCATGTTTTGTCTGAATTTTCAGTTGTTTCAGATGGGAGGGTAAATCCAGTCTTTGTTGCTCCATCTCAGTCAGAAGTGAAAGCCCTAGTCAGCATAAATTTAAGAGGTAAAAACAATGCATGGGCAGTCCGAGTTGTCAGGTCTAGTCATTATAATTTTTTATTTATTTACTTTTTGAGATATATTTTTATAGTATGAATTGCACAAATCTTAATGTACAGTTTGATGAATTTTACATGTGTATAAACATAAGAAAACATCACCCAGATCAAGATATAGAACATTTCTATTACCTAGAAGATTTTTTCACACCCCTGCCCTGTTAGTACCCACCATTCCTGCCTTGCAGAAATAGCACTATTCGAACTTCTATCACCATAGATTACTTACTCTGTGTTTAAACTTTATATGTATGGAATTATATTTTATGTACCTTTTTGTACATGGCATCTTTCACCCATAATGATCTTGAGATCCATCTATGTTGTTGTATGTATCAGTAATAAATTCATTTTTTATTGCTGTGTGTTAGTCCAGTATATAAATATGTCATGCTTTGCTTATCCATTCTCCTGTTGATGGTTATTTGGATTGTTCCCAGTTTGAGATTTTTGTGAATAGGTTTGTTACAAATATCCTTGTTGTCAGCCGTTATTATAAGAATGTTTTTCTGGAAGAAGCAAGAAAAGGAGCAAAAAAACCTTTTATTGAAATTAGTAGTTGGTAGTAAGTTGTGCCATTTAGAACCATTTAATCTTAAATATCTACTTATAGGACATTTCTACATATCTCCATTACAGTCATCATTTAAGTTGTACACAAAGATGACCCAAATTATTACATATTTTGAACTGATTAATCTCCAAAGAAAGGTTTTTAAATAACTTGTGCATGCCATCATGGTAACTCTAATATAATCTGAGTTCATGGACTAAACTTTGCTGATCACTTATTAGGTACTGTTAATGTTAAGATGTTTTACCTTCACAGCAGTCTTAAAAAGTAGAAAATATTATCTCCTTGTAACTTGTGAAATAACTAAGACTGACATCTGTTAAGTGAGTTTCCTAAATCACACAGCTAATAAATAGTGTTGCTGGAATTTGAATTCAAGTTGGTCTGGCTTCAGAGCCAGAGATTTCTTTATCAAAGCGGAATTACTGATAGGTGCTCCTGGAAAAAGAGGAATAGCTAATTTATATGTATTAGTTGAACTTTCCTGATTATTAGTCAATCCTATCATTCTGATTTTTGATTACTGAGGGAGTACTTCTAAGTACAGAACATATCATGATTCGAAATTCATATTTCAGCAATGGGGTTAAGTCAATAAAAAAGTTATACACTTGTTCACAAAGCAGTTATTTTTAGTGGTTCAGAGATTGTGATATATTGATGCTAGTCTTTGATAGCTTTTATATATCTTCAAGTCAGGCTATGTCTGTCTAAATCAATCCTGATTATGACATCTTCAGGCATCATCACACATACAGTGAATCCCTCTTACCAAATAATTTTTTATGAGGAAAAGGCAATAAACCAGTTTTATTCCTCATAGTCTCTTTAGTTTTATAAAAACACCTAATTTTAGTTCCTATGAAATTATTAAAAGTTTCTCTATGCAAACCACTTAGTTGTGGTCTTGTTCTGTCAATCATTAGTTTATTATAACAATAATATAATAATCGTGAAGGGCAGATAGCAAGGTGAGCACACACTAATTTCCTATGACACTAGCAGCATGATGATTATGGAAATGGCAAGTGATGCTCTTAACATGCAGGAAGTCCATTACTAGGATGTAGTAGGATGTAGTTCATAAAGGCATTTATTTCAACTGCATCTGTTAGTCAAAATGCCTTTATCAGCATTTAAGCTATGTTTTTGAAGGTTATGGCTAGGCCATTTAAGTGTTTTCTAGGGGAGGGATTAAATTACAAGCACCTAAGCTGACCTTGAAAAATAGACTCACACAAATAAATGCAATATAAGTTGGTTGGAGCTTTAAGCCAAAAAGAAGTGATTAATGGTCCTGTGGATTGGTAAGGGAGTAATTTAAGATCATCAGTGATTTAGGCAATGATCAAGCACTTAGAATTGAACATAGTTGGGTATGGATCATAAGGTGAATTTAACAAGTGAATGTAAATTTAGATTAAAATAATATTTCAGTTGGTTTTAAGGACCTTTCTTTCCAAAGAGAGATAAAGGAGGGAAAAAAGAAAAGGTACGGAAGTTGGCCATGACCTGAAGAATCCTAGAAATGTAGAGGAGGGTGGTGTGAACTAGTGGAGAGGGGGGTGAACTGAAGAGTTAGTGCAGCTGGATTTGAGTACTACTATATCTGTCTCCCATCACTATGTGGCCCTCAGCATGCTGCATAACTCTTCTGACATCTAGTTTCTACATCCACAAGAAGTTGTAGTCTAATGAAGCCTAAAGACACTCTAACTCTGACCCAGTAGCTGATTTTCCTACTTATTGAGAGCACAGATCAAAACTTTTGTCATTGGGGATAAAGGAACATGTCTAGTTCTCCAGTCTGTGGAAAAGAACTTTAGACTTTTCCTACATACAAGGCTAGAAAAAAATATGAGGATCATTTCAACTGTATCTTTTTGACAACTTGATTAGCTTACTCCATCTAGATGATGGAAACTGGAGAGTAGGGTCTTATACTACCTGGTTCACTTTATAAGTTACAGTTGCAAAATTCTTAGAGCCATTTTGCCATTGACCTTGTGGAAACAGCCCTAATCTTAGTTAACTGCCTCTGAGTAAGCTATTCCTGGGCATTATGTAAGAAGTCCATATTTAATTAAGAATATTTATAAGAAGAATATTTTAAAAACAATAGTTTTCCTTTGTTAGTGAATCTGAGGTATACCGAAATTAAAATAAGCTTTCCATGGAAAGAACTTCTTTTTGTTTTTTTGCTTCTTTTAATCAAAATGGCAGATGTACTTTATTGACTAAAAGAATATTTATTGAGAATCAACTGTGGGCCAAGCATTGTTCTAGGAACAGAGAATACAGGAGCGAACAATTTCAGACAAGGTTTCAGCTCTCATAAAGTATACATGATGGTGTGCTCCATGTAATTTATAAAAATAAAGAAATTAATAACATAGTCTCAAATAGCAATAAGTGCAAAGAATAGCTAGTCACTAAATAGGAGTGTTGGCATTTTTAGATAAGAGCAATCAGAGAGATCCTCTGAGGAGGCGACTATGAATGGAGATCTGGGTGAAAGGAAGTGAGTTAAGGGTTCAAGACTTTCAAGCAGAGGGTACAGCAAGCACAAAGATCTGAGGAAGGTGTAAGCTTGGTCTGTTTGAGATGTGAGAGAAGATCCAGATGGCTAGAGAAGAGTGAGCAAATGGGGACCATAGCCCTCTGAAACTTCCTTTGCTGAGCTGTGCAACAGAGATTATAACACCACTCTCACAGAGTTGTGAAGAGAACGGGAGCATACCTACTGTGTGCCAGTGCCTGTGCTGTAAAATACAAATATAGGCTCTTATTCAGTGCATGAAAAAGACCTGACATGTCCAGTATATGGTTTTTATAATTATATGCAATTTTACTCATTAATAGATGAATAGTTTACATTACAGTGTGAAAAACATTTTCGTGTCTTAGACAATATATTTCTTAGATTTTTGAAGCAGTGTACAGCATTCCTGGTCAGAATTTTATATAACTGGTCATTTGCCAGTGAATATACCATTATCTCTTTATGGTTGATCCTGAATTATAAGGTAATTATTGTTGAGACTGGTTGTAAAAACCAAAGGCAGCTGCTCAGATTCTGGAAGTATCCCTGTCAAAGGAAGTTGCCATTTAGGAATATTCTTCCTGGAAAATTTTAAATGATATATGCATAAGTATTTGAAGAATTTCAGTGTATCCCAAGTCTATACTAAAACAGAATTATATCCTGGGAGTTCACATCATTGTAGAGTATGTTATTTTAACACATTTGGAGTCACATTATATAAACCTAGAATCGTAATAGCTTAGAGGCAGAAGGTACTTTAGAGACTATCTAGTCTATTAATTTCACATTTCATAAACTATACTCCAAAGAAGATTTCACTAGATATTAACAAGCATTATATATACACACACACACACAAACACAGAGTTGAAAAGCAGGGTTTTAAAATAAGTTTTGTGGCTTTCTTTTCCTGTAGGACTTCTCAGAACTTTAATATGTTAATACACATTGTGAATTCCCAAGTCAAGAGTATAATTTATAGCATTTTTCAAACTTATTTAACCAATTACTTTATCCTCACTCCCAACCCATGAAACAGTTTTTAATATCGCATTTTACTAGTGTTTCATGGAACACAATTTGGGAAAAGGCGAACTACTCAACTTTCTATGCAATGCAGGAAACTTCTGGTAAGCATCCTTTATGTGTGACTGTTACCTTTGGCTTGAATAATTCTAGGAATAGAGATATTCCAACCCCATATGTCCAGATCTTTCCTTATAACAAGTACCCACTACTTTAGTTCAGCTTCTATAGATATAATGATAACAAGTAACATTTATGGAGCACTTATTATTGCTAGACACTTTTAAAAACACTTTATATCTATTAGTTCACTGAATGCTTATAACAAACCTATGATGTAGGGTATTACTTTTGTCTTCATAAACAGTTAAGGATTCTGAGCACAGGAACGATAAATCTCTTGCCCAAGGACATAGCTAGTAAATTGTGGGGCCAGGATTCAAACAGAGGCACTCTGGCTCCAGAGCCCAAGTTCTTAATCACCATTGTGGAAAATATCTAGTCTAGTCTAAAGCCTTTTGCATTTTTTTCAACAACGCAATTTAATGCAATTCAGACATCTCAAATCCATATTGCCTGTGTGACTTTTTAAAGTTTTATGTACCAGGTCCAGCACTCCTCCACGTGACAGCATTATCGTATCTTTGTCTTCTCTCTTTCAAGTGAATCACCCCAGTTCTTTCAACTTTTGTTCAAAATGACATATTTCCCCAATCTGCTCCCTAGTCTAATTTTAGTTTGAAAATTTTTCTCTAAAGTTCTCTTTCCGATATTTTTGAATTAAAAATATATGCATTATTTGATATTGATGACCCCTCGAACAGAGAGTCTATACTGATAGTCATCATCAAGGACATCTGAAAGATCTGGGTATAAGGGGTTGCTCCGGTCTCTGATGCATATCCAGTAAAACAAAAGACTATCAGAAACTAAGATCAGATGGATGCCTCTACCCTGAGACCAGATGCCTCCCCCATCTGGAGACCAGCTCCCTCATATAACTGGCCTGTTGTCTTTGTTAAGGAAGATGGTTCTTTCAGACATTAGTTAGCCATCTTCTCTTTTGCTGGCAAGCTGTAATAAAAAGTCTTTTCTCTCCTACCACCTTACCTCTTGACTATTGGCACGTCTTGTGAGGGCAGACGAACCCCCTTTTTGGGCAGTAACACATGGGGTTTTCCTCCACATTGTGGCCCCTCACCCAGTGTAGACTGCTGTTGTTTGTCACTTATTGTGGGGATGGCAATGGATTTCTGTTGTCCTGGTCTTAATTTGGCCCTGTGCACCTGACCTTGGGTTTTGGCTTTCTCAGGATTCCTGCCTCTCCTTCCCATGGCAGTCAAACTCTGCCCTTTTTTCTGTGGTTAATCTCGGGCAAAGTGTTCTGCCCTTTCCTAAGTGTTAACAGATCACCTCTGCTTGATACCAAAATGGGATCCTTGTGGCCAGATGATTTTCTGCCCCTCCCCCAAGCATAGAGAGAGATTTTTTTCTACTTTAGTCTCAGCCACGAGTCTTTTTCTGTTCCTTAAAGACAATGGGTTTTGCTCCCACTTCCTTCGTGGCTTCAAGGCATTTGCTTCAAGCGAGAGAAGGAGCCAGGCATCTGCTAATCACCTCCGCTCCGTTCTTTTTCACGAGCACCCTGTGGAGGTTCATGAAAAAAAAAAAGCCTCCTAGTGAGTAGAACAGGAAACCAACAATGTCTATAGGCCTCAGTTCTTCCAGACAGATACATTGGCTTCTATGGTTCAACAATTTTGTGAAAATTGTAGCTGATTTCCTCTAACCCACTTGTATGGTAACCACTCCTAACTCCCAGGGACTGTCACAAGTGAAGCAGTCCACGTATTCTGTTTCTCTGTGGAGAAGCTCGTCCTCTTTGGAATTCAGCCGACTTGGTTGCCCTGCCTATCAATTCTTTGATTGTTCAACTAAAGTTATGATTTTGTAGTTTCTACCTTTTTCTCATTGTTAAGGACTGAGCAACACGTTTTCCAGCTTTCTGCATACTAAGCAGAAGGGGGAAACTCAGGCGGTTTTAATGTTGGTTCTACCGTCATGAAATCAATCCTCCTTGTTCATGCCTCTGGCTTCCTTTCCTCAGAGGCTTTCTCTAGATCTTAGTGTACCACACCAGCTACTGTCACAGCTGAAAATGCTCCTGTTCTAAAGAGATAGGGCTCATTGGTCACCTCGCAAGATTGTAGTTTCCCATTTGAAGGATGCCTTCAGCTTGCAGCTGGCAGGATAGAGACAACTCAGTGTTTAGACTGTTGCAATATGCTTCTTTCTTCTTCAGACTCCCTTGCTGATTCATTATTCAGGTGTTCAAAGTCAGTAGTTTTTCATAACCATGTCATCACAGGTTTAATGGAATGAAATATTCAGTTAAAAGAAAAAAAATATACATTAAATGATGACAGATATGATTCTCAGTAAGGGAAAAGTGGTGCTTCATAGTAGAATATAGTAATTTTAAAGGTGATTTTTTAAAAAAGATTGGTCATGATTATATGATTTTTAAAAGCATTTTTTAAAATTATCAATTTTGTCTTTTAGACCAGGATTGGTGTTCAATAGTGAGAGCCAAATTTAGGAAAAATGTAAGCCCGGAGGTTCAGTGTCTATTCGGGGCAGAGTCACTGCAAGTTCAGAGGTAACAGATAAAGATAAATCTAATACACCTCACAAGGGATAGATTTTAAAGTAATAATTTAGAAGCATTAACCAGAAAAATTGGCTTTCTTTGACTAGGAAAGAATTAAAAGAAGGCAAAGACTGCAAATGAATACTGCTTTTATTGCAAAAGTACACAGAGATAAACTCATCCCTTGAGAGGTGTTCCCCAACTGCATGAAAGGATTGTAGGGAACAAAGGAGTCTTAATAATAATGAGCAACAATCGGCTCTTACAGCTGACCTTTCCCATAAAATCCCCTAAGGACTTAATGCATGTTGAATATTATAACAATCTGAAATAGTAAAGAGGATTGTTAGGCATAGAAAGTATTTCACAAATGGGCAGGACCCGTAAACTGTGACAGAGAGAACTTTTGAAGGCTATCCAGGGATTAGGAGGCAAAGTAATGCCTTCAAGTATTAGGTAGGTAACATCAATGGGTGAAGCTGGCCTACTGTAAGACAATAGGAAGTGGTGAGGTTTGAATCCTCTGTGTAAAGATTTTCAAATATAAATTGTTTTAATAATTGTTTCAGCCACATTAAATAAACCTGTAGGCTCTAGGTCCTCCTTCCCCACCATGCCCCCAACAGTGACATTTTACCAGTAAGGTAACCAAAATGGTCAGTTTTGTAACTTGAATCTATATATCTTACTATATCACACAGCCAACCCTTTTATGACATATTTACTTGCCAGCTAGAAATTGAGTCTAAATCCTAAGATCTCTCTAGACATCTTTTGCAGCTAAGAGTACAGTGATGCCCCAAAATCTCACCTGGATTTAGTAAATTATCAAAGCCCTACTCGGGGAGAAATCCTCAAATCAGAACAGTGTTCATCATCTAAAGGAGGCTTATCTGGCTCACGTAGATCTATGAACTAGGCAACAAGTTCCCTTCTGCAAGGCTAAGTTAGATGGTTAAGAGGAAAGATGAGTGAAGCAAAGATAAATCTTTTCTCTCTTCTTGTTCTTTTGAAAACAGTGGCCCAAGAGGACACGTTTTATCTAACAAGTGTTGTTTAACATGCTGCAGAAAGATGGAGAATATGACTTGCTTACTGATTTGGCAGACAGCAGGGCACATTTCTATCTATAGGAAGAAAAGCAGCTAATATCAGGTAAAATAAGGCGTAGAGAAGAAAATGTTTAGAAGTAGACAAATTGGGTCAATTCTATGGCCAGTAGGAATAGAATATTTTGTGCTGTCTTCTGGGAGACTAAACACAATTCCTGGATCTGGGGAGGTGTGTGAGACTGAAAACTTTGTTTAGCAGAATCACAATTCCT
Source organism: Tapirus indicus (assembly GCA_031878705.1). NCBI lineage: Eukaryota > Metazoa > Chordata > Mammalia > Perissodactyla > Tapiridae > Tapirus > Tapirus indicus. Next base: position 90,969,832 of record CM062926.1, read on the forward strand.
ATCAACATGCTGAAGGAGGGTGAAATACTTTACTCATTTGTTATGACCAAGTATTCGAGAAGGTAAAACTCGTGGGCTGCTTTTATTATCTAGAGAGTAAACACAAGATTGTTTCCTGGGACTTCAGCTGCATGAATTCCAATAGTTTAAAAGTAAACAAGAGTTGTATAGTGGGATATCCTTACAGATTTTCTGATATTTTTCTTGATTGAGATCCATGAATATGCAGGATCCCATGACTAATGGATCACTCTGATTTAGTCCTTTGGGGTCTGAGTCGATTTTTATAGTCATAAAAGGTAATTCTATTCTTTGATATGGTTGAGTTCTAAAGCTTATTATTATTTGTACTCTTTTCGAAGCTCCCCTTCAAATTCTTACAAGAACTCTCTGTATTGACTTAACTTTTTAACATAATGTTAGTTAAACATGTTCAAACATAAAATAGACAAAATCCCAAATGCTAATAGCTCTTATACAAACATAAAATCCAAGTGAATGTATTGATTCAATATATTAAAAAAATGAACATAATAAAATTTAAACAAAAATATAATAAGATAAATAATATTGCTTTGCTGACATGACATTTCTGGTTGAAAGGTGAAAAGAGTACTGATTGCATTATAGTTCAGCATCTTATACCACTGTGCACCCTGTGCTGACTCAATTTCCCACAGCTTTTCCCACCCCAAACTAAAATTTATCCTACAGCACTTCACAGAGCCCTCAGCATCTGTTCACACTCTGCAGTGTGAGAAAGGCTGGCACACAGGCTATGGTACTTGCTCAATGCTTTACACTAATTGTGACACATTTTAAAAGATCCCATGTAAATAAATGAAGAGGCAAAAAATAAAGCAAATATAGATATAGCTCGCACTTCTAAAAAAGTGAAACATTGCAACAATAAGAATGCTCAAGGAAACTTTTAATTTTAGTACAGAATTTTCTCATGGGAGTCAAACTATTGAAATGATTCCATTCTTCCCCTCCCCACTCCACACAAGTTGTTGTTATTTTTTCTTATAATCATGTTGCTAGTTGATAGAGAATAGTCTCATGAGAAGCTACTCTGAAGTGCTTTTTCAGTCACTGAGTCCATGCCCAGTGGGAATTGCTGGCAGCCATTTTGGTGAAAGAACAAACCATGGTTGGAGAGGAAGGCTGAGGTCAGGGGGTGGGTTTCAAGCCTACACTGATTGTTCAGTCTGAGGAAGATTTTCCAGGGAAATCACTTTTAAATTTTGGGAGTTGGGAAGAACAACAGCTTGAGTTATTGGCTTAATTTACATCCTCTATTACTCCAGCTTTGGTTGAAGTTACAGCCAGTTGGGCATTAAAGGCTGTTTATTCGTAACTTGTAATGCTTCCCAATAATTGAGGTGAAAGATTATACACTTAGCCATTTTACTCTTGCTTCCATGCAGTGGATTTTTGAGAAGGCAGCCCTACCCAAAGTCAAACTTGGTGTTAAGTGTTGTCACTATTAATCAGGAAGTTGAGGCCTATTCGGACTGATTCCCACTCTGTAGCTTTTGGCTAAATATCCTGCCCAAGATAAAGTCTGGAGACCCTCTAGGCTGAATATTGTTACATCCTTTCTTAAACAATGTTAAGATGCCTTCCAGAATATAGAACATGATAGATTTCTTTCCTATGTTTTTGAAGGTATTTTCTTCTTGACAATTTTATGGGTATTTGGCAAATAAGCAGAATGGTGATCGCTGGCCTTTATAATCTATACATGTTTTGAAATCTGTATAGAAGTCAAAATTATGAAACCTATAAATTTTTTTTTTTCCCTGTGAGGAAGACCGGCCCTGAGCTAACATCCATTGCCAATCCTCCTCTTTTCGCTGAGGAAGACTGGCCCTGGGCTAACATCCGTGCCCATCTTCCTCTGCAACCTATAAATTTTAAGATGAACTTAAACATAGACATTTCACTTGTATAATATTCAATATAGACAAACATATTTTTTACGTGTTTCAGCTTATCATTTTTATCATTACCATTAAATTGCCATCTATTTATTAAAATGCACTTGTTACAGTACACTAGGAAGAAAAGTACCTGTTTCTTCAAATAGAAAGGTAATGGAAGTGAGAAAAGCTCTCTCTATGTGGAATTTGGCATAGCAGTTTTCATGGAAGTATTCTTCCCCTTACATGTGACTTCTGGAAAGCTTCCTAAGAACGTTCTCCTCTGACTAAATCCCTTTTAAGAGAAGAGCTGTTATTTTTGAAGAAACCTTAGTCTTTATTTTAAAGTGTATTGTCCCAGAATTGAAAACAAAAATGTATAAACCTTAAATTCAAGGGGTTTCTTGGATAGCAGGATTTTTAATGTAATCACTGTATGGACTGAAACAATACAGATATCTGAACTAAATTAAATATCATCCCTGGAATGTCTGAAAATACTGCTCTGCTACTGCTGCCTTCATCACCTAAGGTTAGCCTCATCGTTCTGAATCACCCTTTGTTACTAAAGAGAAGCCTAATCACTAAATCTGCTAGGTTAAAGATGATGTGTACTTGTCAAATTGTATATGGAGATGTTGCTGAAGATAAACCCACTGCTGATGTAAATTAAAAAAAAACACTTAAGATGCAAAAGAGGGACAATGATATAATGTTTTTGTTTATTTTTCAGACTTACTCTCAAGTGAGACTTTCTTTAAAAATTGCATTAATGAGCAAGAACCATATGGCCTGAGATGGAGATATTGCAAGAGTGGCATAAATCCAGCTGTCCATTTGCAGCACATAAGCGTATTTTATTTGCTGTTTAATTGTTTCTAGTAAAAGAATTTGCTTATGTGCTAAATACACACAAAATATTTCATTTTCTTTTGATATGGTTAATAATGGATATTCCATCATCATTATTATTTCACATTTACACAGCACCTTTCCTTTGAGTAATTCATATAATTTATAACCAAATCACAAGATCATTTATGTAAATATTTTGCATGCTTATTTAACAACCTTGAAGCTTGCCATGTGTTCACATTCACGGAGTCGCAAATAATTTATAGGGGGTCAGTTATACTGAAATGAATTTTATTGATTGAATTTTCTGTTTATTCCAGCTGTGAAATTGGGGAGTTAAGGAAGAAGGAGCTAAATAAGGGGGAAAAATGTAACATGTCAACCTCAATTTTCTGCCAATTGTGTGAAATATGTCTGTTGGGGAGGAGGGCAAAAGGAAGAGAACTTTTAGGAAATGTTTTTTTTTTTTAAATTTACTCTGAGTGAATATAAGGAATTAATATAATACTTTTCTTACTTTTAAAGTCCCCAAATATTTCAAATTATTTTTTCAACTACCTTGTAAACCAAGGTATTTTAACATTGTGTCTTATTCTGTACACATTCTAAAATCCTTTGTTGAGGGCCGCTGTGTGTCAGATACTTTATTAGACATTGGAATTTGCCCTTACATTGGAACAAATGTTAGTTCAGAACTCACAAGATCTCAGTCCATAGATGGAGTCTGATCCATAAAATATGTATGACTTGGTTTATAATCTTTTTTGAATTAGATGCAGTGTTTAAAAATTAGGATAGTGCATACCATTATCTAGATTTGAGGCTTATTTCAGAAAATCTGAAGAAAGCCAAACAGACAGGATTTTATGTAAACTAGATATAATGAGTGAGAGACAGGTCAGAGTCTAGGATGAATGTCATATTTTTCTTGTGAGACTAAGTGGATGGTGGTGCCACCAATCAAGTTGGAGAAGAGGTGAAGAGGAAGTAATTTCGTTTTGAATATCTTGAAGTTAAGCTATTTGTGGGTCATCCAGGTGTAAATACACTGTAAGCAGATGGATACATGGCTCTGAAGCACATGGGAGTGGAGGGCATTGATACATAAGTTGAAATTAATACACTAGCAGAGCACAAAAGCAGGAGGAAAGCCAATACAGAATCTTATAGAACACCAAAGAGAGCATAGTGAAATATAAATTTTAAAAAAGCATTTTTAAAAGGAAGAATTGCTTAAAAGGGTTAGAAGTCAAGTATAACCAAGTGTTCATTGGATCTGGCAATTGGATAAGAACAATTTGGTAAAGTAAAAGAAGAAGTCTGATTATAGTGTATGTTAAAGAATAAAAAGAAGTTGTGAAAATGTAGACTATATGTCCATTTCCAGTAATATAGCACATTAGATAAATTGGAAACTCATGTCCAAAAACCACTTGGGAAGTTTAGATTAAAAACAGTAATTATTATCTTAAATGTATAATTGGGCTCTTAAAATGTAAAGGTAACCCCCCAGGGCCAAAAACAAGAAGGTAATTAAAAATTAGAGTGGTGAGATGGTCCAGCAGGTTCTATGAGACTTTTGTTAATCTTGCTAAGGGGCTTGGCATTTAATACTCCTAAAGGGATGGGTGATAAGGATTTAGGCCCAACGAGGTGGTATCTGAAATTGAGAACTCCCACAGAAAGCTGAACCCCTGAAGGACTACCATTCATTAAAAGGACCTTCTGAGAAAAGATAGCTACCTGTTAGCACACAGAGAGGTTGTGCCTTTGTCTAGTCATTTGTGGAAAAACATTCTTCCCTAAGACTTTGTAACCACAGACCTGTCTTCATACACATTTGGAGTTCTAATTTGTACTGTTGACATGAGTGAAGAACGCCAAGCCTTGACGTTAAAATAAAAAAATAGTCACAACCTTGTAAAACCTCTTGGCATTAAACAGAATCATGCTGAAAATCCTACTGGATGATATAAGTGCAACCTAAGACTTATAGAATACCATCAATAAAGTTTCATCTAATATATGCTCAAAGTCCAAATTTTAAAAATACACGTGGAAATAAGCCACTAGGAGTAGGAGTCAGCAAATATGACACACAACAGGAGTAAACCATTATAACCTTCACATAACGGAACTATTGAATTGAGACCATAAAATACGTATGTTACCAATAACTGCAACATAAGAAAAGAACATCATGCTATCAAAAAAAGTAAGAATAAATATAGAACTTCTAGAAGTGGAAAAGAAAGTTATTAACTTGAAAATTATTCACTGCATGGGTTAAACATTAGATTAGACAGTTGAAGACATGAGAGAACTAGAAGATGGATCTGAGGAAATTACTCAAAATGCAGCACATAGAGATAAAGAGAAGGGAAATATGAAAAGGCAGTTAAGAGCCATGTACAATATAATGTGAAGGCCAGACATTTATCTAATTGGATTTCTAAAAGATGAGAACAGAGTGAAAGTGAGTGAGACACCATTTAAAAGAATAATGGCTGAAAATTTGCTAGGATTATTGAAAACATGAATTCTCAAATTCAAGAAGCCCAATAAATCCCAAACATGATAAATAAAATCAAATCTTTACCTAAATATATCATAATAAAAATGGAGAATAATAGAAAAGAAAATGTTATAAGTATTTGGAGGAAAAGTGATGTTACCTACAACAGAAAGAAAATTAGGCTGACGGTATTCTTCTCTGTAACAACAACAGAAACCAGAATGTAGTACTATAGTCAAAGGGTTGGGATAAAACAAATACCAATTTATCATTCTATACCAAACTAAACTATCATTCAAGATGGAGGGTAAAATGACTATCAAACAGAATCCAAACTTTCAAAAAGTTTGACAAAGATAGAATCCAGATAAGAACAAAAGGGGATAACAGGGCCTGAGAATAAATGTTAAGATTGGAGAAACTTGATAATGTCCATAGAGGGAATAAAAAAAGAAGATAGTAGAGTAACCAGTAATAGAAAAGGCAAGATTGAGACAGAGTGAGGACCATTGTTAGAAGAATGTGGAAAGGTTATGAGGCAGGGTGGAATCAAGATTTTGAGGGAGTTAGAGTGGGTGCATTCACTAGTATCTGAGAGAGAGGCAAAAGCAACTTTGAGAAACTGAAGAGGAGAAAAAGAAGCGGAGAAAGAGAGTTGACCCCGAACCAGTAAAATAACAGATAAGGAATGCTGAGGGCCCAACTGAAGTGTCAAATAATGAATTTCTTACAGCACTACTCCTACTATTTCTATTTGTGAAATAAGGAAGAATTATATTTCTAAAACCACAGCAGTTTCCAAATTTTAAAGTGAAAGCTAAAGTCTGTCTTTGAGGGAGAATCTTTGGTGAGATTTTTAGTCATGTAGTCCAACCTCTGGCTTTGGAAATCTAAAATCAGTGATTCCAAAAGAAGATGCTTTAGTATGGAGTGTTAAACAATTCATTCAGTTATATAAAACATTACTTATTTTCAAAGTTGGCAGATATTGTAATATTAACTTATTTTTGCTTTCTCTGGTAAGGCTTAGATACTGGCTGGGATACTGGATCTTGAGAAAAAGCACAGAAATAGGGAGACTCAAATTAGTCTATGGAGAGTGCAGGCCCAAAGACTAGGATGGCAGGTTGGCATACAGAAGAGAGATGATTTTTATGGAATTTTCTCTGTAAGGGTATAATAAAGAGACACTTGGGGCAGTGAATTTTGTGGCAGCGATACCTCATATTTAGTTTTAAAATTTCCTTTTATACTGTGTTCTCATTCCTACATCTTATTGTCTATCTACATATGTTTGAGAGACTAAAGCAAGTGACCTATGTGCAGGCATTGGGACCAAGGTGAACTAAAGAGAGAGTAGCTTCATTGAGAAGCATTGCAGAATGGCCAGAGGTGATGGGGGTTGGGGGGGGTTCCCCATTGATCTGGACCAAGAAATCTGATGAGGATGGCTTTGGGGAGAAAACAGACTTCCTACTGAGCAGAGTTCAATTTGAATTATTGCTGATTTGCATATTGGAGGAAAGAATTACTTTAAAAAACTAGATGCTTGAAATCAGAGATTTCAGAACTGTCTTTCAAATTGTCTCTCCATTTTCATTAAAACTATAATTTTTCACATCCAGAAGACTTAGAATGCCTAGTGTACTCTTTGCAGTACGTTTTTATGGATCCTTAACAAACTCCCTTAGATTATTCTTAATTGTATCTTCTCAAATCCCTTCATCACTTCTAGATTAAGCCATTGGGGGGAAAAAAATACATACTCACCTTTTATCCCGCTTCAATGTCAATACCAATACTAGAGTTCAAACCTTGAAACGAAGTCTGCTTTTTACATTACACATACTGCTTCTCAGTTGGTTTCTTTTCCAAAACTCCCGAAATCTGCTTCCACCTTCTTTATGCCATGTGATCTCTCACTATCCCAGCCACAGAAACCCTCACTCTCCTGAGCATTGCCCCTCATTTATCTTCTAACACCATCTATTCATTTTTACCTCGTTACCTTGCTCCTGCCTTTCCTGTTGTCTGGAATTCTCCTCTCTGATTATTCGAGTCCTACATTCACTTACAACTGAATTCCCACATCCTTCTCACCTACTAAATATCATATATCTCCAACCTTGGACCTTAGGGAGGAAATATATCTTAATGTTTATTTGCATTTCTCACCATACTGGCACTTACTAAGGACCCAAATGTATTAAATATTTAATAACTATTTGTTGAATTGAATCCATATAAAGTCCACTTAGGCAAGTTCACGTTCTTTATAAATAGAGAAAACATAGCATAGGAAAATACTAATATCTTGTGATTAAACTCATAGTATCCATATTTATAATCTCAGCTATAGGCATTGAAACTAACAGATCAGTATCCTTTTTTATTCTAAACTCTCCTGGACCTGACTAAAGGAGTGTAAATTACACCAGTGGATTTCAATGGAAACAACAATTTGGAGTAAAAGAACCGAAACCATGAAATGAATTTTTGCCTTAATTGACTTCCTTGTTTCACATTATCTTTCAACAATCATTTTAATTCATGTAGTTAAAATGGCAGTTGAATACAGTAACGGTGAATTTCATTAGGATTTTTCTGTATTTGTTTTAATAGATATACATACTTTGTGTGTACATTTATCCAATACCCATCTACCTGATATATCATCTTTAGCAGGAGTTTAATCTTAGACTGTTTTTTCCTTACAAATCATGTTTATTTGCGGTCCTTCTGCCCAGTATCCTTCTACTTCCCTTTCCTCCTCTCTTGGGTTATTTACAGTGCATCAAAATTTTCCCATTTTCAAGTTTCAAATTAATTCTTCCCCCCATCAACCCCATAGTGCTACCTCCCACTCCCATAGATTCCTCACTTACTGAGTCTACATTCCTGTAGTCTGAATCACGCAGTTCAGTGCTAGCTGCATAGTATTTTACATAGCTCTTTACTTGCTGTATGAATATATCTGCTTTGTTTTTGTTCTTTTATACATTGTAAGTGCTTCTAAAACTTATCCTTAGTTCGTATCCCTCACTTTTCTAATCTACGTGAAAAGAATGTGTGCAAGAAAATACTTGTTGACTGATTGATTATGAATTAGTATATTCTTAGATAATGCAAATAAAATTTACCATTGGTCAAAGTTGAAAATAAATAGGAAGGTCGTGATGCTGCTAGGAAACAAAAAAGGTGCCATCATTCTGTCATTATTACAGTGCAACATGTAGATTACAGTATTTATTCTGAAAGAAAAACAGTTGGTGATAATGATACTACCCAGAAAAAATTACTCACGTCCACTTGTGAAAGTTTCTGTTATTTATCATATGTTTTTTGTTATATAGTCACTAGTATTTAATTTACCATTTATTCATTAATGGTGAGCTTTCTTTTAACCCCTCTATTGATGCAAGTTACAGTATTGATTTCTCCAAGTAGCCTAATGGTCTATTTGAATTACTGGCAAACTCTACTGATCTTGTCTTCTGTTTACAAGTCTCTTTAATCAATCTTCCAGATACTCAGTAGTCAGAAAGATTGTTACCAATCTCAGTTTAAAAGGATTTATGTTATTCAATGCCTAGGTGTAAAATGTCAAAGACATATTTGAGTACAGAGTTTGGTGAAAGCAGTTCAATATTACTGTGTTTAAAAAGAGATTACTTGAAATACAAATGAATATGAATATGACAACAGGAGTCTGACTTGAAAATCAGAACATTAGCCAATTCTATAATGACACAGTAATTGTAGGACTATAGAGACAAGTTCAGGGCAGATCAATAATATTGCACAAACAATAAATTTCCATAATAATAAAAACATAATATTTGAGAAACATTATCAAAACAAAGGTATGTCATGTTTCCAGTAGAGCACATAATTTCAAGGGCTGAAGAATTAAAACTCTGATAATAAATGAATATTATGAAGTGTTGCATCCAACAGATCAAGAAAGAAGCAGATTTTTGAGGCTTTTTTTCATTAGAGAAATCTGAGACACAAATATACACAAATAATTAAAATAAAATTTGACTCTAGTATATACCATCATATTATATCTAAGCCACTTAGAAAAACATTAAGACATACAGAAGGTCAATGACTTTTAGAAAGGAATCATAACTACTAAACTGAAAATAGTCAACACCAGACAACATGCTGCTCAAATATTCTTGACCCCATAGAAGGTTTCCTCCCACTTGCTGTTGATATTTGGACCATCTGTAAAATAAGAAGATCCAAACTAGAGTTGTTTTATGGCTGCCAAGATTTTGGTAACAGAAAATGTCTGTAGTAAGCTTCAACAGCAGTCCTGCTTTGTGATTGAAACTAGGAGAGAAGCAAAGGGACCACTGTGTGCCAGGTATGTGAGTAGTTTTCACCTGAGGGAGAAAACATACCGTTGGCAGAGTGGTGGGCTATTAGAGGTCTCTCTGTAATAACAGAAACTTGAATGAGGTGGTCTCTTAGATCCTTCTTTTCAAGTTTTAATGATTTATGCAGCTTCCTCTGTGAGTCATCTCATGAGCTTAGCGCCTGGGCATGGGTCTAATCTCTGAAGTCAATTTTCTAGTAAAAATGTGTAATTATTCTTTTTTGAATAACATAGTTGTGGGAATAGTCTAGGGTTCATATTTACATGAGCTATGGTAAAGTCTACGTTATATATCAAGTGTTCTAGTGTACGTCTTCCTTAGAATATTATTTTACTTAACACATAAGCTAACTGATCACTGGGGACTTTGTTTCCTCTGAGTAGTTGTTGCTTGGAAAAGAGACATATGGTTGCATGCATTTAAATTCTTCATTAAAAATGTTTACAGGAGGGGAAAAGTAATATACTCTAAAATGGCAAACATTATAGAGGGTTGCAGAATTCATCTCCAAAGAGTTTTATATCATTACTTTACTGCTTAGAAATAAACATTATGCCTAAATAAGTTGTTTATACAAACTATAAGTAACTCACTTCCTGCATAAATATTTAGGTTGAAAATATTCCCCAAACATTCAGTTATTCTAATTTACATGGGGTACAGAGAGAGAGTATATTTAATCATATAATTATATAGAATTTTGAAGAAGAAAATATATTTTGTTGGTGTTTTATTGTTTTTATTGAAAAAATACAGATTATTTCATTTTATTAGTTCTGTGGTTAAATATGACTATATTGGTTGTTAGCTATTAATTAATTTTATTTTGATTTAGAATTTGATTTTGATTAATGTCCCATCCATTTAGTAGTCACAGGTGGCAACACAGGCAGTGTTCATTCTGAAATTAGTACGGGTGGCTGCAATGTTCCTCCTACCATCTTCTGCCTGCTCCACCCCTGCTCGTACGAAAGTCAAAGAAGTAAGAGAATGACTAAGCTAGATCAATAAATAAACTAATTCAGCAGCTCTGGGGATACTAAACCCCGTCTAAATTAAAAAAATAGAAGAAGAATGGTTTAAAACAAGCCAATTCATCTAGAGAACAACAAAAAGTGGTGATTGAAATACTGACTGATGAAAAAGGGAGGTGTTATTGTTCTTTTTTTTTTTTTCCTCAAAAAAAAAAGCTTTCAATACAAAGTTCCAGGCACTATGCTAGATAATCATTTGGATGAAGTATAGAGGATGATAGGAGAATATGAAAAAGGAGCTCTAATCTGGTTAAGGGTCTAACTCATGTTCACATTAGCAATGGAGATTAATAGCAATAAGTTTCTTCTCTCTTGGAATTTATGGTCCATTGACAGTATCAAATCTAGAAACATATCTTGGTAGTCAGGGACAGAAACTTAATTAAGGGTATGCCATTAATTGAAGTCCAACTTTTCCACTTATGTTGCTTATCCATATCCTTTAAAAATAGTGGTAAGCCCATACATTACCCTAGACATGGCTCCTCTTAGACTTAATAAATACCTGTCAAATTTATTTCAGTCCCCAGATCTTGCTCAGTAGTCATGCCGACAGTTCTGATGTCATAGCTTTAGAATATAGATCATTGCCAACTCAGCTCCTGATTTTTAAATATCTGAATTGTTTAGCATGACATGCAAGGCCATTTATGATCTTTGGGGAAAAAACAGAATGTTGCTAATCTCAGTTCCAATTACTCTCATTAATGTTTTCTACAATCCTGCCAAATTAAATTACTCAACTTTTTTTCATGTCTTTATTTTGCAAGGAGGCTACACAAAGCAATATTTTAAAAAGAGAGAAAAAATGAGCAAAGGATATAAACAGGAAGTTAGCAAGAGAACTCCTCCCACCCTACCGCAACACACACACACTTCCTCTAAATAAAACAAGACAACATAGCACAATAAATTGTCATTCAACGTATGAAAAGACAGTACTGTTATAATTAAAGAGATACAATCAAAATATTAAGATTCCACTTTGACTTCTCAGATTGGAAAATAATAAAACTTTTCCATTTCCCAGTGTAGACCAGAGCATGTGGAAAGGAGATACTCTCATATACACAGTTAATGGGAACACAGTGGGGTATTTAATTAGGTAGCAACTCTGGGGGGCAGTTTTTTTAATTTTTAAAATTACCATACAGTAAATTTGACTTTGTGTTTGTGTGTAGAGTTCTATGAATTTTAACATGAAAATACCACCATATGCAGGAAAAAATCAGTTCTATCATCCCCCAAAACTCCTTTATGCTATCACTTTACAGTTACTCCTTCTCCCACTCATAACTGGGCAACTGCTGACATGTTTTCCATCACTATAGATTAGTCTTTCTAGAATGTCATATAAGTGGAATCATGAAGTATGTAACCTTTGAGACAGGCTTCTTTCACTTGGCATGTCTTTGAGATTCAACCAAGTGTTTATAACAATGCTATTTAGCAGTAGTATCTTTTGAAGAATAAAATGTTTTAATTTTGATGAAGTCCAGTTGATCAATGTTTTATGTTTCATGATTTCAGCATTCTAAGAAACCTTTCTGTACTTCAAGAAAGCAACAGCATTTTCCCATTTTTTTCTTCTAAAAGTTTTCTGGTTTTAGATTTTACGTTTAGGTCTTTTATCCATTTTGAGTTAAGTTTTGTTTGTTATGTCAGGTAAGTGTTCTTTTTTTCCCCATTTGAATATTCAATTTATTCAGTATCATTTTTTCAAAAGATCTTCCTTTCTCCATTGAATTGCCTTGGTTCCTTTGTCAAAAATCATTTGACCATACATGTATCGGTCCATCTCTTGATTTGTGGAACAGATCCATGGAACAGATTTTCCACAGTTTCCAAACTGTCTTGATTATAGTAGCTTTATAATAAGTCTTGAAATCAGGTAGGGTAAGTCCTCTATCTTTGTTGTATTCTGAAATTCTTATGTTCTAAAATTGCTTTGTTTACTCTAGAAGCTCTTAAAAAATTTCAGCAATTGTATTTTTCAGTTTTAAAATTTCCATTGTGTTTTTTTAAATTTCAGCTTTATTGTTGTATAATTGACATATAAAATTGTAAGATATTTACAGTGAACACGTACGTATATTTTGTTGACGATATACATATATTTTGTGAAAGGATTCCCTCGATCGAGTTAATTAACACATCCACTGATCCACATATTTATCTTTTTTTTTGGTGAAGTTCTATACTCTTAGCAAATTTCAATTATACAAGACAGTGTTATCAACTATAATCACTATTTTTTACATTAGATCCTCAAAACTTATTCATGTTATAGCTGAAAGCTATATCCTTTTGTATCCTTTTACCAACCTCTCACTATTTCCCCCAACCCCCAGCCCCTTACAACCACTTTTATACTCTGTTTCTGAGTTTGAGTTTGACTTTTTTTTTTCGAGGTTCCACATATGAGTGATACCATGCAGTATTGTCTTTTCTCTGTCTGGCTCATTTTGCTTAGCATAATGCCTTCAAGATCCATCCATGTTGTGGCAAATGGTAGGATTTCCTTCTTTCCCATGGTTGAATAACATTGCATTGTATATATATATCACATCTTCTTTATCCATTCATCCATTGATGGACACTTAGATTGTTTCCAGATCTTGGCTATTGTGAATAATACTGCAGTGAATAAAGAGTGCAGATATCTCTTTGAGATCTTTTTGGTTGACAGTTCTTTTCTTTCAGTAGTTCGAATGTATCATGCCACTCCCTTCTGTTCTTCAAAGTTTCTGCTGAAAAATCTGCTGATAAGCTTATGAGGGTTCCCTTGTATGTAACAAGTTGTTTTTCTCCTGCCGCTTTTAAGATTCTCTTCTTGTCTTTAACTTTTGACAATTTAATTATAACATGTCTTGGTGTGAGTCTCTTTGGGTTCGTCTTACTGAGAACTTTCTGGGCTCCCTGGATCTGGATGTCTGTTTCCTTCCCCAGGTTAGGGAAATTTTCAGCCATTATTTACTTGAGTTAGCTTTCTGGCCCTTTCTCTCTTCTCCTTCTGGGACCTCTATAATGTAAATATTGGTCCACTTGTTTGTATCATGTGAATCCCTTAGGTTATCTTCACACTTTTTCATTCTTTTTTCTTTTTGCTTCTCTGATTGGATGAATTCCACTGCCTTGTCTTTGAGTTTGCTGATTTTTTCTTCCACTTCACCTAGTCTGCCGTTGAACCCCTCTATTGAATTTTTCAGTTCAGTTATTGTATTCTTCAACTCTGTGATTTCTGTTTGGTACTTACTTATATTTTCTGTCTGCTGAAATTCTCACTTTGTCCATGCATTGTTCTCCTGACCTTGGTGAGCATATTTATGACCATTATTTTGAACTCTTTATCAGGTAAATTATTTTTCTCCATTGCCTTTTAGATCTCGGTGTTTGGGGAGCCCATCCCTCAGATGGAATTCTTAAAAGTTGGGGCACTAGATGTTGGGTCCAAACTCTTTGCTCCTCAGGGAGAAGCTGGGAATTGTGTTTTCCCTCCTAATTGTATGTCACTGTGCTGGGGGTGGGGTTTGCGGTGAGAGTTTGTTTCAGTCTTTCCTACCCATATTGATGTGGGTATTTTTTCATTTGCCCAATGTGTAGGACTCTCAGCTAGTTTCTGGATTTCTTTCAGAGGGAACTGCTCCATGTGTGGCTGTTGATTTGGTGTGTCCATGGGAAGAGGTGATTTCAGGAGCTTCCTGGGTCACCATCTTGGACTGGAAGGCCATATGTTCTTTATAATGTCTGTTATTCTTCTGAGAATACCTCTTTTTTCATTCATTTCAAGTATTTTTCCTTTATCTCATGGAGCTCAGTTACAACAGCTACTTTAAAGATTTTGATGGTTCTAACATCTGGGCCATCTCAGGGTTGTTGTCCCTTGATTATCTTTTCCCTTGAGATATCCCTTGATGTTTTCTTCTTCTTTTTATGTTGAGTGATTTTGGATTGCATCCTGGACATTGTGGATGTTATATTGTGCAGACTCCAAGTACTGTTATGGTCCTCTAGAAAATATTGTTTTCATGTTAGTAGGCAATCAACCTGGCTAGGTTCTCTTCATAAGATCTGTTTGTGTCTTCTGTGGGCAGTCATTCAAATTTCAGTTGAGTTCTCTAAGTCTTCACTGTGTTGGTTTGGGTCTGTCTTATGAATGCATTATTGAGGGGTTAGGCTGAGCCTTGTGTGGATTCATATACAGAATTAGGCAATCTCTTTCTGGAGCTTTCTTTTCTTCAGAACTCCTGCCCCTAAGCTCCCTATCAGGGGTTCTTTTCCTGATTCTTCTGGCCAAAAAGATGAGTTTTCTCTCAGGTTTTTAAAGCCCGCAATGACATGTTGCTCTGCAGCTGGGACCTTCCCTCAGGGCAAAGTTGGGAGAGAAAAGAATAACATATTGGTCATTTCTCTAAGTTTTTCACTCCTCTACACAATCTTCCTGCTTCTATTTATTTGTAGAATTTTCAGCCAGGTAGTTAGTTGTTGGTTTTTGTGTTTTGTCCAGAAGTTTTAGTTTTAATCAGAGAGAGGGATGGGCCCTAGTATGCTATGCCACATGACTAGCCCCAACCTCGTTCCTCTTCTTTTGATTATTATTGTTAAAAATAAGTGATAGGCACTATTTCTACAATTGAACCATTTTAATTAGGACTACATCAGTTGAAACCTAGATGTCCAGGTTGTAAATCTATTTATTTTTCTAAAATTGCCTGTTTTTTCCTTTCTATATTTTAACCTGGATTTGAAATTGATGGACAAGTCAGAGCTATGTCAGGGCACCTATGCATATTTTTTGTGATTTCCTAATCTTTTAATGTCAAGTTTATCAGAAGAACTACTCCATGATGATGCTTTTACTAATTTTTATTAATTTAAATTTGCTCTCTGATGATTTAATGAATCCTAAATAGAAAAGAGACCATTATTATTTTGAACAAGGATTGTTTGTTCACATTGCCTGCTATTTTCTCTGTCCTTTCACTTGAGTAAGCAGCCCATTCACCAATAGGGCCTGCATGTTCTTTCACACTTGATTGTGTTTATTGCTGCTTACTGTGGGCTGCTTGCTTTCATTAAATCCTCAGTAATGGACTGACAGCTTACCTCACAACCATACCTACCTTAGATGCTTCATCAGTTTGTCAGATACTTATTATACTCCACCTTACAAGTTCTCAGTCTACCTCTTTGCTATCTTCCAGGTTAGGAATGGCAGCTTCTCTTGCCTTTCTAGAAGTGAGCTGCCTCTCTTTGCCTAGAGACCTAAAACTACCCCAGCTGTGGTGGTGGCTGCCTCGCAAATGATGCTTATTCTCTCAACATCCCTCCCCCCACAAATCCCTTATTGACTCAGATCATTAATTTGTTGTTGTTAGTGCCATCGAGTCAATTCCAACTCATAGCAACCCTGTATACAACAGAGTGAAACCCTGCCCAGTTTTTTTGGTGCCATCCTCTTACCTTCCAGTGTTATATCAGACAACATTCTGCTGGTATTCATAGGGTTTTCACTGCCAATTTTTTGGAAGTGAGTAGCCAGGTCCTTCTTAGTCTAGAAGCTCCACTGAAACCTCTTCACTATAGTGACCCTTCTGGTATTTGAAATACCAGAGACATAGCTTTCAGCATCGTAGCAACGTGTAGCTGCCACAGTGTGACAACCGACAGGGTGGTGTGGTTCCCTGATGGAGAAACAAACCTGACCGCAGAGGTGAGAGCGCTGCATCTTAACCACTAGACCAGGGCTAATACATCATGAATTAGGATCAGATAAGAGCCCAGCTCAGGGTGAAATAATATGCTCACCCAAAGGACTGTAAGGTCTGGCTAATATGTACCAGCTGGAACTGGGGGAACACACGTGGGAGAGGATCTTGAGGGAACTGGACCAGAGAGAGGAGAATTTAAGGCTGGGTAGAGAGCAATGTATTGGCAGCACTCTCCTGTGACTCATGGTTTAATGTCCTGCCAAGAACACTTGGAGTTGGCCCTATTATGCTGCTGGGATGGCTCCTTGGAGCTTGGACACAATGATGTGTAGTTAATCAGGTAGAGATGCTAGAACTGCATTGGCAGAGTATTAAGAAAGGGTTTTGAAGGCTTGGGAAGGGAGACTGTTAAATTGGGTTTACTATGTGAGAACAGAGTACCTACTCACTGACTAGATTTCTCAGCAAGGCCAGGAGGAAACATTCTTCATTAAGGCATCAAGAAATAAAGACACTGGTGAGTACTTGCATTTTTAAAAAGCTCACTGGATGTTGTCATCCCCTACTGTCAAGCCTGAATTGACAATAGGGGATATTGCCATTTATCTAGGCTCCTTAGTATTAGTTGGATGGATAGGATTCTAAAATAGTAGAGGATCAAATGGCAGAATTTACCTGACAGCAACAAGGTAATAATATAGGCAGTAAAGTCAGCGTGGCAACCAGGATGC
The DNA here is from genome assembly GCA_031878705.1 of Tapirus indicus. Classification (NCBI taxonomy): domain Eukaryota; kingdom Metazoa; phylum Chordata; class Mammalia; order Perissodactyla; family Tapiridae; genus Tapirus; species Tapirus indicus. The sequence continues at coordinate 90,986,991 of CM062926.1, forward strand.
CTTGACTTGCAGGAACCTGTGTCAATGACTTACAGAGTATTGTGTTCCTGGGGATGAAATGGAGGGGCAGCTGACTCGAGTTTTGCTTTAACTGTATAACCAAAAAATAATAATAATAATAATCAAGGGCTGGCAAACACAAAGCTGATGTCAGCCATTGCAATGGACGATTCTTATCCCTCACCAGCTTCCAGACATAACCGAGTTCTCATAGTCACAGCCCATTAATTGAAGCACAGGCAGGTCCCTTGTGACTGCCAATTAAACTCCAATTGCCCACAGCAGTAACCAGTTGAGTACCATCTTTGGGTTGGTGTCCCTTGTTTCTTCGTTCAACTCCACCCACTCTGGTTCCCTGGGAACAGTTCCCAGAAAGAACTTTTTACATGAAAATCTTTGTCTTAGGTTCTGCTTTTTTGGGAAGAAACCAAGTGAACAACATTAGTAATACTGACACTTTGAACTTACCTTTCCACTGATAAGGAAGCCGTTGTAAAGTTAAACCCCTGTTCAGGTGTAAGTCCTTACCACTGTCATGTTTATTTCTATTTCAGTATTTTCTAATGTCTCTCAAAACTCTGGTCTGCAGGGATGCTTCCTCACATGTTGAAATACATTTTGGAAATACTGCTTGTATCTTTCTTAGAAACTCATGAAACATTGTCATATTAGAGGCTATAAGATATCTTGTAAAGAGTCCTGTTTAACTTCACTTAACTTCTCATTTCCCAAATTTGACAAAGAAGTTCTATTTTCACCTATTAAAATCTTACAATTATAATGCACCCCAGAATAGCATTTTGGGAAATTCTATTCATTTAGAGAAAGTCACAGGCGTGGAGTCCTTTGATTTCAGAAGTCCTTGAGGAAGAGTCTTTTATTAGTGGCTTGTGAATCAGTTTAGTCAATTTATCCACATGTCCAGTGGACCATATTTAATAGTTAGAGAAGGAGTTTGTTTTCCATTTCAGAATTTATTAAGTAAAGGTAAAGAATATTCCTTACAGAAGAGTTTTATGGTTTGGGGAGGAGATGCTTTTCCACTAAATTTCTCTGGGAAATGCTATCATTGAAATCATGTAATAATGTTTTTAATTGGGTGTATATTTGTTACATAATTAAATATAATAAAATATATTAAGTGCTTAACACAATGCCTGGATCTGAGCAACTACTCAATATTGGCTATTATTTTTAGTAAATCATGCATATTATTGTGTTTAAGGGAGCATTTATCATTTCTCCGAGGATTGAGTGGGGGTTTTCAACTCTGGCTGTATATCTGGGTTATCCTTAAAGATGTAACAACCCCAGAGATCTTGTTGTGGGCTTTTGTCATCTGCATTTTTAAAAAGCTTCACTGGTGAGGGCATAGAACTATGGCAAACCTGAGATTCGCCTGCAGAAAGGCCAGTGATGTTTCAAGTTTAAACAATTTCAGAGTTAGGGGTCAATTCCAAGAGATGTTCATTGTATAATGAACATATAGTAAAAGGTTAAGTTGTAGGGTCAGAATGAGTGAATACGGGGCTTTTTGACAATATATTTCATATGAAGGAAATGATGAAATGAACTATGTTCAGATGTGAAAAAAGAACTACTAATATTTTTCTCAGTACTTAATCTTTTCTCGTAATTTCCTTTACCTGGTTAATCATGCTATTACTAGTAACACACAAACATTGCCTTGCACTTAGAATATAATCACATTATTTTTCATTTGGTATTTATTTTTTGTTTAATATATTCCTGGAAGACACAACTCGCCAAAGTTGAGGAATAAGGTATATTGTGGTTTCCTGTGGTTGGGGGGGACTGGCAGATATCTCTAGATTTCTCTTTCTCCTCTTGTTGAGTTTAATCTCTAACAATTTACTGGGCAAGAATAATAACCAATTAAAAATATAATGGGAACAATTAACCCATTCACAATAACATCATCATCAACAAAATCACCACACTATTTAAGACGAAGCTTAACAAAAATGGCCAGAACCTGTGTAGAACTGATTGTAGAACTTTGTTGAGGAAGCACAAAAGAAAACATTCCTTGATGAAAAGCCTCAATATTTCAAATACTTAAATCATCCCCAAATTAATCTACATATTTAAGTACATTCTATTTAAGACTCCAGTTTTTTTTAAGAAAATCTGATATCTAATGATTATAAATTTCTTCTGAAAGAATAATAATGACCATTCCCCATCGGTCAAGGCCCCCACTAATGATCCCAAGTGGATGTTTCTCAGGAAAACTTTCAGAAGCCAAGGGAAGCAGCTGCTGCTGATCTCAGCTGGGCCAGCAGCTGCTGCTAGAAAATGCCTTCTATTTCTTTTCTTTCCAAGCCTCCTTCAAGTACATCTCATGGAAGAATCTAAGCCAGAAGCCATGTGGAAAGGAATTCTGACAACTGAAATTTCAGACTTTTCCTCTGCAATGCAGAGGAGAATACAGGTCAAAGCAGGGATGATGATGAAATAGGTACTCTGGCATACTGTTCCACCTCTGAAATCCTGTTGTGTGTGTGGCAGGTTTTGTTTTCGCAGCGGTTTAGTCCGCGCTTGGCAGCCCGGGGTTCCCTGGTTCGGATCCCGGGCGCCCGCCGACACACGGCCTGTCAGCCGTGCCGTGGCAGCGTCCCATATAAAGTGGAGGAAGATGGGCACGGATGTTAGCCCAGGGCCAGTCTTCCTCTGCAAAAAAAAAGAGGAAGATTAGCAACAGCTGTTAGCTCAGGGCTGGTCTTCCTCACAAAAAAAAAAAAAAAAATGGCCACAATAATATCTCCTATCCCACACTCTCTTCTTACAATGTGACTTAAATACCCCTGCCCCCCATTAAGAAGTGGAATCTCTATTTCTTCCTTGAATCTAAGCGAGCTTGTGATGACATTGGAAGTTACTATGTAACTTCTGAAGCTGGGTCATAAACAGCTTAAGCCTCCCACATGAGGCATGCTTTACCAGGGACTGTCAGCAACAGAGAATTACACATATGGTCAGGCATTTACCTTTCCCTTTGAAGTCCAGTGGATTGCTGCTGCCTGGTTCCCCTCTGTCTGCAGCAAATATGGCTTCCTTGGGACCCTGGAATAATGTAGAGAAGATAGGGACTTAGGTGGGCTGCACAATCTTAGAAAATTATTAACCTTGGGATATTAGTGAATCATGGATGCAAGCAACATACTTGAACCCTTTCAAAGCAAGACATTTTTACAAGATTTATAAGTCAGGCTGACTTCCCACATTGTGAAATCCTTCACAGTCTCATCTCCAACCAGCAACCCCTGGTAATTATCATCGTAAAAACCTTCTTTCCCTTATGGCAACTAACTGAAAAATGAGCCTGAAAATGAGACCTTTGTCTCCAGTTTCCCAGTTCAGAAGTTTGTCCTAGGAGGTCTCATAGAAGAACCTTATCTTTGTGTAAGCTCTTGGCATCTTGTGACATTTAACACTTTCTTATTAGCCCTGGAAAATTTCCTAGGTGATTCTGGAAAATTCCAACATCTTGCAACCAGAGATACCTTGAAGTTCCGTATTTCCTGAAAAAAGTTTAGATGAGAGGAGTTCCTAGAATTACAGTTACAATTACAGTTACAATAGTTACAATACAATTTCCCTATCTACAAGTAGGGAAATATAAGACGGTGGAGACATATAAAAAATGACTAGAAAGAGAAGAGAGAAAGGGGTGGAAGTGTGTGGTACCGTGTACCTAAACTCAAAATGTTGTTGAATGAAAGGATGAATGAATAAAATGAAATACCCACTCTTTTTGCGTCTCTACTCTTGATGCACAATGTAGAGCATACCTATCATTATAAAATCTAATCTTAGAGCATTTACAGACTTTCTGCTCATGCTTTAAACTAGTGTTCCTAAAAGTTCGGTAAGGCTAAAGCTTAAAATTCTGACACATTGATTTTCACATGCATATGCAATTAGTATTTATAAATGATCAATATGTATAATATGGCTGAAGAAAGCAAAATATTTCAAAGAGCTAATGCTCTTGCCTCTGGCTTGGCCCCTTTACACTCCATCCTGTCTAGTAACAGACACATGTATTCCATTACTCTTTTAGAGTTTTCCTAAGAGTTCAGTTACTCGTCCTTCCACAATACAACACATCTCCCCCGAGCCTCTCAGCCCTTCAGCACCTCTATCCCTCTGTGACATTTTAGATTTACCTTCATATAACAAATTGGTTTTGCAATTGCACTCCACAAAGTTCAGAGCCGTTCCTGGTCAGCTCTTACCACGCATGCCGCCAAAAGGCTAAAGTGGTGGATTGAAAGGTGCAAATTGGATTGAAGGCTAAAGTGGTTAAAAGATGTATGCCAGAAATCATGCTTTATGCTCAGTTTACCTCATATACTCTTTTAAAAGAAATAATCAGGAGCTAATTTATAATTAGAAATTATAAGAATTCAGATCCGCAGAGTCTACTATCATATTTTTCTATGTATGCAATATTTCTCTACATTTTTATTTTGAAAATTGGCAAATCTTCAGAAAAGTTATTTTCCTACATTTTCTTCATCCTTTTTTCCTGCTTGCTTTCTATTTTTTTCCCAGAACATCCCTGATTACTTCAGCATACATTTTGTATGTCCAAGGACCTTCCTGTACATAATTACAGTATTTTGTCACACCTAAGAAAATTAATGACACTTCCATGATTTCGTTTAATATTCATTACAATGCAAATTTTCCAATTGTTCCTAAAATATTTTTTCCTTTCTCACTTTCTTCAGGGAGATAATATGGGGGTGGGGGGGCTGAAGAACACCTTCATCTTGGCGATAACCTTCTTATGTTGGCTGAATGGGATTCGTCTCCTTGCCTGTCTGAGATGGTGGTGTTTTCATCTCTTGTTTGTACATAGAATTGTGACTAGGTAACTATAGGCAGCCAAGATGTGGGCTTGTCACCTTACGTGCAGGAATATTTGTGTATGTTAACTATCTCTACATAGGGAGGCTTGAAAAAATGATGCACAGTGCCTGTCCTCTGCAGAAAAGGGGAAAAAAATCCGATTTTTTTTCTTGTGCTCTGGGCAAATTTGAGCACTTATTTCAGATTCACCTTGATGTAACAAATTGGTTTTGCAATTCCTCTCCACAGAGTTTGAATCTCATCAAACTGCCAACAATAACCATTTTATATCTTGAGGCACTTTGGATATATGCTGCATCTTTCTTTATATAAGTTGAGTAATGTACAGCTTAACTTCTTCTCATTGCTAACTGCAGTGTCTTTAAAGCTTATGCTATTTTTTCTTTGAATTGTTTTTATGTTTCAGTTTTTGCTTTTGAAAGTGTCAATGTCCCCCATTCCTTTTTTTCCTCAATGCTTTTTAGAAATTTTGTTGCTTTTCTTATTTACTAGAATATATTTCTGAAACCAAGAAAATGCTACTGATGTCTACATTTGTGATGTGTGAATTTTACTTTTCAAAGCCTTTTAACATAAAAAACAAAGAAGGAGAGTAATTGCTAATTTTAGAAGAGGATCATTTAGAGAAATGTCAACAGGTTAATTTGCAGGGGAAATTAATGGCGAAGACTACTGGACTGTGAAAATAAATGGAGAAAATTTGACTGGGTTAAATATTCAGGTATGACCTTACAGAATAGCCCTTCAATGTGGCACAGAAAAGACAGACCAGTGACCCAAATTGGACCCTTTTTTTTTTTCTATTTTCTTAGGACTAATGGAGTTAAACTGTGATTTTCTTGGGAACCATCCTTTCCAACTTCAGGGCAAGTGTGTGATTTCCAAGTAGGCCCAGGTTTGGCTCATGTAGTAACTGAGCCTCAAATAGAATTTCTATTTTGAGTATGGTAATAGTATTAAGTGGGAAGCTCTTAAAAGGAGCAAACAATAATAGCAAATATAAGCTTGAAATGTAATGATGTACATTATATTTTAATATAATATTTTAATGAAGCTAATGATAGTTAAACATTGGCAAATGTATTATTATGGCATTTCAGCATATGGATGGATTGTTTATTCTCTAGTGCTGTGTTAGGTACACAAAATCATCTTTTTAAACATTCATTAACTTTAATACTAAAGCTCTGTTGAGTTCTACTAGAAAAAAGTACCTAATTTATATGGAAAATCACGTTGAAAACATGCTTCACATTTCAAAAGATCATGTGAGGACTGTACCTTGTCTTATTATTCATGAGATTTGGATTTTACGAGTCAAATAATGGCATCCAACTTCATACTATAAGAGTATACTGTTCTACAACACTGTAGGAATGACGTCATTCTTATCCTATAGCATCAGCTCCTGGGAGACTTAACATCATTAATAGAAATATTTGAAGTTTCTTTGCAAAACATAGACTAAGGGTTTTAGAACTTTTTTTTTTTTTTTTTCTGTTTTACTCAATAAGCAGTGGTGGAACATCCATTTCTGAATAACATGCTGAGAAATGAAGGCTCCATCATTTTCCCACCCTTGGCATAATTGGGCACTAAAAGTGTGCATAGTATTAACGTGTAATACACAGGTTGAAATGTTTGCTGATGATAGTGGCTATACCCTAGACGGTTAGAAATGCCCCATTCCAGTATGACTGGTACTGTGCCCAGCAACTGTTTTCTGCAACAAGGAGTTTTGCGCTCAGTCTCGTTTCTCCTGGGCACTACATCACTGAGCTATCTGCCTTTGCCGACACTTTTCCATGCTTCCTGAAGAGTTTAAAAGAGAAGAAGGGCCCTCCATGCCATGGAGACTTTTCATGACAGTAACCTTTCCCTTAAAGAGGTGAAATATCCGGGCACAGCTTTTGCTGTGCCTCCTGCTTAGATGGAAAGCTGGACCTCCTTGAGCTGTTATTATTGTAGCTAAGATTTGTAAATTCATTTAGCCTGACATTTGCCTGTTGCCTTAGCTCTTACTCCTGGACATCGCATGGTAACCTGCAGTTCCTCTCTGGGAATGTTGCCGAAAGCCCACCGAATAAGGTGTCTCAGGTTGCGCCTTCTTTTATTTATATTCCCGGGCTAGTGTTCTCTCCATGCAAGCACCAATCTTACTTTGTGTTAAAAATGGGAACCTTTGCTTTCTCTAATAATAGGTTTTAAATCAGGAGTGAGAGAACTTTAACTCAGTCGGCGTGGAGGGCAGAATATAAGGTGGAGTGAATAAACAAAGACCTAGAAGGCTTTTGTCAGCCTAAAATACTCCCTGCGATTGTGTTTGATAAAATAATAATAATTACAGTGAAGGCTGTTGCTTGCTGCTGAAAACCTGTAATTTCTAACAGCTGTGGCACGACCATGACAGCTACCAGCACATGTAAAATAAATGTACATTTCCCTGAACTGAGGTTGCCCATGTATGTAAATACTCTGCTTACAGTACCTGCTTTTTTAAATTAGCGATTTACCTGAAACAGCATCAAGATTTATATATTTTAAAAAGTTCTGTCTTATGAGCTCTGAAGAAATTTTGAAACCAATGAATTCTTTTAAATAAATTAATTAATAGGCCTTGTCATAATACAGCTTATTAGATGAAATTGGTTATTCCATGGCTCAAATTACACAGATACTATAAACCTAATATTAACTAAACAGTTATTCAATAGGCAGAGATTTGCCCTTTTCCCCAGCATTAGTGCCATCAAGGGACGATGGTAGGAGAGGGATTGCATATGTGATTTTCATAGTAACCAACTGGTATATGTGTTACCAAATTTGCATTTGCACTGTCATTACAGTTTATCAAAGGGAAGAGAAGATCCTCTACACTTCTCTTTATTTTAATATTTGACAGATGCTACATTATTTAACAACACGGTGCTTGGTCTTAGAGCAAATGAATCAGGTACCTGTGGCAAGGAACATGGAATTTATTGCAAGTTAATTTGAAATAAGAACTTTAAGACTGGAATAAACATATAACTATAGGTAGATAGAGGTGACAATTTGAAATTTGATGAGACAGGAAAAACTTCAAAAGGAAGAAGTCAGGACTGAAATTGACCCTGGTTAGTTTAAAATAAGAAATATGTTTTGCTTATTTTCCTGCAGCCATGTGGATATTTGGAGTCAGGGTGGGGAGGCGGACAGGGCTTGCATGGAAAGAGCAATATTTCTCAGAATTAGAAGGAGGTGTTCAGGGCAGACAAACCCTTGGGTGGCCATTACAGACATGGCGTTTAGCTGAGTCTTGGTAATTTCAAGATGCAGAAAGAAGGAGGAAGGGAGGGAATTCAAGAAAGAGGCAATGGTGGGAGCAAGAGTGTGAACATGGGAGACTTCAAGTGAGAGCAGACATCGCTCACTTGGGCTGGGCAATAGTGTGCACATTCTATGTACATCCAATTTAGGGCAGAGTCAGAATTTGGAGACAAGACTAGTCTCATAGGTGAATTGGTATCAGAATGTGATTATGTTCCTTTAATTCTTATTTTTTCTCTAGGAGATTTTGATATTATTATATATGCAAGTATAAAATTATGTGTCAATCAACACAATGAACTAAATCCTTTCTAAGTTGGTGTGAAATCATAAATATGTTTGAAAACAATACTGCATGCTGATGTTTTTCATAAACAATTTGATATCCCTTCACAGCTTGGATGAAGCTGCTTGACTCATCAGGGAGGTAGAGAAAAAACACAGTGTTGTGGCCTCTGGTTCTGAAATAAAAATAGTGGTTTGATTAAATGCCAGTTGGTTGTAAATGATAACCCACATAAACAGTGGGAAGTCATTACACTTAAGCAGTGAATTCTAATTTAATTTTATGGCTTTTGGAAGAAAATCCCCTAGGCCAGTCAGCAGAAGCTAAGGAATGGTGACTGATCTGAGTGTTGGAGGGACTGTAATTCTGGAGGCCAGCTCTGAGGTGACCCACCCCTGCAGTGGGTAACTGTCTACCTGGATTCTCCCCCCTCCCCATTCTTCTGATGGGGTCATTTTCTTGTTTGATTAAACATTTTCTTGTTTGATCATCAAGACGTTTGATCATCAAATGTCTATATACGTTTAGACCATAAATTCAGCCACATCTCCAAATTTTTGTGTTTTATGTCCATGTGGTTCAGTTAACGTATTGCTGTGTAAAAACATTCTCAAACTTTATACCTCTTATACTGAACAATTTTGTGTGTCGATTCCATCAGGGCTTGGCTGGGTGATTCTTCTGCTTCATATGGTGTCATTTGAGGTCCCTTGGTGATATGCAGCTGGTGTCTTGCAAGTCTGAAGGAAACAAAAAGCTTAACGTACAACCCTGGGATTTTGGTGGTGACAACTGGAAGGCTGGCCTCAGTGGGGCCCCTCTCTTACTCCATATAGTTGTAGCACTTCTTCATGTTATCTCTCCAGCAGGGTTGTCAAACTTTGTACATGGAGGCTCAGGTCTCCAAGAGGCCAAAGTGGAAGCTGCCAATCTTTTTAAAGGTTAGGTGTGGGGCTGGAATAGCATCACTTTCACTGTACACCTTTGGTCAAAATAGCCCAGATTGAAGGGGAGGGTAAATAGACTTCACCTTGATAAAAAAGATATCCAAGAATTTGTGGCTGTCTTTAGTCTACCATATCACGCACAAAACAGGATATCCTAGACAAATAAGTCTTGGAAAAAACCACAGTTGTTAATATGTGTAGTTATATGACCTTTATAGGTGAGTGGAAAATTATTGTCTGTGGTCAAACTATTTCTTCACTTCGTTCAGTCCTATGAACAGGTGCTGTCTACAGCAGATTACTATTGTGTCAAAGAACACTTTAACAATTAAGAGATCTTTATGGATTTCACCCTAGGAAAATTTGATGCACAGATCTGATATTTAGCTAGTGCCTTGGCCTCCATCCTTTGTGTGACTACTTGAATTGTCCTTGTCTTCTAAGGCAGTTCCTCATCAACTTTTTCCTTGATATGCATGTCCTGGGCTTTTCTCAAACACTCAACTGTATAGCTATTTGTTGGATGTTGTAGACGTGTATCCCAGGCAACAGATGCAGTACATCCTGTTGTCTTGGCAGCACACGTACTTTAAGTACCACACTGCCTTTCCTAACCCTGTTAAGCTCGTTTATTTTGGCACTGACTGACAGTAAGTGCGATAACATGTAAAGACGCCTGTTGGCATTGATTTGGCTTTACAGTCAGAGGAGACAAAGAGAGATTACCTTTCAGCATTTTGTGCTGGGGTTGTCGATGTAATCTGATCTACACAGGGGTCCATATAAAGACACAGTTGTTTTAGGCAGGCATCTGGAGCTGTCTGGCTGGGAGAAAATTATTGGAAATCAGAACAAATTAGGCACAATTAGTATAGCTGTTGAATGGTGCCAATACAGGTGCAACATTGGTTGACTGCTAGACTATGTCACATAGCAATACAATCACACTCAGTAAAGGAAGGAAAATTTATATAGACGTGGTGTGAAAACAGAAAATACCATAGGATATTTGTTAGGTAGCCGTGGTAGGATTGAATTTATTCAAGCTCTTATACAACTCACAAAGATTCTCTTCCAAGTATTTTGAAATGTTTTGGATCAGAAAGGACAAATAAGAAAGGAAATGCAATTTTTAAACTTTACTTTTGGATTTCTCTCTGTACTTCTGTGCTGCAATATAATAAGCAATTGTTATATGTTATGCATGTTTTCCTGTATTCGTACATTCAACAGGATTTATTGAGAACCTGCTACATACCAGGTACTGTTTCAGGAGCTAGAGAGTTGCTGGTGAGCAAAAAAAGGTGTAGTTCTAGACTCTAAGGAGATTCTAGACTATTTAGGGAGATAAGTAAATAAATAAATGATATATAATTACGATAGAGATAAGTGCTGTGTATTAGGTACCTAAATGCTCATATTAAAAAAAATAATATTTCAGGGAGTTTACATGATAAAGAGTTTCTTACTCATTCTACAGGATGGCTGCTGGAGAAGGAAGGAGAAAAACCTGAAGAGTGGTATTGGAATGTAAATCATCAAATTGCTCTTCTGCATTTTCTAAAGTAACGTGTCAGTTTACGAAGTGAAAGTCTTCCTTGTAATTCCAGATTTGGATCTAAGGACAGGCCATCTCTATCTGTGCTCAGATCAAATATATAGTTCATTCTTGTGTCTTTCAGACAACTAGTCAAAAAGAATTGTCTGCAGTGATTGCTATTCACTAGAGTCAGCTGTCATGGATTAAGTCTGGCATGTCAGAGGTCTTCTGAGAATCAGCTGTCAGCCATGGAATAGAATTGTGCTGTTGCTGTAGGTCAAAGACAGTGCTTTTTGCTCATGAAATTTTGACATTGTGTCAATAGTTGTATAACTGGCTATATTTAACAAAGGTGAGGTTCCCAGAAAGTCTCATTAAAAATCCAAAAGCACTGAAATATCTCCAGATTATGTAAAACTCATATTGTGAATCTAATTTTCTTATGGTGATTATGAGATACTGAGTAAAGTTTTCATGCTAAATCCTGATCTAAGAGGTTTTTATTAAGGATTTTAGAGGGCCTCATACTTGAAACTCTAAATTTGATTTTCTTGAAATTATTCTGGATCCTGAGTAGACACTAATAGGTTGATAATGTTGATTTTTTTCATTGATAACATAATATAGAAAGAGAGCAGTAAGTACTTTTTGAATCAGTGCTCAGTAAAGTATCCAGAATTGGCAGTGAGCTTTCATTAAATGCAAAACCACGAAACTGCCAATCCTGGCATGCCGTCGGGAGTGGGGAGTTGGATACTATGACTCTTGTTTCTTTACTTAGCTTCAGTCCACTCAGGGGTCACAGATTAGCCAACCACAGGGTACATTTGACTTGTGGATATATTTAATTTGGGAGACAGCTCGTTAAACGTTTTTTAACTAAATGAAGCAATTTGAAAGTCAGATGATTTCACATAAAAACCCAACTTTCTCGATTCTCATGAAAAATCAAAACCTTTGCCATATTCCCCTACGGCAGCAATCAGAAGTGGCTGCCCCCTCTGGATGATCAAGTGCTCTCCTGGATGAACCTGCTTCACTCGTTTATATTACCTGTCACTGAGTTTGTGAACCCTCAAAGGCTTGAGGCTCTTTCTTGTTTAAAATGATCCATTCCCCCTTTAAATTTCTAGTGCCCTTCACTTAGGATCCTCTCAAGATGACAACTTACTCTCTGAGGGAAAACAAACCACTTGACTACATTTTGTAAAGATATGTGTACAAAAGAAATATGCAAAGGCAGAAGTTACGGGCACACAAAATTCATCTAGATTTGTCAAGCCTAAGATGTAGTACTTTTTTCTGATTGGGAAAAGGACCAAAGTTAATAAAATATAATAGGGGGAAATGTGAAGCCCTAAATTTACTTAATATGAATATACAAATACAAATACTTAAATACAAAATCGATTAGGAAATGCAATAAGATAGAGATCTAATTTGGCAGTATTTTTATGAAAACAAAGTTTTAGTAAGTGAAAAGTTCAACATACATCGGTAGAGTTATATGGCCACCTTTGAAAAGATGCAAAAACATGCATTAATAGAAATTAAATGTACAAATGATGGAAATTATGGTCTTTTGTACTGTATTTGTCAAAAGGGGGTATGGAGGAATGTTTTCTCTGAAGTTTTAAAACGGCACTGACCACAGAGCTCCAGGAAATTTGAGAACAGGTGACTGTGATGGAGGCTTAGCCTAAGAACTAAGCCACATAAGGAATAATTGACAAAGCCATATGTTTAAACCAGAGAAGATAAGATAAAGTGGAAATGGGTAAAGGAAATAGGTAAGGTCCTTAAATTTTTGAAGAGCTGTTACACCACAGAGGGTGTACACTTGTACTCTCTGACTCTAAGGAGCAGAATATTGGAAAGGCTTGTTTGATATTAAAAAGGGAAACTGATTGTTCAGACTGGTGACACTAGCCACACTGTGTGGAGAAATAAGAAATCTTAACAGATTTTGACCTCTTTAAAGAGATAGAGATTACAAAGGGGCAGGATACACACAATAAACGAGTTTTAACAAGGTAACTTACTTTTTTCTTTTAGAATATTAAAAGATCGGAAAAGTCACAAAAACATAAGACAAAAAAATCTAATTAAAATTACTTTGAGTCCTGTATTTTAGAGAAAATCATTGTTAACATTTTTGGTTATAGGCTTTCAAATTCCTTATGAGAAATTGTACATGTATAAAGTTTTCTTTATCAAAATTGGGATTCTGCTATAGCAATTTTTCTGTAATGTTTCTTTTTCTACTCCAAAATACATCATAAATGCCTCTCCTTTCATATTAGTAAATCCGAATTTAAATTATCATTTTAATAGCACACTATAATATTCTACTATATTCCTATATCATAATTAAAAATTCATTTTTATTGGAAATCTATGCTGTTTCCTGCTGTACAAAATGATCAAATATATTGTCTTTTCTATTTTAGTAGGATATATTTCTAAAATGGGAAGATGGTATCAAAGGGTATGCATTCTTTATAAGAAGTGTGATATATATGACAAGCTTCTCTCCAAAATATGTTTTACAACTTACACTCCCACCAGCTGGTAATGATAGAGACATTTTCTGAACATCTATATTAAATTCAATGTTCTCACTATTTAGATATCACCAGTTAGTTATCACCATTTTAAATTTTTCTGTTAAATTATTTTTGATTATTAAAATGTTTGTATAGGGGCTGGCCTGGTGGTGTAGTGGTTAAGTTCACCTGCTCTGCTTTGGCAGCTCAGGGTTCATGGGTTCAGATTCCAGGCACGGACCTACACACTGCTCATCAAGCCATGCTGTGGCAATGTCCCACATACAAAATAGAGGAAGATTGGCACAGATGTTAGCTCAGGGCCAATCTTCCTCACCAAAAAAAAAAAAAAAGTTTGTATATTCTTTACATTTTACATTTACATTCCTTTTTGGGGGTAATTATATGTTCATATGTTTATCCCATTTTTTAAAGATATTCATCTTTTTCCTATTGATTTTCAAAAGCTCTTTTTTATTTAGGCTATTAATTCATTGTCTTTCATATAGTTGCAAATATTTTTTCTTTATTTACATTTTAAATTTATGATATATCAATAACTGTGAAGGGTTTGATATTTTACCCTACTTATAAACCTATAAGTTAGCTTGCTATAGTTGCATGGATGCTGGCAGAAGACGTGAGACTTCTGGATCAGAGAAAATGGATAGTTTATTACTCCCAGTAGTAGCAGTAGCCAGAATGTCAGCATTTTCTTAAGCTGGTTTTCCAAGCCCCTGTTCCCACAGGACAACATGACAAGGGCCAAATGATGTTTGCACAGGCAGTGTGTTGCATTACAGGGTAGTAATTCCAAGCTTAAAAAAATCTTAATATTTTACAGTAGCCAGCAAGAAAATCTGCCCAGTATTTGCCCTAGAGGGAGACATTCTATATTACGCTGGACGGCAAACATCCCTACCCTATCTCTATTTCCTATGGCTGTTGCTAAATAAACATCCTTAAAAATATAAGTCAAAAAAGCTTGTCAGTGCCTCTGCTCCCAAGACATGCAGAAATACCAAAAACCCATGGAGAATTGTCTTCTGACAGTATATGCCATAAAAAGTTTAAAAATTATATGGTAAAATTTATCACTCTTTCTTCTTTGTATTTTTTTTAAGCTGAAGAGGTTATTCCCTTTTTTGAGAATGTTTTTAAATTGCTAATTAGGAGAATCCCCATGCCATCACTTCTCAAATGTTTCTACTGAGGTATTCCAGTAGAAGAGATCTGCCTCATGAATGAATTTCTAATTCACTCATTTTGTCTTAAATATTCAGGCAGATGACTTTTTCGATTAAATAAAATATTTAAGTTATAATGGATAAATATTTTTCCCAAATCATCAAGTACAATTCATCCAGGAAGAAGTGCCTTGTTCATTCTTTAGCTTTGGCAGTTCTGGCACACCACATTCCTTATAATATTCACGTATGTATAATAGTACTAACTACCAGAAATTGTGCCCAGCATGTTACATAGTCTAGTTCATTTTGCTCTTGAAACAATCTCAGGTAGGTACTGTTTTCATCCCGATTTCACAAATGTGAAACTGAGGCTCAGAGGCAATAGCAATTTGTTCAAGATCAAATTCCTGAATTTGATAATTACAATCACAATTCATCTGATTCCAACAAGGAATTTATCCTATTGCCTTGTGTCCTTGAAAAATTGGACAAATGTAGGTATACCGTTGTATAGGTATACTTTTAAAACTTTTGGCAACAGATATTTTTAATAATCTAATTTCACATCAAATAGATATGCCAGAAAGTGCTTAATGAGATAAAAGCAAAGCATCCCTGGTTGAAGCAAACATGGGAGACTGGATTATTTGGCTTTTCCTTCATCCATCATGGGGAACCAGAGAGGAATCTGGTTAAAAAGATGGACTCTGGAGTCAGGCAGCTGGGGTTCAAACCCTGGCTCAACAGAAGAGTTATTTTGAAAATATTTAACAACTGGTAATGTTACCAGTCAGAATGGACATTGCCTATAAACAACTCATATAGCCAACCAGCTCATAACCAGCTCTGGCTCTATTGCTGTCCAGCAGTGTCTTTATCCGTAAAATGAGTATAGCAACAGTCATCTCATAGGGTTTTTATGATTATTAGATGAGATAACATATATAAAGCACTTAGAAAAATATTTGGTAGAAAGAGGTATTCAATATTAGCTATCATCATCATCATCATTGTGACTAATACTTGAGGAACTTCCATGGAACTCCAGAACTTTAGAGTTAGAATGTTAAAGCCCTCTGCTTGAGAGAAGACAAGAAAGATCTTCTTAAATTTGTGAATGGTGCAAGTCTCTAGAGGATACTATTTGGATGGAAGAATTAGCTTTTCAACACCTTTCTAAATCCTAGCAAGAAAGACCGGAACTAATACAATGACATTCAATAGGGATAGAAATATGAAGTTCTGTATTTTAGTTAAGATTTAAAAAGTACCTGTTTATAGGAAGGGAAAAAAAAGGTCAAGAATGAAAAGACTGTAGTGAAAAATACTCCAGGATTTTAGCTAACCAATCAACAGGAAGCATGATGTTGCCTCCAACTATGGTTAATGTGATTTTTACTACAGTGGCCAGATTAATGCTGCCATTCTGAGTAGCCATGTCACATCTGTAGTATATTGAGTTCCAGGAACCAAGCTGTAGATAAAGACACATGGATATATTGAGATTTGTTCAGAAAAATGTGATCAGAAAGGTAAATAAGAAAGGGTCTTAAAACGAGCAAAGATAACTTGGGAGTGTTTTGCCTAGAGAAGTCGAGATCTAAGGGGAGAGCTGGTGGTGATTTTTCAGATGCCTAGGTAACTCTGATATGGAAAAGTTCACTGTGATCTGGCAGGAAGGAATAGCCAATTGATGAAATTCACAGAAAGGAAAAGATCAGGTCCACATAAAACATGCCTAAAGTAGATCTGCCTGCCACAGATGTGACTGGTTCTTTTTCAATGGATGTGTTCAAAAACAGAGAGAGCAGCGGTTGGGTAAGGAATGCTATAAAGGAAATTTTGTCATTGGTGAGAAGTCCTTTATCTCTTGATTTCCTTTCCAAAATTCCTTAAATTTGTGACTTCAAGTTATGATACAAGTTGGTTATGAAGGATGAATGGAAGATGGAAGAAAATGTATGGGAGGAGAATAAAAATAATTGTTAGTTATTTCATGGAGAAGATTTTATCTTAAGAATTTTCTAAGAACTAGAATTGTAGAAGAATAGAATACTCTGCTTTCTGAAGAAGAAAGCTATCTTTGGAGGTGGTTACTGGATGATGTAATCGTGCATCCTCGGCAAGTGATGGGTACTTAGAAAATTTCATTCTGTTGAATGAATTATCACCTGTCAGGAATGGTGTTTGAAGGGTTCTTGAATTATTGGAAGATGTACTAGAGGAAGTCTAAAACTTCTAATTCCAAGGTTTTATTATGTGGATTGTTTCTGTCTGTCTTATATCCAAGTATATTTTGACTTATTTGCACCATACTGAATTCAATTCTCACCTGAGAAATATCTGTTTACTAAAGCCAAATAGATATTATATGAACCAAACATGATTGCTGTTCCAGAAGTTCTTTGTTGGCTTTACTGAGCTAAATCTTAGTCATGTTTGATCATTCTTAGAGGAGAGAGGGTTTCCTTGTTTATCACCAAATCTCATAAGTGTAGAAGATAAATAATAAAAGTATTGGGGCTTCACATACTCATCAATATTTTAGAGAGGTTTTGAACATAGATTTTTCTCTTTAAAATATGTGGCTTAGAACTTTTCAGTTCTAAAGAATAGTATCAGTTGTTAGGTATTTAATTATTAAGCTACAGTATGTTTTTAGTAACATTTTTTCTCATTACAAAAGTAAAATGTTTAATTTAAAAAACAGGGCAAAAACCATACACATGAAGAGGAAAATAAAGGTCACTTACTGTATTAGTTTCCTAGGGATGACCTCAAACTTGAGGACTTAAAACAACAAAAATTTATTCTCTCACAGTTCTGGAGACTAGAAGTCCAAAATGAAGGTGTCAGCAGGCTGTGCTTCCTCTGAAGGCTCTAGGGGAGAATCCTTCCTTGCTTCTTCCTAGCTTCTGGTAGCTCCCAGCAATCCTTGGCTTTCCCTGGCTTGTAGCTCCATCACCTCAATCTCTGCCTCTATCTTCATATGATCTTCTTTGTGTGTCTTTGTGTGTCATCTCTTCTTATAAGGACACTAGTCATTGGGTTCAGGGCCCACCCTAATTCAGTATGACTTGATCTTAACTAATTACATATGCAAAGACCCTGTTTTCACATAAGGTGACATTCTGTGGTTCCAGATGGGCATGAATGTTGTTGGGACAGTATTCAACCCACTATACCTAAAATCTCACTTCTGTTAATATTTTGATGTCCAAGTTTTCATTTTTATTTTGCTCATATCTATTACAAAATTGGGATCTTGGTACACCTACTACTTTTGACCTGCTTACTTCGTTCGATATTGTGAATGTTGTCTTGTGGCATTAACTAATTTCCTATACTTTACATTTCTAGTGTACTAAATTAACTCAACCAATACTCTATTGATGAATATATTGCCCCCTCCTTTTTGCTATTACAAATAAGACTAGGATGAACTTCCTTGCATATAAATCTTTGGATATGTCAGTGATTGTTTCCATAATGTCAAATTCTAGACTAGATATCGAATTGCTTGGTCCAAGAGTATGTATTTTTTAAGACTTTTAATAATATGCAGCTTATACCATTTAATATTCTGAATGACAGATAAGTAGGCTAGATGTGTTCATGCCTTTTTGAAAAGAATCAACTTAATTCTAGGGAAGATTTTGTTAAACTTCCAGTATGTCATCTTGTCGATATTTATATTTAATATTATATTAATGCTATAGGTATGTTATATTTCAGGTTAGATCTTAAAATAAGGCAATTTTGTTTTTTGAACAAATATTGTATATGACTGATTGGGAAGCACTCCTTCCCTTTGTCTTCTCTAATCCCACTCATTTTCACATGTATTTTGTCTTCGTCAGCCATAGTGGTAGATTTTAAAGAGAGAAAGGAGGAGAGTTTTTAGCAAGTAGAGAATACTTAAGGTTTGAAGGCTTCCTTTCCATGCTGCTTTGAAAGCTAGGCTTGACCAGATGTGTGTACCAATACTTCTAAAGCTGATCAAAGTTATTATTTATATATTAAAAATAAAAACAGTGAAGATATACTCTGGGACATTTTAACTTTTTTAAAACTAAACTTTGTTTTTTTGTAGATGCATTTAAATCTGTTTTGGTGGAGCTCATAAACTTGGATGCTTAGATGGGGAAGTAATATAAATCAGCAAGCTGAGAAGTTAAAAACACCATAAATCCAAAAACCAACAGACTGAAAACAATGCTTCTGGCATGCCCCCATCTAAAGAATCATGGCTTTATTCATTTCCACTGGTTTTTTTCTACATGTGAAAAATGGGTCTGGGATTGCCAGATTATGTGATTTTTTTTTTTCAAGAAAAGTCAGATATGCAAATTGTTTGTGAAATATCTCAGTTTTTAACACAGACAAATTAAAATTGTAAAAAAAATCTTTACAAGGCAAAAATAACACTTTTGTAGAGAATATTTGCCTTTACAACTTCAGCCTATGACTTTTGGTCTAAATTTTGACTGTTTTTTGGAGTATTCACTTCTCTGCTAAGTTCACTGTTGTATTTTTTGTAGCCAAAGTTTCAATTCGCCACCCCTTACTCTTAACCAACCCAAGGGCACTTAGCATGAGGGAAAAAAAAGATATTAAGAATGTTGTGGTATACTTTCCAAATATGTTAGCACACAGCTGGTCAACCTCAAAATTGTAATGTCAGCTTATATCACTTTTTTGGCAATCAATCAATTCTTTGTGCCTTTCAAGCATCTTAAAAGGTCAAATGGAGAATTTTGCTCTTTGTACACAAAAACACTCAGTTTTGCTTATTGGAATAAGATAGGAGTCATGGTTAGTAATTCAAGACATAGAGGAAATCAGGATATCATTTGCAAAGAACAATTTGGATGGGATATATCTAAAGCACTTGATTTAAATAGTTGATTGCATATTGAAAATAATGTCATAATTTTAGTATTTCATCTTCTTTTATAAACGTTTAGCTAATAATACTATCCTAAATGCATCTACTTTTATAATAATTCTCTTGTGTATAAAATTTTCGTATATAAAATTTATTCCAGTGATGTAAATTATAATAAGGCTTAAGGTTTTGCCCCTTGTATAACAACTAGGAGTCTTAATATTCATTGTGATGTATAAAGAAATAATTGGGATAAAGTTGATAATATTTCTTTAGAATTATCAAATAGCTTTTAAGTAATTCTGCTATATAATGTCAATTGTATGATATGGATCACAAGATCCTAAATGTTAATTAGTTATTTACTGTTTGCTCATGTGAAGTTGACAATTTCATTGGTTGTCTTTTTTGTGTACTATGTCAATCACAGTATTTATAATCTAGTTTTATTGCACTAGTTTAATTGTTAAGTGAAACAAACTGGTGTATTTCTGACTAAAATTGATTCTTTTGTAATGGTCAATCACAACTTGATTTTCCTTAGAGAGTCTCCTTATTTTTTGGTTCAATCAAAAGATACAAAGAGCTATTGATTAGAAAATGACTTGAGCTACAAACTTGTAATGGAACAAGAGAGAATTCAAAGGAAAATATTGACAAAAAGAGGTGTTAGAAAATTCACACTTTTGTTGCTCTCTCATACAGTAGTTTCCCAAAGAGGGCCTGTGTGAAATAGATAAGAAATTTGTGGAAGAGCAAAATAAGCATGACCTATATAAATTGATCAATTTACTGCTCTGCAGAGTTGATAATACTATCTTCCAGATTAGGTTATTTTGGGGAAAAGAGTAGGAGTGCAAATATTTTAATTTGAACTTCCTTTAGTTCTCATAGCTATCTAACCAGTGGCACATGCTAAATGATACAAAAAAACCTCTTTGACTGACAAATTTTAAATCTTTAAAATTTTAATATAATGGCATGAGCCTGATAAAAATCAATACAACTTGTTAATGCCTTCCTCATTAGGAATTACAGTGAATCTTTCCAGGAATGATCCAAATGCATGATATTATTTTGTATAAGTACTGGGAATAGTCAAATAAGTTTTGTGACAGTTCAGGGATCTATATGTCTACATAAAAGTGAATTGCTAATTTATAACACCAGCAAGTTGATTTTTCACCAATAAAGGAAAAGTCAATATATACATTTTCAAATACCCAGAAATTGTAGTCTTGGGTATGCATGTGTTTGTGTGGATATGAGAAAATTGTCAATGACTTTTAGGGTAGCTTTGAAACTAAAAATCATAGACTGTTGTTCATAATAACAGCTTTATTGAAATGCAATTTACGTACCATAAATTTCATGCTTTTGAAGGAAGGGTATAACTCAGTGATCTTCACAGAGTTGTACAACCATCACCACTACCTAATTTCAAAACATTTCATCACCCTGAAAAAGAACTCCTGTACCCATTAATAGTCACCCATTCCTCCTTCCCCAGGCCCTGGCAACCACTATTTTCTATTTCTGTAGATTTGCCCATTCTGAAATTTCATATAAATGGTATCATACAATGTATGGCCATTTCTGTCTGGCTTCTTTCATTTAGCATAATGTTTTCAAAGTTCATCCATGGTATAGCCTGTGTCAGCACTTCATTTCTTTTTTTTGTTTTTTTGGTGAGGAAGATTGCCGCTGAGCTAATATCTGTGCCACTCTCCCTCTATTTTTTGTATATGGGACACAGCCACAGCATGGCTTGATGAGTGATGTTTAGGTCCGTGCTCGGGATCCCAACCCAACAACCCCGGGCCGCCAAAGCAGAGCATACTAACTTAACCACCACACCATCAGGCTAGCCCCTTCACTTCTTTATATGACTGAATAATATCACATTTATGAATATATCTTTTTGTCTATCCATTCATCAGTTGATAGACATTTGAGTTGTTTTCACCTTTTGGGTATTATGCATAATGTTGCTATGAACATTCATGTAGAGATTTTTGTGTGGACACATTTTCAGCTCTCTTGGATATATACCTAGGGGTGGCATTGCTAGGTCATAAAGTTACTCTTTGTTTAACATTTTAAATAACTTCCAAACTGATTTCCAAACTGGCTGCACCATTTTACATTATAGCAATGTATGAGGATTTCAATTTCTCCACATCCTCACCAACACTGGATATTCTCTATCTTTTGTATGTTAGCCATCCTAGTGAATGTGAAGTTGTATCACGTTGTGTTTCTTTTTGCATTTCCCAAGTGACTTATGATATTGAACATTTTTTTTCATATATTCCAATCCTTACTGGCCATTTGTATATCATTGGAGAAATGTCTATTCAAATCCTTTGCCTATTTTTTAATTAGGTTGTCTTTCTATTGTTGAGTTGTAAGAGTTCTTTATATTTTATGGATACAAGTCCCTTATCAGATATATGATTTGAAAATTTTTTCCATTCTACTTCCTTGAAGATGTTCTTTGAAGCACAAAAGTTTTTACTTTTTTTTTTGGAAATACATTGATGCATTATCTTGAATACTCTCTGAAAGGCAAATAGAGAGCAGCAATGGATTTTTTTTTCACTTTTTTTATTGATGTCTTAATAGTTTATAACACTGTGGGGTTTTAGTTGTACATTTTTGTTTGTCCATCACCATGTGGATGTAAACCTTCACCCCTTGTGCCCACCCCCACCCCCCTTCCCCTTGGTAACCACCAATCAGTTCTCTCTGTCCGTGTGTTCATTTATATTCCATATATGAGTGAGTTCATGCAGTGTCTGGCCTTCTCTCTCTGGCTTATTTCACTTAACATAATACCCTCTAGGTCCATCCATGTTGTTGCAAATGGGACAATTGTGTCTTTTCTTATGGCTGAGTAGTATTCCATTGTATGTATATACCACATCTTCTTTAACCAATCATCAGTCGAGGGACACTTGGGTTGCTTCCGCTTCTTGGCTATAGTGAATAATGCTGCAATGAACATAGGGGTGCATAAGCCTCTTGTGATGGTTGATTTCATGTCCATTGGGTAGATGCCCAAGAGTGGGATTGCTGGATCACACGGTATTTCTATTTTTAATTTTTTGAGGACTCTCCATACAGTTTACCATAGAGGCTGCACCAGTTTGCATTCCCACCAGCAGTGAATGAGGGTCCCCGTTTCTCCACAACCTCTCCAGCATTTGTTGTTATTTGTCTTTGTGATTATAGCCATTCTAACCGGTGTAAGGTGATATCTTAGTGTAGTATTGATTTGCATTTCCCTGATGATTAGTGATGTTGAACATCTTTTCATGTGTCTATTGGCCATCTGTATCTCTTCCTTGGAAAAGTGTCTGTTCATATCCTCTGCCCATTTTTTGATCGGGTTGTTTGTTTTTGTTGCTCAGTTGTATGAGATCTTTATATATTACTGAGATTAATCCCTTGTTGGACAAACGATTTGCGAATATTTTCTCCCAGCTGGTGGGTTGTTTATTCATTTTGATCCTGGTTTCATTTGCCTTGTAGAAGCTCTTTAGTCTGATGAGGTCCCACTTGTTTATTTTTTCTTTTGTTTCCCTTGTCCGAGTAGACATGGAATCTGAAAGGATCCCTTTATGTCCAATCTCAATTAGTGTACTGCCTATATTTTCTTCCAGGAGTTTTATAGTTTCAGGTCTCACTTTCAGGTCCTTGATCCATTTTGAATTGATTTTTGTATATGGCGATAGAAGATGGTCTACTTTCATTCTTTTGCATGTTGCTGTCCAATTTTCCCAGCCCCATGTATTGAAGAGACTTCCCTCTCTCCATTGTATGTTCTTTGCTCCTTTGTCGAAGATTAGCTGTCGATAGGTGTGTGGTTTTATTTCTGGGCTTTCAATTCTATTCTAATTATTTTTTGTGTGTGTGAGGAAGACCAGCCCTGAGCTAACATCCATTGCCAATCCTCCTCTTTTTGCTGAGGAAGACTGGTCCTGG
This sequence comes from Tapirus indicus, assembly GCA_031878705.1. Classification (NCBI taxonomy): domain Eukaryota; kingdom Metazoa; phylum Chordata; class Mammalia; order Perissodactyla; family Tapiridae; genus Tapirus; species Tapirus indicus. The sequence goes on from CM062926.1 coordinate 91,010,586, forward strand.
GCTAACATCCGTGCCCATCTTCCTCTACTTTATATGGGACGCTGCCACGGCATGGCTGACAAGCAGTGCGTCGGCAGGTGCCCGGGATCCAAACCTGCGAACCCTGGGCTGCCAAGCGTGGACTAAACCGCTGCGCCACCGGGTGGCCCCGCAGCAATGGATTTTTTTTTCTTTTTTGGTGAGGAAGACCAGCCCTGAGCTAACATCCGTTGCCAATCCTCCTCTTTTTGCTGAGGAAGACTGGCCCTGGGCTAACATATGTGCCCACCTCCCTCTACTTTATATGGGACGCCACCACAGCATGGCTGACAAGTAGTGCGTCGGCTGGCGACCGGGATCCGAACCTGCGAACCCCGGGCTGCCAAGCGCGAACTTAACCACTGTGCCACGGGGCCGGCCCCCAGCAATGGGATTTTTAAAAGGACTACATCTAACAATACTTAGAGTGGAGGAGGAGAGAAGTTAACTAGCTAGGACAGTGCCTTGCATGTTAAGCACTACAACATTTGTTAAATTGAAATGACTTGAAGTTGAGGATTGTAATATATTTTTAAGACTGGATAAAACTTAAACTTTGAGAAGCTTTAAGCAGGTCCTTTTAACTGGTTTCTATTAATGGATCTTATTTCCTCATGACAAGCACACCCATATTCTTAAAATCCTCTTCTTATCCATTCATGTAGCTTTATTTGATATTCTTGGTCATATTGATGCAATGTCAAGTATAGATTACAAGTTAGAGGTTTTCTTCTGCTTATGTTTATTTGAAATATCAATATATCTGAAGGATTGAAATAGACTGTCACATAATGAAAGAAACCTTCAAGTCTGTGGAGGACATAGGTCAACTGTAAATTGATCTACTTAAAGTTTTCAACATATTCAAAAAATACCAATTTAAGGTAGGTAAATTCTGTATATACCTCTCTTTTTGTGATCTCAAACCTTATGATTAAGCAGGTTAAACTAGACAAAACTTAATAGTTATGGTATTATTCCTGGAGCAGCTTGTGGTCTTCAAACTGACCTCATTTTGCTCCTTTTAAATGGGAAGAGTATTATTGTGGGGAATCCTTAACTTGATGCCGGGAGATTGACCTTGTTTTGTTCTCAAGAAGGAGCTTGTGCTGTACAAATCTGATACTCGAAAGGACCTCTTCTACTGGAACTTGCAGATGTAAAACCCATTAATGCTCGGCAAGGACTGGAGTCCTTTCACAAGTCATTGAGTTAGGTTCTCCTAATAGGTAAACTACTTTGGACATCTCTGCATTAAGCCTGTACTTTATCAAACCACTAGGGTTTAGTTTAAGAATTAGTGATAATGATTTTGTTTCCTGCAGATAAATACCCAGAAGTAGAATTGCTGGGTCCTATGGTAGTTCTATTTGTAACTTTTTTAGGAACCTCTGTACTGTTTTCCATAGTGGCTGCACCAATTTACATTTTCACCAACGGTGCACGACGGTTTTCTTTTCTTCATATCCTTGCCAACATTTATTGTCTCTTGTCTTTTTTGATAACCACCATCCTAACAGGTGTGAGGTAATAGCTCATTGAGGTTTTGATTTGCATTTCCCTGATGACTAGTGACGTTGAGCACCTTTTCATGTACCTGTTGGCCATTTGTATGACCTCTTTGGGTAAAAATGTCTATTCAGTTCCCCTGCCAATTTTTTAATCGGATTGTTTGTTTTCTATTGAGTAGTATGAATTATTAATGTTTTTGATATTAACCCTTTATCAGATATATCATTTGCAGATATTTTCTCCCATTCCGTAGGTTGCCTTTTCTTTTGGTTGATGGTTTTCTTTGCTGTGCAGAAGCTTTTTAGTTGGATGTAGTCCCAATGTTTATGTTTACTTTTGTTGCCTTTGCTTTTGGTGTCAAGTCCAAAATGTCACCAAGACCAGTGTCAAGGAGATTACCCCCTATGTTTTTTTCTAGGACTTTAATGGTTTCAGGTCTTATGTTCAAATCTTTAATCCATTTTGAATTGATTTTTGTGTATGGTGTAAGACAGCAGTCCAGTTTCATTCTTTTGCATGTGGCTGTCTAGTTTTCCCAGCACCATTTGTTGAAGAGACTATCCTTTCTTCAATGTGTATTCTTGGCTTCTTTCTCATAAATTAATTGACCATATATGTGTGGGTTTATTTCTGGGCTCTCTATTCTGTTACATTTACTTATGAGTGTGTTTTTATGCCAGTACCATACTATTTTGACTACAATAGCTTTGGAATGTAGTTTGAAATCAGGAAGCATGATGCCTCCAGCTTTGTTGTTTCTCAAGATTGTTTTGGCTATTTGGGGTCTTTCGTAGTTCCATACAAATTTTAGGATTGCTTTTTCTACTTCTTGGAACATGCTATTGGAATTTTGATAGGAATTGCATTGAATCTGTAGATTGCTTTGGATACTATGGACATTTTAATAAAATTAATTCTTCCAATCCATGAACACAGATTATCTTTCTATTTATATGTATTGTCTTCAATTTCTTTAATCGATGTTTTATAGTTTTCAGTGTATGGATTTTTTACCTCCTTGGGTAAATTTATTTCTAGATATTTTATTCATTTTGATGCAATTGTAAATGGGACTATTTTCTCAATTTCTCTTTCTGATAGTTTGTTATTAGTGTGTGGAAATGCAACTGTTTGTTGTTGTTGTTGTTAATTTTGTATCCTGCAACTTTACTGAATTCATTTATTAGTTGTAACAGTTTTTTGGTGGAGTCTTTAGGGTTTTTTTATATATAATATCATGTCATCTGCAAATAGAGACAGTTTTATTTCTTCCTTTCCAATTTGGATGCATTTTATTTCTTTTTCTTGCCTAATTGCTGTGGCTAGGACTTTCTGTACTATGCTAAATTAAAGTGGCAAGAGTGATCATCCTTGTCTTGTTCCTGATCCTAAGAGAAAAGCTTTCAGCTTTTCACCATTGTGTGTGATGTTCTTTGTGGGATTGTCACATATGGCCTTTATTATGTTGAGGTACATTCCCTCTATACCCAGTTTGTTGAGAGTATTTTTTTTTTATCATGAACGGATATTGAATTTTTAAAGTACTTTTTCTGCAACTATTGAGATAACCATATGATTTTTATCCTTCATTTTGTTAATGTGGTGTACATTTGTTACCAAGGATAAACCTACATTGCTACATCATAATCACTCAAAGTCCATAATTTGCATTAAAGTTAACTCTTGGTATTATACATTATATTCACCATTATAATATCACACAGAGTATTTTCTGTGTGATAAATCCCACTTTGTTATCATGTCATCCTTTTTACATGCTGCTGGATTTGGTTACTAGTATTTTGTTGAGAATTGTTGCATCTATATTTATAACGAGTATTGGTGTATAGTTTTATTTTCTTGTGGTGTCTTTGTTTTTGTTGTCAGCATAATACTGGCCTCAAAGTGAATTGGAAAGTGTTCCCTTCTCTTCTATTTCTTGGAAAAATTTGTGAAGGATTTGTTTTAATTCTTCTTTAAATCTTTGGTAGGACTCATCAGTAAAGCCATCTGGATCTGGGATTTTCCCTTTCTTCTTAGATCTGTTTCAGTAGCTATGCCTTAATAGGAATTTTGTCTCATCTAGTTTACCTAATGTGTTTGCATAAAGTTGTTTATCATATTCCCCTATAGTCCTTTTTATCTGTAAAGTCAGTAGTAATAACCCCTCTTTCATTTCTGATTTTTTTTTTTTTAGTAATTTGAGTCTTCTCTGTTTTATTGGTGAGTCTGACTAAATATTTGTCAATTTTATTGATCTTCCCAAAGAAATAACTTTTGATTTTGTTGTTCTATTCTCTATTTATTTCTACTCTAGTTTTTATTATTTCCATCCTTCTCTTTACTTTTGATTTAGTTTTCTCTGCTTTTTCTAGATTCTTAAGATGTAAGTTTAGGTTATTGATTTGAGATTTTCTCTTTCTTTCTCTTTTCTTCATTAGATGCAACTTAGTCATTTTTATTGCAACTGAAAGACAATATAACACAGAAACTTCCTGCCAGAATCTGGGGGAAAGTAATATTTATACTAAGTTATGAAATAGTTTGTCTTTGGTAATATGATTATCTATGAACAATGCAAAATGCAAGTGTAGTTGCTTCAAAATCAACATTATCCAAATCATAAAGTTGGCCACTTTCATCTGCCTCCATACTGCTCCTTTAGGTAACACAAACACAACTGAAGATTACCTGTTTTCTCCTTTGTGGTTCTCCCTTATTATTCAGAGTATTGACACTTTCATACCAAAACTATAGAAAAGAATGGCTTTTGAAAAATATTACTCTAGTAAATTAATTTGTTTATGTAAGCCTATTGACCAGCAAAGTTCAGATGACCCTAAGCACTGATAGTAAACCTCTTGGTCTTATTGATTTATCACTGTTTTTTTTTTCTGTAAAACCAAAAAAAAAAAAAAATCAGAAATGTCACAGAATCAGAGTATTAAAAATTATACAAGTATATAATACTTGAATATCTTTTCCCCTACATTTTCACCATGGTGTTATGTATAGTGAGTGTGAATGATACAGGAATAAAACTGATTATTATATCAGCTATGACCTTAAATGACCTCAAAGTATATACTCAAGAAATTTTTAATGTTTAAATAATTGAAACTATGCTAATTTTAATCTGTAAAAGGGCATTAGAGAGCTTAGGTTATATTAATGAAAAGAGGAAGTGCAATATTTCAGGTGTGATATTCACCACGTCAAATTATTTGAGAATCAAATATGGAATGTCAATTAACATCGAAGACAAATCTCGGTATTTGCGAAGGACATAGAATGGAAAAATACTGGGTGTGTGTGTGTGTATATACACATATCTATTTCAAATAAATAGTCTTGATTTATATTCCAACAAAACTGACAAGAAGGGCCCTTGTTAGCATAGTGCAGTACATAAAAAGTGATCTTTCATATAGGAGTGATTACAAATGTACCACAGCAAAAAGCAGCTTCATAGATGTGTCAATTTTGCCATTAAAGGATCATTTTAAAAGTTATATTTTCCTTAAATTTTTGAGCAATGAAGCTAGCACTTGCTTGCTAAACTGTTGAAGAATTGCAAGATCACACACATTAATGATAAGGAAATTGAGCTGATGTGTCTATTCTTGATTTAGTAGCCAGTATAGGAGTTAAGAGTGTTAACCACGATTGCTGATGCTCTCTCAAATGAAGAGGGGTTAATAAATGAAAATGAAAGCATATTTATACAGAACACTGAGTGTGATGTATAAATCTTCATGAAACTACAGAAACAGGAACACCACATAATGTATATACTTTGTTTTATATCTTCCTTCTTTTTCATATAGACATCTACTGCTATAAATTTCCCACTAAGCACTGCTTTCATGTATCCCATAAGTTTCAAATGTTGCATTTTTGTTTTCACTCATACCTAAATATTTTCTAATTTCTCTTGTGATTTCTTTAACCCATTGATTATTTAGGAGTGTGTTATTTTATTTCCAAATACTTGTGATTTCCCTAAATTTTCTTTGGTTATTGATTTCTAATTTCATTCTATTGTGGTCAGAGAATATATTTTGAATGATTTTAAACATTTTACATTTATTGGGGCCTTTTTTATGGACTAAGAAATGGTTTATCCTGGAGAATAGCCCATGTGTGCTTGAGAAGAATGTATATTGTGTTGTTGTTGGGTGGAGTGTTTCATAGATGTCTGTTAAATTGATTTATAGTGTTGTTCAAGTCTTCTATCCCTTAGTCCTTCTATTACAATCATGTAATAAAAGACTTATTGAAAGTTCAGTATTAAAGTCTCCAACGATTACTATTGAATTGTCTATTTCTCCCTTCAATTCCATTCATTTTTGTTTCATATATTTTGAGGTTCTGTTGTTAGTTGCCTTCCTGGTATATTGACCCTCTTATTATAAACATCCTTCTTTGTCTGTAGTAACAATTTTTGTCTTAAAGTCTATTTTGTCTGATAATAATATAGCTACATTAGCTCTCTTAATTACTGTGTGCATGGTATGTCTTTTTCCATCCTTTTAATTTCAACCTATTTGTGACTTTTAAAGTGTACCTCTTTTAAACAGCATATAGTTGGAAATTGTTTCTTATCCACTTTGCTAATTTGCCCTTTGATTTCTGTGGGCTATATGTCTTTTTTCTTTCTCTATTCCTCTATTCTTCTTTTGTGTTAAATGAATATTTCCTAATAGATCATTTTAATTCCCTTGTTTCTTTTAATATATTTTTGGTTGTTTTCTTAGTTGCCCTGGGGATTACAATTAACATGTTAACTATAATCTAGTTCAAATTAATACCTGCTAATTTCAATTATATGCAGCAACTTTGCTCCAGGATATCTACATTCCCTTCATACTCCTTTGTGCTATTATAATCATTATACATTGCAATTTTTTGTACATTACAACTTTGTGCATTATGAATTTATTTCTTGTGCGTCTGCTAGCAATGAAATTGTGTCACAATGTCATAAATGCTGAATTTAAAATATTGTTCATGAGACAGATTTGAAAACTCAAAAGTAGACCTAAATACACACAGAAATCTAGTATATAACAAAAGTGTCATTTGTAATTGGTGGAGGGTAATGAATTTTGCAATAATTAATATTGGGACAATTGGGTACCTAACTATAAAAAAATAATCTTGTATTCTGATCTCACATCCTTCATGAAAAATAAATTCTAGATGTGTGTCATATATAAGAAAGAAAAATAAAACTATGATAGTACTAGGAAAAGCATAGGATATTTTGGGGGATATTTTTGGCAATCAGAATACCTGTTTATGAATGACAAAACGAAAAACAGAACCCATAAAAGATTGGTATATTCAACTACACACACACAAATCTGTGAAATGAAAAACACAATAAATTCTAAAGACAACATACTAAAAACAGTGGTTGTTTTGTAGAATAAGAACTGAATGACTGGGGGAGAAAAGATGAGAATGATGTGCTTTTCACTGCAGATACTTCTGTGCTTTTGAATATTAATATAGAATGTACTATCATCTACTTTTTAAAAATTAAAACACTATATTCTTTTGCTGTTTCCTTTTTGTTTTGATTATTGGTTATGTTCTATGATAGCAAGATTAAAAAATAATTTGCACATGACATGATTATTTACAAGTTTAAATTTCCTGTTACAATAGATCTACTCAATTAAAAATCCATTATAAGATCATGTATAATACATGTAGTTTTATGTCATAAATATATTTTATATCATCTGTCCAAGTAGAAGACACAAAAAATGTCCTTACATTCAATATAATCTATTTATATCTATATTTCCTCTATTTTTCCCAGTAAACTTTCTAGAGAAACAGATAGGCACTTGCTGATCTGATGTCCACCAGGAACTACTGACAAGCTTACCTCTAACACACAAGAAAGCAGTATGGTCTCTTCACCCAGCCGGTTACTGTGGTAGTCACTGGAGCTACTAAAAATATTCTGGTCCTTCTTCCACAGTCCATTTGAAGCTAAGTGCATCAGTGTGACTTTGACCAATGAAATGTCATGAGAAGTGATGTATGTTACTTCTGGTCATAAGCTTCAAGTGTCATGTTCCCTTCTTCCTGCCTTAGTGATTGTGAAAACATGTCAAGATGGGGATCCATTAACTGGGTCTCTGAATGATCAGCAGGAGCACACCATGCCTGCTGACATGTAGCGTGAGTCAGAAACAGACTTTATTGTCTTAACCCACTGTGATTTGGAGATTGTTTGTTCTCCAGCATAATCTTGTCTATCCTGACTGATACAAGTTCAAATCTCAGCTCTTCCAATAAGTGGCTTTGTGACTTATATTGAAAATTGGTCTCAAGCAGAAGATACAAAGTACAATTATTTTATCTCGCTCCCTCCTTTTATTAATTAATGAGAAAAATGAAGAAATTGAGGCTCGAGGCCATACAACTGCTCAGTGGATGAGCAAAGACTAGGACCCAGGCCTCTTCCCTCCCAATCCAGTGCTTAAATATCATATTAGCAGACATTTAGTTACCTTTCTAATGCCAAATAAGAAGTGTCAGAATCTTTATTCTCAACAAGATTGAGGCAAGCAGCTCTTTACTCCTCATCATTAGTGCTTTTGAAAGTTTAACAATTAATCTAAGTCTATACAGGAAGAGTGGGAATATCGGTTTACTTATCTCTGCATGTTATGACTTGCTAACATTATTCAGACACTTTTTTTAGGTTGCACAGTTATTAGGATGATTCTCAAATATATGTTTCCACTTGCTATTGACAAAGTGAAGTTCCAGTGTTGTCAAGTTGTCGAACCTCAGATGCTAGATGTCATGGAATGCATCAAAACCCAATTCAGAAAAGACAGAGCTATTGCTTCTTGTATCAAATGTTGCTTAAAGCCATTAGATACATTGTAATTCTCTTTGAAGAGCTCACATTTCTTCCAGCTCTAAAATGACATCCAGAGGTCGCTCTATTTTATCCAAAAAGCATACAAACTCTTGTAAATATGTTCTGGCTTATTATTTAAAATAGTAAAAATTAGATTAGTTTAAATGTGATGTATTGGTATTTATTTTAATTGTTTGTAGTTAATTGATGTGCTGTGATATTGTATTTACTGTGTCATGTTGTCTGATCCCACCTCAGAGTAAGATGTACCCAAATATAGGAGGCACTAGAAGTGAATGCTTGTTTTCAGTTAACTATGAACAACATAGGTGTACTGCTTTCAAAAGTATAAGGTTGGTAAATGAAGTGAGAAAAGTTAACACAAGTTAAGATTACATGTTCTAAGTGATGTCAGGCTGAATATGGAGACTAGTTCATTCAGTTGAGTAAATATTTATCGAGGGCCTGTGATCTTCCAAGCACAATTCTTGACACGAGGAATAGAGCTGAGAACAAAACAAAAACTCTGTGGTTATGGAGTTTATATAATAGCGGGATAAACAGGAAATATGCAAGTAAATAATAATAATACATCAGCAATGATAAATGCTAGGAAGAAAATTATAGCAGAGTATGTGGATAGAGAAGGGGTTTATTATTAGAGAGGATTGTCTCTTAGGAAATGACATTTGAGCAGGGACTAATAAAGCGAAGGAATAAGCCATGTGATTACTGGGGAAAATTGTTTTAGGAAATAGTTATAGCGAGTGTGAAGATCCTGAGGTAGGAGGGTGTTAGAAACTTGCAAAGAGGCCAAGAAAGTGTCATGAGCAAGGAGAAAAACGGCAGGAAATGGGAGTAAGGAGATAGCCAGAGCCAGATAAGGTGGACTCTAACAGGCTGCAGTAAGGATTTAGGTTGTTATTCTGAGTTGGAAAACTACTGAAGGGTATCCAGGAGCTGAGTGATATGATGTAATTTCCATTTTAAAAGATTTACTCTGGCTACTGTGGGGAGAACTGACTACTGATTTACCAAAGCAGAAGCAGAAGATTTCTTGGGGCACCAGGTGATGAATCCAGGAGAAAGATGGAGATGGCTTAGATTATGTTGGAACAGGATATGGATATTTTTGGAATGTAGTTCTAACAGGATTTGTTTGTTGGGTTGGAAGAAAAGTTATGAGAAATAGGGAGGAATCAAGGATGGTGCCAAGGTTTTTACCTGAGAAATTGGATGCTTTATGGCAATAACTGCTGTGCTAGGGATCTCTAGAGGAAGAAGGTTTGGCAAGGGGTAGGGGAGAGAATCAAGGGCTCAGTTTTGGATTTGCTAAGATTGAAATGCCCATTAGACATCCTAGAACAAGTGTGAAGATTCAGTGGAGAGGTTCATTCTGGACATATAGATTTGGGAGTCATCAGCCTATAGAATGTGTTGAAGGCCATTGGGATGGATGGGATCACCTAACAGTCAGGGACACTATAGCATTTTAAGGTTGAGAAGATGAAGAGGCAAGTGAGTATCCAGTTGTAGCAGTCGTATGGATAAGAAAAAAATCAGGAGAACATGGTGTACCAAATTCCAAGCTTAAAAAAAAGACTTAGGGGGTCTGGCTCGGGGGCGTAGCGGTTAAGTTCGCATGCCCCGCTTCGGTGGCCTGGGGTTTCGCAGGTTCGGATCCCTGGTGCAGACAGATGCACCACTTGTCAAGCCATGCTGTGGCAGATGTCCCATATAAAGTAGAGGAAGATGGGCACGGATGTTAGTCCAGGGCCAGTCTTCCTCAGCAAAAAGATGAGGATTGGCAACGGATATTAGCTCAGGGCTAGTCTTCCTCACACACACACACACACACAAAGATTTAGGAGAGGAGGGAGTGATGAACTGTATCAAATGATGCTGAGAGTTTGAGCTAAGAGGGTGAAGGGAGAGTGGAAACGGATGGAGATAGAGATGAGATTAGGGGCTAGCTGGGATAGATATTATATGCTTTTGTGATGATATTAATGATACAGAAGAAAGGAGAAAATCATGATGGGATAAGGGAGAAGAGAGAATTGCATGAGAAAGTCCTTGAGTGGGCGGAGATGGGACCCAGTATGTGAGAGAAGTCGGCCCGTATAGAACACGGACAGTGAATCCACTGAGTCAGTGCGGAGGCAGAACATATGTAGTTATAGATGCTGGTGTGTTGGAAGATCCAATGGCAGGAAAATGAAAAAGGGCTCTTCTGATTCTTTCATTTTTTTAGTGGAATAAGAAGGAATGTCATCAGCTCTGAGTAAATGGTTTATATTTCTTTTTCTCACTCGACTTTTTGTCAAAGTCAGGGATCATGTCTTCTCTATCTTTGTTTCACTAGCATCTGACCTAGTGCCTAGCATGCATGAAATACCTCGTGAATGATTGTAAAATGCAAATGGATAGTAATGTTTTTGAATTACTTTTGGCTTCATCTTTAGTTAATATGTAATTTGAACATATTTACATTAATGTTTTTTTAATTAGACTAGAATTAAAGATAAAGTGTGTATAGAAGGCTGATTTGGAATATCTTACCTCAAAGCCAGGCTTTCATGCACTGACATTTGTTTTATTTTTGAAGTAGAGGGGATTGATTCTCTCAGGCCAGTTAGAGACTATATGTAGGCAAAACAATAAAAGAAATATGTCCAAATAGCCAGCATTTTCCCCCTTTCCACTAAGATAAATTTCTAACTGACTGATAACATTGTCAATGATGATCCTAACTTGTAAAAAATATATTAACAGTTTTCCAGGTGGAATGTGACACAGAGTATAGAAACTTCAGCTCTTTTGAAAAGAATCCCAAGAAAGAGTGAGTAGCAAGTACTCATTGTATACATTTTTCTATATTGACTTCTTTGAGGTTTCTCTAACAAAGGTTTCTAAATCTCAATACTTGACCTTTTGGTCTGGATAATCCTTTGTTGTGGGGATGGAGAGGTGAAGGTGGGGAGCTGTTCTGGGCATTCTTGGATGTTTAGTGGTATCTTTGGCATCTATCTCCTAACTGGCGGTAGCATCCCTCTCCCAAGTGTGACAACTATCAGTGTGTCTAGACATTGCCAAGTGTTCCCTGCAGTCAGGGCAGCGAAGTGAGAGATTGGGGAGAAAAATCACCCTGGTTTGAGAACCAGTGCTGAAACAAACACATAAATAGAAAGATAATTTTCTCCAGGCTTTGGGCTGATTTATTCTAGATACAGGTTATTTTTCTGAGGATAATTTTGGAGTTTTTATCTAATAGGGTGTGGCTACGAAGGTATTATCCTAGGAATGGCAATTGAGATTGTTAATTCCCATTTCACATTCGTGGAATAACTTCATCCTGGATACATTACAAAACATTCAAAGCTAAATACTCATCAGTAAGAATGTAGCCAAAGCTGTCACATGGAAGGGGAGTGCAATTGCCAGAAGTATACTTCCAGAAGGCAGAACTATGACCAATGGTGCTAAAAATAGAGAGACATATTTTGATTTGTGATAAGAAAGATGGTTCTAATGATTAGTAGTGTCTAAAAATGGAACAGGCAGCCCCAGAGTTCCCTTTCAATGGAGTCGATCAAGCTAAAGTTACATGGTAACACTTTGGGAAATATCAAAGAGGAAATTAAAGCATTGGTTGGGTTTGAGATCTCATTCAGTCCTGCGAGTCCAGAATGAACAGAAGGGCCATGGAAACACACAAAATGAAGTTGCATCAGCCAAAAGAAGTAAAGAAGAAAAAGCAAGGGAGCAGTAATGGAAAGCAGCAAAGTTGAACTGGTGTTCTAATAAGGAAGGAATTCACCTTTAGGAAGGATAGCTCAGGAAGGAGAGAAAGGAGAATTAAAATGTGCAGCATCCTCACTTTGGGATTCTCAGAGTCTCTAGACTGTGACTTGAGGCAATTCCTTGAGCTGTCTTGATGGTGCCTATGAACTCTGCCTTAAATCTATTCTTGCTCCTTAATGGGAGCTTCTATCACTTTCAAGAGTTAGACAATGGTCATAAGAATCCCCTGGGGTGCTGGTCAGCCACACATATTTGTGGGAACCACATGCAGAGATTCCAGTTCATTAAGTCTCTTTGTGAGCTGTGATTCTGCATTTTAGACAGGTACCCTTGGGAATTCCAATGCAGATGGCCCTTTGGGCAACATTGTTTTGGAAGGTGTAGTTCAGGTGACTCCTACCTGAGCCCTGTGAATTTTGTAGTTTTCCCAGGAAAGAGGGATTTCAAGGACAATAGAAGTTAGACTACCTATGCTAAGGATTGGACCTCTAATCTAACCTTCACGACTGGTACATCTTTCCCATCTTTCCCAGAGTTGAGGTGGAACCAAAAGGAGTACAGTAATATTTTTCTGGAAATGTGAAGTGGTTTTTTTTTTTTTTTCTGGGAGTGGGGGGTAAATTGTTTATTTTCTGTTAAAAAAAATATTGTCTCTTATACTCTCTCCTTCCCAAGTGACTGTAAATTTCCAAGCTCAGAAAAGTCTGATAGTCCTAAAGGAAAATGTTTAGAAATGCTTCAGTCAGTGCCATTATCTGCAGCCCCATTCAAGCCCTAATGACACACCATCTCCTCAGCTGGGTTACTCGTTGACAGAATAACTCATTTGAAAAAATTCCTAGTAAAGCCAGCCGCTAGAGTGTCGACCAAACCAGAGCCATTAGAGGTTTATGTCATTGTTTAACAATTTAGACTAACACTAGCATGTCTTTCATACTACTGGAGTAGACAGGTTCTTATATTGAATGTCTTTGGTTGTGTGAGTTTATAATATCCAAGTGTTATCAGAAAACCAGGGTCCAGTGGAGAAGGCATCTCTAGGTATAGCTGTTTCTGTGGTTTCACCCAGTGATCCTAAACTCTATCCCTTGTCTTCTTACTCCCGTCTTTTGCTTCTCATGCTCCCTACATCTCCATTAGAATTCCAACTCTGTCATCCTATTTTCCTGGTTAAACTTCCTTTTGTTATATCTGCTTGACCTCACACCCTGTCCTTGATCAAGCTTGAATTATAACCTATCATTAATCTACACTTGATAGTCTCCTATGATACACATAAAAAAGGCCAATGAAGTCAATATTTGTCACTTGGTTTCATATATCCTTGATTCAAAGGTAGACTTACCATGAGGCTAATTGAGCTTATGCTCCAGTGCCCTCATTTGCTTGGGCCCCTTCCAAGGACCTGAGATGGCCTTAGCAGTGTGTTCCTGTGACCAAACAGTTTTATAATATTTGCAAAGGAAAGTATGTTGGCCACTCCCCCTTAAGACTGCTCTGTCCTTCCACTAGGATCCTAATGCTACACCCTCCTGTATGACGATGTCTGTGAGGGTATGAGAATTTGGGGGATGTAGGTGAGGGGAAGTATAGTCAGGGATATATTTAGTTTGGGTTGACATATTTTTGTTGTTTGTAGTTTAGGAGATATATTTATGAGCTATAGTCACATCCATGACTCAAGGTAGGACTTGCTTCTAGAAGTTGCCCACTGTACCAACTCACCTGGTATCATGTCAGTGAGGTGCAGGGCTGGAGGTCATATCTGGATGTGAACAGTTCCCACAGCGCCCATCACAGGATGTATATGGACAGATGAGGAGAAACGAGGTTGGAAATGTACAGAGCCAGAAATAGTCTATAGTAAAATTCTTCCAAACAGCAGATGTGTGAAGTTGTAAGCAGTGGATTCAGTTCTCACTGACATCAAGTCTAAATAGAAGTTCTGTCCTGTCAGGAAGAATCTCAATAATGAATACACAGAATTGCAAATGTACTATGTATGTAATATTTTAAAGAGGTCATGGAATTCATTAAAACTTATAGTATGAGAGCACAAACTTAAAGCAGCAAATAGAGTACATCTAAGTGTGAAGAACCATGTTTTATACATTTCAATTATCAATAATAAAAAACATATTTCAATCAACTATGCTAGAGGACAAATTAAATTGTCATTATGTTTTCTCTGTGGAAAATGGTGTCACAAAATTATGGTTATAAGAAAAGATAAAGAAAGAGTATGCAGCCAAAAATTTTAGGAAAAACAATCTTTAGATTGTGTGTCACACATTTATTAATTTTTTATTTTCCTGGAATTTGTATGTTTGTGCTATTTGTCATCCTTTTTAAATTTGTAATTTATTGAAATTCCCTTCCTCATTCTAAGTATATGTTCATTGTCTACCAAATTATGTATTTGTGATTTTATGTTCTTTTTCTAAAAGAGGTTTCTGAACTATAAGCTTTAGGTCTGACAAAACTTAGATATGTCCTTTGGTTATATTCTCTAACAATTTTCTGACTTAGTTTCTTGTGAAGTGAAAACTGCTTGCTCGCCCCTGAATGGTGGTTGTGCTGTTGGTAAATAGTGACCAGGTCATAGAAAAGATCTGGATGCCCTGGGAATTTTCTAGACGCAGCCATTTCTAACAGCCTTCTCCAAAGTTCCACCAACACCCAGATTTGAGTGCCACAGGATATTATGGAATCTGCTATAATAATAGTATAAGAGCTTTCATTTATATAAGGCTTTATAGTTTATTTACTTTGCTTCATTAGATGTTCAGAACAACCCTGCAAAATATCACAGACTCAGTGAAGTACGGAGCACTCCTAGAATCCTGGTTCCTAGCCTAAAGTGGTTATTGTCATGGTAATATGTGGCAAAGGGCACACTGAAATTTTGAACAAAATCTGCTAGTTTTAGTAGCAAAATGTTAAGTCCTTTCCAAATGATGCCAAGTAGACCTGCTTCTCAGGTAGCATGTGATCCACTTTTCTGGCACAGAAATCAATTAATGTGAACCTTTGACTCACATTCTGTCTCTAATTGTAACTGTTAGGAATCTGTTGACATTTTGTGGGCAAAATCAAGATTGCCTGATTCTGCCTTACAGAACCAAGAGGTAAGAAAATGCATGGAAAGAGGTACTTCGTGGGGATAAGATGATGCTGTATAATATTTTATAACATTAGATCACCTTTCCTGTTGAATCCATCACTTGCATATGGGTATGGGCTGTGATGATAAGAACAAGATGGAGGTGAAGAGGTAAAATAGAGGAGCAGCGAATTCATGGTTGATGTGAAACTCCCTAGTAAACAATGCCCCCTACCAAGGCTTCCATGTTTAACATCTTGCTACATTCTCAAACCACATAGTAATTCTTTGACTCTCTTTGGTCATGAAGATTTTGCACAGCGTCACCACCTGATATTAGCCACCTCATCACTCTCTCTGCATTTCTGTGTTATTTTCCCTCCTCCCTGGGGAGCTATCTCTTGGTTCTCTTTTTGGTACCCTTGGAGGTAGTTGATGGTATTTATGTTTGCATGTACTTACTTGTCCTGTCACTTGTACTTACTTGTCTTGAAATCTCAGGGAAGTCATATAACCCTTAAGAATAATTGAGCTTTGTTTTTCTTTGGTAATGTTGCACAGTTACCTGCATTGTCTGCAATGTTAGGGAGGCTTTAATCTACCATGCCACTAACAAAGCTATGATGGCAGATGCTCCTGATAGGTGAAGGCACAGAAGAAGGGGAGAGAAAGAGGGTATTAAGGCAGCAATATACATAAAATGGTAAAGAAAAGGGAGAGAGAATGTGTAAGTCAATGTGATAAGGTACTACAAATAAAATTAAGTTGCTCTTCAGGATCCCAAAGTTGCAAGATTCCCAGAGAGCTGCCATCCTCTTTATCCCTAAACCTCCAACTCCCATCATGAGGTTTAATCTTTGCAAGGAGATCTACAAATGGCCTTTCTGCCTCCATATCTATTACAATGCCTTGTGTAGTCTGTTAACTTTTAACCTGGCCTCCCATTACTTTTTTTCTCTACTCTACATACTTCTTTCAGACTAATGTTCCAAAATTACTTCCTTTTGAAGTCTATTCCCCTACAGAAAACGACTCTCCATTGACTACCATGTTAGTGTTTACACTTGATGGGAGTTCAAAGATCTCAGAGAGGTAGTCCCACCACCTTTCTTGCTTAATCTCTTTCATTTTACTGTATCATCCAACTGAAACTGGACTATTATCTATTCTTTGAAATTTTCTGCCCCCCAGGGCTTTGCCCCTTCATCTGCCTGGAGCACTTTCTCTGTGTCTACATTATAGACAACCTCATCATTCAGGTATCATCTTAAATGCTACTCCCTCTAAAAAACTTTTCTCTTTTAAACCCAAATAACTATCTGTTACTCTCTCATGCCACTAAGCATATTCTCTCTAGCATTGGAGATACTTGTGTACTGGTTTTATTTCTATAAGAAGATTAAACTCTGTGAGGGTAGGGAGTGTCATAATCTTTATGTGTCAGTGGTTTGTAGAATACCATGCAAATATGAGGTACTCAGTTAATCTTATTTATTTTTTTAAAGCTAACTGTGAAACATGAGCCAAGGGACTGGGGCAACTAAGAGAAAAAGAGAGATCTCTACCAATTGCTGTTAAATTTTTTTTTTAAATATGACACATACATAAATAATCAGAAAGAGGAAACAGGAGGAACTAAGGCTGTCTGAAAATACTTTATCTCCATGCATTTCATGCACATTCCTAAATGTCACTCCTTATATTCTGATACTTCTACAGGTCTTTGCTTGCCTTCTTTACCTTCTAAATCCATTTAGCACAGATTTTACTCTTACAAACACTTGAGGTCACAGAAAGGCACCTGGAAGGATGAATTGCTATAGTATTTACCCCCTCACCCCCCTGCCTTCCGGAACTGAGGTAATCTTCCTGGATCTGAAGTGATAATTTTTGTGCCCGGTGGATATACTTAACAAAACGTCATTCATCTTGAACTACAGCTCAGCGTAATCCAAGGTCAGGAAGGGTCTGCTACAGAACGTTTTCCGTGAGGGACAATGCTGCTTATTTAGTGAAGCTAATAAAGCAGCACTATGGCCTAGAAAAGCAAAAACTTCATGTTGTGATCGGCTTCAACCTCCTCTTTCTCATCCTTTACCAGATAGAACAGATTTACTGTGAAGCTAAAGAAGCTTAGCTGACATTTCGGGGCCTCACATTTATACAGGCCAGAGTGATGTTGTGTTTGTAATTCCGTATTCTTACACTCCGGGCACATTCCCCTTCCAAGTTATAGAAGCTTCAAGTCCCACAAAACACAGGTAGGCCCCAGCCTCTGTGCCTTCCTCCAGGCAAGGTCCTGATGTTCTAATCCTCTGAATTAATAGCAATTACATTGATAGAAAGGAGTTATGAACCTTAGGTGTTTATTTTGATTGGGCAAAAGTCTCCATGGGCTTCCCTTTCTATGCTTTTATTCCTCATTTGTCAGGGCAAAAACAGAACAGAAATAATGAAAGACGCATATTTTCATAAAACAGCAAGTCGACAATATCTGGTTTTATTTTGATCAGAAGCAAATCAATAATTTGTATCCAAAATTAGGGAAATGAGTTCCATGTTGTTACACTAAATCTAACATGAGAATAGTACACATATCAGACCAAGGACCATAGGAAAGACAGACCAGGACAAAATGTAAACGCTATAGTAAGTAGTGATTGGGAGAAAACATATGCAATATATGTGATAAAAGGCTGATTTCTCTAAGAGCTGGGAGAAAATTCTCAGTGGGTCTTCTGCGTTTCCACACATCTTATGAGTGAGGCATTAAGTGCCTTTTGTTCACGACTATCTTTTCAAAGACGTATGTATAGCAAATAGCCTTGGGAGATACAGACAGTGTCTCCCTCCAGAGCAAAGGGCAAACATGCCTACAGCCTGGGTTTCCTTCTTGTAGCACAGCCCACTGCATGTGCAGGCGTCATCCAGACCCTTGTGGTACTTGGAGCCAAGAACTGACACAAATATGCTGATGCTCGTGATTCTTCATGGTGCGAGAAATAATGCCCTTTGTCTCTGGCCCAGGCATCTTGTGTCTTCTCTCGGCATCCACAAAAGTGTAGCTGACTAATTGTTACCTTGCAAGTAGGGTGTCTTAGATCTCCATAGCCCTTAACGCTATTATACCATGAGCTTGTACGATTTAATAAAAACACAGCTAAATAGAAAAACAGACAACTAATATAATGGATATTTAGTAGAAAGTAAAATGTAACTATTTGTTGATAGTTGATTCATCAGGAAATATAAAATAAAATAATATTTAGATCGTTTTTATCCTCAGATTGTCAAAGCTCAAAATAGCAATGAGTCAGACATAGAGAAGAGATGGAGAAACAGATACTCTCATGTATTGCTGATGGATGTGAAAAGTAATTAAACAATTTAGAAAAAGTTGTATTTGTCTGTACCTATTTGACCAACCCTTCTACTTTTGGAATCTATCAATGGGAATAAAGTCCCCAGTGAGTATGTGGGTGTGTCTCTCTCTCGATATATACACACATATACACACGCATATACAGATAGACATAGAGAGGGAGACACACATACGTAGAGAGAGACACACACACCTAGAAGTGTGTGTCTGTTTGTATAAATGTGTGTATGTGTGTGTACACGTACATATATAGAGACTGTTTATAGTAGCGTCATCTGTTGGAACAAAATCTGGAAACAACCTGGATGCCCTCTAATAGAGGAATGTATAGATACAGATGGTTTATCCATACCATGAAGTGGGATACAATTATGAGAAATATATTGGATGAGTGTGTGCTAACTTGAAAGGCTACCCATGAGGTATTAAGTAAAAAAAGAAAAATTACAAATGTAATATAAAAAGTGACTCCATTCTTATTTTAAAAAAGAATAAACCAATATATATATATACAATTACCTTATTGTGACCTGTCATGATAAACAAGTAAAGTTTGAATGTATTATTTAATCTAAAAGCGACTGCAAATTGAATTTCTTTTCATGCTGTGCGAGAAACTAACAGCCTACACTGTTAGCATCTCAATCTTAACGGCAGCTTGGTTCCAGGCTAGAGTTTAGCTTTGGAATCAAACAGACCAGAATTCCCATCTTGATTGAATAGGTGACTAGCTGAGTGAACTTGAACAAGTCATTTGGTCTTTCTTAGACTCAGTTTCCTTATGTGTAAAAATGGAAATAACAATGGTACCTATCTCACATATTTCTGAAAAGTAATTTTCAGAAAGTATATAACCTACGAGCACAGTTCTGTCACAGAGTCAATGATGGTGTTGATGGTAAAATGGAACATTTACTGAGCATCTACTATGTGATTGGGCTCAATATATGGTAGCTGCTTTTTTTCTCCTCTTGTCTTTTTTTAATAGTAGATTGCTCACCTAGCTGCCTGTAAAGGAATGATGGTGTCTCAGATTTTCATCCTATTCCTCTATACAAGCCCAATCAAATAGCAATTGAATCAGGGCCTTGGGATGCTGGTTAAGCTGTATTCACCTTGTTAGTGTTGCTTAGTGTCCTTCAGTGAAGAATGTCAGAACTGCAGCCAGTAGATGGGGAAAAGTCTAAGCAATGGCACTAGGGGAGCATTAGCATGTGTACAATTCACCAACTAAAATAGAGGTTATATTTTGCAGATGAAAAATAATCATCCCATACCTTTCGTAGGTAAAAGCTACAGTTTCATATCAAATTGAATGCAACAACCCCCTAAAAAATCTTAAAAGGCAGTCAGCTAAGTCTTTATTGCAAGAACATCAGAGAAACAAAACCAGCTGAGCTCCTTATGGTCTGCTTAAATTTCTCAACTATTGAGCGTTGCAGCAAAGGAGCTGTTTATAGGTCCTATGTCTCCTTTAAATCCTTACCTCATAGGGATCTAGCTAGATCAGGAAAAGCCCCATTTTGTTCAGAATTGCATAGGCTGCCAGCAGAATTCAGTTTTGAATTAATCGGGAGTCTGATTATACTCCCTGAAACTTCAAGTATTAATGGTTTCCCTGTCAACATTTAATGAGCATTTCCTTTGGATTGATAGTTTCCATTGCTTTGTTTATTTACTTACATTTTTTGATCACCAGTTTGGGTAAGATGTGGGTATTTATTTCTAAGGCCATTGGGATGACAGCTGAAGAGGACAATGGAAGAATTAATGCAACTTAAAATTCCAACCTGGAAAGTTGGCAAGCTAAAATAAGAACATAAAGATGTCCCCTGGAAACCATGTGTCTCAGGGTGTTGAAATTGCTGTAGAAACCCATTGAAATCCTGGAGAGCAGGGACTATGCCATGGGCACTGTCTCTGTACTTCCAGGACCTAGAGCAGTGCCTAGCTCTTAGCCCCAGGGGAGGAAAAGGGAAAAGGAAACCGCCAGCCAAAATGTAACAGAGTAAGACATTAATTAAAACATTCATTTCGTGCTGGAAACAAGCTGTAGGTTCATTTAAGTGCCAGACCTTCCATTAAACCTTTTCTAAAATCAACACACACATGATGGTTTATTTCACCTAAGATAGAATGTCAGCGTCTGGGGATAGAATTAGTGCAAGTGTCCTTTTTGTTTTATTCACAGTCCTTCTCAATCCCTTGTCAAGTGACAACTTCAATAGCTATTGAAAGGAAAGGCACATGTGCACAGAGGGCTAGAACATTTCTTACGAGGAGCTAAGAAGTTCAGCAGGGATTTCAAGGTCAGATGTGCCCTAACCCATTTTCTTGGGGCTCTGAGGTAAAGATGGTTTATAAAACACGTCACTTTTCAATAAAGTGTTTGGCTTTGGGAATATATCAACTAAGCATTCTAGAGGAAAATACTGTTATAATTAAGGCCAGCTTTCAGTCATTTTTAAAAGATTTTTGAATGCAATAAAGTCTCAAAGCTTTCAATTTCAGGATAAACAGTTTAATTAAAGTAGTTTATTTTTCAATACATAAGGCTGTATGAGATGTCCAGGGAACCTAGAAATTTCGAGTGCTGTAGTCCAGATGGAAATAAGGCAGAGGAAAAACAAGTGGATAGAGAAATCAGTAAATAGTAAATTTTAAAAAGTTATTTTTATTATTTTAGCATCACATGGCAGTTAAGACTACAAACTTGAGAGCAAGACGACACTATATATCTGTCTTAGACAAATTCCTTAGCCTCTCTGTGCCTTGATTTTCCTCATTTACAAAATGTGGATAATAGTAGAATCTTCTCTTAGGGTTGTTTTGAGGATTCAATTATTTAATTAATTAATATAAAGCTCTTAGAAATATATCTGACACATAATAAATAAATCTTAGCAATTATTGGAAGAGAGATAAATTTTGGAAAATAAGGTAAATATCAATATGGCAGTTGCTAGTTAAATGTGATCAGTTTGTCTTGCCTGTAAGCTCCTAGAAACAGAAGACTCTTGTAGATCTTCCATCCAGCATGTAGAAGACCCTAAATGAGTAATGACTGGTGCAGATTTAGGGACTTTTAAAAGAAGGTTTGCAGGATGCAGAAATCACAGCCAACTCCGGGGTATGGGTGTTCTAGTTCAACAGGCATTCATGGAAAATGCTTGGCCACTCCCCAGAGTCATTGTGCCGGCAGCAGCCACGGGTTTACTTGAGAAAGGAAGGGAGCAGTAGTTCACATCCTGTGTTCTGTGGCAGTCGCTTACTGTCTCCCCTTCACAGGTGTGCTTCCAATATTACAAAGCATAACATATTTTTTCCTCAGTCAATAATAGATTTGGTCAATGTCTGTCAGAATAATGTTGAACTGAGAAACCCTATGAGTTGGCTGAGAGTGTGAGCCAATGTTTCCAGTTCAGAGGCACAGTTAGCAGCCCCAAAGAGAAGTCAAGGATTTGTTTGCACTTTGACTTGTGAGGAAAGCTCAGAGGGGGCAGATTCAAACAGTGACAGGACTAAAAGGCAGCCTAGCACTTTTGTGAGGCACATAATGCCGTACTAGCTGGTAGTTAGGATTGTTTGGTTGTTAGTGCTGACTTCCTTGACGTTGTCTGAAGATTTTTAATCCCCTCAAACATTTCTCTCCCACCCCCACCCCAATTCTAATTCCTGAGGATGCCAGAAACAGAGTTGGGGATCACCAGACTGAGTGCCAAGGATTTCAGGTGAGGATTCTAGGTCACCAAGGAATCTTTAGTATGAATGTCGTCTTTCTGCCTATGGATTGGAATATGTGTTATTGTTTTAGTGCCAAAACAATAAACATGAGGTAAGAGCCTTTTTCCAATATTTATTCTCTCCTCTAAACCATTTACAAAAGGGGTTGAGGAAAGGAAAATAATTATAAATTATTGTATTACCATGAAAGGGCAGAGATTTGGGAATAAAGAAGAGGTGGGAAGGTAAGCCGTTTCCTAAAATTCTCATATTAACTTTTTGCCCTACGTAATTACTGGTTAGTAGCTTAAAGGTTTTTAAAAACATGCCTGTGGTCAACTGGTGAACTGATATTAATTCTGGTAAACTAGATTATGCCATTAATAGAACCTAATATTTCCACTTAGCAGGATTTTTTTCTTTTTACTGAGGAAGATTTGCCCTGAGCTAACATCTGTGCTAATCTTCCTCTATTTTGTACGTGGGTCACTGCTGCAGCATGGTCGCTGACGAGTGGTGTAGGTCCATGCCTGAGAACTGAACCTGGGCTGCCGACGTGGAGTGCACCAAACTTAACCACTAGGCCACAGGGCCAGCCCCAGCAGTTATTTTTTTTAAATGGTATCTATGGCAACTTTCATTAGTTGATGAACCAGAGGATTTGCATTTGCCATAATTTTGCAAAAAAAAAAGTTATTCTGCGAAACATAATAAGGTTATTTTTTTCTTCAGTGATAAGCTTAGTATTGAAATTTCTGTTTACGTTCCAGAATCTAAATCTCTGTTTATGTCTGAAAAATTCTGCAAGGTAATTGATCTATTAATATAAAACTGTCACCCTATTGGTAACTTGAAATATATTCACAGTATATATGTCAGAAATATTAAAAATTGGAAAAAGATAGTATGTTTTATAGCAAATAGACAGTAAGAATATATTTGTTGTTGATGCTGATTTCAAAACAGAAAATGATCAGATAGTGGAGGTAGGGGTTTGAGGGGTTAGAAGTTTCAATTAGACATCAGAAGACACAGGTCCTCAGTCCCAAGTTAGAAACTTAACTAGAAACTTAATAGTGTCACTGAAGCTCATTGAGTTTCAGATTTTACCTGTGTAAATGAGAATGCTAATACCTAATTCAATCATCCCACTGAGTGTCTGTGAGGATTTACTGATATATATGTATGAAAGCACTCTATAAATAAATGGCACTATTCATCCAAGTATGGTCTTTTGGGGTTCTATTCTCTTCTTGATATCAATATTCAAGTTTCCCTCTTTGAAAATTTACTTTTTTATTACACAAGGAATATATGAATATATTTTCATCATAGAAATCCAAACATTACCATAATATATAGAGAAGAAAATGGAAAACCTTTGACTCATCCATCTCCAAATCTGTCTTTCTCTTTAATGATATCACTCTAAACAGTTTGAGAGTCCTTTCAGAAATTTTCTAAGCATATACGTTTGTATGTATATGAAATATAATTTTACTTCACATAATTTGGATCAAAAGTTTGTTTCTAACTCAAATTTAGCTTAATAAAAACAAAGTTTTTCCCCTAAGGAAAATGTGAAATAATTAGCACCACAATTGTTTCAGGTAGAGGACTGATTGTGAAAGGTTAAAGAAGTGTGGGAAAGATGGAATGGAATTTTGTATCTGCCACAAGGACAAAACCATATACAAATGAATGTATTTCAGTTGTCATAGTCATGAAACCCCATTGTGTAACGAATGGGAAATAACACCTCATGGCAGCCAATCTAAAATAATCTCTATGTGATGAGTACCACTGGCAGATCTGCCAAGACGCACCAATTCTCAGTGTGATCACGTAGATTTCATTGGTCACAAACAGAGAAAAGCACATGATTGCACTGAAAACGATGACAGCGCTGCCAGCCCAGAAATCACAGCTCAGGCTCCGCGATAGCAGACTATCACACCTGCCACTTGACAGGTGTGCACTAAAATTTATGAAAAGCTTTTCTAGCCAAGCCATCGGGCTGCTGAAAAGAATGGTGGATGCCTTGAGCCTTGACATTTATTACAGCTTTGCCAGCATATCTGTCTTGTAGAGTGTGATTTGAAAAACGATATGTCTAACCGTGATCTTAATAAGCTCATTTGTTCCAGGATCTCATTGTACTTGTGCTTGCTGATAGAAGAGGAGAGAGCCAACAATATAAATAACGGGAGCTTCCCGGTGAAATGGCTCTACTTATTTCAATATGGAGACAGTCTGCTGTTTAACTTTACCAGTGGCCATACCTGAGAGAGGAATAAGAATGCTGCTTTGAGATGTTTCAAAGTCAGGTTCCAGTTCTTTCATAACCTTAATTTCAGTCAGTTTAGTCACAAACACTGAAATTAAAGCATGTGATAAATATTCTGGTAAGATGCAAGTTTATTAATGTGAGCCAGGAAAGATATGTCTATAAATAAATCTTAAAAGAAAACTTGGCAGTTTTCTTGTTAACCACCCACTTATAAAGATTCCCAATACTTTGTGTATTTGCTCATATATTATCAAAATACCCTTAGAGGATAAAGATGGGACAAGTATCATCCCCTGTTGATATAGGATGAGCAGAGGAAGTTAAACAAAATGCTTAAAATGAACTTTCCCAGCCTTATACCATGGTTAGCACACACATTTCTTGATTTTCAGCGTGCTTTTCTCTGGAAAGTATAAGACCTAGCCCAAACCACCTATATTTGAAGACATTTAGTTTAATAAATGTGCTTGCCTATGAAGATAAAATACTTATTTAAGTGGAGATAACATAATAATGCTTTTTAAAGTACTATTTTATTATCAAGACAAACAATATTGCTTGTGGAGGACCCAATCTTGCTTTTCTTTCTCTGCTCACTGCTATTAAAGAAGTATTTCTTTTAATAAAAATCTTACTTTCCGCTTTTCTACCTCTAATATCTTTATTCTAGTCAATTAGTATATCCTTTCCTGCTCATCTTTGTGCCTCCCAGTGTCAGTCATCTTGAGAGCCAGCCCTCTCAGTGAAAATAAATACATGCATACATACATACATAAATAAACCAAGAAATCTTAAAAAGACCTGCCCAATAAAAATATATATAAATAAACAAAATTAGAGAAAGAACAATGA
The DNA here is from genome assembly GCA_031878705.1 of Tapirus indicus. Lineage (NCBI taxonomy): Eukaryota > Metazoa > Chordata > Mammalia > Perissodactyla > Tapiridae > Tapirus > Tapirus indicus. Next base: position 91,036,159 of record CM062926.1, read on the forward strand.
GATAGTGACAAAGTCTATTAAAAGACTGTAAGGTGAGAGAAAACTATATAAAGCTCTATGCAAATTTTAAAATCTAAATGAAATGGACAATTTTCTAGGAAATTTTAATCACTACAGTTAATTTAGGGGGAAGTAATTAATGTGAACAGAGCTATTGGTGTGTCCATAGCCATGGAGGAAACTGAAAATGCCATCAGAGTTTTCAGTTACCTTAAGGGGCCCGCCGGTGGCATAATGGTTGAGTTCACCCGTTCCACTTCAGCAGCCTAGGGTTCACTGGCTGGGAACCTGGGCTCGGACCTACTCACCGCTCATCAAGCCATGCTAAGGAGGCATCCCATATAGAAGAGCTACAACTCTACAACTATGATACACAACTATGTACTGGGGCTTTGGGGAGAAAAAAGAGGAAGATTGGCAACAGATGTTGGCATAGGGCCAATCTTCCTCAAAAAAAAAAAAAAGTGGATCCAAGACAAGATAGTTTTACCAGGGAATCTTTTCATATTTTCCAAGCGATTGAAGATCCCCTTGGTAAATGCTTCCAACGTATAGAAAGGGATGGAATGCTACGATTCATTTTATGTTAAGCTGATAATAAGACTTGATAAAGAGGGTACACAGAAAGAAAACTACCTACCAGTCTCGTGGAATATATATGAATAAGTATGCAAGAGTCCAAAATAAAATACAAGTAAATTGAATCCAACATAATAATGTTTTAAAAAATGTGTTTTTCTTATAGGACTATAAGGATGACTTACTACTAAGAAATTATTAATATAAATTACATAAATTAATCAAACTGGGAAAACATTATTTTAACTTTAATTAAAATACTAAAAGCATTTGATAAATTTCAAAGTCCATTCTTAAGCCTAGCTCAAATGCCGCCTCTTTCAAAAAGGCTCTCTTGATTCCACTGGCTGAAAGCAATTGCTACTTTGAACTCTCACATCACTGCATTCATTTTTTGCTATGACACTTTTCACACTATACCTTGTATTATAAATAATTGTGTATATACTCCAACTGCTTTACTTAGCTATAATTGCCAAATGGTAGAGATGTATTTATTTCTCATCTCTCATAGAACCCAGCTGAGAGTAGCTTCCTTATAAAAATGCTTGCCAAATAAATAAATGCTAGAAAATGAGTATATCCTAACTGAAATTATAAATGCCAGGATGTGTATAGATAAGAATAACAATGACGTGTGCAAATGTTTTCCTTTGGCATCGTTTAATAATTGGGAACATCAATATATACCAGAGGTCAGAATGTAGCCTTTCCAACTGCTTTGTCATCGTGCTACTTCTCTGACAGTACATAAGGACTGCATATTTCAGTCCATGATGGGGCTTATTCCCAGTTACCCTGGGAAGATTGTTGTTGTTTTTTTCTTTTTTCTTCATGTTTGGAGAACAGTTGTAAACTTTCTAGGCAATGTGGTAACGCAACAAAGGAAACTAATTTCTGTAAATGTTTGAAAATCATGGAGTCAGAACAACTATACTAGGGAATTCTGCAATAAATGGAAGTTCTTATTAAAAGGATAAAGTACTTTTTCTCTAAATAATCCAAAATGCTTTCACCTAAGTTATCTCATGAGTTTAGCTGGGTCACCTTGTACATGCACTCATGTTGTTGTAGGTCTTTCGTAAGAAATGATACCTTAAGGATAAAATCCACAGTGACCCCACATTACGTGGAATTTGCTCAATAATGCTCACAGTTAAGATGGCCTTATATTGCTCTGATCTCAAAATTGTAAATTATAGATATCTCTTCCACATGTGTAGTTTACTTCTGTTTGGCCATTTCCTTGAGAGGCTGCATGATGTAGTGGAAAACATGCAGGGTTTGCTACCAGATAAAACTGATATCTTATTACCGCTCTGGTGCTTGTGTGGCTGCGTGAGCTTGGGCAAGTTACTTAACGATTTTGAGTCTCATTTTGTCCATTCCCCACAGAGGGATACATTATATTTATGCTGAGGATTAAGTTATATAATGATTATAAAAGTACCTGGCACATAGCAAGTACTTAGATAATGCTGTCTGTTTCCCTTATATGTAAGATCACGGGTCATTGGGATTTCTGTGACTTTGCTAATTGGTCCTAAAAAGCTTGCTCTTCTGAACATCTAGGAAAAAAGAACATAGGTTTCAGGAGAGCAGGAGCAGGCCTGTTGTGTCTCAGGGAGTCATTCAATGTTTGGCACACAGAGATGCTCAATCAGTTGAAGAAAAGAATGCGTGAACATGTTTGTTTTTTTAACTTTATGCCCAACAAAAGCTGATTTCTAAAAATCACGTGAGAGAAAATTTCTTATCAGTAATTTTAAATTCTTAACATTCTTCAGTATCTCTTTTGACATCTTCACCCCCACCCATTATTTCAAATAAAATCCAAATTTATCTACTTTTCTCTTAGGACTTAGTTATAAAGTTGTCTCATTTCATATTTATTTTTTCTATATATATTACTATTAATAGGCTAAACCCGATAGGATATGGACATAACTATGCTTGTTTAATATTTTCCTCCAGTAACTGTCCCAACTGGGCTATGCAGTCTTTCCCTTATTGTCCCCTAAGGCTATCTCAGATCCCATAACTCTTTGCTCATTTTCAATTATTAAAAAGTTACTTTTAGTTGAGCTTAGTTCAAAACATCGGCCTCATATCCAATTTAATTATCATCTCTTCCCCTCTTCCCAGGAATACTTGGACTTCATCTTGAAGTGGGGAGAAAGCACAGTCTACTCTTCCATTATCTTCCCCCTCTCACTTCTGGTTCAATGTCTCTTTTGGTGTTGGAGCCTGGAAGGAGGGAATAAGAAAGATGGAAAGGGACAGGTTTATCTTTCTCAGTTGGTGTTGTGCTCTTCTCTTGGCTATTGAGGCTCCTCTGGAGAACGCTGACTGGCCATTGGTTTTCTTTTGCCAGCAGACACACGAATGCTAACACTTTCTCTGAAGGCATGGTAGAGTTCTTCAGGTGCTCGAGGTGGACATCCTCATTACTGCCAATATTTTTCCACTTCCCCTTTTTTGTATATGCCCCAGCAGGGTGCCCATAGCTGCTTGTTACTGCGGTTGTTCTTCCAGCAGTTGGTCATCTTGGATAGGGTTCCTAGGATGTGCACAAATCAGGCTAACTTTTGTTGTTTCTGCTTGAGCCACAAACTTGCCATGCCAAATGATGAAAGTGCAGCCTGCTCCATGGTGGACCTCTTCTCTGCCCTGCTGTCTCTTTCCAATTCTTTTCTCTCCAGCTCAAATAAATGCAAGGTAAAAATCAGCAACTTTGCTGCTGCAGAAGTATTCTGCTGGGGAAGGAAATGCCGGTCTCCCTTGCTTACTGGCATCCCCAACCTCCATCAGTGATTCTTTTGGATCTCCTCCCCCTTGTAGAGAGGATCTCCTCTCTACAGACTCTTCCTCTGAATACAGCCTATGTGTCAGGGTTCCTATGATTCCCTACCTCTCACATCTCTCTCCTTACTTCCTATTTAGTTTTCAATGTATGTAGACTGGGGTTAGGAAGCTCTGGGATGACAGTTGAAGGTAGACAGGCAGTTTGTCTTCTAATAAATTCTGAAATGGCTTTCTTCCTTTCTCTCTAACTTTTCTCTCTTCAGAATATCAGGTACTTGACAAATTTTTGTCCTGAACTCTGGATTTTGCTAACCAGTTCTGGTGAAATAGGAAAAAAAACCTATCACTATCCTGTTAATTTCTAAAATAATGTTGTGTTTTCTCTCCAAAATTTCAAATCAAAATGATGAAATCCTAGTTTATTGCACAGATATTATTGTCTTTTCCTTAACGAGTAAAGAAATGTAGAAAAGATAAAGGGAAGTCCAAGAAGAGCAAGTTTCTAAAAATTTTAATAAATCACTACAACGATCAAAGGTGAGGGGGGCGGTAAACAAAATCAGTTGAGGCAAGTTGCTCAAGCAAGCAAAAAGACTAATATGTCATAAACATTAAATATTGCTGGGTAGAATACAAGTGGAATCAGCGTAACTCCCGCTCTTCCAGATAAAGCAATGTGCTGTTGTGACATGTAAGAAATGGAAATCTAAGCAAGCTTAGGACATGGAAAGGTACACACAGCCCAGGGAGGGACAGAAGCCCTCTAGTGTAGCCCCTTGTGCTTCCAAGGATCCACAACAGGGCTCACTCAGCTGTTGCAGCAGCAAAAGATCAAATTCATGGCTAACCCAAATAGAAAGCCTGTCGGCGGTGGGCTTTTCTCTGAGATATTTTGTTTTTCTTGACTGAGGGTTTCACGTGAATGCAGGGAAGTGCTTTCCTGAACTTAATGGATACCTCTCCAGAGAGATGGGGCCTTCTCTAACTTAGCCATTAAAGTGCCAGCAATGAGGCCAAATTCAATCACACAAAAAAGACTGGAAGAGTTCATATAAGTAGTTTAGAATGTAGCTTCAGGTCAAGATATTTAAAATCTATATTTCAAGACTTTAGAGATGACAAAACTTTTCATTTATTCTTGGAGATATTTGCATCAAATTAAAACATTTATAAGGAGTTCATAGCATGGGACAAGTCCAGAAATTATTTCTATCCTTTAGGTATCAAGAATTTCAACATATATTTTTAAATATGAAATTAAAATTAACAAGTTTTTATCATACTTTCAAAAAGGAAAATTTTGAAAAAAATTCCCCTTTCAGACAACATTCTCAGTTAATCATTAGAATAGTTACTCCATCAAAAATGGGATTGAACCAAGAAGAGGAACCTGGGATCAGGAGTCAGAGGATCTTACGCAGGAGAGAGGCAAAGAGAATCCTCAGGACGATAGTGAAGGGAAATACTGTTGGGTGTATTAGTGATAAATCAGCACAGATTGGAGGTGAGGGATATAGAGGGCTAAGAAGATGAAATTGAAGAATGGCTGATGGTACATAATATAGGGACAAATTAGAAAACTAAGCAAAAAATAAAGACAATTATTAATTGGGAAAGGTTATAAAAGAGAGAAAATGAAATCATTTTATACTACATGGCTCAGCTTTTAATACTTACTTAGTCATAATTATGTTAAAAAAGGAATGCTGACCTCACCAAGAATGATAATAAATTGGATCCTGAATCGATGAGAAATATGTGGGTGAGAGAAAGAAGTGACGCAAAAGTTAGAACTTGATCATCCACAGTAAACAGAAACATTTTTTAAATGGCAGTATAAACTTATTGTTTTGAAAAATGGTTTTAAAAATGAAATACCTGGGGCCTCCCAGTGGCACAGCGGTTTAGGCCGCGCTTTGGCAGCCCAGGGTTGGCGTGTTCGATCCTGGGAGCCGGCCGATGCACTGCTTATCACTGTGCCGTGGCAGCGTCCCATATAAAGTGGAGGAAGATGGACACAGATGTTAGCCCAGGGCCAGTCTTCCTAGGCAAAAAGAGGAGGATTGGCAATGGATGTTAGCTCAGGGCTGGTCTTCCTCACCAAAAAAAAAAAATGAAATACCCAAAGATTTGATAGTGGTTGCCTCTATGGACCAAAACTGGGGGTGGAGAGGGAATTCTTGAGACAATTGCTTTTCATATCAAAACTTAGAGAATTATTGTTGATACATTCTATAAGAAATACAAAAAAGGATAACTTTGATAACAAAAGAAAAAGCAAATATTGTCAAAGAATCAGTGAAGAGACACTTGGCACATTACAGTAGGAACTGCTAGTTGCTCCCATATATCTGCTCTTCTCTTCCATAGTGTGGAATTTTTAGCTGATGTCATAGTAGCCCAGAATAAAGGCCATGTTTGTCAGCCTCCCATGCAAGTAGGTATAGCCATGTGACATCTCTGGCCAATGAGATATAAGCAGTGTCCTATAGCAGCTTCTCAAAGCCTTCCTTAAGAAACAGTGTATATGTGCTCTTTGCTCCCTTCTTCATCTTCATCCCTTTCTCAATCTTCATTTCTCTCACCATCCTGCAGCTAGGAACATGGTTGCTGCTCTCCAGGACCATGAAGTTAAGGCTATGCACAATTGAGTAATAAAAATAGGAGCCTGCTCCCTGACACAGGGGAACGCCCTATCTGTCCTAGACCACTAACCTTCTAAAATACCTGAACAACAGTTATTTGGGGTTTCTCATACTCATAGTTGGAGTTTATCCTAACTGATAAGCACATTTTGCAATATTAATATAAAACTTGTTATTCAAAATAAAAAACATGAAAATAAGCATCAATTAAGACCTTAGAATAAGAAAGAGAATAGAAAAGAACCAAAATGAGGCATAATAACATAATTCTGGAGCCAGTATAATCAGAAACTTATGAGAATAAAAAAGAATAGAAATGGTCAAATATATGTATGAAAATATGATTAATGATGCAGTTCAGATTAGTAGGTTAAAGCATAACAAATGGGTTATTATAAAATATATACATATATAAATATGTATATTACATATATAATATATACATTGAAAGAGTAAAAACTTTTCTGGGACTGAAATAGTAAAAATTGGACGAGAAAAGGAAAAAGCAGTCCTGTCTTTCATCTGTGCAGACACAGATGAAGCCAGCTCCAAAGTTGACAGGAAGCATGGTTTCTTCTAACGTGATGCAGCAACTATAAAATGCCAAAACAATGCCCTCTTTGAGTAACTACTATTTTCTTACTAAGGATGCCCCCAGACCACTTTGCTACACCGATCTGTTACTGGGGATACACTATGGCTCAGCCATCCTTGTCTGGTGATAACACCCAATCCCTAGTTAACCCGGCTTCTACAATCCTACCTCAGAAACAGTAACCAGTCCAGAACTGATGCCCAAGCCCCTCTTCAGAATACTTCTGCGGGAACTCAAAGATTTCAGAAGACGTTTCTCTCCTTCCTCTTGTGAAGAGCAGCATTCCATGGTTTCTCTGGAGTGCCTTCTCTCACTTTGAGTCAACAGATCTGATTTTGTCAGACTACAAGTTTGTTCCTGTAGTAGTCTTTAGCTGATTAGACTTTAACAATATAATTATATATCTTATAGTTTATAATGTATATAAAGTTGGAACTTTATAAATATATAAACATCTTAAGATAAATTCCAGATAAATTAAATATTTAATGAAAAGAAACCATAAAGGTACTAGAAGAAAATATACATGATTGTCAATGCAATATTTTGTTCAGATGGAATTTTTAATCTAAATTAAAAATATAATCTCAGTTTAAGTCACTGTGTCAGAACCCACAAAGGAAAATCTTGCTAGATTTGATTAAATAATCATTTTAAACTTTTATGTAGAAAACAAACAAACAAACAGGATAAGGGAAATTAAAGGGTAAATGGCAAATTAAAAAAATTTGCAACATGTATGCTATAAAGGAACTATATGTCTACTCTATTAAAAGACTTTACCAGTAAATTTTTAAAAACCCATGTCTCTACTACAAAAATAGACAAAGGATCAAGCATGAAAATGTTTTAAATATGGAAAATTCTCAACTTCACTAGTAATCAAAGAAATATAGATTAGAACAGTATAATGGGTTGAACTGTGTTTCCCAGAAAAATATGTTGAAATTCTAACTCCTAGTACCTGTGAATGTGACCTTATTTGGAAATAGGGTTTTTGCAGATGTAATCAATTTAAGATGAGGCATTTAGGGTAGGCCCTAATCCTGTGTGACTGGTGTCCTTATAAGAAGAGGGAAATTTGGACACAGACAGATACACACAGGGAGAATACTGTGTGACAACAGAGGCAGAGATTGGAGTCATGTGGCTAAACACCAAGGAATTGCTCAAGATTGGCCACCACCAATAGAAGCTAGGAAGAGGAGGAAGGATTCTTTCCTACAGATTTCAGAGAGAGCATAACCCTGCTAGCATGTAGACTTCTATCTTCCAGAACTGTGAGACAATATGATTCTGTTGTTTTAAGCCATCCAGTTTGTGATATTTTGTTATGGCAGCCCTAGAGACCTAATACCAGAAAAAAGGTACCATTTTTCAAATCTCAGGTAGGTAACAATTAACATTTTTATATACTGCTAAGGATGAAGTGGAAATTAGTCTCATATTTATCTGGAGCAATTTGACATAAAGTTTATATATATTGAACCTCCAGTTCTATTGCTAGGAATTCATCCTAAAAATGAGTGGAAAAGTGGAGAAAAATATATAATGGGTATAAAGGGTGGTGTTAATTATCATGTAAAATTGTAAAGAATATTTAATATTAGCAGGTGGTTAATTACAATAGGCTATACTACGACCCTTAAAATTAAAGAGAAGAGGGGCTGCCCCCATGGGGTAGTGGTTGGGTTTGACATGGTCTGCTTCAGCAGCCCAGGTTCGTGGGTTTGGATCCTGGGAGCAGACCTACGCCACTCATCAGCCATGCTGAGGCAGCAACCCACATACAAAATGGAGGAAGTTGGCACAGATGTTAGGTCAGGGTTAATCTTAAGCAAAAAGAAAAAGAGGAAGATTGGCAACATATGTTAGTTTGGGGCTAATCCTCACAAAAAGAAAAAAATTACAGAGAAGATTTATATTTATTGAAATGGAAATTTGATACATTTTCTGTGGGAAAAAATTCACAGAAGATCTCATCTATGAAACACTTGAAAAGATATAATTCAAAGTAGTTATTATCTGCAAGATAGAATACAACTCTTATTTTTCTTTTGCCTATATGCATTTCCTGTTTGTAAAATAACAAATAGGCACTTTTTGATTACATACCAATTATTGACTCATTATTTTAATGAATAGAAACAATAGCTTAAATCATGTGCTTTTCCTTTAAAGTCTGAGTTCTTTCTCCGCCCCCCCCCCCAATTGGAGGACGTTCAACTATGCTAATTGTGTTTTCTCCAGGGATATTAAGATTAAAGTTAGTAAATAAATATGACCAATGCATTGAACAAGCAGTTTTCATGAGGTATAATTGCAAGAGCAATTTTATTTTGTCTCTCATAGTCTCTTTAAATTTAATCAGTGGGTATTGCTCCCACCTTCACAACTGGATAAGAATTTTTCTAATTACTCTTAGGTAATAGAAATCTCACACACACCAAAAATCTCAATTCAGTCATTAACAAGGTCCAATCCCAGATAACAACCAAACTTTTGAGACTGACAACAGGCAGAACCTGAATATAGGAAAACCAATCTTTCCTGTCTCTTTCCTCATTGTTACGATGTTTCTACTTTTCCTTCAAGTTGTTAAGGGGAGAGATTTGGAGGTAGAAAAAGGAGAGAGGGAAGGGGGCCCAGGGATAGGAGAGTTATTACTTGACTGGCTCTTTCCTAAAACACTTGGTGCTCTGAGAGCCTGGCAGATTTGAAAGTGGCCCTTTCTGGGGAACACATTCGGGTTTCCTCAGATACTCTCACCAGGAACATCTCCCTGCAGCTTCCTGTGATACAGGGGCTGCGTTTCCCTCAGGCTGCAGCTTCTCCCATAGCCCTTGGTTTTTTGACACTCCACTCCTCAAAGTTTTTGCTGTTGGGGTTCCAATACCTCACATCCTCTAGCAGGTTCTAGGTCATGATCTGTCTTGCAACTCAAAGACAAGGCATCTATTATCTTCCTGTTCAGCTGCAGGAAGCAATCTCATTTTAATATTCTAATACATGTGGTTTGTATTTTCTAAGCATATGTAAGTTGTCTATGAAGGGAGGTGATCTAGTTCATGGCTAATGGCAGAATGCCAGCTTAGGAATCGGTGTTACCAATCATATGAAAATATTCCAACTTCTTTGCACTTTTAAACATATTAGCCTGTGTTTCCTCTGGGCTACCAAAAGTAACCTCAATAAAGTTATCATTTATTTTACCCTTCCTTCAAATGTCATTCTCACTTCCTTGTCTTCAAATTGTAGACTCAGGGATTTTATAAACACTTGTTCACCTTAATTCTTTTAAAATTCTTTTTCTCCATTTTCCTAAAATCAGCTTACATTTTCTTACAAAAAGCACTACACTGTCATAAGAAACAATCTCTTGGGGCTGCCCGGTGGCGCAGCGGTTTAGTCCGCGCTTGGCAGCCCGGGGTTCGCGGGTTCGGATCCCGGGCGCCCGCCAATGCACTGCCTGTCAGCCATGCTGTGGCGGTGTCCCATATAAAGTGGAGGAAGATGGGCACGGATGTTAGCCCAGGGCCAGTCTTCCTCAGCAAAAAGAGGAGGATTAGCAACGGATGTTAGCTCAGGGCTGGTCTTCCTCACAAAAAAAAAAAAAAAGAAACAATCTCTTAAACTTCCTGGGAGGCAGATGTCAGATCAGCTGACCAGGATCCATGGGATCCATTCTTTCCATTCACCAGAGGGAGGTCACCTAGGGAAAGAAAAGAAGGCAGATGACCCAGTCTAATCTCCTTGTCAAAGGGACCTCTGGGTCAAGAAACTATTATCTGTTAGGAGGAAGAGACTATATCTCTAAAATGTCCTTATCAGGATGTCCCTGACTAAGGATTACCTATAATAAATTGAACCCAGGATAAATGACATGGCTCCTTGGAAAATGTCACATAGGCTACAAAACTCTATTGGGTATAAAACTGAGACACTTCATAATTTCAACATGCCTCACTATGTGAAGAACCCAAGAGCCTCCCTTTCAGACCTTATCTATTATCCTGGGCTAGAGGTGCATGTCCCATGTGGAAAGAAAGGATCTGGGGAGCCACTGTTGATGTCCTAGACCTCATTCTGTTTCATTCAAGCCTCCTGAATGCCTCTTGTATTTAGTAAGGTTTGAAATTGACTAAAATCTCTGAGTCATGTGAATCTGATTTGACAATCTGATCCCATGTGCTAGCTCATTTCTTCAACTTCTCTTTGAGAGGTTCGTCTTAGATTGCCCTATTTTAATAACAATGAACTCTTTCCAGGAATTTTGTGCCTACTTCCAAAATATGTCATACTGATATATCCTTGACCTTGACTTCAATTTACTCATGAATGGGATTATATTTCTATTAGGGAAAAGGCATCTATAGGTGCCATTTTGTAATTAACACAATACAAATGTTTCCAACATATACTTGGTTTGTTATAACCATGGATCTTATTTGTACAATGAATGAACTGCTCCTGATGAACTGTATGCTTTATCCATTTTTTTTTTACAGATTTGTGTCATTTTCTTAAATCTTTAGAGTCTTTTTAATTTTGACTTTTTTCATTCTCCTTCCCTAGTTTTTGAATTTTATTTGATTTTCATGATACTAAGTCCCATACACAAGATCCTTTCCCTTTTTCGCTTCCAGATCTTGCTCTCTGCTCATATCTGAAGACACTATTCCTTTTACTGGTTGGTGTCCAATGACTACATCACTTTATTCTTCTCTCTTTAATTTTCTCTTGCCCTGCTATTTTAAGGTGCTGATAATTTGGCTTTCTTTACTAGGCCTTCCTTCAGTAACAAATCACTGAACTAACAATACAATTGATACCAATATCCCTAACAACCACCACGATGCTAAGTGTTTGAAGAACTGGTATTCATTTTTGGCTAGGTCTAATTATATACAAAGGCCCATTGGATATGAAATAAATTCAAGAAACCTTCACAGCACCATTCTGGAAACTGGAGGGTACAAAGATTGTACTCTATTGGCTGTGGTAAGGATTGTTTCATGTTACAAGGCCAAAGGGAGAAACGGGAGAAATAGAAGACACTGTGATTGGAGCAGAGAAGAATTAATTCCTTTTTAGTTCGAAAAAAATTGGAAAGCTTTAATATAAAAAGTGTCACTTCAACACCGAGTTTTGATGCATGGGGTTGAATAGCGTATTATTCAGGCTTCTACAGAGAAATAGAACCAATAGGAGATAGATATAGGTAAAGATATAAATAATGAGATTTATCATAAGGAATTAGCTCATGCAATTATTGAGGCTGAGAAATCCCATGATTTGCCATATGCAAGCTGGAGACCTAGGAAAGCCCATGATGTAAATTCCAGTTTGAGTCCAAAGGCCTGAGAACCAGGAGCACCAATAGTGTGAGTCCCAGTCCAAGAGCAGGAAAAGACCAACGTCTCAGCTCAGCAGTCAGGCAGAGAGAGAGAATTCAACTCCCTCCACTTTTTTATTCTATGTGGGCACTCAGTGAGTTGAATGGTGCCACCTACAATGGGAGGGTAACCTACTTTACTCAGTCCACCAATGCAAGTGCTAATCTCTTCCAGCAACACCCTCACACACACACCAGAAATCATGCCTAACCAAATATCTAGGCGCCCTGTGACCCAGTTAACACATAAAATCAACCATCGTAAATAGAGTTCAAGGGTAGGATAGAGTAAGAGGAAGGGGGAAGGTAAAAGCATTCCAGACTAAGAGATTAGCAGAAGCAGCTTGGAGAAAATGGCTGGATATTTAAGGCTCCTTAGGCTACTTTGCAAAGAGTTGTCCTAGGTTGTCACACATGTTGGTTCTTTTGAATCAGAAAAAAAATTTGATGGCTCTTTAAACATGATGAGGATTGCCACGTAAAGTAAAACTGTTCTGAGTATTTGAACAGTCATTGAATCAAGAGCTTCATCTTTTTGGGGGCTGGAGGGATAGTTATGCTAGTAAGAGTTTCTAAATGTGCTTATAAATACAGTCAGCCCTTTGCTCCGTCTCGCTTCTTCCCTCTCTAGTCAGCCAACAGTTAACTTTTGCTTAGCTAGAATTGACTAAGGTAAAGGATGTATTCAACAGGGTTTTCCTCCAAAGATCCTCTTTACCATGATAATAAGTCAAAAGTTTATAGATTCTTGAACATTTTCTTATTATTATTCAGTACTATACTGGAATATCATTAAAAGCTTCATCAATAAAACATTATCTTCAGGCCAGTGTTAAGTATTAAACTTCAGAAATATGTCTGTTTGTAAAACAGAAGTAAAATAAGCAAACAGACAATAAAAGTTACAGACAGATTTAGCACCATGATTCTTATAGAACATAGTTTATAAAATGGAGGTAAAGACATTTTATTGTTTTTTTGTTTTTGGTTTTTTTTAGCTGAGGAAGATTCGCCCTGAGCTAACATCTGTTGCCAATCCTCCTTTTTTTGGTTGAAGATTAGTAGCCCTGAGCTAACATTTGTGCCAGTCTTCCTCTATTTTGTAAGTGGGTTGCTGCCACAGCATGACTGATGAGTGGTGTAGGTCTGCGCCTGGGATCCAAACCTGTGAACCTGGGCTGCCGAAGTGGAGCAAGCCGAACTTAACCACTGTGCCACGGGGCCAGCTCTAGTAAGGACATGAATCATGGTTTTCACCAACAGAAACCACATTCCTCAATCTGGACCTTCAGGAAAGCCTATGTACCACAGAGTCTGACCATTTCTCACCAGCCCTGCTCCCATCACCCCTCACCTTGATCTAGCTCTGAACTTGTATCCCTACTTCTAATTTTGCCCCATTTTACTACTCATCAGAAAAACTGGGGTGATTCTGTTAAAACCTCAGTGAGATCCTGCCATGTTGCTTGTGCTCAAAACCCCAAAGACTTCTCTTCTCCCTCAAAGTAAAGCTAAAGTCCTTCTTGCAACCATCAAGGCATACGCCGTCTTCCCTCCTTCCCTTTACCTCTCACACCTCATCTCTAGTATTTTGCCCTCCTTCACTCTTCAATGGCAACACTGGCCACCTTGCTGTTTCTTACACACATAAGATCAAATCCTACCTCAGGGACTTTGCAATCGCTGTCTCCCCTTGTGGGTACTCTTCCCCAGGAGGAAGCCTGGCTCATCTCCTCACTTCCTTTTGGTCTTTACTCAGGACACTTTCTCAGTGAGGTCTTGCCTCAACACAGAATCTAAACTTTCACTCCCCACCCCTCACCCACATTTCATATCACTCTTCTCTGCTTTTATGTTTATTTTTAGAACTTTTTACTATTTAATATACTATATGTTTTATTTATTTCTTGTTTTATTTTCTGTCTCCCTGGGTAGAATGCAGACTCCACGAAGGCAGGGATTCTCATCTGCTTTGGTTACTGCTGTCTCTCTCTAATGCCTAGAGTAGTTCCTGGCACATTATAGATGCTAATAAATATGTCTCGGGTGAATGACTAAATTAATTTTATTCATTATAGAATCCCTGTTGGCATATATTTTGTATGCTAAATTATGAATGTAGTATTTTGATTTTTAATTCACTATACAGCATGAGAAATTATTATTCAAATACATATTTTTTAAAGTTTTATAGTTACAAGGTTTGTTAATGCTTCTTGGTATTAAAAACATGTTTTAGAGATGGAAACTATTTCATAAAATTCAATTAAAATTTAAAAAATATTCTCAGGAAATCAAAATACAGTAGAATTTTTCCATTTTGCCTTCTGACTGGGGTGTTGACATTGTAACAATTAAGAACTTCATTAGTCACCATATGGCCAAATGATCTCACAATGGACCTCTGAATTAATTTGCATTTTCATTATAACTCTGCTTCTAAATTGTATATATGTTTGATCATTTGTGTACTCTCAAAAGAAATGGAGAATTCTTATTTCATTGAAGAATGTATATCTTGAGGTGGAAACTAAATATTATGTATGTTCCAAAATTTAAATTTTTTAAATCACTAGATTATTAACAAAGATAAAAACAAAACTGAGTCATTTGCTTCATTTGATGTGCCTCCTACTCTTTCCATGCACCTCTCTGAAAGAACGTCTCATAATAATATTATCTCTTTACTAGGTAGGCTTGGTGAAATTTTAAGAAAACTGCCATTTGAAACTTAGTTGTGTCTCTATTTAGGTTAAATTAGTTAAGTGTAATTTTCTCTTAATTCAAGAAAAGTATCTGAAAACTTCTCCCCAACTCCTCTATCATCTCCAAAACCAAAGCCATCTTAAATATAAGCCCAGAAGGTAGCTGCTAACTTGGAAAAAATGTAACAAGACCATTTATGGCTTAGGGGAGACTGGTCCTTCCAATCCATTGGCCTATAGATCTGGTCAGTGGGGAGGAAAGAGTGAATTAGAAAAGGGGACTGGGAGTCTTCTGAGAGGAAAACACTCAGCAATGATAGGAAAGGAAATAAAGCACCCCCTCCCAAGCCCCCACAAGGAAGATGGAGTTTGGAGTACAAGATGTTTATTAGGGATCAACTCTTATGAGAGGAAGGAGGGAGAAGCTGGATTGGCCAGAGAAAAAGTTGAACTCTGATGCAGGCCTGACAATGCCCAGGCCAACCTGGCAGGGAGCCTGGAGGTGAGTGTTATCTGTCAGAGTGATCCATGTCAGAGTAAAATGGCTGGGCCTTTCTATCTGTGCCTTTTTCAGTCATTGGATAGGGGCTGTCCTAGAAAGGGTGTGACCTTGAGTGAGGCATCCTCTCACACTTTCTCTTGGAACATTCACCCTGGGGCAGCCAGCTGTCATGTTGTGAGACAGCCCTCCAGGGAGGCTCACTTGGTGAGGGTCTGAGGGACACATCAGTAAGCTTGGAAGTGGACCTTTCAAACCCCCCAACACAGTAGAACCTTCAGATGAGACTGCAGCCCCAGATGAGAGCTTGACTGCAACCTCAAGTGTGACCTTGAGCCAGAGGCACCCAGCTAAGCCATATGCTGATTCATGACCCACAGAAATTTGAGATAAAATTCTTGTTTTAAGCTGCTAAGTTTGGTTGGTAGTTCATTAGCAGCAATAGATAACTCACACGCTGTGGCAAACCCTGAAGGCAGCAAGTCCTTCCCAGAGGGAGGATCTGGGTGGCACATCTCCATGTCTATCATCATCCTCCCTTTTTGTCACTTGTATCCACTTCTCTGTATGTATTTGGGGAGCCACTCCTCCAGGATTCTGGTGGGCCTCTTTTCCTGAGGGAAAATTTAAAAGAGGGAGGTTAGTGGAATCAATTCCAGCCCCACTGCTGCAGTTGATCTCAGGGCCACAGTTCCTCCTTTCTTTCCCCCTGTACTATTCCTTTTAGATTCCTTGCACCCTCAGCCACCACCTCTGCTGGCTTTGGTGGCTTATCTGTTAGCAATACCCAGAATCTCATTCCCTGAGGAGTCTGATCTCTTGGTCACCATGCTCTTCTCATGCCTGCATTGCTGTAATTACAGTTGGGCAAGTAAGTACTATGAGGCCGCCAAGGGCATTAGCTGGGTCCTACGTGTATTTCTCTAAGCCTCCATTGTGTAATAGTAGTCCTAACTCTTCCTGATGATCCAATTCAGTTATTCTTGCCGAAATGATGACTCCTCTTCTTGCTGCAAATCCCCAGACAGCAGTCATAGCTTATAGGACTTTTATGGTATCCTCTGGTGAAATTATCCCCCTTTTGTAGATCAGAACCTTTATCCCTGCAGGGTGCAGAGGTGTCGGGACAGGTAGCACAGAGTTCCCCATGGATCTTTGGTTACAATGGTAAATGGAGCAACTCCTGCTTCCACCTCTCGGTTCCTGGGCCCCTAAATTCTTGCTATCAGAGACACAGTACTGTATAAAGTTCTTCGATTCAATGTGAATGCTCCATCCTGGAGGATAGCACCCCATCCTCACAGAGTTTTGCCTCTGATCTGTGGCTTCAGATATTCATTCAACATGGCATTCCAAAGCTCTATTAGGCAAGCAGTGTCTGGATAGTGTGCTTTGTGATGTAACCATGAATGTTATGGTCATGGGCCCACGTGGCACTTCCTGTGTTGTAAAGTGGTTTCCTGGTCTGAGAAAGTGTTATGTTGGATTCCGTACTGGTGGATCAAGCATTTCATAATCCCTCAGATCAAGTGCTGCCTGAGGCCTTTGGGCAAAGAAAGCAAACTCATGCCTGGAATACACATTATATCTAGTCCTATGAGCATAAACTAATGGTCCTTCCAGGATGAAAGTGGCTCACATGGCTGGATGGACTCTTTGAACCATGGTGCCGTATCAGAAGCTCCACACTGATTGATATCTGTTGTTGGCAGGGTACAAATCCAGTAACTAAACTGGCCTTGATAAGTGGGTGTCTTTGATGACGATGTTATATTCATGATCTCCTTTTCTGCCACTGTGACCACTTTATTGATCCATTTCTCAAGCCAACACTGCGGTGGCTGATGACAGAGGCTGGCTGGCATTAACTGGTTGAGTTATTTTGACTACTTGGTTAATTACTGAGTCTTCCATGGTAGATATTCTTTGGTGGGCATTGACTTATGTTACACAGATCTTCACACTTCATGCCCATTCACATATGTCCATCTCATAAATATTTCACATGTCTAATCCAGCTTCCTGATCTCCAACCTTCTAATCTTTCTCTTTCCACATTCCTGAAGAGTTGGTCAGGTCTTTCATCATTGCCCACAAGTCTGAATATATTATAACCTCACTATTTTTATCCAAAATGAGTGACAAGGTACACTGCACCTAATCTGTCCATTAGGAGGATTTTCCTCCTCCTTTAGCTGATCATACAAGATTCCCCACACAGCTATAAGAATGAGCTGAGGGAGGGGCATGGTGTAACAATGGTTGATTTCAGTCCTGTTTGTGCTCAGTCGCAGATGTACCATTTTCACCTTATGATGGATTGCTCCAGGGCCCACAGTACCTCAGGGTATTGTGGGTCTCTCAGGACTCAATCCACGGTGGACAGTTATGGCCATATGTTCACTTGGTGAGTCATGGTCAGGCATTCCATTTTTACTACAGCCCAGTAGCGTGCCAGGAGTTATTTTTCAAAAGATGTATAATTCTATACTGCAGATGGCAAGACCTTGCTCCAAAACTTCAGGGGACCCACTTTATGATTTTCCCATTGGGACTTGCCATATGGCATCTCTTCCCACCACTGATACCTCCCACACCACGGGGTGGGCCAGATCGTATGGTCCTAGTGTGAGGGCTGCTTGTGCTGCAGCCAAGACCTGCAGCAGAGCTCTTTCCTGCTCTGCAACCCACTTAAGACTGACAGTCTTATCATCCTGGATATGCATGTGGAATACACTGATTCCAGAGACGAGAGAGACCCCTCCATTACGGTGCTTATTTATCTGTGGTAAGATGTGCAAGATGTAATAATTGGTTCTTTACTTTGAAGGGGATGTATTGGCATACCCTGACCACTGGACTCCTAAAAATTTATGTTTATGGCAGTCCCCTGAATCTTTAATAAAGTTTATTTCCTTTCCTCTGGAGTGCATGTGACTTGCTAAGACCTCCAACAGGCTGGTCACCCCTTGCTCAACTGGTCCAATCAACAAAAGGTCACCAGTGTAAAGGATCAAGTGGGTTTTTGCATGATGTCCAGATGATGCTACACACATGAAAGGGGACCGGAGAAGTAACATAATCCTGAGGCAAAATTGAAGACTCTCCTTGCCTACTCCTATTTCCTCTTCCTTGCTCTTTCACAAGAGTTTCTCCCATTAAATCTCGCCCACTTCTAATCCTGATATTGCATCTGTTTTTTAGAGGACCTAACCTGGCACATAGCCCCCATTCTTCCAAGGAGACCTTGACATTTCAGGTCTCCAAATATCAGTGTCAACTCTGACCTCGTGTGCAACTGTCCTTAAAATGTCTGGATAGCCTCTTTTCTACAAGGTACAATTGTTTGAGTAAATGGCCATAGATACCTTTGGAGAAGGAATGGAGGAATCATTCCTGTGTAAACTTGGTGTAATATGCAGTGTTCTCCCTTCTAAGGATGCAGCCACCTCTTCAGTCATTGTGTTATGGGTCTGGGAAATAGCTCAGGTCTGAAAAATGGACAATAGATAGTGACTTTTTATTGGGACAACAGTCCTCAGCCCTCTGGTCATTCATGCTTGATTTCTTCTGCTGTTACAGATTGAGAAGTACCCTCCTCTGTGCACATCTCTATGACCCTTAGGATGTTGTGTTCTGTTAACTATCTCTATAACTCTTTACAGCTCAGGTTCCCTTGGCTGCAACTCTGACCTGCTTAGTCATTACAATGATTGCAGCTCCTTGGCTTCTGAAGGTTAAGTGCTGCTACCTAGCTGTATGGTTTTAGGGTCCTATTATCTCTTTTGCTATCAACAAGCCAATTTATGTAACAACCTTTCCTATTGTCACCCTTGACTTGAAGAGGAGAGACGCCACTGAACTTTTTGGTGATGCTGATGCCCTTGTTACCACTGCATTCCTATGGCTTTGATAAATAGCGTGTCTTCTGGGCTGGATAGAGAGCTCCAAAGTCAATAGACTCTTCCCTATCCAATTTAATGTTCTGGTCCCCCTGATCAAATACCCATAGAATCCACTTCCATACTTACTCCTCTGGCTCCTGTCAGTTCACATTGGTTAGATCTTACAGCAACTTTGGGGTTTTTCCAACCAACCTGCACACTTCTCTGAACTACACATAATAGACCTGCCTTGGTTTTGTGTTTAACCTTCTTTGAAATAAAGTCCTTCATACTGTTAGGTCCTGGGCTTGGTCCTCCACTTTCTCTGGCCTTCCTTGTGAATAATGAGAACTTCTTTGCATGTATTTAACCAAAGAGGTTCACTGGCTTTCATACTCGGATTTCAGCTGGCTGTCACTCACCCTTTGCTGTAGAATCTGTAGAGCATCAATCATACTTAGAAATAGTCATCCAATCCTGTTATCTTTATAGCTGCTATTTTTTCCATATGTTTCAAATATCTAATAGGCTGCACCCAGTGCACTCCTTTTCACTGGTACACCCACCAGGTCACCCCCGGTGGAAGTTTTAACAATTGGACTACGACTTTGTGCCAGGGGCTGTTGGTGCCTCACCTCCACCAGCGACGGGGCATTCATTACCACCTGGGCCTAAGTGATCCATCTTCAAAACCATCTTATTGCTTGCTTTCTCAGACCGCTCCTGAGAATAACCATTCTCAGACCTCTCCTGAGAATAAGATGGAGTGTGAAATGCAAGATGCTTATTAAGGATCAACACCTGTAAAAGGGAGAGAGAAGATGCTGTACTGGGAAGAGGAAAAAGCCAAACCATGAAGCAGCCTAGCAGAGTCTTAGCCCGCCATGCAGGAAGTTCTGGAATGAGTATTGTCCATCAGAGAGTGCCATGTCAGACCAAATGGCTAGGCTTTTATACCTCTGGCTCACTCAGTGACTAGATGTGGGTTGCCCTAAGAAAGGGGGGATCTTGGGCCAGGCAGTGCTTTGCAGCTGAGGCATACCCTAAAAGCACTGAGCTGGAGGCCATCTGCTGACCATATTCTCTGCAGCTGGGCAAGCTGTCTTTCTCTGAAGGGAGGTCTATGTTGCAATCTCAGTGTGTACTACAGGGAATCTGGACTGTTAACCAGAGCGCAATAACCAGTTCTTGGTGGATGGGTGTTTTAAGACCTGAATTGACTTCTCACTCAGGAAACCTGGCATTGGGATAAGGGTTTTATTGTGGAAACAATGGTTGAGCTTCTGAGCTTAATGCGTGGAGTCATAATATACATTTCCTAAGCATTGCAACTTTGACCTTCGGTACCGCTAGAAGTTAATTCTCCTTCCTGAAGGAATCACTGTGATCTGTGATGATATGTGGGCCAGCAAGATTATGACTGAAGCTAATGGATAGGAAAACAGTAAAGTTTGTAGAACAACTGTGAATATACTAAAAACCATTGAATTGTACTCTGTAAATGGGTGAATTGTAGTATATGTGAGTTATATCTTAATAAAGTTAAAATTTTTTTGTAGAATAAGTTTTGAACTCATCATCTATTAATAGCCGAAAAGGCAAATCACTCACAATGATTTCTAGCTTTCTAGGGAACTTGTTACAGCCTCAGGTAGTCATCTCACTTCTGTTTCAAAGGAGGGCTGGCTCTTTCATACTAAGTAAGCCTTCCAGGTATTCTATGGAAGGGTTCAGGTAAGGTGAAGAGAAGGGAGATACTAGCGGGCCTGCTATTTTGGCAAAGAGGGTTTTCCAGCAATTATTTTAAGTATTAAAGCAGATGTGACAATTTATATCCAGGGCTGGCAAAGAGGGTCAACCAAATCTATTTGCTTGTATATTAGTTTTTGTTTTTAAGGAACTTCCTTGGAAAGTTGGTCTTTTCCAGAATGACTTCTAAGGACCTCTTCTGAGCTCCTCGAGCATAGTGAAAACATTAACTGGTGCTTTAAGACTGTTAATTAATTAATTAATTCATCATTCATTCAAAAATCATTTTTGGGTATGTATTAAATGCTGAACCTTAAGCTGGCCACTGTGAATATAGAATTGATTGGGATGGCCCCTGCCTTCACAGAGAGATAGATATGAAAACTTAGAATTATAGTGTATTTTGCTGTATTCTATAATTGATGCATGGAGGGAGTGCTATGAGGACAAAAAGAGAGTAAGATCTTTTTGGTCTTCGTTTAAATCACTTGTGAAGAAATTTGTACTTGCAAAAATTGTATTTGGCATACAAAATTTAAGTGGTTTCTTAACAGTGTTTACTTTTCTTTTTCTTTCTCTCATTTTTCCCTTTCAGTCTTTTTCTGGGTTCTTTTAGCTCTCCTTAAGAAACACAAAATCTGCTTATAAAAAGATATACCAACCTAGGTACACACTATCATGAAAACACCAATCTAAGTAAAAAAAAAGGAGAGGGAGGGATATTATGCTAGTAACTGCTTATGATTAACTCCTCATTGAATGATTGGGATCTTTAGGAGAATATGCATGCAAAACACTTCAACAAGAGCCTTGAACCTAAGGAGCTCTTAATACATTTACTGGGGAATAGTTTTAAGGATTCTGGGGGAAAAAATCTGATTTTTGTGTCAGAGTAGATGTGTCTGGAGGTATTGAGGATTATAAAGTCTTAGAATGGGAAAAAATGTTTCTAGATCTACCATTATTTATATGCTAAGAAACACTCTTTTTCAAATGGAGGCTGAGGAGTTCTAGGACTTGTTGCATTAAACACATGGGTTTGAACCATGGAAGGGTTTTGGCTCTACCCCAGGCACTCCACACTGACCCCTCACACCCATGTATAGAGCTGCTCTTCTCCAGGTTGGCATAGCAGCAGATGGCCAGTGCCAGCAGTGGAAGCAATTCTTATTAGGGATTTTACAAAATGACTCAGGCCTGGCCCGAACCAGAAATATCTAATTCCCATTCCAATGTGGTTTGTGATCTAAAACTTTGCATAAAAATAGCATCAACTGCTTCAACACTAAAGGAATAATTATTAATAGCTTTTTAGATAGATGTTAAAGTATCTTCTTGTGGAGTGCACATGTGATTTATTTTTTTTTTCCTTTTCCAATATGACCTGTATTTAATAAAATCTATTTCTCCTCCAGACCTGAACCACAGATGCAATAGTTGCGTAATGCAGTCTAATGTGGCTCGCAGTTGCCAAGGGCCATAAATAATGCACCTCGGTAAAGCACTGTGATGAGGTTGCCTGTTGCATATGGGCTGCTGCAGACCAGTCTGACACCAGCTGCGGGCTATTTCTGCTCAGTAGTTCAGCGCATGGGGAATGAGATGCCAAGGTTTCCTTGGGCAAACCAATAGGTCAAAGCTAGGATCTGTAGCCAAAAGCCATTATTATGAAAGTTTAATGGATGTAGAAATAGATTAGATAGAAGAGAACTTTAGCTAACAACCACATATACCAATTCAGAAATTAATATAAATTGTCATAGTTATCAAAGTTTTATAAAAGGATATTACATTCTGCTTCAAGATTTTGGAAATAGGTTGTGTCTATTGCCTAAGGTTGTGAAGACAGAACTGGGTCCACATTTGGCCCTTCTCTGAAATCACAAAAATCTTAAAACAGCAAATGTATTCAGCTAAGAGCATGTACAAATGTTTTTGCTTTTTGTGATCGTTATCAGATAGGAGTTAATCGTAAGAATGAAACATATACCACTTAAAATATCACAACATATTGAGGACAGACTTTATAGAACTAACTCTTCTGATATTTTGAGATTTATCTTAGAATCTACATAGTCATCAATCACAAGATTCATAATTCCTGAGTAGGATTTTCTCCTCTTTTTCTGATTACTTGGTTAACCTGATGGGGAAGAAATCATTTACTGAATGTGATGATGCCTTGACATTTTTTCAGAGATTCTCCCTTTGGGGAAAATGACTATACTTTTGGATGCTTAAAAATGATAATATCACAAATATTTTGAGGGTAATTATTGAAATTTGAAGGAAGAAAATTCATGCTTACCTTCATAGCTTTTAAATGATCACTTCTCCTAAGTATTTAAGAAGTAGATATAAAAAAGATTGTTAGATAAATATGCTTTATGTACCTTTCTAGTTTACTGGAAGTATTATTATTATAATGTGTTCCAGTATTTTCTGTTCCAGTTAATCATTAGAAGATGTAATGAATTTTTTTTGTCATATGTTTATATCTGGCTAGAACTTTAAAATATGAGCTTTATAAATGATGTTGTAGAACCTCTACTATTTGGATTGTATTCAAGGGAGAGTAATCAAGGTATTGGATGCTCTGGAGTCCTTAAGACAATTTGTCATGATCTCACTTTTCTGTTTCAACTTTTAATTCATCTTCAGCCCATTCCATTAGACAAAGTCCTCTGTCTTTCTCTGGCTTCAGCCCCAATTTGTTTTCACTTCTCTCCCCCCTGCTGTCCTATTTTCTTTTCCATTTGTCCTCAGCCCTGACCCTGACTCTATTCCCAACCCTTACTCTTCTACCTCCCTTTCTAGCCTCAGCCACAATTTAAAAATTTCAAAAAATAAGCAAACACCAAAAATGCTGGAGAACTAGGACTGAGAGTATCTGCTTCATCCTCCCTTTAAAATCAAACCAGTAGAATTTGGGAAAAGGAAAAAGAACATTTGTTTTTGCCCAATGTCTACGCCATTTTTATCCATTTTATTTTGCCTTGCTCAGATACAGTGAAAAATTAATGCCACTATTAGAAAAACAAGTGAGAAATACTATTTCAAAAATTCCACTTGTTAAATTTGCAATTCCAGATTAGTTGAGTTTCTATTGAAATGATGAAATAATCTCAAGCCTACATTTTTTAGAAATTAGTATTTTGTGATTGTCATACTATATGGAGACTATTAACTGCAAATCATTCTTTGACCTTCTTGCAATGTGTGTATACTGCTCTATTATGAGCCAATTGAGAAAATTTTGTGTTAAACTATACCTTAGTTAAAAATTCCATTCTCACAAGGAAGACATAGAGGCAAATCAATTTTTTTCTGTTAATTAAAGGTGAATTCCTTAAAAATGATAGTAGGAGATCACTTTCCAAAAGATTACATGACTCAGTTATTTAGAAACCTAGATATTTAGAGAGAAGCTGTGAGTGATATTAGGTGATCAGAGAAGGTTTAGCTAATTCAAAACCAAAACATCAATGTTGCCATTGATGTTTAGGAAGTCACACTATAGATTTTTTCTATCAAAAGGTAAGGGCTTTGGTTTGAAGAATATTTTGCTACAAGGATTGGCGGTTTTATTTATCCTTGTATGTTTCTAGACTGTGTTTATAGATGGTATATTTATAGACTGTAATGTGAATGAAGTAAAATGACACCCCAATTGTGGGCTAACCTTTTAGAATATGTATTACTTAATTCTTATTCTTAATGTCACAACAGTTGATCACTTACCCTAGTGACATTTTATTAACATTTACAGTCATTTATTAAAAGAAGTTTTATTATTATTTTTTTTAGCTATGAAGCAAAGATTCATTGACTGCTCTTTTTCTTTTAGAATCCCTTACTTCAGGTCATGATGTGGCTGAGGAGACTAGATAATGCCCGGTTCTCACTGTATTTTTCAGGTTCTTTTAGAACTCCTCCCACATCAGCTGCCTGTTACTGAAATGTTCAAACCATGCTTTGCATGACGATCCCTAGACTCCTGATTTAAGTTAAAGCCAAGGTTGTATAATAATGGCAAAAAATAATATAAAGTATGTTAACATTGTTCTGAATTTATCACAGTTTATAGAAATGTGGTTCTAACCAACCATTAAGATACTTTTTCCTGAAGCATCATACCTAAAAGGTCAGATTTGCATATGATAAAAGAGCAGGAGGCTAATTAAAGAATCCATGATCTGTTGATCTTCTGGATCCTAAAATCATACTGACCTGGCAACTAACTGTTTGGCATGGGACCACTGGGCACTAGAATGTTTTCCATATATGGTATGTATTTGTCATATTCATGAACACTTGTATCTCATGGCTGAAGGGATCTAGTTCAGTGTTGACAGCTAATGAAAGGAGGAAGAGTAGGAGGAACTGCTGAGGGGAACCCTTTAGCAGAGTGGATAGGCACTCATGTTTTGGAGTCAGACAGAACACATTCTCTGGCTGTGATATCTTGGGCATATTATGTAACCTTTCTGTGCCTTGATTTGCTCAGCTGTAAAATAGGAATGTAATACCAACTGTATCTTACAAGGCTAATATTAAATGAGGTAATTGAGGGAAAGTGCCCAGTACAGTGTCTTGTCTATTGTAAATATTTAATAAATATTAGTTATTATTACTAATATTGTATTGTCATAATTTTGGATGTTGCTACCTTGGCTATAGTGTGACTTTCCCTAGAAAATAAGACTCCTGGATGAAGTGTCTAGGTTCCAGCTATGGAAACTTGGTTTAGATAGTCATACCTCCCTATCACCTCACAACAAGAGTTCAAGAATTTTGTAAAAGTAATTATAATGAAGGTTTCAGCACCAATTTGTTCAATATTTAGTTGGAGCATACACAGGAATGTATATGTAGTTTGTTAGTCATTATGTAAACTCTATGTAGTATTTCCTCTGTCCGATAGTGGTGGAGGAAGTTTCCTCAGTGGTTTTCAAAGTGTGGTTCCCAGATCAGCAGCATCAGCAGTGCCTGGGAGCTTGTTAGAACTTGGCCCCCATCCCAGACCTCCTGAATCAGAAACTCTAGTGGTGGGGCCCAGCAAGCTCTCTATGAACAAGCCTTCCTGATGATTCTGATGCATGCTCAAGTTTGGGAACCACTGCTTTAGCGTTTGTAGCAACAGGAGGCTAGAAATACTAATGGTTATTATGTAGAAATTATATGAGAAAAGATCCTTTTAATTGATGAGATAATCCCTGCTTTAGAGTCTTATATTGAGAGAACAAATTTGGCAAGTGAGTTTTCAGCTATGGGGTGGGTCAAAGTGAAGAACATGAGGGTGGGTAGATTTAGGAGAAAGAAAGGTGATGATTACATCTGAAAGAAGGGCTCAGTGTTTGAAGAATCCTTGCTGTCGAAAGCTGCCATGGAATTATGTTAGAGCAGCAAAGGCAACACTCATAATATAGAAAATGGAATTAAAATAGTTGATTTCATAGGTCATATTCTTCATTTTCTTTGATTTAACTTTTAAGGGATTGTGGCCAATTTAAAGTGTTATAAAATCAAACTAGAAATTAGAAAACTGGATGAGAAAACGAACAGATAGTGGAAGTGCTAACGAAGCCATAGAATTTTCCTACTCACTCAAAATTGAACATGAATAGAAATTTCTGGAATATGAATCTGGGGTCTAGAGAGTGTTTAGTCCTCATATGAGCCCTACCTAATTAAATTACCTGTGTGTTTTCTAAATGGAGCAATAATTGTCCAAAGAAGTCAGTGTAATATAATGAGAAGAGTCTGTTCTATAGAAATAAAATAGACTAGGGTTCGAATCTCACTTACTAGCTATTTGACTTTAGGCAACTTATTCAAATTTCTAAGAATCAGGTTTTTAATTTGTAAAATAGGGATAATGAAAAAAAAAAAAAAAAAAAAAGGGCCGGCTCGGTGGCGCAGCGGTTTCGTCCGCGCTTGGCAGCCCGGGGTTCGCGGGTTCGGATCCCGGGCGCCCGCGGACGCACTGCCTGTCAGCCATGCCGTGGCGGCGTCCCATATAAAGTAGAGGAAGATAGCCACGATGTTAGCCCAGGGCCAGTCTTCCTCAGCAAAAAGAGGAGGATTAGCAACAGATGTTAGCTCAGGGCTGGTCTTCCTCACCAAAAAAATAAATAAATAAATAAAATAAAATAAAATAGGGATAATGATGCCTGCTCTTGAGGAGGTGGTTCTCAAAATGGGGAGGAGGCAGCATTTTCCCTTGGAGGGAGTTTATGGTGGTCACAAGATTGGAAAAGACAGTGGCAGTGAGTGGGCAGAGACTAGGGGGGCTGGGCACCCTGTAATGTGTGGGACAGTTCCACTGTGGAGGACTGGACCATGCCCTGCACTAATTTTTAATGCCCCAGACATTCGTGTAGGTAAAAATCTTCTTTGTAATTATTTAAGCCCAAAACCTCTGTTTTGCATACAAACATAAGGTATTTTTAATGTGGTTTTAAAATACACTGAATTTTCCAGAAATGCAAATTACTCTCATGTAAATTGAGATAAGATTATACTTTGTTTTGTTTGTGCTTATCAAAAGTTGTTCACTCTTTTGGGAAAAAAAATCACATAGCCAGCAGCAACTCTATGTATGATATTTCATCTTCGATAAACAGCCTTATCAGACTGTATTTGAGGAAGCTGTATTCACAGTGATACGACCTGTGGGAGCAAACCTCTGACTAACTCATTGTATCTTCTAGAGGAATTGTCCCTGGGCATTTCCTCATTGAGATAAAGTAATTGAAATATATTAATGAAAAAAATGTTATCTTAATATAAATTACTTTCTTTTTATTTCTCTTTTATATTATAGCTAAAGTGTTACATTAATTTTTTAAAATTATGTATGTAGGTAGGTTATATTAACTGTGAATTTCATTTCAGGATAATAAACGTGGAATGACACAATATTCTGAAAAGGAGATGTTAGATCTCATGGTGAATCTGCTTTAAACTTTTGAGATGATTAGATGAGGCAGTGTTAGTAAGTGGTTAACATTATATCTGGTGCATAGTAAGTGCTCATATGTAGTAGTTGTTGTGATTAGAGGCAGCGGCCCTGGTGGGACTGGATACCAGTGTAAGTCAGTGCCGGGTGGCTGTTTGCAGGCCAGGAAGTCTGTTTCTTGCTTGGGAATGCAGATCTGGGCCAGCCTGATGCTGGGCATGTACCTGTGGGGACCCTCTTTCAGGATGATCATGAGAGCCGCCTGGGAGTTCCGAACTTAACCCTGAGACTCTAAGAGAAGGGGACATAGGAGCCAATCTGAACTGGAAATGATGGGAAGATTAGGAATTAGATTCAACACATTGCTTCTCAGTCCGCATTGGACAGACAGCAGTGCAGTGGGTGTTTTTGTTGCTACTATTACTCTTATTCTCTGGCCACTGGTTCAGCCATTTGGTTGCCTGTGCAACTCCCTTGAGTGTTGCAGGTGTTGCTTTTTACAGTCTCTGTGTTACCAGAGGGAATTATTAAAGGAGAGTGAGACTCAAGCAGCATTTTAGAAAACACGTAGAGCTATCAGGTTCTAGAAAAACTGGAGTGGCCTGAGTCTATGCCGTTGTAACTGGAACGTAACCATAGCACACGCGTGGTTCAACAGGAACCCCACCGCTATATGTCGCTCCCATTTGGCTCTTGAGTTGTGACTGCTTCTCAGGACTAGGGTGTCAGCAGCATTTGTGGTTAATAAAATAGTTGATTCTTTGAACAAGAATTTAGAGACATTTCATGGGATAGATGGCATCTCAAGATATGTCGACATTCTTCCCATGTGCTAACCCCAGGTGTTATAAAACAATCTCACAAGGACTGATGATGTACCAAGTGCAATAAGAGATATATTTTTGGTCAATGTAAAAAAAAAACAAACTCTCTCTTTTTATACCTAAGCTAGAAACTTAGAAAGAACAGCAGTTAGAAAGAACTTTAGAAACTAACTTTCTAGCTATTAGAAAGAACAGATGACAACCCTTAAGAAGGCTTCTTTGTATTTTCATGCTAAGGCAAGGAAACAATCTAGATGATGTTTCTTTAGATAATCGCAGCCATTTACCCAGGTGTGGCCACTTGCTTTGTAATGCTGACCGGCCAGAATAATATGTAAAATATTAAGGGAGTATTTAAGTAATTTTTGATAATAATGACATTTTGTAAATAGTTAAATACAGAGTGATACAGTGTTCTAGGTTATCATATACTGGAATAATAATTGACCAGTAAATAGTATTAATATGAGATCTAGATATTTGTACTTGAAGCCCTTTTAAAATATAACAATGTAGAAGTCAGCATGACCTGGAAGGATAGACTTAGACATCTATGTCTTAGAATATGCAGACCAAAAATGAAAGATGATCCTGTCCCAGAAGCCACTTCACCTCTGAGGTTTGTTTGACTAGAACACTGCAAAGAACTGAAATCCACACTGACATTAGGAATACACAGGCTTTCAAAATTCTGTCAATTCTGCCATAATATATCTGTGTGGTAGAAATGTTCCCCCCCGCCTTTTGCCTTTCCAATGCTGTTTCAGTAGAAATAAAAAGCCTGAGAAATTTCTTTAAGGACCATTCAGCTTCTTTCCTTTGACTCTCGACTTGTCGTACAAAATATGTTCTTTCCTTTGTAAATGTGTATTTTCTGGATGGCACAATCTCTAGTTTGTTACCGGCTCAGAAAGGAATGGACATGATTCCAACTGGGACTCCAAGTCCCCACACTCCTGATTGAAATATATACTGTACATGGTTCCTTTGCCTTCAACATTAATACCCATCTGCTGAAATGGCAAGGTGCCTGCTCTCTGGTTGATTGGATGGATGCCCCGGAGCACAGGTGCCTGGCAATGATGGGTTTAGAGAAATCCCCGACAAAACATTGTTCGTGACATTTCCTCTGCAGGACATCTCTCCTGGGTATGTGTTATACAGAGAGCTCTCTCTTCCTGTCTGATGTCATGACTGCTGCTGGACATCTTCAGAAATTTCTGTTTATCATTAAAAGCAAAAGGCTCAGAACAAGGTGACATTTAAAAACTGGAAGTCATAATATTTTGATTCTTGAGCTCTAGCTTAGAAGTTTAAAAAATGTTCTTTCTTGCAAGATCTTAAATACCAAGTTTTTCAACTCAGAGTATTCTTCCAGGTACCATGTATTCATTCCTTACATTTTATGGCCCATGAAAGTTGGTGATATAAAGAAAAAGCTATGCTATGGTAGTACACATGTGGCAGTCTTTTATGAGATGTATGTGTTAGGATTTCAAAGTAAATGGTCATCTTTTGGTTATCTCATTATAAAAGCTATTATGGAAAAACAAAACAACTTTTTTAAAGCTATTAACCAATATTATTTTTCTCCTTTTTGGTTATTTCTCTTGGATGGAAATACTCCATTGGAATAGCTAGTGGACTCTATGTTTAATCCCTTAGGGGTCAGGTGTGATAGTATAGAGAGAAGAGAAACCCATGCATTATCCTAACTTGGGTTTCCAAAATTCTAAGCCTCTAGGAGAAGGAAGAGTTTTCAAAGATTAGACCAAATATTTGGGTGAAACAAGAGGAAGAGTATAGTGTCTCCTAGACCCAATTTGCAGTCTAGAAAACAATTACCTAGGCTGGGAAAGAGAGATGGAGAAGAAGAAATGAAATACAAATGTGTTAAGGGGCCTTAGAGGGAGTGTCATCTGAGTCCATCTCTTGGGCAGAGCCTGGAGAGAGTATAGGACCTCAAAGAAGAAATGACTGTGAGCTTCCTATAGGTAATTGTGAGCCATAGAAAGCTTTACAGAGATACCCATACCTCGGGTTCACTGAGCTGAGGATTATTTCAGGGTTAGAATTTACCTTGTCCCCAAGTGATTCAAGGATCCCAAAATCCCTGACCCCTCTCTCACATGAGTTGGCCAGCTATAAACCCTCTGGCACTTTGATACAACCTTAAGAAGGAAGAATAGAAACCCCAAATTCACTGAGTAGATTTCTTCTCTCTTGGGAGGCTTGCAGTTGATTTGTTATAGAATATAAAGTTACATTTCTCGTTCACCCAAGCTTGTGTACTGAGACTCATATTAAATACATTATTTATATATTGTGAATTATTCCAGAAAAGATTTAAAGAATATTGCAAAACTTTAAAACTTTTCTTTCTACTTTTGATCCATTTTGTTAAACGCAGTGTTTATGTAATACGCTCCATTCAGATGGGGTACAGATTTCCTGGATTGCCCACTCTGTTCACTAGCAGCCTAACTCAACAGCCTGGTATATTTCAGTTCAGCTATCTAACAATAGCAATACCTAGAGAAGTTTTTAGCTCAGAATTTTTTAAAAACAACAAAAAGATTTTTTTGATAGTTACCAAATCAATACAGTATAAGAACTCTATTCAGTTTAGTATGCATATTTATATACAACTATTTGCAAAAGCCATATATTGGGTTGGCTATCAACATCTCCCTTCCACTTCCTCTTTGCTTAAGAATAGATAATGACCTCAAATCTACTCACAAAAATTCTAGTCAGGAGAGAATCCCCTTTAGTAGGTGTCATGCTTCTCTTGTGCCGTGATATCTGAACTTTTGTTTCAAGCCTCTGATGACTGGAATCTTTCTTTTTTTCCTATCTTTGTTTACAGAATCACACAGAGGACAACTTTACGACTGAATCATTTTTGGAAGATTTCCGTGGAAGACTTAGCTTGTCCCCCAAATGCTCTGTGTGCATTCTTAGTGTGAATGGCTGCCTGGTGTTGCCGCTCTGATCCCTTTAATTGCAGTCTTTGTGTTCTTGTCGACCAGTGTTCCTGCTGCCTGATCAGCATTCTGAATATGGCAGTGAGGAGAGTGGCGAGGGCATTTTGAATGTCTTTTGTGGACAAGAGTCACTTTATGTGTATGGTCTAAGACAAAGACAGATTTTCCCCCTTATTCAGCATCAAGACAATAGTGGGTTAGCACAATTTAGCACTCTCCTGTCATCTTTCTGTTTATTTACTTTCTGTTTTTTGACTTCCTATACAAAAGAAGGTAGACACATTTGTACCCATGAACCTGGGGAAAACATCAGTAAAACCTCACTCTTAGCTGTGGGTCTCTGCTCTCTTTGCTTGCAGTTGTGTTATTATATGAGTCGACCTCTGCCTACTCAATATTTTTCAAAAGATGGGCTTATCCCAAGGAGGAAAAGCAATTACCAATGTGATCAAAATTGCTGAAATCTTTCTGATTTTAAAATAACTCATAAGATTTCTAAATGGTACTTTGGGGCTTCTTATTATATTCTGCATCAAATATGGGAGAAACAGAAAGAAACATATGGGAATACTTTATAAGGCATTTATATACTACATAATCTACTTTTATAAATCCATGTAATGAGACTTTCTGGGAATAATTTTCATTGATTAAGCTTTAGGTCAGTTTGTTATTTTTAAATAAACAGGCATGACTTTGTTTCATATCTTTAACCTCGGATTCCTCCAGTTTATTATCAAAATAGTTAATTATTTGATAAGTCCCAGATAATTTCTTCTAGCTATCTTGTTCTCTAATGATTTCTTAAACAATAAGAAGAGAACTTTAATACACATTTTCTCTAGAATATCTATCTCCCTCTTTGGATCTTTAAATAGAGAAAGGAAACAGGGTAATAGAGCATTAATATTGTCTTTTTTAATATGATAAATGAGCTATTTCCAAAATCTGTACACTTTATAACATTACATCAAATATTGTATGTAGTGAATTAACTATATTGATATAGTGAAAAATACAAATCACATTGAAAATATTTTTTGTGAAGATCTGCCAAATTCAAGTTTGGAGACACAATATAAGAAAGTGTTTTTATGTAATACGACTGTCAAATTTTAAAAGGAACAAGACTAGGAAAAAAATCTCTATGTTTGGACAGTTTTACTCAATTAAACTGAAGGATGAAATTAAGCTGGTTGTGTGGATAATTAAGGCTAAATCGTCTTACTTGAAATATATTGCTGCAACAAATAATTTTGCAGGGTTTTTTTTTTCCTTTTCATTTTATTCTGCTAATGTAGATCTAGACACTATATGAACCTCAGGAATAACAACAACAAAAAAGAATCCAAATATAGCAAAATAGAGTTAGATTTATAACAAATTCAGCATCCTCTATTTAGGCAAGACTGACATTGCACAAAAAGCCTGATAGAGATTCCATGTTTATTTACTTCAGAGTGCTGAATCAAGTTCAATGAAAAGTGATTTGTAAGTTGCTTATTCAGTGAACTTGAATAAATAACTCACAAATCAATGTCTTACAAGAATTCAGTAACCAGCCTGTTTCATTTGAAACCATACTATAGCCTATCGATTTCCTCCTCTAGGTAGTGTTGAACAGAAAAAACTGGAGTAGAAGCAGGCCATTCTACTTACCTGCCAAGAAGCGTGGTTCAGTTCCAAAAGAGGGAAAAATGTGCCTGAAGTTTTAAAAAATGCTCTGTTTCCAGCTACCAGTACTACCCTCAGAACTTCAGAACTGAGGAAGAGAGACCTCTGACATGGACCCTGTGCTTTGGAGGACCTGGATCTGACTTACCGCATTGCTCTTCATAGAGTCATGAGTCCATGGAGCCAAGCAAGTGTATCCATCCACAATTCATGTTCCTTCCTTCTAGACCATTCTTCAAGCACCTGGGACCCCAAGCCCACTTCCAGGACCTGCACAGTCTTCTCAGGGCCTTCCTCTCAACCATGGACCACATTGCACTTGGGTCAGAGAAATGGCCAAGTAGGGGCAATTTGCAGGGGTGTGGACAGAGCTTGGACATCCAGGCTGGGGTGTGAGTGGGTGGTCTCTCTTGGGACCAAATGAGAAGGAGGAACAAATTACTGGCCAAAGATATGGACCTGGAGCAGACACCCTCCCTGTTGTCACATTCTAGAGCACAATTCTGAAAAGTCCAAAAATTTCAGTTTGAACCTGGCCTTCCTGATTATTATAAAGATATATTTTTTTAGGTGTGAAAATAGATCTTTTATTTAACATTGTGTCAGTTTGATTTATAACTAAATATTTAGACATATGGCATATGGGCCACCATTTGTACTCTTGCCCCAGGCCCTTCAATGTTAAGGACAGGCTTACCAGCTACCGTTCTATCTCTCTACTCTCCTTCACAACCAGTCACTGAGCCACCACCCAGGACTCAGCAGCCTCCCCGGCAAGTCCCCTCGCTTCTTGCTCCATCCTCCCTCCTGCCTACCTTCTCCTGCTGTCTTCAGCAGGCCATTTCCATGGAGGAAAAGGAATCCTATTGTAAGTCCACTATCCAGAAACTCCACTCTTTTGACCCCTTTGCTGATGCAAGTAAGGGTGATGACCTGCTTCCTGCTGGCACTGAGGATTATATCCATATAAGAATTCAACATAGAAATGGCAGGAAGACTCTTACTACCGTCCAACGGATTGCTGATGATGGCAATAAAAAGAAACTAGTAAAGGCGTTTAAGAAGAAATTTGCTTGCAATGGTACTGTAACTGAGCATCCAGAATATGGAGAAGTAATTCAACTACATGGTGACCAGCACAAGAACTTATGCCACT
The DNA here is from genome assembly GCA_031878705.1 of Tapirus indicus. NCBI lineage: Eukaryota > Metazoa > Chordata > Mammalia > Perissodactyla > Tapiridae > Tapirus > Tapirus indicus. Next base: position 91,070,617 of record CM062926.1, read on the forward strand.
TCCTGGTAGACATTGGACTGGTTAAGGATGACCAGCTGAAGGCTCATGGGTTTTAAGTGAGGATTTCCTTACAATGATTGGAATTTCCCTTCTGTCCCTTGTCACAAGTTTAAAAACCTCACAGCTTGTACAATGTAATCATTTGGGGTCTGCTTTTAATTTGGACTAGTGTAACTCCTTCATGCAATAAACTGAAAAGAGCTCTGCTGTCTAGTCTTGAAGTCCCTCATTTAAACAGAAATCAAGCGTCCAGCCTGAAACAAAGCAATAACATGATATTTTGGCCAAGCCCAGATCCCCAAGATCACTGATGGCTACATCTGGCCAGAAACTCCTCGGCTCTCCCTCTGCAGAGTTCCCTGCCCTGTGAGACTGTCACCCCGTGAACAGCCCTTGGTGAAGCTGAGAGGAGAGGGTGGGGTAAAGTAGCAATGGTGGCTGTTCCACTAAAAGGGAGAGTTTGGTAGTTAAAGAATGATCCCCTGGTTTCTCCAACCTGACCAGGTAGCAGCCACCTTCTCTCTAGTGAGGTGATAGGACATCTGGCTTGCCACCCAGGTCTTTTTGACCAGACATATCCTAGCTAATTGATGTCCAAACACCAGAATATAAGGCCAACCTTCTATCAGAGTTAAACTTTTGACAAGGGAACAAATTTCACACTGACGTATCAGCGTATCAGCCATGTAGCCAGCCATAGAGCTTGTAACTTACTAGCAACAGCTGCCCAATGCCATGTGAAGTAACAACCTGGTTTTGGATTTTTTATTTTTCATTTAGTTTTAATGTTATGTAATGTATTTAAATCCTTGTTTAAATAAAATTTGTTTTCAGAAGGGTTTTCTTAACTTGCTGTATCTCATTTCCTCATCCCCTACTTACTTTTCTCCTTACCTGATTTGGCTTTGGCACCTACAACTTCAACAAATCTACTCTTGCTTGTGCTATCTCTTACTGCTTGTTAGAAAAATCCAGTGGATTTTTCAGTTGATCTTCAGGCCTAATCTTCTTCTCTCAGCGGTATTCAACATTACTGGAGGCTGGGAAGTTCAAGATCGAGACACCTGCACATTAGATGTCTGGTGAGAACCCGTTTCCTGGTTCCTAGATGGCTGTCTTTTTGCTGTGTCCTCACATAACAGAAGGGGCAAGGGAACTCTCTAGGGTCTCTTTTATAAGGGCACTAATCCTATTGATGAGGGATCTGCCCTCATGACCTAATGACCTCCCAAAGTCCCCATCTCCAAATACCATCACATTAGGGATTAGGTTTCAATATATGAAACAGTCAGTCTATGGCAACTCCACTCTAGATCTGGTCCTAACCTACACCCCCAGCCTCATTTAGTATATGTCAATCTTTTACTTTCTCTTCTGCAGACTAGCTTTCTCATTTTTTCTTTTTTATCCTGGGAGAACTCTTGAAATAATTTTCAGATTTCTGAAAATACAGAACTCTGTATAAAAATTATTCTATCTACAGCTCTCAGAATGTTAGTCTGAACAGTAAGTTGTAGACAAAATAATCCAATAACAATTGTCAATGCTTCTTTTCTTTTTTATTTTTGCTGAGGAATATTCACCCTGAGCTAACATCTGTTGCCAATCTTCCTCATTTTTTGCTTGAGGAAGGTTAGCCCTGAGCTAATATCCATGCCAACATTCTTCTGTTTTGTATGTGGGCTGCCACCACAGCATGGCTGACAAGTGGTAGGTCCATGCTGGGGATCCAAACCCTTGAACCTGGGCTGCTGAAGCAGAGTACACCAAACTTAACCACTATGCCACAGGGATGGCCATCAATGCTTCTTTTTTAAAAAATTATTTTTATTGAGGCATAATTGACAAATAAAATTGTGAGATATTTAAAGTGTACAACGTGATGATTTGATATAAGTATACGTTATGAAAGGATTCCCCCCATTGATTTAATTAACATGTCCATCTCCTCATGTATTTACCATGTTTTTTCTTTTTTGGTGAGAATATATAAGTTCTACTCGCTTAGCAAATTTCTAACATAAAATACAGTATTATTAATATAGTCACCATGTTATACATTAGATCTTCCAAAGAGATCCACACTAAGTCACGTAATAATTAAATTATCAAAAGTTAAGGAGAAGGAGAGAATCTTAAAAGCAGCAAGAGAAAAACAACATGTTACATATAGGGAAATCCTCATAAGACGATAAGCACATTTTTCAGCAGAAACTTTGCAGGCCAGAAGGGAGTGGCATGATACATTCAAAGTGCTGAAAGAAAAAAAACTGCCAACCAAGAATACTCTACCTGGCAAAGTTATCCTAAAGAGTTGAAGGAAATAGAGATTTCTCCAGACAAATGAAAGCCGAAGGAGTTCATCACCACGAGACTGGCCTTATAAGAAATGTTAAAGGAAGTTCTTCAAGCTGAAACTAAAGGATACTACCAGTAACAGGAAAACATATCAAAGTATGTAACTAACTGGTAAGGGTAAATATATAGTTAAATTCAGAATACTCTAATGTTGTAATGGGGGTAGCTAAATCACATAACTGTATTATGAAGGTTAAAAGACAAAAGTATTAAAAATAACAAATTTTTAATGGATATACAATGGGAAATGATGTAAATTGTGACATCAAAAACATAAAAGGGGGGAATGTAAACATGTAGAGCTTTTGTATGTGTTCGAAGTTAGGTTGTCATCAGCCTAAAATAGACTATTACAAATATGAGGTAATCTTTAGGGTAATTACAAAGCATAAACATATAGTAGATACACCAAAAATAAAGAGAAAGGAATCTAAGCATACCACTACCGAAAATCATCATATCACAAAAGGAGAGAGCAAGAAATGAAAAAATGAACAAAGGAATTACAAAACAGCCATAAAGCAATGAATAAAATGGCAATAGTCAATCCATACCTATGAATAGTAAATTTATACCTATGAAATCCATAACTATGAGTAATTACTTTAAATGTAAATGAATTAAATTCTCCAGTAAAAATATATAGATTGGATAAATGAATGGATAAAACAAAAAAAGCAAGACCCAACTATATGCTGCTTGCAAGAAATGCACTACAGCTTTAAAAACCCACACAGACTGAAAGCAAAGGGATGGAAGAAAGATATTTCATGAATAGAAACCAAAAGAAAGCTAGGGTGCCTGCACTTATATCAGAAAAAAATAGACTTTATACCACAAGAGACAAAGAAGGTCATTATATAATGATACAAAGGTCAGTTCATCAAGAGGATATAACATTTGTAAATATGTATGCACTTAACATAGGAGTATGTAAATACATAAAGCAAATATTAATATATATTAAGGGAGAAATAAGCAGCAATACAATAATAGTAGGGGGCTTCAGTACTCCACTTTCAACACTGGATAGATCACCCAGGCAAAAAAATCAGTAAAAAAACATTGGCCATAAATAACATGTTGGACCAGATGGAGTTAACAGACATATACAGAACATTCCATCCAAAAGCAACAGAATACACATTCTTCTCAAGTGCACATGGAACATTCTCCAGGATTGATCATATGTTAAGCCAAACAAGTCTTAATACATTTAAAAAGATTGAAATCATTTCAAGCATCTTTTCTGACCACAATGGTAGGAAACTAGAAATAATTAAAAGAAGAAAACTGGAAAATTCACAAACATGTGGAGATTAAACAATATGCTACTAAACAACCAATGGGTCAAAGAAGAAATCAAAAGAGAAATCAAAAAAATGCCCTGAGACAAATGAAAATGGAAATGCAACGTACGAAAACTTATGGGATGTAGCAAAAGCAGTTCTAAGAGGCAAGTTCATAGTGATAAATGCCTGCATCAAGAAACAGGAAAAAAATCTCAAATAAACAACCTAACTTTATACCTCAAGGAACTAGAAAAAGAAGAATAAACAAAGCCCAAAGTTAATAGAAAGAAGGAAATGACGAAGGTCAGAGTGGAAATAAATGAATACAGGCATACCTTGGAGATATTGCAGGTTCAGTTCCAGACCACTGCAATAAAGCAAATATTGCAATAAAGTTAGTCATATGAATCTTTTTGTTTCCCAGTGCATATAAAAGTTATATTTACACTATACATGGTGTAATATTGTGTATTAAATGTGCAATAGCATTATGTCTAAAAAACAATGTATAGATCTTATTTAAAAAATACTTTAACACTAAAAAATGCTCACCATCATCTGAGCCTTCAGTGAGTCAGTCTTTTTGCTGGTTGAGGGTCTTGTGAAAAAAACATCTGTGAAGCTCAGTAAAGCAAAGTGAAATAAAACAAGGTGTACCTGTAGAGACTAAAAGGACAATAGAAAAGATCAATGAAACTCAGAGCTGGTTTTTTGAAAGATAAACAAAACTGACAAACCTTTGGTGAGATTAATCAAGAAGAAAGAGGACTCAAATAAAATCACAAATGAAAGAGAAGATGTTACTACTGATACCACAGAAATACAAAAGGGATCATAAGAGACTACTATGAACAATTATATGCCAACAACCTAGAAGAAATTGGTAAATTCCTAGAAACATACAGCCTACCAAAACTGAATCAGTATGAAATAGAAAATTTAAACAGACCAATTAGTAGTGAGAATCAATCATGAAAATCCTCCCAACAAACAAAAGTCCAGGACCAGATGGCTTCACTGGTGAATTCTACCAAACATTTGAAGAAGAATTAATACCAATTATTCTGAAACTATTCCAAAAGATAGAAGAGGAGGGAACACTTACGGACTCATTTGATGAGGCCAGCATTACTCTAATACCAAAATGAGACAAGGACACTACAAGAAAAGAAAATTATAGGTCAATATCCCTGATGGACATAGATGCAAAAATCCTTAACAAAATATTAGCAAACTGAATTTAACAGTATATTCAAAGGATCATTCATGATGATCAAGTGAGAGTTATTTCAGGAATGCAAGGATGGTTCAACATCCACAAATCAATCAATGTCAGATACCACATTAATAAAATGAAGAATAATCATGTGATCATCTTAATAGATGCAGAAAAAGCATTTGACAAAATTCAACATCCTTTCATGATAAAAACTTCAGCAAAGTGGGTATAGAGAAAATACACCTCAACATAATAAAAGCCAGGTATGACAAGCCCACGGCTAATGTCATACTCAACAGTGAAAAGTTGAAAGCTTTTTCCAAGATCAGGAACTAGATGAGTATGCCTACTCTTGCACTTTTCTTCAACATATTATGGAAGTCCCAGCTGGAAAGATTAGGCAATAAAAGAAATAAAAGGCATCAGAAAGGAAGAAGTAAAACTCTCACTATTTGTATATGACAGGATTTTATTTTTTAAAAACCCTAAAGACTCTTCCAAAAACCTGTTGAAATTAATAAACAAATTCAGTAAAGTTGCAGGATAGAAAATTAGTATACAAAAATCAGTTGTGTTTCTATACACCAACAATGAACTATCAGAAAGAAAATTAAGAAAACAATTCCATTTATAATAGCCTCAAATAGAATAAAATACTTAGGAATAAATTTAACCAAGTAGGTGAAAGATCTGTTAATGCTTTTTTGAGTGGAAAATGATATTTTTTCAGTGGATCTTTTTATTTTGGCCAATATGTTGTTCCACCTCTTCACAAAGGATTTCAACTCTAATGCAAGTCAACATGTTGGTAAAGGAAACTTCAGCTTTTCCTTTATTTAAAATTTTGTTTGACTTTTCAAAAGTATCCAGATAGACCTAAAAGTTTCATTATAAATTTCTACTCCATATACTGCTAATGAAGTTTGGTATGTGCTATATGGTATGTACAATAATGGTTGTATTTTTCCTTCTTTAAAGCTAAAAATGACCTTTATCTAGATTTTCCTTAAAACAGTTATTTATTGTTTTTGAAATTATCACTCTTTCCTTTTCATAAATTAAAAAAAATTATAAAACAAACATAATTTTTTTAAGTAACTGCCTTGAGCCAAGATGGGATTTAATTTTTCTAATGATAGGTTCTATAGATTTCATTTAAATAAAGGTCATAAATTGATTTCAATTACTGTTATTTCAATATGGAACTGTATTAACAACGCTGAATAGTAAAGCTACCAAAACCATTAGCCAAAGCAATATGAATAAAAGATACAGATCAAGCACTGTTTTATACAAGACTTTGAAAAATATTTTCTTGCCGAGTCACATAGGCTCAAATATAGGCCTAGATGGTTACAAAATTCTTATACACATATATTGTTTTCTTGATCTCTTTTATAACTCTATAGATGCATAAACTAAAAATGAAGAATGAAATTCACCTCTTTGATGTGAAATGGGCTTGTTTTTCACTTCACAAATACAAAAAAAATGAAGTCCTTAGATTGCACAAGAGAGTCAAATAAAGGGCCCCCCTCCTGACCAGGGAGTTGTGTTGAATGGGAGGGCAAAAACTGCAGTTTTGTTCTGCAATTCCTGCAAGTGGATTTCAGTAAGACTAGAGACTTGATGATAATCTTTCTCACTCTCAAATCCAAGCAGCATGGGAAATACTTCAAGGTTTCTTGTTGCAACATGATTTTTTTTTTCCAATGATTCTGTTTCTTTTAAAGCCAAACATCTTGTCACTTGAAGTCAAAACATTTTTTCCGTGGCCTTGCAGAGACTTGTCCAACTGGTACATGTGATGAAAAATGTTTGCTACTCAGGTTAGTCTGCAGCTATTCTTTATCATCCAAGCAAGCACTTAGTCAAATCTGACCTTCTATGTTTTTTCAAGTATTCCTGCAATTTACCTTTCAGGTTGCACACCCTGTAGAGATCCCTTCCTGTGCTAAGTGTGTGGATTTCTGTAGGTAAACATATTTATTTTGTTCAGATTTCTAAAAATCTTTGGGGAACCAGCACAACCTTTTCATTTCATGTCAAGGAGTTTTTGACATGAGTACCTCTCAGTAAAGAAGGTAATGAGTATGACAACATTGGGATTTTCATTTTTTATAATAGACATAGAACATTTCACTTAATCATTGATGAGGCACTCTCAGCACAGATGCCAATAGTTGCCCAAGACAGGCCTTTTGTTTCCAGATATGATGGCACGACATTACCTAGATCTCAGCCTCTGCTTGTTTGCAGCAGACAGTTTTCTTCAATTTCATCACTATTTAGAGATCTGGCAAATGCTACAACATGACATTTACTGATGAAATCTGTTGACTCATCAAGCTGTAATGGGAAACTGTTGTTCTTCAGTTTATTACCCCACAGCTCTTCAGCGTCATGTGACATGTCATCAATATGACAACTTATCGTACCGTGTTATATGGAAACTTTTCAATTTCTCATATTACAACTTGTCAGTATTTTCTTCACTATATATGCTGGCATTTTTAGATTCTCACCAAGTGCATAATTTTTTTTTCATTTTTATGGGCAATAAGTTCTGTTACTAAATAACTTGCTTCCTAAATCTTTTAATTAAATGTGACTTTTTTCAACAAAAGTTTTACTCTTATTTTGAGATTCCAATAGTCATCTAAAATAATCAATACCTTTACTTGTCGAATGGCTATGATTTGTACTCAAGAGTCTTTAAAATTTTCCTCCAGCCATTGATGCATTTGCAAAATGGAATATAACAACTTGGATAACCAACCCATGCAAAATTCATCAATAACTAGTTTTTATCGTAAGAATGAACTTATTTTGTGTCTCTTCTTGCACTAGTACTGGGAAATGACTTAGAAGTTTGTAACTCTTCTCACTACCTTATCAGAATTATCCATAGACCTAGGTCTAGAATCTTCTTCTACCTCAAACTCTATCTTCAAAGAATTGCCATGATGAAATACCAGACATTTTGGAAAAGAGAAACACTGATAAAGTATACAACAGAATGACATGATTTAAAAAAATGAGAAAAATCATTAAAACATGAAACTTCAAGTAATAATTCACTGCTGACCTACACAATCCATGTTTTGCAACATTTACAACAATAAAGCAGCATAAGAGAAACTGTCATGACATAAAAATACCTGCTTTAGAATAAAAGTTTCCCTACATTTTTCTACTATACCAGTAGAACTTGGTCACTCCGATAAGGCAGGCATTGGCACATAAGAGGAGGTTGTAGGAGACGATTTGGGAGGGAGAGGTTGATGTCATCAATCTACTGCCCTCCCTTTTGTGCAACACAGTGCTCACCATTCAAGAGTGACCTCCCCTAACTCATAGAAAAGCTGAGAATGCACTGGACACTGTCAGATGGATCTACAAGACCACTAATGAAATTGTTATTGGGGCCACTTAGTAACTACCCATCACTGCAAGTGCTAACATTGCATGGTGTGTGAAGTTTAAAAAAATGCCCCCTCTTTTCCCCACTCCAGTGAAACCCCCAGTGACATCTTGTAGAAGCCTAGAGTCTCATGGGTGCTCAGTTGAGAAACCTGCTGTAGTTGCTGGGATGTATTTCATCTCCTAGAGTGTACCATGTTCTTTCCTCTTCATGCTCTTCATATTATCATTTCTTCTGCTTGGAAACCCTCTGCCCCCATTGACTCCTGAACACTCAGGACTCCAAATTAGTTCAGATTCCTCCATTATACCATTTTACAGTTCCCTATATTGCCTTTCATAGCATTTACTACAATTTGTACTTGATTAATTAATAATGCCCGAGGTGATTTACCATCATTCTCTTCTACTTAGATGTAAGTGGCATGATGGCCGGGCCCACATCTCGTGTGTTAACTGCTAAATCTCCACCCCATACTATGGGCAAGGTCTCCAGGAATAATGCTTATCTTGGCTTTTGTGGCTTGGAATTTACTGAGTGAATATATGAGTAAATTAGTGAACAAGCTGAAGCCTCAGGATCCTAACAAGTTTTGGGAGTGAAAACTGGGGCAGCACAGTAGATTGGCTGGCCCAGAATTTTCTGTGAACACTCTGATATGCATTACGCAGTAGGAAAGCTAAGACAAGAAGAGGCTCAAAGAGTCTCTTCAGAACCACGTCACATTTTAGTTTAAAAAACTGAGTCTTTCAGGGCATAAATTACAATAAAATCTTGGAAACATAATCGGAGTTTCAACTTCATGTGACATAAAGTATTCTCAATTTTCTGCCATGAAATTCCTAATGCTTCTTGTGTGGATCAGGTGAAATTTTTTCTCAAAATTCTGGGAATAAAATGACTTTACTGAGAAAAGGGGCAATTGTCTTTGCAACAACACTGTTTCTTAAAGAAGGGGCTTGGTTCCATTTTGGCCATGAGCTGTACTCGCTGCTTCTAGAAGTCATATACTCTTTTCCTGGGGAATACAAATTGAGGAAACAAGAAAAAGCAAACAAATGGGCTTCGAGTTTCAATGCTGTGTATATATTTTATTTATATTGGTTACAGTGGGGAGTTTTTAAAATTGCTTCCATGCAAAGGCATTCTCTGGCAGAAGGTAAAATCTCCAAGCTAAGCAGTTATTAATCTCTTCCCAGAGACACTGCTCAATAGTATTATGAAACCCTGCCTCTGTACTTTCTACACCCCGTGCCAAGTTAAGAAATGGATTTTGGAGTTAGAGACTGAATATGAGACTTCTAGATTTGTGATGAATACAAAGTGTTTCCATTCAGTAGACCATAAAAAAACACACCTGTTTGGGGTTTAGATCAGGCTTTTGAATTCAGGTTACTCCAAGTTCTGTTCCCAGATTCCTCTCTGACCTTGTAAAGGCATGGTATTTGTCCTTTCTGTTTCGTGGTGTTAAAGGACTATTCCTGTTGGAAGAAAACATATTAAAAGAAATTCCTAATAAGGCATGTGAACCTTTGTTTTAATAGGTATAATATTTTGTATTTACTGTGAATTTTTCAAGTAACAAATTATTCTAAGAAACACCTTTATTGTATTTTCGCCCTTTCAATTTTTCATTCAAACTCAGCAAAATTTCAGCATCATAAAACAACAAACTAAGAAAACATTACGCCTCAAATGAAAAATTGAACAAGTCTATCTGTATAAAAAAGTAAATAAACTTACCTTTTACTTCTCCAAAATGTAAAGCCTCAAAAGACCTCTATAAAAATGTAACATCCATATTTAACAAGCTATTAAGCAAAAATTGATTTTGGTGGAGAATATGTTGTGGAAACATCCTATTGCAAGAATGGTTCAGTCAATGCAAACCTGCTTTATTTCCAAATGCCTAGGTCAGGCACGACATGAAAATTCAGCTAATCAATGTGTGATTTTGATAGAGATGACTCCCCAAATTCTGGTATTCAATTTGAGTATGTTGTTGGTTGGTTTGCATAGGCAAAGAATTTGGTTCACCTCCAAATGATGCTTTCATTTCTTCAGGTGTTGCTCATAGAAATCAGCATTCCACAGTTTAGTCACAAATTCTCAGAAAGCAAACAATAAAGAACTCTCTACCTAGAATAAATAATTTACAGTCTCTGAAACCAGAATCAGCCGGGACAGTAATAGCCCTTAACATTAACGCATTACAGATTTTATTATTCTCCTGACAAATGCATTTCACTGGGATCATTTATTTAATGAAATCTATTTTAAGAATAATCATTAAAACACTGGTAAAAAAGTAAACTAATCCAGGAATGTCTGGACACATTCAGCACAGAAGCTTATATTCTGTAGCTGTATTTTCCTTGAAACTTCCTTTAACTCACTTCTCCCAGAAAATAAATGAAAAGAAACTGTTTCAACATCTTATAAAATGAAATAACTTTAGGTTCTATCTGATTTTTCTGTTCCTTTATTGCTTTTTTAAATTTCAGTTGCAAGACAGGTGAAAATTTCAAGATACTAGAAATATCTGTTTTTCTATTGCCTGAAGAGAGAGAGCAAGTAACGGAGTTTTGAATACACGTGTAAACATCTTGATGAACAAGAGGGTCTTGTAGGACAATCAGAAAACAGCTCGACTTTTTTCCCTGTTCACCATTCAAACCTATTGCATGAGGTTAGTGCTTACCCTGCCCTTTGATGAAATCTTGGGCAAATCCATGACTTTCCCGGTCACTCACAGATAATGAAAATTCCCCCAGCCACTTCAAGGAACAGATCACAGTCTCATTTTCATAATTAATATATCCAGTCTGGTGTAGTAATAAACACTACAAATTTATTTTTAAGTTAATTGTCTCTCTCCTTGGACCTACCCAGGCAGGCTTCCAGTAGAGGGAGATGAGGAGAAAGACTTGAGATTCTCTCTTTCTCCAGAAATTCTACCCCCTTTTCTGTCTTTCTAACAGAGTTTTTGACCCTTCCGTGGTTGGAGTATGGATGCAGGCAGAGGAGGTAAAATTAAAAGAGGCAGGAAAAGTTTTGAAGAAAACATTAAAGATTTGGTGTCAGCACACTCTGGGCTTGGCAATGGTGTCTGTCATGTTACTTTTGTGAGCTCCCTGGAGAGCCTCATCTTTGGGGATCTCTCAATGGCAGTGGCCTTGACCGAGGTAACACACCTTTCTCAAAATGCTTCCTTATAGTGTTGCTGCGAGAGCCTCTGCCTCTAGCAGAGTGCCTCCAGCTTCTTTCTGCTCAACCTCTCTTACCCTCAAGGCAGGGCCTTAAAAAGGCTCATGTTATCTCTGTCACAAGACGCCCACACTTGGTCCATAGGGAAAACTCATTCCCTCTGCCCTGAGATACATGGGGTGCAGGCCCATCCCAGTGCAGCCACTTCCTCCTTGCTCCACTCCCAGGGACTTGACCAGCTGAACTGTTGTGAACCTTGATTTCTTAGGGGTGAGGCAGACAACCAACCCACCGTGTCTCCCCAGGTTCTGGGGACACATATTAAACCCTCTGAGTGGTGCCTGAAAAGCCCCATTTCCTCAGAATGAGGTGAAGAAGAGGTAATTCCAACTTCTCCCACTTGGGAGGGTATCTCTGAGAATACCAGCTCTCTACAAAACTTCTCTTTCCTCCAGCCTTCCTCTCAAACTCCCAAATATGCCCTAAATATGGGTAAGAGATTAATAATCATAAAACTGGGTTTTGGCCACCTCCTTTGACATCGTGCATGTTTATCTTATACCTCAATTAGAAAGTAATATTTATTATTTTGGGGCTTCAGTCCATTTTAACATCCTGTTATACCTCTTTCTTATTAGAGTTTAGTTTCTTGTGTAAGTAATCAACAAATTCTAGGGTTTATGTTTAACTTTTTACTTTATTATTTATGAAAGTCAAGGAAGAGCAGCTCAACTGAACCCACTGCACCATTTTGAAGATGCTACAGTTATCTTTGGCATTATCAGCCTTTGCTTTCTAGGGCATTGTTCTATTTCTTCAGATATTTCTATCTTTACTTTTATTTGTTATTTCTCTTCCAAAACCCTTTACTTATAAAACCCACATTTCAGTCAATTTAAAAATAAACCCATGGGTTCTGGACCCTATCTTTTTTCATATTTCACTGAGACTTTGGTCCATCATTTATTTATTATTTCTTCTACATCTTCAATGACAGCAACATTCAGGGAGTCTCCCTACTGAGCCTGCAGACACTTTTCCTCCCTCCCCCCTTCCCTTGCTCCCTCCTTCCCTCTCTCTCCCCCTCTCCCTCCCTCCCTTCTTCCTTCATTACTATTTGTGTTGAGTATCTACTATGTGCTGGACATCATAATAAGGGCTTAGGTCTCTCTTATTCTATAAAACAATACAAAATACATACACACAAGCATGCACACACACACACCTTTCCTTGATCTTTTGCTTTCCTTTAGCTACAGTCTTATCTCTCTCCTTTTATTTTCTTTTTATTTGCATGCACTGTGTGCTACATATTTCATAGCCCTACATTTTCCTTCAGTTTCTTTTGGGTTATCTTCTCTTCTGAGCAGCCTCACTTTTGGGCACAGGAGCAGCCTGTTCCTTTGCAGGGGGTCCTCTCCATGTGCTGGGGTTGCTCTCGTGGGAGTAATATGACCATGATCTCTGTCAGCGTCTTGACAAGGCTTTCTTCACTTGATATGTTCAACGGCTAGAGAATCCACTGCTAAATCCTGAGGTTCGGCATTATTTTCTGCATTTGGGGGCACATGTAGCAAAGATTCAGCACTCTTTTTGAGCCACTGACACCATTTCAAGCTCCACTCTTGAACCTGAAGATGCCAGCCAGCTAAACCATTGTATGGAATTAATGTGATGTATTTAAGATCAAAACAAAACACTCCCTCAGACCATAACCCTCTCCAGTCGTTGGCATCTCTCTCTGCTCTTTCACAGCCAACCTTCTTGTAAGTCTTGTTCATACTCTACTTTCTTGCCTCGCATTTACTGTTAAATGCTTTCCAGTTTGGCCTTTGTACTCATCTCTCTACTCAAACTGCTGTCTTGCCAAGATCCTTTTTGCTAAATCCATGGAGCCCTTTTTATTCCATATTCTATTTTACTTCTTGGCAGCGTTTGCCACTGTTGGCTGCTTCCTACTTGCAGAAAAACTCCTTTCTTTTGTCTTTCATTCCCCCTGCCCACCATTTATTTTTGTGCTCTTTCTCCATCTCTTTTGGAGGCCTCTCTGACTCTGACCATACCTCAAAATTTGGGTTTTCCTAGGGGTCTTTCTACGGTTATGTCACTTATCTTCTCACCCTAAACTCTCTAACTGCACAATTTCGTCCCAAAACTTCAGTCATTATCTAAAAAACTCCCAAATCTATATATCTTCGTAGATGGTTCTTCTGAGGTCCAGTCTCTCCTAACCAGCTGCCACTGAATTTATCCACTTAGATTTCCCATGGAAACTTTAAATTTGTGTCCAGTATTGAAACTCTTCCATCTCTTAAACTTGTTATTCTTTTCTGTCCTTTATCAGTGAAAGATACCATCCTCTTCACCTGGTTGATCAAGCTGGAAATCTGGCTCCCTTTCTCTTATATCCACAAGCCTTGTTAGTTCTGCCTTTACGCAGTTGCTCAAATCTCTGTACTTCTATACTACTGCTCTTTCTCCAGCCCTATGATTCTGGACCCTTTCTTTGCCTACTGCAGCAGCTTCTCAACTCATCTCTGTGATTCCCATATTGCCTTCCTTTCTGGACATATTTCATATTGCAGCAAGAGTCACCTTCCAGAGTCTGTCAGCTTCTGCAGCCCCTTCTCTGGAAATGTCCACCTCTAGCCACATGATAGTGGGCCTCTGTGGCCCTCTGTTTATTACTTCTTATTGACAACAAAACAATTCAAAGAAGATGGACACCTGGGCTAATCAGATACTCTTTCTTGGGAACTTGGGGTTAACACTAAGAACTGTTAGTGTGTATTTATTAAATATTTTAACTGGGAGAACTTGCACCTGTGGGAGTTATGAGGCAGTATCTTCTGCCATGTGCACAAGGAAGCAAAGAATCTAGCTCAAAGAGAGAGAAAGAAGAAGTATATATACAGAAAGGGGCAGAGAAAAGACCCCATTGCCCCAGGAAGAGAGAAAGGCAGGCTTGACTTCTGATGGCTTTAGAGTCCCTAGCCTTAGCCCCTCATGAGGCTCAGCCAGTTTTTCAGGTTCATGATTTGTCCCTGAGTCTGTAATTTCCTGTAATGGATCTGAGCTGCCCAGTTGGTGTGCTGCAGATGCGTGCTTCACTGTTGACCCCTCGAGCCCTTAGGGTAGCTGGAGTCCCCAGGCTGATTGCCTCCCGCCACAAGCAGCCTTGTCTGTTTTCCCCAGGGTGCTGTATAAATATTATCATTTTCCATCTGTGCCAGGATATGAAAAAGGTTGAAAAGCACTATAATATATAGTTAATAAATTTCTCCTTTTTGCTTAAGTCAGCTCAAATGGAATTCTGTTTTTTTGCCACTGAGAGCTTTGATTAAGACATCTTTCCAAAATGTAGACTTGAGCTGATTTTTCTCCTATGTAAAACCGTCACTGCTTCTCTAATATCTTGGGGGTTTAGTTCACACTCCTTGATATAACATATAAAGAAAGAAGGTATTATTTTCAGTGAAAAATATGCCAGACTTCCTATAATTGTGGGTCTTTGCACCCACTAAGCCATGTGTTGCAACACTCCCCCCCACTTCTCTCTCTCTCCCTTCGCTTGGTTAACACCTACTGCTTTGTTTTTTTCAATCTAGATGTCATCTGCTTTGGAAAGTGTTCCTCTCACTTGCAAATCGGAGGCTCAGTGCCCCTATAGAAGTCTACGCAATAGAGTTCTATCTGGCTATATTATATGGAATTGTAATTTCCCATTTACTTACCTAATCTCTGTCTTGAAGGCAGAGTCAGTGTTTATTAGTACTCTCAACATCTAGCATGTGGGAGGTGAACAATCAATATTTATTGTGGGAGCAACACTATCAACAATCCTTGGATTTGTCCTTATTCAATTATTTCTTCCATTCCCTTTCGAAACCATTCTAAATCTTCCCTATCCTCTTCAAGCGCTTTTCTCACTCCCACCACTCATATAATCTCCTTTCCAATCCAATTGAGGACCTGAGGCTGCCATATGCACCCTTCCTATACTCACTATCTTTTCATTCACTGTCACCTAATCTATGCCCACAGTTTTCTCTCCTCTCTGAGAATAAGCTCCACTTGCTGTTCATGGCCAACTCCATTTCCACCTGCCTCGACCCACCCCATTCTCACCTCTTTCAGGACAGCTATCGTCTTTATCTAGCCTTAAAACCTTTATTGACTCTTTCCCCTAAGTCTATAAACATATTCAGTTTTTCCCTGTTAAAAAAATTAAGTTCTTCAAAAAGTAATGGATTCTTTTCTCTGGGAATACTGATTCTTAAAATTTTTGAATAGGTCTCAATGCTTTCATATCCTTTTGCTATGCAATCCCTTCTACATGAAATTAGCCACTCTTCCTATCTATTAAAATAAAATCTTAACCGGTGAGGTTCATCCTCAGAACCATTGTATCCATGAAATCCTTCTCAATATCACAACTGAATGCAATCATTTTCCTGTGCCTTTCTTGAGTCATTTATTAAAATGACTATTTCACATTATAGTTTTTTGTGTACTTATCTCAATGTCTAAACCACTACAGCTCCAAATCAACATCTCCAAAACTATAATATAAACTTATTGAAGGTGAGGACTATAGCTTACTTTCGTATTTTCACAGTATCTAGCACTAAGTAAGGTAAGACAAAATGGTATAATAATAATATTTAATATTTATTGTTTACTATGTTCTAGGCAATTTTCACAAACTGTTGTACTCAATTTGCATGACAACCACTGAAGTTTTTACTATTATTATCCCATTATAAAAATAAGGCAGCCTGCAGAAGGCATATAATTGTCATAATGCAGATACAAGTTTGAATCTTGACTCTCCCCACCCCCTGGCAGTTAGGTCTGGAAAGTTATTTAATCTCCCTGAGTCTCATCTGTGGTGATGTCCTATCTCATAAGGTTGTTGTAAATATTTAAGGAAGACATAGTGCCTGCCGTGTAGAAACTGCTTAAACATTAATTTCCTATTTCTTCCTCCTCTTTTGCATATGCAGATACTCAAATGTCTGTTGAAATACGTTGAATATATCTGTATCTGGGTACTACCACAGATAAGGCTAAAGAATATGTGTTGTTCCCACATGGCTTCTAAATTGCTCATTTAGTCTAGAAATATGGTTGTGCCACATCCTGCCTCTGGAAGTGTATTGAACACTTCCAGAGACTTGGAGACATAGAAGGAATGGAATAGATGATGCAGCACTACGTTTTATCATTTCTTAAAACAATCAAGAATTGCACTGATGACAGAAGCCAAGAGAAGAAAACGAAAACGTCAGATACATATTTCTAATATGATGATGTTCCAGTTACTATGGCTATATAATAAATTATGCAAAATATATTTGAGTAAAACAACCATTTATTACGCTTACGGATCATGGGAGTTAGGAGTTTAGACAGGGCACAAAGGGGACAGCCTATCTCTGCTCCACAATGCCTGGGGCCTCAGTTGGAAGACTCAAAGACTGGGGGTTGGAATCATTTGAAGGCTCATTCATAGCTGGGAGTTGTGACTAACTATTAGCCAGAGGACTCAGTTTCTCTTCATTTGGAACTCTCTGTTTGGTCTCTCCATGTGGACTAGTATGGGCTTTCTCACTGCATGGTGGCTGGGTTCCCACAGTGACTAAAGAGAGAGAGAGGGAGGAAGGGAGAGAAAGAGAAATCAAGAAAGAGAGGAAATATAGACCTCACCTCTTGATCAAAGTGTTGGTGTCGCATTGTAAGGAGACTATGTAATACGGGGTGGTATATTGATGCAGCCATCATGGGAAAATACACTCTGCCACGGAAGAGATACATACACACCTGGCATTTCTATAGCCCATTACTAAGATTATTAAATGTATGCCTTAAGTTGTAATTTTCAAGGTATAAAATGATAAAAACCAAGGTGATGCCTTTGGCCAATTTTTATCTTAAGGCTGACATTTTAATAACATATCTAATAGTTGTTCCAAGTACAATAAAAATGGCAAGATTTCATTTTAGGAGGTGGGCAAAATGATAGGGGAAAAGATTCTGGTGCCTTTTGAGTCATTATGAATCAGTTACTTTAACAGTTATATTGCCTGTTTTCCCAAGGATGTCTCCATTCCCAATATTTTCTTCCCCAAGAATATATTTCCTTTTTCAGAATATTTTCAAGTATTAGAGAAAATGAAAAGTTGAAATGTTTTGCTTTTGGCACTGAGTTTGACATCATTCTTCTTAACCCAAATATTGCTTTTTGGCTTTGAATTAAAATGTCAAAGATCTCACTCTTAATCTTCCTAAAATGTCTGTCAGAGGACCAGAGTAGAGAAAACTACTCTTAGGGTCACAAAGTCAGATTGTGATGCAGATAAAGAATCAGCCAAATTTGTACTGCAGAAACAAACTCTCTGCCCTTTGCTATTTTCATCACAACCATACTATGAATTTTTCTTCCTCATTTGATACCAGAAGTATCTTTAATACTCTCTGATTTCAGGATTAGAGTTACTGTGTTCAACATTAAAAGGTTTTGGCTGAGGTAACGTAAATTTACAAAAGAATTTAATTAATACTTATAGTACTCTTTCTTCAAAGCAGAGTGGTTAGGGGAGTCACAAATACTGGGAAGAGAGGGAACATGCAGACTGAGGAGGAGGGGACACCTAAAGTCAAGCTTCATCTAGTTCTTTCCCTTGCCCGGGCCCATTATGTACATGATCTTAGTTTAGACATAGAAGAGAATTATGAAGTTGGACTGAAACATAAGAAGTTCTAAGCAATGTGGATGGCCGGAAGAAATACTACAAGGTAATTTCAAGCAGAGGAACTGAGCTATAGGATGGAAGAAGAATGGCAGCAGATCAGCTAACCTGGCACATAGAGTTCAAAATTTTAAGCAAACTTTTGGCATAAGAAATCAAGGTGCATATAAACCAGATCCTTTGCTGACAGCCATTAACAGTAATGGGGCTTGGTCTGTGTGGAAAAGACCAAGAGTTTCAAGCATTTTTCTGGTGTAACCTCAGATCGAGATGGATATAGAGTCACCTTTGAGTATCAAAGGATAATGACAACATCACTACATTTCTGGAACTCTCAGCTCTCTCTGATCCCAGAAAATGAGGAGCATCTGAATGATTTATGAAATATGTCATCATGAAATTTATTGCGTAATGTTCAGGACATTTATCTTCTAGCTTAGCTAAAAATCTTATACTGTCTTTATATTCTCAAAACTGAACACCCACTTATGTCTTGATACCGTGATGCAAGAATAACTCCTGAGCTAACATTTCAGACAAAAGAGAAGATGATCAGAGAAATATAGTATGTAGATGGAAGAGGATGCACAAACTAAATAGAGAAAGAGATCAAAGAGATACAATAGGTGAAAATTCTTTTTTCAGCTATAAAGCACTAAACAAATGCAATTATAAAGGTAATGGTAGTATACATAATATTGTTATTTGGAGGGCAGTTTGGTTACAAGAGAACAGTACTGTGTGGAAGAAGGTTCTGAATTATTCACAATAAATCATTTTTGAAATAAGTTTTTAACTGACTTCTAAAACTTTCCTATCAAGGAAATGCATATATTTTTTAAAAGAATGAACAGGTGTTAAAGGACTTATTTTCCATTTAACTCCCTCCTGTGTCGGTTTTCTGATTCATTATTTTCCCACAGTTCCTTTAATATCGACCTTAATGGGTTCTGCTCCTAATCAGCTTTTCACGGAGCAATACAAAGACAGGATTACGGGGCACACATATCACAGAGAAGAGTCTCTTTGTCCCATAGCAATAGGTAGGTAGATATTAGACAATTATGAATTAAAAAGCATAATAATCATTAAATGCAGCACATCAAGGCAATTATGTAGCAGAACTAATTACTGTTCAGGTATTTCATACTTTTATCAAATGATTGAGGTTTCACGTGATTACCTGTCTTGAGTGTAGTTGTTTGGTAACTAAACTAGATTAAAAAATAATTTTTTAAAACAAATCTATGAAACATCAGCTTGGCTCTTACAATGTGCATTGGTTCTGCCCACCATATCCCAGGCTGCCCCACTTCTAACAAGGGGAAAAGATGGTGAAGTAGAAGAATCCAGATGTCGAGAGGCAGAACCCCCTGGGGTTTAGAGCTCTGACTCCTCATTCTGGGACTCAGTAGCTTTCAGTGTTTGGGTGGGCTGCAGAACTTCTCTGAGCCTCATTTTCCTCATCTAGAAATAAGAAAACCCGCTCTGTTTTCACATTACTGGGATTTGGAAAGGATCGAATCGGGTCAAGTATGAAAATGAGAATATATTTGTAAAGAGAAGCCTAGACTCTAACTCTTTGGATACATTAGGGGCCAGGACTCTGACGTGCAACCTTCCATCTGATCCTCTTTGACTTACCCAACTCTCTCTCATTGTTCAAACAACTTTCAAATTTTTCCCTAAGTTGCACTGAATTGAGGAAGAAACATAAATCACTCTTATTCAACAAATTTATGTTGAGTGAAATTTCTGTCCCAGGGAAATAGAGTTCACATGATTATATATAACAAAAATATGAAGATTGCTATTAATATATAAGATATATTTGATTTATATAATGTGAGATATATATAAGAAATATATAAGCTTATGTTTAGTTCTGTACCTGACAGTCTTTATGCCCACTCTCCAGCTCTTAATAGGCTTCCCTGATTTCATTTAGGTCTTGGGGACAAGGACTATGTGTCATATCCTAGCCTGGTCTAATTTATTTAATTTTATAAAATGCATGTTCTCATTTTCAAATGAGTAAAGTGCTGAGAAAACAGTGTTGGCCATGTTGCATATAGCAGAAGTGTGGATGCTAAGAGCCAGTATAATTTAAGCAAATGGATATGTTTATAGAGTAGCAAAACTAATGCTTTCTGACAGTTGCTCTGGCCTTTATCTTAACCTCTATTTTCCCAGTTACAAATAGAAAGTAGAATATCTAAGCTGCCCTGGAGGAGTGCTAAAGATGTATTATGAGTATCAAACCCTAGAAGTGGAAAAACTCCAGCTCAATCTTGATAATAAATTTTGGCTCTCTTTTGCTGTTGTCCATTTGCAACATCCTACATGTGAAAATCTTTGCATCTTCACCTAGAGATTTATCAAAGGGTCAGTACTCTAAAATAGGTCATTTTAGAATCTGAACATATAAAATATAAAAGTGAAATATGTTATTACATGAAAGTTTTGGCAAAGTGATATATTGAAAAACAACAATGACAACACTAAATGCCCTAAGAAGGAGTCCTGGGCCTTGTTTCCTCCCTTCTACCTACTGATCCAGTAAACTTGGGCAATGTAATGTCTCTGGTCCTTTATTGACTCTGATAAAACAGGGGATTATAAGAACAGAGAGACTGAATCAGATGATTTTTACCAGCCCTAAGATCTATGATTATAATGTTGTAATAATGATTTTAACCAATGGCTCAGGGGCTATTGGGGTAAAATTCAACATCATAATAATGTTTAATATCCTTCCATCAGAGACCATTAAAATACCATCCTAAGGTTATATTCTTCTGTGTGAGGTTAATTCATTTAACAAGAACCTATTAACTATCTGCAATATGCTGAGTGTTCTCTGAGACCCTGGGGAGAAAGAGGAGGGATATAAAGATGAATAAGTCACAGTGCCTGCTCCAGGGGGTATTTCCAATTTAGAGGGCACATAAACACACAAACAGATAATTACAGTAGATTGTGGCAAGTATGATAATGGCCATTTGCACAGAGAACTATGAGAGTTGAGTGGGAAATGGAAGCCACTGGAATAAGATGGTTGGGCCAGTATAATAAGCCTTGAAGCAGTTGATACTGCTGTGTGGCATGATGGATGTGCCACTGAAGTAGGAGCCAGAATACCTAGGTTCTGTTCTCACCAACTTCACTTACTAACAGCTGTGCCTCCTCAGGGTATAACCTGGAGCAAATCACTTTAGTTTTTCCATCTAGAAAGTGAAGGGGTTTACCCTATGCAGTTTCAAATTCTTTTAAAGCTCTAAAACCCTATGACTCTCTGGCAGGTATGTTGATTGTCTGTCTGATAGTCCCTCTCCCCTTCTTTCTTAACAAAAGAGAATCTCAGTTTTATTTGGGATTACAATATACTCAGATAAAAGCTTGATTTCCCAGTTGCCTTTTTTTAATAGGGATGGTCATGTGACACGTTCCAGTCAATGGAAACAAAATGGAATGCTTTATTTTCCCGGCATAGACACAACCCTTCCTCCTTTTCACTTCTTCCTGCCTGGAATACAGCACAGCACAATGAATACACAGGCCACTGTCAGGATGGAAGAGGAGAAAGCTTTAAGAAGCCTAAATCTTTAATGAGTCCCTTAACAGCTGCACTGGCCCTAAAATACCTACTTCCAGACTTGTTACCTAAGTAATATTTTAATGTGGTTTCTATTACAAGCTGCTAAACTCAATCCTCACTGATTCAGATCCCTAAGCTTTGGTGTCAAAAGATGGTATCTTCTGAATTCAGAAGCTGGGCTAAATTATAGCTCAACATGACATAGATCTATGTATTAGTGTCTAAGTATGTTTTTGTACATGTGTATGAGCATGTGGAGATTATACACACAGACATACACGTCATGTCTGGATACTACATAATTTGTAGGTTAATGACTCCCAGATTGATAGCCCTTCTCAAGACTTCTCCTCTGACCTCTAAACCAATTGCCATCCTGCTGTCTCCTTGGATGCCTCAAAGCTCCCTCTAACATAAAAAAATCCAAGCCAAACACTTACAGTAAACATGCACACCCCCATATCCAAATGTTCACACAATGTCTGCCATCTTCATGTTGACATTTCCCTCTAATCAGATATGTAGGCCAGACAACTTGGACTTACCTACAGCACTCTCTGCTCCTACAAGTGATGTAGTCAAAATTTTCTTACGTTCTATTCTGAGGGTAACTGTTATGTAATTTCTTTAGGCCTCAGTTTTCTCAGTTGTAAAATAAACATAATAATCATATCTATAGTATAGGCTTGTTATTTGAAGATTAACTTTGTTAATACATATAAATTTTAGAACAATGACACATGCTAAAGTGTTCAACAAATATTATTATACTTGAAATAGAAATAATATGGTAATTACAGCTGTTCTGAATTTATGCCCTTCAATGTTAGGTGGGTGAATGTTGATAATAGATACATAATTTTATAATTTTCATTTTGATTTGTTTTAGTATTTACTATGAGTATTGTGAGAGAGTCAAGTTCTATATATAACTTTGTTATATACCTTGGAAGTAAACTGAAAAATTTATGGATCTAAACTTTAATTCATGCAACAAGTA
The DNA here is from genome assembly GCA_031878705.1 of Tapirus indicus. Lineage (NCBI taxonomy): Eukaryota > Metazoa > Chordata > Mammalia > Perissodactyla > Tapiridae > Tapirus > Tapirus indicus. Next base: position 91,093,467 of record CM062926.1, read on the forward strand.
TTTAGTGAGCGCTGTCTGTAGGCCAGGCACTCTTCTCAGCATTGAATATACAGGGGCGAACGTGCGAAGTCCTTACCATAAAAGATCTTTGAAATTCCATGTCTGCTTCCTCACCAATAAAATAAAATGATTGAATGAGAAGTAGAGGATATCTATTCTCTACCACTGAAAGAACATCTGAGTCTATGATTATTCGAAGTGGTGTGCCGTAAGATGAGTGGAAAGACATGAGACTGGAACATGGAAACCCCCAAATGCTAGGCTAAGGAGGGTGGCCACGGTTTGATGTGCACTAGAGAACCAACAGAAATTTTTAATTGGCACAATAAGAGTAATGCTTTAGGAAGTTTAATTGGGAAGCATTGTGTAGGATGGATTGGATTCAGGATTTTCACAGATAGAAGAGCCAGCCTGGTGGAGTAGTGGTTAAGTTTGCATGCTCCGCTTTGGCAGCCTGGCGTTTGCAGGTTCGGATCCCGGGCGCAGATAGACGCACCGCTTTTCAAGCCATGCTGTGGCGGCGTCCCATATAAAGTAGAGGAAGGTGGGCACGGGTGTTAGCCCAGGGCCAATCTTCCTCAGCAAAAAGACGAGGATTGGCAGGGGATGTTAGCTCAGGGCTAATCTTCCTCACACACACACAAAAAAGAAATACCATTCATCCAAGGATAGGAAGTGGCGATTAGCAGTGTGCCTGGAAGAGGCAGGGCTCTAGCACTCCTGGGAACTATGTAAAAAGGTGGTTCGTGGCGTAGCATGTGGCTGAAATAGGAAACCCTGTAGATCTGGGCTTGTTTTGGTTAAAAAAAAAGGCTGTGTGTGTATATGTGTGTATAAATAGAAAGATTTGTGTCATTAAATAACTTTCATGCCAGAAGCCCAAGGAGAAGGTGGCATGGAGCCATGAGACTCCCTTGTTTATACCTTTATCCAGGCCCAGGCATGGAGGCAGGAAACACTTTATTTAGTAGGATGGGAACTGTACCTCGATGCTGGCTCACCAAACATTGGGCTCAGTGTATGCCCAAGCCACTGTATACTGTACCCAGGAAACACCTTGCCTTCCTGGACTGCATTTGCTTGGGCTCAGTGCCCAGCTTACATCAGTAGTCCCGTGTTAGCAGCCACAGTACCACAGGCAGGAACAAGGCTCTTTCTCTGACAGAGCACGCTTTCCTGGATTCTCTCCTTGAGGTGATAGTAACCAAGATGGACCCTTTGGATTAAGACATTATCCCTGGGGGGTCATAGAGCAATCAATAATGAGAGGATTCTGAAGAGATGGAATAGGGCCTCAAAAAGTTTAATTTGAATAAAAGAAATGTGAATAATTTTGTACCTCATGCTGGTAAGTGGGACATACTGGATTAAATTAGAATGGAATGCTAATAATGATAATATTATAAAAGACTAGGATCAAGCAATAGAAATATCAAGGAGATTTTGATGGATTTTTGGAGTGAGAATTCACTCTTGGAATGAGAACTGCCATATGCTCTAAGAACTGATTTATTTTATGTTTTAGCGATATGGGTTGTGTTGATTTTTATTATCGTGTCTAATGTGCCTTTTCAAATAGTGTACTGTTTTTTCAGAATTTTGTCGCATCTCCCCCGTGATCTGTCTGGCAAAAGCCCGTTTGTCTTTGAAAATCCAACTCAGGTGTCACCTCCTTCAAGAATCCTTCAGACTTCAACAGAGAAAATTAAGTCCTCCTTCTTCTTTGATGCTTTTATAAATGAGGTACTTTCCTGCTGTTCCACTTGTTATACTGTATTTTATTTATTTCTCCTTTTAGACTGTGATTTTCTTTGTTATGCTCATGTCAGAATCTTTATTGCCATTGCAGTGCCCATAGAAGGCATTTAATAAGTATTTGTTTAATGAATGAACAGAATTTCCACAAAAACATGTTGATTACTAGTTGTGTACCAGCACTATGGCTACAATAGTGATCAATAGTGATTAAAAGAGTTATGATCTCTTTTTCTAGGGCTTGCAATCTATGGGGGGGGGCGATATACAAATAAAATGCCATTTACAACCTGGTATGAGAGGCATATATCTATATCTATGGAGGCCATAGGATGAACATGCCTCCTATGTCCAAATTATTTGAATATTATATATTTCCATCTTAAAAGTAATGATATTATTCAGAAAGCAATTAATTTTAAAGCTAAAGGGAGAAAATGGCTAGGACTGTAGATGCCACTGAAATTTGAATATTAAGCTCTGTGTTTTTGAGTGTGTACCATATCAGTTATATTAATATTGAAAAATATTTTGAATTTATCTTTATAAAAATATGTCTTTTGTTGGGGCTGGCCCAGTGGCATAGTGATTAAGTTCGCGTGCTCCACTTCAGCAGTCCAGGGTTTGATAGGTTCGGATCCCTGGCATGGACAGATGCACTGTTTGTCAAGCCATACTGTGGTGGTGTCCCATATAAAGTAGAGGAAGATGGGCATGTATGTTAGCCCAGGGCCAGATTTCCTCAGCAAAAAAAGAGGAGGATTGGCAATGAATGTTAGTTCAGGGCTAGTCTTCCTCACACACACACAAAAATGTCTTGTAATGTGAACTGGGCCAATGATTCTTGGACAGTGTAGGGTTGGGAAGGTCAAGACATGATTGTCTCATCATCTGTACTCCAGATGTACGTTATTTTTTTTGTTGTTCTGACATAATTACTTAGAAAATCCTTAAAATGGTTTACATTTTAAGGATTTCATTTTAGGAAAAAGGGGGCATTTTTAAAGTACTTCAGTAACATAGTAAAGATCAATGGTCATATAACATGGCAGTCAGGATGCTTCTATCACAGCCTTTCCTCCCAACAACCAGCAAGTAATTGTAGCTCGCTGCACCTTTGCTGTCTTGCTTCCTAAAAAAACTGATTTATATATACTCTGTGGAGTAGAGAAATATTTCTTTATGAGTACGTCAATAATTAACATGCATTTAAAAATTAGGTGTATGCAATTAGTTGTGCATGTGTGTGTGTATAATTTGTATATTTCAGCACTATTTGCTATGAGTGGACATAAAATGTGACTAAAATTCCTTTTAGTCAAAATTACATATGAGAAGACCTCTTAAGAGCAGTAGTGAACATCTTGGTTTTTATCTTTTAACTCAGTCTACTTGATATAGTCTGCTTAATACGATATATTTCATGACTTGTAAATAGAAATGAAGTTGTGAATTGCTACTTTCAGTCAGTTGTGTTCATCAGGTAAGTTATTAGAGGTGAAAACAATGTGACTCGATGTACATATGTTTGCAACATTTCAGAGTAAGTTCTCAGGGTGGGGATAGCCAAATTTTACTCATGATTACTACTATATTTAAATGTTGTTCTTTCTCATATTGGTAGTATATAGAGATTATTTTCATGATTAGATAATGTGTTAAATTATAAAAATAAAAAACCTTAAACAATATGACAAGTTATTTGAATTAGTATTTGAGTTCTAAAAAATATAATATGGTGAAATATATCAAGTGGAAAAAAATCTGAAAAATTAAGGAATTTCAATTCCTCAAGATTATCTTCTGTTTGTCATTTGTTTCGGTTTAAACTGCATCTTGGACAAGTGTGTTGACATGGATTCTGATGACTTTTTAGACTACAAAAGGAATTTTTCAATTTAGATAAATGATTTTGTGTTAAAAGGTAAATGTAGAGTAACAGATTGCATATAACTACATCCCACAAATAACTCACTGCTGCACCTTCTCTTTTATTTAATTTTCTGTATCATGACATACTGATGAAATGCAAATAAAGTCATAGGGGACCTGATGGCATTATATTATTTGGAAAACATTAAACTCTTTTCACTGACAAAGATCACTGAAGTAGCTGAATTGTAGCTGTAAAAAAATAGGACTTTTTTTTAATTAAGTAACTTAATCTAATGAAAGGTCCTCATGTCAAAATGCTTAACTAGAAGGATTTCCATTGCTCAATTTTGAAATTCACATTCCAAAACTGTCTTCAAAGATATTTTATTTCTCTGGTAGTATATTTTTTAATGATTTCAATAAATAGTGACACTAGCCCTTTTAATAGATAGTTGAATCTTTTGAAAAAGGCATTTAAATAAGGTGCAGAAGGTCTGAAACTCTATAATGCCCCATTAGGGTAAGGCAGTGCTCAAGCACTACATTCACGGGACTGATCCTACTATTTCTCATCTAGAAATGCCTTTGTCTTCAATGTGTTGCAAACTGTTTTAGTTTTTAGAAACACTTGAAAGTCATGTAAGTTCCAAGTTTTTGACATTGAGGATTGAACAAGCTAAAGATTCCAATTTTACTTAAGAAAGAAAAAGTCTTATGATAAGTAATGAGATATATTATGTTATGTGTCTCATGAATTTTTAAGGAGAGCTTTCAAAAGCACATTGGAACCTTGATTTTCAATCGGTGTGTCACATGAGAATCTTTGGGTAGGTAGGGGATGGATGTAATGTAATTAAAAAATCATAGCCAATATTATAACATAATTTTAATTTGAAAATGAAGCATCTCTATTATTTTCATAATGAAATCGAGAAAGAAAAGTTTGTTAAAATATTCTTGCCAAGGTCAAATATTCAGAAGACCAATTAAGAAAACATATGCATCAACCTTTTATTTAATTGAGGGTATAACACATATTTATTAGATATTTGTAATATATATGGAGCATATAAGGCAAATTTAAGCTGCTTTTCATATTGTCTACCATAAACATAATAAATTATTTATGTTTAAGTTGAGCATATATTTCTTTTAAAAATAAAGTTTGAGACCACTTCCACAGACAGTCTCAAGAGAGCATCAATCCCAACTTTAAAGTGAGAACAAGCTGGATAACTTTCAAAATCACATTTTTAAAAAGCCCATCAGAAATATGAGGTTGTAAAGAAAACTAGTGAACTGAAATTCAGAAAGTAATGAACCCCTCTTAGGAAAGAAGAGACCCATGGCTCCATCCATCCTTGGCAGAGCAATGGGAGAGGGAGGAAGCTGCTTATGTGTGAGAAAGAAGAATTGAGTTGACCTTGTGATGAATTTGTAAAGGCTGAGTATGGGAAGGCAAGATCATTTAGAATACCCAGGAGCCTTGGTGAAAAATTGATCCTACCTACGACTCTTTTCCAAGGTCCTTCACCAAGTGCTCATAAGAAACACTGAAGGCAGAGCAGAAAAATTGAGAGAAACCCATTCTGAGGTGTAGGGGCACCAGGCTTGCTGAAGTCAGAGGGAGAATTGAGAGAAACCCAATAGGCACTCTAAGCCTTACACTGAGACCAGATAGTGACTATCTGCAGCTGAAGGTGGGGACAGAAGAGAGATCGCTTCTGAGATGCAGGTGCATGGAGCCTGCTAAAAACTGAGAAAAGGGCGGAAACCCGAGACAAATGCTGCAGGCACTCAGACCCCAAGCTCTGATAAAGGAAAGATTTGCTTCTGCTAGCAAATCATTTGAAGCCTTCAGTGAACTGAACCTAAGTAAATCAACAACAAAAACCCAGACTCAGGACATTTTAAAGATTAGATTGATGCTAGTGGCCAGAGAGAAAGGGACATGCACCCTTTTCCAGGCATAAATATAATTTACTTCAGTCTCTACTGTTCTTTAGCCCACTACATCTGAGAGTCAATTAAAACTTCTGAAAAATAAATAAAGAATTATAGCTGGTATGCTAAGAAAAGAGAAAAAATATAAAATACTCAGTTAAAATCAAGAGAGGCTGTAAAAGAGTGGATGACAAAAATAAGAACAAAGAACAAGGGTAACAAATAGATAACAGTAACCAATAGGATAGATATTAATCCAACTATATTAATAATCATTTTAATTTCAGTAGTCTAAATGGTCTAAATTCACCAATTAAAAGATAGAGATTGTCTGTGTGGATAAAGAAAACATGAGCCAACTGTATGTTGCCTACAAGAAACTCACTTTAAATATAAAGACACATGTGGATTAAAAGTAAATGGATGGAGAAAAAATATACCATACTAACACAATCAAAAGAAAGCAGGAGTAGTAGCTATATTATATCAGAAACAGCAGACTTCAAAGTGAGGAAAGTTATCAGAGTAAACAAGGGCATTACATAATGATAAAGGAGTCAATTTTCTAAGATGTAATTCTTACATATATGCACCTAACAACAGAACATCAAACTATACGAGGCAAAAAACGATAGAACTGCAAGGAGAGATAGAGGAATCCACTACCATAGAGACTTAAATACCCCGCTCTCAGAAATGAACAGATATAGTAGGCAGAAAATCAGTATGGACATCATTGAACTCAACAGTACCATCAATCAACTAGATATAATAGACATCGATAGACTATTTCATCTAACAGTCACAGAATATACATTTTTCTCAAACTCATATGGAACATTCAACAAGGTAGACACATTCTGGGCCATAAAACAGGCCTTAATCAATTTCAAAGAATAGAAATTATGCAATATCTACTCTTAGACCACAATGGCATTAAACTAGAAATCCATAACAGAAAGATAACTGGAAAAACTCCAAATACATAGACATTAAACAGCACACTTCTAAATAACACATGGGTCATGGAAGGGATCTAAAGAGAAATTTTAAAAAGTATTCTGAACTAAAGAAAATGAAAACAATCAAAATGTATGACATGCAGCAAAAGCAGTTCTTAGAAGGAAATTTATAGCATTGAATATATATACTAGAAAAGCAGGAAGATCTAAAATCAGTAATCTAAGTTTCCTCCTCAGGAAACTAGAAAAAGAAGAACAAATTAAGTTCAATGTAAGCAGAAGAAAAGAGATAATAAGAATTAGAGTAGAAATCAATGAAATTGAAAACAGGAAATTAATAGAGAAAATCAAAACCTAAAGCTGTTTTCTTGAAAAAAATCGACAAAATCATTAAGCCTCTAGTCAGGCTAGATAAGAAAAAAAAAAAAGAGAGAGAACACAAATTACTAATATCAGAGACGATAGAGGGAACATCACTACAGATCCCATGAAAATTAAAATGATTAGAAAGGAATACTATGAACAATTCTATGCCCGCAAATTTGATAACCTAGATGAAATGGACCAATTCGTTGAAAAACACAATCTGCCAAAACTCACACAAGAAGAAATAGATGATCAGAATGGTTCTATACCTATTAAAGAAATTGAATCAATAATTAATAACCTTCCAAGACCAGATAGCACCAGGCCCAGATGGGTTCACTGGTGAAGTTTATGAAACATTTAAGGAAGAAATTATACCAATTCTCTACAATCTCTTTCAGAGGATAGAAACAGAAAGAATACGTCCTAACTTATTCCACGAGGCCAGCATTATCCTAATACCAAAGCCAGACAAAGATATTACAAGAAAAAAAAAAACTGCAAACCAATATTTCTCATGTGAATAAATGCAAAAATCCTCAACAAATTATTAGCAAATTGAGTCCAAAAAAGTACAAAAAGAATTATACACTATGACCAAGTGGGATTTATTCCAGGTATGCAAGTCTGGTTCAACATTTGAAAATTAATTAATGTAATCACATCAACAGACTAAAACAGAAAAATCACATGATCATATCAATAGATACAGAAAAAATATTTGACAAAATCCATCACCTATTCATGATAAAAACTCTCAGTAAACTAGGAATAGAGGGGAACTTTCTCAACCCAATCAAGATTATCTACCAAAAACCTACATCTAACATCATACTTAATGCTGAAAGACTAGAAGCCTTGCAGAAATTAGACTAGAAGTTAATGCAAAAAGTCAAGAAAAGGAAATAAAAGATATATAGATTAGGAAGGAAGACATAAAACTGTCTTTGTTCACAGATGACATGACCATTTCTGTAGAAAATCCAAAAGAATTGACAAAAAAACTGGAAGTGATTATAGCAAGATTGCAGGATACAGGGTCAATATTCAAAAGTCAATTGTTTTCCTATATACCAACAATGAAAAAGTGGAATGAAATTAAAAACTCAATACCATTCACATTAGCACCCTCAAAATGAAATACTTAGGTATAAATCTAACATAATATGGATAAGATCTATATGAGGAAAACGATAAAACTTTGATGAATGAAATCAAGGAAAACCTAAATAAATGGGAAGATATTCCATGTTCATGGATAGGATGACTCAATATTTTCAATATGTCAGTTCCTTCCCACTTGATCTATAGATTCAATGCAATCTCAATCAAAATCGCAGTAAATTATTTTGTGGATATCCACAAATCGATTCTAAAGTTTATATGGAGAGGCAAAAGAGCCAGAATAGCTAACACAATATTGAAGAAGAACAAAGTTGGAGGACTGACACTACCCAAGTTCAAGACTTACTATAAAGCTACAGAAATTAACCAGTGTGGTATTGGGAAAGAAAAAGAGAGAAATAGAACAATGGAACAGAATAGAGACCCCAGAAATAGACCCACGTAAATATATTCCACTAATCTTTAACAAAGCAGCAAAGGCAAAACAATGGAGAAAAGATAGTCTTTTCAACATACGGTGCTGGAACAACTGGATATCCACATGCAAAAAAATGAATCTAGATACAGCCTTTCACAAAAATTAACTCAAAAATAGATCATTGACCTCAATGTAAAACACAAAACTATAGAACTCCCAGAGATAACATAGGAGAAAAGCTTGATGACCTTGGATATGACAATGACTTTTTAGATACAACACCAAACACATGATCCGTGAAAGATATAATTGATAAGCTGAACTGTATTAAAATTAAAACTTCTGCTCTGCTAAAGACAATATCAAAAGAATTATAACACAAACCAGAGAATAGGAGAAAATATTTGCAAAAGAAACATCTGATAAAGGGTTGTATCCAAAATATACAAACTCAACAATAAGAAGACAAACAACCCAGTTAAAAAATGGGCCAAAGGCCTTTAAAGACACCTCACCAGAGAAGAAATACAGATGGCAAATAAGCATGTGAAAACATGCTCCACATCATCTGTCATCGGGGAAATGTGAATTAAAACCATAAGAGGATACCTCTACTCATCTATTAGAGTGGCCAAAATCTGGAACACTGACACCACCAAATGCTGGCAAGGATATGGATCAATGGAACTTTCACACATTGCTGGTGGATATGCAAAATGGTACAGCCACTTTGGAAGACAGTTCAGCGATTTCTTACAGAACTAAAATACTCTTACCGTATGATCTAGCAATTTTGGCCCTTGGTATTTACTCAAAGGAGTTGAAATCTTATGTGCACACAAAAACTTGCACACAGATGTTTATAGCAGCTTTATTTATAATTACCAAAATTTGGAAGCAACTAAGATGCCCATCAGTAGGTGAATGGTTAAATAAACAGTAGTACATCCACCCAATGGATCGTTACTCAGCCCTTAAAAGAACGGAGCTATCAAGCCATGAAAACACATGGAGGAAGCTTAAATGCATATTACTAAGTGAAAGAAGCCAATCTGAAAAGGCTAAATACTAAAATATTCCAACTACATGACATTCTGGAAATAGCCAAACAATGGAGATAAGAAAAACATCAGTGTTTTCAAAGATGGCGCTGCTGGAGAGATGAATATGCAAGCACAGAGGATTTTTAGGGCAGTGAAAATACTCTGAATGATATTACAACAATGGATATATGCCATTATACGTTTATCCAAACCCATAGAATATACAACTTCAAGAGTGAACACTAAGATAAACCATGGACTTGGGGTATTATTATGTATCAAAGCAGATTCATCCTTGGTAAAAGATGTACCATTCTGGTGAGTGATGTTGATAATGGGGGAGGCTATGCATGTGTGGGGGCAGAAGGTATATGGGAAATCTCTTTACCTTCCTCTCAATTTTGTTGTAAACCTAAAACTGCTCTAAAAAAGTAGTCTTAAAAGAAACCAAAAAATAAGACAAACAACCCAATTAAAAGTGGTCAAGAGACTTGAACAGTCACATAACTAAAGAAGATATATGTATGGCCAATAACACATGGAAATGTGCTCAATATCATTAGTCATGGAAATGTAAATTAATATCACAATGTGATACCACTACACATTTACTAGAATGGGTAAAATGAAAAAGATTTACAAGAGCAAATGTTGGGAAAGATGTGGATCAACCAAAATTCTCTTATATTCTTGCTGGGCGTGTAAGATGGTACAATCTTAGGAAAACATACTGAAAATTATTTTTTAAAAGTTAAACATGCATCTTCATTATCATCAATCAATTCAACATCTGGGCATTTGTCCAAGAGAAATGAAAACATATATCCATAAAAAGCTTTTTATAAGTGTATGCATAGCATCATTATTCGTAACAGCCCTACACTGAAAACAACCCATGTTCCATCAGCAAAAGAATGGATAAACAAACTTCATGCTCACACACTTGAGTACTACTCAGCAATAAAAAGAAATAAACTAGTGACACATGGGAAAACATGGATCTCAAATAAAATTATGCTCAGTGAATGAAGCCAGACACCAAAGATTACATACATTCATGTGAAGTGTTAAAACAGGCAAAGTTCATCTATGGTGATAGAGAACAGAACAATGGTTGCTTCTGGCAGTGGGGGAGTGGGGAGGAGAATGGTGAGGTAGACTGAGAAGTGACACATGGGAACTTTCTGACATGATGGAAATGTTTTATGTTTGGATAAGAGGTTAGGTTGCACTGGTTAATATATTTGTCAAAACTGATCAAACTTTAAATCTGTTCTTTTCACTGTATCTAAGTTATACTTTAATGTAAAAAAGTAAACTTTGATTTTCTAATAACTAACACTGAATCTCAAAAAAGTCCATTATTTTGTATTTTCTGTTTCATCTGTAACTTGAGCTGACATGTATCAGCATGATGGAAATGAAGGCACTGTCAAAGTTGGGTCATTTGAAGCTGTCTTCTATTATCATAACATGATGTAAGGTATTAGGCTACAGATATAGGTATATATACAAGTTAAATTTCAGTTATTGAGTCTCAGATATACCTGGGTGTCTATAATATTTCACACCCTCCAGTTAACACATATATTTATTGATCTGCAAGTGAGACAGTGACAGCTTTTTGAAGATCTTTGCCAAAAAATGATGATTAATTCAAATCTAGATTCATATATATTACAAAAGATAGAGTCAAAATTTCTTAACAAGTCTTATGTTTATAAACACTGAGCAGTGATACCATGTGGCCCTCTGATTTGAATAAAAATGTATTTTTAATTACTTTACTGATGATTTTTCTTCAAAAAGTACAATTCAGTAAAGTACATGAAATTAAATGGTAATAAAACACACCAGTAATCTCTAAAGGCTGCGAAAGTTTGTTTAATATAGTCCTCTTAATCGTTAGTGAAAAAAAAAATCACACCATTTGAGAAATTCTTGTGAAAATTTGCATTCTGGGTACTTTGCCAAAACATTACTTGGAGAGGAAATTGAAATGATATTTTAGAATATTTTCTTATCCAAATATATAGTCAAAGCTGAACAGATGACTTAAGCAAGAATATTAAATTCCCAGTTTCCCAAAGATCAAATTATTGTTCTCATTCTCTATTGGCTGTCAAAGAGGAAATTTATGCTTAACCTTTATTTCTGCTCAATTTGTGCCTAAAACTATCATAAGGAAAAAAATGCTGTTTTCTTAGCATTTGCAGCTCTTTATCATCGAAGCTGCATGAACATTCTTCATTGTGAATGTGCTGAAATGTAGCTGCAATAGGGAATAGGGTGGGAATGATTAGAAGAAGCAATGTAATATTGGTCCAGCAACTCTCTGTTTTATGGTTTGGGGGATGCACTTAATTGTTCATCTCCAATCATTGACCTTCAAAACTACGTTCATCCATCTATGAAATGGCCTTAACCTCATTATTAAAGAATTCCATAATGCAAAAATTGTCTGTTAAATATCAGATCATTCTGTTTGCAATGTATGGATATGAATGCTAGTCATAAAGCCCTTTTGATCCATACTGAGGATTGTTGCTTCCAAAAGGAAATTATAGTTGGCCATACTCAGGCCCTAATGTTTGTAGTTTTCCCAATTTTAGTATAGCAGGGATAACACAAATTTTTGAATCTTCAGAAATGAAAAACTTCAGTGGCTATTGGCATATTTAGTAGATAGATTTGAGGTTATGAAAATATTGAGTTCCCATAGGGCTGATTCCAATGTTATTCTTCACAACATACTGCAAATATTTATAACCAAGTATAATTTTGGATAATATAGATTAGTAACAAAATTGTGTTTTAAATTTCTTAAGTTAATAAAGTTCTCAAAAGCCAGGATCTTGAACTTAATTTCATGAAAAAAAAATCAACTGCTCCGAGGGATGAAATGTAATCATTCTTGCCAGTGTTTAGTTGTTGCCAACAGATTTTCCAGAGAAGCTTTTGGGATATCAGAGATAGCCTCAAGAAAATTATTTTGGGGTAAAATCTCTCTACTTTGAAACAAATGAGCAGGCTTCTATATATACTGATATGCATTTGTGAAGTTGATTAGTTTGCATTTTTGGAAAAAAAATTTTAAGCAACTGGCTCGGTACTTGTGCTCTGTCCTCCACACTATCCCAAGTAATGGGATATGTTTTGTATGTGTGACATAAAATATTACTGTCTTAAGATATAAACATAGAAAATGAAACCCTGGTTACTGCTATTGTGTATAACTTTAGAAGGTATGGCAACTGGCGTCTTCAGGAACAAGAATATTAAATTATTTTGAAAATAACAATAGCATACACTTACATATGCTATTACTATATATATATATACACATATATATCTTTATATATAGTAATATGTATTTATGATATAGATAAATAGGTAGGTAGAGCAAAAGATAATTATTAGAATATTTTTAAAAACATATTTTTTTCCTTCCCAAGCTAACAAAATTAAAAAGAAAAGAAAATGAGACTGTTAAAGGAATTGGGTGACTTTGAGAGGCGTTAGGTGACATGCCAGTTAGCAAAAGAGGAACTGAGAGTCTGGGATCCCTGATATCCAGGCCCCAGTTATTGTGACCACATAACCAGATTATCATTATACACATAGTCTGAATAATTTATAATTTCCATTTTGAATTTCTCTTCAAGACATTTTTTTAAAACAATGCCTTTACATTTTCAGTGGTTATATCCTTTTTCTATCATTTTGTTGTCAATATTTTTATTGACCTGTGATTTAAAAAAACACTATAAATTCTACATATTGAAGTGTATTGAGTTATTATGTATTACTCAAAATATCTATTAAGGATTACACATACAAGCATATGACTGTTAAAATTAACCATGTTAAATAAATTACTCAGATCCTCTATATTCTTACTTTTTAACTTATTTGATTTGTGTAGTTGATTGGCTCTGCAGCATCCATTCCTACTTTTTCCTACCAATTAGTTGTCCATGGGGAAGTCACCTCACACCCATTCTCCTTCAAGTGGTTAGGGTGAAATTAACCCTTTTCCTGTCATCACAGGCAGACCATGGGTCCTGAATAGGTCAGGCCTATGAGAGACAGTGAACTCAGGGCTCATGCAGCAGCTACGAGAAGAGATCTCTGTGTGGTGCTGGGATTGTTTGTTGAAAAAAATGTGAGGGGACTGGGCGGTGGCACAGTGGTTAAGTTCGTGTCCTCCACTTCGGTGGCCTGGGATTCACAGGTTCAGATGGCAGGCGCAGACCTACAAACTGCTCATCAAGCCATGCTATGGCGGTGTCCCATATAAAAAAAGTAGAGGGAGATTGGCACAGATGTTAGCTCAGGGACAATCTTCTTCAAGAAAAAAGAGGAAGATTGGCAACAGATGTTAGCTTGGGGCCAATCTTCCCCACCAAAAAGAAAAAAAAAAATCTGAGACCTGTAGTAGCTGCAGTTATTTTTTTGGCAATGAGGGGAGATCCTGGAGCTGGTTGAGGAGCTATCATTTGGAGCCTGAAGATGAAACTTTAGTCAACATGAAAGGTTATGTAGAAAAACAGGAAAACATCCTGTCATTCAGTCCTGCAATTTGCTCTTTAGATTTTTTAAATTTTCACCATCATGATTTTCATTTCAAAGACTTAATTACTTCTTTTTTCATAGCAGTCTCTTTTTATTATGTGGATGTGATAGCCCTTTGAATTTCTCTGAGGATAGTAATATTACTCATTGTAAAATTCTCTTCTACCTTTTTGCATCAACATTTTCATTTTGAATTTGTTCAGACTGATACAGATTTTCCTCAGATACTTGGTGATCTTGGGTCTATTCATATTTACAATACTATTAAGTGGATTCAGTCTCCCTAACACAGATAAAAACCTCTCCTCCCCTGGAAAGAAATGGTCACAAAAATTACTGGCTCCAGTTTGTGGCTGCAGAAAGTGCTGCTCCTTTGGTGTCCAGAGAGTTTGCCCTCTTGGTCGTCTCTTTTTTACCATGGCTGCCGGGAGGCACTGCCCTGCTTTCTTCTAACTCCCATCTTAATGCTGAGAGTTTGCTTCAACAAATATCAGTTTCTTTAGTAAGCTCTAATAATAGTCTTTTCTTGGAAGCAACCATTGCAACCAGGAACTGAGATTGGGAAGATTGGAACAAATATTCCACAGCCTTTAAATTAACTATCATGCCTATTGCTAAACAGCTGACTGCTATTTTAAGACCCACTCCTCATCTTGGGGTTATTCTTTAGTTCCATTGGGTTGATTTATTTTTTCAGAGATCTTCTCCTTCTCTCCAACTATGTTGGTTTTCATGATTGGCCTGTTCCCAATTGTTCTCTACTTTCTAGAAATTCTTCAGTTTCAGGTCTATAGACAGTAGCATTTCTGTGATATCATAGACTTATTCTTATTTGTATATTCTTTCATTTTAACAGGCTTTATCAAAAGAAGCAAGTTAAAGGTTTATGCTTAGCCATTTTAGAATAGAAAACCTTCCAGATAGTCTATTCACTACTTGTGTCACTAGTCATTTTTATCCTATTTAATATCCTTTTCTACTAGAAAAGTATGACTTTAAATTCTAGTGACTTCCTAAACTGTAAGGTAATTTTAAAAAATGGAATTACCTAACAGTTTTTCAATTCATTGACAATAGGGCCTGAATCTCTTGATTGGCCTTTTGCTGTTCAGTGACTAACAAGTAATACGTAGTACACATACAGGTTTTCTCCCAGGAGTTCAGTCTACAGGTCAACAAGGAAACCAGTCATTTTCAGACTAACAGTGGTTGTCAATCTTCTTTACCCAGGGATTTCCAGAATTTAAAATTGAGATATAGGAAAGGAAGGTAATCAAAATTGGCAACTGTCAGGCTTGCCCTCCACATCTCTCCAAATTGCAATGAAACATAGAGAAAGAATTGTGATTATGATTATGAGTGTGAAAGTGAGGTGTGAACTTCTGCTTCTCTACTTCTCACCCATGGACCATCACCTCCTCCCAATTCACCAAGTCTTAACTGAGGGGTACATTCACTCCCTTCTCATCATAAAACTGTTGGACATCTCTGCTCTGAGAAATACAATGGAAAATATTTTGTTTAGAAATCAGACCATCTCAAGGCTTGTCAATCTTAATTTTCTCTACCAATTAGGCTCTCTATCTCTAAGGATTAAAAAGAAAATAAATATTGCCTTACTGAAACTGGAACAAGCTTTCATTTATAGTCAGATGATTAACTTCCTGCGTGACTAATGAAGGTAAAGTGGAAGACCTAATACTGTTTTGGTGATGTTAGAACATTTCAGTTTATGAGGGGGAAAAAGGCAGAATAAACTGACAGTATGTAGCTACTGATTTCCAGGAATATCACTGTATAATAAGGACCAAGAGATAAATGAAATCTATGTGCAGTAATACATTCAAAATGATTGTCTTTTTTTCTAACAGAGGCACTGCTTTTATGAGATGACCACTGGTTGTAACACTAAGGTTATATAGCTTGGAATGACATCCTACCTAATTTGTGTTAATTTAGCCACTGGAAAGAAGGTTAATTGAAAGTAGGATTATAATAACATAATATCCCAGTGTAAAGTTCATTTTACAAAAGTAAATTCACTAGTATAATAAAGTATATTAAAAAAAACAACAGTGACATTAGAACTTGAGGGCTTAGTGTGGTGTGAAACCTTTCAGTGAGAGGAATGCATTTGAAATGGTTCTTCTCTACTACGAGAAGGTAATTTTCCCAAACAGTAATACACCTGATGATATTTTTAAGAGCAAAGGCAGTGAAATTTGGTGGTTGTGGCTAGTTATTTTAGTCTAAATTAAGGACAGGGATGCAGATTTGATTCCCAAGCAGACATCTTAATTGGTTATTGGTTTATGACAACAAACTGTCATTTTGCTCCAAATCAGTATTCTCAGAAACATGAGCCCATGATCACAAAGTGGTCCGGAACTTATCAATAGCAACAACTGAAAACATAGGGGTTTGAGGGTTTGGAAATACCACAGTATTCTGTTTTCCAAGGGTCGGAACATTCAACTCAATTAGCTATGCAGAGAGGGTTTCTGTATGTACCCCCATTTCCACTATTGTGACTTTAGTATTTCAGAGAAAATGAAACCAAAGTATATGTTTAAGAAATTACTAAACTGGATAGCAGTGAGGTGGCTGGCCTCTTAGTAATTTGTTTTTAACATTTTGGCTGCTTTAATTTATTGAACAGTTGACTAGGTATCAACTTGTCCAACTCTCAGATTTATTAACTCTGGTCTTCTGAGGAAACTCACAGTTTTAGACCAGTGAAAAAACATACGGAAGAAAGAAGATTCAAATTGATACCATGACGGCCATTAGTGTCTAATAGGGATTGACAGAATTAAATAGCAATCTCTGTTAGGCAAGCTCTCATTGATGACTCGTCAAGGTCACTTGACACTTCTGCTTCAGATGGAGAGGTAAATAGAGATCCAAGGAAAAATGACAATAAGATCCAAAGAAAAGTGACACCTCGTTATGACAGAAGGTACTGAGCTGGGAAGTACAATAATTACTTGGAAAAGATATGGAGATCTTTCAGCTACTGACAAAGCTGAGCACAGTCTGATAATTAATGCACAGAAAGAAACTTCTTTCTTCTTTAGTGTTATGCATCAGATTCTTTTATTCATAAATGTGTTTTAAATATATGTCTAAGTTTTAAATTACAGTAGCATAGAAATAACACAGTTCTTCTCCGCTAAATTTATTTTTTCCTTCCTTCCAATTTTTTTCATGTTATGCCTTTTAATAATTTCAATCATGTTTACTCAAGTTTGTATTCTTTCTTCAATTATTATTTCACAAATACTTTCTATATCTTCTTAATTTTATATTTTTCAGAGTGAATATTTTTAATGGTCACACATTTTTTTTGTTCTTTGGGTTTTTTTGCTGAGGGAGATTCACCCTGAGCTAATATCTGTTGCCAGCCTTCCTCTTTTTGCTGGAGGAAAATTTGCCCTGAGCTAACATCTGTGCCAATCTTCCTCTATTTTGTATGTGGGTCACTGCCACAGCATGGCCACCAGTGAGTGGTGTAGGTCCACGCTCAGGAACCAAAGCAGAACGCCCTGAACTTAACCACTAGGCTGTGGGGCTGGCCCCATAGTGATTACAGTTTTTGATTTGATTAATGTGTGAAAAATGAAGGCATCCCCCTCCTATTGAACATTAAATTGTTTTCAGATTCTTACGAATAAAATGTAAGAGCAGGCACCTTCACACGCTTCTATTCTGCTTGAATTATTTCCTTATGATATATTTCTAGAAGAGGCATTTACTATATTTGTGAAGAATTCTACCATTCAAGCTGGTAACAGAATTTCCCTACCATTTGTTAAAAGTTAATGTCTGTGTATGCACTGTAAGACTTTGTATTAAGTATAGAGTTTAGTCCCTTAAAAAAAATTCCTTCAGTTACACATATTAAGAATGATTTCATTCTAAGAGCTTTGGTGGTGCTATGGGAAATATGAATGTGATTCACGTATAAACTGTATTTCCTAGAACCTCATCACCTAAAATTGATAAAAAGCATGAAAATAAATAATAATTATAAAACACGGGAACATGTAATGGGTGCCATAGTGTCTTGAATGAAGGATCATGAGAATTTAGATAAGAGAGATTGTATTTTTCAACTACAGAGTCAGGGTTACATTTTTGAAAAGCTGTCATTTGAACTGGAATTTGACAAGTGAATTTAGCACATAGACATGAAATCTCTACTAAGTTCACCAAAGATAATGAGTACCAGCCCTGTGTTACAGGATGCTCAGGGAGGCTTTTCATATCATCCTAGAATTGCAGTAAGCCCAAAGTGAGAGTAAGAACTTCACATTCTGAAGAAGTTCACCAATAAAACACTTCCCTGCAAAAGTTTCAAAGAGGCAGCAGAACCAGCCGTCTGTCTTCACCATCACCTCGTTCCTCTTTCTTCCTTTTCAGGCCACATACAAGCAGAAGATTGTGACAACAAAGGGGAGTTGTTGGCTGGGAATGAGTGATATACTCCCTCTAAGATATGTGTGGGGATGGCTTCCGAGAGACTCACTCTTTGAGTTGGGGTATATGCGAGAAGGGGCAGTTGGCTTCTTATCTCCTTGTTAAATTATGCTTAGACAGCAGATTTCCAGATCTGTTCCTCTGACTATGTAATATTTTTTATTGAAATATAATTGTCATATAACCTTGTGTAAGTTTAAGGTGTACAACATGTTGATTTGATACATTTATATATTGCAATATGATTACCAACATTCTGTTCGCTGACATCTCTATTATGTCACATAAATGTTATTTCTTTTTTATGGTGATAACAATTAACATCTAACCTCTTAACAGGTTTGAAATTTCTAATACTTTTTATTGTATAATATTTTTGTTATTGTTGACTGTAATCACTATGCTGTGGACTAGATCTCCAGGACATACTTATCTACTAGTTGCAAATTTGTACCCTTAAACAACATCTCCCCAATCTATCTTTGTAATCTTGAAGAAAACTGGAATGAGATGACATGTTTAAGAGAAGAGATTAGAAGCAACCTGCTCTCCAATGTTTGGCTGTGTGAATTTCCACTTTACCCAGAATCCACCAGAGCAGATAACTTACCCAGTAAGGCTGTTTATTAGGCCCAGGCATCCGGACAGTAAGAAGCTGTGGGTTCGACCATGAATGGCAAGAACTAAGACAAGGGTAGGGATGAAAGAGGTTCAGCCAGAGCAGGATCTCCCATGACAGTGAACCATGCAATAGCAAGGCTCTCCAAAGAACCTAAATATGTGCCTCATAAGAGAGTCAACCTTTTGATACCAGCCACACAGAAAGCATTGATGGTCAGTCGATGTTAGCTAAAGTAGCAGCAACAACCTATAAGCAGAAGGTTGCGGCCTCATTCACTTGAGACAGAGATGTTGTCTTCCTCTCCATGCCACCATCCCCAGCCCGCAACACTAAAGAAGCTAGAAAGCAGAGGAGGAGAGGTGTATTAAGAGCAACCACACTTGATTCTCAACTGCAAACCCTCCAATCTAAAGTCTAAACCATGGTCAGAGGAAGAGAGGAACTTTGAATTATATGTGAGATTTGATTTTTAAACTGGATTGGACTTTTTTACTAATTAAAAGGAGCAGGAAAATTTTGGATTCCTCTCCTGTGGCTAGAAAAAGGGGAATTTGATGTAGTAGCGTTTTTAAAAAGGCAACTGCATTTTTTTTAAGTTCAAGTTTGTTTCCCAACAAATTGAGATCTTTTGGTTTACTCTTTGTGAATAGAAATGTACTTAAAGTCAGATTTCTAGAGGTAAAAATGAAGTTAAAGAGAAATAATAGTAGGAATTTTAAGCCAGATGATTCTGATGAAGAAGATGATGATGTCAACAATAACAGTAGCTAACTTTATTGAGTATCTGTTACATGTTACGTACTATTGTAAAAACTTTCATGTACTAGCTCATTTAATCCTTCAAACAACCCAAACAGGCAGGTATTCTTATTATTCTCATTTTATAGATGAGAAAATGGAGGCACCAAGAGGTTAAGTGACTTGTGCAAGGACACAGATTTAAGAAGTGTTAGGACTGAAACCAGCTGCTCTGATCCCATAGCCTTTGCTCTAAACTATGAAGTTTTGGTATCAATGAAGTCCACTTTATTTTCACCACTATTGTTGACCTTTATGCTCTTCAAAGATCTACCTTAAATCCTACGTCCTCCACAAAACCCTTTTTTTTTTTTTTGGTGAAGAAGATTCACTCTAAGCTAACATCTGTTGCCAACCTTCCTCTTTTTTCGCTTGAGGAAGATTAGCCCTGAGCTAACATCTATGCCAATCATCCTCTATTTTGCATGTGGGTTGCCACCACAGCATGGCTGATGAGTGGTGTAGGTCTGTGCCCGGGATCTGAATCCTGCAGACCCAGGCCACCAAAGTGGAGCACGCTGGACTTAACCACTGTGCCACGGGGCAATCCCCTACGAAACCATTTTTTTAATTCCCTATAACCAATTTCTTTCTGAATTTC
This sequence comes from Tapirus indicus, assembly GCA_031878705.1. Classification (NCBI taxonomy): domain Eukaryota; kingdom Metazoa; phylum Chordata; class Mammalia; order Perissodactyla; family Tapiridae; genus Tapirus; species Tapirus indicus. The sequence continues at coordinate 91,114,030 of CM062926.1, forward strand.
CACACCCTTTAATTTGTACAATATAGTCTAGCATTAGGGATAATGCCATTTACTTTTTTTGTACCACCTCCCCTGCCCCCCAGGCTTCCTTCTCCTTCCCGACCCTCCACCTGCCCCTGAATAGCGTGTAACACATTGCAAAGAGCATAGACAAGCCTAATTCATAGATATCGACTGTCTTTCCTTAACCCATTATTCTGTAGGCAGATGTAGCAAAAATATGACAGGAAAAATTGTGTAAGTTTCAGTAAGAGATGTACTTCTCTTACTACCTACTCTCAGTTAACAAAATTTAAATACCATTTAGATGGTGGACATTGCTCTCACTTCAAACATTTAATACTTTTGTAAATTTATTTTTTGAACTAATTTTATGCCTAATAATCATTCTGCTTGAGTACCAGTAACCCATGCTGCATGACGTCCTGGCTCCGCTGGAAAGCTGCTTTCTCTGAGAAACGGTTGGCAAGTATCAAATTTATTCTGCACAAATTGTTTTTATAGCAGCCTGATGTTCTTCAATCTTTTCTTAAATTGAACATTGGTAAGATACAATGTAAACTGCCTTGCAGCTACATTGGATTTGCCATGCTCGCTCTCCACACTTGGAATTAGATTCATGTTTCATTTTACACAAAGGATATTTTAAATAGCTCTGAGTATACCTCCATACTACACACATAGCATATTTCCTCATTATTTTAATATTTCTTATTTCTTCAGTTTCCTTTTTTTTAAAAAAACCAGACAGCAATTTGATTACTCCCTTGGGTCAGGAGAACAACTCGTATTTTCAATGAGCGCTCAATGGCAGGTTTTCACAGGGTGTACTTTGAAATTGCAGCTATGACAGGGATCCCTATGAGCTCATTAGAGGATAGTTAAACCACAGAGTCCCAGTGTAAATCTTTAAAAGATAACCCTAATTTATGGGAGTACTTTATCAAGACAAAAATATGCTGAAGGGGAAAAATATTCACGGAAACGTTTTCTCTGACATATTTTTTTAGGCAGCAGTTTTCTAAGCAGTTTGCCAATAATCATCCATTCATCTCCTTAAACACATAATTTAATCTACTCAATGTGTACTATGACAGTGCTGATGAGCTCTTAATTCTTCTCTATTTATTACAGCAAGTGTAGCAGTGACCTTCATGAAACATCTATTAAGACAAAAATGTCAGTGCCATACTTTTAAAGATGGACTCAAGTGCAGAAGTTCCAAAGATCAGCATGATATTTTGAAGTGGGTCATTCAAACGTATATTGAGTCTTAAAAGACTAACTGGAATCTCTTGATAATTGATATATTTTAACTTTAAAAAATAGGATATGCAGAAATGGGTAAAGTTTAGAAATTATTGACAATGATCTGATTTTACTTTTACTTGACTGATGTGAATCCCTTAAAAGTATAAACTTTACTTTCTCATGTAAATAGTTATGTCCTATTGATAGTGTAAGGTTGGAAAGTGGAAAATACAGTCAGTCAGGTGACATTGGCCCTCTTGATACATGTAATGTGAACTGATTTCAAGTACTTTGGTGACAAAGAATCACATTGGCTTAGAAAATTTAGTTGTTTGAGTAAATCTGTTGAATTGATTACTTTTGGGCAGAATTAGCTGAACTGAATTGAGTGGATACTTTTGAATTCTTTATGTCATGGCAGTCTCAAGATGAAATAAATTGTGAAATTAACTTAGTCATAAGTTTTGAGAGTCTGCTATGTTCAAGGTTCTCTGTTAGGTTCTGTGGAGATGAGAAATATTTAGAACACGCTATTACTGTCTTCAAAGAGTTTACAAGCCAGTAGGTGGAATAAGAGACAAACAAAAAATTAAAAGTACATTTTCTTTAACCTCTGACTCAGTAATGAGATTTTTTTATATCATCCCAAACAAATGGTTCTCCAGTCTCTGATCATTGCCAGCTAGGTCACTACCTCAGGGCAAACTTCAGGCTAGGTGACTTACCTTCTGTAAGATTGAAATATAGTTGGAAAGTTCTTCATCGCACTGAACTAAAATCTGTTTCTTTCCATTGATTTTTATTCTGGTCTTTTGAATTAAGAACAGTCTACCCCCTCTTTTGCAGGATAATCTTTTAAATATCAGAAGACCATTATGTCTCCATTTTGGTTCAGTTTACTTCCACAAATGCCTTTATTTTTTCTTCTAGCTCAATCCCTCTAGTTTATTTTTTGTTTTAATTCATATATAATGACACTTTGAGATACTCCTGCCTTTCCCGCCATTTTACCGCATTTGTCTTATTCTGGTCAGGAGGAAAAGCCCATATATATGGTTTGGAGATAAAAAGGATTAATACAATAGCATGATACAGGCTTAACTATGTATTGGAGGTTGGACTGCACTGAGCACAAAATGCCGTAGTAAATCACAATGTCAGAATGCTCACTATTCTTTGAGGATTTTTCTTATGAGTCAAATTTTTCAAAAACTTAAAAAGTCTACCCTGTCAGCGCTCACAATCTGGATGTATGGGTGTTACTGATGCTGAAAAATGTGAAGCAGTGTTCTCCACGCTGAAGACACATAGAGATTGCCCTTTCATGTTCATCTGCAGCCACCATCTAAGAATCTGTTTCATTTCCTCACAGTCTGTTTGACACCTTTAGTCAAAAAGTCACCCCATCTGTGATACTTTATGCCATATTGTTCTGTCTACCAGTGATGCTTCCAATTTGTTCCCAGCTCTGCCATGCCACTTGAAATTGGGCTGCAGTGTCTCTAGAAAGCTTCTCAGTTCAACCTGCTCTTCAGCTGCCATTTGGGCTCCTGCTGTTGTATGTTTATTGTGTATCTCTCATGGGGCAGAGGTATATACCCACATTGGCTGCTGTTTCAGACTAACTACTTCAGGATCTTCTTGGCAATCCCAGATTGTCTCATTTTATGCTAATTTTGGTTGGCTGGTGACATTAACGAGATTCAGGGAAACTGCTACATCATCAAGGGTATGTCAAATACATAGTAGGCATCTTGAAGATCAGACACAGCCACCACACAGATCCACATTTGGGTCTGTCCCAAGGGATATGATTTTTTTAAATTAATTTGTTGGGTTTTTTTCCTTGTCAATTAGCACAGCTCTACGAATCTGCTCGCAGTCTCCAGAATTCAGTGACAGTTTTTGACTGTCTATTGTTCAGGATAATCTTAGGTCTGAGAAGGGTATTGTTGTAGTTTTTCCAGTTTTATCATAAATAACAGTACTAATAACAATAACAGCTAAAAGTCACGGAGCACATTGTGCCTAGAACAGGAATTTTTGACCAACGCACCCTTTCCTCATCCTTCTCAAAGGACTTCTCACCCATGCTCCAAGACATCCCTCTCGCCTAGGAATCTTTTCAGATCAGTGTGTGATGGTGAGGATGTAGGCTGCAGGGGCACAGAGGTCTGGATTCCTATTCCAGCTCTATTGCTAACTACTGTGGAGACTTAAAACATCAAATGTGAAACTGGGATAGCAACACTGCCTTCAGAGAGTTATGCTAAAGATTAAATACATGTCAAACTGAGGCCTAGTTGTATGCTGTCCTTGCTTTGCATTCCCAAACCAATTCATGTTGTATCTTTCTAATGAGACCTTGTTCTATGTTCCATTAGAGTCATTTGTTTATTTCCTTAGCATCCTGGTGACAGGTACGCTGTCCCTTTCACTCTTAGATACCTAGCCATGAATAATGCAATATTTTTAGTAAATTCTCCCATGTAGGAGTTAGGCCCTTGCCTAAGCTATGAGTCTTCCACATATGATTTATCTCCCAGAGACACAGAGCTGGGATCAGAAACTGTGACTAAAAATATTAAAGTAGAAACTCAGTTATTTAGTTGCTATTTCCCCTGTCCAATTTCTCTGTTCCTCTCCTCCTGGAAAGCAACAAAAAATTTGAATCTAGACTAGGTCCTGGTAAATGTTCACCTTGTGGTTTCTACCAAACATGTGGCACGTAGCTCTACAAGATGATAAATGGGAATTCATGAAAAAATTAATTTATATGATCAAATAAGTTTGAAAAACTCTGTTTCAAGCAAGATAAAAATGGTTTTTGGAGCCAGCCCTGATGGCCTAGCAGTTAAAGTTTGGCACACTCCGCTTCGGCAGCCTGGGTTCGGTTCGCGGGCGCAGAACCACATCACTCATCTGTTGGCAGCCATGCTGTGGCAGTGGCTCACATAGAAGAACTAGAAGAATTTATAACTAGACATAACTATGTACTGGGGCTTTAGGGGGAAGAAAGGAAGAAAAAGGAGCAAGATTGGCAACAGATGTTAGCTTAGGGTGACTCTTCCCCTGCAAAAAAAAAGAAAGTTTTTTGGTTGTAAAACTTCTCAGCATTTCCAATATACTATTAAAGTATTTATAGACACAGAAAATTGATACAGAAGATAAAAAATTGAGTTTTTTAAATAGCATTAACCCTAGACATATAAAACTTCTTTTCATTATAAAGCTGTTTACTAGAACACCATCACGTTTAGAGGCATCATTATTAAGCATCTGACTTATTTGTTTTAATATTTTTAAATAAAATATCTTCTTCTCTTTTCATAGACCATGATTATCTCTTGACAGAGTAGGCCTGTCTGCTTACAACTTAAAAGCCAAAAGAAACAGCAGTCTGGATTCTCTTGAACTCAGACCTTGATGAAGTAATCTTATAGCTGCTTTCTGTAGGAGCTATGAGCCATCAGGAAAGAAACTGTTCACAAAAGGCAGTGAGCCATCAGAGGCTGTTAACTATTTGGGGGTCACCAATCTGAGACTCTAAGAAAAGTTATGGACTCTCCTTCTTAGAAAAAATGAAAATCATGTATTTTATATATAATTACAGGTGTTCACAAGAATTATAAAATCTGTAACCAAACTCCATAGAATTCCAAAGACCCCATGTTAAAAATTCCAAAAGGACACATCCCTCCTCATTTATATGCCTTTCAGGGGAGAATAGGGTTGTTTTCCATTCAAGGAAAGAACAATTACCAAAGAATTGCACTGATAGAACCAGAATCTCAGAAGAGATGAAGAAATAGTAGGTCTTCAGATTCTCTAGTGGGTATATCCCAAGAAAAAAAAAGAGTTATATTTCTTAGGATGGTTCTTGGACAAAGAAACAAAAGATAACTGGGAGTGTGATGGGTGCAGTGAGTGGATTTGCTCATACACTACTTTCACCTTAGGTCCCTGAAGTGGATATCTATTCAGTGTCTATCTACCTGAATGGTGTCAATTTCTCTTTCTTCTGATCATAACACCCTGCCTTTTCCTTTGAGAATGCAGTCTTCTCTAACTCAATCCATTTGGTTCAGGTATGGCTGAATCCACTGAGCTCCAGAGTCTGGCACGTAATCTAAAGCTGGCTTGTCAGTGTATTGTATCTCCTGCCTACAGTGGTTGGCTCAGGGAAGGATCTGGGAGCCAGTTTCAGGACTTATGTTCAACTCTCAGGAAAAAGAAACCCTCTCAGGGGTGGCTAGGCAGGTAGGAGTTAGTTATGGAGTTGCTGGTGGTCTTTCTGCCACCCTGAGAGGAAAGCATGTCTAATGGTAAGGCCAATAGAGAGTAAAGAAGGTCTAGGAGATGGACACCCAGTCCTGAGGGTATCATATCTAGCTGTGTGAGACAGCTTCCATTTACCTTTACAGAACCACTCTCCACAGGATCCCTACCCCAGATGTCTGACCTGTGGAGACTACGTAGACTGCCTCTGGCTTCCAGATGAGGTAGAGCACTGGGGAGCCCCAGCAGAGTGAAGTGAGGCAGTTTGATCCTCCGGATCCCTCTGTAGGACTTTCTCAGTCTGGCTTTGTGAAGGCTTCTTCCAGGTTCTGGTAACTTCCTCCTCTCATACCATCGGGACTAGAGGTGATAACAGCTCTTCTCCTGCTAACCTTGAGTTACTGTACTAGCTCATTTTCATTCACTACTCCCACATCTTCATAATGGTCCTCGTGTAAATAAACCATTCTCGTTATTCTAGTACAGGTGTGCCAGCTGTTTCCTGTTGAGACACTCAGTGCTGCACCAGCCTTGCCTGAAATCAGTTCAACCCTAGACGTTTCACATACATGAATAGGAACATTCCATTTTTTGCTTAATCCATTTTGAGAAGTGTTTCTATCACTTGCAACTGAAAAGAGTCTTAACTAATACAATCTCTCTTATCCCCCTTGGGCCAGTGCATTCTACTTGGAAAATAATTGCTTTAGAAACATGGACAGATAGATTACGAGAGTTAAAACTCACTCTGGTTGGAATGTAATTCTCAAACCAATCCATCATGTTACTGGTGATCTATTAATCCTTGTCCTGTAGAATTAAAGCAACCCTATTAACCACGTTAAAAAATATGACCTCTACTGCCTACAGAATTTCAACCAAATTCTTATCCGTGTAAGTTTCTAACACATGCAAATAAAAGTATGAAACAGACCAAAACATACTTCTTCTAATTAAAAGGTGTGAAAAGAGCAAAGAGAAATGGCCTTTTCTATTGACTCAACTTAGCAGTCGAGCAGTTCATTAGCAAATCCTGAATTCGTGTAGGTCATAAGCTCCAGGAAAGTGAAGACTGTTTTATAAAGCAATCTTAGAAAGGCAACCTTTAAGTCAAAAGTACTATTCCCTGGTGAGGTTTATTAATTGAATCATTTGTTTACAAAAGGTGAACGTGGTTCTAAGTGACAGTACTGTTTGCACAGTGGCACCAATATTAGGAAAGCTTATGTGTAATGCATTTGTAATGTAGAAAAAGATGCCGCCTGAGCCAGGGGTATTTGTTTAGCACATTGAAATCCTGTAATCTTAGCAACTCCCTGAGCATGAATTGAATTAGCTTATTAAGGCTAAAAATAGTCTTTAAAAATATTGCTAATGAGTACCATGAAGTACTTGCTACCTTCTCCATACTTTCCAGAGACTTAATGAGAGATCTTGGATGAATAGTGGAAGAGGAAAAAAAAAAAGGTGGGTGGTAGTGTTTAGGTCCCAATTTTTACTACTTTAACCAAGGTTAAGTTTCTTCCTCAACCAAGGTTAAATTTTACTAGGAGTGATTTCTAGAATGAAGACTTTTTAATAAGCTTTGTCGTAAATACTTTCTCTTAAACCATAATTCCTTGCAGAGAATGTGGCAGGAGGAATAAATATACTGATTAAAGCTATACCTTTTTTAAAAAATTTAGTTTCATCCGATAATAATTCACTAATGGGCTTTAATTTTGATCTGGAGTAAACTAGTTTTGAGGTTGAATGAAAAGTTTATGTATTTTGATTATTTGACTGTGATAACGTTGTATTGTTTTCTCTAGTGCAGAGATGGCTAGCTTCTCACCAGAAAATGTTGTTCCCTTCCGTAGTACAGAAGCATAGCTGGGAAGTGGCCGCTTGACCAGGGAATGCATTTGACAGACCGTCCAGCTAGGTGTGACCATGTGACTGACTCACAATGGACTGTGAATGGATGGGATGTGCGTTCTTCCGCACTAAGGCTTTTTAAAAGCAGGCATGCCTCCTTTATGCTCCATTTCTCTTTAGAGAGCTGGATACAGATGATAACAATGTCCAGAACCTCAAAAGGAAAGGAATCTGGGTCACTCTCTGAATTGCCAAGTGGAGGAGAGCTGCCCAGCGGTTACATCCACCTTGGACTGTTACATGAGTAAGAAATAAGATTTTTATTGCATTTGAGCCATATGTGTTTGGCTTCTGTTTTTTAAAATCCACATTTAGCCCACTCTAAGTAATACAGTATACCTTTTAAACAAGGTAACCGTGGGCCATGTAAATCTGACCCCACCAGGTAGATAAAACTCCAACATACACAGTAGAGCATGTTTGGCTGGCTGAACTACAAGCAGACATTAATCATATAGAAAATACTCCTCATGTTCTGATTATTTGTATGGGAGCATTTGTTTGGTGATTAACAGAAGGGAGAGGAGTTCTGCTGGAAGCAGGAGCCAATAGGAGAATGAAGAGGATGGTGTGAGGTCTGCTTCCTGTCTAGGCACAAGGTCTGGATTTGAAGCGAGGTCTGGATTTACAAAATGGACGAGAAAGGACCAGAAACGAACAGAAACCACAGGCCAGGAGCTTGACAAGATGATGGATGCAGGTAGTTCTGATTGGGGCCAAGTTAAGGCCTGATCAAGAGTTTAAAAGAAAGAGTTAATCTTCATGCCTCTGTCTAGAATTCAGCACTAAGGAAGGGCAGCTTTGGGCCACCTAGATACAGGATGCTTTGCCCAGACACTGGCATTCTCAAAATGGGCCTCCTCAGGGCCAGCCCAGTGGTGTAGTGGTCAAGTTCACGTGCTCCATTTTGGCAGCCTGGGGTTCACAGGTTCAGATTCTGGGAGCGGACCTACACACCGCTCGTCAAGCCATGCGGTGGCAGCATCCCACATACAAAAAACAGAGGAAGATTGGCACAGATGTTAGCTCAGGGACAACCTTCCTCAAGCAAAAAGAGGAAAATTGGTAACAGATGTTAGCTCAGGGCCAATCTTCCTCACCAAAACATAATAAAAAAAATGGGCACCCTCAGTGGGGGCAGTGGTGAGGCTGAAAACAACTTCCCTCCCCAAGACTCGATAATAATGGCTAACATGTATTTATCATTTATCAGATGTCAGACATTGTTCTAAATGTTTTACAGATATCTCATTTATTCCTCATAACATTACTATGAGTGGGAATTACTAGGAGGTAAGAAGGTAGTATTATCCCTGTTTTACCAAATCAGGAAACTGAGGCATACAGAGATTAAGTAACTTGCCCAGTGTCATGTAGCTAGTAAGTGGCAATGTTAGAATTCCAATCCAGGCAGTCTGAACTCAGAGCCTGAGTTTGTAATTGCTATGCTGTACTTTTTTTCCAATCCACAGGGAATGGGTTTCCCAGAAGAGAGTGAGCCTGTTATCAAAATGAGCACTCCAGTCAGTCATATGAGAACAACAGGCCCCTCTAGAAACTATCAAAAACCTTTGGAGAGGGGGTACTATACAAAATTTCAGATTGGTAGAGGCTTCAAATCATAATTTGGGCAAAAATGTAAATACTACCCTTTTTGGTGGTCACAATCCAGTGAGTCCAAGAGACTTAAGAGTTTCAATAACTCATCTGTTCCTCTCTGAGTCACAGTCACAATAAAATTATGCCATGTACAGGTAGATGACATAGATTTAAATTACTAGATGTTTATAATGGAAGAAATTAGTATGATTGATGCAGAGTATCATAGTACATGTTTTATTATAAAACAAACTCTGGGTCACTTATATTTAACAGATGGAATGGAATGGGAAAAAGAAGAAAACTGTACATTAGAAGAGTGAAAAAAAATAGATCTCTGTAGTGACCAATGTTGTTATTCATTTAACTGTTCCTTTGGGGTTAAGGGTGACTTCCTCCATGAATGTCTTATTTATGTGACCATAAATGACTAATGGGGGCAATCTGGCCACATATTTCCCAGGAGAATGGGTGGGCCTGGGTGGTTAATTCCATGTGTTATTTCTCCTGATCCTATTTTTCTCTCTTTGCAGTTGAAAGATTGGAAAATATAGTATTTCTTGCCACAGTGTTTTCTTTTTCTTTTTCATTATTAGGAGGGATAATCCTGGTTGTATTGAATGCTGGGCTTCTGTTTTGAACTTTCTGAATGACTGTGATGGTGGGGCTTAGAGGATGTTGCCCATGCAGTTCTGCTCCCATATTTGCCTGGGTGATCAGCCATTCTGGGCCTTCTTTCCCACCTCTCAAATATTACAAAGGAGCTCTTGGTAATATCCCACAACTGCTAGGAATAATTCTTCCTTATAAGGTTCTCTGCTCTCCCAGTTTCCACACTTGCCCCTCTTCAGTCTGTTATCCACACAAGAGCAAGGGTGATCTTTTTTTGTAAAATATGAGTCAGATCCAGTCACTATCCTGCTGAAAACTCTTCAGTGACTTCCCAGCACACTGAGAATAGTATCCAATGGCCTTCCAAATCTGCCCCTGGTTATTTCTCTAACTTCATTGCCTATCACTTGCCCCTCACTCTTCCTGGGCCTCTGCTCCCATCACCTTGGCCTCCTTTTCTCCAAAATGACAACCTCACTCTCCACTCGGTGTGCCCATACTTAACATCTGGCAGCTCTTCCAGGATATCCTCTCAGCTCACTCTCATGATTCATTCAGAGCTCTACTCAAATGCCCCCTCCTCAAAAAAGGCTTCCCTCACCATCTCTTCTCAGATAGCACCCTTGGACACTATGTGACCGCCAACTCTGCTTCATTTTTCTCCATAGCTCTTATCTCTACCAGGCTGGTCAGGAGCGGCTTGCTGGCCGTGGCAAAGACATTGACGTGAACTGTGAATGAGATGAGAGCCATCAAGGGGTTTTGTGCAGTTATCTGCTCAACTTATCTGCTCATAACTTCATCTGAGTTATGGGTTAAAAGGACTAGGTTGGCTGTTTTTTTGAACTACTAGAAGGAGAGGTTGGGTGGGAGTTAGGAAGCTATTACAGTAACCCAAGTGAGAGATGTTGGTGACTTGGGCCAAGGTGGTAGGGTGGAGGAGGTGAAAAGGGACCAGATTCTGGATAAAATTAGAAGCTAGAATTGACATTCAGTGTGTCCTTTGCTCAAGGAAAAGGATTAGAGAGAAACATACTTGGGAGTGCCTGCAGCTTGCCTGATCCATATGGCCATGTGGGCCTCTGGGCCTCGTCGGAGTGAACGTGTACTGAAGAGTTTCTCATATACTCTTTTAACTACCCATGATGATTCTGCTACCATTTTGAATGTTTTTCACTTGCAGAGTGTTTCTGTGGAATTAAAACAAACAAAATGTTTATCTTCTGTTCGTTGGGAGTTACATGTTCCAATTAGAAAACATCAATAAATCCCTTTTGATGCTTTTTAAAAAGATTTATAATTACTTTATGTAGGTGAATTTCATTTAATCAGAAAGATGCTTGCCCTCCAGCTTCACATTCTCAGTTCTTATCCCCACCTTTGTTTCAAAAAAAAGAGTGGTAACCAATAGCCATATGGACTCTGTCATAAGAGTTAGAAAGGAGACAAAGGCTCAAAAGATCATTTCTATTAAAAAAAACTTTCTTTGAAATATTACAATTATCATGCACTTACTATGCATTAGATTTAGAGATTTTTATTTTAATGACTTTATGGAGATACTTAATCTCACAGAGCTAGAATACTAATTACTGTACTGTGTTACAATAGAAAAAACAGCAAATTACTCAAATTTTAATTATGATATTCAGTTTTAAACAAGTGTATAATAATTGACTTTGTGTGCAATAATTGATTTGTCATTTAAGCAGTAATTTTTTATGCAAATGGGCTACTTTATATGTGTGAACCAGTTATTATAAAATTAATTACTGAATATAATATCTTGCAGAACTGACTATCAAGAGTTCTTCTAACTGGCTTATCCATTCATGCAAAATCTGGGTTTTTATGTACAGTGATGAGCTTTATAACCAAAGGAAACTAAACCACATTCTATGTGCCTGCTAAATGTGCCTTTCATTGTAATTATCCTTTTCAAGAGCTTTATAAACACTCTTCCTCAAAGCTCTCCATTAATGAATGTTCATAGTAACCATAAAGCTAGTTAAGCATTTTAAATCTTCCGCATTTTAGAGATGTAGAAATTTATTCTGTGGCTAAATATTAAATATTTGGACGATATTCACTTTGTGGTATCACAAACTATGTTTGCTGGTCTGGATTCCCTTGTAAGAGGGACAAATCATTCTTGTATGTTTTTTCTCTGGCAGGTAGAGAAATCAGAGACAATGGAGGATAGTGAGTGGGAATGTTATTGAGACACAGACTCGACGGGGGGAGATATCCAGAAGACCCATGACTGTTTGTGCACATCAGCATAGCACATGACTTCACAAGGGCATCATAGCACAGCCGTGACAACACTATAGAAACTTTGGGGAACTTCTTTACATTTCCCAGGAAACTCCTCAGATCTTTCAGTCAACTTGGAGGGCATGTTTGTTCTAAGCCATTTGACATCATCGTCTCCCAATTCCCATGTTTGGCCCTAAGCTAGCCACTGGGAGAAGTTTAGCAGTCACTTTTTAAAAAACAACTTTTGGAACTAAAGATGGCTGATAATTGAGTCTCTAGAGGCTAACTAACCTCTCTCTCTCTCTCTCTCTCTCTCTCTCTCTCTATATATATATATATATATATTGGCTTTCAGATCTGTTACCTTCCCTAATAGAACCAAGAATGTGATATTGTCTTTGTGTAGTTTAACTTTTCATAGTTCACAGGGATACTCCATGAGGCAGGGATTTTGGCTGTTTGTTTACCAGTGTATCCCCAGCATCTAGAACAGTGTCTGTCATAAAGCAGGCACTCAATAAATATTTGCTGAACAAATAAGTGGTTACAATACATTACCTTTTAAAATTTTTATTAAGAACTAAAAATACTGTTAGTATTTCAAATAATGAGAAAGTTTGCATTGAGTAGGTTTCCTTTTAATGTTGATGCTAAAAATGCAGAATACGTTATAGAAAAAGTAGTTATAATTGACTTTTTTCTCAAGACTTTTTGGGACAATTCATAAAGACATCTTTAAAAGTTATTAATTATGGTTAGCACATTAATAAGGATTTTTCCTCAAAAGAAGTTACAAAGTGGTTGATTGTTAGTAGGATAAAAATGATTTGGGCGACCAGCCTGGTGGCATAGTGGTTAAGTTTGCACACTCCATTTTGGTGGCCTGAGGTTCACAGGTTCAGATCCTGGGTGCAGACCTACACACTGCTCATCAAACCATGCTGTGGCAGCGTCCCACATATGAAAAATAGAGGAAGATTGACATAGATGTTAGCTCAGGGACAATCTTCCCCAAACAAAATGAGGAGGGGCTGGTTGGAAAAGAGAAGAGACTCAAGTCCAAATTTTGTCTACTTCACAATTTTTCCCATCAGCTGCCATATTTTTATGTCCTACCTTCCACAGGCAGAATTTTTAATAGGAGGAAAGTTATAATTTTACATTTCATAGTTTTTGGACAGAGGTCACAAAGAAGGAATGTCAGTAATACCCAGGGAAGGTTCGGTAACATTGACTAGATTTAGGGGCAATTTATTTTATCTGAATTAAAGAAAAACATACAAACAAGAAAGAGAAATCTGTAACTTCTATTGAGAAATTTCCCCGACATATATCTAAATTCAACAACCTATAAGGTCGTTGGCCTAGAATGAACATATATGGAGGAAAAACAATCCATGTTCACTGAATTTAAGATTTTCTTCCTCAATGAGTACCTTTCCCAAACTTCTTTTACATTTAGAATGTTGATAATATACAGAGTTCCAAAAAAGTGCTGTTTTTTGGAACACCTCCTGGTGTCCTTCCCTGAAACCTAAACTATACCCTATTCCCACAGCACCAAGTTCCTATACTGTTATCCGTTAATCCCATTGAGGTGTTAACCATTAATCACTAAAGGAGTTGTTCTCCACAGTATTTCAGTGTAGCAGAGACTCTTGAATCCTTAAAACAAAATCAAGGCTCAAATAAATAAATCTCTAATTGTGTGCTTATGGGCCTCTGACAAACAACGAAGGATATAATTGGAGGTGGGCAGGGTTTTTTCGAGGCACCCTTAAATGTGCCCTGTAGTTAGCCTGTAAATGATAATTAACATTGTATTGTATTTTACCATCTTAAAATATTTTGACATGCAATATTTCCTGCGAATCTCACACCATCCCAGTGTAGTAATTAGGGAAACATTATCCTCATCTAACAAGCGAAGAGTCTAAAATATAATGGAACTCAGCTATGTTCTCAAATATACCTATTTAGTGACTGATTCTGTGAAGTCTAAAACCTTTTTACTCTACACTCTTGTAGTCATCTTTGACCTTTTTCTATCATAATCCTACAGACCTACCATCAAAATATTGCCAAAATCTGAATATTTCTCTTTGCCTCCACTGATAACACGCTAATGCAAGTCACCATCATTTTTCATCCAAATTTTGCACCGGCCCCCCACTGGCCTTCTTGCTTCTGCCGTTATCCTGTATACTCAACAAAGCAGTCCAAATGATTCTTGTAAAAGAAAGTCAGGTCATGCCGGTGATTTGCTCAACAGCTTTCAATGGCTCCCCATCTGACTCACAGTAAAAACCAATGTCCTTATAATGATATTCAAGTCCTGGGCTATTCTGTATGGCTGATAAGCTCTGCACTGCATACAGGTGCACCAGGCTGAAGCAGTTAATAGAGGATGAAATCTGCTCATCAAACCACATGCTCTGGTGTCTGACTGATGTGCACCTTTTTCTAAGTTTCCCAGAGTTGCCATATGGGCCAGCAGAAACCCTTCACCTATAATCTCTCAGACCTTATCACTCATCACTGATGCCCACCCCATGCCCACCCAACACTACTCACTCTGGCCCAGCCACAAAGACTTCCTTGCTGTTCCCTGAACGTACCGATAGGCACCATTGAGCAGTGCCCTTTGATTATACATGTATGTGGGAAGGATGTGGTGGAAACTTTTATGACTTTATCAAGGTTGCCACTTCCAGAGACCTATATGCAAAATGTATCACTTGTCATCAGGGGGATAGATCAATTTACATAAATAGCCCACAAATAGAGTTTCTGGAGGAAAAGGAACCTGTAGGAAGACCTGTCCAGATAAACGAAGGTGGTCCCAGCAGAATAACAGGGAAAGGCGATGCAGCCACTGGAATAAAATGACTTAAGGTTAATAAGGAGGATTTGTTCCAGTATATCCTTCCAGACTCAGTCACTTTGGCGTGGTGTGGTATTTGGAAAAAAATTACTGAGCATGTGAGTGTGACCAAGGTAACTGATAACCCTTGGAGTCCAAGCACACTATTACGACCCTTGAAAGAACTTGAGTCAGCAAGATGATCACTGCAGAATGAACAAGGTCCACAGAGCCGTGCAAAAGTCAACTCCAACAGCAGCACCATGTGGCAGTAATATGCAACAGCATTAATAGGCTGATTAGATCTTCTATGTGTAGCTGTGGAAAGTATCCAGAAATAGGAAATAGGAATGGACCACTTTGACCTGAACAAAGTACAAAGAACTTATTATTTGAAAGAGCTTCAAAACTTATGCTCGGACCTTATCAGCAAGTTTTGTTAGGTACTTTGCCACTCAGGGCATTGTTTAAGAACTTCTTATGCTCCTAAGTGAGAAAACTATTGCACAGACCCAGAAATTATGTGTTTCCAAAACTAATTGTACACACACAGAGTCATGCATCGCTTAACAAGGAGGATGCATTCTGAGAAATGTGTTCTTAGGTGATTTCATCATTGTGAAAACATCGTAGAGTGTACTTACACAAACCTAGATGGTACAGCCTACTACACACCTAGGCTATATGGTACGAATCTTATGGGACCATTGTCATATATGTGGTCCATTGTTGACCAAAACGTCATTAGACAGCACATGACTATACATAATTAAGTAAAAGAAGTTGTTTATGTCTACATCCGTTTCTTGGTATAAGAATGAACAGAAAATTTTTAAGATTGTGGAACATGCATACATGATCATACATTTTTCAAGAGCTTCATGCACTTCTGGAAACCCTGCTATAAATCCTGTTATGTCCACTAAGACATGCTGTCCCCTTCCCTTCTGGATAGTTTTATGTCTGACTCCACACAGGGAATGAGAGGGAAAAATTTGGGAATTGAAGATTTAAGGCAGGTTTTTCTGGTGTTAGGCGATAAATAAGAGGACTATCAACCATATGACCCTCCAGTTAAAAGTAGTCAACAAGACCTTTGGGAAAGGTCTGCACAGTTTTACTTTCTGAAATCCACCAAATTCACAAAATAAGAATAAAACTTTATTTCCATTGAAACAGATGGAAAGCTCTAACTTCAAACCACAGACCCTGAAGAATACCTTCTGGACATAAGACATCTGTGTGGAAGGAAGTTTAATGAACTTGCCCAGTTCACAATTTAGACCATTCCCTGCCCAAAGCGTGTTTACTATCTTCTGTCCCTAAATCATCTTACGATTTACCCTGGCTCCCAAAACCCTGTAAGTACCTTTTCCTCACCTTCTACATTTGAGACGCTACTGAGACTCTGTCAGGGTAGTGCCCTCCTTGCTCAGCTATTTAGTAGACCCAGCTTTGTGTGACTAACACTTATTCCTTTGTGGTTTCTGCTTCAACATAAATTATCTTTGGATAGAGTTTGCCCTTTGTCTTAGTCAGTTCAACCTGCTTTAACAAAAATACCATACACTGGCTGGGTTCAACAACATTTGTATCTCACAGTTCTGGAGGCTGGGAAATCCAAGATCCAGGTGTGGGAGATACAGTGTTTGGTGAGAACCACTTTCTAGTTCAAAGAAGGCCGTCTTCTCACTGTGTCTGTACGTGCTGGAAGGACTAGAGCCCCTGGGGCCTCTTTTTATAAGGGCACTAATCCCATTCATGAGGGTTTCACCCTCATAACCTGATTATTTCCTCCTAATACTATCATATTGGGAGTTAGGATTTCAACATATAAATTTTGGGGAGACACAAACATTCAGACCATACCATCCTTTATATCTAAAGATCCATGCCTTCCTTAATTTCATAAATTTATGCTCTTATTACATTTTTGAATATTTTTATTTTTTTTCTGTTTTCTCCATCAGGCACGCCAATTATACTTCTGAGTTGAGTCTCCATTATTGTCTTCATAACTGGCATCTTCTCACTACTTGCTCTTATTCTTTGTCCAGGCTTTTGTTGTTTTTTCTTTTGGACGAGGAAGATTGGCCCTGAGCTAACATCTGTGCCAGTCTTCCTCTATTTTGTATGTGGGATGCCTCCACAGCATGGCTTGATGAGCGGTGCGTAGGTCTGCACCCGGGATCTGAACCCACGGCCGCCGAAGCAGAGCACGTGAACTTAACTATTACACCATCAGGTTAGCCCCCAGGTTTTTTGTTTTAAAAATTAGTATTATTTTATCATTTTTTTCTCTCCATGTTTGGTTTTCTGCAGTGTGGATTCTGCTCTTTTCTGTTTCTAAAGCATTGAATTTACAATTCTTCATGCCTTGGAGAAAATTATTTTTTCAAGCGTGTGTTTTGATTGTCATTTGCATGCCATATTTTCTTTTTACTTTGTGGTTACAGAATTTTTTCATAGATAACATACTGATTTTTTCCCTTTTCTCTTAAGTTATTTTTAGCAGTTTTGGATCTACATAAGTTTCCTACTTGTGCCAAAAGAGTGTGAGTGGAAACACTTTGACTCTGCCACATCATCTCTACTCTTTTATAAATTGTCCCCTTAAAATTGAAGCTGAAAATTTGAATGTGGAATTTCTGTAGTCTCTCTCATGACTTTGGATGCCTGAGGAGAGTAAGGTGGGAGCTAGGGCCATGAGTACCCTTAGTCTTGAAACTTTGTCCTGTGTTCTTTCCTCTAAATCTCTTTAAACCCCTAGTCCTTCTAAACGAGCAGTATGTTCTGTTCTGTGATGGGAATGGGGGACCCTTTTGGGGTTTTGGCTTGTTTTTATGCTTTGGCTCAAGCAAGGCAAATTAATGAGGATCCACAGAGCATTCCTTTGGTAAGTCAATGCATTTTTTTTTTAGGTGACAGTGGTCTTCTATGATTACAAAGCTGGCTCCAGCATATTGTTTCATATCTCTTGTTTTCTCCTTTTATAAGCTCTATTTTCAGCATGTGCTTAGGTGTTAGGAAGCTAAGTCAGTGAAAATGCCACTGGCTCTGCTGTTTCTACTTCAGTCCTGACTGTTGTTCCTATTTGGCCTTAGAGAAAGGCCCCACAGTTATAGTGTCTTCTATAGTTGTCTTGTCTTCAGAACATGCGAGCTGTGCACTGTGACTGTTAGTTCAGTTTCAGGTATTCTTTTGCAGCCTATGAATCTGAATGTGCTGATAATAAAACAATTTAAGCTTAGTTTGTGTTGCATGTCAATATTTGGTTCGTTTCATCTGTCTTAAAAGTCATAGTGTTTTCTGTTTCAGTTCTCTTTATAAAGGAAAAACTACATTAAGATATATTCTGATAACCTTCTTTTGTTCAAATATTTTACTGAAAAAGGAGCTTACAAGCATCTGTAGAAAAGAAATATGTCGGGCTGGCCCGGTGACGTAGTGGTTAAGTTTGTGTGCTCAGCTTTGGTGGCCCCGGGTTCACAGGTTCGGATCCTGGGCACAGACCAACACATTGCTTGTTGAGCCCTGCTGTGGCAGCATCCCATATAAAGTAGAGGAAGATGGGCATGGATGTTAGCCCAGGGTCCATCTTCCTCAGCAAAAAAGAGGAGGATTGGCAATGGATGTTAGCTCAGGGCTAATCTTCCACATCAAAATACATCATCTATGAAGAGGAATAAGGTATAATGATCTTGGAACATTAGATGCCAGTATAAATGGAGCAGTGTGTACATTATTTGGTAGGAGAAAAAAGGGTGATTCAGTAACTTCTCTACCCAGTAAATTATCATTCATAGCATAATGTTCATGAGTCAAGGCAATAAAAAGGTACTTAAATATACAAGAATTCCTGAAATATACAACTCAAGCATGTTTCTTAAAAGGGCTGTGTCTTGTATTCCAGACAATTGAAAGAAGAACCAAAATGAAGAGTTCATATGGAGAAGTTATGAAATGATAGGGGAAAAATACCTGTTTTGAAAGAGGGAGAGAGAAAGAGAGGAAGGAGGAAAGAGTGGCAGGAAGAGAGAGAGAGGGTGAGAGAGAGAAGAAAATCAATTGAATTGTTACTTTTAAAATGGTTTGCTATCATTAAACTTTACATGAAATTTGTCTGGCAAAGGGAATATAACTCCTAAGTTCTCTGTTCAGGCCAGAAAGGACAACAAGAGCTGCTTAAACAATGAACATTTACCTACCGAAGGACTACTAGAACCTGTTCTAGGATTACAGTAGGAAAAAAAAAAAATCTTCCTGAAAAGTTCATTTAGTCCCCTGAAGCCATAGTATCTGATTATGGAATTATAACATTCAGTTCATAAAATATCCCACCAGTGGCAAATGACTCTTTTTATATCTTATAGTAAATAGAAAAGAGCAATGAAATGTGATGTCTCTTGATACCCTGCTGGCTTTATGTTTGTATAAAGTCCCCATTTGCCTTCTTTGGCAGCTGTATTTCTTGTGTGAAAGACATTGCTCCTGTCAGTTTGGCTCAGTCTTTTCCATCCCTCCTTGAAGTGTTAGTGGTCCAGACCAGTGGAAAAGAGGACAGACTAGAAAGTTCTCAAGTGTGAAACTGAACCCTTAGCCAAACACTGAAAATACTCTCTTTGTGGCCCAGCAAACGTTCCTTTCACTCTGTTTATTTCTGGGTGCCACAGTAGTTCTTCTTGATTATACTTAGCTGCAGCTGTGGAAGTAATAGAACTGTCTCGTGAATCAGTTAGTACGGGGAAACAGTTGTACTATAAAAAATGTACAAGCACCTGAGCTTGTGCTTGTTTATCTCATCTGTACCTTAAATTACAGAAATGCAACCATCTTTATTGCAGATTATCTTGATTTCTAAGAACTGTTAGAAGTTAGTCATCAGAACTAATGAACTGAGATTTTGTTACTATGTATTTTTCTCCCGCAAGACTAATTTTCCCATGGAATGGCCTAAGAACGGCTTTTGAAAGGAACTCTTTTTCATTTACAAAGAGTTTTTTGGTGCATTTGTACATCATTTTTTAATCCGTTTTTCCCAATACTATTTCTCTCCTGCAACAGATGATTTTCAATATTCAAAACTATGACTGTTATCTTTAATATGGTGTTTGTAAGGTAGAACAAACTATCCCAGATAGGCAAATCCTCTGAGAAGGTACCTAGCACAGTTTTTGGCATATTTTATTAGTTTCTTTATTTTTAGGGTTTTTTTTCAGATTAAAATATTTTTTCTTCTTTTTGACTAATGTTGTGTCTAATGCAGCTACCATTCCTCTTTAAAATAGATTGCTCAACACCAACAACTAGCAAACCAACAGAGATAGAGCATTTCACATACCAAAAAAAGAAAGTTCTGTTTAAGGGCAATTTACAATCGGACAAAGAGAGCTTAACTCTTTTCTAAGCAGTCATCATTTTCAATAAGTCCCACATAAGCAGTGAAGTATAATATAAATGTTAACGTATCAAGAAAGAAGAAAGCTTGGTGGGTGGAAATGAAGTATATAAAGCAGTTATGATTAATGTCATTCATCTGACCCTTCTGGGGTATGGTCCATTCTCCCATATGCCACATGACCCTATAATTATAGGATTCCAAGCTCCTATATATACACACAACTCTTTGTGCAGGTTGATATACAACACCTAGCACACTGGCGGCCTTCATTAAATAATAAATAATAATAATGCCATGCTGCCTCACTTAAAAAGTAAATACTGCCTCATTTTAAAAGGTGCTAATTTTTCATCTATGTAAGGGACTACACCCTGAATTTATAATGCTATTTTTAAATGATTTGGTTTATAGTGCTACTTTTATAAGTAAGCTAAATTGCCCGGGTTTTCAGTATCACATCAGAGCAGTAGTGGAAAAGCAACCTTGCCTATTCGGCAGTCAGTGTAGCAAGGGGTGTTACACACATAGGGCTCTTGGGGTAGCAGCCTGTGCCCATTGATTCTTATTTTTCTCCTGAGGTTGATGCCTCCTGTTTGAAGAGGTGCAGATCAACTTGATCCCCTTCCTTTCCTCCCTCCGTGGTATCCAGTATGAAAAAATAAAAACTAAAAAAGTGATCTCATTCTAATGAAATAGATATGGTGCTTATTTCAAATGGCTCTACCTCAGCCTTCAGTAGTTGCAGGGCATTCAGGCATGTATTTTATCGCAGATGTCTCAAAATCTTTTTTTTTCTTTTTTTCTTTTTTATGAGGACACATTCATACAGGTGATAATCACCCATATGTAATTCTTGATGTCTTAGCTTTAACCTCACTCTTTCTCTCCCTCATAAGAAAGTATGTCTTAACCCAAGTGGCCTGTGAACTCATCACCACCCCTACTCCCTTCTGACACTGGGGACTTGTTTCCCAGAAACCCCTTTCCTGCCTGGTTTCAGGCCAGTTTGCCAAAGAGAGGCACTTGTGGAAGATTTGGAAGGAAAGGAAAGAGAAAGCCATTATTCCTGGGAGGCCGCCAGATGCAGCAGCACTGGAGACTTCTCCACCAGCTCCCACTTTGTAGGCCAAGTGGCCAGACATGACATTTCCTTAGATTGACCACAGCTCAACTTGCCCAGCCATTCCAGGGCTTTGAACCGAAATCACTGGTGATTATTTCTTCAGCCCAGTGCCTACAGCCATCCAGCTCCTTCCACGTTTGTGCAAACCTTAACTTCTATATTGAATCCCTTATTCCTAGATTAATTGCAGGGGCTCAGTTTTCCTGACCAAACTCAGACCAACCAAACTCAGAGAGAGCAATATTGTAGATATAACCTTCTATCCGCTCAGATTTAGGAAGAAAAATGAATTATTCACAAGCTTTGGCACTTTATTGTTAATAAGAATACTTAAGGTACATTTCATGAAAGAGCATTAAAAAATCTATGTATTGTGATACTATGGTTAAGAAACTCTTCCTCTATTATTATCATGGTTATTATTACTCCTCTGTCATTTTTAGCTACTTAAATTCCATCTGGTAAAGCAACAGTATGACTAGATGGCTTACTGTTCACTTAAGCAATAATTCCTTAAATATTATATATATATATATATATATATATATATATATACACACACACACACACACACACAAACTTACATGCTTTGCCCTCATTACACAGACACCTCCTCAGCGGACACACCACACACTCCTTAGTTCTCTGCTTATTTTTGGTAACCTGAAAGCTGGCACAATGACCTATCTTCTCTCTTGTCTAGCCAGTTACAAATAAACAATCCCCTTCCCCTCCCATCATCACTGTGTATTAATTCTTCCTCTTTTTTCTCTCAGGAGCCTTCTGAGTGAAAAGTGATTGTTGGCATTCTCCCAAGCTGTGGAACAAATATGGGCTTTGAGCGGAAAAACCTGTACTTGAATCCACTCCCTACTGGATACTAAATGTAGAGTACTCTATTTTAACTCTTTGGCCCTCAATATTCTCAGGTGCAAAATAGAGGAGATAATTCTACATGTAAAAGTGTACGACAAAGATTAAGTAATGTAAAGCCCCAGCAATGTGTCTACCATGTCATAGGTGTTCAACAAATGTTAGTTTAGTAGACAAGACTTGACCTCTCTAAACTTCGGCTTCCTCAGCTGTAAAAGGAAGCTTTAATATATTAACCCATGAGGGTGCTGTGATGACATGAGGTTTTGCTTAGCCTGGGGCATGGGATAGTGAGAAGCCAGTCAATGGTAGCTGCTCTGTTGCTGTTAATCCCTCACCAGAGATATGATTTATGAGATTCTCAAACACAATTCTCTCTCTTTTTTTAAATCAATCCCAAGATAGATCTGCCTTTCTCAAAATTACATTGGATGTCTGGAAAAATCTCCCCTGGCCCTGGAGTCACTCTTGCCACTCTGCAGAGCCTTAGTGTACACTTTGCTGACTCATTACTCCAGCCCTGTTAAGGCTTCTTTTTTTATTCACCGAACATCTGTGATGGTGGGTTTTATGTGTCAACTCGGCTAGTTTTTCAATTAAATACGAATCTAGTTCTTCCGTGAGGGTATTTCTGTAGAGGTGATTAACATCTACAGTCAGTTGACTTTTATGGATTATCCTCCATAATCAGTTGAAAAGCCTTAAGAGTGAAACTGAGGTTTCCCTGAGGAAGAGAAAATTCCTTCTGTGGACTGCAGTGTCGGCTCCTGACCGGCAATTTCCAGCCCACTGGCCTTTGGATTTTGGACCTACCTAGCCAGCACCCACAATAATGTAAGCTGATTCCTTGCAATAAATCTCTTCATATAACCCTGCTTTTACTTTCTCATAGAACCCAGTCTGATTCAACCTCCTGATGTCTGTATTATATGTTTGCCTTCCATCTCACTGATTGCAATTTAGAGGAATATATAGTTTGCCAAACATGACTTTAAAGATTAGCCTTGAATTATATACCTATCAAAATTCTAATGAAATAATGAGGATTAAATAAATAATTGTTGTCCATTTATTAATAATAAATGTGACTTGTTACACTGAATTTCACTCGGATTGGTCCCATGACCTTTCTGGGCTAAGAATAACAAATTAGTTTAAATTGTGGAGTTAAATAAGCATCTTATTAGATGCTTAGGAGAATATGTTAAGAAGAGCAAACATAAGCAATAAAATAAAGTGTTATTCACAAAGGAAACAAATTACAGGTGGCCAGGTAAGAAAGAAGAAGATGAGGAAAGCCACTGACTTGTAGATAAAGACAAATCTTCAGCACTTGAATATGTACATAGACTATTTCATGAAGCTACTTGTAGTGATTACTGTAACAACAGTAGGTAATTTATAAAACCATATATTCTGAAAAATGTAAAGATAGGGATAGAAGCCAATAGTATGATATTTTCTTTTTATCTGTCTCAAAATTCCTCACTTTGTGCCTATGTTGCTATGGCACTAATAGGCTTAGTTATTATTTAATGGGTAAAATGCTTACATAACTATATTTATGAATTACCCCATACAAACAGGCATTATTGAGTGCCTACCTAATTTGTCTTCAGAAGTACCAATTATCTAATCTTAGAATCTTTATTAATAAACTTAGTAATACTAAGGCTGAGCAAAGATCTCTGGTTTTTTTGGTATTTTGTTTTGTTTGACCATTTTTCTTCACCTGCCATCCTCTAACACCCTCCTTTCGTTCTTATCTCTCAGTTCTCTTTCTATTGTATCCTTGGCCATTGTTCCCTCTCTCTATTTCTGTCTTCCTCCTCTGATTTCCAGATTCCTTCTCTCCTTCCTCCTCTTCTTTTGTATTATTCCTTCACTCCCCTTCAGGATGGTTTCACAAGCATCTCCTTCTTCTCTTCTCTACGTAGATGATCAACACCAGAGGAAGACTCTGATTCTATCACAAACCAGCCTTTCCCCCAGGGCCCAGGGCCACAGCGTGTCAGTTTGTACATCTGCATCTATTGGTTCAGCGTGCTACGGTGTATGGCGAGCACTGCTTTCTTTTAGTTTTTTATAGCAGTGGAACACATTTCCTGTTTCAGGAGAATCCCCTGCTCCCTTGTCATTGAGGTGGTGAGCATATGAACTCGGCTCACTAAGTGGCCGCAACTTCAAGGCATTTAGACTCCTGAAGGAGTTCAGGCCCCGAGGGAGTTTGGTTCTCCACTGTGATGGGGAGCAGGTAGAGGGCAGTGAAGCAGTGACAGTAGGATTTACAGTTGGAGTCCCGAGCAGATCATGCCTGTAGTGCGAATCTGCTGTGTTCTCTTTTCAGAGCTTGGTTCTTCAGACTTTCTGTGAGTTCTGTGAGCTATGCAAGGGCTTTCCAATGTATTCCTTTTCTGCTCAATTTCGCCAGTGTTGTTTCTGTTGTTTGTAATCAAGAGCCTTGTCTAGTGGCCGGTCTGGTGGCCTAGCGGTTAAGTTTGCGTGCTCTGCTTTGGTGGCTTGGGGTTTCACAGGTTCAGATCCCAGGCTCGGACAGACACATCGCTTGTCAAGCCATGCTGTGGCAGCGTCCCATATAAAGTAGCGGAAGATGGGCACAGATGGTAGCCCAGGGCCAGTCTTCCTCAGCAAAAAGGAGGAGGATTGGCAATGGATGTTAGCTCAGGGCTAGTCTTCCTCACACACAAAAAAAGAATCTTGTCTGGCTAGCACGCTTTAAATGCGTTGTCATTTTAAGTATGGTGTTGTGGTGTTTCTGCTAAATGATGTGAGGAGATAGGGTAGATGGGCAGGGACTGTGTCTGCTGTTTGAAAAGGCCTCTTTATCCTTGGATGTCCTGATACAAAGACCTGTACCACTTGGCTGATTAGTAAATGGTAGCAACTTTATAGTTGATTGAGGTCCTAGAAACTTTGCCAGTGATTTCTGCTGCGAGGATAACAGGCAAATATTCCTAAGACCACTCTGCCATTGGCCTCCTGAGATGTTATTTGCAAGTTACTCTTTGTGCCTATGAAGTGAGAATAAGTCAGTTTCCAACCTAGCTGAGAAACATGCCAAATTACAAATGAGTGAATACGTATGAAGAACTTGCAACTTCATGAAAGAAATGATATGGAAATGACAGGTTCTTGCGCTATTAGTCATTCATCAAAAAATCATAAGAATTATTCTTTCCATTGTAAAATTAGTAAATGTCTAGGTCATAAAATTTAAAACATACCTAAAAGCTTAAAGGAGAAATAATAATTTCTAATCCCAGGACTCAGTATACAGTTAATATTTTATATAGTCACCAAAATTTTCTAACAGCAGCAATATTTCTTTGCTGTTCTGATTACAGAATCATATGGTTTGAGAGTTGCTTAAGTTCATAGATTTTAATTCACGCAGAAATTTCCTTGATGTCTAAGTATTATTAATCTAGAGGCCAAATTACAACTCTAGGGAATGAGTAGACATTAGTCAGCCTTCTTTGGTGCATGTTTGATGCTCCAGGTAAAGAGAAAGTCAGGAAGCCAAGGTCTGTGGATGTGGAGGAGTGTTTTGTCCAGGGATGTGGATGTAGTTCACTGTGGCTGGAGATCAGTGTAGGAGTGGATCAATGTAGGTGCCAGCGTAGGCAGGTGTTACATCACAAATGGCTCAGATATTTGAGTTTTATCCTGAAATTAGTGAAGATCCTTAGAAGGAATCACAGCAGCAGAATGAGTTAATCACATCTGCTTTCTTGAAATCTGATTCATTAGCAGTTTGGGAGAGGACTGGGGGTAGAGAGATGAGCAAGACCATTGTAATAGTCTGGCAGCAATGCAAAGACCACAAACAAAAGCAGGGTCAGTGGCATGGAGATAGGGAAAAGTCTACGGAGTCACTGAGTAAGGGAAAGCAGAGAACTTGCAGGTTATTTTGATGTGAGGGTACAGAGTGAGGAAGGCCACCTGCCTAAAGCTATGTGGTTGGTTACCCTGGGCTTAATAACAAGCAAGAGGAAGCTGCTTTAACATCCACTCTAAAACTCATTGTCCTGGCCAAATCCCTGAAGAATGAGACTGGGAGGAAAAGGCAACGGTTAAACTCACACTCTTGCCTAACCTGTTCTTTCTTGGTTCCATCTGGGAACTCTCAACTTTTCCCAGAGGAAGGTAACAAAACAAGTTCATACTAAGAGGTTGCAGAATGGTTTCAGACAATGTGGACTAAGCATTACCCGCATAAAATCTCAAAGGGGCAGGGCCCGGATATCTGCATTTTAACAAGCATCCACGATGATTCTTATGCTCAGGTAAATTTTGGTAACCACTGTGACAGAGAGTTAACATCTTAACTCTCCCAGGAGTGTTTTAAGAGAAGAACACAAAGCAAAATAATCCAATTCAGTATGTTTAATGCCTTGCTAAATGCTGTTTGCTTTTCTAGATTACATCCATATACAGGAAAACAGAAGGGAAGGGAGGGAGCGAAAGAGAGAAGGAAGGAGGGAGGGAAAGGACAAATAAGTAAATAAGTAATGTTAGAATTTAGATATTCACCAGCAGGTCAGTAGAAGAGATATTTTTATAGTATGAATGAGATAATTCCTCTCAAGTAGCCTTAAATCCCAATCCTTGGGTGAATGCCTACTCTATAGGTTTCTATACATAAACCCTGTCTTGCCTGGAGAACTCAGAACATAACTTTTCCTAGCTTTTGAAAGTAAATAGAGATTTTTTTTTCCCCAACTAATGTTAGAGCCACAAATAGAACCAAACCAGCTCTTCCATAAGCTTTTGTTGCCTTTGTATTTGCAATTGTAAATGGTTTTCTAACGTTATTCTAGATATTCTAAACATAATTATTTTAACAGGGAATCGGCAATAAAGCTCATTTCAGAATCTTTTAGCTTTAAATGGAAATTCATAAAAAAGGAACTAAGAGATATAAAAAATTGATTGAATCTTATAATCCAATATATGATCTAAAATAAAAATTCCACATCACCGAACAATTACCTGCAGTGATTTAAAAGGGAAAATTTAAAAGTCTGATTATTTCATTCTTAGCTGGGTGGGAAAAAGTCGAATGTACCACACTGACAGTGTTTAAAACAGAAAACACATTCAACATGTGTTTAACCTCAATTGGAAGGAGATCTCCTTGAAAGTATTTTTATGCCTTTTAGATTTCTTCATATTATCAAGGGACTCCATTTCCATTATATATAACTACCTATTTAACGTGCTGAACAGCTTTACAGAGGGATTGGACTATAGCTGAAAATTCAAGAAATTCAATAGATATAAAAACCTGGCTTAGTTTTCATTTCTATTGTAATAGAGTAATGCTAGATCATTTTAGGTTAATAGAGCAAAGTATTTTTAGAAATTACTGGACCTTAAATAGATTCTAAAGCAGTAGAAATAAGATTTGAGAACTTTCAAAAAATGAAAAAAGATTCACATTTACAGCTTTGTCATAATGTGAAAGCAAGCATTAGAAGAAATTCTGACTTATTATGATTTTTAAACAATAAACCCTTTATTGAGTATAAGATGAGCTTGACAAACAAAACTTATTTCAAGAGTAATAGTTGATTTTCTGTAACATTAATAAAAGCATTCATGTCTAACTCCCTTTCTCCCAGTTGACTAGTGAAATGGAAAATAGAATATAAAAATGGGGAAAGCTACATCAAGTGGAAATTAGGAGAATGAGATAGTCATTCCCCAAAACTTTGAGAAATTTCTGCAAGGTAGTACAGACAGGAATATATCTAAGAAAGAGAAGGACAATTTGTGAATCCCCACCTATGAAGTCACGGCTTACAAGAGATTCCAACATCCTCCCACCACACCCCACACCACTGCCACACAACTACCCCTAACTCTTAGGGGCAAAGGCTGGAGGCAAGCACCCACATGACTGTGGCCACTTTAACAAGGGAACCCTTGGTGATGCTCCCTTCCCCACCCTCCATAGAAACACCCTTGATGTGAAGTACTAAGTCAGGCAAAGAGCTGGCATATGGCTGTGGTCTCCCATCATCAAGAGGAAGTGGGCAGTGACAAGCACACGAGAGACATGAAGGTTGGAGCAGGAAAGCCCAGCAAATTTCTGACTTCCATATCAAAGAAAGAAAAGACGCCCTCCACCAGAAATAAGGTTTTCTGCTGCAGCTGCCTCAGCCTCAGGTGCCATCCAGACTGGTCCCAGAGAAGTAAGATGTTGAAATAGCAAAGTAACACTATAGTAATTCTAAATTTTCTTTTTTTCCTTTTATCTAGATCTGTCAGATTAGCACAGAAATCCAAACACTCTTACAAAACCATCCTCTGCTCTTGCCTAGACAATAATAGACCTTCCTCTATAGTGACGATAATGATGATGATTATGATGGTGATGAGAACAATGATTATAATGGCAACTACCATTTATTGAGTGGTTACCACGTGCATGCCACTGTGCTATGCATTTTCTTGTCTTATTTCAGTTCATCATAATGGAGTTTAATAATAATCATTTATTTTTAATAATCATAATCATAACAGAGTTCTTATGAGGTATGTGCCATTATTAGGAATATTTTATGAATGAGGAATCTGAGCTTAGAGAGAATTACTCATTTGCCCAAGCTCATACATCTAGAGAGAAGCAGAGTTAGGATGAGAAAACAGGAGTATCACTGAATTCAAGAGGTGCTATCTACTCTGAAGGAATTGGAGCAAATGAAAGAATGAAGAAAACTAAAGTTTGGAAGATCTTTAACCCATGTTCTTTAAAGGATACTATGTTTATAAAGTTAAAGCACTCAAACTTGAAATGAGAATAATCCAAGATCTGAAAGGTCTGAATGCAATTTAAAAGAAACTAAAATATTGCTAAATTAAAAAGTACAGTAGAGGCAGGACATAAGAGATTGAAAAAAATTACATCAGGAAATAGAAAATAAGCTTAAGAATTCTCTCAAAATTTAGGAAAATAAGTAAAATAATGAGAGAAAAGATAAGAGACTTGAAGAACAGATATGGGAGATGCAACATACAAATGATAGGAATTCAAGGAATGAAGAACTGAGCAGATAGAGAAAACAAAAATAAATAATAAGAAGAAAAATTTCCTGAAAACAACATTTGTGGGGGCCAGCCCTGTGGCGTAGGTAGCAGTTAAGTTCACATGCTCTGCAGCCCGCGGTTTTGCAGGTTCGGATTCCGGGCGCAGACAGATGCACTGCTTGTTGAGCTGTGCTGTGGTGGCATCCCATATAGAGTGGAGGAAGATGGGTATGGGTGTTAGCCCAGGGCCAGTCTTCCCCAGCAAAAAAGAGGAGGATTGACAATGAATGTTAGCTTAGGGCTAGTCTTCCTCAAAAAAAAAAAAAAAAAAAAAGATTTGTCTCTTCAGGGCAAAAGAACTAGAAATAGAGAGGAGAAATACAAAGAGATCTGCACAGATATAGAAGAAAAGTGATAGATGGAAAACAAGATTTCCTACCAAAAGAAAGTATAGTCCAGCAGAGAGAAAGACTGAGAGATAAGAGCTGGAGGAAAAGATCATTAATAAAAATGTAGAGGGTGAAAGGAATAAAAGATTGTGGCCCAAGAATTCTGTACTATCAACTTGCTATTTATGAGCAAGGGAAACTGAAAGTTATTCTCATATATGGAAGGATCTAGAAAAACCCACATATGTGCCTTTCCTGAAAAAAAAATTTTTTCTCAAATAATTAGTCGTTTAGACTAAGATTTTAATCAAAGTAGAAAACATAAGAACAGGAAAAGAGTGGTATTAAGAAAACTATTAGTGAACAACAAAACTAGTGGAACAGAAATAATTGTGATAACTATGGTGCATTGATTTTCTATCTGAGTAACAAATAACCACAAACTTAGTGGCTTAAACAATACAAATTTATTTTCTTACAATTCTGTAGGTCAGAAGTCTGACACCCATCTCTCTGGGATAATATCAAGGTGTCAACATGGCTACATTCCTTTCAGGAGGCTCTAGGGGAGAATCCCTTTTCTTGCATTTTCCAGCTTCTAGAGGCTGTCTGCATTCTTTAGCTCGGGGTCCCCTGGTCCCCTTCCTACATCTTCAAAGCCCCAGCAAAGTTACATTTCTTTGACCATTCTTCCATAGTTGTATCTCCCTCTGACTCTTTTCTTATGCCTCCCTCTTTTTAAGGACCCTTGTGTTTAGATTGGGTGCACCAGAGTAATCAAGGAAAATCTTACCATCTCAAACTCCTTAACTTAATTACATCGACAAAGTCCCTTTTGCCATGTAAGGTAACATATTCACAGGTTCCAGGAATTAGAAGATGGATGTCTTAGGAGGAGAGGGGAATTTTCTGACTATCACATATGGTAATAACACAATGTAAGCATCAAATAATTCTTAAATTAAATCATTGTAAAAATTAATATCTAAGATTTCATGATTATGTGTTTTCCTCAGGTTTGTCTTTTAACTCTGGCCTTCAATATTCCAGTTCTTGATTCTGTAATCTAACTCTTCTAAATTCCTATCTTTGGCTGTGAAACCTGACACTGATTTCAATATCTTCTTCTGAGCTGGGGTGAGAATAGGACAGCTGTATGAGAGAGTATTATATAATATTACACTCCTATGTAAAACCTAGAGATAGAGATGAAATTAAAATGCTTACTTACATCCACTGTTCCACCCTTAGATGGGTTTTGTGAAAGAAGGGAGATGGGGGGTGGTAAACTTATAGAAAAATGAAGGAAATTCAGAAGAGCCAAACTTTAGAATGTGGAGAGGGTAAAGACAAACTCATATATCAGATATAAACTAAATATAAATTACAAGATGATTCTTAAATTTTTCAATTGGTTTGGTCTGGTCTACTTTTAAAGCGTTAAGTTATGATTTTTAAAACCATCTATAATTTAAAGTGATAGAAAAGTATAAATACATATAAAATATAGACATATACATACATATCTATATATATGTGTATATAGATATGTATGCTATGTGTATATAAGTTATCAAGGAAGAAATAAGTCTTCAAGTTTTTCACATGCTATTGCTCAGAGGGTAGAACTAAGAGGAATGTAAATATGTTATGCTTGAAAATCTGCTTTGGCTAAAACCCTGAATTCTTTTTAACTGATGAAAGAAAAATGGAATTACAGCAAATATTTCCATTCCAGTTTAAAAAAATAGTGTTAACTTCTGCCTGTTAAAGGAGATCATTATTTGTAACCTAAATCTGTTGATGTTTTTCTTGGACATTGATTCATTAAAAGAAAATTCATAGGGAAGCCATTCTTGCCAGTTGTCTGAAAAGCAAATTGAAATAAATTGGTGAGAGGCATGAAAGAAAACTCTGCTTGCCTGCTACTTCCAACACGTACAGGGAAAAATCTGTGACGTTATTTCCAAACTGGAAATTTTGATCAGGCTATACCCAGACTTCTGCATCGTAGAGCAGTACATATAATAAGGAGGGTATCAGCAGGGTTTTTAATCTATTACATCTATTCTAATGAAGTATATAACTGGAACTATTAAATTCAAAACCACATTTTAAGAATTATATGAATGAATTCCCAGGTAGTTGTGAATGAGGTGGTAGGGATTATGCCATAAAACAAACGACTGAATGCACGGGAAAAGTTCATCTGAAGAAAATAAATCTAAGAAGAACGTGGAGCAGACTTAATCTGTGTTGCCTTCTGGGCTGGGTACCTTCTAATTGCTACCTTAGGTCCACTCTCTACCTTCCTAGACCTCGGGACCTACAATTCCCACAATTTCTATACTCTACAATGTCAAGACCTGGATCAGCAAACTTTTTCTATAAAGGGCCGTATAGTAAATATTTAGGTTCTGCAGGCCATATTGTCTCTGTTGCATATACTCACCTCTGCCACTGTAGCTAAAAATTAGTTATAGGCCAACTTTATATATATAAAAAGGCTGTTGGCCTATTCTAGACTTCAGCCTACAATTTCCTCTATGCAAGTGAGTCTGGGTGTGCAATTTATAGACAACTATCCTTGTGATACAAGGAGAGCTTAGAGAATAGGATTCTTAGATTATCAGGAGAAAATACCATTGCAAATAGTATAAAGCTAGAGGTCCCTTTAAAATCATGAGAGAATTATCAGACCTATGGAAAGACTCAGTTGTCCAGAAAAAAAGGGAATCATTCTGATGAATTATTTTTTATAGCCCCTAAGATACAAATTTATTTATGAAATAAGAAAAGAAAACATGATGAGGAGCAGGATCACTGACAAAGCTCCAATTCCAAGGCCAAGGGACACAAGGCCTGCCTAAGAATGAGGCTGGAGAGGACAACAGAGAAACCTCCTAGCACTGCTAACATGAGGTTAGAAAGTACCAGTAACAAGCAACAAATGTACATCCCTGAGAAAGAGAGAAGAGAATTGAGACACCCACTAAGAGGTGCAAGCACAAAAGGAAGGCTGAAAGCTAAGGATGGAGCAGGAGCAAGAACGTTGAGGAAAAACCCTCAGACAGCACAGACCCCAAGATTAACACAAGATAACCCTGAAAAAAATAATAGCAACAACAAAACTCACACCAACTCAGAGACTGAGTAGATTGACGCAACCTCCTACACTATTGGTCTGAATAGACCAACAGAAGAGGCATGCCCACTTCCAGGCATAAATATTTTTTGCCTCAGTCCCTACTTCTGCTACACACAATGACTGGCATTCAATAAAAAATATGAGACACAACTAAGGAAAAATAACCCACTATCAAGAGACAAAGCAAGTAACAGAACCAGACTCAGAAATGACCCAAATATTGGAAATATCCAGATAGAAAAATTTAAATACCTAAGATTAATAAATAATACATGATAATTTCTAGTAGAAAAAGTAGTCAACAGGCCTGAACAGATATGAAATTTAGCAAAAAGATGAAAGCTATAAGAAAGAGTCAAATATAAATGCTAGAAATATGTTTCAAAAATAAAGATGAAATAGAGTCTTTGAGACAAAAGAATGAATAAGTAAATACATAAATAAAAGAATTTCAGCAGACTTGCACCACAGGACATAAAAAAGCAAAAAGCAGGTCTTTAGGCAAAAGGAATTTGATACTAGAGAGAAACTTAGATCTACACAAAGACAAGCAAATGAAGAACTCAAGGAATACAATATAAAAGACATTTTCCCTCACTTTTAATTGCTCCAGAAAATAATTGAATGTCTAAAGAAAAAACTAGTAGCAATGCATTAGGGATTTATAGCATATGTAAATGTAAAATTGATGACATCAATAGCACAAGAAATGGGCAGGAGAAATTGGCAGTATGCTGTTTTAAGAATTGTACTATGAATGAAGCAGCATAATATTATTTGAAAGTATACTGTTATTAATGAATGATGTACACTGAAAACCCTGTAGCAATCACTACATTTTTTAAAAGAGGTATATGTAATAAGTTAATCATGGAGATAAAATAGTATCATGTAAATTACTCAATCAAAATTAAGCCAAAAAAATAAGAGACAAGAAAGAACAAAGAACAGATGGAACAAATGGAAAACAAATAGCAAGATGGTAGATTTTAATTAAACTATATCAACATTTACACTTCATAAAAACAGTTTAAATACACTAATTAAAAGACAGAGATTGTCAGATTGGATAATGTCTTAGTCCGTTCAGGCTGCTATAACAAAATACCATAAACTGGGTAGCTTATAAACAACAGAAATTTATTTCTCACAGTTCTGGATACTGGAGTTCAAGATCAAGGCACTGGCAGATTTGGTGTCTGATTTATAGACAGCCCTCTTCTCACTGTGTTCTTACATGGCAGAAGGGGCAAGAGCCCTCTCTGGAGTCTCTTTTATAAGGGCACTAATCCCATTCATGAAGGCTCTACCCTCATGACCTAATCAGCTACCAAAGGTCCCACCTCCTAATACCATCACAGTGAGAATTAGGATTTTAACATATAAATCACGGGAGGGGGGACACAAACATTTGGTCTATAGCGGATAAAAAGCAGGACCCAACTTTACTCTGTCTAGATGAAGCCATTTAAATTAAAGAAAAATGTAGATTAAAAGTAAAAAATACGACAAGATATACTATGCCAACACCAACTAAAAGAAAGCTAGAATGACTATATTAATATCAGACAAAATAGACTTCAGATCAAGGAATACCACCAGGAAAAAAGAGGAACACTACATAATGGTAAAGGGTACAGTTAAACAATAAGACATAGCATTCCTAAATGTGTCTGTATTTAATAACAAAACTTCAAATTACATGAGGAAAAACTGATAAAACTAAAAGGAGAAATAGACAAATCCATAATTTATTTTAGAGACTTCAATGCTCCTTTCTCAATAATCAATAGGACAAGTAGACACAAAATCAGTGAGGATATAGAAGACTTGAAAAACACTATCAACCAACTTCATCTAATTAACATTTATGGACTGCTCTACCCAACAATAGCAGAGTACACATTTTTCCAAGTACTCATGAAACATTTATCAGTATATACCAGACCATATTCTGATACATAAAGCAAATGTTAACAATTTTGAAAGAATTTAAATCATATCATGTGTTCTCCATAACAGAAGTAAACTAAAAATCAGCAATGTAAAGACATTTGCAAAATATCCTAATATCTGGAAATTAGATGACACACTTTTGAGCAATCCATGAGGCAAAGAAGTCACAAGAGAAATTACAAAATATTTTGAATTGAATGAAAATCAAAACATATCATATCAAAATTTGTGGGATGTTGCTTAAGTAGTGCTTAGAGAGCAAATTTACATTTACAAATGCTTATTTAGGAAAGAAGAAAAGTTGCAAATATATTATCTAGGTTTCTACCTTGAGAAATTACAAAAAGAAGAGCAAACTAAGCCCAGAAGAAATGGGAGGAAATTGTTTAATCAAAAACAATAGAATGAAGCCCAAAACTGTTTTTTTTTTAATGGATCAATAAAAATGATAAAACTCTAACCAGGCTATTCAAAAATAAAAAGAAGACACAAATGACCAATATTTGGAATGAAAAAGGAACATCATTATAGAAGCCATAGGTTATCAGGTATTAGGTATAATAGGCTATCAGTTTTATGCCCTTAAATTTGACACTTAGAACATTAACAAATTCCTTGAAAAATACAAACTACCAAAGCACACTGAAGAAGAAATAGGTAATCTAAATAGTCTGATATCTATTAGAGAAATTAAATTTGTAGTTAGGAACCTTCCAATAAAAAAAGATTCCAGACCTAGATGCCCTCACTTGCAAATTTTCTCATAAATTTGAGGAAGAAACTATGATAATTCTACAAAAGCTTTTTGAAGAAACAGAAGTTAAACGAACACTCCTATCTTGTTTTATGAGGCCAGAATTACCCTGATATCAAAATCAGATAGAGACAGTACAAGAAAAGAAAATTACAGAAAAATAGCCTTCATGAACTTATATACAAAACTCCTCAACAAAGTATTGGCACATCAACTCCAGAAGTATATAAAAAGAGTAATACATCAGAACCAAGTGAGATTTATCCCAGGAATTCAAGGCTGGTTCAACATTTCAAAATAAATCAAAAAGTCAAAGCTACGTTGATGGAAAACTAATCAGTAGTTGCCAGGGTCTGGGCTGGGGCTTGGCAGAGGAATTGACTACAAAGGAGCATGAAAGAATTTTTGGTAAAGGTGAGGCTGTTACATATCTTGATGGCTGTGATAGTTACACAACTACATACATTTGTCAAAACTCAGATCTATACACTAAAAAAGGTGAATGTTGCTGCATGTAAATTATACATCAATGAGTCACTCTACATACAAGTGAAATAAAGAGTATATTTATTTCCCCAAATGTTTATTGAATATTTGCTATGTAACACTATATGAGGGCTACTATCTAGATACACATTTTTCTTTTAAATATTATGTGAGTTGTGTGTAACATACTGATATTTTCCAGTAAACTTTTTCATTGACATAAAATACTACATTAAAATTCCCATTAAAGTATCACTTTATTTAAGAAAGCTTTCTCTACTTTTTTTTTTTATTCTGAATTCCCTTTTGTGTGTGTGTGTGTGTGTGTGTGTGTGTGTGTGTGTGTGAGGAAGAGCAGCCCTGAGCTAACATCCATTGCTAATCTTCCTCTTTTTGCTGAGGAAGACTGGCCCTTGGCTAACATCCATGCCCATCTTCCTCTACTTTATATGGGACGCCGCCACAGCATGGCTGACAAGCAGTGCATCGGCGGGCACCCGGGATCCGAACTGGCGAACCCCAGGCTGCCAAGTGCGATCTAAACTGCTGTGCCACCGGGCCGGCCCCTGAATTCCTTTTCTTTTCATGACAAATTTGTAAGCAGCTAGGTAAAATCATGAACACAAACAAAGCCATTTTGTTTGTTTCAAAAACTATTTCAGAAATTCACAGTGAAGCGAATGATGTTTTTGTTGTTCTATTACTTGGTAAAGAAAATTCTTATTCTAACCATCATTTTAAAATTGAGAGCAAAGTTTTTCTATACAATGCTTTTGACAATTAGTATGCCATCATATGGAAACAGAAGTAGGAGTAAGAGTATCAGAAATGATGCAGGGACTTTGAATTACTTTTTTTATGCAGTGCATTGATAAATCACTTATCTCACACAATAACCCACACTCAATATACTATAAAACTCATTACCATGAATTGGAAAGAAGTGAGAAATGTTGATTTATCCTGTAAGTGCTAATGCTGTAATACTTAGCATAATTTTGATGAGTTGCCTTGTGACTTATTCGTCATCCAGGTTTAATTGAAAAAAGATATCTCAGGTAATACTGCACGTTGAAATAGATAAAGAAGCATTTTTGGAAATAAAGCAAAACTCTATATAGAATTTCTTTCTCGACACATATTTGGAGTAACAAATCATTGTATGAATTTAGAGTTAAAAGGCATTTCAAAGAGAATATATGTGTTCTCACATGTGAGGCTCTCTATGAGGTATGTTTTGGTTGATGAAGGCTGAAATCTGCTAAAGGCAAGTAAATACGTTTAATATTGACTAGTGTGAACTGGGCCTCAGCCCCTAGAGAGGAACATGATTGGAGGCCAGTGTGGCTGGCATGCAGGGAGCAATGGGGAGAATGGTAGGAGATGAAGTGAGAGAGTTGCTGGGGGCAGAGGTCAGGGTAGGGCTTTGTAAGCCACTGGAAGGCCTTCACTTCTTGGGTTGTATAATTATCTTGTATTCTTGCCTATTTTTTTTCCCACTTACCATCATATCACAAGCATTTTCCATATCATTTCATCCTCTTCAACATTGGGTATATGGCACGATAGAGAGAAAATTCCCCAAGTGGTGTTAGCCTGACCAATAGAGAATAACCAGCCTTCTATGGAAAAAAGAAAACAGAGAAATATACAAATCGGATAGATTCTGTTTTTAGAATCCCTCTTTTTTCTCACAATTTAGTTTTATTTATCCTTTCCCATCTCCATTACCATATATAGCTGCCTGGAGGAAAAAAACTGTTTCAATAGGTATATACCTTAAAGCATTAGGGGTTTGACATTTTATTTTTTTGCTGACACTTTTTTATTTCGGATGTAGAGGGGTAATGTTTAACATGAAGGGAAATTGCAAAGAAAGAATTTCAGACAATGGAATCTTCTCCCATCGTGTCTAAGGAAGGCCCTGTCTGAGAGGCTGCTAGAACATGAACACAATGAGGATTGATATGACAGGTGAGTCCTTAGTCAATGTGTTCATAAATGTGGCTAGAACTGCAATTTAGTCCAAAGGTGACTATTTCAAACCATATAATTCTGAGGCACATATTCCTTCCATTACAGCTTTAAGAAAGTCTGTCCTCCTCACAGGAGATAGTATTAGAATTGATCTGACTCACATCAGTGTTTCATATCTCTGTGCTATAGCTCCGAGAGCTTTACTCATTTTTTTTCAAACTTATTGTCAGTAGCCTTTGTATATGCATTAAATAGAAACCAGAGCCTATTCATTACTACGAAATGCTTTCATGATCTCATATTATTATTTCTTTTTAGATGCAGCCAGCTAAAATGTGTTCTTGAAATGTGGCAATTAAACAATAGATTCAAATTTCCCTTTTTGCTTTCAAGTGACTAGTTAATTAGATGATTGACTATTTAAATACTACCCAACCTATGTGACTGTTCATTATATTTATTTCCAGAGTAAATATAAACTTAAAAACAAAAAAACTTAGAATAAATATTAGTTACATAAAATGGAATGCACTCATTTCATTTCATTTCTGCCAATTTCACATTAGATGTGTTCCCATGCTAAAGCACATTGGTCAATTGAATTAATTGTCTCATATCTTCATCATTTATTACTTATAGGAATAGTCATTCCTAAGAATTATAAATAAAATACTTTAAATTTTGTTATATTTGATAACCATGTTATATTTAGACAATCATTTCTCTTTTAGTTCTGTCAAAGCTGTCTAAATTGATACACTATCGGTTTGTAAAAACATACTTTTGGTTTCTGTAGGTCTATGCTTTACATCATTGATATAAATGTGTAGATTTCAGTAAATTTAAAGTCCCATTTATAGGAGGAAACATTATTTTTAGTTACAGAGAGTAGATATCCTCTTTTTCCTCATTTTTGCTTCTAAATCATTTCTCCTTCAGTAATGTCTGCTTCTTTGAAATGTGTCTTCACAGCCTTTCTTCTTCCTTTTTGCTACCATCTACCAACTCCTGACAACTGTCCTCCCCACTTGGATCCCATAGTTATTAGTTACTTTAATACGTGGCTCACTGTGATCTTCTTCATTCTAGTGATTGACTGTCCACAACAATGACCTGTCCAACACCTGGCAACTCACCTCCTTGGCATGCCCCCTCAAAAAATATTTTTCTCCTTAACTGTACTACATTGAAAAATCTCAGTTTCAAGCATCCTCCTCTCTGAGCTCCAATCTTTTCAATTCTGTTACTCTGTACTTGCCTTCCAACAGCTCTTTGACCACATCAAGACCTCCAATCCATTGCTCCACTATTTTTCACTCTCAGTCATCTCCATGTCCCCATGTCCTCCTTACTCAGCATAGATTCTGGGTCTATCAGAATAAACACACTCTTTCCCTCAACCCCTTTGCCTTGGTATAAATCCAGAAATTCTCTTACTCTACCTACATCCATGAATCTTAATGGCGACTCATACACTGCCAGGTAATTATACTACACCTCTCTAATAAGTTGACTTCCCTAGTCTCCAAAATGAGTACTTTGAACTTGTTCCTTACCTCTTGGAGTTTCCAACACTTGCCCCATCCCCATCTCGGCCAATTACTGTCTCATATTCAGAGGGCAAATTGATGCTATCAGATGAGAACTACTTCCTCTTCCCACAACCAAATTCACCAACCACCCTACATCCAAACCTACACTTCCACTGAAGTGGAAGAAATGTCTCTCTTCCTTTGTAATGTTAACCTTTCGTTTGCGTTCTGGATTAACCTCACTTCGGTTCACTGAGGTACTACCATGCAGTCGCTAACAATGAAGATAAATTATTTAACCTGCGTACCTTAGTTTTCTCATCCATAACCTGGGAATAATAATAGTATTTCACTCAAAGTGAGTCGGGAGTAATGAGTTAGTAAGTGCAAAGTAACTAGGTCTGCGCTGGGCATAGCAAGTACTTTACAAATGTTAACAATTTTTATTTTTTTCTCAAAGTTTTTGTTCCTGTAGTTTTCCCCATTATCTCCTGCATCAATTTCTCACTCTCCCCTAGATCATCCCCATGAGTATACAAAGGTGACTTAAAAACTTCCTGTAGATGCCAGAAAGATCTGCCTCCAACTATGCTCTCTTCTCACTGTATATATTCACTGTCTGTACTCACCATCTCCACTTCCTCATTTTCAATTCTCTCTTCAACTCTCTTTAATCAAGCTTTTGAACCCGCTATTGAAATAAATCTAATAAAAGTCATCAAACATCTTTTTATCTTCAAACTGTTTTATAGGATTTTCTTCCACTACACTCAATAATACTCACTTCTTCTAACTTACTTCTATTATTTATTTCCTGTTGGAAAACATTCTCCGTGGGTCTCTTGCTATTCTGCACATCTTGCAAGCAGAGGCACTGGCTGTATTTGTTCCATACTATCTTTTCAAGGATTTTTGTGTAGAAAACAGCCTTGGAAGATAAAGATAGTGTCTCTCCTCAGTACAAAGGGTAAGTTTGTTCACTGCCTAGTATAATAAAATAATCTCCCTCTGGGGCGAAACTGAAAAAGATTTACTATCTATTAGAAAGATTTGAGTTTCTTAAGTTCACAATTCTTCAGTTATGGCACAAACCCACTGCATGTACAGCATCTACCTGGACGCCTCTGTGTCACCCACCATAGAACTTGGGAGCAAAGGGATCTGATACAAACATGCTGTTGCTCATGCTACCTGCTGTGCTGTGAGTAATAAAATCCTTTGTCTCTGACCCCGGAGCCTCATGTCTTTTGCTAGGATTCATGAAACTTTAGCAAGCTAACTTGTTGGAAGCTAACTTCCTGCAAGCTAGCTTACAGGAAGGGGAAAATCTCCCACTTTTCACAATTTTTGCCACTTAGTAGCCAGCTCTTCTGCTATAGTTAGAATGTTTTAAGCTTACCCCTTGTCATTTTCTCTTCTCTAACAACATGTTTTTCCTTGGCAATCTTATGCAATATCCTAGTTTTGAATAGTATCTACCCTGATAACACCCAAATGTCTGATTCCAGCCCTAGTCTTGCCACCAAGCTCCAGATACTTAAACTTTGACTTAGTTATGTAATAGCTGTCTCAAATTTAATATGGTAAAAATAAAATAATATTCACCACTCTCTGCTCTGCCCCAAATCTATTCATCTCCAAATATTTCCACTCTCAGTAAATAACACAACTATCTCCCCAATTGTTTAATTCAAAAACCTAGGTCCTGTCATATTTACCTTTAAATTATATCATAAATACCATCATTTCTCATCACCCCATCACCATCACTCTGGTTTGAGTCTCTAAAAGCTTACATCTGCATTATAGCAGCAGATGTCTAATGATTTTCTTACCTCTTAATAATTATATGTCAACCAAAGTGTTTTCTCAATCATAAATCAAATGGTGCCACTCCCTGCTTAAAAACCTTTATTTTTTATTCTCATTAGAATAAATCCAAATTTCTTACCATGAATCATATATAATCTCAAAATCCAGAGGCCAACATGTTTAATAATTATGTTTACTTCTAATTTTTTGATACTTTGTGCATAAAATATATCATTTATAGATATAATTTTGCAACTTACTTTTTAATTTAACAACATATTATAAGAATTGTTGATTTATATATATACATATATACATTTTTTTTTTGGTGAGGAAGATTGGCCCTGAACTAACATCTGTGCCCATCTTCCTCTATTTTATGTGGGACGCCGCCTCAGCATGACTTGATATGCAGTACGTAGGTCCATGCCCAGGATTCCAACCTGTGGACCCTTGGCTGCCAAAGTGGAGCATGCAAACTTAACCACTATGCCACTGGGCTGGCACCTTTGATTTATATTTTTAATGGCAGCATAATATTCCACCACATGAATGGAACATAATTTATGTAACTAATATCCTAGTGTTGGACATTTAATTTTCCTGAAGTCAGAAAATAGGATCTGAGTTTGATTTATTGATAGAAGTCTTGTGGCAATCGTGAGAGAATACATTTTCTAGTAGAAGTAGGGAAGGAAGGTATGGTTTAGGAATGGGCCATACCTAGATAATGAGTTACTGAGGACTCTTTAAATAAAATAAAGTCTGTCTATGCATATTAAGTGTATGTATAGATTTAAGTAGTTTTCTGGCATATAAAATAACTGGTCTGAAAATAGTTTTGGAAGAGTTAGTTTAAAAAAGGGGTGAAGTGATAAGGGGGAGCTGGGTGGATATATTTCTGAGGTATAACCAATGGAAGATCTAAAGATCTGTAACTAGGATTAGTGTCTAAGACAGTGGGGTCTGCTATCACACTCACACTGAATCATGTCAAAATTGGGGTGATTTGGAGGGAAAGGATCTACCAAATATCTACCCTGCCCATAGACTTCAAAATAAAGATGTATGGTTCAATAATATTGACAAGGACTAAATAGTTACATTAGTATCGTATTTATCCAGAATTTACCAGTGATCACTGTTAACAGTCAGTGATACTATATTTTATCTAGGACAGAGAATATTACCTTTTGGCAACCTGGATTCCTTTCTTGATTGCTGATTTATTTAAAAAATATATATCTCCAGGAAATGCACATATGTATATAAAAGTAAAATCTTGTGTACACATTCAGGAGATTCAGAGATGTTCTGAAACAAAATAATGTTTCATTCTTACTTAAAAATCACAATCAAGAAGATTAGAATTAATAGAAGTATTCAAAAGCATTCTCAATGACAGTACTAAGAAATGTAGTCTATTAGCAAAAGAAGAGGAAAAAAAGAAGAAAAAAATTTGTGAGTTAATCACAAGATCTCAAAATGCATGGGAATTTATTGTAGTGGCAAGTGGGCTCTATATCTTACATGAGAATCACGTCCACAATTGCTTAACTGGATTTAAACAGAGTGTTATGATAGACCTTCACAGCACATTCCCTGAGTTATCAAGAATGGCTAAATTATCTTTGGAGTATCTATCTAAGAAGTCACTTTTGAAAGGATTCCACCAAAACTGACTTAGTATTAGAAATTTAAAAAGTGATATGTCCAACAATTTCACTGAAGAGACCATCTCATTCCCCAATGATGCCAGATAAATAAGTTGCTACTATGACAATATCAGTCTTCCAGCATTTTAGTTCCCCCCTCACGTACTTGAAGCCTTTTCTTAGTTACTATGTCATTTCAATTAAGAGGTGCATTCAGGGGATCACTTTCTCATAGTTAAGAAACCTTTATGTTCATTGCAACATTATTCACAATAGCCAAGACGTGGAAGCAACTGAAGTGCCCATCAACTGATGAATGGATGAAGAAGATGTGGTATATATATAAAATGGAATACTACTCACCCCTTAAAAAAGACAAAATCATCCCATTTGCAAGAACATGGATGGACCTTGAGGGTATCATGTTAAGCAAAATAAGCCAGACAGGGAAAGACAAACACCATATGAGCTTACTCTTATGTGGAAGATAAACAAACACATGGACTAAGAGAACAGATTAGTAGTTACCA
Organism: Tapirus indicus; assembly: GCA_031878705.1. Lineage (NCBI taxonomy): Eukaryota > Metazoa > Chordata > Mammalia > Perissodactyla > Tapiridae > Tapirus > Tapirus indicus. The sequence goes on from CM062926.1 coordinate 91,157,498, forward strand.
GAGGGGAAGGGGGTCGGGGGAGTGAGTGAAAAGGGTAAAAGGGCACATATATATGATAACAGATAAAAACTGGACTATTGGTGGTGAGCACAATGCAGTCTATACCAAAACTGATAAATAATAACATACCCCTGAAATTTCACAATGTTATAAACTGCTATGACCTCAATTAAAAAAAGAAGAAAAGAAACCTTTACGGTTTTGCCAAAATTAATTTTTGTAATAAATTGACGTAACTTAAATGAACAAGGGAACTCATCATTTAAAGAAATCCCATGGTGAAAGATTTATTTAATGTCAATTTCTTTAAACCTCATCGACTTCACATGCACTAGGATGGCTGTAAGACAGACAATAAGTTTTGGTGAGAATGTGGAGAAATTGGAACCCTGAGGAATGTAAAATGGTACAGCTGCTTTGGAAAACAGTTTGGCAGTTTCTTCAAAAAGTTAAACATAACATTACCATATGACCCAGGAATTCTACCCCTAGGTATACGCCCAAGAGAATTAAAAACATATTTCCATGCAAGAACTTGTACATGAATGTTCATAGCAGTCAAAACACGTTCATAGTAGTCAAAAATTGCAAACAACCCAAATGTCCAACTGATGTATACATAAACCAAATATGCTATATTTACACTATGGAATATTATTCAACCATAAAAAAATTGAAATATTGATTCATGCTACAACATGGATAAATTTTTTAAACATTATACTAAGTGAAGAAGCCAGACACAAAATGACAAATATTGTATGACTCCATTTATATGAAATGTCCAGAACAGGCAAATCCATAGAGACAGAAAGTAGGTTAGTGGTTTCCAGGGCCCGGTAGGAGGGAGGAATGGGGAGTGTCTGCTAATGAGTTTGGAGTTTCTTTCTGGAGTGGTGAAAATATTCTGGATTTAGATAGAGGTGACAGTTGCACAACTTTGTGAATAGACTAAAAATCACTGAACTTTACATTGTAGAAGAGTGAGTATTATGCAGGTGAATTATATCTCAATAAAAAAAGTCATCTTCTTTATAAATGTGGATATTTCACACATCGGCTCTTGAAGTGAGCCACACCCTCGATTTCTATTTCCTAGTGTATGACACTTTTATAATCCGGAGGCTTCAAAAAAAAGAGGTGGCTCTAATAAAGCCATAGTTATAAAATAAAGAAAAGGGAAATAATTGTAAGGACTAGTCATATCAGCAAAATGATGATTAGTAAATTGTTAGAGTAAATATCTGAGAAGAATAAAGATCCAATTATATCAGTGCCTCCTGTTCCCCGCCCCCTCCGCATTCCCACCTCAGGGGGGATACTTCTGTTGTAAAGTAAACATCTCTACCAAGAAGTTGCAAGAGGGTGCCGAGCACTTTCTTTGGTAATCTGTTTCCTTATTGATTTATTCAGTTCAATTTAAGTATTTGATCTTTCAGCTACAAAGCAAATGCAGCACAGCCTGGGGATGCTGAAAATTGTTAATTAGGAAAATGACAGAGCAAGGGAGAAGAAATTTAGCAAATACACTTAAGCTTTACATGAAGGAAAGTAATAAACCTCTACATAAACATCTGTGGTTTATGAGAGCACCATATACTTTATTATTAAGCAAAAATCATGAGGCAGCAGAGAATACACTAATGATGGCATATATTTGCCAGAGCTAGATAAATTGCCCGAGAAAAGAAAGATTACATTTGTTAATAATAACATCATAAGATTATGTTATTGTTTTCCCTCGGGGAAGGATTTTTCAATATTCTACTGGGTATAAAGGATTCCCTCTCTTCATTCACTGTTTCAAAGACCTTGTGTGTTTTTATCTAATGGAAAAACAACACTCACTCAACAGTATAAACTATTGTATAAACTCTGAGGCTTTTTCCTCCTGGGCCTTAGCGTCTGAACCAAGTGTAATTTGCAGCTCTGTCATTGAACTACTGGAACTTCCTCTCTTAATTCTCAACTGACATGAGTAGACATAGAGAATTCTAGGTAATGGTTACATTAGAATTTTGCTTCTTTCATAGAATATTTTGTTATGATGATAATATGCTTGGTTACAATACCCAAACTATTTATTTCAAGTTTGTCCAGGAGATATTTCCTTTTAGAAGAAAAATAATCTTTGTGAACCATTGCGTCCATAAAATTGTGATGGTTGCTTATAAGATGGTCAACATGATTCAGCAAGTTATATAAGTGCTTAGTTTTCAGTTGTCTGTAAGGAATGTAACAATAGTTGACATACTCAAGGCGCTGAAGTCACAATATAGAAGTAATTTTAAACAGTAGGAAAATAATTTATTCTGAACACCACTAAAAGGTTCCACGTTCAGCAATTAAGATGTGGTCAGTATTCTTTAAAGAAAGAAGAAAGAGTATGTTAATTTAAAAAGTGTCACTGCATAGCTGCTTTTGTCAACTCTTTTTCTGGCTATTGAGGAAGGAATATAGAGAAATGTGTAAATTAATAGACAAAAAATATTTCTGTGTATAGAATGGAGGATTAATGGGATACAGCATCTGGAGGGGATCAGTAAAATATCAATATTTCAAAATGTTAGTTCACACTAGTCATGGTCAAATAGAGAGTAAAACTGGGTTTACCAAATGACTCTAGAAAAGGACAAGGATTTTGTACCATGGAAATAGGTACTGTGGTGGTGACAGATATGGGAGTATTTGAGGTAGTTGACCAGTATATAGGAAGCATGTAGAGGCACAAAAGTGTCCATCACTGAAACATGAATATAGAGATTCCAGTAGTACTTTGTCCAATTTCTGAAACTATTTCCACCCTGATTTTTCAGTCATTTCTTTTCAGTCACCCTCTCTTGTTGCATGACTCATCTCCATTATCAGAATAACTGCCTCAGGCTAGTTCTAACAACCCCGCCTTCCTCTTCATTATAAGAATGTGAGCACAAATCCTGATGTTGACAGAGAAGATCAGGCACCACCAGGTCTCACTGCCGAGTTGATGTAATAACCTATGAAAAATGATGACAGTATAATATTTGTGTCAAATATTTTGTGAGCTACAGTCACAGTTCTTTGAGCACCTAGGAAATAAGAGGGTATATTAATTCAAGACATCAGTGGAATTATTATTTATATCATCATTACTAAATATTAGTTAACTTCTCAACACTTTCTGCAGTTTTATCTTTTTAGGTATGACTGATTCTATTACCTTTTGACTCACAATTTTAATATCACATCAGATATGTGATCCTTTAAAAATAAGGAAGAATAAGCAAGATATATTCAAGGAAAATATCCCTAAAATAGAGCACTATATTGTATTAAGAGAGATTTTAAAAAATTATTTCTGAATATTTCCTTGCAAGCAAAAATATTTAAATCTATCCAAATTTAAAGTTTCACTCGTTTCTTTAGTATTTTCTATTTAGTCCTCTTGCTCTTATTTGCTAATTTTCTTTAAGCCTTAAAGATATGAGTTTGTATTTTTAAGTTGATCTCAAGTGCAGAGTTGAGTTGATCATACTCCACAGCTGTTCGCACATTGTCATCCTTGGTCAATTCAAGGCCTTAAACTTGTCTATTGTATTTTTCTCCTTCTTCCCAATACCCTCTCCCATCCCCCTCATACTCGTGGGCACCACCCTATTTGTGATACAGGTCTTAAATAGGCACATATCCTTGTATTATTGTTTGGGGGGGTATTTTTTAGATTATTGTAGGATATTTTGCTGTTGAGCTTGTCTGTTTTCTACTTTTCATACCTAACACATTTGAAATCTCTCCACTCTGCACTATGCACACTCACTTTCTTTCTTTTTTTCCCTTATAGATGATTTTTCCGTTATCTGCATGGTTCATATTTTACATATCCTTGGTCAGCAACAACCCAGGTTTTTTTTCTAGCTTCCTGCCATCACTAACAATGTTCAATGAACATTGTTATACATGTTCCTTTAGGGAAGCTGGGTGAGAACTTTCTGGATAGATATCCAAGATTGGAATCCACGGATTATAAGGCAAATGGATAATTAATTGCAGTAAATAAAATACCAGTTTGCTTTCAGAAATATCTGTACCAATTTATATTCCTAGCAGTAGTATATGAGTTTCTCTTTCTTTTCATCTTTACCAACACTCATTATTAAATGTTTTCCTTATTTTTGCCATCCTGACTGATAAAAAGTGATATCTAACTATTGTTTAATTTTGCCATTATCCAGTTAATCGTAGGATTGAGCATCCTTTCATATATGTTCTTGTTAGCCATATGTCTTCTCTCTCTTTAAACTGCTTGTTCATCTATTTGCCCATTTTTCTATTGAGATTCCCATCTTGTTCTTACTGATCTATAAATGTCTTTCTTAGTATAACATCCATCTGTTGACTTTGTCTATATTGTTCCTTATTAGATAGAAATCTTTAATTTGGATGTGATAAAATGCATTTTTTTTCTTTTTTGCCTAAGAGTTTGTATGTTTTGGGTTTCATTTTAAAAGTTTTCTCTATGCCTAAGTCACAAAATTTTTTTCTACATTTTTAATCTATTTTTAATGCAATTGTTTTTAATCTGTCTGCCATCTATGCAATGATAATGTACACATTTATACTTTTCTTCATATACTGAGCCTGTTTTCCAAATACCATTTGTAAACAAACCTTTTTCTCATTGCTTTGTGGTGCTATATTTTACTTCCAAACTCTATTCCTGTCCATTCATTCGCTTCTCTGTTCCTGAGTTAATGCCATATTGATTTTTATCACTATCACTCTGGTTCTTTCTTCATATCTGGTAGGGAAAGTCTCTCCCCTCCCACCACTTCATGCACGTTTTATTTTCTTTTTCAAAGCTGACTTAGCTATTTACGGACTTTTATTCTTCTGTATAAATTTTAGAATGAGTTTGCCAAGTTCTTCCAAAAAAAAACCCTGCTTTTAAATATGTCTCTTAATGACTGTATATGGCGACGTATTGCTAGATTTTGATTTTTATTTAAAATCAGGAAGCTATTTCCTTAAACCTTTGAAAACATTATTCCGCTCTATTTCTATACTCGTGTGTTTTTTTTTTTGAAGCTTGATGCCAATATGACTTGCTTTCTTTTGTGGGTGAGTGGTCTGCTCTTCTCTCTAGAAAATTTCAATTTTTCTCTTTGTCTTCAATAGTCATACATTTTACTGTAATGTTTCTAGGTTTGAATTTCTCATTCTCTGTGCTTTTTCACTCTGGAGCCCTTTCAATCTAAAGTTTTTCATCCTCTTTCAGTTGAAGAAATTCTTAGATGTCACTTCCTGAAATGTTTTCTTTTCTATGCCTACGTACGTTTTTTTTCTCCTAATGAGACTTTTACATATATATATATATATATATATATATATGTAATTTGATATTTCTATTGCTGACTCCATATCTCTTGACTTTTTCCCCTTTCTCTTTTTTCTTTCCAAGGCTTTTTGGGAGAATATTGTAGCCTACTTTCCAGTACTCTATTTCATTCTTTGGTATCCTTTGAGTTATTTATCCAATGCATTAATAATATATTTAAACTCACTTATTTTTCACACCAAGTATGCTGACCTTGTTCTTATTTATAAATGCTTGCTTCTGCTTCATATTCCAACTACTTTCTCTTAATTCTTTGAGAATTTTCATTAGTTTTATTTTGAGTAATAAATAATAAATAAGTAAATAAACAAGAGCTGGTTCCACCTTGTATTTGCAGTTGGGTTTGCTGCCTTTGTTTTTTAGCATTTATGCTCCTCAGATGTCTAGTGATTTTTGCCTTTGAATATGTTTTTCTCGGGCTGGTTTGGTAAATAGGGAGGCCCAGGTTCTAGCTTGTGCTGATCCTGAGGGCTAAAGGTAGGTAGGAAGATGAGATCCTGGGCAGAGAGCCCACCACACCACAGTCTAGACTTGACCCTCCATCTTTGCTCTTTCCTCACCAGATGATCCTTACCCCTTGGTTGTTTCCAACAAGGGATTGCCAATGCTTATGGGGGTTGCTGCCATCACTGGGCCCTTTTGTTATCTCTCTTAACCCTTGTCAGACTCGTGTGCAGCCTGAGTGTTATCTGCTGACCCAGTGGCACGGGGTAGGCAGTACTGTTTTTCTGTCCCTTGAGCTGTTATGTGGCCAGGACGAGGAAAAAAGATACAGCTTAAAAGCCCTCCGCATCTTATTCCCCCACCATGGTACCTTGTTCCTAGTCACATCTGCTCCATTTTCAAGCATTTCTCTCAATCTTTGTCTATTTTTTTTTCTTCAAATCCACTTTGTTTTACCTCTGGGATAACTTCTGGGATGAAATGAAAGGAATACCAACATCTAGGCTAATTCTCAATTTTGCTGAATCCCGTCTATATTTGTTTTCAAATGATGGATATCAAAATAGTGGCGACTTCAACAAAATAGTGGCAACATAGAATGCTCTGTATGTGCTGGGGCTCTGCTAAGTGTTTTTACATACATTATATCATCTAATCCTCACAAAGGAAATTTGTGCTTTTATCATCCTATTTTACGGGTGAAAGAATTGAAGTCTAGATAAGGTAGTTTACACAGCCAGTAACAGAGCCACGGTGCAAATTTAGGCTGTCAGATTCCAAAATCTATTCCTTTTAGGCTATATTGTAATTTAGTGTTTGGTTTAAATTAGGTTTGTTCTGGGCAGATGGACTTCATGATATCCAAGAACCCCCTAAAAACGTGTCCAAAATTTTGTGTGTGTATATAGAAGATATTTTTGCCAAGGATTGAGTCCATTGCTTTGATTAGATTCTCAAAGGTGTCCATGAATTCCTACAACGTGAAGAGGCACTTTAAGTGAAGTCTAAACTTACATGGGGGCTTTGGCACTGTTGTCAGCCTGTAATGCAAAAAATGGTGTATAGTGATTTACCTCTGAAACTTTCTTAAATGACCCTCATATTACCTAGACTGGGCCACTGGAAGCTCAAAAGCCAAAAATTAACATATTTTATTTCTCATTGCTTTTGGTGCTAGTAGTTCTTTGCCTGGAGCAATGGAGAACAGTTACTTTGAAAATATGATGGAGGCAGAGAAAGGGAGGTTAGATAAAGGATTCTCTCAATAAACGTGCAATTGTGTTCATTTATTTCAATGCTCGTACAATGGAAGTTAACTGCAAATTGAGAAAAAAAACCTGACTCAACATCAACCTGATATGAAGAAGAATAGATAAATCGCAATATGTTCAGTGGCTGGCTCTCCATATCCTCAAGCTTATACAGTCATATACCAGCCCCAGGAGTTGTCAATTTGACTTTCTTCAGTGCCCAACTGACCCTATTCACTCTAGTTCGAATTTGGTGGATTTTCCATTCATAGGCTATTAAGAGGATGAGGCCTGTTGATAAAACTTCTGACAATTCTTCCTGGCTAATGGAATACTCTATGATGAGGCTTAGATAACAATCTCTCCAAGATGTCAGAGGTTCAACTTGGCTCAGCTTCAGAGCTGAGCAGAGCTCTCAGGCCTTCTTTGTATCAGGAGTGCCCTCAGTTCAATTTTCCCAAATCCCTTTTCAGAGCAGCGAGGTGATCCATGCTCAAGGAAAGTCTGAATTGAGCTGGTCTCTGGAAACAGATAGATATACTGGGCAACTAGATCACCCTTTACTCTTCTGAAGTAAGCTCTAAAGCACAAACATACTTCATAGAAAAATACTTATATGATAGACATGTGGGGCTCTTAAAAATGTATGTCATATTAAAGGAGGGCAGCATGCATGATTTTTTTAATGGGTATACAGTACAGTATTCTTTCTAAGTAAAATGAGATGAGTTAGTTTACATATGTATTTCAGAAAATGAGAGGGTAGAAAATTTCAAAACTTACCATATGCTACATTCAGAATTCAATCATCCATTTAAAACAATAGTGATTTATAATACTGAAAGAAAAGAAAAAAAGTCTGCCAGTTTCAGTCTTGAAATACTTTGTGTTCTCTAGAAAATGTCAATTTATTGGTTTTGGGTTTCTGGTCCCACACGGACCTTAAAAAAACTCCTCTGTGAGGTGTTAGCCAGTAGCTTGTAGAAAATGTTTTCTTGCCAAAGGCGAAAAACGTGGATCTTGAGTTGTCCCACAAGGAGTAACTAACTCTGAAGGTGTCAGGAGTAAAATGACTCCATCTTATAATTTCTCCCAGAGGCAAGGAACTTCTCACATCCAGAATAAATTGATGGTGAGATCCATTTTCTAAGTGGCAGGATGATGATCAGCAAACCTCTCAGGCCAACTTGCTGACAGGGGAAAAGCGCCTGTCCCAATTGGCAGGTGTGTGTGATTTGTGAAATGGAAGGCTTTAGAACCTGGCATGCACAGTGGTTCCACTGAAAGTCTTTCTGTGTTATAAGCCCAACTATTTTTAAATTGCACTCACATGGGGATACCATGCCTCCCTCCTGTGTGCACCGGTTTGATTCTTCCTTCTTGCAGTTCCCCGATGTGACACTCTGTCTATTTGATAGCCCCTAAGCATCTCATTCCAGTCCAAATCCCAATCTGGTATTCTCATGTGTAAACCATAGTACAGCTTTACATAAGCTGTAAAAGGCTTTCACATTTGTTTTCTATATCCATTTAACTCTGAGCAAATATCACCATCTTATTTTACAGCTGAAAACAGAGGCACAAGATAGAAGCTACCACTACACCATCTGGCTCCCTATCCTTCTACTGTTTTCACTGTTTTCCTTGGACTGGAGTTCTCAAACTTAAATGTCTGTAAGACTCATTCAAATTGCTTGCTAAAAGTAAAGGAATGATAGTTAATACAGTGCTTAATACGCACCAGGCACTCTTTTAAGCACTTCACATATATCAACTAATTTTTTCCTCACAACAACGCTGAGTTAAGTATTATGATTATCCCATTTCACAGGAAAGTAAGTGGAACTACCAAGAGGTTTTGTCAATTGCTCAAGGTTTGACACTGAGTAAAGGCTAGAACTAGAATTCAAACTGAGGCAGCCTGGTTCCAGAATCTGTGCTCTTACCCACTTTGCTTATCTTGAAAGGATTCTTTGTTCCCTTTCCAAGAGAATTTGGAATCAGTGTGTCTGGGAGGGTGGGGGGGTGGGGCAGGAATCAAAATTTTCAACATACACATTTTCCAGCCCCCAGTTGGCTATAATGCCCGGGGATCTCAGACCACTCTTTGAAAAGCATTGACTTCAGGATTCAAAGCTATTGTTTGGTCTTCAGTAGTCACATATAACAATAAAAATTCCACTAGGGAATATTATAAACTAATAACTTAGTTTATAAGCAGTAGAGCAAAATATAGTGGGGAATGTGACTGGGGACAGTGCTTGAGGGCTAGGTAAGAAGCATCAAAGGAGAAGACTGATGGTGAGAAAAGCCACAGGAGAAAAACACAGACATCATCTACCTCATAAATTTCCTTGGAGATAGATTTGCATGAGACTGCTCAATACAAACTTTGGAAATTCGAATGTAGGTTTCTTCCTCAAGAGGTTTTGAGAAAAGCCAGTGAAAATAGTGGCAGAGGGCTTTGATTACGGTTGTTTACTAAATGCTAACAACTCAAGTTTCCTGTCTTGTAGATCTATAACTGCACTGTCCAAAATAGTAATCACTAGTCACATTATTTAAACTAAAATTCAGTTTCTTAATCACCCTTGCCACATGTCAAGTGTTCCAATAGCCACACATGGCTAGTGGCTGTCATACTGGACAGCACATGGATCTTGCCATCTTTGCAGAAAGTTCTGTTGGACAGTGCTGATCTATAGACCTTTGCCCAACTATTCTCATAATTTCTTTCTTACCATTAGCAAAACCTTCTCTGTTATGGTAGATAAATGATAGACATTTAGCATTCACAGTTTTGCCTGTTTCAAGAACCCCCAAAAGTCTAATTTGTAATTTTGTAGTGCTGATCACTTAGCATCACATCTCAGCAGGGATTTATTATTTTCCCACTCTTAGTATTATATGGGGTTAGGTGGGGCCAGAGGGAGGGTGGCCGTGTGAGAATTATAAACCATGATGGTCTTCCCTCAAATGTGAACAGGCTATCTCCCATGCAAATATTACAGGCTAAAGGAGTTCCAGATGGATGGGTATCCCAAGATGAATACACCAAGAGGGCAGGAAATCCCATCAACACCACAAATACAACCTCTTAGTTTTCGTTTTTAGCTTAAATATGACTTTTCACCCTCCATTATTATTGAAAGTCATGGATGGCAGATTTTTAAGACATTCTGCCCTGATATAAGTCAGGAGAGATTTTGGTAGATTCATATGCACAAGCCATTGCCACAGAAACTAAAACATCTGCTGAATACACCATGTGGTGGCTTACTAGTTCTTCAAAGACTCCCGAGCAGCAAGTTATCTCAGTTCAGGCCCCCTTCCTCCAACAGGTTAATGAGTTATTGGCCATGATTCAGCCTCCCATGGCTGGACTGCTCTGGCCTTCCACTGGATCCCAGGGCCGTGAAATGTTATAGTGCTGGCCTGCCATTTCAGGGTCAGATTCCTAGAGTTATTTTATACACTTTCCTGGAAGTGTGGTTCAGCATGTGGATAGCCATTCCCTAAAGTGAGTTTTATAAGAGACTCAGTTAGCTCTAATCCAGTAGACTCTGTGTTCAGTGACATAAGCACCAAATAATTGGAATAGATTTTGGTAAAGAATAGCTCCTGGCTGTTAGCTAAGTCAGTTTAAGATGTTTTTTCTTACAGCTTCAGATATAAATTATTATATTATACATGCAATTACTAGCTGTTATGAGTCATACCAACCTTCCTTCTCTCATACAAAATAGAACCATAAATAAAAACTCAAAATCATTGAAACTTAGAACTGAAAGGGAAATTTGAGATTAGCTATTCTAAACTCCTCTTTTCCAGACCAGGAAGTCTCTCTCAGAAAGGCAAAGAAATTTACCCAAGATCCCCAAGCTAATTAAGAGAATTAGAACTACCAACACATATTTCCGAATTCCTTGTTCACTACTATTTCTGCCGTCATCCTTTTCTGTAGGAATAAAGACTTACATTATCACATAGATCGTATGCGAAGTATTTCACTCCTCCTAAGGGAATATGCTTGGACTTCAGTTCTGGAAAAGGCACAATTCAACAGTAGCTAATGCATGTAGGGTGCTAACTATATGGTAGGCACTGTCCTAAGCACCATGGATGTATGATCGCATTTAGTCCTCACGACAACACTATGAGATCCTATTATTATTCCCATTTTACAGATGAGGGAGCTGAATCGCAGCAACGTTAAGTAACTCGCCTGAGAGCACACAGCAAATACAAGGCAGAATCTCAATTCAAACTCAGGAAAATACAGTTCCACACTCCACACTCTAACCACACTGCTTTGCTGCCTGTGAGGTTCATGTCTGGGGCCACCAATCAGGATGAGTAAATGCATGCAGATGAGGTTGGAAAAACTTCTATGTGCATAGAGTGCCCAGTTCTGAGGCAAAATTTTAATAATATTTTCTAGTTAGCATTTATGAAAACTAAAGCTATTTTCATTAAAGCATTCATCATTGAAGGCACTTTTTTAAAAAAATTAAAATCTTTCAGTGATCTTAATGAGTCCAGCAACCAAGTAGGCAGAGCAGGAAAATCTGCTCCTTTGGGGGCAGTCCTGAGCAGTCATTTCTCACTGGCAGACTAATGCAGTTCTCTGCTCTCTGGGGTGCAGCCCTTCAGAGCAGAAACAGGCCACATAGTCAGGAGGGATTGCCATTTGAGACGGTCTGGGGTTGTTAGTCTGGGAAATACTATTCCTGCTTTCTCTGGATGAGTGTTGATATCACAATGAAAAGGGAAAACGTGTTCAGATGAAAATGGACTCACTTATTCTAATATAAACATGCTGGTTTATATAGAGAGTAAGTCCCTGGGCTTGTGACAAAATAAGTTTTGAGCTAGAGATTAAGGAAAGTGATTCCCAGAATGAGGAATCACCCAGTATGGGCTATGTCACGTTCAGAAGGGTGATGACATGAGTGCTTGGCATATTGAATTAAATAAATTTAAAATATGGAAAGGACAGTCTTCAGGAGATGGTGAGCTTCTTGTCAGTAGGGACATGTGTCATATTACTTTACTTTCTGCCTAGAACCCACACAGTCTTGGGTTTCAGTAGGTGAGAAGGACACATAGTTGAGTGAATGGGATTGGAGCAAGAGACGGAGACCCTGCAGAGAGGGGGAGTTGTAGCAGTGGTTCTTCCTGGCTTAATCTTGGCTATTGGTGCAGAAGGAAGCTTTGACCCATAGCCTCCTCACTGATTAGCTCTCCAATCTTTGGCCAGATGTTAACGTCTCTGAATCACAGTGCTCTTACTGAAAATGCCTATCCAGTTGGGTAGTGGTAAAGATAAAATTAGATAATAGTTGTAAAATTCTTTATAAAATCTAAAGCTACATATAGGTATAAGTTATTAATAAATCTTTTCATAATCAGATAATTAGTGGTGAACAAAACTGATTCTATTAAGAAAAACATATCTACCTGTTAACCCCCATTGTGACTGTCATCTCTCTGAGCACCTCCTCTCTCCACTTCTATTGAGTGTTAATTATAGCCAGCTTCTCTCTCCTCACACTTGTCCCTGCCTCTCCTCCATCTACTCCATCTTCCAAATAGGCCATTTATAGTCTTCTAAAGTGTGTACAGTCTTAATCAAAATATCACAGAGAATAAATTCTGTACAAAGCTCCCTGGAGTGACCAAGTGTCCATCATGGGACTTCAGTCACTTCCAATTATAGCAGCATTTATTGCCAATCACAATATTTAACAGAGGAACTAAAGAGCCTTGATAACTTGGATGAAAAAAAAAGTCTCTGGGTAGTGAATTGTCACCCACAGAAGTCTTGTGAAACTTTAATGTTCATACAAGTCACCTGAGATCTTGCAAAAAGGCAGACATTGAATGAGCAGATCTGGGTGGAGCCTGAGTTTCTGCACCTCCCAGGCGATGTCAACACTGACAGTCTGTGATCCACACATTGAGTGACCAGAGCTGAGACCGTCATTCCTAATATTCCCAAATATGGGGACACTCTTAAAAATTTAATTATTGGCATCCTGATTGTAAATTTTTTTTTTTTTTTTTTTTTTTGTGGGGAAGACCAGCCCTGAGCTAACATCCGTTGCCAATCCTCCTCTTTTTGCTGAGGAAGACTGGCCCTGGGCTAACATCCGTGCCCATCTTCCTCTACTTTATATGGGATGCCGCCACGGCGTGGCTGACAGGCAGTGCGTCGGCAGGCGCCCGGGATCCAAACCTGCGAACCGCGGGCTGCCAAGCGCGGACTAAACCGCTGCGCCACCGGGCGGCCCCCCCGATTGTAAATTTTAAGATACATAGAAGCAAAAAAGTCATAATCTCACCAACTGAAGACATGAACCACAACTAAGCTGGTTTATATATGGTATGTATAGACACCAAATCAAACTTGGGGTCCTTCTATCCACATGGTTTTAAAGCTGCCTTTAAATAACTTTAAAATTACTCAAATAATGCATATTAATTTTAGAAAATTCATAAAATAAAAACAAGCCAGAAGGAGCTATAGATCACCCGTAATCTCATCACTTGGACACAAGAGACAAACAATATTAACATGTTAATCTGTTCTCTCACACATGCCCACATCCAACCCCAACCCCACAGCCATTGCACCATGTAGCAACATCATGGTGATAAGATTAACAGAAAGACAGACACAGCTAGCTAAAATTGCTTGAAGTAAAGGTTACAAAAACTTAGGAAATTGTTAAATAGCATACTGCAGGGGCATGAAGAACTTTCTAAGCTTCGCAAAGTCCCGCATAGACATATAGCCACAGCAATTGAAGGGGGTGGATTCATCTATTTTTTTCCCCTGGAATTTTGTTAAATTTGAGTGTTATAGTTTACCATATCCAGTGATGCTGAAGTTTCTCCTGGGAGGGGAGCTTGCCCTGGCTTTTAGGCTGCTTTTGCAATTCAGGGCAAGTTGATGGGTACATGCTACTGTGACTACTTCTGAGGAGTTTTCTGACTTCAGATCTTACACATTTTCCTCAACACCACAGTTATAGATCAATGCCAAGGTAATAAATCAGATCATAATTTTATGGAAAAATAAATGGGAAAAACTTACTGGAAGTGGTATGCTATGAGCTCAGTGGTTGATTGCTAACATAATCTGGCCTGCCAAGGGTCAATATGAGTTTCCCCTTTATTCCTTCCCAGAAGTTCATGGTAATTGTGAAAACTAGCAATAGGTGTGACAATAACACATTCTCTCACTAATTCTAATTACTTTAAATGGAGGGGAAACAGCCACATCTCTGCAGTTTTCCAGTTGAATCAATGTCAGTCAGGAAGCAGGAGGCCAAGAGAGCAAATTTTCCTGAGCGCTAATAGCTGAATAACCCTCTATTTCCTCACCTGAAATGATTACCTTTGATGCTGGTTACAGCCAAGTTGCTCTGAATTGGAAATAGGGATATGTGCTGATGAACAGAGGTGCTGATGTATAAATCAACTTCTTACAAAGTACAAAAGACAAGCATATACACACGCACACTTGCATGCTCACTCTAGCTTGAAGGATAGTTAGAGCCTTTTCTTGCACCAGCAGTTTGCATGCAGCATTTGTGTTCTTGTGAGCACCAGAGGGATACATGGGGTAGAACAAAAAGGCCCTTGAACTAGGACTCTGATGACCCAAGTTCTAGTTTCTTTTTTCCCGTTTAGTATGTCAACAGAATTCTTCAAAATTTCTAACCAATATGCCCTTGGTCTCAAAGGCTGCAATCCAAGGGTTGTCTGGGGCTGCAGTCTCATGTGAGGCTTGACTGGGGAAGTCTCCACTTCCAAGCTAAGGTGGTTGCTGGCAACACTCAGTTCCTTACGGATTGGCAGACTGAGGGCCTCAGTTTTTTATTGACTGTCAGTCAGAGGTTACCCTCAGTTTCTTGCCAGGTAGGCCTTCTCATCATGGCCGTTTGCTTTCTCAAAGCCAGCAAGAGATAGACTCTCTCAGCAAGACAGGTCCTGCAATCTTATGTAATGTAATTATGTATATGTAATGATGTATGTCCCATCATCTCTATTAGTTACAAGTGTCAGATCCTGCCTAAACTCAAGGGGATAGGATCACACAAGGGCAAGAATACCATATATATAAATAAAAAAGACTTATTTTAAAGAATTGGCTCATGCAGTTGTTAGGGCTGGCAAGTTAGAGGTCTGTAGGGCAGGGTAAGCTGACAAACTCGTAACTCAAGCAGGAGATGATGCTGTAGTTTTGAGGCAGAATTTCTTCTTCTCTGGAAAGCTTCAGGTTTTGCTCCTAAGGCTTTCAACTGATTGGATGAGATTCACCCATATTATCAAAGGAAATCTCCTTTACTTAAAGTTAACCACATCTACAAAATACCTTCACAGCAACACCTAGGTTCGTGTTTGAGTACATAACTGGTGCTATAGCCCAGCCAGACTGACTGTATTAGTTTCCCAGTGTTGCTGTACTAAAGTACCACAAACTGGATGGCTTAAAACAACTGAAATTTATTCTCTCAAAGTTCTGGAGGCTACAAGGCTGAAATCAAGGTGTTGGCAAGGCCACATTCTCTCCAAAACCTCTAGGGGACGTTTCTGCCTCTCCCAGCTTCTGGTGGCCCCAGGCATTCTCTGGTTTATGGTAGCATAACTCCAGTCTCTGCCTCTGTCTTCACGTGGCCATGTTCCCTCTGTGTCTATCTGGGTCCAGATTTTCCTCTTCTTACAAGGACACTAGTCATGTTGGATTAGGTCCTACACTGATACAGTATGACTTCATCTTAACCTGATTACATCTGTAAAGACCCTATTTCCAAATAAGGTCACATTCACAGGTACCAGGGGTTAGGACCTCAACATATCTTTTTGAGGGACATGGTTCAACCCATCACACTGACCATCACAGGCATTTCTACACCATCTCCTGTTTTGCATTGATGGAGGGCTGCTCCCAAGGCTGTTAACTCTGGCAATCCAGCCTGCCTTGGGAGTGGGCCACACACACTGAGGCCAGAGAAAACCCTCAGGCAGAGCTTGCTGTGAAAAGCCATTAGCATGTATGAGAACAGTGAGTGCTGAGGGGATAGGGAGATGTGGGTGGGGCATGGACTCCATTCACTGCACTTGGAAAATGCCAGCCAGTGGACCTCCAGAGGTGACATTTACCTAAGAATTCACACTGTGTCCACAGTGGGTTCATCAACCTCACAGCTCCTAAACCAGGGTACATGGTGCATTACACCCTAAAACCCAAATGGCTAGAGAGGAGACAAGCTACTATTTTACAACTCTGTTCTGAAGTGATAAGCAGAATTCTACCTTGAGAAGAACACTTTTCTTTTGGATGAATGCTTCATGGGCCTTTTTGGTTACACAGAGGTAAAGCCAAACATTATCCTGTAGTGAAGTTTGAGACAACTTTTCTCATTATGATCAGAACTGCATCTCGGCAGAACTCATTTTGATCTTGACTGTGAAACAGATCTTATACTAGCTGTAGAGAAAGAATATTTTCTTTTTTTTACTCCATCATACGGGACATAGTAAGGTTGGTTGTGTGGCCTAGACAGTAGGTAAGTAGGGCCAGCGTCCCTGCTACAGAGAGTTACAGGTTTATTTATAGGTGATCTGCTCCCTGCAGTGTGGCAGCAGGCTGGGGCCTAAGATGCAGCAGGCTCTGTGGAGGGGCCGAGTCTGAAGTTCGAAGGAGCCATAATACCTGTACTAGTTTGCTAGGGCTGCTGTGACAGAGTACTATAAACTAAGTGGTTTAAACAAGAGAAATTTATTGTCTCACAGTTCTGGAGGCTACAAGTCCAAGATCAAAGCGTCGGCACAACCATGCTCCCTCTGAAGGTGCCAGCAAAGGATCTGTTCCAGGACTCTCTCCTAGCTTCTTACAGTTTCTTGGCTTGTGGCAGTGGAAGTTCAGTCCTCACGTGGCATTCTCCCTGTGTACGTGTCTCTGTGTCCAAAGTTCCCCTTTTCATAAGGACACCAGTCGTGTGGATTAGGGGCCCACTCTACTCCAGTACGACTTCGTTTTAACTTAACTAATTACATCTGCAACAACCCTATTTCCAAATAAGATCACATTCTCAGGTACTGGGGGCTAGGTCTTCAACGACTCATAAGAAATCTTTGTCCAATTTTAAGAATTTTTTCTTTTTTTGTTGTGATTCTTTTTTATAAGCCTACATTTTTAGTGAAGTAAACTGGGTTTGTTCTCAAGCCTGTGCCAGGCCTGGGTGACGCTGTGTAGGAGAACCTTCACAGAAGCAGGGTAACTCTGGTTAGGACACGCAAAAAGCAACTGGCCAAGAAACCTGCTGATAGGAAGGAAGATGGCTGTTAGAGATGATAAGTGACAACCAGGATAGGTTTTAGGACTTGTAGATATCCCTAAGAAGCCAAGAAATACTCGGGGGGAAAGACATGATTCTCTACTAATCAAGCAGGAAAGAGACTGGGACTATTGTTATTTGCATTTTGAAAGGAAGAGTGAATCCAAAGTCCAGAACACTTAGGGATATGTGGTTTTAAACTTCATCTTGCCAGAATCTTTAGAAAAGATCTGTCTCCCAGGGACAGACTCCCGTTAATAAAGCTCACTGAGATGGGTTTATTTCAACTACAATGTCAATTAACTAAATTAGAATCAGAAATACAATTATTAGGTAGACTAGAATACTTGAGTCAGCCAATTGGTGCGTATACTCCCTGAAGCTTATTTCTCGTATAACCTTATTACCTATGTATATATATATATATATAAAAAACCATAGACAAATTGAACATTGATGTCAGTCTTCCCAATGCGTTCCCTCCCCGTGGGCCAAAGGATGCCTGCTAAGAGCAGAATCAGGACGAGGCGAGTGAGCATTATCTGATTTGAACACTCAAATGCCTCAAGTTCTAGGGGTCTGATCTGCCCACCTCCACAGAGGGAAATGCCTCTCACCGCCCTCCCAGACTCAGAACTGGATGGGTAAGTAAATAATACAAATCTACTTGGTCTTCCCTTTTTCATTTTCCAGGGTGATTGTGCATCCTTTGTTCATATCATCCTTCTCCAAATAAAGGACAACACCCATCTTTAGATTTCAACACCATAGGCATATGCTCTTGAGTTAGGAGTGTTCCCAAGCCCTTCAATCGCAGAGTCACATGCATTTTCCCAGTTAACTCTCCCCGATGACTGGCCACAACCATAGTGTGTGGATTTTGCTACTTTATCTACCAGAGGCCATCATGTTCCTCCCCTCCAAGTTCTATGGAGGGGACCACCTCCCTGTGACTCCCACGTTCTAACAAGATTCTAGAACAGTAGAATTCTCTGACACTTGTACAAACTAAGAAAGATCTTGTCCACACTGAAAATGATCTTCTGATCTAATTGAACACTCTCATTTTCTAAATAATTACTTGGGAAAGGTCTGTGAGATGCTCAAATACACAGAGGTGGTGAGTGACAGGGTGGAAGCAGAACCTGGCCTCTCTCACTCTCACGTGATGCCTCCCTCTATTCCGGGCTGCCTCTGGCTGCTGGTTTTTCCAGGTTTCAATTGCTTCTGCCACGTGCCCGAGAGAGCTCGCTGATCATGAGGTGTCCTCGTCCTTATCCCTTGCTTCCTTTTTCCCCTCACACAGGCTGGAACGGCACAGAACCAAATCACTGAAATGTGAAAACACTTAGAAGCTTTAGGGTTTTTTATTTTTTCATTTCTTGTCAGGAGAAGAACACACCTCTTTGTCATCAAGACAAAGTAGATTCTTTAAGGGGATTGTTTTCAACAAGACTGCTCTGTGGTGGATATTGGCCGTGACCTGCTAGAAAATGAATTGAGCCATTCAAACATGTTAGTAGCCTACTATTGAAAATTTATTTTCTCATTCTAATGAAAGATGATGGCCTCTTCAGTCATAAACTTAGTCTGGTTTTATTTAAATATTGTGAGTGTCATCAGCATAGGATCTGTTGTGCTGGGCTTCTGAAGAGAGAAGCAAATTGTCACTTACTGAGCTTGACTGGGGCTGATGTGATATGACATACAGGGGAATTTATTCTTGCTTTAAGTCCAATTAAGGGGAAGCAATCCTCAGGACAGCAGAGGTTTTGATGGCCTAGGTTTATATGGATTACAAAGATGTCTTTTGGAAGGAAAATTTACTTTTAGATGGTCCATTCCACAGTTTGAGTCAGAAAAACAATTTTTCTTAGAAAATGTACTGTTGCTGATAAATACCAGCAGTCAGTTCCTATCTTTGAGTTAATCACGGAAACTACAAGGCTGAATGCTCCCCTATCTTTTACAGTTCCACAGGCATAAGATGTGAGAGGAGAATACAGTCCATCAGAGAGGGGGAGAGCACAGGCTCTGGGGCCACACCAGCTGAGGTGCAATTCCACCTCCTTCACTTCTTAGCTGTGTGACTTTGGCAAGGTACTTGACCTCTCTGTGCCTCAGTTTTCTCACCTGGAAAATAGGGATGATGAAGAATAGTGCCCACTGTCAGAGTTGGTGTAAGAGGTGAATATTTTAATTCTTGTGATATGTAAGAAGAGTGCCTGCTGCTAACAAAACTAAGTAAATATTAGCTAATGTAATAATTATCATATGTCACATTTTTAACAGATAATGCTCAGTTTAAGTCCAAAGTCTGATACCATTCAGGATGGCCAGATATGAATCATCATGTATCTACCTTTAACATTATTGAAGTAACTTTCAAAATCGACTTCAGGTTTTTATTTACATCAATTATTGATTTACATTCATGTAATAGAAAGGGAGTCTTGGAGTCATATAGTTCGAGAGTTAAATCATGGGCCTGCTATTTACCATCTCAGTAACCAAAGGATTATCATTGTGTCTTACATTCCCATGGACAGAATGGAATAATAATACTTATCTGTAGCTAATATTTATTGAGCACTTACTACGTATCAGGCAGTGATTTAAGCACTTTAGATGCAAGAATTCATTTCATCTTAACAACCACCGTGTGAGAGAATAAGTCCCTTGTCCCAGCTCATACAGTTAATAAATAGCTGAACTAGGATTGAAATCCAGGCAGCTTGATTCCAGAGCCCAAGCTCTTAATCACGGCATGTATAATGCATTCATTCATTCCACAGATGCTTATTTCATGCCTCACATGTGTCTAGCTGGTTTGGATACAACAATGTATAAAACAGAGAAGGTAAACAAACAAATGCCTTCTGAAAATTTAACTCTGCGGTGACGTGTGAGTTAATATATACAGCAGTATAGTCCATTTGAAATATAATGCGAGCCACAAATGCAAACCACATGTGTAATTTTAAATTTTCTGGTAGCCACATTATGAGAAGAAACAGGTAAAATTAATTTAATGACATATTTTATTTAACCAATATATCCAAAATATTATCACTTCAACATGTAGCCAATACGAAAAACTATTAACGAGGTTATTTGTTTATATACTAAATTTTCAAAATCTGATGTGTATTTAACACAGTGCAGCTTCATTCCCACGAGCCACATTTTAAGTTCTTCATAGCACAGGTGGCTAGTGACTACCGTACTGAATAGAGCAAATCTACAGGATAAAGCATGAGCCCATGAAGAGCTCAGGTGCAAAGGTTCTGAGTGAATAAAGGGCTTTGTACTCCACAGGGCCTGGAGCAGAATGAGGATGAGGGAGAATGGTCAAGATGAGGTTTGTCCAGGAGACAAGAGGCCAGATCATACGGGATCTCGTAGGCGAGTCACCTGAGAAAAAGCAGGGAGTTCTCTGCTCTGTTCCTTTAAAACACAGTTCCCTTTATCTTTCAAAATCTGAGTCCTGAATCCAATGAGTGTATAACGAGTACCTAAGTCACCCCTAAATATTGTTAGCAAAACACTGTTTGTGTTAGTGATCTTTTCACCGTGGCTTGTCTGCTTTATCAGAGCAGACTAATGCTTCATGTCATCTGAGATGTAAGTGGCTGTAATGCTGACTTCCGACGCCGCTTTCCGCATGTGAGCCAATCGAATTTCTCCTTTGCAAATAGTATACATGCATAATCAGCTTTGAGAGTTGATGCGAAATGAAGCATGTTCATATAGGGCTGGTTTAGTTCATTAAAGCGGGTTTTGATTTAAATTCCAAGTGATGCTTTTAGCTTAAACAGCAGTTAAAGTGGGGTGAAGTTATCTGGTTTCAAATCTTCATCTCTTCCTCTCACTAACCTTAGAATCCAGTCGGTATGTGGCACTGGGTCATAAAAAGTGTGAGTGCTTGTCAGTACCAGAATGGTGTAATTCCTATATATTTTTTTTTTTCAAATTTACACAGCACATTCAAGTTCAAGGGCGACTTGAAATTTTATAAGCTGAAGAACCTGTAAACACTAGAGTCTGTAGAATCTTTTAACTCTAACAATAAGCCTTCACTAATTGCTAGATGCAATTACGGGTGTCTCTCCATAGGTAGGCCAGAAGCATTCTTTATAAACTGTATAAATTTAGAAAGCTCATTACATCTGTATTGTTAAAACTTTGTGTCCTTCCTGCCTACTGCCAAGTAATCGTCCATTATACATTTGGAAATACTTCAACATGGAAATATTGTTATCTTCCTATATAAGTTTAATGATGTTCAATTATATATCAATACCCAAAGACCTATTTTCTTATTGGAAAATGCTGATTCCTGGATTTCCCTGCTTTAACAAAAGCCCGTCTACTTGTTCCTCTCTTATTATACAGAGCAGAAGTCTTTGTATGTAATCATCGGAACACTGAGTCCAGGTTTGCACTCTTAAATATCCTTGCACTCTCCATGGTTCATTCATTCATTTGTTCATTCATTTGATAGTCATCTTTTGAGCTTGGTATTTAAGACACTAAGCTAGGTGCTATTGAGTGCATTTTTTTTAATATAAGTGGCTCCTCCTTGAAAATATTACATCTGTAATTATAACACAATTTAGAATGTCCTGAATGTCCTGGAAGTTATCTACAAAGTGAAATGGGAATTTAGAGAGAGGAGGAGCTCCTGGTGAGATTCGGAGATATAGTTATTGAGGTTGGTTTTCAAAAATGTGTAGAATTCCAATAGGAAGATCTTTGAGGGAGTGGGCATTTGAGAGAGAGAACCCATCTGAAGGAGTGACCACTTGATTCTGTCTCTAAGTTGAAATCTCCAAAAAAGGGCAGTAAGAGGGCAAGAGTGGGAGACAAGACAGGCTGGTGTCTGGTTCTAGAAAGCCTTAGCAGCAGGCTGAGTATAAACTTATTCCGTGGAAAATAGGAAGTCTTGGAAATGTTTTCAGCAGAGAAAGTGTTATTCTTTAGACTTTTTTTTTTTTCTGGCAAAACATTTAGGATGAATTGTGAGGGAAATGGACAGGAAATAGACCAATTGCAACGCAATTGTAACAGTCCATGGTAAAGTAATAGGGATTGAAGCCACCAGTCTTAGTGACATTTTGGAATTTTAATCTCAAGGCTCAGATCTTTGAGACAAGCAAGTGGAAAATGATGATGACACAAATTTCTAATCTGGCCAGTGTGAGGAATAGGAGGATGAGTGAGCAGCTGGTTTGTGGGGAGAATGATGTATTTTGGACAAACTAAATCAGGCAGTCTATCCATTATCCTCCCTAAATTGCTGAACTAAAAGCCAAGCTTAAGTGAAAGTAGGGACCAGGAGGAGAGGTAGAGACGTGACATTCTAAAGATAAGATGTAAAGATCCATGACATTCAAACACTTCCTCTCTAGATAAGACCAGGCCTACTCTAACAAAATTCCATACAGACAAGTTTCAGATTGTCACTATTGGTTTTCTTCCTTCCTGTGATATTGTGATGTATAATAAGAAATATATATTTGGTCTTCGTCCCATTTCTGGTACACAGCTCCCAAAAACCCTTAGAATTTCCTGAGTGTTGAGAGTGATAAAGGTGTCTTTTGTTATGTTAATGAGGTGACTTTTGGAAAGCACCTAAGGATGGAACTGGTTGCCCATGGGTTCCAGGGTTGGAACTCTCATTCTCTCCCACCCCTCACCAGACCTCCAGGGAAGGGAGAGGGACTAGAGATGGAGTTCTGTCACCAGTGGTCAGTGATTTAATCAAACATGCCTATGTGATGAAGCCTCCATAAAAACTCAGAAGAATGGAGTTAAAGAGCTTCTAGGTTGGTAAACACATGGAGATGTGGGGAGAGAGAGACACCTGGATTGGGCATGGATGCTCCGTGCCCTTTCCCCACACCTTGCCCTATGCATCTCTTCCATCTGGCTGTTCCTGAGTTAGATCCTTTAATAATAAACTGGTTATCTAGTAGGTAAAATGTTTCTCTGTGTTCTTGAGCTGCTCCAGCAAATTAATCGAACCCCAGGGAGGTGGTCATGGGAACCTCTGACTTACAGCCAGTCAATCAGAAGTACAGATAATGACCTGGGCTTTCAACTGGCATGGGGGGGGGGCAGAGCGGAGGGGCAGAAATGCAGTTTTATAGGACTGAACGCTTAACCTATGGAACCTGATGCTATCTCTGGGTATATAATGTCAGAATTGAGTTGAATTCTTGGACACCCTGCTAATGTCCGAGAATTGCTTGGTGGTGTGTGGGGAAATACAACCAATGCACATGTTGGAATTGGTCTCCGAACACCAAAAGACTTTCCTTATTTAAAAAATGAAATCATAGTTGTATTGCTTCACAAAAAATTAAATGTACAAACTGCTATTTGTGGAAGATTAGGACATTGAAATGCCTGACCTCAATTTTCTTTCTTAAGAGGAGAGAGTTTTCTTCTGTGACTACGAAGACGCTCTGGGCGTTTGTCCAGAGAATAGGCAGTACACCTCTTCTAGAAGAGTGAAAAAGACCCTAGAGGTTTTGAAAGAGATTTTAAGATTGTCCCACTGTTTCATCTACCCAGGTCAATGAATTACTTCCCACCACCTTTCCTCTGCCTTTCCAAAATCTATCCATTCTTCCAAGTTATGTCTGAACACACCTCATCTGTGAAGTGTCCTCTCGTCTACACTCACATGTTTCTTTAAACTCCTTTAGCAATAGGTTTATAGCCATTTGACATTTAATTAGTGATGTGCAAGTCTCCCTATTAGATTCTTATATCTTTGAGAACACAGAGTGTCAATCATTTTCCCAGCCTGCAAGTCCCTTGCACATAGTGAAAGGTTGATAAATGATTGGGGAATGAATGTATGTGCAATCGCCTAGTTTGCCGAGGACATCCTGTATGCCAGGCAGTGTTCTAAGCACTTTACACATGCTACCTCCTCTAATCTTTGCCACAACCCTATGAGATAGGGACTATTTTGCCTCAGGGAAGGCAAGGGTGAATACTTACTTACTGGCCAAATATTTAAGTAGCAGAGCTAGGATATGAACCCAGACAGCCTGGCTCCAGAGCCTATGATTTTAATTTCTGTGTTTATTGCCCCTTGCAGATACTATAGTACATGTCCCAATTTGCTTACCATATACAGTGAGGAGGAGAAAGGGGCAAAATAAAATTTGGAGCACTGCCTTTGTTATTATGGATACATGACTTTGTACAAGTCATAAATGATTTTTTCAGCCTCCTCATATAAAATGGATTAACAGTAGTATTTATTTTATGAAATTTTTATGGAGCTTGACAATGCACACAAAATGCATATAGTAAAAATGAACTTTTGTGCTGATGGGGAGGGTATTCCTGAGGTATGTAACTCACATCATCTCCTTCCAGATCACAATGAGATCTTCCGGCAGTGATATCTTGGCATCTGCCCTTCTCTGTTTGGTGCTACAACATTATTTTTCCTGAAAGCAATGATTTCTAGCCAGTCTGAAGCTATCCATTAATGGTTGTGAAAATACAGAAAATAACACTCATGCACTGTAGTCAGAATATACAACAGGCCAAAAAGAAAATTAAAGGCCTTATAACTTTATAATCAAAAATGAATCTCCCTCAAATGTTAAATTGTAGGCATTTCCTAATACCTTATTATTGAGAGATCGTTAACTCATTAATATTGTACTTTACTCTGGATGGTTGCACACTGATGCATTTTTCTTTTTCAACCTATTATGTTGTATGCTGCCTGTAGCACTTGGGGTGCAAGGTTAAGTAAGCACGTGGTTAGGAAAGAAAGGTCATTTTTAAAAGATATTGTTTTGGTTTATTTATTCAAAAAAGATCTTTTTCTAGTTCTTTGAGTTTTTCCTGAAAAAGAGGTACTTAATCTCAGAATTACAGTAAGAAACAAAAAGATGCTAACTCCACTGAAGGAACAGAGATAAAAGTGGCTGAAGAAGAAATACATGCTTTAACTCTCTTTTAGTCCTCAGATAAAATAGTGCACCTAATGCTAATATATGAGCCGGGCAACAGCGAGAGAAAATAATCATTTTATTGCAGTGGATCTTTGTGAGCAGAATTTAAGGACAGGACCTGTTCTTATCCTTGAGGGGGAAAAAAAGCAAGTATCTGATTTACAATATCTACTTATCTCCTTAGAATAATGTCCAGTGTAACATTGGCAAGACTTTGCATAGCATATTAATAACTTGAGAGTCAGGATTTTTCAAGAGGTCTGGGGTTTATATTAGTTTTTCTTTAACTTTTTCCTCACCTCTTTTGAAGTATGGACATGGTAGCAATTTTTTAAACGCTTTGGTGGGTCTGTCACTCTTAACAGTAGCATTTGCAGTGTATGCCTTGAATTTGAATGTGTATGTATGACAGGTTCAACCAAATGGCCTAGAAGATATTGTTAGTCTCTTTACACAAAATCTGCTAGGATACGACATTTAAAAATTTTATAGTATAAAATACAAACTTTCAAAATATTAATTGAAACTCAATAGTAAGCGATGTAGCATATAAGAAGCCTCGTTGACTACTTTGAATTGAGGTCTTAATAAATCTCACTGTGCTAAAATGATAATGATAACTCGTATTTTGCCTGCATTAAAATCATTTTAGAAGGTAATTGGTTTAGCTTATTTTAATACTGCCTGATAATATTTCTTTTGTTTTTCAAGTGAAGAATAAAGTATCATAAAATATTGTTGCATGGGGAAGTCATGTATTACAAATATTAGTGAGCACGGAATATAAAATGGACTTGAGAAAAATAAATACACTTCACACAGACTCAGCACAGGTGTCACTGGATTCTTTAACTCAAATATGTTTCCATTCGAGCCCATCATGGGCTCGAATTACTGGGGAACTCATTTTAGTTATTTTTCTTATTTTAAATTTTCTAATTGAAAAATATATATAAATACATAAAATAAGGCATTAAAGGGTCTATTTTGGAAAAGTCACCTATTCTACTTTAGTATTAAATGAGATACGTTGTTATTGTTTTGAACATTTCAAAAACAAAGTATATTTTGTTGTGGAACCTGAAATTAGAGAGAGAATGCCTAGATTTTGACAACTTCAATGTAATTTTTGAACATTAAAAGTCCCGTAACCAGAAAAATTAAACTATTTTAAAAACTGAAGGATTCTCATAAATTCTATATAAGTATATAATATATAGAAATGTATATCTATATATACATATATGTGTATGTGTGTTTAAATATATGTATCTATGTATTTAACTGTACCTATTTTCCAGTAATGAGTTGTTTAATGACTTAAAACATAATGCTATTTCACTAAATTGGATGTGTTGTTAACAGAGTAGATTCATCCAATCAGTTAAACGTTTTCCTTCCATACAGATTAAAAGAAAAAAAAATCAATAGCCTATTGCTTTCCTTCCAGGCTAAAGTGAGTTGGCTGAGTTGACCCATTCCGAGGGAGTGGGTGGTTCATAAAGTCACGACCCAAGAGTCTAAAGTTTCCCTGGCATACACCCTAGTGTCATATGTACAATTGTACCTTCTTTTTAACAGTTCTAGCATGTGCTTCTCACTTAGCCTGATATTTCACCACACCACTCAACTGTAGGTTGGGGGCCAAGTGCCTTGTGAACTGTTGGCGCAGTCGGAATCATCTCAGCATGCACAGTGTGTAAATATGTTGAAAGAGAATGGATGCATTGATGGATGCCTCCCCAGCAAGGACAATCAGAGGCTGTCATTGAGCTCGAGGGAAGAAGTGATGGAAAGCAGGACAGACTTCACTGAACAGGAAAGACAGAGGTGGTGTAGCTGAAGTACGGAGGGGGTGGGTAGCAGTCCTGGAAGTAGTTAATGGCTGGCTGCTCTACAGCATCCAGGTACGTAAATCTAAGCAATTTATCAGCTGGACATGGTTGGGAAGGCAAAGGGATAAAAGTCACCATACTTTTATTGCAACCTGGGTAAAATGAATGTTTAATTTTGAGAGCTGATAGAAGACTATTCTCTAACGACCAGCATCTGCTATAATAAAATGATTTTATATGTAAGTACCATACTCTAGTTGGTTGGTTGGTTGGTTGGTTGCTTGTCAGATTGTGGAATATGTGGGCTGGGTTTTATGAAATTAAGTGGACTTTAAGATTAAAGAAAGTAAACATCTTGGTACATGGACATTTCAAAGTTAATTCACTTGTGACAAATCACACAATGTCTCAATCAAGAACAAGGGGAAAATGTCCAAAAAGCTGAAGCATAACGTGAAGTATGTGCGCAGTATAGTAAGCTTTAAGAGAGTTGGCCATTGCAGTTGATAAGACAGGGAGAATTATAGAAGCCAAATCAGCTTAAGGGAAAAAGTTCAAGTACCAATCAAGATAGAGCCTAAAAGAAACTATTTGTCAGCTATTAAGTGACTGCAGACGTGGGAAGTCTATTTGCTACAGAGATTTGTTCGTGTTATTAGTTATATTTAAGAATTTTAAATATTTTCAGATTTCAGCTCAGCAGAAGTGTTAGAGGTTAGGAGAAAAAAATTATTGTCAATAAATTTAATGGATAGTCTGGGCCTTTGGTTTTTTTACTTCCACAGTTTGGATTTTCCTTCTGCTTTAAGATTCAGTTCTTTTATCTATAGAAATTATTGCATGTGGAAAATTCTAAACGCAATTTTTCCTAATTATTTACCCTAATGAATGGAAGCAGTGACATCAATGTAACTTGATAAAAATAATCCAAAAATATTTGATTTTGATATATATTATGTATTATGGTTAGAAAATTTGCCTGATTTTTTGTATACATATTCTTCATATCTATAACAAAAATATTTGATTGCATGTTGTATTTTGTCTCCATCTCTCTCTATATATATGTGTAATTAGCTGACCATGAAAATTGTAAAATGCCATGTTGATCCTGACAGTTAATCCCTCACTAGAACCAGGTATCTCAACTAATATAACTACTTGGCTTGTTACACACGTGGTCTTAATCAAGGCATTTACTTCTCTAAGTCTGTTTCCTCATTCACAGAAGTGAAGTGAAGAATAGCTTTCTTGTTGATCTTGCTATGGAGAGCAAGTGAAATAAGGTATGTTGCTCTCCTTTGATAAATATATGAATTTAAACTCAACAGGCTACAGACAAATGAGCTTGGCCTCCATCTTAAATAAAATCCTAGAATGGAATAGACAAGAAAATAGAGTTTACTTGGAAGAATAAGATGTATCTAATCTCCTTTCCTTGTTTCACGTAATTCCTTTATTTCTTGGTCAGGAAAATTTAAAAAGATGTAATATTGTATCTAAGCTTAAAGGCATTTGACAGAATCTCTTTTGACCTCTTTGTGGACAAGTTTTATAAATACAAAGTGAATTCAAGAAAAAAGAAGAAATGTAACTAAAATTTGCTGAACACTTCTCTATGTGTCAGTCACCACGCTTGGTGTTAATGTACATTGTCTTGTTTAGTTCTCCCAACCTTGTAACCAACCTCTGAGGAGCAGTGTAACACGGGTGGATGAAAATACATGCTCTGGAACTAGATTGCCTGATTTAAATTCCAGCTCTTTCACTTTTGAGCTGTGTGACCTCCAATAAGTTATTTAACTTCAATGTGCCTTAGTTTTCTCACCTGAGGCACACTGAGGTTATAAATAAAATAGTTTATACCTTCATAGGGTTATCCTGAGGATTAAATGAATAAATACCTGTAAAATCCCTTAGAATACTGCCCAGCACATGGTTAGCAGTTAATAAATAATAATTACTAGCAGTTTCTTTAAAGCAGTGATTAAATGTTAACTCAGAAAACTGCAGCTCATTAAGAAATTTGCCCAAGGTCCCATGGAAATTGAAAAATGGGGCAATGATTCAGGTCTATCTGCATCAGACCCACCTCCCTTTATGGCTCCAACACTTTATTCCTTAAACACTCCATACCGAGCTGGACTGTTAGACTCTATTGAAGGTATGAGGTGACGGAGCAGGTTTATATCACAGCATTGCAACCAACTAAGAATGCCATGTTAGATATTTCTTAAATATTAGATATATACTTAAAATTACTTCAGCCTCCTCACCAGTGGAAACTTCTCACCGGGCCTGATTTTATGCAATCCTGGCCTTCTGCAATATTTTCTAATATTTCTCTCTCTCTTCTTACTCTCTCTCCTCTCTTCTGTGATCTCCCTCACCTTTACATTCTTGATAATTTCTTATGCAGAATCGTTTTGCTTCTACTTTGCTTAGTTATCCTTTTTCTGGCAGTGTCTTTAAGATCTCATCTGCCACTTTCAAATAGCGTATCTAAATCTTTATTTATACATGAAAAAAAAGCAGTTTCTTACATAAGAGAAACTTTGGCACCAACTGTTAAGATATGTTCTCAGCTGTTCACTGACCATTTTGCTTCTCTGCTTTAAAAACATGGGATATTTTCCTGTTACCTCCAGGAGAAAATTTTAACTCTTTCATATGCCATTAAAGACCCTTTTTAATCTGTACTTTAGCTATATTTCTCCTGTGATCTTCATTATTTTTTTTAAGAAAAAGTGAAAAGTAAGGATAAGAAAAGTTAAGAAAAAAATCTTTAGAACCCATTCATAGTATCCACCAAAGATAAGCCAGGTTACTCTTTCCATGTCTCCCCTTACAACTATAAATTATGTATATAGCTACATGTATTTTATTTTATAAAAATTTAAACTCCATTTCTATACTTTCTTGTAACCTTTTAAGAAATGAGCAATAAATTGTTTTATAATATCAATAAATATTTATCAGTGATACTATTCTTAATGACTGGAGAGATGTTGATAGAGATCCCCAAAATTGATTTTATCAATCTATGTAATTAAATATTTAGACTTTTCACAATTTTTGACACTGTAAGCAAAAATGTTATAAACCTTCTTGTAGCCAAATCATTGCATATCTCTTTATAATTTTTAATATAATTTTACAAATGTGGGATTGGTGGATTAGTGTACAGCTGTAAAAATTTCATTTCACTCAAACCCTGGTTAGGGCTATATGTCAGCAAATTGTAAATATTTGTCAAATTTTTTGGTGAAAATTATATCTCATGGATGAACCCAGTGTTGTGTAACTTTTTCCTAGCACCTAGAACATTTGAGTATTTATTCATATACATTTAAATATTTCATTTTAAGCCAATGAAAAATGTTCTTCTTATATATAATACTTAAGAAATCCCATAATCACACTCTTGAGAGAACAACTTACAATTGACCACAACTAAATGTAGACGTCACATGGTAAAAATACTTTTTGTTAAGAAGTCTCTCTTTGTGACAGTCTCAGAATCAATTAGCATTCTTATATATATTTATGTGTTATATTCAGTTAAAATAGAGAAATTTTTTAATGTTACACCTTGTTTTCATGCTTAGATTAATTTTAGAAAGAATAAAGAAATACTAAGAAACACACGACATTCTCATTAGTGGTCACAATCAAAAGGTCTTGGGTCATTGCCATTGATTATAAATCAAGAGTGGATGATGGCTGTATAATCATCAGGTACTGGTGCACTCATTGGCTGGAATTACAACTTGGAAATAGTATTCTGTTGATCCTTGGAGAACCAATGTTTTATAAGATAGAAGCATATCATATAGTTAGATAGAAGATGGCATTTTAGGCCCTACAAATGATCTCATCCTGACCTCCCTAGGATGCCTGGAGTACTGGGACGGTCGGTGGGAGAGGGTGACCCACAGTCCATTGTGGTCTGTTTGCCATCCAGGGTGAAAGCTCTGGAATGATGTATCTATCTGAGAGAGTCCATATGTTGGGAGTTATGATTGTGACCGGCCTGTTAGAAAGCTCCGTGGCAGACAGGTCGAGTCTGTCGGTGTGTCTAGAATAGTCACTGTATTAGTGTTCAGGTCCGTCCTCCTTCTGAGCCATCAGTGTCCAGAGTAGACTGTGTGTCCTCATGGCCAGTGTGTCAGTCTCTGTTCATGTGCATGGGGCTGTTCAGGCATCCTAGAACAAACTCTGAGTGCCTCTAGAGTGCTCAGTGTGTTCTGACCATCAAGTTACGAGAACTCTCCAGGAATTCAAGATAGTACCCATGTCTTTGTTTTACCCCAGACTTCCTCATGGGTTTATATGAAGACCGATTTCTCCAGTTGGGAATGCATTGTTATCAGGAGAGGATACTAGAAATCTGCTCTGATCCCCTTTTCTGTTTCTAGTATGGGGGCATAGAGTGAGGCTCCACCCAGAACCCAGCCAGGGCTAAATAAGTTTCCTGAAAATGCTACGAAAACCTCCTCCCAATACTTTAATTATACTGCTAATATAATACAAATTGTATTTTGCTGGGCTTTAGACTCTTTAATATGGCTTATAAGGATTTTCAATATGTGGCCCTGTCTTAGAGTGGGTTCCCCAGAATTAGACACTAAAATAAAGATTTGAACAGTTCGTTTGGTCAATGAAGGAGGCACTGGTAGAGACAAAGGGGAATGAGATGCAGAAGAGAAGTCAGCCAATAAGGGGTGTTTTATCAAGGCAGTTTCCACTGAAGGTAACTGAAGCTTAGTCCACTGAGGAAAAATCTGGGGGCCATTGTAGAACACGTGCCACAGAATTGTCCCACCAGAGGGACAAGGGAGCTGAGGTATTTATATACCAACTCTCACCAGTCTTTGAGGGTTGCTCTGGGTAGGGAGGGGAGGGTTAATTTCCCAGCACTTCTGGTCTGCTTCAAGGGCAGGCAAAGTGCCTTCCGTACTATTTGCCTGAAAAAGACCTAAAGCAGCTACTGAAGGGATCTGGCAGCTCCCGTGATATCTGCTGCAGGTCCCTTCTTTCCCCCCTAGCCTCACTTCCTTCTTATGCCACAACTTTGGGAATTCTTATCTGCTTGCTGTTCCTTTCATTATTCAGGGTGTTTACCGGATACATACTGTGTGGTAAGCACTTTGCTAGGTACTGGGGATTCAAAAGGGAACAAGATAGAAATGGTCTCTGCCTTCAGGGACACAATGCTCTTCCTTCTTTCTAAAACACTGTTTCCTTCCTCACCTAATAGCTTGCTTACAAATGACTCTTTATCTGTCTTTATTCCTCACAAAAAGGAAAGTTCGTTGAAGGCAGAAACCATTTCTGCCTAGTTCACTGCTCAATTTCCAACCATGGCAAAGAGCTTGGCATAGGGTATGTGTTCAGTTCATTTCAGTTGACCTTGTTGTACTATAGATAGTCATAAATATGAAGGTTGGCTTGGATACAGTAGGATCTCCTTGTGGACACTCATTGCACCTTTTCAGCTTTGTATCTCTGGCACCTAGCACATCTCTGACATGTAGTAGATAATGCAAGACATTTTAAGAGAGTTAAATTAAGTTTAATCAAACTGAATTATTGTTCAGAATACATTGACCCAGATATACCAGTAACTTGAAATCATGTTTCATAAAGAATTGTTGAAAGAATTGGAAATATTTAATATGAAAAAGATAAGACTTGAGGAGGACATGCACTTGTCTTCAAATATCATAGAAATGAATAAAAAGGAGAGATACTGGGCTTGTTTTGTCTTCCTAAAGTAAAACCAAATTTAGCACTGAATTAGAGAGAACTATGAAATTCAGTATGTTACTGTTGGGAGCAATGGGTTGCCCACCATTGGAAGTGCCAAGCACAGTCTGGGGGTATGGTTTAACATAATGTTTTAAAATTTAACAGTAATATGTGTGGTTGATGTGAGTGCCTAAGAATTGAGATTCTATGATTTTTCTAGATAAGTGCAAAGTAATACATTTCGTCAGTCACTTACAATTTTACAAAGGGTGTTCTGGAGGAAAATTATCTCTACCTTTCTCACAAGGAGGTTGTGTTTTCAACAAATAGTCAGAGTGCTTTATGCCTTATGAGTGGTTTTCACATAATCCTTGCAGAGATACTTTGAATAGATAGACCAAGTAATATTATTCCCATTTTACATGAATGAAGACAGATGCTTATAGAGATTAGTTCATTTGTCAAAGGTCACACATGTAGTAATTGATGTAAATAGAACTTGAACCCACGTCTTTGTACCTCCTTCTCCAGAGCTGTCTACCACACTATGGTACTTCTGATATTACTGAGATGAGAGAGGAAAAACCAACCTCCTTTTAAAATCCTAGTGCAGATCCTCCCTTGCAGAAGAACTCTGAAAGCCCTCTGTAATTTGCAGTTGAGAATGAGTTTAAGTAGTATGATCAAGAGCAATGGACAATGAAAACAGGATTCAGTTAAGAACACAGGGCTCTGATCCCCCATGTTGCTATTTGCCCCACAGAACCTGACTGCCTTTCCTGGGAAGGAATTATAATGATGCTTTTATGCTCCTGGCCAGGAAATGTTTATAAATCATAGTGTACCATTTGCAACTGATGTTACCTTATGAATATTGAAAGATTAGGAAATGACATTGGCTTTTGTTGAAAACCTTGAGTGACCCTGTAAGCAGACACAATAAATGATTGCTTTTATTGCAGTGCCCTCTAAATATTATTAAAACTCTTTATAGTAGGCAATAAATAATGGCAAACGAATGCTTGATTTATAGCAATTACAGTACAGATGAGTTGGATTCATGTGCTGCACTGTAAGGAAGAAAATAGCTTAAAACACAAGAGAAACAGTCACTCAGTGAAATATGAGCTGATTTGCATGATCCATGTCCCTTGAGTAACCTGTAATTGGCTATTATGAAATGGACTAAGAATGATTTGGTCTGCAAACGAGAGAAGTGGTACCAAATTACCATATAATCTATGTGGATATTTTTTATTTTCAACACCAAACTATTTTTGTGGCGTGTAGGATTTGTGCCTCCATATCTACATGTATGAGTATTCAACAGCTGAGGACCATTCTTTTCTAAATTCTTTGAAAATTGGTATCACTCTGACTTTATTCCCAGGAAACATTACACAAGATTGATTTCTTTTAGCTTTAGTATGTGTGTACTAGTGTACTACATGCTTTCATAGTAACCCTTTTAAGAATAGATTTTGGGGAAGAGGCTAAAACAGCATGGTGGAATTCCCAAGCAAAGGGATTCAAGTATACATGTGACATTTTAGTCACCAAACCAAATTTAGGTAACTCATATTAATATTTATAATAGATCTCAGGAAGTTTCTAACAAAAACTTGGCTTTCTCAATTTTTTTAATGTTTGCCTAAGTCTTCCTTTGACTCCTCCCAATAGATTCCCACACCAAAACAATAATAATCCACATGAAACCTCTTTTTTTAGTGGAACAAGCTGCCATTTTTGAAAGGCAGTGACGGGAGCTGTGCCAAAATGGTATTTCATGCCTAGACCGTCTGTCACTCTCCTGAAATCTCATTCTCATTATCACACAAATAACCCAAGGGATCAAGCTAGTCCCACTGGCAAGGGGGATCATCAATGTTTATCCTAAGCTACTGTTACAGTGGCCATAATGGGAAAAGGTATACCATAATTAAGAGCTATAGCCAACTAATTAAGTCAAATTACATCTAATTATAAATCCAATAATCTATGCCAAAACTAGTTGTTGATAGCTAAGGGAAAAATAATACAGTTTTAATTAACCTCCATTATAGATTGCTGTTTGAAGGTATTTTTTTATTCAAAATATTTTTTTACAGGATAAATACTATGGTCCTCTTCTATCTAATATTTTGGCTTAGGAATAGAGAAATGAAAAAGATCAAAAATCAGTTTAGCAAGGAAAACTTTGCCTTTAAAATTAATTATGTTAGTTATTAAATATTCCTAGAAAACTTGAAAGGAAATTATAGTACTGGTGCTGGATAATTATTTAATGGACTGTAATAAAATATTCCTATAACAAATTAAGAAGGCTATGTAAAAACCGGCAATGGTCAACAGTGGACTTATTAAATAATAAGGTGAAAAATCAGGGGCACATAATGAGAAAATGTGAAGCTATGTAATCTCCATGTAAGTTACTTAGGGACAAATTAATAACTGTCTTCAAATAATTGAAAAGTGGAAATAAGGAACTAAGGAAAGTGCTGACAAGCAGTTTTGAATATTCACCATGGATCTAAGCCAAATTACATCACAAACATTAGTTTAACATAAAGAACTTGCTAATCATAAAGGTGGTTACTGTTACATAATCTCCTACAGAAAGCTGTGAAACTTTTATCTCTGGATAGCTTTAAAAACAGTATATATATTTTTAAAAAACATCAATCTGGAATATCTGGAGACTCCAAACATTAATAATAGCTCAATATCTCTTTCCCTTCTAGTGTTGCTTGATAATTTAAAGAAAATAAAAATCTAAATTTGGCTTATGGTGTACTTATTTAGGGATAAATCCATTTTGAAATACAAATCCATGAATTTACCTTCTTTTAGATAAGAAATGTGATAGGCTATATATAACATAACCACAGAAATCCAAAATAATGTGAGATTTCTCAAAAGTTTGTGCTTCGCCGCTTCTAGGCTATGACAAGGCTATTATCCGGGACCTGGGATTTCACAACTGAGTTGTTACAGCAACTGGTTTCTGAGCACAATGACACATTCGTGCATTTATTAAATAAACATTTATTGGCCATCTACTACATGTCAGCCATTGTGCTAGACAGAGGTGTAGAAGACAAAGTTGAAAAAGACTTAGCTCTTGACCTCAGTGAAGTTATGAAATAAAAGGAAAAATAAGACCTGTACATAATGGCTAAAATAAAAAGAAAATAGAACATGACAGAGATACCAACAAAATGCTATGGTTTCAAGGAAGAAGTAACCATTTCTTGGAAATCATACAGGAGGAGATTTTATAATGATTATGCTACTTGATGATCATGACTCGTGGGTAAGATTTGAATAGGAAAAGAAGGTTGATGAAGGTAATTCTTTGCAAATCAAGTAAAAATGATGAATTTAAAGAGCTTTACAATAATCATTGTGTTTTTTTGTTGTTGTTCAATTCAGTCACATATGTTTTTACTATGTGCCAGGCTCCATAGTAGAGGCTAGAAGTTTGTAGATGGTTTTATCCTTACAGAGAGTAAACCTTTATTGACTTACAAGTTTTGTACTGGTGGGTCTTTCTTCCTGTAGAGTATAGGCATTTTCTCTTTTCACTCTTTCCTCTCTTCTGAGGTGGTCCAATCTATATCCATGACTTTTGTTATCATCCACATAGTTTTTAAATTTGTTTCTCCAACCTAGACCTCTCTTCACAGTTCCAGATCATATTTGAGCTGCCTACTTGATTTCTCGTGCACCAAACTAAAACTATCTAAAACAGAATTTGTAACCTTTCCCCCAAACCTGGCCTTTCCACGGTATTTCCTATCTCAGTAGATGGCACCAATATCCATGTAGTTATGCAAATCTGAAACCTAGGAATCATCTTCACTGCCTACCTCTCATTACATGCCATAATAAATTTACCAATCAATTCCAATAATCCAACTTTACTGCTAAAAGTCTCAAATTTATTTATCCCTAAATAAGTTTTGTTCATATTATCTCACAATATGCTGACCCTCATTACCATCTATCTTCTTCCATATGGACCATTGTAATATATTATTTCCCTGCATTGGTTTTTGTCTCCTTCCAACTCATTCCCCATACTGCAACTGGAATGATTTTTTTAAACTGAATCTTATCATGTAACTTCCTTGCTTAAACCTTCCAAAGGCCATTGTAATTAAGACCATGTTTCTAAACAAGAGTCCAAAATCTTTCGTGATCTGACCCCTGTCTAGTTCTCCAGACTGATCTCAAAATGGACTCTCCTCGTTGTCTTGGATAAAGCATTCATTCAGGTTCTCAGATTTGCCATTCTCCCTCATGCTTTGTGGGTTTTCTGCATATGCTTCTTCCTGGCCTGGAGTGCTTTCTACTGTGTTCACTGCCTTACTTTCAGTTGAATTAATTTCTACTTATTTATCAGATCTCAGCTCAAATACCACTTCATTAAGAAAACTGTCCCTCACCTTTGCGATCTTTTTTCCTTTGTGATCTTTTTTACCTACTTGCATACAATTCAATGGTGAGAAATAAAGTTAAATTATATGAAGATGCATTTCTAGTTTAACATGGTGAAAAGCATACGAATTTATCTCTTCTCCAACGCCCAACTGCTCATTCAAAATGTATAAACACACAGGAACAAAGAGAATAGGACATGAATCAATAGTAGGCTATAGAGTTAAACCAGTGAATTGGGGATTGAAAGTGAACTGAATGAGAACAATCTATCTTAGTGGAGCGGCGATTACTATCGCCTAAAAGATCTTTGAGAGGAGTACGAAAGAAAGATAGGCTAATCTGCACCCAAAGAAATCCAAAAAGTCTCAGGAATTGGAGACACCAAGTATCATGGAAGCAGGTGAGGTGAGGGGCTGAAAACAGTGGGATTGTTTGAAAGTCTGTACAAAAAGCTGTTGGACAGACCAAATACCACTTCTCTACCCCATACACATTGAATGACCAGATGATGAAGCCTCTCTCTACCTTCAAATGAAACCAGAGTGGTAGTTTCTAGAGAATTTGAACCAGTAAGTCTCTAGACTCAGAAATACCAGACACAGCAGAGATCAGGGATGAGGTAATGCATTGATAATTGGAGGAGTAAGTAAGAATCTACACATGGAATTTTGAGAACCCTATGCCTCTTTGTTATACTCACTCTGTTATACTCAGAGTGCAGACAAAGTGGATAGAAGAGAATATTTACCAGGCAAAAGATGAGAGTATTCTCTTCTAGAGAAACTGATCAGCTCTAAATAAATAACCTGCATATATTGACATTTATGGATTCCTGAATAAAATAATTTTGTCTCTACACAGTCACGCTGCTGAAAGCTCACCAGCCAACAAATCACATCCATATATACATAGCTTCTAATCAGCTTTTTGATGCCTTACTCTTAAATCTTGTGGATAATCAAGAATAACAAAATAACGAATGTCTATAACATGAAAGACAAAGAACAAACAAAGGCATTCATAGGAAACAGAAACAAAGCAGGCAACAGAAGAAAATGTTTTCGAAAATCCTCTAGTTACTTCAAAGGTAGGCTATGATGTTGCGTACAAGAAACAAGAAAAGAATTTAATGAACAATTTGGGAACAACAATGCTTTCGGTAATGAAAAACATGCTATCCAAACTGAAAAACTCAATAGAAAGGTTGGAAAATAAAGAAGTCTCCCAAACCCTAAAATAAAAAAACAAACCTATGAACATGAGAAAAGATTCAATTAGAGAGTTAATCTAGGAAGACTAACATCTGGCTAAGAGGAGTTTTGGAAAGAGAGAACAGAAAAATTGGAAGAGCAGAAATCATCAGAGAAATAATACAAGACTACAAAACTTGTCTTTCAGAATTAAAGAACATGAACTTTCAAGTTGAAATAGCCCACCAAATTCTTGGGGGGTAAGATGTGGGGGAAGCTTTAAGATAAAGTACTTTGTAATTTCAGAATGCTGGGGATAAGAGAAGTTCCTAACAACTGGATCACAAAGAATTGGTCCAGCTTCAGAGATTGGCATGAAGGATGACTCATGATTCCAGGTTACCCTCACTTTATTTGGTGAACTAACCAACAAACAAGCAGTGCAAAGATGTATATGAGACAAGGATAAAACTAAACAAATGTGAATTCCTTGGCTTTTCACAGAGGTACACTGGAAGTTACCTGGTCAAGGCAGCCCATGAGGAGTAAGGAGTAACCAGGAAAGAGGAGCTCAGAAGGACAGGCTCATTGATGTTGCAACATTGGGTCAGGATGGGGCCACATTAGCACCATAGGGTCCATAATTAATAACTAATACCACATGATGGAAGTCTCACTATGCCACAATCCCACACTTCTGACTTCTGTTTCTTGTTTCTCATTAAGCCAACACCTGGTCTGGCCATGGCCTTCCAAACAAATGAAGGCACAGGAACTACAGTAGTATCAGACATCTTAAAAACAATGTTGGAAAGAAAAGGGAATTGAAGCAAAACCTTCAAAATTCTAAGGGAGATTGATTTCTGACCCAGATTTTATAACCAGTGTGACAGGCAATAAAGTGTGAGGTAGAATGAAAATATTTGCAGACATGTAAATGCTCGAACATTTTACCCTGTGTGAACACTTGCTTAGGAAGCTGGAGGTTATACTCCACCAAGAAAGAACAAGTTTTAGGATCTAGGTAACAGCGATTCTACACAGCAAATATCCAAAGGGATTTTCCAGGAAATGATTTTCCAAGGGAAAATCTCAGGACAAGAGCTGTGCACATATTTGAGGACAAGGACAGAAGGATCCAACAATAAAACAGAACTGATTGATTACCCAACTAATTTGGCCCTGTAGAAAACAATGTAACTGAAAATATTAAAGAGGCATTATTAATTTCAGAAAAGTGAAACTAAGTATAACAAAGGAAATGTAACCATGTTGTTTTGCTAAGCAGTCAATATCATTGATATTGTCATAATATTATAAATATTGGGATAATGGGGCAAGAGGATGTTAAGTATAAGAAGGCCAAATTCTTGTCTTCTAAAATATGCATTTATCCTTTGACTTCACAATATCATGTCTAGAAATCTGTCTCAAAAATTATACTGCAAAATTCTTTAAATAACTTATGCTCAAGGTTATTTACTCTGACATTATTTACAATAGCAAAAAAAATGGATATGATTCAATTATTCTTCATAGAGAACTCATTCAATAAACTATAATATGTTCTCACAATGAAATATTATGCAGCTATAGAAAAGGAATAAGGAAGATCTTCTAGATATATTGTCATATGACAAAAATCAAGGTAGAGACGTTATTCTTTACAGAGCAATTATGACTAATAAATGCAGAGCAAATAACTGAATCACCATTTTGTGATTCCTCAAGAAATAAATGATTCAGGCGAAAATCATCATTGCATAAAACCATTAGAAGAAGGTTTAATATTGAATTTTACAGTAGAGAGATTAGGGTGTCATCCCCTGCATCCAAGTTTCAATCATAGCATCTACCAAGTCTGGGAGGACCAGATCTTATCCAGATGTGATATGCCTCTGGAGGTCTAGAGAGAAAACTTAAGCCACCATCTTAAATTCAATTATTTAAACTCTTATTTATCTTAAAATTTTCACATAACTAGTACATTCTACTCCATCATATATGCCCTTGTTTTGATAGAGCATTATCCGTGTTTTAATTATATGCCACTGAGCAAAATTGGTGCTCCAGAAATAGGCACCTTATCTCTTCTGCAGTTTTGCATACTTTCTGCCTTTCTAGCTTAAAATTTTTAACCTCTTTTGAGTGTGTGTGTGTGTGTGTGTGAGAGAGAGAGAGAGAGAGAGAGGAATCAGCCAATATACGCAACATTTTCAAGAAGTTTGGTGGTAAGAAAAAGAATTGAGAAGAGTGTCTAAGATGATACTAGGAATGTCTTTTTTGTTTGGTTTGATTTTAAGATGAAAAAGACATAAGATTGTTAGCAAGTAAGAAAAGGTAAGTGGAGGAGTAGGGATAGAAGATGACAGAAAGTAGGAATGTTTAATGGAGCAGTACAAAAGAGGGAAGGAGAGAAATAGAACACAGAAAACGTTGGTGAAAATATAGTAGCTCAGCAAACTGACTGTGGAATGCAAATATTTGGTCAAATTGTCACCAAATCAAAATAAGTGGGACTCACTTCTATATGCAACTCCTAAATTCTAATCTACCATTTTGAGAATTGATCTACCTTTCTAGACTATCTCAGTCTGTTTTAATTTAATTTCACCTGTATAAAAATGTTAGTAGCTAACATTTATTTAGTGCTTACTGTGTACCAGGCACTGTTCTAAGTGCCACAAATGCATTAATTCAAGCAACCCCTTGACTAATATTGGGTAGTATTTATATCTCCATTTCATACATCAGGTAACTGCGATGGAAAAGTTAAGTAACTCGCACAAATCAGACATCCAATAAACTGTAGAACCAAGATTCAAAAACAGGCATTCTAATTCCAGAACTTGCATGCTTAATCAACCCTAATACGAGCAGTCAGCTTTGATACCTTATGAATTACTGTTGTTAAATCTTTATAATAATGTCCTGTTTTCTGACTCGTAACATCTTTTAAACAACAGCAAACTGAAGCGACTTGAACAGAATGACTAGAAAGAAAATCTTTTTTTTAAATAAAGAAAACAGAAAGAACTTGTATTCTTAGTGTAGAATAGGCCATTCTTAAGACAAAAACAATACTATTCATGTTTGGTAATTTACCAATATAAATATAACTGGTTAATCTCAGAGTTATGCAAGATGACTGGTCAAGGTCCTAAATGATCCATGGAAAATTAGTTTCACATACAAATTCAATTGTGTTAATAGTGGTCATTAATCAATGTCAACAATGGCAAGTAAAATAAAATTGGTGACTTCTATTAATAAGTAAGCAAAATTGGTATTTTCTATTACTGTACAAAGATTATGTTAAACATTAAATTGCAAAACCTCTTTTAGTCATAATGTGCATAGATTTTCATCTGATTAGCCCAATATATAATGATAAAAGGGCTGATATTTATAACTATGTGCTGGATTTAGTAAATATCCTGCTATAAAAACTTTATGGCACTTATAGCTATGGACATTATTCAAGAGAAATTGTTTAATTGAATTTTAGACATTTTCCTATTTGCAGAAAAAATTTTCTTCTTTACTTCCTTTTTTTCTTAGTGTATACACTAAAAACAAAATTACTTAATTGGTTGAAAGAAACACAGGAACTTTTTATTTCCTTTTAAATAGAAGAAAATGTTCATATGTTCTGTAATGGTGCTATCAACTAAATCTCTTAAGAATAATATAATTGAACTGACATTTAACTGGCAATTAAGAAAATTATCTTAGTTTCATGTCCAATTTACATGGGGAAGTTGATGTTTCTAGGTTAACTGAGAGTTGATATTTTAAATGGTGGCAAGTTTCCAGAGTCAAATGGATTCACTCATGGAAGACTTCTGCTTCAAGCTAGAATAGACTAGCTTAGGGCAGACAATACTTCTACCAAAAATCACCATAACATCCAGATTTATCTACCTGTAGATATATATATTTGAGGAATTACAGGGCTGCTGAGGCAGCCAAGACTTGAAAACTAAGATCCCAGAGGAAAGAGAACCACAGAAAGGTGAACCAATAGTCTGTGAGTCACTTCTTCCCCATAAGCATCTGTATCTCTTGGCTCTGATCCAGAGACTCTGAATCCAGGCAGAAGGCCATGGTGAAGAGGTAGGGACACCAGCAGAGCATACTCTCACAAGACTAGAGAGACAAATGTGGGAAGATCAGAGCTCTGTGATTAGAGAAGCTGAGATCCAGAGGAGATGGAAGGCACAGAGTGACAACTCCAATTCTCCATGGTTTTTCCTTTAGATGTTTGCCCTATTCTTAAGCTTTTCAGAGAAAGTGGCTAAGAAGCTAAGCAGAAAAGCACTGAAAAGCAGAATGGAATTAGAAATAATAAAATTAGCAAACTTACTGGATATAAGGTTTATCAATGAATTCCTGTGTTATGGGCTGAATTGTGTTTCCCCAAAATTCATATGTTGAAATCCTAACCCCCAGTACCTCAGAATTTGACTGTATTTGGAGATAGAGTTTTTGAAGAGGTTATTAAGTTAAAATGAGGTCATTAGGGTGAGTCCTACTCCAATATGACCAGTGTCCTTATAAGAAGAGGAGACAAGGACACACAGACACACAAAGGGAAGACCATGTGAAGACACAGTGAGAAGCCAGTCATCGACAAGTCAAGGAGAGAGGCCTCAGAAGAAACCAACCCTGTGACACCTTGAGCTCAGACTTCTAGCCTCCAGAATTCTGAAAAAATAAATTTATGTTGTTTAAGACACCCAGTCTGTGCAACTTTGCTATGGATGCCCTAGCAAACAAACACATCTGATATGCCAGCAATGAATAAAAATTATAAATTTTAAAACAATAACATTTCAATAACACCAAAAATCATTGAAACCTAAGAATAAAAATAATTAAACCATTCTTTCCTATGTGTGAACTGTATCCCATTAGCCAAAAATACTCCCTTGAATCTTCCTCTTTTGGGGTGTTTCATAATTCCGG
Source organism: Tapirus indicus (assembly GCA_031878705.1). Taxonomy (NCBI): domain Eukaryota; kingdom Metazoa; phylum Chordata; class Mammalia; order Perissodactyla; family Tapiridae; genus Tapirus; species Tapirus indicus. The sequence goes on from CM062926.1 coordinate 91,201,090, forward strand.
GAGCAGTCTTATGTTACATATCTCCATCAGTTCACTAGGCTTTCATTCCTCCAGAAGTTCTGAGTCACAGAAAACTGAAGTTGTCTCTATAACGGCTGGAATTTCCAGCTTTTTTTCCCCCAAACAGTAATGATTATAAAGTTTTCTGATGTTACTTTAATTGAAATGGCCATTGACTGTACAGTTTTTAAGAAGACTGAAAAATAAAAATGATAAAAGTATTGAAAGAAAATACAGAAAAACATGTCCACAATTTTCATATAGGGACCATCTTCTTTAATGAGAAACGAAACACAAGCAATTACTGACAGATTTGACATCATGACTATTAACATTTTCTGTACACCAAGAAGCACCTTAAACAAAGTTAAAAGACAAAGGAAAGGTTAAGAATAAATATTTTCAATATATACAAAGAATTCCAGTGAATGAATAAGGAGACTTTCAGTTCTCTATCTCAGACATAGCTTATGTAGACAAGGTATTAATATTCAGAGAAGCAATATATTAAGCACTGGAAATACAAAGAAAAATAAAGCAGAATTATTGTCATCCAGAGGCCCATAATCCAACAGCAGAATGTTTGAATAAACAGTTACAAGACAAAGTGAATTATTATAATGAAATTGTGAACAGATTTGTATGGGTGCATAGAAGTGGGAGAGTCTAATCTGAATTGGAATCAGTGAGATGTATGTGGAGAAGAAAGCAAAAGGTGAGGGATGATGTTGCACAGAAAAGAAAACATATCAGCAATCTCCCAAATGTAGGGGAAGAAGAAACTAGGCAGACATGAAGTTTGAAGGAGTCTGGGGCAAGGCAATGATGTATGAAGTGAGTAAAGAAAGACATTTCAGACAGAAGGAATAACTTGTAAAATATCAAATGTTTTGGGATGTTTTAGAGGGAAATTACGAAAAACATGCATAGATTTAAAAATACCCTCTATGAAGAAACAAAGCAAACTTCCACATCCTGGGTGTAGGAGTATGGGTATTCTGCGTTGTACAACACTACTGATGGTGAAGAGGTAAGGTCTGGGTGCTAGCTTAGAATATTCCTGTGATGGGCAGAATCATGAAGACCTTAAATTGATGAGAGTTAATTTCTGATATAACTCCGGGTTCATTAAGTTGTTACTTCTAATGTTACATTTATTTTTCCTCAAGTACCATCCCATTTCTTCTCTCTTTAAACCTTCAGCTCAAGCCCTGTTTTCATAAATGAAGTCTCAAATACTATGCCACTTACCATATACCCAGAATCTGCATCCCTGGCAGAGTACCAATTCTTTCAAATAATCACAGCAATTATTAGAGTGCTTACTTAAAATGTGTCTATATAAACACAACAGGCTGCATTAGAAAAACAAGAGAAATGGCAATTATAGAAACTTTTTCTTCATTTTGTTTCCAAATGACTCATCCTATCTGATAAATGGACCTCCAAAAAGCAGATTGGGTCGTTGGTTACTACCTAGTGGAGTCTATTAAACTGTCACCTTTCCTCCTAACAGTCTCTGTTGGCACAATGTTTTCTGTTAAGTTTCATCATGATTGACTTCCAAACAATTACTTTGTGAGATCTAATCATAAGCACCTAACAATAGATTAAAACTATGCAAGGCCTCCATTAACATAGCTAAATTATGGCTTTTTCCAATTTTTTGTTGGATTAAATTATCTAGGATATTTCCTAAAGTTTACATTCTATCTTCTATGATATTAATAATCCCTAAAATTACCATATACAGAAATAGGAATTAAAAGATCATCATAAAAATCTAATAATGACCTAAATTATTGATGAAAATGTAAGGCCATAAAATTGATTTAGTCCACAAATATTTGTTAATCATCTTCAATTCAATTATCATTAGAAAATAAATCCCCTAGAAGAGACATTTCCTTCAAGAATAATAAATATAGGATTGCTGGAAAGCTGGCAGTGTAGGAGGACTCTGAACTTACCTCCTCCCATGGACAACAAATTTACAACTACCTGTGGAACAATTACTTCTGAGAGAGAACTGGAAACTGGATAAAAAGAACCCCCACAACAAAGGACAACACTGACAGAGGTGGAAGAGGAAAAAATCACATTCTAAGCCACACAGGGGATCTGCTCCACCTCCCAACACCTGGAGCCAGCCCCACCCAGCTTCACTGCTGAGAGAGCTAACAACAGCCTCACAGGCTGGAGGCCTACAACAATTGTGATCCCCTGAGCCTAACAACCAGCCATGCTGGGGGCCTGACTCACTTAACAGCAAAACAGCAGCAGCTGTGTGCTATTAGAACTTGCAGCCAGCTTTGCTGGGGCTCACTCTTCACATCTCAGTGACTCCAATTCAGATTGGACCCTCACACTTCTATATACTCATACAAATCTGTCCACAATTTCATTATCTCAATATAGTGACTAAAGTGACTGTAGCAGCCACACACAGCTGAGCCTTACAATAAACCAGCCTGGGGGCCAGCCTAGCCTACTCATGCACTTGCAGCAAGAGCAACCCTACCACAATAGAAGGGCACACGTAGCCCACAAAAGGGATTCCTGGAACATTTGGAACTGGTGATGAGAGAGAAGCATATTGCTGGGCCCCATAACGCATCTCTCAAATAAAGCCTACATCTCCAAGATTGAGAGAATAGCTGGTCTACCTAATATGTAGATATAAGCACAGAGAAGTAGGCAAAATGAGGAGACAAAGCAATATGTTCCAAATGAGGGAAAAGAACAAATCCTCAGAAAAATAACTAAACAAAACAGAGATAAACAATTTACCTGATAAAGAGTACAAACTAATAATCATAAGGATGCTCACTGATCTTGGGAGAAGAATAAATGAACACAGTGAGAACTTCAACAAAGAATTGGGAAATATAAAAAAAGAACCAATCAGAACTGAAAAATACAATAATAGAAATGAAAAATTCACTAGAAGGAATCAACAGCAGAGAAGATGACACAGAAGAACAGATCAGCAAGCTGGATGAAAGAGTAGAGGAAATCACCAAAGCTGAACAGAAAAAAAAAGAACAAGGACAGTCTAAGGGGCCTCTGGGACAATGTCAAGTGTACTAATACCCATATTATAGGTATCCCAGAAGAAAGAGACAAAGGGTCAGAGAACCTGTTTGAAGAAATAATAGCTGAAAACTTTCCTAACCTAAGGAAGGAAACAGACATCCAGGTACAGGAAGCACAGAGAACACCAAACAAGATAAACCCCAAGAAGCCCACACCAAGACACGTTATAATTAAAATGTCAAAAATTAAAGAGAGACTTCTAAAAGATACAAGAGAAAAGCAACAAGTTACAAACAAAGGAAACCCCATAAGGCTATCAGCTGATTTCTCAGCAGAAACCTTACAGGCTAGAAGGGAGTGGCATGATGTATTCAAAGTGCTGAAAGTAGAAAACCCACAGCCAAGAATACTCTACCCAGCAAGGTTATAATTCAGAATGGAAGGAGGAATAGACAAGTGAAAACTAAGGGAGTTTATCACCAATAAACTGGCCTTACAGGAAATGTTAAAGGGACTTATTTAAATGGAAAAGAAAAGACCACAAATAGGAATATGAAAATTATCAAAGGAAAAAAATCACTGGTAAAGGCAAATATACAGTGAAAGTAGCAGATCAACCACCTGTAAAGATAATATGAAGGTCAAAAGACAAAAGTACTAAAATTTCCTATATCCATGATAAGAGGTTAAGGGATACACACACACAAAAAGAGGTTAAATATGATATCAAAAACATAAAATGTGGGGGAGGGGAGTAAAAGTATAGGGCTTTAATATGAGGTCAAACTTAAGCAACCATCAACTTAATATAAATTGCTATTTGCATAGGTTATTATATATGAACCAGAAACCTGTAACAAATACACAAAAAATTAAGAGAAAGGGATCCAAACATAATACTAAAGAAAGCCATCAAATCACAAGGGAAGAGAGCAAGAGAAGAAGAAAGAAAGAGAAGAACTACTAAAACAGCCAGAAAAAAGTATCAAAATGGCAATAAGTACATACTTATCAATTGTTACTTTAAATGTCAGTGGACTAAATGCTCCAATCAAAAGACATGGGGTGGCTGACTGGATAAAAAAACAAGACGCTAAATATGCTGCATACAAGAGACATACTTCAGACCTAAACACACTCACAGACTGAAAGTGAAGGGATACAAAAAGATACTCCATGGAAATGGCAATGAAAAGAAAGCTGGGGTAGCAATACTTAGACAAAATAGACTTTAAAACAAAAACTATAACAAGAGACAAGGAAGGGCACTACTTAATGATAAAGGGAACAATCCAACAAGAGGACATAACGATTGTAAATATCTATGCATCCAACATAGCAACACCTAAATATGTAAAGCAATTATTAACAGGCATAAAAGGAGAAACAGAAAGTAACAATAATAGTGGGGGGCTTTTACACTCCACTTACATCAATGGATAGATCAATGAAATAGAAGATCAATGAGAAAACATTGTCCTTAAATGACACATTAGACCAGATGGACTTAGTAGATATATACAGAACATTCCATCCAAAAATTGCACAATACACATTCTTTTCAAATGCACATGGAACATTCTCCAGGATTGATCACATATTAGGCCACAAAACAAGTCTCCATAAATTTAAGAACATTGACGTAATACCAAGCATGTTTTCAGACCACAATGCTATGAAACTAGAAATCAACTACAAGAGGAAAACTGGAAAAGCCAAAAGTATGTGGAGATTGAACAAAATGCTACTGAACGACCATTGGGTCAACAAAGAAGTCAAAGGAGAAATCAAAAAATACCTAGAGACAAATAAAAATGAAAATACAACATGCCAAAATTTATGGGGTACAGGAGAAGCAGTGCTAAGAAGTTTATAGCAATATAGGCCTTCCTCAAGAAAAAAGAAAAATTTCAAATAAACCATCTAACAGTGCACCTAAAGGAACTAGAAAAAGAAGAACAAAGCCCAAAATCAGTAGAAGGAAGGAAATAATAAAAATCAGAGCAGAAATAAATGAAATAGAGAGTAAAAAAACCCAGAAAAATGTCAATTAAACTAAGAGCTACTTGTTTGAAAAGATAAACAAAGTTAACAAACCTTTAGCCAGACTCACCAAGGAAAAAAGAGAGAAGACTCAAATACATAAAATCAGAAATGAAAGAGGAGAAATTACAATGGACACCTCAGAAATACAGAGGATTATAAGAGAATATTATGAAAAGCTATATGCCAACAAGTTGGATAATCTAGAAGAAATGGATAAATTCTTAGAATCATACAGCCTTCCAAAACTGAATCAAGAAGAAATAGAGAATTTGAATAGACCAATCACCAGTAAGGAGAGCAAAACAGTAATCAAAAACCTCCCAAAAAATGAAATCCCAGGATCAGACAGCTTCCCTAGGGAATTCTACCAAACATTAAAAGATTTAATACCTATCCTTCTCAAACTCTTCCAAAAAACTAAAGAGGAGGGGAAGCATCCTAACTCATTCTACAAGGCCAACATTACCCTGATACCAAAACCAGACAAGGACAACACACAAAAAGAAAATTGCAGGCCATGAACATAGATGCAAAAATCCTCAACAAAATACTAGCAAATCAATACAACAACACATTATAAAGATCATACACCATGATTACTTGGGATTTATTCCAAGGATGCAGAGGTGGTTCAACATCTGAAAATCAATCAATGAAGAATCATCAACAAAATGAAGAATAAAAATCACATGATTATCTCAATTGATGCAGAGAAAGCATTCAACAAGGTACAACATCCATTTATGATAAAAACTGAATAAAATGGGTAGTGAAGGAAAGTGCCTCAACATAATAAAAGTTATATATGACAAACCCACAGCTAATATCACACTCAACAGTGAAAAACTGAAAGCTATCCCTTTGAGAACAAGAACAAGACAAGGATGCCCACTTTCACTGCTCTTATTTAACATAGTATTGGAAGTCCTAGCCAGAGCTATCAGGCAAGAAAAAGAAATAAAAGGGATCCAAATTGGAAAGGAAGAAGTAAAACTCTCACTGTTTCCAGATGAAAGGATTCTATATATAGAAAAGCCTAAAGAATCCACCAGAAAACTGTTAGAAATAATAAATGAATACTGTAAAATTGCAGGATACAAAATCAACATACAAAAATCAGCTGTGTTTCTATACACTAACAACAAAACAGCAGAAAGAGAAATTAAGAATACAATGCCATTTACAATTGCAACAAAAAAGAATAAAATACCTAGGAATAAATTTAACCAAAGAGGTGAAAGAGGCCAAAAACTATAAAACATTGTTGAAAGAAATTGAAGACACAAATAAATGGAAAGATATTCCATGCTGATGGGTTGAAAGAATTAACATAGTTAAAATGTTCATACTTCATAAAGCAATCTACAGATTCAGTGCAATCCCTATCAAAGTCCCAGTGACAATTTACACAGAAATAGAACAAAGAATCCTAAAATTTATGTGGAATAATAAAAGACCTGGAATAGCCAAAGGTCCCAATTCCCAAGAAAAAAGAACAAAGCTGGAGGTATCATACTCCCTGATTTCAAAAATATGCTACAAAGCTATAGTAATCAAAACAGCATGGTACTGGCACAAAAACAGACACAGATCAATGGAATAGAATCAAGAGCCCAGAAATAAACCCACACATCTATGGACAGCTAATTTTCAACAAGGGAGCCAAGAACATACAATGGAGAATGGAAAGTCTCCTCAATAAATGGTGTTAGGAAAACTGGACAGCCACATGCAAAAGAATAAAAGTAGACTGTTATCTTACACCATACACAAAAATTAATGCAAAATGGATTAAAAAAGCTTGAATGTAAGGCCTGAAACCATGAAACTTCTAGAAGAAAACATAGGCAGTACACTCTTGGACATCAGTCTTAGCAGCATCTTTTCAAATACCATGTCTGACCAGGCAAGGGAAAAAAAAGAAAAAATAAACCAATGGGACAACATCAAACAAAAAGCTTCTGTACAGCAAAGGAAACCATCAACAAAACAAAAAGACAATGTAACAGTTGGGAAAAGATATTTCCAAATCATATGTCTGATAAAGGGTTAATATCCAAAATATATAAAGAACTCATACATCTCAACAACAAAGAAACAAACAACTCAATTTAAAAAATGGGCAAAGGATCTGAACTGACATTTTTCCAAAGAAGATATACAAATGGCCAACAGGCACATGGAAAGATATTCAACATCTCTAATTAATAGAGAAACGCAAATCAAAACCACAATGAGATATCACCTCATGCCCATCAGAATGGCTATAATGAACAAGACAAGACATAACAAGTGTTGGAAAGGATGTGGGGAAAAGAGAACTCTCATACACTGCTGGTGGGAAGGTAAACTGGTGCAGCCACTATAGAAAGTGACCTCTCAAAAAATTAAGAATAGAACTACCATATGATCCAACTATTCCAATTATGTGTATTTATCCAAGGAACATGAAAACACGAACACATAAAGATATATGAACCCCTGTGTTCATCACATCATTATTCACAATAGCCAAGACTTGGAAAGAACCTAAGTGCCCATCAATGGATGAATGGATAAAGAAGATGTGGTATATATACGCAATGGAATACTACTCAGCTATAAAAAAAAGATGAAGTCTTGCCATTTGTGACAACATAGATGGACCTTGAGAGTATTATGCTAAGCAAAGTCAGATGGAGAAAGTCAAATATCGTATGATTTCACTCATAAATAGAAGATAAAAACAACAACAACACACAAACACATAGATACGGAGATTAGATGGGTAGTTACCAGAGAGAAATGGGGGAGGGAGGATGGCAAAAGGGTAAATAGGGCACATGTGTACAGTGATGGATGGTAATCGGTCTTTGGGTGGTGAACATGATGAAGCCTAGACAGAAATCAAAATATGATGTACACCTGAAATTTATATAATGTTATAAACCTATGCCACCTCAGTTTAAAAAATTAATTTAAAAAATAATAAACACAGTTCATATGGACTTTCTTTTTTCTAAAAAACAATTTCTTAATATTACATCTGTAAAGAATTCAAATTAGCTAATTTTAAAATGCAAAAATCAACTATGTAAAAGAAAATTGGTTATAATATAGTTATATTTTTCAGTCTTTCATTTTGATGTATAATCAAAATATTACATGTGCTCAAGCATGTGTTTTCTGCAAAGAATACAGTGAACAAATAACAGTGAAAATCTGAATTGACCAAATGTTACATTATCCTACCTTTATTTTGTAGATGAAGCTGAATATTCTTAAATTACTAGTTTTAAAAGTAAAAGATGGCATGCCAACTTGATGATTATCACCTTTATTATCATAAAATGAATAATGAATGTCAATTTTAAAGCACCCTAACTCATTTGCATGATACTGTGTTTAGTTTCTCTTAATTTACTCTACCCTGTGATTTTATGTCCACTAGAGCTATAAATTTTGTTAAATGGCTAGATATGGTTTTAGTAGTGATTTAATTTTTAACAAGTCAGATTTCCAAATCAAATTAACCCCAACATATTGGAGTACATACACTTAACGAGTGGTCATATTGACAAGAACAAAAACATTTCATTGCTTCAAATTCATATATATTGTTAGCATCAGTGAATTTAAATTCACATAAATGTATGGTCAAATAAAAGCATAATTTATCAAATATCACAAAGATAAACATATTTATATCAATGTCTATAAATAAGTTCTTGAAGAGAATATTGAACATTTAAAATTAATTTTCAAATTGAATGAGTTGCCATTTTTGCCTAGGGAAATGTACTAAATTTCTAGGGAAATTTAAGCAAAGTCTATTCTGTTTGTGCCCAACATAGATGGCAGAGCCGGTATTTTCTAATTCATTTTGAGTCTGTAGCTATGAAGCAAACATTTTTAAGATAGTCTCATTCTTACCCCTATAAAACAAAGATATAGTTTTCTACAAACTAATCATGACTAATCTCAAATGAGTCATCAGTGCTATTCAATTACTCTAATATCTCTAGTCAACTTTTTTCCCTTTTTGTAACAACTATTTAAATTGATTGCCCTTTCCTCAAACATCCAACCCCTTTTTTATTATCTTAGCAAATAATCTCACCACTGATTTTAATAAGAAAATATTGAGCCACTTAGTCATTCCCTCCTTTTCAAACATGGCATCTACCTATATTGACAAGTATTCTATTTCCTCTCCTCCTATTGTAGTTGAGAACATTTCTCTCCAGCTACCTAAGGTCAATGCCTCTATCTGTGCTTAGATCTCTACCATTCCTGCTTTTTCAAGAATCCACACTATTAGTTTTCCCTTCTCTCGTGGAATATTTGACCCTCACTCCCAACTTGATCTTTCCCTTCAAGCTTTTGGACAAGCTCTCCTGTTAAAAAACAAAAGTAAGCCGAACCAAGACCTTCTCTGGACCCCCACATTTTATTTTTCTCCATCATGGCCAACCTTCCTAGAAGAGTTGTCTAGACTCACATCACTTTCTCTATTTCCTCATACGCCACACCCTCCTCAACCACTCTAATTTGCCTCCCTCATCACTCCAACAAAAGAGTAGTCTCTAAATTTACTGATAACCTCTATATAGTTTAATCCATTGGGCACTTTTTGGTCTTCATCTTGCTTTATTCAACAGGTGGTAATTATTTATTGAGCACCTACTGTGTTCTTGGAACATTCTAAACACTTGGGACATCAGGGAACAAAATAGGATCCCTGCCCGTGTGGAGCTTACAGTTTGGACTTGTCCCAGCATGAATGCTCTTGGCCTCTCACTCCTCCTTGAAGCACTTTCTTTCCTTGGTTTCCTTGAAACGACAATCAGCTGGTTTTCCTTCTACTCTGCTGGCCATTACTTCTCTGGTTTGTCCTATTTTAACAGATCATTAAATTATTAAGTTTCTCAAATTTCAATCAGAGGCTATCTTCTCACTCTCACAGTGCTCTCTTCTCTGAAGTCTGGAACCATATATCCAACTGTCTACATGGCATCTCCTCTTGGATTGTCAAAATTACCTCATATTCAACAAACCTCAGATGGAACTGACGATAGTTTCTCCCAAGACAGTGTTTCCTAGCTCAGAGAATGGCACCACCATCTATCTATTTATACAATGTTATCTTCCTTTCCAATCCAATATCAAGTCCTGTCAATTATTAAATTGTGTTCTTAAATGATTAAATATCGAGTATTTACATAAAATATATAAAGCTAAAATATTTTCATTTTAAATTAATTAAATCATATTAAATAATTTATAAAAATGAAAAACTTGCAGTTCTAATATTCAATGTCCATCTAATTACCAACATAAAAATCTCTATTGCACTTTCTGTATATCTAGGTCTACATCTATGCAAAATAAGAATAATAAGAATTAACATTGCAAAATGTTCCTCAGCCACCATTTGCTACCTTTGCAAACACAATGCTAATTTATGAGTACCTCTAAACCATAAATTGGAACACAAAGAGAACAAAAAAATGGATGCTGTGCACTATTGGGAAATGATACTTCACTGTACAAGAATGTGTTGCATTCACGCTGAGAAGAAGGATTTGACATGTTAATTAATTTGACTTTTCTCTTACCTAAGCTCTTCCATGGTTCAAATTCTTCCCACGTTTCTCAGCCATCTTTATCTCCAGTGTAAGGAGCAGCACAACCCACAAACCTTCACGGTATGAATGGAACCTTTAGTTTCAGGAACACGGAGCAAGATAGGTGGAGGAGATTTTTCTAGGTCCTGATTGGTGTCGGTTAATCAGACCTGATATTTATGATTGTAGATAATACTAATGCTGAGTGCAGAACAAACTCTTGAGTGACAGAAGGGCCTGGTAGTTTAATAGTTTAATAAATATTTGTGTATGTGTTCATGCATGTGTGTGTGTGTGTGGCAGATGTAAAGGGCTCTCTCTCAAATATAAGGCCAAGGCAAGGGCCCTTCTTGTTTGGGTCCAAGGGTAGTAAGTCTGGGGAATGAGTGCAAAATCTTCCCTTAGAAGGATACACTTAAGACTGATATGTGAAGATTAGCTAGGAGGTAACCATGCAAAGAGGTGAGTGGGGTCAAGAACAACCTAGACCAAGGGGACACCAAATGATCTGTAGAGGAGAGCTCATAGTTTGTTCCAAGAACTGAAAGAAGACCAGTGCCTGGATGCACAGAGAAAGAAGGGCATAGCGAGAGATGGGCAGAGGCAGTCTTAAATGTCCTGAGGCTGCTAATGTTAACAAAGGTGCTCATAGCCATGTCAGATTTTCCAGTTGTCTCTCAGCCTAGCCTTTATAAAGCAGAACTGAGCAGATCTCCAGGTTCTTAAATATGTAAAAAGAGGAGGGCAGGGTGTCAAAATAGAGACACTAGATTTCCTTCTAATAAAGTGGTAGAGCTTAGAGTGGTTAATTTGAAAACTTTAAAGACATATAGCCATAATTGTGTCCTGAGCTAGTAAATGATTCATGATGAGTCCAGAAACTTATTCTAGAGTGATTTCTGACAAATCCAAAAAAGTTACTATATGTGGATATTCAACACACTTGTTTATAATGTTGATAAACCTGGATAGTAGGTAAAAAGGTGTTCATTGTATTCTTTTTCTCTATATGTTTGAAATATTCTATTTAAAAAAATAAGAAAGAAACTTTTTACACTCATTAGAGTGGGAGCTTTTATAATCCAAAGGGCAGAGTGGCAATCTTGCTTCCAGGCCCAAGTGGAGCTACAAAAGGGAGTCTGATCCATGTACCATTGCTGCTCAGTGCTACATGGTCTTGCCCCAAAACCTAGCTCTGTTGGTGGACTGATTTAGTGATGTCTTGATGGTGCAGGTACTTCCATAGGCCTCTCCCACCAGGAACCAACTCATCTCCTTGTGCCAATGCTCTGGTTTCTAAATTTGCAACCTTTAGCTTGCATTTCTTTTGGTTCTCATACACAGTCACTCTCATGGGCACCAACTGGCTTCAGGAGCACCAAGTAGGGAATTTTAGTCTCTCCTGTCTCTTGGACCTAAAACCATCATCTTTCTATCTCCCCTTGGAATTCACCTCAGACAAATATCCTTTTAAACCCTCAAAACACTTGGGCTGTAATGATATACCCCTTCAATTGTTTCTAAAGTAAGTGAACTTCAGTAATTCGGGGAGCCCTCCCATCGACCACCTGAAAGAGCATTTTCAATGGATCTAATGTGATTTGCTTTCTTAGCCAAAGACCCTAATAAATTTCAGGATTTCTAGACCTACCCTTCTAGGTAAGGATATGACAGCTACTTGCATTTATTCTAAAGTGTCTCTCTTGCTGGAGAGGAGAAAAGAATACATATTTAATTACTAGCAGGGCGTTATAAAAAGAATTTCAGCAATTATGAAAATAAAATTCTATATTTTGGGGTAAAATGTGTTTCATTTAACTTATGCTTTTTGTTAGCCTCACAGGTGCTCTTATCAAAAGTGCAAGTGTTTATGAGAATTTGTACTACTTTGGTTTAAATTTTTCTGAATCCTTCATCCTTGGCAAAGCTGCAGGTTCTGCCTGGCTTGACCAGTGATGGAAGTGTCTGCAAAGTTGCTGCAACTCCAAAATCAAGAGTGTGTAGTGCCAAGATTTGAACAGGAAGCCCGAGAATATAGGAACAGGATCATGTGTCTCAAACTGAAATTCCAGGAAAAAAATTAAAATCTAGGATAAAAATCCAAGAAGAGAGGAGGGGGCAGGGAGCAAGGGCTGGAAGCAGGAGCTGTGGAGACCAGCGCAAAGAGAATTTTGAGGAACATCCGGGGCTATATGTGCTGCTTGGGTTCTAAATCCTCAACGTGTGCAGAGCCGTGGGTGGCTGGCCTCATCCATCATGGTCCGGCTGAAACTGTTAAGTTATAATCGTGACTCTTCCCTGGAAGATAAAACAGTGACACTTTGAACCTGAAAATCTGAAGCTCAAGACATGCCAACTCCCAAAGGTGGCCAGTCTTTCCACCTACCCCCCAGTATTAAACCAAACTGGGGGAAGATACTTGTGAATATTCAGAAAACCACCCAGAAAGCCTGCGGAGGGGCATCTCCAGGTAATTAAGGCAGCCGTATGGCTACACAGCAGGGTGTTATTTGTTTGTTCGTTTGTTTATGATGATCCTTCCTAGTACTAGATTAGTACCCCCGTTACCTAGTTCTGAGCAGCCAGCTGCAGGGTCCTCAGGAAAAAGATTTACAATCCGAAAGTCTCGTGTGAGCAGCTGTTGAATGTGAGGCCAGATGCTAACAGAGAAAAATATGCACAGGGTTAGAGAAAAGAAAGATTAAAAAAATACATCAAAACTAAAACCTGTTTCTCTGCCTTCCAGAGGTAAAGAATTTTTTTATTTTAAAGAACTGTTTTTCTTACTAAATTACAGACATCTTCACTCCATCACCTCCTTCTAAGCTTTATGATGAGGTAGGTTGTCACTTTAATGTAGATCCTTTCATAAGATTTTTCTGTTCAGATTTATGATCTTTCTCAGTAAATTTTGAGATTGTCAGTATCTATCTTTTTTGTGTGTGTGTGTGGGGAAGACCAGCCCTGAGCTAACATCTGTTGCCACTCCTCCCCTTTTTGCTGAGGAAGACTGGCCCTGGGCTAACATCCGTGCCCATCTTCCTCTACTTTATACGGGACGCCGCCACGGCATGGCTGACAAGCGGTGCGTCGACAGACGCCCGAGATCCGAACTCGCGAACCCCGGGCTGCCAAGCGCGGACTAAACCGCTGCGCCACCGGGCGGAAGATCTCAGGCCTCTGTCTCCTTCTTGGCCCGCAGCTGCTCTGGATCTTTTATCCCACGTTACTCTGTTGACTCTGGCTGCTGGCAGGGAACTGAGCTGTTCGGTGACTAATGCTGGAGCTTGCACCCATGCTCCAGTGACTGGTGCTGATGTGGATGTTGACCTCCTTCCTTCATTCTCATCACACACTCTCCACAACGGGACTGTTAGGTCCTTTGTATTTATTCATTTTCTCTCTCTTTCACACATGATTTGTAACAGACACCTGAAAGAGTTTCCATCTCAGTTCACCAATTCACACATATAAATTCCTCTATTATCCATAAATTTTCAGGTTGTTTTGTTGTAATGGTGTACTCTAGTACCTAGACAGCACCTTGCTTCCAAAGCGATGCATTCCCATGTCTGCTCAAACAAATTATTATGCTCATCTTGACTGATTCATGAGGCACAAAAATAAGCTTTCATGCCAAAGTGTGGGCAGATCCAAATGACTCTATTGACCAAAAAAAATAACATGACATGTATCATTGTGTTTTCTAAGGTGTTTCTTTCCTCATTTTTCTTGGCAATGCATGTAGACCCAATCTGACATTCTGTTTAATGCGTGTGCACTGGAAAGTGCAACATTACAAAGGACGAGTGATGTCAGCCCCAATTACACAACGTGCAGGAGATACACCGGGCAGGGCATAGCAAAAAGGGAGAGGGGCGAGAAACATCTGACAGTTTGCAATTATCATTGTCTATGGTATCCTTTTACTCTTCCCCTCTTCAGTCTCTTATGTGGTATCTTTTTTTAAAGGCCTTTTTCCTCCCTATCATCCTTATAAACACTGCACATACCATAGCATGACAGAATAATGTGTTGAAATATTATTACCTATGTTTGATCCCTCTCACAGTTCTGGAGGCTGGGAAGTCCAAGATCAAGGCCCCAGCAGACTCAGTGTCTGCTAAGGGTCTGCTTCCTTGTTTCTAGATGGCCATCTTCTCACTGTGTCCTCACATGGCTGAAGGAACAGAATTCTCTGGGGTCTCTTTTATAAGGGCACTAATCCCATTCTAAGGGCTCCACCCCCATGACCTGACCACCTCCCAAAGCCCCACCTCCAAATACCATCACACTGGGTGTTAGGATTTCACCATTAAATTTGGGGGGGACACAAATATTCAGTCCATAGCAGTCCCCCCATTTTCCCATTTCCCTTCCCCCCACTTTAGCAGCTGTGTGGGCCTGAATCAGTTGCCTACAGGGAGGGCTGTGGTCAGCAGAAGTCAGATATCCGGGAGTTCCTCAGGCTAAGCCCAGAGAAGGAAAGGATTTAATAAGGAAAAAATGTCTTGGTCAGAAGTAGGAGCAAAGGAGCAAGGGGAAATTCTTCCCCTTAAAAAAAAAAAAATCCATGTTTAAGGGAGGAGGGAGGACAAAGAGGCAAATTCCTCCCGGCTGGAAGAAATCTGAAGGTAGAGACAAGACTCCTCCAAGGTTACTACAAGGAAATGTATGTGCAAGTTTTCTAGAACAAAAACAATAATACTAGTAGCGGCCGTAATAGTAGAATTCTGAGAAATTCTCTGTGTGATTTCTACTTTGCTTACATCTGTCCTACACTGAGGGTATGAGCAAAAATTGGACCAGTCATAGCTTTCATGCTTTGAAGTATGTATTTTTCTTTAATTGTTATATAACGTGAAATAAGAACATCATGACCACTATCAATGTATGTTCTGAGCTCTTCAAGCCATGAGGCATTATAATTAATTCAGTATCTTACGTTTCAAAAGTCCTTTCTCTTATAACAACGTCATTAATTTTCAGGATGGCAGCGTTCCCTTTTCTTCATTATACTCAATTTTCCCATGCCCTCCAAAAGTTCCAACATGGTGTGCATTTGACTCCTTGACTTCTAATCAACTCAAATATCCTCAGATTGTGTGAGATATAGAAAGAAACCATTAAGCACTTGAAAGAAACTCTAAATTATGGAGTAGTGAAACTTATTCAGATATTTTAGTGTGGTCTAATACAGGCAGTAGTTTCCTTCATTTATTTTAGGTAACTCCTTCATTTGTACCCAAGAAGGCTCACCTTTTTCCTTCAGAAAGCATGTGATATACCAAGCTGCTTCTCTTTTTGAGGTTAGAATAATGCTTTCCCTGCACCCACCTGAATTTTCACACCTTCTAATACACGTCCTCTCTTGCCAGGATGATGCCTAACTTTCATACCTGCAACAACAAGGTAATTAATTACACACACCTTGCAGAAAGCCTTTCCTTACCTACAGATAATTAATTCCCAAAGCTTTGTGACACTTGGCTCGTTTCCACACTCCTGGAATATCCTTGCTCAAGACCCCATCAAAGATGACCCGACCAATGAGCCTGGGGATACAGCAGCTCTTTATCTATAAACCCACATATCTAGGTTTCTTTTCATTTACCTGTTGGATTATCATACATCCAAATTCTTTGGCCTCGTTCTTTCCCAATGATATAGGGATAATATTTTGCAAATACTAAACTAATCTATTTTTATCTCTCCTGTATATCATGTTCCCTGTTGCCTTCTACCACCAATGATGAACCCTGATGTACATTTCCCCAGGGAGGGCACCAACAAGTACCCACAGAACAAAGAAGTTACTGTCAAATGTTGCAAGACAATGGTCTTCAAAAAAGCCAAGCTTTGTGGAATTAGAAATGAGATTTCTAAACTTCAGTGCTCTTCCTTCTATATAACAGTTACTGGACCTGGAGAATTGGTCACTGAATTTTATTGAAGCAAAGGTCCAGCCATGTAAGAAGAGGAAGTGGAAAGCTTGCACTCTTTCTTGAATGGAAGGTGGAAGGGAGGCAACTTGGTTAAAGGCAGCAGCAGCAAGTACCCTTGCTTTCCCCCTCTCTTTGAATGGAATCATCTATACATATTGTATGAAAAGCTGAAAAAAAAAATCCACTCCTGCCTTTTCCCCTCCCCACACCACCCTGGAGGAAGGGGGCCTGGCTAGTGGCATACTTCCTTGTGTTACTAGAGAAACTCTGCAAGTGGCCACTTAACAATATGGTGCAGGGAAACAGTGCAACAATGGCAGCGGAAGTTGAGTAGACAGTGAGCTTGAGTCAGCATTTTTGGCTCTGCGTGGTGTGTGTGGCATACAAGGAATTCCAAAGTGCTCTAGTAACGGGCTGCAGAGGGGCTGAGAAGTTCAGTGGATTGCACAGGGACTTTGCACGCTGGAGAATATTTCCCAGGACCACCCAATGCCCCCTGAGAGTTGGGCTTATAACATGGTAATCTACTTTGTCCACAGGTACCAGAACGTGGAGACAGCCTCCACCTAAAAGAATTACTTGTCTCCTCAGCAGAGTGGGTATCCATCCTACCTGGCACTCATGCCGATACCCTAGACTTCCAACACGGAAGGAGTAAGGGAGGATGTCCTTCATTCTGATAGAAAGACAGATCATGGGTTTCTCATCCTACATGGAGGTAATAGTGCACTCTAGGGTCTCAGATGGCTTTGAAGAACCAGGAGCTGGTCTGACAGATCCAGCTTTTTACCTCGTCTTAGCTCACAGAGGAATGCTGGTTAGAAGGCCTCATAACCCATGAGACCACTCCTCCCCACCCCTGATTGAGCGGCACAATAGGAATATATAGAAAGGCTGGTATTGTCAATGACAATTGCTGGCCTGGGTCCCTGACTAGAAGCCCATAACCCAGCCCTCTTCTGGGAAACTCATTTTTGTTCCCTACACTAACTATACCCCAATTGCCACTTCTGTGCTTCTGATCCCACGTAAATACACCCAGGTAATTCTGACATGGAAGAAGAAAGACAGAATTTATGACTTGGAAATAACCCAGGGCCTATTTCCTGCCAAACATCTTTAATTCCTTTGGGACCCAGGAAGACTGCTTAGGATGTTCTTTCCCCTCCCTACCTTCTTGCTGTTTACATATGACTTAATCTTCAAGACTCAAGACAAGTGTCATCTCCTCTAGAAATTCTTGCCCCATATCCTATATCAAGTGTGAGTTAGATGCCAACCTCTCTTCACTCTCTGCATATTTCTATCATAGCACTTAATTATACTATGTTGTAATTATCTTCCCACTTTCTTGTCTTCCTACAAGATTTAGAGAGAATGGGTCTTTTATCTCTATATCCCTCTCTATAAGCACAGTGCCTTGATATTGTTATAAAGTCTCAGTACATATTGTTATATGACAGAATGAATGATTGAATGAATAAATGTGCAGCAGTTCTATCTGCCAATCCAAATATTGGGGATTCAAAGTGCTATGTAAATTTGGAAGAAGTTTTGATTTAAAGTATGAAAAGATGTGATCATGCAAAAGACTCTGCTATGCACATAATTTTGCTTGAAGAGAGTTTTAAGCAAAGCTGGAGATTAGAAAAGGAAATAAATAAAATAACTATGAATGGGCTTCAGATACATGTTAGTAATACAAAACATGTGTACTAAGGCTGTATGTATCCTGTTGGAACAAATCGAGAGAGGTAATTTAATGGTCCGCTGAGTTGTATGTCATATTCCCCTGGTAAAATCCCCTTTGTGGTGTCATTTCATTACCTTTACCTGTTCACTCTTTAATCAATTGTCACAGAGCTCCAGGGCTCTTTGGAGTGAATATAAAGCTGTTGAACTAATTCTGGAGTCTGATCCTATCCAAGTAGACCCCTTCTTAACACTGCTGTTAAGACTCAAAGCAACAAGGCTTTGAAAATGGAGATTTGGAGAGGAGAGGGGAAGGCCACAGTTACTACTTCAAAGATTATACAGAGAAAGGTCTCCCTATAAAGTCAGTGGGTTATCTTGGTAGCATTTTATTATAAATGAAGCATTGTTTTAGGTTGTTTCTTGGGATGTAGGGGCATAACGCTTGAAAGAACACCTAGTGGAAATCCTTTCTACTGTGAACTATATATTGTTGTATAGATATGTGACCATGGGTGAACAATTCCTATTTTAAGCTGTCCTAAAAACTATTTTTAATTTTAATCTAATATTATTTAAAATTTTAAGCCAATTATATTTAAAATATCAATATAGCCATAACTTTTATTCCCTCCCGGCACACTATACATTTGATGTCTATTTTCTTTCTCCACTCACTAGAATTTCAGCTGTAGGATATTTTGTTCAGTGTCTAGGAATAGTAATTTCTCAATAAACAGTTGTTCAGTGAATAGGAGTTTTTAAATAACGCACATTAACCTCATCTTTCTCATTATTTCACTTTCTCCTCCCATCCCTCTACATTCCTTACATCACTTTCCTTGTGTTCAGTTTTCAGTCTTCTATTAACTTCCAGATTTTTCAGTTATGCCAACAAGAAATGTGTTTCTAAGTATGAGCTTTTTACTTAACACCAAAAAATACATATGAGGCATTTCTATGTATTGTGTGTATTCAGTGTCAAACAACCAGTCAATTTTATGGAAAGTAAACTGGCTACCTGGCACATGTAGGAAAATTCTGCTCCAACATAAGCACACGTATATGTACATGCCTACTCCCTTCCAATTACTTGATTTTTTCCTTTCTTCCTTTTTTAACAGAACCTGTTGATATTGTGTAAATATTGATTCACTTTATCAACATTGGAAATTTGGTTTCCTATCTAAGGAAATAATTGGGGATGCTCAGCCTTTATCCAGTTAAGTCTTCTTTCAGTAGGAAATTAACATTAGTACTTTAATATGCAATACTTATATAAATGATGGCTTCTTGAACTCTTACTATTACCTAAACTCAAAAAACACAGCAAGGTAGGTACTAGTCCTTGAGACTATACTAGGTCCCTAGGCACTGGACACTTATAACACTTGAAGAATTGACAGGGCATTTAAGCAGTTGGCACAAGCTGATATGAGAACTGCTTAACTTGCAGGGTATCTAGTGGAAAGTTGAAGTCTGCTGAATTGGACAGCAGAAATCCAGAGAGCCAGGAATCCTATTTTAGTTCTGGTTCACACCATGACAAGCTACATAGCCCTAGGCAACTTGGTACCTTTCTTTACCAGTAGCAGAAATGATGCCCAGTGATCTCAGAAGTGTGGTAAGAATTAATATTTTAGAAATATCTTGAAATCTAGGCATATACAACATTTTTCCTTACAAAATATTTTTTCTTATATTTATCAGTCTAGGACTTTCAATCAGAAATCTTTAAATTTAAAAAATTCTCCTTTTTTTTGTACTTCCCTCTCCGTCTCCTGCCTTGCTTTCTCATGTTGCTGATTTACAAAGAAACTATTTTCCCTTTTATTTCAAACAATATTTATGTACTGATAGACCTGTTAACTCTTTGTTTTTGGCCTGTCAAGCAAATTCCTAAAAGACATTCTAATATGAACTTCAGAAGCAACTGGTCAGCATATCTTAATCCTAGTTTACCACAGTTACTTGTTGTCTTTCAAAAAGGCCTTAAAATATTTACAAGTTGACATGAGGTGGGGGGGTTCTTGTTCAGTGGATAAGCATTTTGCATTTACAATGAAGAATATTCAGAGAAGGAGATATCCATCAGCTCTTACACACTGAGCGGTCCTTGGGACTGGAATTGTGCTTGGGTCATCACTGTATACTACTTGAGACCTAGCATAGAGTTTTGCACTAGGACATGCTTAAAATGTTTGAATTCACTTGATGTAAATAGATGCACACAATTTACTTTGCTTTGATGATCCATTAAAATTTTTCAAATATGGTTTGAGACTTTTGAAAATCCTAGCAAGGATGATGAATGAGTCTGTTTGTGTATATAGAATGTAGATGACTGTTCTACCACTGGAACTGATTTATGGCTCTTTTCTGCCTTTCAAACAATTATAATAACCTTTGGAATTTCTATATTCTGCTCTTTGGATATTGTTTTGGAAATAAGACTGTTTCTGTGTCCCATGATTTTCTCAGAGAAACAAGCAGATCTCCTGTACATGGATTTAATAAAATGACAGCTGTATGCTAGAGGGAGGTAATGCTGATTTAGGAATTTAAAGACAAAAATTGGAATTAGAGTTAGCAGAAATGTAGCATTTCTTATACAGAGTTGACTTTGGATTGAGTTCAGTCCCGGGAAATTGCTGTTGAAGATTCTTATGGACACTTTAATTTTGTTCTAAATCAATCACTCATCCATGAGAATAAAACTCTATTGTACCATAGCCACATCTGGTCAAAATAAAAAGCTCAAAAATTACAATATATAGTCCACTTTACCAAAATATATTTTTCTCCAAACTAGCTATGCTGATATGTTAGAATCAATTGATCATTTATCTTTCTTCTAGACTTAAAAGAAAGTTTTAAAAGATTATTTTTAAACATCTATGTAAAATAAGTTCAGTAATCTGCCTTGTGGATTTTAACATAATCGACTTTTTTAAATGTTAATAAATAGGATTGGTATAATTGTCCTAAATCTTAAAAAAAAGAAATTCCCCAGGTACGTCAGATTTGACCGAGTATCCCTAACTCTGTGATTTGGGTAACACTGCTCTGTAGGAACTTGGCTGGAGTCTGCAGTTGAAATCCACTTTTTGTACGTGGAAAGACCTGATACTCACATGCATTCACACCTTCCCCTACTAGCTTATAACCAGGTAGAACGCCCCTTTTTCCTATTCTGTCTTTACCCCTCAGGCCACAAATCTAGCTATACGAAACTACTTTCCGGTCCACAGACATGCTAGCTTCCTTCCCAACACTGAACAGTCACATGGCTTTTCCATTTACTTAGAATGCTTTCTATACTTTCTTCACATTCAAGTCCCATTGGTCTTTCAAGGGCATTGGGCATAACCCCCTCAGAGAATCCTTCCCTGACTCACATAGTGTGGATTAGGTGCCTCTCTTATCCCAATGCTCAACACTTAATACCCTGTATTGTGAAGATTTATTTTCTTGTCTTCTTAAGAGCAAGGACTGTGTCATTTATCTTGCCTTTTATGGCACATAGTGATTAATCAGTAAATGTTTACTGAATGCCTCTCTGAATGAAAGGATGCCTTTTCATTTTAAGGCTGCCCTTGACATCTATTTTATCCAGAATTGATATTATCAACATAAATGATATAAACAGTGATGGTTACTCCCACCTTTTCACAGCTGGGACAGTCACTGGGGACATGGACAAATGGTTATGGGTTCCTGTCCCTTGTCCATTTAACGTTAGCCACTTACTTCATGTGACCGTGACAATGCTTATTTCACAAACAAGCACTGAGTCTCTGCTATTAGCCTGGCACTAGGGAAAGAAATATAAGGACATCTTTGTTCTCGAGGAGTTTAGAGCTGAGTTGAGATGAACATTTAAACAAATAATCAGTGTCCCAGTGGAAGTGTGTTCAATGAGGATATGTAATGAAAGAACAGAAGAGGGAGCATTATTCTCTACCTTAGAGAGATCAGGAGAAACTTCATGTAGAAGGTAACATTTAAGCTGCGTTCTCCAAGCAGAGAGAAGTGGTATTTCCAGGCAAAGAAAACAGTGTGTGCAAAGGCATGAAGGAGTGAAATTGCTAAAGTGTTCATGGTTTGAGTACGATTCAACCATTCTTTTCCAGCTCAGGCAAATACCTCACAAAGTTGGAATAATATTTCTTTCTTATACCAGTGATCTTCCATGGGGCTGTTATTTTTTATAAAAATAAGTTGGATTTAGTGAAGATTTAATATTTTAATATCATGGCTTGGAAATCTGCCTCCACTGTATTCAAAGGCAAAATATCTTTGTGGTGAGGAGCTGTTCTACTCATTCATTGAGGCCTCCTGTTTGCCCCTGATGAGGGAGCTAGTGCTGATGTCTAATCTGTGGGTCAGGTATAGTTGTTATGGGTCACTGGAAGGCATGACGCCAGTCCTTACCCATCCCTCTTCAGTTGTGCCAACAGCAAGGTGAGAGTGAGGAAGACAGCATGGTAGCAGCTACTAGGTCCTGCTTCCTCCATCTCCACATCCATCACCACCCATTTTTTGCCAAAACTTTAAATAGCATGAGGTCCATGGAAAGGGACTTGGTAGATCTTCCTGGCTGTGCTCTCAGTGAAATAAAGCCTCTAAACAAAATTTAGCACTTTTAGAAGTGAAGGAGGTGGCGAACAATAAGACACGGTGCCTCAGCCTAGTGAGAAATTAAATAACATTGCAAGTGCACAGTGACCTCAATACATAATTTTCAAGACCGGGCATGATATGTCTTTGGATCATGGGTCCCCAGAAAGCACCATTAACATCATGGGTACTACATGAGTTTTTGTTACATGAACAAAATGGGTGCTGGAATGAAGGAAATATGAAGGTGAAATTTGCTCAAGATGAAGTTTTTGCTTAATAAGTAACTCAGATGTAGCCTGAAACCAGTAGGGAAACAGAGAGAGGCAGTACAAAAGCAATTCGATAGCATCACAAAACTACTTTGTGATTTGTCCTACAGTGATGAAACTACCTCACAGGAAACGCCGAACTCCCTTGGGTGAGGGAGAGCAGCGTGTGTGAGCTTTCCTCTACTGGGGAAGAGTTGTAAACAAAAGCACATTATAAAGAGACTCCAGCATGCCATATGCATATTCTTTCTAGATTTCTGAGATAACCATGACAAATTTTATGGACAAAATGTGATACCATATGATAATCCCAAACATCACCATGACAAAACATACTCTTTATGTTTCTCTTCTCCCTGGGTCCTTGCTTCCCTGACTGTCATGCCAGAGTTGCACTGGCGGATCACACTAGTGCTATATGAATCAGGGAAAGCAGAGTCACCATATCGTCCTTGATTTGAAAACATGAACAGATTTTCTTCTTGATTTATAAATTCCACAAGTTGTATTTGGGAAAGTGTCTGTCAGAGATTAAATCTGAAACATTAGATTGCCATTTTCATCATTGCTTTTCTAGCCATAGACACATTAATTAGCGCAGTGACAGGATGCATATTGACAGGCCACCCAAAATGGTCTATGCTGCTTTCGGTGGAAGAAGAGTGATGAGGGACAGGAGGTGTTAGGTGTTTGAGAACAAAGTGTCCTTAGTGATTTGTTGGTCCTGAATTCTTCCACACGTTCCTTTTGGGTAGAAGAATTCAGGGATACAAATTTGTGCAAAAGACCAGAATGAGAAAGTTTTGTTTTTTTTAAAAAGGGTCTGGCCATGTCACCTGAGAAGTTATTCATTCATTCTGACATTTCAGCTTTTTAGGCCTGATGTTGCTCCCACTGAATATTTTCTCTCTGTCTTGCATTTCTGTTCTCCACTTACTCACACCCTCTCCAATTACTCAAATACTACTGATTTCTCATTGCCTAGCATAACTCTATGAAGCTGTCTCTGATTATTCCAGTTTACACTGATTATTTTCTTCTTTAAGCAGCCATTATATTTCTTACTTACAGTATGTAGTATTTAATTTGTAGTATATTCTTAATTGGTTCAGTGTTTCAAGGTCATCTTTCATCATTGAGAAATACTGCATTATACAAGTTTTATATCTTCCATAGTCTCTAAAAAGGTCCTGTTGATTTCTAGACATTTAGTTTAATAAAATGAGTCTTTAGAGATCAACAAGAACAGTGTCTCATATTTGTAAAATTTTTATATTTCAAAACATTTTCACATATATTGTTTCATCTGATTCTTAAAGCAATCTTGTGATGTATGCAGACCAGATGATTTAATTTCCATGTAAAAAACACACAGAGAAGCTAATAGTGATCAGATGAATTGACAAAAGCTCCAAAATTTGTATGTGGTAGAGTCAGAGCTAAATGATAGGTCTTCTGACACATGATATTCAGGGAGAAATATATCTAGCCTCAATTTGTAGAATGCCTTCTTGAACTAATGTTAGAATACTGCCATTAAGCTTGACTTTTGGACATTTAAAAGGACATTTCTTGACAATGAAAAATGGGTGAGAACGTTTTATGTAGCTCTAAGAAGGAAATGCTTATAGAAATCCTCGCTCAGTTCACCCAACTGGGAGAAACTTAAAAGCTAATTTGAACGTAGTCCCAATTTGTCACATTATTATTTTTTCCCAAGAAATTAGGGAAGGAACTATATGTAATTGCCAGGTCAAAATAGCACCAGATGTGTGTGACCTAAAACAGCAAATTATGGCAAGGGTTTTCCAAGTACTACACATAAGGAAAAATATGTCTTATTAAATCCATATTACCCAAGACTGATTAGACATACATGGCACATAGTAAAGCTTTTTTTTAAGGAGGAGACAAATGGGAAACAGAAATCTAGCTTTTTATAAAGATTAGCTGGAAAATGGCATTTAAAACAGAAATCTATGTTAATTTTAATTGATTTTTTAGAAGTCATTTTAATATTTTGAGGTTATTTGAACTCCAAGTACATTATAGAAGTTTTTCTGTATAAAACTCAACACAATTATTGTCTATAGTGCTCAGCAAAGAAAATGTGGTCTAATTCGCCATCCCAAATTTTTCTTCTCATTGAACCTTATTCTTTGAGCAAAGAGGATGCCTTTTTTTGGATTATGCCATATCTTTAGGCTGAAGAGTACAATAGCTTTAATCTCCCTCCTGGCAAGAGCTATCAATAAGTAGCAAAATTTCCTAATGTAGATTTCATGGCTTCCATTTCCCGTAGCATCACTCAAGTGGAGGGGGTAATTAGCTTAGATTAGCAGCGAAGAGAGAAGGAACAGCGGTGAGTCCTGGAGAAATCACAAACAATATACGCAAGTCTCCAAATAGTTTAGTTAGAATTACTCAATCACACAATATATAGCTAGAAAAGGCATTGAATATCAGTGGTTCAAACTTTTCATTTTCAGATGAGGAGACAGAGAGCTTAAGAATCTTCCTCAAGGACCAACCTTTGAACATTGAATCTCAGCTACAAACTTGAACTCATTTCTAATCCAACATTCCATTCCTAAAAAAAATGTTCCCCTGAAAAGATGATCAGTGATCAAATTATGTTTGTAAATAGTATGTACTTTAGCTTCCTTAGATATTCACAATTCTCATTGGAATTTTATTACAAACTCTCAGGCACCTTATTATTCCCCTAATGCTAATTCTGTGGCATTCCTCATGTTTACAAGTTTTTTTTTTTTTTTTTTTTTTTTTGTGGGGAAGACCAGCTCTGAGCTAACATCCATCGCCAATCCTCCCCTTTTTGCGGAGGAAGACTGGCCCTGGGCTAACATCCGTGCCAATCTTCCTCCACTTTATATGGGACGCCACCACGGCATGGCTGACAAGCAGTGCGTTGACAGACGCCCGAGATCCGAACTCGCGAACCCCGGGCTGCCAAGCGCGGACTAAACCGCTGCGCCACCGGGCGGCCCCATGTTTACACGTTTAAATTCATTTAACATGATCATTAGATAGATGTTTGGTCTCCCTTCAATGGGCTGAAAGCTACATGAAGGCAGGGATTGTTTCTATTTTTGACCACCATTGGATCCCCAGCATGGAATACATTGATGTATTGACACATATCAATAAGTAATCTTGTAGTTGTTGTCCATATCAAAGGCTCTAAGAAGCTGTACAGTAAAGAAAAAAATTGTTTAACTCAAAATTTCCCAAAGCTATTTGACCTAACTTCCATTTATTTTTAAATTTAATACCTATCAATATCTTGTTTTTATCACCAATGAACACAACACTTTGAGTTATGTGGAAAACATAGTGAACATAAATGCATCTCAATGCTATGTTTTCCTCTCCCGTACTCTAATTCACACACACCCTTCTCATACAAGTAAAGATTAAATATAGAGTAGAACCTCTTTTAAGAATGAGTCTGGGGAAGTCATTGACAGTCAAATTCTTGATTAATTTGGGGTTAAAAATTTTGTATACACTAGATGTAACCACATATTTGATAAATGCTAAATCTTATATTGTAAAATATTGGCCAATGTCATTTTGAGAATCGACTGGATCATAAAGTTTATATAGCAAAGCATACTCACTTAGCATGGATTACCTAGAAAGCAGGCTTAAGTGGCATTGCTTTGTTAGAAAGTGCAAATTCCAGAGAGCAGAAGTGACATACAAGGGTGGTGAAGCAGGAAGGAAAGAGGACCAACAGGAGGATATCTAAACCAGTTGGCGAGATGACTTGATCCAGGAGACCTCTCCCCCAAAGAGCCATATAACCTGTGTCTCAGGACCTTCGCTGTGTGTTGGGGAGGGAGGCAAGTGAATAATTTTCCACTAGCTTCCATTTCCTACTTCTGAGTTGTGTGTGTGTGGCTACCAAGCATGGTTCTTTGGGGCTCCCCATCCATGACAATAGGGAAGCCCCGGAGGCGATAGAGAGAAAGAGAAGACATTAGGGTATACTGCACGATGCTGTCAGCGGATTGCACCTGCGTGAGGTTGGCTGGAGCCCACTCAGATCTGGGCCCTGCAGTGGTGTCCAGAACAAAAGACAGTTGTGGCTGAGAGAGTTGGAAAGATATACAACAGATGTGTGATACATCTACAGATAATGGTACAGTCAGAAGTTAAAATGTAAAATTTCTCATCTAGTATTCCTGGATTTTTAATGACTCATCTTAATTGCAAAGCTGGACATTTTGATGCAGATACTTTTAGTAGGAACATTTGAAATGTCCTGTCAAAATGTAAAACCTTTAACAAAACTTGCCAAGTGATATAAGCAACAGATATTCTTGATTCTCTTCCTTATTCCTGACTCTGTAATATCAAATAGCTCAGGAGTGGGGAGAGGCTGAGAGATATAGTGCAAGGAGGAGGGTCAGGAAGAGTTTAGAAAAATGAGGTACAACTGAAGAAGGAAGGGAAGCTCATGGAGAAAGAGGAAGGTGTGATATTCAGAGAGAAAATGAGGATAGGGATTGGGTGGGAATCAGGCACACTATTGCAGGCATTACTCACTTCATCTTTTTAAGTATTTTTAAGGCAGTCAAAATGTCCCCAGTGTCAAAAATGAGATCATTTTTGGGGTCGGCCTGGTGGCGTAGTGGTTAAGTTCGCTTGCTCCGCTTCAGCGGCCCAGGGTTCACAGGTTTGAATCCCGGGTGTGGAGCAATTCACTGCTCATCAAGCCACGCTGTGGCTGGATCCCACATACAAAATAGAGGAGGATGGGCACGGATGTTAGCCCAGGGCCAATCTTCCTCAGCAAAAAGAGGAGGATTGGGGACGGATGTTAGCCCAGGGCCAATCTTCCTCAGCAAAAAGAGGAGGATTGGCAACAGATGTTAGCTCAGGGCTAATCTTCCTCACCAAAAAAATTAAAAGATAAAAAAATAATTAAAATAAAATCATTTTCTTTAATAGCTGAGGATAATCTGTCTAACCAGTTGTGTGTCTAACCAAGTCTTTTTACGTTAACTGGTCATTTCTTTATCTGGAAACTGAAAGATCTGGATCTCACCAGGTAATTTCTAAGGTCCTGTCCAATGGTAGAACAACATAGTTATATCTAATTTTACTTGAGAGTTTCTGTTCAAGTGCAAAGCCATTTAGTGATGTTTGTGGTTTAAACTCATTTGGTGATGCTTACAGGGCAGGGAGCATTCGAACCACAGCCCGGTTGAACCTCTAACTGTTCCTTAAACCTGGACCAGAAGCATTAACAGTTGCCAGTAGTGGTAGAATATAACTCAGCTTCAGTCTGAGAAGTTTGGCCCCAGGGTCCATCACAGCTTGTTATCTGCAGATTTGTGTTTCCATTTTTGTTTTGCTCTAGAAGCTCATGGGAAAAGGCCTTTGACTCCAGTCCATAAAGCCTCTCTTAACAAAGTTCTTCTTGGCACAAAGATCTCCCCTTTTTTTTGCCCTCCTTTGTTTGGAAGAAAAAAGGAACAGAAAATAAGTAAGGACGAAGAAAAGGGTAGTCAAGTAGATCCTTCCTTAGGTTTTTGGTTTTGTCTTTTTCTCTTTGGAGAAATTTGACATAGACGTGATACTGTATGTTTAATGTGTGCGTGTTTCACATTCACTCTACACTGCATACAGTGTGAAACTATATATAATACTCCAGCAGTCATTTCAGTTAGCATGAACTTTCCAAGTTAGAATTAGTGCACTTACCTATAACCTATCTCACGTGAGGAGAAACCTTAAGCAGAACCAAACGGAGTTATAGCAATGTCAAATCATGTACCAATGTAACAACTCATAAAAAGTTTGTAAGGAAACTGCAAATAAGAAATGCCTATAAAATAGAGATAATCAGATAAAAATGTCAGAATTAATCATGAGTATTATTCTGCATTGTATGATCTATTTAATGTTTGAGAGATTCAATATTTGAGAGATTCTGTCTTGGATTCCCCTAATGTGTTGCATAGTTAAAACTGTTGCATTCAAAAAGAAGATGACGTTCTCAAAGTAGCACTTTAAAATCCAATTAAATGAAAGATACAACAGAAAGGAAGCCCCAGCTGCTAGTACCAGGATGAAAGGAGCTTTGATTTCTTATATGGGACTGTTAATAGCTCCTTGATCTTTCTTGAAATCTTTCCTAATCAATGGCACACATTTGCAAGGCAGCTAGCTGGAGGTCAGGGTGTGGTCTGTGACCAGAGAATAGTTTTTCTCTTACATGAGAATCAGACCAGCAACCTTGGCTTGCAGTAGCGCTCTCCTCTGACAAGACTAACTGGTCGAGCCCAGGAGGAAATTCCTGAGAGATGTCCTGATCCGTTATTATTACAAAATCAAAACGTGTCCTTCAGGGGTCTCCCTCCCCTCCTAAATAAAGAGAATTCTTAGTTGGTTTTTATGTTTATGTTCCAAATGAATAAACATAGACATACTTAGTATTTATTTGGCAGTATACTATGGACTTCGCACGGCAAGTTGTTCAAGTATGGAAAAAGTACATAATCCAATATTTTAGACCACAGCCTTGAAAACGGCTGGGACTCTAGTGTAGTTACACTAAAATCCACCTTAATTTAATTCTGACTAAGAAAAACAGATATCCTCTTTTGGATTTACGTTGGAAGCTTGTTCTCCAAAGCGCCTGATTTCATCCACGGCATTAATTCGTGCACATTGTATATGGCCACAAATATATATTCTTAAACTTTTCTCTGGGTCACTGCTTGGACCGAGGAAGCAACATTCTCAAAGCAATACCATTCTGTGCCTTCACTATTTTGAGATGGTGCATGGGAAAGAACAAATTTTAAAAGTGTACAAGTGCCATGTGAACATATGGGAACATTATCATTACAAAGCTATCTGTTCATATTTTTTAACTGAGAGAAGGTTTTGAAATCTCCACCTGAGAAGTTTGAGAAATGGATATAATGTACAAGCTGAAAGTGTTGTATCTATTGCTGTGTAAGGCAACGGTTATTTAAATTTCTTATGGAAGCAACTGTAAGATCCCTTGAAGATTCCTATTAAAATGTTGACTCCTGGGCTCTACACCTTAGACCATCTGCATCAGAACCTGTCAGGCTTGAATATCCATATTTTAAGTGACCCCCTGGTTCCCTGTGCAACCGAAAGCCAGAGAATCACTGCTCTGAGGGGAGTCATGCTCCTGGTTCTCGTCCCAGTCACTCAAGGACTAGAAATGCTGCCCTAGTATTAGTCAAATCCCAGGACATTTTGCTGGGCAGGATGATGGAGTTCTCTGCAGTGTTATAAGCTAGAGGGGATAAATATTTAAAAAAACTTTTTCCTCTGATGAGAGTGGCAAGTGGGCTCAGGCTGCTGCCTCTCAGGAGACCTTGGATAGCCTTCCCACTCTGTGACTCCTCCCAGGTAGGGACAATGGAAAAAGACCCTGGGGTTTCCAGCCAAAGTTTAGCTAGTAATGCTGTTCTGTCATTTTGCCCTGCATTGTCCTCGGTGCCAACATTTCCCTCTCTGGGATCGGAAGAGATACAACAGAAGTGAATGGCAGAATTGGGGCCTAATGCCATCATGATCTCAGCTCAGAGGACTCTTACGTTAGAAAGGACTGTTATTGTTTAGGGCAGTGGTTCTCATACATCAGGATCACTGCAGGGCTTGTTGAAACACAGATTGCTGGGCTTCACCCCCAAAGGTTCTGATTCAGTAGGTCCGGATGGACCCAAGAATTTGTGTTTCTAACAAGCTTCCAGGTGATGCAGCTGGTCCACAGACTATACAATTAGAACCACTGGTTTAGAGTAAGCCTCCAACTGCCAGCACAGCTGCAAGTGATAATAGGCAAAACACAAGAAATGCAAAGTTCCCCACTCACCAGATGAAGCTCACCACAAAACAAGCACAGTTGTATTGTGCAAGTTTATTTTTTGTTTTGTTCTGTTTTGCTTTCGGAATTCTAGCATCAAGCCCTGGAAGTCTCTACCTGGTTGGCTGCCCTGGAGTCTCTCCTTCCCTACTTTGCTTGGGCCTGTTTTACCGTCGTCGGTCGGAGGCAGCCCCGCCAAATTCATCTCAGGGGACTCCTGGGATTTTTTTCTTCAGCCAATCTGAATCACTCCAACCATGTGCTCTCAATTTATTCATTATATAAATCATGGTCTTCAGAAAGTTGTGTGTAGGAGAGTTGAAGTGAAACCAAAAAAAAAAAAAAAAAAAAAATGAAACACACATACACACATTCACAAAACAGCCAGGGTCTTCTGTAGCTTTCTTTCCCGATCAAGGCCCTCAGAGACCATTAGCTAAATCCTTTATTGTATTTGTAGATTTCAGAAACCTAGAGCGTGGTAGAGTTAAATATTGAACAAATAAAGAGAGATAGGGCCTTTATTATACTGAGTATGAGTCATAAACCTGGATAGAAATAGAATAGAACTCAATGGAATTACTTCATACTCAAAGATTTAGTAGGAAATAAAAAGATTCATGTCTGGAACGCTTTGGCTCCAAGAACCAGGTTTGCTCAGCAGCTGACGGAGTATCCCAGTGAAGGGTGAAAAGCCTTCTGAATTTGTCATATGAATTGACACCTATTGTTGGGGCTTTGAAAGAAAAATCTCAGAAACTCAGTGAGGAATGAAATCAGCTTAAAATCCAGTTTTTGATCTTTTAGTTAGAGTAAGAACTCTGGGAAAAGGAAGAAAGGGGAGCAAAAAGAGTAAGTAGCAGTTTTAACCCTTCATATGGTAAAAAGGAAACCAACCTCAGAAGCAGGCCAAGTTTCAAGAACTCAGCTGGACAAAAGAAGAAGGGACATATTGGAGAAAACAGTAAGGGAACATCAGACAACACAATCTCTTTTCCCATGGAACTCTCTAGATCAACCCAAGGTGACTTTCCCCTGACCCAGAGATAGTTGGGAGGCATTTTTTCTCTTCGTAAGGCATATAGATAAAGCTTAGTCATCTTCCTCTTGCTCTTCTTCATGACCAACAATCCCTGGCCTTGCTCTTTTTACATCAAAATGGTCAGACCTCAGATAGGACTTTGGAATGGGAGTAGTAAAGCAGTCCTGTCTGGCTTCTGGGTCATTGCAAAGACCACACCTGGACAAAAGTCCTCATCTATTCTCTGTATGCACACACATGCATACACATCCACACCCATATGGTTCAGACCAGCACTTGGGTTCAGACCAGAACACACATTCCACATTGCAGTTCAGAGTTTGGGGGCCATTTCTCCACTAATATTAGTTCCTTCGTTCTGTCTTATTTTCTAATCATTTGTTTTAGTCAGAGGCCTTGCAGTGATGGGTGGTTGATAAAGAACAAGATTTGGGTGTTAGGATATCTATTGGCATTGCATTTTAACATTCCTAAATTCTCTCTGCTGGGATTCTGTAAAGTTGGGAAACAGTTAGTCTTTATTTTCTGAGATTCTAGCACAGGAAGAATTAAAATAAAAATTACCATTGCTCCACTAAGAAAATTTCATTCTTAATATGATTCCATCACTCACCTGATTCCATCACTCATCTGCTAAAGCCCAGTGCTATTAGGAAAATGATAGCATTTTCATTTAGGAAAAATGCTGGGCCATTTCCTTCCATTAGGAAAAATGCCAGGGCCATTTCCTTCCATCTACCAGAATTCAAAGATAAATCTTTCCCTACACTTCAGCACATACAAATAAAGGATTCCCAGTTAAATTCTAATTTCAGAAAAATGCCCAGTCATTTTTTAGGTATAAGTATGTCCCATGCAATATTTAGGATATACTAAAAATTATTCACTATTTATCAGAAATTCAGATTTAATCAGGTATCCTATAATCTGGTCACTCCACAATCCTCTGTGATTCTCATCCTGACTGCACATTAGATTCACCTGAGAAACTTTTAAATAAAACTCATGCCCAGGGCCCACCCCAGATAAATTAAATCAGAAATTTTAGCAGTGGAGTGCAGAAAAGGGCTTTTTTTTTTTTTTGGTGAGGAAGATTGGCCATGAGTTAACATCTATTGTCAATCCTCTGCTTTTTGCTAGAGAAAGATTGTTCCTGAGCTAAAATCTATGCTAGTCTTCCTCTGTTTTGTATGTGGGATGCCACCACAGCACGGCTTGATGAGCAGTGTGTAGGTCTGTGCTCAGGATCCGAACCTGCTAATCCTGGGCTGCTGAAGTGGAGCATGTGAATTTAACCACTACACCACCGGGCCAGCCCCAGAGAAGGGCATTTTTTAAAAGCTCTCAGGTAATTCTATTATGCAGCCAGAGTTGAGAACTACTATTCTACACACTTTCATCCATCATTTTCTCTTATTTGCTTCCAACTGTCTGTTCTGGTTGTCTATAGTTTTACATGTCTCCCCACCTTCCTACGTCCTTAGTCACTTTTGTGACTTCTTGAACACTCAGAATGTGGATTGTTGGTTGAGATAAATCCCAATTCCTAAAACAGCAAAAAAGTGTGTGTGTGTGTGTGTGTGTGTGTGTGGACTCTAGAGCAAGACCCAGGCCCATGTGCTGTTCAACAGACAGCATTCCAATGCAACATCCTTGAGCAGCGTGGTAGCACACTTTGAAATATATGAACAGCATAGACAGTTCAATGCCCCTATTCACTTGAGAAAGTATGGGTGAATATTTGAGTATTTAGTAAAGAAGGAATATTAACAACTCCATTCTTTAAGATTGGGTTTAGAGTTCTATTTGGAACTAACTACAAGTTAGGGTCTCCTTAGTTTATTAATTGTCCTATCTAATAATAAAAGATCATCTCTTTGAATTTTACAAGTATTTCACAGGAATTGTTCGGTTCAGTCCATATTTTCACAAGACAGTCAACAGTACATAAGATATAAGATTATCCCTCACAATAGGACTGTGGATATGAGCCTAATTTAAATGAATGTGCTAATAATTCTTTTCTAATTATGGTCATTAGCTGCTGACAATCTTTAAAACTCCATAATAAAGTCCTCACTGTATTTCTCCACCCAACCAACTACCCTTGTAGTTGCATGAGAAAACTCCAGAACTGAGAATTAATGGTACATAAATTGGAACCCTGCCTCTCTGTAAGGAGAAAAACTTTTCTTAATTGTTAACACTTTTGGTGATCCAAGCCAGGGCAGACCCTGGAATTAGAGTAAGTTTTCCAAAACAGAAGAAGGGATTTAACAGATATGGAATGTTTGGCCCAATCAAGTCCCTACAAGACTAAAGCTCCTTAACCACAGCTGTATTGTGTGACAAGACATTTGTGAGAGCCAGCCCTGACAGCCTAGTGGTTAAAATTCAGCGCTCCCCGCTTCCGTGGCCCAGGTTCTCTTCCTGGTCACAGAACCACACCACTCGTCTGTCAGTTGCCATGCTGTGGTGGCAGCTCACATAGAAGAACTAGAACGACTTACAACTATAACATACAACCATGCACTGGGGCTTTGGGGAGGGGAACAAAAAAGGAAAGATTGGCAACAGATAGCTCAGGGCAAGTCTTTCCCTGCAAAAAAAAAAAAAAGAATGATATTTGCTATAAAAAAAAAAGGACATTTGTGCATCACAGAAACTTGTTTGGGTTCCTGAGTTTATTTATGCGATATTCAGTTTAAGTGAATTATAAAATTTTATAACATCTAGGTCTTTTTTGTTGTTGTTAGATTGCTTTCTAAATAGATTGATTAGATATATACAACTTCAAATATCTTATTTTTTATCTCAGATAAAACCTTTTACCTGTAGTTTAGACACTTTGTTCTATTTAATTTTTAAAATCTTCTTAATATGACAGTGGTTTATGATGCACATAAACTAGAAAAAAATGAACACACAATATTTCTTAATCAGACAGGAGAAGA
Organism: Tapirus indicus; assembly: GCA_031878705.1. NCBI lineage: Eukaryota > Metazoa > Chordata > Mammalia > Perissodactyla > Tapiridae > Tapirus > Tapirus indicus. Next base: position 91,236,182 of record CM062926.1, read on the forward strand.
AGGATGGGGTATTTTCAGACATAAAACCTTCATTCCTCTAAATTATGACACCTCTACTTTAAGCTCATCTGAAAAGAGGACTGTCTTCTGGGGAAGATAGTTCATAGGAGGGAAACAGGATCTATCAGAAAAGCTGTTTACAATAAAACATTTTGACAGCTTGAGTAATTAAACGAGTTTCCCAGGTGCAAGGAGTATCTTAAATGCCCCTCTGGCTATAACAGTACACAGATTTATCCTTCAGAAACAATACCCTACTATGAAAACAAGTTAATGAAAGGAAAGGAAAACTATAATAATTTTCTCAAGATATGAGCAATTTAGTTATTAAGACACATGCAAATAGAATGAACTGATATTTTGCCTACCTTAACACGGAAAAATTTAGTGTCTGTTCCTTTTTAAGCATTTAGGGGGAAAAAAGATGTCAATTTAAGCCAGAGATTGCTTGCTAAGCATGTATGTACTTGCCTACGTGAAGCCATGAATTAGTGAGGAGTGGCACAGAAAATATTCGGATCTCCTAATTCTCTAGGATCTGATTATTCATGTTTTTAAAAATAATTTTCCGAACCATTTGCTTCTACGTAACTGAATTTATGCCCTGACCATGGCACCTACACTAAAGGTAAGGATTACAATAGGAAAAAAAGGTAAAATTCAACTACGCACAGACAATTGAATTGACTGGTTAGAATCCTATTGCTTTTAGCCAAAGGCTATTGTATACCTTATCTAGTAAAGGATTTGTTGCTAGTTGTGCAATAGGCATTCGATAATTGTTTAATGAATGAAGGACCAGAGCAGAAAGATGTAAGGGATTCCCAGGGAATTGTGGTTTTCTTTGTATTCTCATGTTTCTCTGTTCCATTAATGGAGGATTTGTGGAAATAATCCCTTTATTTAGGCATGTCATGTTTGAGAGGCATGCTTTTGTGTTTTTAAAATATATTGTGCATGACAAGAGTTATTCCTTCAACAAATATTTATTGAATGTCTGTAATGTATGCATTTAGATAGGGTGTGGGGTAATCTTTTAAACAATCATGTCTTCTACGTGCCTGTGGGCACATGCACAGAGAGAGAGAAGAGTTTGGCCCACTTTCTTTTATTTCACAATTAACCATAGATAACATTTACAGAGAATATTGAGCATGCATAGGAAGCCAGGCACGATAGGAAGCATTTTTTAAAACTTGCCTCAAATCCTCCAAAATATGCTATAAAATAGTTTGTATTATTATCCCCTTTTTAAGGTGAGAAAACTGAGGCCTAGAGAGAGAAAGCAAGTTGCCCAAGGTTACACGATGCTGGAGTGGGGCTCGTAACCAGACATCCTGACTCCAGAGGCCAGGGTCTTCATCACCTCGAGATAGTGCTGCACGAGAGGGTGTATTTAATGATAATGTCACAGCAAGTGTAGAGCAGTTTGCACCATAATTATGATAGGTGTAGAGAAGAGCCAGGGAGTCATAAAAGAGGCAAGTGAGAGAGCACAATAAAACTCTAAGATGATTATGTTGGTGGTTGGTTTTGCACAGCACCGTAATAACTGCTACCAAAAAAGAAAACACCTTGCTAGTGGATCGAGTGCAGGATTTTGAAATAGCAGATAATTGATCTGAATCTTAAAGTCCAAGTATTTGTTTGTCAGTGGACAGTGGCAGTTCTGTGTTCCTGTCGGAGCAGACTGTGTACAATTAGAAATCACCTGGGTTGTTCCGATCACGCAAGTCTGACGTACGTGAGAGATGAGAAGGGAGAGAAAATCATGAAGGCACCGCAAGGGTGTGTGAAGAATTCTGGACTCTATTCCAGCCAAACAACAAATGAGGTGATGGATGCAAAGGATGTGAGCTATAAGAGCTCAATAAATGGAGCTATTGTTACCATTGATGTAGTTGTGATTAATATTAAACTCTCGGGAAAAACTGAAACAATTTTAAAGGAAGTAACAACTAAAGGGAGTAACATGATCAGCCTAAAATTTCCAACAAAGAAGAATCGAAACAGAAATAGAGTGTACATGTGAAAACTTCAGTCAACAGGTATTTACTGAGCACCTACTGTTTGCTGTGTATTATTCTACGTGCTTTACACGAATTAGCTATTTCATTCCTCTCAAGAACACTGTCAGCAAGATACTATTAGTATTTCCATTTTACAGATGGGGAAAGTGAGGCACAGAATTCACACAGCTAAAAAGTGATAGAACCAAGTAGCCACTCCAGACCTTATGTTTAACAATCACCAGTTGCTTCTCTCAAGCATCTCTGTCACTTTGGGGGTGTAAAAATATTTAGTGACACAGTGAGGAGAGCTTCAGTTGTAGACATCACTACTTGAAAGTGTCTTCTACCTTAAAAGAATGTCCAAAAGGTTAGAATACTCATAAAGTTCATGTGTCTGCTTTTTCTACTACTACTAGATATTTTCCCTCAACCTCTATGCCTTGCTCATTGTGAAATTAATATTTTAGCTAAAGAAGTAAGAAGTATCGTCTAAGAGGGCATTTCAACATTAGTACCTGTTTTTCATTTTCTAAGATATGTATTTAAATAAAAATCAAGTGAAGAGGGAAATAGGCCTAATTCTTGAATTATATTTACTTTTTACTGATAAGTTAAAAGAATCCTTTGGGTTATCAGGAACATTCTCTGTAAACCCTTCTAACCCTGGCCCTATGGTAAAGTTTCCAGGCCCTCTTGACAGTTGATCCTCAAATATCCCTCATCAAATTCCCTCTAGATCCTTGCAGCTGCTTATTTAATTGCCCAGCTGACCCAAAGTTCAGCATTTTAAATCTCTTAAGTCTGTTTTTACCTAAGGGCAGAGAGAGGGACTGCTTTAATTTATTCCTGTTCCTGCTACCGGGTCCCTATAATATGCTCTCCTAGCTGCACATGATAATTTTATCTTCTCATTGAAAGTCAAGGAGGCTGCAAAGTCGTTTAGCTCACCAGGAGCAGGTGGTACCAGGTGTTAGACTACGCGACTCCATTACTCTGGGAGAAGATACAAATCACCCAGGAAGCGTCCTTGGGTCCACAGTGCAGCTGGGCTAATAAGGAATAGAGGTCTTAATACAGGTAGCAATCTTTTTTTCCGAATGAATAATCTTTCTCACATACATAGATTTCTCAAGGCATCTGTTTATGTTTTTCTTCTTTACAAAATGTCACAAAGACTAAAAAAAAATCACAAAGAGACTGGGATTCTATCACTTGCTAAGTGTTAAACATACAATTTAACAAAAATGGTCTTTGACTCGAGTCTAATATTCCTTGACCCAGATAATAGAAGCTGCAAACACCATGAAACTCACTCTCCAAAGTCCACGCTTCTATGTCTGATACATTTGAAGGGAGGACAGTGGCTCCTAATCGTTTGAAATAAGAGGTCACATGGGTCCCCATGAGCAGGTCTGGTATATCCATGGCACCAAATGAATCAGCAATATTAATTTTAATAATTGTAGCTACTAAGTAAGTACCTACTATGAGCTAGGGGATGTTTTCTATAAACCTCCTGATATGCACTTTACATCCCTGTTTCTAGATGAGTAGATTGAGTTTCAGAGAAATTAAATAACTGACAGCCGGTTAAGTATAAGCTAGATCATTCTTGATGCCTGTGGTCTTGGTTGCATGCTGGTTGCATGATACGGGAGAAACTCCTGTAAGATATGCAATAATACACAGCATTCAGTGGTCAGCCTGTTCAGATGGAGTGGAAGCTTTTTTTTCTTTAATGGAAGAGTTCTAGACCCTTAAATCCCACTTTGGAGGATAAGTCTGAATTCCTTCCCATGATGCAGAAAATTCCCACTCATTAATACTCAGCATGATACCTGTTGATGATCCCTTGCCAGCAAAGTCAAATTAAATAGAAAGAAACAAACCAACAAACATGGGTGGAGAGGAGATTAATTTTGACTACCTAGTATGTATAGGGCACTAGGCTAGATGCACGGACAGCGGAGGGTATCACGGACAAAATACTCTTCTCTGCCTGCATCGAGCATTAAAGGAGACAGGTAATGTGTTGATTATTTGTAAAAGCGTGATTGGGGATAAGCAATAGAGGTACAAGTAAAGTTCTATACGAGATATAAAAGCAGAGAAGACGCTTGATTCTGCTGAACAGAATCGGGGAAGACTTACAAAGGAGTGATGTTTGAGTTGAGTATGAAGGGTAAATAGGAATTTGAAGTAAATAGGAGTATGAAGGTTAGAGAAGGTGAAGGAAAGGATCAGGTCTTACACATTCAAAACGTATTTCTTTAGGCCCTAGAGTTACAATGTTGAATAAAGGTATGGTCTTGGTGGGAGATATCTTGATGACTCTGTGTCTCTCATGGTCTAGTGGGAGATGGATATTTACATGGTCTGGTGTGTGTCAAGATGTTAAAATGGAACTCATTCTAAGTAAGTTTCCTTGAAGGCTCAAAGGCCAAGACCAAGTGCCTCTACATTTTAAAGTGAGGTACTGGACCAACCATACAGGAAATGATAAGAGTCTGTACAATTAGGTCTGCCAGCATTAATGATGAACAGCTTCCAGGAGAGAGAGAGGGAAAGAGAAAGAGAGAGAGACAAAGAGATAGAAAAAGAGACAGAGAGAGATGGGGATGGAGAGGAGAGGAGAGGGACAGAGAGGTGTAGGGGGAGAGGGAGGGAATATGGGTCTAGGAGGAGAGGGCAAGTATCAAGAGGGAAAATTTCTTTGGAGATAATTTGGATACTAGTTTATATCTCCCATTCCCTCCAGACAGTCAAATGTCTCCTAGAGCTTGAGGGACTGGGATCTGACTCTTACTAAGAGGGTCCACAGTGTAGAGATTGAGGCTACAGTTGCCCCTGCCTGATAGCCAGGTCATCCCATGAGAGGGAGCTCATTGGAGCCACCTAAAAAGCTATGCAGTAGAAAGTAGCACTGAAAGAAGAAAGCCCAGCAGAGAGGTGGCTGTGCCTGAGGGAGGAGAGCCATGAGTCAGAGGGAAGAGGTATCCCTTTGTCATGGCTATTGCAGCTGGAAGTTCCCAACGGGGAGTCACCTAGAAATCCCCAGACAGGCACCCGTGAAATGAAAAGAAAACACACAGCAATGATATGCCTACCACAAGGTACCACACCGTCCATTTTCCACTTATTCTTTTTCCTCCTGAGCTTGACCCTAGAGTGGTCAGGACAGTGGAACAGTGGCGGGAGACTATCAAGAAGCCACAGCTAATGCCATCTTGTCCCAGGGCCAACTTCCCAACCTTAAACCTTGCAGATCTGGGGGTAAGGAGTGAGGGGGAAGCTTTCATTTAAATGAAGTTTGGAGTTCTGGTTATTGGTATGGATTGAACATTTTAAATCCTGAAATGAGGCACTTTTTATGAAACAAATTGTCAGGAATAGAAACAGTTCCCAAAGCTTTAATGCAAAAGAAAATTTAGAGTATCTTGAGTCCAGAGTCATGTTTATAAACCCTGGACACATATAAAATGACCTTGGAAGTTTTGACAAAGTCTCAATGCCTTCCAATGAATGAACTGCAATTTTTTCAGCAACTTTTTCCATAAACATTCTCCCAATAACTGAATTTTGATCCATAATGTGGAGCAGTGAGTTTGAGTTCTCTTCTGACCTAGAACAGATGTGCTTTCCTCCCTGTGGTGTCATGTTGCATAGTAGTCTAGGCTTCAGTCTTCCTAGCCTTGAATGACCACAAGAATCATCTAGGGATCTTGCTACCCTGCAGATTCAGATTCAGTGGGTCTTGGGTAGGGCCTGAGAATCTGCATTTCTAAAATACTTCCAGGCGAAGCCAAAGCTGAAGGGTTTAGAACTCAGATTTTGGGAGCCAGACAGATGGAGCTGGATCAAAATTCCAGCTCTGCCATTTATTAGATCTGTATCCTTGGGCAAGATAGTTAACCTCTCTGTGTCTTAGTTTCCTATTCTGTAAAATAGTGGTTACAGTAATAATATATGCATCATAGGAGTGTTGTGAAGATTAAATTAGTTAGTAAATGTAAAGCAATTCAAGAAGAAAATACTGTGTGTTTGCTATGTCTTCATGGCTAAAACTGGTTCCTCCTATAGGAAGTTAACTTACGTTTTAATTTTAATTTTATTTTTATTTGTTTGTTGGAATAGTTGATATATCCACACCCTTCAAGATTTAAAATACCCTAAAATGAAGTCCTGTTGCCATTGTTTTCTTCTGTCTCCCAGTTCTCCTCCTAACTTAATAAACATTACCAGTTTTCAAAGGACTTTTTAAAATGGGCTCAGCTAATGACTTTTCTGAGATTTTCCCTCATTTTCCAGGATCCTTATTGTGTAGATTTCCAGAACCTAAGGACTATAAAAGCCTAACCCCTCTGCCCACTAACTCCACTCCATTCAGATAAATAAGTTGATTTTGGTCTCTGTATTACCTGAAAAAAATCTAGGTACACAGGGCAGCAATCGAAGCTGGGATTTTCCATCTCTTCAAAAGAGAATGGAGGCTATTAAAATCACTCTAGGACAATTTAATTGACTTGCAGGATTGAGGCCATGATGTTGATCCCAAACTTTTACAAAGTTCTCTCTGAACCTGAACCCAAAGAACTTGCCCTAATCCAACTGCTCTCACCTTCCACCCGTCAGAAGTGGCATTGCCTTTGATCGTGGAGCTCCTTTGGCCATAGTCCTGACTTTCCCTAGGAATGGTCCATAATTATTCTTATTCCACTGATTTATTAGTGAGCTCCACTCCTGGGAAGGAGGCTTGACACTGGAAGCCAGTAGACTCCACTGTTCCTAGAAAATGACTGGATATTCCTTACTTGGTGATTGAAGTAGTTGGGAGATTCAGGACAAGCTACTCAACCAGAACTGGGGCTTTTCACAAATGCTAAGGGCACACACACACACACACACACACACACACACAATCCTTTAGCTGTATTCTTTTATTTCTGAATGACTGAGATACCTCCTTCTAGGATATGTTGGGTTGAGATTATTAAGCTGAAGATTCAATGTGCTGGGTGAATGAGCCTTTTTAATATGTCTGAAAGAGATCTGCATTCTGAAAATTAATTTCCTTATGTTCGACATTACAGACTTTTTGGTTTTTGTCTTAACCCTAACAAGACATTCTGGTTGAGAAAAGGGTAAATGGGTTGTACCTGCCTCTGTCAGCCTTATGGGAACCTGCTCCAAATTCTTCAGCTCGTACACCAGGAATCTGTTTCATTTCTCTGGGATTCAGGTCCCTGCTAAATTGGATGTGATTTCCTTAACTTGTCCATAACCTGCCGTCAAAGTGCATGCTACCTGCTTAGATGTCTGGTCACATTTTAAAGATCTTTTAACCTTTATTTGTCCTGTCAAGTTAATTATTTGGGGAGCTAAATGCCAAGATTGGCAGCAGATCTAGTAAGACATGACCTGGGGCCAGTGAGAAGTGAAAGAATTGCTTTCCTCTAGGGATGAAATTTAGCACAAGGATTGACTCTGGAGGAAACTTTATACACCTCTCTAACATGGAAGTCAACACCGTTGATTGAATAATAGTTGGCCCTGCTGCCTTAGGCTGGCTATCTTGAGCTTGGTAAAAAATAATACTTTCTGTCATACTTCAGCCTTTAGCATAGACTTGCTGGAACCATTTTCCATTCCTAGCTCCCTTCTGACATTAAGGATATGAAAGAAAATGAGAGGAAGGAAAAAGCTTTCAAATCTTATTAAGGACCTTTAGTTATCCAAGGATATTTTGTCATCTTTATGCTATATACACAGGTTTACTTTATTCAAGGAATTCTGTGTGAACATTTATTTTTATGTAAAAAGCACGTTTTTATGTAATTTGTAGGTAATATTTATTTTTAAAGGGTTCATGATGATAAACATTTAAAAATGAAAATTCACCTAGCAAAGTTGTTCATTCAGGATTTTGTTTTGTCTCGTTTCGTGTGTTTTAGTTGCAAATGGATTATTACGTAGAACTCTAGCATGTAACTTCCCTGCAGAAGGAGGGGTGTGGGAGAGGTCTGGCAGCCATCCAGTGTGTTTTGCCTTTGCCTTCTCACCCCTGGGCAACCTCTGAGACAATTCTCTGCAACGTCCCCTAAGGCTTGTGGAACACAGTTCAAAAACCATTGCCTCAATATGTGTATAGTACAATTCAATTTACCAAAATCATTTTTGCATAGGGTCACAGGAACACTCCTGTTGGTGAAGTTAGACGAATTTTTATTGTTATATGTGAATTGCAATAACTCAATGAGCAAAAGGTGGCTCCAGAGTATGTCATTTTTAAAGTTTGTCAGGTTTTGCATTTGGCACACAGCAAGCTAACGAAAATTGCTGATACTATGGGAGAAATAATCAATGAGGAATGTTTATTGCAATGACACAATGTAAGAAACACATTAAGGCAAGCTATTTCTCACATTTCTGTTCTTTCAAAATGCATTGCTTTATCATGCATCCATTCTTGTTTCTACAGAAACTGATTTGTACTTGCAAAATTATAAATATTCATCTCATATGGATTTTTAAAGGTGACTGATTTGTAAAAATCAATAACTGTCTTTTGCTAGCTCATGGACTGACATGATTGCCTTCATTTTCAAACACAAAATGACTGCATTAAAATAACATTAAGAGAGAAACATCGGCTGACACAGGAAGAGAAATTCTTAAATGAAAACTGCTCCAGCCAGCTTTAATCGGTTACTATCATGCTTTTTATTATAGTGCAAATGGGCTCTATTAAAAGGAAAGTCAATTGTAGATGATGATGCAAATAATTACAGCTGCCTGTAGCCTCTACTTAGTGTTATTAACTAATGGTTTCAAAATATGAGATTTATTATGGAAAGAACATTTGCCTTTAACAAAGAAATGGAAGAATTGGGTTTTCTCTATCTAATGTCAAATATGCAGATAAAAGCTGAAAAAATAATTAGTCTATTTTGTTTGATATTTCAAAAAATTGGAACAATTGACTAAATTATTTCATATGGATAAAATAAAAGTTCATTAGTTCAGCTATTCCCAAACTACTTTTGGCTCTACATTCTGTTAAGTGTGAGAAGTTCTGTATACTTTATTCTGCCCCTTCCACCCTTTGAGATTATAATGCATATTTGTACATTAAAGGCCCTGAGAAATTTTGCAGTCAAGATCTATGTCTATCTTGTTTATCCTCTATCTTTCCCTCAGTCTGAGCATGGAAACATTTTTAAACATATAGGTTACTATTCTGTGTTACAGCGACTCATGGAATTCCCTTTTGAGAAATTCTGAGTGAATTTATAATCTAAGCGTCTATTTTTTAACAAATAGCAAAAAATTAAATCAAAGATCCAGCCGCTCAATCATAAACTGAAATGATGGAATCAGAAGTTTTAAGTAAAAACAATTTAAAAATAAAAAATATTTTTTCTAAAAGTGTTGTTCATTGAAATATGCCTCTTGAAATACTTGATTTTTCACTTTTCTAAGTTCTAATGAGATTCAAATTGGCTTGTGCTCAGTGATGCATTGATACATTAATTTAACTCCTCTAGCTTACATATACTTCTATTAATTCATATGTCAGAGGAATTGCACTTTTTTGCCTTCGTCTCCCTCGGAAGCTGTGGAAGTTTGCTAGTCAGTGGTTCCTTCAAGAAAAAACTTGCTCAGCTGTAGGGAGTGTAGCGAGCTGATGGCCTCCAGCTGTTACCCTTCAGGTTCTGCCTGAGCTTTCAAGGCAAGGCCATGCTTTTCCTGGGCAGCTCCCAGTGATCTAGCTCTGCAGGGGGCCTGGGGCCTGGCCATTTCTGCCCAAGGCAGGACTCCTCTAACATGCAGTATTTGCTCTGGAGGTCCCCAATGTGTTGACCAAGATTTTGTCAGGTCTGTGTCATGACTTGAAAGCTCTCCCTGCCCAGTCCTGCTTCCTCCTCCTCCTTTTATCACCCACAGGAATCACTTCCAATAAACCTTTTGCACTCCCAACTGTCTCAGTATCTGCTTCCAAAAGGACCTGATTGACACTCCCCTATTAGTCTCCAAGATACTTTGAAGACAAGGTCATGTCTTTATTATTGCATTTGAAATATCTATCATACAAGGGCTAAGTAATAAGCACTCAATAATTAAGTAAATTTTCAGTATAATATAGGTCCAAAAGGAAGCATGGGTATAGGTACATATTCTGATAGAGATGCCACATTCGAATCCTTTTTGTTACCTGGGTTGTGTGTATGTAAATACATGAGTGAATGCTGTGTAGAAATTAGTAGAATGTTTGTATGGAAGAGTTGAATTTATTATGGTTCAAGGTAACCTTTACCCCTATTTCTCAAAAGATTTTTAGTCTGGATGACCCCAACGGAGAAAATTCAGTCCCTACACCATCTATGGGTTCAGGTTACTAGAATATTATATCCCATCTGTGCAAATGGAAATCATTTTAGGTATTTTAATTCAGGAGACAGATTTTGAAAAGATATCATAGGAAGATTAATTAACATTTGTGTGTATAACAGATGAAAGCGAGAAGAGTAAAAGCAGACTCATTCTGGGAGACAATTACAGCAATCATGATTTGGGAGTTTCGTCATCAAACAGATACTGGCTGATGCCTACCACATGCCAGGTATTTTACATACATTTACGTGTTTAATCCTCAGAAGAAGCCTGAAGTATAGGTATTAAGATTGAGAGAAGAAAGACTCAGAAAGAAACTTTGTCCAAGTTCTTTCTGGTAGAAAGTTGGTAAGTGAAGATTTGAACCTAGTTCTATCTTATTCCAAAGCCCGTACCCTTTCATGGATGTCAAACTGTCTTCTGTGTGGAAATAAGGATTTCTTTGAGACTAGCATTGTTTTCAATAACTTTGTCTAGTCAAAAAATAAAAAAGAGGGGGATCACTGCTCTGGGGCTTGGCCTCCAGAACAGATAGGTAAAAAAAGATAAGGCATGATCTGACAGTGATATGACTATAGGTAAGCAAGAGGTCATTGCCAAGAAGTTCTGGAAATCTAGAAAAATGAAAGCCCATATAAGGAGCTAAATCATGGTGCTTGATAAAGCAACAGAAGGGTCAAAAATCTCATAATAAGTAAACTGAGTTCAGAGAGACCAAAGAAAGAATATAATGGGAAATCAAGTACATAGATGAAGTTCAGACATGAAAGCAGTCTTCTAGAACAGGGGTGGGCAAATTGTGACCATAGGCCAAATCTGGCCTCCTGTCTGTTTTTGCAAATAAAATTTTCATGGGAAACAGCCACACTTCTTCATTTACTTTTTTCCTATGGCTGCTTTCACGTTACAACAGTAGAGTTTTGAGTAGTTGCAACAGAGACCATATGGCCCAGAAAACCTAAAATATTTACTCTCTGACATTTTACAGAAAAGTTTGTTGACACCTGTTCTAGAAGGCTCCTATAATTGGGCTTGTGATCCTAGATATAAAGCAGGGATCAGCTAAACGTTTTCTGTAAAGGGCCAGATAGTAAACATTTTAGACTTTGGGGCCACAAATGGTCTCCGCTACATAATCTTCTTTTTTGTTTGTTTCCAATCATTTACAAATGTAAAACTGTTCTTAGATCACAGGCAGTACAAAACAGGCTGCAGGCCAGATTTGTCCTGTAAGCCATAGTTTGCTGATTCCTGATATAAAAGAAGAAGCTTTCTACCCTCTGCGCTTATCTCATGCTTTGTATTAAACACAGCCAAGAAATAGGTGAGTGCCTTTAATCAGAGAGAAGCTGAGTTCAGCCAGTGCTTAGTTTCAGATTACAGCTGAGGCAATAGACTAAGCCATTTGGGAAAGAAAATTTTGTCATTACAAATCAAATTCTGCTTTTATTTTCTGTTGTCACACGAATTTATAAAATGGCTTTCCTCTTATTTGGATGAATTTGACTGTGTCTTACACTGACTTGAACAAGTAGATTTAAGAATTGAGACTTTATGACCGCTCCATAATGTGTATTCATTCAAAGGTTGTTCCACCTTGTTTCATCTTGGAGACTGTAATATTGCTTCAACAGTATGAGTTTGGAGAATGCAGGACCCGAAAAGTGGGATGTGACTGTGTGTCTTGGAAGTAGTCAAGGTCAGCCTGGCTTTTGACTCACAGCCCATCCTTTAATCTCCTTGCAGGTATAGGCACAGTTAACGGTCCTGCCCTGATGTCTATCCGTGCCCGCTCCTTGAACCTCCTGGGGGCACTTATTCTATCAAACAATCATCTTTCCTGGATCAAAGCTAAGTTGTATAATAATTAGGGAAGCAGAAAGGCACTATAGGTCTTGCTCCCCTACCAATATCTGATCACTCTGCCCTTCTTTATGATTCTAACGTTGTAAAACACATATGTATTGTTGTATATCCATATTTTGAACAGATAATTCATCCTACACAGATGATATAAGTAGTTAAAATTCATTGAATGCTATGTGCCAGCTACCTCGCTCTGTACTTATGTTTATTATCTCATTGACTCAACAGACACCTCCTATTCTCATCCCCATTGTACATATGAGTAAACTAAGGTTTAGAGAGATAAAGAAACTAACTTGAAATCTAGCAAGTGGCAGTGATTGGATTTGGGCCCAAGTCTGTATGACCCCAGAGGCAATCTATTTCCCACAATACCGTACTGAATTTGTAATGAAGTATAATAGTGCCCTTTGTCACTCACATGCCCTTCCTGAATGGGGTTTTATGACAATTTAAATGACTTTCAAATATCATGAGAAAAAAAATACAGTAAGAATTAGGCAAAAAAAACATGGAATGTTTTAATAAATTTTTGATAGTTTTGAAAACATAAATTTATGAATTATCTTCCATCTACATTACTGGGAATCTTTGGAGGTTAATTGGTTAATTATATTCAAGAAATTAGAGAAATGTTCAAAGTATGTAATATAGAAATGAATTACTGTTGGATTAAAATGTCCTTTATTATATCATTAATAACATTTCTCAGGTCTTTTAATTCTGAAAAAACGATCTTTTCATGCAATATTTCTACCTCATTATATATATAGTACCTTCACAAAAGATAACAAAATGTCAGAGACCAAGTTATTTGGGAAGAATTTAGACTGATGCTAAAAAATTGAGAAATAGTCTAAATTAAATGTGATGAAATTCAGTAAGAACAAATGCAAGGTAATGCATTTAGAACTGATTAATTCTTGCCACAAATATAAAATGAGGATGTATTCTGAATAACAGTATAGGAAAAAAGACTTTAGAAAGATGGCAAACCATGTACTGAATCATAATGTATTGAATTTATTCGTGTAGACTCTTCCAGTGAGAACACATTGATAAAAGTTAGCAAAAATATTTTCCTATTCTTAGGTATTGAAAACTCCACAGGAAGAAATTTGATAATGAGTTGATGTCCATGACTGTAAAGCATAAATATACCCTTACAGTATATGTCATTTTGCTTCATAATTAATACACATTATCTCATTTGATATCACAAAAATCCTACATTATCCTCATACTTGGAGATGAGTAAACCAAAGCTTAAAAAAATATAAGGATATTTTGGTTAAAATATGATTATCTAAAAGAACTGCATTGAAATCATGGTCTTGTCTTCTTTAGTGATGCCAAAGCACAAATTTTTAAAAGTTAAAATAGGACTATGTTAAAAGATAAACTAAGGCATATTAAAAATTTGAAGAGTTTGTTTGAGTAAAAATTGATTCGAATCAAACACCAAACCAGAGGTGTTAGAAGGGCTTCATTGACATGAACTAGAGGAAAGACTTACAGAGAAGATGCAGAGGGAAAAAAAAGAAATTTTATGATTGGCTATAGCTTAAGGTTGCCTTATTTGGGAAAGACTTGTTGGCTGTTTGTGATTGGTTATTCTTATGTTTCAGTTTCTTAACCTTGAGTCATTCAGCCTTAGACACTGGTTTGCTCATGTAGGCTACTAAGACATTAAAGCCACCTCACTCGAATGGCCTCCTTGGTAATTAATTTAACAACTGTTATACAAATATAGAATGAACATGCCAAAGATCTATTAAATAATTAAGGAAAGAACTAATAAGATGGTAAAACATTTTAAGGAACCGGATATTTACAAGCATTTTTGAAGAGAATTTTAAATCAAGACTTCTAGGGTAAATACGAAACTAGCTAATGTCCTACAGAGCAATAAAAATAAAAATTAAAAAAAAAAAAGCCATTGGACTTACCTTTCTACCAGACAATTTGTTTGAATCTCTACCAGAGAAGGTCTACAAATCAACAGGTAACTTCACTAAGCATGAGCCCTTAAATAATAACAAATAAAGTCAAATATTGGTACATCCCCTAAACACCTAAATAATCTTTGGGTGTGCAGGGTGACCACCTGTCCTGGTTTTCTAAAAACTGAGGGGTTTCCCGGACATGAGACTTTCAGAGCTAAAATCAGGAAAGTCTTGGGCAACCCAGGACATTGGGTCCCTCTAATGATGCCCCAGTGTGACACTGAAAGGACATACTGCATCCTCTTGACGTTATATCAAGATAACTTTTCTTAATAGTTAGATTGAGATAATAGTATTATCTTTTTAGTGATTTCAAACCTTGAAAAAGCTTAGAATAGATAGACATGTTTGGGGTTTACCTTAATTTGCATTACACTCACAAAAAATAATGCTTTTAGTTTATTAAAATGCTGCCACTCAGGATAGCAAGGTGTGTAAATAGTGCCATCATAGGTTTCTACCACAGCACACGAGCATGGTCTGTATTTAGTCACCAGTGAAGTACAGCATATGACATACCTTCTTTACCCACGTGATGTCAATCTTCTCACACTTTTTGTTCATCTGCAATGCAAAGTTTATGTGTAGTATAGTCATCACCTGTGATTTAGTTACTATCCTGAGTTCAGAGGGAGAAACTGACGCAAACTAAACTAATGGAGCTTATCAGGTTTTTTTCCTTTTTTTTTAAAAGGGTAAAGGAGGAAAGCCTAAGAGAGATTCTCTAAAGCCACCAAGTTCAAGAATACTGCAATCTACAATTACCAAATTTATGGTTATCCACCTCCTCTATGCTATTTCTCCCTCCACCAACTCCACCACTTCTGCCATACGTTCAAATTGCAGCACATTCTCGGATTCTCATCCTGGAGAGTGCAGGCCTCATAAAGAAGTCCTGATCAGTAGATGAGGAATGACCAAGGGTGGTAACCAGGCAGATGGACCTGCTGAGAGCAGCTCAGATTGCAGATCCTGAAGGCCCCAGGATGCCATAGGAAGTGCAGCTGAGGGTTCTTGAGACCCCTAGGAAGGTGGACGTGCTCCGTTAAGGGCTGAGAGCTGGCCAACTAGAAGAGGCTCCACTGTGTTGGCTCCCTCTCAAGTACAGAAATTCTTCTCTACCTTCCACCAAACTTGCATACCCAATAGTTCTGTTAATGGTCTTGCCACTAATGGAAACCAACCCTCTTGGAGGGCCATATATGGTCAACTATTTTCACTTGTGCCTGCCTATTGGCACCTCCCCTCCTTATCCCAAATTGCTCATCAAACATTTCTTTCAAGTCTCCTCAGCAATTTTTCCACGTGTGGTTCTGATAATATAAATTTATTCATCTCATTGCATAGTACAATTTGGATCAAATTACAGGATGACACCAATTCTTGAGAGAGCAATACAAGATAGTAGAAGAAAATAAGGGAAAGTGGAAAGAATTCAGAAAAAATAATCTTGCTAATATTCTCCAGTTGGTGGGTGGGGCTGGGCAAAGGGTGGACTGAGCATAGAGATAGGTATTTCCCTCCTTGCAATCACTTTTCTAACCACAGGAAAATAATACTAACTATACTAAGACCAGAGAAGGGGAACTAGGATTGCTGTTACACAGTGAATTTTTTTCTTTTATTTTCTTTTTTTCTGATCTAGCACCAGCAGGAGGGAAAAATAATAATTTCTTAGGAGCCATTGTCATTGCTGGGGACCAAGGACAGCAAAAAGAAGTTGTCTATTTAAGAATAATAAACCCAAAAATAAGAATCATGAAGCATCTCTGCAACCCAAATTCTCACCTACTTATCAATCTATTCCAAAATCAGGGAAACAATTGAAAATCTGAAAAGCTCCCAGCTCAAGTTTAAAGGCAGTCCTTCACCCTGGCTGAGCTGGTGAACGAACTTGAAGGAACCAGATGTGAAAATACAGTTCTCTGACCACAGTTTCCCCAAAGAGTTGAAGAGCAGAACATACACCATAAAGTGTCTACAATAAACCCTCACCAGCCCAATTTCCAAGGGGTGGGGTCAAAGATTTCCAGGTCAACATGGAAAAGAAATCTACCCAGACTATTTTTAGGTTCATAGCACTCTCCAGGATGCAACATCAGTGCCTGTCCACCTGCCCAGTCTACCCTCATTCAGGGCACTTGATGTTTGGAGTCGCAAACTCTGAATGTATGTAGGATAAGATGGCCTAATATCTAACCTAACCCCCCGAAGGGCAGTAGCCACACAGCAGAGGGAAAACTGCCCAGTACTCTGTCTAGAATCGAGCTATGATGGGGTGGGGTTGGGGAAGGTAGGGCTTGAAGGACCTTCCTACTTCTTTCAGGAGTACCAACCTCAAGACTTTATTTCCCTCATTGCAGTTGCCAATGTGGATCCAGTAGCCTTGCGGTTTAGAAGATTGCACCCCTAAATCAGAGGGAGGTGAACTATCAGACCTAGTTACTGGTGCCATTGTGGCTTATGTTTTTCTCTGTCTTTTTAGGTATTTATGGGGAAATTGAGAAAGGATATGCTAGGGGCTGCTAGACAAATGTCATCAGTTGGCTTTAAACTGCCTGATATCATCATTTGATATGATTTGCCCATTAAATGTATTTATGCAGGCCAGGAAGATTATGCATTGTGATTACATTAATCTTCGTTCCCAAGACCAATGTTTTTCCTTATTTTTCGGTAGCCTCTAGAGGGGAAAAAAATCGATAAATAAATTGTTTTAATTAAGTTTAAAAAAGAAATGCCGCTTTAAGGAAAAACATTAATTGGCTAATTTTTGTCTTTAGGACTTCACCTGATATTATAAAGAGAATGCAGCTGAGAGAAAAAAGATGGGTCAAATGAGTAGAAATACTGCTTAAACTAGTCTCGGAAAGTCGAGGCTTAAGTGGGGAACATTGACTTCAAATTTAAATTTGTTCCTACTTATTTTTCCCCAGCAGGTCCACATCTTCGGTGTCCTTGGTACATGTGAGTAGATGTTCCAATAACTATCTATGTCTTTGCTTCTTTCAGTTTTCCCCAGTTGGAATCCCATCTTTTTTCCACCATCCAGATCTAGGCCTTCCTTTAGTGCCTAACTCCACCGTCCAAATCTCCAGAGAATTTTCTCAAATAATATCACCACACTATTATTTTTCATTTCCTCAATAGTTATTTAATTTGTATCATTTCACCTATACCGTCTTATATTGCATACATACACACACACACACACACACACACACAATTTCCACCCAAAAATATGGAACACTTCCTTGAAAAAGGACCGAATCTTTGATTTACTCTGTATTCCTAAAAATATCCCTTAAAATGATACATGTTTTTTTCTAGATTTGTAGAAAAATGTGTTCAAAATAAATAGACTTTCCAGATACCTTGAGTTTTTATTCTTGGGAATTTCCAAGAACGATGGTTAAAAATAGACAGATAATAGGCATGTTGAGGGACATTACTTAATTGGAAAAGATACTGGCTCATTTGACTAATTCCTCCTTCCCTCATTTGAAGGTTACCTTTACCTTAAGATTATTTGCTTGAGTTTATGGTTTTACTCTTAAAGGAAAGTTGAGGAGACTCATGGGACATGAGACCAGATTGCAACTTACAGATTTTCAGTTAAGCATAGACGCTCCCAGCAAAAGATAAGTCAGAAGTAGGAATGTGGTGGTGGAGAAAAGGATGGCAGGATAGATGATATAGGCTTTGCCATGGCCTTTACAAAGAAAGGAAGAGCAAGGAAGCCATCATGAGAAAGGGCAGAGAGAGGGAGGAAACAATGGTATGGGAACCAATTAAGGAAAAGAATAGATTTCACATCATCATAAAGGTTGTTTTACTAGACAGGAAAGAAAATTAAGCTGGATAACAATTCAACCCAAGAAATGTGGATGAATAAATTACAGTGAGTCTTTTATCTATCTGTTGTCCTGAGATTTCCCCTGGGCTACCTGATCTTGGCTTTCATTATTTTCTCTTATCTAGTAGCTTCCAAGATCTCAGGGAAAATTTCCAGTTTTCTGACTCCAAATATCAAGTGTAGATATAATTACTGTAGATTTAGGAATCAGGACACTTGTGTTAGAATTCTGGCTCTGCAGCTTATAAGCTGTTGTCTTTAGATAGTTCCTTCAACTTATCTGACCTTCAATTTCTTATTTGTAAAATAGACATAATAATAGTGCCTAAAGTTGTGAGGATCTAACAAAATAACATGAGAAATTACCTTGAAAATTCAAATCTTTACGCAAGTGTAAACACTCCTTATTACTTATTTTTAAATTTAATATGGATATTTCATTGTCATCTAAAGTGTAGTAAGTCTGAAAGCACATTTAATAGCTTACCAGGCAGAATTGGTTATTTTTCCTTACATTTTTAATGCTATCATGCTATCAGTTTTCCATTATTGTCTTACCCAGCTGTAATTAAAACTTAGGGTTCTTTGAATCCTTCCCATCTTTAAATATTTCCTAAGTCCTGCCTGTTCTTTCTTTGCGACATCAGAGGTGTGGACCCCATTCCATTTTCACTGTTCCTGTGTCTCTGTTTCTCTAGGAAATTACCTTTCCCTCCTGGATTTCCCTCCTGGATACAAGCCCATCTTGTACACCACTGTTCAGCTCATCTCCCTAAACCACTGCTCTTTATAAATTTTTTTCAGTAGCTCCCTCATTTAAAGTAAAATTCCTCGCCAGGTTTTATGACCAGCCACAATTTTGCCCTTCCATAACCTTTCAAAGAGTGTTCCCAATATGAATCCTCTGGGCCTTCCAAATATTTTTCTTCTTTCCAGAATAGCATGGAAAGTGAGTAATGGTGGTATGGTGAAGGGTTGGGTTTAGGACCCTGAGACCATTGAGATGACTATGCTAGGAGTGCTTGAGATGGCAGCGTCATCTATCATAGGATCAGGGCTTCCTGAAGATACCTGTGCTTTTGCCTATTTTTTCCTTTCTGTTTATATATAAATGATCTATATAATTTTAATTTCTTTTAAAAGTTAATTTCTAGCTAAAACAGTAGACTTATATCCAAAAACAATATGGGAACTTGAATGTGTCAGGTTAAAACTCATCCAAATCAAGTAATGATAGTTTTTAAAACAGCCCCCAAATACACACATACACACACCCACACACACAGCCTTTTAACATTATGATTTTATTTCTCTGAGTAGTTCTGAAAAGAACACAGCAGCATTGTTGCAGCATATTAAGTCTTAATTTTTAGGTTGCTAACCAATACCAATTTGCACCAAAGGAAAAGAGTTATAGTTAATGAAAGAATTAAATAGATGGATGTAAGTTTGATTTTATCACAAACAACTATTTTAGTCCCTCTAATGCAATGTTTCATTTTTTTTGAAACACCTTACTGAATTCTATTTTATGTTTGTTTTTTTTAATTTTTCATTAAAGCATATTGTCCTGCCATTTAATGCAGGCAAGTCATTGTTAAAGATATCACAGTCCCACCTGCCAGTTTCTCTTTCTTCTCTAACTACTTCCCAGGTTGTGTCAAGTCTACCTCAGAGACGGTTTCAGAATGATGGCTACCTGTCTGAAGATAGGCCAAAAGAATGCCTGTAAAGCATCAATGAGTTTCCCAGAAAACAGCACTATCCCACCTTCAGCTTGTGAAATAGGTCTCAAAGTTTTTCATAGATCATGGTGATTACTGCCTGGAAAGTTTTCAAAGCAGGAATAATCAATAGTCCAAGAGAGCCTAAAATTGTCCTAAAATCCCCTCCATTGGTAGTGTTGAAAATAGGAAATAATGCATTTTTGTTAAATCTTGTGCTATATTTAAAGGTAACAGCTAGTAATAAGTTCTATTTTGAACCATTGTCTACTACACCTGGCTTAGATGGAGATAGTAGGTAGAGTCTGACACCCAATGGTGGAGACTGCAAGAGAGGTCTCTTCCCTTAGTTACCTTAGAGTCACGTAGGAAACATCAGAGCACTTAGGGGTGAATGGACATTGAACTCTTTGACAATATATGAATTGTGTGATACAAATAGCTAAGTGGTTGTGCATAACTAACTACTGGGCAAATAGATAGAAAATTGATCAAGGGGGTTTGCAGTATGACTCAGCAGGGCTGGAGAAAGGGGTGCTGGGGCTCAGTCAACCTTAAAATTATATTCAGCACTTTTTATTTGATGCCAAAATGTAATTGAACCTTGTTTATTATGATGTATGAAACTAACCAAAATATTACCTCCAGGTTTTTTTGCCTTTATGAGTGAAATTTAACTTGGTAAGAACATATGTCTTTTTTTTTTCCTTCTTCCTTCCTTCCTTCCTTCTTTCCCTCCCTCTTTCCCTTCCTTCCTTCCATCCCTCGCTCCCTCCTTCCCTCCCTTCCTTCCTTTGTTCCAAGTGTGTAGAAGGGCATTCTGGCCATGAGTTGTTTGTGAAACTATATTGTTCCTGGATCACAGATTGTTTACAGATGTCACACACCTTGTACATATTTAATCGTTAGGCCCTCTGGAAATGATACAACACAAGATGTTGGTGTGAGACAGGCATTATTTTTCCTATGTTATTTTGTGTGTGTGTGAGTATCTGTATTGTTTATGAAAAGGATAGATTGCTCCTGGGTTTCAAATCATCAGATGTAATGCTTGTAGATATTTTATATAATATTTCAAAATATGGGCCAATAGCCAAGGAAAGTATTCTCTGTTATGATATTATTGCTTAATAGTAATCACTAATAGTCTCTCTGAATCCCTGGGTGGTACTAGGACTAAGTCAGCACACTTGAGCTATGGGGAATACACTGAGATGGAATTCTATTGGATTTCGGCCCTTTGTTTCTCACTGATTCTGAGGGGAGGCAAATAGCAGAGATACTGCTTTTCAGTAGATCATTTAGAGTCTTCAGGCTGAGTTTCCCCTCAACCATGTGAGAATATAACTTAGTCACAGGAGTGCCCTGAATCACTGTTGGTTGAACTAGTTTCTTCTATAGGAACCCCATGCTGGCTGTGTGGCACAAGCTCCTGACCAAGCAGTCTGAGAGCTCCTTGGAGAAGAAAGAGGATGTGTCTTTCACAAACGCTATTACTTCTTAACTCCTACGACAGTGTTCTGCATACAGTAAGGGTCTATCACGTGTGCCTGTAAGGATAACTGTTAGCTTCTCAAAAGATAGTTACCAGGACTATGTGACTTGTGCCTTTCTGTGTTTTTCCCCCAAACAATATTCACCAATGAAACCATGACATAGTAAACGTCTGAACGGAAGTCCACTAACAGGGCAGTCTGTGTAGCTACTGGAGAGAATCTCTCAGTGCACGTCAGAGGCTTGAGAAGGCACCACCTCATTGCTATTTTGTTGTTTTTATTTGGTTCGTAACATGTAGAATTTCATCTTCAGCCCATTTGACAATGTCGGTAGTGTTTCTCTTGCATACCATAAATTCCTATGAACATTTTTTATCTGGCTATTTTTATTTTATACCACAGCAAATTCTCAAAGCAGAATAATAGTTTCATAATAGCAGTACTTTGTGCTCTAAGACTGTCAAATATTCTGTAATATATTTGTATGGCATTGAGGAGAAAAGAATTTGGGGAGTCAGAAAAAGAAAAGGAAAGAGGTGGCTGAAATTTCCGCAGCGGCCACCCAAGATGATTGGTTCATTGCAGCGGGAGCTAGTTTTGCCACAGTCCCTATAACTGCAAAGGAAGATGCAGGAGGAACTGAAAGCTTGCGTCTGGGAATCAAATCCTAGTCTCAGCAAACACTGCAATTTGGAGAAATTACAGACTTCTCTATGCGTCCATGTTCTCCTTTTAAAACATTTTTTTAAACTTTCTTAATTATAACACAACCATTATTCTCAGTACATTTTTTTCTTCACAGAGCACTGAAGTAACTAGTTAAGCTACCCTCTGTGCAAGTCCTGGAACAAGAAAGTTCTGTTCACAGAGTAAACTCTTTACTTTCTTGTTGTATTCATCTAGAGGGTGACACATCTCAGAAAGCTCAAAGGCAGGAGGCAGAGAAATATAGCTGAGAGATGAACAGGTCATTTAGTCTAGATCATGGGAAACGCAGCAAGCCAAGGCTGGCGCGTTATAAAACTTCTAGAATTTGTTGATTCATGTGAGCATTAAAGCTGTTTATTTGATTTTAAAAATGAAACTTTTTATTTCAAGCTACCAAGCAGAAGCATTTGCATCCTAGACAAATAAAAGAGTACCGAATGGCCTTTTAGTTGGCAGGTTACGAGCTGTGATAGAGAGATAAGAAACTTGACTCTACAGATATGGTATCCGTGACTGTGATCACCTCATTCTGAAGATGATGTGACATATGACTGATCATAAAAATTAGCTGATCGATCTCCCGTACTTTGTTGAGCTGCCTTAAAAGATATAGATGTTTTCTCCATTTGTTTGTTTCTTTCCTTTGAGAACTACAACAAATAATCATTTTATATGAAGACATCTTCAAAGGTCACTCATTTTTAACCATTCACACAGAAGAACATCTCAAATTGCTATCAAAGTGGAAAAGAATTTAACTCTCCCTTATTTCACAAACAAAAATAATAGTCATTGGACTGAGAAAAGGTGTAAACAATTTCTGGTAAATTTTTCACAGAAAAAAATGTGCAATATAAAATTACTAGGGTAATAGTGATAACACCTGCTAGGACTTCAGAAATAAGATAAATTTACAGAACATTATTTAAAAATATTTTTCTCTAAACTTATTGTAAATGATATTTTGGGTTAGATGCAGTATATTTTTTTCAATTTTCAGGGTGCTCATCTCTTGGATTTTCTTTTCAAAATTTTATCGGCCCTAGAAAGATGTTTACATTTTGTCAGAAGCTGTTGAGATTAAAGTTTGCAGTTTTTTAACATATACAATGTAGCATTATACTTTGTTCACTGAAGATCCCCAACTCTCCTTATGACAGGTTATCAAGAAACTGGACTCTCAAAAGACAGGTTAGCTCCTCAGAGACAATCAGTGATGCAATTCTCAGTGATGCACAAGACCCCGCCAGAATGGTCCTTACTGGTCACATGTGCAGTGATGTGGTCTGAACTATTTGTTTGCTCTGCCATAAGACAGCATTAGCAGATGTAATGGGAACAGATCATTCATTTGTGGAAATATTTACAGTAGCTCTTTCAAAGGACCATTCAATCCACAGTTGCAACTGATGAAGCATGCAGCAAGGATTGTTGCTAAAACCATGTGGACTAAAATGTCATCCTACAAGGCCATTAAAATGTGTTAACTTAGTACGTGCATGACCAGAGATTGGAAAACACTGGCTGTCATATTTGAGCAGATTCAATGCACGTGCATTTTCAGTAAAATAGAAATAAGTTATCACCTTATGTTGAAAGGGCCAGGTTAATTGCTTTAATTTAAGAGGAAGGCTTCCCTATCATATATTTTATGCTACCCAGCAAGGAACCTCTTCCTATTCAAAATGTACCCTGTTTGACCTGACAAAGCTTTTTTGACATTATAGATACTGTTTTCTGAGCAGTACTTAAAATCACACTTCACAGCACTTGAATGCAACACATTTCAATGTGAAAGTGAACCAGTCTTACTCTTTTAGGCACTGATAAACTTTCTACCAAAATGAGAAAAGCTATAGAAGATGAATTAATTTGGCAGATGCACATAAGTGTGATGTTGGCCACAAACAATAGTTTGTCTCCCTCCCAGGCAGCCTTGCATTCTTTTGCTAAGCACCTCACTGTGCTCTAATTATTGAATGTCTTTTAGTCCAGAGCTCCCTAGAAGCAGGTCATAAAATATTAGGCCCAGCCAAAAGATGCTGGCAAATCTTTGTCAAAAGTTTGCCAAAGGTCCTGAGAAATCCCTGAAAGGACAAGGAGAGAAGGCTAAATGCGTTCAGCTGAAAGCTCAGGAATACCGCAGGGATGTAACTTTGGGGCACTTTTTAATACTTTCATTACTTTGGGCTACTTAGTGCAGTGATAATTTACTAAATAGGAGCAATTTACTAAAGAGACTCCAGAAATGTAAAAGAATTATTGTACCTCTGAAAAAAGTACACAGCATTTGCTCTGAAAAGATGAGACCCAGCATTTCCAATAAAGTTGATTTACTACTTAATGCACATCTGAAACAGCGTGGTGTTGGTTCAGAGTGCAGTTTGTAGCAATTTGATTTACACTAATCAAATGAAATGGTGCATTTTCCTGACACATAAGTGAAGTACACATTTAAAAAATTACTTAAGAAAATAGCTATTCAAAATGTTTAGTCATCATGATGGAACCTAGTGGACGTTTCACACATTAAATTGATGAACTTTAGTTGTCTCTAAAGATACATCTTGTAATCATCCATCTTGTAAGTGTGCTTTAAGAAATAAAAAGTTCATCCTTCTAATTTTAACTTTCTATCAAAAATATTTTTTACATGTATGAGACATGGAGGTTAGAAGAGGAAGTCTAGCCAAATAGGAGTTCTGAAAGAAAGAAAACATTATGTAAGAAATGATGCTGTTAAATGTTTTTCTTAAAAGATGGATTGGGTGTATGTGTGAGGGCAAAAATTTTATAAGGTTCACGTTCTGCACACAGGTGCTAAGCATCTGCTATAAGCCAGGCACAGTGTTAGGTGCTTGAAATGCAGAACTGTATACAACTTGTTCCTGTATTTAACAAACTCAGATTTATTATTGGAGATAACTTGATGTTACAGAATCACCTAAGAGGGCATCCAAACCAGATCTGGCAAGTTAGGGATATCTCCCAAAGCCTGAGCTGAGCTGGAAGAACAAATATTTAGTCATTTTTCAGGTTAATAGTAGTGTGTGTGTCTGTTTAGGGACAAAGGACAATGAGCCTGGGGGGCATTTCAGGCAGAAAACGTGGCTTGGACAGAAGCATGGGTATGTGAGCATGTCCTCTGGAGGAGATAGGTCCCGGTGAGGTGGGAGTACAGGGCAGATGGGGAGAGACAAGAGACAGAGCAGGGGATGGGGAGGAGGGGTAAGCAGATGTCACACCATGAAGGAATCATAGGCTTTGCCAAAGCACCTAGGACTAATTCTGAGGGTCCTGAGGAACCACAGAAGGCTTTTAAGCAAGGCAGTGACATGATCATAATTGTCTTTTAGGAAGAAGAGTGAAGAAAGCTGTTGTAGTGAAGTAGGAGAGAGACATCTGACAGATATTCAAGTGGTGGAATCAAATTCGACTCAAGACGAATTCTATCTGGGAGATGAATGAGAGGGAGGACTGAAGTGCAAAATCCAGATTGTGGTTTGTTGGTTTTTTAAAGATAACTAGAGGGATAACATTGATTTTAACCAAAATAGAAGAGAAGGAAGAGGAGGGGCAAGTTTGAGGGGGGACAATGATAATTATGTTGTGTTTAAGGTAAGTCTAGAGATTATCAGAGAGATTTTGGCTGGGAGATAGATAATTGAAGTCATTGAAGGGTGTTTTTATTTTTAAGAAAATAGAGGTTTGAACAAGTTCCTATTTTGAGAATGAAAATTAAATATAATGAAATGAAATGAAAACATGGCAGAGAGGTTGAAGATACAACCCAAAAGAAGATGGTGATGGCTCAGTGTATGAACAGGCAAGTGATGATGCTACCAGGGAAGGAAGAGGCAGAGCTAACACTGAGAGGATCAAAGGAGGAAGAAGAGATTGATGCAGACAAGTTCAAAGATTGGGAGGATCGAGGCATTGGGTGGGGGCGGGATGGGGCGTTCACACAGAAGTGAATAGATTGGTGTTATTACAAATGAATTGTCTATAACTCTAGCCAGATCTCAGCTCTGTCTGAAAATCCATTTATGTGTCTCTAGCCAGGTCCCTTAACCCCTGATTGGGTACCTCTGAGGATGATATTCTACACAGGCTCTTAGATTTTCCCATTTTACCCAGGTTTTACCTGCAGTGGTAACTTGTTTGATAACGCACACTTTATTGAATGTGTTCCCTTTCCTGTGTCTCTTCCCCACTCCCCTCTAATGTTTCCTGAAATCACCTCCCAAATAGACGTTATTCGAATCCTTTTTTTCAGGATTGGCTTCTGGGGAACTCAAACTAAAACAGATAAGGTGCATGAAATAATGCCTGGCATATTGTAAGCACTCAATAACTGGTTTTTATATGTAAATCATAAGGGATAGTAAGAAAAATAAATATTATCTACATAAAGTGCTTAGTTTAGTGCCTGGCACATGGGATATGCTCCATAAATAGCCATATTATTGTTCGGAGCCAGGAGGGTTCATTTTGTTTCTAGGATCTGTGCCACGGAGAGTTTAGGAGAATCAACAGACTCTCTGGGATGAGTCAAGAGAGGCACGCAAAGAACAGCCAGGCAAAGAGACGGAGGCAGCATTCTTTGAGTGGGTCGAGGAATAGAAGTTCATTTCACATGAAACAAGACTTTCTTAGAGTGCTATGGGCAAGTTTGCGAGGCCAGTAGGTGTGAGAGCAGAGAATGTGCACATAAGCAGGGGAAAATATAGAGAGATAAGCACAGGTTTTCATTTTGGGTGGGTGAGCAGGGATGACTGAAATGTGAGGCAGAGCAGGATGAGCTGGCCCCATGGTACCACATGAAGTTGCTTCACTCTATCCCAGGCTGAGATGGCAAACCTAATGGAGCTAGTGGTTGACAGAAGGAGCTGGAGTTGGGAAGCAGAGCCCATAGGCTGGACAAGTAATAATATACATTGGCAGATGGGTGTCTGCAGGTTAAACCAGGACAAACAGTGATAACAAAGGAAGAAAAATGGAGCATGCTCATGAACCCGTCTTCTCTTGGTTCTATTGTGCATAATAATCATATCTAGGCTTCCGTAACATCCTGTGCCTTGAGGGTAATAGTCTGTAATTACAAGTAAATATGGATTGAGTTCCCACACTTGAAACACCAGTTATGTGCAGTGATTCCTTAAATACTCCATTAGAGAAATTTGGACACAGAAATGGGGGTTCAGGGGAGGATTTAGTCCCTACCCTTAGGATGTAAGTCCAGGCCCGTGAAGTCAGCCTACACGTGCTGCCTCAGACGGCCGCAGTGACACGATGATTCAGCAAGCAGTTATCTTGCAACTACTACCCACTCAGTGCATTTATGAAATGTCTCGGGGAGGAAACACAGCGTAAATGCGGCAGGTTTGGCTGCAGTTTTGGAGCCAGGATGGCTTTGGTTGTGCAGCATTTTAGCAGTTGGGAAGAGAAGGTGAAGCCCCACTGCTTCCATCAGACGGTGGCAGTGAGGGGATATTGCCACCCCCTCTGTCCAGCTGACAACCTCCCCTCCCACCCCCAGGTCCTCTGAACCCCCTACCACACGTTGTATTCCTCTGAGGTGATGAATTGCAAAAATAAGGCAAGATAGAAGGAGAAAGGCTAAGTAAGATTTTAAATAGAAAAAAAAGTCAGACAAGAAAGGAAACAGGAAAATGAAAATGGAGACCCAAGAGTGACAAAAAGAGAGAGAGAAAATAAATAAGAAAAAGATGGTGTTTGAAAATGTGCCTTTTGCTTATGTCAGGATACTTATTTCTACACCTAAAATGCAGATTCGACCTAGATGACAAAATAGCATGTCATCTGGTCACGTGGAAGAAAGGAAGTTGCAGATATTTTCCCAGAGCCGTTAGGGAAAATGTGACCAGCGGAGGCCCAGCGTTTCTACTGTTGCTCAAATAATTTTTCAAGTCGGAAAGGGCGGAAACAATGTTTAGCGTTTGTAAAACTATGTGGGTGAAGAGAGCTGGGTTCTGATTTTAGAATCCAAATCACAAGCTCTTTGCATTTAATTGTGACGAAAACAGAAGGTTTCTATTGGGTAGGTGTTTGTAAAGAAAAATTCAAATAAGCATTAGGGGATTTTAAGCCCCTGGTGAGGTAGTTACCTGCTGTATTAGTGAGAACACTGGGGACTCAAACTGCCGCCCTTGTTTGCCAAGCTGCCACTGACTGATGTAAGGGCCTCAGAATTTCTCCCTTAGGACATATAATCAATGAAAATCCTTTACCAAGACTAGTCCCTGAGGTGTGTCCTCCCCCTGCTAGACGGCTAACAGGATTTTTCACAAATCATATTAACTCACTAGCACAATAACAGTAATGCTTATTGTAAGTTGCTAAATTTTGCAAATTAGTGAATGACAAGATGATGGCATAGGTCAGCGATACATATTATGCTTAATTTTGATTAAGTGTTTGATTTGCACGTCATACCTCTGCCCGTCTGTATAAAAAGGTGATGAGAGCCGAGGCACGAAACATTAGATCTCCATGATTATATTACATTTTGCATAAAGTAGAACGAACTTTCCGATGTTTTATAATTACTGCAGTGTATTAGTAAAATTTTATTATGCAATTAAAACATTACCTACAACAAATATAAATATGTTCATGTGTTCTTAATTAGAGCACTTTAATAATCACTGTTCAGTTGTGTATAAGTAATTTACATACAACTGGAAGCACTTTGTATGAATTAAATTAATATAAAAGTGGGATTTCAAATTTTTCAATCTGCTTTTCCTGTAAATGGAAATTATTATATGGTTGAAAGGTATCATCAAAGAGATAAAAATGACACTGAATGGCTGTATAACCTGGTGGCTCTAAGGGCCCTGACCCTGGGTTCAAATCCTTGCTCTGTCCCCAATTAGCCAGGACACCTGGAGTAAGTTGCTTCACCTCCCTGTGCTTCAGTTTTTATATCAGTAAAATAGGAATGCTAATTATAATTAAAACCCTTCCTAGTCTTTTTGTAAAGATTAAATGCATTGATATATCATGAAACTTAGAACAGCACTTGACACATAATAAGCACTGCATGAATGATGGTGAATAATATCATTATTATTGCTTGATTGTCAGAGGAGCTATTAATCTAAATTATCAAGATTTGGGTCTTTAATAAGCTTTCTCAAAAGATCTCAAAGAACCTCTAGGTAAGCAAAGCAAGTGATCAACAGAAATTTTTTTTTCTCTTGGAGATGCAAAGTAGAAGCCTGCTGAATCCATTGTCAAGTCAGTGCTAAAGGTCTCAGACTTCCATGCAGAGGGAGTAATGAAACAAGAGTAGGAATAGAAGTAGGGTCTTCTGAAGAAGGAAAATTCTTCACTCTTCTCTCTGAGGAAGTCCCCCATTGCTTCCTAGAAGGGGATCTAACAGTTTAGAGTTGAGGAATCTACTGAAACCATCTTTATCAGTGGGGAGTGGGGAAATGGGGCCACTGTGCGTGAAGTTCCTCTGGTAGCACAAGGAAAGGGCTGACCCTGAGGCTATTTTTTTGAAGCAAACCATCACTTGCACTCTCTTCTCCAGTCCTTCTGACAGCCAACCAGAGTGTGGCAAAATTCTGCTCAGGGTTTCAGGCTCAGGAAGGAAAAAGGCCCTTGGGCTATGTGTTCCTGTCCAGCTTACCCAAGCATTCCTTGGACTTTGGGACAGGAGCCCAGCTAACAGTCAAGTGATAATCTGCTTCCTTGGGCTATCGTTCCCTGCTTATATCTATCTGTCCCAGTTGGCTGTGGTCTGGGGTAGGATTTAGACATTCCTAAATCCTGTCACCAAATCCCTTCTAAAAACATCCCAGTTGCAACACAATCCCTAAAATCATTAATGGGGAAACTAAGGCCCGGTGGGAAAAAGCAACCTGGCCAAGGTCACATGGTAGTTAGTGGTAGCACTGTGGCTTGAAGTCAAATTTCCTAGTTCCCAGTTTAGTATTCAAAAATTGGGTATAATAGTTACAATAAAATACACAATAGAGAACACTCCCAGCACTTTGAAATATAATTTTTAAAGTGCACAAGCATACAATCTGCTTTTGTATAGAACTGAGATCTTAGCCACGCTTTATTCTTTCCTTCCAAAGTTATTCTCAGAAAAGCCTCCTTTTCTTAGCCAGAGTCCCACTTAGGCAATTACACCCTGCTTATATAAACTGTCTTTATATCTCAATTGGACAGAACTCACTTCCATCTAATTTGTCTTGCTCTCCTAATTGGCTTTGCAGGATTGCTATGTGAGCTTCCAATTGCTGCTCTTCCTCTCTGCACTCCAGGGTGTCCTTAGGGAGCCATTGAATAAATTACTTTTTCAGCATGCTAAATGGTGCCCTTGTGCCCTGAAAGAGTTAATTCACCTCTGAGAGGTGAGCAGTTATTCACCCAAGAACCAGGACTGTTACTGACCCAAAGGGGGCTATAACAATCTGGGCAGATGGCCAATTAGCCACACGCTGGCTCAGCAGACAGTTAGTAGGTAGATGCCCAACCATGGTTCATGCCCCATTGGAAGTAACTCAACCATGGGGAACACGTGACTTGTTCAATGGAATCCCAGGTTTCCCTAGGAGTAGAGGTTAGAAGTAGTTCCGCCTAAGAACACCTATTTAGATTTACACCTTACTTCTTCTTCGGAGGGGGGGGGGGTCTGTTTTTGTTCTCAGTTGCTCCTAGGAACTCCTGAGTGTACAAGTTGGTTCTGCAATGGCCCTGCCCAAACAAGATATCATATTCCCCCAAAGGAGTGTCTCAGGGGTTCCAACTGAAAGAAAAATAAGTAATTATGGGGTGTTATTTCATCCTTTAAGACTGTTCATTAGAAATATAATGTGAATCACATATATAATTTTAAATTTTCTGATAGTCATATTAAGAAGAGTAAAAACACATAGGTAAAATTAATTTTAATTATATATTATATTTAACCTAATATATCCAAAATATTGGCATTTCAACATGTAATAAATATTAAAATATTATTAATGAGATACTTTACATTCTTTGTCTTTGTACAAGGTTTTGAAATATGGTGTCTATTTTACAGGTAAAGCATATCTCGTTTTGGTACTAGCCACATTTTAAGTGGTCGATGACCACATGTGGCTAGTGGCTGCCATATTGGACAGCACAGCTCTCGAGGTCGTCTTAGCTGGTCTAGCCATGGGAGGACCATATCTTCCCCTCCTCCCCACCTCTTTGTTTGTTTGTTTTGTTTTGCCAGGCAAATCCAAATCCCCTGAGCTTGTTCAATTATTTGTAAGTTTGGTCCTGCATCTTCAGAATGTTCTACAGACTTGACCTGTTTTTCACAAACATTTACATTATGGGATCCTTGTATGCTTTTTATACCCCAGTATCTCAATTCCTGAAATAAAGGCCAGACTGGAAAATTATGAAAATAGAGCTATAGCATTTCTGGAAATGTGGAATCTATAAGAGGCAGAGAATCTGCTTTCCTTTTTTTCCCAGGAGGTAGAGGGGAGGTGAGAAATATTGGGAAAATTAACTAAAATGAAGTTCAACAGTTCCTTGAAACATTATAATCTACTATAAGCCAGGCCCTTATGGCACAAAGATGAGCAAACCATAATCATAACAATTGAGAAGCTTGTAGTTTAGCAGAGGAGACTGTCCCAAGAATGATTTGATATGATATAGAAGTGGTCTATGAGAGGTAAGTACAGACTCTTTTTCAGCAAACTATGTGGTGTTTCATCTAACCTGGGATATAAAGATACCTTCCTGGAGGAAAAGGGAATAATAAAAGTAAAAGCTTGGATGCCCCAAATGACAGTAACTGGAAATAGAGCATCACCTGAGACCTAAGCTTGTAAGTCATGCCGTGAGCTCAGACTTTTTTCTGTAAGTAATGGGAAGCCATTGGGAGTTTCTAAGGGAGTCATTCAATTAGGTTTGTGTTTTAGATGGATTACTTTGACTGCCTTATGGAGGATGGTTACAAGGGGTGGGAGAGGGGGCATCAGAGTGGAGCACTAGAAAAGAGGAAAAGAATCAAAGTTGAGGCTGATACCAAGGAACTGACCAAGGGGAAGGGACTAACCTAAGGCAATGGTAGACATACCCAAATTATATAGTAGGTCTAGGTGATTGGTTAGATCCAGCAGATAAGATTCAAAGCAAT
Source organism: Tapirus indicus (assembly GCA_031878705.1). Taxonomy (NCBI): domain Eukaryota; kingdom Metazoa; phylum Chordata; class Mammalia; order Perissodactyla; family Tapiridae; genus Tapirus; species Tapirus indicus. Next base: position 91,268,409 of record CM062926.1, read on the forward strand.
TAGGCAGAGATTTCAGAGAGAAAGTCAATGTAGAGATGAAGACAGTGAGTTCTGTTTTTGAAGAGCTTGAATGCGTTGTGCCTCTGCGACATCACTGTGGACTTTGCCAACAGGCAGTTACATCCACAGGTCTGATGCTCACATTTGTAAACAGTAAATAATATCTACTGTTTACAGATCATTTAATGAGGTCAAGGACTTTACATTCATAAGGCCATTTAATGGCCAGAATGACCTCATGAGGCATAAATTATTATGATCAATTTTACAGATGTAGAAGATCAGGCAAAAGTGTCACAATGAATAAGTTAATTGAGTCACACAGTTGGGAGCCATGATTTAAACTCAGGCAGTCTGAGCCCATAGCCTCCAATTGTACTCAAAATTTTATCCCGTGTCATCTAGTTATAATACCACAGAGAAAAATTCATGAGTGGAGATGATGTCGCCCAAGATGAGGATGAAAAGAAATCAGTGGGTCAAGGACTAAACATTTTATCACTCATAATAAATCTAAAAGTACATTGCTTTTTACAAAATTTTATATATATAATGAATGACATATGCTTACAAGCTTACCATGTTTGGTTTGAAAGCTTGAAAGAATAGATTGTTCATAAATTATAACTTTGTCAATTAAATACGTTTCCCTTCTAGTAAGTTTTAGTTATAAAGTAAGGTATAATTAATTGTGGTAATTTAATTTTAAATATTTTATATCCTTTTTGTAATAAATCGTTCTGTTGTTGAATATTTAAAATATCTAGAATATCTTTGTTTTTGCCAATTTATGAAGACGCTACATTTTTAGGACAAAGGAAACTAATAATACACAACTAAAAAAGTAAAACTTAAGACTTGATAACTTCCATAGTGTTAAGTGGACACAGAAGGCTATCACTGTCAGAAAAGAAACCTCTTCAACCCACTGTCTGCCACCAATCCTCCCACCCGCCTCCTGCCATTCTTGTCTTTTCAGTGGTAAGAAAATAAATGATGAAGAAAAAAATCACTTAATGTAACTCTCCCACGGCATGATTGTCTATGTCTATTTATTTTCATTTTCTGACAGTCACTTTCAGAGCTGTATGCTTGGTGCCCCACCTGAACTGAGGTACTGAAACCCAGTGCTTTATAGGACCAAGGTCCCCACTCTCCCTTTCTGGCCCCTGTTTATATTTGCTGTAGCAGGAGTCTATTTAGGTACTGTTAGATGGTTGCTGTTTAGATACAAAACAAGACATAACGTAGGACCCCAACACTGTCACCCACCTGCCTAAGCATTGATTATCATCCCCTTACACTAATGCTACCCTCAGCCACTTTCGATGGCCTAGCTAGAGCCCCTTTAACATGACCTTTGGATGTTACAATTGGACAACTCTCAGGGTCCAGGTCTTATAGACTGATTAGGCCTCTGAGAAATGTTCTCGCATATTTCTAGCTTCCCTCTTTCAGCACCAACCTGCCGTGGAGTTCCCAACATGGCTCTTAGCAAAAGATGTTCCTACTTTTATTGTAATTTTATTGTAATTGCTTTCACTGTAAAGAAACTATAATCACACAATAGTGTGTCTATTATAGAAAATCTTATTTGCAGGCATTTCAGAAAGTATTTTGAGGAAGTAAATTCCAGGTGACAAAATAAATGAATCTTTTCTACTTGCTTAAAACTCATAAAGCAAAATTTTCTTACTTTTTTTTAGTAAAAAAAATGAAATGGCCTTAATAACTTAAAGCTAGAATCTCTCCTAAAATTCAACTAAGTTGTAATTAAGTTGTTATAGGACTGATAACTGCAAATAGAGTAATAGGTTAATCAGCTAGGCCTTATTTAACACAACTGTCAAGACTTATTCTGGCTGTTTCTTTTTTCCTCTCAGTTGCGCCAATTAGCCATCTCAATAACTCATATCTAGTCTTAAGCAGATTTGGAGCCTTTCTGTGGAGGCTGGTCAGGTAGTGCCTAAGTGACATTTTCTGAAGGAGCCCAGATCAAATTACCTCATATGCCAGGTTTCCAATGCATCTGCAATCACCATTAAGTAGTACTGGAGACAAAAACCTATAACTTACTTAGCTAATAGAGCTGTGATTCATTTGCATGAGCAACCACATTTGTTTATGCCCAGTACAACCTATTATCACCATAACAAGAAGTAGAGTCTTCCATTTATTTTTAGGATAAACAATTATTTATTGAGTGATTATTGCCCATACTCCAGGCACTGTGCAGGCACTGAAGATGCATAAGAGAACATTACAACATAGATAAAGTCTCTACCCTCACTGAGTCTATATTTTCATGTATACTGATGAGGTGGGAGAAGTATTGGACTGTGTATCAGTCAGGGTATAGCCTAAGTTATGCTCCAAAAAAATGTATCCCCCAAACTTACTGGCTTCTGAGAACAATGGCTTATCTCTCACTTTCACTTCATGCCCTTTGCAGATGAGCTGGGGCTCTGCTGCCCATCTCTTTACTGTGGGATTCAGGCTAATAGAGTAGCCACTATCTCAAATATTACTGATCACTAGAACCGAGAAAAAATTATAATTAAAAAAACACTCTAGAAGGTCTTTCACTAGTAATTCAGTGCCTTGGCCTCGAAAAGATACTTCTTACTTCTACTCCCAACTCAGTGATCAGAAGTAGTCATGGGAACTTCCCCAACCATGAGGAGATGGATATGCCTGGGAGGCAGAGAGCTAGAATATCTGAAAAGCTTTAATGGCTACCAGAGACATGCAGGTTCTGAGGTTGAGGAGGACACAGGTAGAGGCCTTCAGTGTGGCAAGCTGCCTAGGCCCCGCAGAACAACACCGTTGGAGCTCTGGGGATCTCAGATGAAGCTTGAAAGTACAAGGTGCTGGAAAGGGGGATAAAGGAGCAGAGGAAGAGGAAATTATGGTTATTGATTATCTACCCTGTCTAAATCACTTTCATTTCATTAGATTGTTTAAACATTTAAATGTAAGGGATTGAGGAGGAAAACAAAATGTTTTGCAGTGAACAGGGCACTAGAGATATTCCAAAGGTAAACAATTTAGAGCAATCTGATTCAGCAACCTGGTACCAGATATAACACGGTACATGCAAACGGATAGCTCTGACTCCTAACTAGGTAAACACATTCTCCAAGGTTTACCTGAATATTCTACTAGAGATCTAAGGAGGAACTATAAAAATGTAACTCATGAAAATACCTAGAAGAACAAAGCTTACTCTGCTTTCACACCCACAGCTTTAATTCAGAAACATACTAGGACTTCGTGTGACTCTGCGTGACTTGCTTCCAGCCTTCCTACAAATGTCAATATTCTTCCTACTTCACTTATACAAAGTGTTGAGAAGAGAGGCACACCGCTTGGAATGAGGGCAGCAAGAGCTCTAGGTTTTCCTTTGCTTTCCTTTTTTTTCTCTTTCACTCACTTTTCTTCCACACTTGGATCCCTAAATTCCTTCTTCCTATCTCTTTCTGATATCTCCTTCTCACTAACCCTTCTGTTCAGTCTTCTTCTTCTGGTGATGAAAGGATAAAGCACTTTTTGAATTTCGCTTGTAGTGATATATTTATTTGGTGTTTTTTTTCTTTTCTTAAGCTTTTTTACATGTATTGCCTTGTTATATCTTAGAATTAAATAATATAGTAAAAAGTTAAAAGACACGACGATGTTACAAGTAAACACATTTTGGAGTAAAGCACTAGTATATTGATTGGTGTACTAATATTCAGATAGCTCTAAGCATTTGGAAACAACTCCCTAAGTTGAGACATCAATTTCAGCCCAGATTTTTTTGGATTGAATATCAAAAAAACTTGCAAATTTGGACAGTTTACATTGTCACAGGAATATCACATTGAAAACAAATAGAACTATATCATAGGATCCCTGAAATGGAATGAATCTTTGGAAGATAAAACAAAATTGATTAGAATGCTGTGAAATTACATTTTTAGGGAAATTTGGAGGAGAACATATAATTACAGTCAATAGTTGATTATCAGAGATAATTTTGGAGGGTGGATGGAAATAAAGTAGGCTACAAATAACCCAAAACCACACACAGTTCAAATAAAGCCACAGTCAACTCTTCATTACCTCGAAGTAGATAAGCCAGTTTGTAGATCAATTAAACATTGGATAAACTACAGCTGGGATCTGGAACAAACTCATTTCCCAGTGTAGCTGAACGATTGGAGTGGAAGGAGAGCTCTCCAAGGTGTAGGAGCTGAGGAGCCAAACTTTGAGTAAAGCTGTTAATAGAGGAGATCAAGTGTGCCAGATTGCATGACACCAACCCTGGAATCCTGTCCCCCAACCACTGGGGACTGATAATCAGGGCTTATGCCCCAGGGCTTGATTACATGCCCCTGTGGGAGAAGTGACCTGATTCCAAATCTCTGCTGCCCCGTAACTACCTCCATCTGAAAACAGGCTCATCCACAAACTCATTACTCCAGAAACCAGATAATCCAGAATTAATTGTATCTGCACATGTGTGTGCGCATTTTAATACATAATAATTAGAAACAAAAGGAGCTAATTTCCGTACTTGAAGGCATAGAAATTCTATTTAGAATATAACAGAAACATTGCTTGGTCCTTATCTTTTAATCCAGATGTAAAAATACAAATAGTATTGACAAGCATCCCTATTAACTACTTTCTATACTCCCAAAGTTGAAAACTTTTAAACCTTCTGAAACTGATGAACAGAAATTTACTTTTCAATGGAATTTTATCATTATCATTAATTGACTCAACATGCATTGAGCACCTATTATACATCAAGCCAAAAAGTATCTACTATTAAAGAATATAATGGGTTAGGACTTTGTAGTAAGAAACCTATATTCTTTTTTGTGTGTGTGTGAGGAAGATTAGCCCTTAGCTAACATCCACTGCCAATCCCCCTCTTTTTGCTGAGGAAGACTGGCCCTGAGCTAATATCTGTGCCCATCTTCCTCTACTTTATGCGGGATGCCTGCCACAGGATGGCTTGATGAGCGATGGATAGGTCTGAATGAATTTAATTCAGCATTTTCTGAGTGTAGAAAAAGTTCCTACAACCCTGGATATCTTTGGAAGAGAAGAAGATAGGTATGTGCTACCAAGAGAATGGTTGGCAAAGAACAGTAAGACTAGGAGAACTGAAAACCAATTTCTCATCTGCTTTTCATGCTAATGTCTCCTTTCATGAATGCATTTGAATATATAAAATTTAAAAAATGTTTAAATTATGCACAAGACTAAGTTGTGTACTATACATGTTTTCCCAGTTATTTTCACTTTATAAAGTTGGCATAGGTGTGAATACAGAGCTGAAAATTGACAGAATGGGTGCATTATTTTTGCATAGAGAACAAGGATTAAAGGAAGGCAGGAAGACAAGGAAAATAGGAAAACATACTGCTAGCTGCTTCTCTGCTTCTAATTTCTTTCCCCTCGCTCCAGAGACATCGCCTTGCCTTCTCAGCAACCCTTTTTGTTAGTCAGGGTCGACCAAGCTGTGCTGCAATAAAAATTCACTCTGAAATCCCACGGCTTTAACATAACCAAAGCTTATTCTTTGCCCGTGTTACATGTTCGTTTTTGGTCAGCTTGGGCTCTCCTCCATATGGTCACTCAGGATCCCAGGTTGATGGTGGCCCCACTGACCAGACTTGTACCATCTAGGTTACGTGGTTTTCTTCTTTTAAGAGAAGAAAATACATAAAAACCTTATACCCATCTCTTCTATGCTTCATTCCGTTGCTCAGAGCTAGTCACACAACCATACCCAACTGCAAAGCGCTGGGAAATACAGTCTCTCTTGTACTAGGAATGAGAGAAGAACCAGATCCCAGTAAACACTGGTAACGTCTGCACACGCTTTCAGATAAACTGGTTGTCTTAAGTAAGGCCAAACTACCCAAGTTATAGTATAGAATTAGAACTTCTGTTTATTTAGTTTGAGGGGAGTTCTACTCAGCGATTATTGATTTTATACATTTGGCCAGCAATCCAATAAACTCTTTTTTTGTGTGTGTGTGAAGACCAGCCCTGAGCTAACATCTGTTGCCAATCCTCCCGTTTTTGCTGAGGAAGACTGGCCCTGGGCTAACATCCGTGCCCATCTTCCTCCACTTTATATGGGACGCCACCACGGCGTGGCTGACAGGCAGTGCGTCGGCGGGCGCCCGGGATCCGAACCCGCGAACTCCGGGCTGCCAAGCGCGAACTAAACCGCTGTGCCACCGGGCGGCCCCCCAATAAACTCTTGTTTTGGTTCCAGTCCCATCTTCCTACACTTTTGGTTTCTGTTGACATTTTTTTTTTCCTAAGCATTCAATTAACTAGTCAAGAAAATAGCAAATATTTACTCCTGGAATAAGTACCTTCTCTGATCTTCTAAACAATAGCTCTCTAGTAGTTTCTCGATTCTCCTGATATCCCTCTAGAACAATAGCCTACAAATTAGAAATTAGAGAAATAGCTCAGGACCCTGAATACTTTTTGTGTATGTGGTGAAGACTCAACCAGCAGCTATGGTGGAAATAGACTCCTGGGAGCTGGGCAACCATGAGATATATCTCTATCCCTCCTCATTGATATGAATGCAAAAAGGGAACCACCACTTCACATCCCAAAGATTTTGTTAATCATCTTAGAGTGTTTCTTGGCTCCTTGAGTGTTCATTTTAACATGCTCCCACATACAAATGTTGGGAAGGAAGCGGCCATGTATTATCAATGGTCGCGGGCCTCCCAACATCAAAGGATTGAATTAGAAAGACAACTTTTTAAATTTGTATCAGTGAACCTCTGTTCCCTGCCCAGATATCTGAAAATCTAGAAATGGAATGAATATGTGTTGGGTAAGAGGAGATTACCACAGTTTACAAGAACGCATGTTGAAAGCATACATAAGCATAATTTGCTAATCAAATGGACTCTTATTGTTCCTCCTTAGGATTACAAGGTTAATTCAGTATTTGCTTGGGGCCAGACTTCTGGCTAATCATGTCTCCTGAAGAAATCAGAAGACCCTACCAGCTGCAGAAAAGGAGAAGTAAGAAAACAGGTGCTTAAAGACTGTTAGCAACACAACCTAGTTTCTGGGGGAAAAAAACAAAGGCTTCTTGTCTCCTGAGAGGAGGAAGGTCTTTTATGAGTTAAGAGCATAAAGCACTCCTAAGAAGCCCAAATGCCAGTCACCAAGCTAGTCTATGGATGGAGTGAAGACATTTCTCTCTGCTTATCACATGTGGTTATGAATCTTTCCTCTTTCTTCTGTTCCATGTGTCTGTAGATGGACCTGGGGTAATCTCCTATTTGTGAAAGTCTCCCCAATAACTCTCCTGCCACCTCTAGGGAGGTCTACCAAGGAGATTACAGGATGTCTCATGTGTACACGTAGTTTGGCCTTCATTGTGTCAGCCTGCATAGCATGTTTCAAAAATTTGAATCAGTTGTTAATGTTTAAAATCTGGAGATTTCATATAAAATTCAGACTACCTGACTACTTTGGTAATCCTGAGGCTGCCTTCCCACCAGCTTTTGGCTGGTGCTGAGTAGCAGCTGTTCCCTTTAAAAGAGGCGGGAGCACCTGAATTCTCTAGTCTCTCTACTCCCCTCTGTCTTATTAACAAGGAGGCTGGGCATTTAATGTCAGCTTTGCCTTAATGTTTTCCTTGGACTCCCAGCCTGTTTTACTTCATCGTTTTTCCTACCTGACCCCTTTAGATATTTGAATTTGTAACCTCTGGCTAGTAGAACCGAGTTTTAGTCAAAGCATCAAAGTTACAGAGGGTATTCTTGGACATATTTTGCATGCCCTAGAAGGATAAGATCCAGGTGTCAGCTTAGAGGAGAGAAATCTAGGAGGCACTTTCTTTGCCTCAAGCTTAGGCAAAAAGCTTCCTGAAGGTCCACATGTGGTCTAGCCCAATGTGTCAAGGTATGCAGGGGTGTGGAATTAAGACCTAGCTAGTGTGCATTTGACAAAAGAATTGCACACGTGTTATCTAATTTATTATGGCCTTTGGTGGCATGTAACAAATATAAACGTAATCCAAAATGGTCTAACCAAAAAGGGATTCTGTTGGCTCTATAATTGAAAAGTATAGGAGTCTGGTTTTAGGTGTAGCTAGACCAGAAGCTCAAACGACACCATCAGCATGAGACCTCCATCTCAGTCTTTTGGCTCAGCTTCCTCAGGCTCCACTCTCAGACAGCCTCCCTGCCTCATGGTCACAAGATGGCTGCCAGCATTCCCAGAGCTACATCCTTTCAGATCCATGTCCAACAGGAGAGAGTGCTTATCTTTGTCCTAGCATTCCAGCAAAAGCCTAAATACATCATATGAGCTCTGACTGGGACAGATTGGTCCCAGTCTCAGTGGCCAGGGAAATGCCATTCAGGCACTAGTGACAGGTCAGGTGTTCTACCAGAGAAGTAAAAGTGGCGTGAGGGGCAGGTGTAATCCCCCAGATGGAAATCTGGCTATGGTTACAAGGAGAGGAATGAATGAATGATGGATAGGGTCAATAGCTGATTTCAGCTATATCTGGGCAACTTGTTAAAAAGCAAATTCCCTAGGGGGGGCCAGCCCGGTGGCGGTAGTGGTTAAGTTCGCCCTCCATTTCAGTGACCTAGGGTGTGCAGGTTTGGATCACGGTCGTGGACCGACACACTGCTTGTCAAGCCATGCTGAGGCAGCATCCCATATAAAGTAGAGGGAGATGGGCACGGACGTTAGCCCAGGGCCAGTCTTCCTCAGCAAAAAAAAAAACAGGAGGATTGGCAACAGATGTTAGCTCAGAGCTAATCTTCCTCACACACAAAAACAAATTCCCACTGCCCAGATGATTCATGCGATGTAGAGCTGGGTGCAGGAACCTTCTTATTCAACAAGATCCCCAGGGATTCTGGTGCAAGAAGTTATTAATTTAAACTTTGTGAAACACTTTGAGACTGCAGCATCTTACAACTAAAAATAAATTCATAATTATATGCCAGGAACTGTATTAAGTATTTTACAGGCATTATTTCAAATAATCCTTAAACGACTCTATGGAATTAGGACCATTATTATCCTCACTTTTGAATAAGGAACTGAAGCTTAAGAATTTTAGTCATTTTCCCAATGGCACATAGATAATAATTGGCAGAGCCAGGATTCAAACCCACACTGTCTGATTGTAAAGTTACTGTTTGTAACTTACTCTGTTGTGATGTCTGTATCCCTTCAGCTTTCTGTGCTTGCCCTAGATTGAGGATGATTCATGAATCAGGGGGCTTGATCTTGCCATTCTTTGACATGAAGAACAGACAACTTGCTGATATTCCCCAGCGTGAGTCACTGTGCTAACACAAAGTTATGTTCAACGTCAGTGTGTTTTTCCTACACTGCTGGATGCTATATGTGGCCTTAGGCAAGTTACTTCAGCTTTCTGAACCTCAGTTTCCCTTTCTATAAGGGGTTATTGATTTTATTTCATAAGGTTGACATAGGAATTAAGTGAATAAGTAAAAGTGCCAAGACCGTACCTTTCCTCAGTAAATACTGGGTATTTTTTTTTTTCCATCTGTGTGTTCAATCATAAATGATCAGGTAATGATTTCTTTTCCTATTGCTTTGTTGCTGCTGCTGATCCGGCCCTTCATCACCCTCAGCATAGGCACCAACCAATTCTGGCCAACTTGTAGTCTTCAGAACGTTTGTGATGCCCACGGCAGCTGGCATTTCACTTTGAGAGAGTTGCTCCAAGATTGGAAAGAGAGGAAAGAACAAATACTTATTAAGTGCCTATTATGTAGCAAGCATATTTCAGAAAATACTTAGCTAAGGTTTTTTTTCAATTGAGGTATAAGTGACATATAACATTATATTAATTTCAGGTGTTCTCCATAATGGTTCAATATTTGTGTACATTGCGAATGATCACCACAATAAGTCTAGTTAACATCCGTCACCACACATAGCTACACATTTTTTTCTTGTGATGAGAACTTTTAAAATCTACTCTCTTAGCAACTTTCAAATATGCAATACAGTATTATTAACTATAGTCACCATGCTGTACATTACATCCCCATGACTTACTTATTTTATAACTGGAAGTTTGTACCTTTTGACCCCCTTCACCCATTTCTCCCATTCCCCCTGCCCCATCTCAGGCAACCACCAATCTATTCTCTGTATCTATGTGCTCAGTTTTTTGTTTCCTGGTTTTGGGGGGTTTTTTTGGTTTTTAGATTCCACATATAACTGAGATCATACGGTTATTTGTCTTTCCCTGTCTGACCTATTACATTTAGCATAATACCCTCAAGGTCCGTCCATGTTGTCACAAATGGCAAGACTTCCTTCTTTTTTACAGCTGAATAATATTTCATTGTGTATATATTATTGGTATATGTATTTGATATGTAGTGTGTATATATATATATATATATATATATACACACACCACATGTGTATACATATATACATATCATATATACATATAATCACTGATATCATATACCACATATGTATACCACATATTTTTTTATCCATTCATCCATTGATGGACACTTAGGTTGTTTCCATATCTTGGCTATTGTAAATAATGCTGCAATGAACATGGAGTGCATTTATCTTTTCAAGGTAGTGTTTTCATTTACTTTGGATAAATATCAGAAGTGGAACTGCTGGATCATATGGTAGTTCTGTTTTTAATTTTTTGACAAAGCTCCATACTGTTTTCCATAGTGGCTGCACCAATTTACATTCCTACCAATAATGCACAAATTTCCCTTTTCTCCACATCCTCTCCAAAACTTGTTTCTTGTCTTTTTGGTAATGGCCATTCTAACAGATATGAGATGGTATTTCATTGTGGTTTTGATTTGCATTTCCCTGACAACTAGTGATGTTGAGTACCTTTTCATGTGCCTGTTGGCCATCTGTATGTCTTCTTTGGAAAAATGTCTATTTAGCTCCTCTGCCCATTTCTTAATCAGACTGTTTTTTTTGCTACTGAGTTGTCCAAGTTCTTTCTATATTTTGGATGTTAACCCCTTATCAGATATATGATGTGCAAATATTTTCTCCCATTTTGTAAGTTGCCTTCTGATATTGTTGATAGTTTCCTTTGCTGTGCAGAAGCTTTTTAGTTTGATGTAGTCCCACTTGTTTATTTTTGCTTTTGGTGTCAAATCAAAAAAATCATCACCAAGTTCAATGTCAAGGAGTTTACCACCTATGTTTTCTTCTAGAAGTTTTGTGGTTTCAGGTCTTACATTTAAGTCTTTAATCCATTTTGAGTGAATTTTTGTGCATGGTGTAAGAAAGTGGTTCAGTTTCATTCTTTTGGATGTGGCTGTCCAGTTTTCCCAACACCATTTATTGAAAAGACTGTCCTTTTCTCGTTGTGCATTCTTGACTCCTTTGTCATAAATTGAGCATATGTGCATGGGTTTATTTCTGGGCTCTCTATTCTGTTCCCCTTATCTGTGTACCTGTTTTTATGCCAATACCATACTGTTCTGATTACTATAGCTTTGTAATATAGTTTGAAATTAGGGAGTGTGGTGCCTCCAGCTTTGTTCTTTCTCAAGATTGCTTTGGCTATTTGGGGTCTTTTGTGGTTCCATACAAATTTTAGAATTGTTTGTTCTATTTCTGTGAAAAATGCCATTGGAATTTTGATAGTGTTTGCACTGAATCTGTAGACTGCTTTGGATAGTATGGACATTTTAACAATATTAATTCTTCCAATTCATGGTATATCTTTCCATTTATTTGTGTCTTCAGTTTCTTTCATCAGTGTCTTATAGTTTTCAGTGTACAGGTCTTTCACCTCCTTGGTTAAATTTACCCTAGGTATTTTATTTTTTCTGATGCAGTTGTAAATGGAATTGGTTTCTTCATTTCTCTTTTTGATAGTTCAGTGTTAGTGTATAGAAATGCAACAGATTTTTGTATATTTTGTATCCTGCAACTTTACTGAATTTGTTGATTAGTTCTAACAGTTTTTTTGGTGAAGTCTCTAGGGTTTTCTATATATAATATTATGTCATCTGCAAACAGTAACAATTTTACTTCTTTCTTTTCAATTTGGATGCCTTTTATTTCTATTTCTTGCCTGATGCTTTGGCTAGGACTTCTGATACTATGTTGAATAAAAGTGGCAGGAGTGGGCATCCTTGTCTTGTTCCCGATCTTAGAGAAAACACTTTCAGGTATTCACCATTGAGAACAATGTAGCTGTGGTCTTGTCATATATGGCTTTTATTATGTTGAAGTTTGTTCCCTCTATAGCCACTTTGTTGGGAATGTTTGTCATAAATGGATGTTAAATTTTTTCAATGCTTTTTCTGCATCTGTTGAAATGATCATATGATTTTTCTCCTTCATTTTGTTGATGTAGTGTATCACATTGATTGATTTGAGGATGTTGAACTACTTTGCTAAGTTCTAACAACAATGCTACATTGTGTAGATGAGGATTCTGAAGCTTAGAGAAGTTATTTCCTCAAGGTCACTCCACCCCGCAGGTGGGGGATCCAAAATTTAAGCCTACACCTCACCTAGTGACTCCACAACTTGTAGGCTTTTCAACGTGTGTTACTTCCTTGTGAAAGTGAAGTCCCCTTCTTAGATATAAACTATTCACCTGGTGCTAGCTCTGCTTGAATAGACTTTATTAGTGAAAACCTGGGTTTGCTTGGCATATCAATGCTCAAAACCAGGATGGAAAGAAATCATCAAATGTGAAGAAGGAGCCCTGACAATTCTACTGATTAGCTTTACAATACTGGAGAGGTATTGATTATGACAATAATAAATACATCTTCTTTTAAATATAGTCCTAGCTGACCTTTTTTTACTCTAGGGTAGGAATTCAAACTAAACAAATGCTAATGTAATAAGTTCTCTAATAAGGAAAATGTCACGTGGTTTTGAATACATATCAAGTTTTTCTCTTTTCTTTTCCCTGAAAGAGAAAATCTTCTGAAATCCTCAGCTGAATAAGAGCAGGTTCTTATTAGAGAAAAGAAATAAATTTATGACGAAGATAAGGCTTTGTGAAGTCACCTTTCTCATTTGCTTTGCTTTCAATTCCATTAGAAGAATGGTGGAAAAATTCAGTTGAATGGGGAGAAAAAAAATACTGCAGTTCCAGAACTTGATCAATTATCTAAAAATATTAATAAGCTGAACATATTTTCTTATGCAATCCATTTTATCTTTCCAAGTCAGTTATCATTGTTCTTTCTGAGGATCGGAAAGAGATTCTTTGGATTTTTCTAAAACTTCCTAGAGTTCAAGTCGTCTATCCCTTCTCTCCATTCGCCATCAATATTCAGAAAATGACAACAGTTCTATTTTCAACCCATAGAAGCCACTCTCATTATGCAACTGGAAGCAACACCAACATCTTTTTCAAATAATGGGTTTCAAATATTGATTCAAAAAATATTGCCATCATTATAAAATGCTAAGTAGCTAGAAGTAAGTTACACATTCTCAAAACAACTAGAAGTTAGTTCCAAAATTTTAGCAAAAGTGTTATAGGATGGTACAAACGACATGAATCCTATGCTCTTTCTGCACAGCCCAATCTCAGATTTTGAGGGATATATACCCAACATAAATATATATATTCCTCAAATTCTTCTAAAAGGCAAGATTTTTTCCCCCTGGAAATAGAATTATAAATGGCAATTGCATTCCCAGATTAGCCTACAGAAGCCTAACCATTAATACTCAGTATGTGAATGCTGGAAGCCGAGAGGAGGGAGAAGAGGACAAGAAATGATCCTTTCTTAGGCACAAACTTGCCTTTATATAAAGTTGTTATTTAGGTAAGTTTCCTTTGACTTTACTATTCTTTTTTCTCACCTCCTCAACCACATCCTAGTTCTCCTCTGTCCAGATAGCTAGAGACTGCGTGCCCACATTCTGCCTCATGTGGAACCCTGCCCAGACTTGACCTGGACCCCAATAATCCTGGGCTCAGGAACTCACAGTCTTCAAAACCATAATCTTCATTCTTCTAATAAAACTGATTTGTGGAATAGTATCCCTTTGACCTTCCTAAAAATATACGCACCTTTAACCCACCTTTAAACTCTGATCTAGTGGTTCTTCAATGTTATTACGCTTAAGAATCACTTGGAGAGATTGTCAAAAATGCAGATTCCCAGGATTCCCCCACAGATATTCTGATTCAGCAGGCCCAAAATAGCAGCCAGCAATTCACCTTCTCAGCAAAGACCGCAGATGCTCGTGATGCACTGGTTCAGCCAACTAAACTTTGAGAAACACAATTTTTATTAATGAAAATAGCAGGAAAATAAAATAAAACATTTAGATAAAATAGAGGAAGAAGTCTCTCTTCTGTACATTCTCCTTTTTGGCCCTCTCCACCTCACCCCTGCCCTCCTTCTCCTCTTGAGGACATGGCACCAAAGCTTCCTAGCCCAGGACTCTGCCCCTGAATCTCTAAGCTGTCCCTGCTTTACCCAAATTGTTCTTCTTTTTTTTTTTTTTTTGGTGAGGAAGACCAGCCCTGAGCTAACATCTGTTGCTAATCCTCCTCTTTTTGCTGAGGAAGACTGGCCCTGGGCTAACATCTGTGCCCATCTTCCTCTACTTTATATGGGACGCCGCCACGGCGTGGCTGACAAGCAGTGCGTCGGCGGGTGCCCGGGATCCGAACCCACGAACCCCGGGCTGCCAAGCGCGGACTAAACCGCTGCGCCACCGGGCGGCCCCCAAAATTGTTCTTCTTTATGTCTCTTTGAAACCAAATGAAGTACCCTTACTCCATTCCCATCACACACGTATTCTACTCTTGAGAGCTATTGTATTTGCAGTGAAAGAATGTATTCTATTGTTTGGAAAAAGCAATTAAAAATGTGTGAAAGACCTGTTTAGTGAATTCTGTTTAAAAGGTATTCAAGCATTGTTTATGCCTTTGTAATAATTTTTGTAAACTACAGCCTGCCTTAGGCAACATTATTCCCAATCTACTGTACTGAATTGAATAGTTCCCCCCCAAATTCCCATCTACCTGGAACCTCAGAATGAAATTTTATTTGGAAGTAAGGTCTTTGCAAATTTAATTAGTTAAGATGAGGTCATAGCTTTCACCATGTTAGAGTGGGCTCTAATCCAATGGCTAGTGTCCTTGTAAGAAGGGAAAATAGAGACACAGAAACAAAACACAGACATAAAGGGGAAAGGCCATGTGATAATGGAGGCAGTGATGCATCTACAAGACAAGACATGCCAAGAATTGCTGGCATTCCTTGAAGCTAGAAGGCAGACTTGGGATGGATTCTTCCTCAGAATCTCCCCAAGGAACCAACCATGCTGACTCCTTGACTTTGGACTTCTGGCCTTTAGAACTGTGAGAAAATAAACTTCTGTTGTTTTAATCTCCCTAGTTTGTGGTAATTTGTTACGGTAGCCCTAGAAAACTAATATACTACCTTTTCAGTGTTACCTCACTTGACTCCCTTATCCTCATCATCTCCTTGGGAAGTAGCCTCCACATCCTGCCTTCCTCTATCCACCCTCCTGGAAGCACCTGCCCCTTTCTTTCAGCCAGTTCAAATCCAAGTAACCCCTCAAAAGAACTCAAATAGCTCAAATAGGACTTGTTTTTATAAAACCTTCCTTTATCACTCTAGCTCAAACTCAGATATTCAGATACTTCTCTGAATATCTACAGTAAGCACTATTTGAACAAACTATTAATTATGTAAACACTTAGCATTGTGACACTCTTTGTTGACTTGAACCATTAGTTGAATTATATATTGTTATTTAAATGTTATGCTTTTATATATTGTCTTCTCAATTAGATTATAAATTGTGCTGCAAAGCATTAACCATGCCAAAGAGAGGTTTGGCCTTTGCACATGGCTCCTGGCAGGTAACCTCTAAACCCTTGGACTATCCTGCCTGATTAGAGTATTCTTGTTTACCTAGGGCCTTGGTCTATGCCTGATAATCTCTTCTAACAATGTGTTGTATGATGAGGGGCCTTGGGCCACAGGGCATCAGCTCAACCTCTGGAGGGACTGGAGACGAAGGTAAGCCACATGGGTGATGACTAGGCCACAATAAAATCTCCAGACAACAAGGCTCAGGGGAGCTTCCCTGGTTGGCAATGTTCCATGTGTATTTTCACACATTGTTGCTGGGAGAAATAGATACTATCCACATGACTCCACTGGGAGAAGACAACTGGAATCTCCGCAGCCTTGGTGTCTCCTGGACCCTGCCCTGTGCACCTCTTCCCTCTGCTGATTATAATCTATATCCTCCAGCTGTAATAAACTGTGATCATGAGTATAACTGCTACCTGAGTTCTAGGAATACTTTTAGTAAATTGTCTAACTTGAGAGTGGTCTTGGGGACCCTGAACTTCCAGTTGGTGTGAGAAGTAAGGGTTGTCTTGGGGACTCCTGAACTCTGCATATGATAGTGAAGGGAAGGGACTGGACAATGTCTTATTTATACTTATACATAACCATAATACCTAACACAAGGTACACATTGCTGAATAATTATTTAATTCTAATAGCAATTTACTGATTAATCTCCTCTGCCAAACTCCACTACCATAGCACATTACATAAAGATGACTACTTAAATACAGGGCAGTGAAGAGTAGAAAGGAAAACTTGTTTAAGTAAATGTGCTAAGTGTAAGGAATTCTACATGATAACAATGACCATTTACTGAGAACATAGGAAGCACCAAGTATGGTGCTAGTCCTTTGCTTGTGATATCTCTTAATTCTGATAGCAACCATTAGGAGTATTATTGTTAATTTTGCCTCCTTTACAGATAAGAAAACAGATACAAAATGTCTAAGAAATAGGCATAACTAATCCACTAATATCAACTTTAAAAAAAATCCTTGAATTCCTTATCTTTTTCTAGCCACCACACTATTTCTCCATGCTGCCTCATGGCCAATTTCACAGAAAAATTTCTCCAACAAGTTGACTACAGTCTTCATCTCCACTTCCTCACTTCTCACACATTCCTTCACCCACTCCTACTTACTTATCGTCACCTTTCCGTCAAAATGATTCTTTTCAAGGTCTACAAGTATCTTCATGTTGCCAAATCCAGCAAAAGTGCCTCAGTTTTCATAATACTAAATCTCACAGTTTACCATATCCTCCTTCTTTAAATAGTTCTTCTCTTCTGATTTTTCTATGTTACTTGATGATCCTAATTAGTCTCTTTTGATGATACATGTTCCTTTACCTAAACTTTCTTTTAAATGTTGGCATGACCCAGGGCTCCCTTTGGGGCCTTTTTCTATCAACTGTCTCCTTAGGTGATCTCATTCCCTTGATTTGCAAACCTCTATATGCTGATGATGCCCAAATTTACAATACCAGCCCTGACTTCTCTTCTGTGCTCCAGTCTCAAAAATCTATGTTTCCCCATTTATGCCTCTGATCAACACCATCGTGTGGGGAGACTATAGACGTGGAAAAGGCGGAAGTTCACTCTCCTGGTGCTTCTGTGGCTTGGTGGCATCAAAGGAATCTTTGCTTTTGTTACTCTAATCATCACCCAGGATATTTACGTTCAACTGGAGTAGATAAGAAAATTGTGTGTCAGCACAATTGTTTTTTAATAATTAGGGAAATCTTCATGTACAACACATATAGGTACATGTGTAATGGGATTTTGTGCAACATTTTATAATTTTTAAGTATTTAGATCCAATTCAACTTTCTAAAAATCTATGTGACAGCTAAACAAAGTCACCAGTTTTGATCTTGATTTTAGAATAAAATCTAAACCCCTTTTAGTAGTCTTCAGCATTACCAAGTACAGCTCTCGCTCCCCACTTCACCAACCCATATTCTGGCCACACTGCCCTTTCTATTCCTTGAATGTTATTTCCTGCTCAGGATATTGGTGCATACATGCTTTTCCCTCTGACTGGCATACGCTTTTCCCCCCGATCCTGCACAGCTTACTCCTTCTCAATCTTCAAGTCTCAACTCAAATGTCGTCCCCTCATCAAGGCTTTTCCTGACCCCCTCCCCAGCTGAAGCAGGAGCCCCCAGTTACTCTGTATCACATGACTTTGTTTACGTCCTTTACAGAACTTACCACAATCTGTAATATTTTTGTCTGCCATGTCCTACCCTCTTCCACCACTATTAGAATGAAAGCTTGAGAAGAATAGTTTTCTTGTGGGCCTTACTCACTACTATACCTCAGCACCTATAACAGTGTCTGGCCCACAGCTGGCCCTCATAATTAATTTGTCCAATTAATTTGTTTTACTAAGCTCTTGTGCCAGGATCTGAAGTTGAGTTGAACTTGACTCCAGAACCCAAGCTCTTAAATACTCTGCTTGACTAACATTTCATCTGAAGCAAGTGACAGTAGACAGCGAAGGATGACAATGGTTGACATCAGTCAAGGAGGATTTCTTGAAGAAGATGTAAATGATCTGGATATAGCCAAAAACTTAAAGAAGAATACTACAGACCAGGTGAACCCATAAAACCAGAAATAAGCTGGATTTATGAGGCAAATGTCAAGGAAAGCTTAATTATAAGCTTAATTAATTGATATTGAACAGACACAACATAACCCTTTCATGGAAAAGTTTAATTCAATCCTGGTTTCTCCCAGTTTCCATGCCAAATTTAAGTTTCTTTTGGAGCTAATTAATGCACATGTATATTTACACACACACATATATATATCTATATAGTGAGCAAAGCTACAGCTGTCAAGCTCAGGTCAGCATCTATTACAGGAGGTGAGATAGGAGCAGCTGGCTGTGACCCATTAGTGCCCAAAGTTGATTAAAATCAAAAGCCCAGGAACTGGGAATCTTCTTCTTTATTCATGATTGCTTTGAGCTATTCCGTAATACTCAGCATGGCTGATACCTGGTGGAAAGAGCAGTGGGAATTGGGGGCTAGGGTGAAGGCCAAGGATTGAAAAAATAACATGTTTTCACTTTGCAAATAAATTGATTTAAGCGTTCTCCAAAACGTTGTAGCTTATATAGTTTCATCTTGTTTCCAAGAATATGCCACTTTCATTTTGAAGTCTAGTGTTGTTAAATAGGAAAAGCCTAAATAATATATAGGAAAAAGTATTATTCACCTCACTCAAATGCTTACAAAAATATACTTAGCTATGCAACCCATGATTCACAAATGAAGCCGAGAACCAACTACGAACTACAACTCCCACTTGGAGGTAATGAAGCATGAAATGGCACTTTAGAATTAAAATTACATTGAAAGAAAGAGCCCTTCCAAAACTCAAGAAAAAAAGTAGTATTGAAATGTTAAATAAAACTACATAGAGTACACTTTCACAGGTTATTAGCCAATAAAGAGCATGTTGTTGTAGGGGTTATTTTCCTTCCATTTTATGTGAGTCTTTGCTTTTCCTAAAAGTTACAATATTTCCTAATAATTTCTTATGGGAACAGTTTGTTGATAGATTTGATTTAAAATCATTTTCAGAAAGAAATGCAGCTGGGCCTGGAGTTTTATTCAATCAGGTAACTGTTGTGGTCAAATTCTAAATGTGCATCCTTTTGAGTTACCCTCATAAAACATTTCAGATCTCTCTGCTTCTTGAGTTATCATTTGTTTATATGTTGTTTGAATTTGTTTGTTTACTATCCTATCAATAACCTGAAAACTTCCATTGTTCCTTAACTTTTTCCAGATATTGAAGAAATTTGCTCGTGATCCAACAGATAAACCATTTTTATATACCAAGCTAAAAGGAGCTATTCATGGCTCTTTGATCTTAAGTATTATTCAAGAAAGGAAGAAGAAAAGTATCTTTATTCCAATATTTTATTTAACTCCCAAGTATGTCATATTATGCCTACAAACTAATTTTATTCCTATTCTTCTTGATTTTGCTGTTTTAATTATATAAAAATTACATATACCCATTCATGAATTGTGCTGATTTAAAAATAAATTTGCATGAGAATAATATATTTTGTTTAGTAGGATATAAAAAATTAATAGTGATTTTATATTTCTCCCTAAATAACAGGAAATGTTTCCAATTATTTTTTAGAGCAGGACATTTGGTACAGATAATGTTGCTATAGCAACTTTAGAACAGGTTTAATTTGGGCCACGGTGAGTGCACCCACTTGTTTTAAATTCATCATTCAGTCTAATCTAGCATTTACATGAAGAGCTGCATTTACAAACAGTGCAGCAGAAGTACCTATGTGGAAAGTTGTTTAGGGATACTGTGCCTCAAATCTCCACTTGCATTCATGGCGTTTATTAAGAGTTTTTATCACGGTGCCAAGAGCTATAATATTTATTAAGAAAAAATAAAAACGTATTCCAATTTTATTCAAGATGAAAAGCTTTGAAAATCAATTTAACCTTAACATATCTCTGAAAATATTTTGACATTAAAATACACTTTACTTTCTAGTGTTAAGCCTTACCAAAATCTTGGAAAGGAGATATTTATTGTGTTTCCTTGAAGACAGATATTTTAGCTTATTCTGCATCAGTTTCTTTCTACTGTAATGACAGCATGTACCTAAAAGAATCTTGCCAGTGTTGACACATATTTAGGATCAAAATGGTTTCAGATGAGGATACCTGGGGTTTCCCAGTTCTAGAAAAGTGTCCTAAATGTGCACTGATCTTCAGGCTTTAATCACATAAAGGCTAAAATATTCAATTTATGATTCCAGGTAAGATTTGATCTCTGTTACAATTGAGGTACTATCTTTGAGGCAGCAAATATCCTTTTACCTCAGCCTAGAATTCATTTCCTGTCCCCTTATGTTAGGATTCAACTCAAATGCTAGGTCCTCTACCAAACCTTCCCTGATTTGCACTTCAGAGTCACCCTCTTCTCCAGAACACTGGGTCTAGACTGGGCTCTGCTATTTCACATATTTATTTTTGCATATTTCCCACTACTAGACAGAGAGTTCCATGAGGAATGCCTGCTTAAATTTAGTGCCTTCTTCCCGTCAAACCAAAACAACTTCAACAAACATTTGTTTTGTGTGTGTGTGTGTGAGGAATACCATCCCTGAGCTAACATCCATGCCCATCTTCCTCTACTTTATATGGGATGCTGCCACAGCATGGCTGACAAGCAGTGGGTGTACCCACACACAGGATCCGAACCTGCAAATCCCAGGCGGCAGAAGCGGAGTGCGCGAACTTAACCGGTAGGCCACCGACCCCGCCCCAACAAACATTTGTTTTAATGAATCAACACATAGCTATTGACCACCTACCATGAACCATAACAAGTCTTGTGGACTTGCTATTTTCATTTGGGGCACTAGGATATATATCCTGAAATGACACCGAGAATACAAGGCAATAAGTGTCATCTGTAAAAATGACTAAAATCAACAATAAAAACAAGCTATATAAGAGTTTAAGAGATAGTCAACTAAGAATATCAGAGAAGGTTTTAAGGAAACAGGAAGATCTGCGCTAAACCGTAAGTATAATTGGGAACTGGGGAAGTAGCGAGAGAATGTGGAAGGTTTTTTTCAGAGAAGAGCAAGAGCAAAAAGCAGTCGAGACAGGATAATTGATCCAAGGACAGTAAATACACAAATATGGCTGGGTCTAAAGCTGTCTGATGGAGAGGGATTCCTTACATTCCAGAAGAGTGGTTAAAGTGAAGTTCCTTAAAAAAAAATAATTGTAGAAATTATATAGAAAGGTTTTGAATTATACACTGCAGAGTTCCAGTGTCCGAACCTAGAATTGGTTCTGATATTTATTATCAAAACATTTTCAGAACAACAATAAAGAGTCATGACAAAGTAAAATATGCAATACCAAATTCTTTCTCAAATCTACTATTTCCTGATAAGACTGTATTTAATAGACACTTCACATAAGACAGAAATGCAATGAAATAATATAATTTAGGAAAAGGAAAATTTAGTTGATATCTCATCTGCTCCGAGCTACTCGTTCCTTTCTTTTAATTTCAATTTTTTAATCCCTTCATTGTCATGACAGAAATATCTAAAACAGAAACAAAATAAAACCCCAACTATTTATATAAAAGAGAATTGAGCTAATAATAAAGATTTGACGGGGCCGGCCTGGTGGCGTGGTGGTTAAGTTTGTGCTCCGCTTCAGCAGTCTGGGTTCACAGGTTCGGATCCTGGTGGGGACCTATGCACCACTCATCAAGGCATGCTGTAGCAACGTCCCATATGCAGAATGGGGGAGGATGGGCACAGATGTTAGCTCATGGCCAATCTTCCTCACCAAAAAAAAAAAAAAGATTTGAAGATCACCCTCATGGTTCAAGAAATATAACAAAGAAAGGGTATTAAACTTTGCATTATATAACTATCATAGCAAAGAAAATAAATTTTCTAGATAAAAAGAATAGGCTATTGACATTTTTCATCTAAAGTCATCATTGTATATCCTCAAAAGAAGTAGAAAAAAGGTAAAATTTAAAAGAAATCGTTAAAAAGAAAAGTGTGGGAGGCTGTAAATCTAATTTAATGAGAGGTGAAGACATGTAACTTTGCTTAAAAGACTAATTTTGAGGAGAAACATTAAATAAACATTATATATGAGTCAACTATTACAGTAAATGAAGATTGGATTTCTACATTGAGGAATACAGGTGGAGGTGTGACAATGCAACGAATATAAAATCCTAATGTTTAACCCTTAAATCAGTGATCTGGGAGGCTGAAACACACTATGATGGGTATGAAAAACATAAATATAATAGCATGAAAAGCCATGCACTAAAGTAACAAAATATTATGATTCAGGATCAAAAAATGCTCATCTATTACTACCAATAAAAAAAACCAAAAGGTAAGGAACTTGGTTTTAATAACATGATATTAAACCAATTATGAGAAGTAAAGGCAGTATAAAATGGGATGACTAATTCTATACCCTTGCCTCCCAAGAGCACTGGGGATTAATGAGATGACAACAGAGTTCCATCTGATATGAAAGGAAGGCGATGAAGCTTCAACGGAAAAGTGTCTTTATTAACGAGGAAGTATGTTTTGTTTGAAGATTCAAAATTCTAAGCTTGGAATTTCCCATACTAGAACCCTAGCAAAATAGTCTTGCTGCTATTTTATGGGCTTACACTTCTGTTTCAAAAAATAATCACAGGTCAGGATTCTCTCTAACCTGTATGAGGCAAATGAGTAATTGTTTTTTGTTTCTTTTTTAGCTCTGCAGAGAATAGATAGTCTCATCTTTTGGAACATTATCCATTGTCTCACATCTCTTAGAGTCAACTAGAGCCCTAGCTTCATTTAATAATAAAAATAGAATGTGAGGTATAGAGAATATAATAATAATATACCGTATGTTAATCACTTACCATTCCAGGCACTGTGCTAAACATGTTCAGTGTTAACATATTAAGCATGTCTGTTACAATACCTCATGTGATTCTCAGTGCGGTGTGCTATTTATCAATTCATTGCCTCTCACCTCCACATCTACCCTTCATTCCCTGTTCTGAAAAAATAGAGCTGAACCCTTTAAATATTTTTTCCCTCACCAGGTTAAGCTTTGTGAGTAGAAGGTGTTGGGGGGGGCACTGAAGGAGGAAGGGGTGCTCCTCTTCTGGGTCTGGTGTGCTCCCCTTGCCGGGTTTCTGCAGTGAGCACACCTTCTCCAGCACCTGGCTCCTGCTACATGCAACAGCTAGCAGCACCAGTGGCCAGAAACTTTCCCCCGCACCCCATCAGTCAGACAGCTTCACAGCCAAGCAGCACAGGGGAAGCACCTCCCCGTGGATGGCTTCCCCGGGTATGCTTTCGGGGCGCTCTGCAGCCAGCAAATTCCCCTGGTTCTTCCCTGGGTGCTCTATCTCAGCCCTCAGGTAGTGACTGTTCCTTGGGAACTGCCTTTGCTGCATTCTGTGGAGATCTCTTTACTTCTTACTAGCCAATCCTCTGTGACTGCCAACCCCCTGTTAAAACTAATACTACTTTATATTAAACTTATTCAATGTAAGTCTATGAGGTTTCTGTCTTCTGCTTGGAGCCTGACTGGCACAGTGCCTATGAGGTAGTAATTAGTAAGCTCATTTTATTGAGAGAATAACTTCTCCAATGTCATATAGCTAATAAGTGGAAAAATTGGGATTTGAACCTTGTTTTTTCCTGACTTCACAGCTCAAGTACTTAACCATTTATGACCAGTTATAATTTAAAATAGCTCCCCCTTTTATTAGAAGTGTCAGAGTTTGTTTGATAAATTACATGGCCATCCTAATTATATTAGACTATTTTTCATTTTGCTTAAACCAGCAGTTCTCAAGCCTTTTACCTCACGACACAAATAAGAGTAAAAGTCACATGCATGTCACTTTCTCTGTCCAGTTCCTTTAGCTCCTTTTTCTCACACTGTAGAAAGCACATGCCAAGACAAATCCAGGAGCTGTCAATGTGGCGATAACCTTGAATCAACTCTCATTTACTATAAAGGCAAATCTTCCACATATTTTGGTACTTTACTATCAGTAATTACTTACTTCTGATATCTTACAGCTGATTGAGACACTATATGTGTTGAAAAAATGATTATTCTTACCCATTCACTAAGGAAACGTCCTCATATGTAAGCTACAGCTTCTCAATTGGTTTGTGTAATATGCAATTTGTTATGTATGATATAATATACAAATTGTTAAAATCCAATGTATGCTTTATTAATATACAAAGTGTATTGGTTTATTAATGTACTTTAAAAAGTTGATTATTCTAAGGGGGCCAAGTTACAGCTCAAGCAGGACAATTGCTTTGATGCTTTATCACTACACCGAATATTAACTTTTTACAAGTACATAGCTCAGAGTAGGGACACTAGATATCAAAGACATGCACAAAACTGTACATCTCACCGAGAATATCCTACAGTAAATTAAAAGAAATATAACGGGACCTTGCATTTACATCTTCAGATAAACTACTAAACATTTTTCCCAATAAGCCAGGAATAAAGATTCCTTATTAATATGCTAAGAATTTCCAAGGCTTTTTATGGTTATAAAACAGTTTATTCTAGCTCTACATCTGATGACAAGGATTTGAACACCATTGAAGTTGTAGGTCCCCCCTGCCCCAAGGTTTAGAATCCAGGAGATTCAGAGGAGGGATTGAATTTATGGTAATTTGGGAGTGAGACAGTGGCACATCATAGATGCTCAGTAACTAACAAATCAATATGTTGAGTGGGTAGATGAAAACTGTTCCTTCATACAAGCATCTTTGCAGTTACCCAATATGCTTACTTCAATAATGTGTAGCCGAAGCATCTAAAATGTGCAAGGCATTGACAATTTCAGACTCCCATTTGGAGTTAGGAGAAGCACTTGGAGAATCCAACCTTGTCATGTTAAAGATTGTGTGGCCCGTGTGTTTGAGTGGGGATTAAAAGACTGACATTGGACCTGGCTTCACCAAGAGTCTATCTTCGGACTAGCAGCTGTGACCCATCACTCTTCAAGGCTTTACCCATAGGCTTCTCGACAGAGCTTTGACTTCCATTAGCTGCCACATCTGCTGCATACTAGTGAGATCTGCCTCCCTTAAGATATTTAATATCTATCATAGAGGCACCAGATGCCTGACAGCAAAAGAATATTAATGAATGCTGTAGAAGCAGGTTCAGGAAAGATTATGGAAATTGTTTACAGAAGGCTTAAAATGGATGTTATACTAACTGTTCATGCAGGTTTTGTTTGATTCCTTCTAGAAATAAGATATTGTTGCTCATGTCATTATTTGGCATTATTTGGTGATTTGGATTCTCTCCTAATATTCCAGATATTCTCTACTCTTTCCTAGAATCACAGAACAGTTAGCTGATAGATTGACTGTCACTTGAATGTTTAGCAGTGTCTCTAGTTCTCAAGCTCCACTTCTCAGCTGGGATATTCACTTGAAAAATACTTTGCATGTTTCGCCTTAGTGACTGTTTGTGCAGATTACATTGTGAGAGTTTACTTCTGTGGTTATGCAATCTCATTGTAGTAACATGTGTTTTTGAACACAGGGCCATAATATACTCATGATAAAAATAAATATGCATGCAGTGACAATACATTATCTGTACTTTCAGAGTTATTTGTTTCCAATAGAGCGTTTGTTCGTAAAGATCTTTGCATATTTGGAGCCGTTTTTTCTCCAAATTACAATCAACAATTTTTAAAGAGAACATTGGAAATCCATGCTATAGACTGTATAGAGAATAATAAATTTAACATCATAACAAGAGCTACTGAATTTATTGAAGGCAGTTGGAAAGTGTTAAAATAAAACCTTCGCTGGATTTGATTTTTTGAAAACAGCTATCTGCCTTTTATTCCTCATAAATTAATTGATACTTTCTTGATTATAGAAGAAATAGGGCTAGGGAAACCAACTGTGTGTGCCTCTCTTCTGCCACACTTTTGCTGAGGTGACAAGAGAGTAACCTCCAGCCCATTTTTGATCCCTCAGTCTAACACTCAGGCAGTACCAGGTTTTGTTTATTAGATTATTTCAGTGTTAAAGCCACGCCTGGATGCTCCAAGCATTTCAGCTAGTAGCAAGGTACACAGAGAGGACGAAGGAAAATTTTTATTTAAAATGCATAATATCAGTAGCACTCGTATGGGGATGGGGGCTCTGAGG
Organism: Tapirus indicus; assembly: GCA_031878705.1. Taxonomy (NCBI): domain Eukaryota; kingdom Metazoa; phylum Chordata; class Mammalia; order Perissodactyla; family Tapiridae; genus Tapirus; species Tapirus indicus. The sequence continues at coordinate 91,295,098 of CM062926.1, forward strand.
TATGAATACTTAAGATGTTAAAGAGGTTGAAGAAAACAGCAAGCAATTGTGAAGTAATAAAAACTTTCAGTAATTACTAGTCCCGCTGCTTTGGCTGTAACAGGCAAAATATTCTGCATCCCATTATATATCCTGTGATCCGTCCCATCCCCCATGAGACAGAGATTAATGCTGCAATACCGAAGAAGGAAAATGTGATTACACCAGATTTTATTGTAATACCATTATCGATTTGTTGCCATAATAACATAGGATGCACATTGCTTTACTTCGGTAAGTTTTTATTTTTCTACATTTCCCCCTAGAGATTTGAGAGCCTATATGTCTATAAAATTGCAACCTTGACTCTGCAATTGGAAAGCCTATCTATTGTTCTAAAGTTTCCTCTAATCCAACTATACAGGTAGGCATAAACTATCATAATAATAGAATGTATATCCTCAGTACTATAAATTTTCCATCACTGGGCTCCTGTCTGAAGCGTACCTTAATATTTTAGGTGTATCTTGACATGCTGAGATTTTTCCTCCATCTTAGTCATTTTTATTCATGGGATGAAATGGATTCTGCAGTGTTATAGATTTCAAACTTAACCAAAAGCAACGATGCCAGCCTTCCTCACACTACTTTCTTTAAAATAGAAAACATGTTTCAGTTAGTTAGTCTTATTAAAACAAAGCAAAAATACTCTTAACATTTTAGAGCTTTCTATCTTCCCATAATTGATTGCCATTTAAGATACATTTCCCTCTCACATTTATGCTTGTTTCTTTGCCAGTACTAATATTTTGTTAATACGATCAAACTTTATTATAAATTATTACTTACAATATGGATTTCAGATGTCTTCTGAAATCTTACATTATCTGTAATAGGGAATTTTTGTAACACAAGTATTATTCCTTGCCCACTCTTCTAGTCTCTCCCTTCACGCTCTCCCTAGGCCACTCCATCTATTCTCAGGGCTTTATATACAAGCTACAGGGGGAGAGTTTCCAAGTTTGTATCTCTAGCTCAAATCTCTTCTCTGAATTCAGACTCCTACAGTCAACTGTCCAGTTAACATCAGATGTTTCAAAGGCATCTCAAACCTCATACATCCAAAGTGAAGCTCTTGATTTCCCTTCAGACCGGCTCCTCCTCCTCTTCCTCATTTCGATAGCTGTTGTCCCTCTCCACCCAGCTGTTTATGCCAGAAACCTAGGGATTATCCTTCTCCTCATTGCCCACATCCAATCCATCTTCACGTTCTGATGGTCTATTCCCCAAATATATTCCAAATCCATCCACTCCACTGCATGTCCACTCCCGCTACCCCTGCCCAGCCACCACCGGGAGCCTCCTACCTGCTCTCCCAGTGGCCATTTATAGTGCCCTCTTATCCATTCCCCACATAGGAAACAAAATATTCTTTAAAATATAGTTTAGATCATGTCACATCCCAATTTCAGTTAGAATAAAATGGAAAACCCTTGATGTTATATTTAAAGCCAAACCTAAACTTCTTACTCTGGTTTACAAAGCCTGGCCTCTGCCCACCTCGGCGACATTACTTCCTGTTATCTCCTCTCCGCCACATACGCACCGGCCGCGCTTCATCTCCCACCTCAGGGACTGTGATTGTGCTGTTCCCCTGCTGTGAATGCTCTTCCTCCTGCTCTTTGGATTTCTGGCTCCTTTTCACCCTCCAGGTCTCAGTTGAAATATCACCTGCCTAGAGAGGTTTTCTTCCTGACCACCTTATTTAAGGGTGATCCCCTATATCACCACCATCATTTTCTTTCACAGCACTGCCTTTATTTTCTTCATAACACTTTCAAAAATCCGTAATTATGTAATTAATGTATTTACTTTTAATTGCCTATCTTTCTCTCTAGGCTAGAAGTTCAATTAGGGCAGAGATATTGTCTACCTTGTTTATCTTTACAACCCCACCGCCTAACACAGTGTCAGTCACGTAAGAAATGATAAACAAACAGACTGATGTTCCCCAGGTTCATCACTTAACACAGTCTTGTCTATCACCGCTTGTTCACTTCTGTCTCCATCATCTATTTCACTTCCTTTATTTAAAATAAACATTTAAAAGTTAGTTGAAGTTCTGTTACCTATCACGGTCAACTTATAATTCAAAAATAACCTTTACGGTGTTATTTCACTAATCTTCTAAGTATTTTCTTCTATAACTTAGCTCATTTTTTCACATACCAAGTATATTGGTTTGTGGTCAGTAACAAATGGCCAGAAAAATGTCTTTGGCTTAATACAATGAAAGTTTATTTCTACTCTTGCTCCACGTCCTAGGCACTCTGCTCACACATAGTCAGCAAGGGTCTCTGCTCCACATGGTCATGCAGGGATGCAAGCAGATGGGCAGAGGTCTCACTCTCTTAGAGCTGCATAGCGTGTCATAGTGCCTCCTCAGTTTCCACGGAAGGAGAAGATAGACATTAGAAATCACACATATGTTTTTCTTTAATCCAGAAATAGCACACTACACTTCTGCTCACATTTCACTGGCCAGAACTAGTGGCATGGCCCTGCCTATCTACAAGTGGCCAGTAAGTGAAAAACTCAGGAAGCTTTCCTCTCTCTGCTACTCCTGCTATACCATATCAACGGTATAACGAAGAATCTTAAAGTTTCTTTGTTTTTCTATCATATATTAAGGATATATGTATATATATATATATTACTCAGCTTAAATATATGGCACTTGCAATGTAATTCAGTTTAGAAGGGAGTGTTTTTTATAGACATGAGCAGGTAATGTGCACAACACACATGGAACAAAACCTCAAAAGCTCATATGTGTTAAACATATTATGTAAATTAATATAATAAAAGCAATAGTGTTATTGTGGGTAGAAAAAATAGAAATAAGAAAAATGGAAAGAATACTATATTCAGCCTTAAAAATAAATACTATCTCAAGTGTAATTTGTTCTTTCAATCTGACAAAAATATATATGCATAAACATATAAAAGAAAAAAGTTCCAATGGATTCCCATTGCTCTCCAGACCAAAAACTTTTCACTGTAACTGTCAAAGTCTTCCATCAGTTAATAATACCTTGTCTGCTCTACTCTTTCAAAAATAAATCTTTATCTGTGCTAAAGACTTGGCTTAGCACCAGCAGGGGAAGTCTGAAAAATATATGGTCTCTGACTTCAAAAAAATCCATTTAATGAGGGAAGGCTGACTTATAAATGGTTAAGGACAATGTGTTATTGCTTGCAGCAAAAATATCCCCAGTGCTCTTGGAACAGAGACAAGAAATAGGGAAGGCTTCATAGAAGCTGCAACATTTGATCAGGATCTTAAAGAATTATTTTGGGGGCCAGCCCAGGTGGCCTAGTAGTTAAGTTTGGTGTGCTCCACTTCAGTTGCCTGGGTTCAGTTCCCGGGCGTGGACCTGTACCACTAGTCTGTCAAAGGCCATGCTGTGGTGGTGGCTCACATACAAAAAGAGGAAGATTGGCAGTGGATGTCAGCTCAAGGTGAATCTTCCTCAGCAAAAAATAAAAAAGGAAAAGAAATATTGGCATACCTGATGAGGAGTTCCTTAGGTATAGAAAAAAGTTAAGGCGTTCTAAAAAAGAGCATGACATATACAAAGTCACAGGGAAATGAAAGAACATGGTGTATATCAAATTGACAAATACCAAAAGTTTGCCCTCACACTCTGTTGGTAAGGTTGTGGGTAGATAGACCTCCTACACATTACTAGTGGAAAGGCAAAAAGTACAACACCTATGGAGAAGAATTTGGCAACCTCTAGCAAAATTGCATTCACATTATTGATTGACTCAGGAACTCGCTTTCTAGGAATCTATCCCAAAATTGACACTGGCGAAAGCATGGAAAGACATTATGTACAAGGCTATTGATTATGGCACTATTTTTAAAGCCAAAAATATAGAAACAATACTAACTTTCAATTAACAGGGACTGTCTGAATAGACTACAATCCATGTGTACAATATAGACTTTGCATCTGTAAAAGGAATAGAGACTATCTTTATCTACTACAATGGAAGATCTCCAGCATACATTTAAGTGAAAAAGCAAAATGAGGAAGAGTAAATATAGTATGCTACCATTTATGCAGGCAATGAGGGACACAAATATTTCTATTATATAAGTTGAACATTTGAAACTGCCATTTTTAGATTAAAAAGCAGTCAAATATTGGCAATTTGATGTGGTTCTATTTAAGGTATAAATAGTAGCCTGTATTTTTTTTTTGGCTGAGGAATATTCACCCTGAGCTAACATCTGTGCCAATGTTCCTCTATTTTGTATGTGGGTCACCACCACAGCATGGCCACCAATGAGTGGTATAGGTCTGCGCCTAAGAATTGAACCAGGGCCACCTAAGTGGAGCACACTGAACTTAACCACCAGGCCACAAGGCTGGCGCCCCATTAGCCTGTATTTTTAAAAGTAAAAGGTAAAAATTTTAAATGATGTCTTCAAGATACAATGACATATATCCCAGATTTGCCCTAGGTAGTCCCAGTTTACACTTTTTATAACTGTAATAAGCTATAATTATTAATATAACCCCTTTTCATTCTTGAAAATGTCCCAATTTAGTCCAAAATTTTATGGTCATATAGAGCGATGGAGGGGGAATAAGGGTGGAGAAGACATGTAGGAATGAAGAAATAAGGATGGAAAGGGCAGAGATAGAAATTTTGCTTCTTTGAACGTTGTTTTGTCAATTTAACATTGAAACGTAAATATTTTAAATCAAAAGTTAAATGAAATAAATAAATCTAAATGTGTTGTTGATACTGTTGATATTATTCTAAGGTAGCTTTGTGTGTAGTGAAGAATAAAGCAAATGAATAATTGTATTGATGTCATTAAGAACCAGGATTTCAGCACAGGAGAAAAGACGATAAAGATGTAGGATCAATAGTTTCAGTAAATATTCAATAAGTCTCAATTTGAACTGAAAGTTTCGGTATGAACTCAGGATGTATGTCTTTTTTTTTTTAAGTGCTTTATTTTTTTATAGCAACTATAGGTTCATAGCAAAATTGAGAGGAAAGTAAAGAGATTTCCTATATACTCTCTTCCCCACACATGCACAGCCTCCACTACTATCAACATCACTCACCAGAGTGGAATATTTGTTACAATTGATTAGCCCACATTGACAAATCATAATCACCCAAAATGCATAGATTACATTAGAGTTCACTCTTGCTGTTATACGTTCTGTGGGTTTGGGCAAATGTACAATAACATCTATCCCTCATTATAATATCATATAGCGTGTTTTCACAGCGCTAAAAATCCTCTGTTCTCTTCCTATTCATCCCTCCCCGCCTCCACACGTGGCAACCACTGATCTTTTCACTGTCTCCATAGTTTTGCCATTTCCAGAAAGTCAAGTAGTTGGAACCATACAGTATGTGGCCTTCTCATATTGGCTTCTTTCACATAGTAATATGCATTTAAGACTCCTCCATGTCTTTTCATGGCTTGACAGCTCATTTATTTTTAGTGCTGAATAATACTCCACTGTCTAGATGTACAACTGTTTATTTACCATTCACCTACTCAAGGGCATCTTGATTTCTTCCAAGTTTTGGCAATTATAAATAATACTGCTATAAATATCTATGTGCAGGTTTTTGTTTGGACATGTTTTCAACTCCTTTGGGTAAATACCAAGGAGTGCCATTGCTGGATCATATGATAAGAATATGTTTAGTTTTATAAGAAGTCACCAGACTGTCTTGCAATGTAGCTGTACCATTTTGTGTTCCAACCAGCAGTGAATGAAAGTTCCTGTGGCTCCACCTCCTCGCCAGCATTTGCTGTTTTCCATGTTCCAGATTTTGGCCATTCAAATAGTTGTGTAATGGTATCTCACTGATGTTTTAATTTGCATTTCCTGATGGTAGATGATATATAGCATCTTATCATATGCCTTTTTGCTATTTGTGTTTCTTCTTTGGTGAGGTGTCTGTTAAGATCTTTGGCCCATTTTTTATCCAGATCATTTGTTTTCATATTGTTGAGTTTTAAGAGTTCTTTATATATTTTGGATAATAATCCTTTATCAGATATATCTTTTGCAAGTATTTTCTCCAGTCAGTGGCTTGTATTCTCATTCTCTTGATATTATCTTTTGCAGAGCAAACATTTTTATTTTAGTGAAGTCTAAACTTTCAATTATTTCTTTCATTGATCATGACTTTGATATTGTACCTAAAAAGCCATCACCACAGCCAAGGTCATCTAGGTTTTCTCCTATGTTAACTTCTTTGAGATTTGTTAGTTTTGTGTTTTACGTTTGGGCCTGTGTTTTGTGGAAGGGTGCAACGTCTGTGTTTTATTCATTTTTTTGCATTAAATGTCCAGTTCTTCCAGAACCATTTGTTGAAAGACTGTCTTTGCTCCATTGTATTGCCTTTGCTCCCTTGTCCAAGATCAGTTGACTATATTTATTGGGGTCTATTTCTGGGTTCTAGGTCTATTCTGTTCCATTGATCTATTTGTCTATTCTTTTGCCAATATTACACTCTCTTGATTGATGTAGCTTTATGGCAAATCTTGAAGTTGAGTAGTGTCAGTCCTCCAACTTTGTTCTTCTCCTTCAATACTTTGTTGGCTATTCTTGGTTTTTTGCCTCTCCATATAAACTTTAGAACCCATTCGTTGTTATCTACAAAATAACTTATTGAGATTTTGATTTGAATTTTGTTGAATCTGTTGATCAAGTTGGAAAGAATTAACATCTTGACAATATTGAGTCTTCCTATCCATGAACATGGTGTATCTCTCCATTTTTTTAGTTCTTTGATTTCATTCATCATTTGTACTTTTCCTCAAATAGATCTTATATGTATTTTGTTAGATTTATACCTAAGTATTTCTTCTTTTTGGGTGCTAATGTAAAAGATAGTGTGTTTTTTATTTCAAATTCCACTTGTTCATTGCTGGTATATAAGAAAGTGATTGACTTTTGTATATTAACCTTGTATCCTGCTACCTTGCTGAATTTGCCTATGAGTTCCAGGACTTGTTTATTCTTTTGGATTTTCTACACAGATGATCATGTTTTCTGTGAACAGATTTTTGTGTCTTTCCTTCCCAATTTGTATCCCTTTTATTTCCTTTTCTTGACTATTGCATGAGCTAGAATTTTCAGTACATTGTTGAAAAGTAGTAGTGAGAGGGAACATCCTTGCCTTGTACATGATCTTAGTGGAAAAGCTTCCATTCTCTCATCATTAAATGTGCTGTTAAATGAGGGTGTTTTTTTGAAGATAGTCTATCAGGTTGAGAAAGTTCTCCACTATTCCTAGTTTACTGATAGTCTTTATCATAAATGGGTCAAATGCTTTTTCTGCATCTGTTGATATGATTATGTGATTTTCTTTTTTATTCTCTTGATGTGATGAGTTACATTAATTGATGTTCAAATGTTGGAACTAGCCTTGTATACTTGAGATAAATTCTACCTGGTTGTGGTATATAATTCCTTTTATACTTTTGGGGATTTGATTTGCTAATATTTTGTTGGGGATTTTTGCATGTGTGTCCATGGGAGATATTGCTCTGTAGTTTTGTTTTCTTGTAATGTCTTTGTCTGATTTTTGCATTAGTTTGCCTCATGGGATAAGTTAGAAATTATTCCCTTTGCTTCTGTCTTCTGAAAGAGATTGTAGAGAATTGGCACAATTTATTTTTTAAATGTTTGGTGGAATTCACCAGTGAACCCCTCTGGGCCCAGTTCTTTCTCTTTTGGAAGATAGTTAATTGATGATTCAATCTCTTTAATAAATATAGGCCTATTCAGACGGTCTTTTTCTTCTTGTGTGAGTTTTGGCAGATTTTATCTTTCAAGGAATTGGTCCATTTCATCTAGATTATCAAATTTGTGGGCATAGAGTTGTTCATAATATTCCTTTATTATCTTTTTAATGTTCATGGGATCTGTAGTGATGTCCACTCTTTCATTTCTGATATTAGTAATTTGTGTCCTCTCTCTTTTTTCTTAGTTAATCTGGCTAGAGGCTTATTAATTTTATCAATTTTTTCAAGGAACCAGCTTTTGGTATTATTGATTTTCTCTGTTGATTTCCTGTGTTCAATTTCATTGATTTTTTTTTTTTTGCTCCAATTATTATTTCTTTTCCTCTGTTTACTTTGAGTTTAATTCACTCTTCTTTTACTAGTTTGCTGATATGTTCTATCTTGAAAACCAACAAACAAAAAGCACATTTCCTAATTCTGTACACTTAAAAGACCTAGAAACAATGACCAATTCTGTAGCACTGAGCATTCCTACTGTCCACATTGTGGTCACTACCATAAATTCTTTCTAAAAAAAGCCAAGGATCCTTGGAGAAATAGATGCCTCCAGGTCCGGGGCAGAAAAAGTCCAAGATAAGCCTGGACTTGTTATACCAGAAAGCAAAGAAGCTATCAATAACTACTTGAGTCTAGTAAAAGGATTCAGAAGGCAACTTGAATAGGCACCCACTGGCAAAGAGGGGAGGAAAGAGGTGAATCATGCATTTATCCTGCCTTTCTTTAATTAACTGTATCTCAGGGTAAGCAATTATTTCATGTTGGAAAATTTCTCTTTTAGAATTAGAATATCACTATTTTGCAATTCCTAATTAACTAATGGAAAATGATCATCAATAGCTAAGATTATACAAGGAGTTGCAATCATGTATCATATAACTCCTGAGGATGTACATAACATCACCTCTGAAGTAGTCTGGTTATACATTTAGATTTAACAATCACTACATGGGAAATACAGGGGACACCACAGGGATGCAACCAACACAATTCAGACAAGGGGAAATTCTATACGAAAATTACCTGGGTTTTTGAACAAACAAATGTAAGCAAAAAAGAGAGAGAAAGATGGAATCTATATAAAGAGACTTAAGAGACACGTCCATCAGTTGCAATGTAGTACATATTCCTATCTTGATTCAAACAAACAAAATGTATAGAACAAAAATATAGTCACTTACAGGATGATAACCAGAGAAATGTGATTACTAACTGGATATTTAATTATTGTTCATTTTTTAATTTGTGATAATGATATTTTGGTTACTTTGTTTTAAGAGCCCAGCACATTTTCCATTACAAAAAAATGCAAGTACTGTAGGTAACCTCCCTTGTGTGGCTATCTAATGAAATGACTACTTTTCTTAAGTTGCTATATAAGAACACTGCTTCTGACAGACTTTCTCCAGCTAACTCCATCACTTTAAACATTCAGCACAATCTGATCTTCATAATACACTTCATAATTATAGCATATAACTATGGTTAATGTCCTTTACAAACAAACAAGCAAACAAACAAAAACCTCAGATACTCTATTGGCAATTCCTAGAGGTCAGAAGAAACAATTTTTTTCTTCTATGGAACACATGTCTCTTGACCTTGCTCCATTTTCTCCTCCTGTAGCATCCCATCTCCACTATCACACCCAGCAGGGCTAACACCAAAAACCAAAGATTTAACTCTGGGATGACTGTGAGTAGTGGATGGTTGTAGTGTCACCTTGCAAATAACATCCACAGGAAAATCCAGAATATCTAAGGGTAGTTGGACAAGACTGCCAACTGGAATACAGGAAAATGAGTGTACATACCAGAATGGGGTGGTTACAAACAGGAGGGAAGCTGAAACAGGTGTTGAGAAACTAAGTTTAGCTGAGGAATAAGAATGGAATCCAGGTTAAAGATAGAGTCAGGAGAAACAGATGGAACGAGAGTTGAGCAGTGAGCAATGTTGAATAACCAGAACAGGAACAGCGTCAGAAAAAGAACCAAGAAAAAGACGGAAATCAATTCTGTGAAGAAGCAACAGAGATCAGAATCTTACAGGCTTGTGAAAAAAAAAAAAAAAACTTTCCTGGGGCACAGGATAATTTTTGAAGCATTGGTTTCAATAATTTGAAGGTTTTATTCAAAACTTTGCTTGCCTTAAAGAACCTTCGTTCTGGGTAGCCAGGAAATTCTACATTGTTTACTACACGCAATTATATATTATCCATTGTATATATTGGCTGTGGAAAAACCTAATAGCACCATGTCATAGAGTTTAGGTAAGGATTAAATAAAATTGTTTAAAGCACATAGCACAGTGCTCCTTAAAGATTAGCTTCAATACAATAACAACTTAACTAATGTTGAAGGGAGATTGTGTATTGAAGGAGGTCACTAAATCCTGTCATTTCTACTCATTTAAGGTCTTTAAACTTATTCTTCCTTGATATCTCTGCTGACATGACCTTAGTTTAAGCCAGTTGTTCTCAAAGTGTAATCCAGGGATCCCTGGGGATTCCCAAGACTCTTTCAAGGGGTTTGTGAGGTCAAAACAGTTTCATAATAATATTATTATTTGCTTATTTCACACTCACTGTCTCCCAAATGTTCAGCAAAATTTTCTAGAAGCTACATGACGTGTGGTGACATCATTGCTCTGATGACTAATAGAATATGTGTTTATATGCTCTTGTGCTTTAAAATTTCCTCACTTTTTGTTTCTAATATGGTAAAGATCAGTAGATATAACCCACCTAACCATAAGCTCTCTGAGGTCCTCAATGATTTTCAAGAGTGTAAAGGGTCCTAAAACTGAAAAGATTGAGAACTGCTGCTTTAAACCATCGTATGTTGCCTTAACTTTTACAGCTCCCTCCTAATGTATCCCTACTTCTTTCTAATGTCTTCAAAGTGCTCATTCAAAAGTGCAAATCTGATTATATTGCATCGCTGTTCAAATTTTTGTCTCTCCTATAACTTATAAGATGGAGAAGTAGCATAGCACAGTGGAATAAACAAGTGAGCCTTTGGTTTCACCTAGGGCTGAATTCAAATTCCATATAGATCTAGATCTAGATCTATAGATATAGATATTGATGTGTATATATATATATATAGTCAAACTCTGCTAATTGTCCTCCAGTAACCATTTCTCTGTCTTCATTTTTGTAATAAAACTCCTGAACTTTAGCTTAACACATGGCATTACCACTAGAAATTACTCCTTTGAAGATGAGTGTGGTCATATGATGGGCATTGGGAGATTAGCAGAAGTGATATATCTGCAACTTCTGGGTCAAGTTGTCCAAAAAGAGAAGCTGGTTTCCTCACACTTCTTTCCTCTTTCCTGCAAGCTTCAAAGGAGGCTAGAGGGTGCTGAGCCAGCTTCAACCTTGTGGATGAAGGCCATACTTACCTACTTCATATTGTCTGCCCAAGTCTGTATTGTTTCATGGAAAAAATTAACCTCTATCTTGAGTCAGTTTTGACCAAGCAGGCAAAGCCTTGGGCTTAATCTCAACCAAGTGCCTGCATGACCTGAATCCCTGAGGTAAATTTGTATAAAGGGCTCTTTCTAAATATTTTTAGGTTCCTACACTGCGTTCCCATTAACCTGGGCCTGCTCTGAATAATCTTTTATTTTTCATTTATTCTTTTATTTAATGTTAATGAACTACGCTAGGCACTGTGCACAATAGTATAGCAATTTTTAAGCAACATTCAATACATCCATCAACACCATGGGATCCAAAATGAAGAAAACATGTGATAGTCAAGCAGAGCGAAGTGACACTTGTTGAGGTCTGCTACTTGGGGACAGACCCAGAAACTATGTGACTGGGCTCTTGGCTACTGATCCTCAACAAGTGACAGGATTCCAGACTTATTAGAGGGGGACAATTAAGAAGAAAGTGGGACACTAGTGCTTGGCTCAGTATGTGAAGTGTAGGGTGGAGTCTGTGCAAAGGAGTACATTGTGGGTGAGTAAAACATAACATGAGCCCATCTTTCATCAAGCCTAGGCCATTCTAGAATCCAGGGCAAGACTGAATATGCAGGTAGGAGACGAATGATCCAAGCTCATCAAGAACTGAGGAGGCCAAATAAGGAGAAATGCTTCTACAATAACAGGTGATATGTCTGTGATGTTGGAATTATACTTTCATAGACATACTTTTCCATATGAAAAAGGCACACACTTCTCCAACCCATTTTGTTTAAAATGGGAATGTGGCCCATTTGGGGGATTGACAGTGTTATTATTAAATTTTTACTGAAAATAACTTCAAATTTTATATTGGTTTTATGTCGAACCATATGAAATTGCTGTTTTGTGGATCAAACGTGGAGTCAGAGGTACACACAAATATAGAAAGGTAGGAGGAGTGAAGGGCAGGAAGGCCTCTTTGGGGAAATCTGAATATGCAAGAACTGTAGGTAAGCAACCAGCAGAGTCTCCGATAACGTGCAGCGTCAAAGTGGCTGACACTCAGGAAGACATCAAAATGCCAGAGGTAAAACCTTACCTCTCCCACCTACCAAGGTCTAAAGCGAAAGGATAATGGCTTTTCCTTCTCTTCTTCCTTACAGATCTCATGCAGGCACCTCTTATGGATAGTTTCTAACTAGAATCCCGCGGGCAAGGATGTCTGTGGAATGTAGTTTCTAGGTTTTTCACCCTGTGGTGCAGTGGGGAACCCAGAAGAACTTGAGTCTATGTTAATGGCATTTTTATTAGACTATGCATAGAGTTTCTGGAGTAGATTAAATAAGAATTCAAAGCAGAAAGAGAAGGTAGAGGAGGTGTGTGTCAACTCGGACTTTCTCAAGTGCTCCCTCTCCTTCTCCAGCTCCCCCTCTATTGCAGATAAACGGAGATGCTGCTAACACTCAGACCCCAGATGGGGGGGTGGGGGTGTGTGGGGGGGGGTGTGTGCATGTGTGTACTTACTAGAGGATCCACAAAAGAAAGACATTTAGAGTCATTGCTCTATTGGTCTCTACACCTTCCTTCCCAAGGAATAAAGTCACATCTACAATTTTAAATTGAGGGAGTTGGAATTGTTTGAAAGTATATAACACATTAACCGAGAAAGATAGATATCTGGGATTCTATGCTATGACATTAAATGCATGCTTTATTCATTAACGTCCATTTAAAATAGAAACGAATGTGTTATTGTTAATGAAAATGTAATTTTCCATTTGGCAAAGGTGCCCCCCAGACTCACTATTTCAGCTTCTCAGATTGATTATTTAAGAAACTGGTGGCAGATCCAAGCCATGGGGCTTTCACTGTAATTACAGCTGATTCTTGGACATTATATTAGTGCTGGCCTATTAGTATAATAATGGCCACCAATGTACTTTTCATTTGTATTTTCATAATAGCATCTGTCTATGGAAGGCGCCTAATTTGTCATAATGGAAAGTTGGTATTTTTATGATACATTTAAAAAGGGTAATTCCTTATGACTTGACAACAATAGTTCATGTTGGGGAATTGTATCATTTTTTTCAATATGTCAATGTTAATCCATTTTGCAGTCTGTTTAAGCCTGGTTTGGTGGTCAGTCATTAAAGCCATAATAGTAAATGTGTCACACATTGTCCTTTAGAATATATATAGACAGAGACGTAAATATATATAGACATAAATTTGAGGGGAATTATCAGTGAGGATAGTTTAGTGTTTCTTGGAATTACAGAATTGCTTATATTGACATTTGACATAATTTCCAAGATTTAAAAAAAGAGAGAGATGATTAAAATTACTTGGGAGAAATACCAATGCATATCTCTCTTCAGATTACATACTTTCTTTTATTTTTTTCCTAGACCTAAATATTCAGGCCCATTGTAGGAAGTGTATTTTAAAATGAAAATTCAACCACATATAATTCTACTACCTAGAAACACCACCAGTTAAAAAATATATCTTTTCTTCTTTTTTTTTTTTTTCATTTATCTGTGTGTGGAAGCAGACATATATATTGGGCTGTGCAAATGTGAGTAAAAATGTGTGTTTTCTGTAAGAATTCAAATTAGGAACATATTGTCTTTTATTTACCATTTAAATATAGGAGACTTCATCAGCATTTAGTGTTGGAAAGTTACATCTGAGGACAGATTGCTTTTTACTGCTTTTTGTAGGTAATCTAAAAGTTTTATAGATCTAGGATTTTGTTGATATGAGTGGATTATATCAATAGGTTTTTCAAATGGGAGGCCAGCCTTGCATCCTTGGGAAAAAAACCCATCTGGTCATGGGGTGTAATACCTTTTAGATATTTCTGAATTCTGTTTGCTCATATTTAGTTAAGGATTTTGGTGTCTATATTTATGAGGGACATTGGTCTATAGATTTGCTTTGTTTTGTTTTTGTACTGTCTTCATCTGATTCGATATGAGGTTAATTAATACTGACCTCATAAAACAAATTGGGAACTGTTCCCTACTCTTCCATATTCTGAAAGAGATTGTGTAGAATTCATGTTAATTCTTCTTTAAATGTCTAGTAGCATTTTCCAGTGAAACCATTTTGTCCTGGCGATATCTTTTTCACGAGCTTTTAAATTATGAATTCAATTTCCTTAATGGTTATATGGCTATTCACATTATTTTGACTTGGTTGAATTTTGGCAGTTTGTGGTTTTCAAGGAATTGGTGCACTGCTTCTAGGTTGTTGAATTAAGGAGCAATAAAATTGTTCATAGTATTCCCTTATTATCTTTTTAACGGCTGCGGAAATCTGTAGTGATTTGTTTAAATCAGGTAAATTTTACAAAAGTAAAATGCACAGATCTAAACAGCACAGTTTGGTAAGTTTTGACAAATATATACACCCATGTAACCATTGCCCAAATCAAAATGAAGAATATTTCTACCACTCTTTTTTTGGTTTTTTTTGCGAGGAAGACCAACCCTGAGCTAACATCCGTTGCTACTCCTCCTCTTTTTGCTGAGGAAGACTGGCCCTGGGCTAACATCCGTGCCCATCTTCCTCCACTTTATATGTGATGCCGCCACAGCATGGCTGACGGGCAGTGCGTCAGCGGGCGCCCGGGATCCGAACCGGCGAACCCCGGGCTGCCAAGCGCGGACGAAACCGCTACGCCACCGGGCGGCCCCTCTACCACTCTTGAAAGTTCCCTTGACTTCCTTGTCAGTCAATCAGCAGCGCTCCTGAGGAAACCATTGCTTTGACTTCTATCATTCGAAAACAGGAGTTGGCAAACTACAGCTCAGACCAGTTAAATCTGGCCTACCACTTGTTTGTGTAAATAAGAATTTACTGGAACAAAGTCACACCCATTTTTTAATATATTGCATACTGTTCCTTTGGCCCTACAAGGGCAAAGTTGAGTGCTGGAGACTGAGACATTATGGCCACACTGTGGAAGTTGGTCTTTTCTGGATTTTTCAGTATTCTTGCAGAGATCCAGCCTCATGAGCAATGGAAATTGACTTGCCATAAAGAGAGAGAGAGCGGCTCCTTTTGTCCCCTGGAAACATCTGCTCTTCACATTTGAAGAGTATGTATTTACCTTTCAGAGGGAGATGAAGCTGGGAGCCATTTGTTTTCATTTCAAAGGATTGTAAAATAGAGACCTTCCTCTTTTCTTCCCAGTGAAGATTTATTTACATGAAGGAGATAAGATTTCTGTTCTTCTCTTGGGAGTGGAGGGCAGCTGTATGGCAGTTCCCGTATAAATTCCCAGATTCATAATTCTGGGGTTCCTCTCCTGTGTTAGGAAAACTTCCTTTCTGTATCATAGGCTTAAACTTCTGGCTTTCATCACATTGCCTTGAAGGGGAGAACTGGGAGGGGGACCTATGCAGGGATTGCTGTAAGTAGTAATAGTCTGCCTTTGATCCAGAAACTTCTTGTTTGCTTTCAGAACAAAACAAATGAATGTAGATACTAAAAACTTATCCCATAAAGCCTAAAATATTTATTATCTGGCCCCTTACAGGAGAAGTTTGCCAACTCCTATTCTAGAGTAGTGTCACTGTTCTTGAACTGAAATACATGGAAATAAAAGTTTCTACTCTGGTTTCTTTTGTTTTACGTAACGTTTCAGAGATATATCCATATTGTTGTGTGTATCAACAGTTCTTTAAATTTCTAAGTAAATTCCATTATTTCACAATTTGGTTTTTCATTTTCTATTGATGAACATTTGAGCTGTTTTCAGTTTTGGATTATTATAAACAAAGTTATTGTGTACATTCTTGTAGATATATGCTTTCATTTTTCTTGGGTATAATTTCTGAGTCATAGGAAAGATATATGTTTAACTTTATTTAAAAATCTCATTTGCCAAAAGTGGTTTTTACACTGTCACTGTCAATGTATTAGAGTTCTAGTTGATCCAAATTGTTATCAATACTTAGTATGACCAGTCTTTTTAATTTAAGCCATTTTGTGAGTGTGAAGTGGCATCCTCCTTGAGGTTTTAATTACATTTTTCTAATTTCTAATGATGTCGGGCTCCTTTTTATGTGCTTATTAGCCATTCATATGTCTTTTTGAAGTGTGTGTCAAAGTGTCTATTATTTGTCTTTGTAAATTCTATTTTCAGCAGCTCACTCTATATTTTGGATGAAAGTCATTTATCACATATATGCATTGTGAATATTTTCCCCCAGTCTGTGACTTGCCTTTTCATTTTCTTAAGCGTATTTTTTGATGAAAAGTTTTTAATTTTGATAAAGTCTTATTTATCAAGCTATTCTTTTGTGGTTAATGATTTCTGTGCCCTAAAAAATCTTTGCCTACTCTACAGTCAGGAAGATATTCTTTTATGTTTTCTTCCAGAAGCTATATCCTTAGATTTTACATTTAGGTCTATGAACTACTTGAATTAATTATTATGTCTGGTGTTAGGAAGAGTGTCAAGGTTGTTTTTTGTTTTCCTATAGAACATCAGTTTTACCAGCAACATTTGTTGAAAATATTTTCCTTTCCTGCTTAATTTCTTTCGTACCTTTATTGAAACTCAATTTGCCATATGTGGGTGACTCTATTTCTGAATTTTCTATTCTGTCTGCTTATTTGTCTGTCTATTCTTACGCTAAAACTACACTAAGTCAATGTTTGTGGCTTTATCATGTATCTCAAAAGTAAGCTGTCTTCCAACTATTTTTCCTCTTCAAGATTTTCTTGGCTATTATAGTTCTTTTGCATTTCCATATGAATTTTAGAATCACCTTGTCTACTTCTACAAAATAGTCTGCTGGGAGTTTGATTGAACCTATAGATAAATTTGGGGATAATTAACATCCAAAAAATACTGAGCTTTTTCAGCCTAAGATCATAATATGCCCTTTCAATTATTTAGATCTTTAATTTCTCTGAGAAACATTTAGTAGTTTTCAGCGTACAAGTCTTGTAAACCTTTCATTAAATGTATTCCTAAGAGTTTGATGGGGATTTTTTTTAATGCTATTGTTTGTTTTAATCTCCAATTGGTCATTGCTAGAATGTAAAAATACTATTTATTTTTGTAAATGGACCTTGTCTCATACCACCTTACTAAACTCACTTATTGTATCTAATAGTTTGCTTATAGATTCATCTGGGTTTTCTGGGTACATAACTAGATCTTCTACAAACAAAGACAGTTTTATTTCATCCTTTCCAGACAAAACACATTTGCAGGCTGGATTCATCTCACAGGTCACCAACTTGACACCGTTAGGAGCTTAAACTCTTCAATGTGAAAGTGAAAAAACTGAGGTCCAAGAAATGACATGCTTAATTAGTGTTTAGCTGAGCCTAGAACATGGTCCTCTGATTCGAGGGCCAGGGGTCTCTGTGTGACCAAAGCACCATTATGTGAGTATAGGACAGCTCTCAGAATAAATGTCCCACTCTATTCCTGGTAAGTTAAGTTTAGCTACCTTCCAAAGCAGCTCCAATCCTAGGATGCCCCTCAACAGTGTCTACTCCCTCTATAGGGGAAAGTTGTAAAAAGGATGCCTTTCCTAAATTCTTATAAATATTTTTCTTTATTCTTGGAATTAAGAGAAAATCCTGGAATATCTGTAGGTATGGATCTCTTGATTCTGCCTCAAACTATCTGCCTCAAAAGCAGATAACTTTCAGTCCACATCCATAAATCTTGTTTTCGCCCAAGAACTTTTCTTTGCTTATTTTAAATTTTTATTAATGTTCCTCTCATTATTGGATTTCAGTTCTTACTAGCTACTTCAATCCATTCATTCAAAAATATTCAATCTGTATATTCCTGGCACTGTAGTAGCTCCTGGATTATAAAGTGTCAAAAAAACGAAGGTCCAAGGGCTGGCACGGTGGCATAGTGGTTAAGTTCACAAGCAGTGCTTTGGCAGCCAGAGGTTCGTGGGCCCGGATCCCAGGCACAAACCTAGGCACCAGTATGCTTCTGCAGTCCATACACAAAATAGAGGAAGATTGGCACAGATGTTATCTCAGTGACAATCTTCCTCAAGCAAAAAAAGGAGGATTGGCAACAGATATTAGCTCAGGGCTAGTCTTCCTCGCCAACAAAAAATGAAAAAGAGGTCCATTTCCTACGCTTATGATACTTAAGGTTGAGCGAAGGGACTGCTATTAAGTTTTGTGTGGGGCTCAAATTCTCAATTCCTAAGCTTCAGAGAATAGTGAGTTAATAAAGTGCTCCTCTCCCTCACTTTTTTTTTTTGCCAAGCAGGTGACACAAGGCAAATATATGCTGGCCATTAATCTCATGCTTCATGGATCTTATCCCCAAATTCCATTAACAGCATATCAGACAGCATTGGTTTTTGCTTTTACTGAGAGTGTCCGTCTCTTTTTGGTGGGAAATTGGGAGATGTGTCAAAACCTACAAGACAAACCTGTAAGACAGATATTATTTTAAGACAGAATTTTAAATAGTTTTTTAATATAATCAATTTATTTTTCTAAATATTGTTCCTAATTTCTAACTCTTTCTGATATCTTTCATTAGATTTTATTTTAAGTTGCCTGGAAATAAGCATCTTATTGTTCAAACCAGTTAGCCTTTATGAACAATTTGGGAATGTACTGCCTTTTACAAAATAGTCCATTCTTCTATAACTATTACTATCATTATTTCTAAAATGTATTCCTTGTTTTGAATCAAAAACAATGACTCTATAGAGGAAAATAGTCCAAACTAAGACAAGTTATCTGCAGAAGTGATTAGTTACAAAAATCAGAAGAAAAGTTCTTTATACTATACAGAGTCACTCAGCATCTGATTTTTGCTAATTCTCTTCAATAGAGTACCCATTTCCTGTGGATAGGTTTTATACTCATTTTTTTAAAGCGTAAAATAATCGCTGCTTCTATAGATAGCTTTGAACTCTAGGTGAAAATGTTTTGTGCGTCAATTTCTAGTCTTTTTTTGGCAGTCTTCTCTTCATTTTGGTATTAAAATGGATATATTACTTGCAGAGGAATTATATGCAGATTACTGCATGTAGTGTCATTTATTCTTTTTCAGATTACACATTTCTTCCTCGGTTCTGGAATCATTTACATTATAAAAGATACATACAAGAAGGAATAATTAATTTGCTCTTATTCTAAGCACCAGAGTCCTCTGTCTTAATGTTTTGTCAGTCCTTTATCCATGTCTGACCTTGACCTCATCAGTAGGGATGATAAGGTGAAGGGAATTTCCTCTGTCAAAGAAGTCTGACCTGCAGTTCTGGAAAATCATTTAGTAAGAGTAGAGCATTATTTTGTATTTTAGTTAGCAGGAGGAAAAAATGAGTGAGAATAGTTTGATGTAGTTTGATGTTAAAGATTACTGTGTCTGAGCTTCTGCTCTCAGTGGAAGAACAGATAACATATTTCAGCATTTCAAGAAGAACTCATCAGTTACATACCACTCTCCCAACCCAAAACAAACTTATGGTTTTTGGTTTCTCTACTTATTATTTCTTTCTGCTAACTGGTTTCTGATTTGCCTGAAGAAAAGAAGCATAATCTAATGCACTATTTCTTAACCAATGAATTTGGATGTTTGTGTATGTTAAGAAAGAGTTGATGTCTCGAAATATTCATTTTTCATTTCTCCTTGCTGACTTATTTCAGGGATACAAACTTACACGTCTATGGGGCCCGAGCAGGTAATAAAAAGTCATTATTCCAGCATGGTATAGAAATGCTAGAGATTGGTGGGTCCTAGAGATTAAGAGCCCCACCTAAAGGCCCTCAAATCCTAATTTTTAAACATTGTTTTAGCTAAACCAAATACTTTGGGGAGGGTGAGGGGGGATAAGCAAATTTTGGCCATGAAGACACCAGTTTCTTGCTCCTATCTAGGTGTCTGGCACTAAACATCTTCTCTTTAATTCTGTCAATAGTCCTGAGAGGGAGGTATCGCTGTCGCCACTTCATCAACGAACAGTGAGACCAAGAATGAGTGTATGCACTCATAAATATGTGTAAATAAATGTGTCTGTACTTACATAGATTATTTTATACACATAGCTACATGAGAGGTAGTTATGTAGCAAAAGTAACATCAAATCTAGGGACAGTCAAGCTGGACTTCAATATCAGCTCTGCCACCAACTCCATTTACAATATGGCAAAGTCACTTAGCCATTCTTTGCCTCATTTTCCATCTGTGAAATGGGAATTTGTCATACTTTTTAAGAATTAAGAGAGGTAGTATGTGTGAAAATACTTGATAAACATAAAAGAGCAGGAGTAAACCAAGATATGAATTAACTTTCACATAGTATGGACACCCACGACGATATAGCGACAACACAGTGGTGGGTGGGGAGACGGGTGACTATAAAACTGTGTTAGGCAGAATAAAGTTCTCCCAAGATGTCACCATCCTAATCCCCAGAACCTATGAACATGTAATGGTACACAGCATAGGGGAATTAAGATGCAGATGGAATCAGAGTTGCTAATCAGATGTCCTTCAGATAAGGAGATCATCCTGGATTTTCTGGGTAGGCCCTGTAAATCACATGGATCTTTAAAAGTGGAAGAGAGAGACAGAAGCCAAGTCAGAGTCAGAGAAGGAGATGTGATGACAGAAGAGGAGAGTGGAGGAATGTGATGTGAGAAGGACTCAACCCGCCACCGACTCACTGCCAATAAATGCAGGCAGCCTCTAGAAGCTGGGAAAGACAGGAAATGGATTCTCCCCTCGAGCCTCCAGAAAGGAATGCAGCCCTGCTGATAACTTGATTGCAGCCTAGTGCGACTCATTTCGGAACTTTGACCTCCAGAACCGTGAGATGATAAATTCATGGTGGTTAAGCCAACCAAGGTTGTGGTTTAAGCCACCAAGCTGTGGTAATTTGTTCCAGCGGTAATAGGAAACTAATACGAGAGCCAGCTGACAGAGAAAGGCAGTATGATGTCCCCTGCCATGTGTCTCAATGACTCCCAGCAATTCACGGGCATGCTAGAGACTGAATACAACTGGACTAAGCCTTTCCCTCTGTAGCTGGTGGCTTTCTGGCTGCTTTGCTTGGGCAGTTTCACCACTCATAGAGATGCACTATAGAGATCAGAGGGAATTCTCTGGACAGGAACTCAGGAAATGAGGAAACTTTTGAGGGTGATAAATATGTCACTCTCTTAACCGTGCTGATGGTCTCACGGATGTATGCACATGTCGAAACGTATGCAATTGTACACTTCAAATATTTGCAGTTTGTCGTACGTCAGTTATATCTCAGTAAAGCTGCTTTTAAAAAATGAAATGTGGATTCTCCTGATTTTCAAGTGTCTCTAGCTGTGCCATGTACAGCAGTGGGCTCAGAAGTATCGACGGTGCTGTCCCGTGACAGGGGCTGTGAATTTCATGTGATTCGCAGCTTGCTTCCCAGCATGAGTCCTGAGCTACAACTTCTTGGTGGCTGTAAAAATGAGATTTGGGGTTTCACTTGGCACCTCATTTTCCTAATGTAGCGATTGGTAATTCTCTCTTTTCCCTTTATAGCTTTCATGTGGTACAGAGAAGCAGAAAAGCATTCGTGTGTCTCTTCCTGAGTTTCCATTGTCCTGGGCTGTGATGACCAGGAGAGAAAAGCTGACCTTGTTTCGGGAGAAGTGTGTGAGAAACAAATTAACTTCCAAGTCAATCCAACTTGCTTGTTGGTTTAATTCCACTCATTGACTGTCAATCCTTCTGGGCTGTACTTCATTCCAGAATTCATAGCTCAAGATGTGCCCAGGGACTACCTTGTTGCATGGCAGTGCCACAATATTGGAAGGAATTGACTCCTTACATTCCCCTTTCCTGACCTAGCCCCCAAGGACACATCACTGACTTATTTTCCAGATTCAAGGTTTTACAGGTGCAGTAGTAAGCTTTGGGCTAATCTAGTCACAGAATTTATCCACCTGTGTCCACTTAGAGTCATCTCTATGAACTTGAGCACACCAGTTTCTATTCTCTTATCTATAAAATGGGAATATTTCCTGGCTGCTCCCTCCCTCATACTGATAAATGTGATTCAGAATGGAGGCTGGAAATATCTACAGTCTGAGTTCCTCAGATGTGGCTAAATAGAAATTATGCGATGCATGTAAGTATTCATCATAGACATGTCTAATGAAAAAAAGCTAAATGGAGAAAGAGAGTGCTATGGACGTTAAGGAGAGTTATTACAAATTCCACAGGTTCCTTTAAAAGCTGAGATGAAGCCTGAGTCTCATTAGTGAAAGTGCCTCATCCACTCGATCACTTAACCTCTGGCGAGTCTGATGGTAGTGGTGTGTCTTCTGGTTTCCTTTGCTTCCTCCAGATACCCCCAAATTTCACTTAGGATTTTCACAAATAGTTGCATGCAGCCCAGTGTTTTTCTCTTTTCATCATATTTTTTTTCTTGAATATAAACTATACTTTAAACACTTGTATCAGTAATTATGGACTCATAATGCAAAGTTATTGATATAATTGCAAAGGTATTGCAAAGTTATATTTTGTATTAGTAAGCATATTACAAAATTGTGTTTCTAGTCTCTTTTTAGAGGAAGCAAGAAGGGTAGCCTTTAAAACAAGGCTGTGAGGCAAACTTTTCTTTCTCTCTGTCTCTCTCCGATAGACACAAAAATGTGTGCGTGCACACAACTACCCCACCCCCAGTGTTAGATGGCTGTAGAGTAAGCTTGGGGAAAATCTCAGCTAGCACTCAGACTTTGAAATCTTTTGTATTTGCTTATGCCTTTAGAGTTCAGAGTTGTTTTTATCTGCTGTCCTTCCAGATAATGAAAGAGATACACACAACATTCTGTATAGTAATGCCATAAACGTCTGCCTCTGGCAAAGCCTTAATGTATGAACAAAGAAAGGAATTGTTCACACAGCAAAACACGTAAGGAAAAATGAATATCAGTGGTGGAAACCTCTCTGTTAGAGAGAATTTCAGATCGTTTCAATGTTTACATTTGCAGCTCAAGCGTATTGACAGAGCAATGCAAATAGATGTACACTAGGAAATGCAGGAAGAAAATTATTTGCACAGATACTGCAAAGATTTTCTAGCTATGTGAGAAATGAAAATGCATTTTTACCATATTTGGTAAACTGAATGTTATTAAGAGGACAAACCTCATGTAAAAGGGAGATAAGCAGAAATTGATTTGAATATTATTGCAGGGCAAAGTAAATAATCATGATGCATTCAGCCTTTATAAATGTGCAAAACCAGATTAATTTTCCCAATTACAAACCTTAATAATATTAAATGACTTTTAAAACATGAAATAGGATAAGAGGTTGATGGTTATGATAATCCACAAATGTATTCTAAGGGATATTAATAAATGTTTGGTTAAGCAAAGAGGGGAGGGGATGGGGAAGAGAGGGAAAATGCTGTATTAAATAAAGTTAAAGAGAGATCCTCACGACTTCTCAAATCTTTAAATGCTACATTCTGAATCTCTAAACAGAAATAGAATGTATGATGTTTTCAAACTTTTTGGACCTGGAAATGCACGAGGCACTTTGAGGGACTGAGTTCTGAGGAACAAACAAGTCAGTAACTGAATGTGTTCCCAGTTGATTTAGACTTAAACTGCACGGCACATTCCATTCTAGACACCGCCTCAATGGCCAGTGTTGAAATCTGATTTTCTACAAATGAATAAAGCGTTTATAGAAATGAAAGTAGAGGCACCGTTGTTCTACAGTTCAGTTCCAGGTCTCCACTGCTGAGAGCTGTAGAGGTTATTCCAGAGAAATGTGTACCAGATAGTCACAAAGAGGCCTTACCAAGTGGTATCACAATATATTGGTGAAATTGTCATGAAGCAGGCCCAGAGACTTGACTTTGTCATGACCAATATCATATCAATCCCATAGGTATAGGCTCAGATTAGTTCTTAAAAATGCACTTATTTACAATGAAAAACGAAATGGTCAAGGCAACCAGGCATCCATATCCTCCAGCTAGTACTGCCTCTCTTTGTAGTTCAGTCTATCTGGGAAGCAAATTAAAGTCAGAAGGTTATTTGGTGAGTATGGGTCAGACCAAGAGGAGCAAGCAATATGACCTGTGTCATTAATGGCATGAGTGCCAGCTTCAGTCATTGTAGAGCATCCTGAGAGCACTGTCAACTGCCTCTCTTTTCACGCTGTTCTTCAATGTCTTTTTTCTTTGCTTAAAACCTTATTTTGACTGAATCCATGCTTTTTAAGTTATGATAATGCAGTTTAATCTGCATCAGCAGGCTCAGACATGTTATAGGCAGACTTCACCTAAAACTACAACCTAGTAAATAGGTGGAGAAACCTATTATTGCCCACCGTGACTTTCCAGAATATCATTCCTACAATCACCTTATTCCAACATTCTGAGGATATCTTGCTATCATATTGTTTTACTTACTACTGGTAGAACCTGGTAAGTTCAGACTTACTCATTTGACTACCACTTGTCTGGAGGTGTTAATTAATCGATTATACACTACTACATATATACGTGTGTAATATAACTGTTATACCACCCGCAACCATTAGGGTTTTCTTTAGGCACAGCTAAGAGGAGGGAAGACCAGAGGTGCTGAAGTGCCAATCCCTCTGGGAGTAGCCCACAACCAATGATAAACAAACTCCAGCCTCCTCATCCCCAGATATGATAGCTCTGAGGTTTATTTTACATCATCTCTCAAAAGTCTCCAGTGGGATTGGGTCACAATTGCCCACAGTGGTAACCTGCTCATTAAACGCATCATAGTCTTCTTTTCCCTGTCTCACTTCTTCATTTTCCAACTGGTGCTTCCTGGGATCACTTCTCGAATCAGCTACCTGCACCTCAAATACCAGTCTCAGAGTTCCAGGGGAACCCAACCTAAGATAATACATTACTATAGAGTTGAATTAGAAATCTGGTCTGGACCCAGGAATGTTTACATTCTTCCTGGCAGCTCAATCCATTTTATTTATTTATTATTTTTTTTTTTTAATTTATTTTTTGTGAGGAAGACCAGCCCTGAGCTAACATCCATTGCCAACCCTCCTCTTTTTTTCCTGAGGAAGACTGGCCCTGGGCTAACATCCGTGCCCATCTTCCTCTACTTTATATGGGATGCCGCCACGGCATGGCTGACAAGCGGTGGGTCTGTCCGCGCCCGGGATCTGAATCCGCAAAACCCCAGGGCCGCCAAAGAGGAGCGCACGAGCTTAACGGCTATGCCACGGGCCGGCCCCTCAATTCATTTTCAATCATATTAATTACCTATGCCTAGACTTGTGCAACTCTGTAGAATTTCAATTTGCTTATATATTATGACCAATCCATGACTTGTAGTGATTACTGCACCTTTCTTGGAAAAATCATCCGTATATCAAATGAGTCAAACATTCTACCTGTGGTTTGATTCAGGTGTAGAACCTACTGCTTGTGTCATGAAGGAAAGCCATATGGCAGTATCCAAACCAGCTTGGCTGACCAACAGTGTTGGTAATATGGCAATAAAATAGCTCTGCAAAGCAAATTCCCTCTCCCTTGCCTATGGATCAAGTTTTCCATAAATATGTTTCAGTTTCTAATTGTAGTGAATTGTTTTCAGTAGAATATATATATATATATATATATATATATATATATATATATATATATATTTGCTTTGTACATACTTAAGGATTAATCGCATTTTGGAAATTTGAGCAAAAAGTAAATAAATGACATCAGCATAGGATGAGTCTCAGTCTAGACACTGCCCTTGCCATCCACAACTCTGTTACCTCGCTTATAACAGAAGAGGTTGCATCTAGTGTTTTTTAAGGAATCTTTCTAACCCTAAAATTTTAATTTCTGTGACCCTACCAAAAATTATTGACAAAAATTTATTGTAAAATTGATAGAAATTATTATAATTAAAACCACAGGGAAAGATTTGCTTTTAGATTCTAGAAGCTAGGGTATGTGAGATTATTTGTACTTTCTTTGCATTTAAAAATTAGCTTCAGGCTAGCGATGTTTTAAAAATAACTTCTCATTTAGGTCAGGATGGAACATCAGAAAGAATATGTGTATTTCTATTTTACTTTATGTTTTAAACTTAAATATCCAAATTGGGAAGTGTATTGCAATGATTCCTAATATTGATGTAAGAAGGAACACAGTAAAGTCATGTTTTGATTTAAAAATTGCTAATTTGGTTGAACCACTATTCTTTTATTGGACATCAAGCAGCTGGACCCCGGGAGTAACACAGTTGGGTACTGTGTTAAGATAGATCTTTACCTCTTTAGAACGATAGTTAAGGATAGGTTGGACTAAATTATAGGCTGAAATAAACTTTACAATGGAAAAAAGTATCAGAATTATTAAAGGGCCCGTAGAAATCTTTAAACTTTAAATGGCTCTGAATTCCTTTATGTAAATTAATCAGAAACACATAGATTTTGTCATTTTTAAAATATACTTTTATTTTTAAAATGAAGAACTATGCCTTCCAGTTTTCTTAAGTCAGCTTCTTTTTAAAAAAAAAACAACAACAAGGAACCACTTCATAATGTTTAAGAAGCTACAAGCACAGCAGGGAGCTACTCAACTCAACAGAGCTCATCCTTTGAAAGGCATTGTCACCGATCGTGGGAGACTGTGGCATTTTATTTTGTAAGCTTCAATCTTCCCCAGAAGATGAAAGACCAGCTTTGAAGTTGATATTTTTCCAAAGCCTGTAAGTAGAAGATGGTTAACTAAAAGATGCACCCAAGCCAGCATTCAGTGACCTGAGGGAGAACTCCACTGAGACTCGATTCTAAACGAAGCTCACCCTTGGGCCAGTCTGACACCTGCTGGAATGTCCAGTGGCCTTTGTGGAGGCTACTTCAGTCGTGTTGCTCTCCAGAGTGGCTTTTGGGATCCTAGTTATGTCAGGCTTAGCCCCACTTCTCTCAGCAATTACCTGTATTTCCTACTTTATTTTCTCAAATATTCCAAGTCTATCCTGTATTTCAACATCGCTTAGCAAAATAACCCTGTTCTTCAGGAACACCTGTTTGTGCTCCTAAACTTTTTCATGAATGCAATGTGAAATATAGAACTATTTTCTGGATGCTTCTGGACACGGGAAACAGACACCTGCCAAATGGATTCCAAAAACAACTACTCAGTAATGAAAAGCAATAATATTCTGCTATTCTTTATTTTGTTTCCATAATCATGAGATTCCCATGGCCTTTCCTCACTGCTTAGGAGATATGGAAGCATTTCATGGAAGAACTGAGGGAACACACTTATCTTCCTGGGCTCTCATAAATCCTAGATAAAAGATAGTTGGCTTTTATATAGAATAATTTTTATTTACATGTTTTTTTTTTTCTCAGACTGTTTCCTGGAAGTTGTCCACATTATCCTGCTAATTTAAGCTTTTCAGGATTTGTGACATCCTGAATATGGTCATTGTGTGATTTCAGAGCTATACTTTTATTTTATTTTCCCTTTAAGGGTTTCATAACTGGATGTAGTCAAACTAGGCTGGATAATAGCAGCAGGTTACGTTTATTGAGCACTTATTATTTGCATGTACTGTGCTAAGTGCTTTCCACATATTATTTTACTTAATCTTCTCAATAACCCTGTGAGGTAGGTGTATATCAATTAACCACATTTCACAAATATGAGAACTAAGACCTAGGTTATAAGTATCGTGTCCATGGTTGCACAGCTAGTCCTATGTAGAACTGGACTCAAACTTATATTGACTACAAACCTCTAAGTAGGGGATTTTATCTAACTTCTTAATTCCTCCTTAACAAATAACTTCAAAGAATATACTTAGAAAATATTAATAAACTAGAAATAAATTACCAGCTGTCATGATCCTCTCATAGCTCACAGATTGCACCCTTCTACTGTATAAATACACATCAACAACAAACATTTGGATATGTTCCAGTGTTAATTAAAAGAAAAGGCAGAATAAAGAACTCTACATGAGCATTTCAAATTCGAGATCACATTCCATTATTGCCCCCACAAATGTCTTTTCTTCCTCCAAACCAGTGTCAACTAAGGGTTGCTCATTCACTTTTTCTTTTTGTTTTTTTTTAACTACATTTCAGGTCATGTTTGTCAAACATTTGTTTGCCTCTTATGTGACTGAAATGATCAAATGAATCAGTTGCCCTTCACTGGCATTCTGGGGCATATGGGGATGTACCACAAATGTTTCCTGAGTGTGCTGCCAAATTTTGAGCAATGTGCAAAATGTATTTTGGTTACAACTAAGGATACATATGGTCATTGAGATGTCTGTCAAATGGAACATGGAGCAAAAGAGGTCCTCTGATTTGCTCTGGAGTAGTTTAGGACTTGCTGAGAGAAAGAAGTAAAAGCTGGCTCATGGGGGCCGGCCCGGTGGCATTGTGGTTAAGTTCTCATACTCCACTTCTAGGGCCGTGGTTCACAGGTTCAGATCCCGAGTGTGGACCCGCTCGTCAAGCCATGCTGTGGCGGCATCCCATATAAAGTAGAGGAAGATGGGCACGGATGTTAGCCCAGGGCCAATCTTCCTCAGCAAAAAGAGGAGGACTGGCAACGGATGTTAGCTCAGGGCTAATCTTCCTCACAAAAAAAAAAAAAAAACAAAACTGGTTCATGTGTTTTCAAGCTGGCTTCAAAGTAACATGGAAGGTTCTTTAGTAAATTCCAGATTCTTGCCACTAGCGTTTTTTTGTTTTTGTTTTTGTTTTGGTGAGGAAGATTGGCCCTGAGCTAACATCTATCGCCAATCTTCCTCTTTTTGCTAGAGGAAGGTTGTCCCTGAGCTAATGTCTGTGCCAGTCTTCCTCTATTTGGCATGGGGGACACCGCCACAGCATGGCTTGATCAGCAGTATGTAGGTCTGTGCCCAGGATCCGAACCTGCAAACCCTGGGCCACCAAAGTGGAGCATGTGAATTTAACCACTATGCCACCAGGCTGGCCCACCACTTGGGTTTTTACGAAAGCATTTGCCTGCAATAATCAGTTTTTCTCAAGCAGAAACCCAGTGCTAAAGGCCAACTTTGAATCCTGTGATGACTATGGCTGATTTTATAGGTGAGATGTTGTTATAATGTGAATGTGATCATGTGGGAATCAATATAAGTGGTGACACACATCCAAAAAGTTCAAGAACCACTGAAATAGACTGACTTTTGAATTTTGTATAACAGGGCTGACGTTAGAAAAATTATCTTCCATCCTTTTCTCTCTAGCAACTTTCTTATATTTCAGAAAACCTGTGCCCTCTTGCCACCCCCAAATTTTCCATGTTGCCACCATTTTACCACACTTGGGTCTGACCTCCTGAATAGTCATCTTTATTGTCATACCAGTTTCTGGTTATATCTCAACAACCCAAAACAATTTAACTACTTGGAGTAATTGACTACCTGGTAGTCTGTTAGCATAAGTAAACTAAATATCTGAGCTCTATACGTTTCATAATCAATTCTAATTTGTCACTTAGACCAAACAGTCAGACTGATTTTGGATGCCTAGATACTGCCATTGATTGAAAGAAGCCTACCCATCCAAGCCACAGAAATAATCAATCCAAAAATAATCCACATGTGTTCAACTATCACTATTCTGGGGAAAAAACAATCAATCTTTATATCTTTATGAAGAAAGTCTGATTCTTACCTAAATTATTAAATGTTGAATGATTGAATATTTTCTCAAATATTATAAAAGAACATGAACACTGTTAAAAAGTTATGAAGCATATGCACCTATCTTTCTTTTTTAGATCACATTTTGACACATTTATATACCTGCCTTCCACCTATCTTCATAGAGATTTTCTCTTTCATTTTTTAATCAAATGTAGAAACTGCTCTGCCAAAGTGAGCCTATATTTGCCTATAAATGTAATGTTATTCTTAGCCAAAAGCACAAAATTACATTTGTGTGGCTCATCTCCAAATCCTACTAGTTGCCCTCAGTGAATGTGCTAATTGTGTTTCTTAGCTATCCATTTTCTTATCTTAGCCTTTGTGGGTTTGTGCACATTTTACTAGATGTTACACTTTCCTGTGTTTAGGTTTTATTTGCACGACACCAAAGTGTGAGTCAGTTGGCTCAATGCATTTTGCATACATTGTGCATAATGAATACGAAAGCAAAGATTATCTTTTCACGGAGCAAAACTGAAAACATGTGTTTCTCTGCCAGATCTGCTTTGATGAAACACAGAGAAACTTTAAATGTTGGGCAGTATGTGGTAAAGTGATCTTTCTAGAATCCAACCTTCTTAGCCACGGGAGGGTTTGTTCCTTGTCTTCGTTTATGTTGTATGTACCTCAATATTCTTTACTTTCGACAAGTGAGATCAAAGAAAACCCTACTTGCATTCTTCAGCTTAATGAAAGTGTGAGGTGTAATGTTTGTGTACGTATGTTTGTGTGAGTATATGTGTATGTATGGTCGCCGTATGATTTTGCACTTTGATAAAATACACTATATATGTTACATTATAGTAATTCAGATGTATTCTTAAAAATATGGAAAAGAGAAACGATTATGAGGGAAGAAAATTAAAATAACCCCAAATCTTAATGGCATTAGCACAGTTTTTTTAAAACATACCATTTTTCTTATGCTAAATTCTTATCTGCAAAAAGGCCTTCTGTCTATTCTTGCCTCACTGTCCTGTTTTCACTATTTTAAGTTTACAATATGTTTTAACATCTGTGGGGACCAGAATTGGCCACCTCAAGCACTGAAGGAGGCTTTGACCTCCCTGCCCCCACTAGCTGTCTGAAGGGATTTGGTATGGAAGGCCTGTCCCCAGGACAGGCCATCACCATGGATAACTCTGGGTATGGATAGACTGGGAGGGTCTTTGCTGGGCCCATTCTTAGCAAAGTTCTGTTTACCAGACATTTAAATTTGTAAGGGAAATCTCCATTTGTAAAGATATCTCCCTCTCTCTACCAGGAAGAAGAGGGGATGACTTTATCTCTAGAAACTTATCAGTGCGGAAGGGGAGGACTTAAATCTGTATACTCTTGTTTACTGTGCTTTTTCGTGTAATCCCTCATGGCTGATACCCCCAACCCCCCAAAATCTTCCTTTGTCTATATAAGAGGAGAACCTCTGCCATTCTGGCAAGACATACTCAGTTTCCCCAAGTCTCTCCCATGTATACATGTTATAAAGCTTTGATTTTCTCCTGCTGTTCGGCCTCACGTCAATTTAATTTGTAGCCCAGCCAGAGAGGACCCAGAGTGGATAGAGAATGCTCTTTCTCGCCTTCACATTTAATATTGCAAGTACCTCCTTCATTACTTTCAATTGAATTGCATTGCATCTCCAGAATTATTTGGGAGAGAACTTTGTGCTGCCATCCAATCAAAGAAAAAAATCCTACCTGGGAGTCTTCTGCTGCTTCAACTTCCCATTTCAGAGAGAAACCTAGCCTATGCAGGATTTCTTCTTGGAGAAGCACCTGCCATTGCGTTTTCCATCTGTTTGCTGACTTGCTTGTTGCGGCCCCTGCATCCTGCTCAATGACCCTTCCCGAAACTCACCAAATTATGAACTGTTTGGCTTTCC
The DNA here is from genome assembly GCA_031878705.1 of Tapirus indicus. Taxonomy (NCBI): domain Eukaryota; kingdom Metazoa; phylum Chordata; class Mammalia; order Perissodactyla; family Tapiridae; genus Tapirus; species Tapirus indicus. The sequence goes on from CM062926.1 coordinate 91,326,954, forward strand.
TCAAATTATTTCCCAGGCACCCCACACTTTCACAGGAAGGAGACCATAAACCTATTTAATCTGGATCCCACTGCATAGTTCAAGCAGAAAGTCCCTAAAGCTTAGAGTCTATAGACAGTAACTTTACAGCGTGGATACAACTTGTGGTAAGCAGAATAATGGCCCCTCAAAGGTGTCTGTGTACCAGGAAGCTGTGAATATGTTACCTTGCATGGTAAAAGACACTTTGAAGGTGTGATTAAATTAAGAATCTTGAGATGGGGAAATTATCCTGGACTATCTGGGTGGGACCAATCTAATCACATGGGTTCTTAAAAGTGAAGAAGCTTTCACAGTTGTGGTCAGAGAGAGATGTGATTAGGAAAATGACTCAAAGAGATGCTATGAAGACAGAGGAAGGGGCCAGAAACCAAGGGATGTGGGAGGCCTCTAGAAGCTGGAAAAGGCGAGGAATCAAATTCTCTCAGAGTCTCAGGGAAGGAATGCAGCCCTGCCAACATGTTAATTTTAGCCTTGTGAGATCTATATTGGATTTCTGATTTGTAGAATTGTAGATAAGTTGTGTCATTTTAAGCCACTTAAGTTTGTGGTAATTTATTACAGCAGTAATGGAAAACTAATACACAGGTTTTTTCCAGTTTTATTATCCTGTTGGACATTTCCCTGGGATTGCTGTCTAGAAGAGGAGGTGCAAGGGAGTTAGATACCTGTGCTCATTGGCCATTGTACCAAAAAGTTCCATAGTGGGAGCATTCAGGAAGGGAGGGAGGGAGAGAAGAAGGAAGAAAGAAAGAGAGGAACGAAGAAGGAGGGAGACAAAGAGGCAGGGAGGGAGATTCTTCCAATAGTGTGGTAATATTTTAGTTTTAGGTTTTGCCTCCAAGAAATAAATATTTTCCAAATAATCTTTGTAGGCTTTGGAGAGTCTTAGTCTGACACATGTCAGCAGAGTGGTCTATACAATGGAAGTTGTATCACTGGCAGAGAACTGGAAGGATCATATTCTACACTGTCATCGCATGATGACATGCCATCTCAAGATTCTTAACATAATATGCAGACTTGACTGCTAGTTTTAGCAACACATAATTGAAAGAACTCAAATTCTCTCTGTTACCCTATTGAAACATACAAAATTCTGTTTTCCAAGTTTATCAGCATTGATAAAAACCTGTCTCATAAATTACAAAATAGTATTATCTCCCAAAGCTTCCAAAGAAATAATCTATGCCTTTTTATTACAACAAAGAGGTGTAATTTTTAAAAATTTTATGAGGATGAAAAAATTCTAAAACGTAATACTTCCCTTCTGTTAAAAAAAATTAGCCAAAACTTGAGAACAAGAAAAATGCATGTCCTCTCAATGTCTTGCTGGGGCATCGTCTGACAGGAGCATCTAAGGACTATTTAATTCTGTGGGGGACGTACGTCTGTTGCACTTACTATTTACTATTGATGAGGGCCCAACTCTGTAAATTACATGTGAAATTGTGTATTTTTGTCCACTAGAGATGCAAATTACTTTCTTACAGAAAAAATGACCACAAAGATTACATTTTATTGCCCTATTGGACATTAATCAGTTTTGTCTCTAACTTTACCAACTTATTTCCGCATTCATTTCCCGACTGATAATATAAACTGCAGTTTATCACACTCTCCTCTTCATCAGTTTACCATTCTGCTTGTTTACTCTTTAGTGGGTTAAAAAATCCTTGACAAGTCTTCATTTTATATTCATATGGGAGTCATGTTTATAAATTTTTGAAAATTATATTTTGATATTCCAGAATATTTCAGCCATGTGTGTGCACGCATGAAATGACTAATGATGTCATTTAAGCAATATTAATAGTGATTATATGTTGGTCTTAATTATATATGTGTATATATGTATATACATATATACATATATATGTTAGGAATATTAAGAAATACTAGAGAAAGTCTAGATAATACTTAATGTCTGAAATGCAGTTGCTAAAAAATTGCCAAATATAATAAATTATGCAGTTATGTGCTATTTCTTATTCTGGATTTAGAATATTGATAGAAATATTTTTTGAAAAACCAAAATGTAAAATCTAGCTTTTGAGTTTGGAGTCTGAGAAAATTATTTCTTGTTCTCTTTTACCTTCCATATAGAGTATATGCAACAGTTTTTCATCAAATTTTAATTTATAATTTAAATACTAAGCAATAAAGAGATTTATATAAGACTTTATAACTGTAGTCATTTGCAGTGTAAAAATGTGGTTTCTTATTATTTCCAGCTCTTAAAATGTTAATGTAATACATAGCTGTGTAATTTCACAGGACAGTTTAATTTCCCTTGAAAATATGGACCTCAGTGAAGAGTCCAAATTAAAGAGAAATTAATATGTTTCAAATATTGTTATTTTTCTAGTCCTCTGAGTTCTAGAATATCTAGGCCTGGTGAAAAATTGTACTTAAAGAAAGTTACCAATGAGCAATCCTATTTGGGGATTTTTCACATTACCAGAAAATAAAAATGCTTTTAGAATGGGTATTCTATATTTGTTTCATTACATTAATTACCATCAAATATCACAATAATCAAAATTCTGTTGGCATGGAAACTGGTAAAAACATATCCGTCAAGCACATTAGCTTTTTACCAGTTCTCCCTACATAGAATAAAAATCTTCATCATTTGCTTTGCCCAGAATCTTTCTAGTTTGGGACCACATGCTATTTAGAAGGTTATGTTGATCCATATAGGTGAAAAATTTACCCGATAGGTCTTAATAATAGACAATATTCAAACTTCAAGTTTGATATGACCATTTTATAGAAGCAAGAGGTATGTTAAAATTATAATAACAGATTATGGCTTTAATGACAAGTTTGGAAAACCTCAGATTCTTGGCCTGCACTGTCCAATATGGTAACCAGGTGCCATGTGTGATATTTGACATAAGATTAAATTAATAAAAATTAAATAAAATGTGGAATTCAGTCATTCGTTGTACTAGCCACATTTCTAGTGCTCAATATCCTCATGTTGTCGATGGTTCTTGATTGGACAGTGCAGATACAGAACATTTCCATCATTGCAGAAAATTCTACTGGACAGTGCTGTTCTAGACTTCTGTCATGTTGATCATGCTTCTTTCTCTTTTCAAATGTTAAAGATAAATTTCATCTTATCTAAAACTTAAGCAATATAAGATTGGACAGACCTAAAAGACAGCAAGCTAAACATCCTTAATTTATTCAGCAGGAGATTTCAGTGTGATTCATATTTACCTAAGTTTTAGGTACATAAAACATTCTCTACTTATTTTTTAGATTAAAATGCATGGAATGTAGTCCATTCATTTATAGTATTAATGAAAATTAATAAATATCCAATAAAAAGTCAGAGAAACAGACATCTATAGAAAATAAATGGTATTTTACCAATTTAAAATTCACCACCCTTGGACCAAAACCTAATAAAAGTCAGAACAGATAATTTATCTCATGATATCTTTTTTTCAAGACTACAAAAATATTTACTAATTTTTTAATACATCTGTGATTTCCATTTTTTGGACCAAATTTAGTACTCATTTCTCATATAACTCAGCAAGAATGAAAGTGTAAATCAGAGACTGTTCCAGGCATCTTTTTTCCTGTCCCTTCTAATCATAGACAGGTGAGTCATACTGATGATTATAATGATTGCTTTAAAATAATTTAAATAATTCCTGATATAAAAATAAAGGTAAAATGGAATATCTACTATTTTACACCTAGGGATTTTACATGACATTTATCACTTCTTAATATAAATCCTATGTTTTAATCTTTTTTTAGATCAAGGTATGTTTTTATTCAACTTGATGGAAAGAATATAGAAACGCTGTAGAATTCCTGAAGAAAACATCCTTTTATTAAAATTTATAGACTCACTATTTAGAATTTTAATAACAGGGATTTACACTAAAATTAATATAACTTGATAAACTGTGGAAAACCGTTTATATGTTTTCAGTTTTCAAGCAGTCAAGGGAAACCTCTGTGCCATTTTACTGAGAAAAACATAAGAGGAGAGTGATATTACTAATATCCTACCCCTCCCAGATCAAGATAACCCAACATTATATGTGAAGAAAAAGTGAATTTGAGTCTTGAGCTAGAGATTCTGATTATTTAAATTTACTTTAGGAGACAAGATACATGGTAAAATGACAATAAATTATATGTAAATATCTCATGTGCATGTGTGTGTTTAATGTAATCTCTCATAAAGAGAACCTAACTGAATAATTTTAAAACCAAATATTGGCAGTACGGGAAAAATTTCACCTAAACTAAAAGTAAAATATGTGTCTTTCACTAAATTGTATTGATTTAAATAAAACCTCTTTCATTCAAATCACTGATGTAATACCGAAAGTTTCATAATCTTACCTAATTACAGCAATCAAAAAGTGAAGTTCTGAGCCTGAGAAAATGATCATATCTCATGTAAACTACATGAAATGCATGTAATCTTGAGTTAAAAGCACTCTAATTTCCCACTGTATATTTAAAACAAAGTGCTGGCATGAAAGAATGGTTAACCACCAGAGGATTTATCAATGTAATTAACTACATTAACAGATTTAGGAGAAAAATCATGTTATTTCATAAGATGTAGAAAAAAGTGTTTGATATAATAGACATTCAGCCATGACTTTAAAAAAATCTTAGTAAACAAGAAATAGAAGGAAATTGTTCTAAACTTATAAAGTGTATTTAGCAAAACTCTATGGTAAACCCCATAATAAACAGTAAAATCTTAGAAGCAGTCCTATCAAAGTCAAGAGGAAGATAGCTATGACTGTTAGGTCCAGTGCAATAAATATTCTTGCAATAAGACAAGACAAGGAAAAAAGTGTAAAAAGAATAAAAGAGGCAAAATTTTTGTGTTCGGGCAATATGATTGAATGTAGAACAGATCAAAAGATGTTCATAAATAAACTTTTATTAATAAGAGAAGACAGCAATGTTCTTGGATGCAAGGCCGACATTCAAAAATTAATAGCTTTCCAGTACACAGGCGGAAACTAATTAGAAAATATAATAATAACAGCAATCAAAAGGGACCTAGTAAAAAATGAGCAAGACTTGTGTTGAGAAAATTGCACCCATTGTTGAAGGACATAAAAGAAGACCTGACTAAATGTCAAGATGCACTAAGTCCACTAATGGAATGACTCAATATTGTAATTAAGTTAATTCTCCACTAACTCATATGGAAATTCAGTGCAGTTCAATGAAAATCCCACAGGATTCTGTGTGCAACCAGACAAACTGAATCGAACACTCATACGAAAGAATGAAGTTCCAAGAATTGACTGAACAATTTTGTAGAAAATGAAAGGATAAACTTGCTTTGCCAGATATCAAGATCTATAACAAAAATATAGTAAGGAAAACAGCATATCTTACTTATTGGGGCATATCTTACTTATTTGCTCTAATGAGCAAAAAAGAAAGTCCAGAAAGGCCCATACATGTGCAGAAACTTGGCACATGACTCAGTTAATAATTGACCATAATATGCGAGAAAAAAATGGGTATCCACCTCACAAAATAACAAAAACAAATTGCCAGTGCATTAAAATCCTAAATGTCAAAACCAAAACTTTTAGAAGGCATCAAGATAAGAAAGAATTTCTTAAACAAGACGGAAGATCACAACCATAACAGAAAATATTAGTACATTTATCTATATTCAAGTTTTAATAAAAGTAAAACACATTATGGGGATACATTGAAAGACAAACTACAGTATGGGAGAAGATTTTATAATGCATATATCTGATAAAGGATGAGTGCCTGGAATCCACAAAAAGTTCTTCTAAATCAAGAGGTAAGCAGCAAATGACTGGATGGCCTGTCAATGTACGATAAGATGCTCAGCCTTGCTAGTAATCAGTAAAATGCACATTAAAACGTGAAATACCATTTTATAACCATGAGATTGGAATCATTTAAAAAGCTTTACAATACCAAGTTTTGTTAAATATTAAGAAAAAGAGTGAATTCTCCTGTACTGCTATTGGAAATACAAATTAGTTAAAGCCACTTTGAGGAGCAATTTTAAAATATCTAATAAATGTGAAGATGTCCATACATTATAATCCAACAACTCTACTTCTAGGGATATAGAACTCTCTCAGTATGCAAAACCTCTCATTCATGCATGTAAGGAGAAATAGTTAAGGATAGTTGTTAAGGTATTATTTGTAATATTTAAAAATTAGAAACAACTTCAACATCCAACAGTAGGAAAATAAATAAGTAAATTGTTGTGTGTTTATACAAGGGAATACTATTCAGCAATGAAAATAACGAATCAGAAATAAACGCCTGAGTATGACTACATACATACTCAGAAACATGATTTTTAAGAAAAAAATTTCAAAATTTCAAGCTTCTTCAAGGAAGAGTTTTCAGACACTTTAATAATAATGAAAGAAAGCTTGTATTCCTCCCAGGCAATAGGCAATGGCAGACTGAAACTCAGAATTGGCTCCCTTTTAGACAGAGCGTTTGCTCTCACATTCACCTTTCCATGAAAGAAATAACTGATAAACTGGACTTCATTAAAATTAAAAAATTTCTGTTCTATGAAGGACACTGTCAAGAGAGTGAGAAGGCAAGCCGCAGACTGGGAGAAAATATTTGCAAAAGATATATCTGATAAAGAACTGTTATCCAAAATACACAAAGAATTCTCAAAACTCAACAGTAAGAAAGCAAACCACTCAATTAAAAAATGGGCTAAAGACCTTAACAGACACTTCATCAAAGAAGAAATACAGATGACAAATAAGCATATGAAAAGATGTTCCACGTCATATGTCATCAGGGAAATGCAAATTAGAACAACAATGAGATACCACTACATACTTATTAGACTGGCCGAAATCTGGAATACTGACACCACCAAAAGCTGGCAAAGTTGTGGAGCCAGAGGAACCGTCTTTCATTGTTGGCGGGAATGCAAAATGGCACAGCCACTTTGGAAGACAGTTTGACAGTTTCTTGCAAAACTAGGCTACTCTCACCATATACTCTATTGCGCTTCCTGGTATTTATCCAAAGGAGTTGAAAACCGCGTGCACACAAAAACCTGCACACAGATGTTTGTAGCAGCTTTACTCAAAACTGCCAAAACAGAAACAACCAAGATGTCCTTCAGTGGGTGAATGAATAAATAAACTGTGGTACACCCAGACAACGGAGTATATTCAGCACTCAAAAGAAGTAAGCTATCAAGTCATGAAAGACATGGAGGAAACTTAAATGCATATTACTAAGTGAAAGAAGCTGATCTGAAAAGGCTACATACTGTATAATTCCAACTATATAACATTCTGAAAATGGCAAAACTTTGGAGGCAGTTAAAAGATCAGTGATTGCCAGATTTTTTAGGGGGAAAGAAGGGGTGAAATGACAGAGCACAGCAGATTTTATAGCAGTGAAAATACCCTGTAAGATACTGTAATGGTGAATATTTGCCATTATACATTTGTTAAAACCCATAGAATGTACAACACCAAGAGTGAACTGTATGTCAAGTACAGACTTGGGGTAATAATGACGTGTCAATGTAGGTCCATCAATTGTAACAAATGTGCCACTCCATGGAGAATGTTGATAATGAGGGAGGTTGTGCCTGTGCAGGGGCAAGGGCAATATGGGATATCTGTACACCTTCCTCTCAATTTTGCTATGAACCTAAAACTGCTCTTTAAAAAATTGTCTTTAAAAAAAACAGCAATAAAATGCCCAAACATGGAATAAGTATTTGAATTCAAATACATGCTAACCTATAACAGCACTTCCTTGCTTATAATCGAGGTGCAAACTCCTTAGGCTGGTCTTTAAGACTGTCAGTGATATGAATCAGGCTTACCTCCCACTGCTTTCCAATGCATCTGTCCCTCATCGTCCACTCAGCTGAGCTATTGATCTCACAGGTCCCGCCTCTGTGCTTTTCCCGGTGGAACTTCTTCCATCTAGTGCCCTCCCTATCATCTCTCCCTGTCAAAGTTTTGTCCATTCTTCAATGCCCAGCTCACCTGGTTCTTTCTCCCTGAGGTATTTCTCTTCATATGAACCAGAAATTGTCACCCCTTTCTCTAAGCACCCTTCCATTGCTGCTGGATTTCTTTTATGGCACCAACAGATAAGACACCCCCATGTGTGGTGTGTGTGTATGTCTGGGGTATGTGTGTGTGTGTTTGGCTGATTTTGTCCATTTGTTATGTCCTGGCAGATTTCCTGGCACAGAGCAATAAATATTTTTTAAATTAAGTAGCATTTTAAAAAATTGTTTAATGCATGACTTTTTTTCTGGATCACAGTTTCCTACAGAGGAGTATCAATTCCTTGGACTTTTTAATGGAACTTAAAATACTGCATTGCAAATGGTAGGGAAATGCCGCAGTATAAAAATAGCAGCCTGCTCAATACAAATAGAAAGAACACAGCAAAAGGGGGTGCACAGCTTTAGCATGTTGTGTGTCATCTGAAATATTTTCATAAAATTAACACATTTAAGAAATAGTTGGTGGCATGTTTAGAATGCTTATCCCTGGCAATGTTAAATATAATTTTTCTTGGGTAATATGAAGGAAAATACAAATAAAATAGTTTATTGTGAATACTAATAAAGAATGATTTTATGTGTTATGTAAAAGGAAGTAAATCAGCATATTTGTTATTTGCATTATCTCTATGACTGTCATAGTTCATACCAGTTACTTTGCTTTGTTTATTCTGCTTCTCCCTATAAAGTAGTTCAGTCAATCATCATTTTTTTGGAACAATGCATTGCCCTGGTCCTTCTTTGCTCATCATATAGCACAGAGCTAATTAAGATTTAAAATTAAAAGATTTCTTTCACTTTATAGACAGTCCAGTTACCAGTCACTCATTATAAGTTACAATAATATTTTGATACATTCAGTATATATATTATTGAGAATAAGCTATTTATCTATTACATTCAGTAATAAAACATTTTAATCACCTAGGAAGCTTACAGTCTTATTATTTTCCTCATTATTACTTTAGTTTTCTAAGTTAACACAACATGGCACAAATATTATAATAGTGTGGATCCTCTTGGTCAGGAATATTATAACATTCTATTTCTGGAATAGAATTTTTCAGGTTATATGGAAGGATCCAGAAGTGTTACCATCTGAATTGTTACTAAAAATGCATCCTCAGCTCTAGGAGTTAAAAGCCTAGCAAACACGAAATACTGCTAGTTGTCAGAATAACTGGCTTTAGTGTGCCTTAGATGTCTTAATTACTTTCAGTGGTCTGTCTGAGTTAAATGCTTGTTTTTTTTTTTTTTAAATTGAGACCAAGTAAAGCCAACATAACATTAAGTTCTTCTGCCTTATTAACTTCAACAGTGTAAGTGTTTCTCAGAGCAACACTGCAACTAAAAAATCTGACTTATTAGGCTTAGATCCTTCTCCTATCCAAATGCTTTCATTCATTCATTCATCCATCCATTCATTCATATATCAGATATTTGTTGTACCTCATAAATCCCAGGCACTAGGATATAAAAAGGTCCTAGTAGTCAAGAAATTCATTCTAGTGGGAGAAAAATTATAATACAATATGGTATGTATAATTCATTAAACCATTCAACAAAAATTATATTGAACCCTCACTGTGTATGCCTGATATTGTGGTATTTAAAGAACCAGGAATAACATCACAAGCAAACAACACGGCCATTGCCTCTGTGGAGTTTATAGTCTAGAAAGACTTATTTTAAAAAAATAGAAGACAAAATTGGCAGTAATTGGTGGTTGGTAGTTATCAATAGCTGGGTTATATAGTGGATGAGTGGGGTTTGAAGTTAAAGAACACACAAACAATCGCTTTCAAGGTTCTAACATGGGTTTGTTTATTTGATTATTCATTTTTTTATATTTAATAGACACCTGTATAGAACTTACTACATGCCAGACTCTGTTTTAAGTTCTTAATTACTTCGTTGAATCCTCCATAACAATCTTACTATTATTTATCCCTATCTTGTGAATGAGAAGCCAAGTAACTTTCCCAAGGTCAGAGAGATATTAAGTGTTAGCACTGGAACTCTTATCCAGGCAACTTGGCTCATGAATCCATATTTCTAACCACTCATCCAGGCTGCCTTTCACGTGTCCCATGTGACAGTAGGAATGTTCCACTGCCTATTGCCAAGGAAAATAAAAAGAAAGGGGTAGCTGTGTTGGGGAAGATGTCAATCCGAGCTACTTAGAGAACGTCTTATTGGTAGGTAGCTTGCTGGATAGACTCTTAAATTTAAGAAAGAGGGCTAGGCTAAAAATAGAGCTTCAAGAGTTGACAATTTATAGATAATAGTGAAAGCCTTAAGAGTAGGTGAGTTCAATTAGTGGTTCCCAAACACTAATCCACAGACCATTTCAGGTCCATGTTGAAGCTTATAAAAGGTTTTAGCAAAGTAGAGAAGGATCGTTGAAGGGTTAGTACCTGTGATGGTTATTATTATGTGTCAGCTGGACTGGACTGAGGGATGCCCAGGTGGCTGGTTAAACATTATTTCTGGATGTGTCTGTGAGAGTGTTTCTGGAAGGGATTAGCATTTGAATTGGTGGACTGACTAAAGCATATGGTTCTCCCCAATGTGGGTAGGCCACATCCAATCCATTGGGGCCTAAAAAGAACAAAAATGCTAAAGAAAGTTGAGTTCTTTCTCTCCCTGACTGCTTGAGCTGAGACATCAATATCCTTTTGCCCTCAATGCTCCTTGTTCTCAGCCCTTCATACTCAGCCTGGAATCTATACCATCAAATCTCTGGTTGCCAGAACTTAGAACTACACCACCCCCTAGCTTTCCTGGGTCTCCAGCTTGCAGCAGACAGACTGTGGGACTTCTCAGCCTCCATAATCACTTATGCCATTACCTTATAATAAACCTCTCTCTGGATAGATAGACTACAGATAGATAAAGATAGAGGTAGAGAGACATAGATATATAGATATATCTCCTATTGGTTCTGTTTCTCTGGAGAACTCTGACTAATCCAGTGCCCAAATTCTATCTTTCACTCTTTTTCCCCTTCCATAATTATAGTCAATGGAAAATGCACACAAAGAACAAACAGTCATTAGAACCTAGCTAAGACCCAAAGTCAAATGGACCCTATTACTCACTCAATACAACTAAGATTTAGAATCCACCAGAGGAAATAACTGCGACAAATGAGACCCTGTCTTACCTACTCAGTTGTAAGCTAAGACCCTAGAGAAAATGGCTCCTCAAATTAATACCATGTAAGGAGAATAACGCAATAGATCTAGAGAATGGTCAGGCCAGGAAAGACTCAAGATGATCATATTAATAAAGTACCTAATATACTTCAACATACTAAGTGATATTTACACTCTTGGTGAGAACTCAGAGCTAAATTAGTGACAGGACATAGAAAATTGAGTAAATAAAATAACTTCATAGAAAACACAGTTGTCATGCAGCAAAAGTAATCATAGTGTATGACGTGGTCCAGCTTTTAAAGATGTAGTAATGTAAATAATGCATGGGATGGGAATGGAAAATGTGTGTTGGGGAGGGAGGGGTATGGAACAGAAAGGTAAAAGAGCACTAAATTTTTATCTTCCAAATTATCAAGTCAATAGATAATGGCTAAAACTCAAAGAACAAGCACTAACATATTTTATTTAGAGATACAGAGATAACAAATAATCAGTTAAGAATTGAATGTGTTGGTTTCCAGTAAGGAAGAAGGGTTGGGGACTACTGTTTTTCACAACACAATTTGTGATACTATTAAATTCTACTTAACTGTGTTTACAGGTAATTTTGATTTTAAAGCAAAATGATATGTAAACTTCCAGCAAGAAAACAAAATGAAAGTCATAAATAGCAGAATTTGTACTGGCAAAGATTGAAATAATAAGCTCCTGGAAGATGGGATCGAAAAATTCCACCAGCAACAGAAAGTTCCAAATCCAGAAAACAGGAGTTTCCAGAGAAAAGAAAACAATATAATAATTTAAAAAGATTGAATGGATTCTTAACATGACAAAAATGATAGATAACAAATATCCTATACCCTGACTCATTATAGTGAAATTCAAGATTATTAAAGACAAAGAAAAATTTCTAAAAGCTTCCAAAGAGAAAGAGCAGATCACCCAAAAAAAGAATGTTAATCAGATTATCTGACTCCCCAACTTAAGCCCTGGAAATAAGACAATGGAGGTATATTTCCAAAATATGGAAGGAGAGAACTCTGATTTGGGAATATGATATCTTCATAGACTATCATTTAGGTGTAAGGGTGAAGTTAAGACATTCTTATGCATTCAAAACTTCAAAAGCTTTGTGTAACAAAGATCCTCTCAAAACATTCTTCGAGGAAGTACTACAATAAAAAGTGGAGTACTACCAGAAATATGAAAAGAATTGGTGAATGAGTAACTTGATAAAGTTATTGTGGTATAGAATAGCAAGGACCAAACTTAAAAAAAAAAGAAAAAGAAAAACCAAGCAAGCAAGAAAAAAAAGAAAGAGAAGAAGAAAGGCAAAAAAAGATAAACAGGAAATCCATTTCAACACAAAACTAAAATTCTAGAACTTAAATCCTCCCAACACCTACATTGCCTCATAGCAGAACCACAGGTGGAGAGGTGAAAAGGTGTAAAATACTTATCTTATTTGAAAGAATATATAGATTTTGGTAAATTCATAAAATTGGCAAGAAAAATTCATGCCATTTGTAGAAGGCATAGCTATTCTGGAGAGCAATGTGGCAGTTGTCGGTAGTGTTAAGGACAAGTATACCCTATGCCCAGCAGCCCCTCTGCTGGAATTCCTTCTCCAAAGAAACTCTCAAGTAGGGGACATGCAAGAGTATGCATATTGCAGGGGAGTTGAGGGCATCTAGATGTCCCTCACTGGGGAACCGAGCAGGATAAAGGTGGTGGATTTATACTATGGACTATTATTCAGCATTAGAAGGAATGAGTTTCTTAAGATGTGTCCTAAGAACAAAGATGTATCTTGAAAACATAGTGTGGAAAAAATAAAACACAAAATAGGATCTATGGTGAAATTAATTTTATGTAAATTAAAAGTGTATGCATGGGCCGGCGCGGTGGCGTAGTGGTTAAGTTCGCCTGCTCCACTTCAGCGGCCCGGGGTTTGCAGATTCGGATCCCAGGCGCAGACTGATGCATCACTTATCAAGCTATGCTGTGGCGGCATCCCATGTAAAGCAGAGGAAGATGGGCACAGATGTTAGCCCAGGGCCAGTCTTCCTCAGCAAAAAGAGGAGGATTGGCAACGGATGTTAGCTCAGGGCTGGTCTTCCTCACACACAGACAAAGATATATATATGAAAAAATATTACTATATATTTTACATATTAAAACTATTGTCCAGACAGGGGAGAGCAACTGAAGGATAATAACAAAAAGGAATACACTAACAAAACAAGAGAGGGGTCTTGTGGGGACCGATGCTGATACTGTGCCATGAACTAAAAAGACTAACTCCACACTCTTTAGCTGAGAAGGAAGGAAAGGGAAGAAGGAGGGAAGGTGGGAGGGAGAAGAAAAGGTAAAAATTTTAAAATACGGACCTGAAAATACCTATCATTTTCTAATTAAATTAGTCTGGTTATTTTTGATTTATGATGCAATATGCATAAATTTTCTTGCTTTCTTAAACCTATGGAGTTCCTGAAACACCCAAATTTCTGCCACACTATGGTCATTATAGACTCTCCTGTTTGGGCCAAACAGGGGGGTAAGAACCTAGCAATAGACTGCAGACATTCCCCTCACAGGCCCCAGAACTCAAGGGTTGCCATGTATATGAAGTCTGGGAATCTTGAATCAAGTGTATTGAGAGTCTCAAAAGCAATTAGCCCTTGGACTAACTAAAGTGGTAGAATCTCTGATCTTTGAGTGTCTTACCATGGGTCCATCCTATTATACTATACAAGTCAGTAGTTTCCTAAAATATGCTTTTGTTCAAAACCTTAGTTCTTAATCCCTTCATGAGACCATCATTTTGGATTAGTGTGAAATGTTGCCAACACTCTTAAGATAGTAAATTGTGTCCAATATGCATTATCGCAGGGAATGCTTTGATGATGGAGGTTTTAGATTCCCAAATAAGTGGTATGACTTCATGAAAGGATGTCCAGTCTCAGACAAGAGCTCGTGTGGAGCATTTACAACAAGGAACAGAGACGGGGAATTCCAGAAAGCAGGGAAATTTCTGAAAGTGACAGTGAGCAGGCAAAGGCAGTAAGGTGAACATTTGCAAATGCAATGAAAGTGCAAAGAGAAGACAGGAAAAGGTAAGCATTAGAAAATAATAACAGCAAAAATAGAATAGGGAAATGGAAAATTAATGAAATATTTGCTTAGGGAAATGGTGTACTCATTTCATTCAAAAACACTTATTGATTGCCCACTCTGTGACTGGCTCTGTGGGAAAGCAGCAGTGAATAAAACATTACCTCAGAACTAATAGTCTAGTGTGGAAGACAGGTTAAAAAATCATGAAGATTCAATGTGTTAAGCACTGTAATAAGGGTATAAAAATGCGGTGGGAAGACAATGGAGAGAGTAATTAATTCTCACCATGGGTATTAAGAAAAGATTCACAGGATGGCATTTGACCCCCAACCAAAAATGAAGAGCAAAGATTATTTGAGAATAATCATTAAGTAAAAAATGTATGCTTATAATTTATTAGTATTTTATGATTACTAAAGACTGATTTTAGAAGGATCTCTGGCTGACATGAACATGAAAATTATTTTTTAAAAAACAATTATTGTGAGCTAACCTCATTTTGTCTGATTCTTTTGATGGAAATATAATTTTGAAAGATGACTTTCTGTATATAATTCTCACCAACATGTTCGACCAAATTTTCCCTAACTTGGCCTAAAAATCACTCACTTCTCTTTTAAGAATTAGAAAATTTATCCCTCTCAAAAATAAGATTAGTTTTATTTGAATTTAACAACTCCTAGGTCATTAATCAATCCAGCATAACTTTAATTAATGCAATTTTAATATAAAATGAATAATACAGTAGCATTATCGTCGTTTAGCTTTGAAGATAATAGAGCAAGTGATAACAATACTAAAAGATAAAAAGTCATTGCATAGGTTAATGCCTAGCACAGTGCCTGGTAGGCCATAAATATTTCCTGATTAAATAAATAAATTATAATATATCAACATGAACAATTTAATCATTTAAAATGAATTTACTAAATTAGGGTAGAACAAGATTGGTCAAACCACTCACTAAAATGAATTGACCATTTGTCTGAGTAACTCAAATATCTAGTCAGATCCTGTAGTCAAAACAATTTTCCATGTAGATGAAGATTTAGTCTTCATCTGCATGTAGAAAATCAGCACTGACATTAATGAACGTTAATGGAGTCTTCCAGTGCAGGAAGGAGAGAGGCTCTAAGCCTTGCTGAAAAACGGCAGTGATTCTCTAGTCTTCATCAGTACTTTGCTGATTTAAAAACTGCTGAATTTTCGTCAGCCAACTTAAATGTAAATAACAGTAGTAGGCAATATACTGAATCTTCCTCACGATGAGAGCAAAACAAAAGAAAGACACGCAGGAGTCCTTGTGAACACAAAACTGAAACAGAACTGAAAGTGTAATCTACGAGGAGGGTGTGACGCGGGAAGATATTATGACCAATTCAGAACTCCCTTTGGGATCAAAACCTAAATGCTTCAACCTGAACTTAAAAATTTGTGCTCCAGGTTCCTTTTAGAGCTAGAAAATTGAGTCCTGAGCTGTCATTTGTTTCCAAATTGTATTTTAGTTTCCCAGAAGACATAGCAAAAAGGAAGGAAAAAAGTCATTTTGCAGAAACCACAACAGTTTGAATAGTTTTATTATGCTGTTGTTTAAAATGAAATGTTGTTTAAAAGATACCACAAGTGACTCTTGCGGGGAGGAGGCTGAAAAGGGAAAGTTATCTGTCAGGAGGTGTTCTGAATACCACCCTCACAGAAAATAGCTCCTTCAGAAGATGGAAATACAGCGTAAAAATATACATGTTCGCTGATAGGGACCTTATTTGCTTCTGAACTTTTTAGTAATAGAGGTTTATTACATCAGTGATTTCAAAACTATCCCAGTGTTTTGAAATTTTCAAAATATACAGGCAATAGGTATTTATTTATATGTTTATTTTGTTCAATCACCATACTCAAGGGTTAGAGAAGGAGGAGGCAGGATTTTTATTCTTTGTTCTGTCAGGAATCAGATATACGACCGACACAAAGCAGATCAAACTCCCACAATGCCACGTTAGCTGCCATCCCGTAGGTGCCGGTGAATGATTGTGAGGTTTTTGGTGCCAGCAACAGAACCAACTGGCTGTCAGGAGTGAAAAGGAAATTATTGAAAGAATATAAAGTTGCAGATTAGAGAGAGGTTGTTCTAGAAAATGTGTGAGACCCAAAGGGATTCTGGAAGCTAGGTGGCGTGAACATTCTGGCCAAGGCACTAATATTGCAGACAACAATTGGATACTCATTGCCATGGCACACCTCACCTTCATTCAAAGCCTGACCATGCCTAGTTGTGTCTGCCAAGGCAGGGGGAGACAGTGGGATTTGGTGGGGCACTGGAGCCCACTGACACTATGCCCACTGTGCTCTTTCTAAAAAGGAAGGCAGAAACAAAAAGAAGAAAGTAAAAGAAAAATGTCCATGGCATCGTTGCTCCCTCTTTTTCTCTAAAAGATATAAAATATGAAGACAAGAGCAAGAGATATAAAATCCTTCTCTTTTAGGCTCACCTGATTATCTTCCAGAGCCCTCCAACCCTGTATGTGTTTTGAAGGCTCATTTAAATGTCTGCAATGCATTTATGCACATTTTATAAATGACATGACACTAAACTGCCAGATAAAATCTGAAAGAAGCAATAAACTAACAGATGTTCTGTTAACACAGTATCCATATATTTGGAAAGGTACAGAATGACTTTAGTATAATATCTTATCTTAAGGAAAAGAGTTGTCATTGGAATAAATCCATGATTTGTAGGCAAAAAAGATGAAAACATGAAAAGGTTAAAAGCACAGGCCAAATACATTATAATAAATAATGTAGCAGTCAACGTTGCTTTATAACAGATAAAATAAAACAAAAATCGAATCCAGCTAGAATTCTTTGGAATAAAGCACAAAGGAAATCAACCCATAGAAATAATCTTCAAATTTTTTTTTTTTCTAATGGGTCCTGAGGAGGGCTCCAGATGCCTGTTTGAAAATCTGAGCCCAGAATGTGAAAATCTATGTCCAAATCCATTCTGCACACAGAAACAAAAGTGAACTTTCTAAAACACAAATCACATCATGTCATTACCCTTCCTTAAACCCTCCAGTGCCTTCCTATGCCACTCAGAATGTAATTCAAACAGCACACCAGAGCCCCAGTACCCTCCACCTTCCGCCCCTGAAACCTCACCTCTAGCCATTCTCCCCTTTGTTTTCTGTTTCCTGGGCTCACTGACATTTCAATTTCTTGAGCAAGCCCAAGCTCTTTCCTACCTCAGGACCTTTGCACATCCTGTTTTCTTTGCTTAGAAAGTTCTCACTCCTTTCCTACCTTCCCTCCTCATGGCTAGTTACTTCTCAACTATCAAATCTCAACTTAAATAACCCCTGCCATGCAGTATTTACCAAAATGTAAAATCCTTTACTTATTTATTGTCTATTACCCCCATAGGACTGTACACATCCTGAGGGTAGTGGACAGGTCTTTTTTCCCCCTGCACATTTCACAGCATCTGGCACGTAGCAAGTAGTCAATTAATATTGGTTGCACAAATTAATGAGTTTTAAATAAATATTTCATTCTATAATTTTCTACTTTTCAGAAAGGTCAGGTATATTTATATGAGATAGTATTTTGCTTGGTGATTCATATGAATTCCTTTTAAACAGATGAGATAAAAGTGCGAATCATCAGGTTCACCAAGGCAAACTAATTGGCTGCAATTTAAGACTCAGGAGGTGTCCTCTGATGAAGACAGAACTCTTAGTAGCACAGTGGCTAAGAGAGGAGCCCAAGGAGCCAAGCTGATGGGTTGGCTGTGGGACCTTAGACAAGTTACTCTCTGAAACTCAACTTTCTCCTCTGAAAAATGGGAAAAATAATCCCCCCACTGGGTTGAGGGGAGGATTAAATAAAACACGATAAAGAAAGAAAGCATCTGAAATAGCACTGGACATATCGTGAGCAATTATTATTATTACCCAAGTAAAACCTTCAAGTTCAGTGGACTTTAGTACATTGAAAATTGCAACATTTTTCATAATCATTAGACCTCGACCCTTCCTAGTCGCTTGCCAAGTTGCCCTAGTGATGAAGATCGTTTCAGAGTTTGTGTTACGCTGTCTTCCTAACCTGGTGCCAAAAAGCTCTGGGTATATGGAGCCTCGTCAGTTACTTCAGCGTCTCTGCCGTAGCCAGCTGTTCTGATCTGGTTCCAACTTTAACATATTTTGGTTATTGGAAATGTTGGATTCAACATTTTAAAAAGAAATTGGCCCTGATCTGCACCTGGCATTATTTATGACTCCAAATTATTTGAATCCCATCCAATTTCAAACCCCCATCTATAAAAAGTGCTGGCAAGCAGAGAAAAAAATATATGAAACTATTATTTGTTATAATACGCTTTCTTCTCCCCTGAGCTCTTATCCCTACGTCCCATGGCATAATTTCAAAGTTCTGTGGAACACAAATGTCGACCTAGTGATTGCCTACTCACCGTTATCAAATAGTTTTCAGGAAAGAAAGAATAATACTTTTATAATAATAAAAAAGTGAAAGAAAACAGATTTAAAGATGCCCTTTTTATGAAAAATGAAATAGCTCATTACCTAAACTCATAGCAGATAATCCTGGTTATTAAACTCATACGGAGAACAAGATATGCACATTAATAGCCCCTTGTAATCCAAAGTTCTATAATGACTGCATCTTCCTTCCAAACACTCTGGAGCCCACCCCTAGCTTGTATTCAGTCTTATTCTATGTGCTCAACCTACAGATGCTTCAGCTGTTTCGACTAGGAGCATATGAGCAATATTATTAAGCATAACACTATTAGTCAGTGTTCCGAGACTTGAAAAATATCTATAAGTAATTTTTACCTGTGTGTAGGAAAAGAAAACTGCAGAATTATAGAATGTAGACTTGAATGAGACCTTGAAAATATTCTAGCTCGACCTCCCACCCAAAGCCGGAGACTTCTGTGCAAAGCCCTCAGAGCTCACGACGCAACTTACTCTGTTTCTACCTGTCTTCGCTATTGGAATTGTTTGGGTTTCATTAGGTTCAAATGTGCCTTCCTGAAACTTCTGGATGTGCCCTAGAGAGCTTCACAGAATACATCTAATCCTTTTCCTACAGGACATTCCATAAAAATGAGAAGAAACCGATCATATCACCCCTCCCCCCAAAATATTTTAGTTAGTGTTTGAAATATTGAATTTATTATCTTCAAAAAGAAATTGGACTCAGTCTGAATGCCTAAGTTTCCATTTCCACAGTCTAAACATTTTCAGGTCCTTTTGTTGGTGGGTTGTTCATTCATAATTAAGAGTTTATTCTTGGCCTCTCACTTAAGAAATGGAGGTATAGAAATCAAGTCTTTTGGGGCTAATTTTGTCCCTCCTTTATTTTCAGAATTCAAAAATGTTAAAGCCTGTATTGGGTTGAATGGTGGCCCCCTAAAAAGATGAGTACACATCCTAATCCCTGAAACGTGTGACTGTGACCTTCTTTGGAAAAGGGGGTCTTTGCAGATGTATTTAAGTTGAGGATCTAGAGTTGATCAGGAGGATTTAGAGTGGGCCCTAAATCCAATGACAAGTATTCTTACAAGAGACACATCAGAGGAGAGATACATGGAGAGAAAAGAAGACACAGAGAAAGCCATGAGCAGACAGGAGCAGAAATTGCAATTATGCAGCCACAAGTCAAGGAAAGCCTGGAGCCACCAGCAGCTGGAAGAGGCAAGGAAGAAATCTCCCCTAGAACCTTCAGAAAGAGTGCAACTTTATTTCAGACTTCAGGACTCCAAAACTGTGAGAGAATAAATTTCCATTGCCATAAGCCACCCAGTTTGTGGTAATTTATTATGGCAGCCCTAGGACACTGCTACCAAGCTCTCCCTCATTCTGCATTTCCAAATCTATTAACCAGAGCAACTGCCAAGTGATAACCTGTTCTCCCTTTGTCTCAGAATAACTTCACCTTCACCTTCCCCTGGTTTTCATTTAAGATAGATTTATTTGCAATTTTTTTCTTTTTTTTTTTTTTTGAGGAAGAGTGGCCCTGCACTAACATCTGTTGTCAATATTCCTCTTTTTTTTTTCCTACCCAAGCCCCAGTACATAGTCGTATATCTCTTCTGTGTGGGACGCCACCTCAGCATGGCTTGATGAGTGGTGACTAGGTCCATGCCCAGGATCTGAACCAGTGAACTGCAGGCCACCGAAGCAGAATGCGTGAACTTAGCCACAACACCACTGGGCTGGCCTCTAATTGCAATTTTTAATCTCACGTTTAGTGGAGGAAGGATCCAAGAGATACCCTTGCATTCAAGATGCTGACTAAAGCTCAGATGCATCTGGAAAATCATAGATGCACACACTCTGTGTCGTAAGATGCTAAACCTTCATGAGCTGAAGGTACCATGAGAACTCCAAAGTTAAAATAGGGGTAAATGTCACATTGGAGGCTCATTTCTTCCACCTCTCTTGATTATGTTCCTGCCACTAATCATGAAACATGGGTTTTTAGAGATTGTGAAATTGTGCAAAGGAGAAAAAAATGTGTACCTACAGAAACAAACACACACAATTTTATATAAAAATTTTTGGATCAACCATGACTATTGAAGAGTCAATAGCCCTGTATAGGTTTGCTAGGGCTGCCTTAACAAAGTACTACAAACTGGGTGGCTTAACGGATAGAAAATTTATTTTCTCACAGTTCTGGAGGCTAGAAGTCCCAGATCAAAGTGTCACCAGAGTTGATTGCTTTGAAAGCTATAAGGTAGAATCTTTTCCGTGCCTCTCCCCTAGTTTCTGGTGGTTTGCTGACAATCTTTGGCATTCCTTGGCATGTAGAAGCATCACCCCAATCTCTGCCTTCATCTTCGCATGGTGTTCTCCTTATGTGTATTTCCACTCTTGTTATAAGGATACCAGTCATATTGGATTAGAGGCCCACCCTACTTAAGTAAGACCTCATCTTAACTCAATTAATTATTTCTGCAATGACCTTATTTCCAAATAAGTTCATATTCTGAGGTACTGGGGGTTAGAACTTCAACATATGAATTTTGGGGGGATATGATTCAACACATAATAGCCCCCACATTAATTATTCTTGAGGTATGCAGTACATGTTCAGAATTGTGCTCATTGCCATATGAAGTGGAAAAAATTATGTTATGATTTCTACTCTCAAAGGATTTTCTTGAATGGACATGTGAGACAATGACTGAAAAAATTAAGATTATTTAATTTGTGTGATGTGGATTTTAGATGCTAAAAGTGTTCTGAGAAGGAGTAAACAGGTTTTTGTTTGTTTGGTTGGTTGGTTTTTTAAATATGTCACAAGTAAACATTAGAAAAATTACTTCAAATAGACGTTAGAGAAAGCAGAATCTTGAAGAGATATTTGCACACTCGTGGGCATGGCAGCATTACTCACAATAGCCAAGAGGTGGAAGCAACCCGAATGTCTATCAACAGATGAATGGATAAACAAAATATAGTCCTTAAATGCAATGGAATATCATTCAAGAAGGAATAATATTAAAAAGGAAGGAAGTCCTGTCAAATAATACAATATGGGTGAACCTTGAGGACATTATGCTAAGTGAAATAAGCCAGTCACAAGAAGACAAATACTGTATGAGTTCACTTATATGAGATATGTAAAGTAGTCAAACTCATAAAAATAGAAAATAGAATGGTGGTTACCAAGGGCTGGTGGGGAGAAGTAGCGAGGGAGTTGTTTAATGGGTATAGAGTTTCAGTTTTGCAAGATGAAAAAGCTCTGGAGATCTGCTTCACAACATGTAAATGTATTTAACACTACTGAACTGTACACTTAAAAATAGTTAAGATGATCAATTTTATGCTATTCATTTTTATGACAATAAAAAATAAAATAATGAAAGCAAACTGAGTAAATGGATTTAAGAACAAATTAGACAAACACTCTAAAGAATGAGGAGAAAATAATGAGTGACAAAAAAAATACATGTTCATGAAGGTCATGAAAAAGAAGAAAAGATTGAGGCAATATTAAAGGCCAGAGGCAACTAAGGAGAAATCACTCCCAACTTCAGGGTAGATCCTGGATCAGAAAAAGGACATACGTGAAAAACTAGTGAATAAATTAAATTAAATTAAATTTTTAAAATAAAGTTTAGTTTAGTTAATAATATTGTGCCAAAGTTACTTTCCTCTTCTTGATAATTGTACTATGGTAAAGTAAGATGTTAACATTGGAGGAAAAGGGGATTAGAGTTATAAGCACTTTCTTTGGCCTATTTCTGCATCTTTTCTGTAAGTCTAAGATGTGTTCATAATGTTAAAAAATAGACATTAGGAAAGGTACTTGCAACACATTATAAACTGCTGTGTTCAAATCCTAGTGTAACCACTTACTAGCTGTGTGATTTTGAAAAAGTTACTTAACCTCCCTGGTACTCATATTCCTCATATGTAAGCTGGAGATACTAAGAGCATATACTTCACGTGGTTTTTATGAAGATTAAATGAGCTAACATTAGTAAAGTGCCTGGCACCCAACAAGCACTATAGAAGTGATGGATAAAAACTAAATTGTGGCTAAGAAGTGTTAGCTAGTTAGGAGTGCAATCAGGTGAACTTGCAATTGGTTAATAAAATATCCAGAGTCTCTGAAGAGAAAGGAAAGAGAAACAAATCATTGAGAAGAGGCTTGGCTTTGAACAAAATAAAGGATACTTTTTCCACTGAGGCTGGAGAAAAGAGGGTGGAATGGATAGGTAGTAATGTGTATAATTGGAAATAAGTTGAAGGACTTTCATACCTAAGAGACTCTTTATTATTTATAAAGTAGAAAGCAGAATTCTTGACTAAATGTGAGTGAGAGGAAGGAGTTAAGCAGTGGGCCTGTGTGTTTGTAGTTGGGGACGGAGGAACCTTCTGAGGAAGGGAAAAAGTCAGGTGATCCATGTAGATACGCTGATAGCTGAACTCCTGGTAAGCTGACCAATGACATTTGCTAGGAGGAGAGCCCTTATCTATGGAATTCTGTTAGCAGGATCTTCCTATTTTAGGATTGCTTATGATAAACTGATCTAGGTTGTATAGATTTATGGAGCATGGCTCTCTGGAAAATGTCATGCAAGCTAAGTGACTATTTGAGGTACAAAATGGAGATATTTCATAACCTAAATGCTCCCACTATGTAAGGTAATAACCCATGAGCATTTCTTAGAGACCTCATCTTTTACTCTAGACCACACTGTGCATGTCTAATGCAGGAATGACAGGCCATGAGAGATACGCAGGATGTCTTAGACCTCTCCATGCTCCCCCTGTGCCTCTTGATTGCTTGCATTTCTGGAAGGATTAGTAAAACTTGATGCTGGAGAAGATCTCTCATTTATGTGAGCCAATTTGACAATCCAATCCTTTGGGTTACCTCTATGAACAGGAAATGGTGGAGCAGGAAGTTTAAGGAAGTTAAGTTTGGAATGGAGAAGGCAGCTGACAGAGGACACATAGCTGGGTAATTGCTGAAGACCCAACTGGGATTAGGGACAATGAATCGGTAGTGGCACTGGTCCTTGTGGATGTGTGATTTCTCCAGCAGTGCTCAGCAACCTGAATATGAGAAAAGAGATGGTGAATGGTTCAGCTAATGGAGTTGGGTCTATTAAGTGGCAGTAGCTGACGAGACTAGAAGACAAAGGAATTGAGGGCACTGGGAAAAAGAGAGAGAGAGAGATTGAAGCGAGGTACTATGTGGTCAAGGTTGAATATAGAAGGGAGTTAAAACATAAGAGCTGTATGGCATAGGCTGCGGAGCAACTAGACCTGAATTTGAATCATTGTCCTCCCACTTCTCTTAATCAATTTGTTTAACCTCTCTATGCCTCAATTTCCTCATGCATGAAATGGGATAATAATTCCTACCTCATCGGCCTGTCATGTGGTTTAAATAAGATAATGTGTGCAAAGCACTTGGGACAATGTAAGTGCACAATAAATTGTAATTTTTATTGAATAAATTGGTTGAAAGAAAATGAAGAGTTCAAGATGATCAAGACCTCGATGAAGTCAACACATGATTAGCAGGAATTAATAACTGAGAGGAATTAAAGAATCTGAAGTTGGTCAGAGAATGGAATATTAGAGTTTACAATTCCAAGGATGAAACAGTTAGGGGGATAAAAAGGTTCAGGATGGGGCGCAGGGTCTCATGTGTCGCTAACATGCATGAGTGTGGTGGTCACTGTCATTGCTGAAATCCCAGGACTGTGAGCTTCTAGGACAGATCCCAAAAGGTGCAGGGTTTGTTTGTTTTGGGGGGCTTTTTTGCTGAGGAAGATTGGCCCTGGACTAACATCCGTGCCCATCTTCCTCTACTTTATATGTGGGACGCCACCTCAGCATGGCTTGATAAACGGTGCATGGATCTGTGCCCGGGATCCAAACCTGCAAACCCCCAGGCTACTGAAGCAGAGTGTGTGAACTTAACCACTACGCCACTGGGCCAGCCCCTCAGAAGAGGCAGTTTTAACATTTTTGCTTTTTGCTAACATAAGCATCATGCAGGCACAACTTAACTCTACCTTGTAAGTTCTTAAATAACACTTTGAAATTTGTTTTATTTGGTGACTGATTTGCTTTTTGTTACGTCCTCTGTAATGAAAACTTTGGTGAGGACAATTTTGCTTCTCTTATCCTGGTAACCCCAGTGGATCCAACTCTGCCATTTCCGCTTGAACAACACGTTAACGGGAGTCCATTAAGCAAAGAGCCAAGAAATGCTATTTAATGGCAGTTTTCATTTCAATTATATTATAAACAATATTCCATTCGGCTAACTTCCAAGATCAAAGCATAATTATTCGAGCATAGTTTCTAAAGAAGAAATTAGTTCAAATCACTAACAGATTTGCAGAAATTGGTTATGTAATACAGTATTTCCGCAGAATAAGTTATTTAAACTAATATAAGTTGTTGAAGTTAATAGTAATGCACTTCAGAATAACTCAGAGATGTTTAATCAAAGGAAAACATGTAAAGATGGGAAATAGGTGAGGCTTAGAAATATGCTAATATTAATGTGAAAAACGTGGATAACATTAACATGGTTCTGCTATATTTTACTGATATTACTAGTCTAGAAAACACATAGTAACTAATAATTAGAAAAATAATTAGAACATTTGGAACCTATAATAACATGACTAAGGCTCTTGAACACAATTAGAAGAAATTATAAACTGGCAGATAAGACTCTAATCCTAAATATTCTACCCAGGTGATATCCATGTAATTTGTTTTAAGTATGATTAGGATTCTATTCATAAGAATAATTTCACTTCTATTGTGAATATACTAAACTCATTATGTTTTATTGAGAAATAAAATTTTTTTTACTATTATACAAAACACCAAGCATCCAAATATTTAGAAACATTGGTATGGCTGAATTTTTTTGGTTTCACATAATATAATATAACATAACATAACATAATAGTAAAGTATAATATAGCATAGTGTATATATACTAACATAGTGTGTTATATATGATTAGTGTATATATAACTAACATAATATAATACAATAATATTATGGTTTCATGTTTTATAAAATTGGAGTTGGTAGATTTTGCCATAAATTTTCATCAGAATGGTTTATTCTTTCCAAGTGAAAAAAGGAGTGCTTTGACAGATATTTCTATCGTTGTAGACCAGTGACCAAATTCATTCTACAGTTACAGCAAAGATAAGGTTCTTGTTGTCTAAATCTGTCAAAAATTAATATGCAATTGTGTTACATTCATCTTAAAGATTTAAATGCACTTGCTTGATCTTTTATTCTAGCTTCTTCTCTTATATCTACCCCTTCAATATAGAATTTGGCCAAGGTCCTGTTTTCTGATCTTTTTTCTCTCCCTTTAAAATAAATTATTGCAATCAAAGTAATGCATGCTTATTATAACAATCAAATACTGTAACAAAACTTTTGATGGAAAGCAACAGTATCCCTTTACTTTCCTCCCAATCCATGTCTATTCCAGAAACAACCTCTCAACCATTTCTGTTTTAATAACTCTAAATAATATGCTTCCATATACTTCAGTTTATTAATTTAACACTTCGACACTATCTACTGATTCAGCACTATGAGTTGTGAGATTTAGCATATTTATACTCTTTCTTTTTCCCACCTTTGCTTCCTTGTCCCAATGTTTATAGTTAGATCATTATCTTTAATGCTCCTTTTGATTACATTTGTCACTTTAAATAATATCCTTAAACCCGTTTCTTGTTTTATTAATTTTAGGCAGGATCCTTTGACTCTCCACTTAAAAAATTAAGAAATTTGGCTCCCTATCCTTCCTTCCACCTTTCTTCCCTCCCAATATCCCTTCCACATCCCACCTTCTACCACCCACATTTTATTTTTATATTTTCGAAGTTATTAACCTTCACCTTCTTTCTTGCAATCGTAGCCCAGCTTTCTGTGCTTTTCCACAGATCTGACTCTAAATGTAGTGACCCAGAAATTGCATTTACATTATCATTATTACGTAAATATTGTTCAAATTTCTACCAAGTTGAACTATACTAAAATTGTATTACTTTTTTCTGTAGTTCTAATGTGACAACTCCGAGGGAGATTGTGGTGGCTTTGTTATGTGTCAACATGTAATGTGATCAGTTAGGCTGAGCTACATTTCCGAATTCCTTCCCTTTGTGATTCGTGGTGGAGTGGGCCACGAGAGACATTATGTGTGAGATTTTGAAGGCCAAAGGGAAGAAGTAGTCATACTGTTTTAGTCTTACTGAGAAGAGCGAGGCAGGGGCAACAGGAGCTGTCGAGCTCTCGCACATTTACGCTGATTTACTGGCTCACCTGGTTGGCAAGGAGCAGAGGCCCAGCCTGCAGCTACTGCCTCTTCCCCTAGATCTTTCAGTTTCTTTGACTTCTGGGCCAGGTGGATGTTGAATTCCATGACAAAAGGCACCAGCTTATTCTGCAGAACACTCACATCTTAAGAGTTGGAGGTGGTGAGAAATAGGCACGGATTCCAATCTGTTCTTGGAGATTTCAGCTAGTGTTCCTGGGTTCCCGTATGCTTCCTCCCCACTATTTTATTTATCTTCCCTCCCTCGTCTGTCCTGCAGACTTTTTCAAGCTCCAACATCAGATGCCAGATATAACTTATGGTACAAACAGCTTCTACAATTGCGTGTGTATATATGACTGATACAAAAATTGTTTCTAGAATCAACTTCAAATGAAATTTTTTTAACATTCTACAATTGCTTAAAATTGTGTTACATCTTAGTTTGCTTCATATTTTTTCCTGAAATTTCTCACTGCATTTCTTGGTTCCTTGAATTTGTGATTTTATCATACTCACGTTTTTCTGCCTTCTCAATCATATTGTCTAGAGTTCCTTGTTTTTACCCCAAGATCTCCTTCATAGGGTCTTCTCTCTTCAGCTCCAATGCAGTCCTATACAAAGCTCTAATTCTGGAATTTCTTTGACTTCTTTACCAAGTTACATCCACCGTTTCCTGGACCCCATATCTCCTTTCTTTGTGTACTCTCCTGTTTTGCTGGAATACATCCTGTAGTCACTTACAGAGAAAAGGTTGATGAAGAATAAATCTTTTCAGTCTTTGCATGTCAAAATATATCTTCAAAGAGGCCTCATGTTTGGTTGATAGTTTGAGCATAAACTATTTTTTCCCTCAGAAATCTGAAGAACTTCTTTATAGAAGTTTTTAGTGTCTTTTATCCTTAATGCTCTGTACAATTTCATTAGAATATGTCTTTGTGGGGGTCTTTTTGTAGTTCTGCATACTTGGTGGTTCCTTTTAAGATAAAGACTCATGTCTTTTTCAGTTTGGGATAATTTCCTTCTATTTTTGTTTTTGATAATACTCCTTCCTCCACCACCACCAATACTCCTTCAGATATACACTAATTAATCAAAATGTGTACATTCCATATTTGAACTCTATGCCTCATCTTTTCACTAACATTTCTGTTTCTTTCTAATTTGGGGTTAGTTTCTGGGAGATTGTTAGTATTTTCTTTTACTTTAGTGTTCATATTTTAATCGACAGGAGCTCTTTTTTATTCTCAAATAGTTCCCATTGCATTGCCTTTCTGTTCTTGGATTAGGAATGCAATGTCTTCTTGAATCTCTCTGACTATATTAGATACTTCAGCCATCAATGGAAAGGACACCTGGACCTTGATTATTCAACTTGCTAAACAAGGATAATAATAACTATTCCACAGGATTATTGTGAGTACTAAACAATATATGAAAAAAGACTTTTTTAAATTATAAAATATATAAGTATAATATAGAAAAAATATATTTAAATTATTATATATTCCTACATGATAATGTTTCTGAGCATGGCAAATAAATGCCTTCATTAACCTAGCTTTATAGTCTTATTCTCTTCTATGTTGTTCCATACATATAAAATTCCAGCCAAGTCACACAATAAAATTTTCCAAGTTATTTTTCTGAATCCTTTGCTGTCCACATCTCTATGCTCTGCCTTTTTTCTTGTGGTAGAGACTACCACATATCCCTAGTATTCATTTTCCACATCTTCCTCAGTAATAAAATTCTCCGTTTTTGGCAAGACGCATCATTTTCCCACCTCTCTGCCTCTCTTGTGGTCGATTCTGGAAATAAACAGAATCAGTGTATGCAACGTTTGGTAACTGTCCAGAAATGAAGGGGGCATACTCTTCTTCCCTACCACCTCCTCCCTTCCTGCTGGCTGGAATGCAACTATGATGTCTGGAAATCAAGCAGCCGTCTTAGAGCCTGAGCTGGAAGGTACATGCAGAAGATGGGTGGAAAAACAACAGAGAGGGAACACCCCAGATTCCTATGCCTGGAGCACTATACTAGTGCTAGATTAATTATATCTGGATTTCTTTTATATCTGTGAGGGAGCTTGTTGGACCAATGTTATTTTGAGTTTTCTACTACTCAAAGATGAATCTAATTCTAACTAATACACTCCCCATCAGTGCATGACACTATTTCCTCATCTTTTAAGACTCAATTAAAGTATCACTCTTCTAGTAAAACCTGCCTAATTAGGCCTCCCCCCAAAATTTAAAGTCTCATCTCTAGAGTATATTTTTCATGAGACCAAGAACCGTGTTTATTTTATTCACTACTGTGGGCCTAGTACCTAGAATGATGTGTGTGGCTTATTAGGCATTTTAAAAATATTTGTTAAATATGCATAACTCTATGACCCTTAGGACTTTGTGGCTGCTCAACCACAATATATATGTTTTCCCC
Source organism: Tapirus indicus (assembly GCA_031878705.1). Taxonomy (NCBI): domain Eukaryota; kingdom Metazoa; phylum Chordata; class Mammalia; order Perissodactyla; family Tapiridae; genus Tapirus; species Tapirus indicus. Next base: position 91,356,648 of record CM062926.1, read on the forward strand.
CAAGCCTCTCTCCCACCACAAATTGTAGCTTCACCCATAACCATATATGGGTAAAACCATGCAAGTCATATCGCCTACTTTGCTCATTTATATATAGTATGTGTCGGCAATTCTGATTAATTGAATGCTTTAAAATGAGAATAAATTTAATAATATATAAAAATTCCAATTTTAAATAAAAGTAGAAATATTGGGGTGAACTACATAAAGACTGCCACCAAAAAGTAGTATTTCCTTTCTCCCGATGATACTGAGACAATTTAGTGATTCTATCTTTATTAAACATCACAGAGAAAATCACAGACTGACTTTGGGTAATTTACCGAACTCCCAAACCTCAATTTTTCATCACTAATATGGGTTATTATCACTCCATTTGGCATTTGGACTGTGCTTTACACTTGGGCTCAGTAAATAGCAGCTGTAGTTCTTATAATGACTAAGAAGACATATTATCTTTAAAATCTAAAGATTTAAGGTTTTACGTACACTCATTTATTCACCAAATATTTGCTCGGTTCCTACAATGTAACAGTGATCTAGACTCTGAGGATATAAGGTCCATGTTCATCCTCCAGGAACAGCCACTAAACAAAAGATTACAAATGTGATGAGTGCTGCTGGGGAAGACAGCAGCGGGGGCCAGGTCATGCAGAGCTGGCAAGTTACGGCGAGGATCTGAACTATCGCGGGATTAGGAGAGCGTGAGGGAGTCACGGGTCAGGTTTACGAGAAAAGGTTACCCCTCCCTAGATCCTCGGCCCCCTTGCCTTTTAGCTTCTACTCAACCTTTGGAACTCAGCTCAAATAACATCTCCTCAGGGAGGCCCTCCCTGGTACCCCAGATTCCATCTGCTTTTCTTATTACACACCTGGTGCTTCTCCTTCAGAGTATCATAAATAGAACAGAATAGATAATAAAATTTAAAATCTTACATGTAAATCAGATATTTTAAAGCAAAATCATTTTACATGTATCATATTTGCTGTTTAAACAAATTCTATCATGAATTTTTTGAAACACATTCACCTCAATTGTTTTTAGTTGAGCAGGTCCAACTTTACATTTTATTTTATTATAAATAAATACTTGTGAATATATGTATATATACAAAATATATATAAACAGGCATAATTTTAAACATAAAACACCATAATGCATATATGTTTTTAACACATATATTTTTAGGATAATAGGTAGTAGCAGTATTCTAAATTATAACATGTTCTGTTTGTAGCAAGGGACTGAACATAAATATGTCATTTATTTAACAGTCTATTTATATATTTAAATATTTTCAAATCAATTAACATGTTTTTAAGAGTACAAGTAACTTACTGAGTTTTTCTTGAGTAGTGCTAAAATCCTTTAACTCTCTTCTCTTGGTTATCATTCTTAGTATTTCTTTCAAATATTGACAAATCTACTGTGGACATGTTTTTCTCATATGTAAAACAAACCAATTGATTTTTTTAGCAACAAAAATCAGGTCATGGGAGAAAGAGGAAGGAGTCTGATGTATTCATCCCAAAATGGCAAGGCTAGTATAAATGGGAAGTAAAAGGTTATGTAAATGAAGGAGGTTAAGACCCAAAAGGTTATGACACAGTTGGATCATTCTCATTACGGAAACATTAACACAGATGAGTACAATCTTCAGACCAGCTAAATCCAAATTGCACAACTGCACCCAAGGGAACTAAAACGATTTCAATAGTTTCCTCAAACACAGAGCTAAACAATTTGAGTTTGAAAGGTTGCTAAGTTATTTAGAAGAACTGTTTAATCTTTAACAGTAAAATATTAAACCAAAGAGATTTTCTGATCTATTACTTATTTCTAGAGAGCAATGAATTTATTATTCACATATTCGGAATGAACTTGCATCAATCACTACGAGACATTCAATCAAATTCATCCTGAAAAATGAAATGGCAAATGCATTTAAATTCAAGAAAGCTAATTTGGGGCAATTGACTATAATTAAGAATGTTCACTGGAATGAGGTCTACTAGATTCATGAATATATAAGAAAGAGTCTTGAAAGCACTCAAAGTTAAATACCTGAGTTAGGATTTTAACATTAGACCGAGAAGAACAAGATTGGAAAGGTTTGTGTGATTGTTCAGTGAGTGACTATGTATGAGTGTGTTTAGGGATGTGTGTGTGCGTTTTTGGAGAACCACAGTTAAGGTTACCAAAAGGGGAGATGTAATTCTTCCTCCCTCCCAACCCCCCAAGCTATTTGAGAGTGATATATTCTCCATCTTTTTTCCTCTAAAATAAAGGCTTGGAACCTTGTGCGTTTATACCTAAATTATGGAAAATTGACAGGCACGGTCTTGAACTGAGAACAGTATGCCTTTGTAGTACGGTGTCAGGCAAATTCACTTTCTGAAACTATGCTTTTAGGGAGAAGGAGAAAGTTCCCTGCCACCCTTTTGAATCAATACTGTTTGAGCAAAGAATGTCCCCAGTTACCATGCCTGCAAGCACAAGAGAGTCAATCCAGAGCAAACTGTGCCTGCTTGGGAAACAGGTCTTTTCACCATTAGTCTGAAGCTTAAAAAAGGTGGCGCTTCTTTAAGTGCAATTAAATTTGAGGCCCTGAGCTTGCTATAGTCCCGGTAATCCTTCAGCTGGTTTTTCCCTGAGGACACCATATGGATGTTGCTGGCAGGTACTGTTGCCAATTTAATTAATACTTTTGACTCCACTACCTTTAAAAGAGTAGTTCTAAATTTAACCAAAGCACTTGCCATGATGCCAAAATTAGCACATTTGGTTGCCTTCACTCTTCTGACAACAGTACTCGGACAACTGCCAAGTGCAGAGCACTCGGGTGGGTGCCTCGGAAACACACAGCCACATACAAGAGTTAGGTGTGGTGGAAAAAAAGTACAATCAACTGTAAAACACGAGGCAGAATGTGGGGAATGCCAGAAGTGAGATTCAAAGGCTCTGGGTGTTCAGTGAAGTCGGAGAACACATTCTCACTTCTCCTTCACTCCCTACGGTAATCTGCTTCCAGTGACGTGCTCCGCCTGTCCCCCACCTCTCTAGGACACATTCCTTTCCTGTCCCCCATAGATCCCAGCACAGACTTCAGTTTCTCTGTACCTTCAATTTCCTAACCTTCTTGTCTTTTAACTATGTCCTCACTGCAAATTCTCAGCTAGAGAACATTCCAAACTTCCAATGCCTCTATTCCTAAAATAGGTATTCTTGATGGAAAACCTCACATTATTGTAGAGAATGACGCCGCCATTACAAAATTAAGATGTCTGACCTTAAAGAGACATTCAGGATAACCTGATAATCCTTTGATTTTCCTTAACAACTCTTTCTCTCTTATTCTCTTCAGCAAATATCTAGAGCCCCTCCAATAGTCTCTGTAAATCCACTGTACAATCCTTAATCTTCTCTCTCAGCAGAGGTTGCCTGAAAACACTGAGAGAAAACCAAGATCGTGAAGTGTGAACTCCCTCAGGGGCTGGTTCTCATACTTGCTTCGTAGGGTTTTTTTTGTCACCCCCTCTTATCCAAGCTCACTTGCCCGGTCAGTGCTCTAGAGCTCAGCCAGGCTCCTCCAAGACCATCCTTTAGCAATTTTTAGTCCTTTTCATCTTCAATTGGTTCTTCTCCACTGGCTCTTTTCTTTCAGTCTACAAATTTGTGTAAATCTCTGCCTATTTGCAAATACTGCTCCTGTAACTCTGTGTGCCTATCTTTTGACTTCTCTGATATGTATCATCATTGCTATTTTTAGATTATAATGGTTCACTGTAGAATATTTGAAAAATACAAAAACGTATAATTAAATAAAAGTTGCTGTAATCCCATGGCCCAGAAATGATCATTTTAGTTAACTCTTTAAGATATCAGTGTATCCTTCTGTACATTTATGTGTGTGTTTTATTTTGTAACAAAAGTTTAACTTAAGTTTAATACAGCTTAAATCCTAATGTTTTCACCTTATTATATCAGATATATTATCTTTGCACCAAATATTTCTTGAAAAATAATTTTAATGGCAGCACATTAGTCCATTTATTGCTGTAGCATACATTTATTTTTCCCACACAGTTGCATTAACAATACTTCATAATATTTGTCTGTTTAATGAACAAATAAGTATATATTGATTTAAATTCTTATGACTCTGATTATTAAAAATTTGGATATTATTCTATTGATGTTTAAAGACTATTTTATCTCCTTTTATGAAATATCTGTTGGTGTTTTTTTGCCCACTTTTCTATCTATTTATGAGACTGTTTAATTAAAGTATTAACCCTTTTTCATATGTGTACCAATAATTTTCCCACTGTCATGTGCCTTTTGATTTTATTTAAGGTGGTATTTTAAATTTAAATTATCAATTTTTTTTTTTTTTTTTTTTTTGCTGAGGAAGATTTGCCCTGAGCTAACATCTGTGCCAATCTTCCTCTGTTTTGTATGTGGGTTGCCACAACAGCATGCCTGATGAGTGGTGTAGGCCTGCGCCTGGGATCCGAACCCACGAACCCGGGCTGCTGAAGCAGAGTGTGCCGAAATTATCCACTAGGCCATGGGGCCAAACCCTCAAATTTGTTTTTAGATTTAGCCTGTTGCCCTTGTGCCCTCTAAATCATCCCCCTTCCTGAAAATATACTTAATTTTCTTCTTCTGGACACTTCGGTTGTTTACATTTAACTCTTTCACATCCCTGTAGTTTATTTTGGGCTATCGTATGAGATGAAAACCCAATTTAACTTGATCTTTTGCATTATAGGTCACAATGATGTCAGTAGCTTTTATTAAATCATTGTTCCTGTCTCCCCTGATTTGTGACATCATCTTTATCATATATTCTATTATGCCATCCTGTTAGCCCTTTCTTGTCTTGCTGCTCTGCTCTGTATCGCAAGCAGGCTGACCTACATGCTTTTCCCACACCCCTTACTAACAGGCCATCTGCACTTCTGGTGGGTGGCACTGATGGGAGGAAGAGAGGAGCCAAGGTATCTCTTCCCTCTTTCTGCTTCAGGTGGTATCTCGGGCAGAGGTTGCACTTCCTCTCTGGCACTTTGTCCCTGCTTAGACAGGTGCCCCATGATTCTACCTAGTTCCCTAGTTGATCCAGCTGCTGAGCTCGGGGAACTCCACCTCTCCTCTGTTCCTCCAGCCTAGAGGTATAGCAGCCGCGTACTATTGTTAATCTTCGGGTGGCTTCTCAGTCTCTTGTATCATCTGTGTAACCCATTACCTGTATTAAGTTCCCTCTGCTTTAAATATGCAGTTTAATCTCGGTTTTCCTATTTGGAACCTAACTGAAGTAGCTATCATTCCTATTCATTGATGTATATGCTCTTTTCTGTACCAGAACTACAGTTTGAATGATGGTAACTTTCATAAAATATTTCAATTTTACTCATCTTTTAAAAAGTCTTATTGCCTAATTTTGTTTTGGAAAAACTAATTTTTCTAAGTGAACTTTAAAATTATTTTGTCCATTTTTTTTTACATCTTATCCCATTTACATGCTCAAAGATACAGTCAAATGAGTAAACAAAAATACCTATACAAAATGTTTATTGAAGAATTGTTTATACTCGTAAAAAAAGTGAAAACAACCAATGTTAAGTAAATTTATGGTATATTTATACATCCAATACTCTAGGTCTTTAAAAAGGTTATGGCACATACACTGCTATGGGAGCATAAATTGCTATAATTATTTTGAAAACTCTATGGCAGTATCTACTAAAACTAAACATATGAATACCCTATCACCTAATTGTTCCACTTCTAGGTATATACCAAACAGAAAAATGTACATATGTTCACAAAAAGACATGTACAAGAATGTTTCCAGCAGCTCTATTCATAATATTCTCAGTCTGGGAACAACCCAAACATCCACTAAAAGAGGAAGGAATAAATTGTATTATATCCATGTAATGTAAACGGCAATGAAAAGCCAAGCAACTGAATGACTCATAAATGTAATGTTGAGTATAAGAGACCAGACACAATAATAACATACTGTATAATTCCATTTATATAAAGTTCAAAGATAGGTAATGTTAGTCAATTCTGAAAAAAATCACAATAGTGTTTACTTTTGGGGAATTATGATTGGAAAGGGACATGAGGGAGGGGTGATTTCTGCACTCTTTTGTCTGTACGATGTTTCAATTTTAGAATTTTAAAAATGTATAAGGTAGATCCATATGTATTGATGTAGAAAGATATCCAAGTTATGCTGCTAAGTTAAATAAAATAGTTGTTGGAAGGTACATAAAGAATGAGTCCATATGTGTTAAAAAAACACTATCATATATGTGTGTGTGTATGTGTGTATAAACATATATTCATGTGTGAATACCTACACACATACACAGACACAGACACACACACACACACACACACACACACACAAGAAAGTAAGAGAATGAAAGACTAGCTTTGATTTTTTTTCCCCCAAACATGAACTATTTTCATAATAAAAAATCGTTCATAAAAACGTCAATAGAATATTTGTGCTACCTTGTATTGAGACTATAAATTGATTTAGGAAAATAATTCTATCCTACAATATTGTTTTCCTAGCCAGAAATATGGTATGTCTCGCCATGTGTTCATCTCTTCTTTTATACCCTCCGATTTTTATCTTTCTTTCTACAAGCCCTGCATGGCTCTTGAGAGATTATTCCTGTGTGTTAGTTAATTATCTATCATTGATCTTATGAATTAAGTTGTTTCATAGGTAAATTTCTCAAAAGAGAAGTCTAACCTTCTCACTATTTCCTCATTTCCCCTTCATTTCTGACCAGCTCTAGCCTAATAAAGCTGTTCTAGTGGAGATGATCAGTTGCCAAGTACAACAGATGGCTTCCACTTTTTAGCATGACACTTTTAGTAGACAGTTATTAATTCATTAATTTAATAAATATTTGTTGATCACTTGATATATGCTAGACACAGTGATATACACTGTAGGTTCAAAGGTAAACACACTCCCTGCCCTCAAATTGCTTATACCTTAACAGAACAAACAATACATAGCTTCTTACAACACACTATGATATGTGCTGAGGTAGAGATAAGCACAAGATTCTAGGGACATACATCAGAGGGACACCTATCCAGGTGTGGGTTATTAGAAACCACTTCCCAGACCAGATGTTGTATAAGTTGAAACCTAACTCTTATGAAGTAATGATAAGAATGATGAACATTCTAGACATAGGTAAGATTATTTCATAATTTGCAAAAGGTCAGAATCAAGAGAAAGAACAGCGTATTTCAGCACATTTAAGGAAATGCTAGTAATTCAATATGGCTGGACTATAGAATTTGAAGTACATAATTGTAGAAAGTTAGACTAAAACAGTAAGCAGAAGGCAGGTCATAAGCCTTTAATGATCATTAGCTATAAACTCCTAAGGAGTCTGGAGGTCAGTGACAAGCCACTAAAGGTGTTGAATATAGGGGTTGATATGATCAAATTTGCTCTTTAGAAAACTGAATTAAGCTACAGTGTGAAGAATAGACTAGAATGGTGGAGACACTGGAAGCAAGGAACCTGTACCTGTTTTAGAAATCTAGACAGGGGGAATAATAAGATTCCAGAAGTCATAAACAAGTAAAAGTAAGAACACTCTTCAGTGATTAGAATGATATAGGAGGTAAGGATTGAGGGGAGTCAAGGATGAAAACCAGGTTCTGAGCTGGCAAACAGAGTGAATTGTGGCTCCATTGACTGAAATGAGACAAACAGGAAGAGCAATTTTACAAGTGCAGGGAGTGATGCGATGGTGAGTTGAGTTTGAGAAATAGGGGTTTTGAGATGCCTGTGCAATACAGTGGGAGGTAATGGGATGAATGGGCCTGGTCTTCAGGAACCATACTGGGGGAGGAGCACTAGATTTGAGAATCATGAGCATTTGGCAGGTGAAAACATGCAAGTGGGTGAGATCACAGAGGGTGAGAACCCAGACCAAGTGGTTAAGGGACAGACTCTGTTCAGTCAGATTTGGGTACACATCTAGCTTTTCCTACCAGCTAGCTCTGAGACCCTGCTTGGGCTCTTTAGCCTCCCTGTGAGGTGAGAATAATAATAGTGTCTACCTTATAGGATTTTACGAAGATTAAAATATCATCTATAACAAGCACTTAATACAAGTAAGAATTCAATGGATGTTGGCTACTATTACTATTGTTGTGGATGTTATAAGTTTGAAGATAAACTCTGATGACCTGACGGCTTTAAAAGGAAAACAGAGAAAAAGAGCTCATGAAGAAATCGGGAAAGCAACAGCCAGAGGGTTAGGAGGAAAATCAAGAAAATGTAATGTCACATAGGACGAGGGTTTGGGAGTGAGGAGGAAGAGAGGAGCATTTCAAGAAGAAAAAGTAGACAATAGTTTAAAAATGCAGTGATAGAGACAAGTAAGCACAGACCGATTTAGCATCAAACTATCTTCATAAACAGAGATTCGGTGGTGTTCTAGAAACAAAAGCCAGATTACATTAGCTTGAGGAATGAATAGGTGAGAAAAATGAAGACAGCCATTAAATGAGAAAAGGGAAAGATGATGGAAAAAGATAGATGGGGATGAAAGTTGGCTGGTTATTAATAAAATAGCAGAGATATGACCATGTAAATGCTGATGGGAAGAAATCTCGTGGTGAGGGTGGTTGTGCATATTGAATAGAAAAGACAGATGATAGTGAAGAGTTAAGGATGAGATGGGAGAAGATGGATCCAGTACACAGGAGCAGGAAGGTCCTTGAGCAGCAGGAGGGACATCTACTCCACTGTGACCAGAGGGAAGGGAGGCAAGAGAAAGGGGCAGGAGCTGGGAGATTTGCAAATGTGGTGGGAGGAGTTTGAGGAAAGTTCCTTCTGATATCGTCTGTTTTTTCAGTACATTGTCTGCTCCAAGTGAAGATCGAGACAGAGAGATCAAAGGTTTGAGGAGAAAGAAAATTTGAAAAAATTGCTGCAGAAAATGAAAGAGGGAACCAAACAGAGAAACTCAGAAAGTTTTCCAGACACCTTTCAAGACCCGGTTATTGTTGAAACTGTTCATTTGTCAGACCATCCGTCTGTTGTGTATGCTAACTTTCTCCAGCAGTACTTAGTAGCCCAAGAAGGAGAGCAGAGAAAATGGGCAATGAAATAGGCTTAACCTTTGGTTTTGCTGGTGGATATAGGGGAAGGGAAAGTGGCAAGAGTTGAGAGAAATGACAACAAAGGGGTTCAATTGTTGGAGTATGGACAGAGAAGGAAGTGAAGAAAGGAGGGAACCATGGATAAAAATAAAGGGAGCAAGAAACTGTAGATCCTGATGAGGTTGTAGAATAGTGGTGGGAAGAACTAGAAGGATAAGAGTTTGTGAAACAAGAGCAAGTTGTGAATATTTCAGAAATGGAGCACTCTCTGATGAAATGTGGTCTGAGTTGGAGGCGTGGAAGTGGCTATCTGAAATGGAATGGATGTGGAGATCATTGGTGTAGAAAAAGCCAAGCTAACGAGAAGCAAGGCTGTTCCCTGAAAGACCCAATGATCAGTGCAGTTGCCCCAGATAATGACAGGAATAGGAGTGGAAAGAAAGATGCATCAGGTTCCAAAATATATAATGAAGGAAAGATAGTGACTGGAAAGTTTATGAGAGCAAAAAAATGTGTAGAGGATGATGCTGTAAAAGTGTCATGAACCTCCAAGGAGGAGAAAGATGAGGAATCAAGAGTCTGGATATGCATTGAGGCATGAGAATTTTGAGCCTATCCCCCTCCCCAGGTTGCTGTGGGAAAATGCATGGTACTCACTTAAGACTGATGCTGGAGAAGCCAGTTTTCAGTGAAGGCCCCAGAAGGGGATAAACACTCTATGTAAAGGGTAAAGATGTGAGAGATGTAGCTTATATAAGCTAGGCATCCAGAGGGTGGCATAGAAAGGTCTGGGAGGTGGTGGGAAGGGATATGGTGGGGCAGAGGACAAGAAGCCCTTTCAACATGAGGATGAGAATATGGAAAACACAGCGGAAGGCTTTAAATTAGGGGCAGCGACCACAAATGGCAGAAATGTGAGGCTTGATGGGATTTACTGATTCTAACTGTAAACGTTTCACACCTAAACTATTATAATAAACTCCTGACTGGCCACACTGCTTCCAGCTTTGCTCTTTTAAATTCATTTTCTATGATGCGTCTGGATTAGATTACATAAACTGTAGTTCTAATCCTGTCATTCACCTCCTTGATTAAAATCCTCCACAGTTTTCGTCAAATCTCCAGTGCTAATTGCAAACTCCTAAAATTAGCATTGTATACAAGTCTCTATAGTTATCTGGCTCCAGTCCACCTTCCCAGCCTCCTCTCCTAGTGGGCCCTCAAACGTACCCCCTCCCTCCATTACACTGAACTACATAAAACTTCCCTAAACTCCACACAGTCTACATGGGAAAAAAAGGGAAAAGAATATCCCAGGTGGAATAAACAGGTTGAAGAAAGATGTAGAGATGGGAGCATTGAGAAATGTCAAGAGATACAATTTAACTGGACTCCAAAACATAATTAGGGGATAAGACATGAAAAATAAGGATTGCTCATGGCTATAATTCTTGAATAAAGTACTGTGTCTTTGACATGTGTTAGAACGTAGGTGCTGTTAATTTTTCTCAAGGAGTTTAATTTTATGCACCTACTAGGCTAAATATTTTTTATTAGGATACACTTGTCTGATGTTACTTTTAATAATTATTGTACACAAGACCTTTTCCTCATCTTTCCAAGTTTTATATAGTCAAATTTTTTTTACGTTGAAAGGCATATTGGTTAAGAGGTACTCTTCACAGCATGTAACTCATAACAGACACCTTGCAAAAATGTGTGTGAGTTTGTATAGTTTTCAAAGATAATGAGGAGAAAGATTTAAAATCTGTTCAAACGTTTTCTGGCAAAATGTACATGAATCGTGCCAAAAGGAATTGCATATTGCTTGCCTTCAATCTGTTTTTGAAATATTTGTAGATACAGGCAACATCTGTTCCACTGGACGGAGATATACTGTAAGTGCTAATAACTTTGGAAAGCCCTGATTTTAAAAGTTTGTACTTGGAAATTAAATATTTTTAAACAGATACAGGCTGAAGTTCTCTAAGTGAACCTAAAAACATTTTTTTAAATCACAGAAATTATAAAGAAGATATTTTACAAAATAAACCAAAGTCTAAAACTTAAGGAATTTTCTGGATGATTTAATCACATGTTAAATATGCCTACTGGCAACATATAATATTGCAGCCCAGCTCTGTGTAGCATAGATGGGGGCGGGCAGGGCAGGGGGAGAATTAAGGGACCCATCTACAAATATATAAAAGAGATTCCAAGTTTGGGGAAAAGCAAAAGCTGTGTAGTCTTGAGGGAACATGATTGTGGCTAAAAAAAAAATCCAAGTGTAAGGAAAATGATGAAAAAGTATCACTAAACTATAAAGAAAAAGAGAATGATTCAGTGGAGATTCCCAGTCTCACCAACACACATCAAGTCTGGACCTGATTTAGGATTAGGAAACACTGTGACTGCTGGTGCACCAGCAGTGACCAGATTTGTCAACTGGAGTAGTGTTCCAGAAAAGTGAAGATCTGAATTAAAATAGATGAAAATAAGATTATAAAAAAATTGTTTTGCAGTAAATTACATGAAATGGTAGACATTTCTTTTTACGGCTATAGAGGGAACGTCTTTGACAATATGCTGATTGTCGTTAGACAGTATTTTTCAAATTTCAGGCAGCCATACATTAGTGATTGTAAAATCCATTTGAGTGGATCATAACACTTTTAAATGAAAATGATAGAAAATGTGACATTGCATCACAGATAGTAGGAGTAAGAATTGTTCAAATTTCGTTTCAGATGTGTATGGGTGAGAAAGATATGTATTTCTTGTTGTAGATCGCATTTAAAAAAAAAAGATTTGAAACCCACTGTCAAAGGGAATACCTCCATGGAAAATGTTATACTCTCTCCTCTCTGGAGGCTGACCTAGTTGCAATTCAGTCTAAAGAGCAGATCTAAATCAGAGAAGATCTGGGCCAGATAAAGTCCTGTGTATTACAGACTCCTCTGAGGGCCAGAAGTACAGAGAGGTCAAGTTAGCCAGGGAAAAGTCTAAGAGAGGTGACAGAGTGGGATCGGGTCATAATAGTTGTCCTCCTTCTATTCCTACAACTGGGGGCACCTGGACAGGGCTTTGGAGGAAGAGCGGTACTTCTGTGCTCCTCCATGGAGCATTCATCCCATTTCTTTAGAGTATACAAGCAAATAATAGTAAGAGACTACATGGCTGGTTTTACAATCAACAAGGAAAGTGCATCTTCTTAACTATTGTAAGTTGTGAAATCAGTATTCCAGGGTCCATAGGTTATCAGTCATAGAGATGCTAAATAGCTCATGTGATTTAGATTCATATGCCTAAAGCAGGGAACAAAAACCTGCATATCTAGTGAGTTCACAAGCCATTGTTGTGTAATTGAATGATAAATATATTAATACTTTTCTTATCTAGCCTGATCAAAAGTTGAGGCATTGAACATCTGGTAAGGAGGTTGATCTGGGGAGGGGAAGTAGGTGGCTAGGAAATAGGTTAGGAGGGACACAGTTTTCACTGCACACACTTTTGCAACTCTTGAATCTTAAACCGTGTGCATATTACCAATTTAACAAAATAATTATTTGCATTTAAGACAATAAAATGTGTCTCACATTAGTGAAATTTTTAGATAAACTAGATTAGCTGTGTATGGGACACTGTATTGGTTGTTTAGCCAATAGTCATTTTCTTGGATCTTTTTGTTAAAAATCCCCAATGTTTTCCTGGTGGTAACATGTCCAAGCCCCAGATGATGAAGCAAGATTAGCCTGCACCAAGCCAGTGAGACAGGAAAAACCACAACCTTCAAGTGTGGGCGAGATGGCAACAGAGCAGGGTGCTGCTCCAAACAGAAGTATGGAGAGCCAGCCCGAGAGAGGAAGCTGAGGCAATGACTTAGGTGTAAGTGTGCCTGTCAGGGTGATTCCTTCTACCCTCCCCTCTTGTGCTAAGTCATGAGAGAAAAAGTATTTATCCATGGCTAAAGCAATACATGTTGACACACACATCTCTAAATGCAATGATAATCAAAATTAGCTTTCACAGTCAAGGTTTCTCAAATACACAGATAAGAATACTATCAAAAATCCAAAACATTTGAAGGAAAATGATTATAAAAGGAAGCAACAAATAATTTAAAGAAACATAAATATTTTCAGGGGGATATGAGAGGCTGTCTTATTCATGAAAAATAACAGGCTGAATTCTAAATTTTGAAAATAAAAAATATGTGGTCACTAGTACCAAAAAAAAAAAAAAAGAATTGATGGACTGACTAGCAGAATGATTATACCTGAAAAGTAAATTAGAGAGCTAGACCATTAAGGCAATGGATTTTCCTACAACACAGCACAAAGAGACAGACTGGGGGGTGAATAGGAAGAAAGATGGAAGAGAGATCCAGAAAGTCCAACATTCAACTAATGTGAGTTTCTGAAAGGACTGATGTGAGGAAACAGTCAGAAAAAAAATGGGGTAGGGGATGCTCAAAGAAATATAGGCGTTTTCTGTTTAAAATGGACCATCAAGGGGCCAGCCCCAGTGGCCTAGTGGTTAAGTTCAGCATGCTCCACTTCAAACAGCCCTGGTTCGGTTCCCAGGCATGGATCTACACCACTCGTCTGTCAGTGGCCATGCTATGGTGGTGACTCACATACAAAAAAAGGAAGATTGGCAGTGGGAGTTAGCTCAGGGCAAATCTTCCTCAGCAAAAAATAAATAAATAAAATGGACCATCAAGGGCTAAGCAGATAAAAAGGACAACCAACTGGAAACATCTGGAAAAATACAAAAGAGAACAGATAATTTGAAAAATTTTAAAACTTCAAGAAATGGAAGTAAAAATTTTAATACAAAGGAATGAGATTGAGATGATAGACTTCTTTCTGGTAAAAATGGATGTAAAAAGACAATGGAACAATTCTGGAAAGTTCTAAAGGGGAAAAAAATGTCTGAAACTACTAGTTTATACCAATGAAAATAATTCTTTTTAAAAGAAAAATATTGAACCAATAGAAGGCAGGGAAAATGTATATATAACAAGAAAGTTTGATAAATATAAACTTATTTTTAAATTATGGCAAGAAGCCCAGACATACCAGTTACAGAACAATTTGAACAATATGTGTGCTTCTATTGAATATTAGAGATTTTCAAACTGGGTAAAAATAAACAAAATCTATATCTAAACACATGGTGTTTGCAAAAGATCTATCTAAAGCAATGTGATATAAAAATATTTGAAAATTTTTATAATAATGGAGATTATTTATATAATAAAATATAACAATATATTATATATAAAAATATATAAAATATGTATTAAAAATATACTTTTTAAAATAATGGATAGAATATATCAGAAAATTGCTAACAAACAAAAAGAAGGCACATGTAAAAATGTCAGTATCAGACAAAATAGAAATCAAGACAAAGGATGAAAAAGAAAAAGAATGATATTATATAGAGATGAAAGGAGGAATATAAAAATAATATACATTCTTTATACTTTAAATTTTTAACAGCAGAAATATATAAAACAAAAATGGATACAAACACAAGTGAAATTAATAAATGCACATAGAGATTTTAATATGTCTTGCTTGTAAATTGACAGATCAAGTAAACTAAAAATAATTAAATCTATTTAGAATTCAAAAGCACAGACAATTTTCAAAATTGGTTTTATGAATAATGACTATATACAGAACTTTGTACCCAAGGAAACATTCATTAAAATCTACCATTTTTTAGTCCATAAAAGAAATCTGAGAGGGCACAATCCTCTGATCTCAAAGCAGTAAAATCATTGAGCCACTCATGTTACGAAGTGTATACTATGTGTCAAGCATTGTTTGTTCTAAGCTATGGTTGCCAGATTTAGCAAAGAAAGGTACAAGATGCCCATTTAAATTAAAATTTAAGATGTCTGAGGAATAAGTTTTTAGAGATTTTGAGAGATAATAAACTTCCAAAGCATTGGGGGAAAATAGAGAAACCTTCCTATATCCTTCTAAGATAATTTTGTAACCTTGATACCTAACCTAGAGTAACATGGCACAAAAAATGAAACCATAGGCCAAGTTTACTTTTAAATATAGCTGCAAAACTTCTAAATCAAAATTAATAGATTAAATATAGCAGTGTATTAAAAGTTGCTTGATATCAGAAATGCAAGGAAGATTCAACACTATAAAATGCTTTATTGTAATTTATTTTTAAAAGATTAAAGAGAAAAACCACAAAATCATTTCAATAAATGCAAAAAATCCATTTATTAAAAATGACCCCTAGTTATGATATTTTCTTTTCTCTGTGAGGAAGATTAGCTCTGAGCTAACATCTGTTGCCAATTCTCCTCTTTTTGCTGAGGAAGACTGGCCTTGGGCTAACAATCGTGCCCATCTTCCTCTACTTTATATGGGACACCACCACAGCATGGCTTGACAGGCAGTGCATGGGTCCCCTCCCGGTATCCAAACCTGTGAACCCTGGGCCACCAAAGCAGAGTGCGCAAACTTAACCTCTACCCCAGCGGGCAGGCCCCTATTTATGATATTTTTATTTGTGTTTAAGTATATAATACAAGAAGCTTTCCTAACTTGATGAAGCATAGCTATCTAAACATCAGCAAAGCCAAGTTAGAAAATATAATTAAGAAAAGTCCTAGTCATAATTGAAAATGATAGAAAATTAAATTAATTAACTGATGCAAATGTGCAATATCTATAGTAAAAACTTTATTGTAGGACATAAAAGAAGGTATAATTAAATAGAGAAACATACCCTATTCTAAATGGAAAGAAAATATAGTAAAGGTAGTCATTCTCCACTAAATACATTACAAAATAAATGCAATCCCAAATCAAAGCCTAACAAGATTTTTTAAATAAAATCTGACATTCCAATTCTCAGAAAAGATGCAAAAATAGCCCAAAAATTTATCAGAAGAGGTAAAAAGATGGAGAATTTACACTATCAAATTTCAAAATATACTATGAAAATATAGCAATTAGAGTTATGTGACAATGATACATTAATATATATATATATATATAAATGGAGGAGAACAGAATCCATCATAAGAGGGCATTCCAAACCAGTGAGAATAAGACTGAACAAATGGGGTGGAAAAAAATTGTTAAATTCCTAACTTAGTGCCAAGACAAAAACAACATATGCTAGGTAGATTAAAAACATAAATGTCTAAAATAAAACTATAAAAACATTCAAAGGAAATACATTTGTAATCTTGGAGTACAAGAAACCTTTGAAAGATATAAAGTACATATGCCGTAAAAGAAACTATTGATAAATTTGACACTAATATTTAAAACATGTGCATGAAGAAAAGAATAACATTCCTACCAATATTGTTAATTTTTACCATTAAGAAATTTAGAATCTTCCGAAGAAATGGCTCAAAACTAAGAAAGTGAAGGTGGCTAGGGAGAACTACCAGATGTTCAAGGCCTGCTATGCAATGGACACCAGGCTGAGAGCTTGACAGGGGCTACCCCATTGAATTTAGGGAATCCTCATTCAACCTAAAAGGATGTCTTACTATGATCATGTTGCTGGAGGAGAAACTTGCCTTTAATCACGTATCAAGCAATTGGCTGGAGTGGAATTCAAACCCAACGCTTTCAATACCATCTTGACTCCTTGCAGAATAAGAAAGATAAGAAATTATGCAAAAATTGCATGAGTGCTAAATAGCCTGTGAAAGTAGTTAATCAATTAGAGTTTGGTAGATTAATTTAAGACAGAAATAAGTAATTAAAATGCACTCAAAGAAAATAGTTATTTTTAGTATACTGTATGGAGAAAAAAATGGAGAAGAAGGAGGAAGCAGGAGACTCACTAAGAGGTTGTTGAACTGATTTAGTGTAACACTGACAGATCCTGGACCAGTCTTCTAAGCATGAATCTGTAAAATGTTATAAACTACTAAATGACAGCAGATAGAGCCAGATTCAGCTTTAAAAGAAATCATTTGAATCTACTTCCTATGTTTTAACTAGACTACTGGTATGCTGACAGCACTGATACGGTTAGTAAAGAATCTTGGTAGCCAGCTAAAAATATGACCTAAGACTGCCTCTTGTGAAGTCATGTGACTTCTCACTAATCTCCATATACTTCCATTCTGAATACGAGGTGGAGTGATTTTGTGCCTTGGGAAGTTCATGGCCCACTTAGTAGAGTTAGGTCTAGAAGGCTTATCAAAAGGATTTTCTGGGAGAAATTTGGGGTCTTCAGAGTGTCTGCTGATTTAAAAAAGACAGAATCTACTTGAAGATAAGAATCTATTATTCAGGTTAGCAGATAATAGGAAGATTTCTTCAGTGTGTTCTTTTTTCTATCGATAGGAATAATTCTGAAGTATTTATATTGTTTTAAATAGTGTCAGTCCCTGCCCTGTGTGATAAGAGTTGAAGCAACTTCAATCTGCGAGGTTAACACCACCCCATCCTGAAGTCCTTCAATCTACTAGGTCCTTTCAAAGTTCTGCAGTGGTTTAAGAACACTGTGAGCTTTGCAATGAATATGGCCATTCACGTGATAGGATTTAGGATGCCTAGAGCAAGGTCTTGACCCCGCCTACCAACTAAATATGAAAACTCACCTAGTAAGCTCGCCCCTATATGCCCTACTTATGTGACTTGATGTCTGCCTCACATTTTGTTTGCTTTCATCCAGTGAAAATGGCACCACCCATCTGGCCTGAGCCTGGCAAGTGTATGGCTCTTCGCAGTCTCTTGGGGGCTTAGTACCCACAGGCAGCAGCTGGATTGGCTTTAACATGAACTAACAGCCTGGAATCCAAGTACTGCTAGTCTCCAACTATTTCCTTGTTTGCTGAGCTCCCATGGCCAATGTGACTTAGATTGATCATCCACCTCTTTGAAGAGAAACTTCCTTCACAGATGTGAACAACTCCCCACCAATAAATTAGTGGGAAAATAAAAACCATTGCCTAAATTGAACAAATAGGGAAAATTAAAGTGTTGATGTCTGGCTATTATGGTCTATAATACTGCCAAATAAACAGGTAAAAATATTTATTTTGATGAGTGGTTAAAAATCTTTTTAATTTCTTTTTAAATTTATATTGTTTGCTATGGCCATTAGAATTCTTAGCTATTTCCACTTTGGATATTTGAGTTAGAATGTAACATTTGGAGGTAAATAACATTTTGGCCAGATGAAGGCTGCTGCTTTGTGTTAAACTGAAACAGTTTTCCATTGAAAAATATTGGAAGGTAAATATAAAGCAACATGCTCATATATTTGTGAGATTAAAGCCGTCTAAAAAAGTGAGAAAAGAATTAAAAGAATGAGTCTAAGCTTTTCTCCTCCAATAAAAAACCTATAAACTAGAGACCTCTTTGTTTTCCTTTTTGAAAATACAGTCTAGTGCCTTGAGTGGTTTCTTTCTCAACACATAATTGATTCTTGGAATGACATTCACTTTGAGTGTGGACAGTTGTGCCTTTGGGACAGAAGCAGTTGTTTCTACCTTTGTCATTTTGTACAACAGCTACAGTAGGAGAAATATTTTCTCCCAAAATTACCACTTAAGAGACCTAGAAAACTAAACAATGCCATTTTTTATGTTTATAGAAGACAAAACAGTCTTTCCATTATAAACCAAGTGGGGGGAAAAGGCAGTTTAACTAATGGTATCTTTATCACTGGAAATATACCACAAGCCATTAAAAATAGATGCATGTAAAATATTTAAGGAGACAGTTAAAATTGTGTGCACTGAAATTTTTTAAAAGGATTGAAAGAATAGGAAAGATTTTTGCAGCCTAGGAAAAAAATTAATGGAACTTTTTTTTTTAAAAAAAGAGTACAGATATAAAAACATTTTTAAAGTATTTTTCTCTATTTTCAAAGTCATAAAAGATTATACTTTTATGACAAAGTAACTTTTTCTCTTAGCTATAATAATAAATCACCATTGTTCTTTACAATTGATTCGTACTAATGAACCAAGATGGTGTATTTATCAAGCTACAGATATTCAAAATTATATTATTTGAGTGAACCAAGTGTGAGCTATATAAATATCATGGCAGGAAAAAAATCAGAAACTAAGGATCAGCTAAGTGTAATTTAAGATTAAACATATATCCAATGTACATATGTTTTTGTTTCTTTTCTTCCCTGGGATTTGCAGGTGGATTAAGTGATTATGAAATGAATATGACTAATAACGACCTAAGTCAACAAGTATATTGCAGTGAAATATATTTATAAGCAATGAATTATTACAGTGCACTGGTAAGAATGTGTACTATTTAGCTTCAAACTGGCCTTCCATTAAAATTTGATAGCATTGTATTTGCTACAACCTACAAATAATAAAGTATTGTTATTTTTATTAATTATTAATATGTTACAAATTTCTTTTGTTAATTGAAGTATAATTGGCATAGAATATAATATTAGTTTCAGGTGTACAACATAGTGATTCAATATTATGTACCTTACGAAATGCTCACCATGATAAGAAATCTTTATCATTGCCTTCAAGTTAGAATTCTAATCTACACACTAAAATGTACTTTGAATTGTCCCCTAGTACTTTACATCTTTGTCAGTATTCCAAATCCTTAAAAAATTCCAAATTTAGTCTTTTTAAACCCAACATTTGTTTATCTAAGTACCTGGAAAAAAATGAGAAAGAAAAAAAGGTGATTATTGTGTTGACCAATTAACCAGATTTTTTACACAATTTAAAAGTATTATTTATAAGAAATTTAGTTAGAGTGTTGGCCTTCCTATAATTAAAAAAGATAATGTCCTAAAAACTGTTATAGCTTTTTTCAAAAATTTTTCAGGGGATTGTTATATGGTTAAATATATTTTTCTATCAGAAAGATAATGTAACAAATCTTAACCTAAAGATACAAGGCATTAAGAAGTAATACCACCCATAAAAGATGCTCTATAAATTTCCTAAAAACATATTTTTCTATTGCATTTCTAACTCAGCCTGAAAAAAAAAATCAATTTGCACACAATTTTTAGAAGTTTAACTATTCAGTAACATATCATAAAGATATTTTTCTCATATCATGCTCACAAAATCGGTATGAGTCATTATATCCCCTCTCTGCATAAAAGAAAATGGAAATTCAATGAGGTCATGCCTTTGCCTCATCATTTAAATATAAAAAGGTTCATTGTCCATGTTTCCTGCTTTACTGATATTTTCACTTCCAAGAAGCTCATATTCACTGTTTCATACCTGAAATAACCATAGTCTAGAAAAAAGTTTAAATTAAAATGAAAATGACCCTTAAAATTGGTATTATACTTCTGATGGGAACCGCCATCAAGTGCATTATCATTTTCATAGGGGCATATGAATAGTTTACAAACTGGCAAATATTTTTTTCAGAAAGAAAAAATACTTTAAACCTATAAACAAGGTGTTATGTGTTTTACTCAAAGTTTTTTTCTATCTCTACATTAATTTTATTTATTTACCATGTAGTTTTTTTTTTTAATTGTGGTAACCTTAGTTTATAACATTGTATAAATTTCAGGTGTACATCATTATACTTCTATTTCTGCATAGATTACATCATGTTCACCATCCAAATGTTAATTACAATCCATCACCACACATATGTGCCTAATCATCCATTTTGCCCTCCTCCCTCCCCCCTTCCCCTCAAGTAACCACCACTCTCAACAAAATAAACAATCTAACAGTGAACATAAAGGAACTGGAAAAAGAAGCACAAACAAAGCCCAAAATCAGTAGAAGGAGGGAAATAATAAAAATCAGAGCAGAAATAAGTGAAATAGAGACTAAAAGAAAAAAACATCAATAAAACCAAGAGCTGGTTCTTTGAAAAGATAAACAAAATTGACAAACCTTTAGCTAGACTCACCAAGAAAACAATAGAGAAGATTCAAATAAGTAAAATCAGAAGTGAAAGAGGAGAAATTACAACAGACACATCAGAAAAACAAAAGATTATAAGAGAATACTATGAAAAGCTATATGCCAACAAACTGGGCAATCTAGAAGAAATGGATAAATTCTTAGAATTATACAAACTTCCAAAACTGAATCAAGAAGAAATAGAGAAGTTGAATAGACCAATCACCAGTAAGGAGATCGAAAAAGGAATAAAAAACCTCCTGAAAAATAAGAGTCCAGGACCAGACAGCTTCCCTGGTGAATTCTACCAAACGTTCAAAGACTTAATACGTATCCTTCTCAAACTCTTCCAAAAAATTGAAGAGGAGGGCAAGCTTCCTAACTCATTCTATGAAGCTAACATTACCCTGATACCAAAACCAGACAAGGACAATACAAAAAAAGAAATTTACAGGCCAATATCACTGACGAACATCGATGCAAAAATCCTCAACAAAATACTAGCAAATGGAATACAACAATACATTAAAAAGATCATACACCATGATCAAGTGGGATTCATTCCAGGGCTGCAGGGATGGTCCAACACCCGCAAATCAATCAATGTGATACACCACATTAATAAAATGAAGAATAAAAATCACATGATCATCTCAATAGATGCAGAGAAAGCATTCAACAAGATACAGCATCCATTTATGATAAAAACTCTGAATAAAATGGGTATAGAAGGAAAGTACCTCAACATAATAAAAATGACATATTGACAAACATATATGACAAACATTCAGCTAATATCATCCTCAATGGTGAAAAACTGAAAGCTATCCCCCTGAGAACATGAACCAGACAAGGATGCCCACTTTTACCACTCCTATTTAACATGGTATTGGAAGTCCTGGCTACAGCAATCAGACAAGAAAAAGCAATAAAAGGGATCCAAATTGGAAAGGAAGAAGTGAAACTGTCACTATTTGCAGACGACATGATTTTATATATAGAAAACCCTAAAGAATCCACCAAAAAACTTCCCTAGAAATAAGTGAATATGGTAAAGTTTCAGGATACAAAATCAACATACAAAAGTCAGTAGCATCTCTATACACTAACAACGAAGTTGTTTCTATATGCTGAAAACTATAAAACATTGTTGAAAGAAATTGAAGAAGACACAAATAATGGAAAGATATTCCATGCTCTTGGATTGGAAGAATTAACATAGTTAAAATGTCCATACTTCCTAAAGCAAATATATAGATTCAATGGAATCCTTATCAAAGTCCAACAACATTTTTCACAGAAATAGCACAAAGAATCCTAAAATTTATATGGAACAACAAAAGGCCCCAAATAGCTAAAGGACAACTGAGAAAAAAGAACAAAGCTGGAGGAATCACACTCCCTGATTTCAAAATATACTACAAAGCTATAGTAACCAAAACAGCATGGTACTGGCACAAAATGGGCACACATATCAGTGGAATAGAATCGAGAGCCCAGAAATAAACCCACACATCTATGGACAGCTAGTTTTTGACAAGGGAACCAAGAACATACAATGGAGAAAGGAAAGTGTCTTCAACAAATGGTGTTGGG
This sequence comes from Tapirus indicus, assembly GCA_031878705.1. Classification (NCBI taxonomy): domain Eukaryota; kingdom Metazoa; phylum Chordata; class Mammalia; order Perissodactyla; family Tapiridae; genus Tapirus; species Tapirus indicus. The sequence goes on from CM062926.1 coordinate 91,379,297, forward strand.
AAAACTGGACAGCCACGTGCAAAAAAATGAAAGTAGACAGTTGTCAAACCTTACACAAAATTTAACTCAAAGTGGATTAAAGACTTGAATGTAAGACCTGAAACCATGAAACTTCTAGAAGAAAACATAGCCAGTACCCTCTTGGACATCGGTCTTAGCGACATATTTTCTAGACTAATTTTAAAAATAACGCCTATAGAACTGAACCCGACATAATATTTGACAATGTAAAAATCTCCTGATATATGAATCAACTAGGAAATGTTATATTTGTGAAGCAGGGTGCCTGGTAAGCTATGCTTTTCCTTTTTAAGCAAAAAGAGGCAAGTTTGAGTCAAATTTGGGGAGGTGTCTGAAGGAAAATGTTTTCAGAGGCTAAGTATGCATGTGGGAATGTACTGGTTGAATGCAAGGTAAGAGGGGACATGTAAGTGGGACATTTAAGGAAAAATGAACGCGTAACCCACTTAAAAGCACTCAAGCACAAAAATTTCAAAATCCTGTGCTAGTCATTTTCTTCTCAAACTAAACAATGGCTCTCTCCAACTGGTAGCTACGAGTTTGCAATCCTTGTTTAGGTGGGATTCAGAAAACACAAGTCACACATTTATTTTTTGTTTTGAAAGTCATTGAACCAACCCCTCTTATTTTACAAATGCCAGTTTTGCACCAGTTACTCCCGGGGAAGAGTATAAAACATCTATTTTGGGGTTTGATGAAGGCTGCTATTCCTAATACCCTCTTGAAATGCAAGGCATCACAGGGAGAAGGGAGAAAATTTTCCCAACAGAAAATACTACTGGAAAGAAAGGGATTTCAGTCTAACTTATTCCCTGTGCTCGGGATTTGAGACGGTCTGTCTGGGCATCACTGGTAGAGAAGGACAACAAAGACTTCAGAGAGGATCTTGCTGTGGCACAAGGGAGGATCTTACGGCCAGGACTGAGAAGTTCATGAGTATATGGCTGAGACTAGACGTTCCTTCAAGTCTCTTTGCTTCATCATTTAGTTACAAAACAAGTGTCCTGCACATGAATGTGACTTTAAAATTTATAACCTGGATGCCAAGTACAGGACTGTGGCCTAACAAAGATTTCATGGCTGAATGAAAAAAGGATAGTGCTTGCTGTATGCAAAGGAACAAATTACAGTAGCAACACTGAGTGCTGGAAACAGAGGCAAGGGCAACCTGAATCAGGGACCTACAGTTAACTGATCAGAATGTTCCACTGCTCACCACCTCGTGCTTGGAAGCAATGCCAACAACTTTGGACCTTAGTAAGTCCCAGGAATCTTGGACAACTGGCCCAAAATGGTGCCCTACGAGGGAGATTCTGGACTTCTGCCTTATACAGCTAACGGAGATAGAGAGGGGTCAAGTAATTAGTTAAAGAAATAGAAAAGATATCATCATATTTGTGGTTCTGGCTGGAGAAGTGGGTCTTTCTGGTTACGTGTAGTTCATTAAGAAATCAAAGATATATGAATACGTTATTCAGTAGAGGATTCAAACCAAATTCTTATTTAGAGCTTGTAGTAATATGGTTTCCTTTTTCAATAATTTTTTTAAAACTACCCACATTCAAAAAAGTGTAGACATTTATCTTTAAAATATTTAACTATATTTAATAAGTAAAATCTAGTAATGAAGATATGATTTTGCATTTGCATCACCAATCACTTACTTGCTATTTCATTTCAGCAGCACTGCTCTCCTGTGAATTAGGCCAAATTACAGTTTGATATTCAAGACTTACAGGATAGAAAATGTTTAAAAAGTTAGACCAAGCACCCACGTCTTTTGGACCAAGTCACTATGCATAAAATAACAGAGAACCTCAAATAAATAGCCAAATACACCTTAAAGGACTTTAGGATTAAGAGTATAACGGGAATTGATATTTCTCTTCCTGCCCACCCTGGCCAATGTCTGTTTCAACTACCTACCTCTTTGAATTTTTGGAGCAGAAAAGGAGAAAAAGGAAAATGGCAATTCTACTTGTCAAAGGAGGAACTAGAAAGGAGATCCCCCTCATTTTCCTTCCCCTCCTTTCCCAAAATGTGGTCAAAGGGCTCTTGCACAAGAGTCACATGGGGGCTTGTTACCAGTGAAGAGCCCTGGGCTCCCCTGCAGAACCTGTGCCCGGGATTTCTGAGGTGGCCTACGGGGATTTTCATTTTCAACAGCCTTCTCAAGTGGTTTAATGTGCAAAGACCACTGCCTACTCCCTGAAAGGACTGCCTTACACATTAGTTTAAAGTCCTAGTGTTAAGGTTATTTGATTAACAGCATTTTCAATATCACATAATTTGTTTATAAAGCCCTAATGAATGGGTCTGTGTTTAAGTCATTATGAATCACAGAAAATTACTCTTTGCATTTTTCCATCTCCTATAGTTAATTTACCAGAAATGGATCAGCTTATGAGTTGGCTTTTGAAATAAATACCATGTTGTTTTTAAATATTTCCCTTCTGTTTTCAACTATTAAAATGTGTTATGGCCTGAGGAAAATATATAAAACATCAAAAGAAAAGTCAATATTGAAATTGGAATCTTGTAATAAAATGATATGGAAAATTTGAATATGGTTTGTTTAGTCTAATGGTGCCAGAACTTCAGTTACTCCCTTTCATTAAGTCAGGCAGTTACAGAAGTACTATTTAGATCTTAATTCTGATAAAAGGCACTCTGGTTAAACCAGATTGGAAGATTTGAGTTTAGGTAAATTTCTGATTTAGAAAAGACAATGCTTAGGGGGAGAAAAGGAAAATACTTTAGAAGCTATCTATAAAATATTACTATATATAAATGAAAACTGATAAATGAATTCATATAAAAGTCAATTTTTTCTATTAAAAGACCAATTTTCCTAATATCATTTATTTACTAATTCCTTCCTTTCTCCAACTGAATTCTAATGATTCCTCTCTTGTATCCTAAATTCTCATAGATCCTTGGCATTAGGTCTAGACTCTTTTCTTTCAATTATTACAACTTTGTATTGTCATGAAATATACTAGGACAAGATCCCCACTCCTTGTTCTACTTTTTCAGAATTTTTTTGGACCATGCTCCCCTCATATAGATTTAAGACTTGGTTTGTCTGGTTCCATGTAAAATCCTATTAAGAATTTTATTTGAATTGCATTACATTTATGGACTCATAAAGGGGAAATTTGACATATTTCTAATTTTGAGTCTTTTCATCCATAACCATGGCAAATTGTCACATTTATTATGTCTTTCAATAACATTTTGCAATTTCTTTAATTCAGTTCTTATACCTCTTTAGTGAAGTTTATTTCTGTGTATTTGCATTTTTTGAGTAGTATCTGTTTTCTGTAAGATTTTATATTTGGTTATTGCTGATGCACAGAATTATTTTTGTGTGCTGATTTTTTTGCGTTCAGGAATCCTTTTATACTCTCTTTTTAGTTCTAACGTTTGTCTGCGTATTTTCTTAGATTTGATGTGTATTCTGTCACATACAAATGAAAATCACCTTGCCTACTCCTTCCCTCTCACTTGCTATTTTTTTAAATTTTCTGGCTTTAATGCATCGGCCAGATTCTTCAGTAAAATATTGACTAATAGGCTGACAACATGCGTTCTTGTCCTGACGTCAATCAAAATGCTTCCAAATATTTTGCTACCAAATATTTGTAGAGGATTTTGGTAGCTGCCCTTTATCAAGTTAAGATAGTTCTATTCTTAACTTGCAAAGAGTTTATAGGCAACAACAAATTTTATCAATTTCTTTGGAAACTATTGAGATATTCTCTTTAACCATTACTGCTTTCTCATGTATTTATTTGTGGTTCATCCTCAGATAACTAAAATGTGAGTTCTGTGAGGGGAAAGATTTTATTTGTTTCTCTTCATCATTTGTATCCCCATCAGTGAACACGCCTGGACCATGGTAGGTGCTCAAGAAAGCTGGAGATAGTGTTCCTGCCTGTGGTACCTCTGTGAAGAAACAGTGTTCATCCACTCATTCAGTAAATATTGCCCACCTACAATGTGCCTGGACCTGTGCCAGACATTACAGTGTCCACACCCAGGGTTCTGGTTTCTGAGAGTGACTTTGTGTTGCCTCTCATGGGCAAAAGGCCAGCTGCTTAGTCACTGGCCCATGTCAAGGTATAAAGTGCTTCTGAGCACCATTTTCAGCGAGGGCAGTCCTTTCCTAAAGCCTGGCTTTGTACTAGTATTTCAACTCTAGCTCTCTGACTACAAGGAGCCTTGAAACTCAACTCCTTTTCCCCTCAGCCGTGAGATCAATAATGCTCCCTTCACCCCTGCCTCTTGCCCAACCCTGCCAACCCAGCTTGTGTTTTGTTTTGTTTTATATTACCTAGCATTTCATTTCAGCTCCTGCTCACTCTGGCTTTGAGGTTCTTTATTTCTGACACATGGGATTTCTCTCTTGGATTAATGATTGGCTATTTATTCAAAACATTTGTTAGCTTTAAGCCAGCATGTCCATGTATTGGTGACAAGAGACAAAGCCTTTTCCATTGGCCAAAATTTTGTCATGGGAAATGAAATTTTCTTAAATATCTGAAAAACTGTGCTTATAACTCTGGATATTATGAGTGGTGAACATCTTCTGTGGCAACACTCCCTTAGTACTCCGGTGAAAAACAAAAATCCTGATTCTTTCTATATTGATTTTTCACTTCATTGTCCTTAAAAATATGCCTCTAAATGTCCCATTTTTCATCTTTCATAACTATTTCATGACTGTTTTTGTAAATTGTTGGTATTTCATAGCCCTATGAGTATAAATTATCATTCCAAAGATCCTATGTTATAGTCAGTGTATCACACTGGAGTCTTCTGCATGGGTTATTTTAACCCATCTCAAGGTGCCAACAAAATATGCTTGAAAAACCTCTTACTAAAGATACCTTAGTATGGAATCTCTTTATATGAGCAAAGATAGCAATACTCAGAGAAGGTTAAAATGCACAGGAGAGCCCCACATCAGAGAAAGAATGCATTTATCATTGAATGATTTTTACAAAATGCAAGAGAAATTGTTTAGAGGGATTGTCTTCCTGCCTTAGCCAAGCCGGCCCTGCACTGTCACTGTAAGACATCCCTTCCTGAAAAGCCTAGATGTCCTCATTTCATTAAATAGTTGGCTGAATGATTTCACATTTATTAGATTAATTTAGCCATCTTTCTTTGAAAGGGAATGCCCTCCCAAAGTTTTTTTTTTCTTTTTTGTCTTTTGTTTTTCTTAGTTTTTGCAGATTTTTTAAACTGTCTTTATACCAAGAATAATAATTATAAGGGGAAAATGTCCATGCATTTTTTCCAAACAGCACACTAATTACTTTGGGAACAATGCGAAAACTAGCAAGTTTAGATTTAACAGTCACTCACATGGCTTATGTCTACAGAATGCCAAAGTAATGGGTTAACTAAACATGCTCTTCCCTAAAATTGAGTCACATTAATGAATAAACAAGTTGCACTTATCTCTGCCACCCAGTGTAGGCAGAAGAATTGACTAACAGACTCAGTTTATGGAAGATTTGAAGATTGTCCACATTATTTTTACCATCCATATGAAAGCCACTTTAGAGTAATCTCTTAGCTTCAGGAAAAAAATCATGACTGATGTACTTATCGTTCCTTCATGACACATAGCAGTAATTCAGAACAAAAAGAATGCATTTGGGCATTCTCTGTTCAAGTTTAGTAAGAGATGGAATCAAGTACTAGTTCAGAGCCCAAACGCCAAAGCCAGGCTGTCTGGGTTCAATCCACTAACTAGCTGTGTGACCTTGAGAAAGTTACTTCATCTGTAAAAAGTTTCCTTTTGATTATAATTGGATAAGGTTGTTATAGGATGAAATAATTATAGTTATATATAAAATGCTTAAAACAGAGCCTGGCATACACAAGTACATTATAACTGTGAACTCACTTGCTCTTTCTCTCTTAGGCATACATTATAGTCATAAAATTTATGTTTCCCACAACAGCGTTACATACATACATAAATGTAGCAACGAGACCACATTTATTTTATCTTAACTCACAGTTCCTTAGTAAGGGATGTGTTTAGAATGAAGTTATATTAATCTGATAAAAGACTAGATTGGACCCATGCTTGTCTAGTATCGCTGTTTCTAGATTAGAGTATCAGTAATCCAATCCTTATAGGAGTTACCAATTTGAATACCTTTTATTCTTAATGTGATAAGCAGCAGATTAATAGAACTATTCAGATATCGTGTATTCTGGTTATCCTCCAACCACTCCTTCTCCCCAAAAGATCAATAAAACCCCAAAAAAGTCTTGACAAAATAGGAAAAAAATAATAAATCTTGACAGAAAGATTTCCTATTCATTTTCAAAGCTTCAATCTCAGCTTCTCTTTCCTCTCTCTCCAAATACATATTATGGCATCTATATCTGTAAAAACTAGAAATGTTATTATTGCTATTAAGTGGAATTAATCACATTAAATACTAGCAACAGTTGAGAAGACAAGGTTTCTTTACTAGTGTAGAATTCATGACACATATCTTTTTCATTCATACTTTTGGTAGTAATGGAATGACTTAGTTCGGTGCCCAGAAATTTAAATATACCACTCTTGGATACCAAGTAATGTAAACAGGTTAAAAATTCTCTGACATAAACTATGCTGAATATTTCATCTCTACTTTTTTCAAAACAACATAAAAATATTAGTTTTCTAACTTGAGACAGATACAGTTTTAGAAATAAAATACAGTCAGGATATACTCTTAGCCCATTTAAGCTTATGTTACTTCTGATCAAGTATATATTATTATCAAGCATATATATTACATAGAGCATATAGATAGATTCAGTTGAAAGGTAGTCCAACTTCTGTATAAATCCTCAAAATAGATTTTCTGGAACTTGTTTTATATCATTGAAAAATTTTATCTATATGAAAATATGTTTATTAAATCCAAACTCTGAAAGAAAGTATTTTTTCTTACATATTTAGAAAAGGTTTCTTTTTCCCATTTTTTTTAGTGTGGCATATCTTTCAATTGCCCCTATAGATACCCTTTCCACTCTTCTCTACCCTGCTCTCTGCTCTAGGAGAACAGTATTTGCGGACTATACTGGGATCCTTTGCCCACTGGCTTCCTGTTGGCTTTGATTAATGAAGAACACTGGTGTGAGATCAAAAGGAAGGAAGAGAATGAAGTTATGATATTCATGCCACAGACTGACTGATCCTTCAACCAAAAGTCACAGCTCTTGTCAGCCTTCCACCTCTCTGGTTCTGTTCTCTTCACCATGTCCCTTCTTGCCTGGGTGATAGTCTGGGCTCTGGATACTGTTCCCTCCACTTGTCTCTTCTTGCCTGGGGTGGTAACAGCTGTAACTAGCCCTGGTTCCTGCAGTATCCCTTGTAGTTTCCCACACCCTGCCCACAATAAATATCCCTTTATTAAACTATTGTCAAATTATAATATGAAAATGCCATTTCATCACCCTCAAGACACTCAGCTAAAGTTTCCTGCCAGGACTATGACTGATACCCTTACCTAAAATCTTGAGATTACCCAAAATGTATGCTTTATTTTGTTCTAGAAAATAGAGCTTACACTACACAAAATAGTTTGGTTTTGTTCAGTTTTAGTGCCTCTTAATAGTTCACGTTGCCACATTTTCCCCTGAGTTCTCCCAAGGTATTCAATGCCAGGTCCCTCTATTGCCCTTCACTCTTTACTGAATCAACCATCCAATAGTACTTCACATCTAAGCGCTTGTCTTCCATTTCCCCAACGTCAACATTTACTTATCTTAGAGTTCTATTTCCTTAGGCACCTACTTAAGGTAAAAGTTTCTCAACAGTGTCCACATGATGGTTGGTTAGCATATTTTCAGGTTGACAGATCTTTTCTGGAAGCAATGCCTAATTCAAGAAATTGTAGTAGATTTCTGGAGGAAATATATTGGGATAGGCAGGCTTTGCACTGCTTCAAAATCATTCCGTAGTGGTGACAATTTACTCTGCCCGAAAATAGAGTAGACCTGTTATATTCAGGAGATATAGGTTTTCAACAAAAATTTAAGGATTATAAAAGTGAATGCAACAATCATATTGAACATGTTATAATGGGAGATTAAAAAGATTTTGTTGGGCCAGCCCAGTGGCCTAGAAGTTCACACATTCCGCTTTGGCAGCCCGGGGTTCACCAGTTCGGATCCTGGGCACAGACCTACTCACCACCCATCAAGCCATGCTGAGGCAGAGGCCCATATAGAAAAGCTAAAACTCTACAACCATGATACACAACTATGTACTGTGGCTTTGAGGAGAACAAAAAAGAAAAAGAGGAAGATTGGCAACAGATGTTAGCACAGGGCCAATCTTCCTCCAAAAAAAAAAAAAGCATTTTGTCTTTGCAAATAAATTGACACACATTGTCTAACAACACCATTCTGCTAGTAACTGTTGAAAATCCATTATCTGTAATATATGAGGAACAAATTTCATATTCATTATTTTTATAATATTAAAAGCTTGAAAGAGACTCAACTTATATATATAAAACATAGCTTATTTATATATAACTAAATTCTGTTGGTGGTCATCTTGTGAAGATAATTTTTTTCACTAGGCAGTCAATTTTAAAAACATTTAATGTTATTTTCTCATGTTTAAAGACATTCCAAAAATGTACTTTAGTAGCATTATTTGTCTTCTCACAAATAGTAGAAAATTATAAGCTATTTAAGTCATACTGAAGGTAAAGATTCCATCTCTTTACATAAAATTGCCTTCAATTATTCATGATCAGAATTGTAAAATGATAGAGTTTTCATATTGACTTAACAGATGAGCTGCATCTAAGTGTACAGTTTGAAGTCATTGCAATTCAATTCCCAGCTCCATTTATCAGGATTGATATTTAAGTGATGGTGAGCAATGAGAGTCCAGATTGAGTGATGAGAAGTGGTTTTGATAAAATGTCACAAATACTTGCAAACTCCAGCATTGGTCAAAAAAAAATCTATATTCCTTAATAATTAAATATATAGAGTAGTTATGTGATGCCAAGATTCTGGAAATTATTGTGATAAAAGTAAAAGTGTTGTATTAATGAAGCCAATATTTTTTTAAAAATTGATAATGATATTGTATTTTTCTCAATCATTTTCTCATCAAGCTTTAAATCATATTCAAATATACAGAAGCAATATCTATGTCTCGATAAGTGGGAATAAATCACGCTTACAATGAAAAAAGAGTACAGAGAAATTTAAAAAGAGGAAGCATATTTCAAAAATGAAAAATAATACGCAGTTATAGGATCAGAAAAAAGGGAAAATACATGTTAATGATCACCAGTGGAAATATTTTTTATTGGACTCTCCTGGGACTGATTTTGAATCATCTCTCCAATGTGAGGAGCCCAAATAGGAGCTCACATGATACATTCTGCTCTAATGGATGTGCTAATTTCTGTGATTCCTGAAAAAAGAGAAACACATGAGGTGAGGCTCACAATTGCCCTGACTCTCCTGGGGACCATTTCCTGACCACAGCAGAGAAAGCTAGAGTCCAAAAAGAGCATGGAATTCCTACTGAGCTAAGGTGGAAGACATTAGAGTATGGGCTAGCTAAAATGACTGGAATCTGTGCAGCAAGTTACTGAAGAGGAGGAGCTAATGTATGGAGAAGGAGCAAAGTTGTACAGGAGTTCCCTATGAGTCTTGTCTGAAGGCTGGATTGCATATTGACAGTGCAAGGCTATCCAGGGCTTAGAAAAGAGTGGCTGCTATGGAATTTAGAACAGAACAGACATACCAGAGGTCAAACAGAGATTGCAGATGTTGGAGATCTAACCCAGCCAGAATGGAGAAATTTCTTTAATACCTTGTGACTACCCTATATATCCAGCTGAGACAAGAGAAAGACCAAGCCTTAGAAGGAAGAGCCATGTCTTACAATAAGGTTTGCTTTAGACCTGCCTTAACAAAGCCCTAAACTATGCCCTGAAAAAATCCCCAGGAGAAACAGTGTTTAAAGATTTTTGAGCCTTGCCAAGCTGAAGAGCTTGACAACGACCTAGGATATCCACAGATTTGTCCTAACATAGTAGAAAACAAGCCTACATAAGTTCAAATTGATCAGCCAGTAATAGAACTAACTATGGAAGCAAAAATCAACACTCCTCAAAGTAAGATAACAGAATTAAGAGTCTCTAGCAAGTACCATTGAAGATGTCCAGTGTATAATCAAAAATTATGAGGAGTGCAAAGAAATGGGAAAATGTAACCTATAGTCAAAAAATTAAAAAGCAATCAATAGAAATAGAGCCTGAGATGGCCTGGATTTTAGATTTAGCAGGCAGCTATAAATATGTTCAAAGAATGAAAAGAAAATGTGTTCAAAACTAAAAGAAGATTTGGTTTTAATGAAAGAACAGATAGATAACTTAAGCAGAGAAATGGAAACTATATATAAAAAAGGAAGCAAATAGAATTGTAAAATGAGCAACTATAATAACTATAATGGAAATTTCACTGAATGAGTTTACCTATGGACTGTAAATGTTAAAAGACAGATATCTGTTTGTAGATGTCAAAAAAAAGAAAAATAAACACAACATTGAAAACCTGTGGGACAATATAAAATTGATAAACAGAGATGAGAGTGAGAATGAGGCACAAAAAAATTTGAAGAAATAAGAAATTTTCCCAAATTGTCTGAAACAAACTTCTACTTATAGGTCAAAGAAGTTTAGTCAACTGCAAGCTGAATAAAATCAAGGAAAATCACACTTGAACTATGACAACCAGTATTCTGAGAGCCAAATATAAAAAGAAAATCTTGAAAGTATCCAGTGTTTATCTGGCATGTAAAAGGAGAATGACAATATGAATAACAGCTGACTTCTCAGAAACAACAAAGTTCAGAAGGCAAAGAATAACATCTTTAACATACTGCGAGAAAATGTTCTCAACTCAGAATTCTATAACCAGAGAAAAATCATCTTCAAACAACAGCGGATGAAATAAAGACAATTTCAGTTATATAAATGCTAAATAAACTGTCAGCAGATCTGCACTGAAAACAAAACATTGAAGAATAATCTTCAGACTGAACAGAAATGATATCAAAGGGGAACATGGATCTACAGGAAAGAATGAGACCCATAAATAATAAATAAATGGACAAATACAAAGGACTATGTTTCCTTGAAAGACAACCGACAGTTTGGAGCAAGAATAATAACAATGGAAGGTGAGATTTATAACATATGAAAAGTAAAATATGTGACAATAATAGCATGAATACTGTGAAAGATAAATGCAATTACATTGTTGTAAGATTATTACTTTTGTGAAGTCGCAAGTGGAAACTGGGAAGTGACAGTTGTGAAATGAAAAGTGATACTATATTGAATCTAAATAGGCTTTGATGAGTCAAGGATGAATATTGCTAACTTTAGAGCAATCAATAAAAATAATAAAGACTATACCTAAGAAACCAATAGAGAACTAAAATTGAACTCTAAAAATATTCTAAATAAGGCAGGAAAGAAGCAACAGAGGAATAAAAACTAAAGAGAAAGTAGAAAATGAATTGAAAAATAGAAGGCTTAAACCAAAACATGTCTATAATTACACTGAATATAAATGGATTAACATTCGAATTAAAAAGTAGACATTGTCATACTTGATATAAAGGGTGATCCACCAATATGCTTTCTACAAGAGGTATACTTTAAAGATACAAATAAGTTAAAGTAAAAGAATGGAAAAAGATATACTAAGCAAAGAGTGAGCATAAGAAAGCTGATATGTCTATATTAATATCAAGACAAAGAGTATTATTAGACATAAAGAGGAATATTTCATAAGGATAAGAGGTAATTCATCAAGATATAATAATCCTAAATTTTTATGCGTCTGATAACAGACCATCGAAGTTCATAAAGTAAAACCTGACAGAACTGAAGGGAAATTTTGACAAACCCATAATCATATATGGAGATTTTAGCACCCCCATCTTTCAGTAATTGAAAGAAAAAATACAGAAAAATCAATAACGATATATAAGTTTGAAAAACACTATCCACCAAAATGATCTAACTGACATTTAAAGAATTCCACACCCCACAACTGCAGAGTGTACATTCTGAAAAGCACAACTGAAGGAGTACATATGAAACATTCACCAAGATAGACCATGTGCAAGGCCATAAAAATAAGTCTCAATAAATTTCAAAAGATTGAAATCTTGGAGCATATTCTGTGACCCCAACAAAATCAAATTGGAAGTCAATAACATTAAGAAATCTAGAAATCCCCAAATAGTTGGAAATTAAATAAGGCACTTCTAAATAACATGGAGGTCAAAGAAGAACTCACAAGGGGAACTAAAAAAATTTCTAACTAAATGTTAATGAAAGTACAATATATAAAAATTTCTGGAATTTAGTTGAAACAGTGCTTGGATGAAACTTATAGCTTTAAATGCCTGTATTAGAAGAGAAGAAAGTTTTAAAATCAGTGATGTAAGATTCTACTTAAGAAGCTATAAAACAAAGGTGAAATTTAATGCAGAGTCAGCAGAAGGAAAGAAATAATACATTTGAGAGGATGTGTCAATAAAAATAGAATACCTAAAAGAAAAGAGAAAACTAATAAAACCAAATGTTGGTTCTTTGAAAAGATTAATAAAATTGATATGCCCTGTGCAAAACTAATCAAGAACAGAAAGAAAGAAAAGCACAAATTAACAACATCAAGAATGATATAAAGCATATCACTGCAGATGGTGTAGATATTAAAAAGGTACTAATGGACTATTATAAATAATTTTATGCCAATAAATTTGAAAATACAGATGAAATTGAAAATTCTCTTGAAAAGTGACATACCAAAACAGACACAGAATTAGTAGAATATTGAGTAGTCTAAATCTATTAAAGAAATTGAATCCATAATCAAAAACTTTTCCAAAAAGAAAATACCAGGGCCAGGTGGTTTAACTGTTAAGATTTATCAAACATTTAAGGAAGAAATAAAAACAATCTTACACAAATTCTTTCCAAAAATAGAAGGGGAGAGAACACTTCTCAATTCAAGAGTCTATCATAGCTCTCATATAAAAACCTGACAAAGACATTAAAACAAAAGATTACACATCAATATTCCTCATGAGTACAAACACAAAAATACTCAATAAAATATTAGCAATTGAATCCAGTAATATACATAAAAGATCATACCTAATAATCAAGGAGGCTTTACTTTGGGAATGTAAGTTAGTTTAAAATTTTAAAAATCAGTTAATGTAATTCACCATATTAACAGAATAAAGGAGAAAAAAACATGTAATCATCTCAAAAGATAGAGAAAAATCATTTGAAAAATGCAACATTCGTTCATGATAATTTGTAAAAACTCTCAGCTTGTTAAGGAAACATCCTTAAACTTATAAAAGACATCAACAAAAATCCTACAGATAATATATTTCATGATGAAAATTGAATGTTCTTTTCAGAGCATCAGGGATAAGGCAAGAGTGGCTGCTATCACCATTTCTATTCCAGATTGTGCTATATACCCTAGCCAATATAGTAAGGCAGTAAAAGAAATAAAAAGTCCACAGATTGGAAAGGAAAAAGTAAAACTTTCTTCATTCACAGATGAAGTGATGCTAGGGAATCTACAAGAAAACTACCACAATCAATAAGACAATTTACCAAAGTTGCAAGATAAAAAGTCAATATGCAAAAATCTATTGTATTTCTATATGCTAGCAAAAAATAATCATTAATTAGATTTTTTAAATGCATCTTTCAATATTATCCAAAAACTTAAATGTATAGGTATCAATGTAATGAAAGATGTACAAGACTTCTACACTGAAAATTACAAAACATTGCTGAGAGATATTAAAGAAAATCTATATAAATCGAGTTATACCACATTTATGGATTAATAGCTTTAAGAAATATGTTCTTCCCAAATTGATCTATAGATACAATGCAATCCCAATAAAAATCCAAAAAGAATTTTGGAGAAATTGACACGCTGTTCTAAAATTTATATGAAAATGTAAAGGACCTAGAATTACCAAAATAATTTTGAAAAAGAACTAAGTTGGAGAGCTTACAGTACCTTATGTTAAGACTTAGCATGAAGTTTCATAATCAAGACAGTATGGTATTGGTATAAAGATAAATATGTAGACCAAAGGAACAGAATAGAGGGTTTGAAATAGAACTACACTTATAAAGCCAATTGATTTTCAGCAGAGTGTTAAGTCAATTCAACAAGGGAAAAAAATCTTCCCACAAATGATGCTGAAATAATTGGGTAGAGATATGAAAAAAAAGAACTTCACACCATACACAAAAAATCATTTTAAATGGGTTATAAACCTAAATGTATGAATAAAACTATAAAGCTTTTAGAACAAAACATGAAGAAAATTTCCACAAACCTGGACTGGCAATTATTTCTTAGGCAAGACACAGAAAAACACAAACCATAAAAGAAAAATTCATAAATTGGACTTTATCAAATTTAAATCTTCTGCTGTTTGAAAGATACCATTAAGGAAATGAAAAGGTAGGCCCAGACTGGGAGAAATTATTCTCAGTAGATATATTTGATGACAGACTTGTATCCAGGATACATAAAGAACTCTCAAACTAAATAATAAGATAACTCAATTATAAAATGGGCCAAATTTTGAACAGACATGAATGGGCAATAAGCACATGAAAAGACGTTCAACATCATTAGTCATCAAGGAAGTAACAATGAGATTCCACTATACCACCATTAGCACAACTAAAACTTAAAAACTGATGATAACAAGTCAGAATGTGATGCAATTCTCACACATTGCTGATGAGAGTGTAAAGTGGTACAACCACTTTGGAAAACAGTTCACAAGTTTCATATAAAGTTAGACGTATACTTACCATAAAACCATCAATTTCACTCCTAAGTTTCTCTTAGAAAGATTTTCTAAGAGAAACAGAAACATATGTCCTCAAAAAATAATTATACACTGATATTTACAGCAATTTTATTCATAATAGGCAAAACTAGAAAGAATCCAATCGTCTGGCAACAGGTGAATGAATAAACAAATTCTGGCATATTCATACAATAGAATAGTGCTCACCGATGAAAAGGGTCAAATTAGTGGTACATGTAACAACATGGGTGAATCTCAAAAAGCAGCCTAACACAAAAGAGTACGTGCAGTAGGAGTTCATGCAGACAGAGTCCTAAAACAGGTCAAAACTAATCTACAAAGATAGAAATGAGATCAGTGATTGCCTGGGGAGGGAGAGCAGAGCGGTTAGATGGCGCAAGGGAGCTCCCTGGGGTGATGATAACATTCTATGTCTTGAATGGGTTGGTGGTACCCATTTGAAAGTGCATACGCTTTGCAAAACTCTTTGAACTATACACTTAAAACGTGCACATTTTACTTTATAGAAGTTATTTTTCAATAAAATTGATTTTAATAATAAAGGGAATTTTTGAATGAGAAAAGCGATTGGGGCAAATTCCTATATCTCAAGGGCGGGAAGGTAAGTGGGAAAGGAATGACTGATGGATGCAGCCATTTCCTCTACTATATAGAGAGTACAGGTTGGGAAGTCATTTGCTGTGATAAATTGAACACAGGATGCTTTGTAAACCTGAGCCAGCAGTTTACAAAAGTAACTAATACTTAGTTTATAGGCAATTAGGAATTAGGCATAAAGTATAATTGCTGTTGCTATATTTGTAGTCAAGTGAAATTGTAGTATGATTAGACTAATTGAAAAGTGTAAAAACAATCTGTTGTGTAAACTTTATTTAAGGATTGCTCCCCACGTGGAAGAAAGATATTAGCCAAATTAAACTGAAACCACAACAAAAAGTATCCTATCTACCTTGAAGATTCCTGACCATCACCAAGCTACTAAAGTTACTAGAGGTTTCATCTACTACTCAACCAGGGATACTGTGTCTTTCCAAAACTAAAGAATTCTTAAACAGAAGCCATAAGCCTCTCAGGTATTAGTAGGCTCTCCTAAGGACATTGTTGAGAGGTTGACATTGGAGGAATCTTCTACATCCAGATGTGAGGGTCTGGGTTGTTTACCGAGAAGGATTTGCGGGCTCATTTTAGATAGACAACACTGTGCTTGTTCAGCTGCTGTTCATCATTTCAGTGGCTTCCTAAATTGGACTATTATCCATGCAGTATCAGAGTTCTCTCTCTAAAACATAAATATGATCATGCTAACTTTAGCGAACTCCTCCGCTGTACACAGGAGAGTCCCAAACTCTCTGGCATAGGATGCACGACTCCTCACACTATGGTCCTAACCAGTCTTTCCAATTTCCTCTTCCGCCTCGCCCTTCCACAATCAATTCTCCAGTCACCCTGAGTTCCTCACCATTTGCCAATTATGCCACATTCGCTCATGAATCAACTTACTATTCCCAAAACTCCTCAAATGCTTGGAAAACACTTAATCATCTATCCAGACCCATGTCACTTCCTTCATGGAAATGTTCTGACTCACCCGAGTATTTCCTTCCTCCCCGTTGCTACCTCACTTAGTGCAATATCCTCATTATAATGTTTATTTCATCTTATTCAGATTGCATGTTAATATTTCTCACTCAATTATCAGATTTTGATCAGCTTAAGGCCAGGTACTGTGCATTCTTTACCATTAACTTTTTCCCAGCACCATGTACCTCGCATGAAACTCAGTAGCAACTCAATAAATGTTTGCTGAAGAATGAGTGTTTGATCAGATGTAAAGCTCTTCCCTTTAGATATAGGAAGAACGCAGTTTCCCGTTCTAAACTGAACCCTCTCCATACACCAAAGGTTTTCCTTCTTCTGGACCAGAGAGTACCCAGAGCTTCCCTCCTCTGAGGCCCCATCCCCTGTCAGTTCCCAGGGATCTTGATGTGACAGAGATACAGAGTCTTGTGCTTTGGAAAACCAATCAGGTTTATCCTTATAACTACTACTGTGGGGGACTTCTATGAGGTAATTTAGGTCAGAGTTCATCTTAGAAAAAAATTATAAGAAGATTTCTAAATAAAACTATTTTGATCACACACACAAAAAAAAAATTCATGAGGACTCTAATATCCAAAAATAAATGGTCTCCAAAGTGTCTGGATACTTTTCAGAGATTGAAGGTATGATTTATTTGGAAGCTTTGGTTGCTAATGAGACAACAGACCAGTGGACCAAAGCTGTAAATGTCTAGTGAATTAAAGGAGTTGGTAAAAGAAACTTGTTAAGAACACAGGAAATTTGAAGCTGTTTAATGCCAGTGCCAAGTGATGGAAATTAAAAGTGTAAGACTGATTTCTTTGCATCGTCAAAAACAGAGGTGAGATTGCACAATTTAAGCTAATCTTCACATTGATCTGAATGCAGAGAGTACAGCCCTGTCAATGGACAGAACATATATATATCTGTCCATTCAGAGAAAAAAAATAGCATGGGGCTATCCATCTGTGGTTTCCCTACTGTGCCAAAGCATCTTCAAACACGAAGAGAGCTGTACCCAGGACACCCTGCTTCTTTTCCCACAGCCTGACATTGTTTCAGTTCTTACTTGGGAACGCATCCAAGGCCTGGAGCACAAGGATGTTCTGTACACGATTTCAAATGAAACACTTTTATTATAAAAATCGAAAAAATGGCTGGAGGAGGGAAACTTATCCTACTCATCGGCACTTCTATAAATGCACAAAAGGTTGCATTGTGCTGTACCCAGCCAGTAATTATTATTAAGCATTTGTATAGAACTTTATATTTACAAAGTGCTTTGTAGTCCTTTATATCATTATTCCTCACAGCAGCCTTATGAGGTAGGTTGGTATTGTTAGATCTATTTTACCCCACTTCAGGAGGCCCCTCTTTGAAGTACTTTGAAATAAACCTTGAAGAATCAAAACCCTTCAGTGTGTCTGGAAGAAGAAGGTGGGAAAAAACCCATGGTGAAATTTTGTGTTAAAAAAGAAATCCCAAAGGGAGTCTGTGTGCTGGAGAAGGAGATCAGAGACCAAAACAGGAGCTGGAAATTGCATCAATTTGATTTGAAAATAATGGGCAGCCTGAATACAGTGAGATTCATGGTCTAGGCTGCTTTGGGGCCCTGTTTTCTTCTTGATTTCTCTAGAAAACCTAGTCTTGGGTATTGCTAAATTGTCAATAAGCCAAATATTTTTATATGATATATAGATGAGATTGATGAATGCCCTTCATCTTCATTTTCTGTGTTTTTATATCATACCACATACAATCATAAGTGATGAAATGCAGTGCAGTTAATCACTGGGTTCTGTTGTATATCCAAGCTTTAACTAATCTGCACACAGGAATAAATTTTGTTTGTATAGCCTTGGAAGATAAACTTTATCTTTTTTTTACATTTTAAAAATAATTCATACTTGTATGGAAAATTTGCAGAATAAATAAAAGTTAGAAAATTTCATCCATAAACCCAATACACAAGACAACCAATATTAAAAATGTCATATTTCCTTCATGTATTCAACCAAGCATATTTTACATTATTCTGATTAGATAATGCATATAATTTTGCATATTCCTTTTTTATTTAACATTTTAACATAAGCATTATTCTATATTTTGTGTAACAAACACTATGACCTATAGCTCTTCTAAGCGTGCAGAAATTTACTGAGTCCTAGAAAGCCATGGAGATTTTGGTATTACCGTAAAATAACATTACCTTAAAAATAGCATTACTCTTAAAATCTAAAATGATAAACCCCCTTAGTAATGGCAGAAAACTGTCACAATTTGCATGAAATGGATCATTAGTCTCATGGCTTTAAATACTATCTACATGCTAATAACTCCCAAATTATATGCTCATGTCTCTCTTCTGAATTCCAGACTTGTATATCAGACTGCCCACTCAGCCTTTCCATTTCAATATTTAATGGACATCTCAAACCTAAAATGGCCAAAACTAAACTCTTGATATTAGTCTCTCTCAGACCCCCACTAAGCCTGCTCCACGAGGGGTCTTCCCGTCTGAGTTAACAGAAACTTCCCATTGCTTCCAGTTTTGGGAATCAGTCTTCTGGTTCCATTTCTCTCACACTCAACACCTCATTTATTAGCAAATCTTCTAAGTTTTACCTTCAAGATTTAACCTCTGCCCACAATCTCTACTGATAACGTAACTTAGATTCAAGTCACTGATTTCCCTCTGGATTGTTGCATTTGCCTCATATCTGGTCTCTGCTTCTGCTCTTGCTGCTTTTAATAATGCTGCTCTAGTAGCAGATGCAATCTTGTTAAAACCTACCAGAACACATCCCTCCTTTGCTGGGAACCTTGCAGTGTCTTTCCATTTCACTCACAGCATAGCCTCCCTTGGATTTAAACCCATATGATATGCCCCCCGACATACACATTCTTTATCCCTTGGACCTTATCTCCAACTACTGCCCAGGGTGTCCACTCTGCTCCAGCCACACTGGACTCCTCCTTTGAACATCCCAGAACTCTCCTGCCTTGGGACTTTTCCACTTCTTCTCCCTCCATCGAAAATGCTCTTTCTCCATATAGTTACACAGCTGACTCCCACCACTAAACCATCTATCTTCCTTCCCTACTCTTTTCCTCTTTAGTATTGACTTTGGCTTAACATACCATGAATGTTTCTTATTTATCCTGTTTAATATATTCTTTCCCCAGTAGAATGTAAACTAGAATGTGGCAAGAATATAAGGGCATGGATTTTTGCCTGTTTTGTTTGTCACTATATTTCCAGTACCTAAAACAGTATCTAATACACAGCATGTGCCAAATAAATATTTGTTGGCTAAATGAAACTTCTGAGGAAGAGTATGTAGAAATCTCTTTTAACTGATATAGCTAATTTAAAAATTAGGGTACAATGGCAAGAGCCAAGCCAAAGGTATTTAGGGACAATGCAAAGTACAGTAGCCTGTACAATGATGAGATGCCCCTGAGGACCACTTGCCAAAGAAGGTAACAACTTTTCATCTTAGGAGGAAGTCATCAATACTCAAGACCAAGGTTTGGATGTATTTCATTGTCTTTCCAAGATTCTGGGCAGTGCTGCAGGTTAGGTCCTAATGATGGAGCCCTTCCTGCATTGTCAATAGTAACTTGGCAACTTTGGGTAATAAGTAATTTTCTACAACACCGGTTCTCATACCATTTCTGAGGAAAAATTAATTACAGGAAAAAAATTTTACGTTGCTAAAATCTCATTATTTAACCAAACCAGTATACCTTATATGTAAGTAATCATGAACATAACAAGATTAATTTTGCGCTGCAACCTATTTGATTTTCAACATGTAAAATAGGATCATTTCCACTACACTTTATTTCAATGTTCAAAATTTATAAGGTTTTCATAAGACTCGAAATGACTAAAAACACATAAACACACAAAAATTTTACCATTTTTTATCAAATGTCTCTTATGACTAAATAAATAGAATATATTCAAAGTCCAGGAACAGAACAAATTAATGTTCCAAATAACAAAGAGAGAAAAGTTTAACTAAATCTGCACAAAAGAATTATTAAGGTGAGGTTAACTTATCAAAATCGGTTGTCAAAACAAAGCTACTTAATAATCATTTTAATTGGGTATAGTGGGGAAAATCCTTAGAGATTTAGACCTATATATATAAGCCTAACAGCTTATTCAGGTCATGTTTTAAACCTTAAGAAATGGACTTAAATGTAAGCAAAAGTCAAGACTTCATTTTTTTATTTACTAACATTGCTCCACTATAGGGACAATTTCTCACTCTTTCTGAAGGCACTGACACGAATTTTGGTGATTATTACCGTATTCCAGGCCATATGTTGCACGGCATAGTATGGCATGTGGTAGCAATGCAATTTTAGATTTTTGAAGATATACGCACATGAGAACTATCGAGTAACTGAGTTTTTACCCTGATGAATTATCTATATATGTCACTTCAAAATGCATCCCCCTAAAAATAGACTGTACATATTTCACAAAAAAGTAGTACAACTTACAGCTTTTAAAATGTCATTTTCTATTTATCATGCAGGACCATATTCAGATTTTCTTGTGCAGTTTTTAAATTGCTAATTACTGAAGAAAAATATTACAATTGTAATCGTCTAACTACGAGAATAGAATGATATGAAACACTCTGCCAAAAATTGAAGAGAAAGACCATTGTGAAAACAAAACTCCCAAATATAATACTTTCTTTCTTTAATCAATAATTTTCTTGAGTATGTCATGTGCAGTTCAAATAACTGCTTAATCATCTACCAAGTCATTAGTAACATCTGTGAATTCTCTTCAAGATGTGAATTGCCTCTGTTAAAGTTGAGGAAAAGAGATGAGATGTTTGTTCCACTCCAATATAATACAAATTCAATATTCATTTTAGAATTGTTCATCACAGAGCTAGTCTTAGCTAATCACACCATCGTACCCCTAGAGTTCTGCTGTTCTCTGATAGCTCAACCTAGTTAACTTCTAGAAATTCCCTTCCTGGCATTACCAAATAGTTTATAATTTGAGGAGAGTTTTAGTTAAATTGCATCTGTACAGACACCAAAATAAATTTGCATCACTTTATTTATCAAAAATTTATTGAGCCCCTTTCATGCTAGTCATTGCTCTGTTCCTAGAAATTTAGTAGTCAACCAGCTAGATATGGAGCAAGGAAGACAGAATTAAACAAATAATTATAAACTTCCAGTTAGCCATGATGGATTGAAAACAACAGTGTATCTCCGATTCCTCCTGAAAGGCCATTAAAATGACAGTAAAAATGCACAGAGTCACAAAAACAAATAGAATAGGAGAGAACAGATAACAGTATAAGTCAACAAAACTGAGAAAAATAGAAAGTAGATGGATGATTGGTAACTGGCTTAGGTTTCAACCTCCTCTGCTGAGCGCCTGGGTAGGGAGGAGAGGTGGAGGCTGGGGGCGGTAGGAGGATGTCATTAAAAGATAAACTGATCAGTGCCTCAGATTTCCACAATAATTCTGAAAGAGGCACCAGCTCTGACATCAGGTGTGTAAGGTGAGGCTGAAAACAATTGGAAAGATTAAAAGTCTGAATGAAGACTATTTAGCCCCAGCCTGGTGATATACTCCGGAGATCTTGAACCTGGGAGGTTCTACTGGGAGACAACAGGAATAATGAAGGGAGTAAATGAAATCTTGCGTGTTCTATGGAAGATGCTCCGCCCTTATATACATATATACATGAGCTTTCAGATTGAAAGAGCTCAAGGAGTTCCCAGTCTGATGAGTAAAAACTGATCTACAACAAGCTACCTCATTATTAAATTTTAGAACACCAAGGATCAAGACAGAATCTTCAGAAGAAAGCATGTGAGAGGGAAAAAGCAAACAAAAAAACAGGTCACATCCAAATAATAAAGAGTCAGAATGACATTATAATTCTCAAAACAATAATGGAGATATGTCTTCAAAATTCTGAGAAAAAATATTATTTCCAACCTATCAGTGTATACCCAACAAAACTATCAAACTAATGTGAGAGTAGAATAAAAACAACTTCAGACATTCACAGCTTCAACAATTTATTCCAGAAATACACTCATTCTTGGGAGAGTTCTGGAGCATATGCTCCAGCAAAACAAAGGTACAAGCCAAGAAAAAGGAAGGCGTGTGATCCACGATACAGAGAAATCAACGTTGGAGAAAGGCAAGTCCCAGGGCATGGTGGAGAGAAGACGCAAGGTAACAGTAGATGCCCCAGGCGTGGGGCAGTTTAGATTGGTGTAGAAGGATGGAGGGCACCAAGACAGATGCCAGATGTCCCCAAGAGGGGAAAAAATTAGAAGTAAAAGATGATCAAGTATGCGCTACCATTCTGAGAGGCATTTCACATAAAGTTTGGGAATGAATTAGCAATAGGTACAAGAAAACTAAACAAACCAAGTATTAAAAAATAAAAGGAAATTATTAACCTCAGGGGAAAACAGTTGTTTAAGAAAAGAAAGGAAATGTAACCAAAATATACTCTTTGGCTGAGCAGTATATGTTATTATGAGAATGGTATATACTAATGATAGTCTAAACAATAACCATTTATTTTCCAAATTGCCTAATGAGGGAATAAATAGCGGGGAATATGGAGGAGTACAAGAGATTTAAATCTTAATCCTTTATAATAGGAAGTCAGTAAATAATGACAACAATCTTAAAATCCATGAAATTGCTGTATAAGCCCTCAGACAGGCATGGGACTGGGCATTGCTGTTTCCATTGTAAATATTGCAGTATTATTTAACTTTTTAAGCCATGTATACACATTGTTTGAATAAAAATTAACATTGTGCAAATGCTAATGTAATTATCATAATAAGTATGAAGTATTAGGAGTCATATGACATTACTTAAACCATCTTAAGTTGACAGAAGTAATATATTATTTTCCTCTATTTTAGGTTGTGTTCCCTGTGAAAGAAAGAATTATGGGGAAGAGATTTGGGGTAGAGTGTCTGTGGGAACAATACTCCCAAGGGAGTGAGGGGAGCAGGATTGGACAAACAGAGGAGTTAAACTGAGAAGTAGGTGCAAGAAATACCTCACAGGGAGCCCTGGAGCTGGGGTAGCCCTTCAGAGTTACCCTAAATGAAACAAGGGGGTCCAATCTTTGACTCCGTTGACCAGTCACGGGATGAGGACCAATCCCGGAGAGGAGGTGGAGCCTTGGACATAACTTTAAGTGAGGCAGCTTACTCTGAAGAAAAGAAATTCCTGGAGAGGGATTCAGCCATGAGCCATCAGCCAACATTGCCAGCAGCTGAAAATGGCTGTGTCAGTCCTGATGGAGGGATTTAGGTGGCACACGAGAGCATACACTAAAATCCTTCTCTTATAACAGTCAAGTTGCGGTTTTATACATCAGGTTGGGGAAATTTAAAAGCTTTTTCATATTTTTTAAAATATGAACACTCAAAAATTAAAAACACTTTTTGAGATGGTAGGTAACTGTCAGTGATGGACCACAATTGTTTATTTTCTCCATGATGCTACTAAAGCATACTAAAAACAGTAGCTTTGTAAGCTAATCCTAAAAGAAAATAAAATTTCTCTTGAAAAATGCACTCAAGAGTTCTACCTCTGAATGCGTGGCCATGTCTCTTGCATAGTAACTATTTGCAGCAGATGTGGGGACTCCACTTCGCCTGATGGATATCTTATTGGAGCTGCTGCTCCAAAGGCCTGGAGGTAAGAATGTGGACAGGTAGCGGGTATAGAGGAGGAGAGAGAAGAGGGCTGCTGGGTATCAGCAGTACAGGGGTTTTCCCCTCTCCTCCTAACTTTTCCTCTTTGCCCAAGAAGCCACTGTAAGTCCTTCTACTAACCACCATCACCTGGGTGAGCTGCGAAGTGGGATGAGAAGACGGTGTCATCAAGATGGCTTCCATCGTGTGTTCTGCAACATTTAAATAGAAGAGAACCAGAAAGGAGCTCTGGAGTCATCAGAAAGAGAAAGGATATTCTACCCAGCTGAACCTATTGTTTGTGAGAGACTCGTCTCATTTTAGCTTGTATTTACTGAGTGCCTAGTACGGGCCTGGCATCGTGTAGGACACCAGCAAGGATGCAAGGATAAATCTGTAAGATCCAGATATTTGAGCAAGCAGTTGAAATACTGGGGATTACCTGTTGTGAGAAAACTGAACTTAATCTAACCTCACTGAGGACTCTTGAAGGATGGGACTAATCATATGTTCTAGATACACTGTCAGAGGCAACCTTCGGAGGTACTGATAAAGAATCATGAAGAACAAAACCTCAGAGTCAGCCTGACAGAGCATTTTGAAAGAAAGAACAGAACCTCAGAGTAAGCTTGATGTAACTTCTGATGCAAAGTGAATACCTGAGGACTGCTGACTAAAAGTTTGACATTTATCAACTGTAGGTTTAATTCCATATTAATAGAGTTGAAAATCTACTACAACTTGTAGCTACTTGCTGGCTACCTGCATGCATTCAGGGTGTTTGCTTTGCTCAACAGTAAAATCAGCTAATTCTAAATTTGTGAATTGTCATGTTCCTTTGGGTCTCGATTTCTTTTTTTTTCCCTCCCCACACTGTATACGTATAGGCATAACTGAATGATAAGAAAAATATACATATGTGCACTATCATTCAAAATAGTAAGGACTTGTGAATATTTAAGCTGGAGACTCATTCCACGACCTTGGAATCAATATCACCTTGTCCTGAGTAGGTCATTTCAACCAGTGAGATAGTAAAGGTAAACCTACTTAATATGTGTTTTTTGTTGGACGATCCAAAATATTCAACATGCCTTCAGAGCAGCTCTAGAGTTAACAATATTTCATGTAAAAGTCAAGTTTCTTTCTTCCAAAGTCATAGTTTTGTCTGCTTGCATAATCTGTTACCAATATTTTACCCTTGTCACATTTTCTACCATTCCTAGATAGTTTTGTGATGGGTTTATCATTGTTATTTTATTTTGGTCACAAACCATGAGTAATTCACTTTTCAATTGATTTATGCTATTTATATAGTGCCACATCAACTATTACGGAAGGTCAGCTTTTGGATTCCGACAGCTCTAGTAAATAAAATACTATCTGCAATATAGGAATTGCTGAGTTCTGTTTGGGAGAATTCTTTCTTGACCTAATCGTCCAAATGCAGTCAGCAATGACTTTACACAAGCTCAAATTATAAGAAACTGTTCTCACCATGAAGACAAGTTACACATGTCTCATACTTTGATATTTCAGTATATAAATAGCATACAATTGTTTCTATTTATTTTGTGTTTCTGATCATGTATATTCAAATACTTCTTCAGATTCCATGCTCCAAAACACAACATCTTCCTCTAAAAAAATGCTGAAAAAAATACTTATGTAATCGTGTGCAATCATTTATAAAATCAAGCTCATGTCAAGGAAGAAAATGCATACCCATGTTAGCACCAACTGAGTGCTGTACTCAGTTACATCAAGAGGAGGCTTGTGTTCAGTTATCTAGAAAGATAACTGAAAGATAACAGGTGGTCTCACAACCCCCTTGAACAACTGGCAGCTTAGTTTACATTCCGCAGAGCAGCTGCCTTTTCCTATTTTAACTGGCATCACATCACAAAACACAATAGTCACTTGTGCAATTTGCAACACACTGACGGGAATTGGCCTTATTCCTACATTATTCTGCAGTATTTCAGCAGGTTATCTAGTTTGTTCACGTTGAATACCATTTAGAGGTCCATCCAATTCAAGTATTCATCTTTACCATTGGCTAGTATTGTTAACAATCCTTTCACTTTTCTAAGTAATGTTAATACCAGAATTCTTGAACTTCTTTAGGTATTGTTACAGATAACTTGGAATTCTCTAACTTGGAACTTTGAACTCAATTAAAGACACTCAAAATGTTCACTGAGAGTGAATAAACCAAACACTCTGTATATACTGTTTACTTGAGAGGTAACTATAATGCAATAAGCTTCAAAAACTAAACAGTGTTGTTATGGTATTGATTGGTTAAGCAATCCCTCTTTGTCAGGATGTAGTGAACCCCTTAGCCACCTGGGAAATGCCTAGGTTTATGACAGGCTCACACGGACATCTTTCATTGCCTGCTGATCATCCTTACTGAATCCCATTCCTCTCTACTTCAACAAGATTGACTCTGTCCTCAGGGCTTCTGATATTAAGTGAAGAAATTATCTAACTCTCTGTTTACATCTGCTCTAAGTCCTCTCTTTCAGCACAGATTTTTTATCCACGGTCTAAGAAGACCAAAACTGTGGTAATTTGTCTGAAGTTGTTTTCACAAGCAAAGTTCGGCCCTTCTGTGAATAAAAAAATAAGTACACTCTCCTCATGTATTTCATTTTAAGCCTTGACCTATATGGATGGTAACTCTGAGTAAAATGGCTACAGCAGTTGCCAACTTCCTGGGGATGACCCTTGTCTGTTTACAGTCTTGTACAGTTTTTTCCTAAGGTTTAATTTAGCAGCTGGAGGGGTTTTATATCTCACTCTAGCTTTTGGCAAGATGAGAACACAACAGCTTCCAGGGTTGATATAACACAACAAAGTCTCCCTGTGGGATCCTCCTATTTAGACTTACACATTCCCCTCCCACCGCCATCCCAGCTCAGGTGCCTGGGGCCTTACTGTCTAATCATTTAGTGATCACTTTCCCAAAAGCTGCCTATTCAGAAGTAGAACACTTCCAAAGTTATTTAGACCATGATGTCAGTCAAAGCAATTAACTTTCTTTGGTCTTTTAAGAACGCATAGATAATATGGTCATGTTGACTGCCCCACTTAAAGAATCCACTCGACCAAAAATTACTGTTAAAATATTGCTGTTGTCCTGGGATTCTAATCAGAACCTAGTTAAGTTATCAGTGTTCATTCCTTAAAGCAGAAAGGCACAAAACTGTTATTTGTCTTATTGTCTCCTCTCTTCTCTTACGTAAAGGTCAACTGGCTGCCCATCAAGACAAAGCTTAGGAACTTCCTAAGGAAAACTAAGCATTTGCAAAGTGAAATGAAATACAAATCACTTCAATAGCTTAGATTTGCACTTGGAAAAGTGTCAAACTAAACTAATCACAGTAGGAATTGACGGAGCATCAGCTCTGGATTTCAAGTTATTATAATTTTTCAATGTCTGTCTCACATTTTTGCCTGTCTGTCAGATATAATTACCTTGGAAATCCCATCTTCAGTGTTTTAGTTCTCTGTTTAGGGCCTCAGAGGAACAGCTATAAAAACTGAATTTGTCCCATGAAAACAGACTACTTATGGGTGTTTTCTGCATGGTATTTGGACTACAGAATAGACATTCTATAACCTTGACTTCACAGGAGTGCAAGGTGGGAGATGCACAATACTGGAGAAAGCAATAAATGTGAACCCACAAAGATGACTCTGCATTGTTTCACCCATCCCAACTCCAACTCAAATGTCTAGAGGGACACATGGGTGCTATTCTCAAATTATGTGAAAAATCAATTTATTGCTTTCTTCATTTGGAGATCTGTAACCTTCATTTTTAGACAATTACCAAAAAAGTAAAACAACAATTCTCTTTGCTAGTTTATTTAGTGCTGTTTTTGTATTGCATCTACTAAAATTTCTTACTTTCATAAGTGATGTCAGCAGGAAGTGATCATTTGAATAATCCTCTGGAGAAGTAGGGCAAAGTGGTTAAGATCAATGGTTCTTTCATAAGTCTGCTGCTTTCTAGTTGTATGACCTTGGGTAAATTATCTAACCACTAAACCTCAATCCTGTCATCTGTAAAACGAAAAAATGATAATACTGAATTCATAGAATTGAGGTTAAATTAGATAAGGCACATAGAGATTTAGCACAGTTCACTATTATTATTTTGTACAAACATAAATTATGAAATGTGTACCTTCTAGTACAAGTTGTGGGATGTGCTATTTAATTTTTTCAAAGATTTTGTTGAACTTTTGTATACTTTCAGTATTTATATGTGCTAAGAGTTTTTTGCATTGAATGTGTTCACATCTAATCACTTATCTATGTCAACTGTAGAATCTATTTTCTATACATACAGCAGATTACTTAAAACAGATATCCCATAGATAAGTGATGATGCCCACTTATCAAATTTCTGTGGCCACATTTTAATAAACCAGTAAATAGGATCATAAGCAAGAAGAGTTATGAATGTTGACAGGTAAATCGTCTCAGCTTTGTCCTAGGCTTCTAATCAAAAAAGTACCTATTGATAAGTTATTGAATATAAGAGTGCTGGGGTAAGTAGCACTACAGTCTTGAGGCGATACAGGCCCACATCTATATAAGCACCAATTTAGGTCAACTCATCATAGGTATTGAATAGGTATTATAAACTGACAACATGCCACTATACCATAGGATCCATTTACTTATTGGATGACTGCTCTGGTACTATGCTCAGACTAGGTACATAAATCAGGCATATTGGAGGTTACAGTCCAGTGTCCAGTGGGAGAGACAGATAATAAACAATGTATATTACGAATTGTAACATGTACTGTGAAGAAAATAACCAGGGCACAGTGCATTTGTATAACGGGTAATTACCCACCATAAATGGCCCAAGAAAAGTTCTCTGGGGAATTAACATTTCACTTGAGACCTGAAGGATGCAGGTGCCAGAAGTGTGACTAATAGGGAAAGAGGGTGTTAGGAACTGAATGTTTGTGTCCCCCTGAAATTCGTTTTAAGTTGAAACCTTCCCCCACAATGTGATGGTGTTATGAGGTGGGGCCTTTGAGGGGAAATTAGGATTAGATGAGGTCGTGAAATGGAGCCCTCACGAATAGGATTAGTGCCTTTAAAGAGTCACGAGAGAGCTTGCTTCCCTTCTCTGCTCTTCACTATGAGAGGATACCATGAGAAGTCGGCAGTCTGCAACCTGGAAGAGGGTCCTCATCAGAAGTCGACCAGGCTGGCTCCCTCATCTTGGACTTCCAGCCACCAGAACTGTGAAAAATAAGTTTCTGTTGTTTTAAGCCACCAAGTCTATGATACTTGGTTATAGCAGCCCAAGTTGACGCACGTAGAAGGTTTCATGTGAAACGGTTAGGATTATCAGTCAGAAGCCAGACAGGAAATGGTTAAACAGTAGTGCTCTGAGGTACTGCTTGCACAAAGAGGATGTCTAAAGGTGTTCCACAGGAAGAATCACAGTACTGCACTCTAAGACATGAGTGTCATTGCAGCTTCGAGTCAGAAAGTGACTTTTCTCACCAAAAAGACAATTATAAAGTGTAACCTTCCCCAGAGACCAGTAAAGAAGGTCGAAGGAGTTGATTCAGGTAAAAGGAGCTGCAGGCGAACAGAGTCAGCTGCTTGCATTTTGCAGAGCATTTCAAAAGCAAGCAAAGCCTCAGGTTCAGTTATTAAAGGCTGTATTTTAAGTTTACAGAGCTTAAGAATGGGCTAAAACAACACAACATCACTCAGAGCAGTCTGGAAGAGTAAAATATTATGGAGTGCACACAAGAGAAGCTGCAGAACGTGGACAATTGGGAAGAAAAGAAAATTGACCTCACCAGAACAATGAATACAGTCTTGTCTGCAGAAATTATCACCAGCTTATGAGAAGGCACTGAAAGTTAATGTCATTAACTCGACAAATATTTATTGTATTCCAGCAGGGTACAGAGAAAGCAAGGAGACAGAGACACCCGCCCTCGAGGAACCTACACTGGCGGGGCTGGGAGGGCGAGGGGAGAAAAGATTGGCATCAAGCACTAAACACAATAAATGAGGAAATGATATAGTCTGTTAGAAAATGCTAATTGCTGCAGGAAAAGAAAAAGGCAGGTAGGAAAGGGAAGATGGGGCTGGA
Organism: Tapirus indicus; assembly: GCA_031878705.1. Taxonomy (NCBI): domain Eukaryota; kingdom Metazoa; phylum Chordata; class Mammalia; order Perissodactyla; family Tapiridae; genus Tapirus; species Tapirus indicus. The sequence continues at coordinate 91,409,734 of CM062926.1, forward strand.
GAGAGGAGAAGGAACTCTTTGCAACATTAAATAGTTTGTTCAAGCCAGGCCTCGTTGGAAAGGTAGCATTTGAGCAAAGACTTGAAAGAGGTGAAGGAATTACTCAAGCAGGGATCTGAGGGCCGGGAACGCTGGGTTAAGAGCCTACAGCCCGTGCATTGTTGTAGGTACTTAGACTTAATTTTCATGTAGTAAAATGAATATTTCATTCACTTATAATTATACACATATTAAAATATAAGTGTGAATGGTCATTTTCAGACAAATCCTTTTCTTGCCTTCAAAAACACTGAGTTAAAGAACCCTTCCAGGTGTCTTTAGAGATAGAGTCCATGGCTTTTTGGACCTTAACTAAGGACCACAATCAATATTCTGGATCCCAGGGTAGACAGAACAGAGGAAGCAGCACCCATGACAAAATGCTGCCTTGTAAAGAATCGTTTCTGTCCTGGCATGTTTCACATTATGTTAGGTAATGTCGAGGAAATAAATATGTCATGAACCCTCCCTGAGGAGCAATTAAAAAGTAATTTAGCTTAATATCCATCTTTCACTTTTGACTTTGTAGTTGGAGGTACACGCTGCTTTCCCCAGTTCTAAGGTAAATGTTAAAAGCTTACAAGGAGGCTTGGCAGAGTCAAGAAAAGCTTCCACACCGAATCTTCCTGCCATCCCAGTTGGGAAGCTAGTCTTAGGGGAAGTGAAGAATGATTTAGTACTTAACATGATAATATTCTTGGTACAAGATATGTTATATGTATTTTTCCTCTATAAAAACAATTCAATGAACATTGATGCTTTAAAAAAGAGATCTCTAGGTTTTTTTTTTTAATGAAGGGAAGTCAACTAAAACCAAAATGTGACGCAATTGTTGGCATCTTAAATCAAATCTTCAGTCAAATCTTAAGGCAGCATTCGTGGCAATATAGTATCCAGATCCTAAAAGTAATATATCCGTTGTACTTCACATCAGTCCTATCTTGTCTAACTAATAAAGCATCACATTTTTAAAAAGATGTTAAGAAGGAATAACGAGGTTATAGGATCTTGACTTCAGTGATGTGGGGGTACAGAAACTCTGCCATATGAGAACGGTTAATGACCAAAGTTAGACACAAGATAAGACGGAGACTTCAAATATTTGGAGGGCTGTCACAATGGTTATGACTGAAGTTTTTAGTACTTTCCATATGACAGAATGAGGCCCAGCAGCAGGCAGTTAAGAAGCAGCAGATTTTGGCTCAGCATAAGAAGAAACTTTCTTAAAATTTGAACTTTCTAGATAAGAAAGTGGCTTATCAGCTCATGAACTAACCCGCGTTTGTTAGACGTATTCAAAAAGAATTTAGATGGTGAACTATAGTTAGAATTCCCATGTATGATGGAAGCATATTTATTGTCTAGGCTTCACCTCTGAGGAATTTTCCCATATTCACATTCCTTGATGCTATGATGCGTATAAACGAGCAGCAGCTAACCAAAAACCCCTTCTCTTCTGAATTCTACATGTCGTATAAAACTGTGTAAATTTAGGAAATTTAATTTACACTTTGTCATTATTATTATTACCATCCAAGCTATCATGCACCAAATTAAAAGTTCTAGAAGTGAGATAATAATGCTTAGTGAGTAAACTTTCTTTAATGACAATGATGAATTGGGTCCTTCTAGTTCCTAATTTATTACCATTTATCTCCACACACATCCTTTCTGCGCTGATACCATAGCCGATTTCTGCAGACCACATTTCTCCTTTACCAGCGGGCTCACTGTTAGGGTCTGCCAATAGAGGGAGCTAGAGAGAGACTGCAAGGCCGGAAGAGGAAGAAGGGAGATTTTCCTCTTCCAGTGTTCTGTTTTTCATGCTGTGGGGAGAAAATACTGTGGTTGGGGGTCCCGGAAGTCTTCCACACAGGAGTGGCAGCTCTCACAGATCTGCAATAATAGATGACCTTCATCCACTTTCTCCACCAACCCAGCATCAGGTAGCATGTTCCTGTGGTAGCCACAGCCTCTCAGGGATCTGAATCTCAGCGCAGTGAGAGATCCTTTCTTCTCCAAGTCCCTTCCTTTTTCACTTTCCCTAAGTCCTAGGAGTCCTTCTTTCCACCGTGGCTACCTTGGAATACCTTCGAGTTGGTTCTCTTTTACCTGGTTTAGTAGTTAACCATCCTATATCTAGTTGATAATTCTTTATATTACATTTTCCTGTTCAAATTACTGATGTGGTTCCTATCCCCTGATTGTACCCTGACTAATACACGATTTGACAACAAAAATAAAAGCAGGTAACAAAAACCAATTCAAAGCTTCTCATTTTTGGTTTCTCCTAAAACTCTCATACAATAAAATAAGAACGTTATTCTCTTTCCACTGATTTTATGATTAGTTCCAGGGTGGTGGTTGGGTAGAAATGGTTTTAAACATTTCACCGGACGTCAGTCCTGTTCTGACAGAGGAGCTTGTTGAGTACCACATATATTCATAGTCTCACTACAGTTTGCCTGACCATAGCCCTGAAGGACTGCTTAGAAATATTCGAAGCCCTTATTTGTGGAAGGCAGAAGCTTGACATGATAATCAGTCATGTAAAATCTCATGATAAAAAAGAAATCAAATGTCACATGACATTCTAGCTTCTTTGTTATCACATTTAACTACATCTAGCGATTATGAAAAAGATACTAAAAAATCAGGGTCTACTTTGTCTACTTATTGTTCTTGACTATATATACTATTTTATATATATAAATAATATATATACTATTTTATATATATAAGTACTATATATACTATTCTATATAGTCAAACAACAAACTCATGTTTGTTTGAGTATAAGTGTGTAGAAGCTACACATGTCCAATTACCTCTACAGATCTCAATAGACTCTAGGTAGTTGTACCTGACCCAAATTATATGAAACAAGATAATAATCACCAGAAAGTAATGATGTGATAGAAGAGATCAAAACATTACAAGTCAGGTGTTCACCGTCTCTCCTCTTCTCCTGCCTGCGAGAGAAAGACTTCCAGTTGCTTAACTGTACTTCTTCGTTATGTGGATTTATTGTGGTGGTGGTGCTGGAGGTTATAGGTATAGATATAGAATTAAAGAAGCCAGGTAACTAGAGTGATTTTGCTCTGCAACAGAAGGAAGTGTGGGGAACAAAGAAGGAAGCAAATAAAAGGGCCTTTAGGTGTTAACAGAGGAAACAAAAAAGTAGGGGAAGAGGAGAAGTGGGGACTGGCAAGAAGAGCCAGGGAGAATCTGACCCAGGAGAAGTAGAGAGTTTAGATGGCAGACGGGGGAAATGAAACGTGTGATTACAATAAAGGTAGGGATTTGGGTAAAGAGATGGAAAGAAAAGTTTAATATATTTTCCTGTGTGATGCCTGTTTATTACTCCCCATAGTACCCTCAATAAAATTTAATAAAGTTTCCCATTGCTTTTCAAGACTTTTTCTGTTTTGATTGGTGTGGCATATGCGTTTCTTATGGATATGACGGGAGAAAAGAGGCAAGCCTCGAGACGATCCAGTTATACTCAGGACTCAAATGAAAAGGAGAAGCAGCATTCCCAGACTATGGTACACCTTTCTATTGCATGCTTTCATTACATTTTAGTTTTCCATTTTAAAAAATTTTGCAACTTTGGAAAGTAGTGACTGCCTACAGCTCTTTGGAGTTACCTATGTGTTCCCTTCTTCCTATTCCAGATTTCATAATAGAATTCAAATATATCCCTTACTGTCCCATTAAAGATGTCAAAATAGTACTATACATAATAGCTGGACCCTTTGAGGATACTGTTTAAGTTATAAAGTATACTATTAAGTACGATTCTGTTGTGAAAATTATAATTATAGTGTATGATGACATTTTATGGTCAAGATTATACTCTTCACATAACAACAAATGCTAAGATTAAAAGGAAGTATACCAAATACACATTATTTCATATATTCCTTACTTCATAGTGCCACTTAATTTTGTTTTCAATATCTGGAACAAACATTTAATACCTGCTTAGGCATTAGGGGACTAGATAATGGGGAGAGACAAAGGTGAACAGCACACGGATCTTTCATCAGTCTAAGGGTGAGAAGGACTTAAATGTGGCAGGGCAGAGCTGATGAGCCATCACCTCGTAATTACAAAAAGGGTGTCTGATTTTTAGAAACTGAGGTCTTTCTGTTTTGTGTGTAAGAGAAACTATGCAGGCTATTTGAAAGCCTTCACCTCTTATTATACAAAACTACCGCCTCTGAGTATTGTGGCTTCCACTTCTAACAACAGAGAAGTAGTTCATCGCCGACCAGCCCTCCCACAGATAACAATGAGAAACTTTGGACAAATGGTTTTTTTAAAGCACCAGGGCTGGAGCTAGGCTGAGGCAAGTGAGGCAGTCACCTCAGGTACAAAATGGAATGGGGGTCAAAAAGTTAGCAGTCAAGAAAAATCACATTCGAATGTAATATTATTAAAAATAAAAATTAGTGCCAAAACTCTATGATGAACGTAGCAAAATTTTAAATAACAATAGGATTAGTGTTGATCATTTTTTTCATTTAGTTCTGATTCTCATATGGCTCAGCATGGCACTGTTGCTTGTCCTGAACTTACTTAAAATTTTGAGATTTTTCTCATTGTGGATTTCTGTATAAACTTAGTGACCAAGAATTGGAATGAAGGGAATTCTCTGGGCTCTGTGAAGCAGGTAGTTGTAGTTGCCCAGGGAACAACCTAGAGAAGTGATGTAAAAAAATGAGTGGGGATCATCTCTGCCTCATCCAAGCTAATCACAGTCATTCCTCTGGAAAGTGTCAAAAATGTGAAGGTGAATGTTATCATTTCAACAGTGCTAAATATTTCCTGACCGTTAAGGTTAAGTACCAGTTTCATCTGCACCTCTTTGTCTGGCATTTGGAGCTTGGTCTAGTCTGGAACACTACAGAACAGCTTGACAATTGGAACCAAAACTGCTGCAAAGGGAATGATTATAAGTGTGCCCCTGAGGAAAGTCTCCAAAAAATAGGAAAAAAATCTTTTGAAAATGACCTCCCTCTCAGGTTTTTGAGTGCAATTCTATGGAATTTGGTAATAGGGATATGTGGTAGACTCAGAGATGCTGTGCCAGAACCCTTGTAAGAAAGTACTGGCTGCCCATCTCTGAAGAATACAGTCAGCAGGCGGCCCAGCTACCAGCCCCTTCAGGGTTCACCCTGGCTGCAAAAAGCCACCTCTCCTGAGATCATGACTCTCAAGGTAGCCTGCGTCTGCTGAATGAGCAACACGGCAGCTGAAAGGCCTCAGCATTTTAGTCTAAGACAAAAATCTCTGAAGGGCAGTATTCCCTTCATAGCTCTTACTGGATTGGTAGAAGATTTGTTGGTCTGTATCAGTTCAATTTCTCTCTCGTCCAGTCCTGCTTCCACCTGCCACGTCGCTTACCGCTCTCTCCTCCCAGTCCTGCTTCCTTCCCCTTCCTTTCACATCTTTCACTCCAAAACTCACCTCTGCATTTGCTTCCAGAAAATCCAACCTGAGAGAGGTAAACTAGATGATCTTTTTTTTTACAATTATTATTTTCTACAACAACAAAATTTCTGCAAAAAAATGAATAAATATACAACGCTATTTGCAACATATCTCTTTGAGCACTCTCAATATAGATCTAAACTATACATAGCTATAATTAGCATGTAAATGTGATTTTGGATTCAGATTTTCCAACTGATATTATTTAACAGACAGTACCTTATTGCAAAGTTGTCCACGTATTTACCTTTTGCAATGCCATTGTGGTAATCCGTAATGGATTCCTTCACTATCTCCAAATTTATGGCCTTAAATTATTTCCTATATTGTCACTGCTTAAAATAGTGCTGTTATGAATTGTACAAATTGCTTACATTTGTACAAATTGCTTTCTTTCTTTTTTGATTAATTCCATTGATGATTGCTTTCCTAGAGTTGGATTAGAGTCCTATGAATATGAGCACTGGGACGAGTTAGCAGAGGAGAAGGAAAGAATAAAAGAAAAAGGAATGAGGATTCACATAACCACCAGCTTTTCTTTTCTCATATATAAGGATGCATATAAATGGAGTAAATAAAAATCTGGAAGAACTTGAAATTCCATCACATCCTGGCTAACCTCATTTTCCCAGTGACTCTTCTTGAATAACCCCATCTTACAGTAATTTGTACTTTGAGTATGGATATTGAATTATATTTGTTTGTAGCACCCTTATCCAAAATTCAGTTCATAGCATATTAGTTCCCCAATGTTTACTATGAATGAAAAAAAAATTCAGAGGATAAACAAGTTTGGGAAATGCTGCATATTAAATAATTTTTGAAGATTAATAATGTAGAGAGGTATGTTAAAGGCAGAATTCTTGCAGCAAAGAAACTTGTTAAATTTATTTAATCCACCAGTAGAGTTGATATGATAAGGAAAACAGTTTGTGAAACAATGGTATATATGGTATCATAAAAAAACTTTTAGAAAAATTTATTATACACACATATAATATACAGATATTGCTTACTAGTTAAGTTGTAGTTATCCTCCTAGAAAAGCCCATTTATGCTCTTACATTAGTATCCCCTCCAGCACCCACTCCCCATCCAGGCAAATTTTAGATGTTTTATAAAGGTTTATGAAATTGCATTAAACATCTGTTAAAAAACACTTTGTTCATTGCTAGACCTTTATATAACAGAGTTTTAAAGAAGGATAACAGCTGAGAGGAGCTACAGAAAAAAAAACATAGAACTTATGTTGAATTATTTTTCTTTTACATATGCAGTTGTACTGTGAGAACAGGAGCGCTCAGCAGACGTACAGATCCATTATCTTTTCACATGGCAATATGTTCCTCCTTTCAGAAAATTTGAGCAAGTTTGGAACATAAAATAATACAAATAGGCTGAAATGCAAGGCAGAGAAAATCAAAATGATTGGCACAAAAGAATGGAACATCATAAGAGATGTTACGCATATGAGCTTTAATTAGAGCGTTAACCACTGATGTTCACCATTTAATGAAGCATTCAAATATATAATAATCCTGCTAAACACTTGGGGCAGCAGATTTCCAGCTCATGCATCCACATGCATCTCCTACGTTAAAACCCAGTGATGATGGTTTTCACATCTCGTTGTCTCAACCTTGACTCTCTCAACAGGCTCGTGGGATCTGCTCCATGACTCACATAACCTGTGTATTCAGAAACAGGTGTTTATAAATCTACATCTGGTGATAAATATTAAAGACAGAAGATGAGAGTTTCCAAAGAGTATACCTGATGGCTTCTCACATGGCACCACCAGCTAAACTATTGCAGCCTGAGCTCCACGGACTACTCAGACTTCCCCTCCTAACTTGAAATCCCAAATTGTATTTCTCCTTGTATCTTTAGATAGTCCTAAAATTATTACTGAAGAAAAGGTTTTAGAAATCCAGACTAACCCCTCATTTTACAGTTGAGAAAACAGAGCCAGAAATTTGAAAGTCCTTGCTGAAATTCAGAAAATGAATTTTGTGTAAATTTATATGAAAATACAGCATCCTTGGCTCCTAATACAGTTTTTTTTCACTGCATTATTCTAAGAAATTTTGGAAGTATAGCTGAAACAATATTCCATTATGGTTAAAGAGTACAAGTTCTGAAGTTAGGAAGACAGAGGTAACAAAAGGAATATTATTTAACCTCTCTAAGCTTAGTTTATTCATTAGTAAAAGAATAATAATATTCTGTGTGACATAGTATTGTTGTGAGCTTTAAATGACGCTGTTGTTAGTGCTGTCAGGTTGATTCCGACTCCTAGCGCCCCTGTGGAGAGCTGGGCAGAATCCTGCCTGGTCTTTCTGCGCCGTCCTCTCACCTTCCAGCGCTATATCAGACAATGCTCTGCTGCTACTCACAGGGTTTTCATGGCCAATTTTTCGGAAGTGTGTGGCCAGGTCCTTCCTAGTCTGTCTTAGTCTGGAAGCTCCACTAGAACCTGTGCACCATGGGTGACCCTGCTGGTATTTGAAATACTGGTGGCATAGCTTTCAGCATCACAGCGACATGCAGCCGCCACAGTGTGACAACCGACAGATGGGTGGTGTGCTTCCCTGACAGGGAAACAAACATGGGCTATGGCGGTGAGAGCACCGAATCTTAACCACTAGAACCTAGGACTGGCTTAAATGACATAGAACATCGTTAAGTACCAAAAAAAACTATTAAATATTATCATTATTACATATGAAAGTAAAATTTATTTTCTGTTATTACCATAGCCTCCAAAAACTGCAGATAGATTTTTATCAAATTTGGAGGTTAGTCTCATGTAAATCATTCGCAAAGTGTCATATCCAAAATTAATGCTGAGTTCCACTTCTGGGAGAATGAGTAGAGGTACTTTTCCCTATTCCTCCCCCTCAGTGCAACTAAAAACACTTGACATTATATATAAAGCGAACATAAGAAGATATGGATAGGTAGAAAGAGGAAGGCAGGCAAGCTCGGGAACTCAGAACCCAAAGAACTACATGGTGAATTCCTGCATTTTCTTCTTGCCTCATACATCCCTGGCTGGGTATTGAAGAAGCTAGGAACCCAAAAACACTAATGCCACAGACAAAAACAATAGCCCCAAGAAAAGCCTGCTCTCTCTTGCCAATGGACCAGAAAAGGGGCAGCCTAGCAAGACAGGAAACATTTGGACAGTAAGCATTCTACTCCAGCCAAACACCACAGAAAATATGGCAGTCACACCCCCACAAGCAAAGGGCCAGTGGAGAGTCTAGACTGTCACCCTTGCCAGGCTGTAAGGAGGTGCAACAATTCCCTCCCTATCTCCAAAGTGGTGTCAGAGAAGACAGAGTGGGAAGCTGAGACCTTCATCTCTACCAAGTGGTAAAGAGGACCCCTCCATGGTGTTATGAGAGACCACAGGGGAAAGGGGGAAGACTTGGACTTTCACCCCCACCCAGAGGTAACACGCACCCCTCTCACTCCCTGCTGAGGTGGTGTCAGAGGAGGCCCAGCGGACTCAGGACTTTCACCACAGCTCAGTGATAACAAGGCCACACCAACAGTGCCATGTGGGAAGCAGTACAGAGATGTCCCTCCCCCTCCCAGTCAAAGTGGGATCAACAGAGGCCTAGTGGGGAAGTGATTTTTGACCAAAGTGCAAAAGCAATTCAATGGAGGAAGACTAGGCTTTTCAAAAAACGGTACTAGAGGGGCTGGCCCGGTGGCTGAGTGGTTAAATTTCCGTGCACTTTGCTTTGGTGGCCCAGGTTCGCAGGTTTGGATCCTGGGCACAGACCTATGTCGCTCATCAAACCATGCTGTGGCAATGACCCACATACAAAACAGGGGAAGATTGGCACAGATGTTAGCTCAGGGCGAATCTACCTCAAGCAAAATAAATAAATAGATAAATAAATGGTGCTAGAGCAATTGGATATCTGTAGGCAAAAAAATATAAACCTTGAGTTAAACCTTAAATCTTTTTACAAAAATTAACTCAAATCATAGATTTAAATATAAATTATAAAACTATAAGACTTTTAGAAAATAACACAGGAGAAAATTAGGGGAACCTAGGGCCTAGTGAAGAGTTCATAGACATGACACCAAAAGCACAATTTATAAAAGTGAAAAATCGATAAATTGGGCCTCATCAAAATTAAAAACTTTTGCTCTGTGAAAGGTCCTCTTAAGAGGATGAAAAGACAAGCTACAGAGGAGGAGAAAATATTTGCAAACATATCTAGCTAAGCACTCATCTGGAACTCTTAAAACTGAACAGTAAAAACAAATAATCCAATTAGAAAATGGGCAAAAAACGTAAAGAAGCATTTCACTGAAAAGGATATACGGATATCAAGTAAACATGTGAAAAAATGTTCAGCATCACCACCTCTTGGGGAAATGCAAAGTCAAGATATCACTGTATAGCTCTCAACAGGATAAAATTTACAAAAGTGACAACACCAAATGCCAGAGATACAGAGACACTTGATTGCTGAAGAGTATAAAATGGTACAGCCACTCCAGAAAACACTTGGGCAGTTTCTTAAAACAATTACTCGTACACATAACCATACAACCCAGCAATTGCACTCCTGGGCATTTATCTCAGAGAAATGAAACATTATTGTAGCAGCTTCATTGTAATAGCCAAAAACTGGAAACAACCAAAACGTAATCCCGCTCAGCAATAAAAAGAAATGAACTATTGATATATACAACAACTTGGATGGATCTCAAGGACATAACGCCAAGTGAAAAAAAAAATTTTCAAAAGAACACATATGCTGTGAGTCCATTTATATAACATTCTGGAAATGATAAAATTATCGAGATGGAAAACAGATTAATAGTTGCCAGGGGTTAGGGCTGCTGTGGGGGAGGGAACCAGGTGTGGTATAAAAGGGTAGCATGAGGGAGATCTTTGTGTGGACGGAATAATTCTGTATCTTGATTGCACTGGTTCCCAGTCTGCTCATGACGTAAGATAACGTAGAGTTATGCACAGACGTCAATCAGATGTCTGATTCCTGTCTTTGATATTGTATTATAATTATGCAAGATGGACTCGCTGGGGGAAACTGGGTGAAAGGTGTGGGGTCCTCTGTGTACTACCTTTGCAACTTCCTGTGAATCTATAATTATTTCAAAATAAAAAATTTGTTTTGGGGGTGGCCAGGTGGTGCAGCAGTTAAGTTCACGTGTTCCACTTCCATGGCTGAGGTCCCCCTGTTCAGATTCTGGGCACAGACCTACTCACCGCTCATCAAGCCATGCTGAGGTGGCGTCACACACAGAAGAACTAGAAAGACCTACAACTAGGATATACAACGATGTACTGGGGCTTTGGGGAGAAAAAGAGGAAGATTAGCTACAGATGTTAGCTCAGGGCCAATCTTCCTCAAAAAAAAATGTTTGTTTTGTTTTAATTTCATTTTGGGGGCATTCCTGGGGAGCAACAGAGGTTTCTCTGACTTCCAGTCAAAAGAACCATATTTTACCAAAGGCTGTTGAAAGCAAAGTGTGACACGAAGGAAGGCTGGCTACATATTGAAGAGAAATGCCACATGTAGAGGCTTTTGTGGCAGAGACAACAATCGTTCCTTTACAATATGAGGTCCAAGTAGATTTAACGGTTTTTAACCCCCGACTGCAGATTAGAATAAAATGAGGACCTTTAAAAAGGTTCTAAGTCCAGCCTTACCTCCAATGAGTCTGACTCCTGCGGGTTGGGATGATCATAATTATCCTAGATGGTTCTAAAGTGCAGTCTGGACTGAGAAATATCATATTACACTAAGGAATGTAACATCAGTTCCGTGTCTGAAATGTGACACTGTTTTGAGCCCCGTAAAGGAACAGTAAACCCAAGAGTTTGTTATTCCAATAGTGAGGCTATGTTAAGGCCAGTTACTGAACCCCCTTAACCTCCTAAATCTTAATGAATGGAGGTATATCCAGAACCCAGACAGTTAAAAAATAACATAGGCAGTTTTCAAAGTGCTATGTTTAAAAAAGAAATCAATATTTTGTCATTTGGATATCACTGATTCTCTTAAATGACCCTTTTACTTTGTCATGGCTATTAATAAGGTACAAGAAATAAATGCTCTAAATTTCAGGCATTGACCTGTGATGACTGCTTCTAGAAGGGGCACTTGTATATGGTATAAACTAGGGTAAATAGCAGCAGGGACTCATTCATATTGCTCAGGACAGTAGAATGACAAATGTGTTCTATAAAGAAGTTTTGCCACAAATTTAAAAATTAAAAATTATTTAGCTTTATATTAATTACTACAATTATGAAAGGTTATCAAAATTCCACATTAACATTTATAGTTTCTATTAAACTTTATTTAACAATAGTTAATCATGCTCCTGAGCAATACTGGATATTGCAGTTAATGTGTAACTGAGACATGTATATCCTAGTTGTAGGTCCTTCTAGTTCTTCTATGTGGGACACCGCCTCAGCATGGCTTGGTGAGTGGTGAGTATGTCCGCACCCAGGATCCGAACCAGCGAACCCTAGGCCACCAAAGTGGAACTCGTGAACTTAACAGCTACGCCACCGGGCCGGCCCCTAAAATTCAATTCTTAATTGTTACCTGTCCACTTATGGATCTATGAAACTAACTTTTGAAAAATTTACAGTTTATATAAATAAAGCAAGCTTCTATGATCAACACTACTGTATGGTTAATCAATCGTTAATTGAAGGATGATGGTTTCCAAATTGCAAATTACTCCGACATATTTGCTGACGTTGATGAGTCCCATTAACTATAACTCATGGGCATGGCCAGCTCCCTTGGCATATAGAGCCGAGTGGCATGCAAATATTGTATGCCATTTACAGTTTGTCTTTCAGAAATCTAACAGGTATACTTTACTTCTATATATAGCCTTTCCATTAGAGGGCACTTTAGCTGCAGTGCCTCTAACTTATTAAGCTTTAGATTTGGATGCAGAAAATTTCTAATAGTGTACATCTAGCCGCCAATATTCCACACCCTGAAGCAATGCAGAGGGCCACAAGGATGTCTGGAAGAATCTCAAAATGTCGGTAGCATTCAATACTAATTGGAAAGCAGAAACATGATATTGAATGTGCAAAATGACTTATGTAAATATTTTCTTAAACTTCACAAATATAAAATTATACAATTATAAATTACAAATAAGCCTAGGTGAATGATTTATAAAAATAATTGAATAATAATAATTTAAGAACTAGCTATGACTTAAATATTGAAAATCACAAATCATATTTTATTGGGACATTTTAGCCACAGATTATATTACCTGTATAGTATTACCCATAAATTATAACTTTATATAACTTTGTAGTTAACAAAACTATTTTTAATATACAAGTATGGTGACGTGCCTTCTTTTTACATATTAGATATGTAACTAATTTCATGTTTCTATTTCAGACATACAAATTCCACATCTTTAAGAAAAGTACTGTTAAAATTTAATACTTAAAGTGCAGACATTAGCTTGGTGATTGTTCGATATCCATCATCTTCTCTACTGCAGTTTTTTTTTGTTGTTCAAGTTGAGATATCTACTTCAAAGTATACTTATAGGATTGTCCTTATATATGCAAGTAATGGGCAATGCGATTTTACTGGTTTATCTGCTTGTCTATACCCCTCTTCATCAGAAACAGAATCACAATGTTCCATTATAAATAGCTACTCCATAACATTAAAAAATTAATTGAAGAAACTGAGAAAAATTTAAATGACCGTAGGAAAAATAAGTTGAAGCTGAAAGTAAGGTTGGAATGCGTATGGCTCAGTGTACTTACCAGAGAAGGGCTACAAATTTAGCTGTAAGGGGAAAATATGATTGGCTCATGACATAGTCTCCAGATGCTCAGGAGGTGCGATTTCTGGTGCCGAGATCCGTGAGACATCTCTCCCTTACATTGTCATAAAGTGGACTCTCTTTGATAAGTAAATGACATCTTGGTTGTTGTCATTAATGAAACAATTTATTGGCTTTAAATATATATCAGTAAATTTTTAAATGTTCGTTTATGTTTTATGATGAAAGAATACTAAACGAAAACATTAGAGAAAATGGAGACTCAGTAGCATGATTTCAATGTATTTTCCTGGATAAACAGATTTTTTTTTAATGTAAAAGACATTATTAACAACACCTCTACAATAGTGATAAGCATCATAGGCCTTTTCTTATAACACCTCTCTAAGCTGGCTGATACCATAGCATCCAAGTTCAGGAAAACCAATTCTGCAGGAGCCAAAATTATGTAGAACAGGGACCCAGATCCCTAATAAGCAGAAAATATCAAGACTTGGCCCTGAGCCAAATAGATGGTGGCAAAATGACTCCATCTTAATCCACAATTTTTTAAAGTTAACTGGAGAAAAGAATGACCAATATGGTCAAATGCCAAACTGTCATTTATTCTTAAATAAATTAGAATAAGGGCAGAGGTTTTCTTTACATTTTATATGCTACATAATTTCTTCATTATTATTTTAACATGTGGTGCAGACTGATAGAAGACTTTAAAAAGAATCAGGAGAAAGAAAAAGAGAAACTCTGTTAACGGGGAGTCAGGTTTTGAAAATAAAAGAAAATGAAAGGTTTGGATAATGAAAAAGAAACAACTCATTTACTATTAATATATTGGTATTGGATACTTCATATCAAATTCAGTGCCAAGAATAAAAGAAAAGCCAATGAATACAAATTAAATTTTACAATAGCACTGGAAGAGATGGAGTCTCACAAATAAAATGGAAAAGGCCCACATTTCTTTTAACTGGATGTTTAAGATAAAAAGCCAAATTATCTAAAAAGCAGAAATGCATATTTATAAACACATACTAAAATATCTATACACAGACTACCAATGATAAACCCTCTACATTTGTTCCCTTGTCTTGGTCTATTTCTATTATCTATTGAGAGTTGACGGGATAGCGGAGGAAAGAAGACCTTAGGTGAGTTTACATAATCTACTTGTCTAACATTGTGAGTAGACTCCAGGAGGTCTTTATGTATTACATTAATAACTAGATATTTCCTTTCAGAAACTTACTGCCAAGAAAATCAAGACTTGAGCACTAGCCAAACAAAGAATTACAAAGGAGGCCACAGGTAAATCCCAAGATTAATTCATGTCAAACCAATTAAATCAGACACCGATAGTATCCAAGAAAAATCACTGGGGCATATAACAGACTTGATTCAAAATTTAAGGAGTGAAGGTAGAAAATTCTCTTCGCTTTTGGCTGAGAGAGATTGGAAGGAAGTTGAAGGCTGAGAAAAAAATGGAAGATAAAGGGAGTTCAAGAGGAAGTAAGTAAAGCAGGACACAGTGGAGATGAAAGATGGCTGCCTACCAGCTTTCTATGCAAAGCCAGCTACCAATCGGCCTTGACTCTGTGTCGGTGTTTGTAAGCCTTGAACCAGCCAATGTGCCCAGCCTTTGCAGAATATGATGGGAAAGAAAGGCACATTTGGGGACTGAGAAAAGGAATTAGCAAAATACACAAAGGGAATATTTTGGGAAACATTCAAGGATTGAGACACAAAAATACACCTTAATATGTAGAAATATAGAGTTCTCAAATAGAAAAATTCCTGATACAATGAATAAAAACAGATGTGGAGAAATAGCTCCAAAACAGGAAGAGAGACTCAGAGACCACTGAGAGAGGAAAGAGCTCAAGAAAGAGAAAATGAGAATGAGATGGAGAAAGCTATGGGGCAGAGGGAAAGAAGGGCCAGAAGGAGACCAGCCAAGAATCTACCTTACTGTGGTTGGCACTGTGGATCCTAACTGACAATTTGAGATACCAACTCTCTGGCAAGGTTCGTCTCTTTGCCAGCTATTAGCCAAGTAGGAACAGGGTAGAAATCACAAGACAACTTTAAATACGGTGGGGGATTGGACAAATGAATTCTGTAGCATCGCTATAATACTACTGATTTTAGGATAAATTTTATTGCAGGGAAGAATCATCCTGGACCCTAGCCTAGAATATTTACTTAATGAAATACAGAAAAACTTCATCTGTAACACTCTCATTTATAAAGCAATCTCATAAGTAGATCCTGAAGATATTATCGTAATTCAGTTCTAGGGTATATATGATTGCAAAATCCTGGTAAACAGGAATATTCTCATAAGAGAAGTATCTCTGTAGATAAATCCAAAAGTATTACTAAGTACTTCCCTTATATGAGAATATATCCTGGTGTGATGCTACTAACAAGAGAATTTTCCTTGAAGTGGTAAATCATAAAACTTGGTTGAAGTGACAACTAGAGAAAAACCACACATAAACAGGTACAATATGATGAGATGCTAGGAATGGAAAAACTGAAAAAGATGTCATCACTTACACCTGCTTCTGTTCATAGCAAAGACTGAAAATACACTCAAGAAATAGAGTAACTTGGTCAGGGCAAGGTGAATCATTGGCTAGAATTAGATTTGAACTGGGTCTTGAACTGTTGGTCTGTTGTAAAAGTGAGTGACAGTTACTTCATTGGATAGGAACTCCATGAGCAAAGATACCAAGAGAAGAATGTAAAAGATACACATTAAGGGACAATAATCCAGAAATAATGGAAGAGATGCCTGGAGGAATAGAAAGATGACCTTGGACAGCAATGAATAAACTGTTGAGGGAAAGAGCTTTAAAAATAAACTTTCAGAAACCAAGAAAGTGATATGATGAAAACAGTGTTTAATTTTTTTCTTTTGGCTTTTCACAAGTTAAATAGGCACCTAGGGTTACTGAGACAGAGGCCTGCTAACATGTGGGGAGGCAACACTTAGGAGACGCATTGGAGGCTCCCACACTACTGACTTCACACTAAAGAGATGGCAGCCAATGAAACACAGATGTTTGAAATGTGTGTGTGTGTTTTGTTGTTGTCATTGTCATTTGGAGGAAGTGTTTTACACCGGTAACTTACCTTTGGAAAAATAAATTACCGCTTCCATCATTGTAAATGGAATCTGTTTACTCATGACCTTTTATTGAGACTTTTGTTTCATATGTAACAAGAAGAATTTGGAGACTAGGTATCTTGTTAAAATATTGTTTTAGATTGCTGGAGGAACACTCTAGAGCTATTGTGATAAATCCAACTGCTGATTAGTTTTGTTGAATCCTATTTCTAAGATCTAACATCTCAGAAGAATTTGTCAATTATCTTGAAGTTGGATCGGAGGAAGATGCTATTGTTCTTAAATTAAATTACAGAATATTTTATAAAGGAATGAACTTAATGCTCCATTCAACTTTTTTTTTACTACTGTACTATCAAAGTAATAATAATTGCATATTTAACACTCACAGTGTGAAAGGTGCTGAATAAGTCTTTAAAAAATAGCAAATGACACTGTCCTCAGATACAGAAGTCTGTGGAAATGCTATGTAAATATTTGAGGTCAAAATTTGGTTTGAAGTGTTTAGAAAAAGGAACGCGATATTTAAATGAGACAAATGGCTTAGAGGCTTAATGGAAACAGATGGATAGCAATTAGAGCGAATGCTAAGCTGGAAGCATCACTGGAAATACTTCCCGGCTGGAGAGAAGATGAGCAGAGCCCAGGAATGGGAGGACTGAGAAAGGATAAGTAGAAATTGCTCACTCTGGGTCTTGTTCAACCTTTACTTGTAAGTGAAAAAAAAAAATTCAAGAATTTTAAGGTAGAAAATAGCTAGGCAGTGCTAGGAGATGGAAGTCAGCTCTAAGTCATGGTATCTGTATCATTTATTCTTTCTCTCTTGCTTCCCGCTTCCCTCCCTCCCTCTCCTCTTCCACCTTCTCTCTATTCACTTCTCTTCAAAAGTCAGGATTTGTTTTATAGCTTTGTCATTTTTTCATTTTGTCAGAAAGGGCCACAGACTTCCTCACAACTGCAGTCTTGTGTTAATACAGTAAAGGGGAGAGGGGGAAACTACTCTTCAAAGGAGGGAGTGGAAGGGAATTGACCACTAAAGTTTTTTTTTTTCATGTTCAGGAAGTTTAGAAAAACTGAATAAAGCAGGAAGGGGAAGGGACTAATAAGGTTTAAGGATTTACCAGGTACACATTCAAGAATGACTGGTTGTACATCCCCAGCTTGGGAAATCACTTTTAACTGGGATGAGAGGGGAAAGTGGGGAAAGGGGCAGAACTGGTAGGTTATTATATTACTTGGTTTATTCTGATTTTATTTAATAACATTCCACAGTGATATTCAAAATACACCATGCTTATGATTTTAATACGATGTTTCCTTTTTTGAGGATACCATTTAAATAGCCTGAGGCATTAGTATTTTGACCGGAATGCTGGGCATACTTGTAACTACTCACCTTCAAAATCTTGAAACGTGTATCTTGACCATTAAAAACCTGATTGAAATCATGTTACGTCAAATGAGATGAATAGTACAAGAAACAGTGTACATGAAGAATGAAAATATTTGGGAGGAAAATAAATCTTTCTAATTGCTAACTGGTGTTTGGGGGAACACAGATGCTCGCTCTTAAGGATAGCAACCTCCTTTAACTATGCAGATTCCTTCTTTTTTGGGTAATGGAAAAGTCACTGGAGTTTGCAAAATGCACATCAATCAAGTTATAATAAATATGTGTCTTGAATGGAATAAAAAATTAAATTTTAAATATTAAAATAAATATAACTTAGAAGAAATAAAGTAAATATTAGAAATTACCTAGACTGGTAATTAGCACCAAATATCTGCACAGAGAATTTAGCCAAACACTTTTAAATTTGCATCAGGAAGAGTGAGAGGTATTCAAAGGAATACCCAAAAATAAATGACCAGAATTCTTGAAGAAGCATGAATTTTCAAGTTCAGTTTTAAAAAGCTTGGATTAAGATACTGTGTAGGAGTCATATTATATGGCAGAAAAAATTCTGGCTGAAATTCAGAGGCCTGGATTTTAGAACACTCTTTTTCATCTCTTTACCACTCTAAGACTGTTTTCCCTTGTATATAAAATGAAAGCTTTGGACTAAATGACTTGAATTTTCTTCCAATTCTCATACTTTGCGAATCTACAAAATCTTACAGTAATAAGAGAATGGAGTCTCAATCCAAGATTAGGGTTCAAAATTCAATTACTTTCCAGGACTCAAAGTGTACGCACTATGATCTCATTTTTTAAGGAATATTTACATATAAAAAAATTATAGGAAGGCATACACCAAAATGCCAACATTTATTTTGTTTAATAGATGTTTATTATTGCTGCCATGTGCCTGGTACTGCGCTCTTCCCCATGGATACAGCAGTGAACAAGAAGGACATGGGTCTTGCCCATATGGAGAATATGGACTAATGACTATGTCTCTGGGAAGCAGAATTGCAATGTGATTTTTTTTTTTTTTGTCTTTTTAATCACATTTCTAAAGTCACTACATGGAACACTTTTGTAGTAAGAGAAAGTTACTACTTAAAAAAATTCCACTGTTTTCAAGAATCACATAATCCTACTATATCTTTACAAACAATGATGTACAAAAGAATACTCAGAACTTGAGTAACTCCAGGATTTTTAACAGAAAAGCAAAGTAATTGTTCAAATCCATTCTCACAAGCAACATTGTTTGTAAATTTGGTTGCTAATTTTTTATTATCCTAGACCAGTTGACCGTTATCCTCGGCCAGTTGACCGAAGGAGCCAGGTTAGGAACATCATCAGACTGCCTGCAAATTCCAGATGGCATCTAGAAATCTAGGAGACTCTTGCAAGCACTGTGGTCATGAAATGCCCGGAGGAAACTTTATTTTTCAGTAAAACTATTATGGGCAATCCTCAGTAGTCATGGGCCCCATAGTAAAAGCTTTACAGTGCTACCCGTAATGATAGATTTGTTCCTAAGCTAGAGCAGCCTCTCTGAAGAGGCCCATCATACTGTCAGAATCCCTTCTGAGTGGTCTCCAGTATTGCCCTCTTCTTCATCAGTCTTTTTCTAGTCATTGTGTATCAATCCTTGTTTAGTCTTGTAAGACATACTTTGTTATCTTACAGTTCTCCTCATCTAAGGACCTATTTTGGAGAAATCAGAAATTCCTGCTAACATTTGCAATGGTTAGCCTTTTCAGCCAGATATGGCTTTCTTTCTCATTACATTTTTGCTCCTTTCCTTTCTAAGTTTTCTTTTCATAAGTATCTTCTAAATCATCCCTAGGCCTGTATTCCACATGAATTTCACCTGATTGGCATATTTGAAATTATCATTATTGTGCTGTTACAAATTTTCCCAATCTGATGATATATAGCTTCCTAGATATTTTCATTGTTGTTATTTTTATCATTATTACTGCTATGATTATTAGTGATCTATTACTAATTATTATTTAAAAGCAGACATATTTACATGCAATATAATAATTCCAGCCAAAAGAAATACATATTAATAAATGTGATATTGAGGATGGCCTGGGTAATTATATCAGAAAAATGTTTTCATTTTTTAATGATCTAGGTGGTAGTTTATCATTTCTGTCAGCCTAATCTGATAATTAATGATTAATAATTTTGGAAAATTCAGGATAATATACTAGAAATAGCATTGGTTTGTTAGTCTATAGAAGTGAGTTTTAACCACTCTTTCCTCAGTGTCCTATAGTCTTCTACAGTGGTATTTTATTATTTTGCATTTAAGCTACATTCATTACACTATAGTTTAAGCCTATGTCATGATATTCTCTGACCAGTAGAAATAATCTCTATTTTTAGGGCATATTAGGTTAAAATTATCCCTCATGTGTCTTATCACTATTTAATTTATCTCAGCAAAAGATCTTATAAATCTTAACAAGGCTCTTTTGCATACATGAAGTCAAACTAAGTATTATCTCCGCCCTCAGGGAAATTTCAATCTAGCTAGGGAAATGAAACAAATTATAACCCAAACTTGGTCACTAGCTGAACTTAATCCAAGTTCTTTGGGGTCGTACAGTGTAAAACTACAAAGTTTACAGCATAAACTTCATATTCATTTGAATATGAAGAGGATCTGGCTGCAGCAGTCCAGACCCCGCTAATCACCAGTATTGATCAGTTCATCTGGTCAGCTTGGCAAGTGTACCTGTTTCCCCAGCGTAGAGTACACGTCATGAAATGCCCTAAGTCCCTTCCTCCAAACAACACTGTTGATAAATATTATACACATTTTACCAATAAAGAAATTAGGACTCAGGGAAGTTCTTTGCCCAAGTGCCACAGCTAGGACTCCTTGAGTCCAAGTCCCGATCTTTTCAATAAAATGTGGTTACCTTCCCTATAGTATCACTAATGTTAGAATCATTGTTCCTTTATAGTAACTCCTCCAACCAACCTCCTAGACGTACCCATAGGATCACTAGAATCCGATCAATGCAAAGTTTATGGAGACTATTACCTTTTCCACATTCATAATTAAGGCATTTCTAGAAGAAATGAGAATTGAGAAGAACTGAGATCGATTAATAGTGACTGCCTACGATATTGTGTTGTGAAGGATTCTGAAGACTTGTTTGAGATCAATTTTAAAAAGTCATAATTAATTGTTGATGTTTACCATGGGCATGGAAAAGAGAATTAGTTGTATATGTAGCCCACATATTTTGTCATCCCTAATCATCTGTAAAGTAGCACAGTTTATACTTTTTACCTACAATATTATTTTGCTGATGTATGATCACTTTATTTTTCACTACAACCCATGCTATAATCTACCATGTCCCTCTGTTTTGCCCTCCCTTATCACACAACCTAATAATTTTTCTAATCTTGCTTGTAATAACTATTTATTTCAAACAGTTCTTTTTATAATCATTGGAGGAAAGATCCTTAACCCATTTAATTTATTACCTGTATGGAGAGACTATAGTTTGTATAGTTGAATAGTTACATATCATAAGGACATAAAGAATCAAAGTTAGCATATAGGAATAAAAAGTAATTTATAGTCACAAAAAATTGAGTTATGGTTACCATAGTAACCTTAACTATGAACATGAAGGCTTTTTAAGGTAGACAACTCAATCCTAACAGGGTAGAAACATGGTTTTTTCATACTTAATAAGTCAGAGATAGTATATATCAAAATTGTGTGCAATACATTACTTCTGTGGAGTAAAGAAACCTCTAAGATGGTAAATCAGCAATTTTTAAGGGTTGACTTGCATCTTCAAAATGTCCTGTGGGCAGAAAAATAATATACCTTCTACTGGAAACTGTCGATTGATATTTGCATACTAAGAGAAGTAAAAATAAACATTTGGACATGTAATAGTCTTGGAAATAAAGACAAATTTCTAATAAAGTCGTAGACCCTAAGAGTTGTTAAGGACCTTAGAGAGCAGCCCAAATCAGAAATGTGTTGTATAGATTCCATAATAGATTGCAGCCAGCCTTGGCGTAAACCTCCAACAATAGAGATCTTATTTTCTCACCCAGCAGCTCTTGTTGTTGTACAAAATGATGTGTTATTATAAAGTTGTTTCTTTGAGCCAACAATCTGCCTTCTTTTTGCTTTCATCCACTGACTCCTGCTCTGCTCTCTGGAATGAGACCCCGTGAAAATAATCCCTGTAACAACACTTGACAGTCCTTTAGATATTTGAAGACAGCTATTAAGGTTTTTCACTAGTCTGGTTCCTAAGGTTAACCTGTGTCAGTTCCCAACTCTTCCTGAAGATCGTAGTTTCCTGACACCACCAGCATCTACTGGCCACATCACAGATGGTAGATATCTCTCTTGAATTAAGGGGGAGTGGGCGCTGAATTGAGCAAAGTAACTTTTTCATGGATCTATTATTTTCCAGGCATTGGGCCAACGTGGTCTGACTATCTTGGACTGAAGGGATCTACACTTTCATAATAGTCTCATTAACCATGTGGTCAACTCAACACTGCAGATTGTTTCACATGGATTGCTGCCCGATTGCTTTTTCCTACTGTTTTGTACTTATATTTTTGTATTTCGAACTCTAGGCAGCAGACCCTTTTTCCTGCTAAATTTCATCTTGTTGTTTGGGTCTGATATTTTTGCCTGGAAATATAATTTGGCAGGGTTGGGAAATAAAGTTTTGAATCTTGAGGCTACCATTGACAAACTTTTTAAATCTAATAATTATGTCTTCTGTTTCCATTGATGAAAGTGTTGATCAGGACAGATTCAGGAAGGGACCCCTCTGGTCTTCCACGTTTGCCCTCATTCCAAATTGCACAGAGATACTGATGATGCCCTTACTTTGTATTTTTATGCCTAGGGACAGTTTGTAAAGCCTTTTAAAACTACAATCGTATTTCACAACCACCTGTAAGATTGACTTACAGGAGTTATTACATCTTTGTTTTACAGATAGGGATACTTGCAAGGCCACAGAGCTACCAAATGGTATCTTTAGGATGACAACACAGCCTAATTCTTCCCCTTCTGTACTATTGCATCTTCCAATGGGATCCATGCCTACCATGAGGAAGAAAACAGGCTCTGTCACCACCCACACAAGTTGCCATTGAGATGCAGACAGCATTAGGAAGAGAGGAAGACTGTCAATATCTCTCAACCTGACATGCACTAGATCCATGATAAACAAAGCTAGCCAATATTTAAAAGTGATATAGCCATCATTGTGTTATTTATGATCATTAAACAAATTGTGCATACAACAAACTAGAGTATTAACCCACCAGCTTATCCACAAGGATATAAAGAGAGGTAATTCTTTTTTCTAAAATCATTATATACCAGTCCTAACATTCCATATATCAATAAATAAATGGATAAAGAAGATGTGGGATATATATATATATATACACACATACATACACACACTAGAGTATTATTCAGCCATAAAAAAGAATGAAATCTTGCCATTTGCAACAACATGGAGGGACCAAGAGGGTATTATATATGTGAAATAAGTCAGACAGAAAAAGACAAATACTACACAATTTCATTTATATGTGGAATCTAAAAACCAAAACAACCAACCAACAAAACAGGAACAAATTCATAGATATAAAGATACAAAGAACATAGGTACAAAGAACAGAAACAAATTCATAGACGCAAACCACGGAGGGGCTAGGGGAATGGGCAAAATAGGTGTAGGGGTTGAGGTACAAACTCCCAGCTATAAAATAAATAAGTCACAGGGATGTAATGTACAGCACAGGGAATATAGTCAATAATATTGTAATAACTTTGTATAGTGACAGATAGTTATTAGACTTATTTTGGTGATCATTTCGTAATGTATATAATTGTCAAAAAACTGTGTTGTACACCTGAAACTAATATAATATTGTATGTCAACTATACCTCAATAAAAAAAAGTTCAGTGCATACCAATCTAGTAACTCTGATAAAATATAATCAAATATTTTGGAATGTTTTATCCTAAAAAAGCCGTGTAAAATCTTGTATTCTTTTCTAAACATCAATCATTTATACCATAATTTGTTCTACAATTTCACAATGGATAGGTTTTTACTTTTCTGAAATGGGGACATTATTATCTTTCAAGTCTCCAGGAACTTCTGCAGGACTGTATGATTTTTGAGAATATTGCTCATAGGAGATCTTAGATAACTGATGAAAGTTTCTTTGCCATCCTGAAATGACACTTCATCTGCTTCTGGAGACTCAAACTCATTTGTAGTTATCAGAAGTTTCATGTTACCTATCCCCTTGCATATCTTGGTCTATGATTGCTTCTATAATTTATTGATTTTCCATTTTTGTTTGGAAACTTTGCCGTCTTGTAGCAAATATGGAAGCAAAACAGGTTTTTTCTTAAAATTGTATTATTGAGGTCACATTGGTTTATAACATTGTGTAAATTTCAGGTGTACATCATTGTATTTCAGCCTCTGTATAGACTGCCTAGTGTTCATCACCAAAAGTCTAGTTTCCATCCATCACCATACATATGTGCCCCTTTACCCATTCTGCCTTCCCCCCACCCCTTCCCCTCTGGTAACCACCAATCTATTCTCCTTATCTATGTGTTTGTTTGTTTGTTTATTTTCTACATATGAGTGAAATCATACAGTGTTTATCTTTCTCTCTCTGACTTATTTTGCTTAGCATAACACCCTCAAGGTCCATCCATGTTGCTGCAAATGCGCAATTTTATCTTTTTTTTTATGGCTGAGTAGTATTCTATTGTATATATATACCACATTTTCTTTGCTATTCATCCATTGATGGGCACTTGGGTTGCTTCCACATCTTGGCTATTGTGAATAATGCTGCAGTGAACATAAGGATGCATACATCTTTTTGAATTAACTTTTTCGAGTTTTTGGATAAATACCCAGAAGTGGAACAGCTAGATCATATGGTATTTCTATTTTTAGTTTTTTGAGAAATCTCCATACTGTTTTCCATAGTGGCTGCACCAGTTTGCATTCCCACAGCAGTGTATGAGGGTTCCCTTTTCTCTGCATCCTCTCCAACACTTATTTCTTGTCTTTTTAATAATAGCCATTCTGACAGGTGTGAGATGATATCTCATTGTAGTTTTGATTTTCATTTCCCTAATAATTAATGACGCTGAACATCTTTTCATGTGCCTGTTGCCCATCTGCATATTTTCTTTGGAAAATTGTCTATTCATATCTTCTGCCCACCTTTTGATCAGGTTGTTTTTGTTGTTGTTGTTGAGTAGTATGAGTTCTTTATATATTTTGGAAATTAACTCCTTGTCGGATATATGATTTGCAAATATTTTCTCCCAGTTGGTGGCTTGTCTTTTCATTTTGTTGACAGTGTCCTTTTCTGTGCAGAAGCTTTTCAGTTTGATGTAGTCCCATTTGTTTATTCTTTCTTTTGCTTCCCTTGCCTGAGGAGACATGGTAATCAAAAAGATACTGCTAAGACCAATGTCAAAAAACGTTCTGCCTATGTTTTCTTCTAGGAGTTTTATAGTTTCAGGTCTCACATTCATGTCTTTAATCCATGTTGAGCTAATTTTTGTGTACGGTGTAAGCTAATGGTCTACTTTCATTCTTTTGCATGTGGTCGTCCAGTTTTCCTAATCCCATTTATTGAACAGATTTTCCTTTCTCTGTTGTATGTTCTCGGCTCCTTTGTCAAGGATTAGCTATCCATAGATGTGTGGTTTTATTTCTGGGCTCTCAATTCTATTAGCAAATTGAATACAACAATGCATTAAAAGGATCATACACCACAATCAAGTGGGATTTATTCCAGGGACACAGGGATGGTTCAACATGCACAAATCAACCAATGTGATACACCACATTATCAAAATGAGGAATAAAAATCACATGATCATCTCAGTAGACACAGAGAAAGAATTTAACAAGATCCAACATCCATTTATGATAAAAACTCTCAACAAAATGGGTATAGAAGGAAAGTACCTCAACATAATAGCATCCATCTATGACAAACCCACAGCCAACATCATACTCAATGGTGAAAAACTGGAAGTTATTCCTCTAAGAACAAGAACAAGACAAGGATTCCCACTCTCACCACTCTTATTCAACATAGTATTGGAAGTCTTAGCCAGGGCAATTAGGCAAGAAAAAGAAATAAAAGTGGTCAAATTGAAAAGGAAGAAGTAAAACCATCACTATTTGTGGATGAAATGATTCTATATATATAGAAAACCCTAAAGAATCCACCAAAAAACTGTTAGAAATAATTAACAAATGCAGTAAAGTTGCAGAGTACAAATCAACATACAAAAATCAGTTCCATTTCTACACACTAACAACAAACTAACAGAAAGAGAAATCAAGAATACAATCACAACAAAAAGAATAAAATACCTACGAATAAATTTCACTAAGGAGGTGAAAGACCTATACACTGAAAACTATAAGACAGTACTGAAAGAAATTGAAGACATAAAGAAATGGAAAGATATTCCATGTTCATGAATTGGAAGAATAAACATAGCTAAAATGTCCATATTACCTAAAGCAATCTACAGATTCAATGCAATCTCCATCAGAATCTCAATTACATTCTTCATGGAAATAGAACAAAGAAATGTAAAATTTATAAGAAACAACAAAGGCTTATAGCCAAAGAAATCCTGAGAAAAAAGAACAAAGCCAGAGGTATTACACTCTCTGATTTCAAGTATACTACAAAGCTATAGTAATCAAAACAGCGTGGTTCTGGCAGAAGAATAGACACAAAGGTCAATGGAACAGAACTGAAAACATGTTTTGGAGATTGTTTGTGACAACTAGAAACCTATAATCATCTGCCTCTAACGTTGACTCTAACCTTTTCCTCTAATTCTTCTTGCTCTAAACACAGCTTAAAAAGTCACACGGGATGTTTCTAGTAACTTTTTTAAAACCCTTGGTTTATTCCAGGTCTTAATGCTTCTGATAGTATTTCTAGATATTTGTGCTAGATGTATTTTTAATTGGATCCTATTTTTAAGTCTCTTCTTCATTTTTTGCACATCTTTTTAAACAAAAGATATTAATCGGCCAGCTCCTTATAAAATCATATTGATTTTTTTACTAATGATTCCTTGTTTCCTTTTTCTTTGAGATTTCAATTTTAATGCCATTTTTATAAGTCTCTAACCCTCAAAAAATGTTTTAAAAAAAGAAAGGAAAAGAAAGAAAGAAATTTCTTATTTATCGTATGCCATATATCATTTTAGAGTCCCTAAGTGAGAAGTGTACCCGTCTTTTCACTGAAATTTTTGAAATCTGTTTTCCTACTTTATTAATTTTTTATGGTCTTTGAGTTACTGGCAAGTACAAATTAGCCAAGAATCTGGCCAAGGAAACTTTCATACTACAGACAAACAGTTGTGATAAATGAGTTTGACCAGATGTTTTCCTCTTTGGCTTAAGCAGAAAAAATCTAGGGAAATACTCTTCCCAATCCATACAGATTTCCTACGGATAAACCCTTGGCAGCACCAAATGGGATGAGAAAGTTCTTTGTAAAAGTAAACCATTATTCAGTGAAGTTTGATTACTATTATTTCTGGCATGCCAGTACCTCAGAATTATTATTCCATATGGTAGAAAATTTGAAGATGTTTATGAAAAGTATTAAATTCCCAATGTATGCAGACTTGATATCTTTAGGAGCTGGTATTTTGTTTTAAGGCCTCACAGATTAGTCTTATCAGAAATCCTGGCATGTAGAAAGAAGCCCTGTCACTCTGGATTAGCTACTTTAGGAGCAAATCAGTGACAAGGATGCAAACTGGAGACAAGGTTGCTAACCTAAAGGCTGCTTCCACCAAAGTCACTTGGGAACCTTGACAAGTGGTAGACAAAAAGAAACTGGAACCTTGACAAGTAGAACTTCATTTTGTCATAGTCAGATTTTTTGTGTAGATAGTACAGTTACGCCAGGCCTGTAGGTTAGAAGATTCTATCTTTCCATTTATTTCATCATCCAGTCTTTTGCCAAAATAGGATATTTTAGTCACTAGAAAATGTGAAGAAAAGCAACATGTTAGAGCTTCATAAAATTTCTTTGTTATTTCCCTCAGTCCAGGATTAATAACATGCCAGGATTGTGTATTCCTAACTTGCCTGGAGTGATAGCAACAACCATAATATCAACCTACATTCTCCTCCTGTGGAGTTCATAAAGTACCTTACGTATGCTATCTGATTTGATCCTTACAACAGCCCTGTAAGGTAGGTGCGACTATTTCAATTGTGCAGATAAGAAAACTGAGGTTCTTAGAGTGTCAATTACTTGCCTCCAGTGAGAAAACTAGATAGTGACAGCACCATGACATCAATGAACACAGATCCTCTCCAATTTCAAATACTGTATTCTTTTCACTACATTGCAACTGTGAGGGAATTTATGGTTTCTTTAAAAATTGCACTAGAAGGATTCAAAGAAGAGATAGAGGCAGAGGTTAATGGCAGTGTAGGTCTGGAAAAAGTGATAATAGAAGAGGATAGACCTAAATAGCAAGGTCCTCAACTGGAAAAAAAATTAAAGAATTGTTATACAGAAGGATTAGATGAGAGCTATCCAATAACAAGAATGTCGGTGGCCCAGGCTCTAGAATTTGCTCTTATTCTCAGTTGTTATAAATCCTAAGAAGAATTTAAAAGCCTGATTAGGATCTTTGGATGCTGAGAAATGTTTCATTGGGAATTGTGAGTAAATGGAGAAAAGTACCTATGATGAAAAAAAGAAAAGAGATAGTCATCATATTGGAGAACTGGAAAGACGAAGATTTTTTGGACTTCAACTCCTCATTCTCTGTAGTAAACTGTACTTCTGTTTGCCAAATATTCTGATTCCCCTCCCTTCAGTGTTCCTCACTGTAGGGTCCTCCTTGTGGGAGGATTATACATTCTTTTCCTATTGCACTTGGAAGTGTTCATGAAACTTAGGACAGACATGAGTATTTGTCTTCTGAGTGGAAGCTTTAAGAGCCAGCTCGTGCTCATCTGTGTCTCTTCTCTGCCTCATGAACAGCAACATCCAAAATAAAGGTAGCTCCTTCAGCCTGGTCCCTGGAGATAAGAAAATATGGAGGAGAGCCACAGCCCCCTTGCAATGAGCATATACCATGAGTGAGCAACTATTGTGACTATGACCACTAAAATGTTGGGATCGTTTGTTACTGCAGCATAACCTATACTCTCCTGACAGATGTATTCCACCTTCTATATGTTTATCTTAAAAGAACTGGGTAAATATTGAAATGCACACTCATTCAGCCTCTTAATAATGATTGTCCTGTTCATTTATTTCTTTTTTAAAAATAACAGAGAAGGGCCAGCCTGGTGGTGTGGTGGTTGGGTTCATGCATTCTGCTTCAGCAGTCTGGGGTTAACAGGTTCAGATCCCGGGTGTGGACCTACACACCACTCATCAGGCTGTGCTGTGGTGGCACCCCATACACAAAATGGAGGAAGATTGGCACAGATGTTAGCTCAGGGACAATCCTCCTCACTAAAAAAAAAAAAAAAATTACAGAGAAAAATGACATGGAATTTAAATATTACTAAAGAATATGTCAACTAAAATAAAGAGTCTGGGTAAGGGTTAATTAAACGAGTTTATTGGATAATCAAGGTGAGGAATTCAAATCCCAGGAAACAGTCCAACAGAGCATTCTGAGGAACTGCTCCGAGGTCTACAGATCTGAGCGTAGTTTATATACCTTTTAACAAAGCAGTGTCCGTGTGAGAAAGGGATTACACATCTAATAGTCATCTACTTAAAGGAGAACAAGAACTTCTTGATTATACATCAGACAAGGCCTGTAATGTTGGTGTTATCTGTGTGTGGAGAAAGGCAGGGACCGGGGTGATCACTTTTGCCCTCAATCTCTAAGAAATGCAGCTGGGAAATATGGGAGTGAGGTGCCCTCTGTCTTTTCCTGTGTGGATCTGTCCAGCTGGCATCTTCAGTCACAAAACGAGGGGTTTCAAGGTCATTTAGACACAGGTTTATGAGGCCTGCATGGCTGCTTCACAGTACAGCATGGATTTTATTGTACTGACTTGAAGCCTTGTGGTTTGTTTGTTGGATTTGCCTGTTGGACCAGGGAGAGGGGTCCCAGTTCGGTTCACAAATATAATGTCAACACAATAGAAACTGAGAAACTAAAATGACACATGATCAAATGTATGAGAAGTAGCTAGTATATATCTAGTAAGGATAGTAAGGATAAGAAGAAAAGTCATGAAGTTTTACACATAGTTGGTGCTTAATAATTACAGATGCAGCAGTGACAAAGTTCTTCAAAAGTAAAGTGTCCCATTGAGCAAAGCTAAAAATATATACATATTTTAATTCAAGCTAAAAATATTCCCAGAATTCCCCTAGTTCTAAGAATCTTTTCCAATATTTCTATTATACTTCAGAGTTCCCCAGTAATTCCAAAACTGTAGGCTTTTTGAAAATGAAAAGAGTCTATTTCACTTAAATTTGATACTTCAAAGAGTATGGCACAGGCCATTAGTTGCTTCTCATTTTATATTTGGTTGTTTTTTTATGAGAAAAGAAATGTTTGTATGTCTAAACTGATAGCTTTGCTAGTGGTCATTACTTGCAGTTTCATTTGTGCGTTCTCTATTTAAGAATAACTCATTACTAAAATTTAAATTTGATTTCTCTACTTAAGATGATGATATTATTTTACTCCAGGTATGTTTCTTTTAGAGTTAATGTCAAGCTCACATGACAGAAGATTGCTTGACTCATGTGTTATACACTGAATCCCCATATCAACAGCACCTTAAAACATTTCTTTCCATTGGCATTTCAGAGCACTCCCTGTAAACCCAAACTTTTGCATCCTAGGCACTTCACTGTTCTTCTTAAAAAATGGTAGTCTCCCCCACAAGTTTTGCTTTCCATGGTTTCAGTTACCTGTGGTCAACTGTGGTCTGAAAATATTCAATGCAAAATTCCAGAAATAAACAATCCACAAGTTTTAAATTGCACGCTGCTCTGAATAGCATGATGAAATCTCACACCATCCCGATTTACCCTGTCCAGGATGTGAATCATCCCTTTGTCCAGCATATCCACACTGTATGTGCTACCCCCCTGTTAATCATTTCATAGCTGACCAGGTATCGCAGTGCTTGAGTTCAAGCAACCCTTATTTTACTTAATAATGACCCCAAAGTGCAAAGTAGTGATGCTGGCAATTCGGATAGGCCAAAGAGAACCCGCAAAGTGCTTTCTTTAAGTGAAAAGGTAAAAGTTTTGACAAAATCAGGAAAGAAAAAAAATCATATGCTGAGGTTGCTAAGATCTACGGTAACTAAGATCTATTATAGTACATTGTCATAATTGTTCTATCTTATTAGTTGTTGTTAATCTCTCACTGTGTCTAATTTATAAATTAGACTTTATCATAGGTATGTACATATGGGAAAAAACATAGTATATGTAGAGTTCAGTACTATCCATAGTTTCAGGCACCTACTGGGGGGTCTTAAAACGTATCCATCACAGATAAGGGGGGACTACTGTACTAACAGTTTTGTCAGGAGTTGATACTATTAATACCAGAATGATTTCATTTACCACATCAACAAGATGTGTTCTGAGGGTATGTTTTGATAGAGGTAGAAAGAAGGGGAAAAAAGAACCCAAAGTATGAACACATCCAACTGCTAGCTCATCTCACACACACACACACACACACTCACTCACTCACTCCTGAAACCTAAGGCCAATGTGCATTCCTGACTCTTCTCCCCAACCTAGTGTTAGAGTATCCTAGGGTCAGTCCTGGGACCCCTCTCTTCATTACTCCGGCTACAATCACACTCTAGGTGGTCACATTCAGTCCCATGACTTTAAATACCATCTACAAATGAACAACTCCTAAATTTTTATCTCCAGTCCCAATCTCTCCTTTGAACTCCAGGTTCACATATCTGATATCTCCTCTTTGATGTTGAGCAGGGATCTCAAATCTAACATGACAAAACCCATCATTTGAATTTCCTCCAGGCCTTCTGTTTCCGCTGACTTTTCTATGACAGTAAATGGCAATTCCCTTCCTCTCAATGTTCAAGCAAAAACCTTGAGATCATCCATGTCTCCTCAATTTCTCTCAGGAGCCATATCCCATTGGCAAATGCTGTCAACTGTACCTTCAGATTATACCCAGAATCTGACTACCTCCACTTTTATCCCTATATCCTAAACGATTGCCCTCTCTCATCTGGGCTGTTGCATTAGGCTCCTGTTAAAATCTCCTCACCTGGCCCTCTGGCAGTGTATTCTCCACATACAGGAGCCATTGCGATCATTATAAAACAGAAGTCAAAATGTCTCATTCATCTGATTCCTCAAAATGAAATCCATGTTCATTATCTTTCCCTTCCTCCACCCTCCTGTCGTTCCCCACATTTTTTCCCTTCTTCTCGGATCTCATCTCTTACCCTTCTAGCCCTCAGTCACTGCTGTCCACACTGGCCTCCTTCCTGCTGCCAATGCAGGACGTCTGCTTTTGTGCCTGGAAAAGGTCATTCCCCTAGCTATATGCACACTTTCACTCAAGTGTCTGCTCAGGTATCGCCTAATCAAAAAGCCTTCCCTGAGCACATTATATAAAATGACAGCGAACTGTCCATCATCCTTTCCCACATCTTTACTTCATAGCACTGACCACCCCCCAACTAATTGCGTGTTTATTTGTGGCATTCCTCTGCTACTTAAACAGTAGTTCCTAGAGGGCAAGGCCTTTGTCTGTTTTGTTCATTCTTGTGCCTCCAGCGCAAAGAACAGTGTCTGGCACACAGCAATTATTTGTTGAATGAATGAAAATCTGATGCAACGAGAAACTTTGGATGATATGAGAGCTGCTGGAAAGGTGTACGGGAAGAGCAGAGAAGCAGGACCTAATTGGGAATATATGGCTACTAGAGATAAACTTTGTCTACTATACATTTTCCCTAAAATTAAATCTGTATCATTTACTTTTCGGTGTGAAATGTCAGAGAGCCTCCAAGTTCTACACTATTCATGGGAGAGCATTTAAGTAATTTTGACAATAAAAAATAGAGTGTGATGCTACCTCCCTTCCTACTCATTTTACACTTTAACTATGTCCTCCTTGGAGTGTGAGGTACTGTCTAGAGCATAGTCTCCAAATTTATTTGTCTTTTTATGACTCCATAGTCATCGGGCAGATGCTGTCTTCCCTACTTGTATTCTTGGTTCATTCACAAGACAATTTAATGGGGAAACTTAGTGTCCTCATCTGGGTCGTGAGATTTGGACTTGGGTGTATGTAGTTTATTTTAGAAGCTACATAGTAAGCAGGAGTGAGGAAGCAGGTAGAATGAATAGAAAAGGAGAAAAAGCCAATATAAGTGTATATTATCGAGGTCACTGCTGTGAGGAACAGTCTCAATTCCACAGGGACGTCCTCAAAAGCCTAAGGAAAGTGCCCCCCAGGGTTGTCGACCTGAAGGCAGGAGTCTAGAGCAGGGGTAGGCCAAATATGGCCTGTGGGCCAAATCTGGCCAGTGGAATAAAGTTTTATTGGAATGCAGGCATGCTAATTTGTTTACTTATTGCTATTTGGGGGCAATAAGGACAGAGTTGAGTAGTTGCCACAGAGACTGTATGGCCTATAAATCCTAAAATAATTACCATCTGGCCCTTTTCAGAACAAATTTGCCAACCACTATCCTAGAGCATTTATTCTCAAGCTCCCATCCACCATTGCTGGATTTTCTGAGGAGCTTTATCTCTTCCCCACTTCCTGGCCTTGCTTGTAAGAGGGCCAAGTAATCTATTTATAGAGTTGAGAAGCCCCGGGCTGAATGTGGAAGCATGCTGCATGTGATCTGTCTCATCACTGTCAGTACAAGTGAGTCTGAGCGGGCATAGAACTACCCATTGTAGCATCATCTGAAACCAAGAGTAGGCCAAGAGAATGTAAAGCATGCCCCAGAGGCTCCTATTGGTCTTGATCTGGGGATATGTTAACAAGTTGTGCCCTGGTAAATGGAAATATATTTATAGATGAAAACACTTAACTAATAAGGATACTAAATGAGACTTGGAGAAAATTGACTTGCTGATTGAGGCAATTATTACAAACAAATTGACTAGTGAGTATTAATCTTAGCAGTTGTGCTAATGTACAAGGAGGATGAGTTTCCCTAACTTCCCCATAAATTACTTTTATTCTCTTGCAAGCTATTAATACCTAAACAGTTTTTGTTATTTTATTTATTGGTTTCAGATTTATATGTTTAAATAAAAATTGATAAATGCTTAATGCAAAAAAAACAGTTATAGGAACCTATGAAGAAATGAAAGTTTCACCTTATTTCTTATCCCACTGCCAGAAGTTTAAAAAAAATTTGTGGTTTAGTATGTAATCTTCCAGATTTTAAAAATTTTCTATTTGAATGTACATCTACTTATATATATAATATTTAAAGTAAATTATGCCAACTGTTCACTAGTTTGCTTTTCCCAAATATAATATATATTAGACCATCTTCCATATCAGTACAATAACGATTCCTCATTATTTTTAATAGCTGTAAAGTATTCCATTCCATGGGTATACTTTAACTGATTCCTCTGATAAATGTTAAATTGTTTCTAATTTTTTACTATTTAAAATGGTGCTCAAAAAAACAAAACAATAACAAAGAGCAGTGCTCTATATACCTACTGCCCAGATCCTGGTTTCTAAATACCATTCTCCACTAAACAGAACAAGAGCTCCTCAGGAAAACAGCTGATTCCAGGCCTAGGACAAAGACGTGAGCCTAGACCACCTTGTTGTACCAGAAAGAAGGAAAGTGTTCTAAAAATGATCAGGGTATGTCAAAAGGACCCAGAAGCTCTCTTGAAGTGGTCCCATTTGTCAAAATTGGTCCAATTTGAGCATCAAAATAATAAAGATTATATGTTAATAATTAATATAATATTGTTAATATTATATGCTAATAAATGTTAATAAAGATTATTTTGCTAACTAAAATTAGAATCTATTAGTCCTCTCTGAGATAGAGGAAAACTAAATACATAGTGAAAAAGAGAAAACTTCCCTACAGTGGAAAGCAAACAATATAGAAGAAATTATGAAATTAGAAAATCACCATTTGGCAACCATCGTATTAATAATTGATTCAGGTTATGAATCAACATTGGATACCAAAATTAATGGGTAAAAGTTTGAGGAGTAACTGAACATTTCTTTAGTCTCAAAGTATATACCCACAAGATATGTATTAATTACAAAGAGAAATATGGTATCTTTACACTAGAAAAACCCGGCAAACACCTTAATCAAGTGATCAAAGTAAAGACTGTTAGTAAGAGGACAAAACTGCAGCACGTGCCTCCTGGGATGACGCACTCAGGAAAACACAACGTCACTTTGTGGTTTTCCTGCCAAAAGTGCATGACATGAACCTAGTCATGATAAAACCTCAGGCTAACCCAAAGTGAGAAAAAAATCTACAAACTACCTGGCCTGTACTCTTTCAAAGATGTCAATGTCATGACATACACAGAAAGACACAGAAACTGTTCCAGATTAAATGAAACTAAAGCGACAAGACAATGAATACAACCCATGATTTTCTGGCTGTATAGAACATTACTGGCACAATTGAATAAATTTGAATTGTTTCTCTAGATAAGATAATAGAATTGTGTCAATATTAATTTCTTAACTTTGAGAAATGTACTGAGATTATATGAAAATGTCCAGGATTTTTAGGAAATACAATGAAGTATTTAGGAGTAAAAGAGCACTCTGTCTGCAATTTACTCTCAAACAGTGCAGGAAAAAAAGTTGTGTGTGAGGGTGTATGGAGAGACAAACAAAAGAAGGAGAAGGAGAAGAAAACAAAAGAATAAAATGTTAATATTTGGGGATTCTGAATAAAAGTTTTCTTTGGTTATTCTTGCAATTTTTGTATAAATCTCAGGTTATGCCAACAGTAAATTTTGTAAACAGTACTCTAGTGAACATCAATGTATATAAATATTTGTATCATTCTAAAGGTGTTACTATAGGATAAATTCCAAGTGGAATTGATAAGTCAAATATATACATTTTAGGTTTTCAGAGAAACTGACAAAATTCTTCTATTTTACTCCTGTGTACCATTTGACAATCCACAAATGACACAGGAGATTGTGCATTTTCTGACACCTCAACATCAATGAACACTGTCCCTCCTTTGAATGTGAGTCTGATAAGTAAGAAATGAGATCTCTTACTGTTCAGGTTTGCATTCTTCTGATTAGTAGAGAGGTGGAACATCTTTTTATATAGTCGACAAACATTTGAATTTCATTCTCTTTAAACTGCCTGTTCATACATTTTGCCATTTCAGGTGTCATTTTTTTAATCATTTATAGGAGTCATTAATATGTTAAAAACAGTAACCAATGTAATATTGATTGTGAATGTTGATTCTACTAGTTTATCATGTCTTCAACTTCTTAGTAGTGCTTAATAATTTTGTATAATCAAATAAATCTTTTCCATAAGGATTCAGGATTTCACATCATGTTTAGAAAAATCTTCTCTATTTGCAAGAATATAAAAATATTCTTTTTTGGTTTTTATTCTAGAACTTTTATTGTCTTTTTATTTAACATTTCGGTTCATCAAAGCTATTTCGCTTCCTAGATCATTATTAAAATCTATTTTGGTGGATGATAAACTGTGTGTCTATATAAAACTTTTTTAAAAGCTTAAAGATCTTTTTAAAGTTTTAGATTGATAGAAGGGAAATTAATAATAATCTGTAAACCCAATGCTCCCCATGTTCTGTTTAAAACAACTGTGCCACAGAATAGTTTAATATCCCTCACTTGCTAAAGATTTATGACTGATTAGGATCCCAAGGACGGGTTTGGTAGATTCTCCCCCCATCCCAGTCCTACTCTAACAGATGACAGGATGTGTAGGGAAAATGCTGCCATCTTTCCCAAGTAAGCTATCTTTTCCCAGAAATAATATCTTAGAGTAAATATCTGCCTGAAGAGAATCTGGTTGTTTTCTGCTTAGATGGGACTGGCAGGCAGTGTCAGTCCCTTTGATCCCTTGAAAGCACATGGGCCTGTGGGCTGCCATCCTCTTGAAGTATCCTGTCATTTCCTGTCAATCCATATTAGACAAGGATAGTGTTTTGTAACAATTTATCTCCTTCAAGGTGATTTAGTTATTTTCTGCCAAGATTATGCTAGGGGATGTCATTACTTTTGTCCTGCCTGTCTCGTTATTTTTATTGCCAGAGAATGTTGTCGTTTACGTTTGCTGATAATCCATCTCTCTGGAAAAAGATTGTGTTAATACTTTCGTGCTGGGTAAAAGCTTCATTTTTACATTGAAGAACACAGAAATAGGGTTGCTGTCCCTGCTCTTTGAAGATGCTGTGACAAATAAACAATAAACAACCCTAAGAAAAAAGGACTTTAAAAGTAGCAACATGCTATGAGTTGAATATTTTAAAAAGAAAAGAGCATCTACATAAGCATTCAATTACATGCAAACTGACATCTTTGAGTCATAGCACGTTGGTTAAGAGGAAAGATTTGGACTTAGCCATTGCTAGCTAAGTAAAACTGAGTGTGTGTTATACACTCTCGTAGCTCACTTGCCTTATCTGTAAAATAGAAATAATAACAGTACTGTATCCTACTGTTGTTGTGCAGATTTATTTAGATAAATTCATGGAAAACATTTGAGTACTACTTGGTACACATTAAGAACGCAAAGAGCATTAGCTGTCATCATCATCATCATAAATAATCCTCATACATTGAGTAATAACTGTCTGAAATAATTAGATTCTAGAATAACATAACACATTTAATCCTTAATAGTATTATCTATAATACACAAGTGCCCTTGAACTGGATATTGACAGATATTGATGGAACCAAAAGCTTCTCGTTAACTCATGAACTATTAAAACAAAGAAATCTGTACAGCATTTACAGAGAGGAATACTTTTAATAATATAGCTTTAGTTAAGAAAGGCCTCTAAAAATATTTTTTATTTCTGGACAACAATGTTTCACCATAACTGCGTCTTTAACTGAAGAGTTTTATAATGGACTCATAAATACATGAAGGTTTCTTTCCTATGGTGTCTTTTGTCGTTCTTTGGACCATTCTGGAAAAGGTGGCTGCATGACATCACTTTGATTCAGACCTCGGACAGCTCCTTGCACAACCCCTAAATTTCTCATCCAGTGACTCCCTAACTCTTCTGATTCTCCCTCTGTTCAGCTCCCTGTTCCAATATTCCTCCCCCCAGCCTTCTCACCATTCAGTTTAGAAGGATTTTATGTTTACTTCTGTTCTGCTAGTCTTCCTTTTTTAATATACTGCATATTTCACATTTTGGAACAAAATTCAAGTTGCCAGGAAATAGACACTAAGTCATGTATTAAAGGAGGTAAATATCACAATAAGTTAAATAAATATTGCACAAGATATAAGAAACAGTGAGAAAATAAGTGAAAAAAAGGAAGACAAAGAATTCTGAAACTTAAAATTGACTTCTGTGTCTAATCTTATCAGTAGTTAGACCTACTGGACCTATTAATATATTGAGGAGTGTCACAAACATAGCATAGCTTTATTTAACCTGATCAAGTAATTCATGATGTCCTTGGAGACAGTCGACAAACATCGACTGCATAAAGATTCAGATAGATTGATTCATTGGCAATTGAATTGCCCTGCCCAATACATGCTAATCAACGGATTGATGAAAGGGAGACTCTAATGGAGAACAAAAATTAAAATGTTGTATGCTATTTAAAATTTACTGAAATATGAGTATGACAGTGAAATGTACAGATTTTAAGGGTACTTTTCAGTTTTTAAAAATGCAGGCACACATGTAACCCACACATCTCTCAAGATACAGGGTATTTCTCTCTTCGGGAAGTTTCCCGTGCCCCTTTTCTCAGCCAGTCCATCTCACCCAGAAAACAATGCTATTCTGATTCCTACCACCAAAGATTAATTTTGTCTGATCCAGAACTCCACATAAGTGGAATCATGCAATATGTGCTTTTTGGACTCTGGCTTCTTTCACTGAGCATCTCTTTTTTGAGATGCATCCCTATTGCAGAATGATCCACTAATTTAATTCTTTTTTGCCGAATAGTATTCCATTGTATGAATATACCAGTTTGTTTATCCATTCTCCTATTGATGGACACACACCTGGCAATTTCCACTTTTTACTATTATGAAGAGCTTCTATAAACATTCTTATCCTAGGCTTTCTGTTTATACATATTTTCATTTCTCTTGGATAAACATCAAGAAGTACAATGCTCTGTAAATGTATAATTTTTAACTTTGTAAAAAACTGCACACTATTTCCCAAAGTGGTTTGCCGCCCTTATTCCCTTTAGCATTATGAGAATTCTGAAATTTGACAGTATTTGGTGTTGCAAGCTTATTTGTCATTCTAACCCTTCTAATAAGGGGTAACTCATTGTGGTTTTAATTTGCTTTCCTGTGCCGGATGATGCTGAGCAATAAGTTCTTTGCTACATATATACGTTGCAAATATTTTCTCCCAGTCTGTATATTTTCTATTCATTTCTTAGTGGTCTCTTTGGAAGAACAGAAGTTTTTGATTTTGATGAACTTCAGTTAACAACTCTTTTTACAGTTGGTGCTTTCTGTGTCATTGCTAAGAAAGTTTCGCTTAATCAAGGTTGCAAAACTATTTTACAATGAATTCTTCTAGAAGCTTTATAAACTTAGACTTTATGCTTAAGTCTATGAGACCTCTTGAATTAATTTTGGTGTATAATATGGAGTAGGTAAGGGTAGGTGTATTCATTTTTTTCCCATATGGATATCCAAATGTTCCTACATCCTTGGTTAAAAAACTTTCCTTTACCATAGAACCAACCACTTTGGTACTTTGGTATCAAATTATTTGACCATATATACATAGGTCTATTTTGGAGCCCTTTATTCCATGCCATTGATCTATTTGTCTATGTTTTTACCAATACCACACTGCTTTGATTACCTTTCTACAAGTCTTGAAATCAAGTAACGTAAGCCCTCCAGTTTTAAGATTGTTTCAGCCATTCTATGTTCTTTAAATCTTCCATATGAGTTTTAGAATCAGCTTGTCAATTTCTCAAAAAGTCTTACAGTTATTTTTATTAAGATTTCATTGGGTATACAGATCAATTTGGGAAGAATTTATGTCTTAAAAATATTGAATCTTCCCATCCAAAAACATGGTATATGTTTTTATTTATTTAGGTCTGCTTTAGTTGCTCTCAGCAATGTTTTGTAATTATCAATGTAGAGATTCTGCCCATTTTTGGTTAAATTTATTTCTAGGTATTTTATGTTTGGGGATGCTACTACAAAGCCTGATTTTTTTAAATTTCTTTTTCAATTGTTCATTGCTACTGTAGAGAAAACTAATTGTTTTGCATGTTGACTTTGGATTCTTAAAATGTCAAATTCACTTACTTTTTTTTTTCTTTCTTTTTTTTGTGAGGAAGACCAGCCCTGAGCTAACATCCGTTGCCAATCCTCCTCTTTTTGCTGAGGAAGACTGGCCCTGTGCTAACAACTGTGCCCATCTTCCTCTACTTTATATGGGACGCCGCCACGGCGTGGCTGACAAGCAGTGCGTCGACGGGCGCCCGGGATCCGAACCTGTGAACCCAGGGCTGCCAAGCGCGAACTAAACTGCTGCGCCACCAGGCGGTCATTTACTTTTAGTAGGTATTTGGAGATTTTTTAAGATTTTCTGCACACAATCATACCATTTGAAAATAGGTTTATGTTTTCCTTCAAATCTTAAGTCTTTTTTCTCACTGCATTGCTAGAATGTCTATCTAGTACAATGCTGAACAGAAGTGGGGGAAAGTTTTAATATTTCAACACTGAGCAGTAGGCTTTTCATAAGCGTATTCTATCAGATGGGCGAAGTTTCCATCTATCTCTAGTTTATTGTGAATTTTTATTATGAATAGGTGCCAAATTTTGCCAAATACTATTTCTGCATTTCTTGCAATGATTGTGAATTTTTTCCTGCTTTAAATTGTTACAATGTAAAATGCATTACATAGATTTTTGAATGTCAAAAGAATCCTCCGTTCATGTCTAAACCCTACATGGTCACGATGTATTATAGTTTTAATATATTTTACTTAATTTGATGTGCTAGTATTTTGTTAAGGTTTTCTGCATCTGTGGTTATGAGAAATATTAGTTTATAATTTTTTTCTTGTGCTGTTTTTATCTAGTTTTGGTAATAGCATTGTGTAGCCTTATAAAATGAACTGAGAATTGTCTTTTTATCCTTTTCTGAAAGAATTTGTGTAGGTTTAATATTATTTCTTAACTAAATGACAGAATTCAGCAGTAAAGCCAACTGGGCCAAGAGTTTTCTTTGTGGAAAGGTTTTTCTTAAAAGTTCAATTTCTTTAACAGTATAGGGTATATTAGCTTTTTGTTGCTGTGTAACAAATTAGCCCTAAGACTGAGCAGCTTAAAAGAGCAAATACTTATTATTTTCAACTTTTGTGGGTCAGGAATCAGGGAGCAGCTTAACTTGGTGTTTCTAGCTCAGAATCTCTCATGAGATTTCAGTCAAGCTGTCAGTCTAAGCTGCAGTCATCTGAAGACTCAACTGGAGGAGAATCCACCTACAGCTCATTCCATGGTTTTTGGCAGGCCTCAGTACCTTGCTGTTCATTGGCTGAAAACCCCAATTCCTTCCCTTTTGAGTTTCTCCATAGGCTACCTAACTGTCCTTACAACATGGCAGCTGACTTACTACAGAGTGAGTGACACAGGATAAATAGAGAGATAGATAGATATAGACGTAGATATAGATATATATAGAGAGAGAGAGACCCATAATGTCTTTTATAACCAAATCACAGAAGTGACACACCATAATTTCCGTTGTATTCCATTGGCCACACGGACCAACTCTGATAAAACATGGGTGGGGACAACAGAAAGGTGTGAATACCAGTATTGCTAAATATACAAATTAATACAATCATAGGCAGCATAAAAATAAATGTATACTTTTAAGAAAAAGGAAGTATTTTTCCCAATAATATCTGCACACATATGGGGAGTTTTTTGCTCCTTTCTGACACTAATATAGAAAAGCATTAGCAAACTGGAGTAGGTAGGCAAGATAATAGTCAACAAACATTGTTGAGTGTTTTTCAAATGCCAGATGAAAAATGATTCTTATGAATGGTTGATAATCTTGAAAATTAGCATATTCTGTGACCTGATCATCCTACCTTTAAGGATTTATCCTGAGAAAATACCCGGATGAGTGCACAAAGAGTTGCGTGCAGAATCTTCACAGTGTGTTTAGCAAAGAAAAATATGCAAAGAACTTGTTCAAAAGTAAAGGACTGCTAAATAAAATTGGTATTTTGTAGCCATCCAAATGATTTTCTAAAAAGAATAGTTGTTGACATGGAAAGATGTCTATAATTGGTTTTAAGTAAAATAAAAAGTCACAAAATAGAGTTTCCACAGAATGATCCCATTGTAAGAAATATATACGTATAAAAAAGTCTAGATGATATTACTCCAAATATTAGCAGTTATGCTAGAGTGGACATCTGTTGTTTTAGCTTACCCAGGATCTATTTCTCCTTCTCCTAACAACAAGATGCAGACTTTCTAATTATCCTTTTCTAACCTCTGTCCAATGGTTGGGTAGAATTAACTCACACTCAAACTCAATCTCAGCAAGGGAGTTGGCATGTGACCTAGTCTCAACCAATCATTGTATTCGCAGACAGCCACAGATATTGATTCAGGGACGGGATGGAGAGCATCAAGCCTGAGAGTTTTGTTTGAATAAGTCTGGAGCTAGAGTGGCTAGTTGCTGCTGCTTGGAAGTCAAGAGATGGAGGGACACCTGATGAGATCATTTGTCAAGCCTTAGTGTCCTCAC
This sequence comes from Tapirus indicus, assembly GCA_031878705.1. Taxonomy (NCBI): domain Eukaryota; kingdom Metazoa; phylum Chordata; class Mammalia; order Perissodactyla; family Tapiridae; genus Tapirus; species Tapirus indicus. The sequence continues at coordinate 91,452,735 of CM062926.1, forward strand.
CTCACTCAGGCTCCAATACCCTGAGCTATGTCATTTCTCCTCTCCTCATCACATACACCCCTAATTTGCTTAGTTTCACTTCATGGCTTTTGTACGTGAATTAGGAAAAACGGATGGAAGGGAAGGAGGGATGAACAGAAGGAGGGAGGAAGGAAGAAATCTCGGTTTTCATTTATTTTTTTAAAAGATTGCTATGTAAGAAATTAGGGAAATTTATTTTAGACAAATGAAAACAGAGAGGGGAACCACAACCATTTGTCTTCAAATAGGTTAAGGACCCACGTATAGAGACACAAAAAGAACTAATTTGAATTCAATGGTATAAGTTACAGGGAGGCATATTTACTTCAATATAAGCAACATAGTGTTTTAACAATGTGAACTGTCTAAAGATAAAATTAGATGCCTTGTAAAGTTATGAACTTGTAACTGGAAGCATTCAAGCAGAGACTGGAAGACAATCGTCAGAGTTGTACAGGAGATTCATTCCCACCTTAAAAAAAGGGCAATACTAAATGACAACTAAATTAGTTATCTGGGTAGGTAACTAACTTGGGGACCTTGGGCTTTTATTTCATCTTTTTATTTCCTAATATAGTAAATTAGTCCTTGCACAGCACACATTTTAACATAACTCAAAAAATGTCTGAAAGAGGATATTTGGGGAAAGCTGTACTCACAATTTTCTAGCAGCAAAAATAATTCAATCCTGATCTTCTTGTGACTCAGAACAATCAGTAGTCAATGCATTAAATACAAACAACCAAGCAGGACACACAGTCCCCTTTTGAAAAGTAAAGCTATTCTGAATTACACGGAGAAGGAAAATTTCTCTTGGATAAAATTTAAAACATTACATTCCATATCAAGTAAAGAAAAACATTGTATTTTTATCAGCATGGGACTCTAGAGTGTTTTTTATGAAAACATGAGCATGACAAAGTGAAAAAAACAAAAAATACTGATAAATTTCTAAACCATCAGATTTTAGTTAATGGAGTAAAAGCTCAAGTCCTTATGGAATAACTTCACACGAGTGTTTATTTCTTTACACAATGAAAGTTTTGTTTTGATAGAAATCTTTTCACAAATATATAGGCACATTTGCCGCTTTCCTGCCTTATTAAACAGAGACTACAAAAAAGTTTTTAATGCTTTAATGACCCACACAGTTATGACTGTATACTCACCTATATTGATGCCCTTAGAGTCTGCTGAAGCATGTATATATGTGGTCCGACATTAGCATTTCATTGATGTGTGTTTTGACTAGTAGTGTCTTCTTTTTAAAGTTTTTTGGTTTTCTTCCTTACATTCAGACTTCAGTCTTTCTTCAGTCATTCTTCAGTGCTCTCTTGCAGCCTTTTTCCTGACATTAAATTTGCCACTTTTTATCTACCGCTGTTTTGAAAAATAGATAACTTAAGCAGAATAAGAACACATAAGAAAGATTAGATCAAAATGGTGGACTGAGCATATGTGTGCCTCATCTTTCTTTCCCAAATCTTCAGAAATGAAAGAAATAATATGCTGTATGTGTGCAACATAAAAATGTGTGGCATATTTACAGTGAATTTATCTCAAGTGTAAAATTCCTGGGAGAGCAAAAAACTGTTTGGAGTATCTTGGTGCATATATCCTTCCTGCAATACTGGAGCTGGGATGGAGGATTTGTGATGTAGAGACAGTCAAAACCATGTGGCTTGTGGGAGGGTTAATTCCTAAAAGAAAGGGAGGCTTGACAGACAAAAACAAAGCATGTTCAGTATGCTGACACTTGCTACAAGGAGGCCTTCCCTACCAACATCTGGCCACTTGTCAAATTTTAAGAAACTTGGATTTCAAAATGAGAAACTGACCCTTTTCCATTTAGCTTGAGCAGAATTCACATTTTCTTCAAGTCAAAGTATAAAAACAGCTTATAAGCATGGTAAACTTTAATTTATATGTAAATTATATTATTAAACCCATAAAATATATTTTAATAGTTTTAGAGCTAGACACTCATGACTTTCTTCAGTTCTGGAAAATTCCAAGTTATCATTGCTTCAGAGTTACCTCTCTGCCAGTCCCTCCATTCTCTTCCTCTAAAACTCTAGTTAGAAGGATGTTAGAATCTTCACATCTATCCTCCGTATGTCTTTCATGGTTTAATCTCTTTTGTCTCTCTGTCTTGTGTTTTAGGTAATTCCTCAGACTATCTTCTCGTTCCTTAATTCCCTCTTTTACTAGGCCAATGTATCAATTATCTATTGCTGCCTAATAAATCACTTCAAAATTTAGTGGTTTGAAATAAGAATAATTTATCATTTCTCATGATTTTGTGTGTTGGCTCAGTGGTTTTTCGGCTTATCTTGCCTGGATTCCCTCATGGAACTACATTCAGCTGGCAGGTCAGCTAGGGTCTGGGCTTCACTGAGCTACTGGATGACTGAGATGGCTGAACCCCTCACTCATGTGATCTCTCACTACCCAGGAGGCAACCCAGGCTTCTTTCATGATGGCTTGAGCGTTCCCCACAGCAAGAGTGTATAAGATCCGATATTTAAGTGCTTTTCAAGCCTCTACTTGCATCACTTTTGCTAGTGATCCATTGGCTAAAACAAGTCACCTTGCCTAGTCCAGATTCAAGGGGTAGAGAAATAGACTCCACCTCTGGACGGTAGGAGATACAAAGACTGTATGGCCATTCTTTGCAATTTACCATACCTGGTTAGAGTTTTTCCATCTTCTATATTTTGTATTACAAGTATAGTTTTTCATTTCCAATATTTCTGAATCTTTTTCAGATCCACATATTCTTTTTCTTATGCCTATTTTGTTTCATGAAATCTTGTTCTTCATAATGAGTATGACTCCTTCATTTCTTTCTTTGAGTGAACAAACTTATTTAAGGTCATTGTCCTACTGTGCCATGTAATTATTTCATATGGGGTGAATTTATATTCCGATTGTTGATTTTGTTGGCTGCCTTTTTATCATTACTTTTTTCATGAGGTTCACCTCGAGGGGTAGATTTTGTTTTGATTTGTTGTTTTGGTTTGTTCTCAGTCTCTCTCCTCCACCCATCTGCTTTTACTTACTCTCCCACTCCTTCAGACCTCAGGTCCACAATTGAGTCTTATAATGTATTTTGGGATTCCCACACTACTATGACCCATGGGTTTATAATGAATTTAGGCCTTGGGGCCAGAAGGCAGCTTGACTCACTTCCTCGTCACAGGTCTTGCTTTCTTAGCCTACAGCTTCCTATGAGCCCCAGACAGCAGGTCAGCACCAAGGAGAAAAGAAGAAAATATAGGGCCTTTCTTTTTTCAGCTTCTTTTCATAGGGGTGAGTAGGAGAGACCCCACTCCAGCCACCAGCTTCAGGCTATGAGACAGTCCAGGTCCCCCATCTCCTATGGAAAATTTTTAATCTTCATTATCAGCAGGAGCCATCCATTCCTCACTTCTGTTTCCAGATCCAACATCTGGCAGGCCTTCAGCTTCTGTCCCACTTATTCACTCACATTACTGTCTGTTTATGAGCCATGAAGATGTTTACATGTTTTGGACTTTGTCTATGGTTTTTACATTTTATCGGTTATGGCTATGGGTTTCGATCAGATGAAGTATATCACACATGAATTTACTACTCAGTGGCCAAAGTCTGACAATAGTTTTAACAAAGCACCTTATTTTAACTCAGTAGTACATGACAATTAGCACATGAAAATATGCTCTATATCATTAGTCATTAGGGAAATATAAATTAGAACCATAATGAGATGCTACTTCACAATTATTAGAATAGCTAAAATTAAAGACAAATCATATCAAGTGTTGGCAAAGATGTAGATCAACAGGGGCTCTCATACATTGTTGATGAGAATGAAAAATTATACAACTAATTTGGAAAATAGCTTGGCAGTTTCTTAAAAAGTTAAACATATACCTACAATATGATTTAGCCATTCCACTTTGAGGTATTTACCCAACAATGCATTCATCCATATAAACACTTGCACATGAATGTTTATGACAGCTCTATTTGTAACAGCTAAAAATGGGAAACAATCCAAATTCCATCAATAGCTGAATGGGTAAGTAAACTGTGGTATATACATACAATGCAACGCTACTTGGCAATTAAAAGAAATGCACTATTAGTACAGACTACAGCATGAATGAATCTCAGAATAATTAAGCTGAGTGAAAGAAGCCAGATGAAAAAGAATACATACTATGTGGTTCCATTTATAAATATTCTAGAAAATGCAAACTAATCTATAGTGACAAAAGGTAGATCACTAGTTGTCTGGGAATAGGAATGGGTCACAGGGAAGGGTGGGAGGGAGAGATCATAAAGAGTCATGAGGCAAGTTTTGAGGGTGATGGATGTGTTCATTATGGTGATGGTTTCACAATACATAAATGTCAAACTCAAATTGTACACTTTAAATATATCTAGTTTATTATATATCAATTATGCCACAATAAATCTGTTTGAAAAATTAATTTGATGTTATTATATATTTCTGAGCTGGTTTAGCTTGGGCATATTAGTTTCACTTGAAAGAAAATTATAATGTTGACAAAAATATTAACAATGACAACTAATATTTATTGGGCACTTTGCCAAGCCAGTTATGATGCTAAGCATTTTATTTAGATCATCTCATTTGACCCCTTTCTACAAACTTATCAGTTAGGTACTATTAATAACCCCATTATCTAGATAAAGAAACTGGGGCTTCAAAGGACTAAGTGATTTGCCCACTTGTCCCTATAGTAAGTGGCAAAATGGGATTTGAACCATGTGTTGTGGTTCTAGTGCCCAAGCTCTTAACACTACCCCCAAGTCAGGTGGGAAAGGATAATTTGCCTCACTCTTACTCAGTTTCCTAATCTTGTCCGTTAAAACTGTCCTCCCTCCTCACTCTCCCTCACCTCCATTTTTATCTCCTCCTAGGATAAGCTATTAAGCCAGTTCCCAGGATGGAAGTCAAGAAAGAGTGCCACCTTTTATGTAACCATCACCAGGTTACATATATAAGGAAAAGTTGTGAAAGATTTTGAAATTTATGGGGTGTCCTCGCTAGTTCATACATCTGGTGATCACCTTTGCTTGTCTTTGACTGGGCTATTTTACAACTTTATAGAGATAGAAATTAACTTGTAGAAAACAACTAGTAATGCAAATAATTCCTGCCCATAGACATGCAAATTGTGTCTACAAATAATAGAAAACTCTACCACAGTGGCTTAAACAGAAGAGTTTTTTTGTGTAATGAAAAAACAGACTAGATATGAGCAGTCTAGTACTTGAACATAGTGGTGCATAGTGACATCATCAGGGGCCCAGGCTCCTTCTATCTTGGTCTTCCACCATCCTAGTCATCCTCGTCATGCTTGTTACCTCATGGTTTCAAGTTGGTTCTTGTACCCCCCCCCCCCACTTCACATCTAGTTTCAGGACAGAATAAGATGGAAGAGCAAAGGAGGAGTGCCTATCTTAGAAGACCACATGTGCAGCAGACTTCTGCTTGCCTTTGGCCAGAAGTGAGTCGCATTACCTACCCTGGATGCCAGGAGGTCAGTATTTTTAGTGATGCTCTTTGTTACCTTGAACAAAATGAGAAGTCGTTAGTAAGGAGGAAAGGGAAAATAAATAATGGTTGGGTAAAGGCAATGCATACCACACTCATCTAAAAACTGCAATAAAAATTGGATAGAATTGACTCTACCAATGAATTCTTAACATTAATGAAAAAGTCTTAAGATAGCAAAGTACAGTTCACTCTACTATGGATTTTCAAATAATGCATTGTGTCACTCAGTCAATGTTATTATGTTTAAATTTCACATCTGCAAAGATATATATTCACGACCTCATGTTTAAGTGGAAACTGCTGTATCACATATAAGCTGTTTCCAAACATGTATAACTAATCAAATTGCTAAGCCAAATTTCTTCATCCCTGCAGAAAAAAAGACTCCTCATTGATGTTCACATAAAAGCTGTTCGTGAATGTAAGACTAATTTTTGTAGCATTTGGGGAGAGAGAAAGGACATAATTTTAAAATTGTTAAACTATCTTAGTTGAGGAAATCAAATATAAGGGAATTTTTAACTTAAACATTTTAATTTCAGAGTTACTTGCCACTTTGAGGTAGTTATATTTTCCTGGTTCTGCTTCTTTTTTAAGGTGATCTTCAGTTTCCATTCTGTCGTTCTCTATTTTTGTTTGACTTTCATTTTTTCTCCATTTCAGAAGAGAATTTTTACAAGAGCAGTAGAAAGGTTTTCTCCAAATTGCCCAACATTATATGTCTGTATTCTAGAAAATGGGATCCTCATATGTCTCTGCAAAGAGGTTTTTCATAGTTTCTACTGCAGCAAATGCAATGCAATAAGTTAATGCTCTCAGTTTAAAAACATCTATGATGAAAAATATGTAAGAGTTCATTGGAAAATAACCCTTGCATATAATGTTTGAGCATTGGCTTACTTAATCTGAATCCCAGTTTGGGAAGAAAAATGTTCTCAGAATAGTTTCCTTTCAGTAACTGTTAATACTGCTGAATCCTCTCCTCTCAGTGCAACAGAAAATAGATGGGAATCAGGTAGAAACCAACTTACACAGTTAAGATGCTGACGTCTCATATAGCACAAATAGTGCTATTATGCCTCAATCAAAAACGAAATGGTTCTCTGAAAAATAAAAGTGAAGAGTAACAGGACATTTCCAAGGTAGATGTTAGTTTTATATTTAATCTATACTTATATGCAATTCAAGTGAACTCAGTGTAAATAGACTGAAATACTTCTTGCACTGGTTTGAACCCATTTACCCTAAAATTTATGTCACTAATGACTGATGCGTGATGGTGACCTCCTATCCTTCTTTCTTTCTCAAAGCCCAGACAAATGCCTGTTTAACATGGGATGGGCCAATGAGTCACCTAGAACTAATCAGAGGTAGCTTTAAACTTGGCCAGAACTTGGTGTCACTATAAAATGTCATATCCTGCTGGTGAGGATATAAGTTGGTTCAACTTTTTGGAAGATCGTTTGGTAATGTATCAAGAGTCTTGAAAAGGCATAGAAATTCTACTTTGTGCTCACATCTGATCACCTTCTTTGGATAAAGTAGATTTATTTAAAGAGATGCTTATCAAGCATATTTATAAAAGAAAAAATGGAAATAACCTAATTATTAGATTATTAGGACATAACCTAATATATGATTGTGATCAAAGATAGGGTGAAAAAGTAGTTTGAAATAGTATATTTAGTATGACCTGAGTTCTTAAAATTATTTGTACAGTAAGACCCAACATAGAAAAATTACTGAAAGGGAATTCAGCCATGCAGCAGTCATATCTAGGTAAAGAGACTGCATCCTTGTAAGCAAACCTTATACACATATCTGATTAATTACTTTGATTAAAGTCCTAAACATAGAAATGACCCAATATGAGGTATATAGTTATTTATAAGAGTTTTATGTCATATTTTCAAATGACCTTTCAGAAGTGTTACACCAATTTATATATTTTCATTGTAAGCAAGCCAATTTCTACTTATATGCACCTAGCTTACCAGGTCTTCTTTATATTTTTCTTTAATGTCCAAATTATCTATACCAAACACAAATATTTTACTATTAAAAGTACTTACACACATATGAAAAATGGCTGTGAAGATATAGTATTAGAAATGCAGATCAAATAAGATAGAAGAGCCCATTCCTCAATAGTGATTGTTAAAGAGTTTCTTGGAACCAACATGAGACCCATGCATCAACCTCAAATATCTGTCTACCTTCCTTTCTTTAACTAAGTGGTAGATGTTTCTACTTAAGTGTCTCATCATCCATCTTACATTAAAAGTGCCAAAAACTGGGACTCCAAACTTAGCTCTCCCTCATGCCATTTCTATCAGTGGTACCATCCTTCTCTCACACCTGAAACCTTTGAGCTATCTTTGACTTCTTCCTTGCCCACCATATCCAGTTACCAAATCATAAACTTCCCTGAAGCTGTTCTCTGTCCCTTTTTCTCCATTCCCATGGCTCTCACTCTAGTACAGATTTTTATTATCTCATTTATACGATAAATGTGTATTGAACACCTACTCTGCACAAGGCATTTCACTATGGCAATGATATTAGGACAGATGCTGTTCCTGCCTTCATGGAATTTATAGTCCAGCAGAGTGAACAGACAGTAAATAACAAATTCTACAATTAATCACATAACTATAATTGTGGTAATGCTTCACAGAAGGACTAAAAATTGTAAGCTCAAGTAACTAGAGAGACAGATCTAGTCTGGAGAGTTCAAGTGAAGATTTCTTGAGGAAGTGCCATTTGCCTTGAGCTCTGAAGTGGTGGCATTAACTAAGTGAAGCAGGGAGAGAGCAATCTAGACATAAAGAACATGTTTAAAGAAACTGAGGAGGAAAGGACCTGAGGCATTTGGAATACTGGGGCGAGGCCAGTTTGGATGGAGGACAAAGAGAGGAGGAGAATGGCCTGCTCTGAGGCTGTCAAGGGAGAGTGGCCAGATCATGTAGCCCCTTGTAGGCTATGTACTATTGTAGCCCTCAGTCTACGATTAGCCTCTCTGCTTCCATGTTACAATCCCTTCAATTATTATTGCCCACCACAATTAGATACATCTTTCTAAAAGATCTGCTGGAACACATCAGTTTCTTGACACAAAGAAAACAGGAAAAAAAAAAATCACTTAATAGCTCACCTCTGCCTATGGACTCAAGTTGACTCCTTGAGCTTTGGTATGGGTTGAACTGTGTCCCCCCAAAATTTGTATGTTGAAGTCTCTACACCTAGTATCTCAGAATGTGGCCTTATTTGGAAATAGGGTCATTGCAGATGTAATCAGTTAAGACAAGGTCATTCTGGACTAATCCAATATAACTGGTATCCTTATAAAAAGGGGAAATTTGGACCCAGACATTTACACAGGGAAAACACCATGTGAAGCCTGGAGTTATGCCACCAGAAGCCAAGGAACTAGCAGAAGCTAGGGGAGACCCCTGGAACAGATCCTTTACTCGCACCTTCAGAAGGAGAATGGCTGTACCAACACCAGGTAGGGTGTTGATCTCGGACTTCTGGACTCCATGTGAGGCAATAAATTTGTTGTTTAAGCCAATCAGTTTGTGATACTTTGTTAACAGAAGCCCTAGCAAACTAATATAGGATTTTAACCTTATTTTTTCTTTTATTTAAGATAAACTGAACTGTTGCCCCTGGCACACAAGAGGACTGTCAACTTTCTTGTTTTCCTTATTTCCTGACTAAAATGCTCTCCACTTCTGTCTGCTGATCTACATAAGTTCTTCCTTTTAAAACTCACCCATGGGAACTTCCTTCTCATTTGAAGCCTTACATAATTATTTTTTAATGTCATAGTCATGCAACTTTTGTAAGCTATGATAAATAATTTTGGAGACATGATGGAGTAAAATAAATGGATACAAGGATAGTGTGGTGCCTAATTGCAGTACTGTTCATTGTCTATTACATGATTCTTTGTATCGCCATCTTGTTATGGATTTGTCTTATCCCTCCAATTAGATTGTGTGCTTCATGACCTTTCTTTACTTTTTTGAATCTTCCCAGAGTAGTTCATCAAATCCTACCTGATTACCTGAAATAGGAGTCCCTGACTGATCTCTTGTAAAACCTAATCTAGTTGATCTCCAGGTAGTAGCAACCAGGATGCTAACTTGACTCTGGGTCAAGTGCTCAAATCTTTGCTCTCAATATTCACCTTCAGCATTCCTCTCTGACCATTACAGCACCTGTTTCCCAAGAGTCTCAGGGCTTTGGAGAACTAAAAATAGACCTCCATCAAAGAGGATTAGAAAATTTAGGCCTGGGATGTACATACATTAAAGTGTGTTCAATTTAGAAACCTATCATTTAAGAAAGGGTACAACAAATAACGGATGTGTGCTTTTCCTTTTATGGGTCTAGTTCTACTACTAAATATGAATGAAGAAAATGGAAGCAATAACATAAAATTGCTTTTAAACAGAATTGGAAATTTCTGCTATGAGTCAGACATGGCAAGTTTATTTTTTTATTAATTTTTCAGGCCATATGAAATTCAAAATCTTGGGTTCATAACTAAATTCATATTTATTAGTTAAAGCACGTCAGAAATAGAAGAAGGTTAATACTTCGTGGCAATATTAGCTTAACTGCTAGTTTATTTTAAGAAATCACACTGAACTACCTAGAGACATGTTAGTGTGTAAGTAGAATATAGTTAACCCAATAATTAAAAGAACATTATTTCCCCTTCAGTTAAGAGGAAAAGTCAAATGATGTTAATGGTGATAGCTAAATAGAGTATACAATATCTATAGCAAATGATTGTTTTCATTTGTTGTATTTTGATGGTAAGGAAACTGACTTATGTTTAGAACTAAGTTTAACTAGAACTATGTTGAGAACTAATCTGACTCTAATTTGAAAATAGGCAAAAACCATAAAAATTTTAATGACTGTTGGAATTGTGCTCACAACATATTGTCTCAAAAGCCACCTACATAACATGAACTCATTTTAAATGTTGAGTTTAGAAAGACAAATACTGTCTCACTTCTATGTGGAATCTAAAAAAACCAAACTTATAGAAACAGAGATCAGATTTATGGTTGCCAGAGGTGGGGGTGGGGAAATTTGGTGAAGGGGGTCAAAAGGTACAAACATCTAGTTATAAGATAAATAAGTTCTGGGGATATAATGCACAATATGATGACTATAATTTACAATATAGTATTGTCATATTTGAAAGTTGCTAAGAGAATAGATATTAAAATCTCTCATCACAAGGGAAAAAAATGTAACTATGTGAGGTCATGGTTGTTAATCTTATTGTGGTAGTCATTTTGCAGTATATACACATATCAGAACATTAGGTCATACAACTTAAACTTATACAATGTTATATGTCAATTATGTTGCAATAAAACTTAAAAAAATTGAGTTTAAACGTTATTTTAAGGGCTTTCCTTTGTTATTTGTTTTCATCATCTAAATTTCTGTGCAATTTAACCTGTGATATTCTGGTATTTTGTTCTGTTTGAAATTTTTCTGAAAAACAAAGAATATGTTTTTGATTGGCACCCTATAATATGGCCCCCAATGATCCCACCTCCTAGTATTCATACTCTGTGTATTACCTCCCCTTGAGTGGCTCACTTCTAACAAATACAATATGGCAGAAATAATGTTATACCTCTTTTGATATTAGGTTATAAAAAGAGTGTGGCTTCTGTTTCGGGTACTTTTGCTCACTCTCTCATTCTCTCTTGAATCTTGCTTTCTCTTGAATCACCTTGGAGAAGCCAGTTGCCATGATGTAAGGGAGTCCTGGGAAAAGATTCATGTGAGTGATCTGAGAAGTGGATCTTCTGAGGCCTGCCAAGAGCCACGTGAGTGACCTCAGAAGTGGAACCTCCTTCAGATGAGACTACTGCCCTGTCTAGCAGCTGGACTGTAACCTCAGGAGTGACCTTGAGCCAGAACCATGAAGCTAAGCCACTCCCAGATTCCTGATGCACAGAAACCGTATGAGGTGATAAGTGTTTGTTGCTTCCAGACACTGAGTTTTGGGATAATTGTTATACAGCAATAAATAAATAATGCAACATAACATTGTGTGTTATGTACACACCAGTTTTCTTTCTGTCTTGAGATTTGCCCATTCATATTTTGGGTGTTGGGAATGGGGCTGATAACTGTATTAAATTTGGTCTTCTATAGAGAAACACATCATTATATAGTCTGAATTTTCAGTGGAGATTTCTATAATCAAGCTTAGTAGAATACAATGCCTCACTGTATTCTGTGTAATGTGTGTAAATTTATTTCAAAGATCTTGGTGAAATTCCTGCTAACACAAAAAAATAAACAAGAAAAACATTTAAAACTTTAGTATTTACAAAGTATAATACCCTTGCCATTATGCTTAGATGCATATATATTAAAATGTCAATAATTTCCTTATATTTGGAATATGTTATATGGTTTGTTCACTCCTTCATTCATTCACTTTCTCATTAATTCGGTTAGAAAGCATCTATTGAGCCCCTATCATGACCAGGGATTATGCTAGGCAATGGGGATACCAAGTGAAATATTACCATTCTGCCTTCCAGGAACTTAAGGTCTAATGGGATGGACAAACCAATAACAGTGATAATAGATGATGATAACTGACAGAAATAGCAGTTGGTCCTGGGTACTGTTAGCGCAGAGGAGAGGCAATAGGAGGATAAGAGAAAGCTTCCTTTAAGAAGTCATGACTGATTTTGAAGGATAAACAAGCTTTAGTCAATTAAATGAAAGTATTTCAAGCAGAAGAAAGATGTATGTCAAAGCACAGAGTAGAAGCAGAGTTTACAGCTTTAGAGGCACTTCAAGTTGTTTATTATTATTAAGGAAAAGGATGTGTAGTGATGGTGAGACAGTGAGAAAAGAAGCTAGAGGGGTTGGCAGAGGCTGATCTTAAAAGCATTTGTAAACCAGTTTAAGAATTCAGATATACCAATTTGTTCCCAGAAGACTGGCTACGTTAGAATCATCCGGAACACTTATTAAAATTATAGATTCCCATGCCCCCACCAGAGACCCATTTAATCAGATTCTGGGGACTTGGAATTAGACATTTTAATAAGCTCTCCTGGTCAGCGTTTCTAAAATTAGTGCAACATATGGACCATTTTAATAGGAAAAACAAATTGTAATTGACCACCAGTATTTCCAAATATAATATAAACAAAAAAATTGTGAAACCAATGAAATTTAAATCTAATAATATCAATTTCAGTTGTGGGATGATGTGGTTTGCTGAACTAACTTGCTGCTTCTACAGTGGCTATGACTCTGCCTGCTGCTGCAGTGCTGGATCTTCAGGGTTTGGCATGTCAGTATGATTGTATGTCACATGATGACTCAGTTCATTCACCTCTTTTTTTCTATTGAACTACTGTGAATTCTAATTTATGCAGCCTGCTTTCATGTCATTTGACCTCCACTTAGGAATTTTTTGAGTATTGAGCCTGTGCACTCATTAGGGTTAAGTTCATTTACAAGTGATTGGAAACCCAAATAACTAATTTAAACAAGATAGACGTTTACTACTCTCTCGTATAAGTCTGGGAAGGTGATATAAGCTTGGAATAGTCTCCACAGTGTCAGAGAATCAGGCTTCTTGTATACTATCCTGTTGCTCTGCTCTAAATGGCCGTAAATGAGCCTAAATATCTCATCAACTAAGAAGGCTACTCCAGCTCCAGGCCTGAGGCTACAGTCCACACAGCAGAACAGAGAAAAGGGAAGGAAAAAGGCATGATTTCTCTCATTAAGGACACTTCCCAGAGGTTGCACATACCTCCTTCAATTACATCTCATGGCCACACCTAGCTGCAGGGGATGCTGGGAAATATAGTCTTTATTTGAGGCAACCATGTGGCTCTATTACTGAGGAAAAGGGGACAACAGATTATTGAGAGTCAGCTTGCAATCTCTACCCCACTTTCTTTCTTTCTTTTATCATTAGCCCATAACACAAAAAGTTATACTATTTTTCATGCATATTATTAACATAAAAATAGACAAGGACATTAAGGTAGCATTGAGATCATCCAGAATATGCTTGTTTAAATTGTCTTAGATCATCATGAAAGTGAAAATGCAAATGTAAAATATGTTTTTATTTAGTCATGGGATCCATGAGAAAATGGAACTTCAGCTTGAGCAAAACCACCATAGTTATGCTAAAGCACAGCCAGATTTGAAAACCAGTGCTAGACATTGCAAAGCCGTTAAAGAATTATAAGCAAGTTCATGTTAAGAACAATATTAGTTCTCAAAATGGGAGGGGCTATGGAGAACCATGCCCAAATCTTGGGGGATTCATTTTTTCAAAGCATACCAATCTATCTCTTGTTTTCTTGATATAAACAGCAGAAAGTAAATTTGATAAGATCTTTGTGAAACTGCACGGAAGGTACAGGGAGAAAACATTTTAGAAGGCATAGGTTTGACAAATACTGCTTTAGAAAGACCACTCTGGCAGGAGTGTGAAAAATCGTTTGAAGGTGAAACTAGTAGTAAGGAGCCCAGTAAAGAGGCTATTGCAGTTATACAAAGAGAAAACAAAGGGCCTGAGCTGTCACTGGAGTGGAAATGAGGAGGAGCAAGTCTCGGTTGACTTTACATTTTCAGGCTGGGACCTTGTGAACGTGGATGGGCTTGCTCTTTATAAAGTCACTGCATACAGGAGGAGATACAGGTATCATTTACTCTTTCATTCATTCACTTACCAAATGCATTTGTTTTTTAAGTTTCAACTATAAATCACACACTGTTCTACATACTGAGAATATTGGTGGAACAAAATAAACTTGACCCTTGCCCTCTTGGAACTAACACTCTAGTGATGGAGAAAAATGCAAGAGCAAATAAATATTAAATTACAAGTTGTGGTAAAAAGAATAAAGGGAAAAACCAGAGTGCTAACAGACAGAAGGAGATTTATATATAATAGTGTTGTTGGGGGAAATGATTATTATTTTAGGCACTTATTTTTTAGATGATTATGGGGTATCCTCTTGGAAAAGTCCCAATGCAGTTGTATAGAGAGAATGGGTCTTGGAGCAGAAGCTGGCTTTTGGGTTAAAGATTTGGGGTTCATTAGTGTGTTGGCATTAATTAAAACCACGGATCTCAATTATGACACCAAGGGAAATGTGTAGGATCATCCAATTGTCAATTAGTTCAAGAAGAGTCTTTTTGAGATAGATTTTCAAAGCATCTACAATGATTATTTTTATTCCGAGATTGTTACTTATATCACTACAGGGGTTGAAAATAATTTCAAATAATTTTCATTAAATTATAATATCAGCAAACACAAATATTGTTATCAATGGGATGTAACGTGCTTTCGGAAGTTCCATTTGGTAAGTTTGTAAGCCTGAAAGGCAGCTAAGCTTAATGCTTAAAAAACACAGAATGTTGTGAGGGCTGCCTGATTCAAGTGTAGGCTTCAGCACTGACTGTGTGATCATAGTTTAGTTACTTAACATCTCTCATCTCAGTTTGCTTATCTGTGAAACAGTGCTAAGCCTTATATATTTATAGTGAGAAAAAAATGAGAAAAATGAGTGTCTGTGGCACACTGTAAGTGCTCAACTAAAAATCAGTAGCAATTCCAAGTATTAATCTTATTCTTAGCACTGAGTATCAGTAGTTGCGGCAGTAGCAGTAGTTAGTAGCAGTAGTAGGAAATACTTGTGCTGTGAGAACTTTCTGAAAATCTGTGGGATATTTTGGGCTATAGAGTTATCAATATTCTCATATTTTCCAGTTAATGTTGCGGTTTCTCCTATGACCACAAAAGAGAGATGTGTTTCTTTTCTGTGTTTGAGGTAGGGACGTGGGAAAAAAGCAAGAGGAATGTGGAAACACTAAGAAATAAGGTCAGGCAACTGAAGGCATGCCTTCTGCTCGGGAACTCAAAATCTTAGGACTTTTCAAGATTCCCATTTGCTCCTGGGACCTCAGGTGCTTGGTATCGCTTAGAGACATGATTATCTCCCATTTGGAATAAATGTGGAGATTATTACTCTTTACTGTACTATTACATTATTTTAAATATGAAAATATTATTAAATTTTCTTAATTATTGGGACTGATTGTGAGGGACCTGAAGATGTAGCAGACAACTTATTTATCTTTGCCCCTTTATTCTGTTTACACATTTTTACTCTGAATACGTACTTTTGTAATTTGAAAAATAATGAAAAATGTTTAAGTTACACAAGAAAGCCATGAGACAAACAAAAGGAGGTAGATTATACTATGACAAAACTTGTAAAATTCTAGAAATATTATCTGATAAAGAACATAGGTAGCATTCTCCCCTCCCCACACTTTTTTTAAAAGAAGTAGAATGCTTTTGTTTAGTCTATTGCTAATATTTCTAGGTATTAACTTAGCTAGCTCTTTGTAGACTAGTTCGTTTTTAAAATAGGTTAGTCCCACGAAGAGCAGTCAAGGCGAGATACCTGACAAGAACCGTCTTCCCATGTCTTCTTTTAAGAGTCTCTTTCTCTAGAACTTCCTGCCAGCCATGAGTCCAGGAACTTCTGAATTTACCAAAAGATATACTCCTTTAAGACTGGAGCCAAGCATGAATTTCACTTCTGTTATGATGTAGATTGTAGTAAGTGATTTGCATAGCACTTTTAATTCTTTAAAATGTTTTCACATCTATCATCTCTTTCTCTCTTCTGAATCACCCTGTGAAACCGGCAAAATAGGCTACATTGAACCTGTAAGACAATTTTCTAATGTCATCTGTGTCTTTTTATACGTTTTGTTAGTTATACAAGCATAAGCTTCAGAGTTAATAGTTCCATTTCCCAGCTGTGTAACATTGGGCATGATTATTAGTGAGACTGAAGATTTTTCACTTACTTATTAGTCAGTTGTGTTCCCTTCTTTGTGAATTGCCTGCTCATCACTTTTGTCCATTTTTCTATTGTCATTTTCTTATTGATTGTAGTGAGTTCTAGGTGGTACAGATATTAATCATTTGTTAATTATAGGTGTTGCAAATATCTTCTAAATGGTTGTGGATTACCTGTTCAATCTTTGTGGTATCTTTTGATAACAGACGTTTTTCATTTTAACTCTGAGTTTACAAATATTCAAAAATTTTAAAGTTTTGCTTTTCATACTTAGGTCTTTAATCCCCCCCCCAAACTTAATTTTGTAGGTAACATGAGAGGGAATCCAATCTTTCCCATATTAAATATCAAAGTTGGTAAGTGCTACTATGCAAATTAGGGGTCTGTTTGGCTGTTGTCCTTAGTTCCTAGGCCTATTTATTGAATGGGATCTGGATCTATTTACTGAAGTCTGTCTTCTTCCCACTGATGCGACTAGCTTGTTCTTCCCTTGCTCTACTTATGTCCAGTTGGCCTATTTGTCTATCCCTATGCTGACACCACATTGTCTTAATGCACCTTTTAATTTTCATATTTGGTAGAGCACATCTTTTCAACTTGTTCACCTTCAAAATTGTCTTGACTACTTCCAGCCCTTTGCTTTTTCATACATATTTTATTTTTTTATCTTTATTAAGGTATAATTGACAAATAGAAATTATATATATTTAAAGCATACAACTATATATCTTTATATACTTATACATCATGAAATAATCACCATAAGCAAGCTAATTAACATATCCATCATCTCAGGTAATTACCATTTCCTTCCTCCCTCCCTCTCTTCCTTCCTTTGAGATGAGAATGCTTAAGATCTACCCTCTTAGCACATTTCAAGCGCACAATACAGTATTTCAACATAGTCACCGTGCTATACATTAGATCTTCAAAACATGCATCTTTTATTTTTTTGTGTGTGAGGAAGACCAGCCCTTAGCTAACATCCGTCGCCAATCCTCCTCTTTTTTGCTGAGGAAGACTGGCCCTGGGCTAACTTCCGTACCTGTCTTCCTCTACTTTATATGGGACGCCGGCACGGTGTGGCTGACGAGCAGTGCATGGGCGGGCGCCCGGGATCCAAACCTGCGAACCCTGGGCTGCCAAGTGCGGACTAAACCGCTGTGCCACCGGGCGGCCCCCAAAACATTCATCTTTTATAACTGATACTTTATACCCTTTAACCAAGATCTCCCCATTTCCCTCTCCTCCCTGTTCCTGGTAACCATCATTCTACTCTCTCCTTCTATGAGTCTAACTATTTTAGATTCCACATGTAAGTGATATTATGCAATATTTGTCTTACTGTGTCTGGCTTATTTCACTTAGCATAATGTCTTCCAGGTTCATGTTGTCACAAGTGGCAGAATTTTCTTATTTTTTAAGGCTGATAATATTCTATTGTATTTGTGTTTATGCATATATATATATATGTATATATAAAATCACATTTTCTTTATCCATTTATCCATCAATGGACATTTAGACTGTTTCCATATCTTGGCTATTGTGAATAATGCTGCAGGGAAAATGGGAGTGCAAATGTCTCTCTGAGATGCAGATTTCACTTCCTTTGGCTATATACCCAGAAGTAGGATTGCTGGATCATATGATAGTTCTATTTTTAATTTTTTGAGGAAACTTTATACTGTTTTCCATAATGGCTGTATCAATTTATATTCCCAACAACAGTGTACAAGGGTTCCTTTTTGTCCACAACCTCACCGACACTTTAGTCTTTGTGATAATAGCCATCCTAACAGGTATGAGGTGATATCTCATGTGGTTTTGATTTGCATTTCCCTGATGATTAGTGATGTTGAACACCTTTTCACGTTCCTGCTGGCCATTGGTATGTCTTCTTAGAAGACACTTCTATTCAGATCCTTTGCCCACTGTTTAATTGGGTTATTTTCATACATATTTTATAATTCATATGTTGAAATTCGGACCCCCAGTGTAGTGGTATTAGGAGATAGGACCTTTGGGAGGTGATTAGGTCATGAGGGTGGAGCCCTCATGAATGAGATTAGTGCCCTCATAAAAAGATGCCAAGAGAGCTCCCTTGCCCTTCCACCATGTGAAGACACAGCAAGAAGATGGCCATCTTAGAACCAGGAAGAGGGCTCTCATAAGACACTAAATCTGCTGGTGCCTTGATCTTGGATGTCCCAGCCTCCAGAACTGTAAAATATGGATTTCTGTTGTTTATAAGCCACCTGGTCTATGGTATTTTCGTTATAACAGCCAGAACAGACTAGGACTAAGACAACGTTCCTTTAGAGTTGCTTTTAAAAAAGTAGTGGAATTATTCTTAGAAACAAAAACTCACACAGAATCCCAATAAGCAAGACAGATAAAAAATGAGATTGCTCTGGATAAACTTAGAGTAGATAAGCCAGAGCTAGGTCTGTTCTGCCTACTCCATCTACCCTGGCAGCCCCTTTAAGATGCCTGTGAAATCCTGAATCTAAAACCTGGAACTGAATCTAAAACCACTATTTAGAGTCTCTCTCCTTTTCCAGGCATACAAGATGTTTGTCTGTTTATTTATTAGGACCTGGCACTTACAGAGACAAATCCTCCCTACACCCAAGTTCTTCTTTGGTGGTTAGTTGGGCATTGGGTGGGTTGGAGTCACTCAGATACTGTTTACTGAACGTCAGCAGCAATGGCTGGAACAGGACAGCTGGTGTCAGGCCCAGGATTGGGTTTGCCAGCTTGTTTTGTTGTTATTTCTCCCGACAGTACAACTGATCCACCAGTTGTCTGATAGGGATTCAGTAGAAGGGAAGAAGAAGCCCTCAGAGCTCTCTTAAATTACATTTTTATTTGCCTTAGCACCAGCCGATCTCAGGAATGAGCTCCTGAGAAGAGGGGTGCCTGAGCATCTGCTGAGAGATAGATACTCAGTAGGCTGTTCTGCACTAACCGTCTGAGTGTCATTTTTGCACCAGGAGTTTCAGAGAATGTTCCAGAATTAATATGGAATATTCACAAGTAGTTTATACTTTTTGACCTAGGAGAGGGCTTTCTGTAGAGGACAATGTATACAGGAAATAGGTTATTATATTAATCAAAACTGCTTAATTGTGTTATGACCCTCTTATCTTTGATAGTCATGTAGCCATGGCTTTCTAGGATCTAGACATCCTAGGATATGTCACAATTTTAATGGGTAACAATAGATTCTTACAAGGAAAATTTTCCTACTTAATTAAAATAAATATAACAGCTATGCAATATGTATATAAACTAAGCATACGTGTAGGCTGAATAATGGTCCCCAAATGTATCCAAGTTCTAATCCCTGGAACTTGTGAATGTTACTTACATGGCAAAAGAGACTTTGGAGATGTAATTAAATTGAGGATCTTGAGATGGGAGGATTATCCTGGATATCTGGGTGGGTGCTAAATGTAATCACAAATATCCTTATAAGAGGGAGGCAAAGGGAGATTTGACACAGAAGAGGGAAGGCCACGTGACCACCTCAGCAGAGAAAGAGATTTGGAAATGCAATACTGCTGGCTTTGAAGATGGAAGAGGAAGGGAGCATGGCCCTGCCAACACCTTGAATTCAGCCCAGTGAAACTGATTTCAGACTTCTGACCTTCAGAACTGTGTGAGAATACACAGAATACACGTTTGTTGTTTTAAGACACCAAGTTTGTGGTAATTTGTTACAATAGTCATAGATAACTAATACAACATGTTCTGGATATATGGCAAGAAAAGATGGGGAGGGAATAAAAAAAAAAAAAACATAGCAAAAGTAATCATAAGATGGCCTAACTCCAAACCTCTGAGAATTTTGAGCTAAGAATTTATAACTGAAGGATTTTTGTTGTTGTTATGCCAATCTCCCCCTTTCTATGGGACTCTAAAATTCACACACAAAAATCAACAAAATGCAGCTAATACAGAGAGTCCCAAATGCTTGACCATAGAATAGTGCTGGTATGGGATATTTTTATTGGTCCTTGCATGAAGTGAGGAAAATACAGGCAATGTCATGAGTTATTTCTAAACTAGATTTATTAAAATATTTGCACTTATACATTTATATTATTATTTCTTTGTAAACCTGTTATAATATGCTGATGTTATGTTAGAATTTTAAACAGTAAGTTTAGAATAAGGCAGCAAAATTAAAAGCTGGCAATTGGTCCTAACATTTTTTGGAACTTATACTGGTCTATTAAATTCACAAGTCTAGTAACTACCTAATGCAGACAATCAATCATAAAAATGTTTCTACGTTATCAACTGTATTAGCTACTTATTGCTCACACAACAACTTACCACAAACTTAGTGGCTTACAACAACAAAAACGTATTACCTTTCTGTTCTGTAGGTTAGAAATCTGACCTGGGTCTCACTGGGCTAACATCAAAATGTTGGGAGGGCTGCATTCTTCTTTGGAGGCTACAGGGGAGAAAGCCTCTCCTTGCCTTTTCCTTTGCCTTGCTTCTAGAAGCCTCCTGCATTCCTTGGTTTGTAGTTCTTTCCTCCATCTTCAAAGTCACCAATGGCAGATTGAGTCCTTCTCACACCTCACCATATTACTCCAACCTCTTGCTTCATTACATCTCCTTCTCTGACTCTTCTTTCTTGCTCTTTCACTTTTAATGATCTTTGTGATTAAATTGGGTCGACCTAGATAATCCAGGATACTCTCCCTACTTTAAGATCAGCTGATTAGCTACCTTAATTCATCTGCAACCTTAATTCCCCTTTGCAATGTAACCTTACATGTTCATAAGTTCCAGGGATTGGGATATGGACATCTATTTTTTTGAGGGGGGCCATTATTCTGCCTACCACAATAACAAACTTAGCCCAAACAGCAACTGAGACAAGTATTAATGTGATTTCATTTTGATTATTTCTTTAGGATGAACTATAAGCATGGAAATTTGCACATTGGATATATGCACGTTGTAATGGTTTTTGAATCATATTACCAAGTTACTTTGCAAAAACCATAGCAAACTATTACATCAAATTAAAGATTAGATTCTGAGATACGTTATTATTTTATGTGCCATTAAGGAAGAAAAATCACTGCCAATTAAACTATGACACTATTTTTTTATCACTTAGAATTTTTATTCTATAGTTATTTAAAGAATTTTCATAAACTCCCTTGGCCTCAGTTTTTATCATGCATCACAACAATATGAAGAGCTATTGCCAAGTTCACCTAGTCACAGGCACTGCCAACTACATCAGAAGTGCTGCCTGGCTGAGAGTGATTTAAGACATTCTCAATTGGATGGTACATTTTGATTTCAGAGATGTTAAAATGTGCACGTCAGAATCAATGAAATGCAATATATATAGAATCAGGAGCCCCTTAGAATGTGATGATTTAACATTCTTGATTCCCACTCTTCAGTAGTAACTGAGATGGTCTGTAATGGGGGGTGATTTCAGTTTTGTTGAGACACATGCTGCACGTTTCCCATCTGGTCACAGAACAGGGTACCTCAATTAGTGAATGAGCATGATGGGTTATGCACTCAACTCACATGGCCAAGAATGCACCCCTGTAGCAACTCACACTCTCCTTGCCACTCGATGCCTAAATTTAAGCATATGCAAAGACTTCCTGTAACCCTCATGTGTGTCAAGTCTGTGGTGGGCAGTTATAAAAAAAGAGCATATATTACCCAAGGGAAAGGTAGGCTTTCAAAAAACCTGCTTGAATCTTTAAAAAATAACTACCATTTATTCAGGGCTTACTACGTGCCAGGCACTATGCTAAGGGCTCTGTCAACATTTTCCCATTTACTCTCCCACAACTCACAACCTTGCACAGAAGATATAAATATGCCCCTTTTATAGATGAAAAAAGTGAGTCCTGGACTAGGTAAAGGATATGTTCCAGGAAACATGGCCAGGAGAGGCAGAGCTAGGTTTTGAACTCTCGTTAGTTTGATTCTAATCACTGTACTATACTGCCTTTGATATTAATTATATTGATTATATCTAACCAAACAAATCGCTGCTTCTGACTTACTGGAATTACATTAAAGTTAGGGGGAATTTTTCTGCCTCTACTATAATTTATCTTTCTTACTGGATAATGCTTACAGGGTACGTAAGGAAAACATACTTTTATGAAAATGAACAAACTTCAAGGAGTAACAGCACAAAATCTGGATTTATCATTGTTTCCCTAAACTGAGAATGGCTAAAATCCATTTCTCAAGGAAGTTCCTGCTACCTCCAACTACCATTTGAAAATTATTTATTCTGCATCATGACTACACAATGATATGTATATTATATACTTTTTGAATTAACAAAATTTTTTGAAAGGAAACTATTCAAAACCACTTCTTTGAAAAAGAACTCCACAAATTAAAAATAATTATTATATATTGAAATATAGGGGCAACTTATATTACAGGTGTATTTCAATCTTAATAATAGGTGAACACTTCTACAATCCGGAAATTTACCCTCTCGTGTAATAGATGGAACTGAATTTATGACTTCTGCAGAAATCAGAAAAAAAAATAGCCTAATAATCTCTTTTTACATACCATGGGTCTACAGCAATTTGGACAACCACGGACATTTACTCTTTAATTTAGTAAATAGACATTCTTTTCTTATAGTTTCTTCACCTCACTGATTCTCAGCATCCCTACCACTAAGTAGTTCTTGACCTTGGCCATATATTGGAATCACCTGGTGAAGCTTTACAAAACTACTACTGTCTGGGTCTCACCCCCAGATCTTATGATTTAATTAATTGGGAGTGTGGCCTAAGCATCAGGATTTTTAACAGCCCCTCAGTCATCACCAGATGATTCCAATGTGCAGCCCAAGTTGAGACTCACTAATATGAAGGGTTAGATAATAGAAAACACATCTGTGAGTTTGAGAAAGAAGGCTGCTTCCAGTGGCTTAACAGTGATACTTTTGAATTAGCTACAGATTTGGATGTATATATCTTTTCCTAACACCATAGATAATGGAGACTTAGTTATGTTGCTAAATACTCTAGGCATTTCACAGACCAAGAAATATAACCAGATCATTATCTCATTGTAACTTTGCTCCTAAAATTATCTTATTTGTTTCTGGAATTCTGTAACAAATTTGTGTTTGGATCACAGCACCAGAAAATTCAATGGTACTACTGTCTTGGGGGAGGGGAGTGGGAGTATATAGTAATAAGGTTTAAAATTTATAACTTACCATCTTGGGCAGTAATCCTGGCCAAGTTTCTTAAAAGACAATTTGACACAGTAATAAAACTTCTGCCAAAATAATCTTTTGCAGAGCCAAAGTAACTTTGTATGATAAATGGGCCTCAATGCATGAATTTATGAAACAAACAATTATAACAGGCTATCTGTACTTCTGATACTGCTGTTTTCTCTAAAAACACACACAGAAAAAAAGCAAGATTTTGTATAGCAAGTGGTAGAGATGCAGCTAGGCCCCAAATAATAATAATTTCTATTCATACAGAACTTTATAATTTTTTTAAAGCTTCTTCACAATAAAGTTCTTTATTTTGTTTCTATGGTGACTTAAAGTCATCTCACTTCTTGGTAATGTTGTTTCTTAAATAAATGTTTTCACAGCTCAAGCAGCAGAGTAATAAGGTAATATAAAAGAAAATTCATGATTGGTTGATAACAAGCTATCGTGACGCTGTCAAGAAAGATAGGGTAAGTCACCGATGTTTATATCTGGTATTATTGCTGTTTCTAATTAGCATATTTACCTCTGGTTCAGACTCTACATCATTAAACATCAATACTCCACTTTACATAGCTCCTTAGTGTTATGTCTTCTAAATAGACAATTGGCAACCGCAATGGCAAACACTCCTAAGAGGAAAATATGACCTCTTAAGAGGAAAGTGTCATCTACTGGGACTTGATGTCAGCGAATGAATATTCATTCAAATAAACATCTGTTACTTTCACAAGCCACTGCAGTAAATCAGTTTTAAGAAGCTATACAGAGATGACTATCACATCACCTTCCCTCACCCCAAATCAATCTCTTTAAAATGGAATCCTTTTTGTTTGGACTTTATATCACACATACCACACTAGAACACAATGTAGCTACCTAGCTTAGACAAAATAGAGCCTATCTATAAGTTCCTAATATTGGTTTTTTACTTACTCCATATTTACAACACCAAAATTATGTGCTTTATCAAGCTATGTCGTTGTGAATGCTGCACTGTTGATCCTTATTTTCAGTCTTTAACAAATACCTTTTCTTGTATTAAACTGACTACATGTGCACACACACATATGTATGTATATATATTTGTACTTTACACTAATTAGATTGAGAGTACTCAGACTAAGTCATTGATCCATACACTGTTTGTACCAGACTAGGCACAAACTGCCTGGTGATGCTGAGACTTTTCTTTAGACAATTCCTGTGAATGACTTGCTATTATTTTTATATACTCACATAGCTAAATGCACAAATATAGCTTATCAGTGTTTTAGTGTTCTTTTCAGAAACCCAGAACTTTCAGAGTTCTATAAACTATCCCTGAGCCAATAACAGGCACAAATGAACTCTTGCTCCTAGTATAAAGTGAAGAGTCTACTCAGTGTTAAATGTTCTTAAATCTAACTTTGGAGATATCTTTACAATTTAAAAGAAATGTTAAATTTCAACACGAAATGGTTTGTATTTAAGATTTGAGCATTTCTTCTAATATTGAAGTGATGGAATATCAAGATTTATTTTCATAATCTCTTACTTTTTAAGGGTTAGTCCACTTTGGGAGACTTTTCTTCTATTAAGTCATTGACCTACATGTACCACATTAATAAGTAACAATTTTGAAATAACTCAGTTGTTTTCTTTTAATGGAAATGCAGAGAGAGAGTGGGATGATATATACATTTGGTTTAATAAATACAATAACATAAAATTTAGGTCAACATATAACAGGCTAAAAGGGATAGTAGAGAAAAGGGACAAAAGAAAAGAATGGCATAAAGGAGAATGAACTAGAGAGAGATTGGTAGAAGAAAAATTGCCCAGAAGGACCACAAATCATTTTTGATTTTTACAGGAGCTTCCTTACATGTCTCATTCTCATTGGACAGCCTCTGTCAATCCTACCATCCAAAGACTGTCGAAAAGCAACCCTCTTGGGACGCCTAAAACCAAAGCACTTCCCCATTCTTCACTGGTTATCAACATCTCCAGCCTGTCCCAGAGGTCACAATTCTTTCCCTTCTGACCATGGGGCCAATGATGCTACTAGTTCCTTCTCCTCCCTCCCATCCCCTCACTTGGAATGCCACTTATTTATTTAGAAGTGGCATAGCGTGGCAGTCAAAAGCATGGGTTTCCAGGTCAGAGTCTATCATTTATTAGTCATGTGACCATGGGCAAGTTGCTTTATCTCTCTGTGTCTCAGTTTCCTCATCTGTAACATTAATATATAACAGTACCTGCCTCATTGGAGCTATCGAGAGTATTGAATGAGTCAATGTATATAAAATACAGCATAAAAGACAATAAGTATTACAGAAGTGTTTGCTATTATTCAACAAATATTTATTGAGCTCCAACAAGGTGTTAGGCACTGGGAATACAGTTGTGATGGCAGGGAGTGGGTGAAAGAGACCGATATCTGAAGTGTCGTTGCTGAAGGTTGAACTCTGAACTCTACTCTCCTAAAAAAATAACTTGCTACAACGCAAAAAATAATTCAACTGCTGCTTTTTTAACCATATAATTATCCTAAGATAGAATGTGTTTTCCATCTACTCAACCAGCGCCTATTTCTGCAGAGCCTGCTCTGTGTGTGTGTGTTTTGAAGGACATGCCATCTACATTCAAAAATATAGTTTACTCGCTTGTTGAATAGGTTCTCGATGTTTGTTTGTTGAATAAGCACATCGATCCCTCTTTTACATCCTCTGGCTTCTCCTCTAATGTATTTGAAGGCAGTAAAAGCACAATTCTAAGGGGCTGCTTATTACATGAAGAGTAGGTGAATGAAATTCTGCCATTGTTTTTTAGGCAGAAAACTCCTGTTCTTTGGATCCTGAAGCCCTCTCTCTTAAATTATCCTGCTGGATTATAAACCCTTTAGAGCAGAGATGGTATGATATCTTGTTTGGTACATATCTTCTAGCACCGTGCTTTGTCCTTTAAAAGGCATTTGTTACGTTTGTTGAATGAGTAAATAAAGTCTCAGATATGCACATAATTGTATGTCATAAGTTCAGTTTTGTGGGGGTTTTTGTATGTGTGGCAAAAATGTCTGTAAGTAAGTTGTGGACCTTTTTTTAAAAGAATTTTTTCTAGGGACAAGAAAAAAACAGTTTAGAATTAATCTGACCAGGAAGTGAAAATCTCACCTGATGTAAACAAACTGATTAAAAATGACATTGTTTTCTTGACAAAATTCCAAACAAGTAGAATTATTGGTATATTTTTCCCATTTAATTGACAGATGGTTTGAATACATATATATTTATAGAGCCAAAATAACTGGGGGTGGAGTGGGGTGGGATGCCGGTGGAGTGGAGTGGCTGGGTATGGTAGCCTTTATATAAGAAAGACATTCAAATTTTTAAAAGCCAAATTGAATTTTAACAGTTAATCAACTTGTGTGGATACATATGGCCTTAACTCATTGCTGGCATAAATCTTGCCATTAAGCAATGTTAGTGTTTAAAAAAGCACTACCAGCCGTGTTAGTTAATTCAGTTTGTTCAACAGCACATACTTATACAATAGCATAAATCAGAGACATTCCAGAATTAGAAAGAAGCTCCAGACTCTTTCATTTTGCTGATGAGGAAACTGGCATCCAGAAGGCTGAAGCAATATAATCACAACTAGAACTCAAGATGCCTGGTTTTAGGTCAATAACCATGATGTTCTGATTAAGAGCTAGAGCAAGTTGGATCAAATACGTAACAGTTTTATTTTTCCATCAGTTCTTTTAAATACGTCTGCCAATGAGTCTGAGATTGATTGAGGTTGACTGATTTTAATCTTAATTGCTAGCATGTAACTTTATAGAACACATAATTTGATTTCTTCTATGTAGACATTTTATAAAGCAGGTTAGAAACATTTTGCTGCCGTACTGTATTTTTAGAAAAGAATATAAGCCAATATTCATTCTCTGACCATGGTTCTATAAGAAGTTTGGTGAGAAAATGTGGTCATTGTTCTCCTGACATGTATTTCAGAGGTTAGGGTTACCCTCAATTTATTTGAATGTATGAACCTATTGTCCTTTAATTTCTCTAAATACTTTTGGACGCCTATGCTTGGCCTATGCTACTTTTCATGAAAATCAGGTCCATAAATACATTAGGCAGTGTAAAAAGATTATGTTTTTTTGTTGTTGTTGTTATTCTATAACATTCTCTTCAACTGACCTTGAATGTGAAGGTAATTTGGCCACCCATTCATTCAGGAATTATTTACTATTACATGCCAGGCACAGTATTAGGCACAAAAAACAGATATGGTCCCTGCCCTCATTCTACTAGAGGGATAAAAATATTAAAGAAATAATCACACAAATAAATATTTACTTACAAACTGTGATATATATTATATAATATATATAGGGTATTATGAGTGATTATAACAGGATTACCATATTTATATCAAATATCAAGAAGATCTTTCTCATGGTTATGAACAAGGGTGAGAAAAGACTGTTACACTTTTAAGAACTTTCTGATGACATCCTTTTGACATCTCTACAGGAGCTGGTGACTTGGGAAACTGGATTATATGCCCTGGTGGATATAATAGTACGTGGAATGGGGACAGAATTCCAAAGTTCTGTCTCCAGTTCTGTTAGGAGCTACCTTTAAGACTTTAGAGAAGCCATTTAATGTCTCTGAGACTCAATTTCCTTGGTCAAAAAAGTGTAGTACTGCAATATCCTTTTCTTGGATTATAACTACTGGTACTAAGTGATCATTACTTTATGAGTCCAAATTGGATATGCTATTTACCTTAACCACACACTGACTATATATTCTCTTTGATAATTACTTATCGCTTTTTCATCTCACATGACTCGGTGATGGTTACTTTATCTGAGTTATTCTGGGATATTATAATCCACAGAAGTTAAAGTCATATGCACTCTGACATTTTACTAGGCATATCTTTGAGGTCTTTTATATATTATGACAAAACTCTACAATTTGGACCTGAAAAAAACTAAAGTATAACGCTCAACCTATTTAATTAATATTCTCATTTAAAAAAATATTGTTTTACTTCTTTAGTTGTAAAGACATTCAACTAATATGTAAACTTGTTTATCATGTCAAATTAAACTACTTTTTCTGCGGCCCCAAATTAGAGCATATTGTTTCTTAACTGAATCTCTTCCAGTTAGATGACCACTTGTGCAATACAGAATACAGGTGGCCAGAATCACAAGTGAACAGGCCCTTAACCCAAAATGTTTGCATATTTTTTCCAAATCTCTTTTATACATTTTCCAGACAATAATATTGTGCATACAATTTTGTTTTCTGAAGCAGAAAGCACACTTAACCTGATTTTATGTTTGAGATACTCTAAAGCATCTCAGAAAAATTTAGGTGACATAATATTAAGTAAAAACATCAGTTAAAAAGATGACGCACATCTTTTGTTAGTCGTCTTAACTAAGCAAGACATGAGTTGATCTCATAGAAAAGGATTTATCAGGAGGAACTGATGGTAAAAATGTTATAATACTCACCATTTTATATTCATGTATATTCCCTTCAGTGAATGGACCATAATTTACTAAAGCATAGCCTTTATGTTGGACAGTTTGAGTGGTTTCCATTTTTATATAGTATAAATTACACTGGGATAAACATTGTCAGGCATATGGCATTTTTTAATATTTTGGATTATTTCCTTAGGATAGATTCCCAGAAATAGAATTACTAGGTTAAAGGGTATGAACATTTTTATGACTCGTGAAACACATTGCCAAATTGTTTTCAAAAAAAAGGTTATATCAATTTACAATGCCACCAGTAATATAGGAAAGTGCCCTTCTCATAACATTCTCACAGGTATTTGGCATCATACGGTTTTTAGATTTGCAAATTTTGTGGACAAGAATGTGGTACCTCATTTTACTATACATTTCTTGGATATTTTCAAGGCAACATATAGTTTAATAACCTCGAATTTCTAACATGTCCTTTAACGGTCCATGATTTGATACTTTTATAAGTCTACAGAATTGTATGTGATATATATTAATCCTTTTTCATATTACAAACTGTTTTCTCTATTTTGTTGTTTCAACTTGATGCATATAAGTTTATGTGTGTTGGGAAGCATAATGAAGATTCAATTTTTGTACCTGGTTAAATACACGTTTTCTTTGATTTTTTTTTTTTTCTGTTGGTTTTTAGCATAGCATAACTCCTCTCTATCTACATTAGGACTCAAATTATTCTAATTTTTCTAAGGAATGACTTTTTGAAAACTTAATTCTTGAATTCATCTGTAATTTATGTTGAAGTATGATATAAGGCATGATTCTAAGTGATCTTTTTCTATATTGGTAACTAGTTACCTCAATATCATTAGTTGAGTAATCCTTCGTTTTTCGGTGTTTTGTTATATATTAAATCATCTAATTCTTGGTTAGTTCTTCTGTTTCAGTGATCTATCTGTCTTTGAGCCAGAGCTTATTGTTTTATTTAATGTAGAGTCCCCTCACATGACTTTTTAAGGATTTTAAAAAGTGGTCTTGCCTATTTTTTTCTTACATCAACCTGAAAATTTTGATATATTGTAAAACAGTCTACTTGATTTTCACCATTGCTTTTAGTTTATAAAATAACTTAATTAAAAAACTGTTAAAACTATTTATTTTCACCGAATGTACACCTCTGCATTTATTCACTTTTTTCCTCATTATAAAAGGTGAATTTACTTATTAAAAAATTAGAAAAATACTGACTATAGAAAGAATGAAAAAGCTTATTCATAGTTACTCTAAAACACGAACATAGTTGACCTTTTAGAGTACGTTCCTCCGGTACTTTCGTCTTGCTAGTTGTAAAGACATGGTGCATATTCATTTGACAGATATTTCTCAAGCACTTACTTTGTGTCAGATACTTTGGTAGGCATTGTCAGGCTCTGACTTCATGAAACAGACAAATCCTGCCTTCATTAACATTTTACCACAATCTGTTTGCATACTCCTCATATGTATTATTTTAACAACTACAAATTTCATTGTGTGGGTGAATCAGTTTGTGTAATCATTTTCCTATAGTTGGACATTTCCAATTTTTCAATGTTATTTTTCCTACATTTAGAATGTTTCCTTAAGCTACATTTCTTGAAATGGAGAAATTTGGTTAAAAGGTATGAACACATTTAAGGTTCTTGACACAAACTTCCAAACTGCTTTTCAAGAGGCTAGTACTAACTTTCAGTGCCATTGAAAATGGACAGAAATTTCTTTTTACCAATTTGCCAGCTATGATTATAATCACTAAAAATTGTTTTTGTTGTTTTGATAGATATCTCATTTTAATATTTCTTTTTTGATGACTAGCAAAGTTGAGTTTTTTTGTTTGTTTTGTTTTGGGGGATTTTTTTGTGAGGAAGATTTGCTCTGAGTTAACATCTGTTGCCTATCTTCCTCTTTTATTTGCTTGAGGAAGATTAGCCCTGAGCTTACATCTGTGCCAATCTTCCTCTATTTTGTATATGGGACACTGCCACAGCATGGCCGACAAGTGGTGTATGTCTGCACCTGGGATCCGAAACTGTGAACCTGGGCCACCAAAGCAGAGCATGCCAGACTTAACCACTATGCCACAGGGCTGGCCCCAAGTTTTTTTGATAAGATTAAATAAATGTATTTATTTAAAATTTTTTCTGTTCATGCCTTTTGCCCTGTTAATGTGTTTGTTTTCATTTCATGTGCACTAGCTCTTTATGGAATAAAGACATGAGCCCTTTTTGGTATTTACCCTCCCTCAGAGCTTTCTCAAAGGAGAAAAGCAGGAAATGATCCCTGAGTTTCATGCCCTGTAGTCCTTGAAGTCAAGCAGAGGCTTACGCACCTTTCCATTCCTAGGGCCCTGCCCAGCGCCTGGCACACGCAGGTTTTCCACAGATGACACAGTGGAAGAACTCATAAATGCCAAGCAGTGCTTTGGACTCTGGGAGTCCAGAGACACTGAGACTAACAATGGCAGACACAGCTTCTTAAACTAAGCCTGGGCCAAGGCACGACTCTCTAGTAAACCAATCCCATTTTTATGGGTAGAAAGAGAAAATTTTATAGCCAAAGGACAAAAGGATACAAGTAACTGGGTAGCTTCTGAAAGCCTGAAAAAAAGGGGTAAAATGAAAGGATATTGAGAGGAGTTACTGAGTAGAAGGAAACAAACAAAAGCACTCTGAAATCAACAAAACAAATAAGTATTTACTCTACATCCATTAGGTGTGAGGTATGTTGCTGGCCATGGTGGGTGACTAAAAACATCTGTAGCCTCACAGTAGCTCCTACAATCACTCAGTTCAGAAACTTCTTAGGCAACTCAAATGATATATTCCTGTAAAATTCCTGGTTACACACACATACACTTATGTACATATATGACATTGAGATCCATTGACAGGCTCAGGAGAAAGCATCTCCCAAATTAAGGAAGTCTAAAAGATTCTGGGGCCTGCCTTGTCTGCCCTTATAATGACAGGTCCCTTTTGGTCACAACATTTGGGGGAAGAGGGGAGAGGAGGAATGTGGCAATATCTGTGGCAACTTGATTTAGTATGTTTCCTCTTACCTCTGCCTCTCTCAGGGTTGTGAGTGAGAAGCTGGCAGGACCCCATACCAACAAGAGAAAAGCAGGAGCCCGAGAGGGAACAATCTTTCTGTGGTAGTTGGTATCTGCTTTGTGGTACTATTCCGAGGAGTCATACGGGAAAATTGTTTATTACATACTTTATAGAATAATTTGCATGAGGTCAATTTTGTATGCCCTTAGGAGTGCCTATAAAACGTGACCCCTAATTTCAAGGGTAGACGTGGCAAAAATAAGAGACGGAGAAAATAATTACAAAACAGGTTGTCCTGTGAGGAAGAACTTCATGTTAGAAACTATTATAACTTACAAGTTGCTTCTGGTCAAGATGGTGATGTCATGTTACCTTGGAGGAGAGCTGTGAGCTGGGGAAGAATCATTTGAATGACCCCTTTAGTTAACTGAATAAAGGTAGCTGGCACCTAATATTGTGGGGGCAGCCACTCCTCTCCCTAACCTTAGGGAGCCATTCATTCTCTCTCCGGTGACTATAACAATATGGTAAGTACTATTTATTGAACACCTGTTATGTCCCAGGTACTTTGCCAAGAGCGTTATCTATATTATCACCTATTGATCCCTCCAGGCCCAGTTCATTGTTACTTCTTTTGACCTACACCCCGTAACCCATAACCCCAAGCTGAATTAATAATTCCATAGCTAATTATTACTAATTAATAATGTTCCACTCATTCTGTTCACTCCTTTAATGCAGCACTTCTCATTCTCTAGCCTACATTTCTGGCTGTCTCACTGCCTGTTGAGCTCGGAAAGAGCAGCACCTATATTTCACTCCAATCTCCCAGCATTTGGTAGTTCCTAAGTCTTCTGTTGAGTAATGTTGAGTGGAACTTCATGACTTCAAACTCACTGAAGAACCACGGAATTGCTGAGCAAGACAGAACTTAGAACCTTTGCTACAAGCTTCTTTTACATATGAGAAAAATTAAGTTGGAACAAGTAACTTCCCTGAAGTCACATAAATTTAGTAAATTGAGGTTACGATCCAGTTCCCTTGCTTTTCAGCCCAATATTGTTGTTTCTATAGAAGATGTTACCTAACACAACTAAATACTTTATCTCCCAATCTCCTGGCCCCAGCCAAATCCTATCAGCAATTGGCCTTTGGGCCTTCAGGCTATTTCTGTGATATTAAATTTCTTCAAAGAACTCACTTTTTATAGCTTTCCTTTCACAGCTCCCTATTCCAAACAAAGCAAAATCCAAACTCCAAATTGGCTGGTTTCTGCTGTAGCATCACAATGTAAAAGTTGGGGGGACCTTCTGTCTATATTTTCACTAAAAGCTCTTTCCACAAGCACCCTTTGACTCAGCCAAATCAAAATGCTTGTCCACACACACACCATGCTCTTTCTTCACCATTTCTTGAGACAGGCTGTTCATTCTGACTGGAGTGTCCTTCCTCATCAACCTGGTGAACTTGAATGATCTGTTCTTCTTCCGGACTGCAAGCTTCTAGCTCAGAATAGAGAGACCTGGCTTTAGCCACACGGTAACTGAATGGGTGAATTTGGTGTGTCCAGCACCTAGCAGCATAGACTTCAGTAAAGTTCACTAAATGGCTGTGTCTTTGGAAAATTACAGAAATGTAACTTAACTCTGCAGAGCTCTAAGCAACCCTTTACCGAAACTTTTCTATTTGGAGGAAAAATAAGTAAATATCTTGGCTCTCAGTCTTTTTTTCCTTCTTTTCTCCTTTAACTCTGGTTCATCTGTTATGACTCTGCCATTCTCACTCCCTCTGTGAACTCCACATTCTCCCAGCACCCCTGCTCCTGGACACTTGTGGGAGAGGAATCCACAAATTCCTTTGGGGCTCCATCACGGGAGCAAGTTCTCAGTAGCTGGAAGTCTTGAGCCTCAACCAGGAAGTTTTTGTACTTCTGGCTACTTTGTGCCTGGGGCAAAAACTGCAGAGTCCACCTGAAGACTGCAAGAGTGAACGAAAGAACAAAACTAACCTTCACTATCCCCATCTGAAGCTTTTCCTGGTGGACCTTCTGACTCAAGTACCACTCAGGGCTTCTCTTTCCAGAACCGGCGTCTAGCATGCACGTCAGAAGAGCCCCGCGGCAAAGAGTCAGGTTTGAACCCCTCTAACTCTCCTCCTTCACTTCAAAAAATCTTGAGCGGGACATTTAAAAACAGTTTTGGATTTTTAAGTTTTCAAAGCATCCGAAGGACTGTTCCCTTTGGCAGGCTGAGGGCCAAAGGGAAGCAGAGGATGGTCCCCTTTCTCGAAATCCTTGTACCTCCCTCAAAGCCCCAACCCCACCTTGCCTCTAGCTCACAAGAGGGGCAAGAGGCAGCTTCCCTCCGCCTGCGTGCCCGCCCTCGTCAACGACACCCAACCGTCTCCAGTCTTCCAGGGCAGCAGGGGACTCCCGACCACGCGCCCAGGGCCCTTGCCCAGGCGTGGGGGCCCCGGGGTCCATGGCGGCCCCTGCGCAGGCAGCCGGGATGCGGCCAGTCCCGGGGATGGCCCCCGCCTGCCCGCCCCGAAGGCACCCCGGCCCCAGCCTGCAGGGCGGGTAGCCCAATGGGCAGCCTCGTTCGGAGGCGGGCTCAGGCCGGAAGCCACCCCGCGGCACAGCGGCCCCGCGAGACGGCGCCCGCGCTCTCGCCCTCTCAGGCACCGGCTCCGCGGCCAAGGCCGGCAGGGGCCAGCCCGCCGGGTCCCCGCCGCGCTCTTTGTCCTGGCCGCGCGCGGGCGGACGCGTGCGCCCCCCGGATGAAGTGAGGCGCGGAGAGCGCGCGCGGGAGCGCGCGAGGAGCGCTCGCGCCCGCCGGCCGCCGGCGGCGCGCGCCCCTCCGCCAGGCAGGCAGCGAGCACGCGCGCCGCCGCCGCGCCGGCCCCTCCCCCCGCGCTCGCCTCGGAACTTGCTGACTGCGCGGCCGGGAGGAGCCGAGCCGGGCGGCGGCGGCGGGAGGCCACAGCGCGCGGGGGTCTCCCGCGTCCCCTCCGCCTCGCCGGGAGCTCGCGCCCTCGCCCCGCGGAGCTCCCACCCCCCCCCCTTTTTTCCGAAGGCGCTGGGCGGCGCCACCCTCCGGCCGGAGCCCGGCACTGCACAACCCCCTCCGACTTTCAATGTTCCACACTCCCCGGCCAGAGCCTCCTCGGCTTCTTTTTTTCCCTCCCCCCCCTTTCCCCCCCCCAGCTGCCTCCATTTCCTTAAGGAAGGGGTTTTTTCTCTCTCCCTCCCCCACACCGTAGCGGCGCGCGAGCGGGCCGGGCGGGCGGCCGAGGTAAGGCGGCGGGGCCGGGGGGCCGCGTGGGGGGTGGCCGGGGCGGCGGCGGCGGCGGTGGGGGAGGGGGCGGGGGCGGGCAGCTTTGTTCGCGCCGGGCGCCCGCGCCGCCGGGGTCCGCGAGCCGCGGCGGGGCCGGCCGGGCCGCTCGCATCACTTGGCGCCCGGCGCGGCGAGCGCTTCCCGCGGCCCCCGCGCGGCCCTCCCCACAAAGGGCCGCGGAGCTGCGTGGCCGCCGCCGCCGGCCGCGGCTCGCCTCCGCGGGCGCGGAAATTTGTTGCACTTTTTGGGGCTTTGTTTGTTTGTTTGTTTTCCCTCTGCTTTTCTTTTTCGTTATCCTGGACAAAATGTCGGTCCGTGATGTAAAAATTGAGCGAGGACCCTTGATGGCATTGGGAGCTTTGCAGAAGGTGCAGTTTGGATTCGGCTTTTCCCAGGGTGGCAGCTTGGCGTTGGCCGGATGAATCTTCGCTGCTGGCCGTGGCAACGGCTAGAGCAGCTTGTTAGTTGATTTTTAAATTCCGAAGTGTTGTATTTAAAGGCTTACATGCACGGAGGAGCAATCGCCACCTTAAATAAGCATATGGGCGATTAACAGGGTATGTTTTCCTCTCGGAAAGGGAATTTGGTAGCTTTGACCAATGTCAGTGTGTAAATATTTAGACGTTATTAGTGACTTTTTAACATTTTTCAGCGAGATCTGTTATTTACAGTGTGTCATATGTTATTAATGTTCGTTGCCTAAGTTCCCTGGCAAATCTGTTTCATGCCTTCTGAGAAAGTAGACAATTGATAGATTGTCCAAGGGATGGAAAAAAATGTGAGTGGGTTTTCTAACTTGAGTTCGGTAAATCCCTGAACGCTGGCGTTGTGAGAGCCATCACTGCCCCTGTAACCTTGCTGTTCGATGAAATAAGTGTGAACACTTCTGAAACGTTTTCTTTAAAATAAGATTTTAGGTGAATATCAAGAGAAGAAAATGCTGTTGGTATTTCTTAGGCGTAACGTTTCCTTTCTTTCCCCCTTTTCTCTCTAAAAGTTTTTCAAGAAATAACTTCACCAAGATGTCCAGTGATAGGCAGAGGTCCGATGATGAGAGCCCCAGCACCAGCAGTGGTAGTTCAGATGCGGACCAGCGCGACCCAGCCGCTCCAGAGCCTGAGGAACAAGAAGAAAGAAAACCTTCTGCCACCCAGCAGAAGAAAAACACCAAACTCTCTAGCAAAACCACTGCTAAGTTATCCACTAGTGCTAAACGGTAATGTGTAAAAGAGGGATTCAGCACGTTGTCAGGTTGTCTTCCAAGTGATTGGACGCTTTTGTTGGTTTTACATCATTAGCGATGGTTCAGAAATATTTACTTCATGATCAATTTTATTTGTATTTGAATGAGCTGTCATTCTTTAGGTGGTATATGAGCCACCTCCCTAGAATTGTACTTTTAAGCAAACTTATTCTATACTTTGGTAACTTTGGTAAGAGCGTCCTTGAGTAGGGACTGGTCTGTACATTCTGACAGATTGTTTAAGGAGTTGGCAGGGAAAATTTGGTGAATCCAAATTAGCTGATACATTGAGGATGTTTCGTTTTTATGAGTCATTCTCTTCTTCATTGAAATTGACACTTGTAGCAATCCACAGAGCCTCTCCTCATGTAACCATGATGTTGGCTAGAAAATTTGTAAATTCAAGGCCTTAGCTACATTTGAAAGTTGATTTAAAAATTGTGCTCCAAATCAGCTTTCAGTTTTACCTACGGTACTTTAAGTCATGCAACCTAGGTATTACTTTTTGTACTTAAATTATGGTTACACCTCTGTGTTCTTGTGAGGGCAAATAAAACTGAGAAGTAGTCATTTACGATTTCAGGTGGTACTAGGGCATTGAAAACTTTTGTTGTCCTTGTGCCTCTTCACTCTACAACTTGTGGATATGCTTGACATGTTAACACTCAGCAGCAGGAGACACATATTTTGTTGAGTATATAAGTTAAAGATCATTTGTTTCCTGTTGATTTATATTAACTGTGATGGTGAGAAAACCTCTCTCAATGGGATGCCAGCAGTGGTAGTAATAGTGGAATATCCATGAATTCTAGTAATTATACATCAGATGTATCTACAGCATTAGCCAATATTGACATTTTGTTGATTTTTATTGATCACAACCAAAAGGAAAAAAATATAAAAACTAATCAGATACTGGCGTTCTGTAGTGATTCAGAAATACTTCTGTTTTTCTATAGATTTTCACCTCTTTTGTATCGATAATCAAGTATTAATTTGAGAATATTTTGTTAGATGAGAGCAGTCTTTGAAATAATTTAAAATCCTTCCCAATTTGTTGTAATCTTGTTGACGAACATATTAAACACATCTCAAGTTTCGAAAGCATTTTAAATTTGAATAAAATCAGAGAACTGCTTTTTTTCCCCTTAACTCAAGGCTGTATATCTTATTATCTCCTTTCCCCTCAAATTTATTAAGTGTAAGTGCTGTTCTTAAGATCAGGGAAAACAGGTATGGTTAGATAAGAATGCCAGAGTTCTTTGGAAGTTTTTCACTGGTAGAGGTATTTGTAAATTTTAAACTTTTTCTGGACAGATCAAATATTATCAAAGCTATTAACTTGCTCTTGCAGTAGCTTGTTAATTGTCACCTCTGTAAAAGTGACTTGAAGTCATGGTCAAATATTCTAGTGCTTCCCCTCCTCCCTCCTGTCTCATTTGCATATAAGCTTGAAAAGAGAATTTCTTTGGTAAAAAGTGTTTTAAAATAGATTTTATATCCTTTCCTGAGTGCTAGTGGAGGACTAGTTCTCAGATCAGGTGTAAATGTCTTACTTATTTACAGTAGCAAGTGAGAAAAAAAGCTGCAAAGTTTCTGTTAAGGGATTTGGGTTATGCCTCTGAGAACAAAGAGGAAGCAGCCATGTTAGCATTACTGAAGGCAGAGCCAGCCTTGCGTTTAACTGCATGGTGGTAGAGGGCAGTGTAATTCCCCGGTTATTCTGTAGACTATCTCAAATCCTTTTTGTCTGTTCTCATTTCACGAACAGAATTCAGAAGGAGCTAGCTGAAATAACCCTTGATCCTCCTCCTAACTGCAGGTAAGAAACAAATTTTGTTGATTTAATTTCAAATTGTGGAGAAATATAAAGAGGTTAATGTATCATCTGTGGATATGTGTGCTGCAGAAGAGGTTACATTTGCTTCTTGTTAACCTTGCAAGTGCATTAAAAATCGTCTAAGGTGAATTAAATAAATTTGGGAGAAAAAATGCTTTTTAGCACGTATCATACATTTTGGACTTATACTGATTTTGTGCTTCTTACTGAGATAGTATGAATGGTGCTGATTTTTCTTCTGTTGTAATATTTCTGTGGATGTGTTTATTCAGAAGTATATTGCAGAAACTTCTAAAATTTTGCTAAGCTTTAAAGTTGCTGCTTGTGTGCAATCTGAACTGACCTTCCAAATTTAGAAATTGCTGAATGTGGTGTTACAAAATGTAAATGCAGTAAACAGGAGTATAGTTGTTTGATTTATTCAGTAACCTGCCTTAAGGACAGATTTTATGCGCTAAGCTAATGGTTTTAGTTGTTTTCTAGAGAATGCATTGTTGGAATTATTTACATTTTAATCAAATGTCCTAATTACTTGGAAAAATTCTTAGTAATTTTGGTGCTTGAAATATGTATATGAAAAGCAGTAAATGAATTGGAATTTGTTGGAAGAATTCATTTCAGTGAAACTCGTAGAATAATTTAAGATTGTTGGTTGGTGTAAGGTGCATTAAAAGTAACTGGTTGAAATTTTCTCCCTGAAATATTTTTTTTCAATACATGTTACTTAGTGCTCTGGTTTTCAACAGTGACTAATGGCTTCCAAAATTCATCAAACTTAGAAAAACAGTCTTGTTGATAATTTGCATAGAGGTATGTGCTCAAGAATGAGAGTAGCTGCTAGAAATAAGTCACTGTTATGGTTTGATATGAACATGTTTTCTTGTTTTAACCTGTATTTTTGCTACAAGTTGTGTTCACTTGTGATGATCAGACCTATCTCTGACGTCTACTTGAGATATAATAGGGTATAATCCAGTTGCTTCTTACTGTGTGTGTTAACCAGATCCTCAGATAAGGTGGTCTGATCCTGATTTATCCAGTGAATTAACAGTTTTGCTCATATTTGTAATCAGCCATTTCAGTTCAAAAAAGAAACATGAATGTAAACTAATTTTAAGCAGATAGTGGTATGTCAGATCTCAAAGTATTACTTAAGAGCTGCGCTGCCCAATAATGTAGCCACTTAGCCACTTGTGGCTGTTTTCCATATTACAAAATGAGATGTGCTCTAAGTGTAATATACACATCGGATTTTGAAAACTTAGTACAAAGGAAAGAATGCAAACTATCTTACTGACGTTTTTAAAAAAATATTTATTACATGTTGAAATAATATTTTGGATATGTTGGGTTATATAAAATATGTTTTAAGATTAATTTCACTTTTTTTACCATTTTAATTGTGGTTATTAGAAAATTTAAAATTACATATGTGGCTTGTGTTATATTTCTATCGAATAACGCTGCTTTGGAGAATAAATAAATCAGAGTATTCCCTTCCAGGCTTCTAAATGGTGTGTCAAATTTGTAGCCATTTAGGGAGGTCAAATTTTAAATTTGTTCTCTGGAATAATTACTTAACTTGCAGAGTGTATTCTGATATTTCCCATTATCAAAGACGTAATGATCTGTGTCAATTCAGAACTCCTGAATGTTTTCAAATTTCATGTAAGGTCAAATATTTTTAAAGGTTTCTGTTGATTTTCTGCAAATGGCAGAAACTAGTGTATGTGCATAAATCTAGAGAGCCCAGTGGACATGTGTTGAATGCCCTCAGAGCAGTAGCTTAGTGCTGCAGTTGCTGAAGAAATACGCTTTACAGGTTTAACCCAGGAATGGTTCCATTAGGTCATTGAGGATTGTTTTAGAGGAAGTAAATAGGAGATAGAAAGTTTAACTTGTTTTAATTTTTCTCTTTATATACCAGATTTCATTTCAGTCCGTGAAATAATGCTTCACGTTTAGTGATTAGACGAGTGAAATAGTGGACCTTTGAGCTTGCTTGTGAACAATAACATGGGATAATATATCATCTGTGCTTTCCTTGTGATGACTGTCAATTACTGCAAATGACATCTTTCAGTTCTCTCGTTCTTTTAATATGTGAGTTTCTTTGTGACTGTGTGCGTGATTAAAGAAAAAACAAACAGTAAATATGAGTCCTAGTAGGGGACTGGGAGAAGTTGTTTCTTACTAGTTTGAGGACAGTCGTCTTCTGTGTGCCTGACATGTAAAATATCCAGATACTTCTGTGTGTTTTATTATAAGTGTCTTTAGATGCTTTTGAATGGAAGATCTAGTCCTTGTCCTTGAGCATGAATTTGGAATATTGAGTGTTTAGTGGAGGCATTTTAGGATTTTGACAGCTAAGTCCGAATTTGTATTGTATTTTTACTTTCATGTCAGATATGTGACAGATTGTGGTGTTCTTGTAATTCACAGGTGCATCGGTGACACTTTTAGCTTCATGGTGATTGTATAGTTTAAACTCAATATTTTGTTATAATTAAAAATGGGATTCTATATTAATAAATTCTAGAATGTTTGAGTTCTGAAATCTCAGAAACTTAATTCTTTTGACTTTCATGTGTAGTTAATTAATCAGAATTCCATTATAGTTTTGAATATGATTTTTACGAGCTTGTGAAAGTGTGTGACAGATTTACTTCTTCCTCAGGGAAGTAATATAAAGTATACCTGTGTACATTCAGAAGAAAATTGAATTTTGAAATACAAGGAAACTCAGCAAAACCTAAATTACTCAGACTAGATTAAGATTTCTCTTAAATCCCTTCCTATGTTTAATTAATAAAATAGTCTTCAGTTATTATATACCTATGTCTAATATGTATACACCCGGGGTGATCTTAGGATAGACCTAATTGTTGAATTAAGTGTATGGCTTTAAACATGTTTGAATATATTGTGATAGTATTGATGTTTCTTTTCCTGAAAGTATAAAAGTTTGATGAAATGTTATTTCCAGTAATTTTATGGCATTTCAGTCTTTAGGTATTGGAATGCCTTAGGCCAAAGCGTGCATCCTAAACATGGGGATATAATATTTAGTGGCTTCAATTTATACTCTGCATAACTGTAGTCTAGATTAGGGTATAAATACTAGAGACACCAATGAGGATGAAGGGAAATTGTGATATGGGCATTTCCTTATCTGTTTTTAGAGAAAATTGTTGACTAAAATTATTGAGTGACGTCCTATTAAGACATTTATGTTCCATCAGTTTCCCAAAGGGTGTCCTTGTTCTCTCACAGTTACCACTTGTACAGGCAGCAAAAGTTGAGAAAGGTGCTGGATTTTTAACTCAACCTCTGATTCTTTCCATGTACGAGAAAGTACAAATATACACTCTTAAAATATTCTTTAATATGTTCAGATTGAATCTAGGTTGAAGTAGATATTCAGGGATATTTGTAAATAGTTTTTTGATGTGAGAAAGGCCTTCTTCGAGGGAGATGTTATAGTATCAAGTTTTAGTGTTGCAAAACCTGAAAGCAGGTACTACAATACTTGCATATTTTGTTAACTTCCTTCTTAATTGCTTCATTTATTAATTTTTTTTAAGTTCTAAACCAGAACTTGGCAACCCCTGATTTACTCAAAAACCCAGTTGTCTAACTGTGGATGAACTCTACCTCCTTTTGAGGGTTACTGCCACTTTCTGCTGTTTTCTAGAGTAGACTAGCTCAAAGGGTGAACTTCAGACCAGTAGCATCTGCTTCACAGGTGAGATTGTTAGAAATGCAGAATCTGGACTCCCTCACTGCAAAAGTACTGAATCAGAATCTGAAGTCCAACAAGAGTCCCAGGTGAATTGTATGTGTATTAAGGTTCGAAAAGCGTGGTTACTGGAGCTAGGCAGACTGTCTAGGTTCAGATCCCTGCTCTGGCACTTATTAGTTAAGTTACCTTAGATAAGTTATGGCATATTTCTGTCTTTTGGTTTCCTTAGCTGTAAAATGGAGATTAAAATGATACCCCCCTTTATAGGTTTGTTGTGAGAATTAGACGGATTAATATGTGTTAAAGTTTTGTAACAGTGTAAATTGGGTCAGTAAAGTAGCCACAGCATGATTAAAGTAGGAGAGGCAGTTGAGCAGCATGCTCTCACTCTTGCTGGCATTCTCTCCAGTGCATCAGTGTCCTACTCTAGGAATGATTTCATTTTAATCAATTCAGCACCTATTTATTGAGAATATATCAAGCAGGTTTTTTTTGATGTCAGTAAAAGCAGTTCCTTGGAACTTGGGTAAAAAAGAAAATAAACCTAAGAACACTAGGCAAAGATGAACAAATAGTATATCCCCTTTAAAGGAATATGCATAAGGTTAATGATAGTTAATTCCATAGAGAAGGGTCTGAGTGTCCAGTAAATTATAATAAAAATTTTTAAATTAGAGTGCTAGTTATGTTTTCCTATTTAAATATCCCATTCTAAAATTTGCAGTTTTACTGAGAATGAGATAATATCAATATTTGTAAAAATTTAGAATCTGAATTGATATAGTTTACCAGTTACCTAAACATAATATTCTTTCCTTGTCTGTGGGCTAAGGAGAGATTTTGGAAGCTTTTTCTAATTGGTGTATGAAGGCAGGTCATGATCAAAATAACCTGTGATGTCTACATAGCTTTGTTGGTTGCTTATACAGTACTTGATTAAATTCTCACACACACATAGGTAGATTGCTTTTTCTTACTTGTACGCGTGATTGTTGTTACTGTTTCTATTAAATTGTGTGTGCTATGTGAAGGTACCCTATTTTATAAAACAAAATTGTGTCTCATTAATCATCTAGTCCTTTTATTTTCAACTCTTCAAAAAAAACCCCTGGAACTCCCATTTTATAAAAATTAAATTTTAATTGGAAGCTCAATTTGTAAAACAGATAAATACAGAACTACTCTGATTGAAGGTGTTTTTCATCCCACCCTATTGTGGTCATCTGCCAATCGATAGTTCTTATTTTATTATTAATTTATTAAGTTTTGGCATCAGTGTTAGTACTCAGAA
Organism: Tapirus indicus; assembly: GCA_031878705.1. Taxonomy (NCBI): domain Eukaryota; kingdom Metazoa; phylum Chordata; class Mammalia; order Perissodactyla; family Tapiridae; genus Tapirus; species Tapirus indicus. The sequence continues at coordinate 91,496,545 of CM062926.1, forward strand.
ATCATGAGGATTTTTTTTGGGACTTGGATATTACTGATAATTTTAAATAATGTTTTATTTTTCAATAAGCTAATATTGCTTGCACACAGCTGTAATACATAATACAGTATGTTAATGCTGTACACTATAATTATTTACTTGTTTACTTTCTGTAAGAGTTAGTGTTCATTTGAAAGGAGATTTATCATATACACTTTTGTATCCCTTCACACAGTGCTTTGCATGTGAAGATTTGTTAAATTGGTATATAAATTGAAGTCTGTCAGATTGACAGGAATAGAAATTCCAGGCAGAACAGTGACTTTGGATTGGATAAAATCTATTAAATATCCCATATATTCTTTACTTTTTTTCATAATTGTAATTTTTAATTTATTCAAAGGCATTTGGTTATCGGTTTTATTATAAAAGGAAATTTATTTCCCTCATATATACCAATGTAGCAGAAAGACTCAGTACTGTTGTGACTAAAAACATTTTTCCAAAAGAATGATGTGATTGAAAACAATATTCTTCCCCCCAAAGAGGTTACATTTTTATTAGGGATCTATTAAGTTCAGTGCAGATAATATAATTAAAAAGTGTGAAAACAGTGTGTGCACTTAAAAAGTTATATTGGGGGGCCACCCAGTGGCGCAGCGGTTTAGTTTGCGCTTGGCAGCCCGGGGTTCGCGGGTTCAGATCCCGGGCGCCCGCCGACGCACCGCTTGGCAGCCATGCTGTGGCGGCGTCCCATATAAAGTAGAGGAAGATGGGCACGGATGTTAGCCCAGGGCCAGTCTTCCTCAGCAAAAAGAGGAGGATTGGGGACGGATGTTAGCTCAGGGCTGGTCTTCCTCACACAGACACACACAAAAAGTTATATTGGTTACTTTGCAGCTACATGCAAGACTCCCAATTGTTTTGTTACTTTCTGTAGGTAACCCATTGGTACCTTATCCCCTCCTTGAATGAGCTGCTGTAACATCAGGTGGATATGTTTAGTTATAAGAAAATCAACAAATCATTTTTGCTCAGAGTGCAAGGGCATTCAAAATGAGAATGGAGAACTTGATCTACTATTCTCGTCTTCCCTACAAAATTGAGATTAAAAACATATAATAAAACCACTTGCAGATCTAGAGAAATAGAGAATGATTTTTTCTCTTCCCATATTGCTTTTGACAGGGAAGTATGTTTGCATTTTATTAGATTCTAGGAGAAACATCTTTAAACTTTTAATCTTTCTTTTGCTTCTAGATCAGTGGTTCTCAACTGGGGGCAATTTTTGCCTCCCTACTTGTGCCTGCTCCCCTCCCCCCCCACACCCCCCAGGCCTAGGGGACAATTGGCAATGCCTGGAGCTTTTTTGCTTTTCACAACTAGGGCAAGAGAGGGCTGCTACTGACAGTGAGTAGGTAGAGGTCAGGGATGCTGCTAAATACCTCATAATGGCTAGGACAACCCCCCACAACAGAGAATTATCTGGACTAAAATGTCAGTAGTGCTGAGGTTGAGAAATCCTGCTGCAGATATTTATTCCAGTACCTTGCCTCTTGCATTTTTGCATAGTTTGCTTTTTTACCCTTTTCCTGTCTTATTAGTGATGCTTGCTTAATACATTCTCCTAGACCTTCCTCAGAGCTGGTGTCCCCACCTTCCACTACTCTTGTGCTATAATTTATATTTATCTTATATTATCTTATATATATGTGTGTGTAACTTTTTATGTGAACTCACAGGAATGGCTACTTTGAGTGTCTGCTAAAGTATGGTCTACTGAGGCCAGAAATGCTTACAGCAGTATTTTTATGTCTTCTACTAGTTAATTATACCCCCGCATGATCTAGCCTTAGGATGGTTGTGTCTCTGTTCTACTAAGAATATTGAACTACCATCAAGGAGAGATACCATTGGAAAATCATCAACGTTCCGTTTTACATTGATTGAATTACGGACAGATTAGAAAACTCTTCGTTTGGTTTTTATTTTCATCAAGACAATACAGAGATTATTTACTTCTATTATTGTTACAACTCTGCAGTCCTTTGTTTCAAACCCTTGGGGCCAGATGAGTTTCAGAATGCAGAAATTTTCAGATTTTAGAAGGGGAAAATGATGTTTTTGTTGTATTTTATGTAACACCCCCAGCGGGATCTGGGGCAGCACTCCATAATCAAACATATTCATATTTCTGCACCAAAAATGTATGAATATTCATACTAAGTGGGATAAATAGAGACTACAAATAGTTTCAGGTTAGTTCATGTTTAGTGTTGCTGCCAAATTATTTTGCTCCAAATTTATAAAAAAACTTTTGGTTTTCAGAGCTTTTGGCATTTCAGAATTGTGGATAAACAGTTGTGGCCCTATACTACTTCCGTTACAATGACTAATGACTCCAGCTATTTTACTCATGTTGAAAGGGTGTTTTAAGAGTCTTGCTCTGCTTTCCTTTCTTTTACCTGTTTCCTAATAGCTGTTTTTAGTTTCTCAGTTGTTATTTTTGGATCATGGCTTTTTTTGTTGTATAACTTGTATGCTTAACCAGAAAAAAATTAGACTCTTGATTTTTGATTTCTTTCCCCTTAAGGTGAAACTATAATATCAGTTTCTTTTTAAGTTGTTCTGTGTATATTGGATTACTTTTCCACTTTGCTATCAAATATTATCTTTTAATCATTCTATTCTTTTTAGATATACAAAATTACACAGAAAGGAAGATATCCTTTAATAAACACAGGACTTGCCGTTTTTATGTATGCTTTTTGTCTTGCAGCATTTGAGTGCAATTAGGCTATAAAAGGATACATTAAATTTTGCTAAGTTGTGTTGCATTAACAAACAAACCTAGAAGGCTTATATAACATATGAACATATAAAGGTTTATATCCCTTGCTCATGTGAAGTCCACTGTAGGTCCAGGGACTCTCCTGGGTAGCTCTTCCATCCATGGTGCTTGCGTCTTGTAGCTTTGCCATTTGGAACATGTGTCCAGGCAGGAGAGCTGGAGGGTCATATGCTAGCTTTTAAGTACTTTGGTCTGGAAGTAAGATATGAATCCATCACATGGCCTCAACTAACTGCAAGGTGGCTGGAAAATGTGAGGGAGCATATGGGTATTCAGTGAGAAGTCAGTTTCTCTGCCACAGACTATATATACTTCCATGAATAGGTGACTTTCACTCACACTTGAAAAGAGGAGAGAGGAAATAATTGAGCACCCAGTTTGACACTGTACTGGATTCCATAGTATAGCACCTGTTAATACTCTAATTCCTAAAACAACCCTATGAAGTATCATTCTTGTTAACATTTCAAAACTGAATCTGAGAGTTGTTGAGAAAATTGCCAAATATCACAAATGCAGTGCATATACGTAACAGATCCAGGACACAAATCTAGGCTTACTTTTGATATGAAAGGAAGCACTTTTGCATTGTACAGTACTGCTTGAGAAATCTGGTAGAAGCATTTAGAGTTGATTATGGATCTGTAGGTGCGTGCTTAGTGTGAGTATATCCTATTTGGTTGCTTATAGTCTCCTGAAAAATCCAAAATACTGTTCCTGTAGGGTTTTGGAACCTGGCAAGTAAAGTCCAGATGGTGAGTTGGAGAAAGAAGAGAATTTCCTTCTTTGGTTTAAGGGTGCTAGGCTCTTCTTACTTTTTAAAAAAAATCGTTCAGAGGCATTTTCTTTTCAGGGAGCATTCCCCAAGTTACCAGCTTTCTGGCCCTATTCTCTTTCCTCTTTGCGTCTATTCTCCTCCTAGGAAGAAGGTCAGGGATTGAATATGTTCATGACGGAAAAGGCAAATCTTTGTTCTCTACCTTGTAGTTCTTTGTGTATGGCTTTCCTGTGGGCAAAGGAATAACGTTAAATCTACCTCTGCTTTTTTCTCTGGGGTATTGTGAAGCAGTCCATGTTTATGAATTGCTTTGAAGTTGGAAATAATCTCTCTGCAGATAAGAATTTCTAGCTTTATGAGGAAAAGCCCCAATTACATAGGATTTTAGTAGAATTTTAATGCTGATTTCTCAGCAACATGTGCTCTTATTATTTCTTAATACTGGTACCAGGTCTGACTTTTTACAGAAATTTGGCTTTATATTAGATCTCTCTTAACTTTATCTTTTAAAATATAGTTTCATAGTTTATTTAAGCACTTTTTCCTAACCACGTGAATGTATACAAAAATTATTCCTGGATATTAGTGCGGGGATTTGTTTTTTTCTTACAAGTCTCTTTGGAAAAGGAACTGGTTCACTTAGCAAAACAAACCTAATGCTCTCAGGGTGACCTGCTAGGTTTATAAATGTTCATTTGAAATTGATGATACTGATGAATTTTATGAAACAAATCTGTGCCTTGCATCTTGTCTAAATGCAATATTAAAGTTAAATTCTAAAGCTTTGAGTTTTTCTCTGTTGACATTTAATTGCTTTTATAATAGGGTGTATAGATAAACAGCATAAGCTTGTTCTTAGCACCTATTTTGGATGTGATGCTCAGTAGGAGGTGATTAACCTTAAGAGTAGTAGCAGTAGGGTCAAATTTCTAGAGTCATTAAATTTTTAAAATCCCAGTCCACTCTGTTTGATCCTTGGTCTATATAATAATTGTTTTCATTTTATGGTTGTTTGCAAAAAACAAGTTTGAAAGGAACTGGAGTATTGCTGTGTTCATTCATTGTCCAAGGTTTAGTCTGCCTGTTTGGGAGGGATTTGGACCACTTATGCCCTTCCAAGGTTTTTTTGCTGCTTCACTGTCCCAGAGCAAATGTACTTTGTCATTCTGTTTAACTTCTAGCTTGTCTGGGGAAAAATAAAGACGTCTCTAGTCTGAAATTGCTTTTGGGAGTATAGCTCCACATGTTTTGGTCTGAATGAAAGGCCTAGGGAAACATGAATTTTGTTACCTTTTTATTTTATTTCCCTTTACTTATAAATCATCATCATGATCCTCCCTTTACATCCATGCGTCTCACTTTTTATAAACACCGTTCATTCCTTTTCTGAGGGTGGTTATTTGTAGTTTGTTTTGCCATTTACAGTCTTATAGGTCCTTTACAAATGGATCATTTTTTCACATTAAATTTTAGTAGGTCAAGAATCCATTTATTCAGGGTCCCCAAGAGAATCGATCTCAGAAGATTGTGGCTACATGTTTTTTATGGCTTCCTATTGCTTTTTCTGTAGCCTTCTCAATTTAAACAGTAGCAACAACAAAATATAGAGGGCACCATAAGGCCTGGGCTTTTTGGTATTATTTTTGTTTCATACTTGTTTCTGAGGGTATTGGTAATATTTGTTAGATGTGTGATATATATGCCTGTAGTAAATTTATCTGCTACCACAATGAGAAAGAATGTGGCATTTGAAAGATTTGAACACACACTTAGATGCACATGATCTACGTGGAATTCAATGGTAGATTTAACTAGTGTACCTTTAGATTTTCTTTCTTTTATTTGCACCAGTGTCTGTTTAAAATTTTAAAAGGACATTTCTCTTATATCTTCCCAGATGCTTAATATCCCCATATTCATTAGAGGACTATTCCAAGTATTCATTTTGTTCTTTTTTTAAACCCTAAAAGAAACATGTTGCAAATGATCACTTTTCCCTCCTGCAGAGGTTTCTTAATTTTTTTAAATTAACTTTTTATTATGGAGAACTTGAAACATAGGAAAGTAAACAAAGTATGATGAATCCCCATGTAGCCTTCACCCATTTTCAATCATTACCAACCCATTGACCAATCTCATTTCATCTGTCACCCTACCTATTTCACCCTCCCATATTACATTGAAGCAAATTTCAAACATCATTTCATACACCTTTTTAAGGAACAGATTTCTGTGTGCATTTTCAAAAGATAAGGGACTCCTTTTAACTTAACTGCAATGTCATTAACACATCTGAAAATTTTATTGAAGTTCCTTAATCAGTCATTGTTCAAATTTACAAATGTCTCATGGATGTCCTAGACAACCCCCCTCCCTCCCTGCATCTTATTTGAATCTTATTTGGTTGATATGTCTTTTATATTTCTTCTAATCTGTAAATCCCCTCTCTCTTGTTTTTTTTTGTTGTTGTTGTTGGAATTTATTTAATGAAGAAATGGGACTGAGTTTCTCAGAGTCTGGATTTTACTTACTGCATTTCTATGGCATGGTTTAATATCTTTCTTTGTGTTCAGTGTTTCCTGTAAATTTGGGAGTTAGGTCAAGAGGCTTGATCAAATTCAGGTTTGATTTTCTTTCTTTCCTTTGGTTTTTTGTTTTGTTTTTTTTACAAAACTGCTTCATAGGTGGTAGTGTGCTTTTCTGTCAGGAGACACATAAGATCCTGCTGTCTTTTTGTGATGCTGGCAGCCATTAGTGTACATCTCTAAAGAGAAACTTACCTACATCTTCTATTTGGTTACCCAGTAGAGTGAGTTATATAGTGAAGGCAGAATAAGTGCTTAATTCTGTCCCTTGTTTACCAGTTTTATTTTTTCTTCTTTTTCAAAGTAATGAGTTGGTTTCCTAGTATCCTTTTCAGAATCATTGTGAACTTTTATTTGTTGTGTTTCATTCAATCCATTGCAGTACTTCAGTATATTGCCGTTATAATCCTTATAGACCTTCTTAATTTTAAGTAAACTTCAACTTAAATTGCTTTGCCTTTGGAAACTTTGGATGTGTAAAAATTGCATGGACATATTTCATGGTAAAATAATGCAAATGCATGCATTCAATTTGACCGTTGCCCTAGGTATTATTTTGAAAACTGAATACTTACTGAAGCTGTTGTTTTAAACATATGACATTCTCCTAGCCACCTCTTCATCATTTGCCAAAGGATAATTAATGGCTCAGCATTAGAATAACTGAAATATCTTTATTAGAACTATAGGCCTCTTTTTAAGTTCTGAATTAAAACAGATCAAGGTGGAATGCAGAAACCTTTATCAGAATCAAATTAATTTATCACAAGAATTAAATTTAAAATATGAACCTTATTGTTATCTAAATATATAAGACAAGCAAACTTCTTTGTCTGCTTACTTCCAGTGTTTCATCAGGGCCTCCCTCTGGCATTTGGGCTGGGTTGTGCTTTGCCTTGGAAGACACTGAGCATCCTTGGACTCTGCTGACTAAATGCTAATGGGGTCCTTCCCAATATTGTGGCCACCAGGAACCACCTCCTCCTCCCATTTCCAGATGTCTTGGGGGGAGAGAAGGTTATCACTTCCAGTTGCAAATTCCTGGTCTAGATTCCACAGTATAATGATAGCAAATTATAATGCTGCAATAAAAAAACTTTTTATATAGTGCTGATTCAAGTAATGCATACTTTGTAATATATTTATGATGTAAACTCTATCATAACCAAATGTGTGTGATTTTACTACATATGATATTGTCTTCTATGCAAAAAAATAGATATTTTCATCCTTTCGCATTTTACTTTTACACCCTCCCCAAACTCTGAAATCTCATTAAATTTTAACTTTGTGCTTGAGCTTATTAACATATATATATACCCACTCTCTTGCAAATATGTATTTTTGTATATTCCTTTGATCTTTTCATTATTAGCGAATTTTATTTTCTTTACTGGAAAACCTGTGTTCTTAACAGGATTTTTCTGCTAACCCGTTGTCTCAAACTGAACTTTTCCTTTTCTTTTATCTCTATTCTCTTTCTAGTTATTAACCTCTTCCTGTTTCTGAGAGTGTTCTAAAGGCCCATTTAATTCTGTCATCTTTTCTCTCCTTATCTACTATCTGGCTTCCCATTTATCTTTAGTTTATTGAGCCATTTGTAGCCACCTCTCCACTTTTCTGTCTTGTATTTCTTTCATCTTTTTTAATGTGGCTTTTCCTCTTCTATTTTATTTCTCAAATGTCATTTGGTAATCGAGTTGTCAATGTTTTCTTCATATTACTTATTCTTAATTTCCTTTTTGTTTTAAGTGCACATCTTCTTATGTCTCTTTACTTTCAACTTCTTTTCTGACTTTCCTGAAATGTCTCTTTCTCCTAGTTACTCTTTAGCGTTTAGTATTTCCTCCTACGTGTGATATCTATTCTTTTTTCACCCCTGTATCTTTTATTCCTTCTCACCTCCCCTGGCACTCATGCCACGTTGTGTCACAGCTGCTTTTTGATTATGGAATTCTCTCAGAAATCTCAGTGGTTGTCCATCAAAATTTTCTGCATCTCCTATCTTTATTTTTATCTTCCATTATTTTTGTCTTCTGTTATGTATAAAAGCCCTCTGCTTTAGCAGAAGTGGTCTGTTTCCCACTCCCTGGACATAACCTGTGTTTTCTAGGCTCTGCATCTTTGTTTACCTTCTCTCATTGCCTAGGATGGCTTTCATCCTCCAAACAGTAGTGATCCTTTAAGACCCATTTCAAATCCTGCATCTTCTTGTCGAGCTTTTCCTGCACATCTCTCTTTTGAAAGACTTACATATTATTTATTCTCTGCTACTTGCCACTTCTTGTCTTACGCCCTTTCTTCCCAACTGGACTGGGCACCAGGACTAGGTATGGATCTTTTGTTTCTTTATATTTTCAGCTATTAGTATAATGCTCTTGCCCTATATTTTAGAATAATTTTAATAAACTTATTAGTTGGAAATAGTTCTGAAATTAGCCAATTCTCAAAGTGTGGAGTACCACAGGAACCCTGCTTGACCATACATCCTGGTTTATATCTATTGTCTTGGTGTAATTATTAATAGCATTTCCTTTCACTTTCAGAAATCCCCCAGTTAGTATGATAAATTGTAGGGTTACCTTACCCTGATGCTATACATGGGTGGTGTTCTGGTTGGGCTTGATGAATCAAGAGATTCTTGTAATCAACAATTATCCAAAGCAGAGATTCTGATTTAGTGGTACAACAGTGGCCTATGAATGTGCATTTAAAGAACCATGTCTTCGGATTCAGGTGCTAGTGGCCCTCTAATAATTTTTTGAGAAATAGTTCTTTGAGGTTCAAGGGCTTAGATGGGATGGGGAGAGTGGGGAAGAGGCAGGGGAGATAATGAAATACAGTTTATTCTCTACAAAGCTAGAGGAGAACAGTTAAAATCATGTTTCTTACTTGATTTTAATGGCTAGCTTTTTCTTAACTTAAGCACCCCCTATGCTTTGCCTGTGTCATAATGCAAAAGTATTGGTAAAAGTGTATGTGGGAGGAGTCTGCTGAACATTAAAGCCATGTGTTTGTGTGTGTGTGTGTGTATGTATGTGTAGCTAATGAGTTAATGAGGGCATGAAATTTTACTGCAAACAGCTGAAAATAGAAATCAGAACTTATAAGATGCAACTTAAGAGGAAGATGACGTCAAGTAAAAGCACCAGAGACATTCCTAGATCTCACTAATATGTGGTTTTATTTAAAAAACAAGAAATAAAACTTAGGCAGAAGTCTCTTCAGATAATCAAGACGATGATTCATTTGAAAACCTGAATTAGATTTTTTTGTAAAATAACTTTAAAAAATTTATACTTTATATTTTTGTTAATACCTTTCTCTACAGATTTATGGGTAAGATGTTTTAAACTTCTAAGCGATAGATATTTTCCATGTTATCTTTTATTCTGAGCATAGGAGGAGATGGAAAACTCCTTGCACATGTTTTGAGGCAAATATGGTCTCTATCCCCAAGCATGATAACCGGTACTACCACAATGACAACTGTCGAATCTCATCGGTGAACAGGGGTATTAAAATTGTAAAAACAAGTAGAATTCATTTATCAGAAGAGAATAAAACCACTCAAAGGATGTTTTTTACGAGACTGCGAAGAATGGCAGTTCCTAGTTCTCTGACATACTACAACAGTAGGCTGAAGAAGAAAAATTATTGAGCATTTCAGGAAATAGACAATACGAAATAAAAGCTTGAGTATATTTTATCCATTCATCAGTTATGGACATTTGGGTTGTTTCCACCTTTTGGCTGTCATGAATAGTGCTGCTGTGAACATTTGTGTACAAGCATTTGTTTGAATCCCTGTTTTCATTTCTTTGGGGGTGTATTCCTAGCCATGCAATTGCTGTGTCACATGGTAATTCTCTGTTTAACTTTTTGAGAAACTGCCAAACTGCTTTTCTCAAAGGCTGTACCATTTTACTTTCCTACCAACAGTGTATGAGGGTTCCAGTTTCTCCACATCCTTGCCACACCTATTTTCTGTTTTATTTTTTTTATTATAGCCGTCCTAGTGGTTGTGAATTGGCATCTCCTTGTGATTTGGATTTGTGTTTCCCTAATCACTCATGATGTTGAGCATCATTTGGTATATTTTAACTGACTCCCAATTTAAACATTGAAGTAGAAGAGAATTCTTCCTTAAAATAATAACATATGCTTCCTTTTAACAAAAAGCCAGTATTCTTTTTATTGAAAATAATTATAAACAGTTCTTTTAAATTTGGGCGTGGGAAGCCAAGGGGGCCCCCATTATAGTTATGTAATCACTGTGACTACAATATGACGTTTGAAAAAGAAAAGGTATAAATATGGGGAAGGCAGAGACAGATTGAAACCTTCCCCCTGCCCCCCAAAACACCAAAAATTGTCTTTTTTGTACATCCAGGAAATCCAGCTCAGATAAAGAGCTTTGGAGTTAGACAAATACAAGTTCAAGTCCTAACTCCACAAAGTAACTGTGAGATTTTGAGCAAGTTCTTTAACTCCTCTCAGAAATGGGGATAATAATCCTATTTCGTCTGTTTTTTAGTGTATTAGTTATTACATACTTGGTATGTGTTACTCATAATGGTAAATAGCAGTTGTTAAATGGAAAAACAAACAGGCCTGTTTATGAAAGAGCTTTTTGAAAAATGAGGTATTAGAACCAATTATGATACAAAGACTTTTTTAAGAAAATAGTTCTAATCCACAAATAGCAATGATGAGTGGAACAGAATAGAAAAATATTAAACAGTATGGAAACTGATTCATTTCTCTGATAAGACTAAGACTTCTGCATTCAGCAGCCATCTTCTGCATTTTTCATTATCAGCATTTGGGCCAGTTTCTAGCATATAGAAGATACATATATTTTTTAACAAGTTTTATTGAATAGAGGTTCAGATTGAGAATTGGTATATTAAACAAACACCTTTAAAAAAATCATCTGTTAAAGTAACTTTCCAAAACATGGAGTTAAGATTACTTATTAAGTGAAATTGGGATAAATGGGTAGTGATTTAAAAAATCGTTAATCACAACTTTTACAGTATAACCTCCAGATTGATGAAAATCTTAAATATATTGTAAAAGTCAAACTGTTAGAAAACTTTGGAAAACGGGCATATGTATTGTTGGTTGATGCACGTTGTACAGCTCCAGGGGGTGCCATCCACACTGTATGTGTTCAACATAGCACAGCATGGAGTACAGTGTAAGTGGCACCCCCTGGAGTTGTGCAGTGTGGTGGCCATGATTAGACCCTGAAAATTAACTTCAATTTTGAATCCATAAGCAAAATCCTAAAGGAGATGATTGAAATTCCAACATGTAAAGTAAGAACTCTTGTGCTATGAAAAGCAATAAAACTTGAAATGCACAGGAAAAATGTTTGCATCCACATTACAGAGAATATATGTTATTTATAAAGAGTTAGCTCATATCAATAATAAAAATTTCAAGATTCCTAATGATTGGATGGAGGATATGAATTTATGCAAGCTCTTAAAGAGGCGAAAAGTAGAAACAACATTAGAGGGTTGCACTCCTTGGAGTGCTTCAAAAACCTGTTGAAAGCTATGAACCGGCTCCTCAGAAAAATACTTACGCATAACATTTCAGGAAGTTTAGGGAACTAGAAAGTTACTTCCAAGCTCTAGAGTTTTATAAATTAATTATTATATTTAATGTAAATTAGTGTGAAGAAACAAGGTAAAATGTCATTTATTCAGGAATGATAGGTGGGAGAGAAATAACTGTATAGCCTCCAGGAAGCTGAGGGCTTGCATGTTGAATATAGAATTTAAAGCTGCTTAAGTAGCTGGGGAAAAGGAAAATAAAGGTGTGTTTTGCCTTAAGTCCTGGGAGTCCCCCTCCCCACTATGATCAAGTAGGGGAACAAGAAGTGGAAATACAACAAAAGAGATGATTTGGAAAAGAGGTAAGTTGATAGAGCATCAGATAAGTAGATTTGCTCAAGCACAATGGAAGGAATAGGCAGAAAACTAGATGAAAAAATAGAGATTAGGCGTGAAGTGGCCTAATGAGACCTCTCCAAACTGAAGGTAAGGATCCTGACGTGGAAGGGCAATAGGAAATCTCTGCAGGGTATTGAAAAGAGGAGTCGGGATTTAGAGTTAACAGTTAGCCTGTAACTTGAGTTGTGGTGGTTAAAGAGACTTGGGTAACTAATTGACCTATGGATGGTTCTGGGGGAAAATCATCTGGATGCAGTGCACCTTTCAGATCTGTTAATGTACTGTTTTCAAATATGGATGAGGAGATTTTACAGTTTTACTTTTTTAATCTTCAACAAAATGATGCTCTTCACTATTAGATATTTGGTGACTAAAAAAAAGTGATTTGTCCATGTGTTTTAATAATGACAGTTTATAAGAAAGTTGTGCTTTTCTAGCTGTTGCACATGGAGATTCAAGAGCTTGAATATCACAACCAACAGGCAGTGCAGTATCATAGAAGCCCAGTTGGCATTAGCTGGAAGTACATGTGTCGTTCCACACCTTACTGGCAAATGAAATTCTAGGGATTAGGTTGATACCGGTAATTGGCCTATTTACCACCTCTTGGAATGAATGGATTTGTTTTAATGAAAATGTGTATCAGTTGTTGGCTGTATGATAGAAGCACTAATACATTAGTAACACTATAACATTGTCTTCTGATTTTCAAGTATAATCCACTTTATCTATTAATATGTTTATTTTCTGTTATTCACTGCAGTTAGCAAAGCATCCTAAGAGGTTGCGTGAAAATGTATGGAAGGGTGACAGGAAATGTAGATTGTGTAAACTGGAGGATACATTATCTCTTTTTGTTGTTAAAGACAAATTCAGGAATAATTACAATGAAGAAAATCCTCTACACTCATAGATTTAGATGCCGTGATTTAGAACAGTGCTGGCCAATAAAAATATAATGCAAGCCACATATGTAATTTTCAGTTTTCTAGTAGCCACATTAAAAATTAAAAAGAAATATGAGAAATTATTTTAATATATTTGTATTAACTCATATCCAAAATTACTATTTCAACATGTAAACAATATAAAATTATTAATGAGCTATTTTATTTAATTTTTTTGGTATAATGTCTTTGAAATCTGGTGTATATTTTCCACTAACTACAAATTTCGGTTCAGACTAGCCACTTTGTAAGTGCTTAATAGCCATTGGACAGCCTGGATTAGAATGTTTGCCCTGAGTCCTTGCACCTATCAGGGATTAATTTGTCCTTTACTCCCTCTTACCTCTTTTTATTGTGCATAGATTTCAAGAACTGGGGCACACCCCAATTTGTAAAAGGAAGGTTAACAACCCTTCTTGGCTACAGGTAATTAGATGTGAAAGGTCTGAAAGAAAGCTCAACACCAGATACAGAAATGCAGGCTGTTTTCCAAAGGATTCTGTTTTGAAGCACCTATCTCTCTGCCCATGATTCTTCATTACTGGTATCTTATGGTATTATATGCATACTTTTTGTTTAAGAGGGAGTCTACTCTTTTTGAGAGTGAAGAGTATATCTTGAACATCACTTTTGTGACGGAAAGTATATGTGGCTTAAGATTCCTAGATGGAGGAGTTTATTTAGTAAGGGGCTTATATTGGATTTAAATATATTGTCATGGGTTTTCTAAGCTGAAATGCCATTTGTTATGAGTTTAGTTTTTTATAATAGCACCTTTTAAGCAGATGTGAGCTAATGTGTTTATAACTGTTTTATCTTGTTATAAATAATCTTGCCATTAGCAGTACTCATGTTTCAGACAGCCTCTAATGAGCAAATGTGATATTCTTACTCTGGACATTTATAAAAATACTTTTTATTTTTATTTTATTTTTTTTAAAGTGTCTTCTCTCCCTTTCTTCTTTTTTTGAGAAAGATTGGCCCTGAGCTAACATCTGTTGTCAGTCTTCCTCTTTTTCTTTTTTCTCCCCAAAGCCCCTGTATACAGTTGTGTATCTTAGTTGTAGGTCTTCTAGTTCTTCTTTGTGGGACACTGCTTCAGCGTGGCTTGATGAGTGCTGAGTAGGTCCGCACCCAGGATCCGAACCACTGAACCCCGGGCCGCCAAAGTGGAATGTGCCAACTTAAAGACTGCGCCACCGGGTCAGCCCCTAAAAGTACTTTTTAAAGAACTTTAGTTTAGGTTATTTATGTCTTCCTTTCTAAGAACTTACTTCTAGGAGAGATAATGTTGTCTCAATATGTAAAGTTGACTTAATCTAATTACAGTTGAACTTTATTGATGTAAACTTTAAGTAAGATATGGTTAGTTCCCTATTTTTTTGGGTTGTGATTTTTATTCACTACCCTAATGCCATAAGTCAGCTTGCTGTTTTTGAACACTAAATTTGAATATTAAAAAACTTCCTAAAACGAAGTTTGCACATAGTATACGATAGAACCAGACTATTTTCCAAGACTTCTAGTCTTGTACATTTTTATTGCTATTAATTTCCTTCTTATGTGTTGAATTATGATGTGTCACTTAATTGCAGCTATGCATGCCCATTTGAAACACCAGCTATTACTTATTGACTATGCTAGGTATGTTGCCAGGTGATCTGCTTATATTATCTTATTTCTCAATTCTCTCAGGGAGATATTATCACCTTTTTAGAAATGAAAAGAATAAATCTGAGAGATTATGTAACTAGTCTAAAGACATGTTAATTTACGATGGAAGCAAGATTCAAACTCAAGTCTGTTTGATCCCAAAGGTCATGCTGTTCATCACACTGCCTTAGATGTTCTGATGGCGTCAGGTGTGAATGTGTGTGTGTGTGAATGTGCTTGTGGAGTGGGGTGAGGAGATAAGGATAATCAGTTTAGCACAGTACTCTGTGACAAGGAGTACTTGTAAATTCATGCTTGTGTTGTATGCACACGCTTAGGGCTTGTTTTTTTTTAGAGGCCAAGGTATGATAGTCTGCTGTGTTGTGAAAAAAAGTAATATATATTATATAGTAGGTGACAACCAAGGCCGCTGTTGCTGCTTGGACTTTTGCCAAATGTAGTTTTGAAGGCTAGTGTTTGAGTGTTAAATCTTAAGGTAGACCATATCTTACCTTAGAAAAGAAAATGTTTTGAAAGAATTTTAAATAAAACCTAAGAGTTTATATTTGCATATACTTGCATATTGGCAGCCTGTAAGCCAAACTTAGCAATGTGTGTTTGTGTGTGAATTATTTTTAAAAATTGACTTTGAATGCCTGTATCAGGACTCATTTGGTTACAGTGGTAGAAAACTCAAACCAAACTGGCTTAAGAAGAACATGAATTTGTTGGCATAACTGAATATAGCACAACTGATTGAGTTGTTTCACATAAGTAAGAAGTTCAGAGTAGAGCTGGCCTTAGGTATGCCATCAGCGTCTGACTTACCTCTCCATCTGCTAGCTCTGCCTCCTCTTAGTTGACTCCTTTATTAGACAAGCTTTCTTGTTGTGGTCCTAAGATATCTCCTAGTACCTCCCAGATGCCTTCTTCACTTTCAGATGCAGTGTGAAGTAGAGTGAAGAGTCCTGGCCCCAGTATTTTCATCAGAGGTCTAATCGCGTCTCATTAACTGTAACTGGGTTCATCATTGAATCAGTTACAGTGGGGTGAGTGGAGTGGGGGAAAATGTTATGTACATATAATGGTTCATGCCTAGGCGACTGCTCTATCCCTGAGACTGGAGGTGTATAGGTTACGAGAAGGGCTGCAAATGTGAAATGGGCTATCACAAGTCAAGGTGAGTGGAGTTGAGTAGCAAAATCGATAAGCATCTCTTTTGGGTCGCAGGCATTCTCTGTTTCACCGTAGTCCCCATGCTTCCCAGTATGCTGACTTACTTAACTAATTTACGTTACCTGCTTGGTACCTTAGAGCATTCGGGTTTGATTTCCCTGGTTTATAACTTGTTTTTATCAGAACTATTGAAGAATTTGTTGTGGTTTTATAAATGTATATTTTTCTCTACTCCATTAAACAGATCTGTTTTTATGGCTTTAATCTTTTGGATATCTGTGTCTTAAATAGTTTTACAAACATGGAATTGCCCATTTGTTTGACTTGTGGAACAACAAAGATGTTTACAAAGGTTTGGGTTATTAGTTTTTTTGAATGCCTTTACCAAAACAAGTTTACCTGTTAAACCTTAGCTAGATGTCTTGAACGGCTTCTGGCAGTTTTTTAGAAGAGCCTGTAGCCAAGATTTTGGTTGTATGTATAGTACAACTGAAAGTAGTTCTTTTTGTAGTTAGAACTAAACCAAGAGCTACTGATCGAAACTCCAGTGGATGGACTGAGGATTAGGTGGCTGCCAAAGCTAGAAGGTAGAGGATCCAAGCCTTCTGTAGGAACGGAATCAGGATGCATTTCCAGAGTCCCTTTCTTTAAGAGCAAGCCAGAACTGGAGGGGGGTAGAAAGGCACAAGTTTGTGGCACTATTTGGAATTTGTGTCAATGGAATAAAATTAACAGAGTAGGAGCTAGAATTGAGCACAACTAATTTGGGGAAAACTCCTGACAAGATTCTCTTGCACTGGCATTAAATTTAGAGGCTTAGGTTTGCTCTCATAGGTGTGTCTTCACTTGTATTAAGGGTCCAGTGTCTATATTTACTCTGTCCATATTGATTGTGATTGTGGATTTTGTCGACTTCCACTCTTTGCCTTTTCCACATTCCATGAAGGCTAATACTTTTGGGTCTAGGGTGGCCGGAAAAAGATCAGGACACCTAATTGAATCTGAATTTCAGATAAACAACAAATAACTTGTTAATATAAGTATATCCCAAATATACATGGGATATACTTAAACATTCATATGCCGTGTAACGACATTTTGGTCAACAACGAAACCACATATGGGACGATGGTCCCATAAGATTAGTACCATATAGCCTAGGTGTATAGTAGGCTGTGCCATGTAGATTTGTATAAGTATACTCTATAATGTTTGCACAAAGTCACCTAACAATGCATTTCTCAGAACTTAGCCCCATCATTAAGTGATGTATGACTATAGTGAATATTCCTTGCTTATCTGAAATTTGAATTTAACTGGATGTCCTATATGTTTCTTTGTTAAACTTTTTATTTTGAAATGATTGTAGATTCATATGCAGTTGTAAGAAATAATTCAGAGAGATCATCCTGTATTTTTATTTGCTACATCGGGCAACCCTCTCTAGGTCTTTCCATTATTAGGCAACCCAACCTCAAAACATTTGTGTTTTACAAATAATAAATATTATTTAGAAACCCTTTGGGGGCCCTCTAGTACTTGAGAGATGACTGATTCTTGAAAGAATAATCTTGGAAGTAAGATATTACTAAAAGGACTTCAACATTTTCAAAATTTCAGAATAAAATTACTTTAAAAGCCATGCAGAATTTAGAATATTTAATAATTTAATCTCCTATCAAGATTCTACCTTGGAAATATTATGAAACAAACAATGAACTAATTTAGCTTGAGGCATCTCTGAGCAGGTAGTATTTTGAGCCACGTAGTCTCAGGTCTCCTTCATCCCAATCCTTCCAAGTTGTTCCTGCTCCCTTGACCCAGATTTGGCAAGGGGGTTACAATCCTATGCTTTCTAGGAGTTTGTGGTGATTTCATAACTGTGGAATTGTAATTTGGATAAATCACATCTTAAATGCCCACCACTCCTTTTGAATAAGATGAGAAAAAGAAAAGAAGTGACCTTCAGGTTTTCAGAGTTCTTTAGTGAAATTGGAACAGCTTGCTTCCTTATCCCTTTCCCTCATCTGGACAGTAGGTGGTGTGGCATGGGGAGAAACATGGCCAGCTTGTTTCCCACACAACTGCTTAGTCCCACCTGTTACTCTGCATTGGTAAAGAAACCTCATTAGTACTTTTATTGTTTTATAAAGAGAATAGACTGAACTAGGGGTAAGGAGAGGAAGTGGAACAAGTAAAACTATGAACTAAGTAAAAATTGATCATCTCTTTTTTTCTTTTATGCTTGGAATTACCTGGGCAAATAGCTTTAGAATATTGTTCTCTAATGAGGAGGTGGAATTGGAGCTGGAAATAGTTAGTCCACTGGACCTTGCACTGGGTCAGCTTTGGTCTTCAGCTTTATCTCTGGAGGAGCACTGCATCAACATGTTCTTTCTGCCACCCTCACTGGAAAGCAAGACAGTGAATGGAGGTCAGTAGAGCAGATGGTGCTGTTGTAGGGTTCTCTCTACACCAGTGTGACCAAAAGAACTTTCTACAACGGTAGAAATGTTTGATATCTGCCACATGTGGGAACTGAGTGCTTCAGGTGTAGCTGGTATGAATGAGGAACTGAATTTGTAGTTTAATTTTACTTGTTAAAAATTTTAATAGCCACTTGTGGCTAGTGGTGTCCGTATTGAATGGAGTCTTGAACCTTTATCCAAGCTTCTGCAGGAACAGAAAAGTCAGTTTGTTCTCATTCCACAAATATACACTGAAAATAAAACCAAACAAATACAGTATTTTGTATTCCAAATAGTCCGTAGTCTGGCTTTTTAAAGTAAGACTTGACAAGTGTCAAGATTTAATCAGTTTAAATTTTGGCCTTAGTGATAAAATTACCAGTTGTGACATCTTGGGGTCTCTACAGTACAGACAAATATGATTGCTATTCCAGTCAGGCAGTTCTTCCACGTAAGGATGAGATTTGGCTGGACAGTTGGCAAATAATTCTAATATTTATTGAACAGTTACTGTGTGTCAGGCATTATTCCAAATCTCCTAGCAGCCTTATGAATGTTATTCTCACTTTGAGATGAGAAAACTGAGGCACAGACAGATAAAGTAATTACCTGGGATCACACAGTTGGTAAAAGACGGAACCAAGATTTGAACTCAGGCAGACTGGCTCCAGGGTTCATGCTCCTAACTGCTATACTGCACTGGTTTTGTAAGTTGTTGTTCAAGTGGCCGTAGACATTTTGTTTGTATGCATAGAAGCTGACTATCAGTGGAAAAATTCATTCTTAGTTCCAGCTGAGGTCAGGGGATAAATACTGCAGTCCATTGTGTAGGGAAAGGTTTCCTAGTTCCATCCCATTGAGGACTGTGCTTTGGGCAGCTCCAGGTTATAGTGGAGCAAGAGCTTGGGCCTGACTATGGCCCAGTTTCTAGTGTTGCAGAGGATAGTGGAGGGGGAAGGGAGTTCCTCGGTGGCTTTGGGTTGGGTAGTGGGCATACTTAAAGTGGGTCAGAGAGCCCTGGGCATGCTGAGGCAAGTCAACTTCTTACAAGCAAACATTAAACAGTTATTGAGAGGTGATAGTTTAATTTCTTGAGAGCTAAGTTTGAAATAATAATTTGATAGATTATGACCATGATTCTCCCTTGTAGTCTTTGACAAAGTCATCCCGACTCCCATTACTCTTTCCTTATCAGACTAGGCTATAATTTGTTTTATTTTCCAGTGGGAATGTAAAATTAGTTGAATGAAATAACGTTGCGTCTTTGATGCATTAAATACTATAGCAATACTAAAGATGGTTATTCTAAAACAGCATATTTTTTACTATTTGTATAAAATAGTTAAAAGGTAAAGGAAGTAATTTCTTTTAGCCAACTCTGACATTTTGTCACCTGCCTGCTCCTTTTGAAAGAATGTCCTGTCTAATCCCCGATTTTCCTAATTAATTGTTAATTAATGCTAGTGTGATGTTTTTCCTAGGCATGTGATGTTTTTGATGTTGAGAGATTGGGCACATTACAAAATAAGTGACTGAAAAGTAAATGATCTTTTTCACTATTTATCTATAAAGCCACCTATGAATTATTAAATTGTCATATTGCTTTTGTTTATTGTAGTGTAGACACTTCAGTGAAGTCAATGCACAAATATAATTTTCTTCCTTTCAGTATTTTTCTTCTACTGAAGTGTCGATTGTGAAAATTTCTTCTGACTCTTGTACTCTACAGTACACGCTAATACTAATTCCTCCAGAAAATGTAAGAAGCACCGTTTTAAGGATTTGTTGATATCTAGAATTGCACGGTGGTGTTAATAAAAGCACATTGGCACTTAGATACTTTGTAAATGCTTTTTTATCATAAAAGTACAATCTATTGTTATTTTTCTTGATAAGCTAACTTTTCCAGTTTCTTTTTTTTTTTTTTTTTTTTTTTTGTGGGGAAGACCAGCCCTGAGCTAACATCTGTTGCCAATCTTCCCCTTTTTGCTGAGGAAGACCGGCCCTGAGCTAACATCCGTGCCCATCTTCCTCCACTTTATATGGGACGCCGCCACGGCATGGCTAACAGGCAGTGCGCGTCCGCGGGCGCCTGGGATCCGAACTCGCGAACCCCGGGCTGCCAAGCGCGGACTAAACCGCTGCGCCACCGGGCGGCCCCTCCAGTTTCTTTAATACATTTTTTAGTCTTCATTAATTGTCCTCTAATGTGTTTATAGTTTGATATTGTAAATGCTATTTCTGTTTTCTGTTCTGTTCTAGCCAGGTTTGTGGTTGTAATAAGATTCTAGTCACATTCATAGTTTTTTACTCTTTCTGGATCATTGTAATGTTTTACCAACTAGAAACAGAGTAAGGTGAAAGTCTACCAAAGTATTACTTTTGGTATAGTACTTGTATAATTAGAAGTTACATATTTGTCATTGACAGTATTTTTTGTGTTATTAATTGTGCTTCTCTATATAGTTCTCATTTTCATTCAAAGAAATCAGTAGAAGGCTCAATTTCAGGTATGTTAGAGCTGGTTACTAAAATGTTATTGTACTACTATTTCTTGTCTTATCCTTTATAATATTGAAGGGTTATTTTTTGAGGTGATTGATTTTAGCTGATTTTTTTTTTTTTTTTTTAAATAAGAGCAGTGGTTGATACTCTTAGCTGCAGGGGAAGTCAAAGGGATATTCATGTATTTCTAGGTTTGCCTATCAGCTCTAATCTTTTTGTGTGCTCTCCGGTAATAGTAAGGGAGATTATCTGCAGAAACTTGGCAGGTTTTTAATACTTCTATCAGGTGGAAAGTTCTCCTCACTGTGGTGCAAAAATTCTAACAGGATTGGCACAGTTTATTTAGATTTTGGTCATTGTTTTGTGGCTGCCAAAAATGGATTCAGAAGTTACATGTGAATTTGGTTTCACAGTTGGATGTAAAAGGAAAACAGTAGCTAGTAGAATTTTTCTCAATATCATATTCTACTTCCCCTTTTCTGTGTTTGGATTAACAGTGTTTTCTAGTGGGACTTCAGAATAACTAAAGCAGCCTTTGACTGATAAAACCAATTTAGGAAAAAAATGCTTTTTGATAAAAAGAAGTACGATGTTATAGAGTATTGAATATATATATACCTCCTGCTTGTAGTTTTTGTTGAAGCCTCTTCCTTTCTTTTCCATTTTACTCTCACGTGGAAGGGCTTATTGGCGATAGTCAAATCTGTCTCAGACTGTTATGTGTCCTTTGAGTACCTTTGCAAAAATGAACTCACTGATTTCTTTATTAGTGAGTGCCCTAAGTCAGTGCCCTACTGAGGACTTATTAGCTTTAGCTGCACACCATACAACAGGCAAGGCCTTTATGGTCTTAGCCACTATAATCCCCTCACTTTGTAAATGAAATCAAGGAGCAATTTAGTGACTTGGCCACAAGACCTTGACTCATTTTTGAACAGAGCCAGAGCAAAAGTCCAGGTTGCTAGGCTCCAGCTCTGTGTTCTTTCTAGTGCTCCTCAAACAAAATTTTCTTTTAGAAACATAACCCAGTGGCTGCAAAGGAACTATGATATAGAAGTTATTTCTCACTGTATTAGTTGCCAGGTAATGTTCTTCCATTCTTCAGCTTTCATCTTAATGCCACCATTGTGTGAGCTATAACAGTTTAATCACTCAGATCCTCTGGCAAGTAGTGTTGTAAGAAGTGGATCATACCGTTATTTATTGTTTTTATTTTAGTTTTTGAAATGAATGAACCATATGTCCTCCTTTTAACTGCTTTTAGGAAGAACAAATGATAAAGACTAACTTTTTTTTCCAATTATTTAATTTCACATTATGGACAATGATTTTTATTTGTTTTTAAATTCCCTGAGTGAAGTTTTTTACGCAAAGTGGGCTCCATAAAATGCATCGTTTTTCTGTCACTGTAGTGTTTTCAGAATTAAACTATAATTTTATGTGGAAGGGCAGCTCTATTTTGCTCCACTACAAGGTAGAGGACTCAGTTACTAGGTGGGAGGGGGAAAATTGTCTTTTTTGAGAAAAAGCATTGTGATTGGTCACTATATACAGATTGGTTTTGCCCCTTGCCAGGAATGACATTTTTCAATAGTATGCATATTCCTTTCTTGTGCAGCAGTGCTGATTAGATTAGCAACACTAATTAGGTTGGTTTTACATATAATAGCGTATACTGTAAATTTTCAAAATAACTCAAATATTTTATTTTGTCTTATTCAGTTGATAGAATCAAGATGTTTGTCATTTACAGTTGTCATTTGAATCAGTATTGTCTTATGATTTACATTATTTCCTAGGTAGTTTGCTGTTTATTTTAGGT
The DNA here is from genome assembly GCA_031878705.1 of Tapirus indicus. Classification (NCBI taxonomy): domain Eukaryota; kingdom Metazoa; phylum Chordata; class Mammalia; order Perissodactyla; family Tapiridae; genus Tapirus; species Tapirus indicus. The sequence goes on from CM062926.1 coordinate 91,519,275, forward strand.
ACTTTACTAGCTCTTAACAAACAAACATGGTCAAGGTGTGTGTGTGTATGTGTGTGTCTGTATACACACGTGCACATGTGCATATGCTCTCCTGGATTCATATCTGTGTGTGTATAGTTGATTTTAAGTCATTTATCTGACAACCACATGTTGTCAGATAGGCACACAGGTGTTTAACATTTAATGGTACAAAGTAATCTCTTTCTTATACCTGAAGCCAGTTTGGAAGATCTGACTAGTAAAATGAGTGCAGTATATTCTGTGTGTATTAATAGTTTGATACACACAAACACACACACCCCTATATCTATTTGTCATTTTTTATGTACATATTTATATGTAACATCTACATTTTGAATTAAGGTATTAAGTCATTTGTGGCATCACACATTAAAGTTTTATCATTACATATCTGCGAAGCATAATAAAATGAGGTATGCCTGTATCGATCTGCTGATGAAAATGTGATCAGAGGCTCAAAGGAACCTAACCCTGTGTTTCCCCTAGGAGCAGGGGTGCAGTATTCACTAATTCAGTGTTTTTGGCAACATTATAGAACATAATCACTGCACATAATGAGAATTGACTGAATTTCTTTTTCCAACCATCTAATGAATCTTCCTGAAATGGATGGAGCTAACAAAATTAATCTTATTTTCAAGGCAGTCTCACTGAAGTTAAGTTTCTTAACTATCAGATAACTATTAAACAATCATTAAAAAAATCGATGGTTCATGATTCCTAGACTTACTGTATTTACCATAACAAACATTAATCAGAGGCATAGATACATGTTCCCACTTAAGTTCTAGTATTATTGTTAATGATATCTTATTTCATCTGTACTGCATTTTACAATTTCCAAAATGGTACAGACATTGTTATTTTATCTTCATAAAAGTTGTGAGTGAGGCAGGACAGCTTTTATTCTTAGTAAAACAACTGATCAAAAGAAAAAAATTGGTGGTTTCACATGTAAGGAAGACTAAGGTCACGGATTCTCAGGACTGTTACTCTGAACCTGCAGGTGCACTTAGAAATCATTTAAATAAGAAAGCAAAATCTAAAAATATTTTTAACCTACCTATGGTCCTTGAAAAAGATGAAGTATAAATTAATAGAAATAGATAGTCTACAAGAATATTAAGAGATCCATCCATTCAAATGCTACTAAATTACTTTATTTGGTTTCATGACCATAGATATTAATGGATATAGCACACCAAAAGAAAAATTGTAACTGGAGGGTGGGAGCAGTTTATAATTATTTGAATAATTAATTTTGAAAAGTTAGATAAGGACAGAAAAATGTAATTTAAATGAATACATAATTTCAGGAGGGAAAGCACCTCCCCATTGGGATTAATATTTTGTTTGCCAGTAGAAACACCACAATCCTGACTAATGTCATGTTTTTTAGTTGCAGCTATGTTGTTATATATGCACAAAGACTGGTATATTGCCATAGCAATTATCTACTCCATATTTCTGTACCAGTTAAACCACCTTCCCTGAAATAATCACTGCTTTTTTTGCACAGTAGTCTATAAAGTTGTTGACGAAGTGTGCAATAACCCTTTCATTAGTTTTAAATGCATATATATTAAAATACTGAAACATTTCCTAATAAAATATTATGAAACAGGAAGGATAAAATTCCCTCTTTCTTTCCCATCTCCTGTCATTCTCTAAATCTAAAAATTTAATAAAAACTTGAATCTACCCAGTTAGCTACAACCATATCACTTAGATTTTTATGCTCATATCAAGGAATCCCTGGATATGTTAAAGTGAATTTAAAGTCTTCTAGTTCCTTTGACTACCTAATATCTTTTTCTTATGCCTTGTATATAAAGCCCACTTTTAACTGTTCACCTTCCTTCTCTTCGCTTTAGATGAAAACTAGTTGAATATTTTGTCTGAATCTACACAAAGGCTTTTATTTGATCTTAGATACCAGAAACAGAGGAGAGTTTAGTAACATTTGCTCAGCAGATGGAAAGGTGATAGTGGCAGTGTTGAAAGAATTATGAAATAAGGAGTAAAAGGACAATAATCTGGTTTTAATACATTATTATTTATTATCATAATCTTCTTATCAACTGTTATGGATTGAATTGTGCCCCCCGCAAAGATATGTTGACGTCCTAATTTATAGTACCTCAAAATGTGACCATATTTAGAAAAAGAGTCACTATAGAAGTAATTAGTTAAGATGAGGTCATACTGGAGAAAGTGAGCCCTTAATCCAATATGGCTTCTATCTTTATAAGAAGAAAAGAGACATAGAGACACTCAGGGAGAAGATGACAATGTAACAATGGAGGCAGAGACTGGAATGATGCATCTGCAAGCCAAGGAATGCCAAGGATTGCCTTCAAACACCAGAAGCTAGAAGAGGTGAGGAAAGATTCTCCCCTGTGGGTGTCAGAGGGAGCACGGCCCTCCCCACACATTGCTTTTGAGAACTTTTAGCCTCCAGAATTGAAGAGAATAAATTTATGTGTAAAGCCACCCAGTTTGTGGTACTTTGTTGCAGCAGCCCCAACCTTCCGAAAAAAACTAACAGTAAATAGACCAAAAAAAAAAAAAGAAAAAAAATCACTGATACATTGTGCCCTCTAATGAAAATAAATTTTGATATAATAACAAATGAAGCTCCCAATTCTTAAGACTTCTATAGTTGCTATTACACCTTCAAAATGAAGATAAAATCCATGCTGTGCTTTCTAAAGTAACAACGTGGAACAAGTTAAAAATGCCACTGCACACTGTGTTTTGAAAGTGTATATTTAGGGGGGAAAAGAGATTAATGTAAAGTTAATATGCTTCTGAGTGACATTTATGGGCAGCACATTTTGAGCACGCGCCGAATATGCTCCAATGATTTAATGTCTGTCAACTAAGAATTTCATGGACCCATATTCTCATAAATTTTAGAGCTGCAAGGGAACTTCAGAGTTTTAGTATTTCCAATTTCCTCATTTTACAATGAAAAATCTGAGACCAGAGAACCTAGATCTCTCCTGCTCCTAGCCAGATAATTGTTTTTAAGGAAAATAATTCTCCTCTATACAAAAGATATGAGCTTTTCTAGATCCTCCAGATACTGAAAAAAGCTAGTATATGTGTTGTACTGCTCCACTGTGGCCATTAATGAGATATCACCATTGTATCAAATCAAATATGAAGAATCCTGGCAGAATGGAAAACCAGAATGAAAAAGCCCTAACTCCTGGAATTAAAATGACTTCCTCCTTCAAGCTTCAGAACCTGCTTATTAAAAGGTCTAGTAAAAGAACAAACATTAGAAATGGAAACAAAATGCGGAGGTGTCAGCAAATAAGAAAGGCACACAGTTTTAACTACCTACACTCCCCTGGGTCCTTTGGCACAAAAGCTAATAATGAATGGATCATCTGCACTGAAGTATGTGTTTATGCATATGCATGCACAACAGCCCTATACATATTTAGTACACACACTGTGTCTTCTTATAGGTTGAGTATGTGTATAGTTGTAAATGTTAACCACATGTGCAAACATGGGACCTTATGTGTGTGTGTGTGTTTGCGTATTTATGTATGCCTGTACATCAGAATACATTCCTCCAGGAGGGACTGAATCTTTAAATATAAGTAGTGTTCTTTAGATTTTACTGGCATAAAGTACTACTGTAATATAACCGTTTTTGTTAGTTATTCAAGAATATTCATTTTAGAAGAGATAGCCAACGAAGTACGAAGAGCAAAGCAAATAAAAGTCCAGCAGCATGAATGAAGCCAAAGCCCAGTCACTGTAGCAGTCTCATTATGTAGGGCTAGGGAAAAATTAAAACAACAACACGGTTAAATGGGGTGATCTTCTAGGTAGAAAGAGAAAAGCAGAAAGTAAAGATACTACTGAAAGGAAATGGAGAAAAAAGGAAATGGAGCTCAGAAGGAGCTGGAAGAGGATGTTTGACAGTGTGAGGGGTGGGATTCCTGTAACCAAGAACAGCTTTCTCAGGTCAGTCGCTCTCTTTAGAAAGGCAGCCTAAGTCTCTTATCCCCTGGCCGTCAAAGCCCCCTATTTAGTTGGCAACTGAAAGACAAGACAAGCTAAAGGAGTATTATGTATGTAAGTATTACTTAAATAAAAAATTTTTTTAAACTTCTATTTAACACCATTTTTAAATAAGCAGCATATGATGCAAGAGTAAGTACTTATAGATCAAGAGAGAACCTAGAGCTGGAAGGGACAGACCAATCAAATCTAGAAGCAGCCACAGTTACTGAAAGGTTGGTGTGCATACTACTGCATGTGCAAGAGGTAATTTTAGATAGTGTACATACAAGCTGTCTTCCCTGGGAGAAAACTGCTCAGAACTGTAGCACTCATGGTCCAGTCTTAGGAGAAAAACTGTGGGCTTAATAGAAGAGAGAATCACAAACTTGGTTCCCCCTCCTGTGCCCCCAAGCTCAGCCTCTAGGGTCCCAACCTCAGATGTACCCACCTCTAAGTCTTCATTTCTGAGCTCCCCTCGCTGGCCCTGCCCTTACTTGTCCCAGTTGCCCCTCCTGGGCCTCAGTCTTCTCCTTCATGCTCCTTCAATCTCTGTGAGTCCTGGACACTGTCCTGCTTTGATCTGAGTTCTCAGACTTCTACCAGACTTCCCAATTCCTATGCCCCTCCTTCAGGAGCCACCCTTTTTCCTACTCCCAGGGAGTGTTCCATCCTCAGTTCCAGACCCTCCTATAATCCAGGTTCCATTCTGGCCCGACTCTCTGCCATCCCTGGCTATCTCTTAAGTTAGAACCAGGTGCTCCTCACTCTATCCCCATCTTCTTGTCTGTGAAACAGTTCTCAGATGGGATCCAAATTGCCAGTCCCAAACCCACTTCTCTGAACTGTTCTGGCATTTCCAGGCTCTGGCCTCTAACCTAGAGATTTCTTTTTCTCTGGGCCCATGTTCTTCCTACCTTTCGTATATCTCTTTTCTTTCCTTTTTTGGGGAGGAAGGGAGAATTCCTTGTCTTTTCAGGCTTTCATAGAGTTGGTTTAGTTTTGTTTTTATTTATCAAGCAGTTTCCTTCTGAAATAAAGTTAAGTAAAATATGTGAATATAATTTGAAAGAAAAATATTAAGTAAAGTAGTAGTGACACATTGATAGGGCAGCACTTATTAAAATAGTAAAAAAAGGAATGAAGTTTAGCGCACGTTGATGCTGTATAAAAAGCATCAGTTTTGGGATCAACAGGCTTGAATTGAAATTCTACCTTTATCACTTAGGTAATCTTGTCAAGTTACCTAGCCTCATCTGTAAAATAGGGCTAACAAGGGCAGCCTCATAGGGTGGTTGCAAGGATGAAATGAAAAAGTATTAAGAAAATGATGCTGTCACATAGTTTGCTCAGTAAATGTGAGTTTATTCATGGCTCTGACTACAGCTCCACCATTTTATTGATAAAGACAAAAAGGCATAAGGAAGGTAAAGGTTATATGTCTTGCCCAGGTTTGTGCAGCTACATTGGTGACAGATTTAGGATTTAAACTTAGTTCCCCTAACAGTGAACCCAATTACGTTGCTCACCACCATTTATTTCAGTCTGCCATATGAATGCCAGAGGTGACATGTGGATATTTTACCTTCCTAATAATTTCTGTAAGTTTATAAAACTAGTTTAATCGGACAAATTTTAATCTTCATTGACAATTACTCTGGTTTCCTTCTCAAAGCTCTAACATGCTCCATGGTATTATAGAACATTCTCAACAGGGTGAGAAGAGGACCCAGTTTCTAGTTTGGGCTTTTCCAGTGTAGTTAGCTGTGAATTACTGAGCTAGTAACTTAACTTTTGTGAGTCTCATCTCTAGTATATGGGACAAGGACCAGGTGATCCTTTAGTGGTTATACCTATTCCAGACCTCTTTCCATCTTTTAAGTACATGCCAATTTTTTGTTACCATTCAGTTTTGATGGAATTTGTAGCATCTATTTTTTAAATATCTATTATTTCTTGGGGACTTCCTAAGCCAGTTGGCTTGGTTTTAACACATTCATATCTGTTGAAATGATAAATTTAAAGTAAAAAAGAATCTCGCCTTTATCATTTAATAGAAATTGTTTATTTTTTCCAAGAATGCTGACATTGTCTTTTAACACTGCCACCAGTCTGTTTCCTCAAGATTATACTTCATCATTTTTTTCACCACTTGGTTTTTTTCTTAAAAGTACAACCCTTTGCTTTTGTTCATTTTTATTGCAAAAATTCATCAAGTACTATCTATCTCTACTTTGTCTCAGTAAACACTGCCGTTACCGACTAACTTTCTAGATTTATTGATATTAAAAACATTTGAGTTACCAATTTAGTTTGGGAATAAAGTAAAGCTAAGTAAATATTTGCATTTTTTAAATGGCCTAATGTGGCTGTATATAGGAGGCGCTTAATATGTTGGGCCATAAATGCCTTATTTCAATTTTTAAATATCCTTTTGCATACCCTGACTTTTAAACTAAATTGACAGCATATATAGAGTTCTGCCCTATTTTTCTCTCTCGATCCTTCAATAAACATTTTAAAGGTGTCAAGTCCCTTCCATTTTAAAAAGGGAGAAATTTTTAATTAAAAAACGTCTCCTTACTTCATTTTCCTCTGCAGCTACTGGTCTCAGTCCCTCCCCTCCCTCCTTGACCAAACTTCTTAAAAGAGTTGCCTCACCAGGTGTCTCCATTCTCTCCTTTCCCGCGCACTTTTCACACCACTCCAACCTGTCTTTACTTCCACTCCTCTTCAAAAACGATTTGGTCAAGTCACCTCAAAGAGGCCAGATCCACTAAACGTTATTCAGTCTTATTCTTACTTGACTTGGATACACCCTTGAAACACTGTCTTCCTTAGGTTTCCTTGACATGTATCCTTCTTGTTTTCTTCCTACCTCTCAGGGCCAATCCTTCTCAGTCTTGTTTGCTGAGGCAGCCTCCTCTAATCAACCATTAAAAGATGACATTCCTCAGAGGTTTTTTTTACTTTTTATCTTCTCAGTCTACATTCACCTATGTGAACTTTATCCATACCTATTGCCATCTATACATCTAAAATTTTCAAATAATTATTTCTGGCTCAGACTGCTTCTTTGAGCTAGACTAGCATTTCCATTGACTGTCCCTCATGTAACTCAAACCCAATTCATTCAGAAATGAACTTAGAATCTTCCCGCTAACTCAGCCCATGACAACCACGACAGTTGAAAACAAAAACAAAACTTCCATCCCCACTTTGGTCTTTATTCAGGATTTCCTGTCCTAGGATGTGGCACCACATCCACTTGTTTGCTCACGTCAGAAACATGGAAGTCATCCCTAACATCCCATCTTCGCCATCCAGATCTTTTCAGTCGCTGGATTCTGTCCATCTTCTGGCATATCTCTTACTTTCTTCTGGCATATCCACTTCTTTCCATCCCCACTGCCAACATCATCATCATCTCCCTCCTAGACTCCTAGAGCATGTTAACTGATCTGCCAGCATCCCCCCTTGCTCATCCTCCTGGAGCAGATTATATTTTCCAAAAGTGACCACGTCAATACTTACGGTTCAAATGCTTTTCCAGAACCTTGCCATTCCCTGTTAAGAGGCATGGTCTGTTTCTTCTCTCTTGAGTTTGGGTGGGACTTTGGGACTACCTTGATGAACAGAATGCAGCAGAAGTGATGCTGTATGACTTCCAAGGCGAGGTCAGAAAAGTCAGTGCAGCTCCCATCTACTTCTTTCTCTCTCTCTCTCTCAGAATGCTTGCACTTGAAACCAAGCCATCATGTTTTAAGGAAGCCCAGGCCACATGGAGAAGCCGTGCTCTCCCCGACCCCACCCCATCCCACGCCATTGCTTACTGGAGGCAGTTAGCTGCTATGTTATGAGGACATTTAAGCAGCCTATGGAGAGGCCTACATGGCCAGGAACTAAGGCTTCCTGCCAATAGCCAGTGAGGAACTGAGACCTCCTGCCAACAGCTATGTGAGTGAGCCATCTTGAAAATGCATTCTCCAACCAAATAAGTGTGCGGATGACTACAGCCTGCTGATATCCTGACTGTAACTTCATGGAAGATCCTGAACCACACAGCTAATCCTTTCCCAAATTCTTGACTCATAGAAAGTATGAGATAATAACGTTTGCTATTTTTGCTACTAAGTTGTGGGGTAATTTACTAACTAGCAATAGATAACTAACACAACCCGTATGGTACACTGTCGTAGCACTTAGTAGTATTCCTTTGTTACACTTGTCTTCCTGACTAAAAAGGAAGGAGTATATGGGCAGAGACAACCTGACTTGTTTACTGTTACATTTCTGACACCAAGTAATGTTTAACACACAGTAGGGACTGCAGAAATATTCAATATGAGAAATGTCAATATTTATCAATACCTCTAAATTGATGACTACAAATCTAACATTGTTTATGTTTCTCTTTAAAGACGCCTTGTTTAATATATATTGTTAACTTATGAACAGTGAACCCATGGCCAATAGTGTCATAAATCATGCCTGAACGAAGCTTGTCTAACACATATATTTTCTGACAAGGCACATGAGAGCCTTTTCGCACTTAGAGACGCTAGACGGCACTTCAGCACTATGCTTGGGGGTCGTTTCAGACGGTAAATCACCAACAAAAAGCACAAAAACGCAACAAACGTGGTACTAAATACACTGTGAAAAGAGCACTTGTTTACACCATGAGCTGAAACAAGAAGGCCGAGTGTTGCCTTCTTCTACCTCTGCTGGGACTCAGATTTTTTGCCACTCTGCACATGCCCTGAATGACTGCAAAAGCAGCATTAGTATTGATTCAGGGTTTATACATATATTTTGGGGAGTAGATGAATTGACAAATACAAAATCCATGAATAAATGAGCATCAAGTGTATACTGAACATGGAAAGAATTAGTTCGGTTAATTTGTTAAAATTGTTAAAAGTTAGCTTCAGATACTTGGTTTTTTTTTTTTTTTGGTGGGGAAGATTGGCCCTGAGCTAACATCCATTGCTAAACTTCTTTTTGCATGAGGAAGTCTGACCCTGAGCTAACATCTGTGCCACATCTGTGCCAATCTTCCTTTACTTTATATGGGATGCCACCACAGTATGGCTTGATGAGCAGTGCATAGGTCCACACCCAGGGATCCAAACCTGTGAGTCCTGGGCCACTGAAGTAGAGGGTGCAAACTTAACCACTACACCACCAGGCTGGCCTCTCAGATACTTTTTATCTTAATTTTTAAAATTTATGTTTACAGTAAATAGTATATCCTCTTTGTCTGTCTTCTGATTTTTCAAACAATACAGCCACAAAATCTCCATTATCAGTATTTGTAACAAATAATTAAAATTAATTTAATGCCTTGTCCTTTCATTTGATGGTAAGGAATTTGCTACCTGCAGGAATCATGAGTTGCTGTGTGGCATCAGAAAGGAGACAGAGGGCTTTGGCCAGTGTGGCTAGTGTGCGGCATCCCTTAAACTACCTGACTCAGCAGTAGCCATGCTCTTTAAGTAACTCCACTCTGACGACCTCCGGGTGTTTCTGGGGGGTAAAAATCAGGGACATTCTGTATAGCTAAGGCGTTAAGGGCATGGGCTCTATCTTGGCATCGTCACTTACTAGATGTGTGACTTTAGGTCTGTTAAGTCCTTTGTGCCTCAATTTCTTTGAGACAGTGAGAATAATATTAGTATCTACCTCATGATTTTGGTGTGAGAATTAAATGAACTGATAGATAGAATGTACTTAAAATCATGCCCACTGCTTAGTTAGTGCTCAGTAAATGTTAGCTGTCATCATTATTACTATTGTTACAATCATCCTTAGTTTAAGTAGACCTTTTTTATTCCTCCCTACTTCTTACTGTCATGGGTGATAAAGCAATTGAAAAAACCTGTGTTTTATAATATTTCTCGTATTTGTAACCTCTCCCAGCACTCATGTTTACCATCAAGATTAGTTGCTTCCTACCCTCCCACCCCACCCTTTTATTATCATTGTAAGAGGTCCTGAAGGGGAAGAGATAAACATGTATGTTGTATGTTCAGTCCTCCATTATGAGCCAGAAGTTGATATGCGGACTTCAGAGTCACACCAAAGGATTATTTTTTAAAAATATTCTTTAACATCTTCATTTATCTTCTTCTAAGATTAGTCTTTTGACTGACTTGTTCTCAGAAAATGTTTGACAGTGTATAAAAGATTGACTCTTAAAGTAAATTATGGATTATGTTAAGACTTGATCAGGAAAAAGTGAGGCTCCATCGTTCCATCCTACCATCCTATCATCCACTTAGCTTGTACGAAAAATAATTCAGAAAAAGTTTTCAAAAAGGAAGGAACATTTAATCAAAGTATTGTGGAAACTGAATTTCAATCATCATGGAATGAACACCCAATAATTAGATGAGGTAAAGCTCCAATAAAATGGAATTGTAGAACTATAAATTATACTTTGAATTTTTTCTCAATTTATTTTCAGACTTTACATTTTATATATATAATGATATTGTAAAGATGTAATTGTGATGTGCTGCTATGTAGATATGTCAGTGTTATGGTAATCTATTTTTCTCTCAACATTTTGTTATGAAAGTATTTAAACATACAGCAAAGCAAAAATTTTGCAGTGACTACCTGTATGCCCATCACCTAGATATTGAGTAATTTATTTTTGTGAAGGTAATTTGATGCAACAGTTTTATAAATGAAAAACCCTACACTCTAAAAAATGAATATATAGTCCCCAGAGTCCTAATAGAAGTGAAATAAGGGTGTCTCTTTTTTGTACTTAGGCAATTTGCTTGAATTATAGTAATTCAAATGTAATTTCAAAAGTAGGTTTTTCTGGTGCATATTATCATACTCTTTCATATCAGCTCCATTAATAAAAGCAGAACAATAGCAAAGTAATTCTCATGTGCCATTGACAGGACAGCCAAGTAAAAAAAATTGTTAATAAAGATTTTTAGAATCCAGCGTAACCATTTCTTGTGGCTTTAGTCAGTCACACGTGGGTGGGTTCCGAGACCAAAGTTGGAAGTATTCTCAGAGACTTAAAAATATCAAATAATTTTTGGGGAAAACACTGTTTTGAGGTACAGTTTAAGAGTTAGGGTGGGTCTGGGCATTTGTCCAGAAACTGGACCACTTTGTCCAATATATTTGAATTTCTAAATTTATTCACTAGCCCAGAAACCCTGCTCTTAATAACGTATAAGATGGTGAAGTGAGTCTGCTTTCTGAAAATGTTTTTATTTTCATCACCAGTATTGTATTTACAAGTAGACATAATTTTCAAAGTTGTCAATGTTGATTTTGTCATTGAAGGTGTTATCTCTTTCTATCCATGATAGTTGATGTTAAAATGTGTTCAGCCTTGTTAGGCAAGGTATTTGCTATTTTCCTTCAGTATTTATTATGAAAACAGGTATAATTGCCTGGAATATATGCAATTAAGGGTATTCTTTTAGAACAGTTATCTCAGATGTACCTTTAATCATAGATGTTAAATTACCATATGTCACTTTTTTTTCTAGATTTAGATGACTACCATGCTGTGTTATTGAACTTGTCTCAGAAATGTTTGAAATATGGGGTCATTATATTAAGTTAATTCTGGATTTGAATCATATTATTGGCCATTAATAATCTTCCAGAGTCACATCTGCATATATTAGCAGTAAAGAATCGTTTTAGTGACAATCTGTTAGACTTAATAAAAAGGAAAAAGAAAAATTTGAGTTCGCACCTCATCTTCTGTAAGAACAAATCTAATGTCAATGTACAGCCCTTTCTTTTTTTGTTTTTAAAACTCTCTAAGATAGTTCAACTTTATAAGGAGACAGTTTTCAAAAGAGCAGGAAATGGATTTATGGAAATTTGTATATAAACTTGTACTCACATTTTATCTAAAATGTGCAAAAATTATTTTTACTATTCAAAAAATACGTTAAAATTTGAATACCAAGGAGCAATTTTATTTCACTTAGAGGGTCAACAGAGTAGTTAATATAATAACGATAGAACTAATGAGACGTTTGCTCTAGGATCAAGTGTTTTGGGATAATGAATACCTAAATAATTTTAATTAAAGCAGCAGGAAAAACTGAAAAAGCAAACTCAAACCTTTCAGGAGATTTAGTTAGAAATTTTGAAAATAATGGTTTGAGGCTAATATTTTCGATGCTTTCATAGAAACAAAAACAAGTTTTTGAGTATAGTAGATGTAGATTACATATTCCATAGATTGTTTTGGCATCTTTTTGTAATCTGAATTTTTTTTTTTAATTTAAGAAGTCACTGAACAAACCCTAGGTAACTCCTTCAGTTACATTCCCTGAAAAGACAACTGCAGTCTTTCATAGAGCATTTTGATTTCTGCTAGTTTCTCTATCTTGTTTGTTTGAAGGTAGGCAAGAGACACCTCTGTATGTGAGTATTTTCTGTCAGCCAATTATTAGATCTCTGAACCACTCTTTGATAATCCTAGGGAAATGCCCTCCAAAGGTTAAGAAAAAAGAAACAGTGGGAAAAGCTGCATATAATGGGGATTAGACGGGATTGATTCGTGTTCTTCACGTTGCAATAATGCCATTAATTTAAATGTTTGACTTTGGCCCTTTTGTATATGAGATCATTTCAAGTAGGATACATTACCTTGACTGGACTGCCTGGATACATCTTTTGTGTCCGTCCGTATGGTTATGTTTAATTAAACCTGTGGCAATAGCAATATTGGATCTTTTGCACATATATTGTCAGTAAACTTATATTAGTTTGATATTGATTGAAGTTCATGTCCAATTTGAGTCTGTTAACCGTATGACATTTTCTATAATTTCTTTGGTTGTTGTAACAATAAGGCTGATAACCGGTTACCCAGGCAATTTATATTTTAAATGTATCGATTTGTATTTTACTAATCAGTCAGAAATATCTCTCTCCATGAAGCTAATTATTTGTTAGTAAAAAGATTTGTGACAATTGTGCAGAATATCCAAACTTTTAATTTTACCTATTCTTACTAATTTACAGTACACTTAGGAATGTTCTTAGTATTTTTATTAAAAATGTATTCAGAATTTCTCAGGTAATCTATACTCCCTTAAAATGATATCTGCAACTTTTTATTTATTTATTTACTTACTTATTTTTGCTGAGGAAGATTAGCCCTGAGCTAACATCTGTGCCAGTCTTCCTCTATTTTGTATGTGGGTTGCTGCCACAGCATGGCTTGACAGGTGGTGTAGATCTGCGCCCGGGATCCAAACCCACGAACTCGGGCTGCCAAAGTGGAGCACGCGAAACTTTAACCACTCAGCCATGGGGCCGCCCCCTGCAACTTTTTAAATTAAAGGGCATATATTTTATATCTTACCTGAATTTCAAATTTATAACATATATCTGTATATTTATGTGTGTGCATGTGTGTATAAATTAAATCTTAGAATAAAAGATGGACTGTAACAAAAAGTGTGGGCAAGTTTTATAGTCACAGTATCCTGCTTTTTGCTTTTCTGGATCAGATATTAGTAACTGCACTATGGCCAGCCAAACCTCTTGTTTAAAATGAGAGGCATGGTTAACCATAATTTAAAATGCCAAATAAATTTGAAAGTAGAACTATTTGACCCATTAAGTGAAAAGATCTTACCAGGAATTCCTAGAGGTAAAGTCATGTAATTCTGAGATTTAACCTAAAAAAAGATAGGAATTCATTTATGGGTAGACTTAAAAATTTTTTTTTTATTTGGAAGTCTAGAAAACCCCAATATATAATTATGAGAGGTGAGAGTACTGGAGCATATTATATCTGTTAAAGGTTTTTTAGAGTGACAAAAGCCCAAATTCTCTCCTAGGGTCATTTTTTAAAATAAATCATTGCAGCTGAATGTAGTTCAGCTCCGTTTTGTTTGCTGTCTCCCATTCTGACATTGCTATAGCTCTACTTTCCTAGTCATTTGAGTCTACAGAAAAAGCATACTCTTTTATTTTGTATGTAAATGTACTTTTATAATTAAGTATCCTTGTACCACATAACACATAGAAAAGACTAGGTGTGACATGCTACGAGGCATAATAATAAACACTGATGACCTCTCACCTACCTTAAGAACTAGAATACATCATTGCATCTGTCTATGTTGTCCATCACTATCCAGTCCTGTACTTCCCCTCACCCAGATGAGATTTTTAAAAATTATTCCCTTACTACTGTAAAAATATAGGTTCTGAGTATATTCCTAAATAGTGTATCTTTTGCTTATTTTTGAGCATTATATACTTGGTATCATAATGTAATTAGACGTCTACAATCTTTTTGTTGTGTTTTTGGAAAAAAATTTTTAACGAGATATAATTGACCTATAGCATATTAGTTTCAGGTATATAACATAGTGATTTGATATATGTATGTATTGTGAAGTGATCAACACAATAAGTCTAGTTAACATCCATAACTGCACATAGTTAAAACTTTCTTTTTCTTCTGATGAGAACTAAGATTTACTCTCTTAGCAACTTTCAAATATAAAATACTGCATTGTTAACTATAGTGAGCATGCTGTGTGTTACATCTGCAGGACTTATTTTATAACTGGAAGTTTGTACCTGTTGACCATCTTCACCCATTTAGCCCACTCCCCATCTCCCTGCCTCTGACAACCACCAATCTGTTCTCTGTATCTATGAGTCTGTTTTTTATTTTGTTTTGTTTTTAAGATTCCATATATAAGGGAGATCATATGGTGTTTGTCTTTCTGTGTCTGACTTATTTCATTTAACATAATGCCTTCAAGGTCCATCTATGTTGTCATAATTGGCAAGATTTCACTATTTTTTATGGCTGAATAGTATTCCATTGTATATACATACCACATTTTCTTTGTCCATTCATCCATCAATGGACATTTAGTTTGCTTTCATGTCTTGGCTATTGTAAATAATGTTGCAGTGAACATGGGGGTGCATATATATTTTCGAGTTAGTTTTCATTTCCTTCGGATAAATACTCAGAAGTGAAATTGCTGGATCATATAGTAGTTCTCTTTTTAATTTTTTGAAGCACCTCCAAACTATTTTCCATAGTGGCTTCACCAATTACATTCCCACCAACAGTGCAGAAAGTTTCTCTTTTCTCCATATCTTCGCCAACACTATTTCTTGTCTTTTTGGTAATAGCCATTCTAACAGGTGTCAGATGGTATCTTATTGTGTTTTTGATTTGCATTTCCCTAATGATTAGTGATGTTGAACACCTTTTCATGTACCTGTTGGCTATGTGTGTGTCTTATTTGGAAAAATGTCTATTTAGATAGTTTGCCCATTTTTTAATCAGATTGTTTGTTTTTTTGCTATCAAGTTGTATGAGTTCTTTATATGTTTTGGATACTAACCTCTTTCAGATACATGATTTGCAAATATTTTCTCCCATTTGGTAGGTTTCCTTTTCATTTTGTTGATGTTTCCTTTGCTGTGCAGAAGCTTTTTAGTTTTAGGTAGTCCTACTTGTTTATTTTTGCTTTTGTTTCCTTTGTTTTTTGTGACTGATGTCAGGGAGCTTACTGCCTATGTTTTCTTGTAGGAATTTTATGGTTTCAGGTCTTCCATTCAAGTCTTTAATCCATTTTGAGTTGATTTTGGTGTATGATAGTGATTGTTTCATTCTTTCACATGTGGCTGTCTAGTTTTCCCAACACAATTTATTGAAGAGACTGTCCTTTTCCCATTGTATATTCTTGGTTCCTTTGTTGTGAATTAATTGACCATATATGCGTAGGTTTATCTCTGGGCTTTCTGTTCTGTTCCCTTGATCTATGTGTCTGTTTTTTTATGCCAGTTTCATACTGTTTTGATCACTATCAAAACTTTGTACTAAAGTTTAAAATCAGGGAGTGTGATGCTTCTAGCTTTGTTCTTCTTTCTCGAGATTGCTTTGGCTATTTGGGGTCTTCTATGGTTCCATAGAAATTTTAGGATTGTTCTGTCTCTGAAAAATATCAGTGGAATTTTCGTCGGGGTTGCATTGTATCTGTAGATTGCTTTGGATTGTATATACATTTTAACATTATTAATTCTTCCAGTCCATGAGCACAGAATATCTTTCCATTTATTTGTGTCGTCTTCAATTTCTTTCATCACTGTCTTATAGTTTTCAGTGTACCGGTCTTTCACCTCCTTAGTTAAATATATTCCTATGTATTTTATTACAGTTGATGCAATTGTAAATGGAATTTTTTTAAATTTCTTTTTCTGATAGTTTATTAATGTAGAGAAACTCACCTGATTTTGTATATTGATTTTGTACCTTGCAACTGAATTGGTTTATTAGTTTTAACAGGTTTTGGTGGAGTCTTTAGGGTACTCTGTATATAATATCATGTCATCTGCAAATAGAGACAGTTTTACTTCTTCCTTTCTGATTTGGATGCCTTTTATTTCTTTATCTTGTCTAATTGCTCTGGCTAGGACTTCCAATACTATGTTGAATTAAAGTGGTACAAGAGGGCGGCGTCATTTTACTCTTGATCTTAGAGGGAAAGCTCTCAGCTTTTCTCCATTGAATATGATATTAGCTAGGGACTTGTCGTATATGAGCCTTGTTATGTTGAGGTACATTCCCTGTGCACCCACTTTGTTGAGAGTTTTTATCCTAAGTGGATGATGAATTTTATCAAATTCTTTTTCTGCATCTGTTGAGATGATCATATGATTTTTATCCTTCATTTTGTTTAGGTGGTATATCACATGCGTTGGTTTGCATATACTGAACCATCTTTGCATCCCTGGAATAAATCCTACCTGATCATGGTATATGATACTTTTAATGTATTGTTGAATTCTGTTTGTTAATATTTTGTTGAGGATTTTTACATATATGTTTATCAGAGACACTGGTCTGTAATTTTCTTTTCTTGTAGTGTCCTTGTCTGGTTTTAGTATCAGAGTAATGCTGGCCTCGTAAAAGGAGTTTGAAAGTGTTCCCTCTTCTACTTTTTGGAAGAGTTTGAAAAGGATTGGTATTAATTCTTCAAATGTTTGGTACAATTTACCAGTGAAGCCATCTGGTCCTGGACTTGTGTTTGTTGGGAGGTTTTTGATTACTAATTCGATCTCCTTACTAATAATTGGTCTGTTCGTTTTTTCTGTTTCTTTGTGATTCAGTCTAGATTGTATGTTTCTAGAAATTTATCCATATCTTCTCGTTTGTACAATTTGTTGGCATATAATTGTTCATAGTAGTCTGTTATGATCCTTTTTGTATTGCTGTTGTATCAGTTGTTATGTCTCTTCTTTTATTTCAATTTTAACTTATTTCAGTCTGCTCCCTTTTTTCCTGGTGAGTCTAACTGAAGGTTTATCTTTTTTAAAAAAAAAAAAACACAGCTCTTAGTTTCATTGATCTTTTCTTTGTCTTTTTAGCCTTTGTGTCATTTATTTCTGCTCTTATCTTTATTTTCTTCCTCAACTGACTTTCAGCTTAGGTTGTTCTTTTTCTAGTTCCTTGAGGTGTAAAGTTAGGTTGTTTATTTAAGATCTTTCTTAATGTAGCTGTTTATTGCTATGAACATCCCTCTTAGAAAGGGTTTTGCTGCATCCCATAAGTTTTTGTATATTGTATTTCCATTTTCATTTGCCTCAAGGGCTTTTTTGATTTATTTGACCCATTGGTTGTTCAGTAACTTGTTGTTTAATCTCTACATATTTGTCAATTGTCCAGTTTTCTTCTTGTAATTGATTTCTTGTTTCATACCGTTGTGGTTGGAAAGATGTTTGATATTATTTCAGTCTTCTTAAATTTATTGGGACTTGTTTTGTGGCCTAACATATGATTTATTCTGGATATGTTCCATTTGTGTTTGAGAAGAATATGTATTCTGTTGCTTTTAGATGAAATCTGTATATGTCTGTTAAGTCCATCTGGTCTAATGTGTCGTTTAAGGCCACTGTTTCCTTGTTGACTTTCTGTCTGGATGATCTATCCATTGTAGTTTTATGGGGGTTCCTATGTATGTTACAGGTTTTTCTGTTACTGCTTTTAAGATTCTCTTCTTGTCTTTTACTTTTGACAGTTTAATTATGATGTATCTTGGTGTGGGTCTTCTGGGGTCATTTTATTTGGAAGTCTCTGGGCTTCCTGGATCTGCATGTGTGTTTCCTTTCCCACTTCAGGGAGATTTTCAGCCATTATTTCTCTAAAAAGTTTTCTGCCCCTTTCTATCTCTCTTCTCCTTTCGGGACCCCCATAATGTGAATATTGGTCTGCTTGATGTTCTCCCCTAAGTCCCTTATGCAGTCTTTACTCTTTTTCATTCTTTTTCCTTTTGCTGCTCTGATTGGATAAGTTCCACTGCCTTGTCTTCGAGTTTATTGATTCTTTCTTCTGCTTTATTTAGTCTGTTGTTGAAACCCACTATTGTATTTTCAGTTCAGTTATTGTATTCTTCAACTCTGTGCTTTCTGTTTGGTACTTATATTTTCTGTCTCTGCTGAAATTCTCACTTTGTTTATTCATTGTTCTCCTGACCTCAGTGAGCATCTTTACCACGGCTGTTTTGAACTCTTCATTGGGTAAATCACTTATATCTGTTTCATTAAGCTCTTTTTCGAAGGTTTTATTATTTCATTTGGAACATATCCCTTTGTTTCCTCATTTTCCTGGATTCTCTGTGTTGGTTTCTATGCTTTAGATAAAATAGCCACCTCTCCTGGTCTTAATGGATTGGCCTAGTGTAGGAGATGAAATTTACCATTCAACCCAGCCACAGCGCTTACTTGTCGTTCAAACCTTGTGATTATCCAAGCAGCCTACTTTGTTCTTAGTGGCTCTCAGTAGTTGAGGGTTTGCCACCACCTATCATCAGTGTCCCAAAGGGGAGGATCTCGGTCAGCACCTAGATTCAGGCTGATTGGGAGTTGAATGTGCAGGTAGTATCTTTCTTTTTTTTTTTTGGTGAGGAAGACTAGCCCTGACTAACGTCTGTTGCCAATCCTCCCCTTTTTGCTGAGGAAGATTGGCCCTGGGCTAACATCCACGCCCATCTCCCTCTACTTTATATGGGACGCTGCCGCAGCATGACTTGACAAGTGGTGCATTGGTCCATGCTCAGGATCCGAACCTGTGAATCCTGGGCCACCACAGCAGAGTGCACGAACTTAACTGCTGTGCCACCGGGCCAGCTCCTGAGGTAGTATCTTTTAAAGTATGCATATATACCTCTTTCAGGGGAGACTGGGAGATGCATGTTTCTGTCTGTTCTGTCTGCATTGATCTGTGGGGTGATAGCCAGTTAAAAACTGTTTCTTCCTACTATTTGTTGAACCCATGAACACAAGCCCCCCTGGCCACCAGAGCCAAATATGTGCACAAGCTCCTTTCCAGGAGACACTGGTGACCTGGAACAAAGTAGAGGGAGAGAGCAAAGATAGCACCTGCCAGCCTTCACGTTCTTTGGAGAGTATTTCAGTCGGCCCCTAGATGTGTGTTAAATTACATGCCTGCCCCTCAGGCAGAAGCTTTCAAGGTAAGCACTTGGCCTCTTTCATGGAAAGACTGGGTACTTCACTCATCTGCTTCTGCACAGCGCACTGTGGTGTACCCTCAGTGAGTCCGCCTGAGCCCTGCAAGAACTGTTTCTCAGTTTGCTATAGCCTTGTGGGTCTCATGGACACATGCCCCATTTGCTTTCAAAGCTGATATTTTGTGGGCCCATCTCTTTCGTGCGGGTCTTAAATGCTATGGTGGCAGATGTGGGGTTCAAACCTTGCTCCTTGGGGAGAAGCTTAGAGTTGTGTGTTTTCTCCTGTTTGTTTGTCACTGCATTTGGGGTGGGTGGGGCTTATGGCAAGATTGTGTCTTAGCCTCCCCTACCCGTTTCAGTGTCGGTTTTTTTTCTCATTTGCTTGATGTGCAGGAGTTGCTTAGCTAGTTTTGTTTTAGAGGGAGTTGTTCCATAGGTAGCTGTAGATTCAGTGTGTTCATGTGAGGAGGGTGAGTTCAGGTTCCTCCTACGTCACCGTCTTGGAGTGAAGCTCCTTCTTTTTCTCTTAAATCATGTTTCAAAGTTTATTTGAGTTGTGGCATGTAGGTATAGTTCATTAAATTTCACTGCTGTATACTATTTCATTATGTGAATATACCTTGATATATTCTACTGTAGCAGGGACTATTGTGTGTTCAATGTTTTTGTCATGAAAAATTTAACATGAAGATTATTTAACATGTGTTCTGGCATATGAGTAAATTCTTTATGTGTATGTCTAGGAATGGAGTAGGTAGGGTCATAGGGATATGTGCCCGTTCATCCATGCAAGATAATGCTAACTTGGTCATGAGCCATTGTATAGTCCTATCAGCAGAGTGCAGTAATTCTCTTTGCTCTATATGCTTATCAACAGTGATAATTTTCAGGCCTCTTGGTTTTTTTTTCCTAATTCATGTGTATAAAAATGGTATCTTGTCCTGGTTTAATTTTGCATTTTCCTGACTGATAATGAGGTTGAACATCTTTTTATGTTTATCTTCCATTTCAGTGAAATGCCTTTTTGTCATATCAGTCTCTTGTATAGTTAGCACTTTTTATGTCATGGTTAAGAACTCTTTACTTGCTTCAAGATCTTGAAGATAATATTTTATTTTTAAAAGTTTGCCCTTCATATTTAAGTGTATTTGGAATTGATTCTTTGGATAGTGTAAGTTAGTGGCCCAGTTGCAGTTTTCCCCATATGGATAACTATTCCAGTACCACTTACTGAATAGTCCTTCCATTGGCTGGAGTGCCACCTCTGTCATTTCATGATTATATATTTGAATGGTTCTTTGCTGGGCTGTTGTATTTTATTGATCAAGTTGTCTATCCCTGCACAAATATTACAAGATATTGTTTTAATTACTATAATTCTAATAAGTCTTGATATCTGGTAGGGCAGGAATCCACACCTCCTTCAGCAGGAGCTGCTTGTCTCATACATATCATTTGAGAATCAGCTTATCAAATTCCTTAAAATTTTTTTTGTGGTTTTGGAATTTAACTGAATTTGTTTATCAAATTAGGGAGAAGTGAAATTTTTAAAGATGTTGAATCTGTTTGTCCATGAACAGTACATTACCCCATTAATTTAGTTCTTTGATTACAGTTATGTTTTATAATTTGTTCTATGTAAGTATTGCACATCTTTTGTTAGATTTATTCCTAGGTATTTAATAGTTTTGATAGTATTGTAAATTGTATTATCTGAAAATTTGTTTGTTCCTGTTCTGCTATATAGTAAGTTGATTTTTTTCCATTATCTTTGTATTTGGCAACTTTGCCTAAATTCTTTATCAAATCTAATAATTCACTTATATGTTTTTGAGCTTTCTATGAAGACAATCCTACTATCTCTAAATGACAGTTTTCTTTCTCTTTTTGAATCCCTTTTCCTTTTAGTTCTTTTTCTTACTGTAATGTCTGGGTCTACCAGGTCAGAAGTGGGCTTCCTGTCTTATTCCAGATTTTAAACAGAGTGGTACAAATTTTCATCTTTAAAAATGATATTTGGTGTGGGTGTTTGAAAGATTAGTCTTTATCAGTTAATGAAGTCCCTTTTTCTAATTTTCTAAGTTTTTTTGGTTGTTTTTGTTGGTGGTGTTCTTATGTAAAGTCTTTGTTGGGTATTAAATTTTCTCAAATGCTTATCTGCTGTTGAAAGAAATAATCATGTGGTTTTCCTTCAATCTTTTAACATGAAAAATTGCATTTGTATGTTTCCCTAATGTCAGATTAACTTTGCATTCCCATTAGCTTTTTAGCTCTTTTTTTAAATTGTATTTTATTAGCCTGATTTTTAATATCGAGGTTATATTGGCCTCAGAGAAGAAATTTTTTGGTTCTCTAAAGAGTTTTAAGATTGGAATGATCTTTTGCTTAAAATTTGATAGAACTCTCTTGTGAAACAGTATTTGGACCTGGTAGTTTTGTATTTGGGGTGGTTTGGGGGTGGGGGGTGGGTAGAGGTAGAGATTAACTACCAATCCATTTCTTTATTGATTATAGCAATATTGTCATAGTCTGTTCCTTTTGGTAAGTTATATTTTTCTAGGAATAGAACCATTTGTCTAAGATTTTTTCATGTCTGTTGTTTGTGCCTTCTCTCAATCAGTCTTGTCAGAAGTTTGTAGGTTTTATTAGTCTTGGCCAAAACAAAAACAAAACTTTTAATCTTTGTTGTTTCCCTATGTTGTATTTGTGTTGTTTCACTAATGTATACTCTTACCTTTGTAACTTCCTTTCTTATTTATTGTAGCTTATACTGTTGTTCTTTTTGTAGATTTTTAGGTTAAGTGTTTAGCTTATAAATCTTCAGTTTTTCTTGTTTAATGTAAGTCTCCAAACTGTAAATTTATCTCTAAGTGCTGCTTTTGTGGTTCCTCTGATGCTGTGATTTAAAGAATTTGTTGAAACTTGCTTTTTGAGCCTAATACATTGTTAGGTTTTGTAAGTATTTCCAATATGTTTGAGAAAAATTCGTCTAGTTGTTAGCTATAAGGTTCTATATGTTTCCATTATATAAAGCTCAATAATTGTGACTTAAATAGTTTATATTTTCAGTTTTTTTCTTGCTTGACTTCTCAAAAACAAATCAAGAAGTGTGGAAATGTGTGCATTTGCCTAATCTTTCTTGTAGCAATGTGTCTTGAGGCTATTTCATATTAGGTAAAGCAAGTTTAAAATAATATGTCACAGAAACATTTACCTCTATGGCTTTTGTTTATTTGTCTTTTAAAAATACCATATTTGTGTGTGTGTGTTAATTCAGGTGGACAGTCTCTGAAAAGTGATCCATTTATATTTATTGTGGTCAGGGCTTGTTTCTGCCATCTACTTAGTACTTCCTATTTTCCTATCTTTTTCTGTCTGTGCTTCCCTTTTTCTTGCACTTTTTCTTTCTCCCTTTTTAAATTTATTGAAGGCTTTTTACTTGTTAGTTTTTATTTTATTTTTTCTCTACATCCATTTTTGGAATGATATACACTATTTCCATTTTCTTATGGTTTCCTTGAGATTTTGCCATGCCTACTTAAAGAAGTGCCAAGTTAATATCTTAACACCCTCTCAAATAACTCAAGGATATGGAACAGTTTAACTTTATTCAGTTTCTTTCCTGATTTAAATAGTTCCAGACTAATGACTTTTTAAATGCCATTGTTTCTAACTCAAAGTTTGCCAGCTTTGGAAATGCCATGTAACCTGTTCTTATCATCCAAGAGTTATTTTCTGCAGTGTGAAACTCACATCAGGGAGGTACTCCATTCGCAAAACCTGGAAACCAAAAACTACTGATGATCGCTCTTCTGAGATTTTTATTCTCAAGAAGCAGAAGCTTTTTAGTGCTGCTTTGATTCTCTGTCCAGCCTTCCTTGTGAGATGTCTTTGACAAAATGAACTTTTATGTTGAAATAATATCTTATGAAAGCTAAAGTGAACATCATTATTTCAAAGGAAAAGAAAGATAGAACATGGCCTTACTTATTCATCTGGTAGCAATTGTATGAAATAGCACATATTCAGCATTAATTTTTAATTGGTGACATTTATTTCTCTGGAGAGTCACTTTCTGCTGTCTGATAAAAATGTATATTATTCTTTCATAGATATATATGTAGAGAGAGAGAGAGAGACTACAGAAATATTATTTGCCTAACTTATTCAGATGGCCCCTATCAAAAGGAACCTCTGTAGTGTAGATAGTGTGGATAAGGTAATGAAGTTTCAAAAAATATTAGAGTGAATCATTCATTGTTTTTGAATATGTTCTTTGTATCTTAACACTTTCTCATTTGTATGCATTTCTTTATTAAATCTAAATCTTTTTAACCTGGTATTTCTTTTCTTCCTAAATAAGAAAAATTTGCAGTCTCTGAAAAAATAAGAGAAAATTTTAAGTGTATCACCATAATTTGGACATGTAAAGAGAATGAGATGGAAAAAATATAATTTTTAAAGGTGCTTTTTTATTCCTGACTATGATCAGAACCACTGAAGTTTATGGGCAAGTGTTTTACATAATTTTTGGATTATCAAACATTATCTGAAATTTCCTGGAGCTAGCATGTCACATGTTAATTTATGCCCTACTCAAATTGCAGTGTGTACGTTGAATTGTATTTCATTTCTGTTTACGTTGAAGTTTGAAAAGAGGTATTGAGAAGGACAAAGTGTGGCTTTTAAAAATGGTTTAAGTAAAAGAAAAAATCAGTTTGAACTTAAACACAACTTTGTCATTGTCATGGAAATTTTTCTAAAGTTAACATATTTGAAGAATATATAATAACATCTTCAAGGAAGAATTGATTTGAGACTTGTAATTTATGAAAGGTAGAGAAAAGGGAAAGGTAAGACATTAGTACAGTATTTTAGATAATTACAGGTAGATAAATTATGCCATTTAGATAAATGGCAAAATCCCCTTTGGAAAAGCTACATAATATATGTAATATACAAATCATTCATAAACTATTGAAATCACTTAAGTACTTTAGGGTTAGTATTCATAATTTTTAATTTGTGTATATTATAGCAAGAGAACTGTTTTGTTTCATTATTTGTATTCATTCTCTTTAAGGGACAACACTGTTTTCAGTAGTGAAAAGTGAAACCTACAAGTGAGAAATTTCTAAGGTACCTGTGGTTGTCCTGTGCTTTTTATAATGCAAGGACATATATGGAGATACATATATATGGAGAGGAATAGATACAGCTATATAAGGGTATATAAGGATAGACATATAGTGATATGTATAAAATATCCTTATAATAATATATATTTATATGTATTATTATATATATATATAAAATATCCCTTTTTCTGAAGTATTCTTTTGGTTGTTGCAATAGGTCTTAAATTACTAATTTTTCTTTTTTATATGCAAGACTTACCATTTTATTGATTTTTTTCAAATGCGTTCCTAAAGAGTATGAGTGAATTTTTTTTTTGGGGGGGGGGGGAGTTGGCCCTGAGTTAACATCTATTGCCAATCTTCCTCTTTTTTTCCCCTGCCCAAAGCCCCAGTACATAGTCATATATCCTAGTTGCAGGTCCTTCTAGTTCCTCTATGTGGGATGCTGCCTTAGCATGGCTTGATGAGTGGTGAGTAGGTCTGTGCACAGGATCCGAACTGGGGAACCCTGGGCCGCTGAAGTGGAATGTGCAAACTTAACTGCTATGCCACTGGGCTGGCTCCTGAATTTTTAGATAATTATTATTGCCAATGCAAGTCTTACTGTATATATTTTCAAGATTCTTGCAATGGGGGCAGGAGGAGAGTCACATATAGGCAATATAAGCTTAAAATGAATTCTTTAGATCCTGTAGTAGTTGGTTGTCTTAGGGTTCAAGATTTATTTTATGTGATACTGAACTCTATGGGTATATTAAAGTAAGCCTGCAGTATGGTAGGTGATAGCAATACAGTACATTCTTTAAACAGCAAAGACAGCATCCTCGTTCTCTTGAGTGATATCTTTGAAATTGCAAACTTTTAGTTGAAATGGACAGGATGGAGGGACTAGATCATAGCTGGCACCATCTTGGACATTCTGATTTTTGAAAATGAAGAAAAAAGTTGGATGACTCACACTACCTGACTCTAAGACGTACTGTATAAAGCTATAGTAATCAAAATAGTATGATATTGGCATAAGGTTAGACATATAGATCAGTGGAATAAAATAGAGCCCAAAATAGATCCACACATAAATTGTCAGTTGATTTTGACAAATGTGCCAAGGTAATCAGTAGGGAAAGGATTTCAACATATGGTACTAGAATAACTGACTATCCATATGCAAAATAGTGAGACAACCTTTGCCTCTTCATATATAAATATTAACTCAAAAAGGGTCATAGATCTAAGTGTAGAAGCTAAAGCAATAAAAGTTCAAGAATTAAACATTTGAGAAAGTTTTCATAACCTTGGATTAAGCAAAGATTTCTTAGGACACAAAAAGTGTGAAATAAAAGAAAAAAAAGGGATATGTTCTGAGAAATGTGTTGTTAGGTGATTTCATTGTTGTGTAAATATCATAGAGTGTACTAACAGAAACTTAGATGGTACAGTCTGCTACACACCTAGGCTATATGGTACTAACCTTATGGGACCACTGTTGTATATGTGGTCTGTTGTTGACCAAACCATCATTGTGCAGTGCATGACTGTACTTAAGAGAAATGAGAACATATTTTCACAAAGATGTACTTGAACATTTATAGCACCTGTAGTCCTAATAGCCAAAAACTGAAAACAATCCATTGTCTACCAACTGAGTGAATGGATAAACAAATTGTGATATATCTGTATAATAGAATGAACTAGTGATACACACTGCAACGTGGGTGAGTCTAAAGGGATTATGCTAAATGAATGAACCCAGTCACAAAATTCTACATACTGTATGCTTCTACTGAGATGACATTCTAGAAAAGGCAAAACTATTGTGACATAAAGCAGATCAGTCCTTCCCAGGGGCAAGGGGTGGGAGGAGGAGATTAACTGGAGAGGAATGTGAGGGAACTCTTTGGGGTAGTGAAAATGTTCTGTATCATGATTGTGGAAATGTTACAGGACTGTATACATTTGTCAAAACTTTCCAATTGTTCACTTCAGGCCAGTGAATTTTATTATAAATGAATTATATCTCAATGAAACCAATTAAAATATTTAATTTTATATTAAAAAGAATATAATAAATGGTTACATTGAGTATATAATGAATGTACTTTCAGGTTGAATGAAAAAACACTTGTCTTAAGTTGTACAGATGGCTGATATGATAAAATTTCTAATGTGTCAATTGCAGAACCAAAAGTGCTGCATCTTAGGGACCAGCCTGGTGGCCTGTTGGTTAAGTTTGGCATGCTCTGCTTCAGTGGCCCAGGTTTGATTTTGCCTGTGTGGACCTACCCACTCGTCAGTGGCCATGTTGTGGCGGTGACCCACATACAAAATAGAGGAAGATTGGCAACAGATGTTAGCTCTGGGCGAATCTTCTTCAGCAAAAAAAAAGCTACATCTCAGTAACTTAGTAGTGAAGATAATGTACTCTAGAAAAGAATTCTAGTGATGATAAAAACACTGATGTCAAGGAGTTAAATAAAATTTTAATGAAACGTGAGAGTGGAGAAAAGCATTATTTGCAAGTCAACTTATTATTTTTTGTATTTTATTTTTTGTGAGGAAGACCAGCCCTGAGCTACCATCCATTGCCAATCCTCTTTTTGCTGGGGAAGATTGGCCCTGGGCTGACATCCATGCCCATCTTCCTCTACTTTATATGGGATGCGCCACAGCATGCCTTGACAAGCGGTGTGTCGGTCTGCGCCCAGGATCTGAACCTGCGAACCCCGGGCCGCTGAAGCGGAGCACGTGAACTTAACCGCTATGCCACCAGGCTGGCCCCATCAACTTACTATTTTATTGGGTGATTTTAAATATCTGTAGCTAAACTAGTAAATATTTTAAATGGACATTTGACTGTTTCCTTGACATTCCTAAAAATTGGTATGCTTAAATTAGGGGGAAAAACTTCTTTCTCTTTTTGCTGGGAGAATGGAGGGTTGCCTCATATTCAGGCACGTGCGGAGCTTTCTCTTATACGCAGTTAAGCAGAGTTGGTACATCCTCCATCCTTCCATGGGACATTCAACTATCTCTAGTTCTGCACATGGTACACTGTACTGTATTTAAACATTTTCATGTCTGTAAATTCAGTTAGGTGGCATCTTATTTATCACTTTTGTCCCTAGAACAGTCTACAGTGCCTGGCTTCTGATGTACATAAAATAAAAAATTGGTGGATAGGACAAAACATTTTTTTTATAAAGAATCAGTCTTGTGCCATGATGCCTTTTATCATGCTTGACATTTATTCAACAAGCATTTATTGAGTAAGTGTTATGTGCAAAGCATTAAACTAGCTGCTTTGGGACATATAAAAATGCTATAACATCTAAACTTTTAAGGTCAAAATAAAACGGAATCTATTTAGTGTTAAGGTGTCATATAAAGGATGAGACTGGGTAATCACTAGAGCTTTCAGGTGGATCATAAGTTAAAAATACTGGAAAAACTGTTTAGTCTGATGACAAAGGAAATCACTTTTTAGCAGCTGTAATATTCAAAATAGTCATGGTTTAAATGTCATTTAACAAAACAGTTGCTGGGATTTTTATAAAATCATCGTCCCTACTGTCATGTTGTTAGGTTGATCAGGTGAGTTGGCCTGTGCAGTAAATTCAGTACTCTACCTTTGAGGAGTGGAAGACTTGCATTTTCATAAGTAGGCTCTTGGAGATTCCTTCTGATGCTTCAGCACATTTCCTTTTCTCTAAAGAAATACAATGAAGAGTAATGCTTCAAAGGTTCACTGGCATTTCTTTTTCTTATGTAAAGTAGATTTTAGTCTGTATATGGGGTGTCAAATAGCACTTGAGACAGAGGTCTTTGGCTCACCTCATAGGGGCATAGGGAACAGTAATAGAAACTTAGTATGAAATATCCTTTATATAGATGATCAGTATAGCTCAACACTAATCGTTAAAATGGATGTCAGGGATTTCTGTGAGTGCTGTGAAACATAAGGATTCTTAGTACCCCAGATTGTGTAAGGTTTTGTCATATAGAATTATATTCATGGCTGGTGCTTTCACTTGGTGAATTGAATGACAACCAAGCCTTGGACAGGATGCCGTATGGTCTAGAAGAGCATTGAAGTGTGAGAAGGCCCATCACAAAGTGGAGGGTCATCTGGGCAGACCTTAGTCCTCTTGACTTAGTACTGTAGTAGTGCCTGTCCCTTATGCAATAGAAAGCAATCGTAAGTGAGAAAATATTTGTGAAGCCTTCTGCTACATTTGTCAAAACTAAGAAATTAATATTGGTAAATTACTATTAACTAAACTCTAGACTTATATTTGGATTTTATCAGTTTTTCCACTAATAAGGTTTTTTTGGTTATAGGATCCATTCCAGGATACCACGTTGCATTTAGTTGTCATGTCTCTGGCCTAATACATCAATTTTCAAGCATATTTTAAGTTTTCCGCATGTTTGAAAATGAATGTTTGCCTGTCTTAGGAAACAAGAAAGTATGTACTGAACATCAGTCAGTCTTGTCTTCTTAAGTTTCTGCCTTCAGGGTTTCATGTTTTCTGCCTTGACCTCAAGCTGCTGTGCTCTTCTAGTTGGCCCTACATCTATGTGACCTAACCAAAAAGCCAAACAGCAATGTGTACTATATAAGTTCAAAAAGAGGGAGAAGTCACTTTTATCATTAGGGAGGACCTTCTCTTTATTTGTGAATTCAGAAAAAGAATATTGGAAGAGGCAGGAGTGATCAGGGACGTAGGAGAAATGGCATGGGCAAAGACCTGAGGAATTTTTCCAAGGATTTCCAAGCTTTTCCAATACAGTTAGTTTGCTCCTTCCGTTCTTGGGTTATAAGAAGATTGATTAAAGGGGCTTGCTGAATGATTAGATATGGGTGAGGAAAGAGGCTTAAAACTCAAGTTTTATGCCTGCACAAATAAATTAGTGCCATTTTAAAAAATAACATTTATTTTCTGATTATAAAAGTATAATTATTATAGAATATTTTGTAAGACAAATGCAAAAAAATACATAGTAAAAATCAACTATGATTTCACGGTAGATATGTTAATGTTCCCATCCATCCTTTAAAATATAATACATGTACATATTTTTTATACATTTTGATTACTATTGTGTACAGTTTTATGACCTTTTTCACCTTATTCTATCATGAGTGTTTTACCATGTCATTAAATAATCTTCAAAATCTTGATTTTTAGTGGCTACATCATAGTTCCCTGAAAACCATAAGGGATTTAACTGTTACCATGTTGGACATTTAAGTTGAATCTCATTATTGTTATTTCGCTTTGAGCCTCCTTGTACAAAAATCTTTAGCCACGTCTCTATTTATTCTCTTAGGGCAGCTACTTGGAAGTGAGATTACTTGTTCAAATGGCTCTTGACACATGTGGCTAAGGAACTTTTAAAGTTGTACTCCTTTCTCCTCCCACCGGTAGTATATAAGCATGACTGTCCCTCCCACACTTTTGCCATCAAGTACTACAATTTTTGGTCTTTAGAACGTCCAGATTTTGTCTTGAAGATTATTTTGACTTTGTTAAGTTTGAGTTGACAGTTGGACAGACAAGTTCAGCAAGTAGTACAGTCATGCACCACATAGTGACGTTTTGGTCACCAGTGGACCACATATATGACAGTGGTCCCATAAGATCAGTACCATATAGCTTAGGTGTGTAGTAGACTGTTCCATCTAGGTTTGTGTAAGTACACTCTGTAATGTTCACACAATGACAAAATTGCCTAATGACGCATTTCTCAGAATGTATCTTTGTCGTTAAGTGATGCGTGACTGTACTTGAAGAAGCAGAGTGATAAATGCTTCTAGTTGATAATGCTACAGCTAAGGATTTAGAAACCGTCTATATGTAGTTTATATGAAACAGGATATCTCTAAGCCATAAAAATGTAGTGTGTATAATGATATCTATGGCATTATATATAACAAAAAGTAGGGTGCTAAAGACTGAACTTCAGGGCAAACCCAGATAATAAGGGATGGAAGTGGAAAAAAAGAATCTTTCGTGGTGACCAGGAATGCTAGAGGTGATAGAGAATGAAAGTTTTACATTAATTAATAGGAGGTTGTGTTTTCTGTAAGGCGCTATCCTAAGTTTTCAGTTTTAGCTTATTGTGTAGCAACTGCTTTTGTAATTTCAAATTTCTGACCTAATTTCAATATTCCAATATTATGCCACAGAGATTAATGTATTCTTCATCTTCTTAGTGAACCTTTTGTTGTTTGGTATTCTTTTAGATGATATTACTAAAGTCCCTGAATGACAGTTCAGATCTCAAACTGTTCAGTTCTATTTTAAAAGTATTTTATAATACAATGGTCATATAATGTGATGTTGCTGGTTAATGTTCTAGACTTGATAATTGTATATTATACTGACTAATTATGTTAATATTAATACATAATATATTAAACTAATAGTATGTTTTCCCATTATGTAGAATTTTCTAGATGTTAGAATGTAAAGTAAGAGAACTTACTAAATGTTTAAATAGGGTTTTAAAATAAGGTTTTACTTGTCTCTGATAGCTCTACCTTGTGTTAATGCTCTTAAGTCTGCTCCTGCTTTATAAGCAGAAAAGAAAGACAGGGAGGGAAATGGCAAGAAAGCACAGAGCAGAAAGAGCAAGGATCTTAAACTGTCCTACCATCATTTTACTTTTTAAAGACAAATGTATGGGCAAAAGTACTCATGCATTATATGAGTAAGAATATTTTTGAGGCATTTTCTCATTCAACCAATTTTTTTTTTAGTAGTTATATTCTACTGGTTATCATTGCAGCATTTTGTGGTGGTGATAGGGAAGTTG
Organism: Tapirus indicus; assembly: GCA_031878705.1. NCBI lineage: Eukaryota > Metazoa > Chordata > Mammalia > Perissodactyla > Tapiridae > Tapirus > Tapirus indicus. Next base: position 91,550,785 of record CM062926.1, read on the forward strand.
TCCAGGGAGGCTGGTGTGTCCCTGGCTGAGCTCAGCAGAGCAGCATTACCTTACTGAATTCACTGTAATGCAAAAATGATAAGGAGTTTTGGCAAAAGGTTATCATAGCCTGTTACGTCTGTCTGCACAATAGGAGTAACGATTACAGAGCCCAGGTAATTACGTCATACCTGAAGATTGGAATATTTTCTTATGTTTTCATTCTGTCATTTCCTGTTCTTCCTGCATATCAGGTCTTCCCTTCCCCCCGGTCATTTTGAATCTTGCATGCACATTACAGTCGTACACCATATAACGGCCTTTCAGTCAACAACAAACCACATATACAACGGTGTTCCATAAGATTAGTACCATATAGCCTAGGTGTGTAGTGGGCTATACCATCTAGGTTTGTGTAAGTACACTCCATGATGTTCGCACAACGACAAAATCACCTAATGACGCATTTCTCAGAATATGCCCATCGTTAAAGGCACTCGTGACTGTCTATCACCTGATGAGCTGTTAAACCTCTCTAAGCTCAGACCACAACTCACACTGATTAAACCAGAATCTCTTCTGAGGGGGTTATGACCCATGGTTTCAGATGTAGTAATACCATCAGTGAATTTAGAGGTTCTTAAGGGGGTTGCTTATTAATATCACCGGGGAGATTTTCTGAGTGGGTTTACTTGAGTGGGTCAGTGTTAACTGATGGGAGTATAGCCCATGCCTTACAGGTGTTAGGACAAAAAAACAAAGGATCAATTTGTTACATACTGTTTTTCCTGTACTCTTTTTGGGAGATATCCTGCTTATACAAGTGACTTTGCATTTATCAGTATTATTTTATGTCAATAATTTTGTGTTGTTCTGTATTTGTACAGTCTCTGTGAGGGCAGAGATCATGTCCATTCTGTTCCTCACACTGTTTTCAGTATTTAACAGTGCCCAGCATATAATGAATACTCAGTAAATGTTACAAGAATGAATCAACAACACTGATTTTGGGGAGTACGTCACTGTTTTATACCTATGTGTACTACCTATATTATGAAGCTTTATGATTACATTATCCACTGAGGAAAAAGATCTTCCATAAAGCAGAACATAGGCAGGAAATAGATTTATTGAATTTTCAAAGTCTTTTCCAGGTCAGGGATTCTGTATGGATATTAAGTTTTGAACAAAGATGCAGTACACAATACAAACAGTTCCTGTGAGAAGCTACATTTCCATACTTGACCCTCATATCAAACTTCAAAATAAAACATACAAAAACTGGTGGACAAACAGGTACTTTTAAGAGTTTGTGCTTAATTTTCAGTTTCATGATAAACTAGACTAGAGCTTGGCGCGTTTATCAACTTGTTGTATTTTACCCAGTCATAATCTGTCTTAAAGTAGAAGGTGTAAAATAAAAATGAGATGATCCTGTCAAAAACGGTTGACTTGTGATACAGATTTACAATATATTGGCAAAATGGCTTAAATTTTGGTTGAGGCCTTAACTTTACAATGCTCAAAGAATGGTGGGAAGGAAGTTACTTAGGAAAGGGTAAGTAGTTCTAGCTGAGATATGTAAAAGCTTTTGTTAAATCTGTGTTATTTCAGAGTTCGGGAATCTCTGTTGCCAGAGTTCTCCAGTTTTAGGATTGAGGGTAACAAAGCATATCATACAAATTCACCATAAGGATATTTCATCACCATTCATCATAAAGGATATTTAAAATCCTTTATGGTTTAGATTTTCTCCTGTGGTCTTAGTGCTTCAGTCATATAAAACTCACTGGGTTTAGTTTTTTCCCCTTATATTTTTAAATTAAAAAAAAAACTAGGGGCCGGCCTGGTGGCATAGTGATTAAGTTCGTGCACTCTGCTTTGGCAGCCCAGGGTTCGCAGGTTTGGATCCCGGGCGTGGACCTATGCACCGCTTATCAAGCCATGCTGTGGCAGGCGTCCCACATAAAATAGAGGAAGATGGCCATAAATGTTAGCTCAGGGCCAGTCTTCCTCAGCAAAAAGAGGAGGATTGGCAACAGATGTTAGCTCATGGCTAATCTTCCTCACGAAAAAAAAGAAAAGATAAACTGAAGCAAAACAACCTTTCTGTACATAGGAAACAGTTCAGAATAGAAAAGAGTACACAGTGAAAAGTAGGTTTCCTTTCTACTCCAGAGCACCAGATCCTTCTTAGAGGAAACCACTGTTAGCATTTTCTTTCCAGAATGTCAGTTCCTATTGCCAGCATACACGTGCAGATTGCTTCTGTAGTTCATACCTGTGATGGAAGCATTCATATCCACTGCTCTGTACCTTCCTTTTTTTTGTTGTTTTTCCATTTAACATATGTCTAGGAGATCTTTCCACATTACTTTTTTATTTTGCTCACTGTGAGCTGGTATGATCCCCATATCCTTACCAGATATAAGTCTTTCTTAGTCTCTAACATCCTTTTCAAACCCAGCTTCTTTCTCTTCATGTAATTCATCTCTCCTCTGCTTTGCTCCCATTTACTTTTTGTGTCCCTGTATTATACACCTGTCACAAGTCTGCCATATATTATCATGACTTATATGTGGTTCTCTTATCCCAGGTGTCATCTCCTGTCTCACCCTGCACTTTTTTCATAATCTAGCCCATCTCACCTGCAGGACTTTAATTACCATCTGTGTACCAAGGTCTCACAAATTTATATCTACAGCCCAGGCCCCAACTCTGAGGGCAGTGTGTGTGTTTTTGTGTGTGTGTCTTTGACATGTCTGTTACTTGTATATCTCAAAGACATCTTAATCCCAGTATGTCCAAAAGCAGCTCCTTTTCCAGTGTCCCTGTCTTAGTAAATGGCATCTATTTTCATCTCCATTATATAGTCCAGAAAACTATGAGCTATTTTTGATATCCCCTTCTCCCTCATCTCCCTATTTCCAAAATATAAGTTTAGTTGATTTTTACCTCCTAAATATCTTGCAAATCCATTGTCTTCTCTTGATCTCTAATACCACCTTAGTCCAGCGTCCCATCATCTTCACTTGGATTGCCGCAGTAGTCCACCCACAGCCACTCTGGTCCTCTTCCAGGCTATTCTCCACACAGCCATCTGAGGAACCCTTTTAAAATGTAAATATTCGTATGATCCTCTCCCCTCCTTAAAATATGTTGATGGCTTCCTGTTGCTTTTAGGATAAAGACAAATATCTTTAGTATAGCCTGACTATAGGGTTCTGTGTGGACACTTGTTACTACTTCCCTCTGCAGTTCATCTCTTATTGCACTCCACGCTGTTCTTTTTGCTTCTCCCACATTGGCCTTATTTCCAGGCCCTGCCATTCACCTTGCTCTTTACTGCCTCAGGGTATTTGCATATGCTGTTCCATCTTTGCTTTTACCTTCCCCTAGTTAACTCCCATTGGGTGTTTCAAATATCTCAAGCTTTGCTTCCTCTGTGAATCTTCCCTGATCTTCCAAACTAGGTACTGGCATTCAGCAAGATACACCTGTCCTTTGTAGCACATTTTCTGTTTTACATTTTGGGGGGGCGTTTATTTGATTAATATCTATATCCCCAGCTAGTCAGTAATCTCCCTGAAGGCAGTGGCCATTGTATCTTTAGTTTCCAGCACAGGTGCGCAGCACAAAATAGTAGACACTCAAATCTTAATGAATGAATGAATTTATTTCTATTTTCTCCATTGACTCTACTGTGGAAAGTATGCAGAGTACTCTACTTTGCATATTGTAAAAGCTCACATACCTTTTTCAGATTCAAAGTGAATTCATATGCTCAGCAAGGCACAGTATAGATTAATAAGCAATACCATTCTTCACCAGACTTCACAAGGTGTTAAATTTACCAGGAAGAGGTCATTCTTGGGGAGGGGACTAGGAAGATAAAATAATTATGAACTGCTAGCTGATAGCTACATCTGTCTTTTTAGTTAGAATTATTTCCCTGTATTGTTTTCTAAGCCATCTCTCCTCTCCCATTGTCTTATATCTCTCCCTGATAAATTGTGAACTCCTAATTACTCTCTACCCAGAGAAGAAATATGACGTTTCTCACAGCTCTCAGGAATAGCACCTGTTCACTTATAAAACAATTGTCTGAAATTTGGAAACAAAATATAGAGATGTAGTTAAGATTGCATTCTCTCTAGGTAGACTCACTGTGTCTGCCTGTGTAGTAGCCATGACACTTTAGGGGAAGCTACTTAACTTATGTGAGCCTTGATTTTCTCATCTGTGAAGCTGGGATAGGTACAGTGTCTATCTCCTAGTATTACTGTGAGTATTAAGTGAGATACACAGCATGTAACATAGTGATTCCTGGCAGCATACAAGTGCTCAATCAGTGCAGATGGTTGCTGCTGTTGCTGTAGCTGCTATTCTTGTTTTGACACATGTCCCCAGTGCAAAGGTTGCTTAGGTTTCCAGTCTAGTTCACACAAGTCCATTTAGCATTTGATGTACTTACTGTAATTAAAATTTGTTCTACATGCCAGGGATATTCCAAAGCCCCAACCACCACTGATGACTTTTACCTTTTCCCCTTCATGTGTTGCAGGGAAGGTAGAACTCTATAGGCTTCATCTGAGAGGGGAGAGAGAGAGACAGAGAGAGAGAAGAAAGAGGGATTAGGAGGAGAAAGGGTGATGGGTGTTTGAATCAGCAATTTGGAGTGGTGAATAGGTATTCCTGATGTCTGCAAATACACAGTACTTCATTTAAAGTTGTGGGGGAAATGGTTTAAATTAACTTTTGTGACCTGGCATTGAAACCACCATGTATATTACTGTGGTTACAAGGTACCTGATTTTAAAACAAATTTTTGGAACACATCCCTTTGTAAGTTGGAAGCTGTTTTTATAAACCACCACTTAAACATTTAGTACTTCTTACTTAAATATAGAAACATTTATTTCTTCTGGTCTTTGTTGTTTTTTTTTTTTTTTTAATTAATAAACTATTTTTTAGAGCAGTTTTAGGTTCACAGCAAAATTGAGCAGAAAGTACAGAGAGTTGCCATGTACTTGCTGCTTGCACAGCCTCCCCACTACCAACATCCCACACCCCGGTGGTACATTTGTTATAATTGATAAACATATTTTTGACACATCATTATCACTCAAAGTCCATAGTTTACATTGAGGTTCACTCTTGCTGTTGTACATTCTGTGGGTTTTGACAAATGTATAATGACATGTATCCACTGTTGTGGTATCATACAGAATAGTTACACTGTCCTGAAGATCCTCTGTGTCCTGCCTATTCATCTTTTCCTCCCCTTTAAATCCTAGCAACCATTGATCTTTATACTGTCTCCATAGTTTTGCCTTTTCCAGAATGACATATAGTTGGAAGCATACGATATGTAACTTTTTCAGATTGGCTTCTTCCACTAAGTAATATGCATGTAAGTTTCCTCTGTGTCTTTTCATGGCTTGATAGCTCATTTCTTTTGAGTGCTGCATAATGTTTCATCATCTGGATGTACTACAGTTTATTTATCCATTCACCTATTGAAGGATATCTTGGTTGCTTCCAAGTTTTTTAAATTATGAATAAAGCTGCTATAAACGTCCGTGTGCAAGTTTTTATATGGACATAAGTTTTCAGTTCATTAAATGCCCAGGAGCAACAATTGCTGGATTGTGTAGTAAGAGTATGTTTAGTTTGTAAGAAACTGTCAAACTGTCTTCCAAGGTGGCTGTACTGTTTTGCATTCCCACCAGCAGTGAATGAGAGTTCCTGTTGCTCCACATCCTCATCAGCATTTGTTTGGGATTGGGCCATTCTAATAGGTGTGTAGTGGTATCTTCTTGTTTTAATTTACAGTTCCCTGATGACATGTCTTGGTCCATTTGGACTGCTCTAACAGAATACCATAGACAGGGTAGCTTATAAACAACAGAAATTTATTTCTCATAGTTTTGGAGGCTGGGAAATCCAAGATTTTGTGTCTGGTGAGGACTTGCTTCCTGATTCAGAGACAGGTATCTTCTTGCTGTGTCCTTCCATAGCAGAAGGTTCGAGGGAACTTGGGGTTCTCTTCTGTAAGAGCACTAATTACATTCATGAGGGCTACATCCTCATCACCTAATCACCTCCCATCGGCCCCTCTCCTAATACCATCACATTGGGGGTTAGGATTTCAACATGAATTTTGGGGGACACAAACATTCAGTCCATAACAACATATGATGTTGAACATCATTTCATGTTGGTTTCATGATGGTTTATTTGCCCTCTGTTTATCTTCCTTGGTGAGGTGTCTGTTTAGGTCTTTTGCTCATTTTTTAAATTGAATTGTTCATTTTCTTAGTTAAATTTTAAGAGTTCTTTGTACATCTTGGATAACAGTTCTTTATCAGATGTGTCTTTTGCACATATTTTCTCCCAGTCCATGACTTGTCTTCTCATTCTCTTGACTGTGTCTTTTGCAGGGGAGAAGAATTTAATTTTAATGAAGTCCAGCTTATCAATTATTTCTTTCATGGATTGTGCCTTTGGTGTTGCGTCTAAAAACTGTTGCATATCCAAGGTCATCTAGGTTTTCTCCTATGTTATATCTTCTAGGATTTTTATAGTTTTGCATTTTATGTTACGTCTGTGATCCATTTTGAGTTAATGTTCGTGAAGGATGTAAGGTCTGTGTCTAAATTTCATTTTTTTACATGTAGGATGTCTAGTTGTTCCAGCACCATTTTTTGAAAAGACTGTCTTTGCTCCATTTTATTGCCTTTGCTTCTTTGTCAAAAGTCACTTGGCTTTATTTATGTGGGTCTATTTCTGGGCTCTTTATTCTGTTCCATTTATCTATTGTATATTCTTTTTCAATACCACACTGTCTTGATTACTGTGGCTTTGTAGTAAGTCTTGAAGTTGGGTAGTGTCAGTTCTCCGACTTTGTTCTCCTTCAATATTGAGTTGGCTATTCTGGGTCTTTTGCCTCTCCATATAAACTTTACAGTCAGTTTGCTATTCACAAAATAGCTTCCTCAGATTTTGATTGGGATTGCATTGAATCTATAGATCAGGTTGGGAAGAATTGACATCTTGACAGTATTGAGTCTTCTTATCTGTGAACATAGGGTATCTCTCCATTTATTTAGTTCTTTGATTTTATTTGAGTTTTTTGCTGGGAAAGATTTGCCCTGAGCTAACATCTGTTGCCAGTCTTCCTCTTTTTTTTTTTCTTCCCCAAGCCCCAGTACATAGTTGTATATTCTAGTTGTAAGTCCTTCTAGTTCTTCTATGTGAACCGCTGCCACAGCATGGCTACTGACAGATGAGTGGTGTGGTCCCGCAACCAGGAACCGAACCTGGGCTGCTGAAGTGGAGAGTGCTGAACTTTAACCACTAGGCCATCAGGGCTGGCTCTATTTGTACTTTTCTTCTTTTTTATTTCTTTTTATTTATTTATTTTTTTGGTGAGGAAGATTCACTCTGAGCTAACGTCTGTTGCCACTCTTTGTCTTTTTTTGCTTGAGGAAGATTAGCCCTGAGCTAACATCTGTGCCAGTCTTCCTCTATTTTGTATGTGGGTTGCTGCCACAGCATGACTTGATGAGTGGTGTAGGTCCACACCCAGGATCTGAACCCACAAACCCGGGCCGCTGAAGTGGAATGCACTGGACTAACCACTATGCCATGGGGCTAGCCCCTCTATTTGTTTGTTTGTTTTTTTGTGTGTGTGAGGAAGACCAGCCCTGAGCTAACATCCGTTGCTAATCTTCCTCTTCTCTTGCTGAGGAAGACTGGCCCTGGGCTAACATCCGTGCCCATCTTCCTCTACTTTATGTGGGACGCCGCCACAGCATGGCTGACAAGCAGTGCGTCGGCAGGCACCCGGGATCTGAACCGGCGAACCCTGGGCTGCCAAGCGCGAACTAAACCACTGCACCACTGGGCCGGCCCCTGTATTTGTATTTTTAATAGAGTTAATATTACTATATAGTGCTTTAAAATTTAGTCAAGCTGGATAAGGCTGAGTGAAGTTATACCAATATGACATCTTAGTTCAAGCTCTTTCATTTTTGTAGCCGCAAAATTAAACCCATGCTTAAATAAGAATTCTGTATTAGTAAGATTTTTTTTCACGTCAAATATATAATACACACATAGGAATATTCATTTTAACAATTTAACAATTTAAAATGGTACGCTTAATCATTATACCACAGTTTTCGTGGTTATGTCAAGTCTTGATGTAAGTCATTATTATATTCTTTTCTCCTTGAATTTGGTTCAGCTTGTTTTAAAATAAGACTTTTTGCCATAGGGATAAAAAGCATATACAATTTGGTATAAATCTTTGCATTTGGCTTAGATTGGGTTAAAAAGTTGTGTATGTAAAAGCATTGTGTTAAAAAAAAGTGTATTTGTAAAATGAACCTATTATTACGCATTTGAAAATTCTTATAGGGAATGCTCCAGTGCTGGAAAAGGATAGTGTTTATGACCCTTGCAGTAACAGTAATTGCTGAATTAATATTGAAGTGAGGCAAAATAGATTTTGCTAAGATATCAGTCCTTGTGCTGCTAATGTTTAAGATATATCGATTGTTAATAATAAGAGCAGCTAGTAACAGAAGATCCCCAGGTGCAAGTTTGTCACTCTAAACTTTCTACCTGCTTTTTACTTTTTATTTATTTATTTATTTATTTTTGAGGAAGATTGGCCCTGAGCTAACATCCGTTGCTAATCTTCCTCTTTTTCTTTTTTCTCCCCAAAGCACCAGTACATAGTTGTGTATCCAGTTGTAGGTCCTTCTAGTTCTGTGTGGGATGCTGCCTCAGCATGGCTTGATGAGCGGTGAGTAGGTCTGCACCCAGGATCTGAACTGGTGAACCCCAGGCCGCCAAAGTGGAATGCACAAACTTAACCACTACGCCACCGGGCCAGCCCACTTGCTTTTTGCTTTTGTTGTTGTTTTGTGTAGAAGATACAGTAGCTTATAGGAAACATGGTATTTAAAAGGAGGAAATGAATGTTTACAGGGGGAAAACAGCAGAATGAAGGTACTTCTCATTTTCTTAACAGTATTTAAACAAAAAATTGAGACCTCAGTTATGGAATTTAACATTTGATCTTCTTTTGGACATTAGCACATATTGAGGTTTCAGTAAACAAGCCCCTATTAATTTTGTCTCTGCTTTGTCATAAGTTGACTCAGAACTGGAATGAATTTTACTTTTGCTGTATCAGTAAGGTAAATTACTATATCAGTGAACCCTTCATTATAAAATTAATGTAACAGAAAGTTCCATTTCTGCTTTCCTCTTTCCTTTCCCTTTGCCTGTCACCTGCCATTGAACTTGCTCTATGAGATCTCCCTTTCTTCTTCCCTTGGGCAGATCTCACAACTCTTCAGTCACTTTGAGTTATTAAAATACATCTAATTTTCATGGCATAAAAAGCCGAGTCTGGGGGCTGGCCCGGTGGCACAGTGGTTTAGTTCAGCACATTCCGCTTTGATGGCCTGGGTTCGCGGATTTGGATTCTGGGCACAGACCTACACCGCTTGTCAGGCACACTGTGGTGGCAACCCACATATAATAAAGTAGAGGAAGACTAACACAGATGTTAGCTCAGGGCTAATCTTCCCCAGCAAAAAAAAAAAAAAAAAGTTTGGAAAAAAAAAAAGAAAGCCCAGTCCACTGTGAGTTAAAGAGCCCAGTCCACATCTTGTAACTTTGTGGAGCTTTCGTTCTAGTGGGAGACAGACAATAAGTAAGATAACTAGATAAAATATATACTACGTTAGAGAATGGTAAATGCTATGGAGAAAAAAATAGGAGGATATGAATTGTGGAGAGATCATGTGTGAGATTTAGATAGTGACCAGGAAAGGCCTCACTGAGAAGGCAACTTTTGAGTGAAGACCTGCAGAAGGTAAACCATGGGAGTATCTTGAGGAAAAGCATTCCAGGCAGAGGCACAACTGGTGCAGAAGCCCTGAGGTTGGAAGTGGACATCATGTGTTGGAGAAACAGGTTGCTACAACCAATTGAACAAGGAAGAGAGGAACAGATAAGAAGGACAGTGGTGGTGATGGTGGCAGCAAATTATACAATGCTTTGTAGGTCATAAGACTTTGACTTTAACACAGAATGAGAAGGTAAGCCTTGAAGGGTTTTGACCCAAGTTACATGGTCTGATTTACTTTTTAACTATCACTCTGCCTGGTTGTCACCTTGAGAGTAGACCACCGTGGTAGGGGTAGGGTCAAAGCTGGAAGCAGGGAGGCTGTTGTAATTATCCAGGCAGAGGGTGCTGGTGTTTTGAACCAAGGTTGGGCTGACAGGAGTAGGGAGAAGTAGTAGAATTTGGGGTATGTTTTGAAGGTAAAACCAATAGAATTTGCTGATATACCAAATGTGGGGTAGAAAGACTGTTGTCAAGGATGAGGTCTATGCGTTTGCCCTCAGGAACTAGGGCATTGGAATATCAGGAACTCACTTTAGGACATGTTAAATTTGAGGCATTTTCAAAATTATTAGATTCAAAAGATTGCAAAATAGACTGTTTAGTAAGCATTTAGAGGTATAGCTCTGGAATTCAGGATAGAAATCTAGGCTGGAAATAAAGATTTGGGAGTTAAGAGCTTAGTGGCTCAATTGGAAGCCATCACATATGCAAGAGATAACCAAAAGAGTGGATGTAGGTAGAAAAGAGAAGAAGTCCAAGGACTGACCTCTGGAGGACTGTCAGTTTTTAGAGGTTAGGAGGTAAGGAATGGCAGTAGTGATCGAGAAGGAGGGGGCAGGAAAGTTAGGAGGAAAGCCAGTTAAGTATGTTATTCTAGCAATGAAACAGAGAAAGTATGTCCAGGAGGAAGAAGTGATCAACTATGTCATATGTTACTGGACCAGTCAAATAAGATGAGGATTGAGAAGTGAGCATTGGGTCTAGTGATGAGGTCATTGGTGACCTTGGATGAAGATATTTCAATGGAGTGGTGGGGAGTAAAAGCCTTTTAAGAGATAATGGAGATGGGAGCTGGAAGGGGTAGAGGAATAAAGGTTTGTTTTTAAATAAAGATTGAAGAAATGGCATTGTGGTATTCCTGTGGGCATGATTCACCAGACAGGGAAAACTAGATATTCCAGAAAGGAGAGTAGAATTGCTGGAGTGTTGCCCTGGTAGAAAATAGAGAATGAGAACCAGTGAAAAGGTGTGTATAGCACCTGTCTTGAGATTGTCAGCATTTATCTCCCATTTTCTACTCAGCTGTGAAGCCTCAGTGGCAGGTCAGCTGCTAACCTATAAAATGCTTTGTTTGAATTAAGGTAGAGTCAGTCCTGCATCCAGCACCCGCCCCCCCCCCTTTCTCTACCCTCTCCCCACCTGTGTCTTGAATAGCAGAGGGCACCTTTGTGAGAAGGAAAAAGGGGCCCCTTATTCCAGACAAGGCGGCCAACACAAGGGCCGGATTTTAGCCTTCACTCGCCTTAGGCTAGGTGTCCTTGGAACAGAAAGGAGACACACTACCATAAGCTGCAGCCCTACTCAGCCCACTCCAAGACAATAGGGAAAGTCACATTTAATATCCTGCTGTAATAAACATATTCTTTGTCCTGTGGCAAGATAGCATGATAAGTGAGAAGAATGCAAATTCAAGAACCAAGAGTTTGGTGTGGGTATCCCAGCTCTTCTACCAATTGGCACATGGAATTTAAGATGGATCGCTTACTTTCTGTGCCTTGGTTTCTTCAAGTGTAAAGGGAGAGTTTTGGCCTCAACTAGATCCTTTCCAGTCTGAAATTCTGTGATTCATTAAAATATAGTAATCCCCCAATTTACTTCCTGTTCAGCCATGTGAAGCATAACATGGTTCTGCTAAGAATCAAAAGATATTGCTGAGGAAATTTGGTTTCTTTGGAGGACAGCTCCCCTAGGGTTCTTACACAAATAAGTATTTGCAAAATTTGGCTTGGAGATTAAATTAGATGTAGCGGCATTGAAATTATAAGAGGAAATATAGCAAGATCATTAAGGACAATACAGACTAGTTTACAGACTTTGTCCAAATTCTGTCCTGAGTCATTTTATAGTTGTGGGACATACGGAAAGTCATGTAACTCTGAACCTTCATTTCCTCATCTAAACATAGAAATATAATAATAGTAACCTACTTCATAGATTTGTAAAGAGAATTAAATGAATTGTGGATTATGATGCTTTGAACAATGCCTGTCTTGTGATAAGGATGGAGTGAACCTTAGCCAACATTACTACTACTACTACTACTACTACTACTACTACTACTACTACTACTGATAGTGTGACATGTATAGTTTAGAAACATTTTACAGTAAAGTCTCTGATGCTGTAATTTAATTTTATAATGATTACCTTGTCAATTTTTTTACAAAATTGACACTCAATTTTATATATTTTTAGTTATAATGAAAATTCACTTAGGGAAATATATCTGATTCTCAAATGATGACAGAACAATGAGCCATTACTGTAATTAGTTCCAGTTGCCATGTATACTTAAAACTTAGAAAATAGTATTTATTTAAAAAAATATATTTTCCCTAAATAGGCCAAATTAATAAGATTTTATTGTTCATATATATCTGCCTTAACGATAGATTTTTGAAGCATCCTGTAAACATTTTGATTATACCATCAAGCTTTTTACACCCTATCTGTATAAACTATTTTTCAGAGCACACATTTGATTATTGATAGCATCATTTATCTATCTACAGTTAAGTTTGATTTACAGAATTAGTAAGGTATAGTTAAATCATTTTAACTATAGCTGAATGTCCTACTGAAATTAATATGGTTGACTTATCAATGCGGGTTTGGATTTGTTTTAAATCAAATATGCAGATCATTTCTAAACTTATGGTCACTTTAAAAGAAGAAAAGCTTTATTCATACATTAGTTCTGAAAGTCAAGATAATTTATGATGTAAAGGTTAGAGAAAAATGGAAGTCTGTAAGGTAAGTTTGAAGAGAGTTTGAGTATCGAATGTGCCTTCCAATAAACAATTGTGAGTTTAGATTTTATTTGAATTATCTCTTGTTTGTATTTTATAAATGAAATGATAGTGTTGAGCACAATGCAGTGTACCTGGGACTTAGTAGCACTTAGCACTCAGACCTTGGTTTCTAACAACATTTCCACTAGAAAGAGCCAGGGCTCCTTGAAGAAATGGCTGATTCCAAGGCTGGGAGCCTGGAACATCTGTGCCAGAAAGTAAGGAAACGCACAAAAAAATTATGGCAACCTGTCAAAGGATATAGGGGCCATTTTGAAGGGGCTTCCACTGGCCATATCTGGAGTTCTTTGAGCATCAAAATAATTAAAGCCAGTAATGAATTACATATCATTAGGGGAAAAAAAAATAGGAATCTATGAGACCTCACCAGTAATACACATATGCACACAAATGAGAAAAGAGAAGACTCAAGGGCCAGCTGCTGGAAAATGTGGAGGAAATACTGGAGTTGGAAAATCATGATTTTATCACCGTCATCATAGTAAAGTTTAATTCAACTAAGAATCACAAATGGATGTTATATCTAGGGGGGAAATTTTGATGAAGAGCAGCATATTTGCGTTCTGTTATAATGTTTGTCCAAAGGTTGCTTTTTGGGTGCAGAGAGAAGATATTAAGTAAGCAGTAGGAAAATTGGACAGCACTTGATATGGGTAATGAAAATTAACGTCACCAGTTAGAAACAGGTGAATGCTGTGCCTCCAGATGTGATACCCTGAGAGGAGCACAGCATCACTTGGGTGCTGCTCTGGCCAGGAATGCACTACCTGCATCTAATCATGAGGAGACATCAGACGAGTTCAAAATGATGAGCATTCTATTTGAAAAAGAACTGTATTCTTCAAAAACGTTAGTTAGGAAAGTCGAAGAAATGCTGAAAGTCTTCATGTTAAAGGAGACGAAAGACACAGGACATAAGTGACCCCAAGACTGGATCCTGTACGTGGAGGAAAATTTAAAGGTTTTTTTTTTTAAAGAAACATTATTGGGTCAGTTGTCAACATTATTTTGCAGATTGTAGGTTAAAGTATTGTATTGCTACTATATTTACTGAAATTGTAGCTGTATTGTGATTGCATTGGAGGTTATTTTAGGAAATGCACACTGAAGTATTTATGGGGAAAGAGCCATGATGTATCCAACTTATTCTCAAATGGCTCAGAAAAAAAGCACTTTGTGTGTATGTGTGTGTGTGTGTGTGTGTGTGTGTGTGTGTGTGTATGTATATACGTAGAGAGAGAGGGAGAAGTGATCAAGCAAACAGGGTAAAATGCTAACAGAAAGCGAGTCTGGGAAAAGTTATACGAGTGTTCTTTGTTCTTGCAGTTTTTCTGTAAGTGAAATATTTCCAAATAAGTTTCTGCACACATGCATGCACACATTGGGGCTTATTTCTTTTATACTTATCTCTTATTGCTCTAGATTGCTAATTTACCTTTAAGACTTAATTAGTTTAAGATGTTAACATTCATTGCTTCCAGGTATACACATTGATTTTTAATTTCTTTTAAATAGTGCTGGGCCTAAAGGAGATAACATTTATGAGTGGAGATCGACTATACTTGGTCCACCAGGTTCTGTATATGAAGGTGGTGTGTTTTTTCTGGATATCACATTTTCATCCGATTATCCATTTAAGCCACCAAAGGTAAGAATCTTGAAGTGCATTCTTTAATATTTATCCTTCTCCTCCAAAATCAGTTTATTCTAGAAGTTAAATGTACATTGATGTAATCATTTTTATTTCATTGTTTTTCGTGGATTGATACAGAAACTCTCATATAACCAAGAATTTTAAAACTGGGAGTAATTAATTTCTGCCTTTTACAGATAAGTTTATCAACAACAGAAAGAGGGTTTAGTTGAAATAAAAGTATGCCACTTTGCACATCAATAAAGCAGATAAATTTTAGATTTATACTATGAGGGAAAATATCCTATGAATCTTCCTTAAGAACCATATTGGGATAAAAAGTAAACCTGTTTGACAGCTTCCAGAAGTAAGGGTTAAATAACTTGAATTTTGTGCTAAATACCTTATCTTTATAGAGATGAGCAAAAACTAGAAAGCCATACATAGCAAAGAAGAGGGAAACTAATCCTACGTAATAAACTTACTTTGTGTACTGTGTAGGTATGATGTGATAATGGGAAGGAGGGTGGCTTGGGTGACTTAGGCCTCTGTCTTCTCTGAATGTGAACTAGATGGATAACAAGCAGAGGGAAGGGTTGAGTTGTGCCTTGTAATGACTGGCAGTTATTTTTCAGGTCTTAAACATAATTACTTGAATAGCTTCCTCCTCTGAATTCTCATTATGAACTGGTCAAGCCAACAGGTAAAAACTACCAATATTAAGCCTGAGCATAATTATGCTCTAGTTACAGAGACTTCCCACATGTCAGGGGAAAATGTGTTATAAAGCCCTTAACTATGATGAAATGTTTTTCTTTTCAGCATAGTTGCTTATGTTCCCTATACTCTTTAAAATATATGTGTCAATTTAATGCCTGTGCTCACATGCATGCGCGCATGTGCGTCACGTGTGTATGTAAAAATAAAGAGTTTGTTTTGTTTAAAAACAAGACTCCATTGGGGGCCGCCTGGTGGCGTAGTGGTTTCGTCCGCGCTTGGCAGCCCGGGGTTCCTGGGTTCGGATCCCAGGTGCCCACCGACGCACTGCTTGTCAGCCACGCTGTGGCGGCGTCCCATATAAAGTAGAGGAAGATGGGCACGGATGTTAGCCCAGGGCCAGTCTTCCTCAGCAAAAAGAGGAGGATTAGCAATGGATGTTAGCTCAGGGCTGGTCTTCCTCAAAAAAACAAACAAACAAAAAAAAAGACTCCATTGTTATCTAATAAGACAACAATAGTTCCACCTGAGTGGCATTTACCTCAAATTGCAGATATCAGGGTTCTCTAACGCCTAGAGCTATTTGCCTTTGACTGCAGCTATCAGTTTTTTGAGTCCTGTACTGTGGGTCCCATCAGAATTTAAGATCTTTAAAAGATTGTGTTATTTAATGCTCCCACGTATGTAGAATATGTCTTGCTAGATCAGTCAAATAAAGGGACTGAACCCTCATGTTAATACCACAAATTGTATTCACATTCACAGTGACACACGTTATAGGCTAGTGTATCACTAACTGCTCAGTTTGCATTCAGTGATTAAGTTTTCCGTATTATAGAAAACAAAACCTTAGCAAAATAGTTGATGACTGTGTTTATAAAGTGATATTTATTTCTGTGTGCTTTGTTTTTCATATTGGAAATTGTAAATTTTATTCAATTCAAATTGAAGGCATAAGCAAAATTAGCAGAAAAAAGTTTGCAAGATTTATTTTTTACAAAATTACTTTTGTACATGAGGGAAAATTTGTTGAAGAAAAAGACATTTTTTAAGCACCTTTAACGGAAATAGAAATTGACTAGCATAAGGGTTTCAAACTATAGTTCTGTATATGATTTATCATAGTCGTTGTGGTTAATGTAATGTTTCTTTATTAATTTAGTATGTTAATTTTTTGACTTGTCTCAATATTTTAATTTTCTAACCCTTTGATGTTGATTCAGTCCTCTTGCCTACGATATCTTATACAGTATTATGAAGCATTACACAGATTTATAGTTGGACAAGTGAAAAAGAAGACTTTTGCAATTATCTTGGTGTTCAGTACAGTTATTTCTTTACAGTACTGCATATAAATAAGTTCAGTTAAGGTGTTGGACTTATTGATGAATAATAAAAATTTAATTCTCTGTTCGCTGATTAATAGCTGAAAAGATTCAAAATATTAATTGCATTGTGTTTGTAAACCACACATATCTATTGAGTAGTCAGCTGTCATTGATCTGAATATATTTTTCCCATATTCTAGAGAACTGTGTAATAGAAATATAATGCAAGCTACACATGTAGTTTTAAATTTTCTAATAGCCACATTAAAAAAGGTGGAAACAGTGAAATTAATTTTAATCATATATTTTATTTAACTCAGTATATCCAAAATATTGTCATTTCAACATATAATCAGTATAAAAGTATTATTAATGTGATATTTTACATTCTTCTTTAGGTACTGAGTCTTTGAGCCCACTTTTAGCCCGTCTCAGTTCAACTAGCCACATTTTAAGAGCTCTGTGTGACTAGTATGTGCTGTGTTAGAGCAGTTCTAGAGGTGGATAGTCTCCTTCTCCCTCGCTGACCAGTGGTTTCTTTCTCGGTTTTAATTATGCATCCTTATCAGAAATACCCTTTTGAGGACTTTCAATATGTTCTTCCCAGATTTCACTTGGGAGATCATGGTGCACTGCTAGGTTCCAAGAGATCTGGAACTTCTTTTTTTCTCTGCAACTCCAAATTGAGGTTGACCACCCAATTAGTCCTAGTGATTGTTTCGAAACTTGCCGGTATTTGTTCCTGTGATTCACACCTCAGGGAAATATTAAGTTTCCTTTATGCAGTAGCTTAAGACCTTTGTTTTATTTTATTTTCTCAGTCTAACAAGACAGTGAGCCAGTTGTGGAAATGAAAGGCTGAGAAATAGAAAAGTTGGTGATTTCACCAACCTTCCTCTAAATCCTTCTCCAGTATTTTCTGACGCATGGCAAGAAATTAGCTGAGTTGATACTGATCTTTTCTACTAAGAAACTAATGAAAGTTTCATCTTATGTTAAAAGAAAATTCTTCACCAGTTTTGCTTACCTTTGGCACCAAAACATTTCTGTTCTCCCTCACTTTCTATCTTTAAACAGGGGTGTGTGTGGGCACATGCATGCACGTGTTATGGGTGTGTGTGTGTATGTATAAATGCGCACACATACATACGTTGAATAATTACTCTGTCATTTAGATTAAAGTGATCAACTACTCACTTTGGTTAACATCAGTATAGTTCCTACTGTACTGGGTAAAAACAAAATTTCTCTCAACTGAATAAAACCATTTAATTTTGTTACTACTTAAACTTAGTATTTGATTAGCTCTTCAGTTACATTATTTGCTGTTTAGTATCATCTATGATGTCTATCCCTTCATTTCTGCTGGTGAGAGTTTTAGTTGGTAATAAAGCATTAATTTTCTTTCTGTCTTTAATGTGACTGCCCTTAGGTTACTTTCCGCACCAGGATCTATCACTGCAACATCAACAGTCAGGGAGTCATCTGTCTGGACATCCTTAAAGACAACTGGAGTCCTGCTTTGACTATTTCAAAGGTTTTGCTGTCCATTTGTTCTCTTTTGACAGACTGCAATCCTGGTAAGCAAATCTTTGTTAACACATACACTGAGGCTACACAAACCATTGCATTTTCTTGGGTAGCTTGGATTTGAGAAGTAAATGCTATACTTAGAAAGATCAGCATAAAAAACATTTGCTAGGAAATTATCAGTGCTACTTCAATTAGAATAGAACACAAAAGTTTCACAATAACTTCTTTTAGTTTGTTTAATGGCATGCTACCCTATAATTATTTTCTCCCTGTCATTGATGGATTCTCTGTTTTCTAAATTATGAGGCTATACAAGCCACTTTTGACAAGAGTAAAGCAATGTGCCTGGCTCTGACACCAGTACCTCCTCTTCTTGCTCCTTCCACGCCACCATGTGCTTTAAAGCAGTCACTTAGTAATGAAAGGCTTCTTGTCCTCCCTTGCTTTTTGGATTATAATTAGTTGTTTTAGATGTAGTAATAGTGGATATTAAAGTGATAGCTGGTGAGAGAGTTGGACTAGATTATGATTATATAAACTCAGAAATAAAGTCGTTAGTGCATAATTCGTAACATTTTTAAGAAATCCATAACTGCCACACATAATCTTTAACCTGGGTAGCTGACTTGACAAAAGTGATGTTTAGGCCTGGGATTTTGCATATGTTATCTTACTAACTGGTCATTTTTTAAGGAAGTTGACTTGCTTTTTCTAGATATTTGATTAATCACCAAAAGCATTTACTGTTATCTTAGGCCAAGCAGTTATACATATGCCAAAGATAGGTAGGTAGGTAGGTAGATAGATAGATAGCAATAGAAGGAGATCCACTGTGGCATCATTTATTAAAGCAAGAGATTGGAGACAACCTGAATGTTCATTAATAAAGGATGTAGCTATGAAAAAGAATGAGGCGGCTCTATGTGAACTGATAGGGGAAGCTCTTTGAGATATGTTAACTAAAGAAGCAAGGCACTGAAAAAAAATACATATGCATAACAATAAGATTCTAACTGCTTGTAAATGTGTCTAATATCTCTGGGTAGAAATCCTGTAAACAGGTAACAATCCTTTGCCAGGGAGAGAAGCTTCTGAATAGTTGGAGTCAGGAAGGAAGAGAGCTTTACTTTCTACTAGCTGTCTTTCGGTACACTTCAAATATTGTGCCCTGTGTACATGTTTTACCTTTTTTTAAAAGAAATTCAAAATTTTATATCTCAGATTCAATTTCTAGTTCAGAATTCTATTTAAAACAAACTGGCAAGTAAGTTTTCAAATGGAGATACCGGTAATGATTTGAATCATGTTGTTGCACAGAATGAGCTAAACGTTTCATTCTAAATATCATTGAATTATAAGATCGAGTTTTTATTTAAAAATTACATTTTTTAAATCCATAAGGCAGAAATACAATCACCTAGCACACTTTGTTGAATAAAATGCCAAAAGTAAAAATAGTTTTTGTGTATTGAAGGCATACATCTTTTATAAAAATCAAATTTGAGTATTAAAATATACAGATTATTATGTTACTTTAAATATTTTTCTTCTGAAAATTTAGCCATTGTATTTCAAGATGCTGCTGAAAAATTGGCATTTCAACTTAATAGACTATTAAAGCTATACCTTTAAGACACCGTGTAATATCTGTTAATGTTCTTTTCACTTTTCCAGCGGATCCTCTGGTTGGAAGCATAGCCACTCAGTATTTGACCAACAGAGCAGAACATGACAGGATAGCCAGACAGTGGACCAAGAGATACGCAACATAATTCACATAATTTGTATGCAGTGTGAAGGGGCGGAAGGCATCTTCTCACTGTGCTGCAAATCTTTATAGCCTTTACAATACGGACTTCTGTGTATATGTTATACTGATTCTACTCTCTGCTTTTATCCTTTGGAGCCTGGGAGACTCCCCAAAAAGGTAAATGCTATCAAGAGTAGAACTTTGTAGCTGTAGATTAGTTATGTTTAAAACGCCTACTTGCAAGTCTTGCTTCTTTGGGATATCAAAATGTATTTTGTGATGTACTAAGGATACTGGTCCTGAGGTCTACCAAATATTATAGTGCATTTTAGCCTAATTCATTATCTGTATGAAGTTATAAAAGTAGCCGTAGATGACTAGGAATTATGTCATTTGTATTAAACCCAGATCTATTTCTGAGTATGTGGTTCATGCTGTTGTGAAAAATGTTTTACCTTTTACCTTTGTCAGTTTGTAATGAGAGGATTTCCTTTTACCCTTTGTAGCTCAGAGAGCACCTGATGTATCATCTCAAACACAATAAACATGCTCCTGAAGGCATAGTTTCCTGTCGTAATATTTCAAATCAGTCTTGTTGGAAGGTGTGTCTGAGATGATTGTTGATGAAATAAAAATGTGGATATGAAGATGGACTACTAAGGACTAGTACAAATAAATGAATTATTAAATTGAAAACATTTGAAATCTTATTAAATGTGTAGAGTTTTCTTTAAGTCCTAATGAGAGAATATAATGAGCTTAAATATGCAAAACTGGATTTTAAACCATTGGTGTCAAAACACATAAAGCTCAACTTTGATAATATGTTTGAGGTAAAAATAATATGAAATCCTGGCTCACGGAGGAATCTGGTATTGTCTTATGGAATAGGGGGTTTCTATCCACCATTGAGCAGTGTTGTCAAATAACTTTGGTAGCTCTTCTGTGTCGTTGGTGCATTTTTTTTACTTTTACTCCTGGTCTTGAGTTTTCATGGTGTGTGGTGTGCGTTACCATTCTTATGATGGCACTTGGCCAGGAGATATAGCTGGAGGCAGAGTTGAACACAAACTCTTATCTGCCCTGAAGGTAGAATAGAACTCTGGATTAGTGTGCAGATGTGGCATTATTTCTCAATTGAAAAAATACCAAATTTTAAAGGTTTTACAGGTTATATAAATTCCTTCTTTCTAGTTATAGTTATTAAATATTAGATTTTGTATAGGAATTAGAATTACTTTGCAATATTCAGATTTGGCAAACAGAGTATAAATGTGGTAATTTTTTTTCTATGAGTGGGGTAATTGTTGAGGTAATTCTTTGGTCATGTAGCCAGGGTTGTGAAATATGGGACAAATGTCTTCTCCATTCCTAAATTTGGAAATAAGGTACCATCTTAAAATTCATAGAGTGGAATTATTAACATAAAAATACATTGCTGCAAGATAATAAGGTAAAACATTTATAGTTGCATGTACCCTCACTAAAAAGTGGCCTCCTACTTGAGTGTTTATCAGTAGAAGTCTTAAATCAGGGTAAAAATAAAATTACACTTAAACGTTTCTATTTTTCACTTAAACTCCACCCCCCAAAAATCTCTCCATATTACAAAGAAACACCAAACAAAAAGGTATTATTTTGAAGAATTCAGGCTTAGGCCTGGAAAGCCTCTGAGCCTTGACTGTTTTCAGAGGTAACTAATGTATAATGGAGTTGAAGTTAATGTGATGAGAGTGGGGACCTTTTGCGTAAGCTGTAGGAATTTCCATGTAGGTGAGCTCTAGAAAGTAGTTTTCCTCACTTCCAATATTGTACCTTCTACATCCTAGAGTAATAAAATTCTCTCTTGGTGCTAAAAAGCTTTCATCCTACTGAATATTAGGACGTTTGGGGATGCTGTTGTTGGACTGCCTTCGTTTACTGTCAGCCTAATTACTACCACCAACCTCTTGTGCTTCTAGGCTATGTCCCATACTCACCTGGGACAGAGTGGAAGAAACAGGTTACTTAAGAATATTTGTGGGACCGACCTAGTGGCGCAGTGGTTTGGGTCACGCTTTGGCAGCCCAGGCTTCACGGGTTCGGACCCTGGGCACTGGCCAACGCACCGCTTGTCAAGCCATGCCGTGGCGGCATCCCATATAAAGTAGAGGAAGATGGGCACGGATGTTAGCCCAGGGCCAGTCTTCCTCAGCTAAAAGAGGAGGATTGGCGACGGGTGTTAGCTCAGGGCTGGTCTTCCTCACAAAAAACAAAACAAAACAAAAAAAAAGGAAAAAAGAATATTTGTGGCCTTGAATGAGACACTTTAACTTCTTTGAATTTCAGTTTATTTGTACATGAAACAAAAGAGTTGAATTTAATTATCTCCCTCTTCTCTATTAGCCCTCAAACTAAGTAATTCTGTTCTTATAAAATTTGTTATGCTTGTTCTGCTTTCTCTTTCAGGGAACAGGCTACAATTTCAAAGGGACTGAAAAATAACAATCCTCATTTGGTTTCCTTCTATTAGGCTCCCTTAAAATTCTGAAATTTTTTTTTTATCTTGTTCTCAATTTCTGAAAAACCTTAGATACACTTCCCAGTTACATAGGTATTCATTTATATATACTGTAAATAGGGTTCTTTTCCCCAGGAAACTTTGCTCTAGGTGTAAATTGTGATGTTTCAAAACCCAGACTTTTTCTCATCCATTAAGAGCAAATTTTACAAGTTAAAAGTCCAGTGTAACTTGGTAAATGTTCAAGAATGGTCATGGCACTGTGCATCCCACTGAGCCTGGAGTGTTCTCAGAGGAGCTGTGCGGTGCCCCACCACATGCCAGGCACCATCTCTTTTACTGTCCCCTGAAGAGCTTCAGTGGAGGAAACACTCATCATCCTCAGCTGACGGAGTGAAACTGACGCGTTAGGTTAAATAACTTGCCCCAGATTACACAGCCAATGTGATATGGAGGTGCAACCCCCATTCTTTACCAGTAGGCTAACCAAGAGGTTTTGTTTGTAACATCATAGTGTTGAATATATATGTACATATGTAAAAGCAGATATACGTAGATAACTTCGGAAAATTACTCTATGAGATAAAGTACAATTTTGCATTTTAGTAAATCCTTAACTTGATATTCTGTTTTAAAGTCTCAAATGGAACTTTACAGAGTAAGGCTTTATTAATTGTTTCCAGTGAATATGAGGTATGTTTATTCATCTTATGCTTTAAACGTTTTGTCGTAGGAATGCTTTAAACATCATGGATTTCCCTTTTTTTAATTTGGAAAATTAGATAAATGATGTTATTTTAAGATTATTTAACCAAACATCATATAACTACGTCAGGAAATTTATATTGATAAATATATCAAGCACTTAATGACTACATTTTTCAAAATAACAAGATGTATTAGTTATCTAGACATTGCTTTTTTTTAACCAGGAAATCTTAAGTAATCACAGGGATGAAGTTCTGTAGACATTTGCAGTTTGAATTGACACATGTATATGCTACTCTTTCTAATAAGAACTTTGAGGTGTTGTGTACTTGGAATCAGCCCACTTGCCCTAGTGTATTCTTGTAACAATACAAGAATGGCTGTATTATTAAATTTAAGTCAATTTCAGCCCTATGACTTCAGATATTAACCTGTGTTGTAGTCATGTTAATGTAGTACATTAACACATTTTCAGTTGACATTTATATTATGGTCTTTAGACAGAATTATAGCATGATATGAAACATTAATTATATTTATAAAACCACTGCAAATTATTTTAAGAGGCTGAGGTAATGATTCTACAATAATTATATTATCCACTTATATTTCAGTGTTCCTTATTTTAGATAAATAGAATATATAAATAAATTCATTTGATTCACGTCTGAATAAATTTTTTTCAATTAATACCCAAATAATAAATAATAATTTATAATGACATTTTAGTAGGTAGGTATTATTTGAAACATCAATTTTCTGTAACTAGTTTGTCAACTTTTTTGGGGTAAGGTTCCTCAGTGATTTAAATGTGTACCTCTGCAGTGTGGAACGGGATGTTTCTACACAGTGGACTGATAATCCTTTCAAAATGGTTATAAAATGAATTTCTGGGACTGGTTTAAAACTGCATTGCCAACAGCAATGGGTAGTGTTAAATCCTTGTCAGACAGAATCAACCTTGTTAATTAGAAATGAAGTGTGATCCTCTAAGGTAGATGCATGTTACCACACCTAGCCTCACTTCCTCTTTTTCTTCCTTTCTGTTAAACTAAGCACTTCTCTGAAGAGAGTATGCTGGATTTCCAGCACAGTGTCTCTTGTTTCAGCCACCTGCTGTGCTCTCAACTTCTGGTTACAGAAGCTCATGTAACTAGAAGCCCAAGGTGATTTTTAAATGATAATATCCTATATATTAGTAAGACCAAACATTAAGAAGCTAAGTTTGAAAAATTAAAAGGTGATAGATCACCCAGATTCAGGCACAAGGACAGTGTAAACCTCCTTTAGTGGTATTTCTCGTTACTTTAGTTATTTATGAGCAAGAGTGATTTTGACTTTGATTAGGTAGCAGAGCGCTGGGTCCCAGCCCTGGATGTGTTCAGAAATAACTATGGTACAGTAAAGGAATTGTTCAACAAATCTAGATATTACCGATGAGTGTATTTAGGGAAATTTAAATTCACTTTAAATCTTCCATATCTACAGGTTACCTTGTAGAAATCCAGTGGGGTTAAAGCCATTTATGCAAGTCTACCCAACACAGAACATTAGAAGCAATTTTTTTTCCAAATCCTCCAGTCCCTAAAGTTTATCTCAAGTCCAACTCCTTCGATGAAACCTTTCCATTTTACTGTCATGTACCTTTAGTCTGTCAGTCTGTATGTTTGTCTGAGACACCATCTGCACAAACACCAGAAATAATAAAAAGAATTCAAGTGTGTGTATTTCCAAGTGCCAGCAATAAGCCAGGTGCCCTCCTCAGCAAGAATCCTTTTTTCTTTTTTTCTTTTCAAGGGGGTGGGTCGAGGGTGGTTATGCTATATAACCCCTTACCTGACCTCCATTGTGAGTTTATTCTACAAGTTTTAAGTGTTTGGTAATTGAAGGTCCTTGCAGGCACTGTGATGCATGCAGAGATGAATACACTGAGACATCCTTCAATAGTTTATCATTTTCCTGTCCAGATAGATTTTTCACTCTTAGCAGAGAACACATCTTTGCTAATATGTATCCATTTCTGTTAAATGAGAAATTGAACAGATGTCCCTGCTGATTTAGCTATGAAAATATTCGTATAATAATTTGCTGAGTTTTACTCAATCTATATGATATTAAACATACTTAATACTGTTAGATGCTTTTATAATAATTACTCTCTGTCTTTCAAACTACTGTTAGTACCCAATGCCTCTAGCATGCATTTTTAGCGTTTTATTATATTCAGTTAACATGTTACACATATTCCTGGATAGTGAGCTTTGGGAGGATAATACCTGTACTCCTTGTTTGTGTATCTCAGCCCAATATCTAACATGAAAAATATTTGCTGAATGAATGAATATTATGTCATGGGCATAAGTCTTCTGCATAGGGTTATCCAAAGACCGTGTGATGCATATCAGTCAGATCTTCTTAATTTCCCATCATACTGATTCAGTGCTTTATACATGGTAGGTGCTGGATGTATTCCTGTTAACTTGAAATACGAGAAGTAGCGATGGGTTATTCCATAATCTACTTAATGTCTGCTTGTTTAAAATGGAAAATGAATTAATCTTGTAATTTAAAAGTCCTAAATCTACCAAAATGATTTCTGTCCTACAAAATTTACGTAATTTCCGATTGTCATTACTGTGGTTCTTAATTGATATATTTCTCCTATTTCTTTTTACTGATAAAAAAGACACAAAGGAATAGTATCTGCTCACAGTATTCTTTTAGAGAAGTCTAATAGGAAAAATGAAAAGTGATGGCCTTTGAAAAAAATTTCTTTCACGAAAAATATTTTAGGGAAAAGAAATTAGTATACTATATGGTAATATGGTGGGGGGCAATCCTTGAGTGTTGAAAATTGATTATTGAAATATTATTCAAGTCTGTTCGTTTTTTTCTTCTTTACTGAGAAAGGGATATAGAATACAATAAAGACTGAAACGGTTCCCTTCTTTACTTTATTGCCCCATGTTAATCCTGTACCAATAGGTACCATTGAAAGGTGACTGGGTAAAAGCTCCCTAACTCCAGAAATGTAATTCCAGCCACTTTTCAGTCATTGTAACTTGAGTATCCTGTAAGTCAGCTGAGCAAACCCAGGTGTGCTGGCTGCTCGTGCTCCAGGCCAACCTCAGACCGAGAGGGAAGAGAGGTAAACCTGTGGAGAAATGGGGTACTGAGAGGTGTTGGGCACCAAGAGAAGTCCTGACAATTATGTAAGTGTGTAAGGCCAAGTGTGTAAAGAAAATTAAAGACCTCTAGTGACTGAGATTGGAGTGCTTACAAGGAGTCTTTATATGAGCATTTCATGTTTTCATCTACAGAGTGATGAAGGAGAGTAATTATGAGGAACACAAGGGGATGAGGGAATAAAGCCATATGTAGGCTATCACTGGCACCCCTGACCTGAATCTTTTATCATTTTCTTAGGAGCATCTTAGCCCTCTGCTAAACTCTCCCTGGCCACACAACGCCCAAATGGTAAAGGTCATTTTAAATATACATGTGAGACAATGTTTTTTCTTCTTTGTGTTTTTTTTTTTTTCTGTGGGGAAGACCAGCCCTGAGCTAACACCTGTTGCCAATTCTCCTCTTTTTGCTGAGGAAGACCGGCCCTGGGCTAACATCCGTGCCCATCTTCCTCTACTTTATATGGGACGCCGCCACGGCATGGCTGACAAGCAGTGCATCCGCGGGCGCCCGGGATCTGAACTCGCGAACCCCGGGCTGCCAAGCGCGGACTAAACCGCTGCGCCACCGGGCGGCCCCCTCTTCTTTGTGTTTTTTTAATGACACGTATTTGTGTTTGTATGTCATCTGTCCTACTTGATCATGAGCCCCTAGAAGTCAGGGATCCAGTTCAGTTCATTCAGTCACTAAGTTATTGGTTGTGTACTCCGGCACATATTGTTTTAGGTACTTAGAATTAGCAGTGAAAAAAGCACACAAAGTTTTAAAAAGTAACAAAAATAAACCTATTAGATGGTGAGTGCTATGGAGAAAACTAAAGCAGGGAAGGAAATAGTGTGTGCTGGGAGGGAGGAAGGAGAGGTAGCAGTGCAGTTAAAAAAAGATAATCAGGGAAGACCTCACCAAAAAGTTAAGTCAAGAACTGAAGATGGTGAGGGGTAAGCCACATTGGGGGAAGAGTATTCCAAGCAAAGGGAAGAGCAAGTAAAGAGACCCCGCAGCAAGAGCATGCATGATGCATGCAAAAACAGCAAGGGGTGGGGGAGGTGGAGCAGGGTGAGCCAACTAGGAGCAGAGTAGGAGGCGAGGTCAAGATGACAGCGGGACAGATCACAGAGGATCTTGTAGTCCGTTGTCAGGAGTTTGAGTAGTATTCTAAATAAGATGGGAAGCCATTGGAGGGTTTTTTAGCCAGAGTGGTAGGATATGACATTTTATTAGAATCTCTGATTACTGTTAAGGGAAAGACTTGGTGGGGGAAGTGGGAGGGGGAGCAGGGTAAGAGACTGATGACTTCGACCTGGGTGGCATTAGTGTAAGTAGTAAGAAATGACCAGATTCTGGTTGAAGGTAGAGCTAACAAGATTTGCTGATGGATTTGACTATGTGGTGTGAAAAAGGAATCAAAGTTTGGCACCTGAGCAAACTAGAAGGCTGGAGTTGCAGTGAACTAAGATGAGGAACCTGGGCGTGGAGCAGGATTGGAGAAGATTAAGAGCTTAGTTTTCGACAGGTTAAGTTTGAAATGCCTATTAAACATCAAAATGGAGGTGTCAGAGTGGTGGGCATACAAATCTGGAAGTCGGGAGTTAGTTCTGGGCCAGGCATGTACATTTGGGACTCCAGTGGATTAGGGATATTTACAGCTATGAGACTCAAAGAGATCATCAAGGAAATGGGTGCTGCCAGAGAAGAAAGAAGTCTGGGCACTCCATCGGTAAGCAGCTGAGGAGATGAGGAATTAGCAAAGGAACCCAGGAAGGAGCAATCAGAAGTACAAGAAAAACCCCAGGAGAGTGGGGACCTAGAAAGGAAGTGAAGAGTGTCATGGAGGTGGAAATGATCTGTTGCATCAGATGTGACTGATGAGTCAAATAGGATGAGGACTGAAATGTCCATTTTATTTAGCAACTGATGGGTGGTGGTGATTGGTTATGTTACGAGCACAGTGTTTTTGGAGTGGTGAGATGGGATCAAGCGCTCGATTGAGTAGGTGCCAAAGATAATGGAAGGAGAGAAATCAGAGACTCTGGAAAATTTTGCCGTTAAGTAGAGAAATCGGGAATAGTGGGAATTTTGTGGGGTTTTTTTGAGAAACCCAATTTTGTAATTTTGGGGAAAATTACAGTGAGTTTGTTGATGGGAAAGATTAAATAGACAGGGGGAAATGGATGAATAGGGCAGAGAGGCAGTGTCCTGGAGAAAAGCATCTGCTACCCTGTTTATTGAGGGTGTTTCCAAAGCTCTCTGCACTTCCCTTGAACACTTCCCTTTTCCTAACTAGACCAGGAACTTTTTGGGAAACACAATATCCCCACTTAAAGCAGTATTGGCCTTCACCAAATTCTTGATTCTCTTCGGTAGGCAGGAGGGGATAGAATCTAGCACACAGTGAAGTGAATGTCCTTTGCTGGGAGCTCAGACATCTCATGTCATCCATAGTTTAACAGGAGAACAGGGAGAGGACAAGGGGTAGGTCCAGGCTGGAGTCTAGATGTGTTAGTGGAGAGCTCTCTTGTTGCTTCTACTCCTCCGTGAAATACGAAGTGGTTATTGGCTGAAAGGATGGGGGGACCAGAGCTCATGTGTCTGTGTGACTCCTCTGTGCCCAGGAGAGTAGGCATTTATTGTTGAGAGAATGAATGAATGATTAAGTGAATTGTCTATCTAGATGGGCCTTTAACTTCATAGCTACACGTTAATAATGGACAAGTAATTAAAATTCCCCTAACATCTGGAATGGCTCTTCTTTTTCATCACGGATGGTTAGCAATTGTTTATTGGTATGAATCTTAAGCAGTTTAATATTTTCTTTGAGTGATTTCCTTATGTCATTGAAGAATCTACCCTGACACCAAATTTAGTGAGAGGAATTTAAGTATGTATTGAAAGCTAACACTGCTTTAAATGCTGGAAACAGAAGAAACCTTTGTTTCCCAAAGAGCTCATCACAACCTAGTCAGGAAAAGAGTAAGGTAAGGACAGAGAGCTTTAGAAACACCTCAGTAGATGAAGAGAGAGATGACTTCTCTCAGTTGGCTAGAGGAAAATGGCTTATCAAAAATCCTTTCTTGCCCATTCAGGTGTTTCTAGAAAAGAGCATTCTTTACCTCAGGTTTCCTTTGTGAATGTGATGGTCAGAGAAGGACGTAGTGACATCAACTCCTATTACCCTGACTTCTACCCCTAGTCCCAATGTTAGACACTCCCAATTCCAGCTCTTCTATCCCTTTGGACCCCACCTTACTCAGGAAACAGGGAATCTGAAGAGCAGGGTCCATTTCCAGAGAACCCATGGGTCAGGGAGCTTATGACCAGGGCTCATACCTTCTATTGTGCTTCCCTTTCTCTGCCATTGTCCTGACTTCCTGCTTCCCAAGGTTCATGCATAAGAAATGGGGCGTACCTTAGCTTATTTTCTCTGAAAACCTAGTCAGAGACAGGCCCGAGTCATAATTGGCTTAACCACTCAACCACAGAGTCGAGAGTTAACACACAGAAGCTAACTTTACTTCCTGATGAAGTCTTGCTGCACAGTACCCTTGCTGTGATTATTGCACGTTTAAGCCCAACTATTCTTATTATCTGAACTTAAAGAAATAGGGCACAACCCTTCTTTCTTAAGTTAAATTAGTCATGACAATATTCTTTAGAATACCTCATATGTACACAGGCTGATAATTGCTGGGGTTTTTTCCTTATTTCTGAAGGACATCTTGTTTCGATTCTGTTCTTTCCTCTCCAGGACTAGTCTTATTCAGGCCCTCGGTTATCTCTTATCTACAGGAGCCTTTTAAGTTATTCTCTTGTCCATACAAAAGACTCCCATTTGTTCTTTACACCACTATCACATTAATCTTCCCAGAATATGCTCTTTATCAGGACACTCCTTGCTCATAAGACTTGAGTGGTTGCCCATTGTTTACAGAATAAAGTCCAGACTCCTTAGAAGCCTAGCCTCTGTCCTGACATCAGTGTGCTCCCCTGATGAAGCAGCCTCTATTTCAGGAGCAGCTTCAGGTGCCCTTGTTTTGTAGTGAAATACCAGAGTCATTCTTGCCAATGGCAGCAGTTCCATCTATCACTTAAAAATATTTTCTCAGAGAAATAGCAATAGGGACTCATTGAGAACACTTCCTTAATCCTTTGACTCTTCTTCAAGGCTTTCTGCTCATGGGGCTACAACTCTTTGATGCCCTGACATTTTTATAATTTCCTTTACTACTAGCAATTCAAAGTATTGATGCATGTAACCTTGTGGTTGGCCATGTTAAGTTTCAAGCATCAGAAAATGGATTGCTTAAGATACTTTGCTAGGCACACCGGCATTTTAAATCTGAATTGATATACTTGGTGCTTCAAGACAGATGGTGTGTTGCTTCTGTGCCTAAGAGCATTTGGCAGTGCTGAAATTGAGCCTTCTGTTCAGTCCAGAATAATTCAGTGATGAGTGGGCAACTTTGTACATTTTTTTTTTGCTGGATTTGAATATTTGGAAGTGTTTTAGCTTACATATTAACTATATGTAAGTGTCTTCATAAGATGACATTACAGGCGTAGGCAAGTAAACCATCCGTGGATAAGCACTGCTATCAGTTTGGCATATGGCACCACTTGTTTTTATTTTCATTATAGTGATATGTTTCTAGTAAGATTAACAAGTATTCGACCACATTTAAACATGGGCACAAAACTTTCCAGGTTTAAAGTTAACTGTTAGCTAGGCTGATGTTAGTTAAGATCCAAATGTTATTGAAGTGAATTTAAAGGAGCAGAGGTTTTTAAGTCTCAGGTTGGTCGTCTCTCCTCAGTTTCATTTTATTTCCCTGGTTAGCACCTCCTCTCAAGCACCTTGCTAAGTCAGCCTTTCCTTCCTTACAGCCTGGCTGGAAGATTGCAATGAATAGCATCTCTGAAGCCCTATATTTTGTTGCTTAAAATTAGAAATGGTTTTGTATTATTTTTGACTTGAAGCTTGTTAGAGCCTTCTTAGTGATTAGCTAGGAATGTATTTTTCCTCTTCACACACTTTCAAAGTAGGATATGTAGCTCTGTGGTTATCATTTGGGGAACACAGAGTGTTTATCATAGGATGTCAAAAGCCCACAAGATAAGGACACTCCAGTGGGGACCTCTGAAGAGAAGCAGCAAAAGCACCCCCCATTCTGCACTCTGTTGTGGGTTGTTACGTTGATGGAGGATGATGTTGATTTCAGAGAGGGTACTATAATGTGGAGAAAACATCCAGTCCATTTACACTTTGAGGAAAGGTTTACTACTTTGAGCCTGGGTTAAAAATATTGTATTGCTGCTTTCCTAATGCTGGAAGGATAAAGAGATCAATAAAAAGTTTCCTCAGATTCTGTAAGTCAGACTTGTCTTATTTTCTCTACATTTCCAGGAAAGCCAAGATCACAAAGCTAGTGGATTCTGGTGGGTGGTGGGAATATTGGTATTGTTTCTGTAATGTTGCTGTAAATTCTTTTCTGACATTAAATATATTGTGCACAGGTAATCTTGACCACATCTCTAGATTCATCCCATGTAACATACCCATAGACTGAGCTCTGAATAGTTGCCTCTTCTTTAGCATCTACAACTTTGAGCGTGTCTGGAAGACTCAGTTCCTGTCTGCTGTGTAGTAGAATGCCCTGGGAGAATGGAACCAGAAGAGTGAATTAGGAGGACACACACAAAATGGCTGATGGGTTTTCTGAACATGTGGAATCTGCTTATTTAACCCAGTAGGGATAGTAATCTTAGCTTCTAAGTCGAGATTCCTATCCAGGAATCTTTAAAATCACCATTTCCTAAATAAAATGTATCATCAAATAAAATATATATTACACATACAGGAAAACTAATTACCAAGGGTTGCAGCGTGACGTATTTTTGACACTTTCTCTTGAAAGAAATGAATATGGAGATGACAACTTTTAGATTTGGGTTGTATTATCTTGAGTAATTAGAGGTCATGGATTTATCACAGTAGTTTCTTTGTGAGTAAAACACTTCAGTAATAACTTTCAATTCTGACTTCTGGGTCTTTGGGATACTGAACTCTAGAGCCAAAATAGTTTAATTGATTTAACCACCAGCCTGTAAACTTGCCAATTTTTATTTACTGTCTTGTTCTGTAAGTCGAATTTCTTTTTTTTTTTTACTTCTCTGGGCCTGAATTTTCTCAATTATATAATTGAACTAAAAATAATGAACAACAAAAATGTTGTAGTGACAGAAAAAAATTTAATGGTAAAACACTGGGCAGTGTAAAAGTATCTGGAGAGGCTTTTTTTAAAGCAGTAAAACATAAAACAGTTGCAAATTGTATGGATAATTACATGTTTGCAGCACAAAGCTATTAGAGCATTATTTTGCTTGTGCTAATAGGTTGTGTCGCATCTTTTTTTTGTTGTTTTTTTGTTTGTTTTTGTCTCTGGGCTCTGAAGATTGAAGTTTACTGTTAATTGCCAAGAAGAACATAAGTAAGTATATTTCTTTTTTTTAATTTAACACCACCAATAATGGATACATATTTATTTAGAGATGTGTGGTTATAATTAAGCAATGTAGCTGCCATAAGATTCTTCTAGGATTTCATACTTCAGAGCTGCTCTGGTCTAATCGTTTCTAGATGATTCTTCTGATTCCCAGACATAAAGAGTGAAGCATTCTGAGTGTGCGGGAATAAATTCATGCACATCCTTCTCAAGAGAAAAATCGCACATTTCCTTATCCTTGAGGTTTCTTTTAATTTCGTGTTTCCTCCAGACCAACAGTAAGATGTTTTTACTTTTTCGTTTTTCCTTTCTTCCTTTCCTTTTCTCTTCTTTTTCTCAGAAGAGGTGTGGTGGAAAGGTCTGCGAGCACCAGAGGCTAAGCACGCAGCAGTATAAAAAAATTCTTTATTCCACCTTCCAGAATTCATTCACTTCGGCCTTTCCTGTTCACTGGAATAATGAAGCCGTTAAACAGTGGTGTGAAGAAGTCCCATCCAGTGGTCGAAACTCGGTAGAACAAGGAAGTAGCTGGCGTAGATCAAGCAGACCAGCTGCACTTAGTCCTACCCACTGCCACTAAAGCGGGGGAGGGGGCACGATTTAAATTTAACTTGTACTGTAGCAGATATAATGTGATTGTGACAACCTTCCAATAAATATTTGTTAATCTTAATTTCAATAATCACCTGTTAAAGTAAGCAGGTATCAAATTGACTTCCTCCCAAGGCCTCTCAACATTTATTTCGTGTAGCCTTTGGAAAGGACAGAGAGGAAACACAGAGCCACACTTTACTGCTGGTGCTAGGCATTTGTGAAAGCTCAGGGTAATAGAAACATTGTATTTTATATTTTTACCGCAAAGTAAATGCAGTGTATTAAATGGGCAGGTTTAGATCAATGCTTAGTGATATGCCAAAAAGTTTACGCATGCATTTGTTAAAGGAGCTTTCCCTCTGGATTTGATAAAATTCTAACCATGAAGAGGTACAGAAATTAATTCAAGGGATGTAATGAAGAAACCTAGAAAGCTTACTTCCCCCACATTTCACTTCCCTTATCTCCCCCCGCCTTGGCCCCTTCCTCTGCCACACTTGCTGGCATTCACTGTGGAAAAAAAAGAGCAGGTGAGCACATAGTTACATACTTGCTCTTTTAAACTCTGAATCAGAGGGAGGTTTTTTTGGATCTCCCACAACTACAACACTCAACAGCTCTTTGCCATCCCTACCTGCAGTATCCCTTAACTTTTGACTAAATGTCCTGAGAATTGGCCAGTGTTCTTAACTGAACAAGCAAAAACTAAATATACTGGAAGTGTATTTTTAAATACACTTTCTTTTTAAACTTGTTTGTATCTTTTCTTGATGCTTTGCATAAAGACCAAAAGGTGTTTTTTTCTTCTCTCTGCCCCCACCAGAACCATGGCATTGTTTTTGGGTGTGCGGTATCCCATAGCACACCATAAATCTCCACTAGATGTCAGTGTGTCACTGAATGAAACCGGTTTAGCACGCTCTCCAGACCTGTTCTTGAAACATTGGAAAGGCGAACTCATTTATAATTTTTACCCAGAACGATACAGAGAAGTTTTAGTACACAGTTAGTAATGAGTTATATTTGTCCTAATGAATATTAATAAGAAATGAAATCTTTTATTTAAAAAACCCAGTACCTTTCCTCTGAGGATTTCAAAATTCTTTCCTTGTTTTCTGGGTTTTGCCATAATATCCTCAAAGAGATAGAATACAAATATTCATTTTACGTTTTACAACAGAGTAACCTGAAGTGCAAGGGTACAAAATGATGGGCCCAAGATCACGCAGTCGACGTCTGGGGGTCCCAGGCTGGTATATCTGCCACTACAGAACCTACCCCACTTAGTTAGGGCTGCTTTGCTTCTTCTTTGGTGTGGGTAGTGTATTTAGATCCAAATTTCCTTCGTCTGTCATTTGTATTAACTACCTTGCCTATAAAACAAGCTCAAGAAGTGTGGAATAATAATTTAAAATGATTGAGATTATCAGTTAAATTAGTGTGGGGATGTTTAAGATGTAATTTTAAGATTTTTATCAAGATTTCACAAAGATGTTGTGCTAAACAACCAAGACGAAAACAACTATATTTTACGTATGCTATTTTAGAGATGGTTAACTCAGACTACTGTGAACCTCGTCTTAGTTCATGTACTCAAATGGAGAAGGAAAGAAAGGCAGTTGTAATTTTGTCTGGAAGGTTGAAGCTCTTGGGTATTTGGAGATTATGATACAAATTGCATATTGTAGGTTTTGCACGGTATAATTTCCTTAAAGAGGAGTCTAGGTATAATCCAGTATTTTAGGATTTAAATAGTGATTTTCCCAAAATTGTGTAAGTACACAAATTAGAACTATGTAAAAATTATGTTTGTGGATAAAGATTAAAAGAATACACAGAAAAGATGTTAGGGTGGTGGGATTATGGGTAAATTTAATTTTTCCCTTTATGTGGTAATATTGTTTTATAATAAATGAAAAGAGAGAAAAAAATGGTTTCTCCTTTATTGTCCATCTTGTAAAACTTTGCCACAATCTCAACTTCAGAAAAGCTTTTTTCAGAACAATGCGTTACATTGTAAACAACTGAAATTCAAGAAGATTTGGTTTGTTTATTTCAAATGTTTCAGTCAAATCATAGAAATCAAGGTTAAACTGGCAGAAGTACAGTCATAGTTTCATACTTTACTGTGAATTTTAAGTGAAAATAAATGATTGCCCAAATCCTAGCAGGCTGTTTGCTGTAGTATTTAGTGTACTCTCAAGTAAATATTGATGAAGTGTTTAATAACTGTAGCTCTCTTCAATTTGTGTTTTCATTTTAAATGGTGCAAGATTAAAAGAGTTACCAGTAAAGTTCAAGAGATTTTCAAAATTAAAAATTATAATAGCTATTGATTTTGCATGCTTGGACCTATGTTTTGATTCAGAATTTGTGTATATCAAATCATGCATGAATCAAATTGAGGTATAAAATAACATTTCACATATGAGAAGGACAACTTTTATGATATGTCTCATTTCAAGTAATAACAGTGTAGGCATCACTGAATTATGTATAAAAACTTCATGGACAATAATAAAACTTACCCAACCGATCAGTGATTATCAGTTGGAACAGTTGGGCATGTGTATCAGAATTGCCTAGAAAAGTTTTTAGAAACCATATATGTTTCCTTGCTACCATCCCCATCCTACAACCATGATTTTGGACCTGGATTTCCAGATTTTGCAGTGGGGTGGGTGGATGGAGGAGGCAAGAATGTGTAATTCTAGGACTTGAGGGTGCTGCAAAGTACCAGTGCATATAGCACCTTCAGAATAACCCCACACCCAGGTGTATACTCAGTTTAAGTTACTTCTGGGATTCCTGGAACCACTAAGATGTTACTAGGCTAAAACACCTTGAATGCTGGGCTCACAGTGGCCTGGAGTTATTAGATAGTTGAAACAAATCTAGGTGATAGGTTAGTGGAAGTGATTTGACTCCCCTTTGGAGGTGGATTCTGTGTTCAGTCAATTCTTGTTAAATATAAAGGAAAGGAATCGAGGTGGAAGACCAAGACCAGCTCAGCCTACTTACCTCGTGTCTGATTTGTAGCATATCCAAACCACAGCTCCCACCAAACTTTTATTTTCTCTACCAGTTTCTCACTGTGCATAGAATCCCACCGTTAGAGATTGGTTCTTTGGCTTAAAATATATCTCCAGAAATCTTTTATTTTTAATACTGATATTACAGGAATCAGTAACATTGACTTTTATCAGTGACTATACACTAAAGATCATTAGCTCAAAAAAATCACTCTCTACACCCGCAACGCCCCCCGCCCCCACCCCCGCCACACCTGGCTGAAGCAAGATGTTGGGTGAATGGGGATTTTGATAGGGGAGAAAGTGAAAAGAAGCCCAGAGCACTCTAGCTACTACTTGGGAGGACAGGCAAGAGGGGTCCAGGCTGATTGCCCAAGGAAGTGCTCTCCAGGAGAACAGAGGAGATCAATTTCTAACTAAAATGCAAATTCTGATTCTTTAGGGCTGGGGCAGGAGAGTCTGCCTTTCTAATAAGCTCCCAGGTGGTGTCCTTGCTGCTGGTATGGAGGAACTTAACTCCTTCACCTGTTTGTCTATAGCAAGTCCTATAACACAGCACGCGGGGGTCCATTAGGCCAGAAGTTCTTGCACTTGAGGGAGACCAAGGATCAAATGAAGAGCTTGTTAAAACAGGTTCCTGGGCCCTAGCTCAGACATTCTGATTCAGTGGGTGAGGGCCACGGATTTGCCTTTCTAACTGCTGATGCCTCCTTGTAAGCTTAGCCACCCACAGGAAGATCAAGCTTTTGTATTGATGGCTTGCACACTAAGTTAGCAGGAGGATAAAGAAGAGAAATTCAGCAGCATGGGCCTCAAAACCACTTCGATCATAGTTTCCTGGCCATGGTGGGTTGAATTGCTTGAAGTCCACAACTTGCTTAAGGATATTCAGCGGGAGTTAGGAATGAGACTGTTTTAAATGTTGCAGATTTTCTTGGCAAAATCTCTTCAAAACTTTGATAGAAGCATTTTAATAACTTGGAAATTCTTATTAATTTAAAAAACACATTGAAAAAACCTCCGTAGGAAACTGGGAGAAACTTCTTAAAATTCTTATCTCCTTAGAACAATGCTTATTCTATTCTTAAGTTAAAGGATAAAGATGGGGCTAAATATAAAAGCATTTTAACTTAAAATAAGTTAACTTGAAAGAAATTTCAGTCTTTATTATTGCAACAGCTTAAAATACAAAAATATTACTCAAATTTTTGTTTCCAACTTGCAGTTCCCTTTCCATTTAATCGGTTCTCTTTTCTTCAATATCTTTGATTGTGTTGTTATTATCATCATTATTATTATTGTGAGAAAATATGGTTACAGTTCCTTGACCTTCACATGACAGTATTTGATAATTACTTCAGTTTAAAGGTTATCAAAATTTAATTTGTCTCAGATTAAATATGCTAAATATTATGTTTAAAAATATATTTTAAAACATGTTAGTATGGAAATTATATTTTTTCATTTTTTCAGTCAGTTTTACTCATTTCATTAATACATAGCCATCCTATTGGAGCTATAGTGTGCTGTGATTTGTAAAATTTCTCTCAGTGGGCATGCCTTTAAGAACATTAGTTTCCCTCACTGGGGATTTGTGAGAGAACCAATAAATAACTAAGTACCCCGTGCCACAGCTGGGTATTACAATTGGAAATAGCTAAGTAACCTTGGTATCGTGGTACTATATGAAACGACAATAATAACATTCATCAAATATTGCCCATTAGAGACTGGTCTCCTTAGCAGTGCTAATCTGAACAAATCTATCCAAAGCACATTTCTTTTCCTTTCATACTTATAGAAACCTCTAGGTCATCTACTATGGTGGATGGATTTCTTAGATAACTTTCAGTGTTAATAGTTCAGTTACATTGCATACTGTTCTGTCACTGTAAAAGATTTTCAAATGGGAAACCTTTTCCACCTCACCAACCGACTTAAGCCAATTTCCTTTGTTATGCGCGAATATCACCAGGCTCTTTCCTTAGTAGAAATCACTTCAGTCTGGAGTTAGGGTGTGTTCTCATGTGTGTGTCTACTTGATTGTATGTCTTTCCCCCCGGGCTCTTGAGGCACATGAGCACAAGGACCATGCCTTCTTACTCTTCATTGTAAGCCCAGGGCCCAGCATAGTGGTGGTAGCTCAGGAAATAATTTTTATTATTAGTTACTTGCTATTAAAGATTTCTCTACACTCATGCATAACAGAGATTATTTCCATAGGTCATTGGCCTTGGGGGCCAGTCAGAATGTGTTAATAGTTATTTTGTGCTTTGATTCCTCAACTTTCTCTCTAGTTCAAATAAAGGAGAGATGATTTCTTGGAAGTCTCCCAACTACCATCTTCCTCCCATTAAAATGTGGCTACTTTGACTTTCTGTGACTGACTTCCCAGCATAGGCCTGAGGACCTGGGCCCCACAGCTCCCAGCCCTGTGCCCACGGGGCCATCACTTCACACAAAGGCTGCATCCTCCATGGGGTTGGGAGCTGTCAAGGCTTGCAGAGCCCGCTTTCTCCTCTACATCCCGAAACCATACTTTTCTGCTTCCATTCCCAGTGGACTTGGCTCCTCTGTAGCTGGAGACTGTTGAAAATCTCATCTCATCCTAGACTATAAGTAGGGTCCTTGGAAACTAAGTCGTTATTTTCCTATAATCAACGTCTAACCTGATGACTGACACAATTTTGTGCCCTTAATAAATTTTTGTGGATGAAACATATTTGAGGGCGTATTTTTCCACTTCTGTGCTAGGAGCTTCAGGCTTTGGTTTTGGTTCTTCTCCTGGTAAAATTGAATCCCCCAGAGCCCATCATCAAAGGGGCTAACTAGCTAGGCACACTGTTTCTAATGCTTCTGAAGTGGTTTCTTACTGTGGTCAACCCAACCCAGCCTGAGCATTCTCTCCTTTCTCGTCCAGGGAGGTGTGCTCATCATCCAGGCAGCGTCCTACCCACTTGTGTTCCAGACCTTCTCTGCCCAGTCAGCCACATGCTCCCACTCCCTGGAATGATTTCCTGTGGGAGAGGGGAAGGGGATTTTTGACTACAAAAGTGTTCATATCTTAAAATGTAACATTAAGGGAATATATAGAAGCAAATATTTTGCACCAAATTTATTTCTATATTGAGTATTGCTATTTGTGTGGGGGGCATTGTAGATATAAAGTGTTTTAAGAGTTTTATGGGTTTAAAATAAAATATCTTGCATATAACTTGCAAAATAACTAGGTCTGGCATTCATACTATCTTTGGCCATCTGTCCAGTTTCAATTTCTTTTTGGTTTTAATAGAACAACTTTGTTTTAGCCCTTAAGAACATTGTTGGCTTTCTCCCACTCTGGTCTTCATCAAGATAGCACCTCCCTTCCTCTATTCTTATGGTGTATTTTTTACGGCGTAATCTACTTATCTGGATTAATTAAATCTTTAGTTTTATGCTCAGTAGAGAGGAAGAATGGTTTGATAGTTAAAGCTTCTAACAAATTTTGTTTTGTTTGTCCAGTTTATGTGAAGCAGGCAAAATCTGATTAGTTGAAACTATCAATATTACATACTAAGACTAGGCATATAGTGTGGCAATTAACAACGCGGACTCTCTACCCCATGCTAGCTGTTCAACCTTGGGTTTATTACTCAACCTCCCTGTATTTAAATTTTTCATCTGTAAAATGTATACAGCAATAGTACATATTTCATAAGGATTGAACGAGATAAGGGTTGCAAAGAGTGTAGCATAATTCTACATTAGCCTGGCACATATCAGGTACTCCGTCAATGTCAGTTATTATGTTTTTTGAGTGTACACAATGTGAAACAACTCCTTATAGTCTTTATTTTCAGAAATGGAGCCCTATGTCTTAGACAATCCAACTAGCCTAGTTCTCTTTCTAGCTCTAATCTCGTGATAAACTGCACTTACTGCCCCCTCTCATAGAGGCCTTATTTCTTTATTTGGCATAAACATTTCCAATCACAGATGAACTTAAAAAATGCTACTGAGGATGGAATAATAAAGCAGGAGGTGACTTGTGTCATGGAAAAGCCTCCTTGTCATAATGTTGCAGAAGGATGGATGCCTCCGCCCGAATCCCAGAACATTCTCGTAGTCAGCTCAGGAAGCTGTCTTGTATTTGGCAAATGCTCGAGGAACTCGCTCCATCATTAAGTCCTAAATGTGTTTAAGCCTGCGGAGGACAGATTTCCTGGACATGTAGGATGGATCAGTCCCTGAGGCTCACGCATGCCACTTTTCCTGCCAGTTCGACCATCGCCTTATTTTTTGTGTTATTGTACTCTGTAATATCTAGGTCCATCGTTTATAGCAGACATGTTGATTTCTGAAAATCACTTATTTACCAAATGTTTGTTGGTTTTTTAACAGGTAGTCCTTGTTTAGCTTTCAAAAACGATGTGGAGGCGGCAAGGTAAGGTAGGTATGCTTCAAAATAAATCATATGACATGTTTTTCATTCTTAAATACATAATTGAGGTTTTCCTACTTTTAGAGAAATTTTTTTCTCTGAAAATGTCTCTTGATTTCTTTTTTTCTAGGCCCCTGCCTTTCTAATTAGCATAGATGCTCTTTGCATCTTGATTCCCTTTCTAAAACACACTCATAGGAAACTCCTGTTAGTCAAACTGAAACCATGGCTTCACCTTATCTGGTTTAAGATATCTGTGAAAGTGGTGATTCATTTCCTTCTCCTAAGGGGTAAGCCCCTGGGGGTAAGCTGGCAGTGGGCACTGTTTTGCACAGGCGACCTTAGGAGCCTCAGGAGAGGGCAGGGGCAGTTATTGATCATATACATATATATATATATATAAATTTTTTTTTTTCTGAAACGAGTGTCTTTATTGCTTGTACTGTACAAATACGAGGAATGGGGAAAGGCCAGTGGGGAGGAGAGAATATCGTCAGACAAATGACAGACACACATAAAAAGGAAAAAAGACTCCCCACCCATCCAAAGCAACCCCACCCCACCCCAGGATATCTGTCTCTGAACTACCTAGGACAGGAGGTGGGGTGGGGAGATCAAAACCAGAAAACTGGACAACCATCTTCAGGACTCCACCCAGAGTTGTGTGGAAAGGTCCCTCTAACTCCTCGAGCAGGATCCAGGTGAGGAAGGGACTCAACCGCAGGGAGGAATCAGGCGAACAGCGTCAGGATTTTGACTGTGGCACCATGTGGCACTCGGCTGCCTTGTTGCACTTGGGAAGGCTGCGCAGCACTGCGTGATCAAGGCTTTGTGACCTTCTGGGAGCCTGAGATGTTGCTCTCTCTCCTGTAGAGGAACAGACGGGGAGGGATACGCTAGAGAAAGGAGGCATCAAGTAGAAAGGCCTGACGGAGCAGATGGCAGTCGGTGAGGTTTTTAGGAGCAGAGCTGATCGACCTGGTGGCTAATTAGATAAGAAACATGAAGAAGGGGGTGGATTTTTAAAAATGACCCTGAACCTTCCAGTTTGGATGACTTGCTACATAGTCACACTGTCAATCAAGAAAGGAAATATTACTAAGGATGGGAGTCAGAGTAAGAGAGAGGGAGATCTCACCACTACTGTGCCTTGTCATCTCCATATGGGATTTCTTTGATTCCTTAAAAAATCTCCAT
The DNA here is from genome assembly GCA_031878705.1 of Tapirus indicus. Classification (NCBI taxonomy): domain Eukaryota; kingdom Metazoa; phylum Chordata; class Mammalia; order Perissodactyla; family Tapiridae; genus Tapirus; species Tapirus indicus. Next base: position 91,592,888 of record CM062926.1, read on the forward strand.
ACAGGAGATTTTATTGAGACTGAGTAGTTTGCCCAAGGTTGCAAAGCTAAAGTGGCAGAACCAGGACTCAGACTCAGGACCCTGTAACCGTAAAGCCAGCGGCCTTTTGTTACACCATGAAAGGAACATGAGCCACACTCGCTTAGTAAGGATGCTTTTCATGCTGCTCGTACTGTGTCCTAATTCTAAACACGATCCTACGTACTGAAATGCCGGTAAAATTAATAATTATTGTAAGGACTCAATGTCTGCAACAACCTGCCCACTCATACTTTCTCAATTTCCATCAAATGCTGACTATTTAATTAAAGAGAAACTTATCCACACAACTGAATCACCAAAAATATAGCACCGAAGCATTTTGCTGTTTTGATCATTATACGTTTGCACAGGCCTCGAAAGTGAGTATCCAGTGTTCCTGTCTGTACTGAACCGACTGCCAGTCATACGATGTTGTTAAATTGAACCTTCCTCACTGGAAATTTTCGTATTAGATGTCCTTCCTTATCCAGCACAACATGCTGTCTCAGGCACGATTAACTGCCTCAGAGCCCAGGTTGGCTCAGGTCCCGAACAGTACTGGGGGGGAGACCCATCAACATTATTTCCATTTCTCATTGTAGAGAACGTAGGGCCTATGTTGTCCAAGATCCAAAGCAGTATTTCTTAAAGCGCGGTCCTACCACTCATCTGGGTTGATAGTTAATACACGAGCACTTGGGCTGCATTCCAAATGTACTCTAACAGAAATGATTGCAAAGCGATCCAAGAATCTACATTTTAATAAACGTCCAACATGTTTTCATATACACTAATGTTTGGAACAACTGGTCAAGGTGTACATAGACAGGCCACTGTGGCAATACAGTATCATTGACAGCAGAGGCATTCCTCCCAGGATAACAGGCAAGACAGGCAACCATCTATTGTTCAGTTTTCTTCTGTACATTCTGAGGTATATGTGGGCACAAAAAAGAAGAAAGTCTTCATATTTATTTGCTTATGATTATTGCTGCAGTCAAGATACCTATGTTACGGCAACAGCCTTCTAAAAGGATGCCTCTTGCTGGTTAAAAGTTTATGTGCTTTGGTGAAAGAGGTATTTCATATGCTACAAAACACTGGTGTTCAATCTTCATGCTATTATTCTTTTTCTAATTTCGGTAGTTGAAATCTGCAGTGATTTTTGTTGGAGTAGCCAAGAATATTTTTCTCCCCAGTAATGTACTATTATAATGCTGTGCGGTGCTACCCCGATACAATGCTCAATCAATGAAACGAGAGGCAAAAATATATCCCAGAGGGAGCACAGCACGTCGTCATCACTCTGATTTCTTGAACAGTATCGTATGAAACCAAAAGTGACCAAGAAAAAGCAAAGCAAAGTGTTTCTGTGGGCAGCTTTGTGGCTCCAAAATTCCGTTATTTTTACATGTATAAAGCAATCAATAAAATAATTTGATTGATGCACCTACCCATGTTGTTAAAGGTGTGAGGTGTTGATCGAAGACACTCAGCCAAAAATATGTTGTGCCCAGAAAACTGTACTTAATACAGGGGGTCCTTTTCAAGATAGACTTCACTGAGCATTTGATAAATAAGCACAGCAGGTCTGTTCTGCTCACTGGTGAAGCCTGAGTCCTAGCTTCCCAAAATAAAATGTTTTAGAGCTTGTAATTATGATGAAGATTAATTTGGGAGTGTTAGCCAAAGCATTGTGACACGGAATTAGTAGAAAATCTTACAGAAATGAGAATTAACCAGATTTTATGTTACTATGAATCATTCTGCTTAAAACATACAGCTGAAAAGTTGAAAAACCCAGATAATTCCTTGTCATTTGTCTCTGCAATGTTAAACAACGACCCTCTGATGTTTTACTTTATTCTCACTGAATTTACTTGACCCCTTCCCTGAAGTGGTCTAGAGACTAAGGTATATGCGTATGAAAAGATAAGAATTAATCATCAAATTAATGACACACATATACCCTAAAGACATCAGGGGGGTGGGTGGAGAATGGCTGTGGGATGGAGTCATCAAGATGTCTGCAGGAAGGGGCTATTGAGCTGAACCTTGTATAGAAATTAAATAGGGAGCAGAAGACAATGCTAATACCTCTGAAGATAATGAAAAAGTGCATTTGGTAGGTGATGTGCTGAGAAATAGTTGTGGGAGAATACTTACATTGAGAAGGAGTGAGAAATAAGGTTGGGAAAGTGAATTTATTGAAAATCGGTAGGTTCCTTGAGATTACGGGGCACACGCAAAACCTTCTGTCCTGGGGTCTTCAAAATATATGCTTCTGAGAACAAAAGCTCCAATGTACAGGTGAAAGCCTCTCTTGGAATCCATGAGCTTAGTCCCGACACCCAGAAGTTCAACGGGGAGACGGTGGAGATATGAATCTGCATTACAGCAAAGCAAATACCTTAAAATAGCACAGCTGCATCAGGCATTTCTTCTGTGGCCACTCACAACCCTAGGGTTTTGCTGATTCCTCTCATCTCCTCCCAGGTTTTTTCCTATCTTGATGGTTTCTCCTCCCTCCTTCTCCCTGACCTTTACTCATTTTTGCTCCCTTTGTCCAGAGGGGAGCAAACAAACACAAGAAATCCCTCCCTTCATCTCATGCAGAGCAGCCTCCCCTTCCTCTGACTCTTGTTTCCTGCTAACACCCTGCTCTGTACCAAGGTGGGAAGGAGCCACAAGCACAACATTTTCCTGAACAAAGACAGTTCTCTCCCTAAGGGAAATTCTAGTGCCGTCTATTAAAGTCCTATTATAACCTCATTCACATACAATGAGAAATAAGGAATATAACAAAAAATATTTCCTCCACTTCCTCCTGGCTTGCTCCTGTAGCTCAAGCTTTCTGCCTCACTGACTTGGATACTCCACCTGCATCCTTTTTCTAAATGGCAATTGTTTTATTTCTGGATAATCAAGGTTCTCTCCCTCTCTCCCTGCCTCCCTCTCTTTTTCCCTCTCTCTCTCTCTCTCTTTCCCTGTCTCCCTCTCCCTCTCTCTCCTTGTGATGATGAGAGAGATATGAAACTCCCCCTACCAGTAAGAGTCCCTTAGGACCTGGTATCCTTTAAACTGCTCCCTGGAAGCAAATAATATTCATTCCTCATTAAGGACTTCTTGCCCAGTATAATGTGAGTTTCACATTCACATACATCCTCTTATTTAATTATCTCCATAACCATGTAAGAGAGGTATAATTATCCCCATTTTAATAGACATGACAACACAAGGTTAAAGAAATGAAATAACCTGTCCAAGACAATACAGCAAATTCAAGACAGAATAAGAATTTGAAACCAACTCTGTCTTCAGGGATTTGAAGGTAAGTTAGTTTGATTCCTTACTGCTTTCTACTATTTCAGCTTCTCTCCCAAATTTTTCTTCAGTCTTTGGCTCGAGTGAAAGAAGAATTGCAGCTGCATTAATGTGAACATAACCACCAGCATATCATCTCTTAAAATACTGTTAAAATTTAAATCCTTGAACAAACATGGCTCATATTAATGATCCTTTTTATGCATTTCTCTGTGCTGCAATCATGTAAAACACTGAACCAGTTTATCTTTGCTTTTCCATTTTCTGTTAAAAAGACTTCTTTAGAGCATATCCCATATTACTTAGTTCAGACTCATTCCTCTCAGCTTCCAAGTCCATTCTCAAAATATCCTTAAAACACTACTGTATTAGGTTCTCCAGAGAAACAGAATGAATAGGATGTGTGTATGTACACACACAGATAGATCGATCAATCAAAAGAGAGGGATTGATTTTAAATAGTTGGCTCACATCATTATGGAGGCTGGGAAAGGCAAAATCTGCAAGGTAGGCTGACAGGCTGGAGACCCAGGAAAGAATTGCTGTTTGAGTTTGAAGATAGTCTAGAGGCAGAATTCTCTCTTCCTCTGGGGATTTCAGTCTGTTTCTCTTAACATCTTCAACTGATTGGACGAGGCCCACTCACAATATGGAGGGTTATCTGTTTTACTCAAAGTCCACTGATTTAAACATTAATCCCATCCAAAATGCTCCTTCACAGAAACATCTAGAATAGTGTTTAACCAAATATCTGGGCACTGTGGCCTAACCAAGTTGACACATAAAACTAACCATAGTAGCTACTTATCCCTGAGCAGCTTCTTTTACTTAAATGTACACTTGCGTGTGCAGAAAAAAAATGTCTTGAAATATACACAGCAGATTCTTTACATCTAGAGAGGATCTGTCACCTTGGGCAGTGGGGAAGGGGGAGAAACTTACTTTTTCGGTGGTACCATTCTGTATTGCTCAAATTTTTTCAGCGTGCATTGTGATCACTGTTATATTTTCAAATTAGTTTTTAATCAAAATGCAGGTAAAGTAAAATAATACTACAAAGCTTATGAGGAATTTCACAGGCCTCCGTTCCATCCCTCCCCATCCCCTATTCTCATTTTCTGCAGACATTCACTTTTAACTATTTGTTTCTGTTTTTAAACTCTGCTTCCAATCACACATTTGAACTGCTATTTCTTGGCTTTCCAACTTGAGACATTATCTATTGACATGACATTCTACACTGAAAGATGGAGTTTTCTACTACCCTTCCCTCATACCATCTCCCAATTTCCCTCATTCCATTTCCCCCAAACCATGTAGCATTTGGGTTAAATAATTCGGCATTACATTATTATGACAATATAAAGTCTCCCACAGCAAAGTAATGTCTTATTCTATAATTAAATTTCCTCCTTTATACAACTTTTCCCCCAGGAGCATTGCCTACTTTTATTTTGTTTACTTAGTTTTCTGTGTTCTTCTTAAGTCATTTCCAAACTGTCTACTAGATCTCTAAAACTCTTCTTAATATAGTTCAACACGTGACAAACCCATCAGTTTCAATTTTTTCCTCCAAGTCAGCACTCCTGGACTCTCTGTCTTCCATTCCAGTCTGAATCATATGCTATTTATTATTTAATAATTTCTTTCCTGTTCATTTTATCTGAATTAGTTTTCTGGAACTCTTATTAATGGATGTTGGAATTTCTCATTTGAGTCTATTATTTTCTTATTTTTTCTCTCCTATTTTCATGCTTTTTCTGTTTTTTGTTTTATTTTCTAAGAGACATCCTCAATGTTACCTCCCAACCTGTTATTAAATCTTTTGTTTCAATAATATTTTAGTTTTCAAGAGCTCTTTCTTATTCTCTGAATGTTTTTTTTTTTCTGATATCCTGCTCTTTCTTCATGAATAAAATATCTTCTCTCTTTTAGTTTTTCTTCAGCTTACTGCATTGTCCTTGATTCTTCCAAATTTTTATTTTTATGCTTATTTGCTTTGGTTTTTCTCTTTCACAACAGAACCTTTCCTTAAATGCCAGGTAATTCTTGATTGTTTGTTCATATTTAAGAGTCAGTCACTAAAAAGCTGACTGGAAGTTCTACATGCATGATTGTGCTTGTTGACTATGTGGGTTTCACTACAGAAGAAGGATTTTCAATGGCAAAAACACCTAAAGGCCAGTATATGGGGAATTTTTCTTTTGGGTTTAATTTAGTAACCAAAGGAATCTTCCAATTTTCAGCCTGGGAGTATAATCTTGTTGGCTGGCATGTGGTGTGGAGTGGAGGAGCATGGTGGTGGAGGCGTGGACTGCAATATTACTGTTGGTATGCAGACTCCTTTTTAATACCCTTGTTCTACATAGATGTCTCACCTTTCTTTAGTTGTCTATTGTCCTGGAAGCACCTATAATCTGAGAATGGTGGAAGGCTGCACAGAGTGGGAGTGGGAGTCCAGGTATCTAACTGCCAAAAGATAAACTTAACTTTCAATCAATACTCCATGACCATCCTACTGCCTTCAGAGGTACCAGATGCTTCCAGTTCTGAGGCCTTTCTATAGGCAAAAAAAAAAAAATACAATTTACCTCTCCTCTTAAGTTTTCTAAATTATGTTTAATGATTGGTGCAAAAATTATAACACTATCTGATGAGTTCTAAATGTATGTAGAGGAAATATTTAAGACAATCATAAACAGGAAGATAAAAGGATGTAAAGGGAGGTAAGGTTTCCATACTTCACTTGAACTGGTAAAAGATTGATACCAGTAGACTGTAATAAGTTATGTGTATATAATATAATACCTAAAGCAACCACTAAGATGATATACAAAGAGATACACTCAAAAACACAATAGATAAATCAAAATACAATTCTAAAAAGAGTTCAAGTAACTCATGGAAGGCAGAAAAAGGAAAACAGAGAAATGAAAAACAGAACAAACAAAACAAATAAAATGGCAGACTTATACCATAACATGTCAATAATTACACTAAATATAAAAGTTCTAAATAAATACATCAATTAAAAGACAAAGATTGGCAGAGTGGATTAAAAAACATGACCCAACTGTTTTATGACCCAGAACACTTTATACAAAAATTAAATAAATTGGAGCATGGACTTAAATGTAAACCATAAAACTCTAAACCTTAGGGAAAAAAAGTATGAGAAAATCTGCAGGATCTAAGGCTAGGCAAAGTGTTCTTAAAATCAACAGCAAAATCACAGCCCCTAAAAGAAATTAGATTTCCATCAAAATTCAAAAATAAAACTTTAGTTATGGGAAAGACACTGTTGAGAAGATGAAGAGAAAAGCTACAGGGGCTGGCCCACTGGCACAGTGGTTAATTTCGCATGTTCTGCTTTGGTGGCCTGGTGTTCATGGGTTCGCATCCCAGGCATGGACCTACACACTGCTCATCAAGCCATGGTGTGGTGTCCCATGTACAAAATAGAGGAAGATAGGCACAGATGTTAGCTCAGCGACAGTCTTCCTCACACACACAGAAAAAAGCTACGGACTGGAAGAAAGTATTTGCAAACATATCTGACAAAGAACGTACGTAGAATATATAAAGAACTCTCAACAGACAACATTAAAAAAAATCCTATATGAAAATGGACTGAAGATATGGAGATGCATTTCACGGAAGATATACTGATGGCAAATAAGCACATGAAAAAATGTTCAACAGTCTAGTGGTTTGGGGAATGCAAATTAAGACTACAATGAGATATCACTACACACCTAACAGAACAAGTAAAATTTAAAAAGTGACAATATAAAGTGATAGGAAGGATTCAGAGGAACTGAATCACTCATACGTTGCTGGTAGGAATGTAAAATGGTACACCCACTCTGGAAAGCAGTTAGGCATTTTATTAAAACTAAGTAGGCAACTACTATATGACCCAGCAATTGAACTCTTGGGCATTTAGCTCAGAGAAATGAAGAATTAGGTTCATGCAAAAACTTGTACACAATCATAGCAACTTTGTTGGTAATAGCCCCAAAGTAGAAGCAACCTACATGTCTCACAACAAGTGAATATTTAAACACGCTGTGGTACATCCATATGATGGAATATTACTTAGCAATAAAAAGAAATGAACTATTGGTATAGATAACAACTTGGATGAATCTCCAGAGAATTATGCCAAGTGAAAAGACACAATCTCCGAAAGTTACATACTGTATGATTCAATTTATATAACATTCTTGAAATGCTAAAATTATGGAAATGGAGAACAAATTGGTGGTTGCCAGAGTTTAAGGAGGGAGTAGGGTTTGGAGAGAATGGGTGTGGCTATAAAAGGGCAACACGAGTGATACTTTTGATGATGAACATGTTCTGTATCTTGACTATATGTCAATATTCTGGTTGTAATTTTGCACTATAGTTTTTCAAAATGTTGCTATTAGGATGGGCTGGGTAAAGGGTCCACAGAATCTCTATATTATTTCTTACAACTGCATGTTAATATACAATTATCTCAAAATAAAAAGCTTAATTTAAAAATCATGTTGAAGATAATATATACATTTAATGCAGAAATAAATGTGTTATATTGTTGTCAAGGGCCAACACTTATGCTAGTGAGCATTGATGCAATTTTGTTCAAAAGCTATGAGGCTGAACCAACTTGGTCATGAGAATGTCTCAGTTTGTTGCATTGCTTCTTGGATATATCTTCTTTCCCATACCTTTGCCCAAAGAGAACCTAGTCACTTCTGATTACTGAATATTCTAAAATAGTCAATAAAATGTAAGGTTCACAGCATATGTTAATTAAGGATATCTTTTACCCTCAGTAAGATATGGTATTGATTTCATGCCAAGTTTCTAACAACCATCTATTTGTAAAGTCTAAGTATTTTACATATTAATAACTTTTTATAGAATTTAGCACTTGGAAAAATAGCTGTATTAGAGTTCTCCAGAGAAAAAGAACTAATAGGACATGTGTGTGTGTGTATGTGTGTTTACAGGTAGGTAGGTATTTATTTATCATAGGGAATTAGCACATGATTATGGAGGCTGAGCAGTCCAGAGCTCTGTATAGGTCTAGTCTGAAATTGAAGGTCTGAGAACCAGGAGAGCTGAAGGTATAACTTCCAGTCTGAGTTCAGTCTGAAGGCAGGAAAAGACTGATGTCCCAGTTCAACAGCCAGAGAAAGAGAATTCTTTTGTACTCAGCCTTTTGTTCTATCAGGCCCTCAAGTGATTGGATGAGGACCACCCACACTGGGGAGGGCAATCTGCTTTACTCAACCTATAGATTCAAATATTAATCTCATCCAGAAACACTGTCACAGACATACCCAGAATAACCAAATATCTGGGCACCTCCTGGCCCAGTCAAGTTCACACATACAATTAACCATCACAGTGGCATAGCTTATAGTGACCTTTCAAATACAGGGAATAATATGAATATCGACAAAGGAAGAAAGGAGGCATATCAATGGTAGAAAGTTTTTATCAGCTCATGAAACAACAGTCAAGCATCCCAATTCATTTCTCTTTTATTAGGGCAATAGGCGGTACAGGCACTTCTGTGTCTGTGCCTCACCCCTGCTGGGCTTCATCCTGTGGTGTTCTCATACACCCTCCTCCAGTTCTATGACCTGGTTTCCCCAGGTCTCATGATCCAAAACTTGTTGAGTTTTTTTTCCCTTTCTAAACCTGTTTTCCATCTTCCCTTGAGTACTCAGGGTTTTCCCTATGACTTCTCAGAGATTTTCATTTTGTGAGGCTCCTAGAATAATCAAAAGCAGAGAACTGCTGAGTCAAGAGTACAGAAATAATGGTTTATGTTAAATGTTTGTACTTAACAAGTGAACATTTTAAAACAAAAATTTACGATGGACCTTATTCTTCTGCCAGTTGCATCTACCTCTCCTTGTGGCTTGGGAGTAGTCTCATTTAGAAGAGAATGGCCAAAGTCTAAAAGCACAGTCCTTTGTAAAGGTTGAGCTGAGTCCAAATGGTCCTGATCTCATTCCTCCTCTGTTAAAGACTATACACTTCCCCGACTTCTTTTCACCTCCTAATAGTTTCAACTTTTCTACCTTAGACGTCTGGTGAGCAACTAGTGCTGCCCTCGATGTGCTTTCCTCGCTGTCCAAACAATTCAGCATGGAGCACGGAGGTCCTAGAATATTCTGACTCTCCTGGCAAGAATATTCCTCAACCCAGGTCTGCAGAGCTTGTCCAACTGTGAGAGTCAAGTGGTTTTAGTATTTCATTACTTTAATTTAATGCTTTTTACAAATAATTTCTCCCCTTTGAACTGTTGTGTTTCTTTTCATAGAGAAAAATTGAAACTTCAGTTTTTTGTCACAGTTACGTTAAATTTACACTCATATTCAATGTGACAAATTTTTCTTCAAATGAAAAAATTCAGAGGTGGTTTTATTGATTTTGATAAGAGATTCTCATATATTGAGGTTTATGGAGTAACTATTCGGGTACAAAACTGACTTGGCTTGAACTAAAAAGCCTGACTTAGGGCCTATCAAACATACATTGCACATCTGCTTAACCATTAAAGTAAAGAATACACCCTCTTAAGATAAGAACTCATACTTCGCCTCCTACGCCCTATTGGTGACGCCCTATTGGTAACTTTCTATTAGTCCTTGCCCGGATTAGTCGCTTTCCTGACACCCCAGTCCTGTTGACCTGCTAATTTGCTACCGAATACCTTTTGAAATTTTGATGAAAATGTATCCTGGGTGTGTTTAATGTATATTCTTTGTTCTAAAAAGACATAAAACTGTACTGAAAAGCATGCTTCTCCGGAATGCTTTCTAAGGCCTTCCCGGGTTGTAATCCTCACTCTGGTTCAAGTGAAACTCACCTTATTTCTCTTATCCATAGAATGGTTATTGGTTATTTTGCCTCGACATTTCAAAAAAAGCCACATGTAATACTTAGTTTCTTTTAATCGTGTACTACTTTTTAGGTTTAGAATTTGTTTCTTTCGTTTTGGATAGGGAATACATCCACATGGTTTAAACTAAAAAAAGTCTCCTTCCCACTTTGGCTTCCAACTCAGCTAGTTCCTCTCTGTGGAGGTAATGTTTGCAGCTTCCAGAGAGACTATATACAATATAAAAGAAAATACATTTTTACACAAGTGGTAGTATGAGAAACACACTATTCTAAATCTTGCTTTTCCCCAGCTTGTTCCACAGCAAGACAAAGATCTGTTTCATTCTTTACTTTATGGATGTGCCATAATTTACATACACAGCTCTACTCATCAGTAGTGAAGCTATCACAAGTAATTGTATAATCTTATACTTATATCAGTTCACACACATTGGCAAATATACCTGTAGGTTCTATAATGTAGGATAAATCCCTAGAAATTCACCCACCTTTTTTTAAACAGACAGTTGTTATATCAACTACAGAATTTTCATGTACTTCGTAAATGCACAAAGCAAAATGGTTTCAAATAACATTTTAATTTCAGTTGATAACATTCTACGAATTTTATGGGGAAACAGATCTTAAGACTGGGAATTTATGTGTGTACTTGTTTTTGTTTGTTTTTACTGTATTCTCTTTCCTTTTCTTTTATCTTTTTATAGTCTCTTTTGTTTTTCTTTTCTTCCTGTCTTCCTTCCTTTCTTCCTCCCTCCCTTCCTTTCTTCCTCCCTCCCTCCTTCTTTCCCTCTTCTTCCTTTCTTTCTCCTTTCCATTTTTGAATATCGCAGCAGTTACTATTTGGTTTCTATTAATGGGCCGATTGAGAGCTATGTAACCACTAGGTGGTGGTACAAGAACACAGGGAGAAGTGTTTTCGTAAACAGACTAGGAATTAGTTTTGATTTCCTGCTCAGTTTTCAAATTGCTATACACTTGGGCCCTTAAATGCCTCCTAAGGGATGTCATTGTGATTGCTGGTTAGCAGTTGAGCCGACATAAAATTGATGTTGAGCTTTACAACAGCTGTTACAGACCCCTTTATGTTGGTGTTGAGACTTTTTAAAAATGCTCATTGCTTGAAAATGTTAACTCTTCAGTAGGAATCTGTTAAGTTTTCTGAGTGATTTGAAGGGCTTGCTTATATTTCTGACTGATTTACAGATCTTACAATGTTACAGTTGAGACTACTTAGAATTTATAATCCTGCTTTATTTAGCTGACTGAATTTTCGGTAAAGAAATGACAGTTTCCTCGCTACTTCCTGTGGAAACGACAGAAGGCATCTGCTCACTGCAGCTTTACCCTATCGACTGCAGTTCATTATTTTGTATAACCTTGCAACATTGACCTTCATCTAAATGAGTAAAATATGTATTTTAAATGATTTTGGAATTTGATGTAAAAGCATTTTCTGTGTGTGGGTTAGCTTAATGAATTTTTGGAAGTCTACCTTGTCCCTTTTAATATTCTGAATTGGTGCTTACAAATTTTGGATTGGTTAATTCTCCTTAAATAACAGACACAAAAAGGAACCCAGCATAAAAATGGAAGGCTCTTTGTTTGTATTTGAATTGTATGGTCATTTGCATTTACTCTCTGCTGAAATTCTGTATAACATATTCAGTCCAGGAGTGTGGTTACACAGATTACAGTTACCCTGTGAAACATTCTGCTGGAAGCCAGCATGTGTGTGTGTGCACATACATACACACACACACACAGTCTCATCCTATGTAGTGTCCCTGTTGTATTCATGGAAGTGGATATACAGTAGCTCTCCTGCCTTGTCACAGCGTGTTCATGTCAAGTGGCAAATCTACATCTTCCGGAGAAGTAACCTTACAACGAAGTACCTACTGACTTGCTTTGATTGGTCAGTTATTTTTCGACAAGTGTTGAGGCATATCACCTCATTTCCATAGTTATTAATAGTTCTGTATATCATTTTTACTAGTGCTTACTGGGTTAGAAAATGAAGAAGCAAACATTTCAGCTAAATTATCTCACAGGTTTTGATGATAATAGTACTTTCTTACCATTTAACATATATAATCTCCCTAATGAAACTCTATGATCCGGTATCCAATAGTGGGCTGTTACAACATCACACCTGAAGCCTTCATTTAATGCATTTGGTGTTTAAAAGGAAAAATGGATTTCATGTACCTGTTCACACATTAGGAAAAAAATAATCATAGGGTTCAATTCAATGGAAGAGCACTCATTTAAAAGACGCCTCCCTTAGATGACGAAACCATTACAACACTGTTCCAGGAAATAGAATCAACTGCAGCTGATTCCTTGGTTCTCTTAGAAAGATAGCCCATTTTAGGATCTACGATGTTTAAATCAATTGAACGATAGTGAAATCTGTCCCCCAAAATGGCTATTACACAGCTTGCAACCTTTTGTTCAAGAGATTAAGTTTGCATCTCCTCGCATTATCTCCTTGTAATTGGAAAACTTTCATTTTGACAGAGAAAATGTGCCAGTATCCCTGTGAGCTTTGCCACAAGCCAATGCAGAATGCCATCTGGAGGATGCATGCCCAAGTCATGCAACAGCCTCCTGTCGGGTTGTATCTGGAACTTTGCAACAGAACAACTAATAGCATCTTAAGCTCCATTTGTCTAGCTCGCTAGTGCTCTTGGCAGAGGTCATAACCAGCAGTGGTTTTGTTGATTTGCTGCATCAAATGTAATTAGGTTAAAGCACTCACTGACAGAGGCTCTGATAATGGCGTCAAAGCCTCAGGCTTCAATTTACCCATTGTGTCAAATTTAAGTTTAGATCAACAAAGACATACTCATTTCATCACTGGAACAATAGAACTTAATAATTTTTAAAGATGCTTATTAGAGACAATAAGATTTTTTTTCCTTTGGACCTCATAATTGTTTTATTTTTTTTCTTTCCTTTTATTTTATTTTTTTAGTCACTGGCTTCCAAAGATGTGGTTGATATTTCCTGCTAGGAAAGACAGTGTCACGTGTACACAAGCCATACATCTCTTCCGAAACTTATATTTGAGTACATTGTGGAAAATGATGAGACTTTTTATCTGGTTACATCAAATAACTTTGAACTCTACCAGTTTCATACTCATAAGGGTAGAGGTAACATTATTACTGACCCTTTAACCCTTGCTTACTGGAAAACTCCAGTAGTGCCAGAAGCCTCTTTATAAATGAGTCAGTTTCAGGCTCTGAGTAAGATGGAGAAACCATTACTTGGGGTTAAATTTAGGGTAAAGCTAGGCCCAGAGCACAAGATAGACTTCAGCTGTTATTAAGAGCCATAAGAAAACTACAAAAAAGAATTTCTGCTTACTGCAGAGAAGGAAAAATGCAGCATAAATAAGATTTAACAGTTTCCTGCATAGATGTTGTCAAACAAGTCAGCAGGGGTCTGTGCAAGAGAGGGAGAGCTTGGACCTGGGCTCAGCAGGGAGGTAGCACTTCCCTGGGATGACTGTGCTGGTGTCTGGATGAGGCCTTGTAGAGAACTAGCGGAGGAGTGAAGTATGATGTCATCCGCAAAATAATAATGATCTATGAAATGCGTTTTTTTCGATTTCTAAATTTCCTCTCACTTCCACCGATTCTTCAGTATACTTCTGATACTAGAGCTTACAAAGGAATCACTGAAATTTCCAGGGGATGGCAGCGATTTCTGTGGACTTCATATTTCATTGTGGAAGCTGTCTTAGTTTGAGTGCTCCAGGTATGCTGCTTTTGATGAAAGCGATAGGCATATGTGAGAATGAGGTTAAGTAAGTGTTTATTTGAGGATTTAATATCGTACACACTCTAGGAGTAAAGCAATTATCGTGCTGTTAATTTCATATTCATGCATGGCTTATTTATTTGTTGTTTACCTCTCTGCATAATGAAAATGCCATGGAAATCTGCTTCTTCTGGTGCTCTAATTTGAAATGAAGCTAAATGTTATGTATAATTTTAAGTTACAGATTGCTAATTCCATTCTATTTTAAATACTCTAAGAGAAGCCCCTATGTTCTTGCAGAATCCTTTTTAAGCAGAATCAAAGCATAATTGTCTAAGTAATTAAAGAATAGGTAGTTAATAGATTAAAACATGAATCCTAAGCATTATAGGTATATTTTAAACCATATCGTTCAGTTATCTGAGACTATATATATATATACCCTATATTTCTAAGAATCGACATCTTAATTTCTTTTCTAACAAATATAATGTAGTCAGAAGATAATAGCACATTGTCCCCACTGATAAATTATTTGTATCTGGCTTACTCATAATCTGGTGGCAGAGTTAATGTTTGGGGAAGTGATTCTGAAAGCTTCAGAGACACTGCAGTTTTCATCTCTTTACATAGCATGATTTTTTTTTCTTTTTGGTGAGGAAGGTTGGCCCTGAGCTAATATCCATGCTCATCTTCCTCCATTTTGCACGTGGGACGCCGCCACAACGTGGCTTGACAAGCAGTGTGTATGTCACTGCCCAGGATCCGAACCTGTGAATCCCGGGACCCTGAAGTGGAGTGCGCAAACTTAACTACTACGCCACCTGGCAGCCCCAAGACATGGTGTTTTTTAAGAACCAATCACTGGCAGAATTCTAAGCTAGTTCATCTTCTGGGAATGTAATTTAAAAAAAGAAAGACATTCACATCCAATGTATGTGATGTCCTTCTCCAGTCTGGGAATCCACTCAAGTTACATGCCTCAAATTGCATCTCCTTGCTCTTCTCTGCTTAATACCAGATCCATATCTGGAATCAGAGTGGTGTGCCATCCTAGTTCTTGTAAATATTTTATGTATTCAACATGTGTTGCTGTGTACCCACCATATGCATGGCGAAGGTCCCTACTCCTGGGTGGCTGCAGTCTGATTGGGTAGATGACACATAGATGTGAAATATTGAATAAATAATACTGCAAGTCAGTATTCATTTAAATACTCCAAAGACAGAAATTGTTGAGGAAATTCATTTTTGAAAACCCTTAACACAGTCTGCAAAGCTTGGTATGTGCCAGTTGTTCAATTTCCATTGTTATTTACAAAAGTGAAGCTTTGAATTAAGAAAAAAATGCACCATCTGCCTACTCATGTAATAATGCTTGGTTTTATTCCCAAGCATATCAACCACTGGCTTGGCATTTTAACTAACTGAAGCACTTTTCTCATTAGAGTGTGTCTGTGTCTACAAACGGCCTTTTTTCCTGGTTACTCGTTTTAATATTTCTGCCCCCTTTCTCTGCCTTTTGCTAGACTTGAAGCTTTCTATCTGTAGGTACGGTCGGCTTGTCAAATGACCCTTGCATTCTAGGTACCTCATGTGCAGACTACAGCTGATGCCCCTCCTTGGCCAGTTACTTATTCAATCAATCCTTTTATCAACTGACTGCTTTAATCAATATTTATATTGAGTGCCTATTTTCTGTGGACAAAAAGGGTACATACAGCCCTTTAAAGATATGAAGAAGTACCATATGATACCTGCCCTCAACTATATTTCAGCAAAGAAAAAGTGCATGGAAAGTATTCTACTTTAAGCAGAATTTTCTAAGTGCCAGAGTAAATGTTATACATTTATTCATTCAGTCAGTCATTTACTCAACAAATATTTATTGAATGTTGTGATGTGTCAAGTACTCTGATTCACTGGAGATGTAAGGATGAATACATCATGCATGGTGCCTGCTTACCCTATATGAATTAAGAGGAAGTAGATACCATTGTAGGCTAGAACCTTGCTGCTCAAAGTGTACCTGAGGGCCAGCAGCAGCAACATCACCCAGGAGCTTGTTAGAAATGCAGAATCTCAGGCCCCATCCAGAGCTATTGAATCGGAATCTGCATTTTAACAAAACGCCCAAGTGACTGAAAGTCTGAAAAGCACTGGGCTAGAGGGATTATGGAACGCTTAAAGAGGAGCTGAAATATGCAGGAGTCACCAAGTTTTATTAAAAGAGGAAGGAAGTCAAGTTTAGGCAGGTCAAAGTGCGTGTCTTAGTCTGTTTGGGCTGCTATAAGAGAATATCATAGATTTAGTGGCTTATAAACAACGGAAATTTATTGCACACAGTTCTGGGGTCTGGGAAGTCCAAAATCAAAGTGCCAACAGATTTGGTGTCTGTTGCAGGCCTGCTTCCCTGTTCACAGACCCCTGTTTTCTTGCTGTAACCTCACATGGCAGATGGGACAATGGAACTCTCTGGGGTCTCTTTTATAAGGGCGCTAATCCCATTCACGAGGGCTCTGCTCTCGTGACCTAATCACTTCCCAAAGGCCCCACCTTCTAATACCATCACATTGGGGATTAGGTTTCAACATGAAATTTGGGGGGACAAACTCAGTCTATAGCAGAGGGGATTAGATATAATCTGAAATATGATTCAAGGTGTAAAATTTTGGAAGCTAGTTGGAAATGACTCTCCAAGAAATGTTGGGAAATGACCTGGTAATTGGTTGATGATCCACAGAGAGGAGTAGGATTGATAAAGTATGATAATATGAAATTCAAAGCTGGGAGGAAGGAGAATGGCTTAGATTCTGGACTCTAAGTAGGTGATGCAGAGCTGGGGGTGGGACTTTCTTACTCAGAGGGTGGAGGTAACCATTAATATTCTCAAACGTGATTCTTAGATTAATTTTTAGGGCTGATATTTTTTGAATTCTAAAATTTAATGAAAGTCAACAGGGAGGTGCAAATCAAGACACAGTGTTTTACATACACCAATTTTTCTTAAACACATCTAATTTATTAGACCTTAGGTGTGGGAGAAAAGGAGTTGTCAGATAATCTGGATCAGTAGCCTTGCTTCAGAATTGATGGGGAATGTTATTTAGTGGGAAAAAGCTGTTTACATCTTTATCTACATACAGTTATGTCTTTATAATCGAGCGAGGTCCTACACAAGATTGTGAGAAAATGAATTTTGTCTACTTCAGTCATCCTTTCTGTTACCCTCCTCTCAGCTTTGGCAATCTTTAACATACAAGGAAATGAAGATACCGTTATGGAAAATGTCAATAAAGATAATATTGAGGGACTGGTGGCTTTCTCAGATACATCTTTTTGAATCACACACTGTCAAGTGGTTTCTGTCCTCTTGTGAGATCCGCCCTCTACACAAGGATGTTTCCATTCTCAGGTTTGAAAGAATTTGGGTGGCCAGCTCTGTGTAACCCAAGCCCACCTTATGACCATCATAAAACATTTACATTTGCTTATTAGGCCCTTAAGACTGCCTCAGCATATGATTTTGTTCTTGAGATGCTTTAAACATGACATCCACATCTTATGTTTTATGGGCATCTGTTAGTGTGGCATTCAGTGTGCTTTACACACATGACTTATCTGCACACAAACCTGAGCTGACAGGGGGAAGCCCGCAGCTCTCCAATAAATGACAGACTTAATCAGTGAGACACAGAGCCTAGAGCAGCGTCCCGGACAAGGTTTACCTTACAAAGCTCGGAGAGCACCATCTGAAAATGTTCAGTGCTGATGTTCAAATGTATCAGCACAATGGTGAGAAGTTATTCTTTTCTCTGAAAGAATGTCCCCAAACAACGTGAACGATAAATCCAGGATTTTATTTTCTTAGCCAATAAGTATGGGAAGCTGGAGAGAAGAAAATGTGGCTATGTAGGGGTTTGGAAGAAGGTAGGGTCCATGGCAAAATTTTTATAGCAGACTGAGATTAATTGATCTAATAATTTGGAAGAGTATTTTCAAAGTGAAATCATTTTATTGTAATTCATGGACAGACCCTGTTTTGGGGTGAACCTTTTCTACACAGCCACAGAAATGTCCCCATATCAAATGAATTAGTAGTTGTATTGAGCATTAGTAAATGTACAGTGTTTAAAGGGTAATACTTCTCATGATTTTGAGTTCCATAGGTAAAGATGTTACACTACAAATATGAGCTTTATGGTAAATATTTCACTGGTGGCAGATCTTCAACATTTAAGGGTGGATTTGATACTTTACTTATGAAGGTCATCTGGAGCCATATATGGTAAATTAGTCAGGTGGTCAGTTTCTAGTAAACTGTCTCAGGTCAAAAGAAAGATGGAAGGAAGGATGGATGGAAAGAAGGAAAGAAAGGAGTAGGAAAGACCGTGTAATTATGAAGTAAGAACAATTTTACACATATGTATTGAAAATTCTCTTCAGTTCCAAATGGCAGCAGCATTGGCTTTACAATTCCTTCCAAAGAGATTGTGATGGCAGCAGACATTTGAGTATATATCTTCCAGGATGTTTGTCTCAAATAGGTCTCATTTGTTCTGTATTCAGATTTAATGTTTAAGAATTAATTTTAGCAATCATTTTTCAATAATTATTTCTATAATGAAAGCCACACTAAATACACACATGCACTATTTCTATCATGACTGATAATAGAAGTCTGAAATTTGATTTTTTATGTATGAAAATGAGAATTTATTAAATAGCATATTATATAATTGGAAAGTACAGAGAGCACGTAAGAATATTTTCTTCAATTCCTCAAAGGATGGCTGCATTTTATAATTTATTAGGATCAACAAATACCATTTCTGAAAATATGAGGGTAGAGTCAAAAATTATTTTCTAACAGACACTCTAAGGTCATATTTTTTCCTATCTACATTGGACATCCTTTGACTCAGGCAGCGTCAGCTCTATGTTTTGTCTCTCTTTATGCTAATATTTTATTTTATCTCAAACTTCTTTCCCATCATGTCAGAGTCCCACCAGTGAGAATGACTCAAAATAGCTTTCCCAGTTAAGGAAAATCAAAATAAAACAAAACAAAAAACTGAGTGCTGAAAGAATGACTGCACAGTGACTGACTATTGGAGTTCAGCCCACGAAAGAGAAAATGTTGTAGCAAAAGGAGCACCACAAAGAAGATGATCACTGGAAAAAATGTCACACATCATGTGGCCTCTGTCTGTTAATTTAATGTGATGCACTTGAGTGTAAAAATAATGGGCTCTGTCAGCCTTATTAATTATCTATGCTTGTTCTAGAAGTCAGCATCATGAAATGCCTCCAAACCACCTGATGTAATGGGTCATTTTAGAGCTTTACATGCAAAGTCTCTGAACGAGCAATTGGCAATCCCAACGGCTTGCTCATCTGCAGTTAGGGATGTTGCACAGAGCTGGGCTCACATGATAGCAATATTGGCCGCAAGATGATGGAATAATCGATCTTTCTATAGTGGATTTCTTTAGCCTAGTGGGACAAATTTCCTAGTTAATGAAACAATTTTGATGCCTGGGGCATTTCCCTAGCTCATGCTGCCTCTGTTTGTCCATTATTGTTTAAATATACTGCATTTAGGTTAATGGTGGAAGCAAATTAGTCTGTTACAATGCTCACATGTGCTTCTTCGGTGTATTACTTAATATGGCCCTTAGAAAGCAAGAAGACAAGCTAGCCAGATAGTGCTCCAACACTGGGAACTATTAATACTTTCAGGCCTGAGAATTTACCAATGGGACATTTTAAGAGGGAAATGTTTGCGAGCGAGATACTGTGTAGAGAGACCTGGCTGCCAAGGGCCATTGCTTCTTTTATTCTTCAAGCAAGCTGATCCATTTCAATGTGTGCATGTGTGTACATTTATACTATGAGCTGCTGAAGGGCAAAGACTGTATCTCTTTCTGACCTGGATCTTGGCACTGTGTTAAGTACCCAATGACTCTGTTATACATGTTTGTGAGGGGGTAAGTGGAGTGGAGACACATGAAGGTTGGGATGAGAAGCCTAGGTTTCAGTTCTCTTTGATACTTGCCAGCTGTGTGACCTTAGGCAAGTCACTTATCCTCTCTGAATCTCAGTTTATCACCGCTAAAAGAACTATAATAGTATATGTTCTACTTACGCCAATCTTATTAAATAAGATTTAAGATCTGATCTAGCCCTATAGGTTTTTAATAATATGATGATCTTTCTTATACAAAGTTCAGGAGAGCATTTTGCTGCTAATGTTTTCTGTGCATCTGCTTATGTATCTAGGACCAAGGAATATCATCTTCTTTGATCATTATGGAAAGAAAAATCATTATTATGAAGGAATGAAAGTGGAAACTTGGTGTCCAATATTCAGGTCCACATGTCATATAAGAGTTATGAAACAATCTAATTAGATGAAGATCATTATTTATATAGTTTCATCCATTGTACCTAGACTGATAACCAGATTTAGTTATGTCATTTAGAAGTGTGTTTCGCCAAAGTGGAATAATTAGTAAACTAATATACACCAACAAAGCTTTTCCCTTTACTCTTTTAACAGTGAAAGCTAATTGTTCTGCTAAAGCTATGGGACATTGAGTAAGCCACTTAACCCACCTGAACTTTGGTTTCATTGTATAAAATGAGGTGGTAACATTGAAAGATCTCTAAGGCCCTTTGTAGCCCTGAAAGGTTTGGCTCTCTGATTTCATGTGTCTTTGAGTATGTCATAAGTAAATGATATTATACTTTTCACACAAGGAAAAGAATCATCTTCAGCAATCTGGAAGGGCTCTTCTCAGCCATTTATTCTGGATTATATTACCTATTCATTTTCTTTATAGCTCTTACCACTGCCTCTAATTATCTTGTTTATTTCTTTGTCTTCTTGGTTAGGATTTGCCTGCCTCTCTATGAGGCTAGAGACTATCTTGATCACAGATGGCTGCTCAGTGCCTAGAAAACTGAGTGCCTGGCCCATAATGGGGGAATCCAATAAATATTTGTTAAATGAATACCTGAGTTCGGCTCTGTCCCCAGAGTATAGCATCTTTATTCTTTAAAATGACTTCACTCAGAGGTCAGTGGGATAGTTATGGTTGAATCTACCATTCCTGTAAAAGAGTCACTAGAGGATCTGATCAAATTGTTTGCTTCCTATATATGAGAACCATCTATATTTTATTTATTTATGGCCTTATTACTTTAGCTAATCAAGATTGGGATTTTCATAAGTTGTTTATGTGCTTGGTTTTTTTAAGAACGAAATTTGATTAGCCATTTTGTTCCTAAAATTTATGATGGAGTACATGGTAATGTCTGCATACATTTTTGCATCATGTAAATAAACTTGCCTGTTAGGAGAATGCATTTTTATGTGAGAGAAGAATTTTTATCACCATTAAAGGTAATTGTGAATTTTAGAATTCATCGTGAAAAGTAATACATCTTTAAACTTCCTACTGAGATATTAGAACATCACCTGTTCTTCCACACCTCACTTATGTAGTTTCCTGTAGCATGAAAACATTCGAAAATCTTGTCATTTATCCTTTGTGAACTGGCTGAATTACTCTTTGCTTCAACATCCATTCAAGTTAAGGTCAATCTGGGTGCTATTGTCTCAGCTTTAAATTTGTTGGAAAGGTAGACCTTTCTTTGTAAGATGTTACACTGTGGACCTTGTCTCCCAGTGAAGTAACCCCTTTCAAAGTAGGGGAAAAAAATCAATTCGATTTGGAATACAGGATTGTGAATATCAGTGACAGTAGAGTCTGTTATTCCGTGTTATAGGACTCTATAATCACTCTCTTTTGGACAATTAGAGGGGGCATTACCTTTCATTGTCCTTGTTGTTTATATACAACATGAAATACTTTTTCTAATAATGATAATTTTGTCTACAAACTAACAATTTTTCTTCATTTGAAAAGTTGTGAAATTTTGGTAGAGTCTATTTAAGACAGTTTGTTGGAGACAAACCTTTGCAGCTTCTATTATGATCCACTGCCCCTCACCCTGTCCCGCCCCCCAGCAGATCTGGGAACCATTCCTGACAGTGTTGAGCCCATGTGTCTTTCATAAGCACACTTTAGATTACAAATTAGCCAGGAAGTAAAAGCAAACCCAGTGACACACTAAGGAACACAGGTTTGGGTGACATAGTGGGGAAAACAGGAAGGAAAATAATTCTCATTTACTTGCCTATGAGACACTTGTGCCTTGGCTACTGTGGGCAAGAGCACTCTTCAGTATACCCTTGCTGTGTAGCAAGAGTTGAACAAGAGACTCTCATCACAAACATCTCCCAGAATCACACATGCATGTGTGTATATTTCCATGATACTTTTATTTTGACAATTTTTGAACTGCAACACATTACATATTAATTGAGTACAACTGGTTTTGAATTGTCTCAAAAAGGTGCAAATTATGGATTCAAAGTGACCTAATAGAGGTGCAAATGAACGTTAGCACAACATTTCTAAAATGGAATCATTTTCAATATACACACATAGACAAGAATTCAGAGTCAGTCTACTTCAGTTTTTGGTTGGGGTTTACTGTCTTAAAATGAGAAATAAATGTGTGAATGCTATCAAGGGTGTGAAATTCTCCATTTGTACAGACTGGAAGCTTGGTAATAATTATGAATATAGAAATAGCAGAAATTATACAAAAGCGTAGCAACATTTTAATTTTAAATGAAGTGTTTCACAGGAAGAGTTTAGAATCTGCTTGGGGAGATTTCCTTGCAGTCTTTGCTATTAAACAGAGATTTCCAAACAGCCTACAAATGCTAATTTTCTTGAGATTTCGAAACAGAACATTGCATTGACTAATCTTTATTTCTGAAGCTGCTTGTTCTAAGTGTGTCTGAATCTGATAAACCCATGAGCCCCAACTTAACCCGACCTAAATGAAACTTAACCTCTTCTCTCTTCTCACATCAGTGGGCAATGAGTCTCAGGTGCGGTGAGCATTAGAGAAGCTCGCCCAATCTCCAGGCCAGCTGGCAGGCCAGGCTCTGCCACTCTTCAGCCAAATAGACACTGGCCCTGAGTTACCCTAGGGCAGAGGTTTAACATGGTTTGAATGAAGCTTGGATTTTGAGTATCCATCTCTCTAGGTTGATGTCACTGGGAGTCCAAGACTCCTCTTTCATTAACTGGCCTCTCACATAGATGGCAATGGTGACAGAAAACAGCCAACTGCTAAAACAGTTGGTTCTTTTTTATTATTTGTAATTTTGTCTATTTGCATGAGAGCCTGGCAGCATATGGCCTGATGGATTAAAAAAAAAACAAAACCCCGTAAACTCTCATCTACTGGCTAGAGCCTCCAGCTCGTGGCATTAGCAGGGGCTGGTGCAGCTCCACCTGCCACTTGTCTGGAGGGTGGGGGCATAAACTGATGACCTACTGGGTTTCCACAGCCAAATAGTGCTCTGCTAATGCCATGATTTAATTCCTAACAGTACTGTCAGCAATGGCTAGATGTGGCAACACCCACTGTTTCAATAGTAAATCTGACTGGCAAGCTACCTGCTCTCTGTCCTACCTAATATTCTATGCTAATTGTGCCCTATCAGGCTAACAGGAATAGAGAGGAGCAGAAATGCTTCTAATCCAATGCACACAGGTCCATTTTGAATAGAAATGCATTGGGATGTACACTCACATTATCACTCCCCACTAAAAGGGACTAGCAGCAAACCAGGGAAAGAAACAAACGTTCTCTGCAATGCATCCATTTACTTACTTATATACTTGGTCTTTTCAAAGTCAAAGATTTATATGGTTCTTGGATTTTGATTTTTTGAATTAGCTATTTTCTTTAACCATAAAGTTGGAGAAAAGGAATTTATTTTATGATTTCTTTTGAGAACTGAACCTTTCTTTGCGTGAAAGAAAGAAATTATAATTATCTGGATTCATATTTCACAGCTAAATCAAATTACAAACCTTTTTTCTCTCCTTCATTTTGTGTGTATTTATGATTATACAATGTCAAACAAACTATACAACATAGAAACAATGTACAGGCTTTCATAAATTTAATGAATTGGTATGAAAGTCAAAAATAAGTTATTATGGCATTCAAAATTGGTCTATTAACCCATTTTGATATAGTTTAGAAATCTTTTATTTTTCCTACATTTTAAGATTACTAAATACATTTATGCTGAAGACGTAGTCACAACTGCCAGCAATCAAAGACGGAAGAAATAATTTGGGGGTAAAGCTTCTGTGATCTTCTGAAGTGAGAGACTTTTCTTTAAGCCACAGCAGACACATTGAGCATCGTGAGATTGGGCATGGATAGGACAGTGTACAACACAGAACACAAATTCCTGCGAAATGCTAGACATTGCTATCTCCCTAAATCCTAAGAATAACTGTGTGAGGTATTTTGTGCTTATTATTTTATGTTTAACAATCAGTAGAGCAAGGGATTTGACCAATCAGAATGGAGGTGCTGGAGTAGAATCCTAAACACCTCCCTGCTTAGGGAGGCGTTGACCCCTTGGTTCCTGGATTTGAGGGAAGTCCAGAGGATCCTGGTGTGGAGCGGGACATGGGAATTGGTGGGATTTGGGCAGCAGCTATTTACCAATGTGTGGAAATGCTTCAACTATTTATTAACCAGTATGGCAATACCTCTGTGTGCTGGCTGAACATCGGTCCCAGAGGTAGGCGTTGTTTTACAGATGAAGACATCGTGGCTTAGAGAAGTTAATTAACGTGTTCAAAAATCACACAGCTAACAGGAGATAGAGCCAGAATTCAAATCCATATCTGCCTCACTCCAAAGACTGAGCTCTTTCTTCTATGCTGTGCTACTACTATAATGCTTCCTGCAAATTTTACACTAAAGAGTTGAGTCCTATTTTGCCGAGATTCCATCTAAGTAATGTGGATGAAGATATCAGATATACCCTAGCAAGTGATGAAGTTTGACTCGGAGCAGAGGAAGACTCTCTATCTCAAACTCAACTGACTCTGACATTAGAGTGGTACCTGTTCCTACATGTGATTGATGCTTAATACTTTGTTGAATTAAAAGAAAACCTTTATTGTTGTACTTTTATAGAGAGAAGTGTGTAGGATATATACCAGCCATCTTTTTAGATAAGATGTAATTCTAGGTAAGAGCAAGATATTAAACTGTTTAAAAAATACTGTTATTTATTTCCAGTTGAAGTAATTTAGCTTAAATTGAACTGAACTGAGTGAGTTTTACTTCAATTCAAAATGAATATAAATAAAGCTTAAATTATACAGAACAGTTTAAGGTTTAAAATTTTCATGTATAGAAGTGAAATTTGTCCTGAGCAATAACATGTATTAAGTGCTACATGGTAGTTGATTTCTTCCTAAGGAAATAAATAGATTTTGCAAAAAAAATTGCAAATTGATTAGGTGTTAATCTCTGTCCCTTCTTATGGGAATCAAGGAAAGACTATAGATACATTCAAGTTTATAACCACATTCTATTTAGAAAACTAAGTTCAAGAACACTGATTTTTACTAGATAAAATGTAGCTGCAAACAGTCCTTAACGTATGAACAGATTTTGTTCCAAGTGTTTATTTGTAATTCAGTGTTCTAAATTTTTATATGCAAATTCCCACATATAAAACTGGAATGGCAGTAGGTATGTCCTCAGTCTGACTAGTGAAATTTATTTTACCTATAATGTATTTCAACTATAGAAACAATTATATTTTGAGCTCTACTTTCCATGTATTAGAGTGTTAGTGAAGGAAAAACATACTGAGTTCCAACTTAATTTCCTGGAAGATACTTGCATTTGGACCTCTCAGTCTTGACATAAAGCAAGCAAACCAAAAAAACCTATAGTTTAGATCACATCCTCCCATATTTCTCAGGAGTAAGACAGAAGTTTGTCAAGGAAGGGGCTTAAGGATGAAGTTGTTTGCTTAGATTTGCAGTGTGGTTCTAGGAAAACGCTTTGAAGAACATTGTAAACCTAAGTGTTCCAAATCCCTACTATCAGTGTGGATTGTAGCACTTAGAATTTAAGAGTTGGAGAGAACTTTAGAGAAGGGCAAGTTAGGCATATCCTGCTAATTTGAATACACTGAATGACAACTCTTTCTCCCTCTCTTCATCTAATTCACAAACACAGGTTAGGGCCAAAAGGTATTGGAAGGCCCCATGCCAAGAAATGTTCATCTTCCATTATAACTTTCCTTTCGTTAAAGCATCCATTCTGTTACCAGGGTCTATTCGTTGTGCAAATATTTCTTAATTTCTATCCTGTGCGCAGTATAATCCTAGCTGATGGGTAAATACAGAATCAAGTAAGATGTGGTTTCTACTCTCAAGAAGATTATTTTCTAGGCAAGAAGAAAAGATACACACAAGTAAGTCAGATAGCAATTCAAGAGCTTAATCAAGAAAGTAAATACATGCTTGCAAATTAAATAGTTCAGACGAGAGAGGTGCCATGAGATCAGAAGAAGGAAAGAGCACGGTGGTGGACTCGAGATAGATCGATTCATGGAAGGGCAGGGTAATTGAGACTGGGACTTAAAGTATTTGTTTCAGTGGATGAAAATGGAACAAAAACCCAGGGCACGGGGAAAAAAGGACTCAATAGCAGCTGATGATCTATTGAAAAGTGTTAATTGAAGAGAGGAGAGTCCCGGTTTAATGCGTGATACCGACGTTAAGCCGTCATCATCCACCAACAAGCCTGGTAGGGGCGGTGGTACCCCGGTGTGGTGGCCCTGGACTTGATGCGGAGGCAGGCGGAGGCTTTCAGCAGACAGAGGTGCATCTCTGCTGCACATCAGAATATGGCTTTGGATGAGCAGCTAGACGTTTCCTGTCTAATGTGTCTTCCAATGTGAAAGGAGGGGTTTGAGTTTGATGGCCTCTAAACTCCCAACCAGCTCAGAGTTTCATCCATTTTGATGAAAAGAGAGTAGTGGGGTAGTTGCAGAGCAAAGAGGTGAGAGGAGTATCAGGAAAGGGGTTCCGACGAGGTCCAGAAGGAAGTAGGAGCGAGGGGCTGCCTACTGAGAAGGACTGAGCTAAGAAGAGGGGTGAGTCGAGAGGGGCGTTTCTGTAGTTTGAAATGGCATCTGGGGCTGGCCCTGAGATTTTGTGTCTACCTTAGACCCCTTTCTGTTAAGCATCCCTGTTCATTAACTGCTCTCTTTCTTCTCTCTCCTGCACTTCCTTCCCTGTCATCACCACCCCACCCCCTACACCCAAACAGTAGAAAGCAGAGCACAGAGGAAATGGTTCTCTGCTTCTTTTATTGTGGCAGCCTGTGGAGCTCGTGCTTTTCCCTTTTTGATTTGCACATTTTGAATTGTCAGTGGTGGTGGCAATTGCAACTTGGCTCCTTTGGTTTGCATGTTCAAGGCCAGTGGCCTGAAGGCTATATCCTTTGAACCTACCCAGACACATCTAGAGACAACGTTTTCGACTACCTCCAGCTTTGTGTGGGCTAGAGGAAAGGTTATTTAGAAGGAGGGACCAAAAAGAGCCTTATGAGTGGAACTCTAGGGATCCCAGGGGAAAACGACTGTAGTTATCAAAGGAGCAGTAGCAGGTACAAGCTGGAGAGCCAGGGTCCGTATCCAAAGCGTTTCTTTGTTTGCCAAATGCAGCTTTATGTGGTGCTTCCATCAACACCTATTTATTGAGTGCCCACTGGGTGCTAGACGCTGTTATAGATGCTGTAATTTCCTGTTAGATCTAAGTCATTATAATAAATGAAAATAAAGTGGATATAGCTTCTTCAAAAGTATTAGTATTTTATAATCTATTTCCACTTCATGTGTTAGCACTTAGAATATTCACCATTGTGAAAATCTGTTAACATCTTTATTTTTCCTGGCATGGCTATATTATTGAGAGCACCTTGATACATTTGATTAACATTTTTCTTTAGTCTTTAAATAAAATACTTCCTGAGAGGTATTACATGGATAGCTTGCCATTTATTTTTGTTCCATGAGAAGAATGCCTCTTGACATTACAATTCAGTGAATAACTCAGTCTCAGCCCTTGCCAGGGTCCTCTATATACTCCATCAGTGTGGAACTAGCTAGAGTTCCTGGAACATGCTGTACTGTTTTGTGCCTCTCAGTCTTTGCTTAGTCTGGGCCCCCAGCTGGGTATGCATTTCCTTGCATGGAAAATGCTCATGGAATATTCTTTACAACAGTTAAAATTTTTTCTTTGATCAATTCTTCCACTCCAGTCAGAGTGCCCATTTCCCCATGTGGGGCCCAATGTGTTCTGTGTAAACTCCTATTATCCTTGCTCTCACATGGTATCCACAGTTGTTTGCTCAGTTTTCTTTTCCCAACTAGATTTTATGAATCCATCGAGGGCAGCGACTATGTCTTATATGTGGTTATATCCTCAAGGCACGAAGAAGAGAAGTCAATAGATGTCCAATAAATTAGATGAATGAATAAGTGGGTGAATGGATGAACAACAAGCACATGACATATGCACGCAGACATTCAACTCCTAGGAACACGTTGTGCCTGTATTGTGAGGAATGCAAAGAAATATAAGATGGATCCTTTCTCAAAGGTGCCTATAAAATGTAATAGCAACGCACTATAAGGGATGAGTATAATGGTTCCTGAATACTAGATCTTAAAGGAAGAAGGCTTCCCTTTCTCAAAAGTACAGTCTGTTGTAAAATTCTTTGTAAGTTGGAAGAAATATTTTTGAAAAGCAGAACTCTGTAGTTAAAGAAAATCCAGCAGTCAAAATGCTTCACTGCTCCATGTGTGGATGTACGAAACCCTTTAGCTGCCTGATATGACACTATGGTTGACTTCTCAGTTTTAGTATTCGGAGGCTGACCTGAACTTAGCATGCTCTGCGTGAGATTGCTCAACACGTCTGCTCTACAGAAACTCACCTTGCTAACCACTGCTTGCTGCTTTCTCTTTTCGTGTTAGCCTACACCCAAAGCCACTGTCAGATGTCATGGAGATGAGACTTCACAAGGTAAGTGAGAAAGAAAACAGGAACAAATGCTTTTCAAAACAGAATTTGGTGAAGGCATTGGCCCCCGAATGATAGGAAGCACCCCTTGGCAGGGGTCCCTGTTTGGGGTGTGGAAGGGAAGTACAGCCCTGTTTTATGTGGAATCATAGATGATGTGCGTGAAATGAGACAGGGCCCAGTTTCCCAAGTGACCTATCTGAGAAGGAAGCAGCTTATGCCGTCTAGACAAGAGGAAATGCTTTATTTTTTGAGGGAAAGTATCAAGATTTTAAAAGCCAAATGATGGCTAGAATACATGACTGAAGTTTTATTGATTCCTTGGTTTTTAGAAGACTTTTCTTCCTCTTTTTGTTTCATTCTAAAAGCCTATCTTTAAGCCTCAAATGCAAATTAAAACTTAATTAAATGAATAATTCCAAAAAGACATAGGACTGTTGCACAGCAGACTTTTTTCCCCGCTCCATCGGGAGTTTTAAACTTGGGATAGAATCAATATCATGTCTAAGAGTTTTCTTAGTCTCCTTTTGGCAAATATAGAGTACATGGCTATTTTAAACGGGTGTTTCATAATCATCTAAATATACTGTAAGTTTCCTTGAAGTAGTTTTTTCCTACAAGGTAAATATTAGATTACTAAGGGCTCCTTGAGCCTCTTTTTTCATGAAAAGGCAACATAGACTTGACAGATATTGGTGGTTCTCATTCTTCAAGGATTTGCCTCCCATTGACCTTCAGGCCTTTTGTGCTTTTTCCAGGCTGCTCCATCTTTTCTCCTCTTCCTCCCTCACAGAATGTAAGATATATCAATTAAGATATATCAATGAAGAAATGAAACCAGAGGTTTCGAGAAAAGATTGGACACTGATGATTAAAACAAGTGGCTTTTAACTTTGATTTTTACACATTTTTATTGATATAATTTATTTTATTGTAATTATAGTTGAAAGTCAGCATTTTTGTATATTTAAAAGATCATTTTGTGTATTTAAAAGAAATCTTTCTGACCTAGAAAATTATATCTCATGTTGACACATGTTGGGCCTTTTAACAACATATCCTGTCTAATATCTTTGTGCCATATTTGTGCCAATTTGAAGTCTCCACTTCTGGCTCTGGCAACTATTATTCCAGAGGCCACTAGACCTGAACTTACACCAGAATTTCATTTTTTTTTCTCACCCTGAGATGATTTTTTTTCATTGTGAAACTGCCCTATTTCTCACTGGTGTATCTAGCATCTGGACCTCTCTTTGGGTTTGACAGACATGATAAGCTAACAAGAATGTTTTGCATTTGTATAGCTTGTATATACAAATATTTTATTCTCTCAATACCTTTTCAGGTCATGGGTAGATTTTATAGAATAGTGAACTCAAATAGCTGTCAAACAGCTGTAGAGACTCTGGAGTCTGATTGCCTACATTTCAATTCCTAAACCACTGCTGACTAGCTATGTGACCTTCAGCAAGTTACTTAGCAGCTTTCTGCCTTAGTTTCCTCGTCTGTAAAATAGTGCTTTCTAGGGGCCGGCCCGGTGGCGCAGCGGTTTAGTCCGCGCTTGGCAGCCCGGGGTTCGCCGGTTCGGATCCCGTGCGCCCGCCGACGCACTGCCTGTCAGCCACGCCGTGGCGGCGTCCCATATAAAGTAGAGGAAGATGGGCACGATGTTAGCCCAGGGCCAGTCTTCCTCAGCAAAAAAAAAAAAAGAGGAGGATTAGCTACAGATGTTAGCTCAGGGCTGGTCTTCCTCACAAAAAAAAAAAAAAAAAAAAAAAATAGTGCTTTCTACCACACTGAGTAGTTAAATGAGATAATTCATGTAAAGCGTTTAGAACAGTGCATGTCACATAGTAAGTACTACTTACGTTTTTGTTAAATAAATGAAAATAAGTAAATGCTCAACCTCTCCCTAGTAGTTAGGAAAACAAAAAATAAAATAACAGTTAGGTATCAATTTACATCCATCAAATTATTAAAAATTAGAAACTAATAGCACCTGGTATCGGGGAAGAGCACATCATAGATGCTTGTAGAAATGTGAATTGTGATAGCCTTTTTGGAGACCAATCTAGCAATATCTGTGGACGTTTATTGTTGCATTTTCTAAAGTGTCTACCAAGCCCTACATCATCCAGGCCCTGGGCAGGATATCCGTTGACCCCTTGCCTGCCTCTCTCCTCCTGCTCCTCACACATCATCCACAATGGCATCACCATTCCTTCTCAATCACTGACCATGCTCTCTCTTCAGAACCTTGGTGCTTGTTATTCCTTCCAACTAGACTGCTCCTCTCTTAAGACGCCTCATGGCTTCCTCCCTCAAGTCATTCAGGTTTCTGATCAAATATCTCCCGGACCACCTTGTTTAAAGTAATATGTAATTTCCTCTAATTGTCGATCTCCTATTTAGCTTCATCAAAATATAATGTTTATGTTACATAATGTTATTGCCTATCCCCTCTACTGGAATGGATGTTCTGTGAGGGTGGGGACTTTGTTTTGTTCGATGCCCTATTCCTAGAGTTGAATGGGCACTAGAGGGCATTTAATAAAGACTTGTTACCTGAATGAATTGTTTGTAGTAGCAAATGAACAAACAAATAAACAAAGGCACTACCCATCGGTAAAAGAATAGTTGGATTGTGATATATCAATAACATGAAATATTATGCAGCTACTGAGAAGAATGAGTTAGATCTATATCATTGAGGGATTTCTAAAATGTCTTATTAAGGGTGAAGTACAGATGCAGAAAAGTGTATATAATAGGGCCCCAAGCAATGATCAAACCTTCTCTTTCTTTCTTTCTCTGTTTCTCTCTCTCTTTCTTTCTTTCATCTATCTCCCTCCGTCCCTACATGTGATTTCATGAGAATCGGTACAGAAAGGTATTCACCAGCTTGTAAGGAAAGAGTGTGCACGCTGATTGTTGAGCAGGATGAGGAAAAGGGAGCCAGAGAGCTAAAAGTTGGTTGAAAGGAAAATAAAATGATGGCTAGTGTGAGATCCAGCTTCACTTGCTTCTGCTAGATACACTTCACAGCAACTTCAGTCAAATCCTTCTCCACCCCACCCCACTCCTGGTGGCTGATGTCCCAGTTAATTACTCTCCTTTGGAATTCAAAGTTAATGCTCTGGTGAAGGTTCTAAGCAATGTACTCAAGTCTTGCCTTTGCCCACCACTTAGTACCTCTTTGCATTCCCTGAAAAAGATATTTGTCTTTTATTAGTGCTGGGGAGTCGATTCCAACTCCTAGAACCCTGTGTACCGCAGAGCAGAACCCTGTCTTTTTGTGCCATCCTCTCATCTTCTGACTCTGCTGCTATTTCATGGCCAATTTTTCACAAGTGAGTGGCCAGATCCTTCTTTCTTGTCTGTCTTAGTCTGGAAACTCTGCCGAAACCTGTCCACCCTGGGTGACCCTGCTGGTATTTGAAATAGCGGCAGCATGGCTTTCAGTATCACACAGCTGCCTCAGTATGACAACTGACTGGTGGGTGGAGTGGTTCCCTGACCAGGAAATGAACCCAGCTACGGGGGTGAGAACACCAAATCTTAACCACTAGACCACCAGGGCTGGCCATTTGTCTTTTACTGTGTACTTTACTCTTGTTTTTCGTGCAATGAGTCCTTGATGTTCTTACGGCTGTTACCTATCACTTTGGGAGGGGTTCTGAAGAAACACTATAAAATTGATTCTTGACTGCTCAGACTTTTGTGGTTCACTAGGGCCCATAAAACTCCTGAGCCAGGGAAGGGTACCTGGCAGGATGACAACACTGATTTGACGATAATGTGTGTCACAAACATAAAGGGAACTCTGTGGAGCCCCCTGATAGAAATTTTGGGAAACAATATTGAGTCAGAAATGGTAAACATTCTGAAAATAAAGCAGCTTTGTCTTGGAAATTCAAGAAGGCAGAGGCAAAATACATGGTTTGAATCATTAACAATACAATGAATGATGAGAAAACCCATATTTTAGGGTAAGAATATGTCCCCTTTATCATGGCTTTCAGTCATCTGAATTTTTATGTTCATTATTCTGGTTGTCTTTTCTGCTAGCTCCAAGGATAGAGTTGTGTACCACTTTCATTGACATTGGATGGCAATTCTCGGGCACTCATCTGTCTTCACATCAAATAGAATAATTCAGGAATACTAATCCTAAATTTGTGCTCCCTGAAGGCAAGATGAAGATTTCATACTGATTGATTTTAGGAAATACAAATGGTTTTGCTACAAGATAAATGTGTACTATTTCTATCTTTGCGGGGTTTCTAGCTTATTACTGTTTTAAAGATGAACATCAATGGTACAACTCAGGAAGAACATTAAAAATTATTCAAGTACAATAAGAAACTGGACCAACACATACCATAAGCCATTTTGGACATTTTTAAATTGGTTCAAAAATTATTTTTCTGAGATGAGAAAAAGATGTTTAAACCCTGAAGTTGGGGAAAAAGAAATCCTAAGAGTATTTGTCCAAGATTTAGGTTTTCTCTGAGCACTTTCCTCCATCAACGTATTTATAAAACCAAACTCTTTCCTTTCACTAAAAAAATGTATGTAATGTGAAGAGGAGAAGCAGGGGAAGTGATAGACTAACACAATGTAAGAATTCTGAATTTCTGAAGCACATGCTTAATAATCACCAAACAGCAACAAATTGCAGAGGTTGGTAATTGTTTTCTATCACTATAAATTCTGGACTTTGACGATTGCTTGTTTAGGACAGAAATCTCTTGATTATGTGAACTGGCAGAGCTCAAAAGAAATACATAAAGAAAGAAAGAAATGCAAATACTCTTTTAACTATCTTTTTTTTTTTTTTTTAAGTAATGTTAAAGGAAATCAGCAGAACATAAAGAGCAGTAGGTCAGACAACTGCTCTACCTTTCTGTGATCTCACGATTGACATTTCACCTTCTGTTCCTTCTGAAAAATGATTTTTTGGGTGAGGGGGGGTTTGCAGTATCCTTTTCAAAATTCATGAGCTAGACTTCTTGAATAATAAAACCACGCTGAAAGCCCGTGCTATTTGAATCATGGAGGAAGTTTGCATCTGTTGCTTAGCTGAGCAGCTTACTTTCAGTGTTAACATGCAACAGTCATTCCAGCCTTGTTCTGGTAAAAGTCAGTACAGATATTAGACATCAGCTCAATAACTCTTGACAAGACAGGTTTCTACAGAGAGAACCCTCCAGTACCCTCGGGTTTTGCTTAATTGTAAAGCCTAACATCTTTACCCTTTTTAAGATCTTGAAACCTAAAACAATTAAATAATGTACTTCAATCTTATTAGTAGAGAAAATTAGTAGGAGACAATGTATTGACTAAGTACAATGGCCTTTCATCCTGAACATCTAGAATCACCCTGGAGAATCTTCACAGTAATTGAAATAAAAGCCTTAGCAGGCACTTTTCCCTGTATTATAAATGTGTCTGCCAAGCAATATGCTCAGAAGCTTATTAATGGACAGCTGTTTAAGATAACATTTTTTATAAATGTCGTTGACCTACCTACTCTGTACTTGCCGTCTCTCTCTAAGATCTATAATTTTCTGTTCTCATGTTAAAACTACATGAATATAATTCATTTCTAGTAAAGCATCATCAAAGGATAATAAACAGAATGTTTTTCTCTTTAACTGTACATATGTCTGATGTTATCTGCTACTTTATAAATAAGAGGAAGTCCTGAGAAAGAAATATGTTTAAAAATAATTTCATTTGGAGAGTTCATTAAATGTTTTCATGTCATTTAGATGTAAAAATGATCACAAAACTAAAAAACATAAGAAAAACAGGCATTTTACTGGGAACATAATGAGCAATATGCAAGTGTTTTTACAAGTGAGTATGGAGATCTTTAAAATAAACATTAAAAAAATTCATAACTAAAATCTATTGTGTAGTAAAACTTTTAATATTTTATTTTGTGACCCATTCATTATTTGTCTTATGTACAAAATTAATCTGAATAAATGTTTAATTTCTGACCATCTCTTAATCCTATTCTCTTTGTATTCTCTCTCCACACACACACACACACACACACACACACACACACACACACATCTTTTACTCATTACTAAATTCAAACAGGCAATATTTTGATGGGAATTAAAAGATTGAGGTCCATATAAAATTTCAGATAATGACAGCTATGAGCACTAAATTTTATTTAGCACATGCAAAGAAAATACTCCTAAGAAATGAAAAAATAATTGATTACTTTGTACAGGCTAATTTTACATGATTGCAGAACAAATGGATACAAATCGTATACATTTTATTACTTATAAACTGTGATTTGGTGAAGAATTTCTTCAGTGGACAATTTGATTTAGAAATGAAGAGAAAGTTGCTTTTGTGACAATAAGACATATTCTTCCATTAGCAGCAGCGACATGAATAAAACCTTTCCAAATACTCTGGGTTCCCTAACCACTAACAGAGACCTCGCTGTAGATGTATTGGGGCCTTGTCCAAAGAGGTTTATAACTTGAAGTGTCAGCACTGTAAGTCGGCTTCATCTAGAACAGTGAGTCACAAATACTAGGAACAGAGCTTCTCAGGCCTTAGCATAATGCTGTATCCTCTGGTTGCAAATTATACCTTAATTTACTTTTGTTTACTTTTGGCTAGACAAGATGTTTACGAGATTCATGTAGAATGAGCCCTGGCTCTAGGCCAAGTGGGAAGTTCATAATCTTAAGTTTTACTCTCTAGTGCTTTTTCTCACAACTTTTATGTACTGCTCAGTAACTGACAACCATAAGTGTTTATATTTGTTTCTGTTTGTTTGTTTTTCTGAAAACTACCCCTCAAGTAAATTTGTTAAAAATTGGACCTGATTGGTTGTCGCTTTAAACATTATTACAACATAGTTATTTGGTAAGGTTTACTCTTTGCTAACACACTTGCTTATTGTTGAACAGACATGGCTTCTAAACTGCTAAGAATTATGTATTTTCTTGCCCTGAGTCTTCCAGGTCCTGTGTGGTTAGCCAAGAAACTGAGGTAGGCAAGGGTGTCTTGGCTCCAAAAGGGAGGATAGTCTTCCTTTCATGGAAGTGCAAATACTACAGGGAAAAACATGGAGATAAGATTGCCCAGGAAGAGGGAAGAGAAAGAAAAGGGGGGAACACAGAAGCATGTAAATTCAAAATTTAAACTGAGAAGGAAAAACTCAGAAACTGAAAAGGAACAGCCAGCAAAGTGAGAGAAAGTAGAGTCTAAGAAGGAGAAAAAGGAGTTGTGAAAGAATGGATCCATCTGTAGTGTCAAATTTTGCAGCAGCTCAAGGAACAGGAGGACAGAATAGTGCTCAGGGAGGCTGGGGACTGAGATTTCATGGTGGGCTTCAGGAGAGTCGTTTTAGAAGACACACTGGCTGAGAGGAATGGAAAATGGAGCCAGAGAGCATAAACAACACCTACAGAAATATTTGGTAATGGGCAGGAGGGAGCAGAGTGAATAGTTAGAGTTGGACAGAAGATTGAAGGGAGAGATGCATTTGATTTTTTGGTTTTTGGAAATGAAACTCCATTTCTGATATAAATATGAGGATATAAATATAAAAAGTTCTTGTAGTATTTAGAAGGTTTCAGGACTATAGCCTTACTATCACAATATAGAAATGAATAAAGGGACAAAGTTAATTTAAATAGTCACTTGAAGTAATTTACATTGTTTAAACACAAAATTTACTTATTTTTGAACTCTAAGCTTAATTTAGGATCCATTGACATATATCTCATAAATATCAACTAAAATGGCAATCTTCACATTTTCCTTTCTGTGAATACTTTATATTCTGTATTCTATTGATTACACATGCCAAGTATAATGCCGCTAGTTTAACATTAAGTTGGAATGCATTATATCTTCAGAATATGCTAGCATAATTTTTAGAAATATAAGAAATATTGTCACTATAGTAGGGAGTTTTGAATGGAAGTTTAAAAAATAATAACATTGGGAAAAAGACAAAAGACAATTTTTGTAAATTAAGATCAATAATAATCGTGTTAAATGCTATGGACTAATGAATAAGAACAAGTATAAAAAGACAATAACTAAGTTACAGACTATCTTAAATGGATCTGTATTCCTACTGGTTCAGCCCATAGTGAATAAAATGAGGATGAGATGCTTCAAACTTGATACTGGTTGGATTTAAATAACTTAAGAAAACTGAAAAGTTTGTCATGATCCTCTTCATCCTAAACTTCTAAATGTTCGTGTTTCTTGAGGCGATATCCTAGGTGCCCTTCTCTTTTCTGACTAATCTTTCCCTAGGTGATGTCACTCATTCCCAGAGTTTAAAGTACCATCTATACACCGAGGACTACCAAATTTATACCTCTAGAAACACCACTTCTCTAAGCTCATATATCTACTTCCTTCTCTTTCTTTTCTTCTCCTCCTCGTCCTTCTACTTCTTTTGCTCCTTTTTCTTCTAACAGCTTAATCGAGGAATACTTGACATACAATAAACCACACATATTTAAAACGTACAATTTGGTGGGTGTGACTTCTGTGTTCATCCATGGCACCATCACCACAAACCAAATGGTGAACATAGTGATCACCCAAAAGTCTCCTTGTGCCATTTCTAATCCCTCCCATTCCCCCCCCCCCATTAGTCCCCAGGCAACCAAAAATCTGTTTTCTGTCACTGTGCAGTAGTTTACCTATTCTAGAATTATATAAATGGAGTGATTGGATATAATGAATGGAATGTTCCTGTAGTATGTAAAGGGCTTCAGGGCTATAGCTTTAAGATGACAAAATACAAATAAACAAACAAGGTTAATTTAAACAGCCATTTGAAATAATTTTTCAATCATTTTTTGTCTGGCCTTTTTTCACTCATCCTACTTAGTCTGTGATCCATCCATGTTGTTGCATTTATCAGTAGTTCATTCCTTTGTATTACAGCGCAGTAGTAGTCCATTGTAGTGGTACTCCATTGTATGACTATACCACATCCATTTATGTATTCACCTGCTGATGGGCATTTGAGTTGTTTCCAAGTTTTGGCTATTACAAATAAAGCTGCTATGAACATTTGCATAAGCCTTTGTAGGAACATATGTTTCAGTTCATCTCGGGTAAATGCCTGGGGAAGGAATGACTGGATCATATGGTAGGCATACATTTAAATTTTGGGGAAGCTGCCAAACTGTTTTCTATTGTGGTTGTACCATTATTATTCCCCACCAGCAGTGTCTGAGAGTTCTAGTTATTCCTCATCTTTGTCAACACTTGGCATGGTCAGTATTTTAATTGTAATACTGTGTACTGTTATCTCATTGTAGTTTTAATTTGCATATCCCTAATAACACATGATGTTGAGTGTCTTTTCTCCGCTTATTTGCTATGTTTTGGTGAAGTGTCTGTTCAAATCTTTTGCCCATTTTTTAATTGAGTTCTTTGTTTTCTTATGATTGAGTTTTGAGAATAAATAAATAAATATATATATATATATATTTCTAGATACAAGTTCTTTAGCAGATATATGACTTGCAAATATTTTCTCCTAGTCTATGGCTTGTCTTTTCATTCTCTCAGCAGTGTCCTTCAAAGAGCATATGTCTTCAACTTTGATAGAGTACAATTGGCCAATCTGTTTTCTATATCATGCTTTTGGTGTCATATCTAAAAAATATTTGCCTAAACCAGTCACAACAATTTTCTCCAGAACCACTTTTTGAAAGACTATCCTTTCCCAATAGAATTGTCTTTTCACCCTTGTCAAAAAACCACTTGTCTATATACGTGTAGGTCTATTTCTGGACTATTCTGTTCCATTGATCTATTTGTGTATTTTCATGCCAATACCACATTGTTTTCATTAATGTAGCTTATATCCATCTTGAAATCAGGTAGCTTTACTCTTCCAAATTTTTTTTAAAGTTGTTTTGGCTATTGTAGGTCTTTGCATTTCTGTATGAATTTTAGCATGAGCTCAGTGAAGCTCTGTTTATTTTTCAATTTTTTTTCAGTGTTTCATTTTGATAATTCCTATTGACGAGTCTTTCAGTTCACTAAATCTTTTCTTCTGCAATGACTAACCTGCTGTTCATACAGTTCAGTGTATTTTCCATCTCAGACATTGCAGTTTTCTTCTCCAGAACTTTTATTTTGTCTTCTTTATGCCCTCCATGTTTCTTTTTGAGTTTTTGAAAATATGGAAAACAGTGATATAATAACTGCTTTAATATTCTTGATGGCTAATTCTAACATCTGTGTCATTTCTGGGTAGGTTTCAGTTGATTGATTTTGATTCATTTTTTTTTTTCCCTTACAATGGGTCATATTTTCCTGCTGCTTTGCATGTCTGGTAATTTTTTGTTTGATGCCAGGCATTGTAAATTTTACCTTGTTCATGCTGGATATTTTTTCACTCCTATAAATGTGTTTGATCTTTGCTCTAGGATGCAGTTAAGTTACTTGGAAACAATTTGATCCTTTCAGGTCTTCTTTAAAGATTTATTAGGTGGGATCAGAGGAGTGTTTAGTCTGGGGCAATTACCATTACGGCAGCAAGATCATTCTGATTACTTACCTAATGCCCCATAAATCATGAGATTTTCCATTTTGGGTGGTGTCAACAGGACTATTCCCAGGCCATGTGAGCTCCAAGTTCTATTCCCTCTCATCCTTTCAGATGGTTCTTTCTCAGTCCTCAGGTAGTTTCCTCAAATGCATGTGATGATCAGTGCTCTACTATATATCTGAGGGAGGTTCTCTGCCAATTTCCAGAGTTCTCTCTCAGTGAAGCTCTCTTGTCTCCAGTTTTCTGTCCTATGAACTCTAGCCTTCTTGATCTCCCTAGACTTTCAGCTCCATCTCCTCAACTCAGAGCATCTACCAGGTTCTCCTTCCCTGTGTCATCTTGTGTGAACTCTCTCGGGGGCTTAAATGGGATCACCTTAAGTCTCACCTCATTTGTTTCCTGTATCTTGGGGATCACTCTCCTTTGTTGCCTGATATCAAGCGTCTTGAAAACAATTCTTTTATGTATTTTGTTCGGTTGTTTTGGTTGTTCCAACTTTATTTTGCTTGGAAGTGAAAGTCTTCTCTAGCTAGCTTCTTGATATCTCCACTTGGATGACTCATAGTTGTCCTAAATTTAGCATCCAAAGCAGAACTCTCACTTCCCCTCGGAAAATTCTTCTTTTCCCTTTTTTTTTTTTTTTTTGTACTATCTCAATATATGGCATCACCAACCACACAGTTGCTCAAACTTTAAGCCTGGAAATCATTCTTGATTTCTACTTTTCCTTCATGACCAATACCCAATCCTTCAGCAAGTGATAGATTATAACTCCAGAGTATACCTTCAATCTGTTTATTTCTCTCCAACTCTACTTCTATCATCCTAGTTGAGGGCACAGTCATCTTTCACTGAGATTATTGTAATAGTCTCCTAATTGAATTACCTATTTCCTCCTTTGCTTCCTCCTCTACCCCGCCGTATCCATTCATTATATAGTAGTGTTTATGAGTTTTTAAAACTGTAAAACAAGTCAAATTACACTTCTTAAAATCCTTTAAAATACTTCTCATTGCACATAAAATAAAAATCCAAACACCTTACAATGTCTTGCAAGATACATAAGATTTGAACAACCTTATCTTGAACTATTCACATCCTCCTTAACTGTACTCCAGTCACACTGACATCTTTACTTTCTAGAAAATTCCAAACTCTTTCCTACTTTAGAGCCTTGCCACCACATGGAATGTTAGTCCCCTAGTTTTGTGGTATGACTGATGCTCTCTCATCGTTCAAGTCTTGACCTAAGTAATATCTCTGCAGACAAGCTTTTACCTACTTTCCCATTTAAGTACTCTGTTGTTTGCTGTCATAGTACCCTGCCTGTTATCTTCATGGAACTTGATTATTTTGTAATTATATAGCTATTTATTTACACACTTTGTGTCTGTCTCTCTCTACTAGATTGTAAATTTTGAAGGGTTGGAACCATATCTTTTGCTCACTACTACCTACCCAGCACTTAACATTGCCTGTCACATAGCAGGTATTGAATATTTTGTTGACTGAATGGAGGAAATGATTGAGTTGAAATCACATTTGGTGTGATTTCCTTATGCTAGAAAAACTATCATTGCTACTTTCTTATTGATTGCTAAAATTCCATGATTAGAGAATAATCTCTTTGGTCTAAGAGCTATTACTCTGAAGAAAAAATAAATTTTTTAGATTTTAATTTATGAGATCAGTTCTTGAGGACAAAAGTCAGAAGATAGAGTGCATCTGTGAATACTGGCCATGTAAGAAGAATATTCAGGCGAGAAAGAATGATAGAGTGGAAGGAAGGGGCAAAAAGCATTTTGGGACATAGAATACAAACACTGCCTATGTCATATTTACCTGTGCAGGTGAATCCTAAACTTTATATTAGTTCTATATCTATATTTGTAACTACTATGTGTTCCATTGGCTGTAGTTAACATTTATGTAATAGCCACTAGATCTCATTTAATAACCCAATGAAGA
Organism: Tapirus indicus; assembly: GCA_031878705.1. Classification (NCBI taxonomy): domain Eukaryota; kingdom Metazoa; phylum Chordata; class Mammalia; order Perissodactyla; family Tapiridae; genus Tapirus; species Tapirus indicus. The sequence goes on from CM062926.1 coordinate 91,634,459, forward strand.
AGTTATCTTTATTATTCCCACTTTATAGATAGGGAAATGAAGTTCAAAAAGATTATATTATTCCCTCAAAGTCACAAAACGAACACTTGCCTTCATAGCGTGAGCTTTTACCCTCTCAGTCCTACTGCCAGACAACCTGGAGTTCATGAAGTCTTTTCCAGATACCCACAAGGAACCTTTAGGAAAATACATGGACTGTGAGGGACCAGAGACATTTCTGAAGGATCAGATTGTACTCTGTATGTTCAAAAGTACTGTTCTCATTCTCCTAAGAGGCTCTCACATTAAGAATACAGTCCTCATATATAAAAATTGTCAAGATTCTGTGATTTGCCAAATCTTAAGTAGCTAATAATAGCTATGTGATGCCTTGTATCACTCTCTTGTGATATTTAGAATTACTAAAAGCACAGCTTTTAAACTAACATCAGCCTTTTCCTTGGTTTTTTGTTTGTTTACTGCTGTGTGGGTACCTGTCTGTTGGAATGTGGGTTCAGAGACTAACCCTCTAAAACTCTTGAAAAATGTGGTACAGTTTTAATATCTGAAATTCTATGTAGACATTGGTTCATCAAAGTTTATGATCTAAGTTACTGGCCCTTTCCTCCTTTCACTAGATACCAGATTGCACTGACTAGATCAGAGGTAACTAGAGTTTAGTCCTTTATTCACACTGAGATAACTAGTTGCTCAAGGGAGCTTTCAACCATCTATCATTTGGCTGGCTGATCTTACTGCCAAGTTGACGTTGGTATCTATACAATATAAGAATATGATTTCTACCTTCTCTCTTTCCTTCCCTATCACATTGTCTATGAAGTTCTGGCACAATTAGCCAGGCACTAATTTAGTGCCAGAAATATGGTGGTAAACTAAATGATAAAAATAGGTGCTTGTGGAGTTTATATTCTAGCAAGAAGATAAATATTAAACAAAACAAATAAGTAAATCATATAGCATGTAGGACAGTGTTATGTGCTATGGAAAAGAATACAGCAGGAAAGGAGAATTAGAGAGCCAGGAGTGGTTTGGAGTGGGAAGGGTGACCATGGAAGGACTTGCTGGAAAGAGGACATGAGCTAAGACATGAAAGAGGTAAGGGAGGGATCCATGTGGTATCTGGGGCAAGAGCTTTCCAGTCAGAGGGAACAGCAAGTGCTCCAAGGTAGGAGCATGCCAGGAATAGTCTAGATACTGCAAGGAAGTCAGAGAGGCTGGAGTGGAATGAGCAAGGGGAAAGTACTATAAAGTGAAATTCCAAAAAAAAAAAGTACAGACTAACAGATTGTGTAGGGCTTTATACAGCATTGTCAGTACTTTGGCTTTTACTCTTTGAAATAAGAGGCCATTGGAAAGGCTTCTCCAGAACAGTAACATGATCTGACAAGTCTGAAAGGATCATTTTGGCTTCTGTGTTGAAAATAGACTGTAGGGGCAAAGGATGAAGTAGTGAGACCACTTAAGAAGCTATTTTAGTAATCCTGGCTGGATGAAGGTGGCTTGAACCAGAGAAGTGACAGTGAAGGTCATGGAAAGTCGTGAGATTCTGGATGTATTTTGATGTTTGAGCTCACAGGATTTGCACCAGACTGGATATAGGTACGAGAGAAAGAGAAAACTCAAGAATGACTCCAAGATTTTTTGTTCTGATCAACTAGAAAGGTGGATTTGCCATTAACAGAGACAGGAAGACCAAAGAGCAGCTTTTGGAGGGGAGGGGCAGGAGGCTGGACTTGTTAAAGTGGAGATATCTCCACTTGGATGTTTACTAGGTATCAAGTAGGCAGTTTTTTAATCTGAATTTGAGGTCAAGGGAGGGATCCTGCCTGAATAGATGGTATTGAGAGCTGTGAGACTGAATGAGATCACTAAAATTAAAAAAATATATATATGGACAGAGAAGAGAAGAAGTCCAAGATCCAAGCTCTGGGGTATTATTGGGACAATAATAAGAGGTCATAGAAACAGCAGTCAGCGAGTTAGAAGAAAATTAGTGTGAACGTGAAAGCACAGTGAAGAAAAGAGGAAGAGTTGATCACCTTTGTAAAATTCTACTAATAGAATTAATGACATGAAGCTGAACTTTTACGTGTGCATATGACCATGTGGAGGTGCTTGGTGGTCTTAGAAACAGCGGCTTCTGTACAATGGTTGGGGCCAAAGCTTGAGTGGAGTCAGTTTAAGAGAAAATGGCAAGAATATGAATATGAACCTTTTCATTTTAAATGATAGAAGGTTCTTATTCAGACAATGAATGATAAAACCCAGTCAGATAGCTCTTCTCTGGAGTAATTTGGTCTACCCATCACTTGAAAACACACTTTCTATCTCGTCATTGTGTGTGACCTCCAGTGCTGATTAGCGATTTTGTTCTTGGAGAACTTTCCCTAAACTGTGGAGCTTACTTTCAGTTTTCAGTGGCCATCCTTTTTTGTTCAAACAGAAGAAATGACTATTTATGCTTTATAGAGAAGTATATGCCAAATAAAAGAATTAGAATATCTATATATTTCTACATTAGTGTTATTTGTCTGGCCTTCCTTTGTGGATAGAACTTCTCTTCAGAGCTGAAAATGTCCTTCGCAAATGACAAATTAATACCAAATGTTTTCCACTAAAGAGAGAAAATTTGGTGCATGTGTGTGTCCACAAGTTTATGTGTGAGAAAGTTATATATTTTTCACATGTGAGTGAAAAAGTTTGTGAGGAAGAGAAAAAGACTGGTTGAAAATTAGTTCTCAAATATTTCTTTTGTGTGTATGTGTTTACGTTTGTTTATTTTGAAATAATATCAAACTCATTGAAAAGTTATGAATCCAATAAGAAGAACTTTTCTTTCCTGAGAATAAGTTGACACTATGTTGCCACATCACCCCCAAATATTTATGTGTGTAATTCCTATAAACAAGGACATTATTCTGCTTTACCACAGTATGACCATCAAAGTGAGGAAATTAACATTGATGCATTAGTACCATTTAGTCCACAAATCCTCTTCATGTTTCACCAATTGTCTCAAGAAAGTCCTTTAAAACAGAAGGATACAATCTGGGATCATGTGATGCATTTAGATGCCACGACTCTTGAAACTTTCCATCTGGAACAGTTCCTTAGCATTTCCTTGATTTTTTGTGACCTAGACACTGGTCAGCTATTTTGTAGACTGCTCCTCAAGTTGAATATGTTTGATGTTTCCTCAGTATTAGATTCAGATTTGCAGTTTTGGCATGAATATTGCACAAGGCATGCTATGTTTTTTTGTACCCTATTAGGATATTGTATGGCCCACTGCTTCACTTTATCTCATTACTGGTGTTGTAACTTGGATCACGTGGTTAAGGTTGTGCTTGTCAAGTTTCTCCAATGTAAAGTTACTCATTTTCCCTTCATAGTCTAATCACTATTTGTGTGGCGATAATTTGAAACTATACAAATATCTCATTCCTTATCAAACTCTCTCTCTCCCTAGTTTTAGCATGTTTATTGAGCAAATTATTACAATGATAGTTGACAAATGGTGATTTTCTAATTCCATCATTCATTCTGTGTTTGTTAGTTGTCATCTACTATAAAAAAAAGAAAACAAAAAGCTTCTCTCCATTTACTTATTCATTTTTATCAGTATGGATTCTGATTTTATTCAATGAATTATAATTTGCTAATATTATTGCTTATTTTGATGCTCATTTTGTCCCAGATTTATCCAGTGGGAGCCCATTCATGCTGACTTCTGTGTTTTTTTGGCATGTCTCTCGTTTATTGAGCATTTTTTAACTTTCTGGCACAAGAAGGCTCATCCTGTGCTTTCCTGTTCTGGCCCTGGAATTAGCTATTTTTCCAAGCATCCCTGCTTCCTTTTATGAAGGATGATATTCGGAAACCAAGATCTGGGTGTTGGATGTGTTTATTGCTACTGGGGTGTCAATGCTCCTAGGTTATCCCAGTGGATAGTGCTAGAGAATATATGCATATATACATTTACACCTATTTGTGTTTTTATATCTATCAGTGAGTATTGAACACCATGAGTTTACACTGATACTCCAATTCTAATCCAACACTAGGAAGTTCATTCTAGTATTCTCCCTTTCGTATCAAAATCCCCTGGATAGTGAGAAACTTGCCTTTCATTATCTTAGGTATACATACTAATCTGATCTCCCCTGCGTGTAAAAACCCAACTCCACGCCTGGCTCCTGTTGCCCCCAAGCAGATACCTTCCTAATCTTGCTCAGGCTTCAGCTATGCTCCAAGTTGGCCATCACCACCTCTCCCTCCACATAGTCAACTTCCTAACCCCATTTGGGCTCTAGCACCACAATACCACGCATCACGCTGAGCCCATAGAGTCCTATCACCTCCTTATTGACCCCTATCCCCCTAGGAAGGAAGGAAGGAGGCAAGGAGAGAAAGGTGATTTTCTTTATATATAGAAAATATTCCATGAGCTTTTAATGAACTGTTGACATCAATAATTCTCAGTGTTCTCTTTCAATCTATGAGGATGGCAAATTTAGGAAGTAATTGTAATCTTGTCAAATCATATGGTTACCTTTTTCATAGTAAATTCAGTAAATGTAATCTAATACAGATAAATTTATTCATTCCCAGCTTCAAAGTCTTTTTTTCAACTAACTTCATGACATACTTGTGTTTTCATCTTTGTGAGAGAATAAGCACTTTGTTTTTTACTCTATCTCTTCAGTCTACAGTTTCATTCATTTATCTGATACTTTTGCATAGTTGGGCTGTTGGAAAGCCATAGGAGTTTCTACATAAAGAGTATTATCTGAGGAGATGGTAACACTTCCCTCAATTTCAGTAGTTGTGGAAAAAGTGCCGCTGCTCCCCCCAGTTCAGCCAAAGAAGATTAATATCTTTGTCTCTTGATAAGTCAAAAGGAAGATCTGGGGATCAATGACATTTTGAGTATGAACACTTAATCTTTGTAATTCCCTCTTTCTTGTTCTCCCCAAGCATAGATAATCTATTTGCTTTTTAAAAATTCTGGCATATATGAATTCCACACATAACACAAAAATGAGTCATTTAACTTACTAGAGAATTTCTTTAAAAATAAGGATATAATTTTAAACATTTTTAACTGAATTTATAATCTTGTTTTATTTATGTCATTATATATGGTAAAAATATAATATACACTTATATGGATATCTATGCTGCTTGATGAAAAATAAACATGAAAAAATGGAAGAAATAGTTTAAACTATGACTTTGAAAGACTGAGGGAGTTTGGGAGAAACTAGAAGAAGCCAGAGGAGGGTGGACCTGAGAACAGTGTCTGGGTAAGTGTAAAGAGGAAGAGCAGCAGTAAGGAGAAAGAAAAGTGGATGCAAGTGGTCAAGGATGGAGGGAGAAAGCCAGATTAGGGAAGAAGCAGGGATGTCAAGGGAAGAGAGAATCTCAAGAAGCTGCAGTTGGTGAAGAGTGTAGACTGCCATCTGGTGACTTGTTGCATTTGGAAATTAGGTGATGATTGGAGGCCAATGCGAATGCAAATTCAGTTGAATAGTATGGAGGAAAGCAAAATTCTAGAAGATGAGGTCAAGGTGGGAAAGATAAAAACTAAAGCTAGTCCAGGTACTCTGCAAGTTTCGGGTGACAGTTCAAATGCCACTTCCTACAGGCAGCCTCACCTGAGCTCGCTGCTGGCAGTCGCTTCCTTAGCACCTTGCACTCTTCCTACAATATCACTTACTAGACCTTTATTGTATTTGTTATTCTGGTTTCCCTGTAAGTATAGAGTGAGGACCACATCTTGACTCATAGAGCACCGAGCACAGTTCTTGGCATACAGCAAGTGCTCAGTAAATAAATTTTAGCATGAAAGCAATAGGAGGTGAGGGAGCAACATTCAGCTACAATGGAATAACCCGGTAAAAGACTTGGTTAACTTTCCCTGCTGAGATCCTCAAGGTAAGATAAAAAGAGAATGAATTGAAAAAAATTTCCAAATTGAGCAATAAAATTAAACAAATGAAATCTGAGACACTAATGTCCAAATGTTCAGGTTATAGTAAATGTTAAAATGGAGCAGTATAGAGAAACGAGTAAGACCGAGCACTGAGAAATCAGATAACACTGGCTTAAATCAGGCTACCCTTCCTAGATGTCTGATCTTGTGGTGTAAACCTCACTTTCCTCATCATTAAAGTGAAGACTAAAATAATCTAATGACAAGATTGTCCTTAGGTTTAGACATATGCAAAACTTGCGTACATAGTAAATGCTCAACAAACATTACTATGCCTGCCTCAATTTTCTATTCTCTTCTTTATTTGGTTTAAAATGATTGAATTTAATAAGATTTAAAAAAAAATCTTCCAAATGATACTGATAGCTAGTATACAAAAGTTTTCATGTTTTGGACATTTTAGTAAAAGAGTTGTGAGCTTCTAGAGGAAAAGAACACTGTATTGTCCTCCAGTTTATCTCCTGTGTCTGGGACACAACTATGCACTACATATGGAATTTTGTCGCCAAATAGACAATATATATGAAAATATTCCTCCTTTCTTTACTTCTTGTCTTTCTTTTGTAAGCGTACTTTCATATGTAGAAAAATTAAACCAGAACTCAAAAGAGTGCAATCCTCGATGAAAAACTGAGATAAGTATGAAATTAAAAGTTTGAAGGACTGAAAACCAAAGTACTGAAATAAGCCAGTTGCGAGGCGGTTGGTAGGTCTCTTCTCTTGACATTGCTTGCCACCTCCAGATCTGATCTGTCAGATAATCGGAGCGCAATTACCCTATCTACCATCTAAGCCTTGCTGTCTCTGTTAATGGTTGGAGACAGCTCAGGTGTCATTTTTAAAAATTGAAAAACAAATTGGTTTTGTTTTTCTGCACTGCCACCACCAAAAAGCAGTCTGCAAGTCTTTCATTAGAATGAACTGTGTATATAATTTACACATAAAGCTATCATAGACTTATCATTCTAGACAGTATGCCTGGGGATAATGTGGAAATTATGCTCTTTTGTGTAACTGGGAAGGTCTCCAAGATGAGTGCTATTTCTTGGAACAGCAGAATTCTTTTCTCACATGAGCTACATGACAGAGGAGTGTCACACCGCTCCCCCATGGATGCTGGTGGCCAAGTGACACCCACACAGAGTTCCGATTCTGCATTATGTAATTGGAAATCCCTGCAGTGTGATAACGTTTCAACATGCACAATGATCTAAATTAATGTTGCACCTCTACTCAGGGAGAATGAGCCTGCCAATGATTTTGTTTTGTTTTTCTTTTAGGTGAGAGATACAATTTATCTTAGAAAATATTGTAATGGATGTTTCTGTGTGTCTGTTTTGTGAAATGAAGATGTGTTTTGTGCTGTCTTTTTTGTTTTTCTGCTTAATCCTTTGAGATGTGTGAGTTTATACATTTCAGTTCTATTTGTGTGTGTGTGCGTGTGTTTCTCCATTCATTCAGTTGCTGAGGTACTGATGCGTTGGCTGTTGTATATATCACTTTTACATATAAAGCATGTTTACTTAGTGGCCAAAATATGGGAGATATTCTCCCTCAGGCAGCAGCTAGTCTTCTGGAATATTCCAAATATAATGGCATAGGTTATTTTAGAATTGTGACTACTGGATCTGCTGCCTCTGATTCTCTTCCTTTCCTGGATGTGTTTGACTTTCTTTCTGCTTGTATTCAAAGGTAGTACTCCTCTTTGATCTAATTTCTCATAAATAATTCTTTACCTATGGCATCTTCATAATAAACATATATTTCAATGGAGATTAGTTCCTTTGGTTCATTTTCAGTCTTGCGTGTTTTATAGTGATACCAGACAAGAGATTTCACCTAGGGGGAGATGATAGTGATTATTTAGAAGTTGGTGTTTGATTGTTCCCTCATTAAATTCAAATATGTAGAGAAACCCTTTACCCACCATTAACCTTTACTTGGATTCTCTAGAACATTTCAAAAGGAAAATGTCTTTACATGAAAAATGTGCCTGGGCAATGAAAGAAGAAAATGTATTTTATGGAAAACCAAGCTCTTCCTCTATTACTTGCAAATATTTGTAGCTCAGCTGCCCTAATCTAAGCCTCCACATTCTCTTTCTTGAATTTAGCAACAGCCTCCTAACTGGTTTCTTCATAACTACTCTGACCCCATTTAAACTGTTCTTCACACACAGAATTCACATCGGATCATATCAACCTCTTCCTCTCCTCAAAACCAACCACACACCCAGGCTTAAACTTCTTCAATGGTTTTCCTCTGTTCTTAGGATAAGAAAACAAACTCTTATCATGGCTTGCAGGCCTCAGCTCACCCTCTAGCCTCATCTCATTCACTCCATTCTTCTGAGCTCGGAGCTCCAATCTTACTTGACCTCCTTCAAGCCTTTAAAGGGGCCAAGCTCCCCCTACCCACACATAGATCCTTGTACTTGGAACACGGTAGGTAGCTCACACTTTTTATCCTGTTAACTCCACTCTTGCTTCTGATAGCAACTCAGTTATTACTATCTCAGGGAAGATTTCCCTCACCAACATAATTTGTTCATTTTCTTTTAATATTATACTCCCATAGCACTGGGTCTTCTTTATAGCACTTTCTAGAGTCCCAATTTTACATTCATTTTGTATAATGATTTTGATTAATATTTATCTTCTTTACAATGTGAAGGCAGAGATTGTATTTATTTATTTTATTTTATTTTACTATTCTTTTTGTGTGTGTTAGGAAGATTAGCCCTGAGCTAATATCTGCTGCCGATCCTCCTCTTTTTGCTGAGGAAGATTGGCCCTGGGCTAACATCTGTGCCCATCTTCCTCTGCTTTATGTGGGACGCAACACAGCATGGCTTGACAAGCGGTGTGTCCATCTGCACCGGATCCGAACCTGCAAACCCCGGGCCTCTGAAGTGGAGCGTGTGAAGTTAATGCTACACCACTGGGCCGGCCCCAATTTTTTTTCATGAATAAAGGAAACCACATAGCAAGAATTTGGAATAAATCTTTACCAAGTCTCTTGTGATTGTGTAGGACTAGGAAATCTGACCATTAAGCTATTAGAATGATTTAGAGCTTTTTTAGTGAGATGATTTTGGTTATCAAGTTCACCAGCTGCATGTGAAAGCAGGGATCACGCAGATGTCACCTGAATAGACTCCGCAGGGCAGGTGCCCTGCCTCATGGAAGAAGATGAATCTGGGTTGGAGTCTAATCTCCTTGGTGTTTATGAATAGTTTGAGAAGTGGTCAGCTTGTCTGAAATGCCCATGTGATGAAATATATAATCATATTGTAACAACAAATACTTACTGAGTTCTTACTATGTGTCAGACGGTGAGCTCATCTCTGAACTTGTAACTCATTTATATTCACGAGTCTTTGAGGCGTTGGTACCCCCATTGTCTGCTTTCCAAAGTGAAGAAACTGAAACATGTTAAGTAACTTACCTGAGGTCACAGAGTTAGTAGGTGGATCTGAGAGGTTTGTAGCTCTTAGACTGTCTTATTGAAAATAACATTGTTAACACCTTTGTGTTTTGTCTAGCAAGTAGGAGATGAACATTTCATGTTTTGCCTAATAAGTAGGAGTAGGAGATGAACACTTATCTTTAAGAATAAATGGCGTTTTTGCTCTCCTCAAATATAAATATCATATGTATTATATTTTAAAAACATATGGAAATAAAAATTAAATTACAACCTATCTTCTTCTTTCTACTTACTTTAAAAATTTTTTGGATTATTCGAATCTATATACTAGAATCTTAATACTGTCCTTGGCATTAAAGTTCAGGTATTAGTAATATGATACCTTACAATTATATATCATTTTACAGTTTATTAGGTACTTTTTTTTGCATTTTGAATTTAATATTCCCAAATACCCTATAAGATAGGAATTACGATCTCCATTTTAAAGATATGAAGGTAAGAATTAGAGCTTTTCAGCATGCACTAGATGGCTAGGTCAGGGTAGACCCCAGATCTTCTGACCTTGAGACCAGCGCATGGGCTTTGTTATCACAGGGCCTCTTAATTACCCCAAAATTACAGGACAATCTGCTTCTGGGGTACATATCTCCATAGACAGGGTCTGAGCGCTATTCAACATATGCTGAAATATTTTGTTGCATTGTGTCCTGTTTGTTTGATCTCTACTGTGAAATTTAAGTAAAATTCATTAAACACGGTTTGTTGTATGGAAAAGAGAAAACTAAAGTTTTTTTTTTTGGATTAAAGAAATTCACCTGTCAATCTATACACACACATATATTTACTTTGTATATACTTTATACATAAGCATTAGTAATTATTTTAGAGGATTGCAAAAGAAGTATGATTAGCAACATTTTCTTCACAGCTCATTAGTGTCATAATTACCAGTAAAAAATGGTCTCAAACTGAGATTAATGCTGCTATTTTCTTATTGTTAGCTGCTGGGAATAACAATAAATACGAAACATTTAAATAGATGGTAAAACAATTAAAATGGCATTTTAATGATAGGTCGTATTATTAAGGCACAAGTGATGGCATTTTTAATGCGATAATTATTGTCTTTAATTTTTTGAAAGTCTATTTTCTAAAAGCTTTCTTTTAATCTTGCTCTGTTTACACCAAACCATTAGAACTTTCTTCAGTGTCACATTAGCACAGGAAATGCGTGACAACAGAGTAGTCTACCTGACCTCAAGAGCTCCACGGTTTTTACTCTGAAGGCCTCAGAGCCAGTGCGCATTGAAATTCTACAGCATATACCAAAGCGCAGTGGAAATAAAGTCAGAAAAGACTTCTACAAGGTTGTGTTTTTTTTTCTTATCTGAATAGCCCAAAGTATAGTATGATTTAGGTTTCCCATCAAGTTTTGACTCTTTTCTGTAGTATGTTATATTGAAGTACTACTATATTGCCTCCGATCGTGGCTAGGAAGATGGTAATTTAATGGGCGGGTAGAAGTAGGATAAAGAAACAATTCAATGTTTTTTCATTCAAGTGCCCCTCGATATAAACTGATAAGGTCAGCCAGGAATTACACCAGTAGCTCCAGTCAGTTATCTACAATCGAAATTACAGAACACGGTGTTCTTACGTTCTGCGGTGAAAGCTCAAATACTGCAATCAACGTTTGCTTCATTTTGCAAAATACAGTTGTTCTGTTTTTAACAGTTTTGACCTTTATAAAGAAATTTCAGTAAAGACCCAGATAATAGCATGTTGTTGGACTCCTCCCTCGATGTAGCAGTAAACTTTATTAGGTATTATATGTCTCACTTTCACAATCGTGGAAAGCCCTTTGCTATTTGAGGAAGGAGAAAACCCAGACTGAGAAGACACATGGTATGTAATAGCAGTGAACATGAGCTCAGAACACCTGGGAAAGAGTCCTCATCCTGCCACCTACTAGCCTTGAAACAGGCTCTTGACTCCCCAAGTGACAGGCAAGTACAGCTAATGATCCCTGCCCTACCTAATTCCCAGAGTTATGATGTAGCCATGAGGTTCTGTAAGTGATAGTTCTGTGAAGCTTTATGCCAGTGTCAGATGGTATCTCCATCATTTTTATCCTTTATACATGGACTGACAAATTAACAATTCTTTTACCTTGTTTCCTCATATCAGAGTCAATGATTCCCCAGTCACAAAGTGAATGGCTCAGGAAGTGTAGATCTGGAAGAACCAGATAACTGCACATAAGTTTGGTCAGGTCAGCAAGGTTCTTATGGTATTTGTGTACGTCATTAGTTGTCTTTGTTTTTATCCTCAGCCCTTTGTAGTGCTTTAAATGGCAGGGCTATTGAGAATGAGTATCCCAATTACATTACTGATGGTCAAGGTTAAGTTTTATATAGGATGCTGGCATTCAGTTGTTGGCCATGGCTAATTTCGCCATCTCTCTCAGGAACTGTCAAAGACTATTTATGATTATACTCATCACCAGGTGTGGATACCCAAATGCCCTGTGGTGGTCTGATTCTTTGAGTCAGAAAACATAGGAGCCAATGTCATTGAGATGCAGTAGTGGTGGGGGAATAAACTGGTAACAAGAGGCCTCTAACTTTGGTGCCTTTTTTCTCTTAAAGCTTGCTTGGCATCATAGCTAAGAATATACGTGGTCTAGCTCACACTCCCTATCTACTCCACACAGAGATCAAGACTCCTTTCTTTCTTTTCCTTAAGATTGACATAATTTTTGAGTAGATGATACTTTCAAAGTATACAAATACACATGAAAAGTCTTCCTTGCTTCTCTGCCCACATGGTTAATTTACACACCTCCTTTCCCATCATGGCCACAAACAAGGTAAACCCGTTGTAGGTTTCTGGTGCATATTTATAGAGATAATTTTAATAACTGTAACCCAATATAAATATATATTATTTATCTTTCTTAAAAAAACACATACAAATATGTTAAAATAACATACATGGTTTGGCACCTTGATCATTTTTACTTAATAACTTAAGCTTTCTTTTTAGACAGTACTTCCCCATGTGATTGTGTGTATGAGTTTATCCCTTTGAAAGGTTGGTTCTTGGGATATACTTCTGTAACTTTCTATAGTTTTGCTCAATGAGCTGGGGAAAAACACGGTGACTGGTTCTTCCAGAAGTTGAGCAAAACAGTGATAAGAGATAGATGTTTTTATATTTATGTTTTGAGGATGGGTCCTCCCAGTACATGTTGTTTGAACCTTTTGGGCGTCTTGTTAAATGTCCTTCCTGTTTTCTAAAGAAAATGATGTGCATGACTACATTTATCTCTTTCAACTCATGACAAAGTTGGTGTGATAATCTGACATTTAAAGAAAATCACAAACATCTAGTCAAATTTGCTTTTAAGATATATCTAAAAAAAGTCCTGGGCAAAATTGGTGTTCATCATAGAGCTTAAGTACCCAGGCATTGCCTGCCTTTCTGTTCTCTGTAAGTATGTGTTTTTTGGGAAGAAATCATAAGGTTTTTCTGGGTTGATCCTAATGTATCCAGCATATTAGCACACGTTTTCAGCAAAGTTTAGCGTAGTTTCCTTTCACTAAGGACAGAAAATAAGAGTTTAAACACAATTTATAAAATTCAGAATTTATAATCCTAACATTAATGTAGATTATATGTACAATCATTTTATATTCCTTAAATATTTATCCATTAAAAAAATCAATCACAAACTGGTCATGAATACCGTTTCAGATGGCCTTTAGTTATGTAAATTATTTCTCTCCTGACCGTGTAATTACATGATGGACTGGTTTCCAGAGTATCGTATACTTATATGTGAGTTTCTAAAAATGCTTTAATTATATAATTGCTAGTTTATCAAGTAGAAAATATAGGTCTGAGAAGACTATCATTATGTCATTATTCTTCACAAAAGACTGTGAAACACACCAAAGAGGCCATTATGAGGCAAATAACAGTTTTCTATGGTGTCTAAATTTGCAAGGGTTAAAAAAAAAAAGGAATAGCAAAGAAAATGCCTAAAGGTAAAGAGTATAAAATCTAGCCAGGCAATTTTTCTTGTCTCTGTGAAAAATCAGTCCAGACACAGAAGTAAACAGGTGAAACTATAACAGTGAAACTACTGGATTATCTAACTCAATGGGTGACACTAATATTTAATAATTGATTCACTAAATTCCATATAGAAAACCTAAAAGGGAACGAAATAAACCCGAGACTTACTATTTGCATCGGAATCTAGTTGCACTGTTCTTGTGCTTGTTGTTATTGAGTGGCCCATGTCCACGTGTGGTTGCAATAGAGAATGATTTATAGTCCCTTGGTCTCGAGCCAGTGGGAACCACATATATAATCTGGAAGGGCTATGTGGTTAAATTCAAATCTAGTTTTACAGAACTCAAAGACTAAAAAACATTTTTTTGACTCAGTGGGTATCCTGGGTCAGAAAATCTATTTTCAAAAAAGTCTAATAAAGTCCAAGGTAAAACTGCTCCATCTGTAGGTTTAGTGTGAGAAGACAAGCCTCCTAAAAGGTCTCTCTCTTTCTGTCAAGATGTTTATTATACACATACACACACACTATATATAAATAATATACACATGTATATTTTTCCCTACTCCCTCTTAAAATGGTTACAGCTACAGTTCTGAGCAGACAGAGGAAAACCAAAGTCAGAAGTTAGATTTATAGATAAATGGGAAGAGTTGAGGTGTTTCTATGCTGGCCTCAAGATTAGGTAATTATTTATTCTGCTATTGAATCTAGTTCATGATTAACATATCCAGAATGATTTATATTTTCATGCAATAAAAGTATTTTTTCTCCCATAAAGTATTTATTTTTTTAAATTAGGTTGTTAGATCATCATTACATTTTGCTACTTAATCTTTTGATTTCCCTTCACCTGTTAAAAAGGAACTAAAACTAATGTTCTAAGAAAATGATGATTTTTTAAAGATTTTAGTTTGCTGAAATGATTGAAAATGAATTCATTTCTGATTATTCAGTTCTGTCAGGAAAGCCTGAGACTTGATGGAGGTCCATTAGTTGTTGCCTTCTATGGCTTATACTGGGAGCAGTGTATAGCAGCACTTAAGAGGGTGGGTTAATGGGTCAGAATGTGTGGGTTTGAATCCTGGCTCTGCCACTTACCTCTCTGTGACTTTGACCAACTTAGCTTCTCTGTACTTCAATTTCCCCATTTGTAAAATGGGATGGAATATTAAGTACCTCATTGGAGATTAATTATTGTTAATTGCACATTATGTGTGCAAAGTGCTTAGAACTCAGTGGGGCATGTAGTCCACACTCATTAAATGTTGGTTCTTGGTTTACTTCCCAGTAATCCTTCCTGTTCTCTGGGTCTGTGGCTCTCCCTTCTTCCTCTTATTCCTTCTTCACAAGTCTATGATTACTGCTTTCGTCAAAATAGTTGGTACTTAAAATATAACTAGATTTTGTTTTAAAAATGTCTCTGCCACTTAACAGCTGGGCAGTCTTGACAAAGTTCCTTAATTCCTGAGCCTAATTTTTCTCATTTGTAGGAATCTGTTTTCTTGTGAGAATCAAATGACATATTAAATGTGAAAATACTTTAAAAGCTGTAAATTATTAGAGAGTATAGCTTGAAGTGTGAGCTATGGAAGGGCAAAGACCATGTTCTTGTTTGCTTCTTTTTTTGAGCAGATTTTTTCCATTTGAATAAATCTTTATTTTGGAAAACTGGAGAGTACAGAAAAACAGAAAGAAGAAAAAATTTATTTTTCTTCCAAAGATAAATATTGTCAATATTTTGATCTAATTCTTTCTATTAATTTTCCATGCATTTTATTATATGACTTAAGTTATACTGTAGAAATGTAATTTGGTATTGATCATGTCTTAATTTAATTTTTGCATATTGCTAGCATACTAACATTAAAATGTAATTCAAGCCATTATTTAAGTCACTATTGTCAAGCTCTCTTTTTTTACATGTTACATATACTTGCATTTATAGGTACAATGCAGTTTTTTTCCTGCTTGTTGTGTATGTTTTGTTTGTCTTGCAGAGTAATATATGCATGGCCTTTATTTTGCACTTTTGGATGGTGAAGAGTTTTACTCTTAGATGCTAAAAACTACCATAACAGCCATCTTTAGCTTTAATTCTATCACCAAATCAGGTACCTTTTACTCAGTGCATTATAAATAATTAAAATGTGTCTGTGGAGTCTTCTCCTGGATCCTTGGCTTTGAACCAGATGATGAAGGAAGAGTGAAAAATAGGAGGTTTATGGGCCAGCCCTAGAGGCTCTGTATATTCCACCCACAGTTCATTGTCCAAAACACGTGGTGCGCTCTAACTGCATTGGAGACTGGGAAATGTAGTCTGGCTGTGGGCCCAGAGGGAAAGGAAATATCTGCCACAGATCTCTTCCCGAGCTTTTGTCTACATGTCAACCAGGATAGAAAGTAGAAATAAATTCCTACACTGTGCTCAGACTATGAAGCAAAGGGTTCATGGACTATATTAGGTGATCACTATTTCTAATCACTAATCCTTGCTATCAATAATAATAACATTTAATAAACTTCTCAATTTGCAAAATGCAGTCATGGCCCTTAGGTAGGGGGGCATAGTGAAAAGAGCATGAGATAAAACAGGCTTGGATTTAACTTGTGGCTCCACCTTCCTACCTATGTCAGCTGAGCCTGGTTAGTTACCTCTTTATGCTTTCATTTTTCATCTGAAAAGTGAAATAAAGCATCATTTCCTTGAGAATTATAAAGACTAAATGAATTATAATAGGTAAAGCATCTAGCTGAGTAGCTACTCTTTTTTTAAATAGTGATTATCATTTGACTGACGTATTTAACACTTTTGAGAGTTATTATTAGCCCCAGGAAACATCAAAAATGTTTCAATTAACATGGTATAAAAGAACTTCAAAGGAAAGCACCTAAAATATATAGAGAAATACATCTAACAGTGGCTTACTTAAAAAAAATTACAAGGCAAATCCAAACTCAAGAAAAGAAAATCCTCAAAAATTTCAAATATTTACCCATCATTTTTAATTCTGTGTCCCACACGCCTTCTGGATTATAAATTAAGCTGTGTCTCCCCACTTAGACATATTTTCTCTCTCTTGGGAATGAAATGCATAGCGTGATTCTTTGTGGCTCAACTGCAAGTCGAACAGAGCAGAGTTCTAAGGTATCAAAACTGACCAACTGGGAACTCCAACCTGCTGTTAGCCAGTAACTCAGCATGAATGTGTGGGTCATAGCCTTTCAAGGACTATGACTTGGTACTTCTATGGAAATTTCTTCTTTTCTGGGGAGGCAGTATCTTTAAGGTCCCACGACTTTTACTTAGTCTGGTTGGTGAGAGTTCTTTTAGGAATCACAGTTGTAAATATACACAATTTATTTTACACCCTGTTTTACACTTTTTTTCTGCAAGCATTTTAAGTTATATTCACACCTATTAGTGAACTAATGCCTGTATATCTTCTCATGCTTGCCCTTGTGTTTATTTTCTATACGTTTTTCTCATCCCCTTCTAACTTACTTCACACTTTTTTTAATACTACGGCTCATTAGTTTTACTTCCTTTATACTCTGTCTGTATCACTCTTTGCTTACGCCCAGTGTAACAGCCTGCTCTGTCAAAAAGCAAAGCAGAAAACAATAACATTTTTATTTGAAATCATTGCTAGATATATCATACTATTGAGGAAAGTAAAGATAAGAAAAAGGAGCTTATTTCTGGCAAGATGTCAGCTTTAAAAAGAACAAACCCAGGCATCAGTTTATCCAATAAAAGTTTCAAATTGTCAAATTTACATTTTAAATCTTTTTTGTCTATCACAGAAAATGGAGGCCTATTTATCAAACCTGTAGATAAGCACATCCAAGTTGGTGCCTGCCTATCAAAAATCAAATGATCTTTTTCAAGCTGATCTTAGTCTTTTGAAATATTGTTCTTGAATAAAGAGTTATTTCCTTCAGTCTCCTTTATTTGAATACTGTGTTTCATTAGATGATGTACTTTTGTCTGGCAGAAATAAGTTTATCCTGCCAAATTGAAAATTAAACTGATGTACTTTGAAAATGAGTTAAAGGGACCCCCCCAAAAATATACACTGTATTTCTAACCAAATGCCTAAAATATGAGAGTTAGGGCTATTTATTAAAACTTTATCTTTACCACACAAGCATTGGAAACTTCAACCTGTATATAGTTATGCAACTAGGGTTACCATTAAAAATACTTAACAACCACTATAGTACAGGAAATAGCTAATCATTACAGATGCATGATATTTCACTGTGTGCTGTTCTGGTGCATATGATTAGATCTCTATCAGTGGCAAAAAAGCAGCAATACATTTGCTGGTGGGTTATTGTATTTCCATATTGTCAAACCATAGCTTAACATTATTTTCAATAAAATGACTAACTTTATAAATAAAATCTTATTCTAATTTCTCATTGTAATCAATACAAGCTGCTTCAACAAAAATTATTGCCACATCTACCATTGGCTGAAATAATTAGTCATAATTCTTCTACAGTGTCATAATTTACAAGGCCATTACTGGAGAAGTAATCATAATTTGAAATGCTACATATATCTGGTGCAAGGATGTTTTCAAAGTATGAGATATGACTAAAATATACTGACATAATATTCAGTTATAATTGTACCTACAAAACACTTTGATCCTCAAGACTTTATACATTCAGATTATTACAAATACACAAATTGTTTAGACCTCAGATACCACAATTAAGTATGTATTGCATGTATAATGTATGTATTGGATTGAATGTTGTATTTTATATAATCTAATAACTATATTTATATAATTTATACTGTATATGATATACAATATATAGCATTATTACATATGTTATATAAATACATTATACATATAATTGTATAATTATATAACATATATAGCTATATGGTTTTATAACATATATATAATTTGATTGAATATTAAATATTACCTCACTCTCTTAAAAGAAAGACAGTAGGGAAGCAGTGTAAAATAACTAGCAGAATCAACTCCATAAGTTTCAGACCTTAGGTCTGCCCCTTACTAATTGTACAACTTAGGGTGCTTTACTTAATTTCCATAAATCTTAGTTTTTTCAACTTTAAATGGGGAAAAATCCTCTTAGAATTTTTGTGAGAATGAAATAAGGGAACGTGTACAAGTACTTACTGGGGTAGCTGGCAATAGTAAGCATAAATGGTAGAAAAAAGGAGAGGAAGGGGCAGCTCACTGTAGCAAGAAGCAGCTTTGTGTTAATATACTCTTGTTGTCCCAATTCTAGTGATCATATCGAACTATTCTATAATATGTAACTGAGTTTCAAAAACAAAGCACAGATTAAAAAATTCTAAAACAAGAAAAAATAATTTGATGTTCTCGAACAAGTAGTGGGTTGGTTATTTCTTGAATAACTCAGGGTAGCTAAACTTAACAAGAATGAAAATGACCAACATGAGGGAAGATTTGCCAACACATCAATTTTAGTATGTGGTCTGTGGTTACAGAATTCTTACGGAATACTTTGTGTGGTGGGAAAATGTTTATTTAAAATGGCTCTTCAATTTTAAAGAGTTCATATCAGGGTTAAGACTAGTGAATGTAACATGAGAAGGTTGATGTATAAAGTCAAGCCACAAAGTCCAAGTTCCCCAAACATCATTTGGCTGAGATCCTTTCTCAGAATTCTCCATGTGGCTTGCCTCAGTTCTGCAGACAGTACTCCTACCAGAAATGCTAATGGGGACTCTCTGAAACAAGCATCACTGTGAAAAAATTTCTGCTTGCTTTGCTTCTCTAACTTGGAAGTCAGTTAGCATTTCTGGTTTCACAACCAGATGTTTAAGGAGGGAAAATAGTTTTTAGCAATCTTAGCAAATACTCCAACCATAAAATAACACTATTTCTGTTTTATTAAGGATTAATGGTTATGCAAAGAGAAAACAAATAAAAAGAAAAATTTCTATCGGATTTCTCAAAAGAAGATTTTAATTTGGTAGACTTAGGGAAGGGGAAGAAAAAAATGGATATAGCAGTGTTTGTATTTATTGATTTTTATCATCATATTAAAGTTTTCTAGGATATCTGGATTATCTAGCATATCATATCTAAATATGCTGTATTTACATGATTATTTTGTCCAAGGTATTCAATCACTTTACGTATTTAAACCTCCACGTTTACATCTGAGTGCCCAACAGTTTGATTTTTTAGCATCGCTGTAAATAACATTCTGATATCCTTTTGCACAAGGCTCTCAAAATATTGAAGTAACCCAAGCCCTTACTTGCTCTGACTTTTAAGGGAGGTTTTGTCAACGTTCTTGTGGATGGGAAATTAGAACACAGCTGAGGTTAGTGGTGTGTCTTACATTCGTAAAGGCAGTGGCATAACCAGGACAGATTTAAAAAAGATATAGAAGGTAGATCCCAATCCCATAAAGTTTAAAAACATGTTGATATAATGGGTAAACCAGCAGGTAAACCTTACAATACTGAGTGGAGAGTAGAGGATGCTTTATACGAATAGTTATAAATCTTGAGTTTTTGAGACAGGGTAGGAAACAAATTTTCTGTGGAAATCACAGAAGCAGGGGTAAAACAGCAAATAATTCTGTACTTACCTGGCATTTCCTAGCATGCATCCACCACTATATATTTTGCCTTCATTCTCAAAAGATATTTTCACTAGATATAGAATTCTGGGTTGACATTTTTTTCTTTCAACTCATTAAGGATGTTTCCCTGTGTTCTAGCCCCATTATTTCTGATGAGATGTCAGCAGTCATTTGAATTATTGTTCCTCTATATGAAATATATCCTTTTTATTTGACTTCTTTCTTTATTTGACTTCTTTCTTGACTTCTCTCTTTCTATTTTGTTTTTAGTAGCTTATTATAATGGATGTATGTGGATTTGGGGGGATATTTATTCTGTTTTTTGTTTGCTGAGCTTGAATCTGTACATTTATGTCTTTTTTTTTTTTTTTTACCAAATTTGGGGAAATTTTGGCCATTATTTCTTCCAATATTTTTTTCTGTCACATTCGCTCTTATTTTTCTGGGACATCAGTTACACCCATGTTATAACTTTTGATAATATCCCACAAATCTCTGAAACTCTTGTTTTTTTTCAGTGAGGAAGTTTGGCCCTGAGCTAATGTCTGTTGCCAATCTTCCTCTTTTTTGCTTGAGGAAGATTGGCCCTGAGCTAACATCTGTGCCAATCCTTCTCCATTTTGTGTGTGGGTTGCCACCACAGGATGGCTTGATGAGTAGTGTAAGTCTGTGCCCAGGATCTGAACCTGTGAACCCGGGCCGCCGAGGTGGAGCGCACAGAACTTTAACCACCATGCCACGGGGCCAGCCCCTCTGAAACTGTTTTTATTATTTCCAATTGTTTTTCTCTCTGTTCTTCAGATTGGATTATTTATATTGATCTATCTTCAAGTTTGCTAACTCTTCTGTCCTATCAGTTCTGCTCTTAAGCTCATCTAGTAAATTTTGAAATTTCAGGTATTGCATTTTCCAGTGTAGAATTTCTATTTGATTCTTTTATAGTTTCTATTTCTCTGCTGAGATTTTGTATCTTTTTATTCGTTGCACACATATTTTCCTATATGTCCCACAATTATAATGTCTGCTTTAAAATCCTTGTTTGCTAATTCCAACTTCTATGTCATCTCAGGGTTGGCCTCAATTGAAATCCTTTTTCTCTTGAGAATGGCTCATATTTTCCTGGTTCTTTGTATGTCAAGTAAATTTAGATTGTATCCTCATCATTGTGAATGATAGAAACTCTGGTTTATGTTATGTTTATCTGAAGAATATTGAGTTTTATAAAATTTTTCAGCATGTAGTTAGCTTGGCAGAACTCAAATGATAAACTCTTTCTCTCCTGTAGTGGGCAGCAGATCAAATTTAACTTCAGTTACTCTAGACTTTGCTGGGCTGCTTATAGTTGCCCCGCACAAGCATAGCTAAGGGACCAGTCTAAAATTTGGGCTTCCCCTCTCAATCCTTTCCCACTTTTCAGTGGCTATAGTTGTCCTGAAGTTTGTCCTCTGGTTTTTTAAGCCATAAGAACATGTCTTTCTATCTGAGTTCTAGCCATCCCCTGTATATGCCCCACATAGCAGCCTGCACTTGGGTATAGAAAAAAAAAAAAACTGTTAAAAAAAATAGGAAATACATCATGCCATTCCCTTCATCTAAGTATTGAATCCCCTCCAGTATCATCCTGCTTTTGTTACCTCTCCAGTATCTTCAGGAAGTTTTATTTTATTCAGATTTTTATAGTTTTATCTACAGAGGGGTTTTTCTGAGGGGAACTTATTTGGCCATGGCAGGAAATAGAGTGTTCACAGTAATATGTATTCTGGTATTTCTCAGACTATACTAGGGAAGGGATTAAATTAGAGTCATAATAGTAGTACTAAAGTAAAAATTTCTAGCCACACCCTTATCCGCTTGGTACAAATTTTAACCTTCCTCAATTTTTTCCTAAATTATTTGGAAGTACCCAATGCATTTATCCTCCATAAATAGTGTCTGCCATTTTCTTTTCTCCTTCTCTGGCTTGTTATAACTCTTATCCTTTGTGGGAATTTTGGTCCAATGTAAGTTAGAGGAAATGGTCCCCACAAGAGACTACCCTCACTTTTGATACCAACTGCAATTTCAGGGGGTTCCCTCAGGTTTGGTAACTAACTACATGGACACACAGAACTCACTGAAAACTATTATACTCATGGTTACAGTTATTATAGGGAACAGACACAGATTAAAATCAGCCAAAGAAAGAGGCATATAGGGCAGAATCTAGGAGAAGCACCAAACACAGAGCTTCTATTGTTCTCTCCCTGTGGAGTCAGGATGCCCCTCTCTCCTGCTATCAGTGAATGACAATATACATAGAGTCTTGCCAGCCAGGAAAGCTCATCTGAGCCTTGGTGTTCAGAGTTTCTACTGGGGGCTCCATTATGTAGGCATGTCCATGTAGTTGATCTCAATCTCTAGTCTCCAACCCACCTGGGCATGACCCAAAGCCCCCACCCTAGACTGAATTGTTGGTCCTTCTGACATGGTCAGCCCACCCTAAATACTATCAGGTGTGGTCCTTTCCGACCTTAAATCACATTATTAGACCATCCAGCATGACCTGAGGCCCCAAGGTAAACAAAGACACTCCTATCAGGAGAGATTACCTCCCAGAACTGAGATCACCTATCAAGAGCCAGCCTTTCTCTTTGAGCAAGGCCAGATTCTTTACTGCACATACATACTTGTTGTTATTAATGTCAGCTAAATGCATTAAAATAACTGTTGATACCCATCAATCTCTCAAGGATATTAAAGGCACTGAGTTCTTGTCACTGCAGAAACTATTGGTATTGATGGAGTTCAGACTTTATCTTCTTGATATCCCTTGGAGATTTCTGAGAAGCAGTCCTCTTTATTTTTCACCTGCTTTCTGATGATTAACCTCTTATGTGAATTCGTAACCCCAGGCAGAGGGCAATCCCCATGGCAGAAACTGTGGTTATTCCTCTCTGCCACACTTTGTTTCCTCTTCTGGAGATGTTTGTCCTACTTGTTTTTGCCTTGTTAATTTTTATTTCCCTCTCAAGATTCAGATCAGAGGTCAATTCCTGTAGGAAAGCATCCCTAACTGCCCCAGGGTGGGTGAGATGCCTCTGTTAGTGCTCTCACAGCTCACTCAGCTTGCCTAACCCCGACAAGAAGTATGATGAGATGATACATTGTAACCTTTCAGATACTCCTCTAGACTAGGAACTCTTAGGGCAGAATGGGTCTTATTTATCTTTGTATCTCTGGTCCCTTCATGACACATGGCACAAAATAAGGGATCAGCAAATGATTGTTGAATGAATGCTATACTCAGAAACTTCTCTTTTCTGAAACTGACCTGCTGTTCTTGAACCAAACATTTACAGCTCTGCTCTCTCTTCTCTTTGACTGTTTATTGAGAGGCTTCTTAGTCCCTCAGGCTAGGAGGCCGGGTTCTTTCAGATCCCTAGTTGTGCCCACTCAGTCTTGAATCTTGGAATGAGGACAATTTAATCTCAACCAAGGATGTGTTCACTGACCGGAA
The DNA here is from genome assembly GCA_031878705.1 of Tapirus indicus. Classification (NCBI taxonomy): domain Eukaryota; kingdom Metazoa; phylum Chordata; class Mammalia; order Perissodactyla; family Tapiridae; genus Tapirus; species Tapirus indicus. Next base: position 91,658,072 of record CM062926.1, read on the forward strand.
CTTATACCAACATTGCACATCAGAAGATAAACAACTGCATATGAACCTTTGTGGGGATACTTCATTTTCCTCTCAGAAGTAACCTGGCCCCTCTGATTCAAAGGTCACAGAGGATGGGCTCAAAATATAGTGCTATGCGTGTCATGATGGTGTGATGTTCAAAATTATCATGATGTGAACATCCATGTATAGATCATATTTGTTTATCTATAGGTGAATGGGGAAATATGTAATAATCCTGATATTGTTTAGTTACCTTGGAATTCTGTGGTATTTAAAAATAAAGCAAGAAGCATGTTTCTTCATTTCATTTAAAGTGAATAAGAGTGAAAGATCTTTTTTGAATAAAATTGCATGTCCTTTGAAATCTAATATAGTACAAATAACAGTGAAATACATTTTACAGGTCCTGATGGTCACATTATTCCAGAGGTAAGAAGACATATGTCCCTAGGGTATGGCAAGCAAGGCACTTAAGGAGCACTTTTAGGTGCCAACCTTGCACTTGCACTGGCCTGAGAGAAAGTGTCTCCTTAAACTTTGTGCCCTGTGCACCTTGCCTGCCTGGCACTAGTCCTGGCCCTGAGTATGTCCTGGTTCTGTCACTTATGAAGTGTGTGACCTTGGAAGTGTAGGTTACTCTCTCTAAACCTCAGTTTCCTCATAAAAAGGTAATGACAATGTGAGAATTTTAATTTGATGACAGTGTGCAGGGTGGGGGGAATATAAAAACATCCAATGAACAAGTTTTAATGAATCATAAATTTATATAATAGTAAAGGGTAAACTGACCTGAGAAATTTATTTTAATTCTTTCATTTTACTGAGGTGGAATTTGCTGAGGCCATTAATCTATTTGGGCCAGAACCAGCTCTGGAGATGTCTCCAGGATTCTATTTAGTATTCTTTCCATTCTACCCCACTTACTAGACAGCATAGTGAGCTAGGTTGAAGACTCTGGGAATGCAGAGGAAACAAATGGATTCAGGAAAGCTCATGGTGGAAGAATTGATTAGTGACCAGTCAAGTGGTGGCTTGGAAGTCCTAAAAGATGTCTCCAATTTAGACCACTGATAACTAAAAGAATAATGCCATCAACTGAAATAAGCAATGGAAGTTGGTAGGAGAGATGGTGAGTTAGCAAAAGATTATAGTAGAAGAAACACACTTAAGCTAGGATGTGAAGGATTTAGATAATATGTGTGACAGAATTTTTTGTGAAGGAATCCTGCTAGGCGTTTGTAATAGGATGTTAAGGCAAACTGAGAAAGTTTTTCTGTGATAGTCTTTGAAAATAGGATAGTTGTCTGGGATGGCTTAAGTGTAGCCTTGCTTGTAAGCAGGAAGTTGTATTCAGTAATTTCTTAAAGTCCATCTGAAGCCTGTGACTCTTTGAAGTTCTTAGATTTAGTGCTCTTGGCTTATAAAATGGTTGTCAGATATGGGACATAAAAATAAGAAGGATTCGAAACGACCTTTCAGATGGGAGGGGAATCAGCTATGCTGTATCAAACGGGTTTCTGTGGTGTAACCTTTCCAGCTCCAGCAGACTGTAATGCTTTTAAAGACCCAAGAATCTGAAACTTCATCCGGGCACTAACCATATGTAGCCAGCATGTCTGCCAAGGCAGTCACAGAGAAGGAAGACGGCTTATCAAGAGGCAGCATCTGCACTAGAGAACTAGGAAGGCTCTCGAGCTGAGTTTTCATCAGCAAAAGAGGGAAGATGAGCCCGACCAAGTTGTTCTGTCAACAATTTCCTACTGAAGATGACTCTGTAAACTGAAGAAGTCATATTTAACGTCTTTTTAGTTTTCTGGCTCAATTGGTAAATAGTTATGTTTCATCATTGTTGGTTTTCTTAAAGCAGAACCACGGACTCGAAAGGATTTTAAGAAAAAATGATTTTAAGGAAAATACTGTAATTCAGCCTGTATTACCATGAGAGAAATCAGAGTGACCAAAAATGATGTTTCAAAATCCTACTTTGAACTTCTCTTAGGCTGGGACCCAGAAAAGCTATTTTTCCTGTGGAAATATGTGAGTCTTGGTGATCTAGACCAACTAAACTTGCTGTATTTCAGTGGAGTAGTTTATTTAGAGCATCTTGTTGAGAGAGAATGTGAGGACTAGAAGTCCATTTAACGACAATGATAGATACTACTCACAGAGACAGAATGTGTTCGAAGCTATGGTCTTTTCCTAATGGTGCACAGATTTTGTTTCAATGACTATTATAGAGTAGTCAGAAGGCCGTGGGATAGAAATTATCAATATTATTAATATAGGCAAACTAGAGAAAAATTGGTAGTAATTATTTCTGTAGACAAGTCGCAGTGTGATCCCAGTAAAGCCTGCATTGAACTTGGCCATTTGGGGATGGTGACTGCCCTCAATATCCATATGTTTGGATAGAATGGAGAGGGTCTACAGTGATGAAGTTTTGTGCACCGGATTTTGGGGCCATAGAAGAAGATGGTGCTGAAGACATCATGGGGTGTATTCACAAGCCTAGTGTATGGGTAAGTGTCAGCCTCTCCAGCTTTGAATGGACTGAAGAAGAATGCAGAGCCATTTTGGTACCTGGAAGGTTTTGCAGCTTTGTGAGTAGTTGGAAGCAGAAATTTTGGTATACAGAAGTCTCTTAGCCAAATGGTGGCATACTGCAAATGAATTGGAACTATTCTTAGTTTACCTTGTAGCATTAATTAGGTCATATTCTTGTTCTATAGTCTGTGCCCGTTTCTTGGAGAAATGTGGGATCAAACTCTTGATGGAAAGTTGTGCAATTTAATTTTTGTCACAATCATGCTTTTAGCAGTGTTTTGAAAAAGAAATGTATTTATTATTTATTCATTCATCATACATTTTCAGCTGGATTCTAGAGTATAAATGAGGAACAATGAGAGATGAAAATAGAGTGATAGGGTAAATTATGATGGACCCTCAGGTGATGACAATGAAACTGGATTTTATTTATAAGACATTAGGGAACAATTGAAGGATCAAGAGAAGCATCCACAGCAAAGGAGAAACAGTAGAGGTCTGTTAGCTCATATAGCCTTCTGGTTATACTTAGATAGTGTTTAAACTGTAATATCCAGCAAGAGTGATGCTGGGTTGGAATACAAGCTGTTTTGCACCTACTGTGTCATACCTTGTGCACTACAGATATTTATGTTTATTGCACAGCCCCCTCTAGACATTAGTGTTTGCAATTCTTGATCTAGAAGTTTGTCTTCAAACACCATCTAGAAACACTATATCTTTACATTACATAAATATCACCAGGTCTGACCAACCTATAAATTCAAATAAAGTCTCATTAATACTAATGCTAAATAATTATGGTTCTTCTGCATCTATGACTATTGGACTTAAGCACCACTTATTTCTGCAACTCTCCAGGGATGTCTCATATGTGCAAGAGAAAAAAATCCACTCATATTTTCACCATGCTGCCCGCAAGTCGTTTGAGGGAGGAGTCACATCACAACCACTGCAGTTGATGCCTTTCTGAAAGAGCAGCTTCCCTGCCACTCCATTGGCTTCAAAGGTGGCTACCACTGCTTGGCCGCTGCTCTGCAGGCTGCACCAGATGTCCACTCTCTTTCAGTCCAGAGATGGGGATGTTCTTTTTTCCATATTAGTTTCAAACTTTTATTTAGGTGCCAGAGCCCATAATCGCAGAGTTTTACTGGAAAACAGCAGCTTTAGCTCTGAATCTATTTTTCCTTCCTTATGTGTTGCAAAACCCATCCTTAGAACTGTTTGGCAGGATGACACCAGGACATCACATTATTTATCATTTTTTCTCTTATTTCTCTAGATTCTTCCAATCTCCTTCTCCCACATACCTCATATTTCCTCCTTTCAATAAAAAGTACAAAAGCTCTAATGTGTTTCAACTCGTCCAAATGAGCACTCCATTTGGAAGATGACCTTCAGTCCCTCAAACAGATAAGGGAATCCACTTTTGGATTAGCAGGACACAGTAGTAGATTAATATTACCTAGTGTAGGTAACCAACTGCATTTATTTTCATGTTTTTATAGTTTGAACATATAATCATAATCACATCAATATAAATATACTCACAAGCACAATCTTTGTGAAACCTCTGTTTAAAAAGTTGGAATTGTTCTTCACCTACTCTAGTAAATTCTACCTAAATGCTCCCTTTTTGCCAGCTTTGGTTTACTGATGCCACTACAGTTAAGCTAATCTATATTCATTTCTTTGTATCTCTTCTAAATGAGAGTTTAAAAACATATATTAGTCTTGCCTTCTGATGCCTTTTCACATCTTCTCAAAACATGTCACCCTTCTTCAAAACTCAATTCAGGACTCCTGTCTATGAATCTTTTCTTGCTGAATCATGTCTTTTTTCGGCCACTGTCATCACATTAGTTCATCACTTTCTGAAAGGTTTTTTATGGAGCACTGCTTTCTTGAAAGATACTAATGAGCATTCTTTTGGAGAGGTAGGAAAAGAAATTTGTGGTCAACTAAATTTGGTTAATTCTGCTCACTACATCTACCTTTCTCAGTGCACCTGAATATATTAAAGGCTCTGAAAAGGTTTTCAATAAAGAAACTAATTTTGTATTCAATCTCATTAATGTGTATGCTCTAATATTTATGTTACATTTGCTACATATTGCAGCTTTGTTAAGCTGTAAATTTCTTAGGGATAAATAAATATCCTCTACTTCTGTCATCACTCCCCTTGGTACCTGATTCAGTGCTGTGTATAGTTTAGCTAAACTTACTTATTTTATACTAGGCACCATGTTAGGTCCTGGAATTTCAAAGATGAATAATTTTAGAAAAGATTTGTAGAATAACAAGTAGCTTTCAGTGAAAAGTATGTTGTTGATATTTAGCATTTATTGAATTATGAGCACCTTGGAATTCGATTTCCAATTCTAAGTGCAACAGTTTACTGTCTATTTCTCTGTCTCCATTTAAGAATCTGTTTATCTTTTTTCCCCTGTTGTTACTATGCAACTATGAAAAGACTTTTAATGGCATTTGAAAATCAAGGTAAAATTACCAAAATATTACACAGGGATTTATAATTTTGTTTTCGGTTTCACTCCGATTATGAAAAAGCAAAAACATAAATATGGGGCATAAATATACTTCACTTATTCTTTGGAATCTAATTTATTCTTAAATTAGAAATGGAATATTTCTAACAGGAAGGGATTGTGAAGTAGTGAAATAAGCCTTTAAAACAGTGTTGCTAGGAATCTGATATCCCAAAAGCAAGAAGCAGTAGGAGATACAGATAATGTCAGGAAGAAGTGAATGAAATATCTTGTTACATTGCTGGTAAGAATGCAGGGGTGTTATTCTGGTAATTTAAGGAGTTCAGGCTCATTGGATAGTGCACATTAGTGCTAATTAGTGCAAACTAGTGCTAATTTCTAATACTCAGAAGATTAGTAGCTTTTTGACCCAAGACGTAGACATTCAAAGTTGAAAGGGTCCCCCTAGTACTCAAGAATTTGTAGTAGTGTTATACTACATAGGATTATAATCCATTTGCAGCCAAAAGAATTATGACCACAAAAGGAATAGCTCTTGGTTTATTTTGTAATTCAACAAGCATTTGTTGGATTCCTCTTTGACGTCATGAATGCGTTAGGCTCAGTGGTGGTGGTGGTGGTTGTGATGGTAGTTAAAAATAGACAATATCTTCTGAAGAGAACATAATCTTTTGGGAGAGATGGAAAGCTTAATGATATATAGAAAGCTTAAAAATATAACATGATAGAAATATGTAAAAGAATGTTGCTATTACACGGTGGAGGAAAACACAACAAAACTTTGAAAAAGGTCTTGAGAAGTGACTGGTTTTGCTCCAATTTATTTAGGAGGATAAAGAGCTCTTAGACAAAATGTTCAGACACATAAAACAGAAATAAAATAGTTTGAGGAGGTGTAGGGAAACAAATATTAGGGTTAAAATCTTGGCAAGTGAATGCACATGTTATGCCACAGAGAAAAAGTTGAAGAAGCTGCTTCTGCAGTTAGATAAGGCTCTTCTCATAAAATATGAACTCTGACCTGTTGATGAAACAGAACCTTCCTACATACTATGGAAAATAGTGAGCTTTGGCATCAGTCTTGAAGGAAAAAATCACAGTGTTGTTGAGAGACTGCTTGCTGTGGTGTAGTTTCCATAGCAAATCACAAGGTGTGTCAAGATTCTTACAACCCACCAACTTCTACACACTTCTGCTAATGCACCAAGTAGAAAATGATACCACTGAGAAAAATATCTAAAACGTAGATAGAATTATATAAAAAATCTCTTCTTGCATTTGAAAGTCAAGAGTTTGGAACAGAAAGGAGAATAAGGGAAGTGAAACACTGACTTCACAAATAACATTGAAGAACATAAATTTTTTTGATACAATTGCATATGATGAAAAGCACATGGGTCTGTCAAGAGGCGGAAACATCTTATTACAGCATGTGAGTCTGTTAAGATAATCTTAGATTGGAGGAGGGAATTGAGAATTTGAGAAAGTTTTGGCATAAGAAAAGCAAAAGGAGGAAAGATGCCAGGTATTTCTTAGGAAAAATGATTAGAAACTATTATTGGAGCCTCAGATATCTATGTTCCAATTCCCAAAATATAATTGTTTACCAAAATAAGAAAAAGATTTCAGAAGAATGTTCCCACCTGGCTGTCCCCAAGGACTGTCCCTGCTTGCAACTCTTGCTGCTGCTGCCAGTTGTGGATCCTATTTTTTATGGATACTAAAATGGGCTTGACATAAATTGGCTTCTCCATGCCCTTTTTGGAGGGTCTAAGTTATACTTCTGCCCATGTCTTCTGGAACCATGATGAAGTCAGTTTCATCTCTTAGCCCTACATCTGCCTTATCCCAGCATCTTCCCTTTCTCAGGCAGCTTAGGTTTTGGCAAGTCAGATGCTGAATTGCTCTTATGTTTATGATTCTAACATATTAGGTAGATATGTCTTTGAATAAAACTTTAAGAAGGTCCTTAACTACTAAGATCACTCCTGTGTTTTTGTGTCCTGTGTTAAAAACGTGAATATGATTAATTTAAAACTGAAACTACTAGATGTTTCTGTCTTTAGGGATAGTCCCTAATAAGCTGCCTGTGGTGAATTATTAGAAACAATGTAAAGATGTTTCTTGGCCTTCCTTAGCAGGGGAGGAAAGATCTTTTGATCTGTGAAGAAAAGAGTGTAGGAGCTGGTGGTGAGAGAGGAGGAGGAGAGAAGAGGAGAGAGTTGTCTCCCTTCCTTAACCCCCACCCTCACACACACCTTAGAGCCAGCCTCATGTCCAGTGTCTGGAATCATCCTTTCGCCCACTACCAAGGCCAAACTCTCCTCTGGTCTGCCGGTTCATCTCATTTCCACCCTATCAAGTTGCAGTTTTCCAAAGGAACTGTTAGTTTATTGAGATCAGATGTGTCTTTTTAATAAAAGTGGTAAATTGGGGAAGATTTGTCAAATATTCTGTGGATTTATGACACATGTATTCTAACCCAGATAAAGGCTAAATTGTATATTTGTATATTTGTATATTTGACATCACTAAAGTCAAAATGTATGTAGAAACAAATAGATAACTAAAAAAAATATTTTATTAACATTTTAAATAATTTTAAAATTCAGAGTTTACTAGAGGGTCCAATATAATAAAATGGAAAGCACTTTACCCTTTTCATATTTTTCCAATTAAAAGCATTTTGGGGATATTCCGAAAACAAAATGTTTTAGAGATTAAATCCATATTTTCTTTATAAGAAATGGCTGTGGAAGATGCTTTGAAATTGCGTGTACATGTTTTAGTAATGGTTTGGGTTAGAGTATGCTAATGGCAATATTTCCATTCTGTCTGATATTTGGTTTTAATATTTACTCTTTATTCACTTTCTCTTGCTGAGGCAGAGAGACATAGATGAATCTGCCAATTATTATGGAAATGTGAAATGACTTTCTTTTCTATCTGAGACTTCTGATTTCTAGAAATCAAAAGTGTTAACTCCACATATTAATTTTAAAGGAGAGCATCTAAAAGGGTTAGTCTTTAAACCCAAGATTTATATACAAAAGATTATTAAATCAAATGTCTCCATGAGCATATATGTCACTCAAAAAAAGTAAGTGAAACCTGATTCTCTAATCAAGAGAGACCATATTATCAGAGATGTGGCAAAATAATACAGTTGTTGGTTTTGTTGTGGAGTCATAGTCACTGCATAGAGACAGAAGAAAATTTGAGACACAGCTTCTCAAACTGTAATGGGCATACCAGTCAGCAGAGGATCTTATTAAAATGCAAATTCTGCTTCACTAGAACTGGGTGGTCCTTAGATTCTGCATTTCTAACAAGGTTTCAGGTTATGCTTATACTCCTGGTCCTTGGACCACACTTCATAAAGCAGATGAGGAATTAGAGTACTTCATGATTCCACTTCATTATTCTTTCTCTCTCTTCTCTCCAGCAGTTGGCCTACCTTCTAACCTAGGCAGGTCAGAGTGAACTGTGATACTGAAAGGATAGTTTCTATAAAACTTTGCTGCAGATCAGTCAGCTAAAAAGAAGTTGCATGCCCTTTCACATATTAGCTTACCAAGATTTTTCATGGGCTGCAACAGAAATAATAAGATTGTTGGTAACATATGTGCTACATGAGTTTTTTCTAGCTTTATATGGTTGTGCTGATAGTTAAAGTTAGGGAAGTTGGAATTTCCCGCCAAACTATGTATTTATTATCATTAGTATGTCTCTTAGTAATTGGGAAACAAGGAAAATTATTACTTGGACTGAAAAAAAAATAAAGTACACAGGAACTAAATAAATGATTCAACACCATTGTATGATTTCTTTCTGGCTTATCAAATTCTTCTAGTAATTAGGTAGCTTATCATTTCTTACAAATGTATGAGTTCCTTGAAAGCAAAGATTGTGACTCGTACCCTCTCGGTGCACTCTGGAAGCCCCAGTGCAGTTCTGGGTGCACGGTAGCACTCTGGATTCCCTGATCACATGAGGCCTTTTCTGCTCTTAACTCTGTCTTCCACCGCTTTCTTTTGCAGACAAGGCGCCTGAGTATAAGGCCTGCCCTGCGCTGAGAGCTGCAGTTCAGGGCGCACGTGTGGTTCTGGCTTTCACTTCCTGAGGATCATTTGTTTTGGGGTGATTCTGTCCTCTTTACTTTTGCAGAGCCTTGTCTATCATTTGAAAAGGAGCCTGATAAGATCTGTTGTAGAATTCTCTAAGAACAAATTATGTCACTTTTAGCATCGTAAACATTGGCTAAATAATTTGTTGAAGTTTAGGACTGAGTTTATTATCCTATTCTCTTTTTTGTGTACATTTGAAAATTTGCATAACCCAAATCTAAAAGAAATAGGGAATCAAACAAGGGAAAATACTCTTTACAAGGTCAAGTGTATGTAAGAATAGAGAAACTAAAATGGATGCAAAGACAAGCATGTATGTATCCATTAATCAGTTAAGGCATATGTGTGTAATTTGGTAGAACTATGAGTTCAAAATCTGACAAAAGGATTTATTTGAATAATTGTTTATTCTTAGAAACTAAAAACAGTCAAGTTTTTAGTTGCTTATCACTATCCTTATCTACTCAAGTAGGTTAAAAAGCGTCAAATGTGAGGAAATATTTTAAAAGGCTACAATGCCTAATGAAATTTCTCTTCTAATTATCAGGATAGAGAACAGGGCTTCAAGGTGAGTTGTTATATGGGCCTGTTGTTTTGCAGCATTGACATTATGACTTGATCTGTCATCTCAAATCTTGGTCACAAAGAAGGGCTACGTGACAGTCTGGATTGATTAGTGCAAATCTAATACTACTGTAAGCAAAAAAATTCAGTGTAAATTGGGTTGGTCAGTCATGCACTTGCTTGAGCAACAAATACTAACTATGGGCATATTTTGTACAGGACACTATTCTAAGGACTACAGCAGAAACAAGATACGTTAGGTTTGTTCTTTTTTCCTATATCTTGTAGCTTAGTTAAGAAGATTTGACTTGTGTATTTAATGGTAACATGAAAAGACTGGAATCAGTTCCGCCAGGAAGGTATAAATGAAGGTCTAATGAAGTTAGGAGGTGGTCAGAAGTGCTTCTGCCTGGAAGGATGCCCCATCGATGATGAGTCAATAGAAGTAGCTTCATGTTAGAAAGACTTCTAAGTATGTCAGTATGAGAAATATTATTTTCTGACCTGAAACTATCTTACCCTTTAGGCTTTACTTATTTAGCTAGATATTAATAAACATAAGTCGGTCAAAACTGCAATTTAACATTTTAGTACCAGATGTAGGTTATAAACTGTTGAGTACACAAATAAAGTTACAGACCAGTACATACAGTAGGATTCAGATTTTACAATAATTCATGTGTATATTCATGTATATTTATATATGTTTATCTAGGTTGGGAAATTTTGAGCAAGATATATACCAAACTTTGAGTTGTTAAGTCTAGGAGATGGAATTGGATGGGTGGAATGGGGAGAAAATTTTACTTCTTAGGTGAGCTTTGGGGGATTTTTACTTATTTTATCTTTTTATTATTTTTCATATTAAAAAGCTATAATTTCAGTTCCAATGTAGAAAGGATTTTTGAAAAAGATCTAGTCCATGGCAAGATAATAAAATCATGTGTGGGGCCTTTTCTTATTTTTGGTTTTAAATTTTCCTTTTATTTAAACAAAGCACTACAGGATGATTGCATATTGTTGCTTATACAACAATACTGGAAGGAAAATACACCAAAATTAGAAGTGTGATTGTGTAAGACTGAAGAGATTATAGGTGATCTATTTTCTTTCCCTTGCATTCCAAATTTTCTATAATGTGATTTTTAAAAATGTTTTGATTGATGTTAAAGAATAAAACAAAAAGTTGTCTAAAATACATTGGCTTATATAATGACATCCATGTGCATTTCAAGACTATTACAGGATTAAGTTTACAATGCATTTCAAGACTACTATAAGAATAAGCTTACAATTAGATATGTCTTATTTCTGGAGTACAAATCAATGAAAAACATTATTTATACATTATACCATATACCAGTAGTTAACAAGTTAATGATGGCCAGCTTTGAGGAGACTAATTCTTCTGAATAAGCATTGCATTCACACTAAAACCATAACACACGAAAGGAGGACATTTCACAAACATCTGCTAAAAGTGTCAAGATGTTTTGGTTATTTTTTTCCCTAAAAGTCAGTGGTAAAAGTAGGGTTGTAACATTGTCATATATCAACATATTTATTAGGAAGCATTCATCTTGCATTTTCCACTCTTAGCTACCTGACAGCTGCACATAATGGAAAGGTCAATGGCCCTGGTCAATGGCCACCATATACATACTAGATGGATCATCTTTTAGTATGTGTCACTTAAGCTCTCTCTGCATCAGTTTGCTCATGTGTAACAACAAAAAAAGGGACATAAGAAAAAACAAAAAGATTCTTCATTTGGATATGCATCTGCTACATTTTTGTCTAAGAAACCTTATGCCTTCCATTGGTTGAGTGGGTGAGGGCATTTGGGGTTCTTAGAATGAGGAAATGGTTGAGGGGGAGAAAGTAATACATATTGGATATCTTCTCTGTGTCAGCAGGGCTGGCTTCATGGTCATGTGACCAGTTCTGTCACACAGGGCTTCACATTTAGTAGGGTCCCGTGCTTGCTTTAAGGTACTACGGTCACTGTTCTAAAATTCTTAGTAATTTTATCTTTGACTGCGATTTTTAAATGAAGTCAGATAACCCCGAGGTGGTTCTTGACTGCCAGCTCTCCTGCTCTCTGGGCCCTGACTGGCCTCCCCAACCTGCTGGTGAAAGCGAGGACCCTTCTCCCTTAGCAGAGGCCCAGGAACAGGCGCAGGCAGGGTCTCTCCTGCCCCACAATGTCTAGGAACCGGGCCAGGGTACATTGCATGGGGTATGGGGAGGGTGCAAGCCTTTTCCTCACTCTCCATCCAGGTAAGTAGTGCGTCCCATCTGCCTTGGGTTGGGGTGTTAGGCTTGTAGAAGGGAAAGACGTCTGGTTCAATGCCCCCACCCACAACCCAGGGCCCGCGTATGGGTTGGGTGGCTGCAAGAGGGGACGCCTGGCAGCTGACGAGCTGTCCGTGTGCAGGTGCTAACACACTCCATGGACTGGCAAGGCCTGGGGCACCGTGAGCAGCTGTGCCAGTATTCCAGAGAGCAAGGGAACGCAACACTAAATAGCAAATAAAAAAATAAACACTAATTAGCAAATAGCAAATAATCAATCCAAAGCAAATTTTGAGAGAGAAACTGCAAAAGAAAGATAAAGGCTTTATATATGCATTTTAGTATCTGTAATGACACTGCTTACCTGCTTTTTGAACCACGAACCCCACATTTTCATTTTGCTCTTGGCCTTGCAAATTATTTAGCCCGTCCTGTGCATAATGATATGCATTAGGTCGCTGAAAAGATCGTATGAAGTAAGGTATAGTAAACACGTAGCGATGGGTCTGGTGTGGGGTAGGTCTTCAATAAATAGAGATTAGGAAGTAAATTGTGGGCCCTGAAAATTTACAAAGTTTAGGAAGGAAATTCTGGAAGGGACAAATAATCCTACCAGAATCACCAGTGAAGAATCTTTCCGTTTTGCTTTCCCTGTGGGTGGCTATTTCTAGGGCATGGTTTGTTCCTTTGATATTAGAAATTTTTTTTCTTAAGGACTCATTCACCAAGTTTTTGATATTATTTAGAAAGTGGTTTGGCAATGCAAGAGGCCACTTCTAAGAGCAGTCTGAGAGAGGATGAGAGATTAAACAGATCATTTGCAGTGCCCCGTCCATCTAGTCCCCCAGGCAGTATTTTGATGCAGGTTAAAAAGTAGCCCAGGGAATATTAGGGCTGGAAGGTCCCGTAGAGAGCCTTTCCCTCAGCCCCTCCTCTTGCAGGTTGATTTGTTCTTGTTCTCTCTCTGTGTGTTTGAACTTCATAATGGAGAATGGCAAGAGCTGCATGAACCTGTGAAATGTTACAGGCTTTCATCAGGAGAAAAAAAAGTCTCAGCCTCTAGGAGGGGAAAATGCCCTGCCTATTTTTGTGTATTAAAAATATTAGTTTAACTAAAAGGAGTTTACATAGCTTCTTGAGAAACATTTTCCAGAAAATTAAGCCTCTGTTTTCTCTTATCTCATTTTTACCTTTGCCACTAACCCATGAGCATTGAAACTCAGAAATCTTCTAAAGCACTATGGCCAATAAAATAATTCATCAATGTAATATGTTTGGTCTGGGGAAATCTATTTTTATCCATTACATGGTACATGGAGTGCACTGTGCTTTCTTCCAAGTAACTTTTGGAAGATATCTGGCAAAATAATTCAATATGACTAGCAGTTATTTTCTGGAGACTGGTATTGTTTTGACACGGAGAGCATTGAAAACATATGGTCTTTCATGTGTCTTGCCTTGTGCTTTTCTTGAAAATGTTTATATTTGCTTGTGGTAAGATGCATTAAGTTTCATAATCCTGAACAACCTTCTGGTACGCAGATTCACTTTCAAGCAGTGCAACTGGGGAAACAGAAGTTTTCACAAAAAGATGAGATTTTCTTATGTAGCTATGCGTTTTATACAACACAGGTGCCAATTTTGATTTTTTTTTTCTAATGTTTCAATTCCAAAGCAACTGCTAGGATAAATTATCTTTATGCCACCTCCCCAATAGCTCATATCCTTCAAGAATCAATATAAGTTTGGCCAGAATTTGTCAGCCTGAAAGTAAAGGCAAAGTCTGTGCTCATTTAACCTCAAATGTGGTTTCCATAGTGTTCATTGACCCTGTGATTATGATGATAAATATTTCCTGTGCATATGATGGAATGAGATAGCTCGATTGAAAGGTTTTCCTTGACACAGGATGACTATAAAAAGTGCATTTTGTATATATACGCTATGATAAATCTACTGGGCATTATTGCTAACACTTAATTCCTTTATGTCCAGAATCAGTAATCTATCTTTCTCCTTAACATTTGCCATATTTAAATCAAGGAAGTATGAGGTAGTTTTGGCTGTACTCATCAATGATGAAAACCCAAAGCAAATTTGGAAGACTTCTAAATGTACATGTTTCAAAAAGAGAGATCATTTTCAGGTATATTGAAATCAAATCTCAATTAGAGATTGCTTGCTAGTTGGTCAAGTTTTATATTTTGATTTATTTTGTTTTATGCATTATAATTTAATAGAATTTACACAATCTTTTTAAGCCATAAGCATACTTCTACTTTCCTGATATTTGTTTCAGTTGATGGCAGATTCAGCCTAAAATGGTGGTGGGTACTAAATTGATGGTGGACTTCATACCAAACTAGACTTCTGAGGCGCAATTTCAAGACTGGAAAATACCTTACTGTACTCAATGTTGAAAGCCTGCAACTTTTCTTTTCAAAGCCCATTATAGTATTTATATAACAAAATATCCGAGTTATGTTTTAATTTCTCAATTTATTAGAATTGTGTCTCTTTTAAGAGACTGTCAGCATACCAAAGAAAGATTTGGAGACAGTCCCTGCCCCTAAATTTATGGCAAAACCAGTTAAAACATCAGTGTAATTATAATGCCCAAATTCTCATTTGATAATGAGTGTGGTTTTCCAAAACACACAATTTTCCAGTACTTTGGGCCAATTTTCAAAGAAAAATTATTTAATCTTTATGTGAGGTATTAGTTAAAGGAAAGCAAAACAGCTTGACTCTAAGCACTTTGGAATTCATTCAAGATTCAAACTGTTAAAAGTGATTCAATCTGTTCACTGTCTTGGGTTTTTCAGAGATTATCCACCTGTAGTAAATTGAAAAACCAGGGAAGGCTATATTGTTAGAACATTTTCCATTTGGACCGTTAAGTACTTTCTGAAGATTTCATCTCTGAAAAAGATGGGCATAACATGCGCTGTTTGTTTTGAGAAGACGATAATAATAGCAGCAAAGAAGCAATCATCTTAAAGATGTACAAATATTCCCATATGGACAGCACATGAATTCTCAAGGTTAAGACACTTTGAAAGGGATTTAGATTTTATGGAAGTTACATGGGCATAGGGATGGCAGGCTGTGGCCCATACTTGTTGGTTATGATTAAACCATTCTTACACAGGCTCCAACTAGAATAGAAACAAGTCATCCAGAACCTGACTGAAGTGAGGTAATGAATATAATAAACCTCAGAAGCAAGAGAAATCAGGGTCCCTCCAAGTGGTTTAGTTTGATTAGTGTATTAAAATTAGAGGGCTCTGACCTTGAAGGGAGTATTTAGCAGCTTCAGTATTTTCAGGTGCTACTCCAAAAACTCCGGCAAGTACTGTCTAACGCAGGCAAAGAGGGTGAGAGCAATTCTGATTATCCAGTTCCAGTGTGAACATTTTATTCAAGGAAGAGCTATTAAAACTTGTGAAAAGTACATGCCATGAAGTTGTCAGAAGTAATATGCCTCAGTTTTGTAAATTCTTGATATTCTGGATGTACTTTTTCTTATGATCTTAATTGCCTGAAATCTATTTGGCATGCTTCGCAATCTCTCCAAGAGGTCCTTGCCCGTCTCAAGTCGATGTTTTGAACATATTTCTGTTTGAGCAGTCAGATCCAGCCAGTGGAGCAGGTTTCTGAGTCTGGTGTTGAGTGGGTTTAGTTTGGAATTTTTGCCGATTAGGATTATTTTTGTAGTGACAGCCACGAAGAAGGGAATATATTCTAAAGACAGTCAAAATTTAACTAATTTAGGTCAAACATTTCAAAATACATTTTCAATCCCTCAACTTTAAAATTATAATAAATATTATGAAAAATATTGTCAGAAAATATCTTTTTTTCTGTACTACAAACCGCTTTTCAGAATATCAAGATAATCAGAATTCACTCGAAGAACAATCAACGTATTTGTGAGGAAAAACAGTTCTGATACTTTTGTTTTATTTAGCGCTGTTCCAGCTGAATCTAGATATGTGTGAGGAAGCTGGAGACTGGGCCCCATAGCCTGTGCTGCCCTCCCTCTAACAGGGTTTGGTCAAGAACTATACTAAGCCGCACAGATTATATACCCTAATTTGAGGCACTTTTGAGTTTTGTTTTGGAGAAATTTTGCACCACTGCCTCTTGCTTGAATGAGGGAATTTGACAAACACAGCAAAATCCAAGTAGGTGCTGGCCTCTTTTTAGGAACTAGTAGAACTGAGCACAAGGAGCAACTAAAAAAGGCCCTTCCTTTGTGATTTTCTTGGTTGGTTAGAAATTCTTCAAAATCATATCGTGTTCTTAGGAAGCAATCTCTAGGCTTACCCTAATGAAAAGCCTTGGAAAATTGCCTTCACCTGATGGCTCTGTTTTATCAGTCATTCTGGAACCTAGTACTGGGGGAAATGAACAAAAATCAAGGTCTTTTGTGAAGGTAGATGAGACTCTTTTACTCATCCCAAACGTATAATTTAGAGGAGTGTAAAAAAAGAATGGAACATTAACATAATACATATTGCAGGATCCGTTTCTATAGAGTGTCATAAATTGTCAGACCTGGAAAGTTCTCAGAGCTAAAGGTCATTTAGTCCAGTCCATTCACCTTCTTTTCTTCTGTGTTAAGTAAACTGAGGACCGGGCTGATTCAGTGACATACTTGCCATGACTTATTTATGTGACAAGATGCAGATGACAAGACATGGCAAACTGAGACTTAAATTCCAATTTCCCTGCCTAACGGTCAATCGTCTTTCTAAAGGGTATTTCTTTCTAGAGGATATTTCTCTATAAAAAGGCATGCCCACAACCAACCAGTATTGTACACACTTGACACAAGACATCTCATAAATCCCTAAATTAACAAACAAAATGTTTATGCAACTTATCACATTTTAACAATCTTTTCAACTTCCAATAAAGTTTTCTTTCTCACTAAGTGAACAATTTTCAGTTTGCAGTATAGATGAAAACTTTTCATCAAGTGATTTTACTTCCAGATGAGACGTTCATATCATTCTAAGGCACTAAGTCACCACTGAATTGAACATTCCAGTCCTAACAACCGGTCAGTGCTCTCATTGGCTTCTTTTATTTCCAGTTTGCAGGTTAAATATTTGGGGAAGAGAGTTGGAAATGGATAATTTTATTTTTTTCACAAGAGAGACATGTTGAGATATAAATTCTGACGCTGAGCTAGGCTTACTCACTGGCCAATTTTCTCTTTTGTCTGTATATCATCGATTTTTGTGAGAGGTTGAAAATACAAATGTTAAATTTGCTATGCTGGGAGTCTACTGCATCTCTAAATTAATTAACCTAGTATAGGACCTTTTGACAGAATCCTGTTTTTTTTTTTATGAGGAAGAGTGGCCCTGAGCTAACATCTGTGCCAATCTTCCTCTATTTTTTGTATATGGGACGCCTGCCACAGCATGGCTTGATGAGTGATGCATTGGTCCTCGCCCCTGATCCAAACCCGCAAACCCTGAGCCACCAAAGCGGAGCACGCGAACTTAACCACTATGCCACCGGGCCAGCCCCACACAGAATCCTTTTAATTCCAGGCAGTTCTACACAGTATATCCTCTCCCCTTTCTATCTATCTATATATCATCTATCTATCCGTCCATCCATTCATTCATTCATCCAGGCATCAAGACTTACCTGACTCACCAGTCTTCTCTATCAAGTGATGGATCTGGAGATCAGTAGACATTACTGGAGGTAAGGGTACCAGTCATCTACATGGGAACAGAGCTAAACAATCAACATGCCGAAAGGGAGAGGTCACCTGGGTGTTTAAGAGCAGATATGTCATGTCCCCGGACCTTTGGTTCATAACTCCGCATCCAGTGACTGTCTTGAATCCAGAATCACCAAAAGGTTGGCTTAGTTATCACTGTATTTCTCATTGTTTTTGAGCAGCATTCACATCACCTGTTCTCTTTCTACACTTGTCTTTAGTTATTTCTCCCATTTCATGGTTTCCATGAGCATTTACATGTAGCTGATTATCAACTCAAATACATAACAGTTTTTATTAAGCAGTCACTGTGCATTACACATTTCCTCAGTAAGGCTTCTCCAGGAAAGTAGGATCTGACATTACCTTCACATGGTAGATGAGGAATCTGAGCTATATTTGATTCCAAAGCCCATGCTTTTAATTGCTGTGGTCTATTGACTTTTAAGAATGGCTGCCCCTCTAGATGTATTTTTCCACCAGCATGTTCAGCAGGCAACACAAACTCGGCATGCCCAAAGCAAGTGATAATCTTCTGTGGGAAAATCAGCAACAACTCCAGACTTCACTCGCTTCTCTTTCTGTTAGTGGAACCACCTTTCTACGCTGGTCTGAGATCTCAGTGTCATTTTCAACTGCTTGTCTCTTTCTCTACCCTTCTTCCAATTAAGTAACTTGCCTGATTCTATCTCTGCAGTACATCTGACATGTATCCTTTTCTTTCCATTGCCACTCATGCCACCAAACTCCAACTCTGTTTACCTCTTACTTGAATGATGAATTGGCTATCTAATTGTTTTTTCCACCTCTATATTCCCACTGCAGTTAATTTTATTTTTCTTTTCTAGATTAAGCTTCTTATAGCACACCTCCAATCAGCCACATTTCAAAGCTTTGTCAAGTGCTACCAAATGAAGAACAAAGGTGTCCAGCTGGTGTTCACTGTCTTCTGATCTTTCTTTATGGTGGAGGTCAAAAAACTCAAATATCTACAGGCATCCAATACCTAAGAAATATCTAAAGCAAAGGTTAAGAAAAACTTTTGTCTTTACTACAAAACCACAACAGCAACAACAATAATAAAAAGCCAGCCTATTCATAATAATAAATGGCAACTGACATTTGCAGAGGCATTAGGAAGTGCTAGGAACATCAACAGAGTTTGTGCTCTGTGCAGAGGTTCACTTCTGCTCATCTCCACTCGTTACTGGTATGTGGGAATGCAGGCCTAGAACTTTAGATTTTTCAGGAGAAGCCAAACATTTAGATTTTTATGTTGTCAGGGATCAGAACTGGCCACCTCAAAATGTCTCTTTACCTTGATTATTTTCTCTGAAGGAGGTTTTGACCTTCCCCCCTACTAACTGTGTAAAGGGGTTTGGGATGGAAGGCCTGTCCCTGGGACAGGCCATCACTGTGGATAACTCTGATTATTGATAGACTGGGAGGGTCCTTGCTAAACCCATTTTTATCAAAGTTCTGTTTACCAAACATTTACATTTGTAAGGGAAATCTCCATTTGTAAAGGCATCTCCCTTTCTGTACGGGAAGAAGGGGGGATGACCTCATCTCTAGAAACTCATCAGTGCGGAAGGCAAGGCTGCATAATAACTTACTGTGCTTTTCTGGTAATCTCCCATAATTGACCCACCCCCAACATCCTCTACTGTCTTTCTATTTAAGAGGAGAACCTCCACCATTTTGTTGAGAAACTCAGTTTCCCTGGTCTCTCCCATGTATACATGTTATAAAGCTTTGTTTGATTTTCTCCTGCTATTTGGTCTCATGTCAATTTGATTTGTAACCCAGCCAGAAAGGATCCAGAGTGGGTCGAGGATAGTCTTCCTCCCCTTCAATGTGTAGTCTCCCAATATTTGAATACTGGTAGCTGATTCAAATAAAACTAACTCTCTCTCTCTCTCTCTCTGTAGTTGGAAAAGAAAATGAAATACTGACCAGGACAAACAAGTCATAAGGTGGTTAAATTCAGCTCCTGGTCTGCAAGTGTGCTCCCTCTGTGTTATAGTATGTTTCTCTCACTCTGTTATATAGATTTCATGTTCCATGCCCCACCTTTCTCCCATCATGACCTCCATGGTCTTGCCTCTCTGCCTTTGCTATTGTAGTTCTTATCCCCAGGAAACCTTCTTTACATCCAATCTATTGAAATTTTACTTATTGTTGCAGTCTGTATCATAGTCTATGTCCTCCATAAAGCTCCTCTTGGTCCTCTCAGTCAGGTGTCTTTCTCACAAACTTTGAGTCACCTCTTCTGTGGTGCATTCCTTATCTCTGCCTTGCACTTTAGCTGTTTATACTTACGTGCTCCAACTTGACTATAAGATGCATGACATAAGATCGTCTCTGGAACCCCACAGCCTTTGCAAATAGCACCTAAATATAGTTGAAGCTCAATAAATCTGATTTTGAGTTTGTCAAGAGATGGGAGGAAGAGTCTCTGTATTTGGGTATTTTTGTTTCAATTTAGAAATTGCAGTCCATCTGCTTCTTGTCAAAAGAAAGTAGGTCCATCCAATCCTCTTCGTCCTCCCATAGTCCAGATACCATTTCTACCCTGTCCGTAAGAACTCACTTTTGTGGCACAGAGTGTGACTTGGAGTCTGCTTACTTTAAGGAGGAAAGCATCATTAAGGAGGAAGATCATCTGGTATATGGAAAGTTGATCCCAGCCAGGATGACACTCCCATTCCTTTCTTAGTAAAAAGACAGATTTGCTCCTTCTTGGTCTCATTTAGAGCTCTTTTAATTCCTCTCTCGGTCACCATGTAGTTTCACTCAGTCTTCATAGTCAGTGTTCTGAACCTGAACTTTTCTCTGCTATACCACATGGAGTTCTGAACTACTTCTACTGCTCAGATAACAGGCCATCAGACAGGCTGCCACATAGCAAATAAATGACCACAGGGCACACTGCAATCTTAGTCATGCATGTTTAAGAGCACTCAGCCTGAGCACATTTTTATGGATGAATGATGAATGCTTTGACATCCCTATACCACCATATCGCAATTTAAAAATAAACCTACCACAATAGTTAGACTCTCAACTTTCAGATGTAGAAAAACTTTTATAGAAAGCAGTACTCCATTATAATGCTGATGCTTAGAAGTATCCTAAATCTTGTGCTACTGACTAACCAGGTTGGGAGTTTCAATTATAGTTTAAGAAACTTTACTCAAGCCAGGCCATGCCCTAAATTACATTCTAGTGAGCAGACTTGTAGTTCTGTTTATATCTAGCATAATAAACATCAAGGGACTATGAAAAATACTCAGTGTTATAATAATCATTGAAAGATTCAAGGAAATCTGAAAGAAAAATACCCATTTCCCAACCACCTAACACATAATCATTAATTTGATTTCTTGTTTCCTTCCAGTGTTTCTCCAAATCCGCAAATACTATTTACCTAGTGTTATAGATACTTTATGAAAACTTTTGCTGAACTGCTATTTTCTTTTGTTAAATATTTCCTAACCTAATAAAAATGATCCTTGTATATTCCAGTAGATTGTTGCATCTTTCAATGGAAAGTGATCTAGAGATATAATAGGACCTAAATATGCATATTCTGAGATATTTAGTTTTTCAAGGGATCAAGAAAAAATTAAAATCATAAAGCAACACTGATGTCACTAATCATAAATATAGGCTCTCAACTCAATCATTTATAATTTGTGAATGCCAAAAACACAATCCTGAGATGCATATGCAAAATAGAGATGCAAATAGGAACTGAAGAAATATTGCAAGACAGATGCTGGCCAGTGTTCATCTTTAAATAGGTTTAATTTGTATTTATGAAAAATTTGACTACTCTTAAGAAAGAATTGACACTGGTGCCTTTCTGTCAGTCATGAGTCACACGTGGTCCAGGGGGTTTCCTGAGTGAATACTAGGAATTCTCTGAAGTGGAGAGGCTGAGAGGGCCGTCTTCATGGCTTGATAGCTTAATATATTGCACAGTATTGAAGTTTTGTGCATTTAGTTAAATAAGTTTATGGATTACATTTTTTAATAAAAAAAATTAACCCTCACAAAATGGACAAGTGGCTTAAAAAGATTTCAGGAAAGAAGCAGAGGGTTGATGATAATACAAGTCAAGGAAATTTTAACAAACAGAAATTCCTTTGCATAGTTAGTGGATGACAAGGAGAAATAAGTATCTTGATTTATTTTGATATATTATTAAAGTGCTTTTCATTCTCAATATTTCCTTTCTACACTGTTCTTAAAGGCCACCCCTGCCCCTTGAACTTCAGTGTGATGTGGGGTGGAGCAGAATGTCTGCCATTGTGGCCAGGAGCAGTGCGGCTGTGAGCAGCGAGCCTGGGGACCTGAGGGCCGCTGTGAATGGGCTGCAGCAGCGCATGCTAGGGACTTCAGAAACGGACACTGGAGAAGCCATGTGTTGAGGGGACTAGTGGAGCCAACATGGGTGGATATCAGCTGGGGATTCAAAGGATGTTCATCCCTGCTAACCCCTCTCTCCTCATTTGGTACTTTATAATTCCCTGCCCCCAGCTCCAATGAAGAAAAAACAGAGGGAAGAAGTGAGAGAAACCATGGATTGACTGAGAGAGACTTCAGCCACTCTGTGGAATTGGGGGCTTAAAAGAGAAATTACAGTCATTTATAGAAAAATACAGACTTTTTTTTTTTTTTACACATCTGAGTTGGTAGCCTGAAAATGATACCAGGTCCATTATACAGACAGCAGTTTCAATTCCCCTTTGTTTATCTTCCTGTTTCTAGACCAGTGGTTCCCAAACTTGTCTACACGTTGTTATCACCTGGGGAGTATAAAAAACTACCAGCGCCTGTGTCCCAACCCCAGAGATTGTCATTCAAGTTGAACTGAAATGTGGCCTGTCCTTTGCAATTTGGAAAAGATCCTAGGTGATTCTCATGTGCAGACATTGGCTTACTCTTCCACAAGAACACTTGGGAAGGTGTTTGTGGGTTCTTAAAGTTCTGATTGCTGAAAGCATTATAGCACTTGGTGTCTCTCCTCTCGCAGCACACACCACTGTGCAGTCTCGTTCTCCATTCACTCGGCTGCATCCCCCACAGGACTGTAAGCTGCACGTGGGCAAGGGCCTTGACTTTTTGCTCAACATTACTTTCCAGCGTCCAGCACAGTACAGGGCATGTAGAAGATACAGAGTTATTATTTATTGCATGAGTGAAGGAATGACATGTAGGTCTTTACCAGCTTTCCTACTCATTCTGCCACACTCCAAGCTCCTCTTGAATTAGAAAGCTCTCTGGCTGAGGACGGATGAGTGTTGAAGCATGGCTCCAGGACGACCATATGAGGAGGCATGCACATGTGCTCCTCAGCTGAACTTCTTCACATCACCATTTGGGAGATTATGATCCGAGGCCAAGTCTGTCATCATAGTCTTCTTCAAGTTCTGGGAGGAGAACATTTCTGCCTTTTCGTTTCTGGAATTAGTCAACACCATGCTATGTAGAGTGAATAATTAGCTACATATTTATGAATGGTTTTTGTTAGGTTGGCTCAAATTTATGGTTTTCTGCTTTGATATTTTATATATATTGGTCACCCATGACATTTTATTGACATTTGCTACACCTCTAAATTATAGATTCTTTGTTCAATTGCCAGGAATTTGGTTGATCACCATAGTGAATTTTAATTTCAAACTAAAACTACTAAGTGCCAAGCATAATATGCCTAAAGCTGTGCTTTTCTATAACATTTAAATCTAAATGTAGGTAGTAATAATT
Source organism: Tapirus indicus (assembly GCA_031878705.1). Taxonomy (NCBI): domain Eukaryota; kingdom Metazoa; phylum Chordata; class Mammalia; order Perissodactyla; family Tapiridae; genus Tapirus; species Tapirus indicus. The sequence continues at coordinate 91,681,633 of CM062926.1, forward strand.
AGAAGACTAATGAATTTCAAAATATTTCTTCTTGAGTCTTTTTTAAAACCATTTTGTGCCATATGTTTTCTTTCTGATTGTACCTCCAAATGGAAATACATGTCATATTTTAAAAATTGATGATGGATTTTTTCTACTCCACCAGATTAGTACTTATCACTGGGAACATGGAGCACATGGTGTGTGCAGCGTCTCAGGATCTGCAAAATAAAGGTGATTGGCAAAAAGAAAAAGAAATCATAAAGGCTTCTCTAGTTTTTTTGTTTTTTAAATAAATCCGTTTGCTATTTCTGCTATCTCACTGAGTTCCCCAAACACTTGGTGAGTCTTTGAAGTCATCGACAATGGCGTCCATTGCCTGCTAAGAAGTAATCACCATAGTAGATTTTGTAAAATCTGAAACGCTCTTCAATTCTGTAAAATTTTGTCTTCTGACTTTTACTGTCAAAGACAAAGTGATGACATGTGGAGTGACTGTCATAAGACACGAAATACAACGCAAAATAGAACAAGGGAAGTCTGTAAAAGCAAATAACCCACTCACCACTAATCTTTTAAAAGGAGCTGCCATCTTTTCTGGAACCCAGATGCCTGGAACTGAATTAATAATAATTCTTAGTTTGGGACACACTATCATCATTTGAATAAGCTTTGTCCTCTTTTATTTATTTATTTTAATAATATAAAGATACCTGTGAGCCTACAACCTAACTCAAGGACTGGAATATTACATTTATTTTCAATTTATCTATACACTCTTTTGCAACCTTCTTCTCTCCCCTCAGAGGTAAACAATACCCCTATTTTATTATTCCTTTTAACAATAGTTTTATCACATATACATAAACAAAAAGATATGCATATATCTACACAATACATTGTTTGGTTTTATTTGTTTAGTTTTGCTTCTTTTCATTCAACACTGTTACTAAGATTCATTCATGTCATTGTATCTGTAATTCATTTTTTACTGTTTTATAATATATGGTGAACATATACCATGTTTTATCCAATTTCCTGGGAATGAGCATTTGGAATTTTCAAAGCTTTTGCTATTTTGGACTGTGGTGTAGGAGCTCTCTTATGCCAGTCTCTGGTGCATTCTTACAAATATTTACCTTGCATTTATACCTTGGAAGGTCATTGCTGACCATAGGGTATACAAATGTTCAAACCTATAAGATTTTACAACTTTATGAATTATTTTCCTAAAACTGGTGAGACAGTTTCACTCTCTAATACTTGGTATTGTCATACTTCTTCATTTTTCACATAAATTTTGAAAAATGACATTGCATTGTGATCTGATATACATTGTCAAGATTATTCATGAGACTGATCAACTTCATCTGTTTATTGGCCAAATGTGTTTCTTTTGCATGAAATATTTATTCCTGTCTTTTTTGATTGTTTTGAAATATTTATTCCTGTCTTTTTTGATTGTTTTTTTTCTATTGATCTGTATGACTTTTTATCTATTCTTGATTTTTACTTTTGATTTAATTTTTATATAGTCTTTATATTGCCTTCAGTTATATGTGTTGCAAGTATCTTCTCACATTTTGTGACTGGTCCTGTCATTTTCTTTAAATGTCTTTTAATTTTAATATGGTCAAATGTATCAATATCTTTATGAATTAAGCCACTTTATGCATAAACATGCACACACACATATTAAAAGGTGGTATTTGATTATATGCATATATAGCCAGCCCTGGTGGTCTAGTGGTTACGATTCAGTGCTCTCACCACCACAGCCCAGGTTTGTTTCCCAGTCAAGGAAGCACACCACCCACCTGTCATTTGTCATACTGTGGTGGCTGCATGTTGCTGTGATGCTGAAAGCTATGCCACCAGTATTTCAAACACCAGCAGGGTCACCCATGGTAGACAGGCTTCCAGATGAAGACAGACTAGGAAGAAGGACCTGGCCACTCACTTCTGAAAAGACTGGCCATGAAGACCCTATGAATAGCAGTGGAGAATTGTCTGATACAGCCCCAGAAGGTGAGAGGATGGTGCAAGAAGACCGGGCAGAGTTCTGCTCTGCTGTACACAGGGGTGCTAGGAGTCAGAATCTATTCCTCAGCACTAACAATGGCAATATATATAAATGTGTGTATGTGTATATGTATTTCCAAATATTATTTTCACAATTCCAAAAACAAATTATTTGTGGAATGGGGGAACCACAATTTTTATACACACTGATTACAAGTTATTTTCTGAATTGAGAACTTTTAGAAGAAAAATTGCACCTTAGTATTGAATAAATAGCATGCTCTACATTTATTTATTATATGCAAAACTCCAATTTAAAGAATCAATTGATACTTTTCAATTTACCCGAGGCCAAAAAATTATACATTATACACAATGAGAATGTGTATTCTCTCTAGAGATGGTATGTCCTGATATTTATTTCATGTATGTATTTATAGGCAGATAACTAATGATGACTCTGAAATGTATGAAACCACTATGTAATACCTTCTGAGTCATAAAATAAATGTCATGACTTAAAATCATAGCTAACTCTTATTGAGTATTTGCTACGAACGGCAGTATTCTAAGCGCCTCATGGGCATTAATACACATAGTTCTCACAACCACCCTATGGGGGAGGCACCGCTGTGACCATTTACCCATGACAGAACTGTGACAGAGGTCAAGGAACTTGTCCTAGTTCTCCTGGAAAACAGTGGAGCTAGAATCTGAGCTCGAACTATCAGGACACTTGTGAAAATAGAAGGGCGTGCTTCTTCAGAATACCTGGGACAGGTGGAAACCCGCAGAGATCAGGCCAGTGGATCCATGGCCACCTGGCCATGCAACATATAGAAGGGAACATCTTCCGGGGGGTTTTACCTCTTTGGAAATAGTGGGCATAATCTGTTTCTTGTGGGTCTTCACATCCTTTGATACGTGAAAATTTACAGCTAGTCACTTTCCTTTTAGCCTTGAGCAGTCATTCACACCTTTTGGCATCAATACAGAGGAAGACTGAGTGCCTGGAGCCTCAAAAATTCCTTGCTCTGTCTTCTCCACGATGACCTGGATCTCAGCCAGAGAAGTCTCTGTGCTAAACGTGCATGTGTCAAAAGAATCGGTTGTCTCACCATGCTCTCTTTTATTTATTTGTTTTTTTTGTGGGGAAGACCAGCCCTGAGCTAACATCCGTTGCCAATCCTCCACTTTTTGCTGAGGAAGCCTGGCCCTGGGCTAACATCCGTGCTCATCTTCCTCCACTTTATATGGGACGCCACCACGGTATGGCTGACAGGTAGTTCATCGGTGGACGCCCGGGATCCGAACCCGCGAACCCTGTGCTGCTAAGCGCGGACTAAACCGCTGCGCCACCGGGCTGGCCCTTATGCTCTCTTTTAGATAGAAACAAGTATTACCTGTTCAAGCCTTTACTCAGTAGAAGAGGAAGGGAAAAAAATGGGGCTTTTGAAATATCGCTCAAAAGTGAGAGAGCAGTGAAGCTGAGATTATGAAACTTCCAAGTCCTTATTTGGCTTTTCTGCTGATTTATGATCATAAAAATTGCTGCTTAAAAAATAAAAAGTCTATGTGGGGCTAGCCGGGTGGTGTAGTGGTTAAGTTCCTATGATCCGCTTCAGCGGCCCAGGGTTTGCTGGTTCGGATCCCAGGAGCAGACAGACACACCGCTTGTCAAGCCATGCTGTGGCGGTGTCCCATATAAAGTAGAGGAAGATGGGCACAGATGTTAGCCCAGGGCCAATCTTCCTCAGCAAAAAAGAGGAGGATTGGCAGTGGATGTTAGCTCAGGGCTAGTCTTCTTCACACACACACACACACACACACACACAAATCATCAGTCTTCTTACAGCACCCTGAAAAGCATAATGTGTTGTATAAGTGGCCATCATTTACTATTTTTGTGTAAAGTTAAATTAATGTCAGTTTTCTCTTTTTATCTAACTTATTTAATCGGGTTCATTTTAAGGCCAAGTTTTGTATACATATTTTTATTTTTTATTATGATGTTTTGACATCTTAAAGTCTTTCTGGCTGGAGAGAAACTGTGCCTTCTGGGGCTGACTAATTTTTAGAGATAGCAAAGGGCCCAGCCAGAGCAGGCCTTTGATATGCAAACCAGCCAGTCGGAGCCACACCTCCTCTATCTGGCCTATACACCCCAGGAGCAATAGTCCTCTGCCTTAAGCATCCCATGGCCAGGTACCAGGCAACTGGAGAACCGTCCCTACAGCCCAGAGCCTGCTGAAATTATTCAAACTAGCCAATCCAAAACTCTTTACCTGCCTGGCTTGTTTTCCCACAGAAACCCCAATAAAGGTCGAGGCCTGAGCTCTGCCCTGGCTCCTCTCTTCTGCCTCCCTGGTGTCCTTCCACGTGGCCCTGTGCGGCGTGCCCTGCCATGCCTCCTGTCTCTAGGACCCGTGAGTATAATAAACTTTGTTTTCCTGAGTCTCTTCTCTGTCTCCTCTCGTGGCCGCCCCTGACTGACCATCTCATAAAACAATAAACGGGCCAGAAATTTGAAAATGGAAAAACCTAAAAATCAAATGAAAGAGGGGAATCAATGGAATATTCTGAAGGTGGAGAGTCACTCTCCAACAAAGCAGCAGCAGAATGTCCTTCTCAGACATTGCTCCTCAGACTGTCAGTGGCTAAACCTGCCTCGAACTCCCAACCCCTTGTCTGCATGAATGCCACGTGATGTTGTCTGTGGAGGAAGAATGACAACCGTGTGCCGGAGAGAGAAAGAATGGTATTGCATCAAAGTAACACTTTTCTATTAGGATTAGTCCTGATTCAAGTGCCATTCATTTATAGAGAAGCACTACAATTGAAAAGGAAAACTTCAAAACTTTTATTTAATAGGTTTCTTGATTGTGCTTTTTGATTAAGTGCTTTTATTGATTCAGCGCTTTTATTGATTCAGCAGTATTAACCTCGTTGAGTAAAGCATCTACACATATGAGAAGAATCTAACCATTATCTTCTAATGAGCTATGAGTGAATCTTTGGCATTCCATTATTGGCTTGATGCAGGAGCCAGTCCATTTGGCTTAACGCTGGGCTTCATTTCTCTTAGCCATGTCCAGAAACAGAAGCTCTTAAATGTAGCCACAGTTATTAATCACGGAGATCTCAGATTCCTACACATAACAGGTGCTTACTAAGTGTTTGTTGTAGGAACAATGGAGGGAGTCATTGATTATTTTTAGACTATGATATGTGATCCTTATTTTTTCATGACGTTTTTCTGAATATTGACACACTTGAAATTCAAATGGGAAAAGAATCTAGCTTCTCTATTGTAGAATGACAGTTATAGGTTGAGTTTATCTTAAAGCTGCTTTTCATTTAATGGTGGAGTGTTACTGATAAGTAATATATTTTTAACCTGTTATCAATAACATTCAAGAAAGAATTTGCAGAGAAGTACACCTACTCCTATGATTTCATTTCAAGTGGAGCCTTGACAACTCAGGATGCTACTCCAAAACTTCCGTGTTGGTTGTAAGTGACAGACTTGATTATTCAGTTGAGGTATTCAAGAAATTATTTAGAGACTCTCCTAGTTGTTTTTTGGCCATTATTTTGTGTGTAATTCAAATGAAATTCTATTTATTTAATAAAGGCACATTTTGGAATTTCAAGAGCTGTATAAGTCAGGTAAAAAGCACATTTTTTAGCCTCAGGAGATCACCATAAAACTCAGACTTAAAATTAATTCCTCAAAACACACAAAAGAAAAGATAGAACTCCCTATAGCTTATGTCAGCTGGCAAAAAACAGTGATATATTGTTCTCTCCACTAAGTTGCTTGACCACCAGCAGGTTTTAGTTAACATTATTATGATAGTGAATGACCCTAAAGAGGGCTCCCTTGTTCATTTAAGGCTCCTTCCTAATAACCTACAGCTGTGCGAACACCATCAGCTGTGGGAGTTTCTGATGGGCACATTAAAAGTGTTGGTATGTCACTCCATATGGTTCTTATGGGCTTCCTTTGATGACTCATACTATTCCAGCAGTCCAGCTGTCAATGGCCAATTCCTCAGCTGGGCTGATGACTTGAAAAGCTACTCACCAGTCTTGAATTGTTACTGTTGAAAAGCCAGGAGCTCTTTGTTTGCGGTGGGTAACAAATGAAAAGGCATCAGTTCAAATTAAAGCAGCTCAGGTTTTGAACAGGACAATCTCCTCAAACCTCAGTACACTTTTCCTTGTATACCCTCAAGTCCACTTTGCTGTGGGGATACAAAGTAACTTGGAGGAGAAATTGTCATTGCCTGGATTGCATGAAAATGTAATCACACATTTGCAAAAGAGGCCCCAAATGCAGCATTGGGCACAAGTTTAAGAAGGGATCTTCTTTTGTTGGCTTGTAATGGAGGTATTTAACTTTCAAACTTGTTTTCTGAAGAAAAGCAATGAACATAAAGAGGTAATGGCAATTTTACTGTAAAACTTTAATTTAGAAAGAATTAGTGGGATCATTACATCTTTTATTTGGGAAAACAAAGGCATTACTGAGAAATAGCAGAAAACCTACAAACTACATATAAAATTAAATAGAACTGGAAGGGAAAAGGAAAGAAATATATAAAGGCTAATTCTGTAATGAGGTCCAAGTTTTATTTTTTTAATCTTTTATTTTGATACTAAATCTTAATTTAGAGTCAGTTTCATAGAGCCTTAGCAATTTATTGCTTAAATTGTTAGAGGAAAATAATATGTTGTCATCGTTGTTGATTTTAGACATCTGCCTTTTTTTTTTTTTAATTGGAAAATCCTTTTGTTTTAAGAAGCATGGTAGCAAGGAGATGGTTTCTAGGGAAGATAGTTTAGAATGATTGGCTTTATATTTTCAGGCTTTTCTCAACTATAAAAATTTAATTTCTCTCTGTTTCTGTTTACCTGCTTTCATAGAAGGCAGAAAAACACCAAATTAACTCTAGGATACAAGGAATGTCTTTATAAATATGCACAAATACTTATCCAATAGTTCTAAGTCCTGTTACAAGTGATGCTGAAACAAAAATCCATAATAGTGATTATTCCTATTTCATTAGGTGTTAGTGAAATATTCCTAAATCTTCAAAATCAATTAAGGCATATTTTTTTTTGTAGAAGCTCAAAGCTAAAGACTGTAAAGAACATTAGTGGAACTTCATTTACCCCAAATTAATGGGCCTTGATGCAGTTGGAATTCCAAGAAAAAGGGTATCATTGTGTAATCCTCAACTCTTTAATTATACAGCTACTTTGTTTTAATGCTCTCCTTACATCTCTGAGGCCTCACTTATATTGTGGTAGCCATTTAGTACTATTATCTCTTACTGCTTTATCTTTCCCCATATATTTCATGTCTTCATCAAGGACAGAGATGATACATATTATCTTAAGAAACTTTTCTATTATACCTTGCAAATAAATCTCAACAATTGGCCCCTCAAATCTTTTCTTACATGGTGTAAGAAGTGTAATAATTGTTACTTAAAAGGCTCCCTTGAAGTTGGAAAGCAGGTGGGAAAAATGTGCTTTAAACTGTTTTCTATAACGTGTGGACTTATTCAAAATACATCTTAGAAAGTGAGATGCTAAGAATTGCCAGAATCAGGATAGAAGCGTAACCATTTGAAATTTGATAATTAAGAGGGTTTATTAAATATTGGCAAACAAGTACTTAAGTGTAAAATATAGGTAACACAGTAAGTCACCTCCTCTCTTAAATTCTTCAACCGAGATTTAGTTATCAAGCCTTTTGTGGTTTTATTTCACAAAACATTGAAAAAGAATAGAAAGATAAGAAAAAGCACAAGATGAAAATTAGAAAGATGTCCAGCACAATAATTTATTACTTTTTTTAATATGATAGTATTGGGTCTGTTTTATCTGCAGTTGGAATAAAATTATGGCAAAGTCACTGACCACCCCCTCCCACCCAGATGTTCCCTAACATATGGAGGGCAGTCATTAGATGTAAGGGAGCATCTCGCTTATTTAGATACACCTGAATCGGTGAGTTTGGTTATAAAAATGAAGGCCTCTGGGAAGACTGAGGCGATGAAAAATAGGAAAACTATTTCACAATAAAAAACAAACAGGAATTTTTGGAGCTCAGGGAAACTGGAAATTCAGTCATTGAAAAAATGACAGGGTGCCAGAACAATTGAACATCCACATGCAGAAAAATGAATCTAGACACAGTGCTCATGCCCTTCACAAAAATTAATTCAAAATGGATCCTAGAACTAAGTGTAAAATATAAAATATAAAACTCCTAGAAGATAACATAGGAGAAAATCTAAGTGACCTTGAGTGTGGCAATGACTTTTTAGATACAACACCAAAGGCACCATCCATGAAAGAAAGAATTGATAAATTGGGCTTTGTTAAAATTAAAAATTTCTGTTCTGTGAAAGACAATATCAAGAGAATGAGAAGAGAAACCACAGATTGGAAGAAAATATTTGCAAAAGATACATCTGATAAAGGACTGTTAACCACAATATACAAAGAACTCTTAAAACTTAACAAGGAGAAAACAACCCAATTAAAAAATGGGCAAGAGACCTGGACAGACACCTTACCGAAGAAGATACACTGAGGCAAACAAGAAAATGAAAAAATGCTTCACATTATATGTCATTGGGAAATTGCAAATTAAGACAATGGGATACAACTATACACCTGTTAGAATGGCCAAAACCCAAAACACTGGTGACACAAAGTCCTGGGGAGGATATGAAGCAAGAGGAACTCCCATTTATTGCTCGTGGGATGCAAAATGGTACAGTGACTTTGGAAGACAGTTTGACAGTTTTTTTATATAACTAAACACTCTTACCATGTGATCCAGCCATTGTGCTCTTTGGTATTTACCTTAATGAACTAAAATATGTCCACACAAAAGCCTGTACTGGGAAGTTTATAAAAGCTTTATTCATAATGGCCCAAATCTGGAAGCAACCAAGATATCCTGCAGAGGGTGAATGGATAAATATAAACTGGGGTGCATCCAGACAATGGCATACTCTTCAGCATGAAAAAGAAATGAGCTATTAAGCCAGGAAGAGACATGGAGGAACCTTAAATGCGTATTGCTAAGTGAAAGAAGCCAATCTGAAAAGGCTACATATTGTGTGATTCCAAATATATGACATCCTGGAAAAGACAAAACTGTGGAGAAAATAGAAAGATCAGTGACCGTCAGGGGTTCAGGGGAGGGAGGGAGGAATAACAAGCAGAGTACAGAGGACTTTTAGGGCAGTGAAACTATTCTATGTGATACCACAATGGTGGATACATGTCATTACACATTTGTCAAAACCCATAGAATGTATAACACCAAGAGTGAATCCTAAGGTGTACTATGGGTTTTGGGTAAGTAATGATGTGTCAATGTAGGTTCATAGATTCTAACAAACACACAGCTGTGGTGATGGATGTTTATAGAGGGAGAGGTTGTGCATGTGTGGGAGCAGGGGCTATATGAGAACTCTCTATTCTTCCTGTTCAGTTTTGCTGTGAAACTAAAACTGCGCTAAAGATTAAGTGCATTTAAATGGCTGAGGACATTTAAAGAACAGGACTGATATTTTATCTCAGGATACCTGTTACACCCTGAGCTGCTGTACATCTCCCTCTAGTGCCACAGACCTTCTCTAAAGGCTGCTCTGTGTATCCTCTGGTTGGTAGTAATTTGAGGGGAGTAAAGAGCTTGGGATGGTGGCAGCAGTGAAGCATGGAAAGGAGTCACAAGAAGAATCAGGGCATGGCGAGAGAGCCTGTCAGAGAAGCAGCTGCCAGGTGGATTGTTCAGGAGTGAATTCCCAGAAAGAAACTAAGGAAGGTAACTATTGGAGATTGCACTGGGGGCTGGGATGATAGTTGGTAGGAAAGCTGACATCTGTTTCCACACCTACACAAAGGATCTATTTTACTTTGCATTTTGTGATACTCCTTTTGGCTAGGTAGGGGATAATCTACTGATAAGAAATGAGTCTTTGGCGCATAATAGATATTGTATAAAGCTGTAAGTGAATGGAGAGAAAATGAAGCAAATGACATAAAATGGGTAAGGATAAAGGTGTTAAATACACACATTACATGAAAATATTTCATTAATTTTCCATTTTTTTGAAAGCGTCAGCAATTTTATAAGGAGGACATAAAAATGAGCAGATTTTAAGTTAATGCTTATGGATATGTAAAGAAATAAAGAATATTGAAGGAAATAGAAAGTTTGCATTTTTTAAAATTCTAAACTGTGACATAAGGAAATCTCATAGTTCAGTCAACTAGAAGGGAGATAAAATAGTGTCCAGGCATTTCTTAATTGGAAATTTCTTTTTCTCGGCACAAAAAGAAACTTTCCATCTGTTCTAGCATCTGCTTACTGTGGTATGAGAATTTCTCCAATTTAACAAGTAGGTGTGACAATTGTGACATCTGGGAATTTTTGTACGGACACACAAAGAAGAGTTAAGGTGGCTGGTAACCAATTTCATAAGCCTTTCACAGATTTTTTATGTACACACAGGATTAAATTAGCTGATCACATGGCACTTTTATACCTCTTTTTTAAAAAGAAGATTTGAATTGATGTAATATTGGAATTGTACTTTTTTATTAACCCGTTTATCATGAGAAGAGCAGGAAGAGATTTGCCCAACTGCAGGTCACAGTAAGATTTAGGACATATGACTTCTAGGTCTGTTTGTGCGGCTAATCCCCTGTGACTTTTGGAAAGATACTTTATTTCTCTTTGACTCGATTTGTCCACTGGGAAAAAAATGCAAATTTAAATACCTGCCAATTCCAAGTACACTGGAAGGCTGAGGAAGAATATAGACTAGAAATATAGTTGCTGTGGTCTGAATGTTGTGTCCTCGCATATTCCTTTGTTGAAACTCTAATGCCGAATGTGACGGTATTAGTAGGTGGGGCCTTAGAGAAGTGCTTAAGCCATGAGGGGGGACCCCTCACGAATGGGATTAGTGCCTTATACAAGTGGCTTCAGAGAGATCCCTAGGCCTTCCACCATGAAAGGACACTGTGGGAAGGCACAGGGCTATGAACCAGGCAGCAGGCCTTCACCAGAACGCAACTATGCTGGCACCTGGATCTTGGACTTCCCAGCCTTCAGAACCGTGAGAAATAAATTTCTATGGTTTATAAGTTACCCAGTCTGTGGTATTTTGTTATAGCATCCTGAACGGATTAAGACAGCAGTCAATGAATGCAAATGAAGAACATCACAGTTGAGATTTCCCCATCTTTTATGCTTACTTTGGAAACTATGGATTCTGAAATTTTGCCATTTCTTGCTTTCATTTCAGGGAAAAAAACCATGATCTTAAAAAGTTTGGAGATTCTGAATATGGCGTGAATATGTAAATATTTCTTTCCATCTTTTAAAAACTTTTTCTAATGTTTATGTTAATTTATTATTTTTGCTTTGTCTCTATAGCTATACAAAATCTCCAGTATTTTGTCATGCTTTTCAGTAAGTGTCAGACAGCCAGTGAAGCAAAAGTTTTTGTGCAATCGTTGTCTTTCTATTGTTCACATTTGGAAATGGAAAAAGTGAAAGTGTGAGACAATTGGTATCCTGCCATGAGTCCAAGGCAAATATTCCTTGCCCCTCTGACTCTAATGTATATTCCAATTCTACTTTTGTTTGAAATGATTTTCTGTAGTCTCACAGGACGGGTCATCGTGATGTGGTCATCAGGGGTGGCTGGCTCTGTTACCGCCCAAAGGAGGGGGGCAGTCTTCTGCCAGCCACAAGACATGCCAATAATCAAGAGGCAAGGTGGTCCTTCATTACAGCTTGCTAGCAAGAGGGAAGATGGCTGACTAATATCAAAAAAAGAACCATCTTACAGAACAAAGACTATAGGTCAGTTATATAGGGGGCTGGTCTCCAAGTGTGGGAGGCAGCTGATCTCTGGATTGGTGAGGCATCTGATCTCCAGGTGGGGCAGACATCTGGTCTTAGTTCCTGACAGTCTTTTGTTTTACTGGATATGCATCAGAGACCAGGGCAACACCTATACCCTGATCTGTAGGTTGTCATTGATGATGGCTATCAGCATAGACTCTCTGCTGGGGGGTCATCACATTCCTGAGGAACTCAAAAGAACAAAGTTATCAACTTATAGCAGATGGGAAGGGCCATGAAACCCACAGAGCATGTCTGGGCTAGTTCATCAGAGATCATTCAACGTTAGGATAGGGTTTCTTTTCTACAGTGTGGCTTCCCTTATGTCAACCTTGTCTTGAGCCAGTATCAGCTCCAGGTTGAGCTGAGGGTTCTGTGTTCCTGGCCAGTCAACTAGTCTTCAGACCATGACCAGAACTCATGAGCCTTCCAGTTTGTAAAGTTGTCTTGGTCTCATATAGATCACTCAGAGTCATTCTGTGTAAAAGGGGCCTTTCCTGTCCACATTCTCTTCTTTTGATTCGATTGGAATTCTATGAGCTATGGGAACAATGTGACATATGGAAAAGGCTGAGAAATTGAGGAATTCTGATGTAAACTTGCCTAATGTTATACAGGGTGACTAATAGTTGGGAATTAATATTTCCTTTAATTACTAGGTCAAAGTGCAAGTTTTCTTTCACATATCCACCAGGAAGCAAAGAATATGAGAGTTTTAGCTCTTACGCGATCCTCCATATTTTGTTGACTTGTTAGAATCTTGTATTTGCTGTTCTATTATCTATATCTATACCTATAGTGTTAAGGATATTAACAGAGTCAAAAATGGAGACAGAAAAAACACAAATGTTACCGCCAAATATATGAAGAGGTGCTCAACCTAGGTTTAATTAAGAAAACAAAGACCACAATGAGATACCATTTTACACACAATAGACTGGAAAAAAATTAAGGAGTCTAACAATACCAAGTGTTGATGAGGATGTGGATCAACTGGATTTCTCATTGTTGGTAGGAATATCAATGGGTTCAACAACTTTAGAAAATGATTTGGCAGTATCTTTTATATAAATTAAAGCATTTGGATACTATTTGACTCAGCAATTCCGCTCCCTTATGTACATACAGTCATGTGTACAGGAAGCATGAACGCTTGTTAACAATAGTCACACACCGGAAACAACCCAATTATGGCCCCTGAATGAATCAATGATAGTGTCCCAAACCAAAGATAATGATTCTGCACAACTGATTGCATCCAAAACAAAAGACTAAATAAAGCAAGAAGGACCAAGAGCATCTAACACAGCATCTAACACATACAATGTATGCAATCATTTATTGAATAGATGAATGATAAGAATCATGCATTTGGGGGCATTATGTAACTCTTTAGGTATTGGTGAATGTTTAAGCAGATTTTCCTTACTTGAGATAACAAATATTTACTAAGAGCACCTTTACCACATATTTTTTCATCATTTAATGATTTTGTATTATATTCATTTGTATTTTTCTGTGTAAATGGTACTAAAATTTTTTTCCCTCTGCCCATTTTGTACCTAGAACCAGCTTTTAAACTTCTGGACAGCAAGGACCACAATTTTCAGTTTCCTTTTTCTCTTCCTGCAGAACTATAGGAGTGGACAATCAGTAACTGCTTATGACTTAATGGTGAAACAAAAATCCACTTAAATTTTCCTCTTTAAAAAAAATCTATTTTGAAAAGAACAAATCATAGTCAAAAGCAGAAGCTTTCAACCAAGCTAAGTGCTCTCTGATTTCAAGTGGATACTTGTAAAGAAAATTTTAATATATGTATAGTGAAGCTGTAGCAATTATCTTGGTGTGTAGGAATATGTTTGGGACAAATACAAGGAAATTTTTATGTGGAAATTCTAAGATGGAATGAAATTCTTAGCACACAAGGCATCAAAGATAGAAAAACATTGTATATCTGATAATCACCCAATTAAAAACCTGCTAAACAATGTGCTATGCTCATTATTTTTCTAAGAAAAATGGAATCCAGAAAGCTGTTGATATTTCAGTTCTAAGAGGTTATTTTTGTTGTTGTTTAATCAAGTACTAATCAGGAGAGATGCACTTTATAGCTGGAGAGCCAATTTATCTGACATCAAAACTATTTAGGCAATTGGCCTTAGATGATGATTATTAGTACTGTTTGCCTATTTCCAATTAAACTGAACTTCCTGTTGTTATAGTGGTTACAAGAGGCACAAATTTAAACAGAAAAAGAAAATGTGCTTCCCTACCCTTTCCCTTCTACCTAGTCCATCACCAATTTAAACCTTCTAATGTGCTAATTGGTTCATATGTATCAGATGAGAATCTTTTGATAGAAAGCAACAAATCGCAAACCAAAATAACTCAAACGAAAAGGAAGTTTCTTGTTTCATTAACTGAGCAGTCTATATCTGATATGACCAGTATTTATTGCTAGTTCTGCTTCCTGTGGGTTGGCTCCATTTTAAGCAGGCCTTTTAGCAGTGCTTACACATCTCATCTGATAGGAGAGAGAGGTTTTCTCCTTCAAGAGTAGAGCAAAACTTGGTTCTCATAAGCTAATATTGAGCCATGTACCTATCCCTGAATCAATCACTGTCTCCATGGAAACAGAATTAGTTTAGACCTGAGATACACACGTACCTCTACAGACATGGGAGTGAGGAGTCAGTAGCCTCCTAACACATAGGCTGCATCTAGGAAGGGTTGATACTTGGACAAAATTTAGAGTACTGTTCCTAAGGGTAACTCTGTGCTAAATGGTCCAAATACATACTATATTATACTCTTCAAGTAAGTTCCACATTTTCTTATAATATCTTCAATAATTATGGGCTATATATTTTCTTTTTATAGAGGTATGAGGGATATCTGACAAGATAGAACAATTTTTTGTTTCCTGGCTGGTGAAAGAAGCTGCAAGCCACTTTTCTGCTAGATGACTGTAAGGGGTCAATTTGGAGCAGATTTTCTTAATTCTGAGAGGAGTTTTTTGAGGGTCTCTTCTTAAGTGAATGGAAGAAGTAGGAACTCATTGACTTAGGAAAAGTAAGTATCAGGATATTTTGTGGCTTGATAAAGTTTTCTCCGTCTATCTTTTGCTATGCAAGCTTGGAGAAAAGTGAAGTAAATTTGCATTGTCAAAGACTTCTAGAAGGAAATAGAATCTCCCCATTCCATTTGAGACTGTCTTGTCAGAACATCAGATAGATTGAGATGATTTCAAATATGTCCACAAAGGAGCATTCGCCCTCAGGGGAAGGTGGATATTTGACTAGCGAATTGTAGAAAATCATTCAGGAAGATTCATTCTATAACAATCTGTGGCTAGAAGACCTCCCTGTGACAACAGGCACATTGTGGGAACAGTGGCCTAGACTGAAAGGGTAAAAGGTGGTCGGTAACTTTGGAAGCCCATGTGTGGTACCTCTCTGCAGCTTGTCCTGCATCATTGGGAAGGGTAAGAAGGCTCAAACGAATGCCCTGAACTAGATCAGTTAAGTGCAGTGAATTTGTACGGCAGTACAGCAGACATGACCGGTGAATGTTGGGGCTGGTATGAAACGAGACAGACAGCCTGAGTGCCTCCCTTCTTTTCCTCCTTCTTTAGTCTTTCTCTTTCCCTCCTTCCCTTTCTCCCTCCCTGCTTCCTTCCCTTCCTGTGTTAATTCTCCTGCTAAAGATGAGTAACTAAGAAATAGAGATGATCCCTTTGGACTGGGTAAGTGACAACTTGGTTCTTGACAACTTGGTTAAGAAAAGAGCTTTCAAGAGGTAGCCATTGGATGTTCTTTTAAATTGGTCCTGTGGGGGACTGACTGATTAATTTGAATATTAAAAAGATTTATGATCTTAATTATACCTCAAGCTGGTGATGCAGACCACACTGATTTTACTGGATTAACTAAAAAAAAAAACCCCAAAACTTATAGGGTCATTCCTAAGATTTCTGCTTCTCCTTCTCCTGCTTTCGAGCCTCCAAACCTGATCAGGCGTAAAATTATCTTTACAATAAATTGTCCCCACACCATCAAATGTGAGCCTGGGGGTAATGAAACTTCTAAAGGAAGAATGAAACAATTAGAAGAGGGGAGGGGTCGTGGGTCAGCAGAGAAAGATGAGAGCAAGTGAGTCAAGCATTGGAACTTCCCCTCACGTAGAGGGGATCCTGGCTCATGGATCTGTCAGACATCTTGGCAGGAATATCTCAGTTCTCAGGCAAGTTCCCTTAGCCAGATGCCACTGAACAATCAAATCAAATAATTAACTCGCTTCGTTTTCAAATTCCATGTTCATGAAGCAAACTTCTAATTATATTTTGGCCTCCCCATAGGGAAAGAATTCACTGAATAAAGTATATATTCAACTGGAATCTTTGGTTACAGAGGATGGCAACATCAGACTGAGCTTTGAAAACATCAATTTCAAAATTAATAGAAAAAATACATTGGAAAGTGTAAAAATAAATGAAGACAATATCATTCTCAATTCAAACTAAAATGGATGATTGAAGGATGTCCGCTCTCTCATAAAGACAGTAAAGACAGCAAAAAGTTTGTGTTTGACTTTTACTCTTCATTTTTTGAGAGACCTACTATCTGAGATGCTAGGGATGCAGTAATGAACGAGATAGTCATGGTTTTTTCTGCTCCTGTGGAGCAAAATTCTACTGGAGGAAAATTGATTCTATAATGGTAGTGAATAATTATAATTTTTAGTAACAAGTGAGAATGAGAAGTAAAAAGTAGTATTAAAACATGGAGTGAGGTGCCTGTCTTAGGCTGAGGGGTCAGGGGAGGCTTCCTTAGGGAAATAACATGTGACCTGGGATATGAAGTCTGAGGGAGGAGGAAGATTAATAGTGGCAGAGGATAGAGGAGATTTCTGGATTGTATCAGTCAAGGTTCTTGGTTACAGACAATAGAAGCCAACTGAGTAGCTAGCAGATTAAAAAAATAAATTGTTGAAAAATACTGGGCTTATCACGGAATCAGGTGGGAGATTGGGAAATAGGATTAGAGAATGAGAAAGAAACAAAAAGATCTAAGACAATGGAAAGTACAGTCCAGAACACACTGGAGTAATTGTTTGCTTGGGATGCTGTAATGGGTGCTATCCCCACTTGATATTTGTGCTGAGCTGTAAGTAAGCTTTTACTGTCACTGTATCCTTGTTTCACCTCCACATGTTTCAAAGTCCTAGCAGCAACATCTGATTGGCCAAGTATGGTACCCATTCTCTAAGATGACTGCTATTGATGATTGCCCCTTGGTGTTCATGTCCTTGTGTAATCCCCTCCCATATTGTATTAGGGTTGATCTGTGTGACCAATAGAATACAACAGAAGTGATGGTATGTGACTTCTTAGGCCAGATCATAAAAGACATTGTCACTTCTGCCTTGCATTCTCTTGGATCACTTGCTTTGGAGAAAGCCAGCTGCCATGTTGTGAGGACACTGAAGCAGCCTTTTGGAGAAGTCTACGTGGTGAGGAACTGAGGCTTCCTGCCAACAACCACCACCACCAACTTGTCAGCCATGTGAGTGAGCCGTCTTGGAAGTGGATTCTCCAGCCACAGTCAAGCCTTCAGATGATGTCTTAATTATGACTTCATGAGAGACTGAACCAGAATGGCTCAGCTAAGCTGCTCCTGAATTCCTATTCCTCAGAAAGGTGAGATAATAAATGTTTATTTTTGTTTTAAGTTGCTAAGTTTTAGGGTAATCTGTCATGCAGAAATAGATAACTAATACACAAGCCTAATTCCTATCCACCAGGAAGAGAGAGAGTTCCCCTCATTTTACAGATGAGGAAATTAACTCAGAGATTAATAACTGGTCTTTCAATTTTTTCAAAATCACTTAGGAAACACTTGCATGACTCTACTATGTACCAGCCACTATTCTAAATAATTTATAAATATTAACTCACTTAATCCTCCCAGCAGCCCCCTGAGGTAGGAACTATTAGTACCTATTATGGACTGAATTATGTCCCTGTCAAATCAATGTGTTGAACCCCTAACCCCCAATGTGACTGTATTTGGAAATGGGGCCTTTAAAAAGGTGATTAAGGTTAAATGAGGTCCTAAGTGTGGGAGCCCTAATCCAGCATGATTGATACCCTTAATAGAAGAGGAAGAGACACCAGGGATGTACATGCACAGAGAAAAAGCCATCTGCCAGCCAATGAGAGAGGCCTCAGGAGAAACCAAACCTGCTGATGCCTGCATCTTGGACTTCCAACGTACAGAAGGTGAGAAAATAGCTTTCTGTTGTGTAAGCCACTTAGTCCGTAGTGTTTTGTTATGGCAGTCCTAGCTGACTAATACTAGCCAACACCGTAGGTCTGCAAGTGTCAGACTATTCTGATTGCTGCTTTGACACTGCTGTCCACTACAGTAATCACCCCCCCCCCCCACTTTGCCTTTGGTGGTTGAGTTGTAGATAAAGACACTGAAACACAGAGAAGTAACTTGTCCAAGGTCACACAACTGGTAAGTGGTAAATTGGGATTTGAACTCTCAAAAAGAATCCACTATGCTGCAACTAAATAAACTCAGAAAGAAGATATTTTTTATTGAGGTAACATTGGTTTATAACATCATATAAACTTCAGGTGAACATGATTATATTTCAATTTCTGTAGAGATTATATCATGTTCACCACCCAAATACTAATTACAATCCATCACCACACACATGCGCCTAATCATCCCTTTCACCCTCCTTCCTCCCCGCTTCCCCTCTGGTAACCACCATTCCAATCTCTGTCTCTATGTGTTTGTTTGTTGTTGTTTTTATCTTCTATTTATGAGTTAGATCATATGGTATTTGACGTTCTCCCTCTGACTTATTTCACTTAGCATAATACCCTCAAGTTCCATCCATGTTGTTGCAAATGGCAAGATTTCATCATTTTTTATGGCTGAGTAGTATTCCATTCTGTACATATACCACATCTTCATCCATTCGTCCCTTGTTGTGTACCTAGGTTGCTTCCAAGTCTTGGCTATTGTGAATAATGCTGCAGTGAACATAGGGGTGCATGTGTCTTTATGCATTCATGTTTTCATGTTCTTTGGACAAATACCCAGCAGTGGAATAGCTGGATTGTATGGTAGTTCTATTCTTAAATTTGAGAAATTTCTGTACTGTTTTCCATAGTGGCTGTACTAGTTTGCATACCACCAGCAGTGTATGAGAGTTTCCTTTTCTCCACATCCTCTCCAACACTTGTTATTTCCTGTCTTGTTAATTATAGCCATTCTGATGGGCATGAGGTGATATCTCACTGTAGTTTTGATTTGCATTTCCCTAATAATTAGTGATGTTGAACATCTTTTCATGTGCCTTTTGGCCATCTGTACATCTTCTTTGGAAAAATGTCTGTTCAGATCTTTTGTCCATTTTTTAATTGAGCTGTTAATTTTTTTGTTGTTGAGATGTATGAGTTGTATATATATTTTGGATAGTAACCCCTTATCGGGTATATGGTTTGCAAATATCTTCTCCCAATTGTTAGGTTGTCTTTTCATTTTGTTGATGGTTTCCTTTGCTGTGCGGAAGCTTTTTAGTTTGATGTAGTCCCATTTGTTTATTTTTTTTATTGTTTCCTTTGCCCAGTCAGACATGGTACTTGAAAATATGTTGCTAAGACCAATGCCAAAGAGCATACTGCCTATGTTTTCTAGAAGTTTTATGGTTTCAGGTCTTACATTCAAGTCTTTAATCCATTTTGAGTTAATTTTTGTGTATGGTGTAAGATAATGGTCTACTTTTATTCTTTTGCATGTGGCTGTCCAGTTTTCCCAACATCATTTGTTGAAGACACTTTCCTTTCTCCATTGTCTGTTCTTGGCTTCCTTGTCAAAAATTAGCTGTCCAGGGGCCAGCCTGGTGACATAGTGGTTAAGTTCATGCACTCAACTTCAATGTCCTAGGTCATGGGTTTGGATCCTGGGTGCAGACTGACGCACCTCTTGTCAGCCATGCTGTGGCAGCATCCCATATAAAGTAGAGGAAGATAGGCAGGGATGTTAGCCCAGGTACAATCTTCCTCAGCAAACAAGAAGAGGATTGGCAACAGATGTTAACTCAGGGCTAATCTTCGTCACCAAAAAAATAAAAAATAAATTAGCTGTCCATAGATGTGTGTGTTTATTTCTGAGCTCTTGATTCTGTTCCATTGATCTGTGCATCTGTTTTTGTGCCAGTACCATGCCATTTTGATTACTATAGCGTTGTAGTATATTTTGAAATCAGGGAGTATGATACCTCCAGCTTTGTTCTTTCTTCTCAGGATTCCTTTGGCTGTTCGGGATCTTTTCTTGTTCCATATAAATTTTAGGCTTCTTTGTTCTATCTCTGTGAAAAATGTCATTGGAACTTTGATAAGGAGTGCATTGAATCTTTAGATTGCTTTAGGAAGTATGGACATTTTAACTAGGTTAATTCTTCTAATCCAAGAGCACAGAATATCTTTCCATTTCTTTGTGTCTTCTTCAATTTCTTTCAACAATGTTCTATAGTTTTCAGTGTACAGGTCTTTCACCTCTTTGGTTAAATTTATTCCCAAGAATTTTATTGTTTTTGTTGCAATTGTAAATGGCACTGTATTCTCAGTTTCTCTTTCTGCTACTTTGTTGTTAGTCTGTAGAAATGCAACTGATTTTTGTATGTTGATTTTGTATTGTGCAACTTTACTGTATTCATCTATTATTTCTAAAAGTTTTTTGGTGGGTTCTTTAGGGTTTCCTGTCTATAAAATCATGTCATCTGTAAATAGTGACAGTTTCACTTCTTCCTTTCCAATTTGGATCCCTTTTATTTCTTTTTCTTGCCTGATTGCTCTGGCTGGGACTTCCTATTCTATGTTGAATAAGAGTGGTGAGAGTGGGCATACTAGACAAGAAGATTTTAACAGTTATACTTTCCTCATGAACTTTGTATCCTGTACATATCTTTTAATTGAAATTACTGACATAGCTTCTAAATGGGCTGAATAAATTTTTAAAATTATTTTGATCTCCATTGGAACAGATTAGCTGAAGGATCCATTCTGAATTTCCTGAACTATTTGAAAAATTTCGCTTTAGACTAAATATTTGCCTGGAATGCACTGAACTGTAAGTAATCTCTGTCACTGTGCCCTTTTCTGTCACCCTCCTAAGTTTCCAAATGCCAGCAGGAACATCTGATTGGCCGAGCCTTCGTCATGGACTCAATTCCTATCTGCCAGCTAAATGCAGTTATTTCCTTAGCTGTATGGCAGGAAACTCTCATGTAGTAACTTGGTTGGAGAAAGAATCCCCAAGGCAAGGATTTACCCTTTTGTGTTAACATAACTCAAACGTGGCCCAAGATATCCCCAGCCCTTGCCTTATACTGAGACACTCAGCACTTGGTTCTTCAGAACACATCCAATTGTGTAATGCATTCATGAGAAATTAATATTTTACTAAAACTATTTCATACAGAGGGTAGGATTCCCATTGCACGCAGCGCAGCAGAGTCTTAATACGATTCTCCATTAGATAGTTTGGATTTTTATCCTCAACATTCTTTTCCCTGCCATTAGCCTCAACTGTCATCTTTTCCGGTCCCTTATGCAGACCCTAATAATCCCCTGTGCTGTCTGGATCATTTCGGTTCTATGCAAACTCTACTTGGCAAAACATATGGCGTATCTTAAGTGGAGCAGCAACTATCACAGACTCTACTGCCTGTAGGTAACTCTGGTGTGGGATGAGGCTTTGTGTAAGGAAAGAGGGAGGAAGGAAACTGTTGATGAACTCGAGGCTGTCTGCTTCACTTTAAAGATGCTCAAATTCAATGAAAAACAAACATCCAAACAAACAAAACTAAAGTGAACACCTGTGCCAACTAAACAAACTATTTCTGTGGGCTCATTCAGTTGGTTTGCTGCTCTTTTTTCAGTGTCCCTCACTTTACCCTAAGTGACTCTTCAAAATATTAATCCAAGTAATACAAGGCTCTTTCCCAGCAGGAATTCTCAGTTAAGAAAGTGGTGGTGTATAACGAGTTATAGATGTGGTCAAAGAGAGAGTTGGATAAATACTTCACCAATGATCTCAGGGCTGGTAGGTAGGAAAACTGGCTAATCCATACTGAAATCACAACAGTTAAATTTCAGCCCAAATCTGAAAACCAACTGTCTATTTTATAATTACAGTAACAGCCTGCATCCTTATTCTGCACTTATTTTGCCATGTGGGATTGGGGAGACAATTTGGTTTTCTACCCTAGGACATGGCTGAGGTTCTGACCAAGTCCCAGCTGATGGAGAGGCTTAAATTAAAAGCAGAGGTATCGATGCTGATTGGTAGGGACCTGGTATTTTGGCAATTTTCTTCTTTTGCTAATTGTAACATTGCCCTTGTTTGAGTCACTTCAGGGCCAAAATATATCTATGTCACATATATGTGAAACAGAGCAATCAAATCTTAGTGGAAAAGGGTCTAAATTAGCTTGTTCTATTTTTTCTCAAGTCAGATTTTCAGTCGGGGATTTGTAGCATCTCTGGGTGGTATTTTCAGAGCATGCTGTAATTGAATAGAGTATTAATGCACTTAAAGCTAAACATTGATGATGTTTAATGAAAAATCTGCTAAATGTTAATACAATTTATCCTTTTTAAAATTTATAAACATGACATATTGCATGCACTTAGTGTTAATCTATTTTAGACATTCATTTGGTTTGACCTATGACCATGATATATTATGTTCCTTAAGATATTTATCTTGTCATTTGGAAACAAGCTTACAATTAATGAGACGCACATGACTTTAAATTACTACCTCAACTAGAAATGTGTGAGTAATGAATTAGCCACAGCTTTGAGCCCTCTGCTTATAATTTAAATTATCAGCCTTTAGCTGATGCTTCATTGTAATCCACTAAAGAAGTCACAGAACCAAAGAACCACATATTGTTTTTGATGATGACCTATTGATGATATTTTTCCCTTTAATTTACCTAACCCTAGGCTAATGTATCCAAATTCATGTAATAAAAACAATCACAAGAGAGGGCATTTATATGTTTAGGTTAATACTAGAATAAAATTGTAGCCAGACTTCATCTAAACTAGATGTACAAAAACATTATCCTTTATTGCAGCATTCTACTTTTCAAGAGAAAAATAAATATGATGTTGGAAAAAGTGAGCTCATACCAAGGACTTAGTCCACAAGGCATTTTTCAGGAGAGAGCCCCATAAGAAAATGTCCAATTTGTTATATTTTCCACACCTCCTTCTCAGCATTGACTTTGCCAGACTATAAGTTCTGGAAAGGCATAGAATAGAAACATACTAAATATTTGTCGAATGATGTCTGTAGTAATAAATGATAACCATTTATTGTGAATAATGGCAGTTTACATTTTGCTCACTGTCCTCCATTTGCTATGACTGGATGAATACATTGTTTATTTATTAAGCTCTTACTGTATGCTAGGCTGTATACTAAAGCACATTTTATGTACAAACTCATATTTTGTATATTAACTTATATACATACATAATATATATCATATATACTTACATGTAACACTTACTACATATTATAAATATATAATTTAATATAGATAAAACCTCTCTCTAACAAGATAATAAGGTTCTTAAGAGCAGAGATGGATTTAAACCTCTTTAGTGCTTTCCTCCATGTGCCTGGCAAAATGCTATCATATAATTGTCACTCAATAAAGACTTGTTGGATGGAAATTAAGATGTTCTTTTGTGACTTCACATTTCATAGTGCACTAGAAAGCAAATGGTCCCACAGGGCTGCTAAAACTACAAATCACCCAAACCAATGGCAAAACAGCAGTAATCCGAGAAGCATAGCTTTCTCTTTAATGTATTACAATACTACAGATTTACTGGATTTAACCCATCAATAAGTTAAATGTGTGGTATTAGGCTGGAGTGGGGGATAAATAAATTTTTATACATTTATAGTCTAACTGAAGAACCCAGAGTGTTATATATGAACATGAGAACTATTAAATGCTGAATCACATGATACCATCTAGAATATAAGAGAAAAAGGTATTAGAAAGGGAAGAAAATGACGGAGTAGTTCCCAAACTATGTAGGCCTTTGAGTCAGACAGATGGGCATGAATCTGGACCCTGCTACTTTTTTGCTGTCTCTTGAGGCAAGTTACTTTACTGCTCTGAGCTTTTTGCATCTCTAAAATGGAGTACTACCTCCCTATGGAGTTGTGACAATTAAATAAGGTCATATATGCTAAACACTTAGAGCATTGCCTTACACGAGGTAAACAACCATTTGGACTAGTCAAAAAAGGCTTCAAGGTGAAGTGATATTTTAGCTAGACCTTGAAGGGTTAGGCTTGGGTAAGAGAGGGAGGGATCAAGGGCAGTCCAGGCAGATGAAGAGTATAAGCAGAAGGCAGGAATGAGAACTGAGCATATGAGCAAGAGTGAGGGAGTCCTTGAAAACAGGGTGGAAGAAATTGGCAGCAGGGGAAAATTGAATTTGTTCAGTAAAATGGGTCCAGAGAGTTGGGAGCCAGGACAGCATGCCGGAGGTGTTTAGACTGGGCATGTCATACAGATGGAAAGTGCTCCATTGCTCCATTCTCTGTAGCACTCTATATTTACTTTTTCTCCCAGCACTTGACATCTTGTCTTATGTATTTGGGCAATAAATATGTTGTTTTTATATAAATTAATGCGTTTCCACACTGATAATCCTTCACTTTGCTTTTTGTTGCACAGGTATTATGTATGTATATGTGCAACTATCCCTCTATAAAAGAGGAAGAGTATATATGTATTAAAGATGACCAATGAGTGCTTAGGAATCTTAGAATTAAAGTTCTATGGAAGGATAATGTTAATGGGATTCTATATAGAGTATATATTTATAAATGTTGTCTTCCACTATGGTGCTTAATTCTTTAGTATTACTTAGAGTGTGTTCTCTTAAGGAAGTACTCCAAAATGTCAGATTTTAATAATAAAATTAATTATAATGCCTATTGATTTAGAATATCTACATCAAAACTTTTTTCCAAGTTTAACATAAGAAAATTTACATATTTTGGCAATTTAAAATTCAGTTTATTGAACTTATTGTAAAGTTTAATAAATTTAGGCTATCAGTCAGTAACTTGACCTATACAGTGACTCAGTATGACACACTGTGAAAAAAGGAAACAGGACATTTTCCAAAATACCAGCCTTAATTTTAAATGAAATTAGTTTATTAGCTATCTGCTAGGTAGCTTGTTTTCCCCATGCCCAAAGGGCTGGGAATAATCCGTTCTTATCGCACTTGACTATTGTATGCTAAGGAAAATGTCTTTGAAAAAAATAAATTGTTATTCTCTGTCCTTTAGAAATAGCTATTTGAGGAGTTTATAGGATTTTCCTAGATGTCTGATTGAAGCTGTCTGATTCTTATGTAGATTTTCTCCAACACACAACATTTGGTTTGCAGAACAGTGGCTCACGGGAAAATGGCTGCGTAACACAGGCAGAAGTATAATTATGATATCATTAGAAATATTTAAATATAAATAACATTCTATATTTGTCCTTGTCACTAGTCTGGGTTTTGACAGGGGGAGTCAGTTTTGATGGGATTCCTGTGGCCCCATAGATTTTTATCCTGTTATCCAATTTTCCGCTGCACTGCTCTCCTTCTGTCAAACTGACTGCCAGCCAGCCTTACATTTTCCCGAGAGGAGGAGCAAAGCTTTGTACTATAGTGGACAGAAGAAGGAGAACAAAAAACTGATTTTTCCCCTCCAAGTGCTATACTCTCTCTTTCTAATGGAAAATTCCATTGTCTGACGGGGTTGAGGGGATGGGGGATAGAGAACAGGGAAGACCTCAGGTTTTCATCCACTGGTGCAAGATAATGTTGCAAAGCAGGCTCAAATAGCAAAGTGAGCAGCATACAGATCAGCAGACAGTTTTCCAGCATGCACAAAGTCACAAGAGTTGCTGAAATGCTGCCAAAACTGGTTTGTGCTGAGTATTCCCTAGCATTTTAAATATTGGCTTGCTGTCCTGTAAGATGAAAGGATACTCGCCAATCATAGTGGAAGGAAAAAGAAAAGGAGCATTTTCTTTCCGTGTGAAGATGTTGCAGTGGATGCTATTTTATTTGGGGGTTTTCCATTGACATTGGCTCATGGTTCAGGGCTTAAAGTAGAGATCAGACAGGTAATAAAAATGAGTGGACTTGACAGAGTGTTAAACAATAGGGAAGAGTGAGAAGTGGGGTGAGGTGGCAAGCTCAGGCCACATCTAAAGGACTTGAAAATGCCGAACTGCAAAAACCAAACCAAACCAAACCAAAGCATACCCTTCGGGCCACACGTATTTTTAAGCTGAATGAGGCCCATGGCCTTTTGGCGGCAATCTCTGGATTAGAGAAAGAGTGGTCCTATGTGCCTGCCAAGGAACCAGTGATATAGGAGGTAACCAAAAGGGCAGGTTTTTATAACTATGATCACTTATTGGTAGGATAAAGACCTTATCGTGTCTCAGGAACTGTAATATGTCCTCATTTATATCATTTAAGCCTTTTAATAATCTTTAAAGAATTGATTCATTGCATGTGTAAAAAGGCATAAAGTTCAGCAATTATTTTTCTTATTTATATTGTAAATAAACCATGAGAGTTTCTCTTAGAATCTTGGGACTATATTTAGCATTATATGAGTCAATTTCTATACCTGTAAGTACAAATGCATTTTGTGAAACTGAAAATGTTGAGCTGTATGAGAAATTCTGCTGTCAGCTGTTAAAATTTAAAGTTCCATTCTGAATTTGGTGAAATGTCTTACTGAACAGGATATGATTTTCTCATAAGGGCGTGAGTACTTAAGATACTGGGAACCAATGTGAGAGAAGTTTATCCTTCTTACTTTTCTGGGGAGTCTGTGCTTTAAAATGGAGGCTGTACAACCTTATGGATTAGGGATTTTTGTTTTAACCCTTGGTTACATAACAAATAAAAAGATTAATCTACTTTCTTATATCAAAAGGGGGTTGTGATGCCTATCAAAGTTCTGGGCTTTGGGGACTTGCTTAAAAAATGCTTGAGTGAATGGATTTGCCACTTTAATATAGGAGTCGGATCATTTAAAGTCGTTGTATCCTGTTTGTGGATACACATACAGTATTCTTGTCTATATTTTGAAACATTTTTGAGCCTAGTCCACCAAATTATATTCCTAATTTATAATAATTCAGAGTCTTTGATGGATTCAATGTATATGAACTGATGTTTTGAAAAGAGTTAAGCACCTGGAACTCCACCTGATTTGCTTTTTGACTCACACTGATGTGTCTAGTCAGTCATGTACCATTTTTTCCCCCTGTCTTAAGAGGCCTGAGTTATGAGGCAAATAAGAAAAAGGCGGTAGTGGTTCATAACGGTATTTTATTGTCTACATTAGCTTTTAACAAAGCTAAAATCAGGTAAGTTAGTACGTCTGTAGTGGAAGAAGCTGTACATCCAACTATTGAAAAAAAAATGTAATTTTTCTTGCTGTCAAATCTATATGTCAATTTTAGCTCCTGAAATTATTTTAGTATGAAATTAAATAAATACACACGTATTCTACTCTTTTTCCTTATGAAGTGTTCTCCTCATTAACCATCTGTGGTTCATTAAAAATTATAACACATTAACCAAGTGAATAAGATTAATTAAATAGTACAATCTTGAGTAGGTAGCCAGATTGAATTACCTGGTCATGTACTCAAGATTGTACCAAAGCTTATGGACAAATAGAGACCAGAAAAAGAAGCTGTAAGTTTCAAGTTTCAACTTATATTTTTCTTTCTCTTTTAAGGAGCAGAAGAAACATATACCAATATTTTCTGACTTTATTCACAGTGGCAAGCTAACCCTGGGTTTTCCCATTTTTTAATGAATCGAGGTTGTAATATGTGAGCTCAGGGTCTCTTGAGGTGGATTTTCCTGCTCTTCACTAGAGTGAATTTGAAACTGGAAATAAAAAATCATAAGAAACTACTTCCATGTGTATGTGCGTATTTTTTTTAGTAGAGTCAAGGCTGTGGAAAGTCTCCCTTAAGATTCCTGGTTTCCTGTTTGTGTCCTGCTCATATCGTTACACTTTAAGTCTGCACTATTTTTCAATTCATGGCTTCCAATAGCATTTTAATGGTGTCATTTTTTGCTGGCCCATATCAAGGACATTGATTCTGTTGTTCTAATAACAGTAGTATGCAATATAGTTTGTGGTTACTTTTTGGGCTAAAAGAAACTCATTACAGCTTCCTGTTTCTCCATGTGTTGCCAAAAATGTTATTGTTGGTCAGGTCTGGAGATATCTTCTGAATCTGTGACTATTTTTTAGATTTTCACATCAGCACATTTTGTAAACGCAGCACAATTTGTTGCGAGAGCTGGACTTAAAAAAGTCAGGGCTTTCTCTCTCTACCAAAGACAGACAGAAAAACAAACATAACCTTTTGGGGTAAGCAATTCTTACAGATTTCTAAGAAAATTCCATGTGTGCAGTTCTTTTTATGTACTAGAGAATATAAAAAGACGGAACACTTAGCTACTTTAAATGTTAAAATTCGAAATGACTCAATCGCAAACTGTAAATGAAAAAAAATAGAAAACATTTAACGAGAGATTCTAGTTCTCTAAAGCCTTGCTATTTCAAAATGTGGTCTGCTGACCAGCAGCTTCAACATCACCTTGATGTCTGAATTGCCGAAACTCAGGCCTCATTCCAGACCGTCTATATCAGAATCTGCATGTTACCATGCAGGTTTGTATGCACATTCGAGTCCCAGAAGTACATGGTTGATTTCTATGCAGTCAACACGATAATTTCAAACTTATTACCAGATGATGTTTTTCTAAAGCGTTGAGGTTTACAGAGGCAAACTGCTTTGTAAATACAGCCTGAACTATTCCTGTTTCAATCTGCAACACAAGTAAATTAACCTTTCCAATATGGCCAATTTAATTTTTTAATTGCTATTGTAAGCTTAAAGATAGAAAAACTTAGAACAGAAACTATAAAACTAAATTAAACCCCAAAGTCACATTGGAAAAACCAAAACACATACAAACACGCTGTAAAATGTCCATATGTGTTTAAATGTATGAATCTTCAAAATCGTGTATTTTTTTTTTATTACTTGAGTGGTTGACAGAATAGTTACTTTTGACTTATTTGTGTGTAAAAATGCCACTGGGGAAGGAAACATGCTTTTCTCCTCTTAAAATTCAAAACTGTCTGAATTAAACTCAAATTTATGAAAATAATTCACCTTCAGGCTGAGCCTCTACCATCACAGTGGCAACCAGAACTCGAGCGACTTGAGTATTATTTATGAACACCTGTAATCAGAGGTTTTAATAAGGGACATTTCCCCCTTTGGCATTCACAGTTGACCATTATGTCTGAGAATTGATGGTAGAAGTGATCACTAATATTTGCTCTATTATTTGGATGCCTATTGACCTGATGGTAGAGAAGTGTTTTCTTGGATGTTCTCATTTTCTTCCCTCCTTTCCTCTGAACTTTCTTCCTCCGCCCCCGGCCCTCAATTAAGTATTTGAGTGCCTATTGTGTGCATAGCTTTGTTTCAGACTATAAAAAGATTCAAAAGGAACAGAAGACATGATCCTCCTCTTCCAGAATCTTCCAAGTTCCTAATATTTTCCTGAGAAAAAAAACCATCTTGACATATTCAACCTTAGTGTTTATCTTGCTGTCGTTATACATTCAGGACCAGTTACTTCTAGTTTTTAGTCTAGTTTTTTTGTTTTCCTTCCACATCACTCCTATTTCTTTGTAAGTAGATCAGTTACCACGGAAACATCACTCTTCTGGGTGTGGTGACCACCGCAATTTATAGATGATTCTTAAAGTTTAGGTACAACGAAACCGAGATCACACATCACCCTTTTGTTTCTAGACATACTTTACTTTGAGATACCATCATCTTCTAAAACAGCTTTTACTTGATTCAGTGCACTGGAAATTTTAATTTAGACACAATTACCAAAAAAATTAAACTACAAACATATTTGTATTAAGCAAAAATTCTATTATTTTTTAACATTTTGTAAAAATTAACGAGATGCAGTGGAAAGGCATGCTGATTTGGTTCTAAAATAGAGGACTCAACATCCAACTTGACAGCAAAATTTACTGAACTTCATAAAGTTTGAAAAAGAAATCAAGACAAATGAATATAAATCATTAAAAAAATCCTTTTTTAAGTCTCATTTTCAGATCTATGGTAGGTTGCCCGTAGAGTGAAGGGAGAGAATTTTTTTTCCTTTATCTCATGTCACAGAGTGAATTGTGCCAGTTTAGTTGCCAAAGGTGGGGTGCAGAAATTAATTAATAAACAGATTAACAGGAGAAAGGTTTATTATACATGTGTGAGTATTTAGTAGTGAGTAACTAGCAGAATAGCCAGAGGTAAGGGTTTATATATCAGCTTAACAAAAGGGAAGGGGGTTTAGGGTTTCAGTGTGGAAGCGTTGAAGGTTCTGTCGGGCAGTCTTCTTCCTGGAAGGAGCCTCCAGGCTGCCCCAGCAGGGAGTTAATGGCAGCTATATTTTTGGGAGGCTCTACTTTTATCAGATAAGGAAAGTTTAGATAAGATTTCTTTCTGCTAATCCCTTCAACGGCTTTTCCAAACTTTCTCATGGCACTGGTGTTTAAAAAGCTGTGCTTTGCATTTGTGATGTCTATTCATCCTCATTCTATTCAAATAAATGTAGGAAATGTTTGTTAGTATATGCTTAGAAATTATGTCTCTGTCTTAAAAAAGGAATTTGAGATGTAGCCTGCAAGCTCTACTAAGAAATGTTAGAACTGATTAGCCTCTTTGTTAAAATTATGGCATAATTATATGTCATATAACCACTGACTCAGTGTGCCACATTCTTCACTTCATAAAAGATGCTTTAAAAAAGCGAGGTTAAGGAATGACCAGAGAATCTTACGAACACAAATGATAAAACAGGCAATGGCTGAAGCATTTGTGTTTGGCTTCCATTTACTGGCTCCAAGTTCCCCTGGATTTTCAGATTGCTCCTCCTTCTCGGTGTTTTCCTCTTGGGACTTTGATTTCTGGCTTCTTTCCCTGGTCTCCTACCGTTTGCATGTCCATCTTTCTTCCATTAGATTGTAGCTCCTCAAGGGAAAGGAGTGGGCACTACTCGTCTTTTCTCCCCACAGTTGTTACCTGGTACATTGTAAGTGAACCACATCTTGAACCAAATATTTGAGGAACCAAATTTTTATTTGTCCTGCCAGAAATCACCAGTGCTGGAAAAGTTTAGGGATAGGTGGATACTTTGGATCCTGAAATGACTCCTCTTGGATGATTAATTCTCTGCTTATGCCTGTGACCTAGCGTGTGGGCAGGGGATATTCCTCCCTCTTATTTGTTCTTTTCCTGTACATGGATGTATTACACCAGGAGGAGAAGCTACACCGTGCAGCTACCTGCCTTATTGGCAGGGATCCAGGAACAATGGGGAAGCTGTGGCTATTGTAGCATTTTTTTCCCCAGCTAGCTTCCCCAAGGAATAACTACTGCTAATAAAAAAAAAAAAAATTACTATTACAACGAGCATTACTAACTACTGCAAGCATTCACTATTTATAGAATACCAAGCCCTGTGCGTGACATCTTGCATATATTTCTTTATTTCTTCAAGAGCCCTAAAAAGGGAAGGTATTATCTTCATTTTACACTTGAGAAAACTGGAGCTCAGAGTAGCTAAATCACTTGACCAAATGTACACACCTTGGTAGAAAAGCACTCCAAAGCCAGTTGCCTCAACACACAGTTGAGGGGTGTGACCTCCCTTGCCAGCAGCACGGTGGTTAGAGTATTGTCCTGTCAAGGGAGAACTAGTACAGTCGAGAACACAGAGTCAGAACTCAAAAACTGTTTCGATTGGTTGTTTTATGTTAGCTCCTGAAGTACGCTGATCTGTAAAACAAAAGAGAATGGGCCCCATATTTAAGCTTTATCATTATTATTTTTTCATTTTTAACCACACAATTTGTTTTATAAAGTCAAGTCTTAGGGAATTGAGTTAGCTATAATTTTACCTTTTGTATTGAGATTAGCTCTTTAAAAACGTTCATTGGTTAGAATAGTGTAACTTGGGGGACTTCAAATAATCTAAGTAAAATCAAAGTAATAGATAGTCATGGCTATAAATGTAACTATTGATAGTCCTCCTGATGAAGAACATATTCAACCATCCTGAGAAATAAAAGTGTTAAATAATTAAAATAAGACATGTGAAAATGGCAATCCAATGTATTTTCCTTTGGAGCTACAATGTCTTTATCTGTCCGCGTGGATTTCCTACTCTTGTTTTGTACAATATATATTTGCATTTGGAGAATTTGAGACTGGCGACATTATCTGCAAGGAGGACACAGAAACTTCAGAATGTATTCCACCGTTCCTTGTGCCAAAGGCTGGTCAGTGCCCTGTGGTGACAGGAGCAGCTGAGGGGACTGACACCCTCCCTCGTGGCTCAGCCTCAGCACAGAAGCAGCCTGAATGCAGGGCTCGGGACTCCTGGGGGCGGGGCCCAGGCACAGATGTCGTGGGCTGCAGAAAGCCCCTAAACAACTTCTGTCCTTTAATAGAAGCCCCTAAATCTGAAATAGGATTTTGTTGAGATTTTCTTTGAATAAAAGGATCACCTTCAGTCAGGAAACATACAATATTTCCATTAAGACATGTATCTTTAAAGTGACCTATTTTATCTAGAGTTACTTCAATTGTAGATTTCTAGATTAGTTTTAATGTAAATAAGTTGACAGCAGAGTGAAGAGAATCCTAAAACCAGTTCAATATTTGAGAAGTAAAAGAAAATTGGACCAATCTGTGAAATTTTTATGTTTAAGAGAAACAGATCATGTCAGTTCTAAATATGTATTTCTTTTGATTTGCTCAAATTTTATGGCTTAGTCAATAGCCATCTCCATGATTTGTGACTAGTTTTTTTTTTTAAATGCGTACAATTTAAAACCTGAGTGATTTGTTGCAAGATTACAAACAAAAATTTTTATTCTCTTCTTTTTTGATCTCCATCACTGGTTCTTTATCATATTTTCTAATAGTAGCTACTACCCATGAACTGGCATATTTATATTATGCATCAATTGTCTAATTCTCCAGGATCCTGTATCTACAAGTTTTCTAAGTTAAGATTAAACCCTTCCTTCCTTCCTCCCTTCCGTCATCCTTCCTACTTTTTTATTTTTAAATAAAGGTACCTTTCTTATAGGATTACAATTCTGAAAAAGACTCAAGTGGTTTCCCTCGATAAGAAATGAAGAGAACAGTTTTCATCTGAAACTGTTATCCAGCTCATGGAGGTACACTGACTTATCCCTGTTCTCTGATAAGTGGATCACTAGAAAGAGGGAAGAGGACATGCGCTCAGCTTCCGCACCTCCTCCTTTAACACACGCTCCCTCTGCAAGCCTGGCTACAGAGCCCGGAGCTGGCCTCTCAACTGAGAGTGACGGGCAGTCCTTTGTCTCCAAATATGAGCCATATGCTTTTAATTTCACTATGATTGCTTCATTCTCTGGGGTCTAGAAAGTTGTCTTGGGTTCCAAGAGTCCCTTTTTAAAAAAAGGCAAATTCTCTTGAGATGGCTTGATTATCATTACCTCTTTAATGGGATAGAGTTGACAGTAACAGAGAGTAAGATGGTCCTTAACGGCATAATGGGTGTGAGGGAACCTGTAGGGTAGGAAGGTGGCAAAGAATGGAGACTGATTCTGATAATTCTACATTGTATGTCAGTCAGCACTTTCTATGCAGAATATTGATTCCATCTGTAACATAGGGTTTAACTGTTGAGGCATATTGAGGAGAATCCCTTTATAATTGAAGATGTCTTGGAAATAATTTTATAAAAATCATCTGACATGGAACTGATGTTCATAAGTTGTACTGCCTAGAATAATAATATGTGGCCACCAACTAGGAACACTGTAGACTCAAGAGGATATTGTAGTTTATATGCCTCCATTTGGGGGTTTCATGGGCCTGACTATTGTCCTGCCCTTGTGCCAGAACCAGACACGGTTCTGAATTACCTGCTTAATTCAGTCTGAAGAGGATTAAGTAGGTACCTGCCTTTTACCACCTTCACACCCCCCACCCCAATTTGGGGAACTCTCGGTGTCTGGAGACTACTATCAAAAATATATTATTTAGTACAGCTACATGTATGAATTCTTGAGACTCAAAAAATTCCCAGCAATAAAAAGTACATATATTTTTCATTTTGAAAGCCCTTGACGTATTGTTACAGCTTAGGTTCCTCAGAGTTTGGGATGCAAAAGGTTTATTAGGAATTAACGCCTGTGGAAGAGAGGGGCGAAAGCAAGACTGGGGAGAGGAAGAAGCTGAACTGCGAAGCAGACCTGGCAAAGCCTTGGCCAAACCGGAGGGCACCTCTCCAGTGAGCATTGCCTGTTAGGGCCTTGGGTCAAAATGGCTGGGCTTTTGTGCTCCTCCCAGGCTCAGTCACAGGAGGCAGGCTGGCCCAGGTAGGGTGAGGCTGTGGGCAAGGTGACTCTGCAACTAAGCAGATCCTGAAGGAGCCGACTGCTGGAGGCCGCCTGCTGACTGCAATTCATGCGGCTGCACAGGGGGACTAGGGCAGCGCATCCCTGCGTCTTCCATGATGTCTTGTTCACTACCTGGAATCTCTCCAAATGGTTGAACATTAATGTTGTGGTTTCTTTATCATTTAACTGTATTGGTCTATTTCCCCAGAGTGTTAGAGCTTATAACTGCCACCACAAAAGTGTTGCATAAAGATTAAGAATTTGGTTCAAGTTCTCTGCCTCCACCACTTACTAACTGTTTAACCTAAGGAAGATTTCTTAACCTCTCTAAACTCCAGCCTCCCCATTTGTGAGTTGTTGGGTGATTAAATGAGGAATGCACGCAAATTCGTTGAGTTAGTATCTGGCATATTGTATGTGCCCAGTAAGTGTTAGTTATTATTAATAATAATTTTTTGTCATCATTATTCTCTACTCTCTACTTGATCCAGAATTTAGAGCCTGAGAAACTTTGCAAATGCACTGGTCAATATTAGAAGCAACCAACTCCCCAATATATCTGCTTCTTAGGCATTATGGTAGCAGAACAAAAACTAAGTTAAAATAATTAAATAAGTGCAAGGCAAAGGGTGAGAGAAAACACCATCTGCCAGCTCTCCGCGAGTCATTTAGGAGCGAGTTGGAAGATAATGAAGGCCATTGCATTCTGGTCATGGATGGGTCCTTCTGCTTGGCTGGTGTTATCGCCTTTCTCCGAATAAAAATAGCCCATGCATCCTTTACCACAGCTCAGTAAACACAAATTATGTGAATAAAAATAAAAGGATGCACAACAAAATCTTTGGGGAGATTTGCTGCAATTTATTTGTTTCCTAGTGTACCCGTGAATTTCGGTGCAATCAACAGTTTAATCTGAACAGCAAGGCATTTGTTTTTTGGCTGTTTATAGTCAGTTTTACGCTGTTTTCCTAGCAGGACTTGTCATATGAAATCCTCATCAGAGCCACAAAAGAATCTTCAAATTTAAAGCAGTGTGGTGGGTTGAGGGGAGCACTGCCCGTGTCACCAACAAACACTCAAATTTGGGTTTGGCCACCTACGACCTGTGAGGATGTTGGGTATTCCCAAAGCCTTGGCTTCTCTTCAACTAAATGGGGATGCTAATCAATCTTGCAATGTCTATGTGAGATCATATGAGAGATGAGTAAAGAGTTCTTTTAAAAATTCTTTGTAAATCTTAGTTTATTATGATTAAAAATAGAAAGTTACTTTTGAAGGATAGTTTCACAGTGTTATTTTGAGAATAAACTGACTACCGGTTCCCAGCCATGTGAAATTACTTAAATTTGGGGCATTTACTTGGGGAAATTGCTTAAATTTTGGTGCCTCAGTCTTCTTATCTGTAACATGGGGATAATAGTATACTGACCTCATAAAGTTGTTGGGAGGATGCAATGAGATAGCCTAGGTCAAACACTCTGAGTACAGTCCCTCGCACAGAGTATTTATTTGGCTGCTATTGTTATGATTTTAATATGAGAGCAAATAGGACTCATTTCTTTGTGTTTTGCTCTGAGCTATTCTGGAATGTTACTAATATTTTCATTTTAATTCTGGAGTTATATAGTGACACCTACTAACATATAGCTGGTATTCTGGAGAGATTGCAATAACAACAACAGCAAAAAAAAAAACCCAGAAGATAGGAAAGGCCCTTGAAAGGGAGAAAATAGGAGAGTATTTCTAGGTGTTGTTTTTACAGATATTTCTATCGTCAAGTTGATTTTAATTTTTAAAAAGCATAGATTAAAGAAGCATATAGTATAATGCAAAGGAAAACTCACCGGCGTGGAGGTCTAGAGCATGAAGTTAGAGTCTCCCCTTTGTCACAAACAATTGTCTATGGACGTTAAATAAAAAATGTAACATCACTGGCCCCAAAAAAGATGGGTGGCCAAGATCAGTGCTTCTCAAACTTGACCACACATTAGAATCACCAGGAGTGCTTTTGAAAAATAATATATCTGGCTCCATCAGGTCCACCTGAGATCAACAGAATTATTATCTCTCTGGGGAAGAACCAGTCTCCAAGCTCACCAGGTGTTGGGGGTACACAGTGAGGCTCATGGACCAGCCGACTGGGTGATCACCAGGTTCTCTTCCAACCCGGAAATCTCTGTACCTCTTCCTTCACTGCAGGTCACGTATGTAAAGAGCGCTTCTGAAAATGAAAACGGATACAGAGCAGTGGCTAGAGAAGGTTAAGCAACTTGATTTAAGCTATTAGCTTCTGGAAAAAAGCAAGTTATTTTCTGACCTTCACCGTAAACCATAATCCTCTCTCCTTAAGAGAGATGTGATGCCTCCACTTCAACTGTCTAGGCTGTATATTGGACTCAGCCATCCCCTTTTCAATTTACCTCCGTCCTTATGTGAAAAGTTCTATCCTTGTAGACGGTTGCTTTTAATAAAGGCAAAATACTTAATGCAACATTTAAAAGTCACACACAAGGCCTCACCTCTGCATGTGGGCAATAAGAAGAGAAAAAATGTGGAAAACTGCTTCCAGAGAGGGATTTTCTCACCCATTGATCTCAGCACAGAGCATCAGCCTGGAAAGAATGTTTTTGTAATAGAAATATTCAGTGAAAAAACACCAATGATTTCCATTTATATCGTTACAGCGATGGAAGAACATGTGGCTTAGATTAGGAAAGTGAATGTTAGCTATGAGGGTGCATTTGCAGGAGACATTAATTAGGACTGAGAGTATCTCGGGTACTTGGGAAACAAATTTGTTTAATGAGCTTCATGGTTTGCAGATGCCTTTCCCTTGTCCTTCGCCACGATTCCAAATAAAGTGGTTTTATCTGAGCAGAGCTAAGTACACTTGAGAAGTCACATGATTTTTGTGCCTCATTCCATTCATGTTTGAAAGCAAGTTGACGGGACCATCACATGAGTAAGATATCTCTTACGGTAATACACACGCAAGTGAGGCTTGGTCACGCTAAATCGGGATCTGATTTTAAGCTTGATCTATTCAGGACTTTGCCTTTAGAGAGACCTCCATTCATTGGACTACTATGACCAGCTGCTGATGTGCTGTCTCTATTCCTGGAGACTCTCTGCCCCGGGGTGTGCCTGAGTGGAGGACACTGCACACGTCCTGTCTTGTGTTTGTATCAGCTCCTGCTGCTTCCTTTGATCACTGGCTGATAAAATATCTCTTGAGCTTTGTGGAGCTGATGAAAGCCATGTGTCTGGGCTAAGAATTTAGAACTCAATCTTTGGCATTATCATAACGTTAATATCCGTCGGTGCACTTTAAAACAGGAGCATGAGGCTCATTCTCTGGTGAATACTGGCGGGGGCAGCTGACATGTGGGTTATGTTGAACCCTCAAAAGCATATACTGTATCACTTTCTTAAGCTAGGAGAGCTGTAATGACTCTCTTGGGACAAATAAACATTTCCTGTGAGGTCCCCATTTGCTTAATTGCTAGCCATGAGTTTTAGAGTCCTTGCTACCCTAAGTGAACTCATTTTAATAAAAGTAAAAATTTTCAGCTGTTTTATTGGTTCTTAGTGAAGAAGACAAAGATCAAATGGAAGTCAAAAATGAACTCGTTCACTCATTAAGGCAACATTTGTGGGGTGAAATGGAAAGGTGGGGTAACTGGACACATAGACCACAAGCAGAGCAATTATGAGTGAGGATTCTGGAGCCAGACTTCCTGGCTTTAAGTCCTAGCTCTGCTTCTTGCTTGCTGTAAATCTCAGGCAAGCTACTAAACTCTGTGTGCCTCAGTTTCCTCTCTATAAAATGGGGATAATGGCAGATTGAATGAGTTAATGTTTGTAAAGTGATTATTTCTACACATCAAAAGCACTCAATAAATGCTACCGTCCACTGGGCAGAGCCCCATGCTATTAGTCCTGTTGACGTCAAGTGAATATGTCTTCAGAACCAGGTTGATTCTATGAGCCTAATCTAAGATTCTCCTTCTGTTCCTAAGGCCGGTGCTAGATAGTTTTGTGAAGCTAGATAAGGAGTATAAACCCTAACTAAAATAGCTAACTGTCTTTTAGACTCTTCTTAAAGTGTGGATTAATTCAATGCTGCTTATAGGTATGTTGGGAGAAAAAAATCAAGACTATTCTTAAAAATAGCTTTAGTTCCACTGGGAGAGTGTACAGCAAGACCAGAAAGTAATATGTATAATAATTCAACTTATCAAACTTCTCCAAAAAATAATATTAACACTATGATCTGAGACATTTTCCAGTAGGTAATTATTTTAGCATTTAGATCACTGAATTACAATAATAAGAAACGTTGTTGAAATGTAACTGATTCCCAGATTGTGTTCTCTCAGGTGTTTGATTTTGGCCAGCCATTTATTAAAATCAAAACAAAAACTCATTTGCATTTTTATTTCTAAGTTATCTCACCTAGTTACAAAAAAGATTTAAGGCCACTGAAAAGCACTTGTTGAATATGTTCAGAAAATAGGAGTGACTAACTTTTATCATCTTGTGGCTTTCAGTTTCACTACTTGATGGTAAGAAGTCAATGATATTTTTCTTTCCAGTTTCATTGAAACACATATCTTTGACTTCCACATGTGTTATTCATTAAAATCCGATGGAAATCAAGTTAAGAAATTCTCTCCTAAGGAAAAGCCACTTGTGAAAGAGCTCAGAATTAAATATCCACATTATTTATTATTAGATTATGAACTAACTATAAATTGACAACAGGCGGTCATGTTATCATAGTCCTTGACACCTCTTGGAAGGCCCTTCTTTCTGACCCCACCCAATCTTCAGTTCTGCTACTGTGTTTGTGGTTATTTTCTTCATAGTTATCTAAAGGGGTCCAAAGGTAAGAGACGAATGTGGTGTGATGATAGAGTTGTTTCCTTTGACACATACAGGACTTTAGTAGATGTCAGTGATGTTCAGTGTTTCTTTCATACAGAACGTAATACATTTGAAGACAACTGAGAGAAGTAGGAGACTTGGGTTACAGTGCTACCATTTAATTAACCATGAGAACTCAGGCAAGTCACTTTATTTCCTTCAAACTCAGCTCTTCATTTATGACATGAAGAGGACGAGCTAGTTCTAAACTCTCCTTTCTAACTAATGTGCAGTGATCTTAAGATACTAGGAATCAGGGTAATTGTAGAGGATTTAGCAGTTACATTACTGTTTTAATGGATAATTCCTTAAAATTGTATTTACTTTGTCCATATAACACAAAACCAAAATATGGAGGTTTTAATATATTCAGATATCTGACACAGATAAAACCAAAGCTTTTCATTCTGTTTTATATAATTTTAGTATCGTATTCTTATTAATATGTGTCCCTTGACTTCTACTATTTTATTTACTCTTGAAGGTAGGTGTATTTATTTGTTTATTGCACAAAATGGGGACATATAAGTTGAGAAGGAATACATTATTGCCAGGCAAGTTGCTAAAAATTAATATGCATTTATTCAAGAAATATTTAATTCAGTAATCTAGTAAGTAGGACTAAAATAATAAATAACACATGGGTCTTGCCCCAAGAAGCTTATGGTCTAGTGGGAGTACAGAAAAGTAAATGGATAATTATAAAACTGTGCAATGCAGATGATGATTGGGGAAAGTGCAGAGTGCAAAATGAACACAAGTGGGCCCCAATCCAACCCAGGGAAATCATTGCAGACTTCCCAGAAGACATGGTGTGAGTGGATGATAGAGTTAGTCAAATATGGGATTATTTCAGGCAGAGTAAAGTGGCATGTTCAAGAGCCTGGAGGTAAGAGAGAACCATGAATGTCCAGGAACTGAAGGTAACTTACAGTATGTGTTTAGTGGGGAGTGGAGAGGAGGAGGGCAGAAGGGGGAGATGAGGTTACAGAGGAACACAAGAGTTTGAGTTTGAATCTGAGGACAATGAAGAACCATTGGAGGGGGCTGGCCCAGTGGTGTAGTGGTTAAGTTCATGTGTTCCACTTTGGCGGCCCAGGGTTTGCAGGTTTGGATCCCAGGCGCAGACATACGCACTGCTTGTCAAGTCATGCTGTGGTGGCGTCCCATATAAAGTAGAGGAAGATGAGCATGGATATTAGCCCAGGGCCAATCTTCCTCAGAAAAAAAGAGGAGGATTGGCATTGGATGTTAGCTCAGGGCTAGTCTTCCTTACAAAAAAAGAACCATTGGAGGACTTTCCATAGAGGAGCAACATATAACATTAACATTTAAAAGCAAGAAACACTAAAGTGTGGCAAATGATTTGGAGTGAGACAGAACTGGAAGAAACACAGTCAGAGCACTGTAACAATAAACAAAGCTAAGCTAATGGTGGCCTAAACACGGTAGGGAAAAAGAGAAGATGGATTCAAGGACTATTAAGAAGATTGAACCAACAGCATTTGATGATTGATTCATTCAAAAAATATTTGTTGGATTTCTGTCTCTGGCCATTATGGAGTAGCTGGTATTAGATATGCCCTCCCACTGTAAATAGCTATGAGACCCGGACAAAATATATAAAACAATATTTGCAGGCATTGGGTAGCAGCTCAGTTCTGGGCTATAATCCCTGGAAAAGAGGAAACATATGAGGTAAGCTCCAGATTCACATAGTCTTTCTCTCAAAGAACATTTTCCAGGCTATTAGATAGGGAGAGAGAATCCAAGAAGAGAGCATAAGTTTTGCCAAACAAAGGATGAGTTTGTACCTGCTAAGTTGGCTGATATTTGGGGCTTGGATACCAAAAATGGGGAACCTGCAGAGAAGAAACCCAATAAATCTGAGTGGAAATTCCTCTCAGGTCCTTGGTCAACTCCTGGAGGAAACAAGTAAGATAAAATTCCAGGAGGTTTGGAAGAGAGCCTCTTCAGGGAGGCTGGGAGCTAAACAGACATTCCAGTGTAGAGGAGATGCTGGAATGCAAGTCCAGCCAGAATGAAGAGATCTTGCTGAAACCTCCAGGCATCTCATTGGATCCCAGAAAGGCCACACTGTAGGAGTAAGCATCATGTCTTAGGAGTAAAAACAAAACTGGAATAGACCATCCTAACAAAGCCTAAAACCAGGCCTCAACAGGATAAGGTAAATCCACAGTAACTTAACCTCCTGCCGTAACGAAACTCAACCATCTTCAGAAGAAGATAAGATCACGCAGAGCCTCCACAGGGTATTATCCATGATGTTCAGCATTCAACAAAAATTACTACACATTCAAAGAAGTAGGAAAAGCATCTGATAATCAAGTGATAAAACAGTCAATAAAAGCAAACCTAGAAATAGTGCTGATAAGAACTTCATATTGATAGAGAGTTTACTATGTGCAGATAGCATTTCAGCTGTGAACAAGACAGAAAAAATATCCCTGAACTCATGGAACTTACACTTAAGGTAGAAAAAACAGATAATAGACAAGATGAATAAGTGAAATATTTGGTATGTTAGATGGTGAAAAATACTATGGAGAAAAAGAAAGAATGGAAACAAGATAGGGAACACTAAGAGGGTAGCATTTTAAGAAGGGGACCAGAAAAAGGTTAAGTGTGTGGGGCTGGTGGGGTGGGGTGGGGTGGAGAATTAAAGATGGCACCCAAGTTTTGAGCTTCTGCTTTCATATTGCCTTCAAATAAGCAATATAAGAGACGGAACAGAATTGTTTGTAGAGAGATGATATTTTGGGAATGTTTAGTTTGAGGTGTCTGTGAGACTTTAACTGGAATTTCATAGGAGGCAATTGGACACATGAATTTGGAGGGCAGAAGATATCTATTCTAAAGATGCTAATTTGGAAGTGATCAGCAAATGATAAAAACTATGACAGAGTATAAACTGAGAAGGGAAAAACAATGAAATATTTCAGTATTTAAAATACAGACATGAGACACAGAAGAGTATCGATGAGACTGATAAATAACTGCATAGATGGGATAATCCAATAGGACGTGGTCACGGAAGTCAAGTGTTGTAGCAGGAGGAATTGGTCAGCAGTGCCAAACACTGAGAAATCAAATCAAATAAGCGCTAAAGTCTTTTCTTGGATTTAGAA
Source organism: Tapirus indicus (assembly GCA_031878705.1). Taxonomy (NCBI): domain Eukaryota; kingdom Metazoa; phylum Chordata; class Mammalia; order Perissodactyla; family Tapiridae; genus Tapirus; species Tapirus indicus. The sequence continues at coordinate 91,724,319 of CM062926.1, forward strand.
ACAAAGAACTTGGTAAAAATTGATTTTGATTAAATTTTAATTTAATCAAAATTTGATTTTGATTATGATTAAAATGTGGGACAGACTTCAGACTGCATTGGGCTGAAGAGAAAATAAGAGGTAAATCTGTTAAGGTATGGACAACTCTAATTCGAGCTATAAAGGGCAGTAATTGAAGAGGATTGTCAGGTTGCGGGACTGTGAGTGGGTGTGTGTGTGTTTGTGTTTTAAGAATGAAAGACTTCAACACATTTAAGTGTACTTAAAAATACTTTTTGAAGGACTACTGAACTATCCAATCTAAACTGGCAAGAGATGAGAGCACGATAATGTCCAGATTAGGCGTATGGAACTTGAATTTCTGGGATGATTCTTCAGTGCCACTCTTGAGGCACAGAGGAAACTTTTAACTCCTGTTACACAGTTAGGTGATATTAAAGCCAAATTTTGCACATCAGAACTTCTAGCTTTATCTCAGATTCTTCCTCTTTTAACTTATTATAAGTAATTTTTTTGCTGATGAAGATTTGCCCTGAGTTAACATCTGTGCCAATCTTCCTCTGTTTTATGTGTGGGTCACCACCACAGTATGGCTGCTGACAAGTGGTGTAGGTCTGCAGCCAGGAAGTGAACCTGGGCTGCTGAAGTGGAGCACACCAAACTTAACCACTAAGCTGTGGGGCCAAATCCTACAAGTAATTTTTTTCCGAGATATTAAAAGGAGAAAAACTTTATGGCAATTTTTCTTTTTCATTTTATTTAATGCTGGCTCAAGTGAAGTTTTAGCCTAGCTTAATTTATATACATCTCAAATTATATAAGTAACTGAAAAGATTACAACAATCATTATTTTTGAGATTGGAATCCCAAAATTAGTTTTAAATGGATGCATCTTTTGTTATCTACATAGTCAAACTTTTTTGTGTGTTTACATACATTATTCCTTAAAAAGAGAGAATCCTTTATAATGTTTATTGCAATCTAGCTTACCCACTGAGCCCAAATAATAATAACTGATATTTTTGTCAGTAATTGAACACTTCCAAAAGTTTTAATAGGCTTTCTTCTATTAATGGATGTATATGAACAAATTGTGTATGCTCTTAGAAGTTTATTATCTTCTTCACTCAAGTTTAAAATAAGAAATATTACTTCAAGATGGTCCTGATTAAATTTCCAAGAATAAAGTGACAAAAATTAGAATATTTCTGAGAACTTGTGCCATAATTTTCCAAGTAAAAAGTAAAAGGAAATTTTGCAGTGCATATTTATGTCAATGAAAATGAATTTTGACAAAAATGTTATGCCCATTGAATGTATGAGAATTGAGTCTATGAGCTTGCTTCTGACGAGAAAGACATCAAAACTAAAATATTTTATCAACTCTCTTTGGTTTTGAATAGAAAAGAAAGAATTTATAGATGTAGAAATACATCTTTTTCCAAGAATCACCAACTGATGTTTGAGACAATCAAATTTTTGGACTAATTGAGGAATTTTTCCTGAGTTTTAATGCCTTCTGCAGACTCAGCTGGTTATTCATCTTGACATCTTTTGCATTAAAAACATCTAGTTATCCTAAAGTATCTGTTTATTCATGAATGAGCAGAGATCATCAAGAAAGATAAGCTATTTCAACAAGTCATTTTGAAGGACTAATTATTGTTTTATTATATCCCTAATGCTCAAAGTGATCATATGATACTTAAGCTCTCTTGATTCTGATAAACTTGAAAGCAGCCAAAAGAATTTAGTGGAAATAATGACACTCTTTTGTGTTGCTTGAAGGAGTATATTATATAGGATGACCTGCTGTGCTCTTCAAACCCAGGGGGAAAGATTATTCTTAACAGGGTATGAAACCAGATACTGATCTGTGTTCAGTTAGCATTTCCAAAAGTCTAGAAACATTGTGAAATAGAATATCATTTAGTATGCGGTGTATATTTAGTAAAGTTCCTATTCTGAAGGTGAATATGATTTATTACTTGGGAATTAAAGTCAAATTTTCACTTCCATAGGCTAAAAGTAGTTTATAGACATGAGCAAGTCATATTTTGTGCTTAGATACAGCTTCTGAAGGAACCAACATAACTGACCTGGTTCATGTAGTACTGGGGTTTAAGGTTAGGAAGACTCAGTCTTTTCTTTATGTGGATGGAGACAAAAGGAGAGAAACACCTTTTTCACCCTGTTCCCTGGTAGTTGTTTGTTATCTGAGCTGTGGCTGCTTTCCAGTCTCTGATGGTCTGGAATAATGGCCACACCTCCTTATTGGTCAAACAAACCAAGGCTACTCAAATGAGAGCTTCATCCCTGGCCTTCCCTCCCTCCCTCTACTTTCTTATCAAGTTCTTGAATACTACTGGGCACTTTGTCTCAAACTTTCTGGCCTTCTGGAGCACACTAAATAGCCAGGCTTTCAGACATTGTGGATGTCTAATTTCCATGCAAGGATTAGCTCTGGTTTTGGGATAAGGAGTCACTAAGTCACTTTACCTGCCCTTGGGAAGGTGCATTATACAAGGTCTGCTGGATTATCATTCCCCCGTGCAGCTCAGGATGGGGAACCTGAGTGCTGCCACTTCCCATATCAATTTCCATGGATCTCCGGATTTTCTTCGAGTTTGTGGCAAGAACGTTAAAGAAAATTTATAGCTCTTTACAACTCTTTTGCGTACGCGAAAGTGACAATCCTCATTGGCATTGGTGGGCCCAAGTGAATGAGCCAACCAACTACTGGTCATCTAGTCAGGCATCATCAGAAACTTTTTCTTATGATTTAAAGCTAAACCTGACTTCAGTTTAAAGACAGCTCTGACCTAATTGATGGCTTTGCTTGTGATGGTTAATTTTACGCATCAACTTGACTGGTGCCCAGATATTTGGTCAAACATTACTCTGAATGTTTTTGCGAAAGTGTTTCTTTGGATGAGATGAACATTTAAATCTGTGGATTACTCTCCATAATGTGGATGGGTCTTGTCCAACCAGTTGAAGCCCTTAACAGAACAAAGATTGACCTCCCCAAGCAAGAAGGAATTCTGCCAGCAGACTGCCTGTGGATTCAAACTGCAGCTCTTCCCTGAGTCTCTAGCCTGCTGGCCTACTCCATCAGGTTTTAGACTTGCCAAACCTCCACAATCACATGAACCAATTCCTTGAAATAGGTCTCTCTGTCTATGTATACACACATCCTGTTGGTTCTGTTTCTCTGGCAAACCCTGACCCATTGCATAAATACACAATTAAAATAATGCCTGGCACATGAGAAGAACCCAAAATTATTGAATGAACCAATGAATAAAAATGTATACCAGGAATTCTATTTGGAAACAACAGTTTAATAGTAAAATCTTGAGATGAAGAATGGTTCTCAATACCTTTGAATCCATAATAAATTGAAACTAAAAGGTGCAATCTTCCTGGAACCTTTTTAAACTTGAAGGTTTAAAAAAGATGTACTAGTTCTGGAAAGAAAAGGTCTGTGTTCTAGTCTTGGCAGTGTTTATCATCAGTTTCATGCCCCTTGATCTCTCTAGGTCTCTAGTTGTTTCTTCAACAGTAAAATGACAGATGTGTCTTAGTTGATTTTTAAGCCTCTTTAGTTGTAAAATGTCTTAATTTTGTAATTCCCGCTGAAGACCCTTCCAGAGTGGTTATTCTGAGTGTTTCACTATCCCTATAGATCCCACTAACCAGCTTCCAATGCAGCGATATCGTAGGATACACCAAGTCCTGATAGTTACATGGTTCATAGAGAAATAAAAGAGTGCAGACATGGAATGCACGAAGGTGTTTCTTTTCTCCAGTAGGCATGCAGAGAAAACTTAGAGACAGCAGAAATTCGTTGTACTTACAGTCGATAACCGAATGTTAAAGTCCCCTTCACATTTTCCTTTGAGAATAAAGGAAAGAAGGCCTCATCGCTAAATTATATGATGAATAAAAGTTCTCTCATTTACATTTATTGCTTTGTCTGCATAAGAAGTTGGTTGTCTGCCAACAACTTAATGTTTTGAGAAAGCTATAGGTCATTTTGCAGCCCAGCATTTATAGCATTGTCTCACAAATCTGATTTAATCTTTCTATTTTGTCATCAGTTCGGGGGTACAACACAATCTACAAATAATAAAATTTTAATGACCTGAACAATATTTTATGTTTTGTCTCCAAACATATTTCTTTTATGGAAAATTCTGTGAATGTTTTCTGCCATATTCACTGAGTGAAGATATGCATCTGAACTGAAAATTAAAAGATCATTGAAATTGAGTCTTGTCAAGACAAATAAAAATGTGTTCATTTTGGAAAGGCCTGAGTTACAAAGTCCCCGCTTTTATTAAATATCATGGGGAAAAATTAAATATCAATAAGATTAACATTAACTGGAATTTCAGTTAAGATTATTTTTCCTAAAATAAAGTTGCCTTTTTTTGTTGTTGTTGAAATCTCAATACTTGATATCAGAAAATATAAACAAAAGAAGAACATTTCAAATAATAAGAATCCTACCCACCCAACAAGGCATTGATATTTATTCTTTCATATGGATTTTTTATACGCCAATATATATGCCCTTTGAACTTAATCTTTTTTCTCGAGGACTATCTATGGTATGAAACTTAACAAAGAAGACTGAATATTGTGATTATCAGAGGGACTTTGGGGTCTTGGATTTTGCAGTCTCCTCTAGTGACCTTCTATACCATGAAGAGTCAAGGTCATTGCATTGGTTATTTTGCCACTCTAATCCTTCATGCTCTCCAAATACACAGGGTTGAACGAATTCAGAGAGACAGTGGAGGGGCCAGTGATTTGGGTGGTGTGCTGTCATCTGTAAGGACCCCCACAGAGAAGTTTACAATCATTCAGCTTTGAGCTCACAAGTAAAGTAAAGGATCCAGCTGCTTGATACTTATACCCCTTCACTGCTTTAGATGTTTCTCCTGGTTTAGTATTGGAAAATAAAGGAGCAGATCAGCTCAAGCTGGATGGCAGAAAAAATGACGAACGCCACAGAATAACTTTGTCTGAAGAGAAAAAAAATAGCTGTACCATCTTTAAGTGCCATCAGTTGCAGGCAAATGATTACAGGTTTTCACTCATCTATAAGGATTTCTATGATTTTTTTCATCCAAAATAATTTGTACACTAATCCTTATAATATTGAACTTTATTAAAAAAAGCTATAATAGAGAAAACAGGGTAATATTTCTTCATATAAAGTTATGTTCCATGCTTTTAGCTCCTTAAGTTATTTTTAATAAAAGAGTTGTGTTATAAATTTTAACTCATGGCAATAAATTAGCAAAAACTGAGTTTATTTGGTACTATCATAACCACCCACATTTAGCACAGATGTTCAGCAAGAGATTTAGGAACTGTTTTGGAAACTCTCATTAGCTGAGATGAATTAGCAGAATATTTATGGATAATACTAAACTAAGTACATATTTTCTTTCTTGATTATTTTATAGAGATCTCATAAATATCAACAGCTGGCTTGCTCTCCTTTGGAAGGTTTTTATACACATCAGTAGCACCAAAGCCCAATATTTTAATGGTTCCAAATGTCAGAGCTGTTGCCTGGCTGTAGGCACTCTGAGCAAACACAACCCAATGAGCCTCATCTCATCTCCAAGGCCGTCTTGTTTCTAAAGTAGCTCATGGGATCTGTATAGACCAGATTCGTTTTTCCCAAGGGATCTAATTTTTTATGGGATACTGATCTCCTGGTCCAAAGAGCCTCTAGGAGCCTAGTTCATATGTAGAATTCAGGGGATCGAGAGAGAGAGAATACTTGAGAGGGGAATTAGAAGGTACTATTATGTTTACCACAGATTCTTCTAATCCAAATTCAATCCTCTGTATACATGCCTCCTTTTCCGTTGGACCTGACTCATTCTCTCAGGAACTCAAAAGATTCAAGACAGGCCAAGACTAGATTCTAAATCTACAGAGAGCTACAAAACATTACTATGACTTTTAGAACTTGTAAATACTCTATGGGGGCGGGGGGGTGGGTATGAGGACTCAAAAATCAAGTATATTGCTGACTATCATGTCTGGCTTGGGGATCATCTTCCAGAAAAGCAAATCATAAACAGTCTAACTTGAGATATTCAGAATGACCAGAGGAGAGGTTTTACATATTGGGAAGGGCAAGAACAACTGTTGGGAATGTACATTTCGACTGATCATGGGGTCTTGAATGCCAAGCTAAAATTAAACTGTCTTGAGACTGGCCTGGTGGTGTAGTGGTTGAGTTCGTGAGCTCTGCTTCAGCAGCCCAGGGTTCACAGGTTCGGATCCTTGACACGGACCTACACACTGCTCGTCAAGCCATGCTGTGGTGGCATCATGTATACAAAGTAGAAGATTGGCACAGATGTTAGCTCAGGGACCATTTTCCTCAGCAAAAAGAGGATGATTGGCAACAGATGTTAGCTCATGGCCAATCTTCCTCACCAAAAAGAAAATAAAATTGAACCGTCTTATAAGCAATATAAGAAGAACAATTAGAGCTCTTGATCAAGGACTATGAAAATGGTGTTAAGGCTGATTAAACTTTACATAGGATTGGTGAGAGCTGGCCAAACTTACAGGCAGACAAACAAGTCCAGGTGAGCCTCACAAAATCATCCAGGTGGAAGTGATGTGGGCCTGATGGTGGCAGTGATATTGAAAGGAGAGAAAGAAACCCAGGAACCACTAAGAAGAGGGTAACTAATTGCTTATAAGAACAATGATGAGGGTAGATTGGAACTCTGCCATGACATTTTGAACAAGGGGAATTGAGATAGCAAAAATGCTACTGAAAAATATAGACTATGCTGGAAGGATTCTGGTTTGGGGGGGAATGGTGATTTTAAGCAAATAACCCTGGGAAGTGTTCCACATAAAGATGTCAGATATTAAGATAGTGGGTTAACTTTCTGATTGGCAATATGTTGCTCTGAGAAGGCACAGGCTAGGTAAGAAAGGAGAAGGACGAGTCAGCATGTGACGACACTCTGAAGCCACTGGGACCCTGAGCGACAGCACTAAATTAGGACGTGGATGAAGAGTGAGAGGGAGGAAATATTGGAGAGCTAAGTGCCTGTTTCTCACTTGTGGCCAGGGAAACACTGACCAACAGTATTTGGATTAGAGGGCCATACGGTGTTGTCAGTCAGAGTCAGGAAACACAGAAGCCATTGCGAGTATTTCAAACAGAGGGAATTGAATACTGGAAACTTTACACAGGTAATGTAAGAGCCAAGGAGCCAAACAGGAGATGGTGAGCAAACCCAGAGATTAACCACAGCGGGAAACCCACACCCCTAGGGCTAAAGGGACACAGAAGTGGTGGTGTTACCAGAGCCCAGAAGCTGGGACTGTGCAGTGGAAGGTGGAACCACATAATGAGGGGCTATCTGCTGGGAGCTGGAGTCAGGGAGGAGACTCGGTCAATGCTAAGGATGTCACTGGAGGGAGAGAGAAGGGGAGAGATATCCTGGCCTCACTCCTTAGCCTGCCCTTCAGTCTTCCATCATTGCCTCCCATTGGTCAAGCCTACCTAGACGCTAGAGGGCAAGGGAACCTGGGAAATGTGATTTCCTGCAACACAGAGCAGAGGAAGGGCAGGACTGGAGCAGATCTGAGCAAAAAGAGGCACACACAACCAAGGCATCTTGCCTTATCTAACATATATATTTTAAAATTTTGAGGGCTGCCTCCCAAGAAAGTTTTGGAACACAAATGTAGATAAAATGTTACTTCTTGGGGCCAGCCCGGTGGTGTGGTGTTTGGGTTCACGTGCTCTGCTTTGGTGGCCTGGGGTTCATGGGTCCGGATCCTGGGTGCAGACATTCACACCACTCATCAAGCCATGCTGTGGCAACATCCCATATACAAATATAGAAGAGGACTGGCACATACATTAACTCAGGGACACTCTTCCTCAAGCAAAAAAGAGGAAGACTGGCAACAGATGTTAGCCCAAGTTGAATCTTCTTCACCAAAAAAAAAAAAAAATTTGTTTCTCCTCTGTAACTGCAATCCAAACACAATTGCAAATGCTATTGAAAGAAGAGAATTTAATTGTCATCTAAAACAGGAGCACATGTGTGTTCAGCTGCCTGACTAGCCTTCAGTCCACCCTTTCCCCTCCATTTCTTTACTTTGTCGACATCACCATATGCTTCTTGTCTACGTATCACAAAGCGGAGCATCTGCACAAAGGATAGTTCTGCCATTTTAAAAAGAACAGATGAAAGTTTTCTATGCTGCAATAGTGATTTTCCAAAGATAATTTTGTTCCTCCTCTTCTGTAATTACAACTGATCTTTATTTTGTATTCTGTAAATAATTTATGATCTTCTGGCTAGAGGACTGAAAAATACTCATATATGTAGATATTTTGCCTTTGACTTGCTCTGGGTCTCTTGGAAAGTCACTTATTCTATCAGGGACTGTGCTTACTTACATAGAAATAAGGAACAGAGTCCAAAGACAGAGAAAGGGAGAGACAAATAGGAGCCCCATGGGGCCCCCAAATAAAGGAACCAATGTTCCCTGTGTTATTTGCTCCACTTCCCTTTTTGTAGCACCGTGGGACTGAGTCTAGTGTTTGGTTGAAAATAATAACTAACATTGATTAAGTACTTGCTATTTGCTAGATAAAATTTTAAATACTTCACATGCATTACCTCATTTAATCCTCAAAACAAACCTGTGAGAGGGATACCCTTATCCCCTGTTTTATAGGTAAAATAAACCAAAGAGAAGAGGGGAATTTGCCCACAGTCACATATCTGGTACGTGGCAGGGATGGCATTTGAACCTTGTAGCTCGTCCCCGAAGCCCACGCTGTACCCATCATGGTATGTGGCCCACTCTCTCGGGTAGTATCAGACACGGAGACCTGGAGGACTAGTAACGCACCTACAGGCTTCACCAAGAGCAGAGGTGCTGGTAGGGAGGAGGTGGGTTAGTGAGACCCTTCGAAGGCTCTGTTTGGACAAGTGTGCTAAACGCATAGTTGTTATAATTATTACTATTATTGTTATTATCAAATGGAAGGGGGATCAATTTGGAACCCAGATTATCCCCTTCCTATATTACTGCATAAATCCTAATTAACTGCTGATTCATCCCCCAAATCTATCTACTCATGTAGATGCCTAATATCAATGAACTCTTCCAAAGACTATAGTTTAAAACTGTGATTGAATTCTAAATTCTCTGCCCTTATTTAATGGAAAAATAAATAAGAATCAACTCCCCACTGAAGACCTCTTTGAGGCCTACAGAAACAGTAAAAATATCCTTTAGAGCTTTCAAGACTTTCTCCAATATGAAGCCCAAAATATGTTCTAATAGTAGTTCCCCTTGTCTCCTCTTTGTATGTTAAGTTCCCAGAGCATTCAAACTATGTAATTTTCCCCAGACTGGTCTCATGCCTCTGTCCTCCTGCTCCTGTGTTGTTCTTTCACCCCTCTACTTAGAAAATCACTGCCTCCTTCAACCTACCCAAATCTTCCTCTTTCTTAAGTCCACCTCACGTGAATGTAATCCACAACGCCTTTTCTTATCTACTCAAATAAATGCGATCTCTCTCTGATCTCTGAACTCCACAGCACTTGTTAGCACGTCGCCTATCAGGTGTCACTTGCCACCTTGTATTTTGTTTGTGAACTTGTCTTCGCCTTCCCTTCCTTTGTTAAGATAGAGACACAGGAACTGATTTTACATCTGGGCAGTCCTGGAAGCAACTTTAACTCTGCCTTGTACAGAGCAGTCATTCAAAAAGTATTTGTAGAATTAAACTGAATGTAGAGGAATTTTTGACGAATACAATTTCCCCTTCAGTCCTCTCAGTCTTGGCCCTGCTCCTCTGCTCAGCTGTACTCTGGCTGGAGACCTTCTTCCCTGGTTTCAGATTAAACATTGCCCGGTAAACTATGCATTGCAGAGGATTTCACTGAAAGATCTTCAATGGGAAACATGCTACCATTTGTTTTGCTGTCAAATAAGGGCAGGAGAGTTTTGAATTCAAACCCAACGTGCTACAGCCTCTGGAAGGGGTCTGTAATTGACAATTAAACATGTGCATGCAAATATAAACTCTCTTCAGTGAGTTGAGAGAGATGGCACCCATCAATCCTTGTTTTTCCCAGCCACCAAAAGGAGAAGCAAGTTTTGAGTGAGTCAAAATCTTCTTCAATAACTCCTTCCCTCTGCAGGAGATCCTGTTACTTCAAAGGAAGTAGGACACCCAGAATTCAGCACAGAACACACATACACACACAAACCAGTTTTAACTTTATTTTTCTTTTTTAATTCATAGATACTATGGAAATTAGCAAGATGAATCCAAGTAGAAAAATTTTGATTTCTTGAATTTTATGTGCATATCATGATAAAGAAGAATGTGATAGGAAAGTGAACACATTTTGAATCAATGGGCCATAAATACTCTCATGTTGCCATCATTTGGCAGTAGGCTTTGCTGGGAGTATGTGAGTATGTATTAAATAGTCTGATGAGAACCATCCCATGGGGGAAAACAGAATGAAATGCAAAGCCTCAACTGTTTAGATTTGTGTCTACTGAGGGTCTCTGTGACAGTGTGGCAAGGTTCCAGGCTTTAAGCACTTGGCCATTGCATTTGGATTTGAAAAGATCCCAAGCCATAAATTCTGGCTGCAATTAGAACTGGTGAAAAGAAAGTACCCTAGGAGTTATTAATATGTAAATCTAGTAATTTGGGAAATTGAATGATCTCAGGTTAGGGTTTCTGAATTTATGCAATCTAATTTTGACCAAAATGACATCACACTTCAACAGTTCTGCATAAATTGACAGCAAATTGCATAATGTTTCCTTAAAATTAGTACAGAAAAAGAGAGCTTAAGGAGAGCAGAAGGCAAGAACACACACATGTGGCTGCAATGCATCATAGCAATGGTCTGCATAGTCTGAACACTCATTCCCAAAGTAGACAATGTCATATGTTTTGGTAGAAAAAAGAATCCAGTACCAAAGGAGATCATGTCTTTACAAATGGGGCAGAATGTTTAGAAATGTTTCCTTTAGAAATGTTTTCTTCTATCTTTGTCAAACTTAGAATGGTTTCTCTCAGTACTGGTACAGCAGAATAACCAATTTTTCTTATCTTTGCCAATAGTCCTGCCATTGAGAAGGATAGTGTTGATAGGTGGAAATGTTTCCTGGAATTGCTCAGTGGCCAAGCCTGTAGATACAGCTGGAACCAATCATGAAATGGGCTACATGGCTAATCAGTTTACAGTACAGACATGAGATTTGACTGCTATTACCCTGCTTACAAGCGCTTAAAACAATCATAAGTAACCTGAAAAAATTGATTTCTTTTGAAATCTAGTCACATAGTTCTTTTGCTTAACTGAAATAGTAAATTGGTATAGTTAGCAGGCTACATTAATCAATTCATGTCTTCTTAATACCACAAACACCAAGGGTCACTCCATATTCTTTTATTATGCTGAAATCTGTTTGAATCAAATATTGGTTCAGACCCAGATTCATCAAGTCCAATTATCTGTCTTTGAAAGTCACATGAAGGACAGATTTGCAAAGAAGAGTGTGGTTTTCTCAAAGTTAAGAATTGTTAATATATCTTGCTTTTCCTAAATAATCTTTCGTGAATGTCTATGTACATAAATATAATTGTTTTTGTGTAGCTATTTGTATTTAAGGCCTACTACAGTTCAGCATCTATGTAAAGAAGTATGCTTTTTGCTTTTTAAAAACCTAGCTAGTTAAAGCTACAGGAGTGCCATCTGGTTTGAATGTTCAAGGATTTGGTAAACAAGTTCATGTGAGTCGTCTATTTGGGAAATAGACATTGGCCTTGGAGTAAGAAAACATGAGTTTGAATCTTAGCACTCCTACTGATAAGTTAGCAGAATAGGAGCAAGTAGTTTAAATTCTGAGCCTCATTTTCTTTTGAAATTTTCGCTTAGTAGTCCCTACCACTCTTCATTCTTTCATTCTTTCATTTCTCCAGTATTTATTGAACACCTTCCTTGTGTTAGGCCCTTCACTAGATTCTTGTGATACAAACAGTGAATAGTAACTCAGTCCCTACAGTCCAGGGACTTATCCATAAGTAGAGACATGTTGCAAAAAAGTAATTAGGGCGCCATTGTGAGGGGTATCATTTTGAGATAGGACCAAATGCGAGGAGATTGAAGATCAAAGTGAATTTATTTCTATGCTTTGGGGGAAGGTTTAAAAAAAGAGGTAACATTTAATATAACCCAAATAATTTAGAAGAATATGAACAGGTATGGAGATGAAAGGGTATGGCTTATTTAGAGAATTGTAAAGAACGCTGTGTGATTGTTATAGAATATGGGGGATGGAGTGAGAGGAAACAGACGTTCCTTTGCTATGGAAGTTTAACAGTCATATTCCTTGAGTCCTACATCACTTTCATGCTTATCTATCCTTTCAAAGAAATCCAGTGGATTATTCCACCATTTTTTTTCCTTTAAAAATATATTCCCCCCTTTCATATGTTTTTTTGTACTTAAATGTTCCATTATGCTTCTTTTTATTGTGAATTCATCCAAACTTCCATATGTGGGGAGAAGGCTCACCAATCTTTATTTTCCAGAGTCTTCCTAAGAAACTATCTTGGGGTAGGGAGTTGTACTGCCCATCTATCATTCTTTTTTACATGATGGTCTAAACTGCAAAGATACATATGTTGGCAAATGATTCTATGATTTCAACATCTAGTCCTCATAATATTCTTAGGTGGATATCTTTCAGCCCTGGTCTGTGAACATTCAGGTGGCAAAAAATTGTTCATAGCTGTGTGACCCAAGAAAGTTCTGTGTAGGACTCGAAATTTTATCTAGGTCTTGAAGGATAAATAGAAAGTGAGTGGGCATTCCAAGCAGAGGAAACCTCATAAATATAGAGCCAAATAAACTCAGGGTAAGGAGCATGAGGGAGGATAGAGGAAGTATAGAGTCATTGAATGGGAAATGATGATTGCCTACTTTCATTTGGGGTTTATTCAATAGATAGTTTGGGGTAACCAAAGATTTTACATCATAGAAATGTGACTAGAGTTGTTCTCTAGGAAATGAATCATAAATCACTCTGTAGAGGGAAGATTGAGGATAGGGAATTCGGCTAGTTAATATTTAGAAAACGAACACATGGGAAGAAAAGAAGGCTTAAATTGTGACTGCAATATTGAAAACAAAGAGAAGGGGAAAGATTATAAATATATTCTGGAAGTAGAATCAATTACCAAGCAACTGATGGAGGAGATGGCTAAAATGACTCCAAGCTTTGGAACTGAAGTAATGCTAGTTTCATTAATAGAAAGTGAGAACATAGAAGGAGGAGGAACAGAATGTTTCAGAGAGAATATGATGAGTTAATTAGCTACACATACATAAGTGGAGATAATAGACCACTTATAAAATTAGACATGTGAGTCAGAGGAAATAAAACCTTTGCAATTACCTGACATTTGTGTCTGCTTCTCTTCTGGTTTTTGAATAAAATAGAATAAAATGAAAGGTGAATTATAATTACAAACCTATCCTCCCAAGTTTATTGGGAATTAAGTACAATATTGTTCTAATCTAATCATACAACACCCTCATCAATGTAGCCTCTTTTCACTAATATGTGTTCCCTCACCTAGGTCTGTAACTCATCAGTCTCAATTAGATCCTTGGCAAATAGAGAATCTCTCTCTCCCCTTTACTCCGGTTTGACAGCTGGAAAAGGTTGTTGGTTCTGAATCCAGATAGCTTCTGTGTAAGTCTTTTTCTTCCTAAACTCCCATAATTAATCTTTTGCAGACTGACGATAATTCTACTATCTTCATTTCACAGACACAAGTTCATATGGCTTTGCAGCACTTCAGATAACTTATTACTAGGTTAAAAAGGAATGGAGATACTCCTTCAGGCTTCTCCAGTTACACCCTGTGCTGTCAGGTCAGCATGCTCAACACAACTAAGCAGGGACAGATGGTGCCCATTCCCTCTGTGACAGAATCATCCAGCAATGTCAAAGGCATTTACATCCTTGAGAGAGATGCTTTATGACTAAAAGTTTCCCACCATGTATACTCCAGAATACAGGAATGAAACTCCAACAATTCATGTCCAATTATGTTAAACTTGAATTACAGGAATCATTTAGAAATAAACTCACTTTGTTTTATTATCAGTTCTCCAAGGACTTTTCTAGAAGGACATTACTGTGCTTGATCTGAAGATATCTACACTAATGATTATGTAAAATTCAAAATCGGAGACGATATTCTATAATGAATCCTATATATTTTAAACCACTGTAGTAAAATAAAGAAAAAGTGAAATGTTTAGGAAAATGGCCAATAATTTGAATAACATAAATAATATCTTGTGTTTCCTTAATTACTCTTCTTATCCTTTATTTTATATATTATTGCATTGAATTTATCTTTATTAGTTCTATGAACAAGGCCTTAAATTATCTGCTTAAATAACTTAAAAATTGGATAATAAAGACATTTTAAACTTTTCCCATCCTATTCATTTTCTCCTCTACTTCAAAGATAGTTAATATTAGTTTTTTAAACTATAACTTAAAACTCCTGAGGAACCTGGTGACCCGAACTTTAATCCCAATTCTGGTATTAACTATTTGCATAATTTTGCCAACTGTCTTATTTTCTCTGAATCTAGATTTCACGTATATAAATGGCAAGGGTTATTTACCTAAAATCTCTTCCATTATTGAAATTCTATTGTATGATTTGCTCATATGAAAATAGTAAGTAGATAATGATACAAATATAAAGTTTAGAGATATATAAAAATTTATTTTTCCTCATTAAAATTGTATTATTTTTGGTCTAAGAATATAGAGTAAAAAACCTGTAAGGTTGAAAATGACAACATTTTTATCTTGAAAATACCAGACCTAGGAGCATGTCTTCATATATTCTGTATTATTTCTACCTCTAGACATTCCTACTCATAGGGATTGTATCCTGTGAAAGTACATACTTCACTAGTTAACTATAATTATGTTGAAGGAAACACACATGCATTGTGTGTATTCATTCAGTTACTTTTTGTTGATTTCACCATCACGAGTAAGTTTAAAATATTAAGGGGTGAAGAGGAACAAAGCAGCAGCTTGTTAAACCCACAGACACCAAGGGAAGTTAGCGGAAAGTGAGCTGCTGTTTCAACAGCAGATTGATGTTTCACTGTGTTGGAATAGGTCACCACTTCGCTCCATTCTCTCCAAGTCCCTCTGCCATTAAGTCTATCTTGCGGTCTGACATCTTGAAAACTCACCCAGCTCATTGAGAGGGTACTGGATCGTGGTGACATAACAAAATCTGTCAAAGCCAAAACTTAGAACGTGAATCTGAGTTATGTCATGAATGTTTTTATTATACAAAATCAGGGGTCATTAATTGTAAAAACATTGAAAAAAATTTTTATAGCTCATAAATGTCTAATTGCTTAATTTTCTTTTTTCCATTTTAAGGTATAATTTACGTACAGTAAAATCCACAATTTTTAGTGTATAATTCTGTGAGTTTTGACTAACTTACACAGTTGTATAATCACCATCAAAATCAGGATACAGAATAGTTCCATCACCCCCTCCCCAGTTTCCCCATTCTCCTTTGTAGTCAATCTTTCCTCCTTCCTCAGCCCCTGACAATCACTGATCTGTTTTCTCTCCCTATGGTTTTGCCTTTGCAAGACCACCATATAAGTGAAAGCATATAGTATATGGCCTTTTGTGTCTGGATTCTTTTACTTAACATAGAGCACTTAGCAACACCCATGTTGTTGCTTGTATTAGTAGTACCTTCCTTTTTACTGCTAAATAGCATTCCATCATGTGGATGTAACCTACTTTGTCTACTCATTTCTTAGTTGAAAGGCATTTTGATTGTTTCTAGTTTTGGTGATTACTAATAAAGCTGATATTATCATTGACATCCACATTTTTGTGTGCTCCTAGGTTTTCATTTCTATTGTTAAATACCTAAGAATGAGATTTCTGAGTGATATGGAAGGTTCATATGGTTACCTTATTTTGGATTTCCACCACCAACGTATGAGAGTTCCAGTTATCCTGCTTCATTGCCAGCAATTGGTAAGACTATTTTTTAAAAGCCATTTTAATAGGTATGTAGTGGTATATTAGTATGGTTTTAATTTGCATTTCTCTGATGTCTAATGGTGTTGAGTATCTTATGTTTGCCAATTGTTTACCTCTTTGATGAAATATCTGTTCATATCTTTGATATGTGGTGTTAGATACAAATCAAGGTTTATTTATTGGACAGGAATATTCAATTTTTATAGCACTATTTGTTGAAAAGGGTATCTTTTCTCCATCAATGTCCTTTTCACCTTTGTCAAAATCAATTGACCATGTAACAAGAGTTTATTTCTGGGTACGTTACTCAGTTCCACAGATCTGTATGTCTGTCCTTTCCACAATACCACACTGTCTTGATTTTTGTATGCTAGGTATGAAAATCAGGTGGTGTGAGTACATTACTTTTGTTCTTCTTCAAAATAGTTTTGACTGTTCTAACTCCTTTCCCTTTTCATATAAACTTTAGAATCAATTGTTGATTTCTTAAAAAAAAATTACATGCTGAGATGTTTATTGGAATTACTTTGGATCTATAGATCAGTTTTGAAAAATAGCTTTATTGAGATATATTGTATGTACCAAACCATCCCCCCTTTTGAAGTGCACAACTCAGTATATTCAAAGTTAGACCACAATAAATTTTAGAACTGTTTTAATAACCCAGAAAGAAACTTGGCACCCCTTAGTCAACAGCCCTAACCTCCCACTCCCCAAGTCTAGACAACCAGTAATCTACCTTTGATAGATTTGCTATTCTGGACATCTCATATAAATGGAATAATACAATATATGATCCTTTGTTACTGGTCTCTTTCATGTAGCACATTTTCATGGTTCATCCATGTTGTAGAATATATCAATACTTCATTTGCTTTATTGCCAAAATATTCAACTTTAAGGATATACAATATTTTGTTTATTCTTCCATCAGTTGATAGACTTTTGGGTTGTTTCCACTTTTTAGTTGTTATAAATAATGCTGCTGTGAATATCGTGTATGAGTTTTGTATGGATGTATAATTTCATTTCTCTTGGATATATACCTAGGAGTGAAAGTGCTGGGTCATTTGATAACTATGTTTAACCTTTTGAGGAACCACCAGATTCTTTTCCAAAGCAACCGTCTAATTTTACAATCCCATCAGTGTCTGAGGGTTTCAATTTCTCTACATCCTCACCAACACTTGTTATTTTCCATTTTTTGATTATAGCTATCCTAGTGTTCATAAAGTGATATCTCATTGTAGTTTTGGTTTGCATTTCCCTCATGGCTAATGATGTTGAACATCTTTTCATGTGCTTATTGACCATTTGTATTTTCTTTGGAGAAGTGTCTATTCAAATCCTTTTCCCATTTTTTGGTTGGGTTATTTTTCTTTTTATTGTTGAGTTGTAATAGTTCTTTATATATTCCAGATATAAACCCTTTATCACATATATGATTTGCAAAATTATTCTGCCAATCTTTGGCTGTCTTTTCACTTTACTGATGGTGTCTTTTAAACATAAAAGTCTTTAATTCTGAGGATCTTCAATTTATATATTTTTTTCTTTTTTTGCTTGTGCCTTTGGTGTTATATCTAAGAAAGCATTGCATAATCCTAGGTCACAAACATGCACATCTGTGCTATCTTATAAGAGTTTCATAGTTTTAGCTCTTAAATTAGGTCTTTGACACATTTTGAGTAAATATTTGTATATAGTGTGAGGTAGAGGTCAAACTTCATTTTTTGGCATGATATCCAGTTGTCCCAGCACCACTTGTTGAAAAGATTATTCTTTCCCCATTAAGTTGTTTTGGCACTCTTATCGAAATCAATTGATCCAAAGTATAAGAATTCATTTCCAGACTCTCAAGTTTATTCCATTTATTCATAAGGCTATCCTTATGCCAGGACCACATAGTCTTGATTAGTTTTGTGTGTTTTGAAATTAGGAAGTGTGGATCCTCTAACTTTGATCCTTTTTCAAAATTGTTTCAAAACTCTGGGTCCCTTTGATTATCATATGTATTTTAGAATTAGGTTGTCAATTTCTGCAAAAAAGTCAACTGAGATTTTTATATGGATTGCACTGAATCTGCAGAATATTTGGGGGAGTATTGCCATCTTAACAATATTAAGTCTCCTGATCCATAAACATGGAATATCTTTTCATTTATTTAAGTCTTCTTTAATTTTTTTTGTGTGTGTGTGGGGAAGACCAGCCCTGAGCTAACATCCGTCTCCAATCTTCCTCTTTTTGGTGAAGAAGACTGGCCCTGGGCTAACATCCGTGCCCATCTTCCTCCACTTTATATGGGACGCTGCCACGGCATGGCTGACAGGCATTGCGTTCCGCGGGCGCCCAGGATCCGAACTTGCGAATCCCGGGCTGCCAAGCGCGAACTAAACTGCGGCGCCACCGGGTGGTCCCTTCTTTAATTTTTTTCAACAGTTTTGTAATTTTCACTTTTTGTTAAATTGTTCCTAAATATTTTATTCTTTTTGATGTGCTTGCAAATGGAATTGTTTTCTGAACTTCATTTCAGAATGTTCCTTGACAATGTATAGAAATACAATTGATTTTTATATATAGGTCTTGTATCCTGCAACTTCCTTGAACTTGTTTATTAGCTCTAATAGGTTGTCTGTGTGTATGTGTGTGTGTGTGTGTGTGTTCCTTAGGATTCTCTATCTACAAGATAGTTTTACTTCTTCCTTTTCAATCTGGATGGCTTTTATTTCTTTTTCTTGCCTAGTTGCCCTGGATAGAGTCTCAAGCGTTGGATAGAAGTTGTGAGATCAGACATCCTCGTCATGTTCCTGATCTTAGGGGAGAAGCATTCAGTCTTTCACCATTAAATATGATGTTAACTATGGGTTTTTTTGTAGATGTCCTTTATGAGGTTGAAGAAGTTTCCTTCTATTCCTATGTTGTTTAGTGTTTTTATCATGAAAAGCTGTTGCATTTTGCCAGGTGCAATTTTGCATAATGAGATAATGAAGTGATTTTTTTTTGCCATTTATTCTATTGATATGGCATATTATATTAATTGATTTTGGGTACTGAAATGGCCTTGCATTCCTTGGATAAATTCCACTGTATATATTGCTTTATTTTATTTGCTACTATCTTCTTGAAAGTTTTGTGTCTGAAGTTTTCTTTTCTTGTGATGTCATTGTCGGGTTTTGTTATCAAGATAATATTGGCCTCATTGAATTTGTTGGAAAGTGTTCTCTTCTATTTTGGGGGGGAATTTCTGAAGAATTGGTATAAATTCTTTAAATGTTTGGTAGAATTCACTAGTGAGGCCATTTGGGTCTGGAGTTTTCTTTGTATGTAGTTTTAAAGTTAGTAATTCAATCTTTACTTGTTATAAATGTATTCAGATTTTCTATTTCATCTTGATCAGTTTTTGTAGTTTGTATCTTTTAAAGAATTTTTCCCATTTCATCTAAATTATTTAATTTGTTGCCATAGTTGCCTTTAGTGTTCCCTTATAAAACTTTTTATTTCTGTAAGGTCGGTAGTAATGCCCCCCTTTTCATTCTTGATTTTAATAATTTGAGTATTCTCTCTTTTTTTTTGGGTTAGTCTAATCAAAGTTTTCTCAATGTTATTGATCTTTTCAAAGAACTAAGTTTAGGTTTCATTGACTTTCTCCATTGTTTATACATTCTCTACTTCATTACTTTCTACTCTAATCCTTATCACTTCCTTTCTTCTGCTTGCTCTGGCTTAAAGTTCTTCTTTTTCAGTGTTTTAACAAGGAAGAATACACTGTTGATTTGAGATCTTCCTTCTTTTTTGATGTAGTTGTTTGCACTATAAATGTCCCTCTAAGCACTACTTTAGTTGCTTAAGTTTTTGTATGTTATATCTTCATTTACACTCATCTCAAAGTATTTTCTAATTTTCCTTGTGATTTATTCTTTGACCCATCGGTACTATGTTGTTTATTTTGCATATATTTGTGAATATCTATAGATGAGTTTTGAGAGAATTGACATCTTAACAATATTGAGCTTTTCAATCCATTAAGATGGTGTATTTCTCCATTTATTTATGTCTCCTTTGATTTCTTCCATTAGTGTTTTATAGTTTTCAATGCACAGACCAACAGATCTCCATATTTACATGACAAAGACTCCTTTTTCTGCTTTGAAAAGCTCTGTGAATTTGAAGTTACTTACAATTTCTTTTTCATATCGTGTTTAATGTCTCTCTGATCACTGAGCTCTAAGCTCCATGAGGGCAGTGGCTCTCTTATTCACTGCTGAATTACCAGAAGTTAACCTCAGGAAGAACTCTCTGGCAGCCTGAAGTCTATCCTGAAGAGTTAGAGTGCCTGGGACCTTTGATTCAAAGAGTCTCACAGGAAATGCTCAGGAATATGGCGGAGGGTTTGGTATTGGTAATAGGACCTGGTGAGCAAGCAGGCATACAGCCAGCCTCTCTAGAGCAATCCTGAGGGCAGGGAGTTTATATAAAAAGTTGAGAATAGCAGAAGTGAGCATTTCTAAGGATCTGACAAGCTCCTCGCCCCAATAGGGTGGTATCTACACATCCTATGGGGCTCTGAAGCTTGTTGCTCCCCGAGTCTCCTACTCTGTCCCCAGCTCTGGGAGCTGTTCATTCACAGATGAATTCTTGTGTTCTTCACCTGTATCTTTTTGCTGTTGGCATCTTTCCTTCAGTTGCTATTTGCCTGTGACAGCCTTGCACTAGGATCGGTATGGACACAGAAAACATACTCAATACATATTTGGGAATTGACCAACTGCCAAGGAAGTTTCTTTAAAGTGAAATCACAGAGCGCTGGCTGTAGAGATTGCCGCTGAGGCTGGGTAAACTCATCTTTCCTTTTTCCTTTATCCATTTTCATATGGTTGCAAAAGTTCCTCATATAGAAGGAAGTGTCCTCTGGATTTCCCCAAGTGATCTGCTTTCTTTAGGAGAACAATACCCCTTGTACCCATTAAAGAAAACTGCCAAACACCTACAAACAAAATGCTAGAATTAGCATGTAACCGAGAAATTCACTCTGGGCGTTCAGCTAAGTGCTCTGTGTCAGCTCCTGGGCTTGTCAGTGGGTGGCGGAGTCATCGCTGGGCTACCTCTACTGCCTAGACCTTACTCGTCAATGGAAGAAGGGAACAAGTATCCTCTCTAGCATTTTGTTATCACAGTCCCTGTGCATCTCTGTTGTGTTGAAAAGGAGATATTGCAGAAGGAGAAGTCAAATGCAAGCCTGACCTTTACCACGGGAAAGTTCCCTAAGTGAGAAGCCTGGCTCCTCTCATTTGGAGAAGCAAATGAGAATGAGGAGCAGCTTGCTGTGAACTTGGGCAGTACTTCAGCTCCTCTGGGCCTCAGTTTCCTCTTCTGTTGAGTAAGTGAGTTTCATACAGTGCCTTATTTTTAGACTTTTATTTTTAGTTTTTTAGACTTTTAGAGACTTTTTTGAGTTTTATTTTTAGACTTTTGTTATGAAAATTTTCAAACACACAGAACAGTAGAAAAAGTGTTGCAATGGACGTCCACCATCTGGGTTCAACATTTGCTAACATTTTGCCTTTTTTGTATATCTATCTATAGTTTTGCTGAGTCATTTTAAAGTGAATTATAGGTGTTAGGACATTTCATTGTTAAATACTTGAGCTTTATTCAGAAATTAACATTTTCCTCCATAAGCATGTTCACAGGATGATTTTAGAGTCCTAGCTCTGGGAGTCGTGGACTTGGTTTTCACCAGAGATGTGAGAGGATAGACAGGAACAGAGACAGATATACTATAATGCTCGTGCAACTACAACTTTCGCTCTCACTTATACAGGCTCCTTTTAAAGCCATTTACATTAAATTTGCCAAGGAAAACTATCTTAGCCATAACTGCTTAAGACCATTATTTCTTTTCAACCTGGCTTCTCTTCCCTTACAACCTCCCCCCAAACACATACACACACACTCATATCAAGTGGGATTGGAATGGCTGTGAATATTTTGGGGATTCCACTTAAAATGTATTGGATAATTAATTTTGTTTGCAATCACTGCTGTGCAAAGTGAAGTTATTGCTAGGTCTCCAGGGGTACTAATGACTTCTAGGAATACTCTTAGTATCCATGGCTAGAAATCTTCAAACAACATGAACTATGGAGTCTGGTGCAGGAAGTATGTGAGGAATGGAGGAAATATATGGGTCGAAATGAATGGGGCCACACTTAATCTGGGAAAAAGCATCCAATCAGAATATGTGTAAGTGGGGAAGCTGAGGACTTAATTCTCATGCATGCCTGATCAAAAAGCAAATTCCCTCCTGTCAGGAATATCCTGGCTAATGTAGTATATATATTTATGCACTATATAAGGGAATTGCACAAAATTAAATTCATCAGAAAACCTATTGCTGTACTATACTGTGAATACCTCTGGATGAGAAGTTGCTTGTTTTATGCATCTAAACATATCATATCATGTCTTAGAGAATCTCGCTCATCTTTACCCAAGAAAGTCCAGCAGGTTCAGATGAATTATCATGCATAATTGTTGCTGGAACTGTGAAATGACAAACATAATATATAGATGAAGTGAATATGGCAAAATGTTAACAATTATTGAATCCAGGCAGTGGGAATTTGGATGATTATTGTTATATATTTGAAAGTTTTCATGAAAAGAAAAAAAAATCACCCTATCTACGTAGTTTATGAGAGAGGAAATGGACACACATATTTCAGTAAGTTGACATATATGATAGAAGAGGAATTTGATTACACAATTATACTACTCAATATCATGGAGCGGCAGTTTAAAAATGCATTTTGATTTGACTTATCGTGTATGACAATTTCGGTTTAATTTTGTATTTTTTTCATAATTGTTAATCAGGTCAACATTCAAATATAATTGGAATGAAGTATGTTGGTGGAAGTTTGCCCCAAAAGTGAAAAGACAGGAGACTGGCAGAAGCATCAAAATGTCAAAAACTCCCTTAGCATATCACAGTGGAATTTAAAAGCTCTGATGACAAATCATTAAAAATTTTTCAAAGCTATCAATAAAAAAATAACAACTTTTCAATCATACAAAAACAAGACTAAATTATCTTTCTATTCTCTCTATGATATTGCAAAATTATTATCATATGGAGAAGCAATCAAAAAATGTGCAGCCAAAAACTTTAGGAAAATAGAGTTGTATCAGGTGGTTAATTAATAAAATACATTATTTTCTTACATTTTTTGTATTGTGCTACTTATTAACTTTTGCATCTTGTAACTTGTTGTGACTTTTTCTCATTGAAAATAAAAGTATCCGTTTGTACTTAGTTTTGAATTTATAATTTTGTAGTCTTATAGAGGGCTGCAAAATTCTATATGCCTGAGGTCCCAGGATTGGTTGGTAGTCATCACCCTGGATTTTACACAATGTTCAAATAGAAAATTTGTGTTTTCTGTTCTTCTCAACCTGATTTTTTCTAGTAGCAAACTACAATGTTAATGCTAATGGAATATCCAAAATTTAAATATGTTAGTGAAAAAATTGAAGCTCAAAAAGTTGGCCACTTGTCTCAAGTCAGATAAGTATGTAGTGATAAACAGAACAGTCAGGATTCAGGGCTCCTGACTCCCGGCCCTTGTTCTCATTGTGCTATGTAGTCTCTCTTAGTTAAAGAAACATGTTATAAAATATGATGCTCAAAATATAGCATGGATGAGGTGATTCTGTGAAGTTTATGCTATTGACTTAGCCACTAATTTATGCATCAAATATTCAGTGAGCACTGGGGATTCACAGGTGGTGCCTTACTTTAAGCAGCTGACCTTAGGCAAGCTCATAGGAGCAGTATTCTAGACTAATACAGAGAAATGTTGCAAAATGGACAATATTGTTCACATTGGAAATCTGACAGGGAAGGAATGTACCTCTGATCCATATTCTTTTGTGCCCCCACATATTCCTTGGGGAGAGAGAGAGAAGGGCTAGTCCTGGCTCCACTAGTTACCATAGAAATTCTCTCTCTATTCATGCTTGTTGCCTCCTACTCCCCACTCTTACTCTAATTTAAGGCAAGTAAGAATGTTAGGAACTTATTTACTTCTGAATCCTCCTCTGTATTAGTTCGGGTTCTCCAGAGAAACAGAACCACTAGGATATATACTTTTTATGTATTATATTTTTTATTTATTATAAAGAATTTATATATATATTTTAATATATTATAAAGAATTGGCTTACATAATTATGGAGGTATAGAAGCCACCAAATACACAGTCTGAAGGCCTGAGAACCAGGATAGCCAATGGTGTAAGTTCCAGTCCAAATCTGAAGGGAGAAGAAGACTCATGTCCCAGCTTGAAGACCATCAGGCAGAGAGAGTGAATTCTCTCTTGCTCAACCTTTTGTTCTATTCAGCCTCAACAGATTGGATGAGGCCCACCCACACTGGGGAGGGCAATCTGCATTACTCTTTTATTGAAGTGTTAATCTCATCCAGAAACACGCTCACAGACAAAGGCAGAAATAACGTTTAACCAAATACTTGGGCACCCTGTGGCCCAGTCAAGTTGACACATGAAATTAACCATCACATTCACGTTCCTCTTCTCTTTCTCCTTTCCCTCCTTCATCACTACCTTAAATTGGGGATCCCCAGACGCAGACCCTCAGATGAGGATTCATAGAAAAGTAGTTTACTAAGAAATACCCTCAAGAAAGAAAACAGAAGAGGAGGAGACAGTGGACTGGGAAGGAGAGGAGGCCAAGCAAGGTTGCATTATTGAGCAATGTTCCAGGGAGGTTAACTTTATTTGAATCCCATGAAGAAGCTCTGGATGCATGTGGTCCATCCCTTAGATTTCCCTGCCACGGGTCTTGGGAACTGGGGTATTTATGCCTATACAAGTTCAGTCTGTGGCCACAGGCTATACCTGGAGGATACAGTACTTCCAGGTACTCTCCGCTCTCTGTCCAGGCAGGAAAAGTAGGCTCTGGCAGCCTAAGGGTAGCCCTCTGATGAGACATCACCTTTGGAAGTGAAAGTATTTTATCCAGGAAAATCAAAAGGGATCTGAGAGAGTTTGGCAGAGCACAGACAGAATATGCTGCAATCGACCTCTTAGTAGTGATCTCAATAGTCTCAATGCCGTTGAGGACTCATGCACAGGACACTGGACTACGTGCTTTCCAGATGTAATATAATTCAATCTTCGTGTCAAATGTGTGGTAGGTAATCAGTACAATCTCCATTGTACAGGTGAGAAGACTGAGGTTCAGTGTAATTGGCCTGTGGGAATAACAAGGGCTGGATACCATCCTCCCATCCTTCAGATGCTGTCTGTCCTTTGCTTCTTGTCTTTGCCCACTACCCTGAATTATCTGGTGAAAATATTACTACTTGTCATGCAAGATAAGGGATAGAATGCCAACATTTCCATTTGTGGTATAGAAAATCTGTCTCATTATTTATAGTTATACTCCCATACATTTTGTTAACTGCCAAGGACATAATTGTGTATTAATTCAAAGTAAAACCTCATGATGCTGGTGAAGAGTTATGTAGGTCTAAGCTGACAAACAAAAATATCTGCCATTTTTCTGAAAGTTTATTTTTTTAAGCCACTTAAAAGATGCAACACTTGGCTGATGGAATTTTTTTACACCCATGTTTACACTCTGGGTTTCAGAAACTTGCTGAATATGAAAGAAGTCTTTAGACTACCTAGTGTCGTGCTATTTTTCAGTAACAAGACATAGCAATTCCAAATTTAGCCATTCACTACTAAATGTAAAGAACAAGTGGTGAAAAAAATTATATGTGTAAGCCATAAATGCTGGGAACTTCCTGCATTGGCGAGTCATAACTTCACCTCCTGAAGGCTCTCAAAGGGACAGCTGTGTATTTTTTAAACAAGAATAAATAGCTTTATTTATTTATAACTCCACTACTCCAGAGTTAGCAATTACTTTGGGTTCCTCATTAAAAAATGCATGTAAATGAAGATATAATTAGGCAGAGTTAGGAAGCTTTGGGTTTTCTGTAGTTACTTACTGTTTTGCAAAAGGAATACCATCAAAACAATTTGCCCCTCTTCAGTGTTAATTTTGAAAGTGGCTTAGCAAGGGTTACAGGTCAACCAAAGTACAGCATTGCTTCAGTATGGATTGCAGGTTGTTTTTCTTCGTGAGTGATTTCCTCACCCACCATGTAGTTAATATTTTCAGTTACTAGAATTTCTTAAAGAACTGAACAATTGAAAAGTTGTTTAAACTGACATCTCCCAAATTAGAGCTTTCCGATTATATATGTAGAGAGAAAGCAGAAGTTTGATAAATTTGCACAATTGCACAATATTGAATATGTTAAAAAGTTACTCAGAATTCTTTCTTATTAATTTTCACCTTGTATTTTAACACATGTTTGGCTTCTTTTATTGTGGTGTCTAGCATTAGTTTACATAGAGGATTGCACTTCAAGGAATGCTCTAGCATGTGTGGGTATATTTAAAGTTACCATACAATGGTGTTGAGATGAATTCTTGCAGTCATTAGGAGAAAGACAGCTTGAGGCACCTAAATTATGTGCCTCCAACTGGTCCTCCCCTAATCATCCTCATCTTGAAATACAGAGCTAAAAGAGGTTATCATCTTTGTTTTGTGAATGTTTTTTATTTAAAAAGAAAGCAGTGCTTATAAAAATCTCAATAATATAGGGTAGTAGAAGAAAAGCAAGACATTTCAACACAAGTCCCTTGAACTTTCTGGCATATTTATTTGTATTTCTTTCCGAACACTGGTGGGTGTGGGTTATTGTTTTTGGTTATTGTGGTTAGGTGACTTCTGACTCTGCAGGTTATACCTACACACACACACACACACACACACACACACAATGGACCCAAACAGTTCTTTCTATCCAGAGTCCAATCCCAGGAAATCTCTCCTTCCCCCCTTGGTCTTCTCAAAGTCACTCTCTTCTTTCTTCCCCTCCCAATCATCCAGCAGAATCTCTTCAGAGAGTGAAGGAAATGATTTCAAGAATCTCTGAGACAAGAAATTTAAAAGTCTGTTTACCAGCTAGAAATCAGAGGGCAGAACGAAAGGAAAATATGTGGGAAAAAATTTTAGTAAGTTATTTAGTATATACTGCAATCTTCTGTCCCCACCCACAATGTTTTACTGTGAGGTCTTCACCTTCTGGGTACAGCATATCAGTACAAGTCCCTCAACCCATTCTTCCTCTTTCTTGCTTTTCTGGGAGTCATCTGGGTGGAGTTAAAGGAGACAGAGCTCTGGCTGACCCCCAAAGCTGTGCCCACACAGGAGGGCATGGTGGCCACATGCACTTGGCCTGAACAAATGCCATGTGGCAGGACCACAGCTATCAGGAGGGCGAAGTAATGCTGGAGGGATATTTTATATCTTTCCTCACCGCCTCACTGAAGAGAAGCCAGTTTTAGACACAGAACTATATAAATTCTTCTTTTTTCTAATACATGAATTTCCTTATCTTGATACTATAACGTTTTTACTGAGTTCTAAGCACAGTAAACTGATCTTTAAAATTCCTTATCTTGAAGAATAAGAATCAAAATTTCAAAACATTTGCAGCTGGAAACCTCTGGGTAGAAAAACTATTCTAAAGAGCAAAAGGGGTAAAAAGGTGAAACATGCAAAACAGATGTTACACTCAATTTCTTGCCAGAACTAATTAAAAATCAGAACTTTGCTTTGTGATTTAGATGATGGACAATCTATACAGATGTGTGTAGGCTGAAAAAAATTCTCCACTTGAAGCTGGACATTTTTTAAATTATAGGAATCCACTTTTCAAATTCAACCAGGCTCAATTACTAAAACAGAAATCTCCTCCTTGCTTGAGGATTGTCTACAGTGTCCAAACCTTGATATTACATCAGCACCACATGGGAATGAAAACAATGATGACCTCCATGCATCAGATGGAAACATATGATTAGAAAATTTGAGAACATTTTCATAAAGAAGAACAAAATACCCATGCACTATTAGGTAATTTAAAATGTATTAAAATACATGAGTTGGGCATCAGTTAAGTGCAAAGTGCTTTGTTATAACACCAGGTGAGTGGTCAAACGGTAATGAAATCTAAAAAAACAGTTTGGAGGGAGGGAGGCAGGCTTTAAACCCCCAAACAGTTTCAGAATGACAGTCACTGTCTAGTGTAGATACTCGTAGTTCTCTTAAAAATGTGATATAAGTACCCCCTCCACCCTGCAAGGAGATTTCAATGTAATATGAGAGATTTGAATTAATATCCTAGAGATTTCAAGTATTGTTCTTCATTACCATCATCATTAAACAAGAATAGGATTTCTTAGTTTGGGGTCTATGAGTATTTCAGAGGATCTGTAGATGGGCTACAGAGGGTCCCTGACTCCTCTAAAAACAGTGTGTATTTATTTGTATTTTTTTTTTTTTTTGAGGAGAGATTGCATAGTTGTCATACATTCTCATGAGGATCCATAACTTCTCAAACATCAAGAACCTGTGTTGGAGAAAACAGAGCTCCACTAGCAGTAGGAGACAAGCCGATTTATCTGGTACAGAAAATGAACCACACAACCTGCAAAAGCTTTGCAAACAGCCAGTGTAAAACAATGTAAGTGCTGTGTTTATGCCTGCAAACAAGTGCAGTACAACAACTCCAGTAACACAGTTTCCGTTTGGACGGATATTTTAGAAGTCCAAGCTGTTTGTCATCAGACACCTCTTTACAATTTGAATAATTTAACGATCTATGGGAACTAACCATAGGTGGCACTATGTTGTACATTATTGGCAATTACCCAGGAAAGAGCTGGAAAGAGAAGGAAATGTATGGGCTTACCCTGATGATCAAGGGACGTTGACAGAGTTAAAAAGAAGGGAACAGGTTGTGGATTGCAAACTACCTAATCAAATCAAATGTAGTTCAATTCAGCAATATTAATTATTAATGATTATTATTTATTAATGATTAACCTACTGACATAGGTTCCTGGTGAGAAAAAATGGAAACTTGAAACTTGGCCATGTTATAGTTTTTCTTGTTTCAACACAAGTATAACTTGTCAAATAAATGAAGAAGTTAAGATTTGGGCTTTGTTTGTTTTTCATCAATAAGAGGATGTTAGCAGGCAACAACCACAGTGTGGTGGATTTGCCTTATGTCAGTTTAGCTAAATTGGAAATAAATTTCCCAGAACTCCCTGCCTCCCCACTTCCAGGTTAACATGGGATGCAGGAGACACAGTGCCTGTTATCCGATAGTCAGTCGTGAAGCAAAAGGCGTGTTCTTTTACGCTCGACACTGGGAGGTCAGTTCAGGGCACTGTGCTCTGCTGGCAGCTCTCGCATGTTGCTGTTCATTTGCTGGCTCACCTTGTTGGCATGGGACTACAGTGGGACTGCAGCTTCTCTAGCTCCTGTTAGATCTTCAGCTGCTCTGACTCCCGAGCCAGGTATGCGTTGAGCTCTGTGATGAAAAACACCAGCTTCTCCTGCAGGACACCCACGTCATTGAAGGTGGAGGCATTGAGATACTGACTTTGGTTTCAGTTTATCCTTGCCCTGCCCAATTCAAGTCCATCTGTCCTTCCTTACAACCTGCTCTGCCAACTTCAGGCCCAGCACCAGATGCAGCAGCAGCAGTCTTACAAAGATTGTTTAACCAGCTCCCACAATTGTGTAAGGTTAAACCCCTATTATAAATCCCTCTTCGATGTTATTTATAATGGTTCTGTTTTCCTAATCGATGTCATATGCCAATATGTACCCATATAGCCAGAGGGACATACTCAGAAAAAGATTTAAACTAGAGGATCGGTTGTTGAAGTCAGAAGTAATATTGTACTTTTTCAAAACTGATGCAAGCCAAACCATTTCCCATGCTAGTTTATTAAAATATATAAAGCAAAGAACATTTTAAAGTAGTTTTGTGCTTTCCTAGGCTTAGGAAATAGTTAGAAATAACAAAAACTCTTATGAATCAGTTTTAGTTTCCATCACTTTTTCATAGTAGATACTTTCGAATTACAAATAGTAGAGCAAGTGCTTACTTTCTGCAGAGAAAGTAGAGAAAGGGAAAATCTAGGATCTGTATAGAGTCACTCTTTGGACTCTTTATTCTCAGAGTTGACTGGGAAAGACATTGATCTTTTTCAGAATCACATCTTTTTAAATGTAATTGGTCAGAGCTATCATTTATGGAACTAGATGACTATTTTTATACCTAGTAGAATCCCCTTATCTGCTTTTGCTAATGTTGGTAAGAGTTACTAGATACCACATTGGTCCGGCAAAGGAGGGTTTGAGAGAGAATCATGGACTGAATTGAGAGTCATTGGGTCTTAGTCAGGGAAGGATTTGTTACAAAGAATAAAAATCAACTCAAATTAGACTGAGTTAAAGAGGAGAATTACTTGGGTTTGTAGATTTTTTTTTTTTTAACACAACCCATGGGTAGAAATACAGTGCCCTCTATCCCTGTCTGTCTGTCTTCCTCTTTCCCTCTCGATACTTTAGGTGCATATGGCACCCATTCGTAGGTTACTTGGCCTTCCAGCTTGAATGCCACTAACCAACCGGCTAGTGTCTCTTGACCCAGTTATTGGGACTATTGATTGTAACAGCTCAGACAATGAACTGACTATGCTAGGGGACGGTTTCCACTCTTGGTCCAATCAGCTGTGGGCAGACGGCAAAGTACAAAAATGGCTGCTAAGTGGCAGTGGGAGGGCCTTCCCAAAGAAGAGGATGTGGGCTGGGCAGACATCCTGAGAGAGTTTCCGCTAAAGAGTCTTTTCTTACCCAGTAGAAAGCTGTTGACCTCAATTGCTATTCTTAAGCAAAGAATCAAATAACTTTCTTGGTGCTTTAGCTTCATCATATTAGTGCATATAAAAAACCCACTCCTGCTCCATATATGAAGATTACTTATATCATATGTTTTGAAAGCACTAAGTCTTTTGATGATAAATACTTTATAAATATTAGACATGGCCATTACAAGTTTTTCAGTATCGTTTACTGTCTTGAAAGGCCAATTAAAAAAAATTTCAGTCTAGATAACTGTTCGGTCTCATCGATTAGAAATAAATGATTTAGATTCCCTCACTCTGGGGTCATGATAAATACGCGACAACAGTTGTAAGAGTTTTTATGATCTATCTTGGCTGTTTGGGGTTGTGCTTCTTCCTTTTGAATAATAAGAAAATGTTATTCTCCCTCAATGTTGATGCAAAGAAACTATTTTAACATTGAGCCATAAATAAGACATTTCTGATAAGTATGAAAATTGGCACAGTGGGATTGAGAAATTATAATGTACAAGTAGAATAATGAAAGTGCAGAATTCTACAAATAGGAGAGGCTTTAGGGAACATTTAGACATTAAGTGGTGCAATCCACCCCTTTTAATTTCCGGATTAAGGAATTGAAGGTAGTGGAGATTAGGTAGCTTTCCAAGAACTAGATTGTATTTAAGCCAATAAAATCAAAACAGCAAAATATTAACTTAAAAAGTACACCGGGGAAATGAGAATATTTCTCCCTATGGGCTCTCTCTCTTCATTCAACATTATTGTCCACTTAGTTATTAATCGATATGACCACACTATTTAAGGATGTAAGAGAGAAAAATTGGTTGAATCTTCCCTGTCCATATGATTATAGAAAATTATTCAATCTTTTGTTCATAGTAACTTTGTTCTTACCATAAAGTTCTTCATAGTATATGTTTTTTGATAAAATTAACTGAAAGTGATATTGTTAAGGATACTCATAACGTCTATTGACATAATTAGCTGTATTGATGATTTTTACAAAACTAGAATTGGAGATTTCAAGACCTTAATTTCTAACACATAGTGGTCCTGAATATCAAGGGCAGAAATCATATTTCATTTACTGTACATGCCTAAAATTTGGGGGATTCTGGCAAGAACACAGGAAAAGCAAGTGAGAACTTTAAAGTGTTCAGGCAGAAAGAATTATAATTCACTATTTTGAACTTACATGAGCCTGAAATGTTATCACTCTGTGATGATCCCTGTAACATTAAAAAGTTCTAAGATTCTGAACAAATGAAACATAAACTTGTTAGGCTAAAGAGTTGTATCAATATGTCACGGGAAACAGGCAAGAGTCATTTTAACGTTGAACCATATGCAATTGTTTGTATATTGCCTTTTCTCTCCCTAGAGACATTCTGGCTGCCTTCCTATTGGTCAAGTCTCCTGGCTCATTTGTAAACTTAAATTTCATCCAGGGAAAGCCTTTCATGTCTATTTATATCACATTCTACTTTCATTTGGTTTATTTAATGATTTATTAAATGCATTAAGCACAGTGAAATTTCCTATGAGGGTTGGAACATATGAATAAAATTATTTTAAAATTATGTTTATGTTGTGATTTATAGAATTGCAAATTGTCAAAGACTTAAGGGATCGTGGTAGAGTAGCACACAGTTGCTTGGAGCCCACACATTACTCTAAGACCTCACTTGAAAGCTGGTAATTTCCCTGAAATAGCCCATAGGGGAAGCATATGCTAGACAACTCACAGCACATGGTTTGAAAAGGTGTGCCTATGCAGCGAGATGCCACACTGAGGATGGCATTCACAGATAGTGTGAATACACAAGCAACTTCTTAACTTGCCTCAGAGCCTGGCCCTGGTTTTGTCCAATTTTTATAATCTGTCTTATTGAAGGGAGGAAGAAATTTTACTCAGGACCAAACACTTATCCCTTTAAAGTGTGAGCTAATGGACCTATTATGTAAAAAGTGATGCAATTGCATATCTCTTTTATTATTTTATGGATTTAGAAAGTAGTAAAAAATTGTGTGGTAGCCACAGCAGCTGTATTGATAGTGAGCAAGTCACTTAACTTTTCTGTGTATCAGTGTTTTTAAACAATTCAATTCTTTTTAATTTTTTTTTTTGTGTGTGTGGGGGGAAGACCAGCCCTGAGCTAACACCTGTTGCCAATCCTCCCATTTTTGCTGAGGAAGACTGGCCCTGGGCTAACGTCCGTGCCCATCTTCCTCCGCTTTATATGGGAGGCCGCCACAGCACGGCTGACAAGCAGTGCGTCGGCGAGCACCCGGGATCCGAACTCGCGAACCCCGGGCTGCCAAGCGCGAACTAAACCGCTGCGCCACGGGGCGGCCCCCTCAACAATTCAATTCTTATTTAACAAATACTGATTGTCTGCTAAATGCAGCACATTTTTCTAATCCCTGGGGTGGAGGAGTGGAGCAAGCGATGAGAGGTGAGACCGGAAGGGTATACAGATGCCAGATTGTAAAGGGCCTTGTGTGACATACTAAGCAGTTAGGATTTATCTCTTGTAGTCTGTTAGGTGTCATTAAAGGATTCTAATCAAGGGAGGGGCTTGATTAGGCCTGGCTCTTAGAAATAACAGTGACAGTAGTATGCAGGATGGATGGAAAGAGAACAGACAGACCCAGTCAGGGGACAATGGACTGGAGATGATGGTAGCCTGAACAATGACCACGTCAGTAGTGATGGAGAGAAAAGGATGGGTTTGAGAAATTGTTAGGAAGGTCAATTAGTAGTATTTATGATTGATTAGATGTGTAAGTTAAGAAAGCAGCATGACTTGATAGTGATTGAAAAAATAATAGAATGATTGATAGTGATTTCTGGCTTGTACAAATTGGGCATATATGGAACTTCCATAACCTTGATTCCTTTTTATAACAATAAAAGTGACTGTAACTAAAAGTAACTAAAAGAAGATTGTTAACTTTGTCTATCAAGTTATACATGTAAAGCAATAAAGGACAAGCTACATATAATGCAAGCAAGGTCAAAAACTGGTTTCTTTCGTTTCACTTTTGCTAATAAATACCTTGAGAAAACTGATTTAATTGGCAGTCTATGGTTCATACTTACAAGAACAGCCTTCCCCTCCCTACTGAAATAAGGAGTAGGCCTTATAGAAAATTCCATATAAAGCTTTGAGGTCTAACATGACATGACTTGATAGACTAGGGCATCTGAAAATCCAGTTTCTAACTCCAGAGAGCAAATGTTAGAAGATAGAATTGATGAATACTTGACTTAAACTAATTCCTTGAATATCTAGCCATGCATTTTATGTCATCTATCATTGCAGTTTCTCAGCACTTAGAAATATGAGCCCTGGATAAAAATGTAGAGAACCACCTGTCTCCATGGCAGTATTCCAAGAATTCACAGCCTAATTTATGCTTACCACTAGCAGGAAATGTAGACAGTCACCTTCTACTTGCCATTCTCAGAGCCATTTTTCAATGGAGAGTAATGCAAAGAAACTAACTTTATGTTCAGGCAGATATAATAAAGTGCACTTCTTTTACATGGCAGCTTAGAATTGGGTGTTAGGATCTGAGGAGGCACTTAGGATCTGAGGGGAATCAGGTAAGGTAGACTCACTATTTATATCTTGTAATATATCTTTCAGCCATCTGATTTTGGAGTCTAATGCCATAAGAGTTTG
This sequence comes from Tapirus indicus, assembly GCA_031878705.1. Classification (NCBI taxonomy): domain Eukaryota; kingdom Metazoa; phylum Chordata; class Mammalia; order Perissodactyla; family Tapiridae; genus Tapirus; species Tapirus indicus. Next base: position 91,759,009 of record CM062926.1, read on the forward strand.
TTAGAGATGAGGTAACCCAGCAGTGAGCAGACCAGGAGTATTAAGTTTCAGTCTAGAATAGTTAAGTAACATGAGAGTAATCTCTTTTTGTTTAATTGGTATTTTTTTTAAGTGGACAATTTTTTGGCAGTATCCTTTCTCACAACTGTGAACTGAGCTCCTGAATTATATTATAAAGTAAAAAGATAGATGAAGGCATAGCTTCTAACCCACAGAGTGAGTATGAAGCTGGGTTTGTAAAACACAAATGTCACTGACCGAAAATGGAAAATAAAGACTGATATATAACAATTGTTTGTGATTTCAAATAATCATACTGCCAAAATTGATAGAATGTACTAGTTTCTTCAATATCATATCACAATGTTTGAAATTTACAACGTGCCACAATGGTTAGTGTGTGGGATTAAATTAGGACCTAGGATCAAACTTCAAAACCTGAATCTGACTTTGACTGTCGGTGACACTGTGGATCGGTTACTTCACCCCTCTAAAGAAGTTCCCTGGCTTCATTTGTAATACAGAGATGATCATCATTATTTCACCTGATAGTTGAGCTTAAAGTAAGTGTTCAGTAAATCGTGGGTTAGTACTAGTGACTGATAGTAGGACTATTAGTAGTAGAAGTAGAAAATCCTTCTTTGTCCTACAAGATACTTGAGATGAGTCATTTTAAAAACTTAAAAAAATGATAAATAGAGGAAGAGAATCAGGATTTTTTTTTTTAGTATATAAGGGGAAGAAAAAGGGAAGACATTGTCAGTATGTGTGTGGGTGTATGTGTCCCTGTGTGGGTTTGTATGGGGCATATGTCTTTGTATACCATTAAGGCTAACATAGTTACTTCATTTGAGCTTTCAAATTTGGCTTCAAGAATCATGACTGCCAATTAGAGAGAGGAATACGTCCAGTTATCTGATTTTTCAGTATCTATATGGAAAAAGCATATCAACTATTCAAGTAAAGCACAAAGTTTTCCTTAATAATTTCTTCCAGGGATTTCTTATGTGAGGATTTATATAGTGGGCTTTTCATGATAAGGATAGGTCATGTTTTCAACAATATGTTCCCAAAGCAAAAATAGTAATGTGTTATTTCTTGTTTAATCCTTTGACAAAAGCCGAAGTCTTGTCATTAATAGTCAACTCAATGAAGCCAACTCCATGAAGGGTAAAGTTTATGCAGTTCTGCTATGTAGCCTTTTCATAGTCGAGCTCATTATTCCAAGGAAGAACTTAGAGCAATTTAAGAGATGAATGCAGCTATGTTACAAAAGACAATGTTTTCTAATGAGAGCAGAACATTTGAGCTCATCCTCTGAAATAGGGGTAGATTCATGCACTTTAGGAACAACTGGGGAGATTGGCATCCTTGTGAATGCAAGGGAGTCAACCAAAATCCTCAGTGGACTACTCAATATAAAATACTTTTAATAATCATGGATAAGAAGAATTACTTGTACTAGGGTTTACTTTCCTTCAATAAGGGTTTAAAATTGCAAAACAGTGTTTTCTGAGGTTTTTTTCCTGACAAGACAGTTTCATTAAATTGAATACTTATATGACTTCAGAATTTCAATATGAAACAACTAGGGCAAGTCATCAAAAAACTGAAGGCCAGTAAATCTTAATTACAAAAGTAGCAGTGCTGCATGTCGAGAGTTATTAAACTGTTGTGTTGGAGAAGATTTGGGAAAATGGGATAAAGACTGGAGATGCAACAACAAATGTATTTGTTTAATTCTTTTATTTGAGTGAAAACACATCCATGTCAAATAATAACTATGACTTTTAGTAATAAATTTTTACTAGCATTATCACTAACAAAATAATAATAGATTATTTGAGACAGCAAAGGACATAAATTAACCACTCTAATTTTTGACTGGTGCCCGTTGAAGTAATGTAAAATCTATTCTCTCTTAGATCTTGCTTGCTTGAATGAGGGTAGTTTTCGCTATTCAGTACTGAATGATTAGTAATCAGGCATGTTGGTCAAGTGCAAGGTTGAACAAGTAAAGAGACGAGGAAAAGGTTTCCTAAATCTATGTTATTAAAGACTTATCTGGAGTCTTATCAAAAATACAGATTATAGCATCATTCTAGCCCTACTGGATCAGAACTGGGGCAGGGGGAACGTTGGTGAGAATCTGTATTTTTAACAAGAGTGATAGGTGAATCTTATACAGTCAGACAAATCATGAAACAAGGGACTAAGCCAATCCTCAGAAACATTTTGAAGATGGACTTTGCTTTAGAAATTCATTCCCCCCACACCCTGACTCCCTCACCCTCCAGAACCACAGAACAATCGTATATTCTCCTTCAAAACATCATTGCCATACTTGGCCTACTTTTTCCTCCTGCTCACAGAATTTATCACATTACAGTCTGCATCGGTCTCAGATATTTTTTGTTGTACTAGGACTTTGTGAGTGCATTTTTCACTCACAACTCCTGTGGTCTAGGATTTATGTTGCTCATCCCTACATGTAGCTTTCAGGCAATATAGAAGTGTAAAATCTGGTTAATTCTGACCTTGTACATTTAATACATTGAGATATGTTCATTATTTTCCCCCTTTATAAGTAGATACAGGGTGTAAGATATTGGAATAATTGCCCAGACTGTCTTCTTTTTGTATCTGTTTCAGTACTACCAGATGCCAAATAGTTACTTCTTGGTTTCTGGTTCATTTTTGCACATTCTAAGTTTTTTGTTTTTAAGATATGTTATTTTAATTTGATATTTAAAAATTCACTATCAAACCTTTCATTTAGCCAAACTACCAACCCAATATGATGTTTCTATGGATTCAATTAGCAAGCAATGCTATAGAAATGGTAAAGTCTCATCACTCTGAAACATATATGCAAAAACACAAACTGAAATATTTTCTTCTTCACGGTGATTTTTCTGTTAAAGATCTACCTTTAACTAATCTTAAACAATCTTTGGCTGTGCACAGAACAAGATTTAATTTTTACAAAAATGCCTTGTAAAATAGTATCAGGAGAGCAAGACTTATCTCACATCTCTATCCCATAAAGTTCTCAATTTTTCTTCCTGCTTATTCATAATGAGGATGAGCTCATCTTTTTGGGCTACTTTTATTTAATATTAAGGAGGAAGGAATGTAGCTAGATAGTCATTTAGTCATTCAATATTTTCTTACCTTGTCATCCAACAGGTTTTAGTGATGAAAGATCACATTTCATGTAATTTTCCAAATTATATTTACTGAATACATGAATTCTGAATCAAAATGGCAGTTTTGAAGTTGAACTCATTTAGAAGTTGAGACACGTCTTATAGCATATAAGTAAAGTAAACTCTTATAAAAGATAGTCCTGTTACACGCCAGACTCCCCGTATCCTTGAATGCTCAATCAAAATCATTTTAGTGGGGTATTCCAGAAAAGAGTACAGGAATTTACAAAGGAAACTGCAATTTATTGTTTAACACATCTTTCCACAGTAAGGGCGCTATGTTCAGGAGGGTGACTTGGTGTCAAATGACAGATCCTTCAGTCTGCTATATTTGTGATTTTCAAATCCATGTATTTCTGTTTGTGACTTCAGTGCAATACTATTTGGCTCTTGATATTTCTTTTCAAAAGATATTGAAGGCCTTAATCAAGAGGATCCTTGAAACATGGCCTCCTGACAGTTGGAGGACAATTATCCACCCCAGAGAGGTGAGAACTTGCAAGTTATTTGGTTTTGTTTGATTGAATGGGATGATCTCCTTTAGAGTTGACGTGTTCATATCTTATAACACAAATGGAGCAAAAGATAGTACAGAAAAGCAGAAAGTCAAACCTTTGGTTATAAATGTTTCTTGTGGCAGTGACCCTTTGTGAATTTTAAAATTGAATTTAAGACCCTTTTTGTCATTATCCATATTTTCTATCTTAGTAAATAAATGTGCCCCTAGAGTCAAGGTGCTTTATTATTTGACAAAGCATTTTAATTATGTGTTTGTGAGCCCACGACTAAAACAGTATGGTGGGAGTGATGGCATAAGTTTTTGTCTGAGGGAGGCATTCCTGTAAAAGAAGTGATTTTTTTTATATGATCTTAAAATATGCCAATTTCAGAATATATATGTTAAAGATGCGTGTGCATACGTATATTTATTTATAATATGTAGTTTATAAATTTACTTAAACTTTTCTTCACCAAAGGGAACAGAGTAAAAACTATGTTTATATTTGAAAATATTAAATGTACAAAGAACTACATTATTTACAAAAACTAAAATTGTACTTTTGTTTATTATTTGAAATAAGTATATTATGGAGAAATACATATTTTTAAAAACCACATACTTTTATAGTGTTAATTTCTTAATGTAATGGGAGCTAGATCCAATCTACAAAACCGTATCATTCCCAAGACTTTCTAATAAAAGTAACTTGTCATTCAGTTGAGCCACCACTTATTAATAATTGTTCATGGAAAGATACTATATGAGATACAAAGATGAATAAGGCACCATATTTGAGAAAGCCATACACACAAAAATTGTAGATAATCTTTCTGAAAATAATGAATAATTTTTCTGAGAATTAACAAAATATATATTTTTATTTCTCTCTCTCAAAATGAAACTATCTTTGATTTTTTTCCTGATAACAAAGCAAATACATATTCATAATAAAAATAATTCAAGTTAAGTTTGCATGCTCTTCCTCAGTGGCTCGGGGTTCACAGGTTCAGATCCCAGGTGAGGACCTACACACCGCTCATCAAGCCATGCTGTGGCAGGCGTCCCACATATAATTTAGAGGAAGATGGGCACAGATGTTAGCCCAGGGTCAATCTTCCTCAGCAAAAAGAGGATTGGCAACAGCTGTTAGCTCAGGGCTAATCTTACTTACCAAAAATAAATAAATTAAATTAAATTAAATAATAAAAATAATTCAAGTGAACACTGCTCTGTGTAGTAGTGAGGGAACCTCATCCTTCTTGAACCTCCCTACCTGTCGACCCTCTCCCTGCACCCCACGCTCTGCTCCAGCACTCCCACTCCACAAAGGTAATAAAAGTTTGATGCCTGTGTACACATATCTATGTGAGTATGTGCTTGCACATGTATGTACTTGCACAGGCAGCACTTTGTGTGGAGCTCAGTGTCTGGCACACAATAAGCACTCAATAGATTTACGATAAATTATAATTGATATGGGATGCAGTTGCCTATTTGGTTTTATAACTGTTTTTGTAATTTATATCTTTTACCATATAATATGATGGGAATTTGTTTTCACATAAAATCATACAGATCTCTCTTATATGTATTAATGGAAATTTAGCATTCATTTTATTGTTGTATCTTAATTTGCTAATCAAGTTCCTCTTTTTTTTTAAATTGAGATATAATGACATACAACACTATATTAGTTCTGAGTGTCCCATATGACGATTTGATATTTGTATATATTGCAAAATGATCACCACAATAAGTCTAGTTAACATCCGTCACTGTACATAGTTACAGAATTTTTTTCATGTGATGAGAACTTGTAAGATCCATCTCTTAGCAACTTTCAAATATGCAATACAGTATTATTAACTACAGTCGCCATGCTGTATGTTGTATTGTTTATATTATATATATTATATTATATATACTCGTTTATATTATAACTGGAAGTTTGTACCTTTTGACCACCTTCACCAATTTCACCCCACACCACCCTCCACCTCTGTTCTTTGTATGTATGAGCTTAGTTTTTTTTTTTTAGATTCTACATATAAGTGAGATCATACAGTATTTGTCTTTCTGTGTCCAACTTACTTCACTTAGATTAATACCCTCATGGTCCAACCATGTTGTCAAAAATGGCAAGATTTTTTTCTTTTTATGGCTGAATAATATTCGATTGTATGTGTATACCACATTTTCTTTATCCATTTATCCACCAATGGAAACTTAGGTTATTTCCATATCTTGGCTACTGTAAATGCTACAACGAACATGGAGATGTATATATCATTTCAAGTCAGTCTTTTCATTTCTTCGGAGAAATACCCAGAAGTGGAATTGCTGGATCATATGGTAGTTATATTTTTAATGTTTCGAGGAACCTCCATCCTGTTTTCCATAGTGATCACACCAATTTACATTCCCACCACCAGTGCACAAGGATTCCCTTTTCTCCACATTATTGCAGCACTTGTTATCTCTTATCTTTTTGATAATAGCCATTCTAACAGGTGTGAGGTGATTTCTCACTGAGGGTTTGATTTGCATTTCCCTGATGGTTAGTTACATTGAGCATCTTTTTATGGACCTGTTGGTCATTTCTATGTCTTCTTTGGGAAAATGTCTGTTCAGATCTTCTTCCCATTTTTTAATCAGATTGTTTGTTGTTTTTTTTTTTTTGTGCCATTGAGGTATGAGTTCTTTATGTAGTTTGGATATTAACTCATTATCAGATAAATGACTTGCAAATATTTTTCCCATTGAGTGGGATGCCTTTTCATTTTGTTGATGGTTTCCTTCACTGTGCAGAAACGTTTTAGTTTGATGTCATCTCACTTGTTCATTTTTGCTTTTGGTGTCAAATTAAAAAATCATCACCAAGACTGATGTCAAAGAGCTTACTGTGTATGTTTTCTTCTAGGAGTTTTATGATTTAAGGACTTACATTCAAGTCTTTAATCCATTTTGAGTTAACTTTTGTGTACGAGTAAGATGGTGGTCCAGTTTTATTCTTTTGTGTGTAACTGTCCAATTTTCCCAACACTATTGAAAAGACTGTCCTTTCCCCATTGTATATTCTTGGCTCCTTTGTTGTAAATTAATTGACCATGTATGTGCAGGTTTATTTCTGCGATCTCTATTCTGTTCTGTTGATCTATGTGTTTGTTTTTGTGCCATTATCATACTGTTTTGATTACTATAGCTTTGCAATATAGTTTGAAATCAGGGATCATGATGCCTCCAGCTTTGTTCTTCTTTCTCAAGATTGCTTTGGCTATTTGGGTCCTTTTATGATTCTTTACAAATTTTAGGATTGTTAATTTTATTTTGTGAAAAATGCCTTTGGAATTTTGATAAAGATTGCATTAAATCTGTAGATTGCTTTGGGTAGTATGGACATTTTAGCAATATTAATTCTGCCAATCCATGAGCTTCAAATACCTTTTCATTTATTTGTGTTTTCAATTCCTTTCATCAGTGTCTTATAGTTTTCAGTGTACAGGTCTTTTACCTCTTTGATTAAATTTATTCCTAGGTATTTTATTCTTTTTGATGTAATTGTAGATATAATTGTTTTATTAATTTCTATTTGTTAGTTTATTATTAGTGTATAGAAACTCACCTGATTTTTGATTTTGTATCCTGCAACATTACTGATTTCATTTATTAGGTCTAACAGTTTTTTTTGGTGGAAAAAAACTGTTAGAACTTTAGGGTTTTCTGTATCACGTCATCTGCAAATAATAACAGTTTTACTTTTTCCTTTCCAATTTGGATCTTTTTATTTCTTTTCCTTCACTAATTGCTCTGGCTAGGATTTCTGATACTATGTTGAACAAAAGTGGTGAGAGAGGACTTTGTTGTCTAATTCTTGAACCTAGAGGAAAAGCTCTCAGCTTTTCTCCAGTGAATGTGCTGTTAGCTGTGGGTTTATCATAGATGAGCTTTTATTGTGTTGAGGTACATCCCTCTATATACACTTTGTTGAGAGTTTTTATCATAAATGGATGTTGAATTTTGTCAAATGCTTTTTCTTCAACTATTGAGATGATCATATGATTTTTATTTTTCATTTTGTTAATGTGGTGTATCACGTTGATTGATGTTGTGGATGTTGAACCATCCTTGTATCCCTGGAACAAATTCCACTCTTCATGGTGTATGATCTTTTTAATGTATTGTTGAAATAGGTTTGGCAATATTTTGTTGAGGATTTTTGCACCTATGTTCATCAGGGATATTGGCCTGTAATTTTCTTTTCTTATGGTGTCCTTGTCTGGTTTTGTATCAGGGTAATTCTGGCCTCATAATACGAATTTGGAAGTATTGCCTCCTCTTCTATTTTTTGGACACATTTGAGAAAGATAGATATAAATCCTTCTTTGAATGTTTGGTAGAATTCACCAGTGAAGTCATCTAGTCCTGGACTTTCATTTGTTGGGAGGTTTTTGATTACTGATTCAATCTCCTTACTAGTAGTCAGTCTGTTCAGATTTTCTATTTCTTCATGATTCGGTCTTGGGAAATTATATGTTTCTAGGAATTTATCCATTTTTTTCTAGGTTGTCCAATTTGTTGGCATGTAATTGTCCTTATCAGTCTCTTATAATCCTTTGTATTTCTGTCAGTTGTAATGTCTCCTCTTTCATTTCTGATTTTATATATTTCAGTCCTCTCCTTTCTTCTTGGTGAGTCTAGCTAAAAGTTTATCAATTTCTTTATCTTTTTTTTTTTTTTGTAGTTTAACAATCATTTATTAAGAATTCACTGAGAACCAAATTGTTCTTGCTCTTCCTGTCACCTCCAAGTCTTTTTGCCACAAGATTGAGGAAAATAATTAGCTCCCTACAGAGTCATAAACAAAGATAAGTCAGGGAGCAATATATTAAATTCCATTTAGTGCTCTTCCTCTAGTTCTTTTAGAACAATTATTTGTCTTGTATCCTGATTCAGTGGTTGGTTGCAGGGTGCATTTCAGTGTTCACTGAAATACTGGTTTGTATCTTTCTACTTCCTGCAAAAGTACAGGCAACACTTGTTTACTTCCCAAATGCATTCCTGGAAACCACACCATGTAGGGATCTGTGGTAACATAGATCACTCTCCCCCTTAAGACAAGTGTCATAATTGAGAGTCATAGTCCTTTTCCAGCTTCTAGAAGCTGCCCACTTTCATTGGCTCATGGTCCCTGTTCCATCTTTAAAGCGAGCAATGGATAGTCATGTCTTTCTCAAGATGAATTTGTAACATTTTTTGTAATTTATGCTTTTTACCCTATAATAGGGTAGGAATTTCTTTTCACATGAGATCATATGGATTTCTCTTATATATTTTAATGAGTATTTAGCATTCATTTTATTGTTATATCTTAATTTGTTAACCAAGTCCCTCTGGATGAACATTTCAGTGATTTAAAAATATTTTTGCAATAATAACAATAATAAATATTGCCCTCCAATAATATGAAACTAATTTACGCTACCACCAACAATATATGAAAAAACCTATTTCCTTACACTCTCATCAATACCTGGCATTACCAGTACTTTTATATCTTTGCTACTCTGATGGATGAAAGATGGTATCACATTAATTGGCATTTTTATTAGTCATATTTCATATGATTATTGATCATTGATTTTCTTTGGGATTGCCTTTTCACATCATTTCATTTCTTTCTATGGCATTGTTTGTATGTTTCTGGTATGTGTTATTTATTTACATATTATGAACATTAACTCTATGTCTCTCACATAGGTTGCAAATATTTTTCTTTAGTGATTCATTTGTCTTTTGATTTTCTGTATTCTTCCATATAAATATAAGTCAACTCTCTTTATTTTTTTATGCTTTATGAACTTTGATGTCAAACTAGAAAAGCTTTCCACTTCAAGTTTAGATAATACTTGCTCTTATAGTTTTCCAGCTCCAGTTTTATTACTTTTACAACTTTTTTACACTTAGATCTAATCCATCTGTTCCATCTGACTATTCTCATACATTTATCCTTTAGATAAATTGAACATTCTGATTTTATGTATTTACTTATTTTGATCAAAATGAATAATATGTATGGATTGATTTGGAGAGAATATTTTCTCAATTTTGAGTCTTCCTACCCAAAGCAGAAATAGGGTATGCCTTTCCAAGTATTTAAGTTTTTCTTTATGTCCTTCCACAAAGCTTATCAATTCTTGATATGGTTTCTGCATATTTCTGAAATTATACAATATATTTGCAGATATCCCTGCCAAAACTCTTCGGAAGAATTGGTTTTGGTCATATTCCTCACCTCTGAACAAATCATCAAGGCCAAGGGAAAGTAGCATTCTATTTGTGTAGGCCCATTGAGGCTACCAATGAAGATCTCCGATGAGGCCAGGAAAGGGGGAGGATACACAGGTTGGTGGTATACCCAATCCAAATCACATGATTGAGCAGGATTACTATGGGTGGTGTTGGGGTAGAGTCCTAAAAAAAGAGATGCCATGTAGACAAAGTCAAGTTCTTGAAAAATCAGAGGATATCTACTATTTTTTTTAGACAATTTCATTTAGACATCGAGTTAATTACTTGAGCTGTCTGGCATTGTTGATAATCTTATCATACTCAATAGATCTAGATAGGATTATAAGCATTTTATTCAGTATTTCCTATATATTTCAGACCAGATACAACAAAAATGTGAATACTCTGGGACCAAAAAAGGAAGAGAAGATATTATACCAAATTTTTTTCTTTCTTTAAACTGATTAATCTAAAATACTAGCTCATCCCCATCTGTACACTTTAATACTAGTCAACTCCCTCCTCTCTCCACCTTGGTAATTATCACTTCTGCCTGCATTATCTCATCAAAAATTAGCAAACTAGGAAAAAGAAACCTAGAATGTCGCAGCAAATCAACGTCTTCACAAAATTTTTTACCAACCTGAGATTATTTTAGAGAATGCATTTCTCTTCATTTTTATCTCTATTTTATTTAATATTAATTTTTGCTTTATGGGATTTTTTTACTTGATTTGGGGAAATACAAGAAAAGAAGATTTTCAAATTTCTCCTTTATTTTGTTTTCATATAAGAGCTCTTTCTCTTTTTTGTGCATGTGTGTCTTATTTTTGTTACATGACACTGCTCTGAAAATTATCTTGAGGCCACATTTTAATTATAGGATTCAAATTTAGTATCATTTGAGGGTTGTAAATATGTGTCCAGGGACTTAGGATAAGAGTTAAAAAATTAAATCAATATTTTCATTTCCATCTTGGGTCAGAGAGCAATGAAGAGAACAAATGACCTAATGACTAAAGTTCAAACTAGGTTACAATTAATGGTTAATTGCTTCTCCATGGAAATAAAAATGATGAATGTTAATCTATAAATGGATTTCTACAGATCTGTAGTGATATATTGATACATCTGAATCATTTCTGAGGTGTTAGTGCTTAATAAGATAGGAACCTAAGGCAAGTAGCAGTTTACAAAAGAAAACCATTAGCTAACATAGATTGATATATAAGGCTCTTATTTGTATACTTCAGGGGATATGCACTGATAAAAATTTAATCTCTAGTACGTTTTATAAGCGATAAAGGAATATATCACTTAGCTGTGTATATTTGAAGATGTGCTACGTCCAAACACAAGAGAAAATCTAGAAATACTTTACCCTAAGAGAAAAGGGAATGTTGTGAAAAATTTAGAAATCAATGAAGATACTCACTCCTTAAGAAACCGATAGTTATAGAATGTCCACTATTTGGAAGTGATGCCGTTAATATCATCATATGATAATAGATTGATCATTTAACAAAGTTAAAATAGCAAACAATAGCAAATAGTATTGTATGTGAATAACCAGAATTCTTTTGGTCTCATTTTTGAAGAAAATAGAATTGCAGTTACAGGCATTTATATTTTAATTAAATTTAAGAAAATATTGGTTTTGTTTTTTTTTCCTTTTGTAATTAATAAAATTTATTTTCTAAGCAATTTTAGCATCACAGCAAAATTGAGTGGAAAGTACAGAGAGTTCCCATATATTCCCTGTCCCTACACATGCACAACCTTCATCACTATCAGCTTTCCCCACCACAGTGGTACCTTTGTTATAATTGATGAACCTATATTAACAAATTATTATCACCCAAAGCCCATAGTTTACATTAGGGTTCACTCTTCGTGTTGTGCAATCTATGGGTTTTGACAAACGTATAATGGCATGTATAATGGGCATTGTAATATCATGCAGAATAATTTCACTGCCCTAAAAATTCTCTGTACTCTGCCTATTCATCCCTTTCTCCCTACTAATCCCTGGCAACAACTAATATTTTTACTGTCTCCAAAGTTTTGCCTTTTCCAGATGGTCATATAGTTGGAATCATATAGTATATAGCCTTTTCAGATTGGCCTCTTTCACTTAATAATATGCATTTTAGTTGCTTTCATGTCTTTTCATGGCTCAATTGCTCGTTTCTTTTTAGCACCAAATAATATTCCATTTTCTGGATGTATCACAGTTTATTCATCCACTCAAGTACTGAAAGACATCTTGGTTGCTTCCAGGTTTTGATAATTGTGAATAAAGCTGCTATAAACATCCATGTGTAGGTTTTTGTGTGGACATAAGCATACGTTTTCAAATCATTTGGGTAAATACCAAGGAACACGTTTGCTAGATCATATAGTAATTGTGTATTTTGTTTTGTAAGAAACAGCCAAACTGTCCTCCAAAGTGGCTGAGTTGTTTTGCATTCCCATCAGCAATGAATGAGAGTTGGTATTGCTCCACATCCTTGCCAACATTTAGTGTTGGCAGTGTTTTGGATTTTGGCCATTCTAATAGGTGCATAGTGGTATCTCACTGTTTTAATTTGAAATTTCCTAATGACGTGATGTTGAACATCTTTTCGTAAGCTTACTTGCCAACTATATGTCTTCTTTGGTGAGGTGTCTATTCAAGTTTGTATCCATTTTTCAATCGGGTTCTTCCTTTTCTTCTTATTGAATTTTAAGAGTTCTGTGTATATTTTGGATAACAGTTCTTTATCAGATGTGTTTTTTTGCAAATATTTTCTCCCAGTCTGTGGCTTGTTTTCTCATTCTCTTGAGGTTTTGTTTTTAGCACCGTCACAGATTTGTTCTTTTTGTCAATCTTTACTGTCATTGAAATAGGATCATGGGAGAAAGACAAGGTAAACATGAGTGTTTAGTTGACTATTTTGAACCAAAATTCCAGTTCCTTTTAAAAAACAAGGAGTAGGAAAAAACTATACTCCTTTCAGAAATATTTGTTTATTTAAGTTTATTTTGTTTTTGCTGTCTTTTGTTGAGAGCTTTACTGTGAACCACAGTCGGTGATAAATTCTTTATATACATTCTCTCATTTAATCTTCAAGTAATCCTCCAAGGCAGACATTATCATTCTCCTCTTATAGAGAGGAAACTGAAGTTGAGGAAAATTAAATTATTTGCCCAGTTCATACAGCTAGTAAATGATGGATTTGAATGCTAAACCTATAGTTGATTGTGCCAGAAGCTATACACTAATAACGCAACATACTTCTTCTCTATTCTCTTTCTAAAGTAATACCATCATTATCCATTTAGTCTGAATATCTAGTACATTTATCTGTAAACACTTATTATTCTTTCCTGTTATGGGCTGGGTACTTTTTCTAGATGTTGAGTTAAGGTAGATGAATAAGACACAGTCTGCATACATTCTTGTCCTTGAGGAATTTCTAGTTCAAAGGAAGGTACACATGTAAGCTGTTAATTTATAGTATAGCAAATGCAATACAAACATGTGGCAAGGGTTGAATATTTATAACAGATTAGCCCATCAATATCCAAGATTAAAGTGAATAAAAAATAAATATATTAAGATAATTTTTATTATTTTACGCATAGGACAGAGGAAACATTTCCTTTAATTTGGGCTGAATAGAATATAAAGAAATACTGAACCACCTGGCCTGATTGGAAATACTGGACCAGCAGACCCCATCACAGTCATGATCATTGTTCATCCAGCCATGTATCATTCCATTACAGAAAGGTGATGCTAACGAAGACAAGTCAACCCAGTTGGAGTACATGGGGGATAGGTAATATACTTTTCTCTTGTTTGCATTCTAGGCAGAGATACTTTACTTAATCATGAAGAAGCAATTAGACTCTTTTCTGGATCAAACCAAGGTATTTCTCTATGATTTTTCTGAGTCTAAATACTACTCTATTAAAAAATGACAATTCCTAAAATATTCCACCTAGCTTTACACTTTATTGGAAACACAGCCAGGAAAACACTTCAAAAGGATCCAACCTTACATGGTTTCTTAACTCTACAGTAAACTCAGACTCTCAGGGTCAGTTCTTGCCTTAAATATTCTGAGAATGCATGTCATTTTGTTTTCTTCTTAGACCCAGGGGAAGTCAAAAATACCTTAAGACACCAAAGATCGCAGAAATGTGTTAAGTCCATACCATCAGAGTGAGCATTATGCCCTTGTTATAGCCTTTTCTCAGAAACAATCTGACTTTATCATAGACACACTTTAAGTCATAGAACTGAATAATGTCGTAGCTGAGAAGGAGGATTCAATGGCTTTCCAACAGGCAACTTTACAGTGTATGAAAACATAAAAGAAGATTAATTCTGTGTGTGTGTGAAGCTGACAGGGGGTTACGTATTTTCCTAAGGCCACCAGGCTTAAGGGGTAACTTTTTAAAAAATTAATGGGAACCCTGTCTTCAGTTGCAAGGGGTAGGACTGGTTGACGAATTAGATATTATGAGACAACTCAGATTTTATGAACTATTAAAAAATTTTACCAAAAGAAAATGGACCAATCTCATAATGGTATATAGCAACTATTACAATGCTAACGGTCTCAGATAATAATTTAAGAATTGTGTATAATAATATGTATGGCATGGGATTATTTTGTTTGTGGCATATAGGTTTAGTTTGACATTTAATTCATGAAATATGCATGGAATCCTGCTTCTTTGATAAAGTTCAATGTAGCACTTAAAGATTACAGAATGTCCTTTGTAAGTGATAGGACCAGACAAAGAACAGAGATAAAGATCTGTGATTAGTGAGGTCTTGAATGCTCTTAAAGGTCTGGTATCGCCAAAGGTTAGACACAAAGCAAAAACTCAAATCAGTTATTTTTTTTCTTGTTGGCTGATGCAGAAAAACTGTTTGGAGAGAAAGTTGAAAAATGGGCAATTGTGAAACGTGTGTGGGTATCAATCATTTGCACAGGTAATTTTATCTTTGAGAAATTAGAAAATTTTAAAATTCCAATTGAATATCTTGGTTGTGCAGGTCTATGTTTTCCAAAACACAAATAAATAACAAGATATGTGGTTAGGAGAATTTAACCTCATGCCACATGTTTGTTTGTATGGCATAAAGTGAAACTGACTGGCCTCCACAGCCAGGGAGTTATGTGTGTGGTAATTTGAGGAAACCACACTGTGTAACAAAAGGATGTTGAAGGAGTTAGAAAGCAAAATTAATTTACAGCCTTGCCAGCTTTACATTGTTGTTAGCCAACATCACTTAATGTATCATAGCATATGTTTTCAACATTTCCATAAGGCAACGCCTCTTAGTGACCAGTTTAATGGTATAGAGAACCATTTTCCTATGCTTTTCCTCTTCTTACTCTACATTATCTTCTGGAGTGTTCTTATACAGACTCATGGCTTCAACAATTGACTGTGTTCTAATACTTCCAAATCTCGACTCCCAGTCTAGCTCCTTATATCAATGACATCCTGCTTATTGGCTGTCCTCATTTGAGTGTCCCATGCACACCTCAAGCACATCTTAAACTACACTCATCTTCTCAATGTTCTCCTTCCTTTCAGGCTCCAAATCTGCTTCTCTTCCTGTGCTCCTGATCTCGGTAAATAGAATCACTGTCCACTTGCGCAGTCAAACCTTAAACCTACTCATCATCCTGGTTCCTCCCTCTTTCCTACATCCAATGGGCCACCAAGACCTGCCAATTCTATCACCTAACTGTGTCTCAAAACTGTTCACTTCTCTCCAATCTCAATACTATTACAATAATTCAGATCCTCATCCAATTTCTCCTGGATTACTGCAACAGTTTTTTAATTATTGAAAATACCATTTATGTACAACTTTTTCAGGATGCCCTTATAATGAAGTCATCATTATTATGCTATTTATCATACTCAAGCAGACTGTATCCTATGCCTTGGTTTTAAACAAAAGTTTGGTATTGGTCTTTAGCTGTGAATGACTAATTTAGGCATAAAAGTCCCATCCCTGCATAGAGCTAAACCTGTATATGTGCAATGTGTACACATTATACCCATCAGTGATCCACCATCTCAACTGTGAAGTCAGCTTATTGATGGTTCCCAAAATACACCATTTAAGAGCTTTGATTTTAACTCAAGTTCTTATCCAATATTAGACTGCTTTGATAGCTGGAGAATAATTTTCAGCTTATGCAAGGAATGCCAGGCCAAGAAGGAAATAGGTAGGACACTCATTGTTCGTGTGTGTGTGTGTGTGTGTGTGTGTGTGTTTGTATGTGTATTTAAGGAAAAATGTGTCTACCCAAGTTGAGGGTCATAATAATTCCCAAGAAGCACTTCTTATTGGAGGAGTTAGAAAAATAACACTATAAATTTTTTGAAAGTAGAATTTGTATCCCAACATAAGAAAATATTGCTTTTCTAAATGTGATTATTACTTTTCAGTATTGAAAAAAAGATGTTTAATACCATGTGCCTATATCTCAAATAGCGTGATTATAACTTAAACACACCTGTGTTATTCATCACCTTCTATAGTGAGCTGCACATATGGCCTCTCAACTTGCCCCATTTGAGTTACCATACTCCTGTTTATACACAATATATGATAAATACTCATAGGAGATAAAAAGGTGAGTCAGATATGGTTCCCACTCTGGAGGAAACTAAAACTTGATCAGAAGTAAGAATAAGATAGCAGTATGCTCCCTCTAATCCATAGGAAAGACGTCAGACCACTGGGTTGACTGATTTCATTCAACACCAACATGAGAACATAGTTCTTCAGTGCTTTTCACTTCTCTAAATCTGACCATAAGCCATAGGAAAAGCTATTGCTTTTGAGGCATATAGCTATATATTGTAAAAATCAGATGTTGGTTTGGTCTGTTCAATAAACTATTTGATAAATTCAATGAGTAAAACATGAATAATCATTTAAACTGGTATTTGGTATGGTTTTGAGTAAAATAATCATTGATTTGACATTTTGCTTTTGTTGTTCAATTGGTTATTAGATTATGATTACATGTTTTTCTCTTTCCAGGCATAGTCTCATTTCAAATATAAAATTAAAAAACACAAATAAAAAATATCTCATGATGCTTTAAATATATACATTCAAATATCCACCAGAAAGGTCCATCATCAGAAACACAACGTCTTTCACAGAGGAGAAAAGCTGGAGCCACTTGTCAGCTCTGCAATACTCCTAATGGCAAATGAGAGTGAAGAATTTTGAAGTTCACATGTAAAAGACACACTGAAAACTCTAATCTAAGTTATGAGAGTCCCTATGTCCTATGTTTCATTATAAGTCATCTTATAATATTTTTAATGAATGAAGGAACTATATCTTGTCACAAAAGCAAAATGTAAAAAAACATGTGAAGACCATAAATGTGATTATTTCAAGTTAAGACTACATCACAATTTTGTTTCTTTTTATATAGGTTGTTTAGTCAATGACTCTACTTTGCATAGCCAACTTTCTAAAATCAGATTTTTTATTACTTCAAGATAATGCGGTATAGATGATGTGTTGACAAGAGTCAATCATAACCTTAGCTAACTAATTGTAGGATAGAAATGTTATGAGCTATACAAAAAGATTCTATTTTCATATACATATATGCAGACACACAGAGTAAACACTTCTTTAATCTGATCTTTAAATTGGTCACCTTAAAAGTAGAGCCCTGTACATTAGTGTAGTAAATAAAAATAGGTAATAAACAGTGTGTAGTATGTGAGATTTATATATTTACATATTTTATTTAAATATATATTTACACATACAGTTAGATATTTAATTAATATTTTTATTAAAATAAGTCACATGATATTTTAATCATTAAAAAACATGATTGATTTCTTGCTTAGTTGAAGACTAAGATTTTGGCATAAATCTGAGATTATTTTTCTGAATATCTTGCTGCTGTGTGGGGGAGGTATACTATTTTCATTTAAGAAACTCAATGAAAGAGCCTCCTGCAGATCAGCCAGCGTTCCAAGTACTTTACAAATATTAACTCAGTTAACCATCCTGACAACCCTATACAGTAGGAACTAGTATAATGCCCCGTTTCGATGAGGAAGTTAAGTAGCTTACCCCAGGCCAGACAGCTAAGTGGCAGAATCAGGATTCAAAATTACTTGAGTCCACATGCCAGTTTGGAAAGGACTGGCAGCTATATCTGAGCAGGTTTCATTTATTAATTTGAAGTCAACGGCACAGAAAAGATTACTCAACCCTTCGTAGCTTGGTTGCAAGACATCCAGTCGTCACTCTGTGTTATCCAAGAGTCAGAGTCATGTCTTATCTGCCCTCCTCTTGGACCATGTCTGCAGAGCACCCAAACAGCAGGCAATAAGGGGAAAGTTGGCATCAAGCAGCAGCTGTTCTCTTTATGGGACACAGAAATGACCCCTTTGTTATCTTTGACTCCACAGCTGCTGTAACATTATTCGGTTAGCCATGGTTACAAACTGGTTTTTGTGGTAAGTCTAAGTCTGACTTTTGCAATTCTTCGAAGTCTCTGCTAGAAATAGAGATTTGAGTCTCTATATCAATTGCCTCCATTAACTATGTAAATTTGTGAGTTTATTTAGCTATAGATCTTCACAGACTGAAGTTGAAGCTTGCTTCTTCCACAAAAGATTGGGGCCTGCTCTTTATTACTACAGGATGTTTGTCACTGTTTTCTAGAATTTACGTTAAAAATATTTAGTTTCTGTTTGGGTAGTGACGATGAATTTTAGATTCTTCTTCACAAAGCTCAAGGAAAACACACTATACTTTTCTGGCTGTAAGTGAACTTTCATTATGCTATAAGGGAAAACAAGGTTTTAAAGGACAGTAATTATACTTAGTATGTAAATTTCTTTTTTCATTTTACCACAGCACTTTGAATAATAGAATTTAAGTGGTTGTTTGGACTTAAATTACTGCTACCTCTTAAATTGCTGTTTAAACACCCTGAGATCACCATATGTGTTATTTCAGAAAGCAAAGAGCCCCCAAAATTGCCTCAGAAATATTATAATTTCAATTTAGTAATTTCCCTCAAGAGTGATAGAAAAATTATTCAAAGATAAATAAAGCTTGTGAACTTAGAGTTTTTTTTTTTCTCCACACTAGGGAAGAGAACTAACATTACTGCATGTCCAGAGTGTGCCAGACATTTGATCTCACTTAGACCCCACACCAAAAGTATAAGATGGGTATTTCTTCTCCCCATTTTACTGGTGAAGAAACTGAATCCCAGAGATATTGGGTAAATTGTCTAAGGGCACACAGGTCCGAAGTTGGATCCAAACTGAGGTTATCCTGACCCGAAAAAGTGTGCTCTGTCCATCACAGTACGATAAACTTTGAGATTTTTTAAAATCTTGGTTCTTTTCACCTTTAAATTAGTCATTGGTATCAACAATGCACTTTAAATAAAGGAAACATTTTGAGAGAGAGAGAGAGAGAGGCTTTATTCCTTTCATCGGAGTTATGGAAACCATGCTGAATAGCAAGTATAATTTACCTTGGCAAGTATCATGGTTTAAACTGAGAAGTACTAGTGGCACTTAGTTAAATACCTCTTTTGAAACAATTAAAATGTAGATTAAAGTCTAAGTGTGAAAGTAGCCTTTGTATCCTGACTCCTTGTGGATGCAATGCACAAAGCACAGTTGCACACACCTCAGAGTCCTCTTATGGATGACTGGAAGGGATTACACGGGAGTCAGCAGGTGAGAGGCACCAAAGGTTACTGCTCCCAGTTTCCTTGATCTTCAGTCCAGGGCAGAGGCTCAGAGTAACAGTCAACAGAAAAGAAACCATTGTACGAGAGAATTGCTTAAAATACTTTAGTTGCTCTCCCCGCATGGTGGAGGCAGTGTTTGTGGTTTGGAGAGCTATACTGACGGTTTGAAGCTGTTGTACCGATTCGAAGTATATATATCTCTGTAATGTGGTGTGCTTTCTTATCTTGAAGAGCATGTGTTAAAACAGTTGAAGTATGTTGAGAAAGTGGGGGTCTGTAAGGAAAGCACAAGTCTTAACATTTCCTCACTTCATTGTTTGTGTTCAGTTGGCAATGTGAGTGTTGATAAAGAACAACATTAGTGCCTGTTTGTGAAAGATGATCAATTATGGATTTATTTCTAATTTTCTCCATCTCTTCACAGCTGTGAGCAAGGCTGTTCCAAATTTCCATTGGATTATAGAAAGTTTATTACTTTCTTGGACAAATAAAATACAATTTCACCCTGCAAAGAGATTATTGAGGTAATGTTGCAAAAGACTTATTAATCTTATTATAGTTAACAGTTCATAGCACTCAACAGATGAACTCGAGACAATTTGATTTTAGAACATACCAGTGTCTTGCAAATCACATATGAAGTGCCCGATAAATATTTGCGAAGTGAATGCACATGAATATAGTTCTCGCTGAGAGTTCTCATTTCTCAATTGTATTTCCATTTTTGTGTGTGAAGGGGAAGTATTTATTTCTGACAGTTTTGAGCTTATCTTTAAAAGATCCTTGAGCACTTCAGACAAAAATAACAATATTATTCATTATACTGATGACATACACAACACACACACACACAGAAGCACTAACCGTGAACTTTCTGCATATTTAGGAAGGTAAGAATACTTGCTTTGCCTGTAGCTTAGTAATGAACATCTTCTGCTTTAGACCACAAGAGTAGGAAATGCCCTACTTGTTTCTTACTATGGATGTTTACCATCTATTTTCTTAGGTCTGGCGTACAAAACTGTTGGTAGGGTTTCCGCAAGTGAGCCACATTCAGGTAGGGTTGTCCAAAACAGCCAGTTTGTAGGGTCTAAGAAGAAGCTCTTCTGACTCTGCTTTGCCAATATGAATTATTTTAGTATTTTCTGATCAGGATTAGTTAGACCCAGAAGGCACACCTGGTCCCTTACAGACAATTCAGTCAAAATGTTCATGCCCATTTGATGCATAGTTTGGTAGACATGTCTGAGAGTTTTCATATTAGTTAATCTCTTCCCTTTCACTGTTGATTTAATTCTCAGTTTTGCCTAAATATCAGATTTTAAGAACTACCTCTTAATTTGTGCCTTAAATGTCCCTGGTAAGAAGCTTGATAATGAATTTATTAAGTAAATGCTGGGCTTTGAACAGCATTAACACCTCACTGAGGAAGAAGCACTTCATTCCGAACTCCTAACAAGTTAGATGTTCCTAATACAGAATTGGTTTTTTATTGCAAAGAGATGCTTTGTGATTTCACATACATAGTTAGTGAAATATGGAGACTTTACCATGGAGCAAAGATGGGAGAAAGAAAGTAAGTGGGAAAAATGGAATGGATAAGGAAGGCAGAATAATGGGGCAAGAAAAAGAAAATATTTTTAAAGTTTTCTGTAATATCTTTACTTAAGATACATGTTTGTTCACAGCTGCAAAAGTGATTCAGAAATGAATCATAGAAGAAAGAGAAATACAAAAGGTAATGAATTATGGAAAAGAGGGGAAAATGAGAGGGAGAAAAATGATATAAGGGAGGTGAAAGAAAAATGTCTAGAAGAACAAAGGTATTTATTAAAAGGCTGTGAATCTTCTGCCCTTCTTCAATCTTGAGAATCCTCTAGTCGCATATTTTCTGCTTCTTTTGACAGGATGTACATTTATAGACTGTTTACTTAGTAACTGAAACCTTTGCTTTTTTCCTCTTCTAAAAATTCATGAAATGTGAAGTTAGAAGGGAGAAGTTTGTTCCCAGCCACTTCAGAATGTGAACCTTATCTGGGGGCAGTTGTAGAGATTCAAAATATTCTTTAATAATCTAAAGTGACAACACTTGAAAATAATTGGTCTATTCCTATTGGCTATCGAGATTTCTTAGAACTTATTCTGCAAAATATTTTAGTGATATCAGTGACACCGGAGTGAGAACCACTTTTGGCTTTACAATTACTTTAGAATTCTTCCAATAAGTCAGTAACCACACATAACCCAATAGATCGAAGGAAACCATGACTCTGTTCCCTGAATTGAAGAAATATCTGTCTACTGGAAAACTGTCTCTTTGGCAGTACCATGGCCCAAAGTGGTAGACTCTGAGGCCAAGCTGTCTGGGCTGGAGTCCCAGCTCTGCCTCTTACTGTCCAGGTGACCCTGGGCAAAGTCATTTCTCCTCCCAGAAGGCACTCCCCATGAAGGTACAGTCTCACCCGGTTGGGCTGTTGAATGAATTAATGGATGCCAAGAACTCAGAAGAACGTCTGACAAGAAGAAGTATCAGTAAATAAGTTATTAGGATGCATTGTTCAGTATAGAAAGGAGTAAAATCACTTCAAAACATTAAAGCAAAAAGCCATAAAAGAAGTAAACAAGTATGTTTGTAGTCAGTCAAGGTGAAGATTATTCTTTAAAACTAAAAAACACCTATGAAAGTATCTTCCACATAATTAGCAGTTCAATGAATATTTGCTGAAAAGCTGGGTGGATAAAAAAATTAAATATAAAACTTGAGCTATTCACTAAAAGTATTTATAGAGATCTAATATCAGCTTATAGCTGCATTAGATCTGTTTTGGTTAGAGAAAAAATATATGACGTAACTCATGTCCTCAAGGTAGTTTCAATTAGTTAAAGAGAGAAGATCACATATATGACAGATGTAAGATGAGGTTTTGCAAGTAATAGGCATTCAATAAGTACTCACGACTCACTACATGAATGAATGAAAAATCTGAAGTGATTATAAATGATAATAGCAACATAAAGAACTATAAGGTAGGCATTCAGGGGATCATAAGAGCTGAAGGGGTTGATAAAGTTCAGAAAGTGGGACTCAAGCTGATATTTAAAGAACGTGTCAACCTTGGTTGCACATTAAAGTAGTGAACGCTGAGGTCCCACCCCCAAAAAATCTTATTTAACTGGTCTGAGGTGAAACCCAGGCATTTATACGGTTTAAAAACTTCAAGGTGATTTTAATATTCAGTCAAGGTGAGAATCCCAGGTGTAAATGGTCAGAGAGAACAGAGAAAAAGTTCTAGGCAGGGCTGAGGGGAGAGGGATGGTAGGGTGGGGGAATTTGTGTGCAGGGCCATGAAAAGAGGTGCAGTGGCTCAGAAAGGAGCTACACTGAGGCTAGTCTAGCTTAATTTTGAGGTAATAAAGTCCTAAACTGGAGTGGCCTGGACAAAGATGGAAGTGACAGATATGTGGTTCTCCCATACGCATGGGCTTTGACTTTAGACAGACCCAGCTTAAAGTCCCTGGGCTTCAGAGGTTGCATATCTCTATATGCTTTATATTTCTCATCTATAAAATGGATGTGGCTCTCTCATAAGGGCCACGGGAACAGAAATGACAGGGTGAATGGAAGAGCTGAGTGAGTTAAGATGACTGGGAAATGGTGACGTCATGACAGAGGCAGGAAGATGGAAGTGCCCAGAAGTGAACAAAAGCAAGTCAATGCCCCGTGAGTTTGTAACCCTGTATTTCTAGAGGAATAAATCATTTAAAAATCCCCAAATAAAATACATTGTGGACCAGGAAGGCACTATTTTATGGAACAAAGTAAATCTCCTCCCCCCAGCTATTCACTATAAGTTCCCCCTCAAAACTGATAATATCAACTCCAAAATGAAACTAGAGATGTAGAAGGCAGTTTGGGCAAAATAAGAAATGGCACTCTTGAAAGTTTACCTAGTGTTTCAATTGTTCATATTAGAAGCAGAAGTATGTAAGTCCCGTGAGAAAAAGCTAAATGAAAATAGGAAGTACTGAAAATGAAAGCCACATATATTTTGTAAGAATTTGTCCTTCCAAATACTCTTAGTAGACTTTTCTACATAAAAATAATTGAAATTGTCAGAACTTCTGATGAATATTATCTCCATGGCAGCACAAATTAGTATTGATATTTCTAAACTGAAGAAATGTGGTTGCTTAGAAATATAGTAAATGCCTATCTAGGCTTAGTATAAAAAGAACAAAAAGCACTAAGTGAGGCAAAGTGATCTAGAGAGAAGAGGTGGCCTGTGATTAAATTGTCTTTTCATCTGAAGCTATTATATTAATTTTCCAGGTCAGCTTTTTAAATGGCTTCTAGACATCATTGGCCTAAATATTTCTATTATCTCCATGTACTGTTATGCATAGTCCCTCATTTTATTGCCACGAGAACTCTGAGAGGTCGAATAGATATGTTATTCCATTGCATAGCAGAAGGCGAGTTATAGAGAAGGAATGACCATCCCAAGAAAATGTGCCTGGCTAACAGTAACAATGACCAGACTGGAGCCCTTTCTTCAGTTTCTGTGTGATACCATCTTATTTTAGACTATAACATTCATTCCAGTGGTCACTGACCTTTTAAAATCACTTTCAGAAAAATCATCCCTGTATCTCTCTTCAGCTTGTGTGACACAGTGAAAGCAGGTGCATTCACCTTTTGGAATTATGTATGACTTGGACTCTGGCAAGTGTTACTTTTTAAAAGAAGCAAGATTTCATATTCTTAATATGTGTGGGCTTTGGTTTTAGATAGACTCAGCTTAAATATCCTGGAAAAGTTGCATAATCTCTATATGCCCCAGATTTCTCATTTATAAACTAGATAATAACTTGTACTATAGTGTTAGGATCTTATCAAGTAAGAATGCATGTAGTGTTCTTAACAAACAATAGGCTCAATACATGTTATTTATATAATTTGAAGTTGAAATAACTATTTCATAATGATATGAGTAGGTTTTACTGATTTATTAATTACAAAAATTGTACTATATAAGGAAAACACAATCCATTGTTATAACTGAAGATACTCTGTAAAAGAATTTAGGTTAAAATATGGAAATATTTTAAAAAATACATAAAATATGAAAGATACAATAAAAATATCTACAAATATTTTTATGAAGCTAGATAAGTTGATATTCAAGTTCATACAGGAAAATAAATGTATAAGAATAGCGAAGAAAACACTAAAAAGAAAAGCTATACGGACAGTCCGCCACATGCAAAAGAATGAAACTGGACCACTGTCTTACATCAAACACAAAAATCAACTCAGGTTGGATTAAAGACTTGAACATAAGACCTAAAACCATAAAACTCCTAGAGAAAAACATAGGCGGTAAGCTCCTTGGCATTGGTCTTGGCAATGATATTTTGGATTTGACACCGAAAGCAAAGGCCACAAAAATAAAAATCAACAAGTGGGACTACATCAAACTAAAAAGCTTCTGCACGGCAAAGGAAGCCATTAACACAGTGAAAAGGCAACCTATCGAATGGGAGAACATATTTGCAAATCATATATCTGATAAGGGGGAAATATCCAAAATATACCAAGAACTCATGCAACTCAATATCAAAAAACCAAACAATCCAATTTAAAAAATGGGCAGAGGATCTGAATAGACTCTTTCCCAAAGAAAACATGCAGATGGTCAACAAGTACGTGAAAAGGTGCTCAACATCACTAATCATGGGGAATGCAAATCAAAACCACAATGAGATGTCATCTCACGTTTGTTAGAAGGGCTGTCATCAAAAAGACAAGAAATAACAAGTATTGGCGACGAGGTGGAGAAAAGGGAACCCTTGCTTGCTGTTGATGGGAATGTAAATTGGTACAACCATTATGAAAAGACAGTGTGGAGGTTCCTCAAAAAATTAAAAATAGATCTACCATATGACCCAGCAATTCCACTTCTGGGTATTTAGCCAAGACATCTAAACAACCCGTGTCCATCAACAGATGAATGGATAAGGTATATATATATATATATAAAATATATGTGCATATATACACAATGTATATACTTGTGTTTATAATGTATGTATATATATATGAAGTATATATATACAAGGAAATATTATTATTCAACTATAAAAAAGAAGGAAACCCTCCATTTGCAGTAACATGGTTGGACCTTGAGGGCTAAGTGAAATAAGTCAGACAGAGAAAGATAAATACTGTATGATCTCACCTACATATGAAATGTGATAAAAAAACTGAACTCGTAGATACAGTGAATAGATTGGTGGTTGCCAGAGCCTGGGCAAAATGGGTGAAGGTGGTCAAAAGGTACAAACTTTCAGTTGTAAGATAAATAAGTCCTGAGGATTTAATGTACAGTATAGTGACTATAGTTAATAATACTGTGTTGTGTATTTGAAAGTTGCTGAGAGAGTAGATCTTAAAAGTTCTTATCACAAGAAAAAAAATTCTGTAGCTGTGTAGTGATGGATGTTAATTGACCTTATTGTGGTGTCATTTTGTAACATATACATACAACAAATCATGTTGTACACCTAAAACTAATACAATGTTATATGTCAATTATATCTCAATAAAAAAAGAAATAAGCACAAAAACAAACAAAAAGAAAAACTATAAATGGGGACTACCTCTGACAGATGAAACCTACTCTAAGTCGTCTATAATTGAAACGGTGGGTACTGCCATATAATAAAGAGATGGACTAGGGGAATTAAATGGATATTGTGGAAATAGACACAGGGACATCTCGAACTTCAGTATGTATGTATATCTCTCTATTTACTTCTGTTTCCAAGTCTCCTGCCAAACCTGAAAACATGCCATCTCTCTGACTCCTCTCCTCACTGCTTGGAGTTACCATCCTGGCGATTGAACCTTGATTTCATTCCGTTCTTCTAGATGTCAATTTCGCTCTACACCAGCATTGTTGAACACAACTTTCTGTATTGATAGAAATGGCTTAAAATCTGGGCTGTCCAATAGGGTGGCTATGGAGACCTTGAAATATGGCCAGTGCAAATGAGGAACTTATTTTAAAATTCTGTTTAATTTTTCATTTATGTTTAAATAGCCACAGGAGGGGAGTAGAGACTCTACTGGACAATCAAGCTTTATACTCTAAGCTCCTCGAGCACAGGTTCAAGTCTGTTTAGTTCACACCAGGGTCTAGCATGGTGCCTGAGAGCTGACGGGTGTTTATTTTTCCAATCCATATTAATTCCATTACAGGAATTTGGCAGGAGGGCTGGCGGCAGCCTGAGGTTCGGCTCCATAATGGTGCGGGGCCAGGGAGGAGACCTACAGCTGTGATAGCTGCTTCTTGCACTGGCTTTTCCCTTTGCTAGGCATGAGCTGATTTAGCCTTGCATCATACAGGCTTGCAAAAATTCACTGTAATTTGCAGGAAACTTGGAGTATTGTTTTTATATACTAGTGAATAAAAACTAAAAGTACATGTAAACATATGTATTCACCTGCTTTAAGGAAATTGTAGCTTTCTTAAAGTAATGTTTTCAGCTCTTCTCATAGGGAAATTTATCTTTGAGGAAACAAATGCAGTCAATAGTTTACAGAAACGCCGGTCTCAGAAAAGCAGAACATCAGGTGGAGGCTCAAAGCAGCAGAGGGGGAACTCGAGAATTTGAAAAGGCATTTCTGTGAATCTAAGCATGTTCAGATCGGATCTTCACAGACAATTTTGGGCAAAGTCAAGTAAAATGTTAAGCAGCATGCTGGCATGGAAGGAGCTAGGGCTTAGGGCCTTAGGTCTCTGATTTGACTTCCAACTCTGTTGCCTTTAGCTGTGTGAGGAAAGCTACACAGCTTCTCAGCATCAGCTTTTGATCTGGCAAAAGGAGAAGAAGGATTGTATTGTGTAAGTGTGGTTTGGGGGATGAAATAAGCTAATGTAAGTAAATGGTCAACAAAGGTGTATTTCCCTCTACTCACATCTCCTTCCACACTATCACTACCCCCAAAAGGTTGTTGCATAGAGTTCAGAACATGAGATCTGAAGAAGATTCTAAAACCACCCCAGCAAATACCCTCTCTTTATAAACCACGAAACTGAATATGAGATATGCAAAGACAAAAGTGATACCAGCAGCAGCGGGCTCCAGAAAAGGGAGGCAGCAGATGCCATCAGCTTCACAGCTGCTCCATGCTCTGTGCCACCACCTTTCAAATCAGTACTCACTGCTGAAAATTCGGAGATGCAGACACTCAAGCGTGTGTTTTGAGTTCTCCTTTCTCACACTGTGATTTTCAACGCTTATTTTTTATTTATTAAAAGTATTACCAGAGTGGTTCAGTTTCTTGATTTGAACCAAGGATGATAATCACTTTAAATAAAAAATAATGACCTCAACTTATTTTATCTGGTAGGAGGACAAGTTCTTTGCTATCAGTGTTCAGAATTCTCTGTACCTTTCTCTGTTCCAATGTGGTGCTTTGGCCTTCCTGAATTTTAATGCACACAAACAGCTTTCACTTTTTTTTTTAGCTGTTTGGGTGACCTCTTTGGCTTCATAGTCTTTTCTCTTGGTGATCATGAGACACAGCATAGAGATATCTGATTGTGATCGAGGACCAGCGACATCACACGTTATAGACAAAGAACACTTTGTGTTGTCAGTTACAAGAGTTAGTATTTTATAGCACAGGGTGGAAATGCAATATCAATTCATAGATCAACTATTTGCTTATAGGAAAATTCCCTAAAATAGTACAGTTTGGGGATTTGTTTTTTTCAGAGTTGGGTATGCTTTTGAGTTATAACAATTATAAAACCCATTTCCTTTTTTCTCCTTGCTTCCTCATCTGGGTATTTAATTTTACAAAGATAAACACATACAAAATTCTTTTGGGGTCAGGTTAATTTTCTCATGTAGAATTTTCGAGCTTAGCTACAACCTTACCTAAAGGAAAATCATTTTAGATGTAGTATTCAGATATAATAAAACTTAAGAGAAAGATAAAGAATCATGATTTTCTTTTTGTTATGAGGCAATAAAGCTTAAACACTATACATATAATATGACAAAGAAAATAATATGTAACTAATATTTTATATAACATAATAGCAAGAATATTACATTTTCCCATTTTTTACTCTTTACAGAAATTAATACAGAATTAGAGAGTATGGATCCAATTAA
This sequence comes from Tapirus indicus, assembly GCA_031878705.1. Lineage (NCBI taxonomy): Eukaryota > Metazoa > Chordata > Mammalia > Perissodactyla > Tapiridae > Tapirus > Tapirus indicus. The sequence continues at coordinate 91,787,976 of CM062926.1, forward strand.
GACTAAAATGTAAAATATAAAAATATCCAGCCTAATATATTTAATTTCTTTTGAATGAAGTTTGTCATGATAAATATTCTCTATCATATATATCTCTTTTACAAGTAGATGGGTTGTCTATTAAGAGTCCCCCTTTTTATTTCAACTAAAGTTATGAGGAGGATATTAAGAAAAAGAATATAGTTCAGTGGTGTCACTTTGGGGATGAACACACAGATTATCCCTAAGAGGCATACGACATGGATAGTTTTGTCGTTATCCATTATTAGAGAGTCTAGACTTGTTAAGTATTACCAACAATGTACTTCATTTCTCCGTGAGTAATGTGGTCACCCCATCCTTCCCTTCAGATATTATTTCCTCAACAGTTTCTGTTACTTCTTTTACTTTTAGGCCCTCTCTTCCTTTCTCATCAGTTCATTCCTAGTCCATATTTATATGTATTTTTTTAAATCTGTCTATCCATCCATCCATCCTATTCAGGAAGAACTCATAAGATGATAAGGCTAATATAAATCGTAAAGGAAGGAGGATTCCCAAAGAAGGCTTTCATTCTCAGTGCTGTACTTTTGCCTCTATTTTTCCTTTAAAGACGATATTTGGAAAAATTCCAAGATGAAACCTTCCCTGAATGACAGCTCCCTTGGTGAAGCTAGTTTATAGCTGATTTTCTTTACAATATTATGCTTTGGTGCAATATTTCTGGGCACTTAACCTCTTCCTCCTCAACAGGAATCTCTTTCTCTCTCGAAAGTAACAAAGCCAGGAGAGGAAGCAGTTGTTCAAGGCTTCAGTGGCCACAACTGGAAAAAAAAGAGAGAAAGAAAACAAATGTCATCCTCAATCTATCTAGAGCATAATCTTTTTTAAAATTTGCCTTTCTAGGTACTGTATTGTCAGGTTTATTCAATTTGCTTAACTGTGAGTGCACGCTACGGCTTTGCCAGAAAATTCTTGGACATCCTATTTTTTTCTTGTTCTTGCTAATGAGAGGGAAGCCCTAGAAAGCACACTCCTTTGGCACAGCTCATGCCCTGACCCAGGGGTAACAGGCCTAACTAGAATAAGGAAAAAGGGTCCCCCCAGGAGCTTCATCATTAGTTCTTTATAATTATAGTCTGTAGCAATTCACGGATCAGTGATCAAAAAGTCCAATTTTGAGACAATTTATTTTAATAATATGAGCTAGGTATAAAACCATAATGTTGTATAAATTAAATCATAATACTAAAGGCCCACTACTTTTATTTCCTAATTGAATGTAAAGTGATCCAAAATGATCTATAGAAATAATTAAACTTTTAAAAATGATAAATTAGTGAAATTAATTATTGTGAGACATTGAAATATTAGTACTCTCCATTCAGATAGAAAAAGTATTAGAGAAATTAAGTGATGACATCTCTTCTTATTTTTCTCCTATATTGTATTTCTTCTTAATTCTCTAAGAGTTCCAAGATCTACATTTTAAAACTCTAAAATAAAATATTTGATGGTTTTCTTGATTCAAAGTCAGTTCAATATGCTTTCTTCAATCAAACACAGAAATGTTTCTTAAATCAGGTTGTATTTCAGATGTCATTTTAAAAAATATCTTAAATTGTTGACATCCTGTGAAGGGAGAAATGGATGTTGTCATATATTGTTATTGGGGGGTAAATTGGTAGGGCCTCTGTGAAGAGCAATTTGGAAATATAAGTTAAAATGTAAAAAGCGTATAAAATTTGACCTAGAAGCTCCATTCCTAGATATTTATTTATTCTCTACATATACAGGTTCATATGCAAAATGATGCACATACAATGATATACACTGGAGTATTTTTATGGTATGGAAGATTGGAAACAACCCAAATGTCACTAATAGAAAACCGGTAAAATAATTTTTGCTATGTCCATGGTGTGGAATGACACAGAAGCATCAAAATAATAAATAAAACAATACTAATAAAATGGTGAAGCTATGAAAATCATAATACCTCACACTGATTGAACAGTTAACTTGTATAAATTGATTTAATCCTCATAATATCTCTTTGAAGTATATACTATTATTAATCTCATTTTATAGATAAAAAACCTAGGGTATGGAGAGGTTTCCTATAGTGACTGAGATAGAACACAGTGAGGCCATTATACAAACCCAACCAGTCTTACACTGTGTTATACCATATAAATAATTGCAAAGGTGTATAGAGTGTATACCCATTTGTAAGAGAAATATATATTTAGAAAGAAAGGAAGGAAAGAAGGGGGAGGTAGGAAGGGAGGGAGGGAGAGAGAGGGGGAAGAAAGAAGGGAGGGAATCTATATCCCCAATTTATCTAAAGGATATAATTCTTTAAAAATATGCCTAAGTATTATATTATTGGTTTATGCACATAATCTTTTATCATATATTCAAAAGTAAATATTTTTCAATGAAGTTAAAGGTTTTATGTCATACATCGCAAAGTATGCACTGCACTGTTCAATATGGTAGCCACTAGGCACTTGTAGCTCTTGAGCATTTAATATATGGCTGTTCTGAATTGGGATATGCTATAACATATAAAATACTCACTGGACTTTGAAGATTTAGTACAAAAAATGTAAACTATCTTATTTATAACTTTCTTGCTTACATGTTGAAATAATATCTTGATTATATTGGGTTAAGCAAAATGCATTGTTAAAGCAAATTTCACCATTTCTTTTTACTTTTTATATTGTAACTGTTAGAAAATTTTAAATTACTCAGATAATACTTCTATTAGATACCAATGGTCTAATGCATTCAGGTTTTGTTGTACTTTGCTTGTCTCCCCTCAGCATTATTCCTCTAGTATGGTGGTTATCAACACTTGATGTACATTAGAATCACCTGAGAAACATTTAAAATACACCTGGGCCCCACTAAGAGGTTCTGAATTAGTTATCCTGGGCTGGGGCCCCAGCATCACGTGTGTTTTTTTAAGGCCTTGCATTCTAAGGTGAAGCCAAGGTAGAAAACTACTGCTCCAATCCTCTGAGCCTAACAGAGCTGTGCAAGTGGAATAGTTGGATTGCATGGTAGTTCTATTTTTAATTTTTTGAGGAACCTCCATTCTGTTTTCCATAGTGACTGCACCAATTTACATTCCCATCAACAGTGCACGAGGGTTCCCTTTTCTCTACACCCTTGCCAACACTTGTTATTTCTTGTCTTTTTGATAATGGCCATTCTAACAGGTGTGAGATGATAGCTCATTGTGGTTTTGATTTGCATCTCCCTGATGATTAGTGATGTTGAACATATTTTCATGTGCCTGTTGGCCACCTGTATTTCTTCTCCGGATAAATGTCTATTCAGGTCCTCTGCCCATTTTTTAATCAGATTGTTTTTTTGATACTGAGTTGTATGGGTTCTTTATATATTTTGGATATCGTTTGCAAATAACTTCTCCCATTCAGTGGGTTGCCTTTTTGTTTTGTTGATGGTTTCCTTCACTGTGCAAAAGCTTTTTAGATTGATATAGTCCCATTTGTTTATTTTTGCATTTGTTGCCCTTCCCTGAGAAGACACATCTGAAAAAATATTGCTAAGACTAATGTCAAAGAGCTTACTGCCTATGTTTTCTTCTGGGAGTTTTATGGTTTCAGGTCTTACGTTTAAGTCTTTAATCCATTTTGAGTTTATTTTTGTATATGGTGTAAGAAAGTGGTCCAGTTTCATTCTTTTGTATGTAGCTATCCATTTTTCCCAAAACCATTTACAGAAGATACTGTCCTCCCCATTGTATATTCTTGTTTCCTTTGTTACAGAGTAAGTGACCATATAGCGTGAGTTTATTTCTGGGCTCTCTTATTCTGTTCCATTGATTTATTTGTCTATTTTTGTTCCAGTATCATACTGTTTTGATTACTTCCTTCTGGGTATTTATCTGAAGAAAATGAAAACACTAATTCAAAGAGATATATGCACCCCTATGTTCATTGCATTATTTACAGTAGCAAAGATATGGAAGCAACCTAAGCATCCATTTACAGATGAATGGATAAAGAAGATGTGATGTATATATACAACAGAATATTATTCAGCCATCAAAAAGAATCAAATCTTGCCTTTTACAACAACATGGATAGACCTAGAGGGTATTATGTTAAGTGAAATAAGTCAGACAGACAAAGAAAAATACCATATGATTTCACTTATATAGGGAGTCTAAAAAACAAAACAAGCAAACAAACAAAACAAAACAGAAACAGACTCATAGATACAGAGAACAAACTAGTGGTTGGCAGAGGCGGGGGAGCTGAGGAGATGGGCAAAATAGGTGAAGGGGATCAAGAGGTAAAAGCTTCCAGTTATAAAATAAATAAGTCATGGGGATGTAATGTAGAACCTAGGGAATATAGTCAATATTGTAATAACATCGTATGGTGACAGATGGTAACTAGACAACGTGATGATCAGTTCATAATGTATAAAAATATTGAATCACTATGTTGTACACCTGAAACTAACATCATATTATGTGTCAATTATACTTCAATAAAAGATAAAAAAGAAAACTACAAAATAACCCATGTAAAAATGAATAAATGTTATTCCAGAATAGGCAAACAACACAAAATAAGGTTGTGTGAAGAACTTTATTTTTCAAAAGGCATTTTTTCCAATAATATTTTAGAAGCTAAGTTTTCCATTTTGTTCACTAGATAGGGAGTTCTATTTTGCTGAACAATGCCAAATAAGGTAGAAGTGCAGGAAATTTTCATTTAAGGGAATACTTAGAAATTTTTTGAGTCTTTGCTTAGTTAAATTTGTTTAATCATTGTTGGAATAAGAAACCTTATTTATATCGCTGTTTGTCATTCAAACCTGGCCAAGTAAAAGCATTTAAAGCACTTCAAATAGAGCAAATAAAAATTTCAAAGTTTGTATTATGGCTACGAAAACTAAATGTGGCCAATGATACTGGTTCAAAGATTGTGTCTTCACAAGTCACAAAAACAGATTTTTCTGGGCCCAAATGTTCCCAGGGACATATAAATGGACTGTGGTAAACAAACCAACAGAATCTTTTGTGCCCTTCTGGATAAGCCATAGTTTTATAAAATGCCACTAAAAGATGATTCTTATCATACATTATATTCCATGGACCCATATTCAGCCTCTCAATTTTTCTATCATTTTTCGTAATTAATTTATTGCCTTTTTTGCCACAATATTCTGCTCCATATTTTGACTTCCATTGCTTATTGTATGGTAGTGAAAAAATACTGCTGATGGAGAAAAAAATTGAAGGAAAATCAAATTATGACTTAGAAAATTATCTACCTATTTTCAAGAAGGAAGAAATTACTCATAAAATCTGGGATTTTTTTTGGGCCTCTTTGGTATTATCCACATAACTGTTTTCTGTTTGTAAGATACTAGAAACTGGACCATGGGACTCTCAAAGTTTTATTAACATTTAAGCTGTTGAAAGGTTACCGTCTATTTGATTTAATTTTTTCCAAATTACTGAAATTCTCTTATCGGTTGACTGTACTGACAAGGTTGAATATAAGTTCCTTGGGGACAGGCACATATCTGCTTTGTTCACTATATCTCCCCAGAGTCCAGTAAAATAACTAACACATGCATTTTTTTAAATGGAAGGAAAATAAAAATCTATGACAGAGTATTTCAAAGTACAATATACCTCATCATGGTAAAATTTCTTCCTGATGGGGTGAAGTTGTAATTCAATCACTCTGAATTTTGCACTTTTACTGTTTCTTTGTGTATTCCTGAATAATTTTAAAAGTAAAATTTTTAAATGTTTTAAAATACTTTAAGATTAAAAATTTTAAACAAAAATACTTTGTTTTCAAATTTGGGAAAAAATTTCAACAATTTTTCTATAATTTAAGCTTGGCCCACCAAATATTCTTTCAATTTGCAGTGGCAAAATGGCAGCTACGTATTTAACATTTTGAAACAGATACAACTACTGTAACTTTCAAACAAACTGTAGTGACATATATTATCCAATTTATAGAGTTTGGGTGATTATACTGAGCACAACTTAACATTCCATGACAATACCTTGAGTTAAAGCACGTCAACTGAGCTACAATCACTTCATCCTGTAAAAGCCTTTGATAATAGGGTCAGCCTAGTTCTGAGCTTATCTGGGCGATAGTTCAGACTCAAACACTGTGTAATCTGGCTCCCTTGTTGCTGAACACACGGATATATGATCAGACTAAAGCGTTTATCAGTGGATTGCATATGAGGCCTTATTACCTTGCAATACTCCTTCAGGAAAAAATGTATGGATGTAAATTAAGGACACTTGTGAAAAACACCATTCTTTTGCCTAGATATCTCAGCTGAAAAGAATTGGAATTGATGAAACAGGACAAGCAGGACTCTGCTGATTTAGAAAGCTGCCATCACATCAGATAAAAATATGGTTTTTTGATCAAGTTATTGTCTTGCAAAGGTTTAAAGTAAGAAACCTTGTAATTGGTGCAGAGGGAATTTCTACCAGGAGTGCAAAATGCTTAGCAAAATAATCCTAATGATTGATGAGAATTATTCAAGCCTCTCTGTCATCTGTCATTATATATTGTTATAGGTGTTATTAAAATGAATAAAACTTCCAGCAAAGAGAAATTCATACATGTATTAACTTTAAAGCAAATAATCTAAAATTAATCTCTATTAATTATGGAATGTTTAATTTTTCAGAAACCTCCAATGTTTTGGGAATGTGATTCTACTAGATAAACCCTAGGAAATATGGTTATGCAGCTGAATTCTGGGCTTTGTTTTCTGTTAAATAGTAACAAAATATAATAGTCACAAACTCATTTCCTGGGATTGTAAATGAACTGTGTTTGAATCATGGTTCTCCTAGTTACTAGCTTTGTGGTTATGGGTGAGTTACATAACTTCTCTACAACTCAGACTGCTCATCTTTAAAATGGAAAAAGTAATGGTACACACTCAGCATCACAGCGTTGTAAGAATTTCTTTGAGTAATAGCTGTGAAACAGCTAGGATAGCCAGTGTTCAATTAAACATGAGCCATCGATGTTACTGGTTGCAGGACCATGGGAAATTATACAACTATTTATGCAAATAGAACTTCGCAAAAACCTTGACAATAAAAAGTTCGGCTTTAGTCACCTCCTCCAGCTAAAAATCATTTTAGCACAGCCAAGCTAACTTGTTCTTCGTTCTCTGACATGCTTGCTACTTAATTACCTATGGATTTGAGTCGATGGGCTGATATGCAAACACAAATCCTGATATTCTTAGTTAACAAAAAAAAGTCTATAAAAATCTAGTACTTACGTCATCATAATGGTCAAGATTTATTAAGAATTTATTATCTTCCAGGCACTACCCGTGGATAATTTCACTTAATCTTCTCAATAACCCTATGATAAAAGCACTATTGTTCCTTTTGTGAGTAAAAGAACTGAAGGTTAAAGTTATGTAGCTTGTTAGTAAGCATTAGAGATGAAATTTAATCAGAGAACATCTGATTTTAGCACCTACAGTTTTTCACATTATACAGTGTTTCCAAATGTATGATATGCATACCATAGGATTTAAGATAATTTATGTGGTAGACAAACTTTTTTAAAAGTTGCTTATTTAAATGTGTATTTAAAAATTTTAACTATTAATCAAATCCATGATTTCAAAATATTTTCACATGGGATGAGGCTAATGTAGTTACCGCAGTGAGGAACATACATAGGCCACACGAATTTCATGGTGGTGCTCAGGCATACCTATTAAATCGCTTAGTAGTTAAACTATTGGAATGTAAGTATAATTTAGATTGTTTCATTGCTAAAATGGATTCTCATATACTGAATTTTGGTGTCATTATGATGTTCTTTTCAGTCATGCACCTACATATCACTTTAAATTGCAAAATATCAATTATAAATTGCAATTGGGACTGTACACTCATTGATTTCCTTTTCTCTTGAACCTATCATGGATCAGTGCTCCATAAATGTCTTTTAAAGCATAATGCTGAAGATGCTGATGGCAATGTAGGTGCAATAGTGATTGCAATGAAATCGGTCATATGCTTTCAGAATAGTAGGAAGACCAAATGGATGAACCACCTGAAACCGCCTGTTACTGTTGTAAGAACACCAGCTGCAAAGAAAACAAAAATATCATGAAAATTATTTGAAATTTGGATTTTAGTGGACTGACAATTTGAGCATAAACTTCTTCCACTAGATATAGTATGTCTGGGGACACTCAAAGTTCTGGCAAGAAGATATTTTTATCTCAAACATCAGTTTTGAAATGTACAAAGACCACCATGGGAAGTATTGAATTTTTTAAAGCAAAGCAGAAAGATATTCAAGTCATTCAGGAACATCAGCACAGGGTGGTAGGAGACGAAATTGTAAAGTGGCAGAAGCCTTGTTTATAGTGTTGGGTTCAATCGCCAAGGTTAGAGCTGTTCAAGTAATTGCTGACACCCCAGTTACTGTTTGGCTGCCAAACAGTCAAGTGAAGCCCTTTGGGACAAAGTAAGGGGAAAAAAATCTGATGGGGTGACTCTGTCAAATACAATAACTCACCAAACAATGACAGATATGGCCCAAATGTAGAGCAGCATTTATTATGCTGAGGACAAAAAAGTCCATCATATTCCCTGGAGACTCTAAGGTGAATTCCCTGATATTGGCAACTCAGCTGATCTTCTGGTGTTTGTCAGATATAAGCTGAATAAAAGAGCCCAGGAAGACATACTGTTTGGCCAATCTTGATTAACGCTTACAATGGAGATGAGACTTTAAAACCATTGATAACTTCAAGATAAAGAGTTACATGCAAGTGATGTATTGGGTCATGTGCAGATGGTGCTAAGGCATCCAATAAGATTGACTGTTCCATGTATCCAAGCTGTTGTACTGGAAACAGGATCTACTCACTATTTCATGCATGGGGGAAGCTGTGACCACCAGAGATGTTTTTGAAAATTTAAGGAAAGGACTTGATGAAGCTATAAAGATTGTCAACCACATTAACAACAAGCAAATTGAATTGTCTACTTTTTGTCCGCTTTGCGAAAATATCAGCATTGATTACAATGACTGTTTTCTGCAGTAACTTGAAGAAAAACTTTATGTCTTTGGTGATAAAATCTACACAATCAGTAAGAACGTATGCATAATTTGCACTGGATTTGCAAGTCGGCATATTAATGATATATTTTCTCTCCTTTGAGTTAACTAAACAGATCCTTTCAAGGTAAGCAAACTTCCATTATTATTCCACATGAAATTGAAAATGAAGATCTGACTCTAAATCTGAAGCTAAAGTTACTTATGGAATTTTATTGCACCGTGATGTATGAAAATGGCTCGTATTATGTCTACTTTAGGATATTTGTAAGGGTGTTTGGGATTATTACATATGGCCAATATTTTGTAGATTTTCTAGAGACACTTGAAAAATGGTGAATCCCCTCTTTGTAGGGTATAGAACTCATGATATAACTATTAAATAAACTTTATTAATGATATTATTCATGTTCTCTATATCCTTATTCACTTTTATCTACTTTGTCTTTTAAAGACTGAGAGCTATATAAAATTTCCCATTATTTTTCAGTTTTTTCTCTTTGTCTTTTTTAGTTTTGCTCTGTAAATACTTTGATACTAAGTTATTCAGCATTTTATGGTTGATGACAATTACACATGTGTCGTAGACTGTAGCCATCTTTATAACAAGTTAAACTTTTTGTTCCATAAATAAATAAATATTGTTCAATGTTTTCCTTTCATTCACTCTGCGTTGCTTTTGTTTTATTACATGTACCTCTTGTAGATCTTTTGTGTGTAGTGTATAGACATTCATTTTTTTGACCAAATTTTGGGAATCTCTTTATTTCAATAATGGATTTATCCTATTCATTTTTATTGTCATTATTTAAAGACTGGCTTTCCCCCCCACTCCTTCTCTCTCTCTTTTACTCTGCTTTCATCCTTTAATTTTATTTGCTTCTCACTGTTGCTTTGTTTTATCTTCCTTTAACTGTGTCATCTGAGATTTATTTATTTTCTTTTCTAGTAATTTTCAGGTATAAGGTTTATATTTAGACAATCAACTGTTAAATTTTTTTGAAAAAAATCCTTAAATGTTTATTTTCTAACTTATTACTTCAGAAATTAACCAGCTGTGCTTGTGATTCCATGGCATCCCACCTTCGCAGACTAGTGATGCTATTTATTTCTACCTTTTAAGAAAATTTTACTTATTATCACTCTCTCTTCAACTGTATAATTCTTATCACCTTTTAAGTATGCTCAAATCTCATCCATAAAAATGACTTTCTTTCCTTTACCACACATCTCTCTCTTGCAACTGCTTCATCTCCTCCTCACTACAAGACTTCTCCAAAGAATTGTTGATGTCAGCTGTATCCATTTCTCACTCCCTGGGCTTCTACCAAGTCACTTCCCCCACTTTTTTCCTGCCTCTTCGAGGCTGGTGATCAGTCTCTTTTGTGATGTCATACTTTCCCGCTAGGCCTTGATATGTTGTATCTCCTCAAGGCTTGGTCCTGGGTCCCTTATCTCCTCTCTCTGGGACATCCATGCCAAGAGTTCAAATGGCACTCTGTGCAGACGACTTGCAGATACACACCTCCCTGCTGAGACTCCAGATCCGATCGCAACCGCCTTCCTGACATCTCTAGGGCACGTCTAAAGGACATTAAAAACAGCGTGTCTATAACTGAATTCTTGATTGATCTACCTAAACCAGCTTATTCTCTTGTCCCCTGCACAAAGAGAGCCATGAGAAAGCCAAGAGTGAGTGATGGGAAGAGTGGTAGGAAGTGAGACTGGAGAGGTGTGATGGGTTAGGGGTAGGGTATAAGGTAAAGAGAAGAGTCCAGGACAGCTCCTGGGTTTTTGGTATCAGTCTCTGATGAGGTGAACTTAGGGAGAAGGAGAGATGTGGGGAGGAGCTGGAATCAAGCATTAGTTTAAAGCCTGATGATCTGAGATGCTCATTAGACATAAGGTGAAGATGCTGAGTGAGCAGTGGGATTCCCGAGTTGAGTTTAGAGTAAAGGTCAGAGCTGCAGGTATAAATTTGGAAATCATCAGTATATAGATGATCTTGAAAACCACCTAGGGGGTGATAAATAGGGCCTTGGTTGCCTGGAAGTGATTACAAGCACTGAGGAAGTTTTTTCAGGTTAGAGGGGGAGCCTATTTAACCATCCTCATTAAAGAACTCTGGAGCATCACGGAAAGAGAGGCAGGTGAATGTGCCTGTGCTACACTGGACCTGGGGTTTGTGCCACTGGAGTCTCTGGTGCCACAGCATGTCTATCAGCAACAAATATTACTGCTCTGTTAAAGGTCACCTTCCAAGGCTTAATTCAAGCCTCATCTGCTTATGAAGTCGTTCCAGTCGCTCTTGTTTCACTTGTACCCAGCAGAACTCCCTTTTGTACCCTGTTAATGCCCCAAATGTAACAATCGTCACATTTTATTCCCGTCATATCTTTACATGTCTTTCTCTCCCACTAGATTTTGAGCTCGTGGAGGACTGGGATACCACGTCTAATTGATATCGATGCCGCTACACAGTTCCAGGTACATAAAAGATGCTTAATAATATTTTTTGTATTCAAGGGTAATATTCAAAATCTTCAACAGCTATACTGAACAAAAAATGACCAGTCTGAACAGATGTTCAGCTGATCATAACGATCACCATACTAGTACATATCAGCTGAATATCAGCTCATCGAAGTTGCTTTATTTTCATTCATACCTTCTTTCTTTATTATTTCGATCTTTGTGGATCTGGTAAAATAATATATGATCAAATGATTTTATAGTTAAATATGTAATTCTTTTCAAAATCCAATTTTCTAAAACAGCACTAGTCTATACTCCTAGCACGTCAAGTTCCATGATAAGATCTTACCAGACCTTCATATTAACACATCTTCCAAATTACTTAAAAGAGAACTGCTTTTTTGCCTTCTGAATTGATGGTTTTGACACTCCCCATGTAGTTCTCTATCATATGAAGTGCCGACACACCAGCAGGATCACTGAAAACAGTGAAATTACAAGCCTTTTATTTTTAATTTTCATTTATTTATTTTTTTGTGAGGAAGATGAGCCTTTAGCTAACATCTGTTGCTAATCCTCCTCTTTTTTGCTTAGGAAGATTGGCCCTGGGCTAACATCCATGCCCATCTTCCTCTGATTTTTATGGGACGCCGCCACAGCAGGGCTTGGTAAGCGGTGCATAAGTCCAAGCCCAAGATCCGAACCTGCGAATCACAGGCTGCCGAAGTGGAGCGTGCAAACTTAACACCTACACCGCCAGGCCAGCCCCACCAGTGTTTTATTGAGGGATTCTTTATACAGCAGCCAGAACTATCTTAACCCTTAACAAATGTTAAGTAAAATCCACTAGCTGTCAGTTTATGTCCCATGTTATGTAGGGCTAGAAACCAATCTACAAGACCAAAGCAACCATGGATGCAGGTAGGAAAAGAGGTAAACTTCTCAAAGATGCTTGTTTTTGATTTTGTGATGCTTTTCTTCTTCTGAAGACTCTTAACTAAATAAGAGTTAAATTGAAACAAAAGTAATGTATGGCATTTTCTGTGATCCCCAAAGAAAGTAAATAGATGTAGGTTTTAGCCACCATATTATGAGACAGTGCCTTTTAGAATTTCGGCATGTAGGACTGCAAATCGTCTCAAATGCTACATAATCTGTAGAAAGTATTTACAACAAGCCAATGCCCCCTAGAATAAAAGAGAGCATTTCACATGGCAGACCATGATGGAGGGGAGGCAATAAAAGAGAAAGCACAGCTTGAAGTGCAGTATAACTGGGTGGCTAACACCTCCCTGCTGAAGGCAGCAGACTTGCAGCTATGGAACTGCTAATCTGTTCTACTGTTTTTTAATCAGATGTTGGCATTATCTGCCACTAATTGCTTTTTCATTTCCACTTGTAATTATTCCATTGCATGTTTGTAGTGAGAAGCTGAAAATGAGGCAGATCACTGAGAAAGAATTAATTGTTAATGAATAATCATCAGTAGGAAGCCAATTTCATTATCTTCAAAGAGGTAGCCAGAGATTAACCACTAGCTGTGGTTCTCCTACTTTCTGTGCATGACTGTAAAGTAATCACAAATAATCACGCCCTCCAACTTCATCAATTATTTTCTATTATGTGGATTGATACCCATTTGTGTCTTTGTTGTTTAATGATAATGGCGGTATTCACGCTGGGGAGTGCTAATTGGAAGGTGTTACATTCAGTGGGCTCTGGGCCTAATTATTAGAGCATCTTCTTCATTAACACATGATCCTATAAAGGTTGTGTGGTGGGAGTTACTAATTTTTCCAAGTTACAAGAATGTCATATTAGGAAACTTTTGCATGTCCTTATGCCAAGTAACACACAGTAAATCTTATATCTGGTCAACATTGTGTAGCTATCAATAAAGACTTTCTGTTTAAATAAATAAAATAGGATGTTTTAACCTAATATGAGTCTTTGAACAAGAAGCCACTCCTGCCCTAGAAGCTGGATCTGCCCAGGACTGTTGATGAGCTTTTGCTCCTGCTTTGTTTCTGCCATTTACCATTTCAGAATGCCTCACACAGCCCCCTGGGATTACTACAGCTCTCAGTGGAGCTTTGCCAGCTATTAACGGAAACATCCTGAGATGAATCTGAACGTCAGCATGGAAGGGTCCTAATATTTGTTGCCTTGCTGGTCAAGTGATGTTGCTCCACACAGACTTAGGGAGAAGGTAAGTGTATAGCCCTACTTCACAGTTGCTTAGCGCTGCATCACTTCTCAGGACACCTTCATGTGTATTGGCTCACAATGTCCTTTAACAGAGCAGTAAGATTTGTTGCTGATAGACCTGCTGTGGCCCCAGCAACTCCTGTGGCACAAAACCCCAGGTCCAGCTTAGCACAGGCACATTCATCTGCCTCTCTTTCCATGATGCTCTAGAGTTCTTTAACGAGTGGGCTAAATGGGCTCCTCCTCTAATCTGAAAAAACTTCCTCAGTGCTTGTAATCATTCCCAGGCAACCAAAGCCCTATTTCTAACTAGATGCACAGCTAAAGAAAGGCACAGCATGCAGGAGTCTCAAGCATATTGGTTTACAGAGGGTGTTTTTGAAACATCTCCAGGAAAAAAACTTGCAAAAGAGAGAAAAATAGGGTGTGGTTAAGAGTATGGGTTTGGTGTTAGTCCTACCCATATTGTTAGCTGTGTGAGATAGTGCAAATTTAACCTCTTGGAACCTCAGTTTCCCTTACTAGGTTGTTATAAAGATGAATGAAATATTACATGTAAAGTGCTAAACTCAGGGCCTGGCACCTAACCAGCGCTTGCCTTGGGTAGGAACTTATCATGAAGAACCTTAACTGAGTAATAGGTTGTTTTCTGGAACTGAAATGAAAGTGTCTGAGAATATTAGGTAAGTAACCCCAAATTCTGCACCAGGCAAATCCTGAAAAGTCAATGACTTAGTACAAGAGAGTTTATTTCTTGCTCGTGAAAAGTCAACAGTGAGGTGGTCCCATCTTTCCTCTATCTAGTGAGTTGAGCATCCAGGCTCCCTCCATTGAATGATGGCTTCCAAGATCATCAAAGAAGGGAAGAAGAGACATGGCAGAGGCATATTGGCTCTCACGTTCCTTCACTAGAAGTGATATATTGCGTTAATTTATATTTCTATATGCCTGAATTCAGTCACATGGTTCCAATCTAGTGGCTGGGAAATGTGGTCCTTCTGGGAAGAAGACATGGTGTGGTAAACACAGCATTGTGTCTGCTAGGGTGTGCAAAGAGTGAAATAATCAGGAGATTAATTTTAGAAAGATGATTCTGAGAATACATAGAGATGGTTGGAAGCAGAGAAAAGACGAGAGTCCAGGATGCCCGTTAGAAGAGTATTATAATCACAGAAGGAAAGAGATCATGGAAGCTTGAGAATAGTTTAGAAACTGTGATTACTAATGTCATACATGAGAAAGGAGTCATAAAGATAAAATTCCAAGCTTAAATGGTGGTTCTATGGAGACGTATTAGCAATGTATGAGGAAGATTAGATTTAGAGGATGAGAATGGGGAAAGCACATCAGGTGGTGTTCACACTAGACTAGGTCATAGCTGGTAGCCACTGTTATGATCAGAGGAGGAATAACCATAGAGAAGAAGAAAATACACATATGAGACACTTGGACATTCCAATGTCTGGGAGAGAGGTTCTGATGTCTTCTGATCTTTCTTGGTAGAGTCACTGGTGAGAGGTACAAAGCCTCCAGACAGATAAAGAGGGTCTCTGAATTGTTGCTTGGTGAAAATCTTAGAACTTTTCTCTTGAATACAATGATGTGATTATTCTTTGCACAATGACCTTTACCCAGGCACAAAATAACTTTACCTCTCAAGGACAATAACACTAGTTTCTTGGTTTACCTATTGTTAAATGAGAGATTGGAAGGAGATGATGAGAAATAGGGTAAAGGGTATACACAGTATACACAGATACACCCACATTTTCACAGTGTTTGTAACATTATATGTGAGAAAAATGATTACGATGGGATGAACCTAATAGGTTTGCTAACTTATTAAGGGATGACACTATTCTGGCATTTGGACATTGGATTATTCCTAGATGGTGAGCTGTAAACTGATGCTATAGCATGAAATGCTTTCTTCTGAATAAGTCATAATAACTAAGATCTCTTGTTTATATGCCTTATTTGTCTGACTTGCCACATATCTGGCTTGTCTCATTTACATACATTTCACAAGGCATTGACCATGCACTTCAAGATCCTGACCTTATTATGATGTAGGCCTTAGATCTGGTTTACTGATGATTGGCTGCTTTTGCCTCTCATACCCTTCTCAGCCACTCGACTAATGCCTTTGATGAACAAAGCACTCTACTCTTTCATCTCTAACCCCACCCTTCCTCTTCACCATGGCTACCGCTATGTCATCATTGCAAAGTTAGAGGCAGAAGATTTTATTTTTATTGTTTTCTGCGTGGAACAAGGGATTTTCAAGCTGGAAATAGTACAAGAGAGACAGTTACCAACCTACAATAGCAACTCCATTCTGTTAAAGGCTAGACAAGAGAGTATTCCATCTTTGAGATCAAATACGAGCACTTCGAGTAAAAAGGCATCCTGGAAGTAGGGCATGGGGAATGTCCCAGTCCTAAAAGACATTCTCTTCAAGATTCAGAGGTAGGAATCAAATCCAACATGATTTCTTTATTGGTATTTAATATTTGTGTATAATAATAATAATAATGTTACCATAAATTTTAACAATTGTGGCACTTTATTCATTAATTCACATGTCTGATACTGTCATAAAGATATGAAAATGAAGAAGATACTGTTCTTGCCTTCCAAAATTTAAACCCACATATATTATCCCTTAATGGTAGCCCTATTTCAGAGTGTTTCATGGGTGAGCAAGAGAAATCCACAGTAGAGATTTTAGAGGACTCTGGGTGTTTTCAGGGTTAAAGGTAGTTTAGAAACTAAACAATAATATCAAATATTATGAAATTTTCTGAGCTTATTGTTCTGAACTTCAGGATAAAAATCACTAGTTACATTGCTTTTTAAAAGAGATTAGTGATAAAAGTAGGTGGGGCTACAATATATAAAAATAAATATTGATACAATTAAGGAAACTACTAAAATGTCTGTGGAAGAATTCATTCTATCAATCAACTCAGCCGTCATATGTGCAATCTTTCTAGCACTTAATACATTTTCATTACTTTATTCAAGAGATAAGAGCATATTATATAACACCAGGCTCATATTTTGCACATTTCCATGGGAAGAACTAGGTTCTGAATCAAACATAAAGATTAGCAAAGAGCCTCAGGAATGAAGCCTTAACAGAGACTCTCCTCGAGTGAAAACTTTATCCTTGCAATGCTATTTTCCCATTTTGTCATCTCGTATCAATTTTAATATCTTATGTCTCATCAGAGATCAGTTATACTCTGACATGTTCCCTCCCGATGCAAGATGGCAGCTACTAAAATATAAATCTCTGCAGAGAATTGCTGGATTTAGAGCCAATTCTTCTAATCGAAAACAACAGCAATGTTAATTTCAGCTTGAGAATGATGGCTTTTGTATGATGATATAATGGTGCAGACTATGATGATGTCAACTACCACAATAAAATACGCTTCAAATGGGCTACCTTTTTACATTTAGACTAGGGTGACTTCTGTCACATTTCGTTTTTTGGCATGGAAATTGACAATCTATTAAATAAGTATTAGTTCCTAGCAGTTTTCAAAGCAGGCTCAACCATATCAGGATTTTAAATAACTTCATTAATTGCTTAACTACCTTTCCCCTAAATTCCTAAGGGATCCTGTGATGCTAGTCACTCTAATGAGTTACTGAGTGATTCATGACTTCAACCTGTTATCATGCAAAATGCATTTCCAGTTGGAAATCTTTACAGATGGTTTTGCCAGAAAGTAACCGCTCTCGACTCTAAAGAGGGCAAATTCCATTTATGCAGTGAATGAAGAAAAATGATTTGGCTCTCTTTTTTTAAAAAAATTTGTACTCTAAAATGGTATAATGTGTCCAAAAATTCAATTTGAGTAATACCTGACCAAATGAGGAATTCCGTTTGTTTTGGGTTTTTTTGTGTGAGGAAGACCAGCCCTGAGCTAACATCCGTGCCCATCTCCCTCTACTTTATATGGGACGCCACCTCAGCATGGCTGACAAGCAGTGTGTCGGCAGGTGCCCAGGATCTGAGCCTGTGAACCCTGGGCTGCCAAGCGCGAACTAAACCACTGTGCCACTGGGCCGGCCCCCTGAGGGATTCCATATGAATGGTGAAAAACGATCTGATTTATCTGTGAGTGGATTATCCATGACAATAGCAGTAGCTATTGTTAGTCCTTATTTTCCTGTAAGTTTTCATATCAAAGTAGTCATTGAAAACACAGCATGTTTTTTTATTAATCTAGACAAGACACAAGTGAGAAGGTAACTATTTTTCAAAGAAGAAAAAATGATTTTTAGAAATCTGTTTTTTAAAAGCTATGTTTGTGTTTCTCTCCACTTGAGTGGTAATCAAGCATTGAGTATTCTTTATTTTTAATGAAGTTTATTTTTCTCATACTAACACATACATAGTTGTATGAAGTACTGTAAAGCTAATGAGAATAAGTATCATTCCTGGAGAAGTCATTCTGGCCTTCCATGCTCTGTTGTATTCTAGTCTGGTCACTCTCTAGGAGTGCTGCAGAGCCACCATTTTAGGATTTCCTTATGCACTCACCCATTTCCACTGTTGTGAAAGCTAAATAGAGAAAGAGGTCTAAAAGAAAGTATGTCTTTCTTTTAACCTTCTTTTATAGGAAGATATCTTTGAGTCTGAGGCCTCATTAGAGATTAAACCTTCTGTTTCCTGGAAAGATAATTGAGGGGTAGTAGCTTAGCTCAAACAACCCTCTTGTTTATAGCCTCTCTTTTTACACCCACCCTCAGTACCTCGTGCCTCCAATTCTTGAGCCTTACTGGGGTTCTGCGCCATGAGTCAGTTCACTTTCTGGGGACCTACAGATTTCAACTTCCTCAAATTTGTTGTCATTGGCTTCTCTCTTTCTTTCTTTCTTTTTTTTTTTTTTTTGTCTTTCTGGATGATGATGATTTATTGTCATCTTAGGAGTGTTAAAGAATGGAGCAGTGATAACAGGTTTGTTGAGTCTGCCATGTTAGCTAGATGTTGACAATTGTCAAGTTCTGTCTTTTCCTTAGGGATCTGGGGAATCAATAAACAGTAGGTCTGATTTGAACAGAAAATATTTCCAATCTATATGATGGAAATGCCCAAGTTTCTTATTTCTTTCTTTATTTATTTATTTGCTGAGGAAGATTCTCCCTAAGCTAACATCCATGCCAGTCTTCCTCTATTTTGTATGTGGGTCACTGCCACAGTGTGGCTGCCAATGAGTGGTGTATGTCCATGCCTGGGAACCGAACCTGGGCCGCTGAAGTAGACTGAGCCAAACTTAACTACTAGGCCATGGGGCCGGCCCTAAGTTTCTTTTTAAATATTTCCATCATATGGCTCCTCAGAGCCATAGAAATTCCACAGAACTTTCCTGGGGAGCTGGCACATGGAGAAAGGAGGAAAAAAAATGGCTGTTAGGGGGTAGGACTTTGGGCCACCAACCCCCTCCCACCTATAACCTAAGAAGTTCTATTTTTACCTCTTTCAGATATTATACTTTTATATATGATTTTAATTAAACAAAGAGTTTCAAAGA
Source organism: Tapirus indicus (assembly GCA_031878705.1). Classification (NCBI taxonomy): domain Eukaryota; kingdom Metazoa; phylum Chordata; class Mammalia; order Perissodactyla; family Tapiridae; genus Tapirus; species Tapirus indicus. The sequence goes on from CM062926.1 coordinate 91,807,327, forward strand.
TATAAAATGTTTGAGCCCAATTAAAGTCAAAATATAGTTAAATGTGGACTGTCCAGATCTCTTGAGAGTGAGTGGCTGAGTTTTACGAGATCTGATGCTTCATTCCCCTTTATGTGCTGAAGTGTTGGTTTTGTTTTTTCTGTTATCACTTATTTGTCAGCTCTAGAGTAGGCTTCTATGTCAGCACATAGTCACGTTCATGGTAGAGGCTTTTTGTACCTTAAAGAGGTGTTGAATTGGTGTTGACACAAAGTAGTGGCAGACTCCCTCAGATTGCACAGCTACGCTAATTTGTGGCTTTCATTTTCTCCTTCTTTTTACTCTTTCTTTTGTCTTCTTCACTCTTATAACAACTTATCCAGAAGTTCTTTTTGCACTAACTGTCCAGCACATTTAGTTATCATAATCAAACAATTCTTTCATTCCATATGGTAAACTGTCAATTAGTCCATATTCCCTATAATCATCAGGTGTTTCTATATATTCTGTGCTGACTTAAAAACCAAAGAGTTCATTTTGCTGGGCACAGAGCCATTTCAAAATTTTATATTTTCAGAAACCTGGATTTTTTCTTATCAGAGGATAATTGGTGACATGGGAAAATAATTGATATAGGTTCTTTATTTCATAGAGAACCAAACCAGAGATAGGTAAACACCTAATTTATTTCACAAGGGAGCACATCTCCCATGCCCTTCTTACTTTTGTTGGGAGTGTTGCCAATGAGGGGAAAATAAGCAATTCCCACTAGTAAGCCAGATCTTTGTCCCTCCCTGGCCAACTTCAGAGTCTATCTGCATCTGTTAAATTTGAAAGGCAGAGAATTTATTCCTCACTCAGTTGTTGGCTAGCTCTTTTAAATCACATGTTTAAAATATACAGTTTCTCAAATATGGAAAACTTATTAGTGGACACATCCCATTTTATTAAAAAGTCCAATATATGAAATGTTTTGAGGCCACTTGATTTTTACAAAAGAAGATATGTAGGCCTTGGAATAGGACCAAATTTTGAATTATTCAAGATTCAAGGCATGAATTAGGCTTTGCTAAGGAGTCCTCTTTATGCATGTATGTACTCTAGGGGAGAAGCATATATACCAATTGACCACGTTCATAGTTGCTATAATATGGTCAAGTGATTCTTGATGTTTTCCTATTCAGAAGCATATGTTATAAGAGAAAATTGGATGATATTGAAAAGAGATGCCTTCAAACAAGCAGGTGTTTATTCATATTATATAACAAATTTTACCCATAGGTTTTTAATTCCTAAACTACCTTACCCCTGTAAAACATATACTGATAGGTTGAAGTTCTAGAATGTGTTTTCCTTTTTCCCCAAACACTATAATGAATTCCTCCATGAGTCAAGAACTCTGCGATGCAGCCAGATAAGACTTGCTCAGATAACGCTGATGTTCCTTCTGCTACTGCAACTATTTTCTGTGCTATATCAGGTTTAGTAGTGACTCAGGGTGAACACTTGGTTTCAGTATCCTTCCTTTTGCTTTTTATATCTTTCATTTGGGATAGAAGATATGGATTTTTTTTCAAATAACATGGATATTAATAGACTCAATCCTTTACTAGAACCCAAATCACAAAGCACTCTTTTCTTAATCAGATAGCATAAAGAAAAAGAAATAAGAATCTTTCATGTATCAGGAAAGTATGCAAGTGGGGTGAATCTAAAATGAGCCAGTTTGAACTATACCACAAGTCATATTTATAGCCAACGCCAAAACACAATTCAAATTCTGATTACAATGTTCTCATACAGTTCTGGTAACATCATATTGTGGCTTAACCTGAGCACATTAACTGTTTACAACTCATGTGTGATGGTTGAGGAAAGTCACACATTTTGGTTTTCATGGTTTATGTGTTTGGTGGTGCTTTTGCAACTGGGAAAATATATCGTGATCTCACCATCTGAAAAAAACACCCATTCCTTCACGCCCTAGACAACAATAGCTGGTGTTCTAACATCTGGGTGACTAAGTATTTTGAAAGATAAATGGTCTTTTCTCATAAATTTTTAAAAGGACTTCAGTTAAATAAATAGAAAATAAGGGGAATAAGGTCAAACAGATTAAAGATTGATTTTTAGAATAAGACTTCATCATCTGTTCTAATATATAGGTTGGTGCCAAAGGGTTTGACAAAAAGTATAAAGAAAATGGAATCACTTTTGAAACCAAATTATTAGATGAGCAAGGTCAGGATACAGACTTCTTAGTCATTTAGCAAATATTGATTAAGTAGTCAGATAATTTGTAGGATTTTCCAAGGTGCTTAGGTACTTTGAAATAACTAAGCATAATCTCTGTCCTCAGAAGGACATGGTACTAAATAACAGAAAACAATCAATATGAATATAAACAGATAACTACAATAATTGCAAAGCTATGTAGAAAGGAAACAAAGTCATGGGTGAAGTTGAATACAGAAAAAAGAGGGCAATTTTCAAGAAGATAAAACTTGATTCTGCCTAAAACAGATATGTAGCTGATTTCTTTCACAAGCACAAAAAGGAAAAGGAGGAAAATGAGCCGTTAATCACCATTTTTGCAATAAGAAAATTTTGCTTCCAATGTCCTTTGTATCCATTCTGATAGTAAAAATATGCCAATAGACTTAGGAAGAAAATAATTTGTAAAGTAAGAAGTTTAAAGGTTTTTAACATTATAAGAATTACAGTTCAGAATATAAGAAAACTTTAAAAAAGAAGGCCTTGATACATTATATGACACGTTTTTATAGTGTGACCCCCAAAAATGTATTTATCATCTTCCCTTCCAACATGCTCCATCTCCAATATGTCCTAGCTCTAATAATTGGCATCATCATCCTCCAAGTTGCCTAAGTCAGAAATATGGGCATTATTCTTGCTTATTGCTATTCTTTCAGGCTTGATGCCCTATCAGTCTCTGAATTTTATACTTTTACAAGAGTTTGTTGAATTCTTCACTTTTTCCCATTCCCACAACACTACCTCTATTAGTCTTTCCACTAATTTGGTCCCCACCTTCTCCAGTACTCCATACTGAAGCCAATGTAACCTTCCTGAAGAACAAATCAGAATAGGTCATTCCTAGTTTAAAACCCTTCAATGGTTTCCCACTATCCTAAGGGTAAAGTTTAAAATTCTTATGCTAGTTTGCCAAGCCCAACTTAACCTGGAACCTATTTGCCTTTCCAACCTCACCCTTTGCAACTCTACATTCTCGAGCTCTCCTCCATCTTTAACTATTGAAACTCTGGGAATGCACCATGGCATGTGTCTGGGCTTTCAAACAAACTCTGCCCTTTGCATAGAATGTTCTTCCCTCCCATCTTCCTACAACCCACTATCACCTGCCCTTTCCAGTGTATTCATAACTACCCACAAGATGCTCAGTTTACTTTGAATTTCCATAATAAAAACTCTCTTGCCGCATATCCTTAAATCTCTGGTTGGGGGTCAGTTACTGTAGTAGGTGCCACTTTTATTTTCATTATGTGTTTGCTTGTAAATCTCATTTACTATGTTACAAGTTTGTTGTTGAGAGTAGGGATGCTATTTTATTTATCATTGGGTTATATCCCCAACATGTAGCATGATGTCTGCCACTAAATGAATATCTATTGGAGGAATTAATTAATAGTGGACATTTTATATGTTCTTCTGCAAAGTTTTGTTTAAAAGGAAGCAAAACTATTCTAATGTCAAGAGACAAAATTAAACTTCCCTAATGCTAGTTGTAGATAGTTCTTCAGTATTGTTCATACTGGGTTTTCTTTACTAAAAAAATTTTAACCTAGGCAAACTGAAAATGATGAGAGTTTAAAAGAGTTTAAGTCCTACTGCCTGTCAGTTACTGTGTTAAATTCTTTACAAATATTATCTTATTTAATTTTAGTTACTCAATCCAAAAACATAGCAATCATCCATCCACTCCTTTTTTTTTTCAGCTTTATTGGGATATAATTGACAAATAAAATTGTAAGGTATTTAAAGTGTACACTATGATGATTTGATAAACATATACATTGTGAAAGGATTCTTCTCATCTAGTTAATTAACACATCTATCACCTCACATATTGAACCTTTTTTTGTGAGAACATTTAAGTTCTACTCTCTTAGCAAACTTCATTTATACAATACAGTGCTATAGTCACCGTGTTATACACAGACAGTCAACTATAGTCACCATGTTATACATTAGGTCCTCAGACCTTATTCATTTTACAGCTGAGTTTGTACCCTTTTACCAACCTCTCCCTATTTCTCCCCCCTCTCCCCCCCCCAGGCCTTGGCAACCACTTTTCTACTCTGTTTCTGTGAGTTCATTCTTTTTTTTTTTTTGGATTCCACATATAAGTGATACAATGCAGTATTTGTCTTTCTCTGTCTGCCTTATTTCACTTACATAATGCCCTCCAGTTTCATCCATGTTGTCTCAAATGGCAGGATTTACTTCTTTTTTAAGGCTGAGTAATGCCACATTTTCTTTATCCATTCATCTGCCAATGGACACTTAGGTTGTTTCCATTACCTTGGCTATTGTGAACAATGCCACAATGAACATGGGAGTTCATATTTCTTCGAGATAATGGTTTGCTTTGGATATATACCCAGAAGTGGGACTGCTGGATCATATAGTAGTTCTATGGTTATTTTCTGGAGGAATCTCCATACTGTTTTCCATAGTACCAGTTTACATTCCCACCCACAGTGCCCATGGATTCTCTTTTCTTCACATCCTTGCGAGCACTTGTTATCTCTCGTCTTTTTGGTAATAGCCCTCCTAACAGGTGTGAGGTGATATCTTATTGTGGTTTTGGTTTGCATTTCCCTGATGATTAGTGATATTGGGCACCTCTTCGTGTACCTGTTGGCCATTTGTATGTCTTCTTTGGAAAAATGTCTATTCAGGTCCTTTGCCCATTTTTCATTGGGTTATTTGTTTTTGTTTTTGCTTTTTGTTTTTTTTGCTATTGAGCTGTAAGTTCCTCGTATGTTCTAGATATTAACCCCTTATTGGATATGTGGTTTGCAAATATTTTCTCTCACTCCATAGGTTGCCTTTTCATCTTGTTGATGGTTTCCTTTGATGAGCAGAAGCATTTTAGTTTGATGTAATCCCACTTGTTCGTTGTTGCTTTAGCTGCCTTTGCTTTTGGTGTCAAATCCAAAAAAATCATTGCCGAGACCAATTTTTAGGAGCTTACCCTGTACATGTGACTCATGTATGGAAGCCCCATTGGCTATCAGAACCAGGCATTCTGGAGATCTGTCTCCTGGGAAGTAGCCACAAAAGCTGGGGTGCAGACATATGTACAAGCTCCTTCCACGGAGCTACTGGTGAAGCTACTGGTGACTTGGAGCAGGCTATGGGTAGATGGTGGGGGAGGTGTTCTCTGGCTTCCCTGGTTTCCTGGCAGGATCACAGTCAGGCCCTAGAAGTGTGCTAAATTAGATGCCTGACCCTCAGGTAGCAGCTTTAAAGGACGCAGGTGGGCCCCCTTTAGCGAAAGCCTGGGAGATGGGTGATTTTACCTTTTCCCTCTGTGCTAGGCCCTGGGAGAATAGCTGCGGTGAGGGCTTACATTCCTGTTAATAACAGTTCTTTTGTTTGCTGTAGTCTTGTGGGTGCCATGGATGGAAACCTCATTGGCTTTCAGAGCTACGTGTTTTGAGATCCCATTCCATCTGATGGAAGTCTTAGAAGTTAAGGGCGTTAAGTGTGGGGTCCAAACCTTCGCTCCTCAGAGAGAAGCTGGCAGTTGGGAGTTCCTTCTCGATTGTACAATACTGTGCTGGGTTGTGGTTTATGGCAAGAGTGTGTCTCAGCCTTTCCTTCCCATTTCAATGTGGGTATTTTTCATTCACCTGAGGTATAGCAGTTGCTCAGCTAGTTTCTGGATTTCTCTTAGAGGGAATTGCTCTGTGTGTAGCTGTACATTCAGTGTGTCTATGGGAAGGAGGGGAGTTCAGGAGCCTCCTGTGTCCCTGTCTTGGTCAACCTCTCATCCACTCCTTCACTTCCTTCCATTTCCTCTCTTATGACCCTGGTCTAAGCTACCATTGCTTCTCTCCTTCTTTTTTTTTGTGAGGAAGACCAGCCCTGAGCTAACATCCGTCACCAATCCTCCTCTTTCTGCTGAGGAAGACTGGCCCTGGGCTAACATCCGTGCCCATCTTCCTCTACTTTATATGGGACGCTGCCAAGGCATGGCTGAGATGTAGTGTGTCGGCGGGCCACTGGGATCTGAACCTGCGAACCCTGGGCTGCCAAGCGCGGACTAAACCGCTGCGCCACGGGGAGGCCCCACGCCATTTTTTTTTTTTTAAGGTCATGTTAAGATCTAATTTACATACAGTAAAATTCTCATGTTCAGTTTTACAGTTTGATAAGTTTTGGCAAATGTAAACAGTTACGTAACCACCACGACAATTAAGATACAGAACATTTCCATCACCCCAAAAAGGTCTTTCATGGCCCTTTGTAGTCAATCCCTTCACCTCTCCCAACCAGTGGCAATATTTGATCTGTTCTCTGTCCCTATAGTTTTGCCTTTTCAAGATTCTCATATAAATACAATCTTAAAGTATGCAGCCTTTTGTGGCTTGTCACTGAACGTAATGACTGTGAGATTCATCTGTATTGGTGCATGTAATGGTAGTTTGTTTTTGTTAGTGCTGAATAATATTGTATTTTATGGATATACTACAATTTTTTTTATCTCTTTACCAATTAATAGACATCTGGGTTATTTCCAGTTTTTCACTATTTTGGAAAAAAGGCGCTATAAACATTCTCATACAAGTCTTTGTATGGACAGATTTTTTTTTTTTTCATTTGAGTGAACATCTAGAAATGGAATTGCTGGCCATATGGTAGGTGTATACTGAACTCTACAAGAAACTGCCAAACTGTTTTACAAAGTTGCTGTACCAGTTTGCATTCCCACCAGCAATGTATGAGTATTTTAGTTGGTCTGCATCCTTGCCAACACTTGGCATTTTCAGTTTTTTAAATGTTAGCTAATATAGTAGATGTGTAGTAGTATCTCACTGTGCTTTTAACTAGTAACTAATGATTTTGAGAAATTTTACATGTACTTATTTTGCCACCTGTATTTCTTCTTTTATGTTTTGTAAGAGCTGAGAAGTTCTTAATATCTGTACTTATTTATATTATCCCAAGCCCATGATTATTTGCTTCTATGGTTGGCATAGGCCTGGGCTGCCATGTTGACTTTCTCCTAGACATTATAAGTAACTAATTTTGAATGTCACAGACCAATCATTGTTACCTAGATGCAGTGTGGCTGTGTATGGGCACACCAAATCATTGTTATATGACCAACAGACACTGAAGCAAGATGGTGCTGGTGGCATAGTAACAAATTAGATCCAGATGATGTGGCCTAGTCCCTTCTCTTGAATACTCGTGGTAAGTGATATTGAAAATACTTTCACAACCTTCCCTATAGAAGGTAGTATCCATAGTCCTAGTGTTATAATATTATTTGAAGAAGTTACCCTTTCCATTTTGTAGCATCCACCTTTATCAAAACTATAAGATACTAAAAAACAGAAAAGGAATAATGACATTTTACATATATTTGCTGTTTTATTTTTTAAGATGCCAATGTAGATTTCACAGCGGTATATACAGAATTTAGTCTGATTTTCAGAAAACTGGAAGTGAATTTCCCTTCTGGCTAGAAGTCTGTTTGGGTTCCTCGTTCCTCCCCCCCCCCTCGACAAACTTCCTCTCTATTTATTCTGCTTTACTCCACATGGATGCTACAGATTTGATTTAAATTTCACCGACTTGCACAGACATATCTACCCTAGAGAAGTCTGACTCTTTTAACATTCTACTCACCACTAATGTTCCTTTTTCATTTGGGCTTTTAATTTGGATGAATTCCAAATTACTATTTATTCTGACAGAAACACTACTAATTACACAAAGCATCTTAATAAAGAATGGAAACACAATTCAGAGCATCCTCCTTGTGGTATTCTAATACCCAGTAGCTTTAAAATAGCATTAAGGCGCTTTTCTTCCATAACTATTATCCCCTGCTATTAAAACTCTTGCTACTTGATGTTTTTCTAATGTTGAGCAAACTTTAGATTCAAGGGTTTACAGAGAGTTCTTGATCCTTCTAATATATCTTAAGTGTAACCAAGCAGGCAAGTTTAAGCAAACATATTGACTTGCTGCTGAGGTTTTAAAGTAGGTCACTAGAGTTGCGCTAAAACAGAATATGAAAATAAAGGAATAAACTTGGTTTGCGTGATCCTGATACTCCTCAAAGTTTGTTACAGGATCCTAATATTTTGCTTCCCTGTTTATATTACTATAGTAGATTGCTTTAATTGCCCCGATTCTTCTTCTCCTCCTCGTATCCACCTCCTTTGCTATGTGGTTTTGCAGTTTTCCTGTCAAAAGGTGAAGTATTTTGCTTGCCTCTTGATTCTGAGTTCAGGCATGTAACTTTGGATAGTGGGATATCAGTGAATGTGATGGAAGCAGAGACTTGAAGAAGCACTTCCAAGATTGGGTTTATTCTCTTGTGCTTCAGCCATTGCCATGAATCACAATCCCAGACTATCCTGCTGATCCCAGGTAGAGGGCGAGAGACACATGAAGCAGAGCCAAGGTTATCCAGCCAAGACCAGCCTGGATTAGTTTACCCCCATATTACATTCAGACACGTGAGTGAACCCCGCGTAGATAAACTGAATCTCACAGACACATAATAGATGTTTACTGTTGTATAATCATTGAGGTTTGGCGTTGTCTGTTACACGGGTGTTTTTAGGGGAAAAAACCTGATACAATCACCAACCAGATTAAAAACATTTTGAGGACAGGGCCTCTTTTTTATTCACTTTGCCTAGAACTCAGAAGGGGCTTATTTAATGTATATTGGATGGCTTCATGAATAAAGATCAACTGAAAATAATTTTTTCCTGTTTTGTTTTTTTGGTTATTCTGAGAGATCATGCTAATAGTCACAATCGAATGCCTCAAAATCTAATAGCAGAGGCCCATTCAGTGAACTAATCTGTAATTGACTATCACATTTCCCACCCCCCCAAGATCTTCAGGGATAATTTCCATGAGCCTCTCCCAATCCCCTGACATGGTTAGTGTTTAATAACTCTTAAAAATAAAAACATGTGCTGATAAAGATAAGTAGCCATCAATGAATTATCTGCAGACTGTACGTGAGTACTGAATGGACAGTTCTTTTACACTCCAACTCAACACAGGCAGTAGCATTTCATCTCAATCCAGTTCTAGAGCAAATTGAAGAGTGAGCTGTTTTTAATCTCACATCCTCCTGTTTCTTTCCCAAAATAAATATCCTCTTCCCTATTAAACCCTATTCTTAAAAATGGATCTAATTGGCAGCTAAATGAGGAATTGTGGGTAGTATCGGCTCTCATGAGGAGATTTGCATATTAACATTTGTTCATTTTTTCACTCATTCAATAATGTTGAGTGGCCGCTCTACCTAGCACAATAAGAAGTATTGGGGATGTAATGGTGACCAAGATGAACATGGTTTCTTCCTTCACGGAGCTCATGATTTGGAGTTGGGGGCAAGGGGAAAGAGACAGACACAGACACTGAACAAAAGTAGTACATGTTTGAAAAGGAGAGGGAAAGGGTACAATGGAGTGTGTGGCAAGAGTTGCAAACTTAGTCTACAGAGGCAGGGAATTCCCCTGGGGAAGTGATGTTTACACTTGAAGAAGAAGTTGCAGTTGGTCCACAAAGTGCAGGAAAATCATTTCTGGAAGGGGAACTATTTATGTAAAGCTCCTGAGAAGAGATAGATTCTAGTTTGTTCAAGAACAGAACCTAGTCTACGGTGGCTGGAGTCAAAAGAAAGAGGGTACAGTTCTTGATGATGATACTTTAAATAGTGTTCAAAGTTTTGTTTGTCAAAATAGTGTCTGAAAGGAGTGTTTGGATTGCCTGGGATGCTTGTTAAAGAAGCAGATTCCTGAGCTTCCCCTGTTATTATGTGGTCAGAATCTCTACTCAGAACCTTTGATCTGCATTTTAACAAGCTCATCCAGCAATTCTTATGTCCCCTAAATTTTGAGAATCACTGGCCTAAATGAATAAAGCTACCAAGGTAGAAGACTGACAGGTAGCAATAGTAGGTGAGGAAAGTATTCAGGGGGAATGCAGAGAATTCCTGGAGCTCTTAATGTAATACCACATAGGCCAGGGTCTACTCCCTTTTGGCCAGCAGAGTTGCCGATTCTCTTTGTATGAATAGGAGTATTGGGCCATGCCGAGTGATAGATGCGTTTTGAAAACTTGTCCTCAATGCAGAAATATCAAATAATTTTTAAACAAATTTAGTTCTAGTTTATATACCACAATAACTCTTGAGAAGCACCTGGAATATAACAATTACCATGGATGTTCTCTTAATAGATCCCCACTTGATCAATTTGCTTGACTTGCTCACTCTGTCCAGTCCTTCTGCTCCATGGCACCCAGATGTTTGTGGAAATAGGCTCTCCTGAAGGATAAGCACACACCTCTGCTGCCTCTTAATGTTTTATTCTTAACATGAATCAGTTGCGTTTATTCTCAAACTCGTTTAGGCCACTTGTTTCTCATTTTGAGATTATAAAATTTAGTTAAATATAAAATAAACTGATGAAATGTAATTGTAAAAAGAGCTTTTATTTCTGTGAACACTAAATTTAATCCTTTGGAAAGTTCTGGAAATTTCTTTAACATTGCTTTCAGATTAAGTGCAGGTAAGAAACAGAAAAAGATTGGGAAAAAAATCAGAAACACCTAGATAGATTCCGCTTTGAATTGCTTCATCTTTGTCTTTAAGTTCTTATTTCATATATACGAAACAAAACAAATGAAACAGAATAACTGGCACTTATTGAGGATGCGTATGGATTTGTTTGTGCAACAAGATCAACTTAGATCTCCAGCCAGTGGCCCCGTACCAAAGAAAGGATCTTGGCCCTACATTTGAAGTTTGGCAGATGAATGGGTGTTTTTCTTAAGTTAAATTAATATGTTAAGATCTGTGCGTATTGTCTTTTATGATTTCCAGCTTTAACCTACTCTTTTGGTTAAACAAGTAATTGTGGGTTCCAATCTCATCAGAGAAGAAGTCTTTATTCTACGAAGAATGTGGGGATTAGTGCTCTAACAGCTCGGAAAGTTGTTTACTGCCCAAATGTAGGGAAGGTGCATGACCAACTCTAACCCTCTCGGCACAGAGCTGAGCTAACATATGGTAGTGAAAGTCCCTATAGTCTGAAAACCTCTATACATATATTATATATTATAGTAATTTGGGGTGAAAATAGAAAGAGTATTGTGCAACAAGAATCTTATTATTTTTAAGGAAGAGGTATTATTTGCTTCTTTGGTTTATTTCTCCTACAGTGCAAAGCCAGAAGCACATTTATTTCTGTCTGGAGATCCCCAGGATTATGATGCTTTTGAGAAGGGGTTTCTTGCTCTGTTTTTTACTCTCTGATCCTAATGGTAGCTATAGCAAGAACAGGGAACTTCCCTGTAATTCTGCTTCTTCTACACTCGTCATCCTAGAGACCCTAATGCAGACAAGAAGGGTTCCCTTTCTGACTAAGCCAGGGCCTCTCTCAAGCCCACTATAGCCTAAGAAAGGAATACCAGCTAGAAGTGTTTGGAATTCAAGAATGCTAGCAAGAATAAAATATCCAGATTCAGCTTTTTAGCAAATGCAACTAAAAACCCTTGATGAAGATATTGCGTAAAGAGCAGAAGTACCCTCCACTTCCAAGAGGTGAGGGAGAGGGGCTCATCAGATCTGGGTTTTGTTTTCCAGATTAACAAATCTGGATTAAGTTATTTCCAGTGGTGTACGTTTCCTAAATCCTCTTCTTCTCGTTTATTTGGAAAGAATTTATACAGTACAAATTACCTCAAGAATCCTTAGAAATGGGGCATATGAACAAGCAGTCAAGAGTTGCTCCTGTTATTGTATTTTTTTGTGGCTGGTCTGGTAGTTATCTTTGTGTAGCTCTGTGATCATTTACATGATCTACTTCTAGATTCTCTCATTGTCAGTGTCTCTATTCTTAACCACTACTATTTAAGCAATATATTTATTGGCAATTTTAGAAGACAGATGGACATGTGCTAAGATGATGCGTGTGCACATCTGATTTTTCTCAATATCTCACAGTAAACAAATAAATGAATGTTCAGAGAATACTGCAATGCTATATTTAAGGTTCCTGTGCACATTTTGTTTAGCATTACAAATTGACTGTCTAACAGAATTAGGTAGAGAGAATCTATATCGGATCCATGATGCTTTGTGAATAATTGACTAGCCACACAGGTGCATAAGATTTCAGATGAGGTTTCCTTCTTTTTGTGGGAAATACGTATTATTGAAAGATTATGGAGGGAAAATTCCAGGGATTCTTTGTCATCTTTACAATAACAACATTTTGTGCATAGTTTATCATATGGCCAAAGTTTTCTAAATTCCTTGCCATTATTGTGATATCATCTATCCCACTGTTGCCCTGAGATAATAGAATTTAACAATGCATTCTGATAGCAATTGTTATGCTTTAAACAAAATTGGCTCTATTTTCTTCTGTTCTGAGGATGGATGCTGCCGCAGCATGGTTCTCTAGTCATCCTCCCCAAAGCACTCTGCACTTCCACCTTGCAGCATTTGTCACAATTGTAATGACATGATAACTCGTAATGATTCATTTCATGTTTGTCACTCCCACTACATTATAAGCTACAAGCAGTCAAGGTTCAAGGCAGAAGTTTAACTCATCTTCTGTTCCTAGCACAAAGTAGGTGATCAACGCATGTTTTTTTAATTAAAGGATGGATGGACAGAGGGAGTGGGGAATCCTATGCTTTCCTCTGCTCATTCTTCTCTTGGCTTTTCTAGGGCTGTTGTGCATGGTGGGGGCCCCATGAGAGGCAGAGGGACCCAGGTAGCAAGCTCCTCCCCTCCCCTCTAAACTTCTGCTCCATTCATAGTCAATTTCTCCCCCTTTGTCTCTGGGTGTCAGATATCCTACTGCTGTTGACATATACAGATGGGGACATAATTTGTTCTGAGACTAGCAAAGGTTTTAGTGCACTGCCAAAAAAATCACTGCCTTCACACATTGCCAAGTTCACCCCCACATCACTATTCATGTAGCACACATCAGACCCTTCCATTGAGAAAATATATTGTGGAAAACTATACTATTTCAAGTACATCCTTAACCTTCTGAAGTTGACTTCAGAGAGTAAAATCATGTACTACATATAATTCTCTTTAGTGCCACTGTCAGCGACAGAACATGGGGTGGTTGGCATACAATTCTAGCAGAGTTTCATATTTCAATGTTGTTTTATTCTGATTATATTAAAAGAATAACTCACCACATACAGTAAAGCTGTAAAATAAACCATTAGAAATATTTATGTAACATACTAAGTCTGGGATGGGGTGTAGAGAAGCAGCATATGCAGGGATGTCACCAACAAGATGAAAATAGATAAAAATGAGCATTGACCAGTATTTAAGGCAATGCATGTCAAAAATCATGTTGTAATAATAAAAATAATAAACATTAAAAAGACAATAATCAAATCTGATGACGAAATGTGGGCTCAAACATATCTAAAAATTCAAAAATTAAAGCAAGAAAACTCCTAATAGGATGTAAATGATAGATGTTAAATAATAAAGAAAATGTCATGTTGTATTATAATTTGGTGGTTAAAACAATGTAACAAAGTAATTTATAAGAGATGGCAGAGGAACAAGAAAATTGATGTGGCCAATTATAATTTTAAAGTCAATCAACAAATATCTGTATCCTTACCCAGACTGCCTTACCTAGACTATTGCAATAACCTTTGCAATGACCCTCCCACTTTCTAATCTCTCCCACTTCTTCATCAGTCTCCCTTCCTGACTCTGCCGTTAAGTCATTTTCTCGGTCATGTGTTCATATCTTGTAAGACCCCTTTTAATACCAGCTGTTTTCCATAAGACCTTCTCTGATAAGCAGCTATAAGGGATATCTCCCCTACTCTAAACGGCCGTCGAACTTTATCAGCACCTCTCCTATTTGTGACTCTTAAAACTTTCCACTTAGTGTTTTAGTGACTAATGCACATTTTTACAACTTCCTCACTAGTCTGTAAATTTTTGAGGGTGAAATTTCTCTTTGACTGTACACTCCACAGAGCATATTATAATATCTAGCAGACAGCAGGTTCTCAACTGATAAATGTAGACAGTACATTTTCAAGAAATGATTTTGTACATAAGATTCCAGAGCATCTGTCCTTCCCTTTCCTCCTTAAGTCCCCTTCTCTGCTTTTCTAAACTTGGCTCTGAGTCCCACTCAATACTGGGCTCTTCATGAATCTTTCCATGGCCTTCAAGTTCAAAGTGGTCTCTTTTCTGACAAACCCAAGTATTCAACATCTAAAACGTGTGAGTTGCTGTGTTAGACATTCTGACACTCATTGTGTACTACCTCGTGTGGTAAGTCACCATTGTCATGTTTATCAACCCCCCTCATTCAAGACAGTAAAATCCTCAGGAGCACAGATCACATTTTATACATTTTAGTACTTATTGTCAATCAGTATCTATATTTGGTAGTAATTGTAAGCCCCAGAACAGTGCTTCACATCTATTGCTTCTATTTTGTTCCTGGAGTATCCTAAGTAACTAGAACACTACCTGGCACATGGTAGGTACTCAATAAATATTTGTTAAATGCGGTTGAAGAAATGATCAGTAAAAGTTGATTTATAATAATTCTGAGCAAAAAGTTGACTCTTTTGGCAGCAGCTTCCAGGAGCTGATTTCCTGGCTATGAAAAGTAGAAAGCAATGTGCATTCCTGGCATGCCTAAGCAGCAACAGGCAGGGTAACTGGACTATTGACACAAGCATGTTCTCCATGGTCCTCATTTCATTTTATCTTCAGCATACTTCCTTCAGGAGCCACATGCCAGATCATAGTGGCCTTTACTTGGGAATGCTCAATCATTAATGATGCAGATCAACTGTGCTATTTCCTCCTCAGCCCAGTGACTCTTCTCTGGCTCTCCTGAGTAGGTATACCCAATGTCTCCTCCTTCAGAAGTTTCCTTATTCATGTGATAATTTCCAAAATACATTTAGTCGCTTTGAATTAAGATAGATAACTTTGTCTCCTTTCCCTTATCATTAATAAGCATAATTCACCTAATTATACTGTGATAACTCACCTAAGCATGGAGGTATTGGTTAGGCCAGAGTGTTTTGAGTTCATGTTGCCAAATGCAGTGGTATTTAGTCACATGAAGAGTAAGCTTAGGACACAGGCCTGTGTTTCTCTTTTTGCTGTTGGAATCCTTACTTTTCAGGGTCCTTCCTTCTTTCCTACCTTCCTTTCTTCCTTCCTCTCTTCTTTCCTCTCTTCCTCCCTTCCGCTACTTGCTGAAGATATGATGGGGAACAAGTCAGAAATGCTTCTTGTCCTGATCACCTTTGGAGGAGATTCAGACATTAAACTACTGATTTTTACTATTTTAATTACAATTATTATAAATGCAGCAACGAAGTACAGAGAACTATGGGAGCTTAAAGGAATCTATCCTGGTTTGGTGGGAAAAGGATAATGGGGTTTGGCAGTCTGGAAAGGATGATCTGGGAAAATGATGTTAAGGTAGAGTCCTGAAGAACTAGTAGGAGTAAGTGAAGAAAGAGGGAGGAGAAGAGAGGAAAGTGTTCCAGGAAGAAGGAAGCAAGTGGTCACTTCTCCCTACTGCTATATATCCATCAGTTAATGAGAATTAAAATTGTTTTTTTCAAATTATTAGGTTGGCTTAAAGAGATATTTGACTCATTAAATAAGAAACATTAAATAATATACACTACATGTATATTAATATAAAATTGTATACATATTTTTAAAAGCCTGCATTTTCTTCCTTGAATTAAAAATAAAGCACAGCATGTTGAACCCTGACCATTAAACTAACTAGGAAATCTCTTTTTCTTTACTCAGACATTAATTTGGGCAGGGGAAGGGCATCAGATTAAGTCCCTTTTTTTATCCTTAAGATTATTTCAAGGTCAAGTCCAATGCAAAAGTAGTCATCTGCTCTGTTAGTTTTTCAAGTATTTATTAGCTTCTGTCCTTAAGAAAATGTATCTTAGTTATTTTCATGTTGATGATTTTTAGTCAACTTTTAAATGGATGTTTTTTAGAAAAGTTTTTCACAATTTCTGGTTTCTAGGTTGATTGAAGTTTCAGTAAATAAATCATAGCATTCTAAATATAATCCTTGAAATTCAGATTAAAGGGCATTAAAATGTAAAAAGTGGTAGGGGAAGAAACCTGTACTACAAATTAATGAAATGGATGTAATTTAGTTGAAAAGAAACAAAATGATTGCAAATTGAAGATTACTACTGTATGGTAATCCTTCTATAGTTGACATTGAATGTGACTTTCTAAAGGCAGGGTTATTGGATTTTTATTCATCTTATGATTTGGCCCCTTTCTAGAGGAGTGAAAATTTTATGTAATTCTAATATAATATATTGTAGGAAAAAATTTATAAAGTTATTATTACTGCAGCTACTCAGTGAAAAATATCCTTTGGTCAAAGGGAATGAGAAATAATATCTGTAACTGTTACATGTGCACTCTTTTTGCCCATAAAACTAAGCAAGTCTAATAGATTAAAATTTATCTAAGTCACAACTGTCAGATTAGTGGCATTTTTCTTGCGGTAAGATCACAAAGGATATTTTTATCTCTCTCAATTCAGCAGTCAGGTTAAGGCGCCCTAATGGAAGGCATTACTCTTTAGTCCTGCCACTTTTAGTAGCATTTATTTTTGACTTCATTCTCTGTAAGTTAGGGAGAGTAGGTATGTGACTTTTTAGGTTCAGAGAGGAAAATGAGAAAGCTTGAGTCTTCCTTCACTCTGAAGAGAGAACTATCAGACCTAACCCCATGATCTCCCCTTTGGGTATGTAGATAAGAATGATCAACCTTTAGGAAACATCATCTAAGACACTTGTCTGTTTAAAATGTTTCAGGATTTCTCATTGCCTGTATCAAAGGTTTTCAAATCTAATGAGCATCAGAATCACCTGGAGAGCTTCTGGAATCATGATTGCTGAGGAGTTTCTGTTTCAGTAGGTCTGGGATGGGGAGCATACATTAAGAATCCTGGCCTATAGGATAAAGACTAAAATATTTATTAGGCCCATCATAATCTGAAGGCAGCAGAGGTCACTGTGAGCTCTGGAATCAAAACCCTTGGGCTCAAAGTTCTGCCACTTAACTTGCTATATGATCATGACCGAACTATTTCATTTGTAAAATTGGCATAATAATAATATCTCCCTCTTAGGATTGTTATAAATATTGTATGAGATAGTACATTGTAATATGCTAAGAGTAATGCACCTACCCACTATGGTAGGTGCCAGATGAATATCAGCTATTATTATTATTGTTCTATCTCTCCAACATCTTTTTTAGTTGGATATCTTAGTTCCAACCATACCAGATTTATTCTGAGAGTTACATCACAGTTTTTCCATCCTTGAAATATCTGCAAATGTCCAGTTTTCTCAATACAGTTTCTATCCTTTTCTTGCATCATTTCCGTCTTTATCTAGCTAACTCCTACTCATTCTTGAGATCTCAGCTTTGTCACTTTTCCAGGGAAGCCCAGGCGAACCAGTTGTATGTACTTTGCCATTGAAACACTGTTGTCCATATACTTGTTCAGATCTGCCTTCCCTACGTGGACCATACGCTCATCTGTTCATGGGTGCAGTCCACACACCTCATAGTTACTTGAAAAGTATCTGCTAAATATGTGAATGAATCATCACTCACGCTGTCCTTTGGAGCTCTAGGCTGGGCTCACAGAAAATACCTTATGGAGAAATCTTGCTCCTTCACAGGAAAAGTGTGCCAAGACTGGAGATTTTAATTTTATTTTTTGTTGCTTTTGTTCCACACTGAGGAGAGAACCAAGTGACAATTGATAGCTAGCACCTTTGGTGAATTTCTGAATATCAGAGACATATGTTGGGTCATATTGTGTTAATATAGGGATTTTAATTTCCTTTATATTTAGATATGCAATTCTACTGTTGTGTAAATCCTAAAAAATGGTAGGAGGACTCTGGGACGCATATACCAACATAGTAGTGTTTTTAGGAATTTGGTATGGCTATTTTGTATAACCGACATTGCACAGGAGTTAAAGCACAGATACAGAAATACAATCCTGCTTGTGTGACTTACTTGCTAATGACTTCAGCCAAGATCCTTACCTTTCAGGAAACCAGATTCTTCCTCTGTCAAATGGGTGTTATGGTAATTACCAAGTAGAATTATTACAATTAAGATAAAGTATGTAATCCACTTAGCACTTATTTTTAAGAACCAAAGGAAACAGATTTTAGCTATTCATTGCTTTATAAAATGGCAATTATGGTTTTCTTCTCATGGAGATTCAGTCAAAAGCTAGTAGTCTATATAACTCTGCACTGACTTGATTTTGTGAAAGGAGAATTTTAGCATTTAATGAGGGGAGAAGTGGAAATGATGACCAATCAGAGTGAAAACCAAGTCAGTGATGTAATGTACAGGAAATCTTCATAAAATTCCCATTCAAAATTATTTGGGGATCTCTAAGTATAAAGCACATAGGGTCACAAGAATTTGGTTAGTGGAGAATTGGGACTGAGTTTGTCTTTAGTGAACTAGTGTAACATTCTGTAATTCTGTTTTCACATTTATCTATGATGCAGGGTGCGGGGGTGTTGAATATGGCAATCACCAATATTACATCAGCTTTCTGCTATTATCCTTTCATACTGGGTCAGATGGGTCACATGACTTCTAAGGATTAATCATGGCAAATTTCAACGATGCTGGAACATTTAGAAGCCCTTTATGGGCTTCTCTGACCCACTTCTCTCCAGGTAGGGCTAGCAGCCTTTCCACACACCATCATCATTGAACTTTCTGCATCAAATGATGATTGCCCATTCAACTGTCTGTCTCTTCACAGATTGTCAGCAACTTGAGACAGCAGCTATGTGTTATTCATATGGGTATCCCCAAGTGCTTGGCATGGTACCTGACCCAGAGTAGGGGCTTCATTGCTGAACTAATCTGTAGGTGAACTGAATTGAAGCTCCAAGATTCATAAAGTGCAAGTTACTAGAGAACTGTCCAAGTTGTCTCTGAGATAGTCAGAACTTGACAACGAACCATTTTGATCATAGGGTAGGAAATCATGAGACTGCCAATCAAGAAAGGTTCAGGGGCCGAGCAGGTGGCTTAGCAGTTAAGTTCGCACGCTCTGTTTCTGGTGGCCCAGGGTCCACAGGTTCAGATCCCGGGCACGGACAGACACAGTACTTGTCAAGCTGTGCTGTGGCAGCGTTCCATGTAAAGTATAGGAAGATGAGCACGGATGTTAGCCCAGGGCCAGTCTTCCTCAGCAAAAAGAGGAGGATTAACAAGGGATGTTAGCTCAGGGCTAGTCTTCCTCACAAAAAAAATAAATAAAAAGAAAAGTTCAAATACAAGTGTGCAGATTTTGGAGTGAGTTATTGGTTTTTCCAGGGAAAAGTGATTTGGCATCTTGCCTCCCCCACTCCCTGCCATTTTAGTCGATAGAACCAAATTGAAGAAGCTAAAAAACCTTTAAGAATCAGAATATATGGTTCAACTTTCACTGCCAAACTCATGGATACAGAGAATCTTTATAATGTACACATAGTCTAAATTAGTAGAAGTTCTTGATGCTATTCAATGATTTAAGAAGACAACAATATTGACAAGATGGGATTCTAAATAATCACATCTCTAAAATCGTATTGAGGTAGAAGTCACTCTTTTTTTTTTTTTTTTTTTTTTTTAATATTAGTCATCTAATAGTCTCAGCAGAGAAGCCTTGACAAATTCTTTAAATTCCAAGAATTCGACCTCTCTTCAGAAGGGAACCTGAAATTGCATGACGGGGGGCGAACCACCAATATAATTTCTTCAGATGCTTTACATTCTCTTCACTAAAACTCGGCACAGAGTTGTATCCTGAATAGCAAAAGGCTGTAATCCAAAGGAGAGCCAGAAGTTCAGCTTCTTCTCAAGTCTGGGAGAAAACAAGCCTTTTATCCATTTTTGCGTTAGTAAGAGGAACTAAACCACAAAGGGATTTCAGTTTTCTCTGTAAGTTGTAGTCACTGTGAATTCCCTCCTCTATGTCACAGAGGGGGCTATTAGAGACAGACCTTTTCTGCTTTTCAATTTAAAGTGACTTCTCTTTAAAATAAACTAGTTAAATTCTGTCACTGTATAGCGCTCTAAGTCCCTTCCTCCTCCAAATACATTCTATACACAAACTCAGATGGATTAATATTTTATATCTAATTAAAAATAACTGCAAAAGAGTGTCATATCATGTCACAGTGGACATACATCAACAATGTATTTCAACTTGAACTCTAGGGAAGAAAGATCTCAAATTATATGCATGAATATTCAATAAGTCTATGAATCTTTCAATCACAAGTTAAGGTTCAGAGAGGACGATAGATACTCACACAAATAAGAAAATAAACAAATAAAATGAAATTCTATGTTACTGTCAAAGCTACAGAATGCCTATTATTCTTTCTGGCTATGTATCTACACAACCTCAACATATAACTGAAAAAATAAAAAGTATGTTTCAATTATTTTACTCATATAATGTTGAGAAATTTTTAGAAATTTCTCTCCTTCAAAGACACAGAATTTTCTAGTTACTTAAACATATGCAGTATTATATAAAGGTCTAGTATGAGAGAATTATTTCTGTCATTAGAAATAATTTATTTTCCAAAACTATTTCTGGAGAAAATGATCTATTCATGCCCAGTGATAATACAAAACTGACTCATCATGTGTTTGGAGAGAAATGGATGCTTTTCTAGCTTGTAGCTTGAAATATATATTCGACTTACACATTTGGAATAGCATATATTTAATGCCTAGATATACCATCAGAAAAGGGATGAGAAAGGAATAGATTTTAGATAAATAGAAGAAAAATCATCAGAAAGTAACATTCTAGACATTGCAGACTCACGGATAGCTTTGGTTTACAAAGTAATGTTGAACTGATTTCTCTTTGGTAGACTCTTGGAAAGAAAGAATAGGTAGATTTGGGTTTAATGATCTCTCATTTTGATCTGGACAACAAAGCTGCTTGGTAAAGGCTCTAGAAAATACAACAGACTTCTTTTTTGAAGGATCTGGAAAGGCCTCCAAGAGAACTTAAAAGAAAAATTCCACTTTCCTAGGTCCAATATATATAACAATTCTACATACATTGATATCAAAACTCAGGTAAAAAGCTGTGGATTTAATAAAGAAATTTGGATTCTGATCTATTTCCTAGAATAGCGATCTTACCCATGTTTCTACAATTTGTATAATGAAATACAGAAATGAATTCAGTCTAAAAAGAGAGTGGCCATGAAGATTATGTCAAGGACTTACAAAGCTTTGTAAAAGGTTGACATTCAATTGACAAAAATTGTGTCTTTGTTTACTCTTAGTCTCATCAATATGAAATTTTTCCAAAGCCTAGAATATCTGCAACTGCTTTGCAGACTACAGTTCATTAAAAATAAACTGTGGATCAAATTCTCTCACTTAGAACACTTTTTCCTTCAGTAGGAGCCCTCTCAAAGTCAAGAACATTCGTAATGAAAGATCCTGCACCTATACAAATTAACCTATGCTTTCAGTATGTGGTATTGGTCCACTAAAAACTTTAGTCGTGAGATAGTTTTTCTATGTTAGATGTCTGATTGTCCTGTACTTATGAGTATAATGATATAGAATTTCAGAAAAGGATGTCAAGTAAGTATCGCAAAATATTTAAATGAAGGAGTATGTACAGGGTAGCATCATAGCTTAGACAATAGTGGTTATATTTGATTTGACTGTAAAAAAATGTATGTTTTAAAGTGTTTGAGTAATATCACTGCCAGAATTGAACAGGAAATGGCAAAAGGTCAAATCCATGTATCTGCCTGAGCCACTTGGGTTCTTATTCACACACCAGGTATGAAATAGAAGAAATTGCCTCTTCAAAAAGTACTGCTATGGTTATCAGTTTATAGGAAGGGCATCATGCAATAGCTCGTAAGGGTTTAGGAAGGCAGCTATAAACAGAGTGAAAAACAAAAGCAAAATGGTTTATCATTTTACTTAAGAATTATTGTCTAGTTGGTATCAAGTGCATAGATGCAATCATGTCAAACAAAGCCCTTCCCCAGTGGATTTACATTCCATGGTCAAGAACTGACAAAATGGAATATAAACCACACACAGGTGGTTTGGTTTGGAGGACAGGGAGAAGGAGAGTTGAGCAAATAGGGGATACTATTGTTTAAAAAAACCCAAAAAACTCTTCTGAAGTGAGTGAGTGTTTCACTGTTAGATGATATCATACCACTAGGCAGGGATGGTTATTATTGTTATTATTATATTGTTTTGAAAAGGTATTTGGTCGAAAAACTTAATTCCTGAAATCTCGTTACCAAATCTATTGCTTTGAAAGTCATTTTGGCCAAATAATTGTTTAGGTATACTGGTGTTTCCCATCTAATTTCCTGGTGCATGGGGGCTCCATGTGGACTGGGGAGTCCAGGACTGGGGAGTAACCATGGCTTCTGTGCAAGAACAGAGAATTTCCATAGAGTAAAGAAAGTAGTGTTCAAAAGCCTTGACTGTACAGAAGAAAGAAATTATACTACTATATGTGTCAGAATAGGTAGAAAGACATCCAAACTATATGTGTTAATCATTTTAACTGGCAGAAGTCAAAATTCCAATAAAATAAGCCTAAAGAATACTGTTTATACAACAGATTTAAGTGACCTCGAATGTTTTTTTAAACTCCAATTTATCATAAATAAACCCATATTGGGTCCATATGCAATGCATTAATCATCAACCGTATAAAATAAGCTACACAATAAAATTAAATTAAATCTCAGTTTACCAAAATATTAACATGCTAACAACTACCAACTTTGTTAAGTCACAGTGTAAAGACAAGATGAATAAAACACTAGAATCACTATACCAAACAATATAATTGAAGTTAAAATGCTATTTTCTGTAGTTCTTTTTAGAGAAAATAAGTTGTTTACTTTAATGCAGTGACATTTTATTTTGTGATTAATTTTAAAATAACATTGTAAAAACTACAAACTCATTTTAATTTGACAAGCATTTGGTAATTAATTTTCAAACAACGCTATGGGAACCCAGAAAGCACTCTTCCTTTGACATGTATTTTATAATTTATTTTAAAACAATGCTGCACAGATCTGCAAAGGCATAATTCATTTGGGAGTTCATTAATTATGCAAATGAGTTGCAATTAACAAATCTGTTCCAAGGATGGCATTTGCATAATAATGAACTTCATGTTTGTGACATTATTTAATAAGATACCTTTGTGCATTTTTAAACAAAACACTCCTGTGAATGCTATGTAATGAGATGGGGTTGAAAATGGACATCTAGTCAATGAGATTCGAAACTGTATCCAGAAAAATGCTGTTAAAATAAACAGAATAATATATAATTCAAATAATAAATATGGATATTCTTTTTAAAGCACAGGGGTTTTGATTAATCTCAGCTTCCCTAAATAGCATAAGACTTTAATTTACATTTATAAAGACCAACATACAAATTAGGGTGAAGCAAGATGAAACAAGCAAAGCTATAAACTTCAATTAAATATTTCAAGTGAAGGTAGGTCATACACTATATACATGAATCTCAAAACACACACTTTTCAATAACATTGAGATATATAACATTGAGTCAAAAGACCCCTCCTTTCTTAGGGGTTAGGGTAGGATGACCACGAAACTCAGTTGACATTCATTTATTCAGTCAGTCTTTTATTGAGCATCTACAATGGGCCAAACTGTACTCAGGTTAGGGCAAATAAAAAAGAAGAATAAGATGTATGCCTACCTTCAATGGCATGAAGCCTAATTAGGGACACAGACATATAAACACTAAAATTCAATGAAAGATGTCTTGGAGAGAGAGAAATGCAAAGTGTTCAGAAGTACAGTGGGTAAGAATAACTATCCCAGTTTGGTGGAATTCAGGAAAGTTTCAAAGATATAAATGGAACAAAATGCTTTGAAGGATGGGAAGAAGTTCACCAGTGAGTAAGAAGGTCAAAGTAGTTGAGAAAAAGGAAACCACATATACTAAGTCACGAAATAGTGAGTGATGGAGATGTGTTTGAGAAAATAGTAAGAAGGTCATTGTGACTTAAAGCAGAGACATGGCTTCCGGGATAAATGCTTTTGGAGCAAGACTGTCAGGAGGAGTCTTAGAGATCCAGTATGAAATTTTAGAAAGATAATTAGAACAGTGTTATGGTGGATGGGTTTGGAAAGAACAGAGCAACGAGCAATTTTCTCTGCAGCTGATCAGTAGCAGAGTGTCTTGAATGAGTGGTGATGTATGTCTTGAGTATAGGGTGAGAGCAAATGAGTTTACAAGCCAAATATTCACCATTCCAAATCGATGTGACTTTGTGATGACCATAAGATCTTACAATTCTATCATATGTTTTTCTTAACTATTTGTTCTTCTGCTTTTAGTGTCTCTGGTCACATTTCAGTTTGAAACCAAGGCTCCTTAGGAATTACTCTATGCCCCGACTGTACCAACTTTCTGCAGCTAGAGGAGTCTTTCCAAACCCCTTCTTGTCTACCATCCACTTAACTAAAGTCTACCCAGCCTTCAAAACTATATCTTCATGGCTTGAAAATTTAAGTAAATAAGTAACAGTGGATGATACTGCAAAAGACAGTAGCCCAACAACCCAAGCAAACTGGTAATACCTTTAGAACTGCTTGGTATTCCTTGCTAAGTTTTGTTTCAGAATCTCATGTTAGAAAGAATGGTGGAAAGAAACAAAAGGAAATGTCCACGATACCAGAATTTAACAGCCCCGCTCCCACTCAGAGGCAGGTTTTGTTTTATTCAATTTTCTTTTGTTTGTATTTAGTATAAAGATTCTTTCTTCAGCTTCAGTCTTTTAATAAGCTTTTCTTTTTCTTCTGTGGTATATTCCTGCTGACAGTCAGCAAGTCTTGTCACCTATCCCACAAAAGCAAAAATAGGGATGTGGACATTTGTTGCTTCTTGGCCATCCAGCGTCCATTCTCCATTCTTTTCTTTGGGGAATTGTCTTTTCCCCATGGTGTGCAGCTCTAGTGGGATGGTAAATCTAGGTTCTTTCCCTTCTATTCCTTTCACTAGATTCCATTAGGCCTTGAACTAAATTCACCCAATAAAACTCATTCTCCCCAGACTGAATATTGGTCAGAGTGCTGAAAAGGCAGAAGAAATGGTGCAGTTTTATTTCCTTTTGTGGAAGCTGGACAAGGGACCTGCTTGTTCCAAACTGGTTCACTAGTTACCTCTCAAATCCCATGAGCTCCCCCATTTTCTTCAATAAAATTCCCTTTTTGCTGTCATTCCTGAAGAGTTCTAACTGAAGCAATATAGAATCACAAAATGGTAATGTTAACCCCCCACCGCAAAATAAGTTATCTCTTGGGTCAGAAGTAATCAGAACTTCTCAAACGATATAAGAAAATAATCTCAGAAAAGCGCTACTTTGAACAAATAAGCTACAAACATAGGACTCCAGGTAAAGTCTCTATACTGTCAATGGTAATTTCTAATAATGACATTGATCCCTGGTAACTGGAAGGAGAGGCTGAAAGCCTCTTAGAATTTTACAGAAATATGGAGAATTCAACTCTGTCTGCTCCCTCCACCTTCATACCATCTTCCCAGCCTAGCTTTAATCCCTGCCTTCAAGAGGAATAAACAAACAAGCCTGTACTGGGGCATCTCACAAGTAGGAATGGGTAACTTGGGCAGATACTAATGATCCTAATGTGGAAAACAGACGCATCTTGGGGGCTGGCCCGGTGGCGTAGCGGTTTAGCTCGCGCTTGGCAGCCCGGGGTTCGCAGGTTCAGATCCCCAGCGCCCACCGACGCACTGCTTGTCAGCCATGCCGTGGCGGCGTCCCATATAAAGTAGAGGAAGATGGGCACGGATGTTAGCCCAGGGCCAGTCTTCCTCAGCAAAAAAGAGGATTAACAATGGATGTTAGCCCAGGGCTGGTCTTCCTCACACACACACACACACACACACACACACACACAGTTGAAAAAAGAAAACAGACGCATCCCATATCAGCCACAGGACCTTGAACATCAAGGCCATTATATCTACCCAGTATAACTAGCTAGCTAAAAATGACTTCCAGCTGTTCTTGAAATGCACCAAATTTATAAGTAGAAGAAGAACAAAAATAACTTTTAAAAATTATAACAGTATAGTAATTGCATTGGCTATAGCCACTGAAGTAGCAATTGTGTTTGTTTATATTTGATCCTGGCAGGAATTATATGACATTATATACAACAGATTTCAGAACAAAAACTTCCATCAAGCACCTGGATATCTTGGAATATTTGGATACTGGGCATTGTGATGAAATATCATGCAGAGAATTGTTGCAAGAGAAAAAAGAAAACATAGTTGAGCAAAGGAAAATATTATCAGGGCAAATCCTGTCCTTGTACAGTTTATATTAAATGGTATATGTAGAAGGTGGAAAGAAACACGTTACAACCCAAGTATTTGTCCAGTGATGCCATACAAGCTCTAGCCAGGCTTTGAAATTCTTTTTTCTCTTTTTATGTTTCCCAAATCCTCCTAAAGCATTCCCCAAATACTCAGGAAGTTGTCAGTGCTGTTCTCTCCACATGCCCACAAACAATGAGGCAGTGACCTTCCTTTTCCCGGGCAAGGATATCAGCTGTAATCTATTCTGAAGGACTTCCTCCTCATGTCGCTTCTCCCTTTTGAAATCCAGTTGCCAGAAATGGTTAGTCTCTTGGAGTTAAACCAGGCTGCTGTCAACAGGCATTTTTAAGTTGATATCTGAGAGCTTCATGGAATAAAAGCATTTTTTTCTGGCTTGACTTTATCTGCATATGAGGCCAAAGGAGGTTTAGACTTGACTGTTACTAGATGCAAGTTGATTAAAAAAAAAAATGTTGACTAACGTGCAGTGCCTGATTATTTACATCAGCAATTCTCATCCCCGGCTGGGGCCTCTGAGATTAGCAGATCTTTTTTCTTCTTCTTTTTTTTTTTTTTTTCCTGTGTGTAGCTTATAATATCCTGACTGATACAAAGGACCTATCCAATTTATGGTCTATTATTCTATGTATATTTCGATGGTGTTCCATGCCAAATAAATAGCAGCAATAATAACAAAAAGCAAAACAACAATGGAGAAGAAACTATCATTTCCTGTGCCATTAATTCTTTTATCTTAAACAAAATAATAAGAGCATACCCTCTTACACTTTATAGTTGGAAGACAAAGTAGCTGTGAAGAGATTTAATGTTTCAGGAATCTTTGTACAGCCTTCCAGGGTTGCTTCGTATCAGTATGTGTTATTAACTGCCTTACTCAAGAAGATCCTGAATAGGATTCTGGAAGACAAATGTTTAGCTGCTTGTTGGTTTTCCACAGTGTTATGCCACTTTATCTGTCACTGATCACTGCCCTTTTGGCCTATACTCCCCAGCCCACTCCAATTAAGTTTAGCAATGTTGAGTCTGAGGAGCCATTTTGCTAAGCTGGTAGTCCCCGAGAGCTCTGTGATTAAATCTGTGAAGACAGAACTCAGAATCAATACATACACATTCTAGTCTATGGAGTTTCCACCTTATATCAAAGGGGTATCAATGGTAAAGGAATAAAAGATGAAAATATACTATTGTCAGGAGAGAAAAGTGCTCAGGAGATGGCTAGTTCCTTCACTGGGAGGCAGTATAACTTCACAATTAAGACTGTAGACTTTGGTCCAGGGTTCACTTCCCAGCTCTACCATTTAAAAGTGGCTCCCTAACCTCCTCAGTTTCCTTATTGATGAAACAGAGATAATAATAGCACCTACTCTACAGGGTTGTTTTGATAATACGTATAGTATCTACACTATATTTATATCTATATAGCTGTAATGAAGTTAAAAGCCCATAAAAGTGGGTGTGTATAAAAAGACTGTAAAAAGAACTTTGAACAGTGACTGACATAAAGTTTTTATTAAATGGTAATAATATCATTATTATCATTACATCTTGTCACATGTAATCCTATATATAATGAGAAACTGAAGGTCATAGAACTCTTCCCAATAGCAGCAGAACTGAAATAAAACTCCTCTTATCGCCTTGGATTAGACCCATGTAATGGAAAATCCATAATAATAGTGCCTTTAAACAGATAAAAGTTTAATAGAAGAAATCTGGAGTTACGCAGCCCAGCTGGTGTGACAGCAACATAGTCATAAGGAATCCACGATCCTTTTATTTTTTGGCTCCCATTCCATCCTCAAGTTTACCTCATGATTCCAGATGGCGACCAGAGCTCCATTCATCACATCTTTCATCACATTCATCACATCACATCATTATTCACATTCGTCACATCACATCACATTCAGTCCAAACATCAGGAAGAAAGAATAAAAAGTTAAATATCCCTGCTGAAGCAGCTCCCTTTCAAGCAGCCTACCCAGAAGTCTGTTTCATCTCATGGACCATAGCTTAGTCATTTGGCCATACCTAACTGCAAGAGAAGAAGAAAAATGTAATCTTTAGGTTGCTTGCATTTCTAATCCAAATAAAAATTTATTCCTGAGGAAGGAGAGAATAGATATTGGATGGCATCTAGCTGTCTCTGGTCCTTCTTCATTCTTGATGGGGAGGGTGAGAAGTTATATCTGAGGATAGATGTATAATCTTGAACTACTGATCCTAGGCCCAAATGCGGACCTCAGGCTTCCTCTACATGCCAACTACTTTTACTGACTTAATCCAGGAATAAAAGAGTTATAGAGAAATGTCCATAATATAAAGCAGAGAACCAGAACACTATACACTTTATAAATCAATGACTCCTTTGTACTCTTTAGCCATTTCATGATGGGTTGCCCTAGATTGCTCAGAGCATTTGGCCTTGTTGACTCTTGGCAAGTTATAAATTAGCCCTTTCATTCTAAAGAGAAAAAGTGATATCCACTCTAATGTAGTATATTCTATACAATTTTTATTTGAAATGTAATAATTTTTCAAAAGAATGTGTTTACTCACACAATTATGTCATCAGCTTGTTGAAAGTATCCATAGACTCAAGAATGTATGTTAACTGATATAGTTGCAAATATCATCCATTATCATTTTTTCCCTACATATTCCTGAGTGCTGAAAATTGAGCTTAATTCTTCTTTGCTAAATAAACATAACCAAAATCTTCCTTCATTTAGATTCATACATAAAATCTGAAAAGAGAGACTTCAGTTCTGGTTTTTTCCTAAAGGATGTTTGGGATGAGGAAGAAGTGGTAAATATTTTTTAATTTAATTATCAAGAAGAACTTTTAACTTTTTATTATTTTTATTTGGCCTATGTAAATATCTTTTGAGGAATAATTGATTCAATGTTTTAAATTTTTACTTTGGATGGTCTCAAATTAACACTTATTCAAGGATTATGAATTAATGAATGAGATATGTTGGGAAAGTGATTTATAAGATAAAGAAAAATGTATATACTCTTAGCCATTTCTGGTGATAATAATGTTGGCAAGCATTCCATTCATTTCATAGCAACACAACCAGAACTGAAACTGCGAACCTGAATGAAATGAAAAAATAAAGCAGTCTATTAGGCTATTTCCACAAAGAACTTGGAGGAATCATTTTGACTATTTGTATCCGAAGATCCAAAAGATGGGGAAGGGAAAAATCACCCCACAATGGAAATCAGGGTAAGAGGCAAACATGAACAAAAGAGCAATTGACATTGAAGAAAACCCCATAAAGGATGGAGAGATCGTGAGTTCAGAAGTCAAAGGCCTTCACTGAAGACAGGGTTCCTTTGCTTCCCGAGGCATCACCACCCTGCACTTTCCCAACAAAAAGCTATTCTTAGACTGGATCACCACTTTCACTTCTGTGACTCCACTTCCTTCCCCTGAAACTTGGTCTGACCTCTCTTTCAAAAGGGAAAACATTTAGCTCCCCAGAATCTCTCTCAACCTAGGTCTATAGACTAGAAATTCACCAGAAAATTTCTTTTGACTTAGAGTTCACATTCTGGAAAATGCCACTGTATGCTAAGAGAACCATTGGAAGCCTCAAAATTCAATGAAGAGTGATATTGTCAGATGCTTGGAAGCAGGTGGAATATTTTCTGGGTTCTGCGACACCTACCTCCCTACCTTCGTAGACTCCACGTAATCAATAAAAATTCAATGGAAACTGAAAAAGTGGAGCTTGATATTTTGAAAAATACTAATTCAGGGCCCTTCAGATGTTGATTTGACCAAAATGAAACTTTTTCTAATGAGGGAAGTCATATCCTTCATGTAACGAAGACTGTTTTCAAAAGCCAGAGGACCGGCACTATTAAATAGACCATCTAGGACAGCTGTACACATTCAACAGTGAAGTAATTAGACATTTCACACTGCTGCCATCTGATATGAGGTGCCCAGACAAGGTCTCTGGGGCAGTGAAACAAGGGTTGGTAATACAATAAGAAAAAAAAAATAGTGTGAATGGAATGAGTAACACTGAATGGAATTAAGATTTTACACTTGCTTCACCAAAGATTTATATTAAAGAAAATCCCAAACCTAAATAAAGTAAGGCCTGGAATGTTGGTAAGCTTTCAGAGATGAGAACACGTGTGAGGCTGCCAAATGGGTCATTGTTTCTAAAAATGATGTGTCCCGAGATGACAGCGAACTTGTTTTTCAGATTCATTTATGACATTCATTTATGTGATTGTTCCCGTTACTTCCTTCTTTCTTGATTTGTCCAGAATATGTTCCGTTCTGACAAGACTGGACAGGAATCCACACGTGTTGCTAAATTGAAGACTATGACTATTTAGGGGGTTTTGTATTTTATGAATATCATCTTCATTTGGTAAATGTTAGTATAATATTTAGGGAAGGAAGAAGAAATAGGTCAGGTTGAGCATTTCATTCTACACTCAGTTCAGAAACCTCAGAACTCAGAGGCTATAAATCGCTTCCTGTTAATGAGCTCTTTTTATTTAACTTCAAAGGACTAAATTATTTTTTGTACATTTTAATTATTTTTCCTTAAAAGGAAGTCTTTCCAGTTGCATTTGCCTTTGATAAGCATCTGTTATATTTTGTTTTGTTCTCATTTGATTTGTTGGCTTTATCAGTGGTAGTTGGAAATGTTTTGGTGTAGAGCTACTCATTATTTTCCAAAGACTGATTTCCAGAAAATTTACATGTTGTCTTCCCCTGTGTCCTTGTAGTCTCCTGACTCCTACACCTACCCCAGCCAGCTGCTTTCTGTGTCCCTGTCTTAATTAAAGGCTTCACCATCCACACAAAGCTAGGGATCATCCTCTATAATATCTTTTTTTACCCCCTCATGCAATCCATCACCCAATCTTGACAGTTCTGCTGCAGAGATGTCTTCAAAATCTGTTGCTTCTTCTCCTTTCTCATTGTCTCTCTATGAGGCTTATTGAAATAACTTTCTCACTTGCCTTCCTATCATGATTCTGCACTCCCTTTCTCCTTCCTCCTCCTCCCATCCCTCCCTGCTACTACTGACATCACAGGCAATACCTACAGAGTTGTTTCCCTGGCTAAAGACTTCCATTCATCCCCAGTTGCCTGCAGGGTAAACTCTGCAGTCATTAGTATAGCACTAAGGCCACTTTTCATCCTCATCTCTCCAGGTTATCTCCTGACACATTCTCTCATGCCCTCTGCTTTTAGGCACTGACCATCTCCTCCATATCTTACTCCTCTATATCTCTACACATGCAGAACTGAGCCTTGAAAGCCTTTCCTCACTTTCTCTGCCAGGCCATTTTTTTTTACTAAGTCCCAGCACAAATGTCTTCACCATGATACCTTTTCCTGCAGTACCAAGTAGAGTATGCTGCTCTTTGAAGTCTGAACCTGTATTATAGCACGTGCCATGTTTTGTTGGAATCATCTTTCTACATGGCAGCCTCTGAGCATTCTGTGAGCTCCATGATAGCAGAAACAGTGTTTTGTTCATCTTCTTATCCCCACCTCCAAGCACAGGACCTGGCACAAAGCTGGAGCTCAGAAAGAGTTTGTTTACCAAATGATTCTATAAGGCAGGCATTGCAAATTGCTATAAAATTTAAGAAGAGCGAGTCTTCTCTTAGCATTCTCCAAGAAAATCCCACATGCAGGCAATAATTTTTAGCAGAAGGAAGTTCTGCGTAAAATCAACAAGTGGAAATACAATAGCAAGGTCATAAATGAGACTATGCCCTGATAACATCCATCTGTCTGTCCACCCACCCATCCATTCATTCAGCAAATATTTTTGAGTATACGCTCAGTGCCAGATCTATGCTACATGCATCAGTTATAACAGCTGTGGGGAAAAACTGAGTAGCTTTTATAGGCATACTTGGAAACTCAACTAATTCTACCAGCAATATTCTCTGGGAAAATGAGCAATAGATTACATATGTGTGTGCATTATACATATACATATATACAGAGTGATATTCAAAATGTTTTAACCACCAGCAGGTCATAGACACTGACCAATCAGACACATTTATTTTACCCTGAAGCCTTTAGCCATAGAACAAATGTACTGAAATGACGTGGAAAAGAGTAGAAGGCACAATAAGATGACCTACCAGCAAGCCTAGGACCTAGGGCACAGCTTTGAAGAGAGATTTTAAGTCTCTCCATCTTTATTTCTTTCCAACCTTACAGAGAGAAAAATCAATAATGAATTACAGATTTAAGCATCTTGTTTTTTATTGTTTAAGTAGGCACACACCATTGGTACCCATTTTCTAGAGACTATCAATCTCTGTGTTGAGAAACATGGCATTACTTTAAAAAAAAAAGTGGTTTTTGTGAAAAGTAGGGCAACGGTCAACCAAGAGAGATGATAAACCCAACTCTCACCGGCAGAGCTGGTAATGATCAGTCAGTTGCATGCTATTTCACAGCTGATACCTCTTCCAACAAAAAAAAAAGGAAAAAAAATGATATTAATTGCAAAAGTTTCACAGATGTCTGCAGCAGTTGACCAGAGCTCCTGGGTTATTGCTTGTCAGACTATTAATGGGTTTGGCTAACCATGACAGTCATTACTTTTCCCCCTCCTGTGAGCTACTTTCTGTGTAATTTATGCATAGGTTTTGCCAAGATTTGACAACTTTCAGGATATTAACATAAAATTAGACTGCAGAGCTGAACAATGGGTGGCTTTAAAATTAGCTGTGGTGAAAACCAATCAAACAGAATTGGCTTTTCCGTTGCATTGCTCCAAAGTTTATTATTGTTGTCTTTCTCTCCACATATAAGAGTTCATGTTGGCAATTCTGCACAGTTTAGAGGAAAGAGGAAGGGCTGAGAGAGGCGTGATATCCTATGACCTCGGAGAAGGGGTTCTTTGTAACCCAGGCAAGTTTCCGCCAGGTAGAATGCCTGACAACGGCTTAGATGAACTTGTGCAGCAGCCATTCCTGAAATTTACCAAAGCACACCCCCATTTTGAAGCTCATCTGAGAGGAGAACTTTTCCTTTGCCATCTCTCAGTTCCACACAGCTTGGTCCATGAATGCCATTACAGAATGCGATGTGCGTGTTAATAAGCCGGGACATCTGGTAACCAGCTTTTTTCTGATTCATTAACTGACTCTGCTTCTGTGGCCAGGGGGGATGAAAGGAGAAACTGGATGGTTTTGCTTTGAGCAAATGGGCACTTGATGTATGCTTTGCTTCTTTGGTTTCACCTCAACTTTTAAACTTTACTCCAAGGTTAGCATTTAAATGCAAGCAACATTTGGTAAGCGATGTTTGGCCCATTTAGAAAACAAATAGTCTGAGAAAGCAGGAAAGAAGAAAGGAATCTTAGAAATCTTATAGCCTATATCCTATTTTAAAGCAGAAGATAAGGAAAGTGAAGAACTTGCTTAAGATCACACAGGTAATAATTGTGGCAAAACATGGCCCAGACGCCAGGTTTCCTGAATTTCAAGGCAGCCTTTCCACCTCAACACATTGCTTTCACTATTGTTTTTTCATTTGCCTTACTGTTACTTATTAGGTCACCAAACATTGTCTGCTTGATTTTTCTTTTCGACCTCCTGTTTATATGCTAACTCTAGAACATTTCAGCAGACGACAAATGCTGAATCAGTCCCCCTGCCTCCTCTAATAAGTGATCAGGGACCCATTCAAGCATTTATAAATGGTACTTAGGGATAGTTAATTTAAACTTTTTGAGGAATGGACAACTTCAATCCAGGCTGTGAACAACCCTAGGGAATAGAATTAACTATCTAAAATACAATGAGAAAACTCAAATGGAAAATATAGCAAGGTTATGAAAACCTTCCCATGATCAGGATGTTTCAAATAAAAAATACTGTTATCCCATCAGAAAGTATTTTTTAAAAACTTTCTTGTTGAAGTAAATCAGGTCCAAATGCTCATGAGAGTGATTGAGTAAAAGTCTGACTTGACGGTACACGTTGAGAGATGAAATGGACAATGAAGTTTCCATATGTTGTTTTTATGCAGTAATTAGAAACTGTCACACACCGTTTCATTTTTTCATTTCCTTGGGCTTATTTGCATGTTGGAACTTCCTTTGGAGCAGAATGGAGAGCATCAAACTGGCACCCAGTTGAAATGAGGAGCAGGGGCTCGTGGGCGTCCTCCCCACCTCAGAGTCAGGAAGGAAGCCAGAGGCAGGTAGCGGCAAGGCGCAGAGGACAGCAAAGCTGTGAGCGGTGCAGCTGCCCTGGACGCTCTTCACATGGCACCTGATCTTGCCTGGGTTGCAATGCTGAACAAACCCTGCAACTGGTCATTATGGGGCACTTTGGCTCCCCGAAGCTGATCTCCCTGTTAAAGCACTTTTGTTCCATTCCAATTATCTTTCCTTTTCTATTTGCCTGGGCAGACTTGAAGGCACGTAACCCATTTTCCCTATTGCCAGGCACAATATGGTTCCCCCGGGGCCTTAGCAAATCTAAATAAATAAGCTTTTCATGTCTGGGTCCTTGTATTTTCTATCTTTTTTCAAAATCTTCAGCACTGTAAAAAAAAACAAAACAGAAAAACACAACAGACTAGACCAGGCAGTTTCCATTTAATAAGGATTGTGACTGGGAGATGTTAACTCCAGAAGTCTTTTGAATGTCAGTTGTGTTCTAAAAATCTGCTGCTTCCTACTACTAAGCTGTTACTAGTGAACTGAGAAATCCCAGGAAGCTGGAGGTAGAAACAAACTTCATTTGTCTAAGACGGATTGTCTATCTGGACAGCTATTCAACTGAATACTTAAATGACCTGGAACAGGGGGAAGAATTGAATTACTTGGGCATGATTTGACTTATGACACAGTAAAAGAATTTCCAAATATCACATTTTTGTCAGAAAGATATTCCTTGAAAAGTTTAAAATACCATCTTAATTAAATCTTTTAAATAAATTATTTGTTTAAAAATAAGTATAAAGAAAAAATATAAAGGAAACTCGAATTAATCTCACCTCCAGAGGCAAGCATTATTACTGTTTTGTTATTTGTCCTTTGACATTTCTGAGTATGAGTATAGATATATTTATATATAAATTTTTCACAAAAACTGAGTAATAATGAAGCTAGTGTTTTAAAATATTTGCAGCGTAAAAGACATCAAGGAATTTTTTCACGACAAATATTTCTACTACATCATTTTAATGGCTATGTAGTGTTCTAGAAAATAGGTATTTCATTTTTTATTTAGGTAATCTTTTTTTCAGACATTAAATTATTTTAAATTTTTTTCTAGTATAGTCAGTGTGATGATCATCGTTGAATGCTCATCTTTGGCATACCTTTATTTCCTTAGGATATATTTTCAGAAGTGGAAGTAGGTTAGTGAAAGGCTATGCCCATTTTTAAGGCTTTTGATACATATTACCAGGTGCCTTGCAGAAAAGTTGTATTAATTTAGAATCCCACCAACAGACATGAAGGACTCGTTTCCTCGCTCCCCGCCCAACACTCTGCATTATGCTTCTTTTTAACCTTTGTTAATCTGAAGAGTGAAAAATGGTGTCTCTGTTGTTTTAATTAATTCATTCTTGAAACTAGCATTTCTGAAGATAGAATGGCACCCACTTGCTCCTTTACACGATTGCATATACAGTAGTTTTACCTAGAATTCATTATTGCTTATATTTTATAGTGCTGTCATGGTTTTACAGCAGGTAAAACTCATCTGTTTAGACCACAAGACTATTGGATCTCCTAGGAAAATACAGGTTTGTGCTTATTTACGTAAATAAGCATGGGGACTACCGTCTTCCTTGTATCTGGAAAATACAAAAGACAATGAAATTTTAAAACCATGCTTTGCTTAGTGCTGAGGGAAAAAAGAGTGAGATGGTTGGAAGATAATGTTATTGGTCAGCCCAGTGGACGGCATCCATTGGCTACAGCACAACTGCTGGACGTGACTGTGTTGGTATCTGTAACATGTTGATGTGTGAAGTGAAAAAATGAATCCTATTCCTCAGGAGAGTCCTGCATATGTCAAGTATATTGTCTCATTAAGCCAATCCATTTATCAACCCACTGAATGCCAATTAAATTGCACAGGATGGTGCAGGTATATGGTGGGCTGTTGGTGCCAAACTTTATTACAGCTGAGCTTTTCTGGCGCAGTATGTTCCACGCAGCAAAATGGCAGGCATATCAAAGCCAAATTAAATGTTCTTGAAATAATGCCTTTAAAGAGGACGAAATGCCACAGCCTGGCAGAAGAGAATGTGAAATGTAATGTCAGTTCTTAGTGTACTTTTAGTTCCAATGAAGATGTCAAGGCTCAGATCCAGCCAGTGCCAAATGTCTTCACAGCGTGCAAATTAGATCAGTGTAATTTCATTAGGAGAATGATCAGACTCTGCTGTAGTTATGGCTGAATTCACTGCTTCTGCCGAGGGCTGGGCTGAGGACCGTGGGGCCCAGCTGAGCTCGCGCTGCCATACTCAGATAGAGAGAGAACCTGATTTAATGTATTATTCTCTTGATGCCACTGTTGAAAGTCAGTCCTACCTCTCAGAGATATTGCTCAATGAACATTTAACATAGATTACAATGATTTTGCTTGGAGTTTTAAAAACATCTAGTTAGTGAAAATTCAATGCCAAGTAAGTGAAATACTAAGCCAGTGGCCAGAAGGGTATTACAAGCAGAAAAGTTTTATGTTTGTGATTAAACATGAAATTTGTATGAAAACATAGACATAGTGGTATTAAATACTTAAGTATTCAAATTCCAGGTATGTTTGGAAATATATGTAATCTAATACATTGATATAATAATAAATATTCTTAAAAGGCACTGGTGAGAAATAAATTGCTAATAAAAAATAAAGAATATTGAAAATCTCTAACTAAAAACAGAAACCCAATAAGAATGCTGTGACTAATTTTCAGCCATAAGTGTCAGAGAAATGGGACAGGGTGTATATCTTGGGAAGGAAATTATAAGTGATCCAACATTTGGAATAAATTGGAAAAAATTTTATAATAAGTGGTCATGTATCATCATGAAATCGTTGCCTATTTTGGAATTGTTTCTTAATGTAGCATTGTTAAATATACCCTTGAAATGTAATTTTAGTTTAAAAAGGATTTTTTTTTTTAATTTCACATATAGTTTTCTACCAAAGCAATAGGATCAGGATTCTGCTTTGAATTTGTTGCTATATCCCCAGTAAAGACAAAGCAGAAATCTCAACACTTGGCTGGCATTCCCAAGAGCAGCTAGAGATTTTTCAATGTTTCATGTTTACAGAAGCTGTGGTTGGTTTTCAGCCTTTTCAAACCGTATACATTCCGCTAATGCTATAATAAAGCACATTTTTTAGTTCCTATTTGCATAATATTTAAAAATGTTTATTGTATGATCTTTATAAAATCTATAAAAATGCAAACTAATGTGAGGAAGATAAAAATTACCCATAGTCCACCTTCCAGACGTAACAACTGCTAATACTTTTATACATTTTTTTCTAGTCTTAAGTGAGTATACACCTGATTTTTTTTTTCAAATTTGGGTCCCATTGTTTATACTATAGTTTTATCTCCTACCTTTAATATATTATTAGCATTTTTCTATGCCATTAGACAGTCTTAAAAATTATTTTAATGCTACAGGCTACTCTATGGTGTGTAACATCCCTTATTATTGGATATTTGTGTTAGTATTTAGCTATTTACCTTCACAATGAACGTCCTTACAAATAAATCGTTGTCCATTTCTAATTAATTTCTTTGGACAGTTCCTAACAAGTGGGATTAATGAGTTAAAGGTAATTCAAGGTTCTTGTTACTACTGTGCTACTTTTCAGAATCTACCTATAAATCTACAACTTATAACCCCAAGAAAAACAATACCATCACAAAATCAGATCCATAAAACAATTCATTTTTATCTTCCAACAGCCATATTATGACTTCTAAGTTTCATAGAAATGTGATGAAGAATAGTTTAAAACACTCTAAAACTATGTGAAATCTGAGCGTAGGACTGTGGCTGCCTTCCTTCTGTTGTATTATTCTCTACTACAGCACAGAGGATGTGCCGTGCATGCTCCTTCAGTACAATTAACTTAGAGCATGCTTAAAGTCAGTGAAGAATTACTATCCCAAGCCTTGAAACTGTTTGACATTCTCCCAGTATATTTAATTGGTATAGACAAACCAATAATTTGCTAAAAACTAGTGTTACTTTGAATTACTTTTCATTCCTGTATATCTCTTAAGAATCATTTAGACTCTCTACTGTGGAACTTGCTTTCATTTCCTATTTTAGCAATAGGCACAAGACTCAAGGCTATCTCTGGGGCTTGCCAAGACCCAGATGCCAAGCCTTGGAACATTCTAGTGCAACATCTGGCCTTTTGGTGAGCTCCGCAGGCAGTTATGCACTCAGCTCAGAACCGCCTCTGGGGATGTCACGTGGTCAAATGATCTACTGATATTTGGGCTGGGTGTTCTCTGAGGAAACATTTGTCTTTCTGCTCACTTTGAATATGTAGCAGATAACATCAGAGCTATTAATTACGTGGAAAAATACTGTTTTCTACACAAAATACTTTATTTTAAAATCTTACTTCTTTACTTTAACTGGTAGTGTTGCATTCCAGCCTACTTTCCAGCTGTTTGTGAATTTGGGGGGGAGTCAGGAGAGATACTGACTATTTCAGTTCTGGATAAATTTTTGAACAACTGCACCAAATTCACGAAAAGTGGCCAGATTTACATTCAGGAGTGGCTTAAATTATTGACGATAGTTGAAAAAAAATATTAATACCTCCAAGACACTGCCTCAAAAATAGCTTTCCTAGTTTATTGTGTTAATATGCCATTAGACATATACAATGCTGCGACTCCCCTATGATAATTGGTTTCCTTGTCATTAGACAGCTAAAGATCTGTTTTAATGTCTTTTTCAATCAAGAGTTTAAAATCCATGTTCAAACAATACCAGTGATTTATTTAAAGTTATTATCAATTTAGCATAAAGAGTAATCTCAACTGTTTCCCTCTTTGAGTATGCAAGATTAATCAGACACAAGAAAAAAAAATGCAACTAAATTAACATATTGCCTGCAACTATTTTCTATTTTTCAAGAGAAAAGACAAAAATGCATTTATGAATATACTGCCTAGTATGTGGAAAATAAGATCTAATACCATGTAACAGCATGTGGACTTCTTCAGATAAATCTTTATCCTACCATTTTTAGAAAGTGCTAGATTTTGGCTTTTTAATAAACTCTGTTTATCATGACATTACTATGGAGTTCATTTTCACTGATAACGAAGTGTTCAAATTTTCACACTTCCTTAAAAGTGTATTTTCCACTAAAGTTTAAAAGCAGAAATTTGTTTTCATTTATTTTGAGTGTTTGATCTTTTTTAGTATTTTTAAGGAAAACATTATTTATGTAATCTTTGCATTAAAGTACTAGAAGAGTGATTAGTATTTTCTACCATAGATTAAAATTGTGTATATATAATGTCTTATTTCTGCAATGAAATCAGAGGAACTTCCTGTTAGAAATCAACTGAATATTTACCCACCTTTCAAAAGAAGTAGGAAAAGTCTCTGCTAGAGGGACCGTTTAAAAGTGATTACCCTACGATAACCAAATGATTAAGATTGAGGATCAATCTGATAGAATGTGCATAACAGGTCCCAAGTAAACCCAAGGCAATGGGAATTGTTGATTGGGTAGTAAATGTGTAGCAAATGTTCAGTTGAAGACATTTAGGTTTTGATAGTTCTGCTTTATTATAAAGGAGACAATTTCTTTTTAAACTGAGGACTTTGGAAACCACCAAATTAGTCAAAATGACATGGGATAATGCACCCTGTTTTAAAAAACTATCAACTTGAACAAAACTATAACTAATTACCATATGAATCAGACATCTAGGAGAGAGGTGTTCTGTTTGCACTTGGCACCAGGCTCACATTCGTCAACGATGTGGAAACTACTGAATCACGTTTAACTTTGTTCCTTTCTCTTCAAGCTTGTTTCTTCTTTCAGTTCTTAAATATGCGTTTTCTCAGTGGCTTCTTGTCCATGTGGACAAGGTCTGAAATCTTCCAGCCAAGGCAGCTTCCCCTTAGATAGAGGACTGAAGACATGGTGCTTTCACTGGTCTCAGCTTTCTCTTGTCACAGGCTCCGCTGATCAGTGTGGCATTGGGGCTAGATTAGGCTTGCTTGACTTGTTCTTTCTGTATTTTATTCTGATGGTCACTCTGGTCTCTATGTAGTCCAGACAAACTGGGAAAAACTTCTATTCTGTCCATTTAGGAAAAAAAAAATATCTTTGGACTAGAAATCAGCAATCCAAATGTGAGCAAAACAATAATCTGTCTCTGCTTTGGCCCTGTAACAGATGATCCCTCAGGCCTATATTTTCCTCCTACTCAAGAGCAGTGGTGGCACTAGCATATCAGTCTCCAGCCAGTGTCTTAGACTG
Source organism: Tapirus indicus (assembly GCA_031878705.1). Lineage (NCBI taxonomy): Eukaryota > Metazoa > Chordata > Mammalia > Perissodactyla > Tapiridae > Tapirus > Tapirus indicus. The sequence goes on from CM062926.1 coordinate 91,848,635, forward strand.
AAGCAATAAGCCACAGCGTGGGTGTGAATGGGAGGTGGGAGCAGGGAGGTAGAGACATGGGCAGGAGGCTCACCTTACTGAAAGGGTGGCTCCACTCTGAGAAATGGAGAACAATCAAGTTGCAACAAAGGGCAAGAATATTCAGGCCTTGAAATTGTGCCGGTAGAGTTGGGATTAAGAAGGAATTTTAGGGTTTTTTTTTTTTTTGGTGAGGAAGATTGGCCCTGAGTTACCATCTGTGCCAATCTTCCTCTATTTTATATGTGGGTTGCCCTCACAGCATGGCTTGATGAGCAGTGTGCAGGTCCACACGTGAGATCCTAACCCGTGAACACCAGGCCACCGAAGTGGAGTGCATGAACTTAACCACTACGCCACTGGGCCAGCCCAGCAATTTTAATTTTTGTACAGAGAAATGACATTCACGCAACTACAAGCTGCTTAAGTTTCCATTTTTGTCTTCCTTGTATTTTTATCTTCCCTATCCTTTATCCCTTACCTCTTTTTGCTCTTCTCTTAAAAAGCCCTCATCAGGTGATATCAGCAAAAGTCGCAGAGTAAGAACTTCTGAAAATTATCTCCTCCATAAAAGCAATGAGAAAACTGGCAAAAATGGTCAGAATCAACTTATTCAAAACTTTGGAAATTAGCTACAGGATTTCAGCAATTCAGGAAGTTTGACTCAAGAAAAACAGCTGAATTGTGGTAAGAACAGTGAATTTCATGGCATTTTAACTTGCCCTATTCTCATCCTCACTCCCTAGCTCAGTGGTAGCCTTGAAAACCAACAGCACATAATCACAGTGAAAACCAGCAGTCTGGCAGCCACTGGAGAGAGCAGGACACAGTTGGAGCTCCTTCAAAGTCCTACTCCCAGAGAACTGTCATTATTTGACTTACCTAGTAGTTCTCTAGAAGACCCTACTTGCAAGATTGTCTTTATTTGACCTGCCTTGGAGCTCCACCAGTGTGAAAAGTCTTTTCTCTGAGGCTTTTGTAGAAAATAATCACAGGAAATTGTTAACATTGTGGCTGCCTGTCTCATGGATAACAGTTGAGGAAAACAGGCTAACCAAAAAGCTTAAAAGGAAAAGGTGGGAAGTGAGATGACCATAGGGGCTTTGGTAAATTGCAACAAATCCCTGGTAATCTAGAAAGCTGTACACATGCCCAGGGCTATGTGCATTCTCAGGAAAGATCCAGAAATCTCTATGTTCTCACCCTTGGCTGACCTTGAGATTCTGCACAAGCTGGAAGTGAAGGCTAAGGCAGAGTTGTCAACTGCCTTGCTCAATGATGAAGGCATACCCCAACATGCACACAGAGCCCTTTGTCAAAGATTAGGAGATTCAGGGTTTTAGGCATTGGAAGAAATCTCTGCCTAATCAATAGCTGGCCGCTAACCTAACTAAGCAGATATTTCAGTAGCCAAACACGACAAAGAATACAGACTCTATAGAATTAGGTCAGAAAAGTCACCAAATAAACATATAACAATAACAAACCTTGGAGAGGGGGAGATTCTGATTCCCATAATTCCCACATTATATTATCTAAAATGCCAGTTTTCAACAAAAATTTATGAGACATGCAAAGAAATAAGAAATTTGGCCCATAACATGAAAAAAAAGCAATGGAAGTTCAACTATTGGACTGATTACACAAAGACTTCAAATCACCCAGTTAAAATATGTTCAAAGAACTAAAAGAAATCATGTTTAAATAACTAAAGGAAAGTATGGGAATGATGTCTCATTTTCAAGGATAGTTTGACTGGATATAGGATTCTTAGCTGGCATTCTTTTTCTTTCAGCATTTTGAATATGTCTTCCATCTGCTTTCTGGCCTTCATGGTTTTTGATGAGAAATCAGCTGTTGATCCTATTAAGAATTCCTTGTATAAGATGACTTGCATCTCTCTTGCTGCCTTAAAGAATCACTCTTTGTCTTTCAAAAATTTGATGTATTGAAGTGTGGATGTCCTTAATTTTATCCTACTTGGAGTTTGTTGAGCTCCTTGGATGTATAGACTAATGTTTTCCATTAGATGTGGGTAGATTTTAGTCATTATTTCTCCAAACATTCTTTCTGCCTCCTTCTCTCACTCCTCTCCTGCTGGGAGTACCTTTAGACATATATTGATAAGCTTGATAATATTCCACAGGTCTCTGGGATTATGTTCCTTTTTATTCTTTTCTTTTCTGTTCTTCAGACTAGATAGTCTAAACTGATTTATCTTCCAATTCACTGATTCTTCTGCCTGTTCAAATCTCATATTGAGCCCTTCTAGTGAATTTTTCATTTCAGTTATTGTACTTTTTTGATGTCAGAATAGAGTGGGGTTTTTTTGAGGAAGATTGGCCCTGAGCTAAGCTCTGTTGCCAATCTTCCCTTTATCATTTTTTTTCTTTTTTCTCCCCAAAGCCCCCAGTACATAGTTGTATATCCTAGTTGTAGGTCCTTCTAGTTCTTCTATGTGGGACACCACCTCAGCATGGCTTGATGAGCTGTGAGTAGGTCCACACCCAGGATCTGAACCAGCAAACCCCGGGACACTGAAGTGGAATGCATGAACTTAACTGCTGCACCACTGGGCCAGCCCCATAGATATTTTTCAAAGTAATTTCTGTCTCTATATTGGTCTTCTCTACTTGGAGAAAAGATGTCAAAAATATGAAAATATTTATAACAAGTAAAGAGATTAAATTAGTAATCAAAAACATCTCACAAAGAAAAGCCAAGGATGAAATTATTTCACTGGTGAAAGCTATCAAACCATTAAAGAAGAATTAACACAAAGCCATTGCAAACTTTTCCAAAAAATTAAAGAGGAGGGAATGGCACATCAAAACTCATTTTATGATCCCATATTGCCATGATACCAAAATCAGATGAAGACAACACAAGAAAAGACAACTACAAACCAATATTCTTTAGGAATATAAACCCAAAAAATCATTAACAAAATACTATCAAACTGAATCCAGCAACATCCAGAAAAAGTATTAAACACCATGTCCAAGTGGGATTTATCCCAGAATGTAAGGTCAGTTTAATATCTGAAAATCAGTCAGTGTATTACACCATATTAATAGGATAAAAGGCAAAAACCACGGGATCATCTCAATAGACACAGAAAAAGCACTGACAAAATCCAGTATCTTTTCCTGATAAAAACACCCAACAAAGTGAACATAGAAGAGAACTCCTTCAACCTAATAAAGCACATGTACAAAAAACCCCCACAGCCAACATCATACTTAATGGCAAAAGACTGAAAGCTTTCCTCCTAAGATCAGAAACCAGGTAAGGATGCTTTTCCTCACCACTTCTATTCAATACTGTCATGGAGATTCTAGCCAGGGCATTTAGGCAAGAATAAGAAATAAAAAGCATCCAGACTGGGAAGAAAAAAGCAAAACTCTTTCATTTGCAGATGATATGATCTTGTATACATAAGACCCTAAGAAGTACCCCCCCCAAAACTATTAACGTTAATAAACAAGCTCAGCAAGTTGCAGGATACAAGATCAATATATAAAAATCAATTCTGTGTCTATATACTAACAATAAACAATCTGAAAATGAAATTCAAAAAACAGTCCCATTTACAAAACATCAAAAATAAAATACTTGGAAATAAATTTAACAAAAGAAGTGAAAGACTTGCACACTGGAAACTACAAAACATCATTGAATGGAATTAAAGAAGACTTAAAGAATTGGGAAGATTTCCCATGTTCACAGATTGGAAGATTTAATATTGTTAAGATGATATTACTTCCCAAATTGATCTATAGATTTCATGCAATCCCTGTCAAAAATCCCAGCTGTCTTTTTTGCAGAACTTGACAAGATAGTACTAAAATTTATATGGAAATGCAAGGGACTGAGAATTTTTGAAACAATCTTTAAAAAGAACAAAAAGGGAGGCCTCACATGCCCCTTTCTAAAATTTATTATAAAACTACATTAATCTAGAAAGTGGCATGAGGATATACATTTAGATCAGTGAAATAGAATTAAAGGTCCAGATATAAACCATATATTTATGGTCAATTGATTTTTGACAAGGATGCCATGACAATTCAATACAGACAGAATAGTCTTTCAACAAATTCCGCTGGAACAACTGGCTATCTAGTAGCAAAATATAGAAATTGCATCCCTTCTTCATATCATATACAAAAAGCAACTTACAATAAGTCATAAACCTAAATATAAGCGCTAAAACTATAGGACTCTTAGAAGAAAACATAGATGTATATCTTCATGACCTTAGACAAGCTAATATTTTCTTAGATACAATATCTAAAGCTCAAGCAACCAAAGAATAAGTAGATAAATTGGACTTCAACATTGAAAATATTTCTTTTTCAAAGGACACTATCAAGGTAATGAAAAGACAACACAGACATTGGGTATGGCAATGACTTTTTAGATATAACACCAAAGGCACAATCCATGAAAAAAAAATTGATTAAGCTGAACTTCATTAAAATTAAAAACTTCTGTTCTGTGAAAGGCAATGTCAAGAGAATGAGAAGAAAAACCATAGACTAGGAGAACATATCTGCAAAAGATAAAATATTTGATAAAGGACTGTTATCCAAAATATACAAAGAACTCTTAAAACTCAATAATAAGGAAACAAGCAACCTGATTTAAAAAATGGGCCAAAGGCCTTAACAGACACCTCACCAAAGAAGATATACAGATGACAAACAAGCATATGAAAAGATGGTCCATATCATATGCATCAGGGAAATGTAAATTAAAACAATGAGATACCACTCCACACCTATTAAAATGTCTAAAATCTGGAACACTGACAACACCTAATGCTGGTGAGTCTGTGGAGCAACAGGAAGTCTCATTCATTGCTGCTGGGAATGCAAAATGATACAGCCACTTTGGAAGATAGTTTGGTGGTTTCTTATAAAACTAAACATGCTCTTACCGTACAATCCAGCAGTCACGCTCCTTGGTATTTACCCAGAGGAGTTGAAAACTTATGTCCACACAAAAACCTGCACACAAATGTTCATATCCACTTTATCCATAATTGCCATAACTTGGAAGCAACCAGGATGTCTTTCAGTAAGTGAATGAATAAATAAACTGTAGTACATCAGACAATGAAATGTTATTCAGTGCTAAAATGAAATGAGCCATGAAAAGACATGAAGGAATCTTAAATGCATATTACTAAGTGAAAGAAGTCAATCTGAAATGGTTACGTACCGTATGACTCCAACTATATAACATTCTGGAAAAGGCAAAACTATGGAGACAGTAAAATGATTAGTAGTTGCCAGGGGTTAGGAGGGAGGGAGGGATGAATAGACAGAGCACAGAGGATTTTTAGGGTGGTGAACCTATTCTGTGTAATATTTCAATGGTGGATCATGTCATTATGCATTTGTCCAAACCCATAGAACATACACTACCAAGAGTGAACCATAGTGTGAACTATAAACTTCAGGTGATTATGATGTGTCAGTGTAGGTTCACCAATTGTAACAAATGTACCACACTGGTGGGGATATTAATAAGGGAGGGAGTCCATGCATATGTGGGGGCAGGGAGTACATGGGAAATTTCCGTACCTTCCTCTCAATTTTACTGTGAGCCTAAAATTGCTCTAAAAAACAGTCTCAAAAAAACATATATACCAATTTTTTTTAAAGACAACACACAGAATGAGAGAAAATATCTGCAAGTTATCTATCTGATACTAGATCCAGAATATAAAACTGTTACTACCCAACTATTTTTTAAAAACCACACAATTAACAAAAGGGGAAAGTATTTGAGTAGACATTTCTCCAAAGATATACAAAGGCCCCAAACGCACATGAAAAGATGTTTAGTGTCATTAGGCATCAGGAGAAATACAAATCAAAACTAAAATGAGATACTACCTCACACTCACTAGCATGACAGTAATCAAAAAGTTGGACAACAAGTGACGGCAAGGATGTGGAGGAATTGGAACCCTCATACAGTGCTGGTGGGAATGTGAAATGATGCAGCTACTTTGGAAAACAGTTTGGCAGTTAAGTTAAACATAGAATTACTATTTGACCCAGCAATTCCATTTCTAGGTACATACCCAAGAGAATTGAAAATGTATGTTCATGTAAAAACTTGTAACAAATGTTCATAGCAACTTTATTCATAATAGCCAGGTAGTAGAAACAACCCAAATGTCCATTACCAATGAATTCATAAACAAAATGTGATATATCCACACGATGGAATATTCTTAAGCCATAAAAATGAAAGAAGTACCAACTCATGCTATAACATGGATGAACCCTGTAAACATTGTGCTAAGTGAAAGAAACCAGACACAAAAAGCCACATATTATATAATTTCATTTAAATAAAATATCCAGAATAGGCAAATCTATAGAGACAGAAAATTAATTAGTGGTTGCCAAGGGCTGGAGGGGTAAATGGGAAGTGACCGCTGCTGGGTTTGGGGTTTCTTCTTGGGCTGATGAAAAAGTCTAGAATTAGATAGTGATGATGGGTGAATAATCTTGTGAATGTGTGAAAAAATATAACTGAAGGGTATACTTTAAAATAGTGAATTCTATCATATGTGAATTCGATCTTAATAAAAAAATTCTCTCACCACCTCCATCCACCTACCCCACCCTAATGGTTACAGTCATAGCTGGTGGTAAAGAGTGATTCACACTGTGGGATTCACACTGACAGGGAGAGGACATTCTTAAGTTCCTCTTCGCCCATATCACGCCTTTAGGACATGGGCTACCAGTCCTTAGCACACCAACATTTTATACAACTAAAACCATGTTAACGCCACAGATAAGCACAGATGAAAGGCAATAAAATATACTGTATGTGAGAAGAACTTATCAGATTCTTCCTTAAAACCAGGCTGATGATGTCACTCCTGCTCTGTAAACCCCCTTAGGCTCCCTATTACCTTCAGGAAAGAGTCTGCATTCCTTATTAAGACTCGCAAGACCTCTACAATTCGAGCCCAGCTTCCTAGAATCATACATGCTCTCTCAACCCTAGTCACATTGAATCTCTCACTGTGTTCTGAACATACTAAGAGTTTTCATGATTCAGAACCTTTAAACATGCTTTTACTTCAAACTGGAAAGTCTAACATCTTCACCTGATTGGCTTTAGAGCAATTTTATAGGGTCTTTTCCCTTAAAAAACACAAATTAATGGCTCAGTGTTTACCGCGTATAACTCAACCAATGAATTGTAGGTCTGTCTCCTTTGATAAACATCATCTTTATAGACCCTGCCAGACATATAATATTATCATTCTAAATATTAATTGTGTTAAGAGAAATTATCCAAAACTTGGGTATAAGACAAAGTAGGACTGCATGTTCTTTCAATGTTATCGGAGCGTTATCCACAGGACCACTCAGAGATTAATTATCTAGGGGAATGGAGCTTTGCTTATTTGCCTATTAATTACTAATTAAGGGCTGGGCACTGCGAAATTTCATGTTATTTGTATATTTTTATTTGGTAGAGATACAAATGAATTATTCCTGGTAGAAAAGTTAACCACAAACGTTATGGTTTTATCGACTATGGAATGTTATGTTGTTTTGTGCCTAACCTAGCAATCTTAGTCTGACTTTATTTCCCCATTTCCTATAGATACTCAGGTCCTCAAATTCTCTTTGAACCAGTTTTATCATCCTGCTTCTTCCCTCATTAGTGAGTTCAATAAATATTAGATGTGTGCTTATTCCGTATTTGTATGAGTCATGTTATTCCATTTTCCATTTTACAGTTTTACATTAAGTACTAAACTATGTTGTTCAGTTTTCAGAAATCTTTCCAAGGCTTGTGTCATAATTAGTTTTTTTCAGTTCCAAAAGATTTTTCAGGAAAAAAAAGTCCATATTTAAAGGAAAAAATGAGACTTGTACATTTCCAAACAACGTACCTTCTGGCCCAATGCATTAAGTATGGCTGATGAGCACAGAGCCTCACAGGCATTGCCCCTTTCTGCATGTTTCTTGAGAGTAATGTAAATTCTATGTCCTATTTTCACCCACAGGCAGGTCCTTGAAGTGATATTATTTATGAAGTGGAGAAATAAAGGACTTCAATTCAAATGATGTAATAACAAATCTGATTAATGGAATTCACGTGAAATTCTTGACATTCATTTGCCTTAATTGAATGCCTAATTATGACTCCCAGATGTTAGACCTTTTTTTTAATGTAAGCATGTAATACGTAAACTTTTGGTCTCTCTTCTTCTCTTGGAGATTTAAATGATCATCCACTTTGGGATCCCCTTAAATTGTACTGTGTCCTCAAACCACTTCTTACTTAACAAATATTATCAGAAATGCTTTTAAATGAAATTTATTCACTAATATTGAAAAATGCTGAAATGATTGACTAACTGAAAAAATGCAGCTTGAATTTTTGGTATATCCATTTATAAATATTACCTAGAAAAAGTATTAGAAAGCAAATTAATATGTAGCAAAAAATGAAAAACATGCTTTGAAAATTGTGTACGCAAAGTAAAAGATGACAGTCACGATGTACGTGGGTTTTAAGGAAGGAGAGAAAGGAAAAGGAGGCTGCCATCAGTTTTACTGAAGCCAGGGGGCTTGCAGAAGCCTATAGGGCCAGGTGGACTTAAATTCTTGACATTCTGGTCCTTGGCATATTACCTTTGGTGCAGTAACTACAGACATTTCTAATACCATATTTATTGTTTAAATTCTTCTGTTTTATGAATTATCTGGATTTTCAACTTTTTGTTTTATATCTTGTTTCTCTAAACAATATCATACTTTCTAAGTTTGCCTTTGAGTTTTTAGGTTTTCTTGTTTGTTTTTTGTATTTTATTTAGGCATAAAAATCTGAATTAAATAAATACACTTCATATGGAAATTTAAAATTCTTCCTAGAAAATAATTGCAGTTTTTATGCCACAATATAAGTAATGAATCAAAGAACAATTCTATTTTACGTGAGTTTGCATAGTTTTGATAACTTTTTGGGAAATGGATCTTTGGTTTCTGCTTTAATTCAGATGAGAAGCAAAGGATTTTATGTATAAAGGATATTTCAATATGTTTAATTGCTACAGTTGAAGTTTCTTTTATTTCCCTAATGAATTACTTCCCTATTATGAAGAAATGACTCTCTCAAAGGACGATCGTTTATTACACCTGAGCCTTCCTGGTCCTGACTGTACCACACGCTGCTTAATAATTTGCAATGATTTAGGAAGATTGCCATAACCACTCAATTAAACAACGGCTTTGGATGCAACCTAGAGCATGAGGCACACCCTCAGCACACATTTAGAACTGTCTTGTTAATTAGGCAGAATCCAGCAACCACTGTGTTTTGAGGATCCCATAGACAGCAGAAAACATTCCTGGAGGACTAAGAGTAGTCACTCATTTTCTTTGGTCCAACTAGGCAGATGCAGCATTGGCACAGAGTGGAAATGGAGCCATGGGGAGAAAGAAGTAGACTGAGAATTAGGAAATCAGGTTTCTAATTCTGGCTCTATTACTTTTTAGTTTTTGATCTTTGGGTAATGATATTCTCTGAACTTCGGTTTCCTCCTCTATATTGAATGTGAGCTAGTGGTGATAATTTCTTAGGCATTTTCCTAATCAATGGCACACCTCTATGTAACTTACGTTAAAGGTAGAAAATATTTTATAAGATGTTACCAGGGTATTTATGAAAAGTCTCAGTGGCTTATGTCCTTGCAGCCTCTTGAAGCAACATGATGAAAAACCAGTCAAACACTATAAGGCAGGATAACTAATTTAAAACTGTAATTGTTAAAATTGTTAATTACTTCTGGGTCAATGACGTAGAATTGCCAGGCAATGTACTTTAACTAACAGTAGTTTTATGGCCAGAATCAACCTTCCTGCGGGGAAATTAGACATATGTCCGTATGTCTAGGTAATGAAATCTGAAGAATAAAGGAAGTATGAATGAATTCTGAAGACAAATTTTACTGAATTCACAATTATACCTTGGATCAGTCTTATTATTAAGGTTTAAAATGAGCCCCTTCTGGTTAATATTTTAGACTGTGGAAAGTAGGTAGAATGTATTCAACAAACAGCATAGATATAGTCCTATAAATAAATGAATTCTCTTGGTACATAATTAAAACATATTTAAAGTAAACATTTTAACTTTTAGCTTCTTTTTTTACTGTATCATCTCAATAATTTCCTATTCGTGAAATTCAATATGTAATATTCATTATTTTTCTTACCTTCATAGTTCTGTTTAAGTGAAGTAAATGAGTATTAATTTATGTAGATTACAATGTCTAGGGGAATATGACTGTATAATTCTCTTTGCATAATACCTAGAATATCTAGAATTTGCATAGTACAATAAAAATTTGAAATGCTTTGCAGTTCTTCTTAGTATAGTGCAAAGATCATAAATTTTGAAGTTGGCATATCTAGTTTGTTTTCAAATAATTTTTGACCAATAATGGATGAGCCAGTTAGAGTTTCTGAGCTATTTTACCCACTTATAAAAATAGGCATAATAATATTATCCAGGGTCATTTTGATGTGCAGTAATATAATGACTCATTTATTTTCAGGGTAGTATCTATGCACATTCATTCAAATAAGTTCTTATTCCCACCTCCCTAGACATTCCTTAAGAACAAGAAGGGCACTTGCCAGGAACAGGAAAGGAGATGTAGGAGGAGTGGAAGGACAAGGGGAGCATTTTGCAATTTTTCAAAATTTGACGTGTGCACTTCATCTCTTTAAAAACAAAAGCACTAATCATACCTATCTCACAGCATCTGTGAGTATTAGAAGAGATAATGTCATAAGTGATTTGAGTTTTTTCTTTATAATTTCCAAAATAGAAATAGCTTGTTTTACTTGATTATGAAAGATAGCTACCATTATAATTTTGATGCATATTTTTAAGACTTTCCTATGCCTAGGTAAAGAGAAAAAAACTTCCCAAAAGAATGGAATTCTATATGTAAAATATTTTGAAAGCTGATTTTTTACCTTAGAATATAAATTGAAGAACTCCTATGTCAAATACACATGTACTACATATTTTGAATGGTTGAGTATCCCATTTTATAGACATATCACAATTTATTTAAGCATTTTCCAATTGTCTGACATTATCTTGCTTATAAGAGTGAGAAACTGGAAGCTGTAATCAACTTCCCTGTACATAAATACTTGTGTACTTGTCTGAGTGCTTCCTCAAGGTAAATTAGTCAGCAGATATGCCCTGGATTCAGGCTTTTGCCATATGATGCTGAAAGCCAGTGTATTAGTTACCTGTTACTGAATGTAAAAAAATCACCCCAAAATTTAGTGGCTTGAAATGACAATAATCATTTATTATCTTCAATAGTTTCTATGGGTGAGAAATTGAGACCAGGGATGGCTAGTCGGTGCTCTATTATCCTGGATGTCAGCTAGAAGAGTGGAAGCCTAGGGGCTGGAGTCATCTGAAGGTTTGGTAATTCACTCACATTTCTAGTTGTCTGGTAGTTGATGCTAGGCATCAGCTGAGGGCCTAGCTTCCTTACATGATGGTGGCTGGGTTTCAAGAGAAAGCCTTGGGAGAGAAATAGACACACACAGAGAGAGAAAGAGAACTCTAGGTGGAACCATACTGCATTTTACGACCTAGTCTTGGAAGTCACATGGTATCACCTCTGCAACATCCTATTAATTGAAGCAGTTACAAGGGTCACCGAAGTTCAAGGGGAGGGGACATAGATCCCATCTCTCAATGGAGGAGTGTTGATGCGATTATAAAAAAAATGTGGCATAGGTTGTATATCGCTGCTGCTATCTTTGGAAAACACCATCTGCCCTAGCCAGTATTACGACTTTAGATATACCAAAGTGACCTCCATTAATAATGCAAGTTTTGAGTAATATCTTTGCCTCTCTGATAATATGAAAAATGAAATTTCACTGTTGTTTTAGTTTGTTTTTATAATTAAATATACCAAGCATTGTTTTGCAAGTTATTTGCCATTTATATTTTCCATGATTTTTTTTGTTGTTTGACATAACCTTTATATTTCCATGGATGTATTCATTTGTTTAATAATGATTTGTAAAACATTAAGAAAATAACCCTGTGTTAGTTTTGCTGAAAATATTTTTCCTAGTGTGTCACTTTTTGCTGTTTTATTGCATTATTCATTCTTTATAAACTTTTAAATATGTTTTCTATCTTATATGCTATGCTTAGATATTCCTTCATTACCCCAGATTTACAAAAAGATTTTTACTTGTATGCTAATTTATTTTTTCATAAGTTACATCAAAATAAATTCCATACAAAGACAAGCTCTAACATTTTTTTTTATTTATTCACTTTTGTTTGGTGAAATAGATACTCAAAATAGCAACAAGTTTTAAAAACAGTAATACCCAAAGAAAATGGAGAAGGAATTCCACACTGATTATGTTCTGTTGAATAATCTATACCTACTCTACAGATTGGAAATGTTACATTTATCAAGTATTAATTCCCAGATATACTTGAGTCTCTTTCTGGACTCTTTATCACTGATCTCTATTGCAATTCAATATCACATTGTTTTAATCATTACCTTTTAAAAAATACATTTTAATATCTGGAAAGCTCCCTTTCTCTCCAAATGCCTTGTAATTCATGAAGAGCTGTTCAGTACTCGGTCCCTAACTCTATTTCTTCCCTGGTGATCTCATTCAGGCTTATGGCTTTAAGCACCTTCTGTAATGACAACTCCCCTCTTTATGTCCTCAGTCCAGGCCTCTCCTGTGAACTCCAAACTCAATTACTCCCTGGGAAGCTGAATAGGCCTCTTTGTTTCAACAAGTCAGAACTAAACCCTTGAATTTTTTTCTCTCTAGATCTTCTCTTCCCCCAGTCCTCTCCATTCCAATAAATAGCATTAAACCAGCTACTCAGGTAATATAATGAAAGGCAGATTTAATATTGTGGTAGCCAATCATTCTATCAGTGTAGAAATGACTGAATTCTTCTAACATATCAATTAAAATAGGAAATGTGACTTTTAGGGGGGCAAGTTAAATTTACACTGAATCTAGACTGTTAAAATCTGTGCCTGATTTAGCTTGTGAACAGGGGGTACTAAAAAGGTGAGTCAAGGACCCTTGGTCTTGTGAAACATTTCAGGAGTTTATTTTTGTATTTATAACAGGGAGATGATGTCTTCAGCCTCTTTCTCAAGGCTATTGTGGTTTCTTTCCAGTTTCTGGGGGTTAACCGGTGTTAATAAGTTTGCCCACATGTGAGAAATGTACTGTTACACTTCTACAGTTCTCATTAGGAGTATTTGTCTTGAAAATACTTGATGTATTTTCCTATTTATATATATATATATATATATATATATATATATATATATATATTTTTTTTTTTTTTTTTTTTTTGCTGAGAAAGATTAGCCCTGAGCTAACATCCATTGCCAATCCTCCTCTTTTTGCTGAGGAAGATTGGCCCTGGGCTAACATCTGTGCCCATCTTCCTCTACTTTACACGTGGGACGCCTGCCGCAGCATGGCTTTGATAAGTGGTGTGTAGGTCCACTCCCAGGATCTGAGCCCATGAACTCCAGGCCACCAAAGCAGAGTGTGCAAACTTAACCACTGGGCCAGCCCCTCCTGTATGTTTTAAGTAATTACAGTAAATATGTAGTTGTGGTTTGAAAAAGCGAAGGACCAAAATAGTCTTGAAGAAGAACATACCAAATGGAGGTAAGTTATAGACTTCAATAAGAAGTAAAGGTTAACATTAAAAATCATATATTAAAACAAGAGTAAGCTCTGTTTTTCACTATTGTTAGATTAATAGTTTAAAATACAGCAACTCAAATAAGAATATAAAATCAGTGGAATAATATAAAATGATATTAAGAAAAACTAAAAAATGCCACATATGAAACAAATGACATAATTGCATGCATTATTATTTGGTGATAGATAATTATTTTGCATCTGGTGACCATACTTATATTATTTGGTAAAAATAAAGAGCGAGATACAGGGGCCGCCCGGTGGCGCAGCGGTTTAGTTCCCGCTTGGCAGCCCGGGGTTCGCAGGTTCGGATCCCGGGCGCCCGCCGACGAACTGCCTGTCAGCCATGCCGTGGTGGCGTCCCATATAAAGTGGAGGAAGATGGGCACGATGTTAGCCCAGGGCCAGTCTTCCTCAGTAAAAAGGGGAGGATTGGCAACGGATGTTAGCTCAGGGCTGGTCTTCCCCACACACACACAAAAAAAGAGTAAGATACAGCAACAAGTTTTACAAATAGTAATATACAAAGAAAACAGGAAGAAGTCCTGTGCTGATTATCCTTTATTTGTCCTTTTAGATCTGTTCTCTGCTCTTCTCCACTGTGATCTATGCCCGAGCAGGCTGACATCAATGGGCTGCATCTTCTAAACCATTGGATTCATCTGATGGGAGGGACCAGGTAGATATCAGGAAGCAGGAGGGTGGGAAGGGGGAAAGGCAGGGAGAGAGATAGAAAGCCAAAGAGAGAGCCAGAGAGAGAGAGAAAGATAGAGTGTATTTGGTTGTGAATCCATTCCTCTACCTACGATCATAGGTCTGGTAGGTGGTCCGGTTACCACTACTTAGTTCTCATAAGACTCGGTATCACTGCCATGGTTTGACCCCTTCAGGCTTTGAGGTGGTAATGGCTTTCCACAGTTGCTGTCCCCGGGGGTGTTCACCATTCCTTGTTGGTCCTTAACCCTGCCAAACCTCTGTAAATATTCCCTTCATTTAAATCTCTCTAATCATCTCTCTGAAAGAACCTTGCGCTTCTGCCTGGATCTTGATGGATAAAGTTCCAACATTGGTTCTTCAGTTGTATTCATAAAAGGAAAAAGCATAGCTTGTGAATCCTACTGTAATCATCCTTACAAAGCTATTAATGATCATTTACTACTCTTACATCATTTAAGTCCAATTTAAACTTCCTTTGGGTGGTTTTCCATAAGCCAATCACTAAGCAAATACTAGGATGATAAAAAGGAAGGTAAGAACGAGTACTTACCCCTCAAGAAGCTTGACTTATTCAGCAGACTATTTATAAGTTCATCAAGATTATGTATGACAGAATGTAAAAAAGAGACACAAACAGACAGTAAATGTAATTGAAAGCAGAGAAGAAAATGATGATGTGGGCTAGCAGGAAAAGCTTCATTGGGGAGGTAGGACTTTAACTGGACCTTGGAGGATATAAATAGTCTCCTGTATGACTCCTCCACTAAATGCTTCCTGTCTGTTTCATCACAGAAATAGTAAATTTTTTTTTCATTTGGGTTTCTCTTTCAATATCCTTGAGTCACTTATGCACCACCTGAAGTAGAGTCTACCCATGACTACTAAATTTGTTTTCTTTCCTGACCTACCCTATGCCGGGACATGCTTTGGGTGGCCTAACAATTCCTTCGCTCATCTATTCAACGCTCATTCTGCCAACACTGTGTCAGGCACTCAGGAAGGCTTACATGAGGAGGGATTCAGAGAACTTCTGGACTCTGGAGGAAGGATTTGCCAAAAGTGACCCAAAAAGACTCCGTGGGGTAAACAATGGCCTAGATCTGGAGTCATCACATCTGTTTTTAATTCCCAGCTCCTCCATCTGCTAGTTGTTTAATCTTAAACAAATTACTTAGCCTTTTGTCATCTCAGTTCTTCTCCTATACAATTGTGACTTCATGTCTTCTTAGGAGGTTCATATTAAGTTCTAAGTAAAATAATATATAAAGGGTTTATTACAGTGCTCTCCCCATCTTAAGTAATTTCTTGTAAATAGCATCTATTGTATTCAACTACCTTACTCTTCCTATTGGTCTTACTATTCCTAATTATTAGATTATTATTATTTGCAATGGGTAGTATACACACACTTTGCAAGAAACCTTAAGGTATAATAGCAAAATTATATCCACATTAGAATTTGGTAAAACGCAAAAGTGACACTGTCAAGATTGAACTCCTGATGTGGAGGTCAAAAAATGTGAGGGAGGAGATGAGATAAAAATAGAAATTTAACCTTAGAATCATAAGTGTTCCTGTGGAGGAAACATGACCTATTAGAAAGGGAATATCTAAAGATGTAACTTAAAACTTACTTCAGTTTAGCAGGAAAAGAAAAATAAATGACCTGATTGTGCTGATCAGAAGAGTTCACCACATTCTAAGGCAAAAATCATTGAGAAAAAGATTTGCACCTGTAACAAAAATGTTAATCAAAAGAATAAAATAAACGCCCAGAAATTTAAGAAACAAAAGAGATTGACAATGTAGTGAAATGAACCAGTCCTCAGATTTCTCCTCGGCAATACACGTCAGAAGAAAATGAGAAAATGAAACAGTCTGGAAATTTAAGGAGGAAATTGTAACCCTGGATATTGGATGTAGCCAAATTTTCTGTCACGTATGAGGAGAGCAGAAGTATGCTCACACATGTGCAAACCTTAATCAAAGTCTTACAGAAGGTACTCCCCACATATCCATCTTGAAAAAGCTTCTAGAAGAAGTATTCCAACCAAGCTAGAGATTGCTCAAAATTAATTCCTCAAACTTGTGATATAAAATCAAAGTCTTTATTCCCAGGTTTCACCACAAGCACCAATTTCTGCATTTTTTCCCTTTTGTTCACTTAAATTTTATCATGAGAGATTTTTAAGTATTATTTTTCACTCGTTTTATTTCACAGAGATATTTTTCATGGCTGTTTTTATAGCTCCATAGTATTCCATTTCATGGATGCACCATAAGTTATTAAACCAGTCTGCCACTGATGGACATTGAGGTTGTTTTCAATATTTTGCTATTTCCAAGAATGGTGCAGAGAGAATCTTGTGTGTGTGTGTATGGATAGATAGATACATAGATATCTTTCCTACATATGGAACTCTATTTGTAGGATAAATTCTCAGAATTGGGATTACTGGGAAAGGGGATATATGCATTTGTGGTTTTGATTTGCATTATCAAATTGTATTGCATAGAGTTTGTACAATTTTTGACTTCTACCAGCAATGTATGAGAGTGCCCATTTCCCCACAGCCTCATCAACACAGTGTGTTATCAAATGTGGATTTTTGCCAGACTTCTAGGTAAAAAATGATACCTCAGTGTAGTCCTAATTTGAATTTACCTTATTATAAGTGAATTTAAGAATCTCTTCATGTATGTAAGAGCCATTTTTATTTATCTTTACATGGACTGGGTGTTCATACCCTTTGTCCACTTTTATAATGAGTTGTTACCCTTCCTATTAATTCCTAGCAACTCTGTGTATACTAAGGAGATTGGCTCTTTGTCTCTTCTATGATACGAGTTGCAAATATTGTTTTCTGGTGTGCCATTTTTCTTTTGACTTTTCTTAAGTTTTCAGATGTTTAGGTGTTTGTTTTAACATGCAGAAATATATATAGAGAGAGAGCTGGATTTGAGTCATAGTTTAAAAAATCTTTCCTTCTCTAATATTATAAAGGAATTCTCCCTTTTTGTATTATAGTTTTGTTTTTTACATTTTATCTTTGATCTAACTGAAATTTATCTTGGTGCATATGGTGAGGTATAAATTCCATATATTTTTTCTGGTTTATTCAACATTGTTTATTAACTAGTCCATCTTTTACCTACTGATTACATTGCCACTTGTATCAATTATTAAATCCCAATATCTATTTGGGCCCAACTAGTGTTCTCTGGGTAATGAGATACTGGGTAGTTCTTTTTTCTTTCTTTTAATTTTTTATGTTTAAAATTTACTACAACAAACATATGACTTTTACAATCGGGAAAAAATAAATTTTAAGTTTCCTTCTCAAAGCCGGTATATAAAAGTATGTGCATTCCGTAGGATCTTAATTATGTTTTAAAAGATATAGAAACAACACAAATAAAATACTGCAAGATGTTAGCAGCGACTCTCTCCACATAGTTTTGCTATGACTTACTTTCTTCTCCCTTTTATTTTTTGTTGCTTTTACAATCTTATACACTGAGTGTGAATAATCTTTAAAATTAAAAAATTTTTTGTGATAAATGAACTGTCTTGTGTCACATAGGGATTTGAGGTTACCTTCTGTATTTAGAGTATTATATGGAAATTAAATTTGTTACTGTCACTGAGTTTCATTAACATTACTTAAATTTTCAGATCACATTTACTCAACCCCAAATTCCTTTCACATTTGTCAAAAAAGTATGTTGATGGCCAATTCCATTCAATTAAATATTTATGGAACTTTTTAAAAAAATTCTAGAAGAAACATTAAAATATATTCCTAAACATCTGCTTGCAGTAATTTCCAAACTAAAATTTTAGTTATAAAAATAGAAACATTAATAGTGCCACTGTACTGATAGCAGTGTCATAATTTGTACTTATATTTGCTTATGAAATAGCAAACCTCAAAACAACTTCACTTTGACGTATCAGTTTTGTAAACTAAGTACTTCAGGATAATTCATTTTTATAGAAAAATGAAACTTGACTGAAACATAATTTTACGTTTATATAAAAGTACAAATAATTGAGCTGTTATCAATCCTTTTGATCTTAAAATTTGTATTTCCTTACATAATAGTCTCAAAGGACCTTTTGATTAATAAATAAGCAATGTAGTTTCAAAACATCAGTTGAATACACAGACATAATTTAATTACTGAAATTGAAGACTCCATTCTTTCCTCTAAACCAAATTACAAAGTAGAACTATCCTTCAAGTCATGAATTTTAATTTTTTTAAATTTCATTTATATTCCCTCCCTTTCAATTTAATATTTCTTCTCAGGAACAGCTCCTACTTGAAAAACAAGATCAATTTTTGATCCATAAAACCTATAGTTATAGAATTCAAATTAATGAGGAATTTCTATAACCTAAGATGGCACAGTTATTAAGAATTGAGCTTCTAAGATTTTTACCTTGTGTCTGACCACAGAAAGATGTAAAATACAATTGTAACCAGAATTCTCCAACCCAAATGTGCTTGTTAAGTTTGTTTATCCAGTGATACCACATGCCACACAGCTGCAAACTGTTTAGAGAAGTTTACTAGACACTCCTCTGTCTAAGAATTTTTTCTTTCTTTTCGATTTTCTGCCTCATATCACACTGGAGACGATATAACGGGACTACATTAAATGTTTTGTGAACCACTGCTATTTCTAAATAGTTCTGATGTCTTTGGGTCATACTTTCCTCAAAAGCCAGGTTTTCTTGAGATTCTGGTTCAATTAATTAATTTGGCATACTGAGCATATAAGTTGATACAAACAAACACACTTATTATTTTGCCTAACAATGGCCTAGGCGCTGAGGCTGAAGGATGAAATAAGACAAACAGATGGCTGTTTTCGTGAAGAGTATTTTCTGGTGAAAGAGACCTAAAATCAATAAATAACCAAATAATTAAAAGAGAACATTCCAGAAAGAAATGATATGCACATAAAGAATGACTGGATGAAAGAAGACATACAGATGGCCAGCAGGCACATGAAAAGATGTTCAACATCTCTAGTCATCAGGGAAATGCAAATCAAAACCACAATGTGATGTCACCTCACACCTGTTTGAATGGATATTATCAAAAAGACAAGAAATAACAAGTGTTAGAGAGGATGTGGAGGAAAGGGAATCCTTGTACACTGTTGGTGGGATTGCAAATTGGTGCAGCCACTATGGAAAACAGTATGGAGATTTTTCAAAAAATTAAGAATAGAACTACTGTATGATCCAGCAATTTCACTTCTGAGTATTTACCTAAAGAGTACAAAAACACCAATTCAAAAGGTACCTGCACCCCTATGTTCATTGCAGTGTTATTCACAATAGCCAAGATATGGAAAAAACCTGAGTGTCCATTGATGGATAAATGGATAAAGAAGATATGGTATCTACACACACAATGGAATACTACTAAGCTATAAAAAATAATGAAATCTTGCTATTTGTGACAACATGGATAGAACTTAAGAGTATTATGCTAAGTTAAACAAGGCAGAAGGAGAAAGACAAATACTGTATGATTTCACTCATATATGGACTCCAAAAAAACCAGAAAAGAACAAACAAAACAAAACAAAAAGAAACTCATAGATACAGAGAACAGATTCGTGGTTACCAGAGGGGAAGGCAGTCAATTGTAGAGTGATTAATGGTAACTAGAATTTTGGAGGTGATCACTTTGTAGTGTGTATAGATGTCGAACTACAGTGTTCTACATCTGAAACATATAATAAAGAAAAAGAGAATGATTGGGTGACAACTTTCCTGGAAGGCTTTTTCAGGTCTATTTTCTAAGGAAGCTAGAAGACATCATTTACATCAAGGGGTAGCAAATCTCTATTGTGTCCCTTTTCCACTGTCAAGACTTTAGAGGGAAAAAGAAAGGATGGGGAATCCAAAAAAAAGGAGAGGGGGACAGCACAAAGAAAAGGAACAGGCATGACGGATGACAATAAAATAGCCAGTGAGCAGGAACACTGAGACAAAAGTGGGGAGAGGAATATGTGCCCACAGGAATGTGTGGTGTCTTGAGCTGCTATCGCTGTGACAGAGACGCTAGGCTTGTAGAGCAGGAAGTGATCTTTGGTCATTTCTCCCGACCCTCCAATCTTACAGATGGAGTGACTGTCACCCAAGTCATGGTTAGAGATCTAGAACCAGAACTAGAAGTTAGCCTTCCTGGTGTATTTAGTTTACAGCTCTACCAACAATTGCTTTCATCTGGGTTACGTGTGATGTGGCTACTAAAAAGTATGATTCCTGAGCTAGAAACAAAAAGTGATAGTGTGAGATTTAGGTACCCACAACATTAGGTATTTGCTAAATTTGCTATGTGGTAAATAATGTGTGTGTGGTCAGAACACTGTGAAATGTATTTGTGAGACCAGTTCCTGGAGCCTCTTCTCATGGGGTAATGAAAGAAATGCAAGCTCTTTTCTTTTTCCCCAAAACCATGAACCAAAAGCAGCCTGAAAATTTAAAAGGTAAAGGAACTCCTGTTCTGTTGAAAGAAAAGTACTTGAAAAGGCCCAAACTAGAAACAAAGAAAAAACAGAGCTAGGGTGATTAGCTCCTCAGTTATTTGGAAGGAATTCTAGTGAAGATTTTAAAACACCATCGTGTGGTCTGTAGTTAAATCTCATGATATATAATTTTAGCAATCATCTGGGAAACAGCCAATGGTGGGGTGTAATTATGGAAATGCTGACACAGCAGAACACAGTGGAAACCAAATTAATTTTCAACATGCTTGTCCAAAGCCTAGTAAGAAACTTCCATTGATGACAAGAAAATAATTAAGAAATTAAAAAAAGGGAGTGAGAGAATGTGAGCAAATATAGAAAACGAACTGAATTCTCCTTACTCTGTCTGTATCCTCTTTCCACTAGCTCTTTGCACCCTAATCTGTGGGACTAACAGCATCTTCCCAGCAAGTCCTCTGAATGAAGGCAAGAAGCTGGACTAATGGTTCAAGGAAGTTTTGAAAGCAACCTGCTTCTGCCAGCATCAGGAGAAAGTTAATTCATAAGAAAAATGCCTAAAATGTATTTTGAAGTTGTTAGAAAAAAATCATTAACAACTGTAACAATAACTGAATTTACTGTGGACCCAGTTAGGGGCCCAAGAAAACCATAAAATCACAGGGTAGAGCTGAAAGATGGCAGCTGCTTTGAGAACCTTTTAAAAACAGAAAGGGAAGAAGAGAAACAGCAAGTTGTTTAACATTAGGAATTCAGAATTTCAAATGACATCTCTCAGACCGACCTGCTATCGAGAGGCAATGCATTTCTCTTGGCCACGGAGTCTTTGCCTTCATAAAAGCCTATAACCCTCTCATTGTCAAAAGAAATAAGTGATGGTAAATACTTTGCTGGATAGGAGGCACCACGTGCAAGCTCAGCAAAAAGCAGAAGCAAGAGGTACGCTTTTCTTTGGATCCCAGTTCAGCTCCATGTAATAGCAGTTTCAGAGAAGAAGAGAAACAATAAAGCTATTTCTGAGCAATGGTAAATGGGATTTCCTATCATTGTTTCCCAGTCTTGGTCATGGTATTCTTTGTCTATTGTTAGTTATCTATTGTTGCTTAACACATTACCCCAAATTTACATCTTAAAACAACACACATGTATTATCTCACACAGTTTCTGTGGGTCAGAAATTCAAGAGTGGCTTAGCTGAGGCGATTCAGGCCCTCATAAGGATGAGGTTGCAGTCAAGATGTCAGCTGACTCACATGGCTGTAGGCAAGAGGGCTCCATTCCTTGCTGGCTATTAGCAGGCGGCCTCAGTTACTCAGCACATGGGGCTCTCCACAGGGCTGTTTTTCATGGCATGGCAGTTGACTCCCCCCCAGAATGAACAATCAAAGGTCAAAGAGAAGCCTCAACAACTTTTGCCATATCCTTGGAAGTCACACTCTTTCATTTCCACATTAGCCTATTGATTACATGAGCCTATTGGTTACATGTCAGCCCCATTCAGTGTGGGAGGAGATTATTAAGGGCAGAAATACCCGGAGATGAGGACCATGGAGCCATCTTGGAGGCTATCTACCACAGTCATTGACACACCAACATCAAAAGTTTTGCCTTTTTCACCATATACCTCTTATACTTTTATTTAATATTTTTCTTTATACGAACTTTTTTAACAAACCCATCTTAAGCAATAATATCCATGAAATCATGGATTTGGTGTGGTCTTTATACTTATTTTAATGTAATAATTTCCAAATAAAAATATAACTATTAAAACAAAATACATTTTTTTCTGTATATTCTAATAGCATCTCAGGCATTGTCCATGCTCTCTGTGCTACCCTTTGGAAAGCATCACTGGCCACAAACTCGAGCTGGTCTTACTTGAAGGATATCATTATAAGTCTTGTATAAGTCAGGGGACATTTGTTTCCTGTGACATCCTCACTTACACTACAGTCCCTAGAAGTCTTAGATAATAGTGTTCAGGGTGGACTACGACGCTACAACAAAGTCCATTTGCTACAGTCATTGTAACTGTCACTTGCAGCTATCGTTGGTAATTACTTAAAACAGAAACAGTTTAAAGAACTGAACCATAAGGGTAAAGCAGATTGTTCTCCGGACATAAAACTAAACTCACCTTATTATGTATTGTTACACTGCTGTCCACTCTCATTACCAAAGGCCATAAAGCAATTTTAACTGTTCCCTGGAATGTCACCAGCAATAAGCGTTTTGTTTTACTGTTCTATTGAGCTGAATGTAATAGTTATATTTTAGAACTCTTATAGCTGGGAAATCTAGAAATGCCTTCTGGTCTTTGTGAATTCATTAAAATATTTGGTTTGGGTAACCTTGGTGTTACTTTAAGTATGGTTGGGGAAATCGTGTCATAATCACCGAATTTGATTAGCCACCAACCCTTTTTAATCATAAAATTCAATGTTCTGAAACCTAGAGCCTGTTCTGTCCCATGCTGGTGACTTTATCTCTTCTCTTGGCCCTGTGTCCACAATCCCTCATTAAGCTTTCCTGAGGGTGCTGTATTTAGTGGCGTCCTTCGTGGCCAAAGGTGACAATATAGACAACATAAGAGTGTGGCTGATGGGAAGAACCTCTATGCTGAGTTCACAGAGCAGTTCCCATCCTTCAGCCTGCAAAGCCTGTGACCATTTGCAGAGTCAAGATTCTATGAGTTTATCATAGACCTGTCAGCCTTACATTTTTACTTCTTTTGAGAAGAAAATAATCTTTTTTACTTTAATTCTGAATTAATATAGCTACTGCATTGTTAATTAGGTTTTCTTCACCAATCTGTTTCATAAAATGGGGGAAGTTGTGGAAAGTTGTGAAGCAATACATACATCCACCACACCAATGCCATTATTTTCCAGAGGATTTCCTTTTCCATCATCAGTTTCCTTCTGGGAAATTTATCTTCTAAGAATAAAAGTTTTGAAACTTAAAACTCTATATGCCCAGTCTCTGCTTCCCTAAGAGTAGAGAGAGAAAGATCAGCCTGGATTATTCTGGAGGCAGTTAATACCTGGTCTCTGTTGTGCTATTTGTGACTTGGGCATATTTGAAGGTGATTTATACAGTCATTATTTTCCTCTTTCTTTACAAGCAGATAAGAAGTGCAGTGTGTCTTTATAATCAAAAACTCATTAAAGTTAAATTAAATAAAAAGAGATGCATTTTAAGGCTATAAAGGACTATTGTGCAGGTATCTAAGAAAAAGAGACCAACTAGACCTGGGGCTACAAGTGGATCTGAAGGTCACGCTCAGGGGTTATTCTTGCTGTCTCTCAAACGCCATGTGTTTTCTGTCATCATTGTTTCTCTCTTTGCTTCTCCACCCTCAAGCAGCTTCCTCTGCTTGCCTCTGGTCCCCCACCCTTTACACTCATGACTATTTCAATGCCAACCATCGTCTACCAAATATCTCTCTCCATTCAGATTAGAGAAAGAGAAAGAGATCCAGATGTTACTTATACTTTCCTTGTAGAGATTCTAAGGAAGATGATATTAATGATAGTTCCCTGTTCGCTGAATGGAATGAGGAATATGGAAATACAAGATTTCATAAGGAGAGGGATTTTAAATTGTTCTGGGAGAGAGGAGGAAAAGTTAAGAGAAAGATGAATTGTCTTGATAGCCAGTAAGAAACTTGGTGAGTCATTGAGAAGGACATAAATGTGTAATCAGGCCTTTTGTTAACTTTTGTTGTGTATTGTGTAACGTAATTCTCTTTTTCGTTTCCTCATCAAATCTTCTGTAATATCTATTTTTGCCAGTTTGTGCATGGTCAAGAATGCCTTCTGGGGACGCGATTAAGTGTTAAGTCAAGGTAAGTTTGAGAGCTGAGAGGTTTCATTCCGTGATCCAGTCATACCTATGGGGCAGAAAAGCGACCGACTCCTTAGCTTCCTGGCTCAGTTTTCCATGATTTAGCACACATTTACTTTTCCAGCTTTATTTTCCAAAAGTCATCCTCACATACCCAAAGTCCAGGTAGGATGAAGTGGTTTCTAGATTTCCCTTGTTTTTTCTTACTTCTGTGACTTTGCTCATGTTGGTCTACCTCCTCATCAAAAATTAATTTTGGCAATTCCAAAAGCTGCTCCACATCAAGACCCAACCCAAATGCTACTTTTTCCAGCTGAAAGTAACTTCTCTTTCTTCTCAGCTCTTCTAGCACTTGGTTTATTGCGTATATAATACCTCCATCACATTGTCCCTTGCACTAACCTTACTGCTTGTATTCTTTACTCACCCTAATAGAGCGGAAGCCACATCTTATTCATCTCTCAGATTCCCCACAGAGGCCAGGCTCAGTGCATGGAGCAGGTGAGCACTCAATAAATGTTTTTTGAATTGAATAAAAAGGTCAGTAACTCAGTTCACAGAGTATGTTCTATCCAGATTTTTACAGTCTAGCACTAGAAAATAGTAGGCCAAAACACGTGCACTTAAATAAATGCATTTTCATGATGAAGATACGTTGGCTTCTTGCTGATAAAGTAATGAGCTTTCCTTTACCTACCACATAGTTTGTCCTGAAGATAAATGGGAGCATGGACAAAGACTTTGGGAAGTAAAAACATGCTTTACAAATAAGAGATATTGTTTATTTCTGTAGCTACTGAGTGGAGTAGGATCCCTATAACTCAATGTCTCTCTGTACTGTGGGTAATCTTGATAGTTTAGGTTAACCTGAACCCTCCAAATCAATGCTACTCAGATTGTGAACCATGGACTGGTGCTAATCCAAGAACTATTACCAGTCTATAATGAGATAAATGGAAACATTAGGAGTAAGCATTTTAACAACTTTTATAGCAGTTTGACAGAACAATATGACTACTGAATTTAATAATAAAAATGTGACCTGTCTGTATGCCTCTGTTTTATTAATTTTATTTTGCCAGCAATTCATTTTCATTGTGGTACAATAGAATTGATCCCCAACACATTGCAAACAAAAACAAAACATCAAAAAACCTGGTCCTTTAACATACATAGTTTGAGAAGCACTGTTCTTAGTAATCCCCTCCAGAATGGAAGATATCCACATTGTGTCCACGAGAGTGTTAGGGGAAAAGAGGAACATAAACTTATAGATATTATAAAATACTGGTATCAACAAAAGTTGATATAAAAGAATGATGTAGTGAATGATAGTAAGAAAAAAGCATCTGAACTGTGACAGTTCTGATTCATACTGTTTGTTTTGACCAAGGTCTCTCTAAAATCTTGTGTGCATCTTTAACAATCCTCTATGCAGACTCCTCTCTCTAGTAAGTCAGCTTAGATTCTGGAACTTCTAGAGAAAATAACATTCTCTCCTATTGTTCATTGAACTTGGGGATTGTTTTTGCTTCAAGAAAACATCTACACACCCATTTAATTGACAAAGAGTTAACAATAATTTCCCAGTTATCTGTAAGTCTTCTCCATGAGAAATTCTTTCAGCAAGTCAATAAGTCAAAGTCTTTATAATATAACTGAACTTTGGTAATAATCCTTTGCTTTTTCACCAATTTGACATTGACCTTTTATGGAAAGTCTTCTTAATGTGGATCAGGATGATATTCTGAACAAATAATACATGCTTCCCATTGTCAGAGCATCCTGTTTTTCCAGACTACTAAGATAATATGTTGCACAGGGGTTTAGAATATGTTCTAAAGATTTCTCATACTATTGAAAATAATATTTGCCAGTGTCTTAAAATTTAATATTCATGAAGCATGTTGCAGATTTTGATCTGCGGAATCTGCGGTTGCTCAGAAACAGTTCTTAATGCTTAGGAGGCAGAGTCCTTGACACCGCAACAATCTAGGTAGAATAGGAGGGGTTTTGATCCATTTATAATGTAATTTTGATGGATTAAATTAATCCATTAAATTAATGGATTTACTTTTTTATATAACTAGGATCTGCTAGGCAGATCCGGCCCCAGGCTGCTCAGATCCTTTATGAACTGAAACTGGGAACCTAGAAAGCCCTGTCTTATGGTCCTCTGGGGTGCACTCTCAGGCTCTATCTCTTTCCTCCTACTTATCTAACTCTGATTATCTTGACTCATTTTGCAGAGTAACCTATATTTCCTCCAGCTTTTTTAAAAAAAAGGAAGTGGAATGTTTTATAAAGCTGACGATGCTCCAATAAAGAGAAAATCAGCTTCCTAACTAAGTTGTTTTGTATAATACGTTAATATCCAAATCTGTTCCAAATGATGTATATTCAAAATTACTTCTTGTATAACTGTTGGGGGGTGGATAGAGAAAGTCTAGGTTACACCCAGTAGAAGTTCTGAAAACTTTGTTAACTTTTAAATTCTTTAGTTCAGTAAGCATAGATTTAAATCCAAGGATACAATTATTATTTTTTTTTGAGGAAGATTGGCCCTGCACTAACCTCTGTTGCCAATCTTCCTCCTTTTTTTTTCTTTTTTCTCTCTAAAGCCCCAGTACGTAGTTGTATGTCACAGTTGTAGAGTTGTAGCTCTTCTATGTGGGACGATGCCTCAGCATGGCTTGATGAGCAGTGAGTAGGTCCACGCCCAGGATCCGAGCCTGTGAACCCTGGGCCACCAAAGCAGAACACGCAAATTTAACTGGTAGGCCACTGGGCCGGCCCCCAAGAATACAATTTTGAAAGGATGAGATGGCTTCTTGATTTTTCGCATTATCTTTGCCTCTTGATCTTGCTATCTTAGGAATCCTTGATGGCTCTTTCCTGAATGTCTTTCCAGTCTGATTTTGCTCAAGACTGATCCCAAACCATATTGTATCTTTAATGCACTTTCTTTAGCTATGAGTTTAGGAGCAGCTGCTCCAGAATGCTCTCTCCACCTACACACCCTTGGCCCTATAGACATTTCTAGCCTCCCCAATTCATCAGGCCATCCCTCACCAGCCTTCTCATTCTCCTGCCTCTACTGTCCCTTCCAATGACAGATCCATCACTTTTGATTCTAGATTTTTCTCTCCACCTCCTTAGATATAATGTTTAATCTTCCCTCTGTCCTTGTTGAAAATTCAGCCTCCCTTAACACATAGTAGCTAGTTCCATCTCCTTCATAACCCAGTTGCCCCTTTTCTTTTAAATTCATCTCCACTCCCAAACCCAGTTCTGGCTCCAAATGGTTGAGAGGGAAAACTCAGGCACCTTGAAATATTATCAATGAGACCCACAGCCTGATTATTTGATGATTTCAACAGCAGCCAATCTTTCTCTGGCTCCTTCCTATAGTTCTCTCTTGTCCTTGGTTAAATTGTGAGCCCTGTTTTGCCAAATGTAGTTGTATCAATGGCATTGCTTTACTTACATCTGACCACATACTAGAACTTAAATAACCCTGGAAAATCATGCCCCAACAGAAGCAAGCAGAATCAAGCAAGCCTGATGTGTCTTGTTGATGAAGTGCTACCAGTATACTTCCATCATCCCTGCTTATTTACTCTTGACTTTTAAAAAAGGTACCAATTCAGAAACCCAAAATACCATTTCCCACTGCACTTTCCACTTCCTGCCCTGTGAGTCTGATGTCTGTACCTTGCCTTGAATCACGTTCCGCCTGTTGGCATCCTATGTGAGTATTTCACTTGGCACCAGCAGCAGCTGCTCCCTATGGCAAAGCAGCTGTGAAAGTTGATCAGCCAGAAATTTTCACTTGAATCAGTTTAAACTGAGCACACAAAGATGTGGCAGACATAACTAAACACGTTTTCTAGCTATTTCTTTCAAGTGTACCATCTTAGCCTTCTGCTTGGAGCAGTATGTTTGGTCTGCACCTCGGGTATTAGGAAGAATACCAAAGCCTCCTGTCACTGGTAACACCCTTTTCCATGTTCACCCTTTGAATCTCAATGAATTTTTTGAGAGCAGATAGAATTGACTTCCCCAGGGTCTGGCTTCTCTCTCAGTGGGTGACACTATAACACATTTCATCTTTTTGAAGTGAGCAATCTGTCAGTTTCAACACATCATTTCTCTTTTCCCCCCATATTTACATCTGTAGCCAAAACTGATTCTTTTCACTTACCAGCAGCTCTCAAAAGAAATAGATCTTTTATCCATCTATCTATCTATCTACCCACTTACCTATTTATTTATGTCGTATAGTCACTGCCTTATCATCTGTGTTTTGAATGATTTCATTCCCTTTCTCTTCTGCTCACCCTGAACCTATCCATTTGACTCTTCTTTCTTTCAACCTTGTGGCTCTTCTCCTGCATCCTTTCACCAGGCTACCCAAGACTGTCTTGCTTTGCAGCTCTCTCCCTGTATGACTAAGATAACATAACTCTATGTGAGCCTTTCATTTTATTACCCACTACTATGTGTGAGCCTCATTTCTGATTGAATACCACCTCTGAGATGCTGCTCCTCTACACCTGTGCAGATCTCAGTTGTCAAAGGAAACGGAACTGGATCCTGTCTGCCATTGCCTTCTTGGGAAGACACTTCAGTAAGATACCCAGGGTCCCATATCTATGTTTACATCGTGCTTACGCAGTGTGGGCCATGTTCTAAGTGCTCCACGCATAGGCACTTATTGAATCCTCACAGCACCAGGAGGTATGGAGCATTGTCATCCCCACTCACACGTAAGAGGCAAAAAGGGGTAAGTGACTTCCTGGTCACACAAATCATCAGTGAGGAACGAGGCTTGACCAGGCACTTTGACCCCAGAGCCTGTGTTCCTAATTGCCATGCCCCATAACAGTGTTTTGACATCTAATATTTCTGCTTTCCATCTTTCTCCAGGTCCCATGAGATTGTTCTACCGTGTCAGGCTCCTCATTTGGCCACATTCCAACAAACCAGGAGAAAAATAAATATTTTTCTCTTGAACTCATGAAATCTCATGACCTCCTCTTTACTCAACACACTTTTAATTCTTTGTGCAGATTGAACGCAATTCCTTTATCTCCATGGCTTTCCTCCAGAGACTTGCCTCCAACTCACTCTACTGAATATAGACAGACATTTGTAATCCTCTTACTGATGTTTCCTGCCATAAGGTGCAGCTTAGAGAGAGCACAGTCTCTCTGAGGATGCTCACAGCTCTCATCTGAGCTCTCAATTCTTGAGAGTCTAGAATGAAATTCCTTATTTTCCTCTTTGAGTCATTTGGTGACCATTACACAGTTTAGGTGATTTTAAAGCACAGAGGATTATTTGTAATCCCTCACCTTCTCAATCAAGGCTGAAATTCAAGGACGTAATAAGGCAGACTCTTAACCAGAACAGCTGGTATGATGGCAAAGGAAGGAGCATAGGAAATGACATGAATTTAAACATTTTAAATGACTGAATAAAATGTTTAATTCTCAAAATGTGAACATTTGAACTTGATGATCCCATAGCCATATGTTGTGCAAAGGTTTAGCGGCATGAACTGAAATGCCTTGGCCTGATGTCAAGCTACAAGACTCCTTCTCCTGAAAAGTCCTGACCCCTCTTTTCTACTTTTCCTCTGTTTTTATAATGAATAGCATGGACTCAGTTGGGGATAGTGAGGAGTGAGCCTTGATTCTTCTTTTTCTTTACCTCCCCCTTCCAATCCATCAACTTAAAAACCTTCTTTCCGTAGTTTCCAAACCCCAAGAAGTCCTGGCCTCTGACACTTCTCTGACTTCATCTCTCTGCCTCACCCACACAGTATGCCCAACTGGCCTGCCTTCTGTTCCAGACCATTCTCAAGTCATTTTTTCCTGCATCAAATACCACAAATCATTGTGTGTCCCCATCTCTCCCTCTCTCAGGTGTGCTCATATTGTTATAACAATGAAGGGTACATATGCAGTGCAAATTCACACTGAGAAAAACTTGTCTCTTCCACTGACAACCCATCTTTGGCTGGGAGGAACTGGTCTTGGGTCCTTATGAGTATGAGCCATAAACAACTAGGAGAAAGGTTTAAAAAGGGCTACTTGGCATCTGGTAGTCAAAAACATCCTGTTATATTATAGAAATCTTCCACACCAGTGTCTATGAGCACAGATTTCTTTTTCCTTTGCAACTAATTTCAATTAGATATCATATATTTATCATTTTCCTACCTCTTCATTTCAACATGAAAATATAACTCTTTTAGAGATTCTGCCATTTCAGTTAGATGTTAGTGATCACTTCCTTTTGAACAACCATCAGAACTAAGACTGGAGTTCCCCTGGAGGTCACTGCAGGACCAACAGAACTGTTGGAAGAACAATAAAAATTTTAGGTCTTTCTTTTGGTATCAAATTCCAAATACTTCCGTTGCTAGAAGAAGGTTGAAACCACTTCACATCAACCTTTAAAAATTAAACTCCATCTTTAAGAACAATAGCTAAACCCTAAAAGTAGCTCCAATTACTTTCATGTAAATACCAGACTGGGAGCTTCTCCTAGACCCATATTTCATCAATTCAGTCAGGAAATAGTTTTGGAGCCATTTCTACAACATGCCAGACCATGTTAAGTCTTGAGATCAGAGCATGGAACAACCCAGTTTCTGCTCTTGCCCAAAGCTCTTTTCTGATAGTGACAGCCTCTGTGAAAATAATAATTAGGACACTTGAGAGCACAGTTTTCCAGACTTGCCTGGTAATAAGGCTTGCCCAGTTGGCTTATTAAAAATACAGATTCCTGGGCTTATCTCCTGGAGATGCTGATTGATGTCATCTGGGGTGAGTCCTAGAAATCCATTATTTTATGCGAGGCCCGGGTTTGTCTTATCCAGCAATTGTGGGAAGCATTCGACAGAGAATCCCAGGGTAGGAGTGGTCTGGAAAAACCTACCAAGGAGGGGATGTTTCAGTTGAGGCCTGAATGATGACAAAATACGTGGGAAGTGGATTCCAAGCAGAGAGGACAGCAAGGGCAAAGGCCCTGAGCACAGCCTGAGGTTGCCAGGTATGAGGAACAGCAGGACAAGCCAGGAGGATCACAGCTTCACAGTCAGGAAAAGCTTGGCCAAAGGAGATGTGAGAGGCGGGCAGGAGCTATGCTAAGGATTTGGGAGTTTTCCAAACTTAGTGGGCAGCCGCTAGATGGTTTTAAGTAGAAGAATGATGATCTGATAACATTTCAAAAAGATATATTCGAAAGATGATTCATCAAAATGAGACTTGAGAATGTGCTTCAAATCACTTGGGATGATTTCTTTACCCTAGTTCTTACCCCAGATCTTCTCGACTAAGGCCCAGAAATCTGCACTTCTACCAAGCACCCCAGGGAGTTCCATTTTGCTCTGAGGTCTGAATAATACAGTCTCAGACTAGAAGCCCTGCAAGGGTCTGGACTTAATTTTATTTACCACTGTATACCCAGTGGCTAGCGTTGAAGTAGTGGGGATATTACCTAATTCTTGAGGATCTTGTGAAATGTTTTTAATGAATATATAAATAAATAACTAAATCTTTGGTTTTTAAAATCAATGTGGTTTGCTCTTTTTAAAAAAAAAGATATTGGGGCCGGCCCGGTGGCGCAGCGGTTTCGTCCGAGCTTGGCAGCCCGGGGTTAGCGGGTTCGGATCCCGGGCGCCCGCCGACGCACTGCCTGTCAGCCATGCCGTGGCGGCGTCCCATATGAAGTAGAGGAAGATGGGCACGATGTTAGCCCAGGGCCAGTCTTCCTCACCAAAAAAAATAAATAAATAAAATAAAATAAATTAAAAAAAAGATATTTTAAAAGCTGAGTAGCATAATACATAAGGTTGTTAGCAGTAATTACATATTTCAAATATTCGCTAAACAAATAAATCATAATTTAAGCTAGTGCTTTAATTATGTTTGTTAATATGTGAATATTATATTCTGGCTCCTCTAATTTACCTAGATGTGGTCAGAAAATCTGTCATTACGGAAGATTATTAATGAGTAGATCATTGTTACAGGTTATAAAAGGTAATAAAGCAATAATCATGCTTGAAAGTTTTAGTTTCTGAACACTCAGTGTTTGGTCACATCTATGGCATTTACAATCTGTCAGGGTTGAGGGGAAAAACATATGAATCAAGGTAAAACCCCATAGTTGGAATATCAGAATTTTTTTTCTAATTCTTTTAAAATTCAGCTCGTATACATAGACATGGAGAGCTTTTGCATTTATATTGTAGTGTTTGTTGATGATTGTAAGTATTCTTTTTTTCCTAGGATCAAAAGAAATGCTATGAAATATAATAATCTGTAAAAATTTGGAGAAAATATAAATAATCAGATGTATGTTAAATTATACTCTGGGTCATAAAAAGTACAACATAGAAAGATATACTTTTCATAAAGTAAATAGGAGTGATGTATGAGAATTAGTGTATATTATAACTAAAAACTACCAAGACTTTTAAAAACTCTTGGGAAGAGCATAGATTGGTTCATAAAAAATATTTCCAATATGAATATACATCATTTCTACAGGTAATATACAGAACATTAGATGTAAATAGATCAGTTACAAACCCAATCCATATTGGGCAAATCCCATATCTTACTTTATCTTCAGGGATTAACACATAGTGGACCTACAATAAATGTTTCATGAATGACTGAATGGTTGTCACAGTTGATTTATATCATGAAGTTAATGAGACCAAGTTCACGTTCATTCAACTGAACATATCTGTTTTCTTGGCCACTAAGACACACTGTATCTTTATTTCCATCTAGAAATCTACTTTAACCTTATACCATCACCCAAGTTCCTCATGGGTCACAAAAGAAACTGGGTGAGAGAATGTTTCTAGTTTAATATAATCCATCACAACTTTCAATGGGTGTTAATAGGTTCACCTTCATATACCAAGACCAGGATAAGTATACGCATGTCTAGATCTAAATTGATAGATAGAAACACACACATGTGCCTATATATATATATATATATCTATTTCCAAACATGTATGTATGTCTAGAAATTTAAAAGATGTGAATCAATACTATAATTATTATATAATAACTTGTTATGATTTCAAAGGGAAAAAAGTTAAGGCTCGTTATCATAGGCCTGATAAACATTATTGGATTTTTTTTTTTTGAGGAAGACTAGCCCTGACCTAACATCCGTTGCCAATCCTCCTCTTTTTTGCTGAGGAAGACTGGCCCTGGGCTAACATCCATGCCCATCTTCCTCTACTTTATATGAGACGCCGCCACAGCATGGCTGACAAGCGGTGCATCTGTCCGTACCTGGATCCGAACCTGCGAACCCCAGGCTATGGAAGTGGAGTGCGCGAACTTAACTGGTATGCCACTGGGCTGAGCCTAACATTATTGCATTTTGAGTGTGCATTCTAAAGAGATCCTGTTTAAGAGCTAAAAATATTTAAAGCTAATAAAAAGAAAAGATTTTTTGAAAAAAATTATGTTGAAGCTCTTTACACAATCACTTTATTCTACTTTCTGTCAGAGCTTATGTGCTTCCAAGGGAGTACAGTAATTTGTGCATTTTCTATTTTTAAATCTTTCATTGTTCTAGTTAAATATTATGAATATATGCCAATTCCTAAAAGAGTCTTGCAGAGATAGTAGGTGCAATTGTGTTGTACTCAAAATAAATTCATGGTTAAAGCAAATATTTAACAACTGTCAAATACTGGATTGCATGTAGAAAAACTAATCCTGTATAGTTCTGGTAAATTAAAACTTTAAACCAAACCTTCCTTCTGTGCTTTATAATTAGAAAACCAAATGAGGAACTTTTCTGGGCAGGCTGGTTTAAGAAACCCACCTGTTTTCTCTTTTTAAAAATATATTTTTGAAGTTAATATGTTTAAGTAAAGGATTTCATTGGCTCAGAAAACTGGAATTAAATTGTACACTATAGAATAATGCTCTTACATTTAAATATTACTATGTGTATTTGTGATATACTGCAATTTGATAACTGGCTTAGGAGGCGTTAATTGTAAGTAATAATGCACTGAAAAAAAATCAAGCTCAGGTTACGCGAAGAAGACATCACATGAGGAATGGTGACCATCTCCATGGATCACCCATCAAGGCTCAAGTACAATGACCTTTGTAGTTTTTCCACATCAGTCACCCATTATCATGGCTTCATCTCGGACCTTGTCAGTATTTAGCGGACGAGCTATACTGAAATATTAAATTCAGGCATTGCACTCTCTGATCACCCGTCCCACTCTGTTAGCCCCACCACATCTACCTTCAGACATTCAAGGACATTTAGTCTCTTGACTCCTCTCTTCTCTTCCTATTACTAGCTCCTCTATCCAAGTTAAATTCCATGCTCCACTATTTCAAATACTCACTTCCTAATTCCTAGAACTACTTCTCCTACTGTCCTTCAGTCTGAGTACTTGGAAAAACCCAGCCTTGGTTCAATCTAATTCTTCACCTTTTCTGAAATAAGACCTATACTGCTCAGTGCCTCTGGAGAAATCTCATGCAAACTTGCAGATTGGTGCCAGCCTAAATGCATGATATTCTAACTCAGCTGGGTTCTCAAAGAGTTCTGACAATCCTTTTTTGTTTTTTGGGTTTTTTTCAAAATATTTAGAAGCATCTCTTTCCTTTTTAAATCTCTGATCCCATCACTCACTCTCACTTTCATCAAGTGACCTTGCTTTCAGCTTCACAAGGAAAAGAGAAGACATCAAAGAAGAATAGCCTCAATCTCCTGTTCAGATTACAGACTTCTCTGCATGCCAACCATACTTTCCTGCATCCCTCCTATGACTAAGGAACAGGGTCTCCTCTGTCGAAGACTAGCCCTTCTGTTAGGGGGATCCTATTTCCTCTTGCCTTCTTAGGGGACCATGTTCCAGTTGCTATCTTCTTTTTCTACTACACCCTCAATCTCTTTGTCTATACTGACTTATTCTCACAAATAGTGAAATGATCAAGTCTTCCCAACATAAAAGGAAAAAAATATATAAAAACTCTCTGAGTGTTTCTCTGTGGCCCCTACCCCTTCCCTCTGCACCCTTTAATAGCTAATCTTTTTGAAAGAGTACTCTATTTGCCATTTCCTTTTCCTCACCTTCCGTCTATTCTTTAATCAATCTGTAATCTGGCTCTGCCTCCACCACACCGCTTAAAGGACCCTCACTAAAGTCACAGATGATCGTTGTGTCAATCAAGTTTCCAGCAGCAAAGAGATGGGACATTCAAGTTTGGATAATTTGAAAAGAATATAATACACGAACTATTAAAAGCCATTGATGAGTATAGTAAACCTTCAAGGTATAGTGCAATACTCCAGAGCTAATAAATACAGGAAGCTCTTTCCCATCCTAGCCCAAAAGAAGTAGGCAGAGAGAACTGCCTGGCAGAACTGTGACCTTAAATCAAGGAATACATAGCCTGCAGCAAATCCACAGAGAAGCTGACGGGATTCTCTTTCATTGATTCTCCTCTACTGTTCTCTCCTTCTGATCTCCTGGAGTACTCACCTTTGGTCTAATTCAAACAGAAGATAGAATGCAATAGAGTTCACTGAGGCCATCCACACCGGACAAACTCCTGGGTCATGGAGAAAGATGAAGAAGGATGGGGGCAAACAAGATAACTGGCACTACCTTATTGCTAAATCTATTGTGCAGCTTTGGGTCTTTATCTTACTTAAGCTCTTAGTAGCACTTAACAGTGTTGGCCTCTTCTTGAAACTCTCCTTTTTGTGACCCTTCTATGCCGCTGCAATCTACTTATCCTCTACTTCACCTTCTTTTGAAGTGTCTATATTTTATGTGTTTTTTAAAATGCTGATGTTCTTCAGGGCTATGACTCTTCAAAAGCTGCTTCTCCTCTCATTGCCCCTCAGTGGCCTCATCCATTCCTATTGTTTCAGTCACTGTCTATAGCTTCATGATTTCCAAGACTAAATTTTGAGCCCAGATCTTTCTCCTGAGCTTCAGGCCGACTTCCTCATCTGTCTATAGTGCGTCTTCACTTAGAAGTCTCATAGACACTTCAAGATCAACATGTTAAAAATTAAACCATCATATCTAACCTCACATCCATTCCATTTGTGTTTCCTGTTTTAGTAAATGATATCATCATGCTTGCAATTCCCCCTAACAGAAACTTAGGATTCAAACTTGACTTATCACATTTACAATTAATTAGAATTTCTATCATTTTTATCTCAAGTATTTCTCAGTTTCATTGATTTACATTCATCCTCACTGCCACTACTCAAGTCTAGGCCACCATAAACTCACATCTGGGTTCTAGAAGCATCCTTTTACCTGGTCCTCTGCCTTTCTTCTTGGCCCACTCTGTAGCCTTCAGCCAGAGTGTACTTTCTATGATGAATCTGCTCATTGTATTTTCCTTCTTTAAACACTTCCAGTAGCTCAAAATTTTTCATATAGAGTAAATAAAGTCCAAATTTCTTATCTTGGCTTGCAGGATTTATCCTCTCCTTTCTTAGGCACCAGTACACTACATTCCAACAGAGCAAAATTTCTTTCAGTTACTTAAACAGTTGCTCAATCTCACCTCTGGACCTTCACACATCCTTTGCTTTCTTCTTGGTGTACTGCTTGCCCATCCTTCACTTGGATAATTCCTGCTTTGCCTTCAGGCCTCAGTGTAAATGCCACTTCCTTTGAGAAGCATTCTTTGATCATCTAAAACTAGATATCATGCACCTCTCCTGTCCTATAGTATTTTGTACTTCCCAACATGAAACTCATTTTACTTGTGTGCATGCCCCTCTAGATTCCAAGTGATGTGTGCTCAAGGACTGTGTCTTTCATTTTCATTGCTGCATCCCCAGCATCTAAGAGTTTCAGGCATTTTTAAATGAATGAATGAAATTGCCTTTCAGGATATGAAGGCATTTTACAGAATAGGAATAAAGCATATAATTGACGAGGTTCACATAAGCTGCATCACAGGTGGTGTTACAGTTCTGTCTGAAGCTCTGTCTTTATTCTGAGGGCAGCGATAAGCCACAGAATATTCTTAAACAACATAATGATAGGCAGAAGTTGTGTTTTAAAGAGAGTAATTTTCCTGCTGTGTGGGGGATAAACCAAAAGAGAGGAGAACTTGGAAGTAGGGAAAACAATTTTGAAGACTGAACAAATTCGGGCAACAAGTGATATGTTACAAGACTACAGAGAAAGATACAGTTATGGGAGCTATTTGAAAAACATGAAGGGCAACACTTGGACATTAAGGACGAAGTAGAAGTAAAACATGACTCTGATTTTGATCCTGGTAACTAAGGAAAATAGTTCAGTCATTTACCAGAATAGGGAAGTTGAAAAGGGGAATTAATTTGAGGGAGACATATAAAGAAAATTAGAGACTGCAGTGAGGTCATAACATCTAAGCAGAAATGTTCTAAGAAATGGGATATAGGACTAGACTGAAAAGTCTTTGTGGTTTGTCAAGGGAGAACATGTTTTTTTGACTCTAAAACATGTGTTCTGGCACCAAGAGAAGCACTCTAGGATCCAAGTTCTTTTTGTGAGCTGTTGCCTAAATTCTGAGTCCTAGAGAAGACTATTAATGAGGGTGGACAGAGGACAGAGAGGAATAAACTGCATCATCTATATGTCCCAACTCTGATTGCAGGCATAACTGAAGTGCAGTCAACAAAATTCCAAATCCTTGCTTTTTCTGCTGTAAATCACTGCCTAGCTGAAACTCAGGTTTCCAATTACGGCACTAGTTGTCTGCACACTGCCTTTAATGGATGCTTGTTAATTAATAAAGAGAATGCTTAAAAGGAGCATAGACGTGCTCTTTAGTAATCACATGTTGGGAGTCTGTGTCTGTGTGTGCGATACATGGGACATGGCATTTTGTAAATGACCTCCGTAGGCTCTCTCCACGTGGTAGGAATGCAATCTCTGCGTGCAATTATCGCCCAACAAAACAATGCCCACTGCATATAAGGATATTTGCATCACTTTTTTAAACAAAGTAAAACTTATATTTACAAATTATAAAACAACTTTATTCTTTTTCCTCACAGCCATTCAAAGCTGTTTTGTGGGGCTAGCTCTTTCTCCCCCTGAAATGTCCAAGGCATTTTTTTTGCTGGGAAAGATTTGCCCAACCTTCCTTTTTTTTCCTTCCCCAAAGCCCCAGTACATAGTTGTATATTCTAGTTGTAAGTCCTTCTAGTTCTTCTATGTGAGCTGCTGCCACAGCATGGTTACTGACAGATGAGTGGTGGGGTTTCACACCCAGGAAATGAACCTGGGCCCCTGGGGTAGAGCACGCCAAACTTTAACCACTAGGCCATCAGGACTGGCTCTCCATGACTTTTAATTCTCTGCATTTGCCAGGGGTTTACAGTGACTGTTTTCTTTCACGGATATTTTCTTGGGCTCTTCTGAGATGCCTCATCATGAGAGATGTCTCATTTACGTCTCTCAACTTCTCTAGCTGGTCACCTGTCACTTCTCTTTCAGTCCCTGGTTATCTAATGAGTCACCTTCAGACTGTTTCTGCTGAGGCCTCCTTGACCCTCCAACAGCCTTGATGGGAAGAACCTGAAAAAAATCCATCTAGCTCTTGTATGTGCTTCCCATCTGGGCCTCTGTCTTAGGCCCTGTAGTTACTTCCAAGAGCAGCACTCTCCTCTGTCACCATGGGTCACTTCAGCCAGCCACCTGTCCTCATGAGATTCTCTGGCATGACTACAATCCACCATGCCCCATAGTTGCAGGAGAAGCACATGAAACTCTCTGTGTGGCCTCCTTGAAGCCCCTTTAACCTGACTTGAGGTAACAAGGATACACCTCTCAACCCTCTCCTCACCAGAAAGAATCACAAGTACTCCAACACCTCTCTCTAGAGAATCCTCCTGGAAACTCCTTCTCCTCTCTTGAGCTTCCCAAGCTGCTTTGTAAGCTAGCCTCAGGTAGCTAGTTAAGGGCAGCAAAAGCTCTCTCCTGTACAAGTCCAACTGATGTTGGTTAGCACCTCAAGTGTGAGGTAGGAGTACATTTGTCACCTCTAGTTTGGGCCTCAGCTAAACCCAAACAGAAAGAGCCCTATTTAACATCCTGTCACCATTGAAATGCAGATATATATTAGACACTTATCAAAATCATAAAATTAATATTTGACTGTAAGACAAATCTGGGTAAAGAAAACCTGGAGAAGGCTAGTGAGAAAAACTATGATCAGTAGGATGACAGACAAAGCTCAAGCGCACGGGACATGTACAACTCCTCTAACCCCACCTGTGGTGCTTGTTTCCATAGAAACTACACTTTCAAACCCATATTGCACTTCAAAGGGGAAAATAAACTATTCTCTACATCTATGAAGCATAATTACAAGAGAAAGAAAGAAGTCACGTGATTTCATTTCAGAATATTTGCATGTGTGCTTTGCGTGAAAAACTAGAGAACAAATGAGGAATGTTTACTCCAATAAACATGAAGTATGTTCCACACAATCATTCAGACATTGAATGAATAGAAAAAGACTACAAATTTCTCTTTTAGCTTATCTTTTTTCTTTTTAGTTTCTTTATGTGCAGGAGGACCTACATGATCTGAGAAGAGACCTGACCTTTTAAAACCTCATTTCAACCTCAACATATGACCTCAGAGAAACTCATTTGCTCTTTGGAAAGTTTTTAAGATTTACCACAGAGGCATATTCATGGAATGAATGATTTCCGAAGAACCTCACTGTTGTGGGTTGAATTATGTGTCCTCAAAAGCTGATGGAGTCGTATCCACTACCACCTATGAATATAACCTTGTTTGGAAAAACAGGTCTTTGCAAGATGTAATCAAGTTAAGATGTGGTCATACTCAAATAGAGCAGGTCCTAATCCAATATGATTGGTGTCCTCACAAGAAGAGGAAAATGCCTGGTGAAGACGGAGACACACAGGGAGAAGGCGAGGTGATGACAGAAGCAGAGACTGGAGTGATGCAGTTGCAAGCCAAGGAACACCAAGGATGGGCAGCCACCACCCGAAGCTGGGAAGAGGCAAGGAAGGATTTTATCCAGAGTCAGAGGGAGCATGGCTCTGCTGACACCTTGATCTCAGACTTTGAGCCTCTAGAACTGAGAGAATACGTTTCTGTTGTTTTAAGGCACCCAGTTAGTGGTATTTTGTTACAGCAGCTCTAGGAAAGTAATACACACAGAAAAGAGAATTTCAGTTGCAAATGCAGAAAGTGTAAGGTAGTTTTCTTATGAGATTCAGGCATCTCCTCAGTAATTGTCTGATTGAGACAGTTGTTTGGATTGATGGTCTCTTTCTGGAGGAGTGGCATTATCAGTTTTGGTGCTGATATACAGCCCACTGTTGGAAACAGTTTTTCCAGTTCAGCAACTGGTCTTGTCCTTTCTGACTTGAGTATTGATCGAAATAGATTCCAAGCCCCATCACTCTTTAGCAGGCATAAAGGGAACCATCTCGTTTCTCAGAATGATGAAGGAGTGCCTTGTAAAATTATATGTAGAGACACAGATTTTAAAATATTTGCTTTCTCCTCTTGTAGGAAAAAATTCTTGGGCAAATTCTGATGCAACATAAAAGTAATTCGGTTAAAATTTCAATCACTGCCATGGTTTAGCAATATACTCACAACAACCACATTTACCCAAAAAGTCTGTCAATTCAGTGATAGCCAAGAATTCTGCATATTACCAACTACAAAATTCCATGAATTAAATAATAACTGTTCACATTAGAGCATATGTAATCATATTTTTACATTATATTCTTAAAAAGGAGCCATTTATTTGTGCGTTTCACAAATGTAAAAATCAAGGATTTTTTTCTTTATGGGATGATGGAAATATTCTAAAATCAGATTGTGGTGATGGTCTCACAACTTTGTAAATTTATAAAAATCATCGAATTATACACTTAAAATGGGGAAATTTTGTGGCATGCAAATTATGCGTAAACAAAGCTGTTTAAAAAACAAAGATTTTCGTCTCCTAGTAGGAAATATCAGTTCTGCAGAACTCCTTGTAGAGTCAGGGTTTAGTAAATGACGACTGATGATGGTGTTTACACTGCTCTGGTAATAGTCCAAGCAAAACAAAGATGCCTTGTGTATGTTGCAATTTTGTCTTGCCCAAGGATGAATGTGGATAAACCAGGACCCTGTTGGATGAAAGAAATTCCAGAGACAATGGCCCTCCAGAGGATAAATAAGTGTTTTTCCTGCAGTGGATCTACAGCCTGGGATTAATTAATCTTTTGAAGACCTTTCAAGGCATTATCTTTACAAGGATTTTCATTTCCCCCAACTACACCCCCCCCCCCCATGCATGCGCACTGATCACGTAAGAAGGGTTTAGTCAAGCAATGATACAATCTGTCCTTGGAACCAGTGAAGAGATGTTTAGATCTACAAAGGGTTCAGATCTATGAATCTGACCACTACACATTGGCCTGTTCCATGACAAATATGTGGGCAATGTTAGTACACTGAGCAAGTGGGTGGGGGATAAGAAGGGAATAAGGAGGCTGGGGTTTTTTTTAGGAATTAAAAGACATCTCATTTATTCAGGACAGGGATGTCCTGCCTTCTTCCTTGAAGGTGTTGGGCTGATCAGTAAACCACAGAGATTTCACAAGTGACCTCTCAGAAACATTGCCACTGCTTTCCACATGCCTTTACTCAGTGATTTTTCTTTTATAAACAGCTCTCGAACTACTCAAATTTTAAGAAATCCGAGTGTGTTGGACAGTTTTGCTCCTCCAGGCCCATTCCACTGGCATCTCCATTCTGCTCTGGGTGTTGGGAGGCCAACTTCTATGGACTACATCAACTATGCCCCTGTCCTCTGGCTCTGGTGGGTCTGGGCCATTGGGAGGCCCTGGCAGGAGATTGGAGAGTGCAGGGGAACGAAGTTGGGGATTTTATTCCATAGCAGACCATGGGCTGTCAGCAGCTTGGCTCCTCAATGGGAAAATCCTCCTATGGTGTAGTGTTCATTTAGCTCTATCTCCCCCTCTCTCTGGAACCTAGTAACATAACTGCTTCCTTTCCTGCCTTTCAAGCCTAGTGGTGATACTGGCGCTCCACCATCCCTTTTTACCTACCTGTAACCCTGACCGTACACTTTTAAGTAGCCCTTTGATTAATTATCTTCACTTACCCTTTTTGACCAAGCCATCCCATTCCTGACATACTGAGGCCATCCTTTCTACAGAAAATTTCTGTTTGTCAAATTCCTCCTTGGGCCAATCATTGGAGTTTCTTGAGTCTTTGTATACTTGGGACTCAGTCCAGTATCAAATTATTAAAGCTAACATTTTCAAGAAGGCAAATTGACTTTGTATGTATCTATTTAGGAGGCCACAAAATATTTTCCACAAAATTATTATGTACAACTAAGTTTATAGCTCATGGGTATAGCATAGCTACTGTTCACACATTGCAAATAACAAGAAAATGCTAATCTAAAAATTGCAAAGTTCAAAGGCAAGCTCAAAGATTTTTTTGGGGGGGGACAGAAAAAAAATCTGCATTTCTGGAAATCCCTCCTTATACCCACCCATCTAACTTCCACTGATTTTAATGATCCACCCGGTTGGGAGGCCAATGCGCTAAATCTCCTTGGTGCATTGCAAGGAAGGCACAAGACAAAGCACTAAAAACCACAAGTGACCCAAATTTATTAGGAGGAAAGTGTTGTCTGAAAAAGTAGAAGTGTTGGGGCGGGCCCAGTGGTGTAGTGGCTAAGTTCCCATGCTCTGCTTAGGCAGCTCGGGGTTCACAGGTTCGGAACCCCAAGCAAGGACAGACACATCACTTGTGGAGCCATGCTGTGGCGGCGTCGCATGTAAAGTAGAGGAAGATGGCCATGGATGTTAGCCCAGGGCCAGTCTTCCTCAGCAAAAAAGAGGAGGATTGGCAAAGGATGTTAGCTCAGGGCTAGTCTTTCTCACACACACACACACACACACACACACAAAGTAGAAGTGTATTTACTCTATAAACCAGCAGGACCCAAGGGTTGCTGTCTAGAGATCCTGCTTTATTAAAAGAAGCAGCGATTTGTAGTTTCCATATCAAAGGTCAAACTGAGCTGAGCAGAGTGGCCTTTGTTGGTGTGGCAATTACAGTGTTTGCACACTTCTCAAGAGCCTCAAAACAGTCCTTATCTAGTGCTAACCAGGGCGCTCCTCATTTGCTTAACAAGCTGCTCTCCTTCCTCCCCTCCTTTCCTTCTCCTCAAGAGATAAGACAAAAAGATAAACAGCGCTCTAGGCCAAATTTGAATAATCACAAATTTTATATTAGAGAAGCCTGAAAACTATACTTTATTTTCCTTGTCCTTTTTATTTTTTGCATATTTTTCAGTACTCTGCTCACAGAAACCGAGTGTCTTCGCACAAAATGATTTATTTTATGGTGCAATTTTAGTGAATATGTAAAGCCTGTA
The DNA here is from genome assembly GCA_031878705.1 of Tapirus indicus. Lineage (NCBI taxonomy): Eukaryota > Metazoa > Chordata > Mammalia > Perissodactyla > Tapiridae > Tapirus > Tapirus indicus. Next base: position 91,893,036 of record CM062926.1, read on the forward strand.
GATGATCTGAAAACCATTTTTCAATAATATTACATAGGAAAAGGGCAAAGCACTTTCATAAAGCTTTCAAATCTACAATAATGAGCTCTCGACTGAAGTATTAAGAGCATGATCTTAGAATAACTACAATTATTATATTCTACTCTTAAGACATGAGTTTTGATATTTTATCTTTTTTTATTTTTAAAGTTGGTACTTTTGAGTAACTTACTGAGTTTACAGATTATTCTCGGAAGACTGATTTATGAAAAGCAGAATATTTTAGAGTTAAAAAGTTAAACTATTTTTCAGAACAATATATTTTCATCTGCTCATTGCTCATTCACATTTGTGCTCAAATTTTATTTTTATTGCAGCATGGACAATGGTGCAGGTTATTAGTTAAGCTCCTGGATATGATCATTCATAAGATAAACTAGTGTGTCAGTATTTCTGAATAGGACAATCCGTCAGGAATTTCTCCTTTCCCTTGATTTATGTTTTTGAGTGTGTTAGCGAATATTTTACACATTTTAATATGTACAATAATTAAGCAAACACCTCTAGCTATAAGTAATTTCATCTGGAATATAAACAATGCTGTACATAAAAATCCAAAATCTAAATGTAGTATGCAATTTACTTTACACTAAGATATTTGAGTTCTCCCAAGTAATATGTATTTTTTTTTTTGCAACTAGAATAAAAATGCTTCCCTAACCTCCTCCCCCTAAAAGATTCTATAGCAGAATCTACATGGTTTTGAGCATAAGGCTCACAAAATTCCTTTTATTGCAATAAATAATCCATCATCTAAGCTGTTCAATTGTACATCGGTGCTTTCTTGCAAAGGAACTGCATGATACTTGGAGAAAGTACAGCCTGAGACTGTCCATGATTAAGGAAACTTAAAATTAGAGGCTGTATGTTTATTCTGTATGTTTAATTCAGTTAGTGAGTATAGACAAATTTTTATTGTGGAGGCATTTTTTTTTTTCTTTTCTGGGCATTTTTCTTAGTAACCTGGACTAATGTTGGGATTTGGGGACGGATATTTACAGAATCAGAGAGAATTAAATAATTTTGCAAAAGGATGGTCCTGGAGCCAACTTTCTGGTACATAAAGGTGTATTTATAATTCCATGGCTCTGAAGCCCTTTCAAGATCAAGTCAAGAGACTCTGTCCAGTGACACCAAGGCAGTAGGCAGGCCCCATGAAAAGGAGAAATCCTGTTTCAAAATGAGGTGATGGACTAAAGCAAGGCTTTTCAAAACTTTGTTTTTAGTGGTAAGAAATACATTTTTGCATCACAACACAGTACATATTAACACACATACATCCTCACACTTATATACAATTGAAACTAAATTTCACAAAACAATACTTACTGGAATTATAGCCAAAGCACTATTTTACTAGTCTATTCTATCATCCTATTTTTTTGATGTCAACCATGACCCAGTAAGTTATTCCATGTCCCACTAAAGAGTAGCACTCAGCATTTGAAAAGAACTGTAACATGCGTCATAAAGAAGGATATGTACAGTGAGCACTTGTTCTTCTCTGATTTCCACGTAGAGGAGGCCAAGAGAGCATGAACTTTCTTTGACTGGTGCCTTCTACAAATTCTTTCCCTTTTAGCCTCACAAAGGCTGAGTAAGTTGGAAAATCGAAGACAGTGCTCAGAAACTTTGAACTTCTAATTCATCGAGACAAGTAAATGGAAACGTCTGAAACCTCAGTTGAGTCAGACGATCTCATCAGTTAAATTTACTTACAGAGAGTAGGTAGTAATTCCTATTTATTTAGCCCATGACTGTTTGAAATTATAAATTAAGCCTATGTTTCTCCAGTTAAAAACTGGGATAATCTCTTACTTCTAGTCACCTAGAGAAACAGTGGCGAAGAGATGAGAGGAAGAGCCTCGCCTCCCTTTTGCTCTCTCTCTGCCTTGGAAGGGGCACCTGAGCCGTGCTCTAGCCTGAGAATCTGGTAGGAAAAGAGTCTTTCCTTTTCACACACGAGGGAAAGTCTCACCTTATAGAATACAACTGGACAGACACTGGAATGGTCTGTGAGCTTCTGCCTGAACTTCTACCAATAAAAAATCCATTCATTTGGATTTAGTCACAACTCTCAGGGAAAATAAGTACCTTTAGGAGAAGTAATTGCCTATAAGCGTCTAAAAAATTGACTGAGTTCATCAGAGTCCTTTGAAACTACCAGATAGCTAAAAATAAATGCAACAGGACTCAGGATTCAGAAGTCAAGCAAGCTGAGAGCATGAAGGAAAGAATCCAGAACAAAGCACACACTCGGGTAGCTCCCCAAGGGTCCTGGTGAATGAGAGGGCACCAGGAAGACAGAGCAGAACATGAAAGGGGAGTGGGAGGGTGCCAAAGATGGCTTTAACCCCCATAGTATTTAGTGAGAAAGGCTAAGCTGCTATAAGTCTGTTCCAGTGAGTCTTAGCCTAGAGTGACTCTCATTTCTTCCTCACATATCATCAATCCAGGGTGAGCAGGCAGACTGCTATTCTCCACAGTCAGGCATCCAGGCTCCTTCCATCTTCCTTCTCCATTTTCATCTGGGATGTTCCCCTCGTCCCCATAAGGATGTTTCCTAATGAAGGTTCCTTTACATAGAATTTGCTCCAGCTTGGTTGAGGGGGAAAATTCATGAAGGAGCATATGCTCAATGTTTTAAGGCTCAGGACTAGAAGAGGCACACAGCACTTCCATTTATTTTCCCCTGGTGAAAATGAGGTCACATAGCCATGTTTAGCTGCAAGGATTGGGGGAAGGGTGGCAGTGCTAGAAAATGTAGTCCCTGACTTGGTCAGATTCCTAGCCTAACTGGATTACTAGCGAATAAGGGGAGAATGAACTTTGGTGGATAGCCTTCAGTCCCTCCCATAGCTGCTTCTTACTCAGCCCTGGCTTATAGAACATTTCTGCATCTACTGTCCGAAAAGCAGACCATGGTGTATTCAGAATGTTGTGACTATGTATAAAGCATTGTTTTTCTTTTTCTTTTTTTGCTGAGGAAGATTCACCCTGAGCTGACATCTATGCCAATCTTCCCCTGTTTTGTATGTGGGTTGCTGCCACAGCATGGCTGACAAGTGCTGTAGCTCCACACCCGGGATCCAAACCCACGAACCCAGACCATGGAAGTGGAGCACATGAACTTAACCACTAGGCCACGGGGCTAGCCCCTACAAAGCATTTTTAATGGTGCAAATTTTACTTGAACATTTTTCATCAGGTCATTGACATAACTACAAAGACTTTTGAAAAATAACCTCATATTAATTTTAATCCAATTTTTCTATTAGCCTGGAATGCTTTACATTGCTAATATAAAACTTCTGGGACTAAGGCCATAAGTTAAAAGTGAATGTCTTTAATCAGTTCCAGATTTCCAATCTAACTTCTAATATAAATCTTGCTCCTTGAATTTAATATATACTGTAAGAGACAAGGTATGATAGACAAGCCATGAGCTTTAAAAATATTGGTTTGAACAGAAATCAGGCTAAGTGTTAAGGTCTGCCAATATCATTTATACTCAAAATGTTCTTCCATATAAGGAAAATTAATTTGGGTTCTTTGTATGTAAAACAATGCACCACCCATATAAAATTGTCTGGTATCTTTATAAATAATCTAGAATTGAATTTTACTGTCTTAGAAGATACTTTTTAAGGAATGTTCTTTCAAGTAGAATTTGAATGTAAGGGAAGGATCAATTTTTAGCTAAGTGGAAAAATGGAATTCAAAACCAATATGTGGAAGACACCTTAGATTCTAATTCAGAGTGTTTCTTTGTCCGTTTACATCTGTGATATTCTCTAAGAATCAGTGCCTGGGTTCTAAATCTTTATAGGTAGCTCTCCCTTGTACTGATGAGAAAGTCTCTGGTTCCAACATCAATGTGATAGTTTTGTAGATGTGAGAGGTGTCAGCAGAAGGCTCAGATGGGGGTTCAAATGGAATCGAAGACATAGAACTTCAAAACCAAGCTTTGCAAATGCAATTTTTTACCCGGCACACAATGAATTTAGCCTCATCCCTGGGTTTAAAATGAGATCAAAGAAGTCAACAAGGTCTTTGCTGTTCAGAGTTTTCATTATGAAGGTCTTCAGATGATTTCTCCTACTCTGTAATAAACAAACCATCACCTTCTCTTTCAACTGGCTGTGATAGTTTTCTCTTTGAACTTTACAGATTTCATTCATTCATTCCACAAATATTTGCAAGCCTGCTATGCGATGTGCTGTTCAATGTGCTGAGCATGCAGAGATGGACAAGATCAACTCATGTTTTCAAACTTAGTGGACATAGCAGAAAACAGACAGCTATAAATCTACATGACAAAAAAATATCTATCAGAAAAATAAAGCGGGTATTTAGAGAGCCTGATGAAGGAGGATCTCCCTGAGGAGGTGACATAAGAACAGAGAATAAGGGAGCAAATTATGTGAAAATCTGAAGAAAGAAATTTCTGAGCAGATGATAGAATTGCCAAGGGCATAATGTTAAAAATTCACATATATAGTCTGGCATTTTGGAGGAACAGCAAAAAGGCCAAGACTAGAATGCACTGAGCAAAGCATGAGGTGAGGTTACAGAAATTCACAAAGCCTTTTATCCATGACTGAGAGGCTGGAGTTTATGCTAAATGAGATGGAAACCCATTGGAAGGGTTTGAGCAGGGAAGTAACATGACTTGATTTACATTTTTAAATGGTCCCTTGGACAGCTGTGGGGAGAATTAATGGCAAGGGGACAAGAATGAGGCACTAGCAAAAAGGATTTTATAGAAATGAGAGAAGATGGTGATGTGAATTAGTTTGAAATGGTGGAGGTGGGAAACACATATTTTTGAAAATCTCCCATAGCCTTTGTTAGTTGCCTTCCCAGAAGCCACCCTCACTTTGATTCCCTGCTAACAGTGCTCTGACATTAACCTGGTGTGCCAGCTCCAGGGGATGAATCATGAGTGGTCCAGTCTTATGCTGACCATCCCATTCCCCTTGTTAGACATTCACTCGCCTGACACAGCTCAGAATATCCTGGTTACCCGAAAAGACTTCAGAGAAAGTCATCTGGAGACACTTCCATGAAGGCTTTCTTCTTATTGAAGATAGAAGGAAAAGCATTCTGTCCAGCTCTCCTTCAAATTAAAAACTTAATCAATGTAGAAAAAGATAGAAAATGGAAAAGGGAAACAATTCCCAAAGTGTACTCTATGAAAAAAGTAAATTTGAGAAACACTGTGATAGAGTGTAATAGGTTTGTTCTTAGAATTTTTCAAATATTTATGTGCTTTATGGACGTCCAGGAGAGAGCTAAGAACCCAGACTTTTCCAACTTATATCATCATAGAATTCCCATTTGGGGAATAATAACCTGGTTCACAGAATCAGTCTTGTTTAGAACACCACTATGGTATTATTGGACAAAGGACTGAATTTTGTAGAATCAAATAATATTCTTCAAAACCATGGTACCTCGGGACTGCCCGGTGGCGCAGCGGTTTAGTTCTCGCTTGGCAGCCCGGGGTTCGCAGGTTCGGATCCCGGGCGCCCGCGGACGCACTGCCTGTCAGCCATGCTGTGGTGGCGTCCCATATAAAGCAGAGGAAGATGAGCACGGATGTTAGCCCAGGGCCAGTCTTCCTCAGCAAAAAGAGGAGGATTGGCAACAGATGTTAGCTCAGGGCTGGTCTTCCCCACAAAAAAAATAAAAATAAATAAATAAATAAAACCATGGTACCTCACTGCTGTGCTCAGAGAGCCCACAGGACACCGCAAACATCCAAAGATTTAAGTGTTCAAGTCCTCTGAGACAAAAAGAGTTCAGCTACCTGGGAGAATCTACCAAAGTAGATGTTTGATGTTAAGATTTGCATTCTCAGAAATTTCATTCATTCTCAAGAATTAGCAGATTCATTCAAATCAAAGTTTCAATGAAGACACAGCTAGAAAATTGCTTCCTGAATTTTTTCCTCTTATTAAATAAACTCATTATGAACTTGAGTTTTTATGGAAGCAGCTACCCTCTTCCCAAGAGAGAAGTAAGGGAGGGTAGAAGGAAGAAAGGAAGGAAAGAAACAGTTCACAGTCTTCTTTACAGATAGTCCATTCTGTCAGTATTAAAAAAGCATTTAATTTAAATAGAGAATCTGAACTACACTAGAAATTTTACCATGACAATTTACAGACAGTTATAGGGAGAAATAGGATTTCTAACTATAATTCATTGAATCTGGTAGTAAAAGATAGCATGCTGTGAAATGTTATCTCGTCATAAAAAAGGATTAATATGGCTTATAACTAAATGTCAAAATAGATTTTCATTACATAGTCTAATTTAATTTCTCAACCACAAGATGTTGGCAGCAAAGAGTGATTTACACTTAGCTGCTCAATTCAGATTTTCTTTGCTGGCATTTCTGACAGTAGACTTTATACTTTACTGGTGTAATGAAACTCAACTAAGAATATTCTTTTAAAACCTTACTACTCAAAGTGTGATCCATAGCCTAGCAGCTTTGGCATCACCTGAGAACCTGTTAGAAATGCAGAATCTTAGACCCCACCCAGACCTACTAAATCAGAATTTGCATTTTAACAAGATTTCCAAGTGATTTGTAGGCTCATTAAAGCTTGAGAAGCACTATCTTAGAAGACGTTCTCCAGGTGTTTTACTATCATTGAGGATTTTTCTGTCACCACCTGGGGTGATCAGCAGGTTTTCCTAAGAACCTGACTTTGGAATTACAGCATAACCCCTTCACTGTGCACCCACTGAAAATGTATAATCTACAATAGTCTGAAAATACTGTTTAGAGTGCAATATACATAACACACTCTGTGCAGATCTGACGTTGAATAGATAATTAATTTCACATCTTATCTATCAGTCTCTCTTTAGTAGGGCACAAGTTTACAAAGCAGTCTGTGTGTGTGTACGTGTGTGTGTGTGTGTGTGTGTGTGTGTGTGTGTGTGTGTGAAAGAGAGAGAGAGAGAGCTGTCTAGACTCTGAATTCACCAATTAGCAAAAATGCCAACAGCCAAGTCTTTAGCCACTCAGTTCCCTAGGACAATTTCCTCACTTTATTGGAAGTGTTTGTCTTTGAAATATTTCCATCATAGATTCTGAACCAAATTTCTGAACCAAGTTTCTCTAAAATCCCCAAGTTTATTCAAACCTCAGCTCACTCTCAAACACATCACCAGACCACCTGGGTGGCATGAGCTCACTTAAAATTTCAAGAACCTCTGAGCTTCTCAGAGCCCGACCTTCTCTGTGCACCAGTCTATAATGCAACAACACAATGACGTGCTGATCACTCAGCCCAGCACCACACCACAGGGGCAGTGATATCAGGAAGATTAGGCATCTGACAACAAGGTCTGGTGTGTTATGTTGAAGTACAACCACGTTCTTGGCTTCTTCATTCTTCCCCTGCTGAACCCAAGATTTGGCCTTCCCATGTAGACCCTGTCACTCCCGTTCCTTTTCCAATACTCCTTGTTACAGCTACACTCTCTATGCAAGATTTGCAAACACTAAGATTCATATGACCATCACCTCCTTCAAAGAACCAACTCCTAAATTGGAAGATACTGTGGTAGCTGAAATATTGGGCAGTGAGGTTGTTCATGGTTGTTCATACTGATAATCCTTAGTTGGCATCCTTAGAGGAGGCAAGCGGGAACTAAAAGTTAGGACCAAGGCTGAGGCTGATAGAGTGGAGATTTGAGTGAGGGCTTGGTATCTGGTAGCATCAAGGGGGAAAGAAGATGAGGCATACGCTGGCAGAAAAGGTGGGTAGAGAAGAGAAGAAACCAGCTACTATATGGACAAACCAACATTCAGAGGGAGCAGTCTTCCTTTAATAGGACTGATTTTTGGCCTTAATGCTTGTCCTGGGTATAAACATGTGATGATCTCAGGGAGCCCTCACTCAGGCCTCCCTCTTGAATGGAGCAGACACATATCCCAGGGTCACCCTCAAGACCCATCTTTCTCATCCAGCTTCCCCTAGACACCCTAAGTGTTTGAAAGCAGTCTTATAAACCATATTCTCCAAAAAGCTCCTAATTGCTAAATCCCCATAGTACTTGGCCTGTCAGTCCCATTTCACATGTAGGACACTTTCTTCTTAATACTCTCTACTCTTGGTCATCCGAGATGACATTTCCCTGGTTCTCTCACCTCTCTGATGATTCCTTTACAGACCTAATTGTGGGTGGCTTTTCTTCTGCCTGCCCCAAAACTTTGGTATTCTCCAAGATTCTTTCCAAAGCTCTTTTTTTTTTTTCCTCTTTCCATATGCTCTCCATATGTGCTACCAAGATAATACCTTTAGCACAGATGTCTCCTCTGAGTCTCCAAATTGTCTATCTAATTGGCTCTGGAACATACTCACCACAATGTCTCTCAGAAAATTCAAACTCAACACAACCAACCCTACCAGAATTATCTTCCCATTCCAATTTGTTCCCCTCCTTTACGCTTTATCATAATGAATGGCAGCACCCAATCACCCAAGAGCTGTGGATACCATACTCAATTCCTCCCTTGCCCTCACCCCATTCCTTTCTATTTAGACTTTTCAGACTCATTTAATTCGGGCTCTTGGTATCTCTCTCCTACACTAATATATCAGTCATTTAATTAGACTATCTGCTTCTAATTTCCTATCACTCCAATCTCTCTAGACATTTTTTTCTACTGCATAAAGTATTCTTTTTCTGAGTGTAATAAAAATTCATACTCCTTAGCATGACATATGAGGGTTTTATAGTCTAAACCCTGCATATCTCTTCCGTGTCTCTTCCTGCTGCTCCCCACTCTGTGTCAAATGCCTAAACTTCCCTAAATGCACCATGTGATTTCATGTCATCCTAGTGCTCCACCAGCCTATCCAGTAGGCACCTAATCATATTGAAAAATTCCATTTGGATGCCCCGCCCCCCCAGATAAAGCTTTTCCTGACTCTCAGAATTGACCGTGCCTTTCTTTGTTCGTGCATGGAATATTACACTTTTAAAAAGTGTAGTACTTGGGGCCAGCCCCTGTGGCCTAGTGGTCAAGTTTGGCATGCTCTGCTTCAGCTGGCCGGGTTCAGTTCTGGGGCGTGGACCTACACTACTTGTCTGTTAGTGGTCATGCTGTGGCTACAGCTCATGTACAAAAAAAGAGGAAGATTGGCAGTGGATGTTAGCTCAGGGTGAATCTTCCCCAGCAAAAAAAAAAAAAAAATCCCCCAAAAGTGTAGTACTTTATTTATGTCAATCTCATGTATATATACTGTAATTTCCTTGTGTGTGGGATCCTGTGATATTTATGTTTGTATTTGTAGCACCAAGCACAGTGCCTGGCACAGGCTGGGTGTCAGTAAATATTCAATGAGAGAAAGAATGAATATATATGTATGAAATGGATTAAAGGAAAACAGGGAGCTTGTCTGTGGTTTTCTTGCTGATGCCTAAAATTTATCATGACAAAGCCAGGTCTAAAATGAAATGCCTCTGGTAGACTGGACAGCATTCACAGCATGGACTGAAGGAATGACATCAGAGTCATTCTTGTGGTGGGGACCCTGAAAGGAAGCAGATCTTCTAAGGATGTGGGTACTGACAAGTGGTCAGGGAGGTTCCAGAAGAAGAGGGGGAGATTTTATCTGTTAACAGAATCTGAGTTACAAATACAGAGGAGCATAAAAGAACAAGAAAGCTTACCCTTAGACAAATGTTTCTCTCTCCACTTCAATTCCCATACAGGAGACCTTTTGATGTTGTTTACAGGTCAGACTATCATCTCACTTCAAACAATATCTGTAGCCTGGGTACACCCCCCATCTCTTTTAGCTGAGTTCTCTCTTGTGAAAAAGGAGGAATTTCCCTAAATTGGAGTCAAAAGCCATTTGGAAGTCCCGTCTGTGATAATCAAATGAAGTTATGAAATCTGGGATGTTTTTTTAAAGACAGTTCTCTTGGCTTAAAAAAAAATAGTTTGGTGTTACTGATAGTGTGGGTTAGAATGAGAGTCTGTTATGAGGTCAGTGGAAAAGGTTTAACCCTCCCCATCCCTGTTCTGCCCTGTGGTTTTTACTTTATAAACAGCCTAAGGGACTCAAACTCACTAAAGTGCCCATTGGCAGTAACTACTGTCAATACCGACATTGATCCCCAAACAAGGATTCATTTCAGTCAAGCCACTAAAATTTCATTTGATTCAATGAAAATTTTTTCAGTGGAGCTATGAAAGCATTTTTGCCCATTCCCTAAACTATTAGTAGTTGGAAACTGAACTGGATTTCATAAAGATTTACGAACACTTCCAAAACCACTTAACAGCCGAAAGCTACATAGTAACTTTTTCCATGTCTGAATAAAACGTGAGGCTTGTAGAAGCAGCAGTTGTAAAAGGGCAGGGAGATTAGATTTGGATCATTTCCACTCAGACCTTGCTCAGTCCACTTCAGGGCCCATGTCTGCTGCCCCTAAAGAATTATGCAAGCTTGCCGAGGCCTTGGAGTGCAATCTTTATACTATTAACTTATTGGAATTCAATTAAATATTAGTATAACCCACCCCTACCTATGGGCAGAAGTGTAGGAGGGGTAATTATATCTCAAGTGTGAATAACCTAAAAATTATTCTGAATAAGGGTTGAAATAGATTTATTTTTACATTTACACCTCAATATAGGTAGGTCAGGTGGTCCAGAAATTATTTTGAATAAAGTCTCATTATTAAGATCTGACTTCCATGGATCTAGAAAGTCATCTGTTTAACTTCTTTCCTTCAACCTCATTTCCAATACTTAAATCTTATGCACATGGAAAGCACTAGGCTACGCAGAGTGGCTTCTCAAAACCGTCTTGATAGAGAGAGTGGTTCAGAGTTTGCATTCCCAGGGCTCCCTTAATTTACAAGGGAAAAATTGTGAATCTGAAATCAACTAAGCTAGCAATTAAACATGTAGGTACTGTCAACTTTCAAAGGCAAGATTCATGCATGATTACTCAGAGTAGACTTTTTTCTCCTGTCTTCAGATACCAGGCTTCTCTTCTCTATACACAGATAGCATAGGCCCTGAGGTGTATTGGAAAGAAATAGCAAAAAATAGTAAATTTGAATAGCAGACCAGTCCTTGAATCCTATCTCAGTCGCTTATTAATACTATAACATCCTCCCCAGGAAATCTCCATATCTTTAAGACACCAAAGCCAGTCTAGACCAGCCATAGATGCTTCAGCTCTGTTCACAGCAATTGCACAGAAACATTCGGACCTGCTCCTGTTTAGTCAGTTTCCACCTGTTCATGAACCTTAGCTTTGCCTTCTTTTTTTTCCCACTTCTGTTCTTTGGTTAAATAGATTAATCTTGGTTTCTCTAACTTAAACTTGACGAAGGTCTTTCTATTTTTGCCCAATTCTGTTCCCAGAGACCCAAGCCCTGGCACCCACTCTGAAAGCCTTCCTTCAAGATGGGCCAATCCAGTCTCCTTGTAAGGGAAAGTGAGAGGGTCCTGAATGTAGTCACTCGCCTTGAGAAAGCCACTTAACACTTTGGAAGCCATTGCTTCATCTCTAAAATGAAAGAAATCATTCTTCCTAATTCAATATTTTCTTCTAAGATTCAATAGAGTTAGTGTATGTAAAACTAAAATATAAAGTTTATGTGAGTGGCCAGGAATAAGCCTTGGTAAGACAGCACCACCTCCTACCTCACTGGTAAGTATTCTTGGTAGCAGAGTATTGACTGCAATTTTTAGTTGAGATGCTTCTAGACCAGAATTCTACATATAATTAAAAATGGTATCTCAGTACTTTATACTAGTAATGAAAGCATCAGCTAGGATTGAATAAAGTCACAGAGGAATGTGAACTACCTGTAACTTATAATACTATTAACTTTTTAAAAAATCAGCTAGGTTGTAGACTTCTGATATTAATTTTCAATCTCCCCTCCTTGAAGAAGCAATGGTAATCTTTACTCAGTGGTGGCCAAGAAAATTGTTGCTATCATGGTCAATGCTGTTTCTTGTCTATTCTCTTGACCTGGTCCCTGCACATCCTTTTCCTCCATGCCCCAGTTTGTGCTGGGATCACATTAATGCACCTGGGGTAGCACTTCCTTTTATTAGGAGTTATTCCTAAATACAGAGGCTTCCAATTTTTCACATGCAACTACTCAAAGCTCAGTCTCCATTAATAAAGGTTCCAGTCTTCTCCAATTATACTACTAAATCATCTTTAATCAGATCTGTATTACTCCAGGAATGTTCTGTCTTTGCAGTTCTCCTTGCTCCCGAGATGTCTGAGATATGTCTAGGTGTCTTTTGACATTTTGGCTCTGAGTTTTGCAGGACTGATCTTACTTGCTCACTTATTGATGAGAAGAATAACTTCCAGATTAAGCCTAAGAGGAAAATCATGTTCTCATTTTTTTTTTTTTGAATTTAAAAATGTAGTCTTGGCTACCATGGTGCATTTTGTATCATTTCCTTTTGCATCATTCAATGCCCTTGGGATCTCAAGCTTTACTGATAATTACTTTACATTTACTTTAGCGCAGTTTGGAAAATGTACTCTGTAAATTGTAAAGATCCATACAAGTGCAATTTGTTTTGCGGTCATTTACCAGAAGACAACATATATAAGAGTACAAAGGGACATGAGTCCTGGGAAAGGCAGTTGTGAAACCCTAGAAAAGGAAAAACCTGTTTCTTTTCTCTACATTAACCACTTCTGACACCAAATGTGTGGGTTTCCCACACCAAGAAATTCTCCAATTCTCTGCAGACACCAACTGGGTGTCCTATGGTTTAATCCACTTCTGACACTAACCACCCAGAGTTAGTACAGACCTCACAGGTAAGGGCTCAGTCCCACAAAAATGATGCCTTAAACAAGTCTGGGCCTCCTGTACTTCTGACTGACCAGCTGAAAATCAGGGATTCCCACAGCCCCCTCCTCGGGTTCACTAATCTGCTGGAATGGCTCACAGAACTCAGGGAAAAACGGTTTATGTTTACCGGTTTATTACAAAGGAAACAACTGAGGAATAGACAGATGGAAGAGATGCATAGGGCAAGGTATGGTGTCAGGGAGATGCGCGGAGCTTCCAAGTGCACTCTGGGCTCCCCGCTCTCCCAGCACCCCAAAGTGTTCACCAACCCGGAAGCTCTCCACACCTCATCATTTAGAATTTCTTTTAATGGAGGTTCCATTCTATAAGCACAACTGATTAAATCATTGGCCGCTGTTGACTGAACTCAATCTCCTGCCCCCTCCTCTCTCCTTGGAGGTTGGGGGATGGGGCTGAAAGTTCCAATCTTCTAATCACATGGCTGGTTCCCCTGGCAACAAGCCCCCCATTCTCAGGAGCTTTCCAAAAGTTACCTTTATCCCCCCAGAGCTATTTCAGGAACTAGGGACAAAAACCAAATATAACAAAAGATGCTCCTTTCACCCTTATCACTTAGGAAATTGCAAGGTTTTAGGAGCTCTGCCAACAGCTGGAGACAAAGACCAAATATGTATTTCTTATTATATCACAGTATCACAACTAGAAAAACTGTTGTTCAGCATTTCTGGAAAGAAACTAAACTTTTCTATTCTGCATATACTTACCTAAGTCAACAGACAATAAGATAAATGATAGGTAGATAGATAGATAAGATAGCCAATTATAGATATTGACATATAGACATACAGATGTTGACATTTATTCAAGATTCATATTTTTCTCCTCACAGTTGCATCATCTCACCTTCTTGAATAGAGTTATCAACTGAATTGAATGCCCTTTACCCGCCTATCTGTCTATGTGTGGTTTCTGATTCCTGTTACAGGCTCTGAAAAGACAGATTTCTCTGGCTGTGTATGGTAACTCAAAACAATAATATTTTGGAAATGGAAATAACTTTAGTGACAATCTAATTGAACTGTTTTATTTTAATAACAAAGAAGCTGTAAAAATATAAGGGCAGTTCTAAAACTGGTTTTTATAAAGTCTGCCATTTTTATATGAAGCATGAAAAGAGTAAGAAATATGTCTAAAATCCACACACACAAAATGTTTATGCTATTATTGCATTGAATTAGTATTACCACCCTTCAGACAGTAATAAAAAGACGGGTTTGAAATGGACTTTTTCACTTTTATCCACAATTCTAATGAGTTCCTTATGAACAACATGTGGTTTTAAAGCCAAAATAGTTTTTTTAGTTTCTATAAACAGAGGAAATTTACTTTACTGGGTCAATATACTGTGCAACTATTATAAACAAGGCTGATTGTCAGTGTATACCAAAAATAGAACATTCAAGCTGTCTGCTGGTCTTCCAATGCACAGACATGAGATAGAGCTGAAGTTATTTTCGTATTTGTAGTATTATTCATTATAGTTTACTAATCCAAATTAGAATGATTTTCCCAAAGTTCCTGTAGGATTTTAAACAGTTCAGAAAACTTCGATGTATTAAATTATTTCTATTTCCCACTTTTGTGCTTTCAAAGTGGTATAGCCTCTTTCCATTGTTTACATTCTTCCTACTTACTGATGATATTTTAGTCTCTGATGTTCTCTTATCTCTTTTATCTAGTCTACAGAGACTAATCTTTGTGTTCCTCCAGTTTGGTCTGGTTTAAAAAAAGAAAAGAAAGAAAGTTATATAAATATAAGATTAAACTAAATTATTTTCTTTAGTCCCCCCACAAAACATTTTGCTACTCTGAAAAATCACTATTACGTTATATAATTTGTGCTATATTCACAACATAATTTGTAAGTTGCTTTGGAATTGTTTTCTGGCTTCAAGTTTGTATGTTCCGTCTAATTAGATTGCCAGCTATTCAAGAATAAGAACAGATCTTTCACTTCTTTTGTGTCTTCAAAGTGCTTGGGACGTATGCACATAAATGTTTGTTGTGTGATATAACTTTACCCATGATTAACCAATTTTACACCATTTATTCACCATGTCCCCTTCCAAAATGCCAAAATACTCTGTTTTTCAAGATGAGGTCATGCGTATGAGAGACTTCAGATAAGGCACTGTTGTGTCACACTTTTATATATGAATTCTAACCTCTGATAATAGTTGAGAGTGATACTGTAAACTATCTGTGTGTCTTGTGAACCTTTGAAATCCTGTGTGGACCAGTTGTTAAATCGTTCCAGTGCACAAATCCAATCTTCCAGGTCAGATTACTTATGAGATAAAATGTTGTCACATAGCAACTATGTGTTCTGAAGGGAGAATGGTTTTATACCAGGTTCTTTATACACTGTAACAAGAGGAGCAATTGTTTCTTCTTCTGAACTGAAGCATGAAATAGACTTGGTTTAAGAAGGTATAAAGTATCAGCAGTTTCAAGAGTTATGAAAAGACTGGTAAAAAGTGAAATTTCTCAAAATTGCCCTTTTACTCCAGAGAAAGTGCC
Source organism: Tapirus indicus (assembly GCA_031878705.1). Lineage (NCBI taxonomy): Eukaryota > Metazoa > Chordata > Mammalia > Perissodactyla > Tapiridae > Tapirus > Tapirus indicus. The sequence goes on from CM062926.1 coordinate 91,908,492, forward strand.
CTGAACACTCTAGTCAGAAAAAAACCTCTGCATCTGTTGAATTTCTCTATGTACTGTACCATACATGCCATACATCTTGTATGGCATTTGCTACCTACTGGCTGAAATAGTTATTTCTTGGTCTGTTAATTTCCCAAACTGAAGGTAACATTTCTAGAAGGAAGAAAGTTAGTTTGAGGCCACGCATGGAGCATTAAACCCCAGGCAAGAAATTCGAATTTATTTGGGTTGAGTTGGGGGAGGAGCCGTTAGGAATCTCTGATGGGGGGAATGACATATTCGTAGTTGTGCTGTAAAAAAAAAAAATCATCTGCTTATGTATGTCAATGTCCGAAAAGTTACAAGACTAAAAATAGGAAACATTTATTGAGTATTGTTTATTGCCTTGGTTGCCCTATCGGTATGTACATCTAAAGAGGATAAGGATCCCAGATCTGTTTACCGTCTCTCAGTTACACATAATAAGTGTTCAGTAAATATTTGTTGAATGTGTGAATAAATAAATGTAAGCAAATAGAGACAGAAAATGCCTCATTATCTTAGACAACCTTCCACATATGAGTCACTGGCCCTGAGCTCAAATTTCCATGGTTTATTTCTGTAGATAGTCCATTTCTATATAAATTATATCATTAATGATGATGATAATGAGAAGGAAAGGAGAAAGGGCTACTATTTATTCATTATTTATTGTGTGCTAAGACCTGTATTAAGTGCTTTATCCACACTCGTTTTCCCCATGCAACCAGAGAAAACTTAACATAAGAGATTGAAAACCAGGTTTGAGCAACGCTAGCAAACCGCCCAAGGTTTTGATTGGCAGTTGTGGCAGAGGCTGTCGATGCCCCGCCCCTTGGGCTACCTGAACTGCCCCCTGCTGGGTAGACAGTTTCAGCACGTGGGCAGCTTCCCAGTGCCTGTGTCTCTCATCTGCCCCTGAGGACTTCTCCCGTCCCTGGGAGCGTTCTTGCCTGCAAAGAGGTGCAACCTGTGAGTGTGGCGAGGTTCACCCTGCATCAGTAGAGGTCGAGTCCTTGGATAAATGCCCCAGCCTCCTGGTCTTGGGGGGCAGGGAGGGAGTCTGAGGTGTGTTTCACGTTTCACACGGTTTCTCAGCAGCAGACACTTATAACTGAGGAGAAGCCTTGTTTCATGTTTCTTTTAAAGCGACCTTGTCATTGATATTCATATTCAAGCATCAGAAGATTTGGTCTAACAAGATAGACCGGGGTAAAAGAGTCAGAGCTTCTTGTTTCTTGTTGGGAACTTCGTTACTGTGAAAAAAACTCCTATTGTCTTAGTTTGGATCCCCCAGAACAGACCTTAAGACAAGTACTTGGGTGCAGTCAAGTTATTGGGGGGGGGAAGGGTGCCTCAGAAGGTTGGATTGGAGGGAGGCAGGGAGAGATTGTCAACATTTTCTTTATGCATCACTAATTGTTTTACATATTACATGCTTTACTTTAGTAATTAAAAATATCTAATAGAGAAAAAGTAAATCAAGCAAACAAAAAAACCCAAACACTACTTGCCAGACATGTCTATGAATGTTCCACCGACATCTCAGACTCATCTCTAGAACTCAGTGCGTTATCCAGACACACTCCCTCTTTTCTCCACATTCCAACTCTTCCTTCTGGTTGCTTTTACATTTGTTTTTTCAATGTTGTACCACCATTGTCCCAGTCACCTGGCCTAAAAGTGCCAGTCATATTTTACTTCTCCATATTACCTGCACCTGACAATTCATCTCAATTTTTTCCCAGTGTATTTTATCAGTTCTCTTATCTTCTCTGCCCTACACGCTACCCAAATTTAGGTCTCGAGATTGCCCTTTATGCCTACACCGTTTGTTAGCAACTGATGTCTCTTCTCTCCCCAGTATATATAACATTCACATTGGACTATATTATCTGGTTCTCTAAGGTATATCATATCTCTCCTTGTAAATTATCAGCTGTTTGAGAGTAGGACCCACATTTTATACATCTTTGAATCTGCCAAAGCACCTAACACATTGTTTTGCATGTAATAATGCACAAACATAAACTTATAAGTATCCAGATTTCTCTCAGTTTATGACATTAATGATGTAAAAGTCCCAATCATGTAAGAGCCATTCAAAAAATAGTTATTGAGCACCTACTGTTTGCCAGGCAGCACATCAGGTGCTGGAGATATAGTGGGGCACAACAGCAGCAGCATAACACTTGTTCTGCTTTTGTATTCTAGAGAGGGAGACAAAATGAAAATGTAAATACATATATGATTATAAATTAAAGAGCTCTGAAGAGAATGAACAGGGCTGTCTGTGAGAGAGCAATGTGGTGACCTATTTTAAGTGGATGGGCAGGAAAATTCTCTGTGAGGAGGAGACCTTTAAGCTGAGACTTTAGAAAGACAGGAATCGTGTGAAGTCAGAGGTGTGTCCAGGCAGAGGGAACAAGACGGGCAAATGCCTTGAGGGTGAAAAAGCCTTGATGCACTTCAGAAAATCAAGGAAGGCTGATGTGGCTGATGCGAAGTGATCCTGGGGGAAGTGGCCAATAGCAAGCTGGCACAGCAGTCAGAGGCCAGATCACAGGGCCCTTGCAGGCCACGTTGTGTGGTTCATACTAGAAGAGCAATGGGAAACTATTTAAAGGATTCGAGCAAGGGAGGGGCATGCATGATTTGATTTAGAATTTTAAAAGTTCGCTTTAGCCTCTATGTAGAAAACTGCTTGTGTGGGGGGGTGACAAGTAGGGAGACCACGTAGCGGATTATTGAATAGCCCAGATGAGATTATTGCACTTGGAAGAGGGCAGTGGCAGGGCAGAAGAAGATAAACAGGTGAGCTTGAGATATATGCTGAAGGTCAAATTGATAGAACTTAATGATTGATGGATTAAATGTGGGAAATAGGGGGAGGAAGGATCAAGGATTTTTTTTCCCCCAAATTTCTGATTTGAACAACTGGGCAGATGGAGTGCTATTTTCTGGAAAGTAAGAGATTGGGTGGAGGAATGATTTAGACACAGAGGAGGGAACCAGAACCCAGTGTTAGATATGTTATGTGCACAGTGCCCACCGGACATCCGAGTGGACACATCACGTGGGCAGTGAAAACATAAGAATCTGGGGCTCAGAAGAGAGGTCCAGGCTGGAGACATGGACTGGGAACTCATGGTGGTATTTCACGGTATCATGTGCCTGGTATTTAACGACACGGGACATAGGTTAGATCTCCTCAAGAGGGCAGAGGGAAAGAGAAGGGAAGAGGCTCAGAATGGAGCGCTGGGGCTTTCCAACACGCATGGTGGACAAAAGGAGCCAGCAAGGGAGGCTCAGAGTGGCCAGAAAGGGAGGACAGGGGAGGAAGCTCAAAAAAGTTACTATCATGAGAAAAGAGGTTTTCAAGACGGAGAAATGCTCACTCCTGATAACAACTGAGAAGTTGAGTGAGCCCATAACAGAATCCTCTCTACTGGGGAAGACTTCTTACCAAGGATAGAAGTCACTTGTATTTTGTCTTTTATTCTTATTTGAGTCCTTAATGCAGCTCCTGGCACACAGTGGGCACTTGATTAACAGTTGTGTGTTGCCTAACGACAGGGACATGTTCTGAGAAATGTGTTAGGTGATTTCGTTGAGCAAACGTCATAGAGCGCATTTACACAAACCTAGATGGTGTAGCCTACTACACACCTAGGCTACGTGGTACTAATCTTAAAAGATCACAATTGTATATGCGACATTATATTTCTGTCGTTGACTGATATATCGTTATGTGGTGCATGGCTATATACTAATCAAAGGACACATATTGGTTGAATGAGTATTTAAGTTCCGCAGAGGGTGGGGGATAGGCATAAGTACTTTTTGAAAGCCTTCCTCTTCTACCTCTCCATGCTACCCCCCACCACCCCTGATTCTTACACTTGCCTACAAAAGCATTGATTAAGAAGAGAGCAGTATCTTCAGGCTTTGTCAAAGCAACGTTCAACCTCCTTTATTCCTACAGACTTAGGAAAAGTGAACTGTTCTCTAAGCCTTGGAGGAAGTGAACTCGGGGCTAACGTAGTGTGTGAGGTAGTAAAGGGTGGCTGTTTCCGGAAAGGTGGTGAAATCAAAACCATAACCATAACCACAATTATAGAAATAAGGGCCTGCCCCATCAAGTGTTCTACTGGCCATTAGTCATCTTAATCACACTCTGAAAAGAATTGCGTTGAGTAGATTTCATTGTATAAGATTTTGGTGAAAGGAGGGCAAGAAAGAGGTAAGGGTTCAGATCAGAGGCTCTGACATTGCCAGAGACTGGAGGGTGTGGGAGTGCCTTAATATACTTGCTTACTGGGCCTCAACTGGCAATTTTGTGGCAGCAAACTAGAAGGATTGCTTACTTCAGAGTGATAACAATGTGAGCAAGTTGTAGAACTGGGTTGAAATCATCATGGAGATCTACTCAGAAAGAAACACACCCTGAGTGGAAAAACAGAGCATCCCCCTGGGCCCTGAGAGCTACTTTTCTGGAAGCCATTTCATTTTTACAATAGAGTTATCACACACCATTATTTGCATTTTTACTTTGTTGCAAATAATGAGAGGGTTACTGTTTCTGCTGTTTTGTGTGGTGACAAAAGAGAAAAAATAATTGGGTTGGGTTTGGCTAAGATATTTCACAAACATTCCGCAAACGTCTCAAACTCCACCTGTCTAAAACTTAATCCATCAGTGCCCTCCATCTGTACACATTCACACACACACACACACACACACACACGCACAACCTCATTCCTCCAGTGTGTTTTTCTCTATGAATTAGCACCATATACCCCAATCCCAAACTCGAAACTTGGGCGTCATCCTGACTCCATCTCCGCTCCACTTTGGGTCCCAATAGTATTGGCTCCCAATACTATCACCAAGTTCTGTTGGGTTCTCTCTCTCAGACATCTCTTGAATCCATTTTTTCCTCTATTCCTCCTGCTAATTCCGAGTTCAGGCCACCATCATCTCTCTACTCATGACTGCAGGAGTCTCCAAAATCAGCTTTTCTGTATCCACTCTTTTCTTCACACTTCTGAAACCCACAGCTGACCAAGACAAATCCTTCAACAGCTTCCTGTCAGCCCCAGAATAGAGTTAAAAATTCCTAACCTGGCTTAAGAGTTTCACGATATGTCCCCACTTCCCTGCTCAGCCTCCTGTCATGCTAACCTGTGTGAGGGCAGCTAAATGCTCCATGAAGACCACTTCTTCCAGTTCCTCTACATGTCCCTACCCTCCTCATTCCTCCTCTCAAACTGCTAAGCCTAACTCAACCCTCCTTGTCCCTCAAATCTCTCTTTCAGTGTCCCTAAAGCGTTCAGAGTTTTCTCTAGTCAGAAAAACTTTGTCTATCTACCACTTGGGTGAAAATTTTCCTGAAGGCTTGTCCTGCCTTGTTCACTGTGGTATCCTGTGGGCCTAGCAAAGTGCCTGCTCAACGAATATGCTGAATAAATGAATATTTTAACTATGTGTCTGCCATTACAACATAAGATGTGCTATTTCAGTATGGTTTTAATGCACGCACACCCTTTGATGAAGCCTTTTCTTTCTTCTTTAGTTTCTTCATATAGCAATAATTAACAACCAGACCTGCGGCTCCTGCCAATATCAGCCTAATCGTCTACGGCTCTCTCTCCGGCCGTTCTAGACAGAAGTTGAGGCCCATCTGGATTGCATTAGGATGCGAATCATCGCCCAATTCAGGTGTGTTGTGCTGTGGGTCTCCAACCGTTTTTAGAGGCTCATTATGGTGTCTGTCTCTCGACCTCGCACTGGGTCTACACCCCTGATGGCAGGTGTATCCGGTGCAACTGGGTGGATGCGTAGAAAGGAGGAGCATCGAGAACCGGAGGGAGGAATCCGTTGAAGTGAGGCGAGTCACAGTGTTTCATTAACCCGGCCTCGCTGTTGGACTCAGCAACAGCCTAAACGTCGTGCCAGTCAGCCTGAGCGCTGCTGGTCTGCCTCCTCACGCGGGCAGCCCGGATTTAAGAGGAACTGCAGGGAGGAAGGAAGTGCGCATAGAAGGGTGCAGGGTTCTGAGTCTTGAAGCGAATAGCCATAAGGTCTTTGTCACCAAAATGTTGCCCAGGGGCATTCAGGGAGTTCCTTTCGTTTGTTTTTAATTTTTGGCCCTCTGGTTAATTTTTCTAGCGGTTGCTTACGTCCCCCAAATCAGATACAGCGCTTAATTATCAAGGAAAGATCGGACGGTTCCCCGCCGCAGTCTCGGCGGCCGGGTTTGTAGCTGGCCCATGGGCCTCGCCGGGCAGGCCGCCGAACCTCTGCGCTCATAGTGGGGTGCGCACGGTCGGGTTGGGGCCACACCGCTCCGCATCCAGGCGACAACCACGGTTAAAAGGCGAAGCCCTGTGCCTCTTTCAGCTCCGCTCTTGCAAAGCCCCGGGAGCCCCGAGACATCCTGCACTCAGCCGGCTGGGAGGCCCCGGGCCGGACGCGCGTCCTAAGCAGCCAAGGTCCCCCAGCGCCCCCTACAGCCGTGCGCGCGGGGGAGACGGCGCGCGGTCCTGCGACTCCGCACCACACCCGGGACCCCACCCAGCGGCCAGCGCCCCGGGACCGCGCGAGCACCCGCACCTCCCGGCCGCAGAAACCAGGCGTGCGGCCCAGCGGCGCACTGCATCCAAGGCCGCCCCCGATTGCTCCGCCCGCGGCAGACCGACTTCCCCTCCCTCCCTCCGTCCCTCCCTTCCTCCCGCCCTCCTTCCCTCCCGCCGGCTGGCGCCCGACACGCTGCGCGTCTTCTCTTGGGGCTCTCTTCCCCTTGGCCGACAGTCGCATCCCGCTCAACTTGGGACAGTGGCCGTTTGGTATTGAATGTTTCCCTCCGAGAGCGCATGGCTGGAGAAGCGAGGCGCGGGCTGGGTCCCCGAGGGGCCGCCGTCCGGGAGGCGGTGATGCTGCTGCTGTGCCTGGGGGTCCCGACCGGGCGCCCCTACAACTTGGACACCGAGAGCGCGCTGCTCTACCAGGGCCCCTCCAACACCCTGTTCGGCTACTCGGTGGTGCTGCACAGCCACGGGGCGAACCGATGGTGAGTGGAGTCGGACTCGGGCGCTCTCTGCATCCCAGAGCTGGCGTGTGATGGACGCCTCAGGGATTCCCTGCCTGATTCAAACTTTCCTCCTTCTGGAGCAGGCAGAAAGGGATTGCTGCGACGGCCAGGTCGCCGGAGATCTGCTCCGGAAACTAACTTATCTTGGGAGTGGCAGCGCCCGGGCTGCGTTCTGGCGCCAGGCCCTGGAGCTGCGAGTTAGGGGTGGCTGGTTGGGTGCGCGGGGTGGTGGGCGGAGGAGGCGGGGGGAGCTGCCCCGCTGCCAGCTGCACGTCTGTTGAGACGCGGAGTTCACTGGGCAGCACAGCTCAAGTCTGCGCGCACGTGCACATTTCTCTCTTTAGGCTCGTGGTGGGGGCGCCCACGGCCAACTGGCTTGCCAACGCTTCTGTGGTCAATCCCGGGGCGATTTACAGATGCCGGATCGGAAAGAATCCAGCCCGGACGTGCGAACAGCTCCAGCTGGGTGAGTTGGGTCTGGGAACAGGAATGAATAACCTCCCGCTTGTGGACCCCACGGTAGCACAAGTCCTGGAAAACCTCATGTTGTCTATTACTTCTAGTTTAAAGCGAATGATTTTCACTCTTAACTCCACCCCATCCTCCCTTCTTAACATAAAAGTGGTCTCCTTTCTGTCAACATTTTTCTCCCTTTTGCTTATGACAGTGATTGCAGTACCCCGACAAAACTATGTAGAAGAAAGTTTCTTATGATACATTCACTTCAGCTCTCCCTCTCTCCTCCCATGTGTGAAACATGTTTCAAAGTCTGTCAGCACATTAAGGACAGGATCCAGCTAAACCAAGACCTAAGAATTTTGTTTCCATCTTTGCCCTATCAACCCTGTTGAAGAACAGGCTAAGGGGCAGATCAGGAATAGCAATTGGAATTGATCCCACATCCTGTCATTTAGCCTAAGAGCTTTCTAAAAAAGAAAATGATATAGTTTTACTTAGAATACGAAATGTAAAAGAAGAGCACAAGGAAAAATTGGCATCTCCATTGTTAATTAAAATGAGGCTTAATGTATAATTATTAATTTTCCTCTCCCCAAACTCTCGTGTTCAAAGAGGTCTCTATTCGCAGTCATTTCTTAGTGTCTCTTCTTAGATTTGTGACAATTTGAAAAATGTGTTCTGATGGGGGAGGGGAGAAAGTTCATGTTTCAAAGCTAAAGCAAATTGGCTTCGCTCAGACACGGGTTGGGGCGGGGGGGGGGTGGAAGAAAGGAGAACTAACATTAATTCGGACCTATCTTGTTCCAAATGCTGTTATATTGCTGAAGTTTTTTCTCTCAAAGCATCGCTGGGTCATGATTGGCATTGTTCCTGCTTTACACATGAGGACTCTGTGACTCAGAGAGTCGCAAGTACTTTTTCTAAAGTTACTCAGCTAGTGAGTGGAAGATGCCACCCCAAGTCAAAGTCAGGTCTGCTTGGGTCCATCATCCAAGTCCTTTCCCTTCATGTGTGCATTTTCAATGCAAATAAAATTAAATGAAGAGTCCAATATGTTGTCTGCTGAGCTCATGAGTCATCTGTAAATTGTGAATAGAAGGTCACAATTGGTACTTTTTTCATATCTTTGCTATCAATGGACTTTTGAGATTAGCTAGTAATTGCATCTTTAACTCCTTTTTCTTTTTACAGTAGTCTTTGCTTCTTTTCAAACTGGGAGGCTGGTTCTCTTCATTTAGAATGAATTCAAATAGAGTATGCACATAATGGAATTTTTATTTTTAACTCAGAGAGCATCTATAAAAGTCTAGGAATTGTCTGTAGCATGTAGAATAAGCCCCAGTCTCTCATTAAACATCTTGTATCCCAAAAGGCAGACTAGGAAAGCATAACATGTTCACAGACCTATCCATTTGGAATAATTCTGCAAAGCATAATTTTCATTGCATGAGAGAGTTGTGAGATGAAGAATTCGGGAGGGGAGCAGACAGCTTTGTTCTGCCAGGGGATCTTGACAAGATCTCCAGAGGGAAAAATTTCTGTCATCCTATCTTAGTTTCCTGATCCATGACATTATAACTACTGGTATTTAGCACCTACTTCCTGTCTGGAAGGGCACTGAATCAATTTCTAGGTGTCTGTATTTAACTGGAAAGATCATGTCATAATATTATATAAAACTTCAGGTAATAAAGCCTGTCAAAAGTGATGGAAAACCTAAAATTCTTTGGGCATGTGGAGCATAGAGATTGACAACAGAAATACTCTCAGAGAAATGTGCACATGGTAGATGTGCAACAAACATGAAATAAGTGAAGATTTATTGGATAAATGAATAAAAGCAAAGTGAAAGGTTGATAGTCATTAGCCTGATTGGTGAATAAGAGAACTAATTAGAAATGGCAAGCCAAAGTGATTTTTTTTTAACTTTCAAGTTTTTGGTCAATAAAAAAAGCTAAACCAAGGGGGCCGCCTGGTGGCGCAGCGGTTTAGTCCGCGCTTGGCAGCCCAGGGTTCGCGAGTTCGGGTCCCGGGCGCCCGCCGATGCACTGCCTGTCAGCCATGCCATGGTGGCATCCCATATAAAGTGGAGGAAGATGGGCACGGATGTTAGCCCAGGGCCAGTCTTCCTCAGCAAAAAGGGGAAGATTGGCAATAGATGTTAGCTCAGGGCTGGTCTTCCCCACAAAAAAAAAAACAAAAAAAAAATAAAATAAAAAAAAAAGCTAAACCAAGACTTAAGAATAAAAAAGGTATTTACTGAGATGAAAGACAAAAAGGAGGTCAAGATTTCTTGTCAATCAACTGGCTGAAACACTAAGAGCTGTAGTACTAGCTTTCAATATTTGCAAGAGTTGACTAAAGTTATTTCTCATAACATTTTAAACATGTATCTTCTCTTCTTTATATAAAGAAACTGTGTGTCTCTATTTAGAATAAACTCAGAAATAACTTAAAGCTGTAAAATAAGGAACTGAGTCAAAAGTGTAGAAAGGAAACACTGAAAACAATAAATTGGTAACCAAAGACATTCAAAGATTCTCAGGTTTCTGAACTATGTACTATTCTTTATGATGAAGTTTCAAGGAAAAAAAAAAAAAAACGTGTATATACATACATACACCTGCACAATCTTCTATATAAAATGGCTTCAGTTATCCTGTCTCAAGTGGGAGTGGCTATAAAGTATAGAAAATGCTTAGCTCAGAACTAGACACATAACAGACTTTCAAACAATATTAGTTTATATCTTATCTCTATCTCTTACTCAAATCTATATTTGTATGTTATGTTATAAGCAGGTTGAGGTTAATAAATAGGAACAATTAGTAATCTAAGCCAAAAGGTAAATGTATAAATCAAAAGGTAACAGTTGAAATGAAACACAATAAAAAATATTTTTTTGTGGCCTAACCAAGAAATGTTATAATAACTAAAGATTGAGCTACAATTGCCATGTCAGTGAGGTGTTTTCTTTCATTTGGAATGGCTTAACTTGCTATCAAGGAGCTGACAATGCAAGATCTCTTAAAATGGTGCCTATCTCTTACGCAATTCAAAATACTATCCATTTGGACTAGTCTTTAGGCCTCAGAATTTCAGATCAAAGTTTGGTTCAGATGGACTCCTCCCATTAAAAGAGGAAATCAATACCCCATCCTCATACCTACTGTGGATAATGTTATGGCATACTGTGGTATATTCACTGTAGCCATCATCAGAAATGAGCAGCAAATGCCCATTTATCTAGAATGTTCGAAGTGTGAGATGTTGAGAGTAAGATACCCCTTTCAGTGAAGTGAATTGACTGTAGAAGGGGTCCTTTTCCTCCCGCCTGCAAACAGGCTTCCTCCACCTCCCTCCTGCATGAGAAGTGTCTCTTCTGTCTCTTCCATGGTACTTCCCTCTAAACCAAAGAAAAGTAGTCTCCCCATCGGGAGGGTCTGAGCCCAGACTTGTTCATGAAGACTCTGTGTCTGAGGAGACCGTCGTGACTTCCGTGTGCTCAGTTCCTTTTCTACTCAGGTATTCTGCATCCTTGCTGGGCTTTTTAAAAGGAAACTTTGATCATGAATGCTTGCTAAATTAAGGCGTCACTCCATTACTAAAGTTAATCATAGTCCATTCATGAACTACCAATATTCAAAGAATTAGAACATAGTAAAATATGCTTATAAAATTATACTGAAAAGATTGTCTTTACTTGGTTATTCAAAAAACATTCCAGATCTTTTATCACTTTGGAGTCGCCACTAATAGTATTACACACACACACACACACACACACACACACACACACTTACATTTATCACGGTAATAGAGTCTAAAGTTACACAGTTACACTGTTCAATACAGTAGCCAGTAGCCACATGTGACTATTAAGCACATGAAATATGGCTAGTTTGCAGTGAGAAGTGCTGTAATGTAAATTACATAGTGGATTTCAAAACTTAAAGTAAAATATCTCATTAATTTTTTAGATATTGGTTACATATTGAAATAAATATTTAAATTAATATTGATTGTATATTTAAATGATGATACTTTGGATGTATTTGGTTAAATAAAATGTATTATTAAAATTAATTTCTTAATTCTTTTTACTTTTGAATGTGACTATTATAAAATTAAAAATTTCAAATGTGGCTTGTATTGTATTTCTATTGGACAGCACTGTTCTGGAGAAACACAACATTCCTGGTAAAATAACATTAACTTTTTAGCAGGTGCTTTCCCAGTGTCTATGCATAAATGAAAAGGATTTTCATTTTTCTTTTCCAGACCAAGTGTTGTATAGTTACTGGACCTTTAAGCTCCCAGTTTGTGCCTCTCTTCTCTTACTGGAAAGAACAATAGTCCACCACAAGTTAGTCATCATTATTCCCCTTCAGAATTCTTTCTGGAAATTATATTACCTCAGCCAGCCTCGTGGTTTATATTATATAACCTATTTGGAAGAGGTGAAGTTAATTAGCATTGCATCATTAAACTAGTGATTAGCTCACTGACTTCTGCCTGATTTTCAGGAATTATTAGCTTAACATTAAAAGGCAAGCATCTCACTGTTGAAACTTCAAATACATTCTTGATAACATTTCTTTTTCATTTGCAATACTCTTTAAATTGTAGCTGATGAAGTTGAGATTGACACACACTGGTCATTTTGAAAAATCATCCCTGAACATAGGTTGTTATGGTAATTATGCAGAAAATTAAGACTGAGAGCTTCGTTAATAAACTATCATGTTAAGAGAATTAAGTTATCTGATTTCCAGCAATTTCCCAAACTTCATCTCTAAAAGAATGGTTTCCCCCAATTTGAGAAATGAGATTTTCTAGATACGTTTTATTTTTCTACCTTAAGTTTACTTGATCACCGAGTGATATTTCCTAATGACTAAAAAATATCTCCTCTTGGGAACAGTTCTGGGGCCAGATATGGTAATCCATTGTATATATGGGTCATTTATTTATTCTGTCATTTATTGAGAGACGCTGAAGGCCAGAACCTGGACATACAAAAGAAACATGGTCCTTGCCCCAAGGGGTTTACAGTCCGTTGGTTAGGTTATTATAGGAAAGTGTGGTGAGAAGATCTAACCTAGTTAGGAGAATAAGGTGATGTCTTCCTGAGGAACTGATGTTCAAGTGGGGAACTGAGTGAAAATCAGGAGTTAGCCAGAGGCAGAGGTTATGGGAAAGGGTGCCAGACAGACCAGTGTGCATGATGGCCCTGAGATCTTTGAAAGCAGGGCATCTTTGAATTGAAAGAAAAATGCATACAGTTGGACTATGAAGTGTGAAGTAGATGGTAGGTTGGAGAGGAAGGCAAGGATTATTTTGGGTACAACTTTATAAGCTTTCATTAGGAATATGAATTTATCCTAAGGCGTTTAAAGCTAGAGAATTACATAATCAGATTTGTGTTTTAAACAGATACTTCTGGTTGCAGGGCAGTGAATGCTTTGGAATAAATGGGTCAAGACTGAAGGTAATGAGACAGTTGTAGGAAGACTTTGTTATAATTTAGGCTACAAATGATAGGTGGTTATACTAAGTGGCAGTAGGAATGGAGAAAAACAGATTCCATAGTTATTTAGAAGACGGATTCGATAGGACCTGGTAATTATTGAATGAGAGAGATGAAGGAGAAGAAGGTTTCAAAGATATTACCCAAGGTTCTGACCTGGGCTGTTGAAATTAACTATCTAGTGATCAGTTGGTTGTATGGGTCTGGTGGTCAAGAGGGGTCTGTACTGGTAATTCATAGTTGAGGGTAACTGACATAGAGATGGTAATCGAAACCATGGAGGTTAATGAGTTTAGTCTGGGATCTCCTCCGGCTGAATAGATCAGAGGGCCCAGGATAGATGGCAGAGGATTCCTACAGTTTGATAAGTGGCGACAACAGTGCTGCACAACTCTGGATACAACTTAGATTCTCCTGCAGAGCTTTAACAATACCAGTGCTGGTGGCCTCATCCCAAACTAATAAAATCTCTGTGGGTGGGTCTAGGTAGGTGTAATATTGTGATTTATAATAAGAAATATGTATTTGGTCTTCTTCCTTGGAATTTTCTAAGTGATGAGAGTCATAAAGATGTCTTTTGTTATGTTAATGAGGTGACTTTTGGACACCACCTAAGGAGGGGGGCTGGTTACCAGTGGAGCCAACCAAATAATTGGAAGGTTGAAACTTTCAGTCCCACCCCCTGACCTCCAGGAAGGGGAGAGAGGCTGGAGGTGGAATCAATCACCAATGGCCAACAATTTAATCAAGCATGCCTAGGTAATGAAGCCTCCATAAAAATCCAAAAGGACAGGGTTGGTGAACACATGGAGATTCGGGAAGAGTGTACACTGGGAGAGGGCATGGAAGCTCCCCACTCCTTTCCCCATGCCTTGCCCTATGCATCTCTTCCATCTGGCTGTACCTGAGTTATATTGTTTTATAATAAACTAGTAATCTAGTAAGTAAAATGCTTTTCTGAGTTCTATGTGCCCCTCTAGCAATTTTGTCAAACCCAAGGAGGAGGTTGTAGGAGCCTCTGATTTATAGCCAGTTGATCAGAAGCACAGGTAACAACCTGGACTTGTGATAGGCATCGAAGTGTGTGTGTATGTGTTTCGGGGGGCGGGGAGGGGAGGCAGTCTTGTAGGACTGAGTCTTTAACCTGTGGTATCTGATGCTATCCGCAGGTAGAGAGTATCAAAATTGAGTTGAACTGTATGACACCCAACGGGTGTTGGAGAATTTTTTGGTGGTAGTGTGGAAACCACCCCAATACACACACACACACACATTGGAATTGGGTATAAAACCCTTAGTAGGGCATCAGGATTTTCCAGAGGTCTCCAGATGATTCCAATATTTATCCATGGTTGAGAACTACTAGAGAAGAAAAACGGAGCCTGAAAAAAAAGACTGAGAAGGAGAAACCAAAGAGGTAGCAAGGGTATCAGTTCAATGCAGCATTATCGAAGTGGAAGGACGAGAGATTTGGAGAAGAGAGGAGTGGCTGGCAGTATCAAAAATTGCCAAGAGGTCAAGCAAGGCAAGAACTTAGGAGGTTTCACTGAATTTAGAGAGACTTGGTTCGTTAGTAAATTTGGTAAGACCAGTTTTAATGGTGAAGCCAGACCCCAGAGGGTTGAGGAGAAGCGAGAAGTTAGAAAATATTGATAGTAAGAATCAGCAACTCTTTTAACTGGGTTCTTCCTTCATTAATTAAATAAATTTTATCAATTACTTATGCTAGGTACTAGGAATAGAAAATTGAATAAGGCATGGCTGAAGCCTTCAAAGAACTCAGTCTAGGTGACAGGGGAGACAGGTCAACAGATAATTACTTATGAGAGAATGTAATAAGCATGATGATAGAGACTCACACAGCGGGGAGACGATTGAGTCAGTTCTGACCAGTTTTGAGGAGCATATAGTAAAAGCTCAATACATATAAAATGGATGGATACATTTCTCAGATGTGTGTGGGATCCTCAGGTGCACACTTCAGCATGATTCCAAGAGGTCTAGGCCAGCCTTGGTTTCAAAGACTCCGCCTACTCGCACCAAGCAAGCTAAACAATAACGCCCACTCCTGAGATGGGAGCTTGGAACTGATCATCTTTAAAAACAGTTTTTATTTTAAGGGTAGCTGGAATCATCAAATTAGAACATGGAAGTGGACTTACAAGTGACACACCTGGGCTCAGGAATGCACCGTGTTTATTCTGATGCTTTCAGTTTACCCCCAAGAATTTTCTTAAAAAAGGGGTTATAGGGCTCATGTGTATGGTGACGGATGATAACTAGTCTTTGGGTGGTGAACACAATGTAGTCTACACAGAAGTCGAAATATAATGATGTACACCTGATATTTGTATACTGTTGTAACCCAGTGTTACCTCAATAAAAGAAGATATGAAACCTTTCTCATATAAATTATACGAAATACTGTAGTTTACAATGAATATGTTCAGAAATAGTAAGAGTGTAGACTTAGTTGTCAAATCTCTTTTATGGGAAATACTTTGTGAAGTGGATTAGACATGTCCTTTTAAATTATACCCTACGAGGAAGACTTGTCAATGTATACCCTCTGTTTGTGAAATCTTTCTAGGTCTACCTCACCCCAATACCATTTTTTGTTTTCTTGTGAAAGTGTTCTAGTATTCATTAGAATATCATTGTTTTGTTTGCAAATCATTGTCTCTGTAACATCTTATTCCACCCTTTCAAGTTTGCACAGTTCCTCCTCTCAGCCTGACCCTCTGTTGATACAGGACAATGCCGTGGACTCCCTGACCGAGTTTTACTTCTCTCACATATTTTTAAAAGCTTGCTATCTTCCTGACCAACTCTGTCCTACCCTGTGAATTCCAAAACCAAGACAGAATTTCAATATTGACCACCTAGCAGTAAGGGAGGGCAGGTTTCCCTGGAGGTTTTTTCTGTTTACATTTTTGTATTATTCTTATTTCAAGGACACTAAAAATGGTATCCATTTTGTAATAGTTTTTCAAATAAATCCTTAAGTCTAAGAGATTAATTGAAAACCATGGAAGTAAGGAATTTTCTTATTTTCTAATGTTGGAAATTAATGTTATAATATTATAATAGATTATTATACAAATAGAATTAGTATAGGATTATTAATAATGTCAATATTTGGATTCTTTTGCTGCTTAACAGGGAAAAGTACTAAGAGTAAATATTTGTAAGGCAGTGTAGGGTGGTGGTTGACAGTGTGGATTTGAATCCTTCCTTCCTCCACTTATTAGGGGTGTGACTTTGGGCAAGATGCTTCATCTCCCTTTGCTTCAGCTTCTCCATCTGTAAAACTGGAGTAATGATAAGAATAATACTCACAGGGATGTAAGGAAAATTAAATGAGTTAATGTATATATTGACATATATTAAAAGTGTGCTTGGTATATAGGAACTATGTAATGAATATTTGTAATAATGATAAGACAATGTTCCTCTACGTTATGCTTAGTAACTATATCAGTTGTGGTATGCTTTTTCTGCTGTAGTTAGTAAAAAGAATTTAAAGACTGTTTTCTGGAGGAATTTGAGGAAGTTGGGGCCTGAGTTCCCTGGAGGAGACCCTGAACCTAGAATCAAGCTCACAAGCGACCTACTTTTCTAGAGCTCTGAGCCCACTGCAGACTCAGGATCAAGGCAGATCTATGAAATTGCAACCCTAAAACTGGGCACTGCCCCCTGGGGACATTTACGTCTGTGTTGAACTCTCTTTCTAGTAGAATAAAGTAAAATTATAAAGGAAAAGAGTATATAAAATAAAAGGAAATGAATTAGAGGATTGAAATAACTGGCTTTTCAGGCCTATGATTATATGAGCTATTTCTCACATAAATTAAGCATGATTATTAGCCATTATCAGATTTTGACTAGGAAGTCTGAGAATATGACATTTAAATACGTGTTTTTCCAGAAAGAAAATGCTTTGAGAATGGTTTCCATTTTGATCTTTATTTTGATCTTTTGACTCTTGTGCCACTAGATGAGCTGGAAGAAATGGTCTTAGAAGTTTATTCCTCTCACGTTTCGTAGCCCCTCTGAAACTTGGGTATTTTACTTTTCATCACTCAAAATTATTGCTATTGAATTCATAAACATCACTGTTATCTTTTAGAAACATGACTACCACGTGGCCCAGGGGAAAAGGACATACTTTCATACAGTAGACATAATTTAATGGATCTAATTGTAATTAGAATTTGGTAAGAAAAACTAAAAAAGGGGGGCCATTTGGCTTAAAGAGCTGAAGGCTGCTGATCCAATCTCGCAGCGCTGTGAGCTCCCTCTGCTGGTGTAGTCCAAATCGACATGCAGTGGGGAGCAGAAGCATTTACCATTTAGTGAACACCTACTAGGTCCCAGGCAGTCTTGTAGGCACAGCCATACGTTTTCTGTAATCTTCATAGCCCTGCAGTGGCAGGTCTTATAATCTTGTCATATTTGAGTTGATTTGTTCTCTTTCAATCCCATATGTTTTTCTAATATCCTGAATTTAGGTAGAGGAAGGAATTGTATAATTATTTTCACTCAGTAGTTATTGCTTCTACAAATAAAGATATCTTGAATGAATGATTCTTTATAGAATATAAAGTAGAATGAGTCATTAATTTTTCAAGATTATTTGAGGAAAATTTAGAGTGGAAGAATTTGAAAGATATAGGACTCATCTGTCAATGGAATAGAACTTCAACTTTAACAAAAGGAATTTGTGGAAGTAAGGGCTTTCACTATTTTTCTGAAACTTGAAATTCTATCCCAGGTTTAGAAAGATCAGATAAATGTGTACATTGTCTCAGTAGCTAGAAGGCCAGACTGAGAACCCAAGCCAATGGAGAAGCCACAGCACTGTGACGCAGGCAGGCAAACAAACATGTCATTGCACCCAAAAGTCCCAGGCTCCCCTACCCACGAAGTGTTTCAGTCAAGCTGTCAACAAGTTATAGAAAGAAGAACTTTGAGTCTGATCTTTCTCCTTGGTCCTTCCTCAGTGGAAATGCCAAAATGCTGAGAACTGATCTAAACTGAGGGAAAGGGCAGGGCAAGACAGGGGACCACGTAAGTGACATTTTTCTGGAACACTAGAAAGTTGACTGTACAGTCTGTGGGCAGATTTTCACACATTTTCAGCTGAAAAGATTTGGAAAGTGAAATTCGTTTCAGTTAATTGATACGTCTGAAATATTTGTAGAGTTCTATTGTATATACTAGAGTAGCGGGAAGGAACAGATCTTCGATTACTGACAAGTGTTTGATTTTTGATTCTAATCTTTTGATTTACCAGCCCCGTGGATTCAGGCAAGTTACTTCTTTCAGACTCAATTTTCTCATCTGTAAAACGGGATTGACAACACAATCTGCTGCTACAGTGAGAATCAAATGAGTTAATGTGTATGATTAAGGCCTCACTGACAGCCATGTGCCACAAATACTTTATGAAGTGGGATATATGCCATGACATATGTGCAGCTTAATCATATGTTTAGCTTGATCCTTAAAATAATAATAATGTCAACATCAACTAACATTTGTGTGCTTTCTCTGCTAGGCTCTGGCCCAAGCACTTCACACATGTCTCATTTACTCCCCACAGTCCCTGCAGAAACCCTCTGAGGTAGGCACCCCTTGTGGGTCCCAGTTGATTCTCAGTCTTTAATCATCCTACTCACATATCACACTTTGTAAAGATCTTCAAACCTACAAACGCTGTTTCCCTTCAGACCATCTGTTACTATCTTAAAACTTAAGGGAGTAATATTTTGGAAGAGAAGTAGGGAAGAAGAGTAGTGAAGGAAGACCTCTCCAAAGCTGAAACCCCCGACAGTTTGGTGAAGCTTTTGCAGTAATACCCTCTAGGAAAGGATTTTTGTGGTGGCATAATGTATTTCAGAATTCTCTCCCTCAGCAAATATGTATTTCGTTCCTGCCCACTGCATGTAAGGCCCTGTTCTGTGCAGTGGGAACGCCACAGTCAATGAAATAGTCAATTTGCCCTCGTGGAGGTGATCTTCAAGATTGAATATCTAGTCTTCCATATTCTCTGTCATATTTTGGCACTTGGAGCAGTGACACTAAAACTGGTGATGTGAATAACAATAGCCAAAAAAGGAGGTGGTAATGAGTGTACCTAATTGGCTCTGTACTAACATCTTTTATATTCATCTATTAAAATTACTGCTTTTCACATTTATATACACATGTATGCACTGATACAATCAATAGATGGAAATAAAAAACTGAAGTACTAAGCATACATCTTTATATTTTCTTTCTCAAATGAAAAATAAAGTGGAAAGAGAAAGATGGGCTTAATTTTTAGTATAAGGGATATTGTTTTTATGTGGCTTTGTATTTTTTTTTTTTTTTTTTGAGGAAGACCAGCCCTGAGCTAACATCCGTTGCCGATCCTCCTCTTTTTTTGCTGAGGAAGACTGGCGCTGGGCTAACATCGTGCCCATCTTCCTCCACTTTTTATATGGGACGCCGCCACAGCATGGCTGACAGGCAGTGCGTCGGTGGGCGCCCGGGATCCGAACCTGCGAACCCTGGGCTGCCAAGCGCGGACTAAACCTCTGCGCCACCGGGTGGCCCCATGGCTTTGTATTTTTAATGTCTACTGGGAAAATGCATTCAACTGTGCTAAGAATTAGTCATTCTAGTTGTATAAGAGCATGGAAAATGATCACGTGTTAATTTCTACTGACCTCTTTTATGTTAATCCATGTAAAGTACTTTTTCAATTATGAAGCTGATTTGATTGACTAAGAGTTTAGTAATGTATGAGCTGAATAGAAAACTAGATTACAAATCATTTCAGCATGACATTTGGATAAAATATAAAGTTAATCTGAGTTTATTTATGATGTTCTGTCAGAGAAATTCATGGGAATTAGCTTTCTCACGACAGTTCTAATAATCATCATTTCTGACTGAATTAGAAATACTGTATTTCGACATGAAGAAAATTTGCTTAACATTTGATGTCATATTTCAATATCTAGCTGAAACAAAGGAGAACATAAAAGGTATGACTATTGGGGCCGGCCTGGTAGCGTAGTGGTTAAGTTTGCACGCTCCACTGTGGCGGCCCAGGGTTCATAGGTTCGGATCCCAGGCACAGACCTATGCACTGCTTATCAAGCCACGCTATGGCAGGCATCCCACATAAAGTAGAGTAAGATGGGCACAGATGTTGTTAGCTCAGGGCCAATCTTCCTCAGCAAAAAGAGGAAGTTGGCAGCAGATGTTAGCTCAGGGCTAATCTTCCTCACCTAAATAAATAAAATGTATGACTATTATTTTAAAAATGGAGTAGTTTCTTTTCAAGTATGAAATAATGCAGGAGAAGGCATAACCATTTACACTGTGGAGCAGTTGCTCATAAGGTCAACTGCACACTACACATAACCACTTAGGGAGCTTTTCAAAAAATTCTGATGTCTAGTCTCAACTGACACCCATCAAATCTGAGCCTCTGGGAGTGGGGACCAGGTGTCAGCATTTGCTCAAAACTACCCCCAGGTGATCCTGATGTCCGGTCAAGGTTAAGAACCCCATGATAAAGGAGAGGACTCAGGAGCAAGCAAGGGTAAGGGTAAGCTCCGGAAAAGGCCCTGAGCGTAAGCTGATGATGATGATGTAAAGGTCTCTCTCTGCCAAGACTCTGCAAGCACTGTAGAAGAAAAGGGTGACAAGTTCCTGGAAATGAAGACAAGACCCAGAACAACAGTGGGGACTTACAGGCTGTTGTCTGAACTGATTCTGTCTTGTAACCAGCACTGAAAGGACTTCAGTATTATTGTTGTTGGGTGCTGGCTCTATGGTGGAAGCAGTGTTAGGAAGTGGAAAAGAGAAACCTATGTAAATGTGACTCTGTGTGTTTGTTCACTTATATGGATGAATAATTGTTTCATGACTTTGTTGTTTTCATGAATTTTCTTTTTGCCTATGCATTCATCCTTTTATACACATTTCAAATTAAGATACAAAACACAAATAGAAGATTCTTAGTCAAACCACAATGGAAGCTTTGAATTGTTTTTCATTTATTGATCCTTCCATTTTCATCACGTGTTTCTGGGCTGTGTGTTGGGGATGGGATAATGATGAGCAAGATGCAGTACTGGGCAAGATGAATTATGTCATTATTTACTAAGCCTTGGAAGTAGACAGGATAGTTGTGAATAAATAAATGTAGTTATATTAGTCAGGGTTCACCAGAGAAACAGAACAGATAGGATAGGTAGGTAGGTAGGTAGATAGATAGATATCAGAGGAGATTTATTATAGGAATTGACTCTCTCAGTGTGGGGGCTGAGAAAGTGCCATGATCTGCCATCTGCAAGCTGAAGAACCAGGAAAGCTGGTGATGTAATTCAGGCCAAAGCCCTGAGAAGCAGGATGCGGGGTGAGGCAGGGTTGGGGGAGGAGCAGGGGTGTTTGGTGTAAGTCCCAGAGATCTGAGAGATCCTCAGACTTGGAGAGAAAGATGTTTGAGGGAAATGACATTGATATAGTGGGAAAGTGAGTTTGGCTATGATGTGTGTGAATCTAAGTGTGAGACTTTAAGCAGTGATGACATTGCGATGTCACCTGGTGGAACTAAAACTGAAACAGAGGATGCAATGTGGAATCATCCACAGCCCCAGAAAACAGTTTAATAACACAAGTTTCTCTAGTCTTCATTTTAAAATTTACAAATAAGAGAGCTTAGCTAAGAAATAAATGATAACAATTCACTATTTTTGTGCATAAAACTTTATGGCCATTTTCATCAAGCAATTTACCTGGTATTTTGTGGTTCTAAACTATTGTATGTTTACTGTTTTTAAACTTTTGGGTGACATCTCTACAACAGTAAATTTGTTTCTAAATATTGGGTGTAATTTTGATGAAAGTGTCCATTAAATATACCACATTTAACAGAGACAATGTGTTATTTGTGACCCCTGTCCTCTCCTATCCTTAATTTTCCTTCTATTCATTTGCCTTAGTTAACTGAGTATTGACTATAATTTTAGAAAGACTTTGGTATTTTCAGAGAAGATATTTCATTGGAGCGTCTGTTGTGGTAAACAGCAGAAATTTCAACTTCAGGTAGACAGACTCTATCAATTAACACCTATTTTTGACAAAAAAAAGTGGCTATTTTAGTGAAAAGGCGAACTGAAAATTGCATCACGATCAAAATTAAAATTATGTCATTCTTGGGGCCGCCCGGTGGCGCAGCGGTTCAGTCCGCGCTTGGCAGCCCGGGGTTCGCGAGTTCGGATCCCGGGCGCCCGCCGACGCACTGCCTGTCAGCCACGCCGTGGCAGCGTCCCATATAAAGTGGAGGAAGATGGGCACGGATGTTAGCCCAGGGCCAGTCTTCCTCAGCAAAAAGGGGAGGATTGGCAACAGATGTTAGCTCAGGGCTGCTCTTCCCCACACACACAAAAAAATAACAAAAAAAAAACAAAAAAATAAAAATAAAAATTATGTCATTCTTTCACTTTCCTTCGATTATGTTGGCGTCATGTAGCCACAATAACAATTCCCTGTATTAATTCTTACCCACCCAACACACACAATTGTCTTTCCTTCTCCTCCTTCCCTCTCCCTCCTCCCTGCCTTTTCTCCTTTATTTATTTTAACATAGAGACTTTGTGTTTCCACCTGGACGGTCCTTTCTTTATCAAGGTTTGGGCTGCAGCAAGATTCCCTTCCCATTCCAAGTAGACGTTGCAAGTCAACCCCAGCATTCTTTTTCCAGACCTGTTAGTCATCTTGCTTTCAGTCTCAAGCTCCAGGCGGTCACTACAGATTAGTGGGAGGAGTCATTATTCTGCAAGAAACCTGACCAGAAAAATATTACCCACGTTCCATTGTAACAATGTTCCAGCCCAGGAGAATCACCTGGGTAGTCAGGGCCTCACCTGGACATGATGAATCAATCTCCAGAGAAGGGCTAGGAAACTAGCTTCAGTTCAGTTGTGTTCAGGGTTTTGCTATTTCTCCTGAACAACATTTTGGAGAACAAACAAATGTATACACAAACATCTTTCTACACTCCTTAAATAGATAAAATCTCTCCTACCCAGGAGATTTAGTGCAGGTAATTTCACTTTCATATTAGCCTCATCTATGTAGGTATTCTGAGTTTGCCCAGGAAACTTTATCTAGGGGTCACGTTTATAGGAGACAAAGTGCCTAATGATTTGGGGAATGGTCACTATAAAAGTATGAAAACTTTGTATCAGTGACCAGTGTTCAAAATTAGGTAAACCCAAGTTTCACATCCTTCTCCAATCAAATTGATGCAAATGTGTTTACTTGCCTTTGGAATTAAGCTCAGGTGGAATAGAACTGTCACATGGCAATGGAAGAAGGTGAACATAAAGACAGCAGAAGGAATCTTAATATGCACCATCTTGTTCTCCCCCAAATCACTCATCTGAAATTGGCTTCATATAGGATCCCAACTATAAAGCAAAGAAGTCACACTGACAAAAGAAATTATCACTGGGAAGACCACTTTTTCTTGTACAGTTGAGAAGTACTGTATTGCCCATGACTAATGTTTTATTTATGTTTGGCTTTCTGGCTATTCATGCATTTACCAAAGTGCCTGTTGAAGTTTTTTATTTATGACTGAAATAATATGGTTTTTCAGGTGTTTTTTTTCCTTGTCGAAAACATGTCGCAATCCACTGAATGTAAACCACAGGGCACTTTGTTTTAAATGCTAGCATTGTTAATATGCTAATTATACACAGCCACTTTCCACATGCTTGAACATCACCTTCCAACTTCGATAAACCGCGACTTAAATGCTAAGGACCATGTTGTAGTATTTCTATTCTTAACGTCTCAATACAAGAAACGTTTAAAAAATTGCTCTGGTAGCGTTGCTTACATTGCTAGATAAATGGTCAAACAGAGGTGCAAATTCTTTGTCAAGCATTATACACTGCAGTTATGTTTGCATAGCCTATGTTGGTTCAAACTGGTCTTCCCCGTCCTAGTCATGGTGGTTAGCTGTCTCCTATAGCAAGGCCATCTCTTCATGGTGTTACCAATGGAAGTCATTTCTACCAACAAAAATCACCTTGTGAGAGAACAATTATGTTGGCACAGAGTAACTCACGGTTACCCCCATGACATGCACCGAGTACAAGACAGAGAAGCAGGGTACGAGGGCATTTCACACATGGCTGAAGGAAAAACATTGTGGATAAGCATGCATGTTTATTTTCTCTGCTCTTGCAAAATAACATTGTTTTCAAGATGACTTATGATAAAATCATTTTCAAATGCTGTAGGGAGCCCTAATGGAGAACCTTGTGGAAAGACTTGTTTGGAAGAAAGAGACAATCAATGGTTGGGGGTCACGCTTTCCAGACAGCCAGGAGAAAATGGATCCATCGTGGTAGGTTGTTGGAATTGGTCCACGGATAACATCATGAAATCAGATATTCTGGTGTGACTTTCACATCATTTGGTCTACTTTTATGTTTTATTCAGACTTGTGGTCATAGATGGAAAAATATATTTTACATGAAGAATGAAAATAAGCTTCCCACGGGTGTTTGCTATGGAATGCCCTCTGATTTACGAGCAGCACTGAGTAAAAGAATAGCTCCATGCTATCAAGGTAAGGTATGATTTTGATTTTAACCGGATGAAGAGAAACAAAGGAATGCCTTTAAAATTTTATTTTCAGTTTTGGATGTGCAGAAAAAGGGAGATCTATGAAATCGCTATGTTCTTTTTAACTACTCAAAGTATTCTTTCCTTTCCTTTTTTTACCCAATTGTACTAGTATTAGTTTTCAAATACGTACTTTGTGTTTTCAGGAATAGAAAATTCTACAGTTTAATTCAAATAATTCTAGAATCTGGTTGATAATTACCCACTTTTCCATTAAATTTATTTTCAATTCAGTATAAGTGAGTCTAATGCCCTTCAAATATGACACTTAAAATCAAGAAATTAGATTGAAAATTCTGATCAGAAAGGGGAAAACTGTTTCTTGCTTTACCTTTAGCTTCCAAGAATATTCAGAAAGATTTCAAGTATAAGTGTAAGCAGATCTTTTCTTCTCACTACGTCTCTATTTTTTCTTCAGATTCACGTTTTCCTTGAAACAGCAAGAAATTGGCAGCTTAAGTTTGAAAGATCTTTCTCGTGAAAATTCTAGGCCATAGGTAGCATTAGTGCATACAGAGCTAGGACTTACACGACTGGAGTGAGCAGAGTTAAGAGTGAGTGTCAACAGAACACGAAAAATGAGATCTGTAACGGAACTAAAATTCTAAAAATGTATGTTTGGAAAACTAAGAATTAAATATATATGAATGCCAAATTCCAATTTTTCTAATCAAAATGTTTACCCCAGTGGCCAAAGAAAATTTCTATTACGTGACAAAACTTGACTAAGAATGCAAGTTCAGGTATTAATTCTATTAATATTGGGGTCTTTCCTCTCTGGAATTTGATGTCAGAGAGAAGTTATGTCATGTTCCTAATTTGCCTTTGGATACCAAGGAGCTAAAAGGTGAATTTAAAATTCTCAACTGCAGTAAAACTCAATCTAGATTTCTGTATGTTTCTTCTCTTTTTCCTAATGGTTTAAGGTTTACACTTTAAAACATTTTCACAGTAGAGTTTTTATTTTTGCTCAGATACGTTCAGCCACATTCTACAAAAAATTCAAGATGGCATAAACCTAGGACACCTAAAATTATGGCAAAATTTATAAAAATGAAAAAAAAAATAGGGTCAGGGAAAATATAAAGAGTGAAAAGTCATGGGGGGGTAGTAATTATAAAT
Organism: Tapirus indicus; assembly: GCA_031878705.1. Taxonomy (NCBI): domain Eukaryota; kingdom Metazoa; phylum Chordata; class Mammalia; order Perissodactyla; family Tapiridae; genus Tapirus; species Tapirus indicus. The sequence continues at coordinate 91,934,417 of CM062926.1, forward strand.
GACTTAGCAATTTATTTAACTTTTCTGGTTAGCAAAGCCATAACGAAGATGTGGTCCTGATTTTTATTTTTATAGAGGTTAACTTATATCAGTTCTTCAGGAGGAGCAAAGCTTTGTTCCCACAGTAAGTTCCAAAAGCATCCATTTAGGGGGACTTTGTAGTAAGAGACCCTCCATCCCCATGCAGATCTTGACTCAGTCTGTGATTTTCAGCGGGGCAAAATCTAGGAAGCCTATTTTAAGTGGAAATCTGGACTGGAAACCACAAATCCTACCTCTGTCTTAGATACTCGATAATTTTTTTGATGCTGCATGTTCTTCTCATGAAAAAGAGGCAGGGGTAAATGTTTATTGCTATTTCATAGGGATATTTTGAAGATTAATAGGGAAGAGATTTGTGATCTTAAATTTTACCAAAGCTACTATTATTTTAAAAATGAAATAGTGTAAAATACAGACCTTACAAGGTATATTTGTAAGGATATATAAGGTAAACAAAATTCTGCAGATTTTGTCTTTATTTTTAAATGAAATCCTGAATTGTTTTTCGACTTCATTTTAGATTTTGTGAAAAAGTTTGGAGAAAATTTTGCATCATGTCAAGCTGGAATATCTAGTTTTTACACAGAGGTAATAGTCTAAAAATTAGCTGCTGTGAATGTAGAAATAGAATTTTAATTCTTCTGACTTCAAAGACTGATGTTATGCTTGAAAGTAAAAATTGTATGACATCTGAATAATATGTCTCTTAAATTTGAGAGTATTACAACTTAATTTTTACCACTCAATGTTTCACATATGTTTTGAGAAAATATTAATAGCTATGCAACATAAGACCAACTAAAAGTCTACACTAATGAATATTAATTTTATCTAGAATTTAATAGAAATCAAAAGTAGCTATAGTTATTTGTTTTGTTAACTTAGGTGTTGAAAATAGCTATGTTATTTTTAATTAACTAGTTGAGAGGGGAAAGAAGTATGTGGATCTGCATTTTTCATTAAAATTATGAGAATTGGGAGATTTAAGAACTTAATAATATCCTCTTAAATCAGATATATTCCCAAACTATTATTCTCTAACACTCTAGGATATACAGTGAAAGGTCAGAGTTGTACTCAACCCCCAAATCTCCCAGTTTCTCTGAAAAACCCATTATGAATTTATGAATGTTTTCTGAATCTATGTAGACAGTCTATATCAAGCCTTGGGTTAACAATTTCCATAAATATTACCTACTATGTTAAAAAAAGTATGTAATACTTTCTTTAGTTTACATTTAAATTGATCCTAAGTTCAGGATTGTTGGAAATTTAGAAATATGTTAAATAGGTTTGATTGCTGAAAGTTATATTTCACCAGACAAGTGTCTGCTCATTCCAACCTTCCCTCTATTTCATTTTCCTAAATTCATATTTATCATCAAATATGCCCCAATTCCATTAGACTTTTTTTTTTTTTCCTAAGCTAACATTGTTAAGGAAACTAGTCAATGGCATTTTTCAAATTGAAATGAATCAAGTCCACTTTTTACTCTTTGGCAACATATGATTATCCCCATAATGAGCACTAATGAATTACCCAGATATGATTTACTTTAGTATAAACCACATTGCCTTTCTCTCGAAAGCTTAGTCTACTGCTCAATGATTCTACCTTTGATTTTAAAGTCCACTGATGGTGTGAAGTTAGAGGTTAGAGTTTCTTCTCTAAAATCCTACTTTTAGGTGAAAATTCATTGGCTAGCTTCTCTGGTGTTTTTTCTGATAGGTTTTTAAATTCATGAAATGCTCAGATTTCAGAAATTTATTATGAAAATATATTCTTTTCACTATTAAAATGTATATCTGGAGGAGGTTTTGGGTGGTGAGATTAAATTTTTAAATGATGATAAATTGTTTTTTTCTTACAGGATTTAATTGTGATGGGAGCCCCAGGATCATCTTATTGGACTGGCTCTCTTTTTGTCTACAATATAACTACAAATAAATACAAGGCTTTCTTAGACAAAGACAATCAAGTAAAATTTGGAAGTTATTTAGGTACTACAAATATTGACGAACTCAAGTTATCTCTGCCTTACAGATATCAGTAATTTTAAAAAAGGGAAATTATATTTTCAAGAGATCAGAATGGCCAGTAGTAAGTAAAGGGACAGTTGACTTAATATTTTACATTTACATATGACTACAATCATCAATATATAATTCTTAGACTAGAGCTCCTAGCTTAGTTTATTCTGCAGTAAAATACTTGTAAGCTTGTATCTTAATGCAGTCAACTTACTATTATATCGGTAGCATCTACTGAGTGCTTACTATGGTAAGCAGGAACCAAGAAATTTTGTAAGCACTTTACATGAATTAACTCATTTAATCATTTATGAGTGAATAAGTAAGTATAGTTTCTTAAAGGACCAACTGAAGGTCAATGGGTCTATTGACAGTGTTCTAGGCATGGGGTAACGTTATGAAGCATGGATCTAAAAACAACTCATTGCTCTTTTCCTCAGAGGTTCTTAGAATATTTCACAGAGCTTAACTATTTTTATCTTCCTTCTGTCCTCCCACTCTACCCGCCCCACCACCCCGTGCTCCCCCCACACCTGCCCACACCCCCTCCCTCTGTCCCCTCCCACTCCCTCCCCCTTCCCTCCTCCCTAATAAGTTAACAGTAAGACACTTTATAGTCTATATTTCTACAGAAATACAAGATTTTTCTGGCATTAATTCCTGCTATAGTAAAAGGAATGCTTTTCCTATAGTTTCTTAGAAAATACAGATTTGTTTAAACCATATGTGCTTCACATGTGAGCAGCCGAAATAATTATAATAAGAAAAGACAGTATTATTTTTTCCCATTCAAACAGAAGGAATTCATTTTCAAACAGAAGGAATTCATTTACAATTCAACATTTACTTGTTTATGGTTGAAGGATATCTTGAAGTATTATAAGAAGTGTAACTTGCTTTTTATTATGTTTTTTATCACAAAATAAAAATACTTTACCTTTGTGTCATTATAAAGTTTTTTCACAATAGGAGGATTTCATGGCAAAAGGTTGACCTTTAGGATGATTTTTTTTAAAGTTTAAAATGTTATATTTTAAATACTCTAAAATATTTCTCTTGTAATTCTTGAAGCTAACATGTCCTGATACTCACAGGTACTAACAAACTAAATGTGAAGGTGCTATCTTTAATTTCTAGAACTTGGAAATACAAGCCATGTGACTAGTTTCGTTAACACACATATTAATTGTTGCTTAAAACATATACTAAATGACCAATTTTGCGATTGCGTATTGCTATGCTAGAATTCAGTCTCATTTAATTCTATGAGTGGATTTATGATATATTTTTCCACTGCAAATGGTAATTCTCATACTTTTCTCCATTTTCTTGAAGGGTACTCAGTTGGAGCCGGTCATTTTCGGAGTCAGCATACTACCGAAGTAGTCGGAGGAGCCCCTCAGCACGAACAGATTGGTAAAGTAAGAATTACATTTTTATATTTATGTCTTTGCAAAGGTTCAAATAGATTGCATGATAAAATAAGATATTAAAGGAGAAACTGCAAAAATTCTAAGGAATGAAAGCTAAAAATTATGAGCAGTGTGCTGCATTCAGTGGAATTGGTGAAAGTTGTATGGTTTTAGATAAAACGTAGCAGAAAATCTTTAAGGAAGACTAAGTCAAATGAAACTTTTCTTTCTTATGAGTAAATTGTTTTTGAGATAGAATTATCTCAAGATGTCCAGGGAATGTATTTATTGGTTAACAAGTTTACAGCTGAGGGGAAGTGGAGGCAGCTACATGTCTTTTTGGTAAGACTAGAAAGAATAAGATGTTATTTCTGGTTCTAGTTTTTGTTACATTGCTATGTCATTAGTCACTAAATTTTTCTGAGCCTTACTTTGAAAAGTGAGGCAAACAACACTTTCTGTGCTCTCTCTCAGGGATCAATAAGGTAGTTCCTGAGAAGGTAGTTTTGCAAGTAAGGTATGTTGATGTGAATGTGGTTCCCTAAACCTTTTATATCACTCTTGAAAGGATTTTTAAAATATATTTGAGGAGTTACAAGTTATGAAAATTGATGTTTTGATCAAACGAAAAACATTTTTCAGTCTAACTTTTTCTAATTCTTTTCTCCATTGCAGGCATACATATTCAGCATTGAGGCAAAAGAACTAAATATCTTACATGAAATGAAAGGTAAAAAGGTAATATGTCTCAACCTTTGGTATCACTGAGGGCTTCTGTGAGTAACCCTGCTTTTTTCTCAATGACTGGATCTGGTTTGCTTTGGGGCAGCTTGGCTCATATTTTGGAGCTTCTGTCTGTGCCGTGGACCTCAATGCAGACGGCTTCTCAGACCTACTCGTGGGAGCTCCCATGCAGAGCGTCATCAGAGAGGAAGGAAGAGTGTTCGTGTACATCAACTCTGGCTCGGTAGGTCTGTTGGCCCGCAAACTGGAAGCCATTTATGGGATTATGATCAAAACTGAAGCTGTTCTTATTCCAGAATTCTGAGAATATAGATTCTTAGGCTTATTTTACTGACGAAAGGAAAAAATTCTGGTGTCATACTGATGCTCTAAAAAATGAAAGGAAACCTGAGGGTGAATGGGCAGCTGTCCCATTTTGATATTTCAGCAACATGAGATCAGTTGTTCTGGAGTTTCTCTACTCACAGCTTGTACATGTTCACTCAAGTAGTTGAAGTTTCCTCCAGTTTTATTATGATGGAAATCTAGTTTGAAAGAATGATATTTAGATATCTCTCAAATGTGGATTTTTTGGGGTTTTTTTGGTTTGGTTAGTGAATGTCCATATAAAATTTGATAATTATAAAATATTACTAGAAGTAGAAGATAAAGTATGAAATCTTTTCAATTTTGTGATTTGAGAACAATTAGAAATGACACGTTTTAATAAAATGTTAATTTATACAATTCATATAGAATATATTCTTGATAAGAATGTTAAATTGACGTAGTTTATTCCAAAGTGGATATAGTAGTTATTGAAATAGATAATTACTGCTTATGGTTAAGTTTTAAATTCTGAGGGATATTTTGGAGTGGAAACTGATGACTTGCCAATTCAATTTAAAGAGTTCTGCTGGCCTTATTTTGCCAGCCTAACTTCTTTTTTTTGCTGAGGAAGATTCTCCCTGAGCTAACATCTGTGCCAGTCTTCCTCTATTTTGTATGTGGGTCGCTGCCACAGCATGGCTGATGAGTGGCAGAGGTCTTGCCTGGGATCTGAACCCAGGCTGCCAGAGTGAAGTGCCCCAAACTTAACCACTATGCCATGGGGCCGGCCCCCAGCCTAACTTCTTGACGTTGAATCTAAACAAAGAATTGATAGAGGCCTAATGGGGTCTTTTTGGCTTATTCCTTTGACTTAAGGGTGGGAATGGGTTTGTGAGAAAATTGGTTCCTTTCTTAAGGATTTGACAAAGTAAAATCTATTTCAGGAACGGTATTTGTAATCTTATCTAATCAGTTGTTTCAGAGTATTTAATAAGTCCTATATTAAGCATCAGACTAAACTCTGCAATTTGAGAGGTAGCACTCTAGTCTTATAAAGCTGGGAGATCTCAAAGGGCCAAATATAGAGCAAGAAAGTTATTTATGCATGGCGATTTCCTAGACTGTGTTTAAACCTAAATTTACTAGCAAAGGCTTATCATCTACAAAGTGATCATTAGCATCTCATTAATAGTGCTATCAGGCATTACTTTTTCTGCCGTAGTCATTTCACATTTCCCTGTCCATAAAGTCTTCCTTATACAGCTACATCCTCATTCTGCATACTTCTCTTTTCTTTCTCTTTACAACTAAACTTTTTGAGAACAGTTTAAACACCATATAAACCTAAAATAAGGCAATAAAGGACCTTTTTTCCCTTTGAAATCTTAAGCATTCCCAATATGAAAAACAGAAGTGGAGCTCCTTTGCTTAAAGAAGAAGGGAGCAGCCCTACCCACTAGACTACCCTCTTGTTCTTTTCCTCTCTTCTACCCTGCAGCACCGCTGCTGAACGCTGGAGTTAATTTCATAATTGATTTCAGCTTTTAACACCTCTGGCCGAGATTATTCTTCCTTTGTTCCCTCCTAACTTCCTGTTTCTTAACTCTCTGAAATGACACTAACCACTCCCTGGCATTATATTATATATTTATTGGTTTGGTTCACTTCGTCTGCTCTTCTACTAGAGTGTACATGCCGTGTGGAGAAGATTTGTGTGTCTTGTTCACTGCTCTTTCCTCAGGGCTCGAAAGAGTCCTGGATAAGTACATGCTCAGTAATTGTTTCTGAATGAACTCAAGAAGTATGATGCTTGAATGAATCTGGCTTCCACCTACTTCTACTAAAATAGCTCTCAGGGGTTTCCAGCAAACTCTTGGTCACAGTTCTCCGTGACTAGAGAATACTTGCAGAAGAGTCATCACCTCTTCTTCTTGAAACTCTCCCCCTGGAACTTCAGTGTCATTGTGTTGTCTTCTTGTCCTCTCCGGAGCCTCTTCTCCCCTCTGCTCTTTAAAGTAGGTATTTCCCTTGGAGCCAAGCTCTTTTATCCCTTATTCCTTTGATAAAATCATTCACTGCATTTGCTGCCAGTGATTACGTCTATAGAGCTGATTCCCAAACTTAGTTCATTCAAAAAAATAATAGCAACATTCAGGAGTATCTGAACTGTAACAAAAACTATGAAAAGAGCTGAGAATAGTCTTAGTCCTGGCCTCTAGGACTTCAAAATCCAGAAAAGACACAAACACGAGAGTGAACAAATATAATGTGGTAAATAGCACATTATTAGTAGATGCAAAGTAGACGCAATTCATTTTAGGTCAAGAAGGTTTCACAGAGAAAGTAGTATTTGAGCAAGACAAGTATGGGAATTTTTTAGTTGGAAAATAAAAGGTGAAGGGCACTTCACAAGGGGAAGAACGTGTGTATGCTTAAGGAATGATGAATAGACTTGTTTGAGAAGAGGAAGCAATCTATGAGGAGTGGTGCATGGATTTTTTTTTTTTTTTTTTTGCTACAAGGGAATGACATGATCAGAGTTCGGAAGGAGGTCTGGTAGCTGTTATTGCAGAAGCTCATTACTGAAGCATTATTGAATGTCTTGTTGTAATAACTCATCTTCCAACTTTAGGATAGCGGTTAACCAATCCATGCCATATTTCTGCTGGAATAAGCTTCCAAAGCCCAGCTTCAGTCATGTCATCTCTCAACTCAGAAACCTTCAGTGGCTCCCTATTGTTCCCTAAATTGAGACTAAATTTCCCCTGGCATATAAAATCCCACACCATAAGACTATTTTTGTTTTGTTCATTATACATACCATTCATTATAGCCAAATTCTTTGGAATTTCTGTTTTGCTGATAATTTTCTCTGTATTTCAGAGTTATGCCCATCGTTCAATACCTTGAATACCATCTCCTTGATGAAATCTCTCCTGGCTCTCACAGTTAGATAAGCCCTCCTTGCTTCTTGATATTGCAAAGCAGTCTGTACTTCTAAGTCATTTACGTGCTTGTGCTAAGCCCTCTCTGTAACTGTGGGCTTCCTCAGGAAAGAGAGTGTGTCTTACACACACACTGCTTTGCCCCTTTAGTCATTCACTCTTTGCACAGTACATTGCTTATAGTAGGAACTTGCTAAATATTTGCTAAATTGAATTATCAAAACGATTTATTGGGTTTTCAAAGCCAGGGATCACGAGTTTGACAATTTTTGGTGTCCTCTGAGCTCTAATCATACTATTTTATGTATTGACATACTTGATAAATATTTATTGAATTGAACTGAGATGTGTGTGCTAAGCTCAGTCTGTAGTTTGTCCAGTTTGTTTGAAGCATTAGAAAAAAATCCATTTCCAATTACAGCAGTAAATCATGTGTAAAGTTGTTGGGGAGAGTTATAATGACACCATTTCTTCTCCTTTCTATCTAGGGAGCAGTAATGAATGAAATGGAAACAGAGCTCATTGGAAGTGACAAATATGCTGCAAGATTTGGGGAATCTATAGTGAATCTTGGCGACATTGATAATGATGGCTTTGCAGGTAATTAAAAGTATCTAATTTGGTATTTTATTTCCACTTTTAAAATGGTACATGGAAAAGAATATGATTGGAGTTTTATGTTGTTTGCTATTCTATAGAAAATGGAGCCAGGATGGTGCACTGTTCTTTTCTTTTTAGTGAAACCTAACTTCTCAGTTGGCAGAGATTGGTTCTTACCATTGTTAATAAAGGGTGATATTCAAAATACCCTATTTCACTGATTCTATGGCACCATTGATTATAAGTTGCATCATTGTTTTATGTGCCTCTAAAAACATGATACTGATTGAACTGTGACCCACCGTTTTTCTATTTTAAGAAGGATTCTGATTTCAGAAATGTGAAAAAAAAATGTGTATCATAGACTCATTGGACCATAGTATTTAAGTATCAGGGCAGCAAAGACACTGACAAAACCCAACAGAGGCTGGCTGCTGAGCTGGAGAAGGGTTCTGGAAGCCCCCTGCTGTGCCAGCATTCCTTGTTCAGCTGCTGCTTTGAGGGAGGATTTGGGGGATCCCAGGAGAGAGTCCTGATCAATAGTGAGGGGGCAACTGGAAGACTCAGGGACAGTGGCTATTTACCAGCTGATATGGAAGTATTTCAGTAATGGAATAAATGGTGCTCTTGCCTGGATATCAACCCTGTTATTGAAGTACATATCTCCATCAGCCTTCCCTCTTAAAATTTGCTTTTGTCAATCTAGTTCTGAGTAGTAACCAAGTCTAACACTGCATAAAATGATGAATGAGTGGCCATCCCGGTGGCATAGTGGTTAAGTTCACATGCTCTGCTTTGGCAGCCTGGGGTTCGTGGGTTTGGATCCCAGGCACAGACCTACACACTGTTCATCGAGCCATGCTGTGGCAGCGTCCCATATAAAGTAGAGGAAGATGGGTACGGATGTTGGCCCAGGGCCAGTCTTCCTCAGCAAAAAGTGGAGGATTGGCAAAAGATGTTAGCTCAGGGCTAATCTTCCTCACCAAAAAAAAAAAAAAAAGTCAATGACTGGGGCTGGCCCCATGGCCTAGTGGTTAAGTTCAGCATGCTCTGCTTCAGTAGCCTGGGTTCGCAGGTTCGGATCCTGGGCGCAGAACTACACCACTCATTAGCTGTGCTGTGGCGGCATCTCACATAGAAAATGGAGGAGATTGGCACAGATGTTAGCTCAGGGTGAATCTTCCTCAGCAAAAAAAAAAAAAAAATCAGTGACAAACCTGAATTAGTCTTATAATCAGGTTAAGTTGTAAAAATGTCATGGACAGTAGGCAAGTTCTCTTATCAAAATCACTCCAGTACTTGGAAAAATCCCAGGCAATTTTCCAGTGTTGTGAAAGACAGACAGGAAGTGTTCTGTCCATGATACTTAGGAAGAGGAGTTTAGAGGGGACCCACAGGGCACAGTGCAGCACTTCAGAGTGCGTGTAGAACCTGGTTTCAGACAGCACCCTTTGTTTTGGAGTCCTCAGCGCTCAACTCGTAAAGGTGATATCTTTATGCCTGCAAGATTATTGTTCAAATGATGGTTTTCAGTATTTCAGCATATTTTTTTGCTATTTATAATTCACAATTTATTGACTTTTACTGGCCACCTTAATGCTGATTCACTTCAGTGCATGTTTATAATACCATATATCTTCTTCTACTTTGTCTAGTTTTAATTTTTTCTTTTCCCCCCAGTTTTATTGAGATATAATTAACATATAACATTGAATAAGTTTAAATTATACAATGTAATGATTTGATATACGTATATATTGTGAGATGATCACCACACTAAGTCTAGTTAACATCTATCACCTCACCGAGTTACAGAATTCTTTTCCTTTTAATGAGAACTTTTAAGATCTACTCTCTTAGCAACTTTCAAATATACAATACAGTATTATTAATGATAGTTACTATGTTGTACGTTAAATCCCCAGGACTTATTTATCTTAGAACTGGAAGTGTGTATCTTTTGATCCCCTTCACCCAATTCCCCCACTCTACACCCCCTCACCTCTGGCAACCACCAATCTGATTTCTGTTTCTATGACTTTGGTTTTTTTTACATTCCACATATAGGGAGATCACACAGTATTTGTCTTTGTCTGACTTACTTCACTTAGCATAATGCCCTCCAGGTCCATCCACATTGTCACAAATGCAGGATTTCCCTTTTTTATGGCTGAATAGCATTTCCATTTTGCCCATGAGTAGGCATTTTCTACATTTTAAATATTAGCAAGACCATGCTGCTTTGGAAGTAGGCCCAGTGTGTTCTCCTTCTTCACTGAGCTCTCTAATTCCATTTACCTCCTCTGCCTGGGTGAGACAGCAGAGCATCTGCATTTTATTTCTCTTTATGTGTTTCCCTATTCCTTTTCCTCATCTTCTATCTTAGTTTATTTTTCTGGAATAAATGGATGAAGTTACTTCGTGTTCATGGCAGGGTATATGGGATTGTATAGAAAAGAGATGAAAACCCCACCTGTTCTTTTTCCTCCCACCTCCAATCTTAGATGGAAATTAGACTTACTGTCCTTTTACTATGCACAATTTTGTGGTGCTTTCCATAGCAGACCTAAGTTATTTTGGTATTTGTCACATCATTTTTTTTATTGTTCTTCAAAAGGAAAAAGTCAGATTATATTTCTTATGTCCTTAGAATAGCAAAGCAAGCCATTTTCTAAGAAGATAACCAGTCAATTTGGCAAGAATCCAGTGTAAAGATCTCATCAAATGTATGAGAAAGTTACAGAATACGTCAGTAATAAATAGACAGATCTACTTGACTGATGTGACCAGACAGACAGAGAACATTTTGGATTTCATCCATAAAATAGATTTGGCAAGACCATTTATTTTTGGTTTAGGTTTTTCACCTTGAACCTTATCATCTGACTTTTAGACTATATGTTTGAATATTTTTTTGAGCAGAACCGTAATAAAGTTCTATAATTGTAAATTATGCTGTATTATTATTTTATGTGCCCCTGAAATAAATGTTGATATATTATCAAATCATTAACTGAACACTTATTTGACAGAGAAGAGGAAAAGGTGCAAGGAGGGAAACCACTGGGCATCGCCTCTATTGTTACTGATTTTATAGAGCATGGTGGTGGAGCACAAAGGCTCTGGAGCCAGGCTGCAGGGTTAAATCCCAGCTCCACCACATCCTGGCTCTGTGACCTTGAGCAAGTTACGCTCTGTGCCTCAGTTTCCTCATGTAAAAAAGTGGGGATCAAAAAGTATTTATTTGATATGCTTGTTGTGACAGTTACATGAGTTACATGTGTAAAGCCCCTCGCACAGTGCCTGCATTGTATATGTTATTTAAGGGTTAGCTGATATTAAGATTATTATGATTATACTAATGATTATTGTTATGATTTATACTAACAAAATAAAATAAAATGTTCAGATTAAAGTAAAAACGGTGGTCAAATATGTTGGTGTTTGTTCTGTATTTTCTGTCCCAAATTGAGTTGCATAGGCCTGGAAAAACATTTATTATTGATAAGTATTTTCCTCATTTCTGTAATAATAGCTAGAACTTGAGTGTGTTAAATAATAGATCCAAGTGTAATCCTAGGAAGTAAGAGTTTGGATCTATATATAAGATAGCCAAGGACTGAATATATCCATATGGCCTCTGCTTGGAATTAAATTGATCTGGGCCTTTTTAATATTTCAGCCGAAAAGGCTTATCTATATTGTTTCAAGACATTTCCCTTAATATAGATTACTAGTGCTAATAACTGATACTGCGAGAATTTCTGTGTATCAACAACTTCATAATCCAGACTTCTTATCTTTTCCTATGAGAAGTTTTCCCTAATTTCCACCACCTTCTCCTTGCACACTTATTATTCTGTTTTTACTTGCTATTCTTCCCCAATAGACTATCAGTTCCTTTTTTGTACTGCCCTGTATTGCTAGCTCCTGGCAAATGCCTGGAATACAGTAGGTGCTCAATAGTTGTCCGTTGAATGAGTAAGTGAATAGGTATATTTGTATATGAAAATTTAAAATAGTTTGCACAAGTCAAAAGAGGTTAGCCTTAGTATGTCTAAACAAAATAAGTATAAGGTGTATCTACCATTTAATTTTAGATTCAAATAGAAAAGCTTTTGCATTTTTAAAATTTTGTATGGCATTTGGCATACAGTTATATATCAAAGATGTATTTATTCCCATTGAAATAGCAGTCAAAAATTACCATTGTAGTTGTTAAAAAGGTTTTAGATCTGATAAACAGTGATAAGCTGTGAATACGATGAAAACAAACTTTCTGTATTTTAGGTTTCTATTAAAGTAATAAGAAAACATTGCATATAAAGAAATGTATGAATATAATCAAATAAACATACTTGGTAAAAGAATGAAATGCTCTTGCAACTGTAGAATATTATTTTTCTCCTGTGTGCTATATATTTATAGCACTTAAGCAACCATGTTACTTATAGTTTCTATTTTCTCTTGGTTTTCGTATATGAGTTGCTCAAATCTTTTTTTTCTCCTGATGTCATGATCAAATAAGAATCTCACAGCCATAAAGGTGATGCAGTCATTATTTCACAGAATAAATCAATTTTCTGAAACCTGTGTGTGTGTGTGTATGTTTGTGTGTGTAGATACAGATCTCCTTAACAAATTCCTTAATCATGTTCATTGGAGCAGGAATTAATTTAGAAGTCACTTTGCAAATAAAATAAAGTCTAGAGCTCAAAATCAGAATTCTTGTGGTTATAATATTCATAGATGATAATAACTCATTACCTACTACGTACTAGTCTACGTACTTTACATGAGTTATGTCCTTCTATGCTGAGGGTGGGTACTCACAATCCTGTGCTGGAGGTGAGGGAACCGAGACACAGAGAGGTTAAGAAATGGACCCAGTGTAGCACAGCTGGGCACAAGGGCAGAACTGGGGTCAGGCCCCAGCTGTCTGACTGTGGAGCCCAGGCCCTTAGCCATTCTGTTAGACTGCCTCTAAGACCAGTTCATTCTGCTTCTTCCACACACAAACTACTCTGTACAATTCTGTACATCATGAGGATGATAAGTATTTTGTAGTGTTTTTCTGTCTAATGAGAAAACTTAGATTTTTGATAAGAAGGAGTTTTCTTATACTACATGATATGAATTAAGCAGCATGAAGCTTAGTTTTCAGAGTTGCCTCCTTTGTGTCAAGAATTTATTTTTCTGCCATTTTAATTCATGAATAGATATTGCTGTTGGAGCTCCACAAGAAGATGACTTGCGAGGCGCTATTTATATTTACAACGGCCGAGCAGATGGGCTCTCGCCAGCCTTCTCACAGGTAGGGTACTAGTATATTTTCAAAAGAAGCACTGGTAATAAAAGCTTCCTTAAAACTTCCAGTGTTAATGTGGACTTATTTTTCTTCATTTGCTCTTTCAAATACTTAATACTCTATTTCACCACTTTCTATAGTAGATGGTCTCATTTTTTAGGTCATTAACAACCAAAAATGGTTTCAAACCATTTTTTTTTTCATAAAGAATAGCTCTGGTTCACTTCCACTCAAGTTTGCCTTTAACCTATTAAAAATTTCTCTCTCTTGGGGTCGCCCGGTGGCGCAGCGGTTTAGTCCGCGCTTGGCAGCCCGGGGTTTGCGAGCCCGGATCCCGGGCGCCCGCTGACGCACTGCCTGCCAGCCATGCCGTGGCGGCGTCCCATATAAAGTGGAGGAAGATGGGCACGGATGTTAGCCCAGGGCCAGTCTTCCTCAGCAAAAAAGGGGAGGATTGGCAACAGATGTTAGCTCAGGGCTGGTCTTCCCACAAAAAAAAAAAAAAAAAAAATTTCTCTCTGCATTTCATGAACTTTATGTTCTGAGGTAACATCCGTGCTATTCCAAATAAACCCATTTGGATTTGATTAACTGTGCCTTGCCTTGTGGCTAAAGCCCCATATTTCATGGAGAATTGCACAGGGAGAGAAACACTCGCATGATACTCTGTGTTCCTTCCAATGCAGAGCAGTAAGACGATAGCACTTGAACAAAGTTCCCTGATCTAACTCTGACTTCACTTTTATCTTCTGAAAAATCAGGGCAGTTCAGTGTATAGAAAAAACTATGTACACATGTAGAGAAGAAAAGTTTTCCCAAAGACACTTATATGGAAACATTAGCTAATACTGTTATTTTTGATTAGGCAAAAATAGGCAAATAGTTCTCTTACTTAACATGAAAGATATATACTTGTCTAGTAAAAAAATACCGATTTTCTTGTATGGATAGCAGCCTGATACTTATAAATCAGTGTCTGGACATGAAATTGGACACATGGAACAGGGAGCACATATCTGACTTGAGTTGTCCTTGTCAGATGCTAGGAAGCAATCTGGCTAAGTACAGTGGCTTTCATCTTAAACCTGCGTAGTAAGCTCCACTAAGTGATTATAGATGTCTTACTTCCAAAATTATTTGTTTGGTTATTCATGTTGGTCAGGAAAATTAATACAGAGCCTGAGAGAAGACTGGGGAGAGGGAGACAGGACTGTTTTAGAAGATCTATACTACATAATTTTCCCTTTGCTCACAAAGTAAAGAAAGTAATTTTTTTTTTTTCTGACAAAATGTCAACTGCCCACTTCAAGCTGGAAGCTTTTGTTTCTCTGAGACACTGACTTAACTACAATGCATTTTGTTAATAAATGTGCCAGGGCGTGGGAAGGCTCATTATTTAGCTAAATCATTGCTTTTCTGGGATATTAAGTGTTCAAAATTGCTTCCCACTCAACTTAACTATATTCCAGAGAATTGAAGGACTTCAAATCAGCAAGTCATTAAGTATGTTTGGACAGTCTATCTCTGGACAGATTGATGCAGATAATAATGGATATGTAGGTGAGTACAAAATTTGCCATATTTTGTAAACTGAAATAAGCTCTGCAGTGGATGTTGCTTTATTGTGAAGTACATTAAACTAGTATGGGAGAGTTTTAACTTACTGATTTTTTTTCCTTCATTTTTAAAACTCTTCTGAATTCAAGAATCGGTCAGAATAATCAAGTAATTCCTGAGCTTTACACTGTTAGTTACTTAATGTTTCAGTCCTTGTTCTTGAAAAAATGAAAATAAATCAAACATATAATGACAAAAAGAAAGACTGTTTTTTGTAATTTGAAAAGAGATTTCTGGGTGAATATTTTTAGGCCAAAAATTGAATTTTGTTTTAGTAAACCTATCTTTATAGCATCATGAGTTTATATCAGAAAGTTTATGCTATATTATAAAGGGATGAATGTCATTGTAAATGAGTAGATTCAGACAAATGTGGAATGAATTTTAAGAGGTAAGCATATCTTTTCTAATTTTCTGTGAATAGTGTTTTGATATAGTCAAAAGGTGATATGTAGTTAAGTATTTATAGCTGAAAAGTAATTTTCTTTGACTAATGAGGATCATTAATCTGTGTTGTTTTTTTATCACCCAGATGTAGCAGTTGGTGCTTTTCGGTCTGATTCTGCTGTGTTGCTAAGGTAAGGTTGAAACATTTCACTGCTTAATGACAATTGGGCTTAATTGTAAATGATGGGAGGCAAATTTTAAAATCAGCAGTGGCGGTGACCTCATAAGGCTCTTTTTGGTATTCTGAAATTTAATTATCGCAGTTTAGGATACTTTTCCCACCTTACATAGATATAATTAAACAAATCATCAAAGTCAATATTTTTAGAAGCTTAAACGAAAATTTCTCTTGATTCATGCATGGAAATATAATTGAGTATATATGCACATCCTATTAATAAAGCAGTTACATGAAATTACTTGATCGATGGAAACTGACAAAACAAATGCAATTGCCTTCTTAAGGAAAAATGATTCTGTAATTAATATTGCTAATTTCATTTCCTCCTTAGGACAAGACCTGTAGTGATTGTTGAAGCTTCTTTAAACCACCCTGAGTCAGTAAATAGAACGAATTTTGACTGTATTGAAAATGGATTGCCTTCTGTGTGCATGGATCTAAAACTCTGTTTCTCGTATAAGGGCAAAGAGGTTCCAGGTTATATTGGTAAGGGGGCCCTGGCAGAATTAATGCGGGGTAGAATGTGCACTTCACTCATTAATCTCATGATCATCTTTGGAGCCCTACTGTGTTTCACCATGGAGGTCTGCTTTAGGATAGGAGAGAGCAGCCACCTGATAATGCTTTCTTCGACATCTTCCAGATTCTCACGTTGTTCTAACCAGTGAGTGGAGCCTATTAGGGCTATAGCTGTTTAGAGGTTATAGCAAGATGCAAAGCAAGAGTATCACTGGCTATGTTATTTAAGGTGAATGAACTGGGCAGACTCTGTAAGACCTCTTTAGAATAGAAAGAACATCGCCACAGCTCCTGCTCCATTTTACTGGGCTCCTTAAAGCCTGGAGGTGGCTTAAGTTGGAAGGCCTGAGAGGGAGAAGATTCTTTCCTTCATGTTCTACCCTGTTTGGGTAATTGAAGCAGCTCATCTGGAGTCTAGACCCTGATTCTAATTCCCATAAATAACACACATCTCTTAAGGATTTATTATGACTATCAGCTCCTGAGAGTCATGCCCATTTCCCTAGGCATAGGCAACTCTCAATTATCTGCTCTGGAGAAAATAGCATTGATATGGCTATTTGGATATGAATCCAAAATTGTGGTTAATCCCAAATCACATATATGTGACTTCATAAGTATTACATTTTTTTCTAGCAGGTTAATGTTCCTAATTATGTTATATTTAAGCTAATATTAGAATAACTACTAATGAAACTAGCCCATGGTAGGAGAGAAGCATACCTGAGTTTATCATTTGGACATTACTAATTCACAAAGTTCACACACAAGACCTATTGAGTTGATTGTACTTATGACCCTGCAGGCTGTCATCGTCTAAACATCATGAAGGACAGCAAATACTTATTGAACCAATCTGAGGATATGTAACAGAGGTCTCAGTCTGAATTAGACTGTAATGAGAAGTACAGAATGAGCCTGCTATCTCTACTTTAGATTAGACTCATTTTTTAATAGTGCTCTGCAAAACTCCTTTGTTAAAGATGCAGTGATGGGACAGTGGGCAAAACCTTCATCTGATTATTGATTGGAGAAGTGGCAGTTGGAGAGCGTGACGCCAGTAACACAGACAAGCTGATGGGTTATCTGAAAGATACGCATTAAATAGATAGGATGATTTCCCTTTATGTAAATTCTGTGCTTATTGTACTACCAATTCCATTGTGACCAGATATTTTATTAAATGGTTGAAAACAAATATATGAAACATAATCACAGCATTGTTACAAAAACATGCATTATAGTTGTCATAAAATGACTCCTTGAGAGAAATAATTCACATGGTAAACATATTTGATAAAACCAGGACATTTTGCCTCTTACTGTGAGTGGATTTTTATTCACCCTTTTTTCATTTACTTTTTGTCTGAACTCAGGGTGATGAATTTGTAGATGGCTATTTCAATTGCAGCTCCATCTCTGAGGCATTGAATTTCAGTTATTGTAATTTTGAAGCCAATTGATTTGGACTTTATTATTTATTTTCTAAATAAAAGAAAGGTTGAAGTATTTATTTGAAATTTGTAGGAATAATAGAGGTTTTATACTGATGTTTCCTTGAAATGAATAGATAAAATCCTTCCAGAAGAGTGAGTTACTCCTAAAATGTAAATGAACACTTGAGGAATTATATAAATTCTTTAAAATATCACTTATGAATTATTGCCCCTATATAATGAGTGACATCTCAGAAGACCATTAGATGTAGCTTGTTTTGCAAAGCACTCTTATCTTTTTAAATTTTTTTGTTGAGGTATAATTGACATACAACATTATGTAAGTTTTAGGTGAACAATATAATGATTTAATATTTGTATATATTGCAAGATGATAACCACAATAGGTCTAGTTAACATCTGTCACCATACATAGTTCCAAGAAAGTTTCTAAGAAAAGAAACTTTTAAGATTTACTCTTTAGCAACTTTCAGATATGCAATACAGTATTGTTAACTGTAACCATGCTGTACATTACATCCCCAGGACTTATTTACAACTGGAAGTTTGTACCTTTTGAGCCCCCTTCACCCATTTTGCCAACCCCTACCTCCTGCCTCTGGCAACCACCAATCTGACAAAGAACCCTTTTAGATTCAAGAAATAGCTCTTACTTTCTTGGTAAGATCTGGCTTGGAGTTTTTTTGGTTGCTTGTAAATTTTCCTTATTTTTTTGCCTATTGGAGGTCTTCTTTAGCAGGTAATTATTTACTATGTCAGATTTGAAATAGATTTTTACCAAACTGCCAGAATATTTGTTGAGAGAATGTCTATCTATGTTTGTTTATTTTTGCACAAATCAACACTGGAAGGTCAAACTAGAAACCAGTAAAAACATGGAGGAGAACTAACTGGGGCCTAGGGCTGGAGAGGAGATGTCTGTGAGTCAACTGTTTACATAGGTTCGACTTTTGAACTATATGTTCAGTTTACATAAAAAAAATCCAAAGAAAAATGGCAACCCCTCAAATTGGAAACAAATGGAAACAAAAGAATCTGACCACATATGAAATTAGTTATGTAACCACACAAGATAGAATTATTCTAAGTGATGTTTGAGCACAGTACTCTGCCTGTACTTCCTCAGTGGAATGTTCCAAGGATGAAAAGGACTCAGAGAAATCTGAAACTTGACTCAGGACTTTTATTATTAGTAACAATTTTGGTATTGTAGTTTGAAATGTTTATATAGAGGAGGATGAAGCAAATAACTAAAATGTTAATATTAGAAACAGAAACGTATAGAAAAGTTAATAAATCTTTTTTTAGTTTATAAAAAATTTTTGAAATTTGTATTTTTAAGTTCCCTCTTTCAGGTTAGTTTTTCAAAAGCTATTTGATGAAGAGAATTTAAGATATTTCCAGTATTCTATACATCTTTGACTATTATCACTTCGAAAATAATGAAGTGAATGCCTTTAGCTAATTACTTATATTGATTGCAATTCTCTCTACATTTTTGCAGTTTTGTTTTATAACATGAGTCTGGATGTGAACCGAAAGGCAGAGTCTCCATCGAGATTTTACTTTTCTTCTAATGGAACATCTGATGTGATTACAGGAAGCATGAAAGTATCAAGCAGTGCGGCTAACTGTAGAACCCATCAAGCATTTATGCGGGTAACGTAAACTAGTTATTAGTGAATATGTAAACGTCAATATTAAGTAAAAATCTTATTGCATTGGTATCTTTTTATAAAATGTAGTTAAAAGCAAGCATTATCCCCTCCTGAACTAGCTGACCTGTTGTTCCAGAGTCAAAATGTTACATAATCCTGTGACCTGCATTATTCAGTGTCTACTTTTTGTATCTTCTTTGTTTCACATTTATCACATTTTATTGCATCACTATTTTTAAAGATTTTCCTACAATTGCTATTTCCCTATCCCTGTTTATACACTTGCCTAGAAATGACCCTATTGAGTAGCTCTCCTGAGCCTCGAATCTATTCCCTGGTAGGGTTTTTTGGAGGAGTGAGCGGGAGGTGGGGAAGTTGGTTTGTTTTGCATGTGACTCTAATGAAGCCGAATCCAACACGACTGCTTTTGGATTATGTCTTTGTGTCTCTGCCAGCATTGTCAGTGATGTCAGTGGGAACTTGCACAGTTGTAGTGTGGGGGGGATCATCTGTGGGCCAGGACCACGGCTCTCATGATGGTTTGGGGTGTGTCCTGCCAAAACACAGCCGATTTCATGTTCCTTTTATTAAAACACTCATTCCCAAACTGATCATCACATTCCTTGCATTGGTCAAATTTTATCATATGAAGCAGTGCCAGGTCTGTTTCATTAGGGAATGGTGTATTTCATCAGAAAATCTATTGTCACAAAAAAGCCAAACTATTCCCAAGAGCCCTTTCTGGGATTTCAAATAGTCGCCTCGGCTTAGAACTTAATTTTCCCTTAGATACTTATTCCAAGCAAATGCAAACAAGCATCAGGACTCCAATGCGCTATTAAATGCTAAGAGCAATAATCCCTATGCTATTTCCTCATTTCCCTTAACAGTTTTTATTGTTGTACTAGAACAAAGCTATTAGGTAGTTGAGAGCCAAAAGTATAGAATGATATTAATGTAACCATCATTTACATGGTAAGGATTAAAGAGGTTCTTTTTTTTAATCCTACATAGTTGTGATTTTACTTAGGTTAATCAGTTTAGACTAACATTGAGACCATTTTGAAGGCAATAAAAAGGCCAACATCAGACATTCACAAAGGAACATATTGTGTTGAATTTATATAAATGGTAGCAAATTGATCTGATTTATTTATTCATGTTTCCTGGCATTGTTCCTATGACTAAAGGTTCACCAAAACTGTACGCTTTCTTTGGAGTAAATTTGTAGCAGAAATGACAGTTTAGCAGAGGTTTCTGTGTTTGTTGCACATAACTTGTAGTGTTACCATGGTGTCAACAGCAGCGGGTTGCAGCCATTGACTTTGGGCCTATTGTCCTTGTCAAACAAAAGCACTTAGCTCTGGGGTTGTACACGGTAGAGACTTTTTAAAAAAGTGATTATTTCTTCCAATATGTTTTTTCCTGTCCTGAATTACCTTGCTTTTGTTTGGGACATTTAACAACTCATATATAGAAAGGCAAAAGGCGACTCCGACCCTCTTACTTGCAACAAACCCTGGTGGATGTAAGAACCACAGAACCAGCTGCCCCACCCCAAGTTCTGCCGAGGAGCTCTAGCTGCTCTTTAGGAAAGTGTGGGGATATAGTGAGTGCATTTTCCACCCCTACCATGGTGGTACCCGAGGCATTCAGAAACATATTAACACTGCAATGCTTCCATAGTCTGGAAGAATAGAACAGCAGCCTGAATTCTTCTATTTTCCTAATAATAGAGGAAAAGAAGATGGACAGTGGTCAGGATGCCTGGATTTTTCCTTTGTTCCATAAAACGTGTCCAGTGTCAGGAGTATTAATATACATATGCATTCTACCTCAGCACCCCTTACAATGAAATGAGGTGACACTTCTTAGTTATGTACTTAGGCCTACAGCCCCCACCTCTCAGAGGGCTCCCTACCCGCTAGTTAGGTATACTTTCCTTGTATAGTTGTTCCCATTGGCCATACCACTTAAGCTCCACTTATCCATCCACTCAGTTAATTCAATAGATATTTATTGTGTCAGATTCGGTTGGAGACACTCCTGTAGATCAGTGAATGAAACATAAAAAGATTGCTACCCTCATGAAGCTTATAGTCTAGTTGGGTGAGACAAACAATAGCATAACAAAAATGTAAATTTTAGAAGAAGATAGTGATGGAAAAAGGAAAAAGGAAGGCAAAGTACAGGAAATTAGGGAGTGCTGAGGAAGGAGGGAAGAGTGCAATTTTAAATAGGGTGGTCAGAGTTAGCCTTATTCAGAAGGTGACATGTAAGCCAAGACTTGAAAGAAGCAAGCAAGTTACCTGTGAAGGTGTCTAGGATAGTGGTTCTCAACTTTAGCATTCACCAGCACCACCTGGAGGGCTTGTTAAAGCACAAATTACTGGGCCCCACCTGGAGTTCCTGATTCAGTAGGTCACCAGTAAGGCCTGAGAATTTGCATTTCTACAAAGTTCCCAGGTGATGCTGATGCTTGGGAATCATACTTTGAGAATCTCTGATCTAGGAGAACAATATAGAAAGAAGAGCTAGGTAAAAATGACTCAAGACAAGAATGTGCCTGGTGTTTTAAGGAACAATGGGGAGGCAAGGATGACTGGAAGAGTGAACTAGGGGGAAAGAGAGTCAGATCATATAGGACCTGTGACTTTTTCTCTGAGTGAAATGGGGATCTATTGTAGACTTTTGAGCAGAGAAGTGACATGATCTGACTTAATAATAAAAAGGAATGCTCTGGCTGCTATGTTGAGACAAGACAGTACAGGACCAAGGGTTGACACAGGGAGAAGAAAATGCTGCAATAACCCAGGTGAGAGATGATTGCTCCAATGAAGGTGGTGGCCATGGATATGGTGAGAAATAGCTGAAGACAGATCCTACACAATTTGCCGACAGATTGGATGTCTGGCATTTGAGAAAGAGAGGCCCCGAATGACTCCAAGGTCTTCAGCCCAAGCAACTGGAAGAATGTAGTTTTTATTAATCAAGACAGAATATACAAGGGAAACAACTTCTGGATGGAAAATTCTGGAGTTCAATTCTGGACCTGCTGAGCTGGAGAGATCTGTTTTACTTTCAAGTGTAAATATCAATTAAGTATTTCTATATACTCATCTGGAGTTGGAGAGAGGCATAGAACTGGAAATATAACTTAATGCATCTTTGGCATATGGATGGTTTTTAAAGCCATACGAGATGGCTGAGGTCACCCCAGGAGGAGAAGAAGGCCAAGGTCTACACTCTGGGGCATTACAGTGTGAAGAGGTTGGAGAGAAGAGAAGGCTTACAAAGGAGACAAGAAGAACCAATCAGTAAGGAAGGAAAAAAAAACCAAGAGCTTGTGGCATCCTGGAAGTGAAATGAATAAAGCAGAGCAAGAAGGAGGGCGTGACAATGTTCTCAATGCTGCTGTTTGGTCAGGTAAGATGAAGACTGAGAACTGACCATTGAGTTTAGTAATGTGGAGGCTACCAGTGATGATGACAACAACATTTCAGAGGAGTACTAGGGGAAGAGGAGGAGAAGAATTGAAGACAGAGAGTATAGTTATTCTTTCACAAAGCTTTGCTCCAAAGGGGACCAAAGAAATGGGATTGGAAATCAGTAGCTGACAAGAGAAGTGGAGTGAAGAGTTCTTTTTTTTCTTTTAAGATAAGAAAAATAGCATGTTTTTATGCTGATGGATGTGCTCCAATAGAGTGAAACAGTTATGATATAGATGAGAGGAGAGAACAGTGGAGCAAAATTCTTGAGAATGCAAGAGGGGTGGGATTAATTTTACAAATGAGAGGATTGGTTCTAGATAAGCACATGTGTAGTTCATCTGTGTATGTGCTTGCAGATGCTGGGTAGATGTGGTGGGAGGACTGTGGAAGTTCTCTTCTGATTGCTTTAATATTCTCGGTGAAGTGAGAAGCAAAGTCATTAGCTTGAATAGGGATGCGAGAAGCGGTGTTTGCAGTTTGGGAAGAAGATATGAAATCGTCTTCTCGGAGAGTGGGAGAGTAAGGAAGTACAATATGGTTGTGAGATAGCATTAGGGTCTAACTTGTACTTATGGTCATAAAGTGAGATTAGTCAGTATGGTTGTGGGTTTTTTCCAGTCACATTCAACCTTACAGGTGGGAGTAGATGAAGAGTTACAATTAACCAGGGCTATGATTTGCCAAGAGAGTGAAGAAAAGGAGGGGCAAGAGTTGAGGGAGCATGCAAGGGAGCGGTTATGTTGTTGGCCACGAAGTTTAAGCAAGGTAAGGAGAGGAGAGAGGGCATTGAGAGAGTGAAGGACAGGGGAAAAAAATTGAATTGGACATCCCAGTGGGATCAGTAAATTGTTAGAATTGAGTATTAAAGGGAATGAGCTGGAAAGATCTCATCAATATTACAACATGTAAAAGCCGTTGGGGGACCTAAAGGTGAGAAAAAGATTAAATTTTTAAATTTTTGCTCACAATTCCTTGATTATCTCATGCAAATAAAAGTCTTTAAACCTATTTGTATTTATAAAACCTTTCATGTTCTTTCACGGTAGAGTATTTGGCTATTAAAAAAAACCCCAAATCTCATTACCAAACGAGCTTTTATTAAATCCTTCTCTTTTAATCACACATTCTCTAATTTCATGCTGGATCTTCTAGGAATATAGGAGACGTTTTTTACAACCTAAAACCATCTATATCACTAACATGTACATTTCCTGGTATGTTATTTTTCTGAGACTATATGGTCATTTATCTGGTTCACAGGCACATCAGTTTTCTCAAGTCTTCTCAATCTACTCATAATTAAAACTGTTACAGGATTGTTTTACTTGAATGGTCAAAATTTGTTCCTCAGAAAATAGAAAGGAAGGTAGAAATTTTTTTTTTCTTAAAAACTCTGTTGTATTTTAGTTGTTTGCAATTATGCCAAACTTTAATTTTTGCTATTAGAGACATAAAATTATTAGATTCTACAAAATCAGAACCAGAATTTAGAGCTGAGAGTTTGTAAAAGGTTTCTAGGATGTAAGGGATATGGTTAATTTTTTTTATACCTTATAGTATTTTATCTATTGAAATTCTCTTCTATTAGCCATTCCTTTTCTCTCTATGAAAATATATTTCTCTGTCCATGTAAGTGCATGAAAATGAATCTTTGTCTTTGCCATATTCAAATACACAACTTCATTAGATTTTAGACATTTCTTAGGACAAGATCTTAGGACAAGGGATATTTTGAGGCTGTTTTGATTTAGGGAAACCCAATCAATTATAGTAGTTTTTAGATATGTTGGAGCAGCCGTGGTAGTGAGACTTCCCTTAAGGTTTTTATTGGTAATATTTCTTGGTTGATTTTGATGGGATTTCTGCATCAAAATATTCACTGATATTTGAGAAGAGAAGAAGGGTGCTACATTGGGATAACAAAAGAAGTAACAGCATTCTCTTCCTGCCTACAGCATTTTCAACAAAAGCTAGAAATAATCTAGGTTAGTCGTCGGACCGGGAATGTCTGTCTCTATTGATATTCTGAGATCCAGTGAGTTCAGTGGCCTTAGCATGTTGTATAACAATCATGAAATCAACCTGCCTACATGTATAGTAGATTAGTTAATTTTTTTGTTTCCCTTGGTTTCTCTAATTTCTGGATTTTGGATTTCTGAAATAAAGGAATTTTATTTTGTTATGTAGGTCTTTAGATGACTTCTAAAACCCATCTTTTTCAGTAAACAACTTCAAGAAAATGAATGTGTATTTAATTAGTAAATGTATTTTATTTGTATTTTTTATTTGCTTATATTGTTAGCTATACAAGCACATAGTTTAGTGGAGTGCCATTTGCTCCAAAGCAGTTATACTTTAACCATCGCACACTATGGACTGATTTATATATGCATACATTTCCGCTGAAAATCTAAGTGCAAGCAAACTATATAACCATACTGATATTATGGTATTCTAGAAGTGAACTGATTATTCCAACACATGTTAATTCTTAGATTGCAAGATCTTTGAAAACAGGGTATCTTTTTTGTGTTTGTATTCCTCTTAGAGCTAACACAACTCATTACATAAGGCAGAAGGCCAATAAATATTTAGTACATTTATGTACGATATGTTCTTGGTGTTATTTAAAGAATTCTGTAAGAGAAATTCTGAAAATGTTCCACTGGTGTAATGGTTAGGGCATCTGTCTTGGTGTTGTCTTTTCTCAGTTGAAGTGTCAGCTGTTTGACAGTTCACCATCTTCTGAAACAAGCTTACCAGATAAAGTGACTATAATTACATGTGGTGGTGCTAGCTTAGGTTCCAATCTATGCCTCAGTCATACCTTTTCCCACCCCAACCCATTCCCAACATTGGCACTAGAGGGGTATTTTAAAAACACACACCCAAATATTTTCTTTGCTTAAAATTCTTCTATGTAAGACCCTCCCCATCCCCTTTCAAGTGTAGATTAGGTGGCCCTCCTTCCTCTGTACTTGTGTATGCATATATCAGAAAACTCAGTCCCCACACCATATGTGTGGATTTACTGGTTGCAGACTGTGACATAGGTACTGACATTCAGTTTTGTATCCCTAGAGCCTTCCTTGCACACAGTAGACCCGTGAATAGATACCTTAAAATGTTTATACGTCAACATCATTTTTCATTGAGTAATATTTTATAAATATTTCTGGCTCCACCCTTTAAATAAATTCCTTCACTACAAAAACACAACAGGACATGGGCCTACAACTGTTCTCAAGTTGGCCATAACTACAAATTTCTATGAAAGTCAAACGGGAAGGCAGACTTTGTGTAATTTCAGGCATGTGCTAATTTGCATGCTTGTGGGTGCCCTATTTTATGTAATTGTCCATAAAATTGTGACATGGAATCTTTATTATTTTTAATATAGATAACACATGCCCATCCAAATTAAAAATTTTAAGCAAATCTACTTTTTCCCTCCCAATACTTAATTACTCACTTGAAGACATTTTTGGTACTATAGCTTTTGTCTTTAGGTGGAGCTGTTAAAGTTAAATAAGTGTAAATACCTGTCAAATACAGTTCCTGGAAGAATGCATGTACATTTTTATATATTGTGAGAAAAGCATAATTAATAGCTAATTAGGATAATGAAAGTAATATACACCAGATGTAGAGAAGACCTTGTGGAAAATTAGTATGAATTAGATAACATGTGATTTGGTCAAAGCAAGCTTGTTGAGAAGAATTAAAACAGTGGACATGTGGAGGGACAATCAGTGGCTATCTAGCTCCCACACCTAGGGACTAATTTAATCAAGTTTGCTATTGTAATACTCAGGGCTTCCAGCTGTTCCGTTTTCACAAGTTGATAACTTGGGATTTGGGCCTTGATTTGCAGCATTCCTATATGGTCAAGGTCTCATGTTGAGATGATCACTTATCAAGGAATTTAATAAAATCATCTCCATGTATAAGAATGGAAAAATAATAAGATATCTTGAGTTCATCCTCCAACTCTTCCAGGTACCACTGAATTAATACAAGTCTCATACTTGTCACATAACTCATTTTCTATTTAATGTTCATTGGTTGGCAATAGTTTCTTTTTTCTAATTCCTGCCAAATGTTTGCCAGAATTTCTTCTTGTAAGAAACTGAAATTCAATAATTCCTTGGTTGGCTTATATAGGTACATTTTGAAGCAACATACACATAATAAAGATAATATCTAATATCCATTAAGACCTTATTAAGTGCCAGGTATTATGCTAAGTGTTTGAAAGACATTATGCCATTGAATCCTCACAACAACAAGATGTAGGTGTCATCCCCATCATCATTATCACTGTTCCCATTTTCAGACGAGGTAACTGAGCCATAGACAAATTAAGTAATTTGCCCAAGGTAACAGAAGTAATAAGTGATGGACATGAGATTTGAATCCCAGTATTCTACCTCCAGATCACTTGCTTTTAGCCACTGTATACATATATTGATCATGTTGTAAATGATGAGAAAGGAAGAAAAAATTACATCCTTTTTTAATAATTACATAAAGACATAGAATAGATGTAGTCTTTTATGTGATATATGTCATCTTTATTAATTTACTTCATTGATTTTTATCAAAAGTTATTATAGATGTAAGTAGCACAGCAATAATGTGTATCATAGGTATTTTTTCTATCTGTTAGGGTTTACTAATTGGTGAGCTTTGGAAATCTGTTCTTTATTTGCTTTTAGGCAATAATGTTTAAGCCATATTCCAACTGTGAGGCATCTTTAGATAAATAGAAACCTGGTCGGCTGACATTACTCACTAGAAAGTCTGTCAAGTACAATGTCATGGATCTACTGAGAAACTCAGCAAGTTAATATAAATATATAAATATAAACCTAAATTATGGTTTAAGTTACTATGTCTAGCCCTGGTGGAAACACTTGAGTCTCTTTCTTTAATGTCAAGAGGAACCTTGTTGAATCTATATTTTTAAATGAGAAGAACCTGCAGATTGAAATGGACATATGAAAGACAGCCAAGTGTGTGACCAATTCTTCAAATATCTTCCAACTATAGTGACAATTCTAATACCAAAAAACATAAACACTGCATAGTTCCCGTGTAGGTGAACTGTATCTGTTGACTGTGAACTGCCCTCTCAAATCCCGAGATTGTTTCTACTTTCAAGTTTTGTTGTGCTTAGAATGCTTATTTTATAGGTTTACCATCAATATGTCTTATTTCATGTAATATAATTAAATTGTCGATTGAATTCTGTTATAAATCCTCATGGATTCCTTTATAGTAAAATCTTATTTGCCCACCCTCTTAGATAAGCAGAAAAAAAAAAAAGGAAATGAGTCTGTTTTGTTCAATACACTTTGAAAATTTCATTTCTATCTAGAGAAGGCTCAGACAAGTGCATTCTAAGAGATGCCATCTTATATCTTATGTGACTTCCATATATTTTTTTCATTGACTTGAGATTCTAGAACACCTTTACTATCTAGTGAAGGGCTTCCTTAATTGTATGCCAAATGCTTTCGAAGTTACTTTCTTTCAATTATTTTACTGTTTGTCCATATATGTGTGTTAGCAGATAATTTTGATAGTAATAGGTATATTCCCTTTGAATGAGGAAGCTAGCAAATAATCAAATGAAAAGATAAAATAATTTTTTATTGGAAAATATTTTCAAAAAAAGAGGAAAATAATGCCTGCATGTAGAAATAAAGGTTAAAATATACGAATTGACAATCAATGTAATAAACTCAAGAGCTGTTTCTTTGAGGGCAAAAGATAGTAAATTTTAAAAATCTAATCATTCAGAAAGACTTTTTGACCACGTATAAATAAGATTATGAATGAGAAATGCTGTGTAAAAGTAAGATATTAAATTTAGAAGAATATCATACAGAGCAGAATGGATTCTGAATGGGTTACAATTCCTGTGTAATCAATCAATAAATCTGAGAACTCTTTCTTTATAAAGTGTAAAAGCACAATAAACCTAGAAAAACAGCAACAACTAGTAAGAAAATTCAGTAAACTGACAAGGACAAAAGATTAAATATAAAAAACAAATAACTTTCCCATTTGCCATTCATAACCTGTTAGAAAATATAAATAGATGTGTTTCATAATAAATATGAGATGAATCAAATTGAATCAAAATATTACTGAGATATATAAAAGGAAAACTTGAATAAATTGAGAGAGATATATTTCTACAAGTCTACTACAGGGAAATATTAAATAGAATAAAATGTTGATTAGCATTTTGAAATGACTTACAGAGTTTATAATGGAAAATACTTATGTTATAATGTCAAGTTATGAAAAGTATGCATAGAAAATAGCATGGAAGAAAATATGCTTAAATGTAGACCTTTATAACTATTATTGGATGGTTATAGTTTTTCATTTTTTCATACTTTCTGTGTTTTTTCTAACAAACATAAATGCTGTTGTAATGTGAAAAAATATACACGTCCAATTTTTTAACAATTTAGATTAAAAGGTAAGGGTTTTCTTTGGCTTCCAGGTATTGTGTTGGCTTTATGTAAGAAAGGAGGAGCTTTGTATATTTTATTTACATGCTTATTTTTATCATTAATTTATATGGTTTTAAATTTCCTTAGAAAGATGTGCGGGACATCCTCACCCCAATTCAGATCAAAGTTGCTTACCGCCTTGGGCATCATGTCATCAGTAAACGAAGTACAGAGGAATTCCCACCCCTTCAGCCCATTCTTCAGCAGAAGAAAGAAAAAGACGTGATTGAAAAAACAGTAGGTATATTTTTCTTTATTCACAACATTATGTGACAAATATTGCATAATTCTGGGGAAATGAATTATCTCTGAATTTTTTTGAACTTATGAATTTTTTTATAAAGAGATTTATGATATTTCTTGTTTCCCATTTTTCTTTATTTTTTACATTCCCTTTAGGATATTGAACTGAATATTTTAAAATATACTTTTAGTCATAGCAGTGGTTTTCCATATACATAAAATGTTAATTTTCTCTCCTCGATGCGTTGCCAGTGAAGAAAATATATTACTAGAAAGCACTCAAAATGGAAGTGAGTTGGATTCATGAGTTAGTTATTCAGTGTCATCTTGTGTGTTCAGTTTTTCTTTCCCATTTTCTGTCTCCTTCTCTCTCATTTTGTCTCCCTCTCACTCACCCTAACCATGGATTCACTCGTGTCTTGTTAGTCAAATTCCCTTGCTGGGTTGTACTCATTTATAAACATATGTATTTATGTTACATAACAATTTCTCTTTTTAAATTCAACTTTATGCTTTTCATCCACATCCCAGGATCAATTGCATTTTGAAATGGATCCTGCATTCTAACTAGTGAACTGCTTTTTCTAATTGATCTCCAGATATATCAGTTTCACTGACAGTGTTTTTATTCCCAGAAATCCAGTTGTTCAGACCTTTACTGTCCAACAACACAAAGACATAGTCAACAGGATGTTGTGGGGCATGGTAAAAGCATTCATTAAAACATTCACTAATGGCACACAGTATGTGAAAGATGAAAGGGACATTTAAAGGTCTAGTGCATATCCTGTCAGACAAAATTGCCCCTCAGTCACGTTAAGATATTTGAGCTTATAATCACCACTGTCTAGTCTACAATACTAGACTGAATGAAGATAGTAACTTCAGAGCACATTTTCTCTATACCCTTATATATGAAAATATTTATGAAGTCTGGTTTTTTTCACTCTTCTGTTGAACTTCAGTTTTTAATATCAACTATTTTTAAATGCCTTTAATAATGGAAATCTCAATGTTGTAATTACACAAGCCAAAACCCGTAACAATTTTTAGTTATATTAGAGTAGCCTACATTTTGATTCTTAGAACAACCTGCTTTACAAATAAGACTGGTAGCAAAAAAAATCATATTGACTTAATCATTTAGGAGACAGATTTACACTTTCCCCTTCGGCTCCTGAGGTAGGCTGTCTGTGGTCTGATGTGCTGTTGGACAACTCTCTGGTCACTTCCCATTTCAGGTCTCTGCCTCATTCTCTGACTTTCTAGATTTCTCTTTCTGCATCTCTCCCTCTTTCCCTACTCCTCTCAGCGTCCTTTCTTTTCCTCTCTCTCCATTTTGTATTTGTTCAGCTTATACCTCAGGTCTTCCCATGTACCTTATAGTATCTCTGAGTCCTTTTCAAATGCTTAGAGTTAAATAAAATCTGAAACCTTTATGATAGACTATCATTTAATTTTGTTCAATATCTCCTCAAAGTCAAATTTCTAAATTTTATTATTTTCAATGAATATAAAATCACTGTCCCACCATCTGCAAAAATTATGTGCCATGCTTATGTGTAATAAGTGGGATCAGACTGCTGCGTTACCAGAAAATTGAGAGGAACTCGACAAAGAACATCTTGGCAGCACAGGTTTTAAACATTTACATAGGTTACTACCACAATTTGATTAAACTTATTTTTTCACACAACTATCATGAAAGAAAAAATCATTTTTTCTACTTAACAAATTTAGGCTTTAAATGTACCTATTGGAAGAACTTAGTTTCTTTTGCCCTGTAATTATTTGACATTTGAACCTACTTATTAATTCTCAAATTGAACTCTTTGACAGGGATAAAATAAGGAGTTATCAATTTGATTTATTAATTTCATTTTTCTTGTGTATCATAGATGTCTTACTCTTTAAAAAACATAGAAATATACCTACCGAGTTGCACTAAAATAAAAAATACTGTCATATTTCATTTCCAGATAAACTTTGCAAGGTTTTGTGCCCACGAAAATTGTTCTGCTGATTTACAGGTTTCTGCGAAAATTGGATATTTGAAGTAAGTATAGTTTATTCTCTGTTATTCATCACGATGTGTTAACGGGTATGTGCATGTGGGTTCTAAAGAGAAAAGGACTAAGAACTAAACCTTGGGAGTTAGCGGCATTTAAAGAACTGGAATAGAACATTCTAGTGAGAGAGATTAAGTGATCTATTCATCATTCATATAAGTATCACAAAGATTACCACTTTTTGAAAGAATGAGCATATGTCAGCACCAAGGATTTATAAACATGTTTTAGTCTTTTATTAATAACTCAGAAGACATCTCAGAATTTAATTGTGCCTTGGGTTATTATTATGATTGTAGTTATGTTTTAGACATACGTAAGTACCTGTGTGATAGAGTTTTGATGGCAAAATGAGCTAACCTTCACTACATAATGCTTAGTTTTTTATCACCCAGAAAACTGGTTATGTAATTCAGACTGATGTACAAAAGAAAGAAAATCCCTCTCTCTATACATAAACAACAGTTGAAAGAGAGTAAGCCATCTTGTTCTTCTAAATTCACAGAAGGGGAAACAGCAAAAAGAAAACATGTGTAATGTGCTTAGAATAGCACCTAGCACATAGTGAAAACTAGATAAACACTGGGAATAAACCATAGTAATTTTGTAACATATCTAAATCCCCTATACTGAAATTGTTCTTCATATCAGAGGGAAGATATGAAAATGAGGACCAGAGAGACAGAATCCATACTTCAGGTTGAGGGATGGTTGTGTGTGGGAAGTGAAGGAGGGGAAGGAAGCATCAGTGACAGGGCGGGAACATGGGAAACTATTTGGGGAGGTAACGATGTAAAGGAAACAAGTTTAGATTGGAGTGTGTTGAATTTGATGGGACTTCTCTATGTAGCTCTCCACTTGAAAATCTAGTTCAGGATTGTATTTGGAAGTCCTGTACACATTGGTAGCTTGTGAGAATGCCCAGGGTGGCAGTAGCGGGTAGAAATGTGAATTTCACAGAGAAAAGAACTAAGGATCAAATCTTGGGGGGACAATTTTATTTTAAGAGCTTAACAAGAATAGGGAGTCCCTGTGGGAGACTGAAAAGGAGTAAGAGGAGAACCAATTCCATAGTGAAATAGCCAATAGAAAACATAAAAAGAGAGACTTAATATTATAAAATTTCAGAGAGATCAGATAGCATAATGACTGAAGAAAGGTCATGGGAGTTGGCATCTAAAATGTGACTTGTGAGTAAAGAAGAGTATCACTGACAAATTTTAAGACAGAAATTTCAGTGCAGTAGTAGCCAAATGACAGGGTCAGTCACTAAGGGAAGGAAAATATACTGCAAGTAAGTAGATTCAACTGAAGAATTTTTATGTATTTATCACAGGTTATTTATTTAATCATGGTAAGACATAAATAAGTGTGAGGGTCAAAGGCAGGGAAAAGAGTAAATTGGAGAAATTTTCTATTTAAATCCAGGGGGCACTTTTCATATCCTATTTGAACTCTTTTCTGAAGCATTTGATCACTTCCTCTTTTGAACAACAGCTGTTGCTTTAATTTCCTTGATGCCTTCCCACTCCCATTCTCCTCCTACTTCTCTAGCCCCTCTTTCTCAATTGCCTTTGGAGGCTCTTTGATTTGGGCTCTATTGGCTCCCTGATTGGTCCTGTCTCATCCTTTTCTCAGACTCCCATATATTCCCCAGGTAATCTTGTCCCCAGCTCTGTCCTCACTTGGCCTGCCTACACTGCCGATGCCCAAATCAGTATCTCCGAGTTCCACACCCACACATCCAGGTGTCTCTTAGACATGTCCTCTTGGGCACCCAGTCCCTATCCACCAATGACACAACCATTGGCTATCAAAGCCAGAAACCTGGAGCTCAACCTGCTCTCTTCTTTCTTTATCCTTGATATCCAGTAAATTACTAAGTCCTATTATACTACCACCTTAAGGTATTTTTTATCCGCCATACTTCTCCATCTCTGCCACTGTTGCTCCAAGTCAGGCTCTCAATATCCTTCCTGGATCATTGAGCTTTCCTGCTCTCTGTGCTACTGGCCTCTGAGTTTGTATTATTCGGATTCCTCTACCATGATGTTTCCAGAGTGAGCTTTCTAACGTACACATCTGATAACAATGCTTCAGTGGCTCATTATTACTTTAAAATCTAAACTCCTTAGTGCTCTTCCTCACCAATTCCCCGGGACTTCTTTCTACTGATGGCAGACCACTTGCAGTTGCTTGGCTATGCAAGCTCTCCTGAGCCTCTGTATGTTTTCACTTTTCTCACTTATCTACTTGATTAACTTTTATTTATCTTGTAAATCTCAGCTGTTTCCTAAGTGGAGCCCCTTTTGTCTCCTCCTGTGCCCCTGCTCCCATTGCCCTTGCATGCTCACCACCATTACTGTCTGTCTCCACACTGTCCTGTAAGCTGCTTCAAGGCAGGTTCCCGTCCTTTCATCTGTGTGTTCCCAATGCCTAACACAGAACCTGGAATGCTGTGGGTGACTAATAGATGTTTGCTAAGAATGGAACAGAGGAAACGGCATATAATGGGATCAGACTCAGGTGCAGGAGTTAGCCTTAGAAAGAAGCTAAGATTCTCCTTATCTTGAGCTAAGCAGATATGAAATGATACTTGACATTAAGAAATTTCAATGTAGAGGGATGGGAAATGTAGAGAATTGGTGGATGGCCAAAATAAAAAGTAAGTTTATATATGGAGAGTGAGGGCTGTGAGGATTGGTTTGGAAACTTGAAAGGGATGCTAAAAGATTCAAAATAGCTGTTATGATAAATGGGATAGGGAGTTAACTATGAATGAGTAAAATGGTTGACAAACAGTGTTGAGTACCCTGCTGGGATGGGATCACATATGGCAGAGAATAAATTAATTCTTTTCACTTATGCAGTGCCAGCATCCACAGTTGAGAGCCAAGAAGCCCTAACCTATTTGACTGATAATTGGACTTTATACTTAAATTATCTAGATTGGCTGCTCAGATAGTCCAAAAACGGTGACTACTGACTACTCTGTATCCTAGTGGGTAATGTGGTGCCTTTATTAATTTATCAGTTGAATAATTTATAACCTTCCCATTCATGTGTTTATTTTCCTCCTAAAATGCTTAGTTTTCTTGGTATTTTTGCTGTCATGAGCCTTTTATAAGAAGAAGAGTTGTGTGTGGGAAAGTTTATCTAAGCTATAGATAAGTAGTGTTTACATTTTCTTAAATTGGACACTCCTGCTGTCACCTTGTTATCTTTCACTGCAATCCCTCTGGCCTATGAGAAAATGGGACATTGAAATGTATATAAAAATATTACTAAGAATGCTTCTTTCCTGAAGAATGAAAATGCATCTTGTTGAATTAAGATATGAAATTATTAATTTAATTGAATTATTAGTTTTTCTTCATTACATATTTTCTCACAATAAGACATTACTACTTTGCATTTTGAATTTGAAGTGATAGTATGTCTTGTAGTCTAAATAAATATCAAGTCCATTAGGATTTTGAATGGCAGCCAACAGAGGATAAGGCAGTGTTTCTCAAGATGTGGCCTTTGAGTCACCTTCATGACAATCTCCTGGACTGCTTGATAGAAATGCAGGTTCCTAGGTCCCAGACTATCCAGATCAGAATCTATGGGGACCAGGCCAGAAACATTCATTATTAATAGAACTCCAAGTGGTTCTTATTACACTAAAATCGTAGAACCAACAGTGGTTAAGGGTTTCAGATTTAAAGTTAAACTAACCTGGTCAAGTTCTTTATCTACCATTTATTACATGGATGAACTTTTTAGAGAAGCTTTTTAACCTCTGCCAACCTCTTTCTCATTGATAAGTAGGTAAAATAATACCTACTCTGTAAGGTTGTTTTAAAGATAAAATGCAATAATTCAGGCCACTGTATAGCACAAACCTGGTACACATGAAGTTTCGATAAAAGTTATTTTTGATATATTATCGTTGGACTATTGATGGATCATGATAAAAAATAGTTTTAGTTTGGTTATAAAATGAAATTTTGCCAATGAATTCTAAACATTTTTTGCATGTTATTTGTGTAGTTTATTATTTCTTTGTGTCCCGAGAATGCTGCTGGGACATAAAGAATCACTGGGTCAGTAGTTTTCAGTTTCATGAGATTTGAAGGGGCACGAACGCCAGTGTAAAGTATAAGCCCCACACCTTTTGTATTGATTAGGAAAGTTACAGGCTATTTGTTTTCAGGTAAATGGTAACTCTGAGGAATTTTCTAATGAAAACTCTTCTAATTAATTTTCAGGCCCACAGTGAAAGTTTCTGACAAACTGTTTTGCATTTTTAGTAAATTATACTCTATCAGACAAAAATACACCTTTCCCACGTAGGTGATCTCTCTCCCTTCTCAGTAATAGTAGGCAAATTGTGACCATATGTTCTGTGCATTCTTCTGACTATAACTCCACTGGCACTGATGGTATTTATGGGTCCCAGAGCTACAAACCTGCTTTAGGTAAATGTGTTTACTCTGTAAAGAAAATGAATTTCTGAAGACTGCAATAATAGACTGCCGACAGCAAACTAAACCGTGCTTCTGCACTCTGCCTTGTGTTTTCATTAAGTTGAAGCTTCCTCCTGAATGTCTAAATTCTCAGGACAATAAACCACATCCAAATGGACTTACATTGCAAAATACAGATTAACAAATATGACCATCAAGTTTATAAATATAATTGCAGGTGTTAGCCATCACATAGGCAGTTTAAAATCAAGCCTTTCATATAGATTACTGATGTAAATGACACCACTTCTCTTTTGAACCTCAAACATGCTTCCAGGGAAAGTGATGTAGACCTTTCCCAAACAATTGCTTTTCATTTCAGTTAGGAATGATTTTAACTGCAAGTAACAGACTACCTGACTACTAGTGACTTAAACTATCAAGGCATTTAATTATTTTGCCTAATAAGCAGTCTGGAGGAGGTGCTTACGGGTTTAGTGAGCAGCTACCAAAATCTGGACATTCGTGGTTACCTTTCCAGTTTTCTTGGCTTTTCCCTCATGGTCACCAGTTGGCTGCAGCAGCACCAAGCTTCACAGCAAGAAAAAAGGATCAAGAGCAAAATTCTGTGTCCTCTTGAGCTGGCCTTTCCAGAAAGGGAAGTGCCTTAGCAGACTTCTTATTCTGATTAACCAGATCTGTGTTACATGCTCACCCCTGAATCTGTCATGGTTGAAGGAGAATGGAGTCATCATGATCATGTTAGATCGATCATAACTCGTTCCTTGACACTGAACTAGGGGCTTATCTTCTGAAATATCAAGGTAATGCTGCCTACTGCCTGAATATTCCGTGGTTCTGTTAGCAGCTAAGAAGGGAGATCACTGTTGGGCAGACAGTGAGCAATGTACAGCATCTGCCACTGTGCTGTTAGCCCCCAAAAGAGCTAGTCTAACAAAATCGGCCATTTTTTAAATGGACATAGTAGGACTATATGCCTCACCAAGCACACAGAGTTTGGCGAAGATGAATTATATGCCTTATACACTACAACATGCTAAGTCCTAGTTCAGGCTTCCAATCCACGTTCTTCTGCTGTACTCCTCTGGACCTCAGTGAGTTTGCCTTTATTCAATAAAATCTTAAATGTCGGGTAACTGATGTATTCCAGTAGATGAGAATTTTCCAGTATTTTTTTCCCTGAAGTCAGTAGAGAAAAAAAAAAGGATAAAATTTTACTTGGGCCTGTAGGCCACTTGCTACAGGTACTTTTTTGTCATAATAGTGACTCATGTATCTTGCCGCAGGTACATATCAATTTATTTTGTTCTAGCATCTTGATTAAAAACAAGTTAGCTAGGAAGCACCAATTCATTTTATCAAGTCGAAGTGCATTCATTATACTAAGACTTGGGGAGCATTTCTTGCAAAATAAAACAATATCATTCATTCAGGAAAAACAGAGAGCCTTAGTGCTGAATACCTCATTTTCCTATTTTTCCTCCTTCACTTATTAAGTTATGATTCTGTATGTACTCAGTACCTTGGTTTGTTTAAATTGCATGGATTCTAGGCTGCTTTGTAAATTTCAAGTCTGCATTATGCGTGTTTTAATGAAGAATGAGCTATGATTCCCGGGGAAAGCTCTGGTTCAGCCTTGTCGCACTTCCAGATGTGCACCTGGTCCTTTATTATGTCTCATGTAAAAAGCTGGTAGGTATCTTTCCAATGGCACCTTGTTAATGAATCAAGGTACGGTAAGATATATATATCAAAACAAAAAAAGAGTAGGATTATAATTATGGTAATGTAGCAAAATAGCTTAAAAATGGAAACTAAACCAGGAGTCTGGCTGCTGAAATGTGAACATTGTGTTTCTCTTTAATTTGCTGTTGTCTTGGAACCTAGCTATTTATGCCGTGCTTTCACCTTCTGTTGCTTGTCTAAGTGCCAACTTCTTTCCCAAAGGTGTTCAGTGACTAATGCTTTGGTTACAAGCCAGAATATTTTATAAATGTCTATTTCCAGGCAGCTCTTCTACAAGTCTTAATTAAACTTTAATGTCAAGCTGAAGTTTACTTTTAGAACCTCTTAGTTCCTTTAGTTGTAACATGATTATAGAACAGTAGGGGGAATGTAGGACAGCCATGTGTCCACATATTTCCTCTCCGCATTTAACACAGTGCCACCAAGCAGATGCATACTTATGTAACACAAAGGTTTACAACACAAGAATGAGTAAATCACGGCCATTCCCTAAAATGTTGAGAGAAACAGCACACTGTCACTGAGTCAGATTCTTTCACCTTGAACTGACAGCCATGGTTTAGAATCACTGCTTTGTTAGTATACATCCTTCCAAAAATATCCAACTTCTCAAACTCAGGCATCAGAAGCTAGAGATGCTATATACAGACATGTTCTTCATTCCTTTCTCCTTGACGTCTAGAGTACCAACCAAGTAATTATGAGGTCTGAGGGATCGTTTCTCTAATGCTGCATCCTATGCCACCTGAAAGAATGAAGCCTCTATTATGTCAGAATAATACAGATTTTAAATATAGTGAGATTGTGTGGAATGCTTATTTCTAAACTAATTATACTCATCATTAAGATTGCTCTGTGAGAGAGCCGGCAAACTTTTTCCATGGAGGGACAAATAGTAAATCTTTTAGTAAATCTGTCTCAACCACTCAATTCTGCCATCGTAGTGCAGAAGTGGCCACAGATGAACGAGTGTGGCTGTGTTGCAATAACCCTTTACTTACAAAACCAGGCGGAGGTCCACATTTGGCCTTCAGCAGTTTACGATCCCCTACTCTGTGGTATGCCTGCTTTTTTATGTAGCAATTCTGTAGTACTTTATTTTTTGTTATTTAAATATAATTCTGTATAGTATGTTTTGTTATATAAATATAATTTGTTAGTATAACTTAAGCTGGTTGCCAAACTTAGTCAAATTTAGAAATTTTCAGGAAATAATCCTGGGTTAACAAACTGTAAGGATCTGCTCGTAGATAGATAGACAGACAGACCCGACAGAATTACATATGTGTGTTCACCAAAAGACTATAATAGCTCCAATCTGGAATTGCCAGAATTCCCAATGACTGTTGAATGGATAAATGAAATGTAGTATATTTACAAAATGAAATATATACACCAATGAGAATAAACAATTTACAACTTTACAATAAACAATTTGTGATCAATAATAGATTAATCTTACAAACAAAATTTTGAGTTAAGAAAGCCTGATACTCAAAGATTACATACTCTCTGTTTCCATTTATATGAAATATAAAACTGGGTAAAGTCGGTGTATACTAGTAAAAGTAAGATAGCGTGTGGAGGGCAATAACTGGAAGGGAGGGAGCACAAGAGTGTTTCTACGGTGCTGGTAACATGTTTTTTTCTTGATCTGGGTGGTGCTTTCATGTGTGTATTCAGTTTGTAAAAATTCACTGAGCTGTACACTTAGGATAAGTGCATTTTTCTATATGTATGTTCTACCTTGATAAGTAAGTTTAAAATGGAAAAAACATCAGGATAAGAGGGGAGAACTTTTAGATATTAAATGAACTGTCCAATTTCTTAGAGCTATATTATTGGAGGAATAAAAGTGGGGAGAAGTATCCAAAATTATAATTTTGTTTGCACATTCTGAGGTTCATAAGAATTAAAATAATTTACTTCTCAGAAACTACACTCTCTTTCCAGTATTGATGCTATTAATTTGTTGGTCAACTCAATAGTTTTATTGCCACTAAAACGTTGGGTTGTGTGGGTGTGGTACATGTCACATGCATGTGGTCATAGTAGATATTTACTTTCATATCTTAATGAAACATTTGGAATTTGTATACCATCACAGAACAGATAAACATGGCTATAATTTGATAGAATTTAAAATGGTGAGTTCATGAACTTTTAGCAATTACTTATCCAATAATTTCCCTCAATTTTTCTGATGTGTTGATTTAGTGTGACCCAACCGTTTTTAATGTTTGATACAGTTACATACCACATGTATCTTCTGAACACTAATTGTGTTGCTAGGCTCTGAGGAAACAGTGATAATCATGGCCCAGCATTTTCTCTCAAGAACTTATTCTAGTGGGCAGCAAAACCAGACAGTGTGAAAATATCACATTTATAGGGCTTCCCAGTGTGCCTTGGGAGAGGAAGAAGTCACTTTTGTTAGGGTGAATGCAATGCTAGGTGACAGGGCTTAGCAATGAGTATCAACTGGAAGAACTTCTAAGAACTCTTAACATTGACACTTAATGCTGAATCTTGAAGAACAAGTGCTAGTTAACCAATGCATGAAGAGCAAAGATGTTAAAAGCAGAGGGATAGCTTAAAATAAGATACAACACACAGATGTTTGGACACCTGTTTGTAGGTAAGTATGGCTAAAGTGAAGGAATGAGTTGTGCAATGGAAAGTGAGGCAGTGGTCAGCTCTGGAAGGCCTCATATGCCATGCTAATGAGTTAGAGTTAGAACTCTCTTTTTTTTTCTTCTGCCTTTGTTTTTTATTTTTAAAATTTTTTTTATCGAGGTAAGATTGGTTTATAACATTATATAAATTTCAGGTGTACGTAATTGTATTTGGACTTTTGTATAGACTACATCATGTTCACCACCAAAGTCTAGTTTCCATCTGTCACTGTACAAATGTCCCCCTTTACCCCTTTCACCCCACCACCACCCTCTTCCCCCTGGTAACCACCAGTCTGTTCTCTGTATCTTTGTGTGTGGTGGTGGTGGTTTTATCTTCTACATATGAGTGAAACCATATGGGTATTTGTTTCTCCACCTGACTTACTTCGCTTAGCATAATACTCTCAAGGTCCATCTATGTTGTTGCAAATGGCAAGATTTCATCTTTTTTCAGTTGGGTAGTACCCCATTGTGTATGTACCACATCATCTTATCCATTCATCTGTCGCTGGGCACTTAGGTTGTTTCTGAGCCTTGGCTATTGTGAATAATGCTCCGATGAACACTACAGAACTCTATCTTGAAGGCACTGGAGACTATTAAGCAGGCACGTGACATTATCAAGTTTACTTTCTCGAAAATGATCCTCTCTGGCAGTGTGAAAATTGGATTGGAGAAGGAAGACTTAAGAAATCAATTAAGGGTATAATCCAAGTTAACCCAGTTTGAATCATGAAATTTTCAGACTTTTTTTTTGTGTGTGTGAGGAAGATTGGCCTTGAGCTAATGTTCGTTGCCAACCTTCCTCTTTTTGCTGAGGAAGATCAGCCCTGAACTAACGTCTTGCCTTTCTTCCTCCATTTTGTATGTGGGATGCCTCCACAGCATGGCTTGATGAGCGGTGTGTAGGTCTGTGCCCAGGATCCCAACCCACAAACCCTGGGCCACCAAAGCAGAGCATGAGAATTTAACCACTACACCACAGGGCCAACCCGCCAGACCTTTTTTATTTCAGAAAAATTTTTAAATCTTCATTCAGCTCAACCTAAATAATCAGAATCATAGAAAAGCAAGATGCAACATGCCTTTGCTACCCCCAGGCAAAAATGGTTCCCTGCCCTCATCTCCCAGAGCTGTTCATTCATAACTCTTTCCCATGTATTGACATAACATTTGTTTACATTTTTTACAAATCTGTCCTTTACTATATAAGCTCTACAAAGGTGGGAATTTTTTTAAAAACTATTTTTATATCAGAGAGTAATGAACATAATGATTTATTATACACGTGCTTTCAATTATAGTCAGTCATTCAAGCATCTTCAAGTAATGCTTAAAACATAAATTTTGAACCTTGTTCTGCCCATAAACACTTTATCGTAAGTAAATTCACAAATAACTATTAAATGCCTACTATGTGCTTAGCATTTCCATAGTTTATTCAAACACTAATCTTCTATACAGATGTTGAATGATACAATGTAAACATTATTGAAGAAACTTTATAATAAACTCTAAAATTCTAGGTGAACATTTACCTTTTTTTTTTTGTGGGGAAGACCAGCCCTGAGCTAACATCCGTTGCCAATCCTCCACTTTTTGCTGAGGAAGACTGGCCCTGGGCTAACATCCGTGCCCATCTTCCTCTACTTTATATGGGACGCCGCCACGGCGTGGCTGACATGCAGTGTGTCAGCGGGTGCCCGGGTTCCGGGCCGGCGAACCCCGGGCTGCCAAGCGCGAACTGAACCGCTGCACCACCGGGCGGCCCCTTACCTTTCTTATTGTTATGATTATGCTCACCTGATATTTTGCTTTGGGTCACATCCTTTTCTGATTGAACTAATTTTTCTAAATTTTAAATTATTCAGTATCTAAGAACATCTGTCTTTGAGGAAAGCTTATAGAATCATAACATTCTGTAACTGAAGTTTTCTTTGAGCTCTTCTAACCCTCTAATTGGTAAAGAGACTGGGCTGTGTAGGTGAAGAGATTTGCATTTGCCTTGAGACTAGAACATTCTACTTGTGTTACCTTGAATAAGTTTCTTGAGCCTCAGGTTCCTCATATATAAATGTGTTGTTCTAAGGATTTCATGGAATGTGCATAAGCCAAATCTTCACTGAATGGTAGTTGTTATTAGTACAGATGAGGTGACTCAGGCTTAAAAACGCTGAATGACCTCCCTCCAGAAGAAATGGAATCAGAGCCAGAACTGAACTCACTCATATGTCTGCATTGGCAGTAATCTTCTCTTCCTGGTTCACAGAATGGCGAGGCATTCTGCACTTCTGTTCTTAATTTGGTCTAGTTATTGGTAGTGGTGACCAGCCTGCCTTAAGAAATTAATTCTAGTCCAACAGATTTTAGTGGCAACCACTTGATGGGCATAGTGGTCCTCTCCCATGCTGGGCTCACTTCTACCAGAACATCCTCTATTTTGGTGGAAACTCTCTCTCTCTTCTCCTTTTCTCACAGTTCCCCTCTATCCCCCTTTGGTTTGGGCAGCAGCCAGTTGAATGTCTGTTCAAGGACAAAGAAAGAAAAGAAAAACAATGCTTTGCTTTTTTAAAAAATATATTGCAAAATAATGAGGAAAATGTTTTAAAATTATGGAAGCAAGAAGTTAAACAGAAAAGTAAAACAGAAAGCAGACTAGCTTAGTTAAAACTGAAAAACAAACTTTTCTTGGCTAATAGTTGACTGAAATATGAGAAACGTAGTTCTTTTTAACATGGATTGGCATCTACTTGCATGGGGTCATCTCCCATGTTGTTTTTCCAAATTAATATTTTATGTTCAGGATAAATAAATGAGGAGATGTCGTTTTTTATTTCCCAAACAAGAACTAAATAATGTTACTTAATTTTTAGGCCACATGAAAATAAGACCTATCTGGCTGTGGGAAGTATGAAAACATTAATGTTGAATGTGTCCTTGTTTAATGCTGGAGATGATGCATATGAAACAACTCTGCATATCAAACTACCCACCGGTCTTTACTTCATTAAGATTTTAGATCTGGTAAGTATCAAAAACGACAATAGCATGTGGTTTAGCCAGCCCTGGTTATCTAGTGGTTAATATCTAGCACTCTCACTGCCATGGCCCAGGTTTGTTTCCCGATCAGGAAACTACACCACCCATCTGTCAGTTGTCATACTGTGGTGGCTGTGTGTTGCTGTGATGCTGAAAGCTATGCCACCAGTATTTCAAGCACCAGCAGGGTCACCCATGGTGGACAGGTTTCAGTGGAGTTTCTAGACTAAGACATACTAGGAAGGACCTGGCCACACACTTCCGAAAAAATTGGCCATGAAAACCCTGTGAATAGCAGCAGAGCATTGTCTGATATAGGCCGGAAGGTGAGAGGATGGTGCAAAAAAGACCAGGCAGTGTTCGGCTCTGCAGTACACAGGGTCACGACACTGTACACAGGGTGCTAGGAGTTGGAATTGACTTGACATGCACTAACACAAAACATATTTTACTTAATTTTTAAAATATCTAAATGTTATAATTTATTTCATCAATTTGAGGCCCAAATATTTGGGATATATTCAGACTTATCACTCCGTATCCAGTGATTTTGAAACTTCCTCCATTCTCTTGATCAAAATGACAAGCTCCTTGGGATCTGACTGAGAACAAAAGTCAGCCTCCTGCCTCTGAATGCTACTGCGTGAGAGAAGCAGTTGTCCAGGCAAGCTGCTTGGGTGCCATTGCTTTTCTCACTGATGCATGCTCACCTCGTGCTGTGATGCTGCTCCTCTTGGTTGGGGTCCCTGCATAAGCAATACTGGTCCTTCATGCTGGGCTCCAGAGTTACTGCTCTGCGTTTTAAGTTCACATGCCCAGTCTTGTTCCCAAAGAACTTCCAACATGGTAGAACCAACAATCTTCCACAAATCCCAAAATCTTAGTGTCAACCAGATGGCAGGCAAGTTCTCTTCTCCTACAAGAGCTTGAAGCACCTGGAGACCTTTTCTTACCACCATGCCTGAGTCATGAACACTTAAATCCATCAGTGAGATATTAATAAGGTTGAATCTCAAAGAGAAAAGCTTCAATCGCTTTCTCCTTTGATGCTTCTCTATCCTGTAGCAAATTTACTCATCTCTTATCCAGAGACCATCTCCTCACACCAAGGGCATTTAGAGAGGCCTCT
This sequence comes from Tapirus indicus, assembly GCA_031878705.1. Taxonomy (NCBI): domain Eukaryota; kingdom Metazoa; phylum Chordata; class Mammalia; order Perissodactyla; family Tapiridae; genus Tapirus; species Tapirus indicus. Next base: position 91,979,084 of record CM062926.1, read on the forward strand.
GACCTCTCACAAATATCTATTACCTCCTTTCTCTAGAGCATTGGGAGCCTATTTGCAATAGTAAGAAGGAAAACTAAAACAGTCAGTGTATACACTATATAGATGTATATTTCCCTGAATATTTGACTATGTATATCCTATTGTGATTAAATACTTTTATCACATCCTCACCTCCCAGACAGAAGAGGGCCAATGAAATATGACCTTATGAATTCCTTGCTTTATGATTTTTCAAGGAACTGGACCTTGAATTAACTGGGGGACACACAAACATGGATGAAAGCTACAAGTCCAGAAATTATCCTGTGGAGAATTTACATGAATATTAAAATAAACCTATACATATACACACATTTATATAATTTATTTATATTTTTGTTCATTTATCCCAAAAGTAAACAGAAAATAGTCTTCCAGGAAACTGAATTCTTTGGGGATGATTTTCTTTTCAAAAACCATCCTTATACATAAGTTACAAACTTCTTGTTCCCTTCCTACCCAAACTGGTTGTTTCCTTTTTCCTTTTAGGAAGAGAAGCAAATAAACTGTGAAGTCACAGACAACTCTGGCACAGTAAAGCTTGACTGCAGTGTTGGTTATATATATGTAGATCATCTATCAAGGGTAAGCATTTAGCATTTATAGTTTTTGTTTACTAACATGAATATAAAACATTTTCTATTTTTCCTATATTATGCTACCTACAAATATATAACATTATTATTATTTGCTTAAGGTGAGTAGCTAAGTGATGAAATAAAACCGAAACCAGCTGGGCTTGAGATCTTTGAGATTGTGTTTATATTTTTGGCAATGTTCACTTAAAAACAAAAGTGGGAGGGGCACATGTTTATGTCAAGATGGGCATGTGAATGTGTCAGTCAGAATTCTGCTCCCCTGTCTCACCCTTCCCCAACACTCCCTCCACCCCACCCCACCCCAGGTGGTCCTGTCTGCCAGGCATGTTACCTCTGCTATACAAAAAGGTGTTTCTGGCAAGAGTCCTCACTCAAGTTGTGAACGCATCTCTAATTTTGTCAGTCTGGACCTGCCTATCTTTACATTCAGAGGAGGGTTTCTCTCTGAATGTCATTTTGGAAATGCTGGTGCTTTAACATTGCCACAAACCCAAAAGCTTCCCCGTAGCTCACTGCCCGAGTGAGGGGTAGCCTATGCTTCTAGAATGTAATTTCCAATTTGCATTCTACAGAACATAAGCTGTTAAGAAAAATTAAAATTCAGATTATAAAAAATCTATTTTAGATTATTAAAAAATTGGGCTTTCCCTCTGTGTTTTACAGATAGATGTTAGCTTTCTCCTGGATGCGAGCTCACTCAGCAGAGCAGAAGAGGATCTCAACATCACAGTGCATGCCGCCTGGTATATTTCCTTGTGGAGAATAATTGTACTAAAGGAGATGGACCCCTGAGGTTGGGTTAGGGGGACTGTGTTCCATTGTCTGCAAGAGAAAACTTCTCTTACGTGATCTAAGAAACAAACAAACAAAAAAACCCTCTAACCAACTAGAAGCAAATAACTATAAATAATGAGAGCAAATTTCTGCCAACCCTATCATAAAAATTTCTTACCACCACTTTTACTTTTATCCCCACTCTCCAAAGAGCATTGAAACCAACCTCCAAGTGTATTAGGTATACACAGGATGTAATTAGTTCTAAGATGATTTTTGTCCTCGATAAAGACTAACAGTGTTTTCTATTTGCTTCTGTAGTGAAAATCAAGGAGAAATGGACAACTTGAAGCATAACAAAGTGACTTTAGCAATACCTCTCAAGTATGAAGTCATGCTAACTGTTCATGGGTAAGTAGATATTCAGGCCACCTGTAAAATTGAGAGCTGATTCTCAATTCTTTTGCTTCTTACATTATTGGTCAAAACCATATTTTAAAATTTTTTACAGAAGGATCCTGTGCTGTTTCTGTCTCTTAACAATTATCTCAGGATTGCAGTCTTTTGCTTAGCTATTCATTATTTTGATCTACTCCATAATCATCACTGAGACCACCTCAAACTAGTGCCCAGCTGGAGATTTCTTACTGGAAGAGCCCGATAAGCCTCTAGCGAGCGACGTCCAACCTTTCAGTTGTGCGCTGCGCAGGCCAGGGGCCCTGGGAGTTGGATAGTGTGTAGTTTGCATGATCATATTCAGTGGCCGTGGCAAGTATGAAGTTCAAAAAAGTATGAGCTAGGTGAAATCACTACTGTCTAGAACCCATGTCTACCTATGTGGCAAATGGATTGAGGTATGAGAGGGCCTGCAAGGTGTCCCTTGTCCACCCTTTGTACCCATGAATCACAGAATTCCTCACCCATGGCCCTGGGGCCAGTATTCACTCATAATTTTAGTAATTGTTTGAGTGTGTCTTTCTCTGATTCAAGGAGCAGATATGTGGAGAAAGGATGAAAGGAGTGTTAAGAAAACCTTTAACGATTTGACTGGAAATTATTCAGGCTATTAGTCTTTGTTTAAAACTACATTTTTTCAAGCAATAGAAAATAGAACAAATAGACAGATGAGCTCCTCTTGTTGCACTAAATATAAACCTTCCCCATTTTTAACCACCCATAGAGGTGCATATAATTACATAAAAATAAAATACCAGTGTCTGAAACTGATGCAACTGAGTATCAAGTTTTTGAGATAAAACAAGCAGGGGGATAAAGGAAGCCATTCGAGGGAGAGGAGGACCTAGAGAGTAGGTGGGAAGCAAAGAAAAGCTGGCTTCATGTTTCCTGGTTTTGCATATTTGTCTTGCCTCCTCTCCTTGATTTTCCTATGATGAGTGTCCCCCTATTTTTCCATTATCCATGTCTTGTTATTTTGGGCAAGGAATGCTCTGTAAGTATTAAACTGCCTAAATCTACAACATTTGAATATTTCTAATTTCTTTCTAATTTCATGCATCTCTAATTTGTATGATCTCATATTAGCTGCCAAGTAGGAGCAACTTGTGGAGTCAGGATTTCCCTAGAAAAGGATTTCTTAAAGTTCATTACTGATCATATATATGTCTAATCACAGGTAAAAGAGTGACAACCTTTTATTCTAACAAAAAAATTCACCATACTTGGTATTTGAGTTGTTCCCTAGATTTGGGGTTCATTACAAATAGCCAGCAAGAATTGGGGATGGGAAGAAGTAACTCAAAAATAGGTATGATAGATTGAGGTATAGGGGGATATTGGAGCCCTAGGGAAAAGCTAGAATTTTTCTCATGTTTGTCAAATTTACATGAATCATTTGAGGGCTGAGAGAGAAGGAATGGTCAGTAGGATGAGCCAGGCAGTCTTGGGGAAGGCAAGCAAAGGATATTGGTGGGAAGTCACCCAAGTCAGAGCACATGGCTTTCTAACTTCATTACACTTTCACTAGAATCCTTATCTTACCAAGAAACTAAAAGTATTCCATGGTATTTAGGAGGCACCTATAGTCTGGATTAGAGCATATTTAGGAGATATGCTCTAATCCAGACTATAGAGAAAGACTGATTATAATACCTTATCAAATAAGACAGTTAAGTAACATTTGAATTTGTTTCTATCAGGTTTGTAAACCCAAATTCTTTTGTGTATGGACCAAAGGAGGAAAATGAGCCTGAAACATGCATGGCAGAGAAAATGAACCTCACCTTCCATGTAAGAAAAGTTGATTGTGTTGATGTTTATAACAAATGGAAAGAATGTCACTGATGCATTGCTCCAGAGGACATCAGATACCTGTGATGTGCCTCTGCCTGGAACCAACCATGGCTGGCTGAGGGTTAGGAGGGACTGCAGCATGGGAACTTTGGCCCTTTCCTCTTGGGCTTCTGCTCCTTTTTTCTCATTTGTCTTGTCCCTGTTGCTCAAGCCCACATCTCCTTACAGTACAGGTGGGAAAGAGCAAGCAGAATCAGAGGTACCACTTCAAACTGGTCAAGTTATGAGAGGAACTGAATCTGTTAGAGATGCATACAGAAAACAGGATAGGCCAAGGGAAGGCCTCTTTGGGTGCAAATCAGTGAAATCTCTTCTTGGCTCAAGCTTTATAAAAGCTCTAACGTTATCTGCCAAGTAAAGGAAGCTCTTCCCTCTTGCATCTCTATTTAAGGTCTACTTGGTCAGCCTTTCAGGCCGTGGTGATGCATCATTTATTAAATAATCTTGTTAAAAAGTAAAGAGTATTATCATTATCTAGAAGTATTAATATACTAATATAAAGCTAAAAGTTCTTCTAAAAAAACTTTTTACTGTCAACTGAGATTTTTGGTGCATCACAGATGTTGATGATGAGTAAATAATTGGAGATAATGTCCACAAAAATATTTGAACCAAAAGTGCTGCCCAAATATTCTAAGAGCTATATAAAAATCTACAGAATGTGAATGAGTCTGGATTAGATTAGGTACATTATGATATTTTCTAAGGCAATGCTTTTCAAAATGTGTATCAGTCACTTGGGGTGCTTATCCAAAATGCAAATTCCTGGGCCCTGCCTCAGAGCTGTGGAAGAATGACCTTGACATCCTATTGATCACTATTGAGACTCCTACTGAGTCTCTGTATACTCGAGTTTTTGTTAAACTAGTACACTCAGGGTTGAAAAAATTTATCCCTCTACTTTGAAGTCCCAAGAACTGTTCCTATCAGAGCCCAGTGGCAGGTTGTGCTTTGATAAACTAAAACAGAAACTGAGCTGGACTCCAGAAAGTCTATTTATTTACAGTTAATAGGTAAGAAGTATTTTCTAGTTAAATTACAATAGAGTGACTGGGACTGGAGATACTTTCAGTCTGTAGGTTTGGTAAGTCTGTCCAAGCATGAAGATGTTCTTGGAGGTCTAAATGTTGTTAGGCGAACAAGAATGAAGACTACTGTAGGTTAGATGATTGATCATTTGCTGGCATCAGGAAGACCTTGTCTAAAGGTCTGGGCACCGCTGGGTACCCATTGCTGATGCTCCCTTTTGCAACTGTCCTGTGCTTCCAGGCCTAGCCATTACCACCTGTCCCAAAACCAGGGATGCTCTCTTTCTTCATCAATGTCACGTGCATTCAAAAGACTATTGTAAGTCTGTGAGTCATGATATTTCATTCAGATATTGTGGCACATCTGACTTATTGTTTTGGTTTTATAGTTAAAAGTTAGTTTTCATAGTTAGGTTTTATAGTTAAAAGTTAAAATTCAGGAGGCAATATTTTGGCCCAATTTTCCGGGATCTGCAATTCCCAAATTTATCTACTATAATCAAACATCATTCCCTTATGCATTATTATTAAAAACCAGTTGTTTTCTCTAAAATTGAATAATCTCCTCCTTTCCAATTTTCTGAGTGCATCTGCATTATAATTATCCTGAATTAAAATACATTTTTATTCACTTACTGCTGATGATTATCCTCTCAGCAGAGCGATTCTGTGAAAACATCATAGAATTTAGAATTAGAATAGCTGGGTTTTGGTCCCAATTCTTGTCACTTTTTAACTTTCATCTTGGGTGCATTATTGATATCTCCTAGCATTTTCCTTAGCTGGTGAATAATAAAATATCGGCCCACTTCCTGGGATGGTTATGAGGCCCAATTGATCACCATTTTTTGAATTCATAGTGTGCCATACAAATGGATGTTGACGATGTCTCTTTCTTTAGACTATTTCTGCAATAAACCATCATCCTAGACATGTTGGCCTAATCAATACAAAAAGAAGAGGGCTCGAAATAATAACTAGAGGCTGAAATTATTAGCAAACTTTAAGTTCGGACTATGGATATTCTGTCTCTCTTTGCTGTGCAGCTGCCAATTACAACCCTTCACCAGTATGAATGTTGCATGGAACATATGGGTTCACCTAAAAGCTCACTTATACCTGTACCGACATTTATGAAAAATATTTTAAAGTTGTTTAAATTTTTTTCCTTCTCATCAGGTTATCAACACTGGCCATAGCATGGCTCCGAATGTTAGTGTGGAAATAATGGTACCAAATTCTTTTATCCCCCAAACTGATAAGCTGTTCAACATTTTAGATGTCCAGGTAAAATGTGTTCCTTCCTTTATTGTAAGTAATATTGCTAAACTGGAGATTTTTGTTAACTTATTTCAGTCACACTTACTCTAAGCTATAAATTCAATATGCATTTATTGAGTACACTTTGAATATTATACATGCATTAGAACTGTAGGATTATAGTGGCACCTATGCATTTAACTTACTCAATTACAGAACAGTGCACTACCATTTTCCGTATGTTTTCTTTGCGATATGGACCTGTGAAAGTAATTTAATTGGTAGAATTCTCCATTAAGATTGAGACCACTGCTGAAAAATCAGTATTTCATCCTTTAAGAATATTCAAATAACTACTGAAGAATCAATATTCTTGTGTTGGTGATTCCATCAGAATTGTTTTTACCTTCCCAATTTCAATACAAGCAATCAACAAATAAACCTACTAAGTAGATTTGAGATCTAATTTTTAAAAATCTTGCTTGAATTTCAGATTTAGATGGTATGACATGCTGTCATAACACATTGTTTTGTGTCTAGAGCCAAAGAAATGTTTAATTTTATGCTAATGTTCAAATGTCCACTTTTCACATTGCCCTAATTTCTATAAGGTTAAGGCCCTTTGATCACTTGAGGACCTATATCCAACTGTCTAAAATTTTGCTGGGTTTTTGTGTTTTTGCCACAGAGATTTAATCTCTCCCAAATAAATCTGTCAAAAAAACATTTTCACAATTTCAGAAGTACTTGATATATTTTAAAAAAGGTAAGTAATCAGATCTTTTAAAACCATGAAGCTTTCCTTGTTCTTTCCAATATTGAATAGGATTTTTCTTGCTTTATGTCTTTATAGACTACTACTGGAGAATGCCATTTTAAAAATTATCAAAGAAAGTGTGCATTAGAGCAGCAAAAAGGTACATTGGAGACCATAAAAGACATATTCAGATTCCTGTCAAAGACTGATAAGAGGCTATTGGTAAGTTTCAATTTTTCAGGTTGTAGTTTTTGCTTTCCAACATACAGAACTGAAACACTTAAAACCAATAATCAATGGGTTTGAGCTGTCAGTTAAGAGTAGGAGAGGAACAAGTTCAGGTAATATTCTTGCATGTGAAGAACAGGTATGACTGGAGATTTGAGATAGACCCAGGGTTAAATATATACAGTATACAGTTTCATTATTTATCTAACAAATGCCCATTTTGTGCCAGGCAGACATCGTTCCAGACCCTTTAGGAGGCCAAGATGCTGTCTTCGGCTGAGTAGGCTTTGTGGCATGAGATTAATTTTCACTTTTTATTTTAGTGAATATATGAAAAAAAAAACTGAGGAAGCAATTTTACCCTTTAAATGCTCCAAGTTTTACAATGAACATAGAACCTGTAACTTAACAAGACTCTGATTAGGAGTCTTTCTTTTAATTCTATCCCAGAAGGTTAAGTTCATAAGAATAATGAGAACACATGCTCCAGTTCAAATACTTTGTTTTTGTTATAATTTACAAAACAAACATTTGTGTTTTGTTTAAAGGAAGATAATTTTTTAAATGCCACTAATGAAAGCAGATCTTTAATTCCATGTTTATAGCAAGATAATTTTTATATACGCCACTAAGGGAGCAGATTTTTAATTCCATATAAAATATTTTAGCCATCACTTTAAAAAATGTTGAAATTCTAATGTAGCTCTTTTGTATTTTTTTCAAGTACTGCATAAAAGCTGATCCATATTGTTTAAATTTCTTATGCAATTTTGGGAAAATGGAAAGTGGAAAAGAAGCCAGCGTTCACATTCAGTTGGAAGGCCGGCCATCCATTTTAGAAATGGTAAGTCTAAAATACAGTGACAACTTTCTATATGGATAAGTTCGTATAGAAGCTACAAACTCAACCATCTTATATAAGTAGGCTGCTTTGTAAGAAGGCATTCAACAAATTGAGAAGGTATGAATGAAAGTAAAATTTGGAGTGAAACTCTAAAACTGTTCCCATTCATCACTTTAGCTAAATACATTGTCTAAATGACATGGCTTTACTAATTAAACAGGTAATTATTCCATAGTCTTATTTTACAGTCTTCAGAAGTTTATTTTAGAAACTGCTTATGAACCTTGATGAAATCAAAGACACTAGCTACTTTAACATTTCATATAACCATAAAGTTCTTTCCAAACTACTTTAAATTATGCTTAAAAATCTAATGTTTAATAAAGCTAAGAAGTAAAATTAAGGCTTTCATAAAATCAAACTAAAACATCAAAACATATCAACAATAAAACACAAACATAGAGTAACAAAAACACACTTTTAAGAAGATGAACTTTGAAAGGTTGAATTAAAAATAATTAAATATATCTTGGACTTCTTCCTTGAAAGGAATGTGTATATTTCTGAGAAGCACTTTGAAATAAAATTAGTTTTATCTAGAGTTCTGTTCTTCAATTTCTTTATCTGATGAATATGGATATCTCCTTTGCAGAGATGTTGCAGATTAAATTAGATGATTTTTGTAAAGCACCTACTAATAGTGCATGGCACATAGGAAGCCAAAGGAAATGGCAGCTATTATGTTTTGTTAAGAGGAATATCTGAAGTTACCACATGGTGGTCAAGAGGAAGAAGTACCAGAGAGGGAAAAAAGAGATATCTGTTTTAGTTCCAATTGTGCTGAAAACTAAGTCATGGGACCATCAACAAGTTATTTAAACTTGTGCAGTTTGCCTTCTCATACTCTCAAGGTCCAGGTTTCTAAACAGTAGGCACTGTTGGCATTCTGGACCACAAAATTCTCTGTCAGGGGCTGTCCTGTGCATTGTAGGATATTTAGCAGCATTGCTTGCCTCTGCTCACTAGATGCTGGCAGCACCACCTCCCAAGTCCTGACAGTCAAAAATGTCTCCAGACATTGCTCACTGACTGACTGTCCTCCAGGGAATAAAATCATCCCTGTTGGAAACCTCTGTTCTACATGAAGTATGTAATTTATTTTCAGCCCTAAAATTCTACATGTTTTCTCCAAAATGTTTAATAATCGTTACACAGTGGTTTTAACTTTTGAGGGTCATAGACTTCTTTAAGAGTGTGACTAAAGAATATACTCTCAACTACCACAAGGAATGCACATATGAAAAAAAATCTAAATGTCACATATGATTTCCAAAGGTCCTTAGAGTCTGTGGAGCCCATCTACAGATTCCCAAGCTCTGTGGATTCTGGGTTATAAAGTCCCTGCATTAGATAGTAAAGGTCTGAGTTTATCTACCGATTTTATATTTGAATGTTATAACTATTCATACCAGATTTTTCCATTACAATATTAGACTATAAGTATTAGAGCAGCAAAATATAACATTATTTAGAAAGAAATAAAAAGCCCAAATAAAATGAATTTGAGGACGTGTTTTTCAGGTGAAGAAAGTCTTGTTTGGGGATAAAAATTCAATCAACAGGAAAAGATATATTGCTAACTATCAAATAACTTGATTTAAATATTCATAACATTTAATCTGCAAAGTAGCCATGTTTAATACAAGAATTTCAATAAAATGATGCCAGATAAATTAATACCAAGACCACGCCTTTGGAACCAAAGGAAGCGCTGCATTGCAATTAACTGCAAATGGTGAAATAAACTGGGGAAGATAAATTGTGAAAACCTCTAGATAGAAATAATTTCTCATGATCCTTACCTACTATTAATGTCTTCATGAAATAAAAGTATGAATCAGGGTACAGTGATCTTTCTTTTATTAAACAGGATGAGACTTCAGCACTCAAGTTTGAAATAAGAGCGACAGCTTTTCCAGAGTCAAATCCAAAAGTTATTGAACTAAACAAGGATGAGAATGTTGCACATGTAAGATGGCTTTTTTAACTGAAACATTAAGATTTTAGGGAAAAAATATTGCTAGGCTGTTTAGGCAGGAAAATAGATTTTGACTATCATGGAGAACTGGAAATACTTGACTGAGAGTTGATATTTCCCACAACTGGTAGGAAGGAATGACACATGTCTTTCAGGAAGTGAATTTGATAGGATGATTGGAGGAAGAACCATGGATAAAGCCCATTCTGCTTACTGTTTCTGCTAAACAGTTACTAATGTTTCCCAGGGTTGTGTTAGAACCAGCCAGAGAATGGGGTGGGTTATTCCAAATACCATTGTGGATTGTGGAGGGGCTTTAAAGGAAATAGAAGCAAGTTTTTCAACTGGTGGTTCTTTCTTTTGGTTAATTTACATAGGTTCTCCTTGAAGGACTACATCATCAAAGACCCAAACGTCATTTCACTATAGCGATTATTTCAAGTAGCTTGCTACTTGGGCTTATTGTACTTTTATTCATTTCATATGTCATGTGGAAGGTAAGCCTTTAATAATTACCAATATTAAACCACTCAAAATGCCATTCTTGATTTTCTCAAAGTCAACTTGTGACTCCTAAGTTACTAGATTTATATATTTCAGTATTTTGTTAACTTTTAAAATTCCTAAGTGAATATATAGTACTGATCTCATTTCTCCTCACTTCAGTACCAAAGTCTTTCTAGAGAAATATGCCTTCTTAAAGATAACATTTTCAACAAATGTGTTCAAAGTGTAACACTAGTTTTGAAAGATGTTCTTTTTAAAAAAGCATTTGGAATCATGTTGAATGCCAGTTTTGGAGAGAGTGTGCATGTATCACTGAGAGGTCCTGCAGTAACATGAAAAAAGGTTGTTTAACCCAGTTTTTCCCAAATTAATTTTTACTGACAACAGTTTAAGAAATATTGGCATTGACCATTTAGAAAATTGATGTGAGTGTAATATGTTCATAATTATACCCTAGTGATTATGCAATGCTATTTTCAGGTTGGCTTCTTTAAAAGACAGTACAAATCCATCCTACAAGAAGAAAACAGAAGAGACAGTTGGAGTTACATGAAGAGTAAAAGCAACGATGATGATTAAAGACTTCTTTCAAATTGAGAGAACTAATAACAGACTCAGGTTATACTAAAGAAATTCAAGACATTGTTTACAAGAAACCGTGAATTTTTGCTCAGACTTCCTCCATGTACTTCTTCTACTCATGAGCTTGTGACATATTTTGTCTTAACACAAATGAAAAATCCAAGCAATGATTACTCTTTGAAAGAAAATAGCTGCAAAGGTATTATTCAATATATCCAAAGATAGTCTTTCACCTCTTAAATGGATAGAAAAACACTAAAGCATTGAATTAGTCAAGATAATCCCTTGAAGATATCTTGAAATGAAAGTGCACCTGAATTAAATCACGTTGAGGAAGTAAACAACTCGATTGGAGAAGTCTTGGACTAGAAATATCATTCCTTAAAACAGATATTTACCATGTGTGCTTGCTTTGGTAAAATAAATTCCACTGAATAGGTATTCATTTCTAATAGATCTTTGAGACTTGTTTGAAATATGTTCTTTAAAAATATTAAGAATTTTTCAAAGAGCTGTTCCCAAATTTTTTAATGAATAAAAGAGAAGCATTATCATTTAAAGGCAGATTTTATCTTTTAAAGACATTTATTTGTAATACATTTCCTATGGGCTTTGATCAACAACCATTTATTCAGCAGTCTATGAACGTTAAGGGCCTGATGAGCAAACTTCAGACTGAACTTATACACTGGTTTGAACTTAATGGGATGACTTCTGGATAGTTATTGTTTATACAGCTATGGCTTTTTTCTTCTTTCTGTATATATACTTAAGTTTTTAAAAGAATATATGTTTATATAGGTATAAATCCACTAGTCTTCCTATAACACAATTTTATCAAAGATACCCAGGAATAAATTTTAAAAATCCATCTTTAGTCAAATTTTTTGTTTATAAAAACAACAGTACTTAAGAATTCTAATTTATATTCTGAAACAGATTGTGAATGTTGCACTTTAGCTAATATTTAGTATTTGAAATATAAATACACTGATGTATATAAAATGGGAAAACTGTACCTCACTAATGATTTTTTAAAAATCAAAGCTCTCCAAAGACAATTATTAGGGGCCAATATCTCATACAAATTAGATACTGTATAAAATATTGACTGTCATATTAAGCAAATACATAAATACTTTTTAGATGTTACTCTTTTCTCTTTAAATGTAAATATTAAATGTTTTCACCAAGTCTATAAGAGCATTCTCTTCTGCATGTAAATAGAAAAACAAAATTCACAAATTTAACTGTAAATTAAAAAATACAGATTTAGCTTGTATCTAGTGAATATAAATGTGACATCAAAATTTCCATGACATATGTTTTAGTGATAAGTGAAATATTTTAAATCTTTTGTTGATGTGGTCTTAGATTCATTTTTATAACGAAGTGCTTTCTTTCTGGAGTTTAAGTAATTTATCTTTGAAGGCCTTTTCATTTGCAAATACAATCCCTTTTTGTAATATTTTTTCATGCATATGAACTAGATGCTGATAACTGCAGAATATAATTTCAGCTGAATTTTCCCAAATCTGTCTTTATACGTGTAAGAAGGTTGTGGCCAAATTTTGAAAAATCTGTTATAGGAAGTGATCAAACAGTTAAATTAAAAGGCAGTCTTTATCCATAATAATTTATATGAAGTCCCTGCCAACAGCTGTCTTCTTCAGACTGCCTAATTCCTGTATGTTATCCATTCGCAAGCCTGCAGGCTGGGATTGGTGGCTGGGGAGTGAGGAATGCACGGAGATTAGTGAAGGCATTTGAGCAGCAAAATGTAATCACAATGAGCATGAAACTTCCTGACCTTGGTGTGTACTAATAGAAATTAAACTTATATAATATTTTTAAAGAACACTTTTTTGAGCAAAAGATATTTTAGTTTTTTCATCATAAAAAACTAAGTAAGATCTTGGGTGGCAAAGCAAACCCAAATTCAGAATTACTTTCTCAAAGATGATCCCTGAAGAACTTTAAATTTAGTTCTTTCCTATTCAGAAATGATGGCATTTCAGATTGCCACAGAACATGACTTTCAGGAGCAAGAGGAACACAGCTCCCTATTGGGCCAGATTCGGCCCAGTTAGATATTTTGCATAAAATAAAATTTGTTATAAACTTTACCTGTATCATGAATTTTAAAACCCTACCACTTTAAGAAAATCACTTTCAGAGAATATTCACAAAATTGGAACCATAACTTAAAAAAAAAAGATTGGGTTTCTTTTTGGGCAAGTAGTCTAGGTATTGGAGAGATTTTGAAAAAAAAATAGTTCTATCTCTGCTTACATCATTAACTAGCTGTGTAATTGTGAAATTTAACCTCACTGGATTAGCTACCTCCTCAGGAAAATCAGGGCATTCTTATGTGAACTCTATGGTCTGTTTGTACCAGACGATAGGAAATTTCACATTAGAATTGATAGACTCAAATCCTGAAAAATCAAAGAATCCAAATTATTTCATTTGGAATTATCTAGTTAAATATTGATGATGTTTAAATTTTAAGTACATGAGATGTTTACTTTCAGTTCCAATAAATACCTTCTAAAAACCAGAATTTAAATTGTTTTTGGTATATTTCATATCTTTTTAGTAACATCAAAAATAGCAATTTTCATTTCTCTAAAAATAATTTTTTTTCCTATTAGGATATCTGTTTAAAGCATGACTATATTCCTTCATATTAAAATTCTAGTTTGCCTACTTCTTTCATAAACAATTACATGTTACTTTGGAATCATTCATTTCTTCCATGCTTCCTCCATAAAGATTGATAAGTCTTGGGTGCAATCTGTAAAGAATAATATGTATAATTGGTTATTTCATCAACCTATCATTCTGTTACTTTTCACACATACATGCATACCCTATTGAGTATGGTGCATAATACCAAATACAAATCTAATGATAGCCAACAAACATACATTCATGGCAGAGCTGCAATCAATTCGGCACCAGTCACTACTATAAAGCCTTCTTAACTGACTTTCTTGACTCATGCTCTCCATTGCCTCTGCAAACCCAGTCAGTTGTGCCAATAGAAAGCTCACATCTAGTGGACTACCCAGGGTGCCCCTGCCTACTTCTACCCACTGAGTCATAATGCTTACCAAGAATGAGTCTGCATGTTCCTAAACCTGTTTATACGAATTGCTCTTGTTTTGTTGTTAGTGCCCTGGAGTCTATTCCAACTCCTAGTGACCCTGTGTACAGCAGAGTGGAACCCTGCCTGGTCTTTTAGTGTCATTATCTCACCTTCCAGAGCTATATCAGACAATGCTCCACTGCTATTCATAGGGTTTTCATGGCCAGTTTTTTTTGGAAGTGGGTGGCCAGGTCCTTCTTCCTAGTCTGTCTAGTCTGGAAGCTCTGCTGAAACCTGTTCACCATGGGAGACCCTGCTGGTATTTGAAATCCCAGTGGCATAGCTTTCAGCATCCCAGCAACACACAGCCACAGTATGGTATGTCATACCACAGTATGACACCTGACAGATGGATGGTGTGGTTCCCTGACTGGAAAACAAACCTGGGCCACAGCAGTGAGCGTGCTGAATCTTAACCACTAGACCACCTGTTGAGCTTGTTACTGAATTAAATAACATGCAAAATTTTTCCTATGTAAAGTACGTTGGATGCTTTAGAAAGACTTAATGAAAGCAAACTGCTGAACACAAGTGTAATGTACTAGTTATGGGTGAAAGGATTTGTAAAAGACTGGAAAATTGAATTGTAACAATCTGCTACTCAGATGGCTTCACAAGGTTTAAGATCTTGATGCATTTTTAAAAATCCAGAATGGAAACTGTAGACATGCATTATCTGTATAGTTTATGAAGAACGATAATTGAGAATGCCAATGTAGAGACTCAACCAAAGAAATGCTTTGGTTCTACATAACAATTAGTGAATAAATGTAAAGTTATACTTTTTTATTTATTAAAATTGTACATATATCTTTTTGAGCTTCCCTGATTTGCTAATTTTTAAAAAATTAGCCAACTGCCTACTTTGATAGTTATGAGAAAAAAACCTTCCATTATACTATTAGTTTTGTGTCTACTGTGAACATATAAGGTGATGAAATAATTACTTACCTAACATGGACCTCTGATGCAACTTCCATTAAATCACCATCTACATTCCAAGGAAAACTATTTTCTGAAGCAGTTTCATGCGGTCGATCCTCCTCCTCTGGATTATGTCCACTGGTATTATTCCTTGGGTGAACTTTTACTTCTCCAACAGTGTAAGTCTCAATGAATGGAAAATTGAACTAAATAAAACAAGTGCAAATATAATCATGGTACTTGCCTTATCCCTAACTGCTAATGCAAATTAAGAAAGTTCACTGTGCTGTCTCTTCCAAGTAAATATCAACATGCATGCTAATATTTTTATAGCTTTGAAACTATGACCAGGGATCCCTAATTTCTTTGGAAGGAGCCTCTTTTCTGAAGCTTTCCAGCTCATTTAGATCTAGCAGCTGGCAAACCTGTTTTATGACAAATAGTATACATCTATGAAATTGCATACAATAATGATATTGCAGAATTTCCAATTAAAGATGATCTTTAATACTGGTCTGTTGATACAGAAGATTTCCATAATTGACTGATTTGATTATTAACTTGTCAACTAGTTGAGCTGATGTAAAGCAAACTCTAGTGTAAGTTTCACACTTGGAATTTAATTAGGAAGAACCTAGGTCTAAACTTATGAAGATAAAAAGTCAATCAAATGTGATTTTCACAGGTGTTTGCCTGCCTCATCTCCACTTTAAAGATGGACACAAGTTGCAGGATGATTGTGTTTGCCTACTGACTGTTCTAGAATGGTGCAAAGTAACCTTCAACTTTCAATCTTTCTTTTTTTTTTTTAATGTTAGCAAACTGTAGAGATTTTTTTTCCAATCTTTTTTTGTTTTTTTTGGCTTTTTTCTCCCCAAAGCCCCAGTAGATAGTTGTATATCATAGCTCTGCATCCTTCTAGTTGCTCTATTTGGGACGCCGCCTCAGCATGACCTGAGAAGCGGTGCGTCAGTCCGTGCCCAGGATCCAAACCCATGAACGCTGGGCCACCGAAGCGGAACACATGAACTTAACTGCTAGGCCACCAGGCCGGCCCCTCAATTTTTTCTTATTTGCCTAAGAAAACTAGTGAAAAAATATGTACTCTCTGAAACGACTGAGAAGAGAGAGTCAAATAACTTTTCAGTAGAAACGCACAATAGTTACTCATTTATTTGTTTTCAGATAAATGGCATGGGGTTTATTCCGAATATATTATTTACATGTTTTTACCCCATTCTTCCACATATAAACCTCAGTGAAGCACAGAATTTTAAAAGTTGACAGAAAACTAATATTCTCCCTAACACACTTATTTTACATATGTGGAAACCAAGGTCCACAGATTTTACAGTTTATACTGTATAATACACTGGGTTCCACAGTGGATCATTCTGGGCTTATACAGTGGCATCAGCTGTTCTGATTGAAGTACAGAGGTAGAGGCCCCAAGCAGCTCCGTGTGAAAGTGCTTAACAGTCACTGCATTAGACTTCCCATCTCAGGTGTCAAGCCTTGGGGACATCTTTCATACCGTGCACTTGTAAAAATTTCTATATAATCACTTATTGTAAAAATAATATGTTTTAAATGAGTCGTTGATAACTAGCTATTATGGGTTACATTGTGTCCCCCATAAAAATATCAAAAGACCTAACTCCTGGTACCTGTGAATGTCACTTTCTTTGGAAATAGGGTATTTACAGAGGTAATCAAGTTAAGATGAAGTCATTAGGGCGGGCCCTAATCCAATATGACTGGTGTCCTTATAAGAG
Organism: Tapirus indicus; assembly: GCA_031878705.1. NCBI lineage: Eukaryota > Metazoa > Chordata > Mammalia > Perissodactyla > Tapiridae > Tapirus > Tapirus indicus. The sequence continues at coordinate 91,995,900 of CM062926.1, forward strand.
AGGAGAATGCTATGTGAAGACAGAGTCAGAGACGGGAGTGATGCAGCTGCAAGTAAAGGAATGTCGAGAATGGATGGCCAGCACCAGTTTACGTCTATTAAATCATCAGTTTTCACGTGCATACATCACAAAATGAAATCCCATCCATCCACACAAATTTATTACCTATGAAGCCACACACATGGTTAGATGGGACTTTAGGAAGCCAAGAACTTAATGTCATGTGGTGCGTGTTTGGGGCATGAAGAAGAGAAGTAAACAGTTACAATTGTGATACATATAACTGCCATGGTGATGTAAGCACAGATAAGAGAGAAAGGAAAAGAGGCTCGGGATGTTGGGTGAGCTTCCCATTTGAGCTGAGTCTTAAAGAACACAGAAGAGAGCCTGGAAGAGAAGGGAAGAAGTTCTGGAGAGAAAAAACAACATTTGCAAAAGTACAGACATATGTTATGGTCAAGCAACTACAAAAAATTCAGCATACTGTGACACTGATTGCAGTACCGGTATTTTGGCATTTATTTTACAGAATATATAAATGCCTGAACTTAATTTTTAAAAATAGACATGTATGATGTATAGACTGAGTTGCGTCTCCCCCCTCCCCCCCCAAAAATATTCCTATGTTGATGTTCTAACCTCCAGTACCTCAGAATATAACCATATTTGGAGATAAAGTCTTTAAGGGGTGATTAAGTTAAAATAAGGTCTGTAGGGTAGGCCCAAATCCAACATGCAGCCAGAAGGCAGCCATCTGCAAGACAAAGAGACAGGCCTCAGGAGAAACCAAACCTTCCAACCAACACCTTCTTGGACTTCTTTCTAGCCTTCAGAGCTGTGAAAAAATAAAATTCTGTGTTTAAGGCACCCAGTCTGTGGTATTTGTTATGGAGCCCAGAAAACTAGTACAATGACAAAAACACAGGAAATCTGGTAGAGGATGGCAAGAGGAGAGGCTGTGACATAGCAAGGGGCATAAAACAAGGGGCTATGTATTTCATGCTGAGGAATCAGATGTTACCCTGACAGCAATAAAAAAGACACTGAAGAATTAAGTTGAAGAGAAATCAGATGTGTGTTTTAGAAAAATCCCTCTAGAAGGAAGTGTGGAAGACCAGACCAGAGAAAAGGAAGACCAGAAGGCAGCTATAGCAAACAAGAAGAGATTAAGGTTTGAATTAAGGTGAGGGAGAAATTTCAGAAACATTTAAGAGCAGGACCAATAGAACTGCTTAGTGGATAGGCTGTGATGAATGAGGGAAGAGAGAGGAATCCAGAGTAATTCCAGGATGGATAGAGAGTGGTGCCATTGACCCGGGTAGGGAAACATAGAAGGAGCACCTTTAGGGGGAAGATAAGGTCAGCTATGGACATGCTGCACTCCAGATGCCTCTGAGTTTTATAACCTTCTCCACATACAGGAAGGCACAGTGGTCCTACAGATCAGAAGAGAAGATAGAACCCTTGGAAGTGTGGAAAGCTCAGAGTAGTTCAAACAACTAGGGGCAATGAGATCACCCAGGAGAAGACAAGAGGGCTGCAAACAAATCTCAGGGGAAGCACTAACATTTACAGGTTTTAAACTCCCTACAAAAACGATGGTCAAAGTGAATGTAGAAATGTATGGACAGTGAAAACAGAGGCCAGCTATAGGATGGAGTTCAAAAGACTTGAAGGGTAATTTTTACCTTCCATCTGTTTTACAGAAAGATGGGGAAGGCAAGATGAGTCACCTCACAAATGATGGTTTTCAATATGTCCTACAATTATTAATACAAATGAACATTCAGTTCAACCTGGTAAAGATGGTTCACAGACCTAGACTATTGCTCTCCTTAGGCTGAAGTGCTATATTTTCCTTCCTGGATACCAGAACTGCTACTAATTAGACAGTAGATTATATAATCTTATATTTATCTGGTCTTTATAATATTACCTAATTTATATAAATTTACATTTTTGAAAATGGCACCATGAAGGAGTCTACAGACACATGTATCCACACACACGTATGGATACATGTATGTGTGTATGTGTGTCTATGATTTTTTAACAAATGTATCAAAGTAACATTGCTTGAAAGTAGTCACCTTGGGAATCAATCTATTCTTCACATATACCCTTATGCAAAACATTTTAGAATTTCTTCACAAGAAATTACAGAGCAATAGCACAGACTTTAATTTTTAGAAAGAGCTAAGTCAATCAGAGTTAAGCCTAATCAACCACACACACGCACACACACAGGCAATAGTTTCTTGCATCAAAAGCCAGATATGACTGGTAGAGTACAGGAGAAAAATAGTTTATAATATATCTTACATAACATGATCTCATTTTTGAAAACAATTATTTTCCTGTAGATATAGAATTCCATTCATTATGTCTTTATAGTAAGCAACTATTACTTTTAAAATCAGAAGAAAGCTATTTTCATATTGAAAAAAGATGTCTACCAAAATTGCCTTAGAAATTTGCCCCTTAGGCAATTACAAAAGAGACCTTCCATTAATAATTTGTGCAATAGATGCCTCCATAAAATAAATATAAAGCTTCTCAGGGTAAGTACCTTAAGGTTAATATTAATTTAAGTTCTCATTTAGCAGAAAATGATTAGAAAAATTTATACCAAAGTAATGACACTGATTATATCTTGGGATATGGAATTTTGCATGTTTTTTATATTGTTTTCTTGTTTCTATTTTCTGACTTAGAAAAAAATGAACATGTACTGCTATTAGATTAAGTAATAAAGTTGGTTTTAATGTTTAAAACTTTAGTAACATCTGAAAAGGCACACATTCCTTTAAAAATCACTAAATTGCTATATTTCTCAACACATACATGAAGTTATTGCTTAGGCTCACAACCTACTTTATATCTGCTTTTGTCTACTTTGTCTCCTTAGACATCTATATTTAAGGAAAGTGGGACTATATCTAATTTTTATGATATAATTTCCTAAACACTTAAGTTGGTTGCTCAATACATATTGATCAAATAATGTACTATGCAGAAGAGAGCTCAAACTTCATGAGGACTTCCCAAGAAAGTTTAAAATTATAAAGATGCAAAAACAGGAGGCTTGCAATAACTAAGTAAGTAAACAAGATCAGCTGCTGGTCCTTGGCTAGATTTACTCTCCTCCTCCTCCCATTTGGTCTCTCCCAACTACAGCCAAGCACAGTTTCATACCTGTAAGAAGGTGTAAGATGTTAGGGTTTTACAAGCATACTATGCACTTTAAGACTCGCAATTTCAGAAATTCACATATTTCCAGGATCAGTTTCCTAATAACTGGGTCAAAATATCTGCCAAAGGAATATGGCTCATACTAATAGTTACTGCTGCTCTTTAAAACAAATCCTTTAAGTAGAAATATTTTATCTACCTATTTATCTCCACAAACATCTCCACACATTCTAGTTTTGAATAAAATAATGTCTGTATAAAAGTGGCGTATTTTTAAATATATATCTGCAACTCTATTTCAATCAATGAAAGTAGGCAGATCTGTAAACAAATGGTAGGAAAATCTAAAGTTCATAACTTTAGAGAAAGTCTGCTGCCATAAAATCAAGAAGGCTAAATATCTTCGATTTAACTTTTCATTCCAAAGAACAGCCAAGTGTGTAATTTCATCCTTCATTTACTTCACATTTCAATATAACACTACATTTTCTATTTTCTCTTTGCACATACACACATACAGAATGTATATAACCACCAATCCATACCTTAAAAACACCATTCTATATTAATACTGATGGACACTTTTCAAAATTTGGAGAAAACATAAACTGAAAAAGCATAAGATTAATGTATTCAGAAGAAAATAAAGTCTTCTTACGAGGCAGGACGATGTCAACTCCTGCAGCATCTCTCTCTCCACGACTAATAGCTCTGCACATAAGTAACAAAAATAATTTACTATACCTGATTTTTAACACTGGCATATCTTTTCAGGTGTTTTATAAATTCTGGTCGAGAAGTGTTTCGTGCAATTATAAGAGCCATACTTCCATTATTTAATCTGAAATTAAATATTTGTATTTGACATTAAAAAGTTTATTAAGAGATTGCATCAGAAATTACCAGTATAGCATTCCTTCTAACAAATATAACGTTTACCAGAAGTTTTAGGCAAGATAAATCATCATCATCACATTAAATTTACCTAAAATTCTTAAATCATACCTTGCTGTGCTGTTTTCTAAATGATACAGCCTTTCAAATTAGTTTTATTAAACAACTGGCTTCCTTCTCAGCAAGCTCTTATATTTAGGGCTTTTTAAAAAATAAACCAAGACACAAAACAAATCAAGACACAATTTAAAATCCAATGTATTTACTTAGGGATCCTAAACGTGAAACCATATATGATTTTTAAAGATGTATTGTAAATAATAAATACAAATGGTATAACAACTAGCTCAACACTTTCTAAAATCTAAAATGTGATTTAAATATTCACTTATGGGCAGGTCTAAGTGACACAGGAAACCAAGTAAATCAAAGTGGCCCTTGGATGGATGAAATGGAATGAACAAATGCTGCCGCACATGTTCAGTTAAATGGCCAAGCATCTTAATTGTGCATAACTGTTCGGTTCAATATAAGAGACTGTAAATTTAGAGGTGTGATTTAGTGCCAAAAAAGCCACTCACAAATGCATCTAGCTTTAGAATGTAGTTTGCAGAAATATGTGTAAATGACTTCTAGCTCGATTTCATTGCAAATATAAAGTTATTCAGAGAAGAACAACAATGACATAAAGAAGAGCTCTTCAAATCTTAGGGGAGCTCAGGTTAGAGCTGTAAGGACCTTGGAGATTATCCAGTCATGCGCTCAGTTTATGTAGAAGGAAAAGAAGACCCCAAGTTTAAGTAATTTGCTCAAAGGCACATGGAGAAAAACAAAATGCTCACTGGAACCAGGCTCTTAATACCCAGGGCCCAGTGCTCCTTGTACCCATCATGCCACCTCTTCCCAACCGGAAATAAATGGTGCCAAACATCCAGAGTAGTGTTTTGTGTGTCTTTTATTTTTACTCACGAACATGAAAAGCATGTCATATGTCTACTTTTCAATTCTCATCAGTAATTGAAACACACCCTATGTGCCTGGCATTGTTCTAAATTTTTTACATATATCAATGCATTAAATCTTAGAAAACAGACTATAAGAATATTAGTTCCTATCAGCAATTTGCACTGAGGTATTTTGAAGCAAATTATACTTTATTGTGAAAAAATAAATAAAGCTGAAGTTGAAAGTCCTGTGCAGTTGTCCTGAGTCATTCCGAAGATAAATCTCTGAACATCTCTGGTCAGCTGAGGCCTGGTGTAAAGGCCTTTGCAAAAATGGTATGCTAGATTATAATCCACAAAAGAAATCTCTAGTCATCCTTCTCTGATAAATGCATCAATATTGATTAAACCTGGTGAGGAAGCAGTGGAGTTCAAGGCAAGCTGAAAAAAATGTATGAAATGGCTTAGAAGGAAGCACGAATCTGCCTCCAGGAGAGCAGGCTCCCTCACATGGAGGTCCTTGAGCAAATGCGACAGTTGGAGATGGAGTAGGGTTAGAGAAGCATTGTCTTGAGTCCTGGAGAGCACAGCTCTAGTCAGCTGGCCAGGTCTTCATTTTTAGTGGGGGGAACTACATTAGGGAAGCACATAGCTATTTAGGATTTCTGAGGGTCTGGGGAGGACACAGTCAGGCTTCATTTCTAAATCACATAAGTTTCAAAATACTCCTTTCAAGTTTCAGCACCAGAGATAATTAATGAGGGTCCTGTCATCTGGATTTTTAATAAAGTTTGTAGTTTTTCTTTGTCCTCTCTAACTTTAGATATTTCCCTGTTTATTACCTTCATATCAATTGCCAAGGAAAAAACTTAAAATCAATCCCTTTTGCTAGCTGTTAATCACTCTGGTTAAATATTTTGCAGGGAAGTTGAAACTAATCATTAAAATTATGTTATAAATTGCCAAAGTACATAGTCATTCTTTTATTCCATTTCTGGGAAAAATCTAGATTTGACTATATTACACAACATTTGTGGTCCTTTCTTCTGTGCTCTACAGGAATGGGAGAGAAATATTCTTCAACCAATAATGGACAGCTGCTTGAAAAGAATGTGCAAGAGATGGCATATCTATATCTTGTGGACTAAATGATATATAAAGTGTCTCATGAAAATGTGGGCAGTAGATTCATATGTACAATTATTCACACTAAATATAACTGAAATGTTTCCTTTGACTAAAGGTATCAAATATATCCATATACATGCTTTTCATGCTATGGATATTTATGCCTGCATTAAAATTGGAAAGCAAAGACATTTATAAGAAATACCAGAATTAAATATAATGTTTTCAATGACTAGTAAATAAACATAAATAAATAAAGCAAGCAAAGTAGGCATAAAATAACACAATAAAATCATGTCAATAAAACGCAAGGAATATTATTTTAGCCTCAGTGATATTAAAAAATCAGAGTGATTATCTGATAATTTTTCCAGTTTAACAGTTGTTCTCAGCCTACTCTGATGACAAATCATTTAAAATCTCTAATATTACACAGACAAAGAGAGAATACCTCTAAACATTCAAGGTAGCCAAGAGTTAGGGGGATATTCTGAAATAAAATTTTGGTTTATAGAAAAGTATCAATGGTTCAATAAAAATGCTTACTAACCTGGTATTAGGTGCCAAGCCTCTAGGTGCCACTGAACACAGGCAAGGAATTGCCATGATGCTGATATTCAAGAACTGGCCCTGGATCACTTGCCACTGTTCATTACAGTCTAAAGGTAATGGAAGTGATCAGTTACTTTCCCTCACCAGAGCAAAATGTTAACAGAGCCTGGCTCAGTTCTCAGGGAGGTGCTTTTAGACTCACCAGATTTGGGAGATTCCTGTGCCCTCCTAAAAGTAAGAAAACAAAACAAAGAAACAAAAACTCATTACATGAAAAAGAGCATCTATTAAATGAGAAAATTAGAGAACCCAACATATATTAAAATTTTCTTAGATTAATTAGATAGTAAGTGAAAATATGTGAACAATTCCATTACTGCATTTATGGTGTTGATTCATTTAAAGATAGTATCAATAACAATGATTTTCAATTTATTTAAAGACTAGAGCACTTCCTTTGTGTGTTTTTGATTAATATTTGTATTCCACACTAGACTGAAATTCTCATGAGGGGAGAAACTATGGATTTTGTTTGTTAGTTTTTTGGCTTATTTTTTGTATCCAAAGTGCTTGGCATATAGTAGACACTCAAACAGCTGTTGAATGAAGGGGTGGGGAGATGGAGTGAATGGTTGATTCTGAAGACATAAGCCAAACTACATGGCCTACTAGAACCTGTAGGACTCCAAAATTCCGTATTCTTCACTAATATGTTAGAAAAACAACCAAAGATTTCAAGTCTAACAAATTGTTTTTATCAAACTGTTTCACGCTTTAAAGAAAGATAAAGACATCTATATTACGTTGAGCTTTTTACCCACCTTTCTTGTAAATTCTGAGAGTTGTTAAATGGTAAAAATGATATTTCACAGTCCTCTGGCCTAAAATATAAAGAAATTTGTTATTAACAGTCATTGACTCCAAGATACAAAATATTTCATTTAAGTAAAGCAAGACTTACTTAAGTTTTGCCAATGCCTTAATTACAGCAAAATCCCTTCGTTGGTTAGGGGACATCCATCGATGTTTTTCTGCCAGAGCCAAAGTTCTTCCACCAAAGCCAAACATAGCTGAGAACCCAAAGCGAAGAAGCTTGCCAGCGGTGCTGAAGGTGCAGACATCGACTGGTTGTACGTGCCCTTGAATATTATATTGATTATTAGTCAATCAGTGAGTGAAGTAGGGCGAGTTGTCAAAATGGCAAACATAGAAGAGCATATTTACTTATGGAAGAAGAACTTTATACCACAATGAATACCCTTGCTTTCTTTTCATCTCTTTTTACCTACAATTAACTGCAATTGCCATTTGTAACTTTTTCAGGTACTAAGGGAAGAAACACAAAGCAGTCAATTCTGCAGCTTATTTCTATTTCATATAAGACATGGTTAAGGAAGTGAAGCTGAAGTCCATGTGCAAAGTAAACTCAGTTTTAACGGTAGTTTTGCATTGCATTTATCTGAGCTTATGTGCTTTCCATCAGTTGGGATAATAAAAGCTCTAGTGGATCTGCTCTGGCTGAAAAATTTTTTCTTGTGCTTTATTTTAATAACATAATCCTAGCCCTAGAATCTTGGTACAGTCAAACAACAGTATCTGATATACTTAAATAGTAGCCGTGGATTTTCTCGATCTGGTTATAAAATCGTGATCTTGAACATCATTACAATATTTTCTTCTGTCAAGATTATAGTAAAACTTCATTTATTGCTTGTTATAGCACCTGTAATCTGAAAAGATAGGGAGTCCAAACAGTGAAGCTTTGCCTAATTGACTTTTGGTTTTGAGTCAAACATTTCTCTGCTTTGAGAAATAAAGAACCTGTCTTTCCTTAGACAAGTCTGACAAAAATAAAATAGCCTTCCGTATATAAATAAAAACTTTCTTATAAAATATGAATTTCTTTGAAAGACTTCTTACCCATTATAATGTGCAAAGTGGCAGTTACCACATGAGGGATTCCATGAAGAGAATGCGCCAATACGTTAGTAGAGCCTGCCGAGTCAATTTTAAAACACGTACAATCAATATAGTATATATTTTAAATTAACCATTTGCTCTTACTTTATACAGATGTCGCCATGCAATGTTCAGATGTAAAATTAATGGAAGTTTGGAAGTTTTCATTCACAGCATAGATGCACATCAAACGGTTAAATTATTGTTTAATCTTTAAACAACTTAAAAATTAGAAAATATTTCATAGTATCTACTTGCTCCGGGCTTTTTCCAATTTTCTGCCAAAAAAACATTAGCTATATGAAAGTTTACTCCAGCCCACTTTAATGAATGAGCTTCTAACTTCCATACCAAAATGAGTACCAACAGAAGGGTGTCTCTGGTGAGCAGAAACAAATAAATAAATAAATAACAAAAAAACTAAATAATAATTAAGAAAAATTACAAAATCACTATAAAGTACAAAAGACACGCTTTAAATACATTTAATGAATCTTCGAGATAAGCTCTCATCCAAATGGGTATTTCCTCTATTATCTGACAAGTGATATCCTACATGAAGAAAATATTTAATTCCATGGTATTTGCTATGATATGAAAATCTGTACTGAGACATTATAGATTTCTGATTTTCATGCTCATTAGGATAATTTAAGATCCACATGAATTTTTCCCACCAACCTCCTGGAGGAAAGAGCTCTCTCCAGTCAGGCCCCTGTGACATCTATGTGTCTCTGAGTTCTTGAGGAAAAGGCTTGCTTCCCAAGAGAAAATACCAGCTAGCTCCTCACATTCTCAGGAGGTAAAAAGCATTCAAAATTAAGAAGCTACAGTTTTTCTTGAATTAAAGAATATGAGAAAGAAATCTAGTAACACCCGAGAGAAAGCATGGATGTGGTGTGTACTACAGCTATCGAGGCAAAGGCTAGTCCCTTGGATTCGTTAATCAGAAACATTCCTGTGTGGTCAGATGTAATCTCTTCAATTTGTGTCACTTTGAACTGATGTGTCCTTGGGTTGCTCAGTTGGAGCAGCTGAGGCAACTCAGACATTATCAACCAAGACTGTCATTAAAATAACAATGATTACTAGGGACCTAGCTAAGCATTAATGATTTCCAGACCTCTAGTAATACCAATACGAAGAAAAGTCCACCTTAACCAGTTGGTAAACTGGTTCTAACTGACTCATCAAAAGACAAGTTATGGCCTGACCCTTTTTACTCAGAATATAGCCTACAGTCCAGCAGCAAAGACAATACTTGGGTGCTTATTAAATGTTGACTCTTGACCCCACTCCAGACCTACTGAGTCAGATTCTACATTTTATAAGATCCTCAGATTAGATGTATGTACAGCAACTTGGAGAGGCACTCTTCTAGAATGTACAGTCCAGAGATCAGCAGCATCAGCAGTACCTGGGAGCTCGATAAAAGGCAAATTTCTGAGTTCCACCTCAGACCCATAGAATGGGAATATCTGGGAGTGGGGAGTCCAAGTTTCAGCAAATTCTCAAGGTGATTTGTAAGCACCCTAAGGTCTGAGAACAAGTGGTCCAGAAACCTGTTACTCAGTGGATCTTTACCTAGGAGTCAATTACCTAGGCCTTTCCAATTATCCTTTGACCCTCTACAGCTTGCCCTTTCACCATCTAATTGCTAATTAATCTGAAATGGGTGGGAGAAAAAAGAGGAAACAAATCAATTTTGCTCCCTAGTCAGATTTATGGTAAAGGTTTTGGAGGAGGCCACATAATTAGAGTGAGATATTTAGGATTATCAATGGATTACAGTCCTCCATGAAACACATTTCCTCCATTACCATGGTTAATTAGGAGTAGACCATAAAAGCATTCCTCTAGAAAGGCTATTAAAAAACATAATGTAATGTTGTCATGTGCAATGAGAATGACACATATCATGACTCAAGAAAATAAACCCATTTATTCCCTGTGAGTTGGAAGTATGCTAAGCATGCCCAAGCACAAATCCTTTTAGAGATCACTTTTTTCTTTTTATGTCTTCTCAGCCTTTGCAACTTTTCTTTAATTCCATAGAACTTGGCAGTGATGAGAGGCAGGACCGGAAGTCAGAAAATTACTTTAGTCATCTTTACTCTGATTAACTGGTAACTTAGTCCTTAAGAACGGTTGTCTACACTGAGTTAAAAAGGAAAGTTCATCAGGAAAGTGGATGTAAAATTGTAAAACTATAGATTGCTCTATCTTTTTGTTTGAATAATCTAAAAGAGTACAATTTCCTGAAACAAAAGGTGATCCATCTGAAAAGACGTCTACATACCAAAAGAACACGCTGCTCCGGTAAATAACCACCACATAATTTTAGCATTCCCACAAAAGCTATAAATGTTCTACCTCAACGTAAACATTTTAATTAGCCTGAAAAGTTATTTTTCTTAACACTACCAGCAACTTTGCTCACCACCACCTCCCCACACCTGCTGAAATATACCACATACGAAGAGTAAGCACAGAAGCAGCAGTTCACGTAAAGAACGACTGATGAAAGTACCAGGCAGACACGAGAGGGACAAAAAAAAAACCAAGAAAAAATTGTCCTTGGAAGTGCAAGCACTTCTGCAGAACAATTAACTTAATTAACTAGACACCATGAATATTCATAAGGCCGTTAATGTCTCCCACATCCAAACAGATAAATGTGATGTAATGACTTCCTAGTCAAGCATATCTAAAATTCTCATGAAAACTGCACCTACACTTTGGTTCTTTGACTGAAATATCATAGAAATTAACAGTCCCTTGGCAGTATTTTATTCTCCTCAAATTAATTGGAAAGCATGAATTTATTTATGTGAACTCTATAGGAATATATGGTTCGCAGCCATCAGTATGTGGCTTGGGCCTTGTTTTACAACAACTGGATTGCTTTTTTATTTTTATGTCCTCTCCAGCTTTTTTCTCTGTCCTCCCCCACCCCTTTAATCGGAATCTCTCTGTATAGTTCCTTAGCACCAGTTCCCATAGCAACAAACACCATCACTAATGGCCAGCAGTTCAAATACAGGCTTCCCCACATCTGATCCATTTCAGTCTGACCATAATTCAGCGGCTTAGTCTGTTGGCTCAGTGGAGTAATTTACTAAACACTCTCCCTCTGGGTGTCTCTCTCCAGGAGGCAAATGGCTTCAAAGGCAGACTGTCTTCTGCGTTCAGCTTGGAAACTTCCTGCCTAGCTCTTGTTCCCATTCTCTATCAAAGCCCTGACTAGGCATAGAGTTCTCATATCAAATACATCCCTCACGCTACTTTCTCCTCCTGTTAGATGCAGTCCATACTCCTACACAATGAGCAGAGTTTTGGAAACAGGCTGTATCTTCTAAACAAAAAGTATTCAACTGGCATTTCTACATTGGACTATACAGAGAAAATGCTTTCAAAATCAGAGATATCCTTAAAAAGTACAATAATGATAAAACTCAGTGCTACTCCTTCATAAAACGGGAGTTACATATTAAAAAGATAAGCATAACCACCAGTTATTCTAGCTAACTATTCACTTTATGTCAAATGCATACCTGTGGGGACACGCATCTTTCCACTTTTGATGCACAGCAGTTAATGAGTGACCTCAGGAGGGTAATTACTGATGAAGAGAAACAGTGACCTACTTTGCATGGAGGGAAATGTTGAAAGAGTTTCACCAGTATAGACAGAGCTACACGAAAAGGTCAAAGTGGTTGGCCCCAAATGCAACCTTTCTTCTTTTTGAGTTGAGGTTATTTTGTTCTCTTCTACTTCAAGATCACCACAGGTTTTTCTCTATATGCTTTAAAATTATCCGGATATATCTGAATATCCCTCCTCTTTAAAATTCTTGTTTTTATGAAAGTCTTTATACTTTAGAAGGGCATTTGTATACCTTTTGTTCTTTGTCATTTAACAATACTAAATATACTGAAACCCATACTAAATGAATGTGATTATCAAATGGATAGAATGTTGAATTTTTTTCAACCATGTGCATTATTTTCTATTTTCATAGGAACCAATAATTGTTTCTGCTTCTCTTGTAGAGATAAACGAAAAGAAATAATCACTTTCCTTCACTATTTTTTGTTTAAATAATAACTTGGGAAGAACGACTCCTATAACATAATAAACTTGTGAAAGATATTTTCCTCTTTTCTGGATCCCAGTGTTGCTCAAGCGATTCCCCCTGGCTCTCATCTCCACACTTTCCCGCTCCCTTTCCCTAATCATGAATCCTCCTAGAACTAGCTCCCAGCAGATTGCTCCCTACTGTTTATCAGCTACAATTCAGACTCCTTCCTGTGGCATCCAGAAGCCACTAAGGTTGGGGCCTATTTTGACACCATTATCACCCAACAAATGGCCCATTTTCTATTCCTCAACACTCTTGGGTTTTGCCTTGGCATTTATCATTTTTGCAGCCAAGAAAATACCTCATTCTCATCTTTTTAGGCCAGAATCTGTCCATCTTTAGTCATAATTCAAGTGGTACTTACTCTGTAACATTTTCTTTACATTCATTCACTTAATAAATTTTATGAGCATCACTGTGTCACATTCTATTCTATTCTAGCTGCTGGAGAGACAGCAGTCAGAATGAATCCTTTTGGCATTCTCAAGGTTACCTGTTTATACTTCAATTATGGAATTACCACATTTTACCTCATATGGAATTGTAAGCAGCTTGCCTGGAAGGGCCGTGTTTTGAAATTTCATGTCTGGTACTGCGTGATCACTAGACCTTTCTATGGGAAGGTAGAATAATAATAATCCCATTCATTGATTGCTTAACTATGTATTAAACCTTCCACATACACCATCTAATTTAATACTACAATAACCTTGAAATGAAGTGGATATCATATGTTTTATCTCTCTTTTACAGATTAGAGAAAATGAGGCTCAAAGAAATTAAATAACTTGTCCAAAGTCTCACATTTGCTAGTGGAGATGCCAAGCTTGGGTCTTTCAGACTCAAAGTCTATGCATTTAACTCTGTGTTACACTATCTAGGTTGGAAGTAAATAGGGAAAGATAGGAGGAGAGTTTCCAGTTAGCAGGCCCATGGCCACTCCCTTGCCTGCTGGTATTACACCAAGTGGAATCTGTGCTCGGACAGGAGTCAGGATGCTGTCTGTTTCCACCCCAGCATTCTTCTGGGCTCTAAGAAGCAAAGCGTGGGCTACTTCACTGGCAGATCCATCTCCACCAACACAGACGACACTAGAAAACAAGAAATTAAATAAAAGCATGCAAAATTTCAAAGTAATCGGTGATAATTCACGAACTCTAGACTTCGAAATATTAATCTTATATATTCTATGTGCATGATTACTCCCATACACTGCAAACATTTTAATATGTGTCCCATGGATAAGACAGTGCTAGTACTGCACTGGTAAAAGTTTACTTCATAAATATAATACGAAGATGATATCCCACAAACAAAATATTTTTAAATGAGTTAAGAGGCATTAAAACATTTGAGCGTGTTAATCACATCTGACCTGCATGTTGTTCTGTTAATATCCAAAAGCATATTGGTCTCATTTTGTTTATGTTAATAATAGTCATGGGCAATTCACTTAATTAACACAAATCAAAGACATAAAGTCCTGCTAATTTTAAATATAGCTTTGAAAAGACAGACAGCAATAAAAATCATGTAAAATATGAAGCTTTAATTTAAGGAACTGCTAATTATCATTAGTATATGAATATAATCATTGCAAATATGAACTTGTTTTCATCTCCCGGACATTACTGTTATATAGGACTTTTAGAATTAGTGTTACTACCCTTTGACCCTAGTCAGTACTGCTAATATTTTTTAGAGCTCATGATAAGTAGACTATGGGGGAGTGGGGGTGGGAATCCATGAAAGTAATATATACGATATCAGAAATGTTTCATAATCACTTGTATTTGAAAGATGCAAAATAATCTTATGTATTAAAATCACATCAATTTGCCCAAAAAGAGGAAGATTTTGTGTTATTGAAAGCAAGTGTCACAACTCAAGGCCTACAAGGGCCCAGCAGGAATGGAAGGGTATGCTCAGTCTAAAGGAGAGGCAGCTTCTCGGCTCCAGCCCACTCACATCGTCTGGGAGGCAGGCCTAGAGGACCCCATCTGATTTTTGTAGAGAAGCCACAGATCCTGATTTTGGGGTTAGTCTCCCAATTTGTAAATACTAGCAGCTTGCATTTAATATAATCACACGACACTTAATGACAGGGACACGTTCTAAGAAATGTATCATTAGGCAATTTCGTTGTTGTGCAGACATCATATGGTGTACTTACACAAACCTAGATGGTATAACCTACTACACACCTAGGCTACATGTTACTAATCTTACAGGGCCACCATTGTACCTGTGGTCCTTCAGGGACTGAAATGGCATTATGCAACACATGACTGTATATTTAAAAACTCTATGTGCTAAATAAAACAGCCTATGGGGCATAATCAGCAGGGGCTACTGGTTCCCCAAGTTTAAAAAGCTCCAGAAGTTGATGAATCCAGAGGCTGAGGGTATTTTTTCCATCATCTCCCTCCACCTTGCTCTCAGCCTTCCAGCTCCTGGACCTATATAAGGTTCAGCCCTACGGGGGACATAGTTAGAAGAGTAAAGGATATGGGATATGACCCAGGTCATTTTTGGCTAGGGGTATTATTTTATGTCTGAACTGATTCTAGGGGTTCACAATGTGGACACTGATTGAAAGAAAAATGGTTATATTTACTGAGGGCCAACTTTACGTCACATAATATTTTGGCTCTTTTCTATTAAACCCTCGGAATTCTGTAAATAGGCATTAGCCTCATCTTTATAAATGGGGAAACCAAAGTTTGATTTGAACCTTATCTGTATGATTTCAAAGCTCTCTCTGAGCCAATTTCCAAACATTCTAGGAACTTAATTATAACTCCCAGATCCATGCCGGTCTACCTGCTGTGGTGTGTGTCCCTGGAAGGAGCACATAAAGTCATCCAACAAAGTAACTAACTTAGCATCAAAGAGCTTGACTCTTCCATATAGCATGGCAACATCTGACCCCTGGAATGTTGCACCCAGTTATAGCATCGTGTACGTGTTAACTCATCACTAGAGTTAGTAGAGATGGCCTTTCTATGATCATGCTCCGCTACAAAAACCTTTGAAATTTTGTCATAATACATGTGTGTTAAATATTTTGAAACTATAACAAACGATGATAATAAATTAACATTTAGTGAATTACTATGTACCAGGCACTGTTCTCAGTGCTCTCTGCATATTAACTCATTTAATTTGAACAATAACTGTATGCAGTAGATACTTCTACCCTCAATTTACAGATTGGAATTTAAGGCATAGAAAGATTAAGTAACTTTCCCAAGGTCACACCATAGTAAGCGATAGAGTGAGGACCTGAAACAAGACAAGTGGACTTAGAGACTGCATTCAATGTATTATACTCCTTTCCTATATATGAAACCTAATGAAAATAGTCTTATGAGAGTTTCATTATTTTGAAAATCTTTACCAGTAGAACTAATGTGGATGTGGAATTGAATGAGTAAGGAAGGAATATATTTATTTATGGTGACAACTACTAGGTCATTAAGATTATCTCCAGGTATAGTTGCTCAACCTAGGAAATATACTTAATATAAACACATCACAAGAGTTTGGATACTATAAGGTAAAAAAAAAAAAAAAAAAGCCAGCTTTTATAATGAGCTAATTTAACCACACTTAAGAGTTATCCTAAAACATAAACCTTAGTGTAATTAATCCTTTGTATGTGGTATATCTTATGTTTTCAGAATATGTAAATTCCTTCTTGCCATGACCCCATGTAGAATGATTCTGTCTAGAAAAGTACAACTGAGGGCTAATATCTTATTCCTCTTTATAAGAAATGATAAGAAAAATTTTAAGTGGGTATTTGTCAATCAACCATCAATCAAATTTCATCTTTGAAATGTTTCTTATTGGATTTTTGATTTAAATTTTTTCTTTTTTTAAAAAAGATACTTTTTTTTAACCTTACTTAGTAATACAAATATCATGGTCGATGTGATAAAACGTCAGTGTTAGCCAAATAATGTCTAGAGTATTGTGGGTCTAGTTAATGATGAAATTAACAAAAGAAGAAAAAACTGTGTAATTCAACAAATTCAAATTTAAAAACTGTGAAATAAGATAGGAAAATATTAGTATATTTATAATTGCAGAAGAGCTATAGATTAGGTTAACCGTGTTCACACTTATAAATTCAACTGCTTCAAGTCTACGGATCTCATATTACTCTTTCCTTTGCCTTTACAAAACTTCCTATTCATGCCCAGTATAAATAGAGGGCAATGTGGAAACTGATGCTCCTACAAGTTTTTGTAATGGATCTGAGAACATTTGCCAGAACACAGTGGAGTTGCACACCAGCTGTCATGAGTACTGATACTCTGTTCCTGTTGGCGTTAGAAATACGTCACCATGTGTCTTCATCGAAACACATGTAACTCATTGAAAAACGCCAAAATCTTAGCAAATAATATCTTTAAAATATTATTTACCTAATCATTTTGCCTTACTGAATAATGTACATAGAATCTTTCTTGGATCATAACCTCTCTGGTCTGTGTCCAAAAACTTTTAGGTGATTTCCTAATCACTCCTTATCAATAGCTCCCCTAGAGTTGGAGAGATGCTTCAGGCTCAAATCCTTGAAGGAATGTGAGCCCCTGTCCCATCCAATAGAATCTTGGGGTCACCTTATCCCACCTTGAGTCTTTTGTATACATTTCTCAAAAAGTGGTCCTACAGCCACTCTTCAAACAGGTTCAGAAACAGGGAACTCAAGAAGGCAGGGCATTCCATTTTCAAACAATTCCACTTGTTAGAGAATTGTTCTCTTGAAGTACCTAAAGAAACAATGTTTCCATTGTTCTCCTCAAATACCTCTCTATGTAATTCTAAGTAGAGTAACTTAAAATTACCATTTCATTAAGATAGTTACCCCAACCACCATATCAGCTCCTACTGGAAACACTGGGCACATGAAAATAAATGAACTATTTAAAGGATCTTAGAAAATAGATGACTTTCAATAGAAATTTTAAACTATTATATATGTTCCAAATAAATTAGCATGCTAGAGTTTAGAAACAGTTAAATTGTTGAAACTCAATTCATATCATGGTTAGGCCAAATTATTTGGTTAAAAAATATATGGGTAATAACTAAGAGATCTATATATCATATATCTTTCAGTGCTACACTGCAAATAACAACACCTGTCACATGAAATAAACAAGACTTATGTTCAGATAAAGAGAAAAATATTACTACATTCACTTTAGCAATAGTCTTTCATCATTCTGCAAAGTTGTTCTTAATCCTCGCCATAATATAATTACCAATGGAATGTATTTATTGATATCACATTTAGTGGAACACTTTATAATGTTGATGGGCAAGACCAGGTCTAATGCCTATGATATCTGTTATTCTCGTTATTTATATAAAATTGCTTGAAGCAAACACTTATTTGCAATGCAGCCACCCTCATATATGCACAAGCTGTGTTTCAGGACTATGCATCATATTAAGGTAGGTACTGGTGGGCATGATTTCTCCAATTACTTTTCTCAAATTGTATACTTGCAAGATAATTTCCTAAATGTAGCCTATTAATCAATCTGTCTGGCTCTAAGTATAAAGCTCGGAAGTAATCTCCCACCTCACATTCTTCATCCTCAATATTTATATAATATTGCCATCTAGATTTATCCCTCTCAGTTAAATTCCTTTTTGAAAAATCATGTTTTACTTACCAAACTTCTTCTTCATCCACTAATATTTTTTTCTCACCAAAACGTATTAAAAATTTCTGAAAAACAAGCCTGCTAATGCTCCATTTTGATTGCATCACTCTCCTCCCTATAACATTCTAATAGTTCTTTGGGAAGAGTAAAGCCTTTCACTTCGGTTGAAAGACCCAGCTGCCCTTTCTGATATTGTGAGTCTTTTGTTGATCCCTGTCCAACACCATGTAACACAAATAATTCACATACTTGCTACCTTTTAAAATTCTGAAATATCCACCCTTGCAAAAAATCTTCCCTAAAAGAATAAATTTTTGTCTTACACATCGATTCAGCAGTACAGAAAATTGACTCACCAGTTTCTAAAAATGGTATTAAAGTATATGTCACTTGCCTTGTTTCTAACATTTGCATGCCAGTGAACAATTTCTACACACTCCAGCAAT
This sequence comes from Tapirus indicus, assembly GCA_031878705.1. NCBI lineage: Eukaryota > Metazoa > Chordata > Mammalia > Perissodactyla > Tapiridae > Tapirus > Tapirus indicus. The sequence continues at coordinate 92,014,840 of CM062926.1, forward strand.
GTATTGCAAACAACTGTGAACAACACACTTACTCGATAGCCACTAAATTATAGAAGATAATTAAAGTTATCATCTTTTATTCATTCTGAAAATAATATATTTACTTTTATAAAATATTTATCCTCAATCATAGCCAAATTAACCAGGGGGTAGCTATTAATACTATCAATAAATTTGCAAAGAGGGATCATAGTACAGCTATGCCATATGACCAATATAATATCTTCCATCAATGCTTTCCTAGATACTCACATGGTTAAAGCCAAGAATTAAGGAACATAGATGCAAATGTAGGCACATTAGGAAGGTATAAGGTGGCACACTCTGACTTCCCAGTACTTATAATTAGATTTCTCCTTTTGCTTTCCTAGGCCCAATCCTGAGAGCGGAGGACTATGCCATATTATCTTTATTGTCATTAATTGTTATTACACAGGTATGAATGAAACAGAGCCTAATTATACACATCACAATTTTTTAAGAACTGTAGGTCCCAAATACGTGGCTAAAAACATTTAATAACATAAGCTATATGACATACATATATTAATAATATAACCTACCCATCAAATCCCTGTAGTTCACATTCCTTTAGCAGTGACAGAGCATGCCCTTCATATTGTGTTACTATTAAAAAAAAACACACACACACAAAAGTGAAAGTTTGAAACAATGATCTACACATTTTAACTTGGTTTGGTAAAATAATATGATAAACATATGGTCAGGTCATAAAACAACATTTATTCTTGAATATTTATATTTTAATCATGGGAAGGAGAATTAAGTGTTACTTGCCTGATGTGTTTTATGGCTTTATGTAAAAGAGGGTCATATATTTGTTCCAACTACCTAAGTCATTTGGGGGTATCCCACACACAGCAGTTAGATCATTTGTCTTGGTGCCTGTCTGTTTAGTGTTCCCTAAATAAGACACATTTCCTTTAAATCAGAAGCCTGAGAGCAGCAGTATTTTGAAAATAAGGCATATTAGCTGGCATCAAACAGTCAATGTTAAATTGCTTTGGCAACCTTACATGAATAAATTAGTTGAAAGGTTAGTGTAAGATTTACATACTAGAAGAATGTGTATCTGGAACTGCTAGACTAAAAAGAGGAGGAGTTGGATGGGAAAATATGAAGCAAAGCCAACACCAATGATAAAAGACCCAGCGCCGAGGAGGAGGGTGGCACAGGCCCACCAGAGCCGGATCCTCCAAGGAAATGAATCTGTCATTCCCTATCGCTGTCTCTGCAGTCATGATGCCCTATGCAGTATTGTAAATGCCAGTGAAGATGGGATAAACTGGCACACTGCAGATGGCACCAGCCATCCCAACCACATTTAGCATTTTCTAGGGCAGCTCTGCCAGAAGAGACAGCCCAGCTGTATCCACCCATCAAAGATTTCTGCTGACTGACATGACATTGCAGATGGATTTTTTGTGTAAGAATGTGCATCACTATATGCAAGATTACATTAATCTTTCATGCCTGTCTGTCCCTGGTGCCGGCATGGTTCAAGCTTTTCCTACAATGTTTTTAGATGTTGTTAAAAATTATTAGTCTTGGTGTCTGAAAGAATCATTCTGTATCCAGCAGCATCACCTTGTAATTCTCCCATGGCTTATTCAAATGCCATCAACATTCATATGAATAAAACCTCTCTCTATTAAATTCTAATCAGAAGAAACCTACAAGAAAACTAAATATAAAATATTAATATTAATAAACTTGGAAGGTTAAGTTATCATGAATGATTGTGTACTGATCATTCATTTATAACCTCAGCAAGTAGTTGCAACCTTAAAAAGGAAATTAATAAAATGTCTTACACACATTAAAAATAATGAAGACTATTACGAAGAAATATTTATGCTGAGGACCAGGATGAATTCTGATTTATCAAGTCTTGCTTTTATACCAAAGCTTACTTTGGTAAAGCTTTTTAAACCCAACACAAAATTAGCTTTAAAATTATATTATGGCTGAATGCTATTTTTCTTTAGGAAAAATATGAAATCGTTAATTTTTTGCTTTGATCTTGCAGGTGGAAACTGTCTATACACTGATGCAAATTATCCAAGAGCAGTGACTTTTTAAGTGACATTGTAAAAGTTAAATAAAATGACTGATCTGGAACAAAGAGTCAGAAAAGATGAAAGAAACCTGACCACAATATATTAGCCCAATGAACAAAATGAATCAAGTCCTTGGCCTCAAAAAGATTACATTCTGGAGACAGACAACATATACTAATTTTAAAAAAGAATGTACAATATAAAATAGTAACAAGTGATTATAAAGAAAAATAATGTAGGGAAAAAGGATAGAAAGTAATCTGGACCACTAGTTAGACATAGTACAAGAAATCAAAATTTGTCTTTAGACAGGATATAACGGGATCTGGAATCAGAAAGAGCCAGATTCAAATCATCCCGCTCCAAATAAACATAAAGAGTGAGGTGCTAGACAAATGCAGTTTCAAAAGAAAGTTATTAGCCTTTTCTTTCATTTAATTTCCTTTCCCAATGAGACTGATATCCTATGACCCTTTTATACAGCAAATTTAGAGTTTCTATTATTTACAAGTCTTTGAACACATGGTTCTCTCTGCTGGGACCCCCCCACCCACCCACCCCAACCTCCAGTTTAAATATTACTTCCTCAGGAAGGCAAGACTGGAGGAGAGGAAAGTCTTGAGATTGATGTTGAACGTTGATGAGGAAATAGGCTTAAGTAAAATCAGACGAGATTTGTATGGGACATAAGGAAACATTTCTTGGTCTGGTGATAAAAGTCTATAATGAGATAAAATACTGAGATGTAATTTCTTTCCTGTCCTATAGGTACTTCAAACTTAGTAAACTCAAAATGGAATCCATCATCTCCACCTTCAAACATATTGCCCCTCAATTCCATTGCTCTTTTTGTGTTCCATCATCCACTCTCCACTGCCTGAGACAAGAAAATGCCTTCTTCCTAGAGTACCCTTTGGCAACCACCAACCTGTTCTCTGTATCTATGTGTCTGGGTTTTTTTTTTAGATTCCACATATAAGTAAGATCATATGATATTGATATTTCTCTGATGTATTTTTTAGCATAATGCCCTCAAGGTCCATCTATGTTGTCACAAATGGCAAGATTTCCTTCCTTTTTTTTTTTTTGGCAAGGAAGATTAGCCCTTAGCTAACATCTGCTGCCAATCCCCATCTTTTTGCTGAGGAAGATTGGCCCTGACCTAACATCTGTGCCCATCTTCCTCTACTTTATGTGGGACACCCGCCACAGCATGGCTTGATAAGCAGTGCATAGGTCTGTGTCCAGGATCCGCACCTGCAAACCCCGGGCCACCACAGCAGAGAATGCAAACTTAACCACTACACCACTGGGCTGGCCCCTCTAGTTTTAACCTTTTGAGGAACCTCCATACTGTTTTCCACAGTGGCTGCACCAATTTGCATTCCTACCAACAGTGCACAAGGGTTCTCTTTTCTCCATATCCTCGCCAACACTTGTTATTTCTTGTCTTTTTGATAATAGCTATTCTAACAGGTGTGAGGTGACAGCTCATTGTGGTTTTCATTTGCATTTCCCTGATGATTAGTGATGTTGAATACCTTTTCATGTACCTGTTGGCCATCTGTGTCTTCTTTGTGAAATTGTCTATTCAGATTCTCTGCCTATTTTTTAATCAGATTATTTTTTTTTGCTAGTCAGTTTTAAAAGAAATTTATTTTAAAAATTCCTTACAATGTATATATCTAGCTATAACTTTTCAAATCATGCCTCATTTATATAGCACTATCTCCTAATGAATTCATCACATAGAATTTATTAAGCAGTTCATACTCCATCTGGATTCAGCAATGCACACAAGATACATTGAAACAATGGTCACCCTGGACTTGCAGAAAATACGTACTCTTTCTTCCTTACTCTTTCATATAAGATATTTTTTCTTTCAAAATGTAAGTTGAATCTTACCATTGCATAATTTATGAAAATGAAATGCACAGCAGCAGTATGACTATTTTTCTATAGTAATTGGTAATATACAAGGCAGTTTCAAATATATTACCTTTTTCAAACTACAAAACTACACGGTGAGATAGGCAGGAAAATTCTAAAACTTTTCAAGTATTTATTCAGTCCTTCACACAAAATAGCAAACATTTTTTATATAAATATTTAGCCAATATACATACTAGAATGGTTTGATAAGCAAAAGATGCAATTTTATAAGTTTGCCTGTAGGAGGAGTGTTAGGCAGATAATAATTAGCCATTCTGCACCTATACACAAGTAAATTCTAAATTTGCTTTATGTAACATTCTAATTTTATTTTATGTTAAACTAAATATAATATTCAATAACATTTACAGATTTAGGGAAAAAAAGTCCTAGATGATATTTTTCTCTCCAAGTATTTCAAGAAAGAAAGCACATTCCTATCATTTCCTCTGCCTTAGGTCACACCAGTTTCCTTTCCTCCAATCTCTCTCTGCTAGTAGAACAGTGATTAAGAAGAGAATCATCTTTGCTAAATCAGATTACAACACTATGATAAAAAATTTACACCCACTTGGGATCAATGCATGATGAGTAAATTCCTGAGTGTAGCATAGAGATCCCTCCATAATCTGGATCAAATTTACTCTACTGTACATTGTTGGGAACCTTCCCAGAAGCCCTTTTGCTCTTCTTTTCTCACTAGTAGAACCTAAATTCAGTTCTGATATCCTCAGCCTTTAGGAAAAGGGGGTCCTACCCTCAGCCCATGGAAAGGGTCTTGATAATTAAGAGAGTGATTGCTCCAGACTGGGCATACATATTAGGACAGTTAAACTGAAAGGAAGACATGTTAATCCTTGTTCAAGATTAGAGCATGTTGGATCTCTCACATACACACACCTCTCCCCACCCCACTAGATTGGAATAAAGAAGGATCTGATCCACCGGCAACCATTTTATGATGATGAAAAGGACCAGATTTAAGACAAAGTCAAAACTGAGGAAGGCAGAGCAAAGTTAAGAAAGAACTCCTAAGATATTAGGGGTACAACACACATACATACACACACACACACACACACACACCACTTGTATGTGCCCGCTAGCTTGTATTCCTTCCCTCACTTTTCTTCTGCTCATGCATAGAAAGCCATTTTTTGCCTTCTCTGACTCCAAAACTGTCCAGTTAAGTGCCCAGTTCAAATAATTTTCTTGAGTCTTCTGATCAAAATTAATATCACCCTCTGAGACACCATAGTTCTTTTATGTATATCCCAATTATATTTATTTTAAATATCTACAGTCATACGTCACGTAATGATGTTTCAGTCAACAATGGATCGCATATCCAATGGTGTTGTTTTAAGATTAGTCCCATATAGCCTAGGTGTGTAGTAGGTTATACCATCTAGGTTTGTGTAAGTACCCTCTATGATATTTGCACAACGATGAAAACACCTAACAAAGCGTTTTTCAGAATGTGTCCCCATTGTTAAGCGACCCATGACTGTACTTGAATCCCTAATAAACTAAAGGTCATTCAAGAGCAGGTAATACAGCTTATTCACCTTGCATTTGGCATTTTGTTTAATACAAAGCATTCAAGAAGAGTTTCTTGAACTGAAGGATACATATTAATATCCATGTAAAACTGTTGATATTAAACCAATGAAACAAAATAATGTTATTGACTTTGCCAGTAAGTTTATTTAACTTTTAATTATCTCATCCTAATATGAATTTCAAACTTTTCCTTCTGCCAACCTTTGAAAATCTTCATTGGAAAGGAATGATAGATTGAATTGTTTCTTTGTCTTATAAATCACCTCTAAGTAAACCAAAAATCACAAAGATGAAAGGTTAACTCCTTCACTACAATTTTATCTTAATTCAGAAATTCCTCTTGAGTTTTTCATGGTAGTTTCTCTTGAACCTCCATTGTAGTAGATGCCTTTTGGGGTGGCTGACCTTCCCACAAAGATTGCCTTTAAAAAACTTTTTTAGGAACTTCCTTCTATCCCAGTCCATCAAGTCATCAGATACAGGCTTCAATGACCTTATTTACATAGTGAGACCCATCTCCCTTGGTTACAGCTGAGCAAAGTCAGGTCACTGAATCCCTTCCCCAGGAATTTATAATCGGGACTAGGAGATTCCAAGTGCACTCTGACCTTGTCTCCCGAGTAGGCTCAATATGCAATACTCTTCATCAGTTAAAATTTACGACAAATTTACACTGTGTGTTAATGAAGCTACATAGAAATAAGACCAGAAAAATTGAGGGTGTGATTCCCGATAGCATCAACTTTCCTTCTCAGTCTACCCCCATGGGAAAAATAAGAGTCTCAAGGAAACAAAGAAATTTGGTCACCAAACTCAAAAGTTGAAAAGTATTTTACTAATCTTCTATCAAATTCAGCATTAGCAAATTTCTATTTTCATTGGCACAAACCTAAACACCTTTCTTATTTTAGACAATGAATTTAAGCTTCTGGCTTCTCTAAATTCATCTAAAACCAGCAGTTAAGTGCTTAGTTTTGACCTAACCAGCAGGGGTCAGAGTCAGAACAAAAACCACCAATGAAGGATTCCATGGAAAGACATCGAACATTTAAGGGAGCAAAAACCAATTGCTTGCCAAACTGCAGAAATAACACGTAAACAGCAAACATCTCAATGAAGATATCCAAAAGTGTGCAGTTTCCTATAAAATGATACCTAATAATTTTTAAAGTCTGAAAAATGGTCTAATGAGAAAAATATTGACTTCTAATAACACAATTAAAAAGAATTAAATTATAATCCTGGAGTTGGCTGCAGTGAGTTATGGATGCACATAAAAAAGCTTTAGATATTACAAGGAGCTTCCTAAATTTGGATTAAGAACAAATTCAGGTCGTTTTCTTCCTTAAGTATGATTTTTTAAGTGGCAATATAATATTCTGAAAATGACTTACTTGTTACATCAGTCTTTATTCCTGCAATTTTCAACAGTGGTTCAACCTTCTCATAATAGACCTGAGTGGCTTCTTTTTTGTGGCTTTGGGGGTTAAGGAGTATTTTTAATGATTTTGGTCTGTTTGAAAAACCTAAGAGGAAAACATAAAGAGAAAGTTATAAAGTCTCTGTCAGTACTTTTTCTTTCCCTTTAAAACCATACACTAAGTCCAGTTAGAATATCATACACTCACTTAAATAGCATTTGCTATTTTTATTTGAAATTCTTACAAGAATTTTCCTGAATATGCCACTATTTCATAATATTTATCTTTTCTTCTCAGTGAGAAAGGTATGTCCTTCTTAAAGAATGAGTTATAACAAAACATTTAATTTATGAAGGAAGATGTGAGTGAAAGCAACTTCGTGAATATTAGGCAACGTTTATATCTATTTACCAAATCAAAGATAATATATCAAATGTTCCTTTAGCATTTGTTTCTGGGGAAAAAAGCAGTGAACTGTAACAAATAGAGAGATCCATTTTCTCTCCTTAGATAAATGTGCTCATTATTGGAATTGGGCACTCTAGTGACCCCAGAGCTACCCAGGCCTGACCTGCGGATGAGCCCAGGGTGGAGATGCGCAAGCAGGGCCAGGTCAGGGCCAGCACCCAGAGCAATGCATGCTGGGAGCTAAAAAGAGGGTTTAGGTTGGAGTTCAAGCCTGGAAAGGGGCCAGGGGAGAAAGGACTCTTCCCCTGGGAACTGGGAAAGCAACGCCTCTCAGCGGGGATTCGATGATAGTGCTGCCTCACAGTTGGGGCTGAGATTTGATACTACAATTTTCTGGGCTTGCAAGACACTCATCACTTAGAACCCAGTTGGAGCAGGTGCAAAGCAAATTTTCTGTTGTTAGGAAGGGGCAGGAGGGCCAAGGGAGCCAAAAGAAAGCTGACGACCGTTTCTTTCATGGTAAGCTGCTCTCACAGGGCCGCATTTCAAGGTTAAAAAAGCAGTACCAACATCCCTTTTTAATAAAACCCTTACTAAAGCCAAACGAAAAATGTCCATTACACCAAAGTCAGTTTTTTATGCCTCAGGTAGAGATAATATTTCATTTCTCATCACATTTGATACTATAAAATCTTTCAACAGCACATTCTGTTTTGAATTCAGAGTGAGTGTTGGATGAGGAAGAGATAAGACCATGCTGAACTCTTCATATTCTGTGTAATCGCCCCTGGGCTCCCTGTTTTGGTAAGAGGCCTCTGTCGGTCGCCTAATCACCCAGTCCTGAAACCTCAAAACCATGCTCAATTCATTCCTCTTTTTCAATTCCTACATTCAAATGAGTGCCCAGATTCACGAAATAGTAATTATTTGCTTCCATCCGTTCTGCCCTTCCTGGCTGCCCCCCTCTGGCTCAGCGTTCTCGGGGGCCACTGCATGGGCACCTCCCCTTCCACTGCATCCTCCGGCATCACAGCGCCATTCAAAAGCTGCCATGGCTCATCGCTGCCTGCAGGGAAAGCCTGAACCCCTAAAATGACATTCAGAGCCCTCCCCAACCAACTCCCACCTACCCTCTTCTCCTTCCTCTCTCACACATATTTAAGAAACATTTATTGAGCATTTGTGCTGAGCATGGGGAAGAGGGACAAAGCAATTAAGATGTGGTTCATGCCTTAAAGGAGGGAGACAAATCCACAAATAGACACAGCACAAGACAGAGTGACTTGTTAACAGAGAGGTGCAAAGTGCCATACGAGTGTACAGAGGAAGGTGGTTAATTCTTATTAGGGATCTGGAAAAGGCTTTCTGGAGAAGGGAGTATTGGAGTGGGGCTTGTGGCCATGCTGTTTTCACTACTTAGAATTCCCTCCTCCTCACACCTCATCCTATCCCTTAGGAAGGGTGGGGTGAGGGAGGAAATTCTAAGCATTGATACCAGCCTGGGCAAAAGCACGAAGTAAGCACAGAGGTTTCCATTCCATTTCAGCTGCCCCATCATGCTCTGGACCCACTGTATTACTTGCCAAATACCAGGAATGCCAGGCCTTCCTTTGTTCACACGGTTTTCCCTTTCCACTCCACCTTATCATCATTTCTGTGAAAAGTCTACCATTTTTTTCAAAGCTCAATTTAAATACCACTTTCTCACGGAAGCCTTTCCTAATTACCAACAGAATTCACCTCTCTGGTTTCTCAGCCCCAATTTCCTTTATGTGCCTCTATTAACTGTTTTTTATATCACATATACATAAAAAGTCTGATGAAAGACCCAACATCTTGGGACTCCCACTGGCCAAACCTGGGACAATACAAAATGGAATGAAGATAGTAATATGTCATACTAAGGAAGAGAGGGAAAACTCTGTCTTATAGGAGAATGACAATTACTAAATATGGAAGAAATTATAGAGTTAGAAAACTCACTATTTTCAACCATCATAATAATAATGGGTTCAGGCAAGAATCAGCAATAGATGCTAAAACCATCAGTGACAGTCAGTTGGGAAGCAAAATATCTACTTATTCTGAAACTCTGTCCCTCCTTATTGGTCTCATTACAAAGGGTAAAAAGAGACATTTACAGTAGGGAAATCTGGCAGACACCACCCTAGTCTAAGTGATCAAGGTTAACAACATCCTAAATGGTACAGACACATAGGCCTCGTGATACATGATACACAGCACCAAGAGGGACACACACGTATTCCTGCCCAAAGTGCATAACGTGGATCTAACACAATGAAACACTCAAACTTGAGCTGAGGGGCATTCTCAACATAAGTGCCTTAAACTCCTCAAAAATGCCAAGGCCATGAAAGACAAAGAAAAGCGGAGCTACTGTTCCAGATTAAAATAGACTAAAAAGATGACAACTAAATGTAGTGTGTGATTCTGGATCAGGTTAAAAAAATTTAAAAAAACCTGCCATAAAGGACAGTATTATTGTCCTTTAACCAGGGAGGGCTAAGCAGATAACTCTAGGGCTCACTTTAATTAAAACATGACAAGAACAAGAAACTTGCTCTAAACCCCAGAGCCCAGGAGTCAGACTAAATATCCAAATTAGGTTTACCTTACCTGGTAAATTTACTGGAATACCCTGCTTCATTTCTCAAGCAGGGGCAGACCCAGTAAGGAAAGTGTCTAGGCACCAAATGGCCGTCCTCAAATATTGTTATCACAAAAGCCAACTTTACTTCCACCTTTTCCTACATCATGACCATGGGGGGATAGTAGAAGTTTGTGAAAATGAGAAACAGTCATTTGGGGCGTGTGAGGGTAAACACACTGTAGTTGAAGGCGTGTCAGCTTTAAACATGTATGTATAAAAGGGCATGAATACATCCCATCTAATCTTTGTGACAATCCTCTTAAAAAGGCAGGAAGATGTGAAAATTATTTTTTAAAGATTTTCTAAAAAGATTTAAGCAAAATAATTTTATTCTTAAGCCTCAGTTAACCACAATAGTAATGAAAACTAAATTAGTCAGAAAGTTCTATTTCTTGGACATTCTGGTACCATAAATTGAGGTCTTAAACACAAGTCGATAAGGCCAATTTTTCACCAGAGCATATATTCATTTTCTCATTTTCTTTTCTTTCTGGGTGTACTAGATATGATGATTATGAAGCTAGGTCTCTAAGTATATATAAATGAGGTAGTAATTTGATGCCAATTTAGAGATCAGAATGGGGATTTCTATTGAATAAAGCAGGATGTTTTTAAAATGTTTTTAATTAGGTGGAATAAAGAGATATAATTTTTAAAAGTCTCCAACCTTCTTTCCTCCCATGCTCCCTCCTCAAGCTTCCCTCTACTCCATTCAGATCCTTGACCTCACCGTGCTCCCCCTACCGCAGTGCCCTTGCACCTGCTCTCCCCTCTATCTGCCCACCCACACTTTCTGCCACCATAGCCACTTTGCCCAATTAACTTCTACTCTGTGTTTTGATCTCACCTTAGTCATCACTTCCTTGAGGAAGGCTGCCATGGCCTCCTTGGCTGTGTGACTTTAGCTAGGTCATTTCCCCCTTATCATTTGTCCTTACAGGTCCATTAACTTCCCGATCTTGATTCTTACACTGTTTTAATTTTACATCTATTTATTTGTTATCCCCTATTGGACTGGAAACCCTCTGGAATTCTTCTCTGTGTTCTATCTCCTTAGTACAGGGCACATAATAGATGATCAAATATTTGATGAATGAATAAAAGGGTGATGTTAGCCTTAAGCCATATAGATAACAATGACATCCATTCATTTATTCACAAATAACTACATGCCTGCTATTTGCCAGGCAGGGTTCCAGAAGCTGAGGCTAAGTCAGTAAACAGGAAAGCCTCTGCCCTCATGAAGCTTCCATGCCAATAGTGGGAGATAGAAATAAACAAGAGAACTCAGAATATGTCAGGTGGTAATAAAATCTAAGGATAAAAATGAAGCTCAGAGGGAGGACAAAGTTAGAAGAAATAACTTGCTGCCCAGGGAGGGTCAGATCACCCAGAGCATTGTAGGCATTTACAAGGACTTTGGCTTTTGTTCTGAGAGGGAGCACAGAGAGTTCTGAGCAGAGCAGCAACACAACCTTGTGTGATAAAAAGATCATTCTAGCTGCTGTGTGGAAAGTAGATACAGTAAGGGCAAGGACTGACAAAGTAAGAACAGTTGCAATATTCCAGGTGGGAAATGATTGTGCTTAGATGGCAGGGGTTGAGTGGAAGCTATAAGAAAAGTTAGATTCTAGATATATTTTGGGGGGAGAGCTGACGGGATTTATTTACTCTTTGGATATGGTATGTCAAAGAGTAGTCAAATGTGTGGCTGGATAGGGGAAAGTGAGGACATAAGAGGGCTAAGGACCAGTGAAAAAGTGGCAAAATCAATAAATTATGGTCTCAGTGGGGTTGAAGGATTTTAGGGAGTCGGGAGAGTAGATCAGGTGAGCTAGAAAGACAGAAGGCAGTAGTCACGTGGAGGGTAGGATGCTTGAAACTGAGACTGAGAGAGTTATTGCTAATCACAATAACAAGATCTGATGAACTTCCATATTCATCAGAATCACCTAATGTGCTTCTTAAAAACAGATTTCTGGGTCCCAGCCCCAGAGTTTTGGACTCCGTAGTCTGGGGTGGGTCTCAGAATTCATATTTATAACAAGTTCCCAGGTAATGCTAATGACATTGGTCCCGGGATCATACTTTGTGGAACACTGCTCCAGAAATACGATTATGGGGGGAGGTGGGTGAATTGAAGCACAGGTCAAGATCTTTGAAGGACAAGAGGCCCCAAACTGAGAGAAATCTACAACACACACAGAATGATGACAGCAGTAGTGTTGGAGGGAGTAGCAGTGAGATAGGAGCTCAAGACTTCGAGAACTGGGAGAAGGATGCATTAGTCTGTATAGGACTACAACAAGTAGTGCTAGCTAGTAGTGTCTGATGGACTGAGCTTCAGTGCTAAGGATTTTTATGAAAGTATGCCGAGAAAATGGTCCCAAAATAGCTGTGAGATGCAAGGAAGACATGAAGACATCAACAACACCTCCAGGACCAGTTATATGAAATGTATGGCAGAGAAAACAGCCATTACTTAAGATGGCAGTAGAGGAAGTTATAAGCTCCTAGAAGAGATGTGGCTCTCTCCTAAAGCAGAAGGTGAGGGGAATATTCGGAAAAGTGGTTGAAAATATGGGAGATTCTGCTAATGATGGACCATTCATTCCAAAGGGCAGAATAAAATGGTGTCTGGAGTTAAGGAGAGTGGGGGATGGGTCAGGTTAGGGGGTACACAGAGAGAGCCTTAGAGGGATGGGAGTCCAGGTGATGAAGAGACTTAGGCAGTGACATGGTGTGAAAGAGATAAGAATTGTTTGCAGCAGTTGGGGTTAGAGATCAGGAGGGTGGGGAGTGGAGTCTTACCGAAGCACATGGAGCTCCATGAGTTTTGTCTTCCCTCCAGCCACTGTCAAAGCTGGGGAAGGAGCAAATTGCCTGGAGCTAGAGTTGCTCCAAAGCCCCTTTCCCTCAGTCAGCACTGGAATCTGAACCCAGGTCTGTCTGAGGCACTAGGTTAAGCTCTTCACCAAGTGACCTCAGCATGAATGTTCTATATTTGAGAATCACATGATCAGTTGTTTTCTGTACAGATTAAAACATACACATGGTATGGGACTCAAAACCTCCTTATTCAACTCATTCTCTGATATCCTGCTCCCCTCCTGGGGGAAACCACTGGTACCACCTTGAGAATCTATTCTATGCTGATACAGTCATGTGCTGCATAACAAGATTTCGGTCAACAACAGACCACATATAGGACAGTGGTCCCATAAGATGAGTACCATATAGCCTAAATGTGTAGTTGGCTCAATTATCTAGGTTTGTGTTAAGTACACTCTATGATGTTCATACAAGGACGAAACCACCCAACAATGCATTTCTCAGAATGTATCCTAGTCACGAAGAGATGCATAGCCATATATGTTCTGTGGCTTTTTACATAGACGGCAGCATCCCTGCCAGCTATTCTGTATCTTGCTTTTCCTTTTACAATATTTTGGAAATGATTCCATATCACTACATAGAGTGCCATCTCACTTTATTTAAAGCTGCCTAGTTTTCTTTGTATGGATGAAACTCAATTTAATTAACTATTCCCCTGGGGATGGATATTTAGATTGTTTCCAATATTCCTGTACTGCAAATAATGCTGCAATGAATGCCATTTTGCATCTGTTTGCTTAAAACCACATGGCAAACTTCTAGAAGTAGAATCACTAGATCAAAGGCTATGCACTCTTGAGAGTTTATATTGCCAAATTACTTGCCACAAAAACAATTTAGAGTTGCCACCAAAAAAAAAAAAAAAAAAGTGGTTGCTAAAGTGAAAGTAATTGGTCTTAAGTCTTGGCTTTTCCATTTATCAACAGTGTGACTTTGAGTTATTGTCTAACTTCTCTGTTCTTCAATTTCCTCATCTGTAACATGGGGATAAGAGTATTTCTCGCAAAGGGTAATCATAATGATTAATAAGCAAATGTAAAGTGCTTAGAAAGGTGCATGGCACATTGTAAATATTCAATTAGTTTACCTATTATTATTTCTACCAATTTACCCTCCACCAGGTACTTAGAGTATCTGTTTTCTTACACCCTTATAAATCCAGGATGTTTTCAAACTTTCTGATCTTTGACAATCTGAGAAGTGAAAAATTGCATCTAATTTCAATCTACATTTCTCTTGTTATGAGGGAGGCTGGGAAACTTTGCAAATGTTTAAGAGCTACTTTTATTTTTCTATGAACTGTCAGTTTATATCATTAGCCAATTCTTTCTTTGTGTAGTCTTTGTTAATTGCAGCAATGCTTCATAGTAAGAAAATTAATCTTTGTTTGTTATATGAGTTACAAATAGTTTCCCCAGTGTGTCTTTTAGTGGCTTTAACTTTATTTATGCTGTTTTCTTTATGCTGAAAGTTTTAATTTTTAGGTACCTATAGTTGAATTTATCTATCATTTCTTTTATGGCTTATGGCTTGTGTGTCATATTTAAAAGTATCATTTTGTGACCAAAGAAACCCTGTATTTTTTCTCTAACAATTTTATAAATCTCGATTTTGTATTTTATTTAATCCTACCTGAAATTTATTTTGATAGAAGGTTTAAAATTGGGATTTGACTTTATTTTTTTCCAAATGACTATCTACCTCTCCCAGCATCACTTATTGGGTAATTCACCTTTCTCTCACAGATTTCACATGCCACTTTTAGATATACCAAATTTCTGAATGTGTTTGATCTCTTCTGAATTTTATAGTCCGTGGTCTACTGATCTATTCATATATCACTACCATAATGTTTTAAATAATATAGTTTTATAATATGACTTAATAGCTGTTAGGGTTGGTCTCTCCTCATTACTTTTAAGAATTTTCATGTCTATTTTTGCTTATTTTTACACGTGATCTTTAAAATCAGTTTGTCTAGTACAAAAAAATTCTCCTAGTATTTTACTGAAATTACATTGAATATAAATTATCTTAAAAACAATAACACTTTTATGAGATTCAATCTTTCTGTATAGAAACATGGTATAATTTTCCATATTAAAGTCTCCTATGTCCCACAGTACCATGTTAGACGTTTTTCAGATAAATGCCGAACAATTCTAGTTTTTTCATCTTTTTTGTTGCTGCTGTCAATGTGTTCCTAATTCATTCTCCTAACTGACTACTGACTGAATATATCAAAACTATTAATTTCTACACCTATCACTTTACTCAATTTCTCATTGTTCATCATAGATTTTCCCTTTATTCTCTTGGATTTTCCAGGATAACAATCATTTCATCTACAAATAATGGTAATTTTACTTTCCCCTTTCCAATTGTCATATAAATTCATTTTCTACTCTAGTCTACTTGCATTGATTGGTTCCACCAGAAGAATGTGACTAACAGTGCTGATAAAGAATACTCTAGTCAGTTCTAGAATTTAATGGAAATATCTCAAATGTTTCTCCATGTAGACTTTAAAATGAAATATATATTTATCATGTTGATAACACATCCATCTATTCTTATTAAGAATTCCTTGACACTCATAAGTAAGACTCATCTATTGTTTTCCTTTTGTGGACTTACATTGTCAGATGTTGATATCAATTTCATGCAAGTTCTATAAACAAAACCTGGGAGTTTCCCTTCTTTTTCTATGCTCCAGAATAGTTTAAATAGTATTGGAGTCTCCTGTTCCTTAAAGGTATGGTAGATATCTCTGTGAAGATATCAGAGTTGGTGATTTTTTTAGGAGTACCAAAAAATTTTGTTTCTTTGGTGGTAATTGATCTCTTTAGATTTTCTATGTCTTCTGGAGTCAGTTTGGCCATTTTTATTTTCTTAGACAATGTACTCATTCATTTCATCATACTCCTAGGAGGCAGCCCATTTTGGCTTCTGGGTTCTAGACATCATCCTCCTACTGAGTGCCAATAGCAACACTATCTTCCTCCTGATAATCAGAATTGATCACCTTTGCCAGCATAGCAACTTAATTATTATTTTTTTTTTCATTTGTTGGTTCAGTCATCTGGTTCAATATTACAGCCAAATAATTCTCAACGTCCAATTCAACTGAACCATTCTCATGTTCCTACATGAAAGTATTCTTCTCCCATACTAAAACATTTAAATCAGCAGAGTTTAAAGTTGTAGAGGCAGGAAGCAAAAATATTATGAGTGGATCACTGGAGGCAAAGCTAAGAGTTTACACTTCTACCTTCACTCCTTGGTTCATAGACCCATGTATTCTGTTTATGGAACTAAAAATACTTTAACATCACTAGATTTTTTTCTCCCAGTTGGAATACAATGTAATGTAATAGGAAACATGGTAAGATCAGTGAATCCCATAGTTGTCAGCTAATTGCCTCACTTATTTTGATGTAAATGAGTCCTTTGATCAAAAGCAATATTGTATGAGAAGTAAATTCACTGAACAGGGCATTTAGTAGGGCCACAGATGATAGTGTTGGTACAAACATGGTGGACAGGAAATGTAAATCCATACCTAAAGTAGACATTCATAGCAATGAGGCCAAACCACTGACTTTCCACAATGGAGGGGATCCAATGTAAAATGAACCTGCCACCAAATGGTTGACTTGTTGCTCTGGGATATGGGGTCATATCCAGGGCTCAAGGCTGATCTGTTTGCAGGTATACTACTCAGCAATGGTGGTAGTTAAATCAGCCTTGGTGAGCAGAAATGCTTGCTGTTAAACCCATATATTTTTCCCATCCCTGCTTGAAGGCCACTTTGTTTATGTGTTCATTGTGCAAGCCCTGGGGTTGCTCTGAAAAGATGCTTATAAACATCTATAGAATGGGGCACCTTGCCTATTGATTATTTCCTCTTCTGGAATAAATTCTCTTTGGTAAGCATTTATATAAAACACAAATCTCATATCCTGTTCTTATTCTGTGAAAGTCATCCACATACTTCTGCCTCATACATTCTTGTCACCAACCTTCCAAACTTTTTCTTCCAAGTTCCTGACTATCTGGCTAAGCTCTTAACCACTGTCCATTCACTGATATACATCAATCCCTCTGGCCATCACTCCTTAACAGCTAGTATCAACTGTTTGAAGTTCTGCCCACCAGAAGGATTTCCCTCCCCTGTTATCTTTTAGGAACGCTCTTGAGTGGGGCTGTAATGCTTTGGTAGCTCACTTTTATTATGTCATGCAGAACCGTCACTAAAGTAGGACCCATTTATTTCTTCTTGTCATAGAAAATGTCTCATGAGACCACATACGTGGGGTGAAAAGAAAAAAGCAAAGTAGCAACAGTTGTAGGCCACAGCATATTCGATGTGCTGGGTCCTTCTCCTCTAGTCCTTTCATAATATTATCTGTATAAAACAGCTACTTAAAATAGCTAGAGTACTTTATGTTTTATACAACTGAACTCTGATCAATACAGCTGTCTAATAAACACCTCAAAGTTAACATATCCAAAACTGAAATTATGATTTTCCCCACCAAATCTGGTCTATCTACCCACGATCTTCCCCATTTCACTTAATGACAACTTCATCCTTCCACTTGCTCCAATCAGAAACTTCACTTTATTCTGAAAATTGGTAATTCAAAATAACTAGGGGCTGGCCTGGTTGCATAGTGGTTAAGTTCACACATTCCACTTCAGTGGACTGGGGTTCATGGGTTCGGATCACAGGCATGGACCTATGCACCACTTATCAAGTTATGCTGTGGCAGGCATCCCACATATAAAGTAGAGGAAGATGGGCACGGATGTTAGCCCAGGGCCAGTCTTCCTCAGCAAAAAGAGGAGGGTTGGCAACAGATGTTAGCTCAGGACTAATCTTCCTCACCAAGAAAACTAATTAAGGATTTATTTTGTATTTCTAATAAGCACTATACTTCTGGATAACCAAATAGTACCAGTTACAGAAGCAACATCCTTTTTTATAAAAGAATATCAGTAATTTAGAAAGAATGATTGAATTAAAAAATCTCCATGACCTGCCCCCCTGATTAAATAATAAGTTCAGACAAGGATATTTAATGCACGTTAGAACCATTAGATGAAATATTTATTGAGAACTAGATATTCCCCTGGTCCCTGAGTACGACTCAACAAATGATGCACTAGTTTCAAATAGAAACATCACAATGGGGGGATCAAGCTGTCACCCTCTTGACTCAGGGATCAACCTAGCTGTGGGAATGCACCTTAGCCTCGTTAATAGTGGGATAGTCAGACATTACGTACTACCTGGGATGATGAAATATGAAGTGCACAGTACTACTTACGAAGTATTCTTGCCCAGAATTCCAACATCAATCTATTAAGCCTTTAGATTAAAAATCCAGTTTATAGGAAATACAGGGAATAGAAGAACAAGTTAAATGACACCACCAGGAAGCAATCAGATAGTGGTACAGCAGTGCCAAAGTGCTCAAAGTGTCGTCTCCGGAATGAGCATCGTCCAGGAGCTCATCATTAGAAAGGCCCAAACCAGACCGTCTGAATCAGAATTTCTGGGAGTGGAGACCAATAATCCATGTTTAAATAGGTTCTCTAGGTCTTCTCTAGGCACACTAAAATGTCTACAGGACAAATAATCTAGTCTCTTCCATAAGTCAATGTCAGAGAATAAAAAAGATGAGGAGGGGAATGTTGTAGATTACATATATATAATGAATGATCCTTGATTGAATACTGGTTGGTACAAATCAGCTATAAAAGACATTTTGGAAAAGATGGAAATTTCAATATAAACTAGGTATTATATGATAACAAGCAACTATTGATCACTCATTTGGTTGGATAATGATATTTGTTTATTTGTAAAATGTGTGTTTTTAGAGAAGCATGATGAATTATTTCTGGGATAAA
Organism: Tapirus indicus; assembly: GCA_031878705.1. Taxonomy (NCBI): domain Eukaryota; kingdom Metazoa; phylum Chordata; class Mammalia; order Perissodactyla; family Tapiridae; genus Tapirus; species Tapirus indicus. Next base: position 92,033,733 of record CM062926.1, read on the forward strand.
TGTCATGATGTCTATAATTTACTTTAAAACACATTGACAGAAAAAATGTTTGGAGCAAATGTGGAAAAACGTTAAGAACCATAGAATCTAAGTGACAGAAATATAGGTACCCACTATAATGTTTTTTATATTTTCTATATGTTTGACATTTTTTTTCCTAATAGAGTAAAAAATATCTTGGTGTCATCCTTGACTTTTTCTCTACTATCCTCCATACCAACTAAGTCGACAAATCCAGCCAGCTCTATTTTCAAAAACAAATCCAAAGTCTGAGCACTTCACACCACCTCTCCTGCTCACACCCTGATTTAAGTCACCGCCTCTTGCCTGGATTACACCCACTTAACTGGTCTCCTGCTTCAATCCTGTCACCCACTCACATAGTCCACTCTCCACTCTGCAGCCAGAATGTCCATTTTAAAAGTAAGTTATATCGTGTCACTCCTCTGCTTAAAACTCCCGGAAGGCTCCCCATCTTTCTAAAGTTGAAAACCATACAAAGTTTGCAAGACCCTTCATGCTCTACCTCCAGCCACCTCTGTGACCTCATTTCCCACTACTTTGCTCCCTGCTGACTCCACCCTGCACATGACTTTCTTGCTCATCCTTTTATACTTAACTGTTCCCTCTGCTTGGAATATTTTCTCCTCTGAGATCCATATGGCTCCCTTTCCCCATTACTTTCAATTCTCTTCTAAAACTTCACAGCCCGTGAAGCCTTCTTTGACCACCTTGCGTACAATAGCAAATACTTCCATCTTATTGCCTGGTAGTACATATCATCATTTGACATCATAGAAATATATTCTATTTTTTCAGTTCTTCCTTCTCATGGACTTAATGTTTGTGTCCCCTCCTCCCCCACCAAATTCATATGTTGACATCCTAATCTCCAATATGAGGTATTAGGAAGTGGGGCCTTTGGGAGGCAAATAGGTCATGAGGGTAGAGCCCTCACGAACGGGAGACCCCAGAGGGCTCTCTAGCTCTCTTTCTGCCATGTGAACACACAACAAGAAGAGGGCTCTCACCAGAATGCGACCACACTGGCATCTTGAGCTCAGACTTCCAGGCTCCAGGACTGTGAGAAATAAATTTCTGTTGTTTATAAGCCACCCAGTCTATGTTACTTTGTTATAGCAGCCTGAACAGACTAAGACACCCCACCACCACTAGAATATAAGCTACTTGAGGTCAAAGACTTTGTGATTCTGCTCTCTATTGTATTACTAGTTCCTAGTATCTGGCACACAGTAGATGCCCAATAAATGTATATACTGAATTATATTACTTTAAAAAATAAACCAAAAATTAAAGAAAAAATAAATTATAAAACTACAATTCCAATTGCATTAAAGAAAAAAGATCAACACTGCAAAACAATTATTTAAGCAAAAAGCTTTCCTTTTTAAATTGCTGTGATGTAAATTAAGTCCAGAAATGTAACCATTTATATTAATTCCTAAAATAAAACAAAAAGGCTAAGGCAAATACAAAGACTCAAAGATCTATCAAAAGTAGGTTTTGCAATAGACATCTAAATCCTTTGAAGGAAACATTTAGCATGGAAAAGCTAACAACTTATTGCTGCCAAGTTAAGCTTTTAAAAAGTAAAAAGTAATTCAACTCCTATCTCATACTTACTCACTATATCTACAAACTTAAAACCAGTAAATATATTTAAGAGCTGGTGAAATCTTTCTAAATTAAATTTTATAGCAGCAATGAAAATAAATACTGACCCTTTTGCTCAAAATCTAAAATAAATCAGTTTGCCTTTTAGAAACAAATCATCAGTTGTAATAAAAATCAGAGAGTAGACCTGAAAGAAACTGCCTTTAGTCTACATGGCACTAGTTCGATCTGAAAAGCAACTTTGTCTTATCCTAGGCTTAAACTCAGAGTGCTGTCCCTCAGCCCCATAAGGACACTTGTGCTTCATCATCTCACAAAGAAGTAGGTGGCCAAAGGGATGGCACCGTGAATGAAGATGAAGCCAAGACAAAATTCACCAGTTGAGACTGCCAAATAAAAGATTTGGTAAAACTATCTTTCATAAAATGAACTATAACAACATTAAAAACATTTGGAGACTTTGAAAACCAGGTCAGGAAGGTAAGAAAGAAGAGAAAATTCTTTAAGTTTTAAGAAATGTAATTAATTTATTAAATAAAAAGGAGATTGTTTAATTTTGTTTGTTAGAAAATGGACATGTGCCCTCTTGCCCAAACAATAAATATTTCCATATTACTATAGAAATAAAATGCACTGTAAAGATTTATGTAAAATCACCAGCTAGGAAGAACTCTATGAAAAACATTTTTAGAATGTGACAACACAAAGCATCAGGCAGTCATGACCTTGTTCTTCTCTCATCCAATTATGACAAACTGTTTAATATGAAAGTTATATTGAGATAAATAAATCCTGTGAACTCCTTGAAAAAATGAATCTCAAAGTGATAATTATCATTTATTCATAATTTTACAATAGTATTAGCATCCTCCAAATAGAAAATCCAAGATTAAGATACAGATATGATTCAACATTAATATGCAACTGACTTGGCTCTCAGTCCTTTGGTGACCTCTCAATTCATACTCTAGAGTATAGACCTTTTTAACACGCCAGTTTGCAATGAACCAGCAATGTAAAACAGAATGGCCAACTGTTCCTCCGTTAGTAACAAATGTGCTAATATGTACTAGTTTAAACTTGATCTATCAGTGAGTCAATGAACCATGAAGGGTGGGGGTTAATCAGGGTGTTCTCCAAACAAAGGCTCATGAGAGCAGCGGGGACGCCACTCCCAGACTCACATCTGTGCTGTTTTGAGTGCAGCATGGTGGAAATGGCATGGTGTTCATCAAAGTTAAGAGCCCAGAACCTTGTCATAGTCTTGTGTATACTCACAACCATTTTATACATAAAAGCAACCAAATTGTCACAAAGAAAAAACCCCAAACACAGGAAATGAAGACCTCAGTTAGCCACACTTCTCAGGAGCTATTAATATTAAACCATGCCCAGTTAATGTGTAACACTAATGGTAAAAGCCTTTCACACATAAGATTTGACAACTTCCCAGCAGAGCTCAGAGTTGGAGATATTTTATATTAGATAATTTATATCAAATGCATCAATTTCACTTTACTATCAGCAAAAGCTTTTCTTTTTTTTCCTCTTCTGCCTAGAACTCGACCACAGCATTAGTTAAAATAATTAGCATTTAAATATGATTAACTTTATAAAAATCCAATTTGATGAAATAATTGTACATTTAATCCTTCACAAACTATGAAATTATAAAAATGTTAGAGAATAATTTCATGAACATGTTTTAATTCAGTGATTTTTATCAGTTAGAAAGCTTTTTACAGGTATCCTCTCTGGATCGTATATAAGTAATTACATGTGACTTTTAAGAGAGTTTTCAGTTATCTGCAGTGCCTCAAAAAAAAAAATCGCACTGTTTTAAGTATTCCAAGAACTGATGTTCCATTGTAAAAATAGATTCTTGAAAAAGTTTATACACTGTAATATATGTTGTCAAAGAAGAAGCTCAGCTGGACAATAGTTAAAGGAGTAAAAATAGACTTTATTCAGGACTATTGCAATGGGAGGAAAGAGATCGCCATACAAAACTGGGCTCAATTCAGAAAACAGCACGGGCGACTGGGAATTTATAGGCAAGGAGCAGGAGGGAGTCAGTGGATGGAAAATTACTAAGAGGAAACATCGGGATAAGGGAGATTCTGGTTAAACACATCAGACAGGATTCTTTGCTGAAGACAGGCTAGGGTGACTGGATATCGTTTGGCGGGGCAGAGGCGGGATGGGGGGATGATGATGGTAGAGCATGAAGAACCTGATGATCAGATATAGAAGGTGGAGGGTTCTAGTTAAACTGACTCAGCAGGGTTCTTCCTATACATGGATTTCATAAGGAAGTGCACAGATGGGCCTAGGAAAAGGTTCAGGAGCCTGATACTTATATAAAATTAGCCCTGCATTATACACGATAATGATAATGTGTTTCCAAAAGCCTAACAATTTAGTATAAGGAAACTGAGAATGAATTCTGAGGGATAGGCTCCATCGAAATGATGCTGCTGTGGGATTTCCATTTCGGAAGACTATGGCAGCTGCCTGAAACCAAATTTCGCCACACAAGTTCTGATCAAAGATGTCAGTTCTTTCTAAGTTTATTTATAAATATAATGTGCTCTCAATAAAAATACTTAGTTTTTTTTTCCAGATCCAGACAAGTTGATACTAAAGTACATATCTAAATATTAACCTGCAAAAATAGGTAGAAAACCTGAAAAAAAAAAGATCTATGAGAGGCACTGGTCCTACCAAATACTGAAATATACTACAAAGCCTCTTTAAGTAAAACACTGACACGTGGATAGACAGACCAGTGGAACAGAATAGGAAGCCCAGAAATACCTAGGGAAATTTAGTATATGATAAAGGTGGTATCTCAAAACTCGGGGACAAAGATAGACTTTTTATAAATGGTGTTGGAACAACTGGATAACTATTTGGGGAAAAAGATAAGGTCCATAACTTATACTACACACAAAGTAAATCCAAATCGATTTGTTATTAGTGTCATTAAAATAGTGACCCCGTGTACAGCAGAGCAGAACCCTGCCCAGTCTTTTTGCACCATCCTCTCATCTTCTGGCGCTACATCAGACAGTGCTCCACTGCTATTCATAAGATTTTCATGGCCAATTTTTTCGGAAGTGAGTGGCCAGGTCCTTCTTCCTAGTCTGTCTTAGTCTGGAAGCTCTACTGAATCCTGTCCACCATAGGTGACTTTGCTGGTATTTGAAATACTGGTGGCATAGCTTTCAGCATCACAGCAACACACAGCCACCCCAGTATGACAACCAACAGATGGGTGGTGTGGTTCCCTGACCGGGAAACAAACCTGGGCTGTGGCTGTGAGAATACCGAATCTTAACCACTAGACCACCAGTGCTAGCTCCAAATGGAATTAGAGATCTAAAATTAAACTATACAAGTATTAGAAGAAAACATGGATGAATTTTTCTACAACCTAGGTGTAAAGAAACACTTTCTACTATGACTCAAATCCCAGATGCAATAAAAAAAAAAGAGTGGTAAATTTAACTACATAAAAATTTTAAAATAAAAACTTTGAATGGCAAAAGCACTATAAGAAAAGGCAAGATAAACTGTATATCAGGAGAAAAATATTTGCAACATATATCACAGAAAAGGGCTAATATCCCTAATATAGGAAGAACTTTTAAAAGTTGAGGGGAAAAATGGTGAAATGATATGAAGACCATTCACAAGGTATTAAAATGGCCCTTAGACATATGAAAAGATGTTCAACTTTACTTATAATTTTGAAAAAATGCAAATTAAAACTACATTGACACACCACTTCTCACCTATCACATTGGAAAAATTCTAAAGCATGAAAGTACAATCTGTTGGTGAGGCTGTGAGGAAACAGACACTTCCATACATTGCTGGTAAACATGAAAATGGTACAAATCCTATGGAAGGGAACTTGCCAAAATCTAAGAAAACTACATGTGCACGTATCTTTAAACCCAGAAGTCTACATCTATAAAGTTACCCTCAAGATGTAATATGCACAAAATTATTTATTGTAGCATTATTTGTGATTGCAGATATTAGAAACAATCAAAATACCCAAACATGAGAAAATGTTGAATAAAATATGGTACAAACCACACAATGGAGTCTTAACAGCTGTTAAAAAAATAATGACACTCTCTATGAAGTGATATCGAGTGATTTTCAATATATGTAGGTAGGTGAAAACAGAAAAATGCAAAAGACTTTAAATTATATATTACTTTTTGTATAAGAAGGGAAATTAAAAATGTATATATATCTGTTAATTTTGCAAAAAGAAATATAAGTAAGATAAATCAGAAACGAATGGAATTGGTTCCCTGTAAGAGGAATGAGGTGGAAAGGATAAAGGAAGAAGTGTTATTTCTTTTGGAAACATGTTAACGTCCTATATACTCAAAAAATATAACTATATCAAAGAAGATGATAGAGAAAATAATCTAAAATTGAACACAAACAGAAACAAAGCCAACTGTATTTAAAATGAATAACTATTATGAAGGGAAAAAAAGCTAATCCACGTAACTTTTGAACACAATACTTGAAATATACACCTTCAGTCTAGAGGGCCAAAAAAGAACTGCCAACAAATCTTGAACTCATTTTAGTAGGTTTATTTTTCATAGTGGTATGGTCGCAGCTATTTTGTGTATACAATATGATTGAGCAAATGGACTAATGTGTTATTGTTGGGAGTCAGAGTTCTTACTATGGAAGACGGGAGATACAAATATGGAAAGGAGAGAAACAGGGAAGACCTTTGTATGACTGGATTGGAATTCGAGTTATTAATATGAACTCCTGATTTCTAATCCATATTTCCTCGCTCTGTCTGCTGCAAGAGCCTAGAAGTTATGACATCCTAAGAGCAATGTGCAGATCCAGCACCCAGATCTCCGTTTCCCAATACCATTCCCAACCAAAAGGAACCACAACTCCTTAGAGAAATGGCTGATTCTCAGGCTGGGCAGGGAAGGCACGAGACAAGCCTGAAACATCCTGTTGTGCCAAAAATGAATAAATGTTCCATTGGAAGCAGGTTGAAAGAACACAGAAGCCAGCTTTAAGGGGCTCCTGTATCATCTATATCCTTTCTCTCTCTCTTGAGTCAGCTGATTTCATGACATAAACATTTAATTTTTTTTCTCTCAACTCCTGGGTCTGAGAGATCTAAAATTTGCCAGATCAATTTCAATCATTACTTATGGATATACTATTCAACTACATGAAAATGTTAGCAATTGCATGACACTGGTATGAGCAGAGTTTATAACTGTTTTAACTCAAAGTCAAATATAGAATGATATTTTAGAACCAACCAGCCCTCAAACATATAGAACACAGATTACCTACCTGTATATGTATAAACTGTAAACAGTTGGCACTTTGTTAGCATCCATCACTTTTTGAGTGTTTACATATTTGATGCCCAGTGACATATGCAGCCAAGAAAGGAGTTATAAGGATAGCAGGATCTTGCCAATATACCAAAGATAGTAGCTAATAGACTTCACCAGGTTAAAATTAGATTCTCTTTGAAGCAACATTACAGACTATGGAATAAATCTTCTAACGTTCAAAGTGTCAGAATAGCATGGTGGGCTAAGAACACGGGCTGTGGAACCAAATTGCTTGTGTTTGAATCCTAGTTCCATAACTTAACAGTTTTGTGACCTTGTGCAAATTCTCTACCCCTCTGTTCCTTTTCCTTCCCCATCTGTAAAACAGTAATGATAATAGTACCTGTCCTAGGGATGCTGTGAAAATTAACATCAGTTCATATATGTGAAACACTTACATTCCCTGGCACACCAAAAAGTCATCATGATGATGATGGTGATAATGATGAATTCGATTGACATATTAGTATATACTCTATTAGGGAACTGACAGTCCCTCTCACCCTCCCCTCTGCAAAGACAATGCCTACACTTAGCCTTGAAGGGCTAAAGGGTTTGGAACTATGAATTCTAATGAAGCACAATAAAAACTTGGAGGGCTATGGGATAATAAAAAGAGCTACTCTTTTTTGAGTTCCTGCAGTTTTACACACATTACATATTTAAGTATCTCAATAACCGAGCAAGATTGGCATCATCAACTTCATTTTATAGATAGCAGCCCAAAGGCTCAGAGAAGATATGAAGATAAGGTACACAGCTAGTGGCAAAACCAGGAACCCAACCCAGATTATGCAAATAAAAATCCCATCAGTCACAACGACTCATTCATAAACCCAGCAATGATGGATTTTTCTGTTTATTTAAGTAAGAGGACAATAAAAAGAGGACTCAGCCGTGCTATCCAGGGGTAACCATCCTTCTCATCCATCTGGTGGGTCAGGGCTAAATAAATCACCCTACTTCTGACATATTTATTAATATCTGTGGTAAGCAATTTAAAAAGTCTCAAAACAACCATTTGTGGAGTTGAAACTTAGAAGTCTTTTTGATTCTTTATGATTATAAAACAGAAATCTTTATTTTTGGAAATTCAAACAATTCAGAAGTGTCTAAAGAATAACATTTTCTTTTCCCTTTGGAAAGCAAATCACTGGTAAAGGTTGGGCATATATCCTGTCAGACTGTTTTGAGCCTTCCAGTCTTAAAGCTCCAAACTCAGGGAATAGGAAAGCCCTGTCCCAGTAAATTTCAAAGAGACCCTCTCCTTTGCCAATATCAAGGTTTCAGCACTAGCTGGCTTTCCTAGCTAATCACTTTTATGACCTTCTCTTCTTCCAGAAATTCTTCAACCGGCATGGCCCATTGATGGTATCCTTTCCAGTGCTGCCACAAACTTTTTAAAAAATATATACTTGACAATAATATATTAGTTCCAAATACATAACACAGTCAAGTATAATTTGCCTTTCAAGAAACCAATGCTACTCTTCTTTAAAAAAAATTAAGGTTTTAAATCTTGCCATTGGGAGGCAGCGTGGTGTAGTGAAAAACGGGTGGTTTTTTTGAGTTAGAAAAGCCTGAGTTTGAATCTTATTCCACCACGTTATGATTTTGTGACCCAGGGAAATCAATCAGTCTCTCAGAGTTCCTTAGCGATCTGTGGGGATTAAAAAAAAATCTTAGGGCCAGCCTGGTGGCATAGTGGTTAAGCTTTGCTTTGCTCGTGCTCTGCTTTGGCGGCCAAGGGTTCGCAAGTTCGGATCCCGGTCACGGACCTATGCACCACTTATCAAGCCATGCTGTGGTGGTGTCCCATATACAAAATGGAGGAAGATGGGCACAGATGTTAGCTCAGGGCCAATCTTCCTTACCAAAAAGAGAAAGATTGGCAACAGATGTTAGCTCAGGGCTAATCTTCCTCACCAAAAAAAAAAAAAAAACAACTTGACCACAATTAAAGTGTTGTGATAAAATTTCAATGAGTTAGTTTATGTTAAAAGCAGCTAAGACAATGTAACACATACCAGACAAGCAATATATTCAGTTCACTTCACCAACATTTACTGAGCTAGACACTGTGGCAAGTGTTAGAAATAAAAATTTATTGAGTACTTACTATATGTGAATCCCTATTCCATATGCCTAAAAAAAACTCTGTGCTCAAGAGGCTTACAGTCTGATAAGGTATCACCTACACAAGCCAACAATTAGAACGTAAGAGATCACATGTCCCATCAGAGGTCTGAGAAATGCTACCAAATCTAAAAGGAAGTGCCTGATGTTGCTGTGTGGTGGTTTGACTTTGCAGAGGATTTGCTGGTTACACCAGACCTTGAACCACAGACTCGACCTCACTGGGCAAACATGAGGTGAGGAGCACTCTAAACAGAAGGAAGGTCCTAGCTTTGCCAGTTAGCAGGTGGGAAGGCACTGAGGTACGAGAGAACACGGCCCGGCATTAGATGCTGCAGAGAGCCCAGGAACCTGCGTGCACAAATAGGCTTCACCTGCCCCATCTCTCCTCTTTCCACTAGGTAAATGTGTAACTAGGAGAAACAGAAAATGCACTTTTTAAAAATACATAATTTTCCACTCAAGGTAGCTTTTCCAAGAATAAAAAATAGATGTTTTCTCTTTAATGATGATAAATAAGGAGAAAAAAATGGTCCATTTGAAAATGTTATCATAATGCTTCAACATGTAGTCATTGCAAATATCTAACTACCTGCCTCAAACAGCAACAAATATATTCACACTAGATTATAATAAAATTCCTGAAGTTACATACAATATCTATATAAATAACACACAATTTCATTACCATTAATGGTAATCTAATGAGTGCCAGGGGGCTTAATAATTATTTGTCACTTAATATGAAATATTATGCATTTCCTACTTATGCATACTGTGAGAATGCTGCTTTATTACTTTTTTCTTCATTTCTTTCCAGTGAAAAAGTTGTTAAATGACAATCCATTATACTCTCATCTAAGGATTGATCCAACTTTTAATCTCTCCTGTAGGCTTACGGCATTTGTGATTTGCTTAGGAAACTCTGCTGAACATAAACCCTGGAAATCAGTCATAAACCAGTGTGTTTATATGTGTTTTTAAAATTCCTTTAAGCTAATAAAAGAAGTCTGCCATCTTTTCCACAGCATATGCCCAATTCATTCCAAGGCATTTGAGGAATCTCAATTAATAATGGTGACCGTCATGAGGAAGAATTTTTTTTAAGGATGGAGAAATGCATTATAATGTTATAAGGATTGAGAAATGCAATACTACTGCTCACCTTAAATGTTGAGGGGGTACTTTAGAACTCCAAGAATCTAGAGTTCTGCATCATAATGTTTGGAAAAGAACACTAGAAAGGGAAAATCTTCATACAAGATGATGTAGCTCCTTCCTAGCAAAAAAATTGTTTGAAGTCCTTTTGTCAGCATAGAGTCTAAACTGTACAGCAAATACACTTAAGAAGAATTGTAGTGTGTACCACTGACCTGGTAGACAACAGCACACTGGTTAAGGGCTCATGCACCAGATTCAGACAGATCTGGACTTGTTCCCAGCCCCTCCACCACACACTAGCTGTTTAACCTCAGATGAGCAAATCTTTAAACTATTTTAAGCCTTAGTTTTCTCATGTATAAACTAAAAGGTGAGTATAATAATAAAAATAATTTACTTAATTCTGCTATATGAATTAAGTAGAATGCATATAATATAAAATTTACGTAATTCTACTATTTGGTAAATTATGCATTATTTTAATTCTTCAAACTTCATAACAAAACACATAAAATAAGTACTATTATTCCCCTTTTTACATGAGAACATATTTGTAGTTCCTGATGCATTATGAGAATTTAATGAGATGATAAAAATTGCTTACAAAAGTGGCACATGGTAAATGCTTAATAAATGTCAGCTATTATCATTAAGATTTAAATTTTTAAAATAATGATGTCTATAATTCAGTAAAGGAAAAAATATTAACTAATTTATTTAACAGCATGAAAACTTAATTCAACATTTTACTGGCTTTATTTAGCCTTTTGAATATCATCACATGATAAAATGTGACAGAGCATACCTAAATTTTTTTCCAGAGAAGAAATTTAGTTATACAAAAGACATACTCTAAAGGACTTTAGCAAAAGAATTTGAAGTATATCAGAAATAACTTGAGAATGAATATACCCCTTAACTCCTATTCTCAAAGTATTCTATCAATGACTGAAGCAGAAATATAATTTTATCCTATAAAATACCAATTTATTGTTTTTAAATATAATTATAATCAATTACATGCAAAAATATATCCCTCCCTTAGGATAAAAATGCTACAGAAGCCAGTGAGAAGCCCTTGGGAAGATAGCCTTGTGTCACTCATCCCAGTACAAATGTTAATAGCTTCTAAAGGACTAACTCTATCTAGCTTGCCTTCAGCTGAAAGAGTAATGGCTATGAGATGGTGCTGATGCCAGTTAAAAACTTGAAAGGACAAGAGAAACCCTTGGGACTTCTGTCAGTCTTTACTAGGCTCTTGTGAACCAGCCCCAAGGTAATATTCTTGAAAATAAGAGATAACCTTACACAACTGAGGAAGGGGTATTGGCTAACCTTTAAGAATATTCAACATAACAACGAGAATATAGAACATACCTAAAATTAATCCCTGCAAAGATATCTTTGGTAAGTGTGGAGTGCAGAGTTTTACATATGTTCATTAAATTAAACTTGTGTTGTTCAAGTCTTCAACATCTGTGGTTCTTGGCCCGGCAACACATTAGAATCACTGAAGGGACTTCTGCAGGAAACTCATGCCTGGGTTGACCCAGACCTATTTAATCAGAACCTCTGAATTCTCAGACTGAGGAACAGCAAGTCCCAAAGAGGATGAAATTTTTAAAAATGAAATTCATACATCCATATGTCAGAGCAAAATGCTATCCTTTTTGATTGCACCCTATTCTTTTATGTTTTCAACTTCTCTTTTGTTTGATCATTTTAAATATACTTATTTCATATTCTCTGCTTGTTCTATTATGCGAAGTTCATGGGGGTCTACGGCTCTAGTTTGTTATGTCTACAGACACTTACTCATGGTAATTTTCCACACTGCTAATTGCTGGAGTGGAAATGGCTCAAAATGTCAAACTGGCAATCTCTAGGTTCAAGATAAACAGTATTTTTTCCTATTCTTTATTAAGTAAATTTTGCATGATGTTTCCATACATGAATATTTTCAGTTACAAATTTGATGAAATTGGAGGTTTGGTTTAAAATGATTTTATTTTTAATATATTAATATTCTTTGGAAAGTTAAGCAGTACTATCTGTCATTAAGAATTCAATAGAAACTAGTTGCATTTCAGTTTTCCTCTGAATTTCCAGCTTAGAAAGCAATATAAAGTTCAAGAGAAAAAAATCAAAACTTTGAAGTAGACTTATTTTTTAACTCAATTTCAATCTTTGATTTGATAGAATATATTTTTCTTATTTTCAAATTGATTTGTAATCAATATCTTACAAAGTTATAGAAAGGAAAAATACATTTAAATATATATTTAATAAATAACTTTTATTGAAAACAATAAAATTACATGGACATTCACTGATAGTTCAAAACCTGTGGTTGCCACGGTGAGTGTATATCTGGGTAGCTAAAAAATATCATGAGGTCTCTGTGTGCCTGGAGGTGAGCGAAAAAGGCAGGATAGGTTAAAATATGCAATAGCCTCTCATCCCTAGGGATGACAAATCAGAGATTTTCAAATGTTTTAGTTTGGAAGATTTGTGCAAACAAAGTCTTATTCAGAACTACTAAATATAAAACATATTGATTAGGAACAACACTTGCTCAAGAGTGAGTGACAGGTGCAGATTCACCCAGTGAGGCAAGTCCTAGGGGTTGGGGTGGTGACCCTCCACAGAGACCACTTTGAAACCTCTACAGGAGGCACACATCACATGACCTTTGTCGGACAGAGTACTTCAAACGGGACTGGACTTTGATATTTACATTTAATCAGTTTCTACATTACTTTAATATATGTTGATAGTAAAAATATGTTCAAAAGTGACATGCACGATTTTAATGTCCCACTCAGCTGGTCATAAAACAAAGTCTTAAAAATCCCTTTTGTAGTGCTTTAAAAGAGAAACTACTCATATTTCAGACACAACGTCCTTGCAGAAGATAACTTGCCCCTAAGGAGACACGTGTTGCCAATTCAAATAGTGCACAAATGTCTGAAGCTATCATACTTTTGACATGTAACAACTGCTCATTTAAAAATAATCATTATAATGTTGATTTCTAGCTTATTTTTCCTTATAAGTACATCACTTGGCAGCAAATCCAAGTAAAACTTCACATCGTTCTGTTCTCCTGCTAAGAAAAAGTCTGCCTAGTTCATGATAATATAATTGATGATACAGCTTGGATTTTAAAAAAGCCCAAAGATACATTTCACCATGATTTTCTTATATAAGACAACAGAAATATTAAACAAAATCAATGTTTTAAGAAGTCCTGGTTTTTTGCTATCAAGCAAAACATCCTATGAAGACTAATATTGTCACCACTTGGGAAACAGGTTTGACATCCAGTGGAAAACTAGGAAAATTTACTCTTCTTAGGAATAAAAGACAAGTATTTAAGGAATTGTTCCATTTTCTTTATTTTTCATAGCTGAAAACTGAGTGTGGCTGTTGAAATAGAAGCTAAGAGCCGACCACATTACAAGGACAAAATGTATCAAATATGGCTCATTTATATTTGCCTACTCCATGAAATTAACATTTAGAAATGAAACAGAAAAATATACCACAAGTAACTCAAATATGCGCTAAAAATGCCTTCGTTGGTTGTCTTAGGGTAACTATTAAATATTACAAATGAATTAGCAAAACCTAAATATAACAAAATTCAATAGTCATATGCTAGAAGAGTTCTTAGGTATTTTTTTTTTACCATTCCCTCTATTTTTCTGTTCTGCCTTTTGTTTCCTCTGCCTATTTTAATATATGAGTATCCTCCAAGATTCTGTATTAGCCCTCTCCTTTTTTTCTAACTCTATGCTACTTCCTTGAAAGCTTTCATCTGTTCCCATCACATCAACTCTTCTTCAAGTACTCTTCTCAAAATGCCAGCCTGCTAAATGCCTTCAACAGGATATTGTAATATATCTCAAATGTGTCTAAAACAGATGGTCTTTCCTTCAGATCAACCAGTGCCCTGATTTCACTGTATCTGTTAACGACATTACCATTTTCCAAGTTACTTGGGCGTAGGTTTTAGAGTTTTCTTTGTTTTATTCTTTTGTTTATCTTTTTCTTCTCTTCCACAGCCTTCTGCTAAATCCTCCACTGGAGATCAGCCAGTTCAACTCCTACAAAATCTTTCAGTTTCTAGTGGCCCCGAATATCACCTGAGGGGTATTTCCTTTTGTCCTCCTGTATTCGGTACCTGTTAGAAAGTGTAGGTTATAACATCTACAGAGAAGGTTGGTTCAGGGCCAGAGAAACTTGCAATTCGCCACTTCTATGAAAGCTAAATGTGCAGAAACTGCACATTTAACACTCTAATTAAATTAAAATTAACATATCTAGTGTGCACACATGCTATATTTAAAAGTTGTGCATGTTTATCTTTGTATCACAGGTATAAAAAAAGGAGAAAAGACTTTGTTAAATGACTTTCACCACAATAACTACATATTAAGCTTATCAGTGACTACATATCGGCCTTAATCAACTACATTTTGTAAGGATCTGAATTTCTGAATCAATGAGCAATGGTTATGATCCCTATTAATCTGTTCATATCTTCATTGTGGCCCTTGACATGTGTATAATATGAATTTTCTTGTCTGTCTCCCAGGGCAAGAGTGTTCTACACAGGATTACATCTCATTCATTTTTATATTCCCAGCACTTAGCACAGTGCCTGATACAAAACATGTGTTGGATGAATTAACCTACACTGTCTATTAGTCAAAGTTATGGTGACTTTTCTATTACTAAGAATAAAAAAGATACTGTGCTCAACTGTGTTAAAAAAATTGGGGATGTAAAAGGACTTATTTTCAAATAAAAATGGAAACAATTCTGACTCCTTTTTTATATTTATAAACTGACTTTAATCTAGTCATTCTTTGTCAATTAGTCTTAAAATTTCAAGTATTTTGAGAGTTGCCTTCTTCTTCCTTCTAGTGCTACCAATTTGTTCTTTCCTCAAAAATTCGTCGCATCTTATTCATTGCTCTTGTTCATGTGCATATTTGAAAATAACTCAATATCCAAATATACTAAAATTATAATTGTTAGACTAGTTAGACTAAAAGACCAACTAGTTGAGGCTTTTAATGTCTTTTTCATGTTTTTCTTAACAGAAGGAAAAAAGGAGATAAAGGTGAAAAAGGCTGGTAGGAAAAAAATTCCATTTGCTTATTAAAGACAACATTCAAAATAAATCAATGCAGAAATATATTTTTTAAATCTACTGGTTTTGCCACAGAACCAGTTAAAGGCAAGGTCTTTGGACTTAAAATAGTGATGTCTAATATCCAAATGTAAGTCACTTATATCTTTGTGATATAAATTTCTATCTATCACCCCTCAAACTTAAGTCAAGTCTGCTTCAAACACAAATTCCTTGGGTGGAGACTTTTTAAAAAAATCTTTTGGAAATCAATAAACCATCACCATCTGCCAAAACTAATAGCACAGAATAGGGACAGTAGATGTGAGACAGGAAGATAATCCACAAACAGACCTAACTCCATGGAAATCGGAGCCAGAGAGACCCAGGAAAAAGTAAGCAATCACTCTCATTCCAGAAAGACTAGGAAAGACACAGGCCCCCTCCTTTTATAGAACGAGGCTTGAGTCAATTGTAGTATTTGACTCTCACATGATAGGCACTTAATGAACACATGAATCACATGGATTTGAACGTAAGAGAAACATCAAGAAAAATGTTCTACGATTGTAACCTTAAAAAGGAAGAGTCAGTGTAATATGACGTTTGGTAGGGAGCTTTGGAGCCTCAACCATTCAATTATGTATGATGAAGCTGACCCAGAACTGTCTTTGTGGGGGGTCAAGGAGGAACTGGCTCCTACACGACTTGTTGAGCCCACTTCGGGGGAGAGATGGAGCAGTTATTCATTCGGACGGTTTTGGTTAGGTTCCTTCATTTCTACTAGATGATTTCAATCCTGTTTTGTTTATTTGCATTGGTTGATTTCAAAAGTCAATCTATTTGCTTTTAATCAGCAAAACCACTCTGTATTCCAGGACCGTGCCAGAGAATATATGTCCATATGTTTTACTGCCTCCAACTCTTACCAAAATCAAAGGTACAAAAAGTAACGTTCCCAGAGAATGATAGCCTACAGATATGCAGTTTATTCGTCTGTAATTTGCCATTTTTTTTACCCTAAACCAAACCAAAACATCATTCATTAAGCTGAAAAAATACTTGGACAGTGTTTTTTGTTTGTGTGTGTTGGACAAGTCCCTCTACTCCTGTAAAATTGCTTTTACTAAATTGAGCTCTGTTGTGATGTTCTCTGTTCATTTGCTGTTGGTTTTATGGGTGAGACATACTGAGGAAATTGCCTCTCACATCACTCAGCCAGCCCTTCATAAGCCCCGTGGGAGAAGATTTCCTTAGACCTGCAGTGCAAGGAAGAGCTTTGCCTCTCCTAATCAAATGATACAATCTTATTTTATAGACCATGCAAGTCTCATGAGTACCTGCCTATGTAAGGAAATTTAGATCAACTGAACTTACAATTTTTCATTTTTATTTTAACTTTTTTTAATCTCATCACATGAATTTAAAATAAGAATACCATAAAACACACTGTTAAAGTGAAATGTTTTTAGTTAAATATATATATGCTCTATGTTTCCAGAGAAATGAACTAAACTATGGCCTCTGTAGTTTCCTGTCTTCTTGAAAGAATCAGGTCTCCTTGAAGGTCTCAAAGGGGCTAATAAGGAAGCATGGGGCCACTTAGTAACAGGGTCTTCTAGTTTTAATATGTCACTTCAGCTCCTCTTCTATGGGCATAACCTTATTAGTTTGGCCACCCTTGACCAATTTGTGTCCTCGGTCTTGTTTATCAGTGGTGCCTGGCCTGAAACTTTCTAACATCACCATGTGCCTGCACTCTGTCTGGCACCCATCTCTGTCCTGTGTCATCCTACCCCAAACTGTGCCGTCAACCACACCAGCTGCCTCTGCCCTGATCAATCTGGCAAACAGGAAGAAACGAGCTAAAAGGCAAGCAAGCAAGATTTACAAATCTATGAGGGAAAAAAGATCAATTCTAAAATTTAGTTTGATTATATTTTAACTGGATACCTTATAGAAAACCAAATTGTATTCTATTTGTATTCATGCATTTTATTTAGTATGTAAAATATAAATGCCATTTAGAAATTTCAGATACACTGAATTCATTGGGAGGTAACTTGCTGGTAAATATAGTTTCTTTTCTCTGGGTATTAACATTTAGAAAAACCTACCCTGAAATAGACAGCTTAAATATTATCTTCAAAACTGGTTATTCTCAAGCTACCCAGTACATGTATGCACTTGGCATCAATGTGTAGGTGGAAGGAAAATAAATTCTAATATAAGCTCAAGAGAGACATTAACAGAAAAATAAATATGCTTTCAAAAACGACTCTCAAGTGAACTAAATTATTTAAGAAATATCTAATTTCAGATTATCAGAGCTTCTTTATGGAAGTGGTCCAAGAGTTACTTCCTAACTCATTCTAGGAGGACAGCATTACCCTGATACCAAAGCCAGACAGAAATACTACAAGAAAAAAACCCCAAAACTACAGGCTAATATCTCTTATGAATATTGATGTAAAACTCCTCAATAAAAGACCAGCAAACCAAAGTCAATAACATGTTAAAAGGATTATATACCATGACCAAGTGGATTTATTCTCACTTGGAATGCAAGGATGGTTCAACATTTGAAAATCAATCAACGTAACACACCACAGTAACAGAATGAAGGAAATCATCTCAATTAATGTAGAAAAAGCATGTGACAAAATTCAACACCATTTTATGATAAAAAAACACTCAACAAACTAGGAAGAGAAGGAAACTATCTCAGAATAATCAAGGGTAACTGTACTCATAAATATAATATCATGTTTAGATTAATAACCTACATCAAGGAAACGAGACTCATTAAAAATTCTCATAAGGAGTACTTACCTGCCAAAATTTTCTTGAATTGTCTAAACCAAACGTCACAATGGTCTTCACTTAAATTAATAAGATCAAGTGTAGAATCTTTTAATTTATTTTGTTCCTTTTTCAAACATATGAAGAGTGTGATACCTAATAAAGTACCACTTCTCTGCTGTTTTGCAGAATAACGTCGTTTCAGTTTGACAGAGAATATGTCCTTGAGCTCAATAAATTCTTCTTTACATAGTAAATCATACTTGAAATCACCTGAAAAGAAATTAAATATCCCAATCAAAATCACTGTATCCATATCTTATATGTATGAATCACAAATAGTGAAAACCCAGAAAATCTTTATCATTTGTAATTTTACTGATTGCACTTTATGTCAGTCCCTGTATGAGATGGGAGGTAAGTAAATAAAAATTGGATCTATTTTCCCAAGAATGAAAAGATAGAAAAATAAAACAGAGTCCCAGCCACACAAGGCCTAGGACATTTAGAATCTGAAGATGTTCAACATATGAAGAATTCCAAGAACATAAACAAAGCAACATTTTAGTAATAATAAGTTAGTATCATAACAAGAGTCTCATTGGTACTAATAGGGACAGAGTAAAGTAATAGAAAGAATGGAATTCACTAACAGAAGTGAGTTTATGACAGGTGGTTGGAGGCAACATGCAAAGGAAAGGCAGTGTACATTCCAGGTTAAGTAACACATGTACAAAAGGAAGCAGAGTAAGATTACTGTGAGTAGGAAACATGAATTCCTGCCAGTCTAGAAAGAAAGACCTACCTGAATCTTACCACAGTCAGACTTTATTTTATACAGATCTTCCTTGACTTACAACGCAGTTACATCCTGATAAACCCATCGTAAGTCAAAATATCGTAAGTCAAAACTGCATTTAATACACCTAACCTACCAAACATCATAAGCTTAGCTGAGCCTACCTTAAACGTGCTCAGAGTAATTACATTAGCTTTCCATTAGGCAAAATAATCTAACACAAAGCCTCTTTTATAATAAAGTGTTGAATATCTTATGCAATTTATTGAATACTGTAGTGAAAATGAACAACAGAGTGGCTGTACGGTGCAGAATGGTTGTAAGTGTATCAGTTGTTCACCCTCATGATCACAAGGCTGACTGGGAGCTGCAGCTCACGGCCACTGTCCAGCATCACAAGCGAGTACTGAACCCCACATCGTTAGCCTGAGAAAAGATCAAATTCAAAGTACGGTTTCTACCGAATGTGTATTGCTTGAGCATCATCCTAAAGTCGAAAAATCATAAGTTGAACCATCGTTCAGTTGGGGACCATCTGTAGTGGCATGAAATCTTATTGGTTATGTTAAACCACAGGTCAGAAAATAATTGTTGTGGTGAAGGTCCATTGCAACTGACTCTCAAAGTAGGAATGTTAAACAACCAAAAGAGTACACAAGAGACCTGAAACATCAGTTTTCAGATATCGGACATCAGGTAGCACAGGACAGTGATCCCGGAGAGAGGGGAACAAAGGAGCCATATGACTGCCCCAGCCCACTGCCTGGAGAGTGCTTCCAGCCCACAGTGCAGGGAGGGAAATCTGCTGGAGCCTGGTTGTCTCCCTGAGTTGAGCGGGAGTTAGGAGTCTAGGAAAGCCAAGAAGACTCGAGTTCACTGGGCAAATTACTGGAGGGTAGAGAGCTGCAGAGAGAAGTAGATCTGCAGATCTGCAGGTAGAGCTGTAGATCTGTGGAGGTCTCCCTGGATTCTTCAGCTGAGTATGGATCAGCACTTGTGTGAGGCCAGCGAAAGAACCATCCAAAGGGTTAAAGAGAACAAGGCTCAGAGCTCACACAGGTGTTCCCTTCAAAGCAGAAAAACACTGAAATTTGCGGGACACCAGGGAGAGTACCTAGAAGAGTATTGTCTCATTAGTGAGCCGACTAAAGGTTGCTGATTCCACCTAACAAAGCTTAAAAGCAAGCCGTAAAAGGATTAAACTGTTCCCAAGTAACTTAACCACATTCTAGAACAAAGCTCAAGAATATTTATAAGAACATAAAAATATTCAGCAACTCTATATGGTAAAATTAGCAATATCTATCATTCAATCAAAAATCACTACACACGTGAACAAGCAGAAAAATATGACCCATGATAGAAGAAAAAGTAATCAATAGAAACAGATACAGAAGTGACACCAGTGCTAAAACAGCCACAGGAAGCCGAGGTCCTCTCTCAGCCTCCTTAGCCCTTAAGCAGCACAACGATATTCTCGGATTGGAGCAAGGACTCTCAGGTGCTTTAAGAAGTTCCTTTGCATTCTCGGGGAGTTTTTTGGTCTCTCCCAACTGTTCTGCAAACTATAGTCCAATTGCTCACAAAGCAAACGTACCACTAAAAATGAAAGAAAGAAAGAAGCCGTTTTCTCAATGTTTATAGTGGTGGGATAGGGTGAGCCCAAAGTCAGTTTTTCAGGCCTGTCTTCCTGAGAAGGCTCAGGCTTCAGATCTGCATCTAGTCCTCTTCTGTTGTTACCCAGTGACCTAGGATTCAATACCCTCAAAGTATCCATTCAATAGGAACCATTTCTATGCTTTAGAAAACAAAACCATCATCACTATACTACAATTATCACTTAAACTAATCAACAGACTGAAAGTACTGTATCATTATAAGCCAAAATGTTCCACATGCTTTAATGAACTGAATGATTTCACCTCACCCCTTTTATGTAAATACTAATGGATTAATTTATGTTGGTAAGATTAACTTTTCTCTAGTACAACGGTTCTCAAACTCTTTGGTCTCAGAACCTATTTACATTCTTAAAGATTGAAGGCCCCCAATAACTTTTGTTTATGTAAGTTATATCTATCAATATTTACTGTATTAAACATTAAAATTGAGACTTTTTAAAACACAAGAATACAAAGCACACACTCCATTAGCCATCAGGGCAAGGATGTCACCACATATCTCATAGCCTCTAGAAAATTCCACTGTATCCTTGGGAGAGAATGAGAGTGCAAATGGCAAATAAGCTCTTAGTGATATTATGAAAACAGCTTTGACCTCACTAACTCTCTGAAAGGGTCCTAGACCACACCTTGAAAATGCGGATTTGGCATATTTTAGATTGTTTGTTCCCTTTAGTTATATAATGAAGTTATGACCTTTTACAGACTCAACTTTTCAATTAACTAAAATTCTTGTTTCCACTTTAATACTCCAGATTGTCACAGACTGACCAGTGAGAGTTCCTCCAATCCGCCTCCTTTGTTACAATCTCCAGATGTCTTTGAAAATAGCCTTTCTTTCTTATAATAGCATAATGTTTCAAGCTCATCTGGATTTCTCAAGGAGCCCTGATTCCTTTTAGGGAAGGATATATTGGAAACTAAAAGGTGGACAGTATGTATTACATAAACCAAGCTCTTGTACAGTAAATCATCAGTAATGTATTTGCACCTGGTGAGCTTATTACCAGTTATTTGCGCTTGTTGAGCAGGTAGGCATATGGCCAAGGTCTCTAGAACACTTGGGAGTGACCAGGGAGATCTTACATCCTTCCTCTACTTTCAAGAAAGAAGTGAAGCAGCCTTGTCAAAGGTCTTGACAAATCCTCTCCTTACAGGATATAATGGACTGTATAGTAAATGGTGCCCTGTGAAGTGTAAAGAAGCTTGCCTTTCTTATAGAGGTGCTGCTGGGTGTCTGCTCCATATAGTTGAACGTGTGCAGTTAAGTTGTATCACTTACCTACCTTAAAGAAATTTGTATCCTTGCTTATATCTGTGGGTACTTTTCCAAAAATCTTTTAGTCAAGCAATTAATAAAGTTGAACATCTTTTATTTATTTTTCATTTGTATTTCTTAAAAGAGTTGCCTCTACACATGCATTTTCCTATTTCTAAGTGGTTTTTTATCTATTTCTCACTAATTTGTAGGAGTCCTTCAAATATTCTTGAAATTAATCCTTTATTATATATGTATATCTTGCAAATAACTTCAAGGCTAAACTTATAATATTGGTTATGACTTTAGCTCATATAAATTTTTTTTATGCATTCAAACATACAACAAATAAGAGCTCCAGGGAAGAAAGGAAGGAAGGGAGGGAGGAAGAAAGGAAGGAAACAAAGAACCACTGAGGGAAAGAAAAAATGAAAGGGATAAAATAAACTCTTTTCACTCGAAGTCCTGTATTGTAGTCTGAATTCTTTACTGTGTGTGCTTTACTTTGGCAGTAAACAATTCAATGACTAATTTAAAACCTCTTATAAATTGCAATTTTAAAGATACTAAACCAACAGCCAAGATCAAACTTAGTAGTGAAAACCAGAAGAATTTCTGGAAACAAGGTAAGAATTCCTATTATCACTCTTTCCATCCCCAATTATTCTGGACATTTTGGCCAGTACCATACATAAGGAAAATTAAATAAAAGACAACAGTTGGTGGTAGAAGGGGCAGAGGGGGAGCTGAAACTGTAACTTTTTATATCACATAGTTGATATCACAATATATTTGCAAAGTCCAAAAGAATCAACTTAAAATCATTTGAACTAATAAGAATACACAGTAAGGAAGCCAGTTACAAATACATCAACACCCAGGAAGAAGGCAAAATGGGGATAAAGAGATCCCATGCCAATTAGCATTTTATACCTAAGAATAAATTTACCAAAATGATCCTGGACTTATATGGGTGGGAAAAAGCCATCCAAAGTATACCGAGAGACAAAGAATTGAATAAATGGAGACATAGCAAGTTCTAAGATTACATATTTTCTACACCAGTATTCTCATTATTAATAACTACTTATAATGCAATCCCAATCAACATCTCAATGGTATTTTCTTTGATGTAAGGGGCAAGGAACCTAATCAAATGATTTGCAAATTTTCTCGGAATGTATTACATTAATGAAGAAAATGTTTTAAAAATACAGGGGAGGACATGCCCAATCAGATACAATAATATTTTATAAAGCTATAATAATTAAAATATCTAGGATAGGCAAATGAATGGTCCAAAGAAACACTGTACACATTTTAAAAAGTCACTAATGTGATAATTGTGGCATCTGAGTTCAGTGGGAAATATTCAGTAAAAGCTGATTTAGAACTGGCTAGTCTTTTGAAAAAGAAAAGAAAAAATAGGGCCCTGTCTCAGAACATATACCAATATTTCTAGATTAGAAAGAACTTTACATAACCATAAGTTAGTAAAGCCCTAAGCATGACAGTAAAGGTAGGCATACAGAGACAGAGATACATAATATGAAAATTATTTAATGACTATAAAGTCCTAAAGACCCATAAATAGAAGTCACAAGCAAAGGCCAACTGGGCAGAAATATTTGCAACATGTGACAGTTAAATAATCTATTTAATCAAGAAAGGAAACGCTTTAGTGGAAAACCACATAAAAGACCCAAGCAGGCATTTCACAAAAGAAGAAATGCAAATTGATCAATGAACATATGAGAAAGTTCAAGCTAATTAGTAATCAAAGAAATGCAAATTAAAACAACAAGATACCACTTTTTGCCTTTTAGATTGGCATGAGATCAAAAATAATTTTCAATGATGGTGTGGGTAAAGGGAACCAGTCCCAGTGCTGGTGAGAATGCAAAAACAGTGACTGCTGGAGAACAAGTTGGGAATATGTATCAAAAGATCTTAAAATGTTAATTGTAGCAGTATTTATAATAGCAAAAATATTTGAAGCAATATTCATGTTCTTCAATAGGGAATGTCTGAATCTGAGTCTTCAACAGGTCATAAATAAGCAAGTTAGATCTCTGTGTTCTGATCTGGCAAGGCATTCATGTTAAGAGGTATGGAGAAGCAGAATAAAAGCAATTTACAAAGTAATCTGAGGGATTTGATCTCACTTGAAAGGAGAAAAATAAAAAAGAAATCCAAGTGGAAAAGACACAACAAACTTAATATTGGTTACCTATTAAAAGAGAGATATTAGGGGGCCAGCCCAGTGGGTGGCGTAGCAGTCAACTTCACACATTCCACTTTCGCGGCCTGGGGTTCGCCAGTTCGGATCCTAGGCGGAGACCTACTCACCACTCATCAAGCCATGTTAAGGCAGCATCCCACAAAGAAGAGCTACAGCTCCACAACTATGACACACAACTATGTACTGGGGCCTTGGGAGAAAAAAAGAAAAAGAGGAAGATGGGCAACAGATGTTAGTGCAGGGCCAATCTTCCTCAAAAAAAAAAAGAGAGAGAGATGAGGTAGGGAGAATGAGGTTAATTTTTTCTTATAAACCTCTGTAATCTTCCCTTCCTGTAATCAGCATTACATTTTTATAATTTTTAAAAATGTAGAAAAGGGAAAATGCTTTGAAATATGCCTATTTTTGATCCAGCAATTTACTTCCAGGAATTTACCCTAAGGGAATAAATAATATGCACAATTTAGCTAAAAGAATGCTTACCCAAGCATTATTTGAGTGAAACTTAGAAACAACCTAAATGTGTGATAATAGAGTATTGCTTCTGTAAAATAAAGTATATTCATGTAACAGAATGCTATTCAGCCATGAAAATGTAGAAATCCGACTAGAAAAGTGTCTAAAATAGTACAGCACATTTCTACTACTGTTTTGTATATATTTATTGAATACATAATGGATGTGTAATATACTTTCATATGTACATATATGTGAATATGCATATGAAGACTTGGAAGGATAGTGAGATTGTGATTTAGTTTGCATACATGAATTTCTAATTTTTCTACAATGAAAATATTTCTGTAATCGATTGAAAAAGATTATTCCTTTGCTCATCCTAAAATAGTTCCTGATCATATTGTTTTAATTTTTAAAATTTCATTCCCTAAAACATAAGGGAAGCTAATATTTAATGAGTATGTGCTGTATGCCAAACATTCCCCTAAGCACTTTACATTTTATCTCATTTAATTCTCACAACCACTCTATAAAGCAGATGCTTTTTCCTAAAAGAGAAGAAATTCAGGAAAGAGAGGTTAAGTAACTTATCCATGGTCCTACATCTGGTAGGGGGCAGATCCAAGATCTAAATCCAAGCACTCTGGCTGGTTTTTCCCACAATTCCTTACCAATGTTGGACCAACATAAGGACCTTCTTCAAGTAAACACACTCTCCTCTGACCCTATGGATCTGTTTTTCAGTCAAATCAAACTTACAACAGTAGGTGAACCATTGTTCTGTCTCTAACTAGTCCTCAGGAAAGCAGCAAGACAACAAATGTGTCAGTTAACTGAGCAGCGTATCGTGAGAGACTGAAGTGACCTTCAAGGAGCTGGGAGGGTAGATTGTAGCAACCAAGAGCTCTCAGAAGTGCAGTTCTGAAAATCCCTCTCTCTGAGTGGTATTTCCTGCTTTCCTGGCCCAGGCTTCCAATCATTTTTCCCACATTTGCCCACAGATTCAAATTTGGGGTTTTCACATGAATGGTCTCTTCGTCAACGTGACAAGAACAGAGGAAGACGAAGAACTACAAATTTAGAATAAACATTTAATTTTCATTCGAAAGGAAAATAAGGATAATTGATTTGTAAATAAGATAGGTGTTTGTTGGTTTTTTTGTTGTTGATTTTTTTTTTTTTACAAATTTCTGATAGGTGAATGTTCCTCAGCACTCTATTTTTCTCAGCAGCTATATAAGTCTCTCAGGTGCCAACTTCCTACATAGAAATTCTGATCTACCTTTCATTTCTGCAGTGTTAATCATTTACATTACATGAGTACATCTGCCCAGTTCTAATCATAGGATTCACTTGATTTTGAATATAATTGTTTCCTAAACATATGTGGAGATGTGTATTAGTTTTACAGAAAATTGTTTTCTCACTCTGAATATGGTCTTCAAGAATAAAATTTATTAGAATTCTGTGAACTTGAATTTAAAATGTTTTCATGTAAATGTTTGGAACTAACAATTGTTTCATCAGTCATCAGATTAGGTGGTGCTTTTCTACGTCTTTGTTTGTTTTTGAAGTTCTTAAGATATGAGCACTGGACCAGCTGGCTGTGTGGGGCAGCAGGACATTGGTTTCCTAGACTTGAAAGAGAGCTAAGGCCAAAGGTTCCTCAGGTTTCTGGGTGGAAAACCCTCAGGCTAACCCCCAGTGAAGGTTGAAGGTTCTCAAGAAATCTGAGAGGATAAGCTGAAAATCTAAGGTCATTGTTTCTCCTCAACCCCCACTTCAAAACACTTACTCTTTGGAACACACTTGGAATACACAAATATTTATGAGAAATAAGATTACAAAGAAAAACCATATTCGGAGACAAGACAATTGTTTTGGGTCTATAAAAATTGACCACTTATCAACACCCCTTTGTAGCAGTACCTTAAGAATGACTCCAACTCACTTTATTCTCCACATGAATCAGACAAATACTGCTTTCTATATATAAACTCTTATCTATAAATTAATAAATGCTGAAAAAAATTTGGGTCTTATATCTCTGCTTAAATTTTTATCTACAAGATAGCTGCTGTGACCCCCATTGTAACCACCTCTGTTATAGTACAACCAGTTTCTGCCACAAATAAAAGCAAATATTTCGTAATTTTATGCAAAAGCCACATTTCCATGTACATCCTAATCCATGCAGACAGTATGCTAAGAGGGAAGTTTAAAAAATACAGAACATACTTTGGGGCATGTATTTTAAATATATCTTTAATTTTACCTTAATGTTAAAACACACTTTTATTGATGAAAAATATGAAGTAAAACTTTATCCATAAATTGATATTTGATAACAGTAGATAAAATGTGGGAATCATCTATAGACACTTTTTTGCAGGTTATGAGAATTAAAACCTTACAAATGATATCTAATTTTTCTTTGTGGCATGTGGTTTATTATTTGAAATCTATTGGTTCATTAGGATCATATTAGTTATAGCTAGTTCTTTCAGAACATTAACTGTCCTCTCACATTACTTACAGAGATACTGGGGACCATCTGTTCTTGCAAGGGATTTAAGTATATGTCTATTGGATATCATGCTATTTATTTAATTCAGCACCCACTTCCTATTGTTGTATTTTCTTGGGGGGAAAAGTCAATTTAATTACAGGGAATAAAGATAACCTCTCCTGGCAGGTGACCCTGTCACCATGAGAGCAAAGCAGGACCTGCTTAAAGTAGGTTACGGTGGTTAACAAGAAGAGTAAAACCAACAACACTTAAGAATATTTAGCAAAGGTTTAACAAAAATAGAACAGCGAACGGCACTTTTAAAAATATTACTGTAAGCCTAGGGCTTGTCTAAATCAATCTTGGCACATCTGTCTGATGCAGACCGTAAACAGGATTAGAGCGGGATTTATCTGCTTGGCGCTAATTGTGCTCACAGTTTCTGCACATGTCCACTCTTTAAAATACGGCCTGAAAAACAAGCCTGCCTGATAGATGGCTCCCACAACATCGTGTGCACACACACTTACGGTATATGAGATGGTTAAGCAACGTGATACCTCACAAATTTTTTTTTTTTGGCTCTTCAGAATTACTTATCTAATCCCCTAATTAAAAATACAAAATTCTGTTTGAATACACCACATACTGAGATAAATCTGTGAAGCAAGGGACCAATAAATTTGAATACACTTTAATTGTAAGAAGAAAACACAATTTAATTGTTAATAATCAGGTTAAACCAGGGTTTAAACAAATAGGGCTGCTCCTGTAATTTATTGAAAAACCATCACAAAGCATTGCTATCCTCGAGAATTATAACATTTGTTAGCAGAAAAGTTGAAGTTCCTAAATTCTTGCATGTATCAAGAGTGACAAGAAATAGCATTCTCATCTAGTAGAAGAATTATAGAGGAAATTTTAAACTTATCATTTATGGAAAGAAATAGAGAGACAGATCCAAATTGCCAATCCAATACCCAAAAGTCACAATTTTATCACACCAAATAAAAAATTAATGCTCAATTTCTATCTGCAATTTTCCTCCATTTAGTTATTTCTATCATGTATAAACAGCTTAGATACTTAAGAATTTAAGCACTTGAAGATATATAAGTATTTTTGCATGAAGTCCAAAATGAACTAATCAGTCAAAAAATTTGAAATATTATCCTTTGGTTTTGGGATTCTTTATTCAAAACAACATTTAATGCCTATGATACAAAGCAACATTAACAATTTTAAATTACATAGTCTTTGTTTAACTAATCATAAATACCACATAAAATTGATATTTTAAAAAACAAGAGTATAATCGAAAATCTAGGCTGACTTCCAATCATGGATGATCTTCTGTTCTAAAGCTTTTTCCTTGATCTGTATTTTATTCATGTTCCAAATGTCTTGGTAAGCTCTTAGAAATCAGGTTTTTTTCCCCCTAAATCTGTACCATTAATAAAAGGTATGTCTACACTTATACTGTTGTTTTACACAGACAAATAATCAAGAGAAATTGGCAAATGAAGTCAATCATTTAATACTTAAACCAAAACACTTTCATCAGCAGTTCTCAGTGTATAGTCTCAGAGGATAGGCAGGGTCAAAATGATTCTTACAATAATAATACTAACGACATTATTGGCCTTTTTCACCACGTCGACATCTGCACTGATGGTGCAAAGGCAATAGTGGTTAAAACTCCTGGTGTCAGCATGAATCAAGGAGTGACACCAAATTTTACTAATAATTGTTGCACTCTTCACCACGTCAAAATCACAGCCAAAAAAAAAGCCAGATTCACTTAACTGTCCTTGATGAAGCAGTAACACTTTAATTTTAAAAATCGCTACCCTTTGTACATTTCTCTTTTATATTATGTATGATGAAGTGGGAAATATGCATAAAGCATCTCTGCTACAAATGAAAGTGACGGTTCTCCAGGAGAAGTGCTTATACCATCTGAGTTGCAGCTGAACTAGCTGATTTTTGTGGAAGACCATTTTTACTTGAAAGATCAACTGACAGACTATGGTACTCAGACATGAGTATTTAACAAACATTTTCTGGGAATTGAGCAAAGTGAGCCAGTCACTCAAAAAAAAAAAAACCAACTGAGACTGTTTGTTGTCAACGTTAAATTCAAGCATTCGAGCAAAAATTAGAATTTTGTAAAACCTGTATCTGCCACAATGAGCTTGACAGCTTCCCAATACGTAGAGAATTTCCTGATGAGATTGGTAGGGATATTAAGGTACCTGATATTTTTAAATATTGTATAATAAGATGTGTCAACGCTTGGAAGCTCTGTGTAACTCTGTATAACACCAAATTTTCCAAATAGCCAATGCAGGATGTTATAAAATCATGCATGAGTAAAAGATTCATTCCAAGTGCAATGCAGACCAATAAATTTTTAAATAGCAGACTATGAAAGGTTCATTAACGTGTTTTCAGATTCTGCCTTCTTTAAGAAGTTAGCACTTAAGTTTTGCTGTAGTATCAAAGAAGGCTATCCACAGTTATCTGAAAACATTTAAATACTTTTCCTTTTCCAAATACACATCTGTGCAAAACTGGATTTTCCTTATATACTTTAACCAAAACAACATATTCACAACAGATGGAATGCAGAAGCAATCTTGAGAATTTAGCTGTCTTCTGTTGAGACTTCTATTAAAGAAGGCTATGTCTTCTATTAAAGAGAATTTGCAAAACTGTAAAATAGGGAAGAAAGTGGAATTGCTTTTTTTTGATTGCTCATTTTGGAAAATAGTTATTTTTAATAAAGATATTATTTATGTTGGGGCAGGCCTGGTGGCGTAGCAGTTAGATTTGTGCACTCCACTTCAGCAGACCAGGGTTCGCAGGTTTGGATCCCAGGAGCAGACCTACACACCACTCATCAAGTCATGGTGTGGTGGCATCCCACATACAAAATAGAGGAAGACTGGCACAGATGTTAGCTTAGGGCCAATCTTCCTCACCAAAAAATATATTATTTATGTTAAAATGCAATTAACTTATTATTGTAATTTTTAATGAATTAATAAATAAACTGTTTAATTTCCTTTTTTAAAATTTTTACTGATGTCTTAATAGTTTATAACACTGTGGGGCTTTAGTTGTACATTAGTATTTGTCTCTCACCATGTGCATGCGTCCCTTCACCCCTTGTGCCCACCCCCCACCCCTCGTCCCCTTGGTAACCACCAACCAGTTCTCTCTGTCTTTGTGTTTGTTTATATTCCACATATGAGTGAAATCATGCAGTGCTTGTCTTCTCTCCCTGGCTTATTTCACTTAACATAATATCCTCTAGGTCCACCCATGTTGTTGCAAATGGGACATTTCTGTCTTTTTTATGGCTGAGTAGTATTCCATTTTATATACATACCACGTCTGCTTTATCCAATCATCAGTCGAGGGACACTTGGGTTGCTTCCACTTCTTGGCTATAGTGAATAATGCTGCAACGAACATAGGGGTGCATAAGCCTCTTGGGATGGTTGATTTCATGTCCATTGGGTAGACGCCCAAGAGTGGGATTGCTGGATCATAAGGTATTTCTATTTGTAATTTTTTGAGGACTCTCCATACTGTTTTCCATAGAGGCTGCATCAGTTTGCATTCCCACCAACAGTGAATTAGGGTTCCTGTTTCTCCACAACCTTTCCAACATTTCTTGTTTTTTGTCTTGGTGATTATAGCAATTCTAATGGATGTAAGGTGATATCTTAGCCTAGTTTTGATTTGCATTTCCCTGATGATTAGTGATGTTGAACATCTTTTCATGTGTCTGTTGGCCATCTGTATATCTTCCTTGGAAAAATGTCTGTTCATATTCTCTGTCCATTTTTTGATTAGGTTGTTTGTTTTTTAATTCAGTTGTGTCAGTTCTTTGTATATTACAGAGATAAATCCCTTGTCAGATATATGCCTTGTGAATATTTTCTCCCAGCTGGTGGGTTGTCTATTCATTTTGATCCTGGTTTCATTTGCCCTGTAGAAGCTCTGTAGTCCGATGAAGTCCCACTTGTTTATTTTTTTCTTTTGTTTCCCTTGTCTGAGTAGACATGGAATCTGAAAGGATCCCTTTATGACCGATGTCAATTAGTGTACTGCCTATATTTTCTTCCAGGAGTTTTACAGTTTCAGGTCTCATTTGCACATCCTTAATCCATTTTGAGTTGATTTTTGTGTATGGTGATAGAAGATGGTCTACTTTCATTCTTTTGCATGTTGCTGTCCAATTTTCCCAGCACCATTTATTGAAGAGACTTCCCTCTCTCCATTGTATGTTCTTTGCTCCTTTGTCAAAGATTAGCTGTCCCTAGGTGTGTGGTTTTATTTCTGGGCTTTCAATTCTGTTCCATTGATCTGTGTGTCTATTTTTGTACCAGTACCATGCTGTTTTGATTACTATAGCTCTATAGTATATTTTGAAATCAGGGATTGTGATGCCTCCAGCTTTGTTCTTTTTTTTCAGGATTGCTTTAGCTATCGGGGTCTTTTGTTGCCCCATACGAATTTCTGTTTCATTTCTAATAAAATAAATATAAATGGGTATAACATATAAACACAGCTCTTTGTAGTTTTCAACAATTTAGGAGTGTAAAGAGGCCCCAAGACCAAAAAGCTCGAGAACCCCTGGTCTATAGTGTTGTGAACATAGGCCTGGAAACTTAAGAAACTGCAGCCTAAAGACGGCAAGATTCATGCATTTTATCTTTCATCACCTTGAATCACATAACTGTAAGACTTCATCATTAAATTACTTTTTAGACTATCTATGCAACAAGTCCCTATTATATCTGAAACCTAGTAAAATAATTCAAAATTTCATATTCTATATTTCATGTTCATATTTCACATTCTATCACATGACTTTATCATGCAATGTAATTGAGTTTCGTCATTTTTCACTTCAGCAAAGCACTAATGTGCTACTTCTATTGGGACTATCTATTCCTTGATTATACTATTTACTTACATATTTGCTTCTATCATGTTATATGTCCACTTCCACTTCAACTCCTTAGGAAAAATATATATAAAGGGAGAGTCTCTGAGAGTGGCATCAACTGAAAATATGATCCATCTTAATTTATAATTTAGTCATTTTTTTGGCATTATGAGTTCAGGTATGTATATCAGTTCATATTTGATATACAGTTCAGATATATCATACCAGATGCCTTCATGCAGATTTCTCATGAACCTCAAAAGTCTCCTTTTCTCGTTTCTCAGCAATTCACTTCAACAATATCTTCATTGCCCTCCTCATCTCTAATCTCGGTATCCCAGCACCTAGCTTAACGCTTTGAACACAGGCTACACTTCCAATAAAAGTTTGTTATTGACTGTATTTACCATCAATCAGATAATATCTTAATCATACTGTATGCATTTCAACCTCTGAACCTTTGCTCCTTCATTTCCCAGCGAATGGAAGGCCTTCTCAACTCCAGCTTTTGCAATCATTAACCATCTGCTAAAGCACATTAAGCCACACCTCCAAGAAACATCCTTTGTTTCCCAGTCCCTCTGAACCCCTACAGCCCAGTACTACTCAGTCAAGACTTAGTCACATATCAGAAGTTCCTAACTTACCAGAGGGTGTAGGCATAAAGGTCTTGTCTGGGTATGGGCTTCCAGCTTGGTAAAGGCCCTTACATCTCACAGTCCAAGCCGATTACTGACACTCTTTTCTTCTGAGAACCTCAAAGATAGTCACATCGACTTTGCTTTCACCTCCATCGTTACTATCAATCAATGCCCTACCTGTGCAGGACAGATCCCCCATCACCCTATAGTAATCACAGTGAAGATATCACCCAGTCCTTCAGATAATCTAAAGGGCTTTGCTACTGATGGACACTAAAAGGCTTGCTTTTATAACACTCCCATTCAGTTTTATCCTCAAGACTGTCGTTATTTGCTCCTAAAAAGACAAGAAAACATTCAGAATAACTATGAAAAGTCCAGAGTATTTGAACTTAGCACACGCAGGTCCGTGTTGTTGGAAAGAACAGAACCATCACATGAGAGACTAAGGAAGTAGTAAGTTTTACTTGAGGAAGACCAGTCCTAGTGCCAGAAAGGAAGACGCTCATCTGAGGAGCCAAGACAGCTAGGAACAGAATGGCCCAATCCTGACCATCCTGAAATGGACTGGAAGAGATTCACCTAGTCAGCCTCCAGGACACCTGAACGTATCATCAGTCACCTTCCCGATGCCAGAGACACCACACCTGTGGTCAAGGAATCACTGTTTGTGTATGTAAGGGGAGGAGAGGGTAGGGAGGATAAAGAGAAATTGCCAAAAGCTACATATACTGAACATACGAAAGTAAACTTAAAACAAATACACATATTCACAATAGCCAAGATATGGAAACAGCCTAAGTGTTCATCAATGGATGAATGGATAAAGAAATTGTGTTGTATGTATATGTGTGTGTGTATACATAAATACACACACATATATATGTATATATACACACACATATGTATATGTATGTACATGTGTGTGTGTGTGTATAGATAGATAGATAGATACACAGACACATACACACCAAGTGGAATATTATTCAGCCATAAAAAGAAGGAAATCTTGTTATTTGCGACAGCATAGATAGACCTTGAAAGTATTATCTAAGTGAAATGTCAGAGAAAGACAAATACTGTATGATCTCACTTATATGTGGAATCTAAAAAAAATAAAACTGAGCCCATAAATATAGGGAACAGATTGGTTACTGCCAGAGGAGGGGGTGGGGTGGGCCAAATGGGTGAAGAGGGTCAAAAGGTATAAACTTCCAGTTGTAAAATAACTGAAATATAAATATACATAAATATATAAATAAGTCTTGGGCATGTAATGTATTGCACGGTGACTGCAGTTAATAATACTGTACTGCATATTTGAAACTTGCTAAGAGAGTAGATCGTAAAATTTCTTATCTCAAAAAAATTTTTGTAACCATGTAAGGTGATGGATGTTAACTAAACCTATTGTGGTGGTCATTTTGCAGTGTATACAAATATCAAATCATTATGCTGCACATCCAAAACAAATATAATGCTATATGTCAGTTATACTTCAAATAAAAAAAAATACAGACAATTTTAAATGTTCTAAAAAATATTTGTAAACCTTTATTTATTCATTTGATGAGGGTTTGCAGGCCTAGACTTAGTGGAGACAAAGGAAAAGTGGTAAACAATTTTAATACAGCTTATCATGGTTTTATTAAAGAATCCAACTTAATAACATTCAAGACAAAGTTCATGTTTATTTTTAATATGCTAGACACATGGGGAATATGGGCCTTTATTTCATGTCCACCATTAAAAGCATACACTTGACAAACATGTTTGCTTTCTGTTTTGTTTTTGGCATTCAAAAACTCTAGCTAAGTAAGTAAATCCAGCAAGAATTGATTCACTAAGAAAAATTACAATGAAATTACCTATAAAATGTTGTCAAATTTCTAACTCCTTAATTTATTTCAGCTAGACTTAGGCAAAATGTAAAGTAAAAATTTGTCTTAATAAACACACACAAACATAAATTATGCTAGTTGGTTGATACCATTTAGGCTCCTATTCACACAAAATATGATCCTCTACCTACATATTTGAAGTAAAACAAAATTTTAAAATCCATTTTGGAATAGGAACTAGAGGAAGTTATTTTTTTTCTGAAAAAGCCTTAAATTGATTCAAAGAGTCTGATGTGAAAATAAGCTCAATTTTGACCTTGGCATTCTACATATATGGTATTTATACACGTTTGTTACCAACTAAAAAGAGTTTTAAAATAACAGTTTCTTCTCCATGCCTTTCATCATAATATAATTTCCACCACCTAGTTGTACTATGATAAAAGGCCAAAATTAAAGGTAAAAGCAAGAAAGTGTTGCTTGATAATGTGGAAATTCTAGAGAAAACTTAAACATTCTAGATCAAGTATATTACATATTTAGTTACACTATATAATGTAATCAAACAAAATAGCTTATAGGATTACAGCAAGCCATCTTCTCTGTGCTGTAATACTACTGTCAGTTTTTTTTAGAAAGATAAATTTGATATCAATACGATGTGACACAACTGCTTCAAACCTTAATTTCACTCACAGTAAGAAGTCACAGGATTAAATAACACTGTGCAGTCTTTTAGAAAAGTTTATTGCTTCCAGATGGATTCAAGTTTCCTTTCAGCCCTGATTACATCTAATATGCACAGGGTGCCAACATTATAAAGGACAGAGTCAAAAATATCATTTACATAGATAGTAAGGGGCGGGATGGAGGAACTTACACTCCTAGGTAGGTTGTGCTAGTCAGGTCTTGACTATTTTTAAGAAATTATAATAAACAGTTAATAAAAAACAAATACCATACTATGTAAATGTCTTGAATAATGGCTGTTTCACAGAAAAACACAAATCTACAGCAAAGTATCCATAAAATGACTCCTAGCTCAAGCTGCACGCTCCCTGCCCCCATGTTGGGTTGTGCCATGTGTCACACCGCATGAGGCTTGCTACCAAGATGTCCACCTGTGCCTCTGTGGCAGAAGAGGCATCCATGTTTATTTCGTGCAATGGCACTGTTG
Organism: Tapirus indicus; assembly: GCA_031878705.1. Lineage (NCBI taxonomy): Eukaryota > Metazoa > Chordata > Mammalia > Perissodactyla > Tapiridae > Tapirus > Tapirus indicus. The sequence goes on from CM062926.1 coordinate 92,069,589, forward strand.
AATATAAGTCATTGTGATCAGATATAAAGACCTTCAAAAATACCGACTACTTAAGGGCGTGTTTGCTAAGTTTAAGGCTGCAAGTAAATTACTGCTTGTATCTAAAACAGCACTTTATTATGCAACTGAAGTATCGCTACCATAATAAATAAAATCCCTTCTGTAAAATCAAAACAAAGCTCTCCCCATTAATTAAAAAATAAAATTACATCTGCTTTATCTAGTTTGAGAGAAAAACAATAAAAATTCATGATTGAAGAAGAATTTCAGTTTGTAGATTAGAAACCAGCTTTTAAAAGTACAGTAAAGTTAAAATAACTTCCATTTTCTCATTTTCTTAAATTTTTCAAATATTCTGAAATAGCTATACAAATTACAAATTTGACTGAATATAAATTTTAAACAATTTGTTATGTATCTTTCAAAATAGATTAGCGATTTAAATACATTTATGGTCTCCAAGCTCAAAATAAGAGAAAAGTGATTAATTTCTGGAAGTACTTAAAATCTTTCTTGGTGGAGAACCATCAGGAAAGGCGGTACTACAATAATTCCTACTAGTGCCTAACTTTCTCCTGTGGATATTCAACCAAAACTAAGACAAATATCATTATGGCACTTTATTATTCACATTTTCTTTGGAGAGAAATAAGTAACTTTATGCAAGGAATATAAATAAATGTTAAAATTTCAGATGATTTTTATGAAAGTTTTTCATTTTTATTTTCAATTAATTTTATAAGTGATTAAAATAGATATGAGTATTAAAATTTTTAATTTAAGTAGATTAAAATAGTGACAATATCCTTGATCAATTATTTGAAAATGCTCAAAGACACAGGGTGATCAGAAAAGGATCAAATTATACTAAAAAGCGACTTAAAGTTACATGGCAAATCAGTAACAGATCAATGAAACAGAGTCCAATCGGTTAGGCTACCAAGCACTAAAGCAGATAATGGGTTTCGTGTCAGCAAATGACTCATCCACTTGTATTTCTGATATTCCAAATACAAATAAGTGTTTGAGTTAACTATCACTAATCAAATAGTATTTTGTTTTCCATAATGGTTAACTATTCTTAAACTGGTCACGCCGTCTTCTAAATAACACATATTTGAGTGAAAATGATTTGAGCTTCAGTCCTTCTTTCAATAATTGTTAACTGGACACTTTCCACCTGCCAGACTTACTCCACAGAGAGAAGCCTTTTAGATAGAGATCTTCCCTGACTACCCGATTATCAATCATTGAATAGAGACCAGAAGAGAACATAAGGGAGCAATCATGTAGTTACAGGTTCAGAATCTCTCATTTGCAATTCCAAAGTTCCCAAAGCTCTGAACATTGTACAGTTTTTCTTAAATCATTTGGCAGCAAAACCTGAGCTGACCTCGTTGTGCAGCAAAACTGGACCTGAACTGACGATGCGATTTTAAGTCTTTAGTTATCTCACTTAGCATGGCTATTCTTAATGTTCCATTCAGAAATATTAATGTTTGATTATAGGATGCTACCCGAAACTAGTTGAGGGTGTTATATACACATATAATATACGCCCTATATTAGCTTTCTAAAATCAGTAAATATCTGAATTTTAACACATAACTGGTTCCAAGGGTTTCTAGGCAGAGGGAACAGCAAGTGTAAAGGCCCTGTGGTAAGAGCATACTTAGTATATGCAAGGAACAACAAGATGTGGCTAGAGCTAGTGAGAAAGGGGGAGAGCGGTAAGACATGAGAAGACAAAGGTTGGAAGCAATCAGACCATGCAGAGGTATGTAGACTACAGTAATGACTTTGGATTTCAGCCTGAAACAGATGTGAAGTTGTTGGAAGTTTCTGAGCAGGAGAATGATGTGATCTGACGTATAGTTTAAAAGTAACATTCTATCTGCTACCTAAAGAATAGACTGATGAGGGACATGGTTAGAGAGAGAGAGAGAGACCAGTAAGAAGGCTTATCCAGTACTCCAGGTGAGAAAAGATGGAGTCTCATACCAAGATGGTGGCAGTGATGATACTCAATTTTGGACATATTTCAAAAGAGGAGGCAACAAGATTTGTTGATGGATTGGTTGTAGGGTGAGAGAGAGAGTGGAATCTAGCAGATTTCCAAGTGGTTTTGGCTTGGGCAATTAGAAGGATGAAGTCTCTACGTACTGAAATGGGAAAACCCATAGGAAGTGAATAGTTGAAAGTTGCAGGAGAGAACGTGGAGTTTATTTTAGAACATGATAAGTTTGAGAAATCTATTAGACCTCTAAGTTGATATTTAAGTAGGCAGTTAGATTTACAGAGGAGAGGTCTGGACTAGATATATAAATTTGAAGATCATCAGCATTTAGGTAGTATTTGAAGAGGTTCAACCAGAAAGAGAATGGAAACAGACAATAAAAAGTCAGAAAATAGACATGGGAAAATGAGGACAGCCAAGAGACAACTGAGAAGGAGCAGGCCAGTGGGGTAGGAGAACCAAGAGAGTGACATCCTAGAAGGTAAGTAAAGAAAGTCATATCAAGGAGCACAGTGTGATTAACTGTCAAACTCTGTTCATAGGCCAAGTCAGATGAGGACTGACCTTGACAAGTGAGCTGTGGAGTAGTGGGAGTCAAAACCTTGACATAGAAGATTCAAGAAAGAATGAGAAAATAATGGAGACAGAATGTATAAGAAGTCTAGCTAGAAAGTTGCGGGGAGGGAGGGCAAAACAATGTGACCGAGTGCTCTACATGGATTATCTCAATTAATCCCCATAATAGTTCCATAAGGTAGAAATTATCTCACTTTACAGTTGAGGATGTGGAAATTAAGGTAAGCGGGATGCCAATAATTTTGGCAAGAAAGCTAGAATTTGATTCCAAGCATCTTTTCATCAAAGTTCATCCTCTTATACTACTATAGAGTTTCCTATGAATTCACTATACAAAATAAACAAATATTGAGAAAATGGCATAGTCTCCTAGAAAGGACACTAGTGGGAGTTAGGAGACTTTAGTTTTAGCTCTAGTGCTGCACCAATCTTGAGGAAAATATCTTAACTTTTGAGCTTGATAGCTCATTCCTAAAATAAGGGGATTGGAATAGATTCATTCATATAACAAATATTTATTGAGTCCTTCTTTGCTGGACACTATTCTAGGTGTTAGAGAAACATTGACAAAAAGAGCAAGAACCTACCTTTTAGTAAGAAAGATGACAAATATTCAATCTAATCTAGAGTTTCTTTCAGCTTTAAAATGCTATAATATGTGTTTAATAAATAATAATAGACAATTCTATTCTAGGCTACTACAACAAGGTTTAGATTTATTATGCCACTGAAACCTCACAGCACTGTAAGCTGAGTACCATTATTATACCTCATTATACATACGGGATGGGGGGAATAAGCTTAGAGCTTAAATAGCTTGCCCCACAATCACATAGGAAGTGGTAAAGTCCAAATTCTAACAGTTAGTATGACTCCAGAATCCATCCTTCAATTGCTCTCAATAGTATAGTAAGCTGCTGTTATAATATCTCATTTTACTTTAACTCTCCTGTTATTTTGCTTTTCTTGGTGGGGGTCTCTGAATGTTCAAAACAGGAAACAGTGAGGAGTGAGAGAAAAAGAAAAGAAAAACAATGAATGAGAAACTGCAGAAGTAGAAGTGAATAGTGATATATAGAAAAAAAAATCAAGAAAACAAAAGAAACCGAAGAAAATAAAAGCAGTATAATAACAGGAACAAAAACAAGGTCTGAGGAGGCACACGTGGGAAAGAGAACAGCAGCCTTCAAGAAGGTGGCTCAGGTCAGTGACCCACCACGTGTCATGTGCCTATCGGTATAGGGCAATCGACTGGTCAACTACAGCTCCACCAGAGTTGCTCTAACTGGCTTCTCCTCTTCTCTCCCCTGAATCATTCAAACCTGTTGTCCATTTATCAACCCTGTTGAGAATCAAAACTTCTAATGAGCCTAACAAAGTAAATATGCTCCCTAAATATTTCAGATAGGAGCTCTAGATACTTTCTTATACTTTTTGGTACAACCATGTTAAAAAGAAAAGCAGGTCTTGAGGGTAAGAAGTGAAATCCTTACAGAAACCAGAGAAAGGGAAAGGAGGCAGAGAGGAGTCCCCTGTCTTCCTATCACTGAGGTCAGCCCCTGATTTTCAGCAGAAGGCCAGTATCTGGCTCCTCCTTTTGCATCAGGGACCTCCAGCCAGGACCAGGTGCATAGGGACCCTCGCTGGCTGGGAGCCATTTAGCTTCCCTAGTTTTCAACAGAGAATGGTGATATTTAGAGTAATTTGATTTTTCATTTTCAAGAACCATTCTTATAGCTAGCATTTTCCCCCAGTATTCTAGGATTATTTGGAAATCATACTGCTTTATAAATTGTAGACACAAGAAATGTATCTTCCATCAACAATCTAGTTTCAAAATGTGAGTGCCTGCTATATGCCAAGTGTTTTCTGACCTAAATATTGAGGATTTAAGGATGATTAGATATGGTGCTTTCCCTGTAGCAGTTCAGTATACTGCGGAATGGAAGCATACTGGGTAGCTAACACATCAAGTGGAACGTCACCAGATTCTTATTTCCAAATTATTCCTTCACAAAAGGACACTGAGACCCATCAGAGATTTCAAGAAACAATCATCCAATCTGTTTCACTATTCATCATTCTAGTTTTCCACCTAGAATACCTTTTCAGCATAGATTTAGATTCATTCATGTGCTCAATGGGCCTCTTTTTAAAAAGAGTCCAGCATTAAAATGTCAATTTAGAACTTAAATTTCCCTCTGAGAAACATGCTTTTATTTATTTATTTAAACATGCTTATTATGTATTATTTAAACATGCTTTATTTATTTAAACATGCTTTTATTTTCTTTTACCTACTCGTCTATATTAGCTGAATTTCTACACTAAGTACAATTTACATATATAATCAGAAAATACCACCAACATTTCAAAGCTATAGTTTTTACCTTGCCTGAAATTAGTTGTCTATTCCTACTGTTTCCTTCCTTCATCAACTTCCATTAAGCAGCTAAGAATGACGGACTAGAGAGGCAAATATTGTATTCAGAAGCTCAGTTATTTCCCTAGTACTCACTAGGAATAAAATTAATACTAAGGAATAAAACTTCCCTTTACTTATTTGCCAAATTACCTTACTGTATATATATTCCATTAATGTGCTGCTTACCCTGCAAGGAAGCAGCTGGTTTTTCCTGTAAATGGCATGGTACAGAAATTCAGGAAATGGAGATCAAGATGAAGCCCTGCCAAGCTAGGCACTAAATCAGACACCTGATCTCATTTAACTCTAAATTGTCTTCAGGTTATGGTGAGAAATAAAGGAGTAGGGCATCACTGTTTCTCGATTTTAGAGAAGACCAAACAGATCCTCAGAGAGGTGAAGGGGCTTATCAGTTACAGATGTAAATGGCAGAGCCTTAATTGCAACCTAAGTCTGGACTTTAGATCTCATCCCCTTTTCCTCTGTTCTATAGGCTAGAGGGATTTACAAAGAACTACCCTATAACTACAACTGTATGATTATATGCTTCATAATTAGGCTTTGAGAGGATTTGTTTCATTCCATAGAATGGGTTCACATCTCAGCATCTTTTGCTGTCTTTCTGAAATCCCAAGTTAAAAACAGCACTTCAGTTTCTATTAAGAAAACGGCACCAAAGAGAAGCAGCAAAGACTAGTAATTAAAAGCATGGCCTCTTATGAAAAGGGTTGAACTCCAGGCTCTGCCTCTTACTACCCGTGTGACCCTGGAGAAGTTACTTAAAGTCATCCTCTTCAGTTTTCTCATCTAGAAAATGGGGGTGATAATGGCCCCCACCTCCCAGGATTGTTGTAAAGATTCAGTGAGTTAACATGTAAGATGCTTGTAACAGTCCCTGGCACATACAATATGCTATATAACTGTTTCCTATTATTGCTGTTGTTATTATTATCACTATCTGAACTAATTTCCACAAATCACTTGCAGTCACCACACCAATATCTGAATCAGATGAATCAGGAAAGTAGTATGTATGACAGAAGAGTAATGGGCAGGAATGACTTGGGTAGTCCTCTACCTTACACTTTGAATACAAAAATGCTTTGGCCTTATTTCAAATTTATAACAGTAGCTCCTATTAGTAGGGAGCATTCTGAGTGCCTTCTCTAAAGCAGACTAGAAAACCTCCCTTGGTACAGAGTCTACTAAGAAATACATGGACTAGATTAGGAAAAAGGTAGAAATTGAGAGAGTATAGAAAATAATGGGAACACAAATTAGAAATAACAGGAAGAGGGCCTGGCCCTGTAGCATAGTTGGCATGCTCTGCTTCAGCAGACCAGGTTCGTGGGTTTGGATCCCGGGCGCAGACCTACACCAATCATCAGCCATGTTGTGGTGGCAACCCACATACAAAATAGAGGAAGACTGGCACAGGTGTTAGCTCAGGGCTAATCTTCCTCAAGTAAACAAAAAAGAGGAAGATTGGCAATAGATATTAGCTTGGCAAATCTTCCTCAGCAAAAAACAAAAAAGAATTAATAGTAAGAGGAAAAAATTACCAGAAGTTGACTCATGTACAGATCTCCCTGTTTCTAGTTAGGCACAAATATTTTCCCATATATTTTGGGAAATGTATCAAGTTCAGTTTGTATTCAGAATTAAAGGATTTATGTGTCCCACTCTAAATGCAAAATTCTTCATCAATTCCACCCCAGGATGGGACAATGCTTTTGACAAAACATTAATGATTATGTAGCATGGAGCAGAAATTTGATCACAACCACTTGGTTTCATCATCTTGTGGTTTTTCTTCAGATCCTGGATTTTGTTATGGAAATATACAGACTGTGCTGAGGAGGAAAACCTTTACACTCTATGACTGGAAGGAAACACTGCATACATCACTGCCCTGAGCACTGAAACACTAGATGTTGTGAGAGCACACCAGCCCTGAAATGTGCCATTCCCCTTATTCACCATCTCAGCTTCTCAGCAGATGTGAAAACTATGCCATAGCAACAGTTTACAGGTGAAGGAGTTGCTAAGAATTGGAGACTAGGAGACGGCATATCTCTAAGCTCATCAACAGTAACAACACAAATATCTGCTAATCAGCTGAAATACACAAAATAAGATCCATAGCACAATTATTTCAGAATATTCTCAAAGTATAATGTCTTGTCCTGCAGGTTCCATTTGTGTTCAAAATCTTTTTGTGAAAAAAAAAATGTAAACAACACTACAGTTTAGATAACATTGGTGCTCACTGGCTATTAGACCATCACCATTGACAAACTCTTATTTAAAAAGCTTCAGACTCCAAAAACCAACATCATCAACTTCAGGAATTTTTTGTAAGGGCCTCCACAACCTTGTAGCTACCTATTCAAGAAACAGTTTATGCAGTGGTTCTCAAACTGACCTCCAGATAGTTCTAGACCTTCCATGACATGGGCCTAATAGCTCTGCTTTATCTTTTGGGGGAGGTGAGAGATGGTGCTTTAAGATGCCCTTGGAATGAAGAGATCAAAATTACCACTGCTTTAGTACAGTTGCTAGTACAAATAACTATGGATCTCACAGCACCCAGTTTGTTTCAGAAAGTTACTTAGATGCTTGAAGATCAGGGATCAGTTCATTTGTTTAAAATGCTCTATTTTCAGTGGGCATAATAAAAAAAAAAAAGGCAGTAACCTACAGGGACATGGTCGAAAGCCATATATCAATATACAAGGATTTGGAATCCTGAAAACCTTTTCCAAAAAGCTGTTGAAAGAATTCTCCAAAAAAATAAAATTGAGGGCTTTTTCTGCTCTTTCAAGGGATTGATGAGCTAAAGTTTACACAAGTTCATTTTCTTTTTAACATATTTTGGAATTACATTATTTTTCCAATATATGCATGCAGTTACCACCTACACAAGATTATTATAATCTATCCCAGGTAATTACTGCTGAGATCAGCAATTTAATGCCCTTTGTTTGCCAAATTTTTGTTGTCCCAAGAACCAATCCCACTCTATAAAGATGTGTTTCCAGGATACATGTAATTACGCTGGGTATAACATCTGTTGCTTTGCATGTTCAGAGCCTTACCAAACCAAGGTAAGGACACACTTCCATGTCAACTTTGGGAGAATGGCTGAAGTATTAAAAGCTTAAATACTCAGATCTATTTTTAAAAAAGCAATATTCATCAGAAGTAAAAGCTAATTCTAATTTAAATGTTTCCCAAAAGAATTAACTCATTTCAGTCCTTATTTAGATAAATTTTAACATTGTTATTATATCATTTTTTCAATATTGTTATGTGATAATCCTGAGAATTATCTTCACTATGATTTCATATAGGAATCTTAGTGAATTTTCTACTTCAGTTATCTTTCAGAAATAGACTAACAAAAAAAAGCAACCTACAATCCAGGACAACAGAAAAAATAATACTGGTGACCTCTTTTCTGTATTCACCCCTTTAATAGCATAGTGGATTTAGATAACAGACAGGATAGTGTTGCACTTTTAAATGTAGGTCATTTTGATTGCACCACAAAAGTGATTTGTTCAGACTTGAATAAAGCAGAGCAATATTGACCCAAATCACTTCTCTGCATGGCCTTTTAAGATTGCCCCAACAATCCGATAGTCCTAAGAACTTCCCAACAGACAAGATAATCATTTATTGGCAAGAATTAACAAGAAGATATAGAGATAAGTGAACATTGATTTCAGTACCAAAACCTGAAATAAGCCCTTAATAAATGGGGGGAAAAATCAGATATGGTAATCCATTAGTAATCACAGACAAAAAAATTAAAGTTATGAGTTCATCACTCTTTCAGAAAACTTTAGAAGGACAATCAAACTCATGACAGTGTTAGTGATATTCAAATGTATTTCACTGTCCTTGAGAGCTGCTATTGCTGCTATTTCTCAAGCCCATATAACTAGAAGATTGCTGTTTGGGCTACATTTAGACTGATTAGATTGTCCAAGTTCACAGAGATTTAGCACTGAGGAAATCTACTTAAAATGTAAAATTAACCCACCTTTCCAAACCATTTTAATACGTTTTAGTTCACTGGACTCTCCGAACAATTCTTATTTCTTCGTGTTATACATAATTTGAAAGTAACCATATATTAAACATTATATTAAAAATCAAAAAAGAAACAAAAACCCTCACCTCGCCGTTAACAGGAATTTAGGGGACAGGAGGTAAAACCCACTTTCAGGGTTGGAAAAGATTTAGCTAAAGGAGCACGGCAGCAAATCCACCTGTGAGTTGTGTCTCCCCAAAATTCATATGTTGAAGTCCCTCCCCCAATGTGACCGCATTTGGAGATAGGGTCTTTAAGGAGTAATTAAGGTTAAATTAGGTCCTAATCTGATAGGACTGGTGCCCTTATAAGAAAAGGAAGACACACCAGAGATCTCTCTCTCTTTCCATGTGTGCACAGAGGAAAGGTCATGTGAGGGCACAGGGAGAAGGCAGTCGCATGCAAGCCAAAGAGGTAGCTCCTACCAGAAACCATCTCTGATGGCACCTTGACCTTGGACTTCTAGCCTCCAGAACAATGGGAAAATCAACAAATTTCTGTTGTTAAAGCCACCCAGTCTGTGGTATTTTGTATGGCAGCCCTAGCAGACTAATACATCATCTTTCCTTGTCTTAAATTTCTTCTTTAGAATCTCTGAATTTTCTACACTGGGTGACCTATTACCACCATATTAAGCAAAATATGGCAAACAGAAAAACTAATCATTTCCCTTTTTCCCTTCTATGTTCCAATATTTCCAAATGTGAACAGTAAAGAATATTTAACACCAAAAGGAGAAAAAAACTTTAAATAATTGCATGGTTTATATTAATTAGAGTGCTAGTTGTATTGGGAGGACACTAAATTATTTTAGGTGGGAATTAATTGAAATAGTAAGGGACGCAATCCAGCCTAGAGGGGACAGATGAAGGTAACTGAGAACCTTGTGTAAGACTTGAGAGTACCATTTACGATATTTCTCACATTGCCTTCCAGTAGGATCAAATAGAAAATCTCTCAGAAGTCGTCGATATTTTTGCTCCCACCGGTTCTTTAAAAGTCTTGTACTGAAAATAGAACCGGTGCCTCCTTGAGCTTCACACCCAGAAGGGCTCAGCACAGCTACGCCTGGAAAGTTAGGGGTCAAGAATGGCCCAGGATTAAGTGGAGAATCAGGTCAGTTTGTAAAGGGCCATCAAAGCCCAGAAGTGATCAACTGGAAAAATGGCCCTTCATCTACCCCCACACCTCACTCCTCCTGCCCCTGGCTAATGCAATTCCTAACACAGCCTCTTCCCTGGGAGCTCAGGTTCTGATTTAAGGGGCTGAAGGGAGGGTTTTAAGAAGGTCCCATATGGAGGAAGACTTTGCCTCAAGCAAAACACTCCCCCTTCTTACCACCCACCCTAATGCTTGTCCTCTCCGGGGCTCACAGGGATTTAAAGGTCTCAGACAAGGGCTCTGGAGTATGGAGACAAAAAAAGAGAAGAGAAAGAAAGGGGAACAGACCTTCTTCTGGGAGTTTTTCTAAAAGTAGCAACAGTGCTAGACATTTTGCTTTTCTCCTATATCATTTTAACCCTAACCATTTTTACGCGAAACCATCTTCAGACATTAAAAACCATTTCCAGAAAGCATTTGACTGATAAGAAATACATAGTACTAAATTTAGTATCTTGAGGTCATGGTTAAATAAAATTATGCAAATAATAAATGTATGCTTTTGATAATTTATTGCGAAGATAAATACATCATTTAAAAAGAGTGTTTTCACAGCTTCTGTTGTTCTTAACCAGTTCCTGTATCTTTGCCTTTCCCAAATCTAAAATAGTTCCTAACCTTGCATTATTTTCTATGTTATCATCCATAAACTTTGAGAGGCACTACTAAAATTCAGTGGTTAAGAGAACTATTTAATCTGGAAATATTTATTATCCTAAGACACCATTAGATTTATTCTCATATACAGGGATCAGAGAAACAAAGGAAAGAAATCCAATTATTTAAAACAGTAATCCCTTAACACTGGGATTTTGTTTTAATTATAAAGAGTGTGTCTTATTAAAAACAAAACAAAGCCTTGTCCTTTAAGGGAGAAACCCCATGTTTCTCTGGTGAACATGCATGCAAGACTTCCTAAAGAATGCTTCAACAAATTAATTTTGCTATTCTTCAATTTCCCATGATATAATTGACTTCTTAAAAAGAGCAGCAAGTAAACAATTATGGGCCCACCTGTTCATGGAATCGTACCAGGCACCATACAAAGTTAATGGAAATATATTTCATTCTGCTTCCCGCACCCTCCCCCACCCTGCCATGATAATACGTATAAAATTCCCTGTACTAAAAACTAAAAACAAAATGTGTAAGCAATAATAGGTATCAAATGAAAATTGCTAGTGTTTTATACTTCAACTATTACTCCAGATGTACCCAGTATCTGAAGACCCTTTACATGAACATCCTCCCCATCCCTGTCTTGGATTGGGTAGTGGGGACAATGAAATGGGAAGCTACGGCTGAAAGTAAATGGCCTGCTCTATGAGAGAAAAGTCAGAAAAGTCACTAGGGACGTCCCTTATTTATTCTTTTCCCATCAGACATAGAAGTAAACTAAACCACAATTTGAGGGAATTACACTCCCCTTTGGGTCCAGCCCACTAGCCCACTTAAATGGATGAGTGTTGAGCCCAGAAGGCTAAGGGAAATCCCTCTTTCTCAAGGGACATTGAGGCCCCTGGATCTCCTATTTCAGGCCCAAACAAAAACTACTTAGGCACTGAACACAGTCTAGCTCAGGTTTTCTCACTGAAACTAAAGCTTTCAATAACTCTGTCAGCCCTCACAGAATTGAGTTTTGGAGTGGAAGGCACACAGACATCACTGAGGCCAAAACCGAACCACAGCAGATCTAGCACCTGAGGTAACTGGCAAGGGCCTCAGCTCTGTTTCAGCCAAGAGATGGCAAGCAGGGGACAGAAGGTTGTCCTATGACATAAGTCACCCAGGGGACAGAGGGAGACTAAGAGCAGCGAGGGCAACTGAATGAGCATGGAGTTGTAAATGATGACATGCTCCAAGTCTGAAGGGGTCCAACAGCTGAGGCACAGGAAGCAAACAAGCTGAAAATAAAAGTAAATTGTCCTAGTTATTGTCTTAACAATATAGGTATATACGTAATTAAGAACTATACCTCTTACGTATATTTACTTTACGGGTTTAGATTTGGCATCAAGTGTGTAGGTAATACAAAATGTTATAGATAATGTCCTCCAACAAAATAAAGGGAGTTGGAAAGAATCTATCTATATACTTTCCACTGGAAAATATGGACAAATACTGCTATTCAAAGAAGGTTTTATTTTTCATTTTGTTGATGTTCCAGGTTTAAGTATCGTAAATATACAGTCACATTGCTTTATTTGTATAAATAGCTGTCTTTAAAAACAATTAGGGGAAACAGAGAGGAAAGCAGAAAAGAAAATGCCAGACAATGGAAATCTGTGATCATTGCTTCTGAGTCAAGGTTATGCCAAGCAGGTAAAAGAAGGGATCCCACCTCTAATATAATCAATGGCTTCTGTTCTACAGAAGGTTTCCCAGTCTCCTAGAGCAAAGATTACACAACTTTATAGAAACTTCACTTCCTTTTCCTCTGCCTGCTCTTACACACCCATCAAGATACTCAGAAAGATTAGCAATTAGCACAGGATATGAACTGACCAATGACACACCACAACTACTACATACTTTTGTAAAATTCAAAAGGTAATTTCAGAATTAGAAAGCAAATTTGGACCTAAATTTTGGATCCTAAAGGACCCATTAAAAGAGCACTTTTCTATTTTAAAGTATCAATGACAAACAGAATTAAAAACACAATCATGAAAAGATATTTTTAAAATATTGTGCACAGACAGCTTCAGTTTCTCTGGACTATGCCATAAAACTGACTCAAAATTTTGTTAATAAATATCAATAGCATAAAAACCAGAAATTGAGTCTACACTAATGAAGTACTGTAGATCCACATTAAAAAGTGACTGACAGGTCAAATTCTAAAAAAGAAACAGTAGATACCACTACAAAACTAGCAGATGTTTCTTGGGGTCATTTGTACAAAAACATAAGCATATGTTAAAGAAATCTGACACTATCACGGAATCAGTTGGTGTCTAAAATAATAGCAGCTCCTTATGGCAATATGGTAATATCTGTATCAAATGCACAACACATTATGTTGCAACAGTATGTGCAGACAAAAGAGCATCAGTGGCAGCAATAATGACCAGTGCCTTCATTAAGGCGAAAAAATAAAGTTAGAAGGTTATATCCAGGGCATAGTATTGTTTAACAGTAAATTGAACATGACAGTATGTCGAATTTTCCGAGTTTGCATTTGACTGATTTTATGGAGCCTCTCACAAAAGCAGAATATTAACCAAATAAGGATACTGAAGTTTTTATAGGGGCCTCCAAAGTGGGTTTTCTGATTTCCTCAGTCTATCAAGAATAATGGTGAAGGCAGTTGTTATCTTCAAAGCTTATGATAATACTGGGTTAGTTTAGGACATGAACAAAGAATTCTTCACTCAAATCAATGACTCCAACCTGAGGTCCTATAACTCAGTAGTTAAGCCATAGGTAACCGCTAAATCATTATTTTAATGTAAAGCAGCACATAATTTAGTAAATGTGTTATCAGCTTCAACCCCAAAAGTCTGAGATCTTCTAGAATATTTCTTTAGAACTAGTCATATCACCCCAAGGTATACAATGTACACAACGGATGCTAATTAAATGTTATTGACTGAAGGTCTTTTGAAAAGTCAAAGCCAAAAGACATTCCATAGCTTCATACTGATTGTTGGGACTCACATTATACTCAAAGTAAAATTGGAAAAAGTACTTAGAATTTCCATGCACATATTTTTCCATGCAGAAGAATTGGATGCAAGATGAGTCTGACATGCACCTAACGAAGTGTTCAAGTATCAAGAAGATTTGAGTAAAATTAGGTTCACTCATAAGACATTTCCATGGCATGAAGCCCAATAACACAGTAGGTTTGGTCCCAATGTAAAACATTCAAACCACCTGGAAAATAATAGATTTGTCTTTCATTCAGAAGCTAGGGTACCAAGACATATGCAGTTTTTTTCCCCAAATATGAAAAACGTTAATTCAAAGAAATGGAACTATGATTTTGAGAAAAATTTATTTCTACTTTAAAAGTAAGAGCTTTTTATAAATCAAATCCCATGACAAAAATATTTCCACATTATAAGTATTTAAATGAAATATTATCTAAATAAGTGGGCTATAAATGGGACTTTAAAAATGCATTACATTCACCAAGATTTTAACTGTAATAAGTTTTCATCTGTATAATGAAAACCACAACAAAACATATACCATCTTCTATTTACGCTTTCAATACATGAAAACATACCTAAAATATAAGGAAACCAATACATGCTAACAGCTGCTCGATTTTATTGATCTTATTCTTCCCGCACAGATGGACACTAGAAAGTGCTTTGAATTATAACATTTAGTAAACTTAAAAGTTTAATTTGAAAAAAACATTATTTGTGTTAGACAAAAAAACATGGAGACTTTATGAAGTAAATGAATTTTTTCTGAGTTTAAAATTATATAAACAGTTCTTTTCTTCATATAAAAATTGACATTTAAAATTATTTCACTGACTTTTTATATTTCAATAATACCCAAATTCTATGGCTGTACAAAGACCATAACTTTATTGACCAATATTTAATGAATAGCGTTTTCTGAAAATAGCTTTAAACTCTTTTTTTAAAGTAGCTTCAACCTAATAAGAAACAGGAGGGAGCCTAAGGCTCATGGAAAACACAGATCTTAAGCTTGATGGGGTTCAACTTACAATCCTTCTGGAGAGATTTCTCCAGCTTATGCATTTTTCAAGCTCTCAATTTCCCTCCCATTTGGACATTTTGCTAGTCATTGGCATATTTGATGCTTGGCAGAGTATATTTCAAATAAGATGCTCCTCATTTTGCTGATCTGAGAATTAATTTTAGCAGTGTCCACTAACCATTCCATTGCCCAGCTAAAAATCGCAGCATCACCATTGTTTCTTCCCTTTCCCTCAAGCCCCACACCCTTCCACCTTTCCCACTTAGGGAAAGCTACCGAGGAATGTAAGGGCAAACTTGAATGTGGGACTTGAAGCATGATTAGGAATTGGCAACACAAAGGAGTAAGGAAACCATTTCCAAAATAATATTTGGGGAAAAAAATCTAAGGAGAGAATGCTTTGACCTATTTGGAAAATAAGACATTAGTCTATGGGGAGAGTGTGCGTTAATAGGGGGAGATGACAGTGCTTTGTGATGAGTTGATAGTTTGTGTAGGGCCTTGAATATCATGCCAGGAAGTTGGTGTCTTAACCTGAGTTGAGTAAGGGGTGGCAAAGGCCGAGTGTCAGAAGATATCAAGATTTTGTTCTTTAAAGTGAGTTTGGGTTTTAGAAAGGCAACCATGGGGGCAGGATTATAAATGGGCTCCACACTGAGGAGGCCATTTCAGTGGCCAGTATACCAGAAGATTCAGAAGGCGTGTGTATGCATTAGGGAGAATGGAGAAGTGAGGCTAGATGTAAGGGATATTGTCCAAGAAAAACACAAATTACAACTATGCTGAGATACCATTTCTCATCTATCAGATTGGTTTTTAAGAAAAAGTTTGACAATATATTCTTTTGGAGAAACTGCACAGAAACAGTTGCCTTCATACAATGATGACAGGAATGCAAAAGGGCACAATCCTTTTGAGGGAATTTGAAAATATGGAGCAAAATTGAATGGGCAGGGAGGGGAGATTTTATACGTGAAATCTCTGCATCTTCTGCTCAATTAACTGCTCTAAAAAATCAAGTCTGCTAAAAATTATATAGGCATTTGTTCTTTGAGTTGTCAATCCAACTTCTAAGAATCTATTCTAAAAATATACTGAAAAAAATACAAGAGGACATATGATAAGGTTTTTCAGTACACCACTATTTGCAATAGCAAAAAATGACTAGACAAAACAAAATCTTTCAACAGAGAGCTGGTTCAATAAACTATAGTACACAATGGATTACTGTGCAGGTGTAAAAGGAAATGAGGACTCCAGCGATATACCTCTATAGAGCGATATGCTGGGAATATTGTTAATTTAAAAAGAAATCAAAGTGGAAAAAAGCATATATGGTATGCTACCATGCATTTAAGAAGGTGGATAGGAGTGAGGTAAGGAGAAAATATATGTACATATTTGCTTATATTTAAAAAACAAAAGGATAAATCAAAAATCTGAAAAAAACAGGCTTACATATAATAGGAAGTAAGGAAAAGGGTAGAAGGGACACAGATAAAAGTTATACTTCCCAGAATATAGCTTGTTTGGTAGATTTGACCTTGGAACCATATAAATATTTTACATAGTTACAAAATAAAATTGGATTTTAAAAATAGCAATGACCAGAAAGCAAAATGAAACAAATAATACTGCACATTGGGTTGAGAGTATCACATCACAGAAAGAAATGATTCCAAGTGTCTTTAAAACACAGTAATTTGACTCCACACATATACTCTAAATGGTATGTACTCCAAGAGCAACAACAAAAAATTACAGAATGATCTTAAACAGCTTTCAATAATTATATTGTTGATAGTAGCACTGGTGGTGTTATTCTGAGATGCACATGTATTGCAAGATAAAGCAAATGAGAAATGATATTGTTGCAGTTAGGAATCGAGATTTTAAGTGTAGGAGAAAGGAGAGAAAGTAAAAACGTTTTAGCCTTGAACTGGAACTATCAGCATAATTCTATGATGCATTTTCTCTTTAGAAAAAAATTACATACTTCCTAGCTCTGTTTTTTTGAAAAACTTAGGAAACAAGCCCATACAAGGGAAGTATTAGAATGAGCACGTCTGGTGCTCAGATTGTGGTCTCTAAATACCATTCCCCAATAAAAAGTACCAGGCCTCCTTGATGATGGGGTTGATACCATGTCTGAGGCACAAAATGTTCAAGATGAACCTGGAATATCTTATCATTCCAGAAAGCAAGGAAGCTATCAGAGACAGCTGAAGGAATGTCTAAAGGCCTCAAAAATCAACTTGAAGGGGTCCCCATTGGTCCAAAAATCCAGATTTGGAACAATTTGAGAATTAGTAAGAATGGTCATTGCTGTGGCTTGAAGAATATTTAATATGTTTAAATATCTGAGTTCATAATGATGATAATAACAAATCTCATTGGTCACTGTGGCTGCTGGGATCTCCCTTTGAGGAAGAACTTGCCTTACCACTGCAAGGACTGCAGTTAGCTGATAGCCTCCAGCTGTTGGTACCCTCAGGATCCACCTCAACTTTGAAGCCGAAGTCATACACTTCCCAGGAAGCCCCCAGCCCATGACTGAACGCAGCTGAGGGTTGGCCATTTCTGCCCAAGGTGGGACTCCTACTCAGCAGTCTGTTCTCCCAAGCTTTCACCACAGGTAAGCATCTTTATCAGATATGCATCATGGGCGAGGCTCTCCCTGCCCCCGCCTGCTTCATCCCCCTTTTAAAAGTGCCAGATTGGCATTATAGTCTGAAGGTTATCCCTCCAATCTGCTCCCTCCCACTTTTATCTTTCACAGTTTTAGCCAATAAATCTTTCTATATTCCTATGGGGACGTGCAGGCCAGGCAGCCTGGTTTGTTCAGAAAATAAGTTGCAAGAAAAAAAAAAAAGGAATAGGAATCTGTGGATTAGAAGATATAAAAGGCATAGCAGCCAACTGCAATATGGACCTTATTTCAATGTTGATTATTTTAAAAAGAGGGAGAAACAATCAGGGGAATCTGAACACTCACTGGATATTTCAGAATATAGAGGATTATTTTAAATTAGAATAGCGGTACTGTATATCGTGCATTATACTGTGTACTATATATTTTTAAATCCTTTTCTGTTAGAGATACATGCTGAGATGTTTATAGATGCAATTATATGATATATATAGGAATTGCTATATTATTCCAAATATTCCAGGGAAAGAAGGGAAATGGGTAGGGGCACAGATGAAATAAGACTGACCTGGAAAACTGTTTAAACTCAATAATGTGTTGCACAGAGCCTCATCCCTCACTAGGTTGAACATGGAGACTTATTATATTATTTTTTCTACATTGGGGTATGGTTAATGTTTTCCATAATAAAATATGGGGTTTATTAAAGAGTTGTTTTAAACTTCATTTCTCTCTATTTTCAGGATTTCCTCAGAAATTGGATGCGGCCAGAGAAGTGGAATATGCTCCCTATGATGGAACTGTCTTAAAGACCTGAAAGAAGTCAGATGACACTGCTGTTTTAAAGGTTTTGGATTTTGATTTGGACCATGATGTTTCACTACCGCTAACTTGGACATTAGACAGACTCCTGAAGGCATTGGGGGAATTCTTTCTTGCTTGACTGAGGAAACAGCATAACCTAATGGGTAGAGTGTGGGCTCTGGAATCTGACTGCTCGGCTTTGAATCCCAGCAACTCCATCACTACTATGACCTTGGGTGAGTTATTTAACATCTCTGGGCCCTAGGGATAAAAATCCTATTTAGACTACATAGTCTGGTTGGGAAGATTAAACAAGATAAGATACTTAGCACAGGACCCAGCAGAGTAAACACCAATAAATGTTCACTATTTTCAGTCAAACACTGGACACTGTTGTGTAGCAGTAGCAGTAGTTTCCAGAACACAGTTTCTGATGAAAATCTTGGAATGTACATAGGAATTCCCTGATGCCAGCCGGTACATTATTTTAGACTTATCTTTAGGCTTACCATAAGTGCATAGCACTATGCCAAATTTTTTTTGTGCGCATACCTGCCTGCCGGCTTGCCTGCCTCCCTGCCTGGATTCAGTCACCCATTACACTAAGGGTTCCCACCTTCCGGTTTGCAAGCCAAAAGTTAGCATAAGGTTTAGTTCCCTCCAAACTCCATTTTCCTCCCCTCATTTCCCTTTTACCTCCCCCAGCACATACTGATTTCTGGAAAATACAAAAGCATATAAAGAGCCATGGCTAATAAGTGTTCCTTGCCTTTGCTCACCACACACACACACACACTCAGAATTCACCTGCTCAGCACGTACTACCCTCATCATCGGCACATTAATTCTAAAACTTGGGCAGGAATACAGTCATAGAAAAGGATTTAAAGAGGCACTTGTTGAGGACTTTGATGATATTTGTAGATTTGTCAATGTCTGAAATGTAATCTAATAACTTAGTCAAGTAATAGACTAGGCAGGATAATAAGCAATAAAGTTCAGAATGGGTATTCTAGTACTAAGATCAACAGCTGCAGTGAGTTTCAGCTACATCCGTGGCCCTTTAAATAAGCATGATCCACTTCCCCAAATTACAGAGGGCCAAAAATGCCCAATTTAGGCATTAGTGTTCTCTTGTGTACCCAACTGATCTGTTGTTCCCTATATCCACTGCCATGGCCCTTTGATTCTTCAGCTTCATCATATTTGGACTTCTGCAATTGACTTCAGGTCCTCTTGCTTTGGACAATCCGTCTGGATCAACCTCTCTGGGTCACTGACCTTGATCCAGCCCATCTGACTCTCAATTTGCACATCCCTTGGCTTCAATGCAAGTATCGTTGCCCACTCCTAGGAAGATATTTCTGTGCCAGTTCCACTCCAAAGACTCCCACAAGGGAAGGGGCGAGAGGAAGGGGGGACACAAAAGTAGATTAGTTTTAAAAAGTACTTGCCTTCAGATGGTGCCACATGGTTGTGGCATATTTAGGAACAACATTAGTACACAGGCTGGGACAGTTATCATTTCGAATGTACTATTCCTATAGTAAGAAACAGATGACGTTTGCCAAATTTCAGTTTAAACAATCACAGTGACCATGAGGAATAATACAATGATTTTTATAGACAAGACTTCAACTTTACTATTGACCAATTAATTCACAATAATAAATAAGAGCTTTTTTTATACTCATAAAATATGTTAAAGGGCTTTGCTACTTTGGCATCTCTGGACTTAGCTGCTTTATCTTTAAATCAGGAGCTCAGATTGTACGACCATATCAGTTCTACGTGGAGATTAACTATTTGAGAACTTTACCTTCTGGTAGAAATAAAGATTAAAACCTATGCCTAGAAATAAAGGGAATAAACATTTTCAACTCTCCTTATGTTAGAGGTGTGTTGTCCAATGTGGTCACCACTAGCTGCATGTGGCTGTTAAAATTAATTTAAATTAAATTAAAAATTCACTTCCTCAGTCACACGAGTCACATTTCAGGTGCTCAGTAGTCACATGTGGCTGGTGGCAACCATATTGGATGGTTCAGATACAGAGCATTCCATCGTCACAGAAAGTTTAACTGAACAGTCATGCTTTAGAGATTCACTCGACATTTGTTTTTCTGTGTGGACCAACTTACTTTAATAAAAATCTAATATATATACAATATAAGCTTTATACAATATTTGTACAATAGGTTAATAGACCTGTCAAAGCATTTAAAAACTTCATCAACAGTATATGCAGTTACTCGGTAAGCTTGATTTTTCACATCGGTCTTTTTTAAATTCCTTCAAATTTGACAGTTTAGGAACATACTAACAATTTTTTTAAAGAAGCATTTTCTTCTTAATATGTAGACTGATGAATCAAAGCATCATGATTTACTGAGTAATTAGTCCTTCAATAATTCACATGGGTAATGGGTCATTTCGGGGTTTAACCCCTGCTTCCATTATTTCTGACCACACGGTCCACTGACAGATGTCTCACTTTGGGTGTACACAACAGAAGACCAGGATCTGTTTCATGTACATCTGTTCCCAAACAGCTTAGGCAGATTAATACTTAGAATGTATCCTGCTCCACTAAGTCCCACATACTCACTAACTCTCGTTGTTTTAAAATTATGGTTTTTTCTCATTTGCACATTTTTCCACAACACCTTTCACGTCGCTAAGTTTCCAGCAAATAAATGTTTACATAAACTTAAAGCACAAGAAAAATCACTTTAACTCCTTTATAAAAGAAACACTTTTAAGACCTTATTTTGAAGCCCAGCTTTCTCAGATTTTCTCATTACTGCCCTAATTCAGCTGAGCTCAGAGTTGTGGTAGGAATAACCCTTTGAAGAAACATAACATGAAATTGTGTAACCTGAGGTAGTAAGTTCATGAAAAATAGAGAATTATAAATCACAATTAAGATTTGAAACCTTCATTTTATTTTTTTAAATATTTAAAACATAATATTCTAATTCTAATCAAACATATTATAAAATCCTTGCTCAGAAATTTGGCTAGAGGATACAGGAAATGAAATAGAATGAAGAAAAGATAAGCCAGTCCTTTTGCTCATCATGAAAAATTTGCTTACAACTAGCCTTGACCAACAATTTGCTATCAGAAGATGGTTTCTTCCTTTCCAAAAACAGAACTTGTGCTGAGGGGACAGCCCACCTCTCAGCATTGTGCCCTGAAGCTGGGGAAGGCGAGCAAGGGGCTTGGCTCTAGTTCCTACGTGGTTCTTCTAATTAGAAATTCATTAGTGCTGCAAAGCTCCTGCTGTAAAACAAAACAATCCTCCCCACACGCCAGCCAGTTGACCCCATCGATCATTCAAACTTTACTCAGACTTAACTGATTAAAATGTCCTAATGCCTAAAGTCTATAGAAACAGATATTTTCTATAAAATGCAACTTCACAGAGTTGATGGTACTTAGAGATAATATAAATCCCTCATCTTGCAGGTCAATAAACTGTAACTCAGAGGAGTTAAATGACTTACCCAAAGTCAGTTACACATCTTGTCAGTTGCAGAGACAAGACCTCGGGTCCTTTGGTGCCCACTTCTGAAACCTTTCCTACAACGCAGATGGGAGCAGATGACAGAGTTGGAGCAGGAAGCCTAGAAAAGACCCTGTAGTGCTTTTCATACTTCAAGGTGCTGTCCATTAGGACAGGGTGAAGTTCCCAGCGCGAGACAGCAGAGAGAGAGATCTGTGGGCATTTGCATTCCTGTCACCGAGATCCCGAAACTGATGGTTCTTAAATGTACTACAACATGAGTTTAATATAGTCTAATCCTACCCATTACTAACTCTCCCTACCAGTAGCTTTTCCTCTACGGGAAACAGCTAAAAACATAATACCCAGTCACACAGTAAACAGGTCCCGTTTTGGGGAGGCACAAAAATGCTTGTATCTTCTGCTTCAATCTAACGTTTCAAATAGAGCTCAGTAAGCACACATTCCTAGAAGTTTGTCCTTGGTTGAAGTCTAAAACAATGGCAACAGGCAATCAGTGACGCTTTTGAAAATACTGAACTCTGAAGTATCTGTCCAGGATGGCACAAGCTGAGGGCTAAATCACAAAATATGCAACTTGGTCTGTGGCATCTACCTACATCCCCTTTCTGAGCTCTCTTCTCAATTTCTGACACCTCACACCCAGTCCCTGGCACCACGTTGGGGGGCTACCTGCACTGTAGCACTACCTTTGGCCTGCTCGGCCTGGGCAGGGTCCCATGACCCAGTTGTCTGACCTTTATCCATTGGTCTCAAAGAACTCACCTGATCCCGTTCCCGTTTCTTCAGGGCTTTGCTCCTTCCTAGGTCACAGACACCTAACTTGATAATTACTTTATATTAATATGAATGAACTCATGCATGATTCTGCAAGTGGAATGGCCATAATCTGAGATTCCAATAGAAAGATCATTAGGTACCACTGCAGGCAGTAAAGAAGATATTTTCTGAACAGATGACGCCCTTTTGTGTACACAGTTTACATTATAGTGGTAGCATCCAGGTCACTCCATGACCTGGTCAGTGCTTTCTACCCTGCAGCTGAGTAAGATGGAAACTTCTGGCCATGACACTCACAGTGGAGAAGTGTGCCAACATTAGCTTAAGAATGGTTTTTAAGAAAAGAGCTCTGATGCTTAAAAAAAAAAAAAGAGGAATGCATAATCTCTTGCAGGTGATGAGGAGTCACTATTAGGTAGGAGTGTAGTAATCAGATTACAATGCAATAGGCAAAATCAAAGTTCATGAGGCCCATTAATAAATTTGTTTATTCAACAAATATTGATTATTTATGTGTCAGGCATTCTTCAAGGTTCTGACAAGTAAATAAAACAGATATTCTGATTATCTTCCCTTTTCCCCAACCAGATCCAGTCCCCACCCTGTCCCCCCTGCTCTGTGCCCCAGGAGAATATACTGTATGCCCTACATCATGTGGTCCCCTCGCCCTCTGGCTTCTAGCTGGCTTTGGACTGTGGTAAGTGCCAGAAAAGAGAGACCTTGGGTACTGAGTCCCCAACTCCCACCCTGCAGGATTGGTAGAGGAAATCAGCCAAGCTGAGGCTAGCCGCATCTCCTGTCTAGTGACCCTCTCCCATAGTCTCTCTGAATCCAGGCTCAGGCAACTGCTCCCTCGCCTTGCCCTTTTGGACCTAAGAAACTGTCCTTCTGTTACTAGTCCCAAGAGTACTTCATTATGGCTACCTCCTGCCCACATCTTCATGAATATTGCCTTTTTAAACTTTTATCAAGTTATCCTAACATGAATGGGCCATTTGTTCATATTAGGACCCTCAGTAATACAGTAGACAAATATCCCTGCCCTTCTGAAGTGAGGATGATGGGGAAGACAGAGAGTAAATATTACCTAGTACATTAGAAGATCCAGGCCATTGAAGAATGTAAGGCAGTAAAGGGAGCCAGGAAGGGTGCAGGAGAAGGGAATTTTAAATAGGTGATTAGGGAAAGCTTTACAAGAAGCTAACAGCTAACGTTTAAGCACAGACTCAGGGAGGTGATGGAAGAGGCCGATAAGAGATTATAACAGCCTGAGCTAGGGTAGTGATCGGCTGACAGAGAAGGAAGGTAGCAAACAGAATGGGCAGGACTGGTGGTTGATCAGAAGTAGTGAGTGAGGGACAGAATCCTGGCTTAGATAACCAGACAGCCTCCTAAATGCCCCTTCACATATTAAACCAGTATGTTTACTATTGTATAGGCAATCCCATGATCCTTCTAACAGAAACTGCAGGAATACTAGCCTTCATTCTACTCATTGTTCCATAACTTACACACACCTAAAAAGAAAAGTTAAATATTCTGACAATTGACTCTGATCAATTAGTGAGTTCCAAAACCGTGACAGGGAACACAAGATCAGGAGATATTTTAAGAAACAAGGAGAAGTGCTTTTCTTATAGACTTATTAAATTTGTGGGACTCCTAAGTTGATGTGTCCAGGAAGTATCTGAGTCAGGACTAAAGATAGAGATCTGAATGTTAAGCCTGAGAGTAGATGAGAACAACAGTGGACAATACTTATTTGGAAATAGGGTCTTTGCAGATGCAATTAATTAAGGATCTCAAGATGAGATCATCCTAGACTTAAGGTGGATCTTAAATCTAATGACTTTGTCCCTATAAAAGGAGAGGACACACAGAAGGGCAGGCCATGTGAAGACGGAGGTAGATATTGGAGTATTTGCTGCCACAAGCCAAGCAATGCCAGGAGCCACGAGAAGCTGGAAGAGGTAGGGACAGATTCTCTCCCAGAGCCTTCAGAGGGAGCATGCCCCTACCGACACCTCGATTTCTGAATTCTGGCCTCTAAAACTGTGCGAGAATAAATTTCTGCTGTTTTAAGCTGCCACATTTGTGGTGATTTGTTACCACAGCCCTAGAAAACTAATACAACTTCTTAACCTCCTTCTCTTTACTATTTAACTTGAGTTCTTTTTGGAAGTGAAGACTTAAATAAACAAGAAGATTGATCCTCCATGAAGAAATTCCTGTCAAGAATAGATATCTCCCTCCTCTGAACACACAGAAATCCTTAAAGGCAGATCTTACCGATCTTTATATCACTGCACAAACATACAGTAGTTGCTTAATGTTTGATGAATGACTGTTTGGTGACATACAGTCTTATAGTTTGGAGTCATATGTCTTTCAAAAACATAAAATCTCCTTGGATGACAGATCAGGTCATCATTTTCACAGCATCTAGCAAAGTGTCCCAGCACGAAATTAGCACCAAAATATTTAAGTTAATTTGTTAAGGGAATAACTACTAATCACATTAATATCTTGACTGACTAGATCTAATATACTAAACTGAAAACATTTCTCCCATCAAAAAAAAACAAACAACAAAAAAAGTCCTGGTGCTTTTGTGCCTCCCACCCTGACTTAGGCTTTCCTCACAGTCCACACTTCTATGGGAAAGGGTAACACAACCATTATTCCAAGTCACCCTTGAACCCAGTAAAGAGAACTACAATCACTATGGTCAAACTCATTTGCCCTGGCAACAAGACCATCAATTAGTCACATTTTGGCAGTGATAGCCCTCATAAAATACATTAGTGTCTTTGCTCATTACTCAAGATGGAAAATTAGGAAAAGATCACATATTTTATTTCATTAGTGAGAACAATTAAGGCTGGGGAAAATATTTGCAAAAGATGCACCTGACAAAGGATTATTATCCAAAATATACAAAGAACTCTTAAAACTCAGCAATAACAAACAACCAGATTAAAAAATGGGCTAAAGATCTTAACAGACACCTCACAAAGAAAATATACAGAGGGCAAATATGCATACAAAAAGATGTTCCCCATCATATGTCATCAGGGGAATGCAAGTTAAAATGAGATACCACTACACACCGATTAAAACGGCCAGAATCTGGGATGCTGACACCACCAAATGCTGACAGGAATGTGGAGCGATAGGAGCGTCTTCATTGCTGGTGGGAATGCAAAGTAGTGCAGCCACTTTGGAAGATAGTTGGAGCACTTTTTATAGACCTAAACATACTTTTACCATACAGTCCAGCAATCGTGGGCCTTGATATTCACCCGAAGGAGCTGAAAACTATGTCTACACCTTCACATGGGTCTTTATAGCAGCTTTATTTATAATTGCCCAAAGTTGGAAGCAAACAAGATGTCTTGTAGTAGGTGAATGGATCAATGAACTGTGGTCCATCCAGACAATGGAATGTTAGTCAACGCTAAAAAGAAATGTTATCAAGCCATGAAAAGATACAGAGGAACCTTAAATATATATCACTAAGTAAAACAAGCTAATCTGAAAAGGATACACACTGTATGATTCCAACCATATGACACTCTGGAAAAGGCAAAACTATGGAGACAGTAAAAAGACTAGTTGTTGCCAGGGGTTGGAGGGAAGGATGAATAGGCAGAGCACAGGAGATTTTTAGTAGTAATGAAACTACTCTGATACTATAAAAGTGGATACATGTTGTGATGATTCATTTTGTGTGTCAACTTGACTGGGCTAAGGGATGCCCAGATAGCTGGGAGAACATTATTCTGGGTGTATTAGCATTTGAACCAGTAGACTGACTAAAGAAGATCTGCCCTCACCAATGTGGGCAGGCATGATTTGACCTGTTGAGGGCCCGAATAGAAGAAAAAGGCAGAGGAAGCATGGATTCATCCTCTTTCTGAGTTGGGACGTCCAACTTCTCCTGCCCTCAGACATCAGAGCTTCTGGTTTCCATGCACACCCCTCCTCCCCCCACCCCCACCCCCCAGGCCACCAGTTCTCAGGCCTTTGGCCTTAGACTAGTAGTTACTCCATCAGCTCCCCTGGTTTTCAGGCCTTCAAACTTAGTCTGAATTATACCACTGGCTTTCCTGGTTCTCCAGCTTGCAGATGGCATACAGTGGCATATCTCAGCCTTCGTCATCCCATAACAAATCTCCAATTCCTACAATATATCTCCTCGAATATATCTATAGTCTATTGGTTCTGTTTCTCTGGAAAACCCTAGTACACGTTATTATAAATTTGCCAAAACCTATGGAACATACAACACCAAGAGTGAACCCTAATGTAAACCACAGACTCTAGGTGATGATGATATGTCAGTGGAGGTTCATCAGTTGTAACAAAAGTACCACTCTGGTGGGGGATTTTGATAATGGGGTATGCTGTGCATGTGTTGGACAGGGAATACACGGGAAATCTCTGTACCTTCTGCTCAATTTTTCTGTGAACCTAAAACTGCTAAAAAATAAAGTCTACTAAAAAAAGAAAAACAGTTACTTAGTCACTATGAGGTTTGAAAACTGAGTGACCTTGCAAATATCTCCTATGTATGATCTAATAATGCCCAGTGACCACACCCCACCCTCACACTTTTCCTGGAACAACCAGTCACAGGCCAAGTAGCAACGGACATGGTCTCCCCACTGCATCCTCCCCCACCACATCCTCCCAAGCGTGGTAACCTTGATGTAGTTTTTCCTCCATTTTCTGGACCAATTTCTTTTGTCTTTCACTATTCACATCTAAGTGGATTCCACATCAGGCAGTATTTCTCACATTTAAACATATCTTCTCTTAATACCTTGTTTTCTTTTCTCACTCTTATTAGTTTACTAAGTAAAACATCTCTTAGTTTCTTCTATAAATAGAAGTGCTTACTAAGGTGCTAGGCTTCTGTACCTTCAATTTTAGGGGCCCAAAGTGGTTTGCATACTAGGTGTTAATTACAAAGAAAAATTGGTGTGCCTAGATTTAAAAAACAACAACAACATAGGGTTAGGGTTTTAGGGTTAATTTATAAAGAATCAACACTCGCAACCTTTCGAGTTATAACTGTTGAGATATCTTTTTGAATTCTACCGCCAGCAATGCTAATTAGGGCTACTTTTTCTCAATCACCACTCAATATAAAACAGCATTTCTTTTTCATGTCATTATTTGTCTTTTCGTGTACCAGCCTTGCAACACTGATCTGCATGACCTCCCATCATGCAATGTCTCATTTTAATTCTATAGTATTTCAGCTTCATTGTAGGTTAAATCAGCTCTTGTAGGCTAACCTAAGCTGTGACTGTAAACTTCTAGATCCCCAACATTCAAACTGACTTAAAAACTAAACAGAATAATTCTATGCCCATTTCCCTAGCTTTTAACTCAAAAGTTCTAGAAAATATTCTACCTTGGTTTTCAAAACACTTAAAACATTTTAACTAAAGTCAAAGGTAGTTAAGGGAGCGAGCATAGCATCTGCAGCAACAGCAGAATTCACACTCATAACCAGCGCTGAGTCCCTGACCAGTTGGTTTCATTTTGTTAGACTTTTGTGAGAGAAACTTCAAAACAGTGACGTTTTTCTATTCTTTAATATAAATAACACATTGTGTCTTGTTTTCCAAAAGGGGAAGGCAATTTTTAAATTTCATAAGTTTGCGCTGAGCCAGAAGAGACTGTGTACCACATCCAAGGCTTTTCCCTAAATCATCTCTAGTCTAAGACTTGAAATAGTTCTATTGTAAAATGCAGAATTATAAAACTTTCTAAATAACTAGTTTTAAGTCAATAAAAAGCAAATGCAAGTAAACAGCATGATGATGATTCTCAAGTCAAGATGAAAAATCAAAAGTTTCTAGGCTGAGCCTGAAGAAAGCTTGATTCTAGGCAATGGTGAGAAATGTGAGGGATGGAAATGTCCAGAGGGACTCCAAAGCATGGGGATTAAATTTTCAGAAGTCAGCAAAATGAAAGTTGTGCTCAGAACCCACGTGTAGGTATATTCTGTAAAATGCGTATACGTTCAGCGCACCATCAGAGGCTGACGGATTAAAACTTCATCAACCTGGAGGGGAGGAGTAAATGACCTCCCCGCGTTTGGAAAACATCGCCCCTTTGGGGCCCAATTCTTTCTTCTGCGTCGCAGGGCAGACGCCGAGTGTGACGTTGGTCCAGGGATATGCGCCCGAGGCGGGCAGCCAGGCGGGCGGGGGCAAGTAGCGGGAGGCCCCCGGGGGTGGCTCGGGTTCTCCCCACTTGGGGAGGAGGAGGCGGCGGCTTCGGGACGCGGTAGCCTCCTGGGGCAGAGGAGGAGCTTGGGGGCGGGGCGGAGAGGAAGCGCCGGGATGGAGGGCGTGGAGCGGAGGAGAGGGAGGAGGTGCAGCCAGAGGCGAAGGCGGGGGATCTTCTCACTGGGACCACTCACCTGCCGGGAGCTCGGGCTGGATGGGCCGCCACCTCAGGGCCCGCTCGCTCAGCATCACATCGCAGCTGTCCCTCCCGATCTCGAAGATGCCCCGGAGCAGAATCTGCTCGGCGGCCGCTTCGGGCTGCAGCCGGGACGCCCAGAACACCGAGGGCACAGGAGCCGCCACCGGGGGCACCTCTTCCTCCCGGCCGCCCTCCAGGGCGCTCACCCGGCCGCCGCGCCTCCCCCGGGGCATAGCGGAGCCGCAGGCTGGGCCCGAGCCAGGGGTCCGGGGTGGCCCTCAGAGGAGAAGGTGGAGGCCGCGGCAGCACGGCTCTAGCTGCGTCCCGCGCTGCCACAGCAACGGCGCGCAGGGCAGAGACCCAGGAGGGAGGCGGGGCGGGCAGGCGGGGCCGCCCTGACCTAGTCCTGGGCCGGGCCCGCCAGCCTCCGGAATCTGAAATTCTCCAGAAAACACCCCATCCAGGAAAAGGATTAAGTGTCTCCCTTCGCCTGGCGCCTACGGTTCCCAGGGATTTAGCGCGTTGCGTTACCCGCAGTTGTATAAACCAGCGCTTCTCAAACTTTGACTTGCATACTCACCCCATAGGCGTCTTGTTAAAATGCAGATTCTTATTGAATAGGTCTGGGATGAGGCCCCAAATACCGTATTTCTAAGAAGCGCCCAGGTGATTCCGACGCCAACGCCGCTAGTCTGCGGAACACACTTTGACTTGCAAGCCGCTGTTTTCTTACCTCCTTTCCAGCGCGCTCTCGTGGAGGGTAGGACGGATACTTTATAACCCTGCTCGCATGCCCTCCACAGTTAACTGAGCTTTGTGCACCCGTATAGAGAGCTCACCTCCCAAAAGCCCTAAGAGGAAGCCAAAGATAAGTCCCTAGTTTACACAAATACCCGTCTGACAAATTTAGTATTAAAAGACGGTGACTCCGTGCTGTAAGTATTGAGGGTCCTACTTTCTCCCTAGAAAGCTCCGCAGCAGTCCGATCTTTGCCTGGATCTCGCAGTCCTCGGAGAGAGATTACGAGCGGCTGCTCTTG
The DNA here is from genome assembly GCA_031878705.1 of Tapirus indicus. NCBI lineage: Eukaryota > Metazoa > Chordata > Mammalia > Perissodactyla > Tapiridae > Tapirus > Tapirus indicus. The sequence continues at coordinate 92,099,796 of CM062926.1, forward strand.
TTCTCCTGAAGGTTGCTGCTGTATTGTAGCGTCACCTACAAATGGAGAGAGCCCTGGGGCGTTCATCCTTCCCTTTCTGATAGCTGAGTCATGAAATTAGCTGATTGTTAATTTGGAAAGCACAGAGTCTGGAGGCCAGTAGTTCTCAATAGTGGCTGCACATTAGAGTTACAGGGGGAGTTTCTTAAAATCCAGATACCCAGGCCACAGAGCAGCAGGGATTCTCAGCACAGGTCAGAGATTGGAATCACCTGGGGAGCTTTACAAATCTCCTGAAGTCTGGGTCCCATCCCCAGAGATTCCAAATTAATTGTCTTCGAGTGTAGCCTGGGGATCTGGATTTTAAAATATTCCCTAGGCAACCCTAATGTGCAGCCAAAATTGAGAACCACAGGCCTCCAGACTCTGTGCTTTCCAAATGAAGAGGGAGCTGACAACTTGTGATGGTGAGAACGTCAGGGGAAAGTGAGTTCTTAGAAGAGAAGCTGAGTGGGAGGTAAATCAGCAGGCTTTTTATAAGGTCAAAATAATTGCACTGAGAAGAGTTGGGGGTGAGAGGGTTAAAGTGGAAATTAAATTCGTAGAGTTGTTAATCTAGTCCCAGTGTGCTAGTGCCTAACCAGCGACTTCAGATAGGCAGCCACTTCTCATTCTGCCCTCCTCCCTGGTCACACTGCAAAGTCAGAAGAGCTAATGGTGGCAGAAGCATCTCAAGGTTCTCCGCTCAAACTTGGGTTTCAAAACACCAGGGAGGGAGACTATCTGCCTAGCCAATCCCTTTCAGACAGAAAGCACCAGTGTGCCAGTTAAGCTAGGACTCGTACTGTTTAATGCTCTGAAAACAAATACCCAAGCTTCCAGGCAAAGCGGGGAAAAGCCTCAGTTTGATCTGATTGCAGCGAGCTGCTTCTTGGAGCAGAAGTGCAGCTGCTGCTAAGCCCCATGCAGGCTTCAGGTGGCTCGGCTCAGCAGTCATTAGTGGGAAGGCTGGTGCCCCCACAGAAAGAGTCGTGGTTCTGGAGTCAGCATCTTGTATTCACAGCTGTCAAGCAATCAACACAATTAGAGCTCATTGGCATTTTAAAAGCTCACCGAGAGCCAGGGCAAATAGGCCAAGGCAGTGGCTATTTCTTAGAACCTTTGCAAGGGGCGAGTTGCCATTTTTCAAGCTTGAGTCAGGTCAGTCAAAAACATTGGCTTTGCGTTTCTTGAGGGTAAAAGTACTGGCTGTGCTCCATTCTTTCCCTTTGATGACCTACCCTCTTCAGGGCTCTGTCCTCAGGATCTATCCACACAGGCCCACTGCCATGGCTTTACATACTATTCAGGGCTCCTCAAGTGATGTCGCTGGCCCCCAGCATTCCCCTGAACTTCAGGCACTATGTCCAACTGCCTACCTGACATCTCTGCTTGGCTGTCCAATAAAAAACAAACATAACATATCTAAAACCACACTCATGGGGGCTGGCCCCATGGCCTAGTGGTTGAGTTCGCTGTGCACTGCTTTGGTGGCATGGGTTCAGTTCCCAGGTGCAGACCTACACCACTTGTCAGCGGCCATGCTGTGGCAGCAACCCACATACAAAAGAAAGGAAGACTGGCACAGATGTTAGCTCAGAGTGAAACTTCCTCAGCGTAAAAAAAAAACATGATTTTTCATCACAAACCTGTTCCTCCCAGAATGTTCCAAATCTCAGCAAATAGTGTCATCAAAATCCTTGACATCATCCTTGTCTCCTCTCTTTGTCTCTCATGTCTCACATCCAATCCATCAGCAAATCCTGTTAATTCCATCTGCAAAATAGACTCCTTTCAGCCTGCTCTCATCCTGGTCTACACCCCTGCACCTCTCACCTCGACAGCTTCAGTAGCCTCCCAACCAATCTCTTTGCTTTCCCCTTCCCCTGGACTGCCTCCTCCAGCCCAGAGGCTGTCTTCCACCTAGCAGTCACATTGCTCCTTTTAAAAGTAGCAAGATCTTATCACTTTCTGCTCACAACCTTCCTATGGCCTCCCATCACTCTTGGAATAAAATCAAAATGCTTAGCAAGGCTACAAAGCCCCACATAATCTGGCCCCTGGCTACCTCTCCAAGGTCACCTTGCTCACTCACAGAAGCCTTCCCACTAGTCCTCAAACACAGTAAGACTAGTCCTTTCTCAGAAAATTTGCCTTGCTGTTCCCTCTGGCTGGAATGCTTTTCCAGCCAGCCAACCAGATGGCTCCCTCCTTCACTTCATTCACTTTTCTGCTTAAAGATCACCTCCTCTAAGAGGCCATTGTTGAGCATCCTCCATCATTCACCACCCTGTAATCCTATGTGTTGGTTTCTTATTGCTGCTGTAACCAATTACCGCGAACCTGTGACTTAAAACAACACAAATATATTATCTTACACTCCTGGAGGTTGGAAGTCCAAACTCAGTTTCACTGGACTACAATCAAGGCATCAACAGGCCTGCATTCCTCCTGGATGCTCTAGGGGAGCCTTTTCCAGCTTCTAAAGGTTGCCTGTGTTTCTTAGCTTGTGGCCCCTTCTTCCATCTTTAAAGCTAGCAGCACAGCATCTTCTCTCTGCCTCCATCCTTACATCTTCTGTCTCTGACTGACCTTCCCTCCCTCTTGTAAGGACCCATGTGATTACATCGGGTCCCCCCAGATATTCCTTACCTACATCTGTAAATTCCCTTTTCCTACATAAGGTAACATATTCACAGGTTCTAGCGATTAGGATGTAGACATCTTCCAGCCACCATTAATCTCTCCACCATACCCTGCCTTATTTTTCTTTATATCCCTTGTTATTACTTCTTCTTATATATTTACTTATTTGTTTATTGTCTAGGTTCCCCACTGAATGAGTTAATGCACTTAGTAACAGTCATGGAATACAAGAAACACTCAATAAACATTAAGTGTGATTATTGTTGTTAGAATAAAACTTCCTTGATGGCAGGAAATTCATCTTGTTCTCCATTGAATTCTCAGTATCTAGCACAGTGCCTAGGACAGAGTAAGTGCTCCAGAAATATCTGAAAGAATGAATAAACTCCTTTAACACCAATCTGAACGATGATGGCAAGTCGCCCCAATAGTTTTCCCCCTAGTTCCTGAGGATCATTTGTCCCATACCTGATTCATATATATAATACACAAATGCATGAGAATTGCTCTCTGAGAATTTTCAGGAAGCTTCCTTAACGTTGCTTACCATGCTTGACTGAAGCTTGGGTATTTGTTTTCAGAACATTAAACAGTAAGAGTCCTCGCTTAACAGCCACCTGGTTGCTTTATGTTTGGAAGGCAGCTGGCTAGGTCTAGAAACACAGTCTCCATCCTTGGTTTTTGAGAAATCCATGTCTGAGCAGAAGACCTTGAAATATTCTCTGCTGTTATTAACATTGTTTTCAGGAGGCCAGAAAGTACCTGTGCAAATTCCAAGGACGTAGGCCTGATGGGACAGCCTCCTGAAGTCAGGACCGCCTTCTCAGTCCCAGAAATGGAGCAGGTGAAATCACAGCCAACAGAGACATTCAGATTTACTGCATCAAGGGCGGAGGACAAGGAGTTCTAACGCCTGAGCTTCAGATAGTGGGTAATCCTATGTCAGTCTCTTTGATCTCCCAAAGTCTCTGCTGGTTTCCAAGTTTGGAGTTTATGTGACAAATGATTCAGTGCCTATGTTATCAAATTACATCAGCATAGTCCTTTTTCAAACTACAGTTTACTTTACAGAATATTTTTATTAAGGACTGCTTGGTGCAGGTGGAATAAAAACCAAACTCCCACCGTGACCTATGAGACCCCATGTGATCTGACTCCTGCCCATCTGCTCAAACCCCATCTCCTGTCATTTTTCTTCCACTTTCTGTACTTATGTCCAACCTCACTGCCTTCTTTCTGTTCCTCAAATGAACCAAGTTTATTCCTCATTCAAGGCCTCTCCTGTTGTTTACTCTGCCTGGAACAATTTTCACTATGGCGTGGCTTTGCATGGCACCCAAATCAGCTTAATGTGACCTTCTTAGAGGATCTTCCCTGGCCAGTCAATCAAGTGTTTGACCCCTATTCAACGTTATTTTCTTCACTGCACTTCCTACTTTCTAAAAGTATGTAGTTGGTTTATTTGTTGACATTTCTTGTCTGTTTCCACCCTCTCGTCAGATGGGTACCTCAATGACAGCAGTGACCTAGTCTGCTTGTTTGTAGCTCTGTTTTTTGTGTCTAAGCAGTGCTTTTAGCATAATAGATGTTTCATAAATGTGTTGAAAGCATGGACAAATAAGTTAACTTTTTAGATTGAGTTCCTATATTAATTTCCGATATTATTAAACATGTTATGTCTCATCAGTGAGAAAAAAAGAAAGATTCATGACAGCTTGCCATATTTAATTTCTTCATGTCAGCATATATTTTGGGTGAAGTAAGCTTCAGTTTCATCCATCTCTCAGTCGTTTCTGATGCTAAATGGGCACGTTGTCAATGTCAAGGGGATTGCTTCCCTCTCATGCTGAGCAGAGATTTTGTCAGAATGTTCCTGCTACCCTGGCTCCTGCTGCCTAAAAGGTAGAGGGCCATATGTCCCTACAACAATTACAGAGAAAATAGAAAAAGTTCTCAGATCCCACCAAGTCAGAATATCACATTTTCTTCATGTGCCAGTTTTTTGCACTCGGATTGAAACTCTGTTTTTTTTTTGTTTTTTTTTTTTTTTGTGGGGAAGACCAGCCCTGAGCTAACATCTGTTGCCAATCTTCCCCTTTTTGCTGAGGAAGACTGGCCCTGAGCTAACATCCGTGCCCATCTTCCTCCACTTTATATGGGACGCCACCACGGCATGGCTAACAGGCAGTGCGCATCCGCGGGCGCCTGGGATCCGAACTCGCGAACCCCGGGCTGCCAAGCGCGGACTAAACCGCTGCACCACCGGGCGGCCCCATTGAAACTCTGTTTAAAATGAATTGCTCAGCTGTGTTCTAGGACACATCTCACTTGAGGATGTGATGACGATGACCATGTGACCTCTAGCCTCTCAATAAATAGCTCCCTGGTTCATTGTTCTCAGCAGCTCTTAGCTCCAGGCTCTGGGCTTCTGGTTCTGCCCTCCACACCTTTCTCTTTTCAACAAGAAGTGGCCCATGATGGCAGCTGAGTAGTTTCTCAGCCTTTATTCTAGCCATAAAAAGTTGGAGGCCCAGAGGTTTCTTTTAATTTTGACCTGTTTTTGTCTCTTTTAGTCTAAATGGATTTAACTCCTTTAGAAACGTTGTGAGCTTTCTTTGCATAGTTCACCTATATTACATATATCATATGTGTGATATACATAATATATGTGATATGGGTATGTGTTTATACACACACATATATATTTAGAAGTACTTTTGTCCAGGTAGACTTTGCCCATCAGCCACACCCTACTGGGGCTTGACCTGAGGGCATGTTTAACAAAAAGCAGTCTACATGTCATCTTTGCTTTGAGGCCATTTCCTGCTTTAGAATGTTTTTTTAGCCAGAGTATCCCTATATGGGCCCTGTCCTGGGCCCCTCTATAGTTCCTCTAAATTATGCTTGCTCCTCACTCTCTTGTAAAACCCTCTCTTATGTGACTGAAAAAAGCCAATCAGCTCTTACAACATTCTGCTGAAAATCTCCTTAGCCAGATTCACACGTTCATTAGGTATGTTTTCTATCTTCCAATTAGTGCAGAATTGTGGGGCCATCTTTGCCCATCTACCAGATGGGTTCACTCTCTGCTCTCCTGGGCCCCATGCTGCATCAATTCAACTTCTCTCTTATCAGCACTTCACCTCTTTTATCCAAATGTCATAAATACATGCAACTCTCTCCGGGTTCCACTCTGAAGTGTAGGCTACTGAGAGATTTCTATTGAAGTGTATGGATTGAGGTGACTACAAACTACCACAATATCGTGGTCTCCAGACTTTGCTTATATTGATTAGTCTTGATAGAGCTTCCTTGCCTTATCCCCAGAGAGGCAATTTTAAATCTTCAGTTTTCTCCTTCAAGCCCCTCTCACTTAGAGGGTCATCATGCCTCCATCTTCACATAAAAGAACCTGGTAAGAATAAACTCCCACTACTTTCTTACCCTAACTTCTAAAATTCTCTTTCTCTACCCTGACTCTGGTCTCTGGAAAGAAGAATCCCTCTATCCAAAGAAATTCTTTGCCTATGTTCTAGATCTTCTACCCTCCACTCTGCCCACCACCTTCCTCTATCAAACATACCCACATCTTACTCAATTTCACCTTCACTATATCCAGAGTTTTCTCCGTCTTAATGTTTAAAAATGAACTAGCAACAACAAAATCACTGTTTCTCTTGTATCAGTCAATTCTCTTCTGTTGCAGAAAACCCAACTCAAACTGGCCTAAAAAATAAAACCTCACTGAGGAATAAAAATCACATGATCATCTCAATAGAGGCAGAGAAAGCATTTGACAAGATCCAACGTGCATTTTTGATAAAAACTCTCAATAAAATGGGTATAGAAGGAAAGTACCTTAACGTAATAAAGACCATATATGACAAACCCATAGCCAACATCATACTTAATGGTGAAAAACTGAAAACAGTCCCTCTGAGAACAGGAACAAGACAAGGGTGCCCACTTTTGTCATTCTTATTCAATGTAGTACTGGGGGTTTTGGCCAGAGCAATTACGCAAGAAAAAGAAATAAAAGGTATCCAAATTGGAAAGTGAAACTCTCGCTGTTTGTAGACGACATGATTCTATGTATAGAAAACCCTAGAGAATCCACCAGAAAACTGTTAGAAATAATCAACAACTACAGCAAAGTTTCAGGGGACAAAAACAACTTACAAAAATCTGTTGTATTTCTATACAATAATAATGAATTAGCAGAAAGAGAAGTCAAGAATACAATCCCATTTATAATCACAACAAAAAGAATAAAATATCTAGGAATAAATTTAACCAAGGAGGTGAAAGACCTATACACTAAAAAATATAAAACATTATTGAAAGAAATTGAAGAAGATAAAGAAGTGGAAAGAAATTCCATGCTCTTGGATTGGAAGAATAAACATAGTTAAAATGTCTATATTACCTAAAGCAATATACAGATTCAATGCAATCCCAAAGATATTCTTCACGGAAATAGAACAAAAAATCCTAAAATTTATATGGAACAACAAAAGACCCCAAATAGCCAAAGCAATCCTGAGGGAAAAAGAACAAAGCTGGAGGCATCACAATCCCTGACTTCAAAATAAGCTGATTACTAAGCTATAGTAATCGAAACAGCATAATACTGGCACAAAAACAGATGCACAGATAAATGGAACGGAATTGAGAGCCCAGAAATAAGACCACACATCTATGGACAGCTAATCTTTGACAAAGGAGCCAAGAACATACAATGGAGAACGGAAGGTCTCTTCAATAAATGGTGTTGGGAAAACTGGACAGCCACATGCAAAAGAATGAAAGTAAACCATTATCTTACACCACACACAAAAATTAACTCAAAATGGATTAAAGACTTGAAACCATAATACAGGTAGTACACTCTTTGACATTGGTCTTAGCAGCATCTTTTTTTTTTTTTTTTTTAGTGAGGAGGATTCACCCTGAGCTAACATCTGTTGCCAATCTTCCTCTACTTTGTATGTGGGATGCCTCCACAGCATGGCTGATGAGTGGAGTAGGTCCATGCCCAGGATCCGAACCCTCAAACCTGGGCTGCCAAAGTGGAGCACATGGAAATTTAACAGCTTGGCCATTGGGCTGGCCTCCTTAGCAACATCTTTTCTTTTTTTTGTGGAGAGGAAGATTGGCCCTGAGCTAACATCTGTGCCCATCTTCCTCTATTTTGTATGTGGGATGATGCCACAGCATGGCCTGATGAGCAGTGCATTGGTCTGTGCCTGCGATTTGAATCCTCAAACCTCAGGCCGCCAAAGTGGAGCACACAAACTTAACCACTATGCCACCAGGCTGGCCCAGCAGCATCTTTTTGAATACCACGTCTGCTCAGGCAAGGGAAACAAAAGAAAAAATAAACAATTGGGACCACATCAGTTTAAAAAGCTTCTGCAAGGCAAAGGAAACCATGAACAAAATGAAAAGACAACCCACCAACTGGGAGAAAATATTTGCAAATCATATATCCGACAAGGTGTTAATTTCCAAAATATATAAAGAACTCAGACAACTCAACAACAACAAAAACAAACAACTCAGTCAAAAAATGGGCAGAGGATATGAACAGACAATTTTCCAAAGAAGATATACAGATGGCCAACAGGCACATGAAAAGGTGTTCAATGTCACTAATTATTAGGGAAATGCAAATCAAAACTACAATGAGATATCACCTTAAACCTGTCAGAATGGGTATAAAAGACAAGACAAAAAATAACAAATGTTGGAGAGGATGTGGAAAAAAGGGAACCCTCTTACACTGCTGGTGGGAATGCTAACTGGGCAGTCACTGTGGAAAATAGCATGGAGATTTCTCAAAAAAATAAAAATAGAAATACAGTATGATCTAGCTATTCCACTACAGGATATTTATCCAAAGAACCTGAAACCAACAATCCAAAGAGGCGTATGCACCCCTATGTTCATTGCAGCATTATTCCCAATAGCCAAGAGATGGAAGCAACCCAAGTGCCCAACAGCTGATGAATGGATAAAGAAGATGTGGTATATATCTACAATGGAATACTACTCAGCCATACTAGTCAGACGCACCACTTATCAAGCCATGCTGTGGCAGCATGGCATATAAAGTAGAGGAGGATTGGCAATGGATGTTAGCTCAGGGCTAGTCTTCCTCAAAAAAAAAAAAAAAAGAACAGTCAAATAATGAGGTGTATAGCCCTATATAACTAAGGTTGGAGTCTTAGCCCCTGGGTTTCAACCTTCAAAGAGAATACTATATAACCCTATATAACCTGGAATAGAGAGAGCTTTTAGAAGTTATGGCAAGGGCCAGCTTGGTGGGTGGCACAGCAGTTAAGATCGCACATTTCACTTCGGCAGCCAGGGGTTCACTGGTTCGGATCCTGGGTGTGGACCTACTCACCACTCATCAAGCCATGAGGTGGCGTCCCACATAGAAGAACTAGAAGGACCTACGACTAGGATATACAACTATGTACTGGGGGCGTTGGGGAGAAAAAAGAAAAGAGGAAGATTGGCAACAGATGTTAGCTCAGAGCCAATCTTCCTCAAATACAAACAAATAAAAATAAAATGTTCCTCTCAAAGGGTGAAGTCTATTTGAAAAAAAAAGAAGTCATGGCACTTAAATTCATTTGGACCACAATCATTTTTAAAAAATTATGTAATTTTTTACACTGTAAAATCAAATGTTAAATGAATATTAGTGAAACTAGGGAAAATGCTATATTTGTTTTTTCAGAGGTCTATTTATTAGTATACATACTGCCCTACAAATAGGAAAAATATGGCACTGTCACATGAAGAATAAATAATAGTTTATATTTCATGCTTTTTATAAATTCTAGGATAAGGTTTTTAAACAAAATTACCCTTAGTTTATTGGGTGGGCCCATTCACACTTCACTAAACCTAGATGTCAGTTTAAGTTAATTCACATGAATAAAAACCAATAAAACTTTTGCATAATTCAGAGGCATGTTAAGCAGCTATTATTTGTCAACTTGTTCAAATATCAAACCTGGTACTAACTAAAATCTCTTGTTAGTTATATTTTCTGTCACTAAAACTTCATGGTGATATTTTCAGAAGAATTTAAATGAACTCTCCTATATTTATGTGTACTTAACATATCAATTAATTGTATACTTTAGCATATGTGTTAGTTTCCTAGGACTGCCATAAACTGTTACCACAAACTGGTGGCTTAAAATAACAGAATATATTATTTACAGTTCTGGAGACTAGAAGCTTGAAATCCAAGTGTCTACAGAGTTGGTTCCTTCTTGGGGACTTAGAGGGAAAATCTGTTCGTGCCTCTTTCCTAGCTTCTGGTGATTGCTGGCAGTTCTTGCAGTCCCTTGGCATATATACACGGCACTCGGATCTCTGCCTGCAGCTTCATTCTCCCTGCATGCTGTGTCTGTACATCCTGTCCTCTCGTTATAAGGACATCAGTCCTCTTCTTAAAAGGACCACTCTAATCCAGTATGATCTCATCTTAATTTACATCTTACATTTTAAGATGTATTATACGGACACTATTTTCAAATAAAATCACATTCTGAGGTTCTAGCTGGACATGAATTTTCAGAAGTTGGAGGAAGGCACTATTCAACCCAGTACAGTGTATACGTGTATATATTTTTTCCTTGACAGTATATTTTAAATAAGGTAAATGCATTATTAATTAATTAGGAAAAAATGAAACCTTGAGAAGCAAAATGTCTCTTTACTTAGCATTCTTAATATGCTAGTCAGAGTCAAGGAAACATTAAAATAGAGTCTCTGTATCCCAAAATTTCATTTTGAGATTTTAAAATATCTAAATAAGTAGGCTTGCCTCTATTAACTAAGAAGTTCTTTTAGTAAAGAAATATTTTAATAAATATCCCTAGTATCTAGTTATAATTTATATGCATTTGTTACTGTTATTTATTGGTTTTTGTGTATGTAATCATTGGCTGGAATAAAAATCATTCAGTTATCTGTTAACAATGACAAATGATGTCCCAAGTCTCCTTTTTAGAAAACTATATCATCCTCTCTATTCCTGGATGTGAACATTCCTTGGTCACGTACCTGCAACCATCTACAGATTATAAATTTATAATTTCCTGCTAGGAGTAGATGAGCACTACAATTGTTAGTGACACCAGTGGTGAGCTCTCTTAAGCGTTGTAATCCTCCTTCATTGACGTCACCGAAAGTGGGGATGATCTCCCGACTGACATCAGTGAGACAGAACACTGAAGAAATATTATTGATGTGCTAAGTTTATACAATGAAGTGTTAAGGTAGAAATTACAGGATAGGTAACTCAGCAGCATTTACCTCAACCAATAACACACACTGTGTATAAATATGATTATTATAAAGAACACTAATTTATTCTTCAGTGTTCAGTGACTTTATACTAAATCACCTTCCAAGAACACTGAACCTTCCACTGCTTCTGTTCCCTAAGAAGTTCTCCTAATAACTGATGTTTAGTGTTAAAGTGAATATCTGATGTTGCTGAAAATAACTCTATTTTCTTCTTTAATTGTGCTGTATTGACAAAGAAGATCGTGTTCCCCATAAACTTATCACTTTTCTATTATAATTGATACTTTGGGAGGAAGATGAATTTAACTAACAACAATTGTGACTATAAACTACTCTTATATTGTGAATTTCTATTTCTGTGCTATCATCTACCTGTCAGTAGCCTATCTTTACTTTTTAATTTGTTGAAAGCTACTCAAATTCTCAAACTCATTGCTGGAGTACATAGTTGTTATGGGTTAGATTCTGATCTGCTGTAATCTAAACTCTTCAATAGTAAGGAAGTTTGGGACAATTTTATATAACACTAACAATAGGACAAGAACAATTGGTGAAAGGATGATGAATAAAAAGGAAAAAGCATGCGTTCAAGTTCTTAATGAATGTAAAAAAAAAATGGCAGTGTCTGGAAAGAGCCTATAATATTTTAGTCCATCTTTTATTCCATTTTCAAATCGTATTTAACCAATTGATATCAATAAAAAGAAAAGATGACTGATAACTCATGATTACTGATCCTCAGGAGGGGTGGAGGGAAGTGTTTGGTGCCACGGTGTGTCATAAGAAATTAGTGTCAATTGTTCTTTTTTTACAGAATTAATGCTTACAACTTCTACTGGGCTGAGAATCATTTGTGGTCCTCTCCATTCTCAACTGACTTGATTTGTAGCACAGTGGGTAAGGCAACAGGCTTTGGCATCAGATTAGTGTGGTTTGATTCCCTTGGAATGTTAATATTTATTGAGGATCTCCTAGGTCTTCTAAGCACCAGAGAAACAGCAACAAAGAAGAGGCCAGGTTCTTGTTTTTATGAGGCCCACATTCTACTGCAGACAATACATAATTTAAAATAAACTAAACAGATAAATAAGCAAGATAACATCAGATAATGCTCTGAAAAAGGGAAGGAGCAACATAATAGTGATTTTGGTAGGGTTGAAGGTGGTTGCTACTTTCGAAGGGGATCAGGAAAGGCCTCTTGGAGGAAGTGACATTCGAACCAGAACCTGGATGAAGAAAGGAAACCAGTAACGCAGGTATCCCAGCTTCCTGCTGTTTCTCCATCTGTAAAATAAGGCACAGGGCTGCTTTGATGATGAAATGTGTGAATGAACATGAAAAGCACTTAGTACTGACCTAATGAGCATGTAAAGCCATCTTTCTGGCTATCTGTCCTTAAGACATCAAAGCCTAAAGCAAGGTTAGCTTTTAATCGTTACCAAATTACCTCATATGTGTGAGATTAAACTTATTCTCTTATCCCTAGATGTCATTTCACAAGCTGAACCATCCCTTTGGATTGCTCCATACCTGGGAATCTGTAAAGATGGTTATTGTCACTATCCATCTACCTCTAAATTAGCTGGGCAAATAGTATGATAATGTTTAGATGGCCAAATCCACATTTAATACATTTGAAGATTTAGTCCAGCGTTAACATGATACTCAACATTTTAAGATATTTTAAAAGTAGCAATTTAAACAGAAATCCCCAGAGGCTGTGGCCTTATCTTGTTGAGGCTACTAGTTTGGTTACACAGCTAATTCCATCAGAGCCATTGAACCCAGCATTAGTGTGTGTGAAAAAGAGTCCATGAGTCAATTGCCAGCTCGGAATTCTTCCTGACATGGGAAGGCAGATGATCTCAACTTTTGAGTGCATAAAGTGCAGATTTCTAGTTGAATGGTTCTTGACAATAGTGTCCTCTGAAACATAATGCCTGGCCAGGAGCCAATGATTATGCCACCATACAAATCACAGTGCATCTGACGCCAGAACGCCTCTGTGCAATGGTAACAACGAGAGTTCTGTCCCGGTGTTCCACAAGATGTTGCATTGGCTCTTTTCTTCTTTATCAGACCTTGGAATTAAGGATTTTATTTAGACAGTTTTCGGGAAATAAGTGGTGGTGGAGGGAAAGGAAAAGAGAAGAGAGGAGGTTTTAGTGTAGATTAAGAACACATTTACTATTTTACAATTCCTATTAGGACAAAATCAGCCTATGTTTTGAAACCTAGTTTCATTAATTGTTTAGTGGATATTTTCACTTTAAATGTCTTGTTTAATTATAGAACTAAAACAGCTTGGTTCAAACTGTTAGCTAATGATCCATATATAGTTTTAGTAATTGTTAGCTTCTTTCAGAAATGCATTAATTTTGTAAGAATTATAGACTTTCAAATGTGAAAACATAGAGAGTTTTTTAAGTTTAATAAATTAGAACACTTATAATTTGTTTCAAATATGATTTTACTTAACATATTATAAACCTAAAATTGGTAGAACATTCTTAAGATATTATAATCCTCCATTTTAGTTTGCAATCAATTGTCTTTTTTAGGGTTAAAAGTAGATAGATCATACCATATAAATGCAATTGGTGATATAAATGAAATCTAAGTATTGCAGTGTTCTGTTCAAAAGGAATTATGCATCAGTTAAAATATTTAGTCAAATTTTATTTCCAATTATGAAATTGTCTACTGATTCTAAATACCAGCTCTTTCTGGCAATAACTCTTCAGAGCATTTTCACATGAAATAAGTAGATCTAAGCATCTTATTTGATAGGAATGGTAATTGCTCAACATGAAGGAACACATAGAAGCCTAAATATTACCCATAACAAGCTATATACAACAACACTAAAGGAAATATTTTTCCCAATGAAGCCAAACTTGTCAGTGTTTCTTCACTTTTGGTTGATTTTCACTTAGTAAGACAATTTCTTTTCTTATGAGCTAGATATAGGCTTTAGCCAATTATAAAAACTGCAAGAGTCTGTTTTAAATATGGGTGGCAATTTAAAAAGAAGAGAAAGAAATAATTGAAAAGATTTCTTGTGGTTTGAAAATGCCTTCCAAATATTCATTAAACATTTAAGTGAGTAAATTTGTAGAATATGTTTCTGACATTGGCACTGGTTCTGTGGTATTTCTCTGATCAGATGGAAGTGCTATGTGTTATGCAGAGTGCATTCAGTTCATTCATGCATAAACAATATCATTTTCATAAATTAAAACCTCCCCTGCAGAAGGAACATCTGTGCCTGCCTTTGAATAAAAGATGGTGGCATGTGAGTTACTCCTTGACTGACTAAAAGAATCCTTGTGTTTTAGAATGCAGTTATATAGACAAAATGGAAAAAAAAATCAAACCTAACTTGTAGTCTTCACTTCCTCCTTAAAAAGAATCATCCACAGTATAGATTTCCCCACTTGCTGTTTTAAAAGCTGGAATTCCTCAAATGCATTCTCTTTTTATTTCTTCTGTTCACTGCAGCAACAGTTTTTAGTTTTCACGAAGATGTCTAATTTTAATTACAGGTGAAATTGAGCTGCTGAAGAGATCACATCAGATCTGAATGTGCACTTCATGGTCTCCTAGGCTGGCAGGCTGGCAGCGTTCAGATATCATATCAGTATTTTGTCTCTTAAAGTAAGAACGGGGAGAGGAATCCTGGATATAGGAAGCAACAGCTTGATTCCAACATAACAACTCTGACTCACTTGGAATGAGAGTATTGCATTTCGGATAAAGTTGGGACTGACTTAAAATTATTTCTGTCATGTGATGAAGGCTGATGGAAAACATGTTAAAATGATATACTTTAAATTGCACTCATTTTTTTAACGTTGAAATACTCCTGACTGCTACTATCACAGCTTGACATAGCCCCATTGGCAATGTTGTTAGTATGGCTAATTATTCCCGTCTATTAGATTACTCATATTTTTCTGGAGCAGCTTGCTAAATAAGGTCAGCTTTCTGGAACCCCTAAATCACCAATGAGAAGGAGATTTAAGGAACAAGCTTGGGAAGGGAGGTAGTCATCCAGTGTGGCATCCAAATCAGAGGAGGAACAATGGAGTTACTAATGACAGTAATCAGAGCACCACAGTAGAGCCAGTGCACAAGTGCCAGAATGGAATTCCCTAGGAATCATTCCTGTCAGTCAATACATCAGGAGGAAGAGAAATGCCAAACTTTTTTTTAGTGGACTTAACAATGGACAGAATCATCTGTAAGTTTTTTCCAGTGAATTCTGTTTATGAAACAACAGAGTAGTACTCCAAAGAAGGAGAGGAAACAATTATACTTTCCTGAAATATATTATAGTACAAATAGTATATTCTTGAGTACAAATAATTCATAACCTTTTTTCTGGAAATAATTGAAATCATCACAAGACATTTATAGAACAATTATACAATGCCACTTCTTGGATTCTTTAAATTAATTAAATCATTTCTCCATGGCATTTACTAAAGGTATATAACTTTGTCTTTGGGATAGTACTAGTTGGCAATGTAAAACATTTCAGTTCAGGAAGATGTGCAGATAACCAAGCACCAAGGAAATTGTAAAGCTTTTTTATAGGTTTTTAAATGTGTAGACAAACTAAGCTAGGGTACTTGTGTCTGCTTGTTAATAATTAACTAAATCTCCCTTTGAAAAAAATAGAAGAAAACATAATATAATCATTTCAAAGGATGGAAACCAAAAAGTTAAAGGTGAAGACACTAAAAAACAAAGAAAAACAAAACACAACTGTTTGTTTCTCCACCTCCACCCCCCACATCCAGCCTCATATTCCAAGTAATGAAATATTATTTAGGTCCTTTCATTATCTACAAAGAGCTGGTGACTCCCTAAGCAAGAAAAGCAGACTAGAGAGTATGCTAAAGTAAACTTTTCTCTTTTATTTTATTCTACAAATAGCATTTAGTATTTTTTTAACTCAGCAAATAAAGCAACTATTCCACTTAGGAATTATTTATACTTAAAAAATTACTTTAAGAAGAAATGCAACAATTGCTCAGATTTTCAATACTATTTTATTGCAACTGGATGAGTGTTTTCTAAATTGTGCATTACACCAAAATATACAAGATTACAAACAAGATAACAGTACAGATCGATCCAGTGGTACCAGTATCACATCTCAAACAGCACTTATTCTGGACTGCATTTTACATGCAATAGCTATTGTTCTAATTATGAATTAAATGGTTTGAATTTATTTAAGCTACTGTACTAATTGACTACAATAGGTATAAATCCCAACATTAACAACCTGATTAGATTTAGGCTCAGATTCATTACATGAACATATGACAAACCACCATTTGTGTGACTATGTATAAAATCATGCATTTATATTTTCTGGAAACATCGATAGCTTCGGATTCTCTGTAAAATCATGGAATGCAAAGGAGTAAAATACTAAAAAGAAACAGTGCAAATTGTATGTGATAGTCAAGCAGCTTTTGATTTAAAGAAGGGTATGTTGGCATTTGTTTATAATATGTATATACAAGCTTGTGCAAGTAATGTATTGAATTGATATGTTTTGGAAGGGAATACATCTCTTGTTTTTTTTCATCCTCTTGAGAGTTGTGGATCTGGTTTTCATTTTAAGGAGAGGGAAAGACTTTAAAGTGAAGTGAATTGCTCAAATTGTGCAATTTTTTTTTTTTTTTACAATTACAGAGGAAAGAAGTGCTAAGGCAACACAATAACTTTCTAAGCACTTTTCTGCTGGTTTAAATTAGTTAAATTATTTTGTATAAATTAGATATAATTCTACTTTTCTGATATGTATAAAAATTGATGAAGCTGCATGGTTTTAAAATAGGAAATCCACATTATAAAAAGTCATTAAAAATTCTGTACAAAATCACAACAAAATAATTCAGCATGGGAAAGGTAACAAGTAGTAAAATGCTGGTTGAAAAATATATATTTATATATATTTTAATTGGCCCATTACCAGTTTAAAAATTGCATAGATCCTAATTATTGCTTGTGATTTTGTTATCCCGATCAGATAATTAATATGATCTGAATACAGCTGCACCAAATTTGTGGTGCATTTTTTTTTTACTTTATTATTTTTTTAAAATAGAAGCGCTATAGAAAATAATACATAAGGTGAACAGGAACTTTGATCCCCTGTTTCTTCCAAAGGCAGTAACGACAATAAATACATATATCACTTGAAGCTTGGAGTATTTGCACTTTGCAGCAGTAGTACCCAAAGGGCTGCCTTTTGTAAACACCACAGTCAATGTAAGCACAGTGGGCTCGTTTCCCAGGGATGGTGAAACTGACGTGCCTCTAATCGTGAAAGATGGCATTGAGCTGGGCACTCATGACTCGCTCATGATGTGAATGGCTATCGAAGGACATAATATTGTCTATAGGGATCTCGCAACGGGGGGCAGCGGCGCCCGAGAAGATTGATCCGTGGTTTGGGGCCCCTGCCAGGGTCGCTGCAGGATAGTGCATGGTAAAGGCATAATTTTTCTCAAACTCGGCGGACGGTTCGTGTTTGAAAGAGAAGTTGCCATTGATGCTGAGCGGCGGGCTGAGGGGTCCGTCAAAGGAAGGGCTGGTGCAATCAGTCAGGGGGCTTTCAAAGAAGGGCTCTAGCGCAGCGCTGTAGGCGTGCGGCGGCGGCTTGACGTGGAAGACGTGGGAGCTGTCCATGGTACCGTAGGGCGGACTGGGCAGACCCGGAGACTGGTAGGAGTAGGGGTGCACCGGGAAGGAAGCGCTGGCTGTAGGCAGATGCGGGGGCATGTCCTGGTTCTGCTCAGGCAAAAAAGTCCGAGGATTGAGCTGCAGGCAGCCTGCAACCAGGTTGGTGGTGGGCTGGGATAAGCCCTTGCAGAGCGTCTGTACGAAGGAGACCAGATCAGGGCTTTTGCCGGAACGCAGGATCTCCGATAGAGCCCAGATGTAGTTCTTGGCCAAGCGCAGCGTCTCGATTTTGGACAGCTTCTGCGTCTTGGAGTAGCAGGGCACCACTTTGCGCAGGTTGTCCAGCGCCGCGTTCAGCCCGTGCATGCGGTTCCGCTCCCGGGCGTTGGCCTTCATGCGCCTCAGCTTAAAACGCTCCAGGCGAGCCTTGGTCATCTTCTTCTTTTTGGGGCCACGTCTCTTGGGCTTTTGATCATCGTCCTCCTCTTCCTCTTCTTCCTCCTCTTCCAGGTCCTCGTCTTCCTCCTCCTCCTCTCCCCCGTTCCTCAGTGAGTCCTCTTCCGCGTTCATGGTTTCGAGGTCGTCCTCCTTCTTGTCTACCTCGTGCTCCTCGTCCTGGGAACTGAGACACTCGTCTGTCCAGCTTGGAGGACCCTGGGGCTGAGGCTCGCCCATCAGCCCGCTCTCACTGTACGATTTGGTCATATTTCGGTTTCCTACATTCAACAGAGGAGAGAGGAAAACAGAAAAGGAGAAGAATGCTAGATTCAAAAACTACATGCGGCTTCAGCTCCCACTCCCTAACTCTGTAGAAATGGATGTGAAGAGACATACCAGCTCATTACAAAATGGATGCCCCTAAGGAAAAGTTAAACACAGTGTTTTATAATCTCCTGTGTGTGCCCCGCTGATACGTAGGAGACAGGACAGGGTTGGGGCTGGGGGAGAGAGTGAATATGTGTATATGTACATTCAGTGTGTATGCTTCCTAGTGATTAACTTAAGTGTGTGTATGGTGATTACCCGGCAGGATAATGTGTATGAAAAAGAGTGTACATTTCTGAGACTTCATGTTTATCTGCATGAGTTCAAAGTCACAACTCCACAAAAATGATGAGTTTGAAAATCGCAATTCTGTTCCCATCTCTGTCCTGGCTTCTCGGTACTTAGCGATTAAAGTTGAAGAGCCATTACGTAATTTACTAACGCTGGCAGTGATTTTTAAGAAGATTATACTAACCGGAGATGGAACAGCAAATGCATGGCAGAGGAAAAGTAGTTTCCACCAAATTATTTCACCATCAACGAAACATTTGGCAACAAAAGTGGGCAGGGGTCTTCCATCCCACCCTCGCCTTTCTTTTCTCACTTCCCACCCCTCGCCCTCTGCTGAATTTCCACCCTGTATAAAAGCGCTCGCTACACGGCCAGGGCTGGGGGTGCGGCTCAGAGCGCTCTTCCACGCGCCGGGGATCAGGTGCGGAAGGCTCCTCTCTAATAAACAGCCCATTGAAAGGGCTGCCCGCTCTTTATTGGGGCTTTTCAAAGTTCGCCTCAAACCTCCCTTTAAAAGATGAGTAATTATAATGCTCAACGATTGGCAATGGCGAAGTCGCTCCTTCTAATAAGGAAAATAAAAAGCCTTTAGTGAGATAACTGAATTTCTGGCTCCTGCCAGCCAGTGGCTTCTGGGGACTTGGCCGCCTCCGGAGCAGTAACAGGTAGCAGAAGTGGGTTCTTCTCCCTTTCTCCACATTTTTCCCCCTCTCAACTAAACTCTCTCTCAACCCGATTTATTTTCCAGGGAGTGTATACTCAAGGGATCGATATCGCTTTCATTCACTGAAAAAATAACTTGGCCGTCCGATGTGCATAAAATACACGCAGACAAAATAAATCTCGGTAACAAGATTTTTCTTTTTCCTTACTGAAGAAGTGAGAAAGTGAAGTAATTTGCTTTGGAGACTTTGAAATTACCACTAGCAAATAATCATAGAGTTACTGTGGATTATAAAAAATCCAAAGATGCTCCTACACTCCAGAAAACAAAAAAATTAAAACAAAAAAAAAATTTTAATTAGAAAGCCTGCGGTGGATATTTGAGTCATGGAAGTCAAAATGTGTGGGTACTTGCCTGCAGTTATGGGGAGGAATGTCTATCTCAACACACAGACACACGCTCACAAACGCACACATACAGAATATGTAGGT
Organism: Tapirus indicus; assembly: GCA_031878705.1. Lineage (NCBI taxonomy): Eukaryota > Metazoa > Chordata > Mammalia > Perissodactyla > Tapiridae > Tapirus > Tapirus indicus. The sequence goes on from CM062926.1 coordinate 92,119,710, forward strand.
ACGTAGGATCTTGAATTACTGCTTTTATCCCCGAGCAAAAATGAAGGATTGTAATTACCTGTAGTTAGTAGGTCCTGAGCAGAGATGGTCTCATAACCCTGGGGCCTCCGGACGCTGTGCCTTCTGCGTGGGGAGAATTCCTCATGTCCCAACCCCGGTGGCGCTCAGGTTATATAGCCGAGTTGGTGATGCTGAGCGCGGGCGGGGCCGGGAGCCGATCAGCTAGCAGGTCCCTGCGCCCGGCGCCTGCGCACGCGTCCAGGCTGCGCTTCCCGCCCCCCCCCCCGCCCCTCCTCCCCGCGTGTTCAGCCTTGCTCCTCTCCCACCCTCCTCCGACTCCAGCTCCCCTCTCCCCCACCCCTACCCTCGCCCCTTCTCCTTCCTCCCCGGCATGCGCCATATGGTCTTCCCGGTCTAGCCAGGAGCCGGGATCCACGTGACCTGCCTATTTGTATGCCGCGGAGCGCTCCATTCCGGCCCCTTTGTGGCCAGAAGAAAGTGGCCCATCTGTCGCCAGTTAGAGACTCCGCGGACCTGTTTTTACCCGCAGGAGAGATTAACCCTTTCAGGCGGCATAAGGCAGAGGGGGCGAGAGGGCAGGCTGGAGGGGGGAGGAGATTTGTGGGAAGGGAGCGGGAAAGCTAACGTTGACTGGGATTAGATCAGAGTGAGCGGCCTGCGTTGGGGGGGGAAATAGGGCAGAGATGAAGGAGGCAGAAGCGGGGACACTGAGGCGCGCAGTGAAGCCTTCTGATTCCTGTCGATTCCTCGCCCAGGCACTGGCCTCCCGGGCACGAAGACTCCCTGCCCTCTCTGAGGTGCCCGTCTCTTGGTTTCTCCCCGTTGGCAGACGCTTTGCTCATTGGCGCCAAAGAGTGGCTTCTCCTAATCTCCATCAGCCCCTTAAGCAAACATATACGCCATATAAAAACGGCTTCATCTGTATACGCAGCTTCGAGACTAGTCCTCTAGCCTCCGTAACTGGATCGCCCACTCCCAGCCCCTCCAGTATAGAAAGTTTGTACCTGTCACCCTACCCCCCCCAATCCCATACAGGTAACCCGGCGTGCCCTGACCCTCAGGTGCCCCTGTCCCCTTCCCCCCAGAGGTCCTTGTCCTCAAAGCGAGCTAGTCCGTGCGCTCAGGCCTTGGCTCCATTGGCTTCGGAGCTCTCTTGTGTGAGAGCTGGGGGACTTCTCTGACGCTTGGATTCTGCCTTTTAACAAAGGCCATTGGATTGTCGCAAAGGATGCCCTCACCCAGACGCCCCTGGCTCCCTGTCACAGACTGCCTTGCCCTTTTAGTCCCCACTTTCGGGCCTGGAAATAAGTACCTTGTTTAGACGAGTCTTCTCAAGGGAAGGATGCAACGAGTCTGTACTAAATGGGTCTTTTTGCCCCTCTTTTGAGAAAGGCCATTAGCATGACTCTGGGAAGGGCTGATGGCCAGGATTCCTCCAGACCTCAAAGATTCTGACTTGCCGCGACCTCCATCTGAGGGTCAAGGAAAACCCACAAACATTCCCGACTGATTCTGAAGGAGCCATATTTGTGTGTAAGTGGCGGTTCTTTATTCACTCATTCCCATCAAGGCATGTTCCAGAATGACACACTACAAAAAAAAAAAAAAGTTGGCCTGATCCCTTCCCTGTTCACTCTTTCTCCACCGGCTTCGCCTCTAATCTTCCGTTAACTAACCCCTTATCCCCTCCCAGACCCATAGCCTCTTGCAACGAACGCCCCGAACCTGAATTGCTTATTTCAAGGCAATTGCTCTAAAAGCCCCTTGAGTTTGCAAACAGTGTCAGGGTTGAGCGGCTGGAACTGGATGCATCTGGGAACCTGAGGGGGGATGCAGTGGGAGGGGAAGAGGGTCCTAACGAGATCGCTGGTGTCTGGAAGGCATCGGACGCAGCCTTCCCCGTTCGCGCAAATCTGAAAGCAGAAGAAAGAGGTGTGCGAATCGACCCACTGCCCAAAGCCTGACGTGAATCGTGCTGTTTCCAGAGCAGAACTGTACGGAGTTTCGGCTTTTCTGCCGTCACTCGTCGGTGTACAGAGAGCGCAGAGGAGGATAAAAGAATTCACCCAGGAGCCTATTCTCAGTATTTACCCCCGTACAGTCCGTATCTTCAGTGACGGGTTGAAGCTCGAGGGGCATCGAAGTAACAGCCTGCAGAGGCCGGTGCACAACTCGAAGGTCTGAGCCCCCTTGGGCAGGGCAAGACCCAGTGCTGCCACTCTCCCAGCAGCCATCTCGACCGGCTAGCCCACCGTGCCGCGGGGATGTGGAATTGTGCCCTGGCTCTCATTTCTCGGTCTTAGGAGAGCTTCAGGGGAGATGTTGGGGACGGAGTGGAAAAGGGGTCCAGCTACCCAAAGGCCCGGTAATGGCCTACCCCCCCACACACACACCGCCCCCCCCCCCGCCCGGGGAAGCGGAAACTTCCCCAGTTCGCGACACCCTGTGGAATACACCAGATTCTTGGTGGAGCCAGACATTCCTGGGGAGGGAAGGAAACCCAGATGTTTCTCCAGCCGAGACAAATGCTCAAAGTGCGGGAATTATTAGACCTTCCCTCCCTCTCCTGATAAATTCACCGCTAATCCCACTGCCCATCGTTCGCCCAGGCCTGGAGATCTGTACAAAGAAAAGGCCATTCCGGGACGTTCCAGAGACCTCGCGGGGTTTGGTCTCACCGTGGCTCTCACTGAGCCTCCCTGCCCGCAACGCTCGGGCGCGGACACGCGCGGGGACTATCTACCCCACAGCGCCCGCGTCCCGACGCCAGGGGAATGCCCGCCGGACCCTGGGAGCCGCAGCCGCACAGTCAGGCCCGGAGGGAGGAGTCCAGATGAGGCCCAGATTGAGGCGCTGTTTGTTGGAAAGGGGACTGGGCGGGAAAGTGGGGCCAGAGGACCGTGGCAGCCAGAAAGCTAGGAGAGAATGCACTGTAGGCGCGGCAGGGCTCAGTACAGAGGACGGTCGCCAGAGCCCCGCCCCGCCTCCTTATTTTCTTCTTCCTCTTTGGATTCTGTTTCGACGGTTGCACACTTCTCGCCTCTCGATTCCCTCAATGCGCTCCCTCTGCCTCCGCCCCCGCTGCCCGTTAGCGGTACTCCTCCAGCTCCGGTCCCCACTGGGCGCTGCAGGCTGCTGAGCGGCACGCGAACCGCACGCGCGGGCAACAAAAGCCGCTTTCATGACTCACTGCCCTCGAGCAATGCCCCAAATCTGTCGCCCCCCGGGTCCCCGCTCGGAGCGCGCGGCGCGGGCCGGGCGGTCCCGGCCGTTGCCGCGGCAGCCGGAGCGCCGGCGGGAAGGGGGACGGGAGGAGGCGTGTGGTCCGGGGTGAGGGGAGTGTCGCCTGGGCGGAGAGGATGGGGGAAGGAGGCGTGTAGCACTGTGTGTGTGTGTGGCGGAAGGGGGGGGGGTGGAAGCGTGTGGCCGGGACGTAGGGGGTGGAAAGCGTGTAGCTGGCGGGGGTTGGGGGGGGGGTGGTTCGACGCATGCACAAGGCCAAGATAAAGAGCTGGGGCCAGGCAGGCGTCCCCGGCGGTGACCTGTTTCTCGGGGAAACAGATGCTCGCTCTTGCAAAGGGAGGCTTGTGTTCAGTGAAAGAATCGAGTGTGGCCAGGGCGGCCCCACCGACCTCGAGAGGCGCCCGCGTCCTGTCCCTGCCCCTCCCGGAAGGGGGGGTGTCCTGGTCTGGGCAAGTCCTGGAAGCGGGAGGTGGTGGGGGACTAAGGGGCGGGCGAGACCTTAGGGAGCTGGGGCCACAGGATCCGAGGACAGAGAGCTGTAGATCCCTCACAGGCCCCGCAGCTGAGAGACCCTTGGGAGACCGGAGAGGGATGTTGCTAGTTCTGTCCGATCGTGAGCCAGGCGCCGGCTTTGCGCCTTCGCCTCCAAGGAGGCCACTGGGCGCCTGGGTCCTGGCCAGAGGCTGGAGCTGCCCGGGTTCGACAGGCGGGCGGCAGGGGAGAGCCGGGAGCAAGAGAGAAGCTATTAAAATGCCTCGCCGTCGCCCTGAGCGCAAAACCCGTCCTCCCCAAATCTCCTGGGCTTGCGGCATAATCTTAATTAAGATAATTGATTCATATTGCACCTGCGAGAACAGGAAAAAAATTGATTCCAACCCCCAACCTCACAAATCGCTTAGAGCTATTGGATAGAGCACGACGCGGCTGTGATTTGGGGAGTGATTTAGTACCGGGCTTCCCCAGCTTGGCCTGCCTGGGCTCTTTTATTTATTATTTACGTCCTTCTGGTCCCGCCAGGGCCTGGGTGGCTCGCCTCACGGCGCCTACAGGCCTCAGAGGGACTTCATCTCTGATTCTCGGTCAGAAGTGAGGGGCTTTCCTTAAACTAGCCAACACGTACCAACAACGGAAAATCAACGAAGCTCGGAGCATCGTGGCAGGTCACTGGCACGATTATCCAAGGCCTTGTGCATTAGATGGGCTCTGTGTGTGAGTGTGCTTAAGTGTACAAGCCTGTGTGAATCTGAGTGTGACTGTATGAGTGTGTGAGATTTGTGTGAATGGGAGTGTGTATACGAAGGTATGAACATGTGTGATTGTTGTATGTATGTGAATGTGTATGTGATTTGTGTCCGTGAGTGTAGGTGTGAATTATGAGTGTCTATGAGTGTGCATGAGTGAGTGTGTTCGTGGGCGCTCCTGCTCTCAGATGAGGAGCGAAAACGGAGGGTGCGCCCCTGTTTGGCGCGGACTGAGGAACAGCTTGCTGTCTAAAGGGGACTGCGGGGCCAGGTAACTGACAAGTGCCCGGTGTTTGCCAACCTTTGCCTTAACAGAAAGCAACAAGCAAACAAAAATCCCCGGTAGCTGGGCGTAGCTGCGGGTGTGGGGACCAGAGACACACCGACGGCGCCTGAGCATTCCCCGAACAATGGCTGCTACAGGGTTGGGAGAGGAGACCCGGAAAGTTCCTAGGGGCAGAAGCCCGGAACCAGGTTTGGAGCCACCGGCCGCTTGCAGGAGAAATGGCTTCCTCAGGGGATCAGCACCCTGGACAACTCCCACTTCACTGGCCCCGAAATTCGCAGTATTAAGATTGAGCCAAACCACTTCCCTTCCAGCAGCTTTCACTTTTTCCTGTTCACCCTCTTTCGCAAAACCATTGACCACCACAACTAAACTTTTAATCAGAGAGCCCTGTAAATCTGCAGATAGTTAGCAACCTTTTCAGAATGGGTTTCCTGGAAAACTAGATATCCAGGTTTAGGGATGGGAGAAGGGCTTAAACTATAGTTTGAGCTAGCAAGTCTGAAACAAAGAAATGATATATTGAACAACTTTCAGAAAGATAGTCATTGTTCTAATATTTGCACTTGGTTTGCCACACAGCTTCAAAACAAAAACGAACTCTTATTTGCTGTCCACAGAAATAATAAAATATCTAAAATGATTTTTTATTTTGCTTGTTTTATGAAGCATACACTTTATTGATAATATAAATCTTTTTCCATCACCATCATCCTATCAACTCTCTAGTTATTTCATATTATAAACAATTTCTATTACATTAATGGGAAATAAACCAACTGCAGTTAAGTGGAATTCTTTGTTCAGATTTGGTGAGCCACACAATTATCTAAATCATACTAGATTTAGAATACTGCATCTTAATATACATGGCATCCAAAATATACTGGAAACAGTCCAGTAGTGATGTGACTCTGAGAAGAGCAAGCACCTTTGGTAATTTAAACATCTTAGAAACATACACTATACACCCCCGCCCCCACAGTTATTGATGTAATTCTCAAACATCATTGTTATTAGCAATCAGAATCCTTATAAAATATTATTCAGACTTTGCTGCAGTGGAAAATATAATTATTTTTGATTTAAGAATTCACTCCTAGAGTCTCACCTTCTTTAAATAAAATGTTTTCTTTCCTCTTTAACAAATACATTTTCACATAAATTAAATATTGATAATTTGACCTTTTACATCTTTAACTAATCAAAGGGGGAAAATTCCAAATGTAGATCTCAGAGTTTGGCCCTGGTGGGTCTTTCCACTTGAGTAGGCACTGAGATTAAAGGAGTTGAACTTCCTCCTTTCACTGCTCTCTCCTTGCACTAATTGCTTATGCAAAAAATGCAGATTTGTATTAATTAGTAACTCCACTGATTAGTTCTGTGGTATTTTCACATAATAAATCATGCAGCAGACATGGATTTTGGCACATCACCCAGTAGTGGCTCAGGCTGCAATACAGATTTCATATTAAAATAAAATCTCTGACTAAATCTACGTTTCTGATGCAGGTACCGTGAGCAGGCCACCTGCTGGGAGCACCTGCCGTGGGAAATTACTTTCACTCAGTGAAAAGCCACTTTGGGGGCCCAAACAGGGCAATCTGATTATGAGATTAGGCTCTAATAATAAATAAACAAATAAATAGTTAAATACATACACACGTACCTAAATAACACAATCGTGCCTATGCTCTAGGCGTTTCACAGACAATGATGTTATAACAGAAGATCTACTGGCAATGGGACTGGATTTAAAAAACAACTTCCTAGGTTATGGATAAACACCTCGGTCTATTTTCCTCCTGTGAGATCTGTGCTCCTTTGTGAGATGGTCTGATAGTCTGAGACTCTTTCACCACTCATACTCATTGACTTATCCTCCACTAGGCAGGCAAGCTAGTTCTGGAAGAAAGAGAGGGATCAGAGAAGGATCAGGGGGAGGAGAATCAATGCCAAGAGCCATCTCAAGGGGAATTGGCCACCCCTGCGATCCTAGCATATGGTGAGAAGCTGTGAGGTCAGGCACCCACTGCTGCCTGACGTGAGACAAATTCTCCTCTCCCCACTGGGAACTATATGAGCTTTTACACAACTCCTTTTCTTTTCCTTGAAAACTGTTTAATTGGATGAGGCAGATTACAGCCAATGTTGCCAAGATTATAAATTAGACCCAGGTGTCTTCTGTGCCCCCCCCCCAATCCTTTACATGCCCTCATTTTCTTGCCACTTGTGACAAGTCCCCTCAGGTGCTCTCAGCACCTTTATGCTCTTTCTAGTCCATGCCTACTGTAGAAAGGAATCTTCAAGTTCTTACACCTTAAAAGGTTAAAAGAAAGAGAGAGAGAAAGACGATGCTTAATCTGATGCCCCTACCTGGAATGCTTGCAAAGTCAGGGCACAAGGAAAAAGGAATGAGTATTTAATATTGACATTCAGAGATGAATAAAGACTAAGAGAGGTATATTTTGGATGGAGGCTGGGGCACTGTGTTCTGCTGCAGGTGTACTATGCAGGTTGCCGTCTCTCTGCCTACCTTCAACACCGGTCCTGAGGCAGTGTCATATGTGACTGGGGGTGAGGAGGGTGCAGCTTCAGCAAGCCTCTCTCTCTAGCATTGACTGAACCTGTCAGATGCTTTGATGGTGAAAGGAAAAGGTCATGCATTTTGTGGTCTTTTTATTTACTTTGAGAACTTTATTCGAGGAACTAAAAAAAATGTCGGGAGAGGAAATATCATTTAAAGCAGCCATTTATTAAGTCAAATATGCTTTTTTCCTCCTTCAAATTCACTCCTGGATCCTACTTCCTATGGCTTGTCATGGATGAGATTGATCATCTCAGATGGGAAAAGAAAATCCTGTATTTTCATGTTGGTCCACAGTGCTGGGGTGTAGAGGCTACGTAGAGAGCCAGGATCAGGCATAAACACAGGCTCTAAAGTTGCTTCAGTTTATTTTTGGAGAGCTCATCTCCTCATTCCCCTTCTTTCAGAAACCACCTGCTTCAGTGAGTAATAAACATATTCGGCAAATCTGCATTGAGTGACACTATGTGCTAGGGATTGTGCTGCTATGTGCTGGGTGAACAGGGGTAAATAGAAATAGACGTCTGCTTTCTCAAAGCTTTCTATCTGATAATAGAGATAGACTTTAATAGGATCACTTACAAGTGAGTGTGCAACCATCTGACTTGAGATAAGTACAGGAAAGGAAAACAAAACCCACCAGTCTGTAGAAGCTGGGGATAAAGGAACCTGGCAAAGACTGGTGTGGGAGACCTCCCAGGGTAAGTGAAGCTCTAAGGCAATGAATGAGAAGGGAGTTACCCAGGGAAGGGGGCTGGCCTGGGGAGTCCTCTAGGCAGTGAGATGAATACATGTAAAGGCCCTGAGGCAAGAGGAGCTCAGGAAGTTTGAGAACCTGAAAAACATCCAGTGTAGCACTAAGAAGAGGAGGGATAATGGTAAGAGGTGAGGTAGCAAAAAGGTACCTAGTCTATGGACACTTTTTTGTTACATTCATTATTGAACTGGCAAATAATCTTATTTTTGTTTTCAATGCAATAGAACTTTTTTTATTGACAATAACCTGATATGTTGCATGAATATTTTTCTATTTGAAGATTATAAATCTGCTTATAAGTATTTTTAATGAGTTTTAACAATTGGATTTTGACAGTTGTGACTGCTGTCATTTCTTATTTTTTATTATATGAGTATCTACAAACCACTGCATATAATCAAACATCAATATTAGTACACAGGGAAGAGAGTCCTATAAACTGTTAATTTTGAAGCAATGTGATCTGAGTTGTACCAGCGCCCATGAAAACAGAGGAGGGCTACTTGAGAATCCTGACAAATGCAGCCCAGACCAGCAGAAGCATTCAGCTGACCCATAGATACATGAGAAATAATAAATGTTTGTTGCTTTAATCCATTAAGTTTTGGGGTGGTTTGCCATGCAGCAATAGCCAAATGATACACTACTATGAAAAAAATTCAAGTTTTTCCAGATTGCTTAGGGATTTGGATGTTTTGATTAAACACAAAAAAATCTGTTCAAGTGAGACTTTCCCTCAATATCCCATACTTATAAGTGTTTCAAGAATTTTAAAACTGTAACTACACCTCATAGTAAATAATAAACTAGTATTTATGTGTTAGGGATTGTGCTAAATGATACAGAAAAGTGATATCATTTAATCCTCAAAACAGCTCTATGAAAAGGTATTATTATTTTCATTATTACTGACATTCTACAGATGAGGAAACAGAAGTTAAGCAACTTGTTCAAAGTTACACATCTAGAAAGGGGTAGAGTTCTTTTATTTTTTACCTTTACTTTCATTCAGATTACTTGACTACCAATTTAATTAAGAATGAAGAGTAGCAAATATCTGGGGAACCTCTGTGGCCCACCATGTTCTGGGTCCACTTTCCTTTCAGCATTAGGATCCTCTCAGTTCCGATATGTACTCTTTTAGCCAGCGGTGAACAATTGTACAAAATACCTGCTGCACTTTCTACCTGTAGCAGATCCTATGGATTCATTCACTCAGCACCCAATCTGAGTCCCTTCTTGCTGCTTTTCTAGAGTGAAGAGGCTGGAAAGCTACCACAAAGGAGTAAATTAAAAATGTTTCCTATACTCCCTAGGGGTGATATGTTTTGCTAATCAGATGCATTAGGCTTAGATTTAGAATCAGGTTACATGGGAGAGTCAGTGGACAGGGAATTTGTTTGGCTGGCACAAATTCTGGTGCAAGGTACTAGAAGCCAGCAGATATGGTGGTGTCTTTCTGGTTTGCCAGCTCTCTGACTCTAGAAAGGCAGTAGTTTTCTTAATAGCCTACTTCTGTCATATAGTTTTGGATAATACACTTGGAATCTCAGGCAAGAGTCTGTTTCTTCAGGCATCTTAACGTTTCTATGAATTATCTATACCCATAATGAAATTCATTTGTACGAATTCCAGATAGAGTTGATTATACTGTCTGTAATTAAGAACTCTTTCCTGTTTAGTAATTGGTACCAGAAGGATTTATGGCAACAGAACATTAAGAAGATGGGAACATATGATCAGTTGATTTTTTACAAAAAGGTTATGATTGGGTTAAAGCTATTAAAGGAGGAGATGACAGTAATCCATGGCACCCAGCAATGAATTAGTTAACTTGTCACCTGTGGTCACCTGGAATGAAGTCCCACACTGAGTGGCTGCTACAATGGACCATTATGAGAGCACAGGAAAATAAGGGATGTAGAGGGGGCCATCTGCCATTAACTACACTGAGTAACTTCAAGAAAGAACATGACTTACTCAAGACACAGTCAAAAAGCTAAGCAATTTTTGATTTCTCTAAAAGAAACTCCAATCACTTTTAACTACAGAACTGATATAGCCAGGGACCAAACAGAGGTTGGTGAATTACAAGGTAGGGTAGTAGTGGTCAAAATGTGGTCCCTGGATTAGCAGCGCCATTAACAACTGGGAACTTGTTGGGAAAGGAGATTCTTGGACCTCATACTAGAGCTACTGAAATGAAATTCTGTGGGTGGGGCCCAGAAATCAATGATTTAAGAAGCTCTCTATGTGATTTTGATGCATACTAACCTCTGAGAACTAAAGGTTCCCAATACTGCACCATAACCACCTGCCAATCTCTTTTGTAAAGGAGCAAAAACTGAGAATTGTAATGGAAATATTTAGGAGGATTTAGATGGCTCCAACTACTCTGAATACTCAAACCACACCGAGAGCTTCCTTGTCCAACTTATGGCAACCCTTCCTGCATATGGCGGGAAGTGAAGATGGCCTGGGTTTGCTCAAAATCTTGCCTGCAGTACTCAACTTGCAAGAGAATGGCAATTTTCTTCATGCCCCACTCCTCCCATTTCTCATTGCCTCCAACCTATGACTGGTGTCAGACCCCAGCAGGGCTCAGGTGAGACAAGAGCAATGGCACACTCAGAAGGCTAGTAAATGATTGCAAGTTTCGTTCATTATTTCCCTAAATGAGGGGCAAATGTGTGGGAATAGATTCTGAGCACACTCTTTAGGCTGGGAAGGAAGGAGGGTGATGTTACTATTGAACTGGGATCCCTGATAGCAATTGTGATCATGGGTTTCTAGGGCGACAGGCCATGGAGCACTGTAAAGAATCAGAGACAATGTGGGATTTTTACCATAATGTGCGGCAGAGCTGGAGTGATGATTGGGGTGATTTTAAAAAGAAATCTGTGGTACTATCTTAAACTTTCATGGGATCCCCAGGAATGAATTAGGTTGGAATAATAATAATAATATATGAAAGATAAAACCCAATAGAGGCCTGTCACAAGTCACCATGATGTCATCATGGCTGCTCACCCAATTCCCGGACTTGAGTCTAACCCCAAACCCACAGCTCTTTGAATGTAGAGGAAGCTAGCCAACCTTGAAGAAAGACGTTGTGATATCATTACAGGTACATCCCACAAATCTTTCTCTCAGCCTTCCCCAAAAGTATCTTTGACTATTTACCAAGATAACTGTGTAGCTGGAAAAGGGAAATAGCCGATCTTTCGGGCATTATCAGCCCCTGACTCTGAAGTACCACAGTCCAGGATGTCACTATGATCTACCTGGCAGAATGGGGACATATGAAGCTGAGATGACAATTAGATTTTGGGAGCCTAATTCTGCTACATGGTACCAGTGGGTCTGCAAACCCATACTGTGGGTATTTTCAGATTTCCTGCATGTAAAGATGACTAAATATCCAGGTTGGCTCCCTGATCCAAAAATGAGGGTTATCATCAACAAAGGGACAAAAAAACATCTTGATCTCCCTGTTCTTACCCAAAATAAAGCTGCATACTGGGGGAATTTCCAAGACTAGTCCATCATCACAGCTTTGAAAGGTGTAAGGTGATGCATCAACAGCTACTAGTTGTCCCCCAATTGGATGTTGTCCCCTTTTCTCTCATGAAGTAATATCTCTAAATTTTTGCTAGGAAAATAGCCACTCAGAAAAAAGGTCTACATTTTCCTGCCATATTGTAGCTATGTATGGCAATGTGACTAAGTTTTGGCCAATGGGATGTGAATGAGAGAGATGAAAGTAATTTCTGGATCTCGCCATTATAATGAAGTGATGTGTCTACCCCTTCTCCTTTTCCCCTTTGTGCCAGCTGGAATGCAGACCAGGGTACCACCCTACTGACAGCGTGAGAACAAGACAGAAGGAATTGGTCACTGATAGTACCACCATACCAGCTCTAGTCTGCTTATACAAGGACTTCCGTTGAGTGAGAAATAAATTTTCATCTTGTTTATGCCTGCGGCATTCTGGATCTCTTTCCAGCAAGTGAACCCGTATGTTAACAAATATAGGTAGTGATTCCTGTCGTATTCTCATTAAAGAAAATAAAACACTTCCTTTGGTTTGTGCAGACGACAGGTGGGTCCTGGAGAATGTCAGTGGATTACTGTAAATCTAAACGAGTGATGATTTTAAATGCAGGTGTTATTCCACATGATCTCCTTAGTTGCGTAAGTCAACACAGTCCTAATACCTGGTATTCAGTTATTGTTCTACAAACGTGTTTTTCTTTATTCCAGTAAGCAGAGAGTGCCAGAAGCAGCTTGCTTTGACACGTTCTGTTTCAGGTATATGCAATTATTTGGCCTCCAAGGACTGTGATCCTCTCACCATCCTACAGAACATCACGCTGGCCCACCACATCAGTGGCATTATGTTGACAGATGTGGCATGTAGGAAGTGACAGTCACCCTAGATGCATTGAAGAGGTTCATGCACCCCAGAGGATGGGAAGTAAATCCAAGAAAAATTTAGGAGCCTGACACCTCAGTGAAGATTCTGGGGCTCCAGTGGAGTGGAGCACACTGAGATAGTCCCTTCAAAGTAAAAGGCAATTTGCTTCACTTTGCACTATCTACCAGTAAGATTATTATGCAGATTTTTCATCCAAAAATTATTGGATTGGATTAAATACATTTAATTGAAGAGGAAAGGAAGGTAAATAAAGCCAGGATTCCTATCCATATTTAACCAACTTTGGAAATGTTTTTGGTGGTTGTAAACAGCTTGGACAAACGACTTGAGCTATGTGAAAGAACTTATGCTCTGCATAGTTTAAATAAATTGGATATAGTAGGGGATAAAGAAGCCATAAATGATTTGCAGTATGAAGAAAACTTATTGTTTGCATAGTTAGAAGGTAACTTTAACAAATGTGGGACAGGGAAGTCAAAGGTGCAAGAAGGAAATGTGCTCGGCGAAATGAAATGAGAAACTAGACAAGCAGAATAAAATGAGAGGAAATATTCATATATAATATTTTTTAAAAAGAAGTGAAAGAAGGCTTGCACTTTGCTTGTGGAATAGAAAATTGTACAGCCACTGTAGAAACACAGTCTGGTGGTTTCTCAAAAAGTTAGAGTTACCATATGGCCTAGCAATTCTGCTCCTAGGTATAAACTCAGGAAAATTGAAAACATATGTTCACACAAAAACTTTTGCATGAATGTTCATCACATTATTCATAATAGCCCAAAAGTAGAAACAACTCAAATGTCCATCACCTGATGAATTGATAAACAAATGTGGCATATCCACTCAATAGAATATTATTCAGCCATAAAAAGTAATAAGTTCTGATAGATGCTACAACATGGATAAACCTTGAAGACATTATACTAAGTGAAAGAAGTCAGATGCAAAAGGGCATATTTTGTATAATTCCATTTATATGAAATGTCCAGAATAAGCAAATCCATAGAGACAGAAAGTAGATTAGTAGTTTCCAGGGGTTGGGAAGAGAGGGGAATGGGAAGTGACTGCTAATGGATACAGGATTTCTTTTTGGGGTGATGAAAATATTCTGAAATTAGATAATGGTGATGGTTGCACAGTCTTGTGAATATACTAAAAACTGCTGAATTTTGTACTTTAAAATGGTGAATTTTTATGGGATGAGAATTACATCTCAATTTAAAGAAGTGGAAAATGCAACTTCAATATCTCATTTCTTGCCTTGTGTGATACCACATGCTCTGGTTTTCCTCCTACCTCTTTGGCCACTCTTTATGAGTTATTGTGTGGGCTTCTCTTCTTTTGTCATTGCTTAAATCTTGGTTTTCCTTGGGGTTCTCTCCTAGGTTTTCTTCTGTCTTCTTCTTACACAGTCTTTGCATTAGGTAATAAGGCGGTCATCACTTCGAATAGTTCTGATATGCACAAATTTCATTTACCATGGTTTAGTTAAACACCACCAGTCCCCCAATAACATGGTTCAAACTTCAGTTACACAGTATATTAACTGTGAGTAATTTCATAAAGTATAAACTTCACAGTCAGCTCCACAAATCCCTACGTAAATAACAGATGTGCATCGTGATCAGTGATCAGCCTCGCTCCTCCTTTCAAAGTCCGTTGGTGATTGGCCATTGCACATCAGTTACTCAGTTCATGCATAGACAGTGAAGCCTGGAGTTGGGTTGCTTCCTTGTCTCTCAGTGATAAGCCCATGTGACATTTTACAAAAGTGAATAATAGAAAAAAAATGAAAGTGCAGCAAAGAAATGAAAGGTGATAACGCTGGAATTGAAATTGGATGTGATAAGGAGATTTGAAAATGGAGACAACAGAGCGAAGCTAGGACGAGACCTGGGCTGCATGAAGCCACTGGATGAACGATATTGAAAAAGTCTGATGAATCGAAACCAAGGTAGAGTGGCTGTGACATTGTTCAATTTAAGTTGCACTCAGAACAGAAAGCCGCTAATGGTGGAAACGGAGCATTTACTTCTCCTTTGGATTGAAGACTATAATGAAAAAAAAATCCAATCAGTTTAACAAGCATTTAGGCCAAATATCGAAGTTAGGTGCTGCCTTGAAAGAAAAAAATAGTAATTACAAGAAGACTGAAGAAGAACCTTTTACTGCCAGTAAAGGCTGATTTTGTTGTCTCAGAAGTGGGCGTGATTTTGCAGAATTAGAACTGAATGTAAATGAAGTTACAAAAGAAATAGTTAATGTGAGAATGTTGACACTGTCACTGTTCAAGAGACTCTAGACACGCAGCCACCGAAACTTCACGGAGGGAAACGTATCAACACAAGTGAGGAAAGTACTTGTGACAAAAATGATGATGCCCCAAAGGAAGTGACACTGACAAAAAGACTTCAAGTTAAAGGGAATCACAGAGATATTTCACAGCATTGAAAGTGCAAAAGATAAAATGCTGGAAGCTGATCCAAACTTAGAAAGGAGTATGATAATTTGCAAAGGCGTAGAAAAGATTCTTGCCCTGTATCTTAAGTTATGTGATGAGAAGATAGCAAAAACTATTCCAGCTCTTTTGATAAATTTTGTGCAAAGAAATAAAACACTCAATGTTTCTAATGTTTTAAATTTCTGTGCACTAAATAAATATTTGTTTTATGTATTTTTTCATTTCCCAACAAAAGAGTTTTTAATGTTTTGACAAAGATATTGTAAAGGTCACAGACCAATTCTAATTTTTTCTACTGATTATTAAGATCACTGCATGACTTTAGCTTGCAAGGTCATTTTTCTGGTCCTGGACTACCATGCAAAGTGAGGACCGCCTGTGTTCATGATGATGCAGATACAGAAAACTCAACTCAAACTGGCTTAAAGAAAAAAAAGACATTTGTTTAGCTCACATAAATGAAATGTCCAGGGTTAGGTCTTGCTTCAGGCATGGCTATTGTCAGGGCTGAAATGACATAAAAAGAACTCAGTATTTCTTCATCTCAAATCTGTATATTGGTTTCCTTCTTGGGCTCTATGTGCTGGCCTCCAGTGGCTCTCACCCATGGTAGCAAGATGACTACAATAGCTCCAGTTTCATGTTTTTCCAGGTTCTACTACAATGGGATTAAGCAGAGTAGGCCTTTTTAAATCAGTAGCTCCTGTACAAGTCTTTGGATTCATACTTATTTTACTAGCTTAGGTTGCCACTCCTATATCCCAATCACTCTGGCCAGGTGTATGTGATCTTCTACTTGACTTCGACCTGGGTCTCATATTCTCTTCTTGGGGCCAGAGATGGAACCCCACCCAAATCACACGGACTGTTAGTGAGGAAGTGCAAAGTACTCAAAAGAAAATCGAGGGAAATGTGCTGGCAGACAAACCATAAACATCCATGGCATACTTCTTGGTAATCATCTACCCCTGCAGCTTTCATTATCCTCCATATGAGAGTGGCTCTAAGATGTGTCTCCAGAAATCATGACCTATATCCCCAACTCCTTACTAGACAATTCTCCTTGGATTCACTGCAAGCACCTGAAAATCAACATGTCTGAAGGTGAACCCCTTATTTCCCTTTGTGCCCTTAATTGTGCCCTTAATATCCCTGAAATCAACCCATTTCTCTCTATTTGTATTTCTCTTACTTCATTTCAGTTCCCATCTTTACCTCTTGACTGCATCATAGTGATAACCTCTTTAAACTTGACACCCAGCCATTTTTTTTATTGTGGTAAAATGCATATACCATAAAATTTACCATCTTAACCATTTTTAAGTTGCAATTCATTGGCATTAAGTACATTCATATTGTTGTGTAACCATCACCACCATCTGTCTCCAGAACTCTTCTCATCTTACAAAACTGAAACTCTATACCCATTAAACAATAACTCCCCATTCTCCCTATCCCCAGCCCCCCAGCCCCAACCACCATTCTACTTTCTGTCTCTATGATTTTGACTACTCTAGATAACTTCATATGAGTGGAATCATACCATATTTGTCATTTTGTGACTGGTTTATTTTACTTAGCATAATATCCTCAAGTTTCATCCATGTTGTAGCATATGTCAGAATTTCCTTCCTTTTTAAGGCTGAATAATATTCCATTGTACATATATGCCACATTTTGCTTATCCATTCATCTGTCAATGGACACTTGGTTTGCTTCCATGTTTTAGTTCTTGTGAATAATGCTGCTATGAACATGAGGGTACAAATATCTCTTTGAGACCTTTCTTTCAATTCTCTTGGGTTTATACCCACAAGTGGAATTGTTGGATCATACAGTACTTTTAATTTAAATTTTTTGAGGAACCTCCATACTGTTTTCCATAGTGGCTGCACCAGTTTACGTTCCCACCAACAGAGCACAAGGGTTCCAATTTTTCCTCATCCTGGAAAACACTGGTTATTTTCTGTTTTTTTGATAGTGGCTATCTTAAAGGGCATGAGGAACCAGCCATCAGATTTGTCTTCTAAACTTTGTTCATACTGTAGCCAGAATGATCGTTAATAAACATACAATGATCATGTCACCACCCTGATTAAATCCTTCAGTGGCTCCTCATCGCCTTCAGGATAGTCTGGCCTCCTTCATATGTCTCATGAAACCTGCCACAATTTCCTCCCTTGCTTACTTTTCTAGCCTCCCCTCTCAACTGCTCCCTTTTCTACCTCTTCCCTTCTAACCCATTCCCCACCTATTACACACACACAGACACTCTGCATTCATCACTCTGAAATATGTTCAGGTCTGTGAAAATGCTTCATTTCCTCTCATTTCCAACACCATTCCTTCTGTTGGATGGATGCTTTTTCCTTCTTATCACCTGGCTAGCTCCTGCTTATCCTTGAGGTAGCAGGATAGCATTTTCTCCAGGAAAATTTCCTTGATAAATTCCTTCTATCCAAGCTACATCAGCACCCCTAATATGTACTCCCAGAGCACTCTATCCTTGCCCTAATGTAGCACTTAATCACATTCTGTAATTGTCTGCTTACTTATCATTTTTCTCTAGTCCTGTGCTGTCCAATATGTGGCTCTTGAACACTAAAATGTAACTAGTGTGACTGAGGAAATGAATTCCTAATTTTATTTAATTTTAATAAATTTACATTTTAAAATGATATTTGAATCAGTTATTGTAAAATTATTAAGTATATGTGGAACAACTTGGATATGTGAATCTACTTTTTCAACTGTAAGTTTATTAAATCTAAAAACAGATCTAAATACAGGTTCAATAGAGAAGAAAATTAAACATCTGAACTGAGATGTGCTATAAGTATAAAATATTCTCTGGATTTCAAAAATTTAGTACAAAATAAAGAATGCAAATGTCTCGTCAATAACTTTTTGTATTGATTACATGTTAAAGTGACAATATTTTGATAAATTGGTTTAAATAAATTCTTAAAATTAATTTTACTTGTAAACGAATCACTTTTTATGTGGCTACTAGAAAATTTTAAATTGTATGTGTGGCTCACCTTATATTTCTATAGGACAGCACTGACTTCTACTGTAAGTTCTGTGGGGACAGGAATCATGACTGTCTTATTCACTTATTTAAAAAAATTGTAACATTCATCATATGTCAGGTATTATTCTATGCATGACTTACAATTGCAAGCATTAGGTATTTAAATTCTTATAACAATCTTTTAAGTATTATCATTATCCACGTTTTACATGTGAGGAAATTTGCACAAGGAAATTAACTTAACTAGCCGAGGGTCACAGAGCTGACCTTGTGGAGCTAGTCTGTAGGGATCCAGTATCCACAGTGCCACAACTTGGTTATGCTATCTCTTGTTCATTCTTTTATCACAGGTGTCTAAAGGGATAATTACTACCCAACTTTTCCAATTAACAATGATATGCAAGTATTCTTCTTTAATTAATCAATCTCTTTATTCAATAAGTGTTAATTGAACTCTTATGTGCCAGGTATTGTGCTGGGCAGTGGGGACCTGGATGTTAATGAAACAAATGCTTCACTTTTAAAGAAATTCTGTTTAATGGTGATAACACGATATAATGAGACAATGCTAATACAATATTGTATTATACAGAACAATTATACAATACAAATATCCTATTTGAGAACACATAAAAGTGCACCTACCTCAGCTGGGAGATATGGGATGTGATGGGAAGAGTAAGAGAAAATCTTAAAGGATGATCAGGAGTTAGCTAAATGTGGGTAAGCAGGAGTGGTTGGTGAAGCAAGAACTAAGCAGGGTGGCAAGATGAGCAGAGGAAAGAAATACTTCAGCTGAAGTAGTTGAAGCTAAATGAATAAAAAGTTCAGATTTACCTCCATGAAAGATCACTCTGGATAAAGTTAGAGAAGAGACTAGAAAGAAGTACCTATGACTTAAAGAAGAGAAACAATTAACAAGAGTCTGTTGCTGTCATCCGGAGCACAGATGATAGTAGCTTACACTAAAGCAGGGGCAGTGGTGAGGTAGACACATCTCAGAGATATTTGAGAGACAGAGTAGACCCCACTTGATGTTTGATTGGTAGGAAGATGGAATTTGTTTCAGATGCTGCAAATTACTTAATATCTATTTTCACTTTCTTTCAGGTGTTTTGAGGTGCTAATGTGCCTATCTCAAGTCAATGAATCTTGATTGGGGGAATCCAATCATAGCAATCCTGTTTCTGCTTTCTCAGTCTCCCTTGTAGCTGGGGTAGTCATCTGCCCTGTCCTGACAAGTGAGCCATAAATAGAAGTCAGCTGGGAGGTTCTTCAGGGAAAGCTTTGCTCCCTGGTGGAAGGGACTCATGACTGCTGCTACTTCTTTCTACTTCTGCTGTCCTTGAAAGAGAAAAGGATGCAGCTCTGTCTCAATCCCATTGGGGAACACCAAGTGAATTGCAGAAATATCTCTGGGAGTTTTTAAGTTACCAAATCAACACCACAGCCACCTACCTTGAACCTTCTTGTTATGTGAGAAAAATAAAGCTGTCGTTTAAGCTGCTGTTAATAAAGGATGTGTAAATCGAGTTGTCTACTCCTTGGAGCTGAACACATAGCTCTTCGATATTGGGTTAAATAAGAGTTGTCAAGGCTTTTCTCTGGTTTCTGACTTAAGCAATTGGGTGAACGGTGCAGGGAAGCCTGGGAATGGAACAGGGTTTAAAGGAAATTTGTTGGGCTAAAGATTGTTTATGCTAAGTGTGATGGGTATAGGTAGATCCAAGTGACAGGTAGGCCATTTGATATACATGTTTAAAAATTGAGAGAGAGAGCTCTGGCCTGGAGACACAGATTTATGAATCATTAGCATATTAGCATAATAGATCAATTCATCTAGTAAGATACAGACATAATAAAATAAAAATATATTGCATATGAAATCATACCTTTCAAGTACAAATATGACGTCTAATTCTCAGCCTTCCGCAAGATATGTAGGGATCCAGAGTGCTGGAGCTGGGATGTTATCTGGCTGCCTAATTTGGACTTGGAGAATGACATCACTTGAATATAGGCTGAAAGCATATAAAAAAAAAAGAAGAAAATCCAGTGGCAGTATCTTGATTTGCATTCCCTAAAAGTAGGCCCTGAGACTAAAACCAAGTAGTCATTTGGGAGGTTATCCCAGGAAACATAGGTAGGGGGATGGAAAAGTGATACAGGACAATGAAGGAAGTTAATAAAGGAGGTGTTGTCAGGCGATTACTCCTGTGGGTAACTGGAGCTTAACACTGCTGGAGAAGTCATGGAACCACTGGAGAACCTAAGCCTCAGAGGTGTTCCACCAGAGTGTAGGGAGCTGGGGTGTGTATACAGCAATTTCTCCCCCCACCCCAGCTTTATTGAAGTATAATTGACAAATAAAACGGTAAGATATTTAAAGTTGTATACACCAGTTTCTGTCCCTCGTTGGTGAGGGCTGTTCTGGTACACAGGGTCAGGGCAGGCTCTGCAATGAGATGCAGGTGCTGGCAGCTGAAAGTCTGGCCAGCATGCACTCCAGTGGCAAGGTCAAGGGGGATATGGGTAGGGCATCAACAGCATCTAAGATGGGGAAGACTCAACGCCAGAAATGCCATGGGGTACACATAAGGGCAGCCCGAAAGGAGTAAGAAGAGTTGAAACAGAAGAGGAGACAGAACCTGAGGGAATTTCTTGAGTTAACCAAGCTGTCTGCTGTGACTCAGAGCATTCCAGCAGCCTTGGGCACCAGCAAGAAGGGGCTATTAAAAGAGCTAACCTGTAGACATAAAAGACACTATGATACAGAGTGCAACTTGAGTGGCATTTGAAGAGCAACTCCTGCTTTTAATACTGACTCTTAATTCTGAGTAGACTAAAAATGCCTTTTCCCCTCTTAAAAAAATAATCCCTGAGAGAAAATGAAACAAAGCAACAAAAAGCTGTCCACTGCTAAAATATTTTGCTCCATCTCTTTCGTGGAAGGAAGATTTTCAATAAAAATTCTCTTGGGACTTTGGAAAGCAAAATGAAAGTATTCATATTTTTTGGCAATAATTTGTCAGTAGTCGACTTATCTTAGCTTCAGTGCTAATTCATTGGTGGTCTTGAATGTTTAAATGACCTTCCTGTGCCAGAATGTGCTGTTAAATCCCTGGAAGCACTAGTACGTTGCGATGAGAATAAGGAGCCAAAGGAGTGGCACATCTGTAATCAGAGATGAAGATATCTTATTCTTCAGTTCACTTGTGAATTTTGTTTTTGAGAGCCAGAGAGTCTACATGCAGTAATACGTATTTCTCATTGTGTTCGAACTTCACCACGTGGGAATCCAGAAGAAGACTACGTTACAGGGTAGCTGATGTGCCCTGGTGATTTAGAATTCTAAGGGCCCGAAAGACTCAGCCCTTTACACAATGTCTATCGCCAGGGTCAAGCTTTCCTGCAGACTTTTCAGAGGCTTTCTATGAATGAAAATGACCCTGAATATGACACAAGAACTGAGAGTTGGTTGATCCAGGTATACTTTCTTTCAGAGAAAACGTACTACATTAGATCTAGTTCTAAAACACAAAGAAACTGGCTGTTCCAGAATATTTTATGTATTTCTTGTAAGAGCCCATCCGGCTTAATGATGTTGGAGATGCCATTGTCGGATAACATAGTGCTGGCCCTTGCTCTGGCATAAAACCTGATGCTGATGTGTGTGGAACACATTGTAAAGACCGCGGGGAAAGACTTTTTAAAGGAAAATCTCAGTTCCTTGTAGCACAATGCCCTGAGTGGCAAGTACATACAACCGGTTTTTTTAAGAGAGAAAATACAAAACCTCTTAGTTCATTCTCTCTGAATAACTTTCCCCAAATGTGATGAGAACATAGCAAAATCATGTGCAAGTTAAGTAACTGTGATGAACAGTTTCTAGAAAGTTGTGACTCAAGAGCATTAGAATATGCATCGTTTCAAGCAGAAATTGTCATAATTGAAAGAATTATTGAGCCATAGCTACTCTACTGTAAACCTCCCAGTTTCCTGCTTAAAAAAAACCTCAATCCAAAAACCAAAAATACATAAAACAAACAAAAGAAGAACATAAACAAAAAGAGCAGACCAGCGAGGCTGGCATTCGGCAGAGTCTGGAAGTGCAAGTCTAAAGCTGAGAGTCCAGGACCCTGCTTGTCCTGCGAGGGCCCCTCCAAAAATGTCCTCAAGGGAATGAAGAGTTTGTTTTGAAAATATTTGCCAGATAGCCATGCTCCCCAAAGTGATGCTAACTCCAGCCTCCTTTAAAAGACCTAATATTCAAATTTTTGCCCACTTATTTGGTGAGACTGACAAATTTACATTCCAGTTCAACGGAAAAAAATTAAAAAGGGAGAAGAAAGGGGCAAGATAAGCATTTCCCCAATCCTCTTTAAACATAAATCCTGGCCCAAAGTGCTGTATTTGGGGAGGAGAAAGGAGGAAAAAGGGTGACTCACCACTGCAGTGCTATTTTGCCTCTTCTTCCCAGATACAAATTTAAGCCTGGGATCTTTCCTGACTTACAGCCCGCCCTCCATATTCCATCAGAGCCCAACTTTGTCTCCGAATCTCCTTTATGTGAAGGTATTAATCTGTGCTAAAGCGTTAATATATTCATGTACCACACATCCAAGTAACATGTTTACATTTTAATAGGAACCTTCTGGAAAGAATGCATTTTACCAAAGGAATCACTCAAATGGTGGGAACTGTGGGTAGAATAGCAGGCCATAGAAGGGGATGCATCTGGGAAGGCGAGTCTTTCTGCAGTCAAGGAATTCACCTCTGAGCTTGGGGAGTCCACCTCTTCTCTGGAAGTCTGTTCCTGTGCCACAGGGAGACTTCACCCCCTTCCTCCAGGTTGCCTGTGGCAGGCTGCTCATTGCAACACAGCCATGAGAAATGGCCCAGGAAAAGGGTGATCCAGGTCTGCATCCTGTACACAGCCCACCAAGACCTGCATCAGTGTTCTTAGAATAGGGTTTCCCAAGGCATGCGTTGCAAAGTCTTAGTTCTTTTCATTGTTATATAGGAGAATGAATTTGCATGATCAAATATGTTTGGGAAATGATTTGTCCCATGCGATCTCCTTGGAGGGTCACAATGACTTTAACAGAATAAATGTCATAAGAAATCATGTAGTAACTGTCAGGGTCAGGGATTTTACCTCACTTGCAAGCTAATAAGATAGCCTGTTACCTTTTCATGGATGTTGAGAGGAGACATGAGATTCCAGAGTCAGAGACAAAGAACTTTATTACAGCAAGTACCATGAACATCATGTTTGCCTTTGTTCCCCTTGCCCCTCAAGGCCCATGAGGAGATGCAAATGGGACCCAGTGGATGCTATGCATCGATGGATTTGTGTTACTGCTGAGGAATTCACCTCTGAGGTTGGGGAGTCCACTTCTTTTCTAGCAAATCTGTTCCTGTCCCAGAGGGAAACTTTACCTCATTCCTTGAGATTGCCTGCTGCAAGTTTGCTCACTGCAATACAACCATGGGAAATGACCCAGGAAAGGAATGATCAGGGTCTTGCAATATTGGCATAGCCAGCAAGTATATACAGGGATGCTCAGGGACTATAGCGGACTGCTTGTCCTAACTGTAACAAAATCTACTTAATTTTCCTTGACCCGGAAATTCCCAACATGTTTGACCAGACAATAGCATTCGGTGAAACATATTTTGAGAAAGTTGATTTCTATTTGTTCATACTTTTGGACTGCGTATGGTGGAAGTGGGTCAGAGTGTTTCATTTTAGTTTCCTCCATGGGTTTAAAAACATTTTTTTAATAGTATCAATATAAGGGAGAGTTTTCCGACATGGGACCATGCAGGCATTTTTTTTCCAGAATTTACCACTTCCTTCCGATTAGTTTGTCTTTGAATCAAGTCTGGGACTCATATATGCTATTTTTTCTGGTCAAGGCATAGGGTAATCACTTCCAAGACCAAATAAGAATGGCTGTCGATTTCCCTGTCATTAATTACAGTTCTAGTTTTATCACTTAGGCTTCCATTGAGCAGAATCTCCTCTGGAATTTTACAGAACACTTGTTTTCCAGAAGGTCTGGTCCATTCTGCCTGGTCTTCATCTTTCTGTTAATTTGAAGACTCTGAAAATATAATCCTTTTAACAAATTCCAAAGATGAGTCCTTTGGCATGAAGAAGATAACTATACAGTTTAGTTTATGTAACTTCATTCATTCGTTGGCCACTTTATTCATCCCTTTTTCTGAACCCTGACCATACCTCTGCTCTTTCACCCTGATCTCTCCCAATTATAGAGAATTCTTCTGGAAGTCATCTTTTCTGGTTCCACTTCTCTCTCTTTTCTCTCCATTTCTGCTGGTCTGGGTGGCTATTTTAATTAAATTACCATGTAGACTTTCATTTTCTTTTCTGTTGAACTCCACTCCAGGAATACTCAATTGATGGCCGCTGTTCTCTTGTTCCTTTCCTCAAGCTTTATCTTGACCATTTACAGCCCAATTGTCACCCAAATCCTCACCACTGGTAGTATGCCTAACTAAATTGCAATCTCTTCAACTGCTTTTTCCCATTGTACCCACCTGATTTCCTCTTTGTTGGCAAGTTTTATGTTATTTTATAATGATAAAATGGCATGAGCTGCTTTTTCAAATCTTGTGCGTATACTCCCAGTCATGTATGGTGTTAGATTTTCTCCTTTCCTTTGGCTTTAATTAACTAGGATCTTTATCTTCTGTCAAAAATTCAAATTTTGGTATAAGGTATTTCCTTTCACTTCTATTTTGTGTTATAAATGATCATTCTCAGTTTTCTCTGTAACAATATTTCACATGTTCATATAGAAACTGTGCTTAATTGCAATTGCAATATGATATTCCCTTGCAATTAGAGGGTGGTGAGCATCTGTTTGCTCATCTTCTAACTCTGAAAATGGAATCTGAATCAAACATCCGTGATAAATCATTAGCCATGAATCAGCCTTACATATTGTGAGACTGAATGTTGTTTTTCTCTGGAGTTGTTGTTCATTGCAAGGTGTTGGAATTTTACAAAATGACTGTATACCCATATTGCGGTCATTTATCCCGATTCTTCTTTGCCATTTCTTGCTCAGGAAATTGGGCTCCGTTGAACTGCACAGCTGGTTTGGCTTCAGAAACCTCACATTTATACCCAAATGATCAGGCTGGTCTTACAGCCAGGCAAATCTGTGGGTTTCAACCTAAAAAGTGCCCCAGTGGCTTGAGGGAATCCGAGTTTTTCTCTGAGTGTCTCATCAGTTAACAGAAAGAGAGGGTACCATTATCCCAGAACTGTCCAGGTGGAGACATTTTTAACAAGAGTGGAAGCTCTGGCCTCACACCAAATGTTCTCTTAGTTTTCAGGACATTTATTATTTGGAAACAACTAAAACTTAAAGGACCTCAGTAAATTTCTGTTTTTATAGTTTCATGGAAAGATTTACTTTAGTTTTGATTTCTCCATCCCCCGTCCCCCCAAAGACATACTAGCTCTGGAAATAGGAAGCTAAAATAATCAGGAAGAGGGAAGACTTTCCAGGTGAAAATAAAATTCTCCCCACCCATAAATTAGAATGATTTAGTACTGAAAAAGATGAAAACACTTAGTTTATGAAATCACTAGGGTGGGACTAGGATGAACAGCTCCACTGGGGACTTTGTGCCAGGCACAACTCCAGGTGCTGGGGATCCAGCAATGAACCAAAGAGACAAACGTCCTGCCCTGTGGAGCTTACATTCTAGTGGAGGGAGCTGGATTAATAAACCACAAAAGTATACAAGACACTGACAAGAGCTAAGTGGAAAAATAAAGCAGGAATAGGGGTAGGAATATGGGGGAGGGGTGATAGATTGGATGGTCAGAGAAGATTCCACTGAGAATGTGGCCTTTGAATAAAAATCTGAAGCAGATGAGGGAGAGAGTCACACAGAAAACCGGAGGAAGTGAATTCCACGTGGAGGGAACAGCAAGTGTGAAGGCCTCGAGGCAGGACTGTGCTTGGAAAGTGAGGAGCAGCAAAGAGGCCAAGCTAGAGGAAGTAAGTTAGTGGAACAAGCAAGGAGGATGAAGCAAAGAGATGAGAGGAACTGCAGGCGACAAGGGCAGAGAGGTAAGGTAAGGAGGGAAAGTGATGGAAGGTCTTATAGGTCCTTGTAAGAATGTTGTGTAAGGACAGACACTGCCTCTGTTTTCACAGAGCTTACAATTGAGCAGCAGAAAAAATACATGAATAGTTATGATAAAATGAGATGGCTATTAAAAGTAGGAAAGTACAGGGTGTCGTGGAATCAGAGTGCTGGGTCCTAATGTACTCTAGAGGTCTCTTCCATGAGGCATTGGAGTTTACGCTGAGACCCACAGGATGAGCATGAGTGGGATGGATGGAGGTGGTGATGGCTCAGGGTGTGGGGAGGGATGAGTTGCAGCAGCTGCTGGGAGCACACGCAGGAGCAGTGGGAATCAATAGCCCTGAGGTGAACACACCGGGAATTGAAAAGGAATCTGTTACGGCAACAGCAAAAGAATAAGTGAGAGGGACAGTGTTGCAAAATGAAGCTGGAGAAGCGGGGGTGGGGGGCAGCTAGATTATAAAAAGCATTGTAGGCTATGTAAGAGTTTGAGCTTGCCATGAGAGCAGTACGGAGCCATGGAAGATTGTAAACAAGGGGATTACACGATTGGGTCTGCCTTTTGAAAGATGACTCTAGAGGAAGAGTGGAG
Organism: Tapirus indicus; assembly: GCA_031878705.1. Classification (NCBI taxonomy): domain Eukaryota; kingdom Metazoa; phylum Chordata; class Mammalia; order Perissodactyla; family Tapiridae; genus Tapirus; species Tapirus indicus. The sequence goes on from CM062926.1 coordinate 92,146,506, forward strand.
AGCAGACTGAGAGGAACAAGCTGTGATAAAGGGGAGACGGTTAACACACTCCTGCAGTGATGCAGGGAGGGGGTGATGGTGCCTTTGGCCTTCACTGGTAGCAGAGGGAACGGAGACTTGTGGACACACTTGAAAGACATTTACGGACTAGAAGAGATAGGACTGGGTGATTGACTGGATGTGAGGTTGCTTGTGGGGAAGTTGAAAGTAGAGAGAAGGATCAAAGATGTCATTCAAGCTCCTGGCTCTGGCAGCTTAATAGAAGGTGGTGTCATTGACTGAAAATAGGGAACAAAGGAGAAGGAACAAGGTCAGAGATGGACTTTGGCTTTCAGAACATGCCGTTGATCTAACTCAAATAGCGTTTACAGTATTTTTTTCTGTAATCCCCTCTCTTAACGGAAAATTTAGAGATGATCTAATCAGATTATTCCTTGGGTGGTTTAGATTAATCTCTATACTTTACTGCAGGAATATCATTTCAAGGTAGCATTTCCTACAGATCTTTCTGTAAGTCTGTGCGGCTACTGGGGACTTGGTGGCTTCAGAAGGAACCGCTCAATGACGCAGGCTGTAATATAGCTAAGCGTGTGGCGCCATCTACAGGACAGTTTGTTAAAAGGTTATAAACCAACCAGACTGAAAGGCAAGCTTCCTCCAGCAGAACACTTTTCTACAGGGTGTGACTCTATCTTGTTTGGTAATAAAAAGCTGAAAAATGTTTCTCCAACTCCAGTTGTGCGACTAAAACCTTCATCTTCCCAAGAACTACAGTTTATCACAGGATATAGGAAAAATCATAGCAGATTTTCCTTTGAAATCATTCCAGGTTAAAAGTGTCGGCAAGCTGGACAATAAGCGTTGGTGTGGAAAAGCCTGGAAAAGAAAATTAAGGCAGCATCACCTGAGGTGGTCTACCTTAGTGTCCAGATTCTCCAGCGCTTTTCCAGTTTCACACATTTACATTCTTCAGCAGGTGCCTGATTAAATGTATAGCCAGTTGCAATTTAATTCTTATGTATTTATGATGCTTACAAATGCATGAATATAAAAATTAGAAAAAATCTTTTGTATTCAAATTTTTGGTTCAGGAAACACACTCTCATAGATTTATACAGTCTCCACTTTAGAAATAAAAGGATGTAAATAAGAAATCAGTGTTGCACCCATAGCGAACCATGTAAGGAGGAATAACACAGCTCACTAGATTACTTTTATTTAAAACATTCTCTCAGCCTTTAGTTATTCTATTTGAATAAGCTCCACCCTTTCTTTTTGCAGGGTTCGGATGAGAAAATATGTGCATATATGTGTTTATCAGAACGTATCTGCCACCTTCGTGTACAGGACACACTGTTTAACCTACACCGAGCGTTTAGCACAGTCTCGTGAATAACTGGGAGATAAACGGCTTGGATTTTGCATAGAGGCAAATGGTTTCTACCATCTTGCGGCAGCCGGCTCACAAATGGCCTTTCTTCCTAGGCTGCTCTCATTAAAAATGCATGTCCTTCAACTGAGGAATTGTAAGTCCCAGAGTGCCTGTTAATCCTGAAAGAGGTAGCATGTTAACCTAAATTCCTTTTCTAGATAAATGGGGGCATGGGCTGCCCCACTGGTGATGGGTTTGGGTTTCCTGGAGTCCAAATTGGGCTTATAGGGGTGAGGGGAAGGCTGGGACATACAGAATGTGTGGCCAATAATAATATCTCATAGTAATTATGTGTTTCCAGTGTGCCAGGTGCTTTATATAGATTATCTCATTTAATTCCCATAACAACCTATGGGTACTTTTTTAAATCGGTGGGTACGTTCATTATCCTCTGTGTTCTACAGATCAGGAAACTGATCATAATTTATGACTAAGCATCATAAACATGAAGCTTAGAGAATTTTAAATAAGGTGCCCGATGTCTCACGTCCACTGTCTAGTAAAACTACAGAAATAAATTCTAACCCAGAGATTCTTTCTCCAGAGACAACCAGCCTAACCAAAACCTCATACCGTCCCTTAAAGGGAAAACATTTCCTTAAAGGGAAAATAGCCTTAATAAAGAACCAAGCTAATAGTCTGAACAAAAGATTCAGAATTGAGGGCAGGGGCAGAATGTTGCGCGATCCCCTGAGTTGCAGGAGTCCCTCTCACCTCTGCATAGTTCCAGAGTCTTGGCACTGTCCGGGTTGGGGAGTTCTGGGCAGGATACGGTGATGTAGGTCCTTGAGATGATGGAGGGTGAGTCTGGGATCGACTGTGACTTACAGAGACGAGAGGGTGGGGAGCCAAGGAATTCATTGTTGTCTTCACATTTTGTTCTAGGATCAAGCCTAGAGATAAAGAGCCACAGTCCCTGAAAATAGAATCCACTGTATGAGGTTAGCAACACACAACACACTGAGCAGGAGCAGAAATAACTAGCTGACTTCACCCTATTCAGTCAGGCAGAGGTTGGTGCAAAGAGCCTCGTGTTGGAATGCTCCCCTGAAGTGGGCACAGCCAAGGCCACCAAGAGGCCAGCAGGCAAGTCAGTGAGATGACCAGCACGTGAGCAGCACCAGCTACAGGGATGAGCATAGGGCTTGGAGTCTGACACCTTGGCTCCAGGCTGAGCACTGTCACTTACTGTGTCACTTTGGGCAATTCATTTAAATTATTTCGTCTTTAGTCAGTTGGAAAATGGCAGTAATAACTACCAAATAGAATTGCTCGATAGCAAAGAAACAATATGTGTGAAACACTGTAAGCTACGCCACTGAGCGCCTTGTATGTGCTGGACATTGGGAATAGAAAATTAACATACCATCCTTTCTCTCAAGGACTTCTAATGATATATAAATGTTGGTTAATTTTATTATGGTAAGCCCCTCCTTCTTTCTAATTATCCCTCTCACCCCTCCATCTGGATATTGTCTTAGTTTGGGTTTTCCCAAAAGCAGAGTCTGAGACGAGGATTTGAGTGCAGAGGGTTTATTTGGAGGTGCAAGGAAACACAGACGAGGTGTGGAAAAGCAGTAGAGGAAAGATCGCCAACACAGGATGCACTATCGAGCCGGCTACCACCTTGGGCCACTCTGGACAATGCTGCAAAACACGACTCAGAAGTTTCCCACCTAAGGAATGGGGGAGCTGGAGTATTTTTACACTGAATTCATCAGTTATTGCTTGAAGATTTCTGGGTGTTAATTTCCTGGCACTGTGGCCTGCCAGGGGTACAGGCAGAGTGTCTCACAGCAGCTTCAGACAAAGGCCTTGGGCAAAGAAATGGAGATACTGGCAGTTGGAAGATGACTGGAGCACACTGAAGTCATAAGAGCCACAGATATGGGCAGAGCGCTGACAGCATCTGCAACAGTTGGTCCGTTGTGTCCAATGGTGCCTGAGTGGGCTTACTCTCTCCCCAGTACCCAAGGAAAAACCAAGAGAGATGAATCTCTCAGCACTTACCACTGTGGAGGAAGGGGACAAGGAGGTTAAAGGTATGCTAACACTTTTTAATGGCAGCATTGATGCATGAATTATTGTCTCTCTTCAGAAATTTGGCAGAGCAGTGTAGGTCGATAGAACTATTGCTTCACTGTTGAACTTTCTGTGATGGTGGAAATAGAATATATATCTGCACTGTCCAACATAGTAGCCACCAGTCACATGTGACTACTGAGCACCCAAAATGTGGCAGGTGTGACTGAGGAACTGCATTTTTACTTTTATTTAATTTTAATTAATTTAAATAATCTTGTATTTCTGGTGGCTACCATATTAGACAACACAGCTTTAGAGTAGTTAAAATTGTTTCATTATTCATAAAAAATTGTTCAGAAATCACTCTAATAATTTTCTTCATTAAGGATAGAGGTAAATCAAATATGGTGTGTGGCTGGGTGTTAAAATCAATATTAAGTTGTAGTTGAGGTCACAACAAAACATCACCATCCTAATAGAAACTTCTAGGACATGGGAATAAATGGAAAGTCTTGTCAACATTCGTTTAAAAAATGTATTATAAAAATTTTAGTGGTAAAATATCTAAGTTTGTCATACTTTTATGGAAACAATATCTCATCAATTCTATTGATTCTGAATGAATAATGACTTTCAACTGAAGTTGTTGGTGCAGGCGCAAGATATTTGGGGTACGTGATTTTTCTTTATGATTTTTTCTTCCTGTCTCACTAATTATAGCTCATATTATCATTTAAATTTCTGTAAACATTTATGGACTCAAATTTGATATAGCATACTTATAAAAGTTAACTAACACATCCTTTCTTACAAGTCAGATTAATTGTAATCTAGTTTTTTCTTTAACTATTTGAAAGTTTTTAAATAATTGCTTTTGTACGTAATAATTAATAGCTTCTAGAATCTTCATTATTATTGGTGTACTTTACTCTGACAGTTTGTTCTGCTTTAATATGTGTTTCTGCAATGTGAATCAGCTCATGTGCAACTGGGATCGGGAAATGGTATTATCTCACAGGTCATTTTGGTTCACGTGTGATTTTTGCCAGCATGGTAATGTTTTTACCACTGTGTAATTGCAGCTGAATGCAAAGTGCAGTAAGACAGCGGAATGTCTCGGGCTGGGCTGCACGGTGCGCAATAACGTACCGTCCTCCTCTGGGCTCCGTCTGGCCACAGCTCTCTCGGAGGCGCTTAAAGCTGGTTCTCCCTGAGATTTGTGCACTTTGCCCTCGTCTCCGTAACTCAGCTGCCCAGCTCTTCCTTATACCCTCTTCATCAAGCTAGTTTTCGTGGTTATTCTTTAATGCAAGTGTTTTTCTAGTGCAAAGTCCTGTTTATACAGTAGTATTTATTTATTAGTCATGTAATAGTTTTTTAAACTGTGCTGTATTTTTATTAGGAATATTATTGTTTTTGTTAGCACACCATTATAAAGCTTTGTATGCTTTCAGTGGAAATTACACGTTTTGAGCGGCTTGACCCTGATACTATTTTGCCCGTAAACTCTACTATTTTTAGTGTGTGATTTTGTAGATTTGAGTTTGTTTTTCTTTTTTCAGGAACACATAAGTTGTATTAAGGCAAAAACACCTGTACATTGATTCTTCAGTTGAATGAGAGAATAGCAACAACCACCCATAAAGAGATCTGGACTCCATTTTGCATCTAGAACAATTACCTATGTTTGAAAGTGAATATTTATGTATGGACAATATTCCAAGCCATATGCTTTGTTTACATTACCAATTTGGCTTAAACCAATTACATACGATGGTAACTTTGTGACAATCACTGGTCATATGCAAGTCCTAGGATGCCAGAAATGACAGTGAAGGTGGTTATTTGCTCTTCCAAAGACCTAGGTCAAAGATAAAGGAAAGTGTAGATTTTGGCTGAACACCTAGACCATAGATGATGTTCCACGTCTCCATTAGAAAGAAGGGATGTGCATTGACCTGTATAAATCACGTACATCATTTGTTTGAGATTTTGGTATGTGTTCTTTAGGTCCTAAAAAGCCTGAAGAACATGGCGCACTTCTTCTGAACCCCATCTAGTGAGTCACTTTTTTGGCCCAATATAATGTCCCTTCTTACTATATACGTAGGAGAAGTGTTCATGAATGGCATGTCCTTACTGGAGTTAGAGTGCTTCTCTCCCAGGTAAAAGAAGTCTGCAGCCAAGTGCTACTTATAGAGAAGTTGTTCCCTACGCGTGTGTTTGTAGGAAGGAAGTATAAAGATCAATTCATATATACCCACCTCAGTTTAGTGCCTTTAAAGTATTTGTTTTCAGAAGAAAGCTGTAATAAACTACATCTCTTCAAATATATGTGCATTAATTTGAGAGTTACACACTTTTAACTGCCTGCCGTCAAGTTTGGGATTTCTCATGCCAGTATAATTTAAAAGTGCTGCCCAGTGACAAACAAGAGAGGCCAGGACACACTCACAGCTTGATGCAAAATGTTTTCCAGGTTGGCATCCACTGCCCTAGGGGCCGACCGCCCCCGGTGCCTCCTGCAGATCAGATGTTCAGAGATTGTTCTCCGTGTTATTGTCTTGTTGCAAGGCAGGCTCTGGCGCCAGACTGTCTAGGTTCAGAGCTAGGCTATGTGTGTGCTAGGTCTCACTGTGTGACCTTGGTAAATTACTTAGTACCTTTGCCTTAATTTTCTCATTCCTAAAAGTGGGGATAAAATAATTCCAATCATATGGAGTTAGTGGGAGGATTAAGTGCAATATATGTAGGCAGCATGGTGCCTGGCAGATAAGAAGTGCTTGGTGCATGTTAGCCTTCACGCTGATGTTTTTGAGTGGTTTTTTTCCAAATTATAAGTGAAATCAAGACTGTGAAACAGTTAACATTGCAAGGAGGCTCCCAGCTGACCACACGTAGAATGCTGTCCCCACCGGAGTCAGAATTGCAGTAATCAGTCACACTGCAAAGGGGAAACTGGTCACCAGAATTGGCTACTTCTCCTTCTCTGCAGCAGTGTCTGAGCCTACGGACAAGAGGATGTTACACATGACTGAGCGAGAATTCCTGTCAGGGAGAACGTGGGAAGTAATGCAAATTAATGGCTGTAGGTTAATGTCTAACACGCAATTGGATATTGCCAGGGACTTTTGGTCTATCTCGTGAACAACTATTTTGTATTCTTATTTCCATAACCTGTCTATTTTCAGTGTACATTCATGCAGCACACCATAAAAGGACATTGAGAAGACATGGAGGGTACACTCAAGAGTACAGGCTCTGGCTTCAGATTTTCTGGCTCTTCCATGAACCAGCTGTGTGGTTTGGTAAGTTGCCAAACGCTCTGGGTCTTGGTTTTCTCATCTGTACAATGGAGAGAATGATACCTACCACATAGTTTGTTGTGAGGATGATACGATTTAATCAACACAAACTACTTACATAATGTCGTGTGTGTAATAAGTATTCAATACACGATAGCTATTAATTATTTTAAATTTTTATTTTTAACCATTTAAAAATAATCCACCATTTTACAGAAAAGTAAACATCACCTATGCTCAGAGACCCTGCTATGAGTGTTCGGTCATATGTTTGAAAGTAAATGGAAATGGCAATAAAGAAGGAGAGGAAAAGCAAGTTTTTATTTCCATTTGTTTGGAGGAAGCTCATTGGGGAAGAATCTCTGTAGCTCTTAAGGAGAGAAAGTATCTAACTTCGTGAGCTTGGTGGAGACAAAGTAGAGAGAGAGAAGAATGCACAGGTGAGAAGGGAGATAATGAGTGAAATAAAAGATAAGTAGGTTTACTTTTGGGGAAAAGAAGAATGGATAGTGGGGGGGGGAGAAACGTAATAAGATAGATGATTGTGGACTATCACAAGAATACCATTAAAATTATTAGTTATAATACTAGCTGCTATGGAACATTCACACAGAATACAGACCCTCAGGGCATCTTAGGCTCCCCACCTATGAAACTTGAAAAGTAATTCTTTCCAACCAGTTTCTTACCAGAGAAACTGTGACAATCCATTGACTTGTCTTTACAAGTTCTCTGCTTCTGCACCCACCTAATTTCAGATGCTCACCTACCTATCTGAGCTGAAATATGGAAACTTTCTGCTGATTTGAGTCTGAGAGTCATGACAAATGGTACTTTTGGAATTTAGGGCAAATGATGATTTAACATTATCCAACAAATTAACAATCGTATGAAAAGATTCTGCTAAAATAAGATCTCTGTCCATTTTTGTTGGCTGTCTCTTAGAAAAAAATGAAATTGCCTAGGGCACACGTAAAAAGCATCTTGGTTCTCACGCTACCTGTTTTGAAGCATAGGTGGCTATAGGTCTCACCCTAGTGGGACATCACCATGTACTTGTTCACTACTTTATAAGGGGTTTTTGCTAGGTAAGGCACACACACACCTGTACCAGCCAAATAAATAAGAGGAAAAATAAAAAAAGATAAAATTGTACAAGCATAAAAGAATGAGGCTGACTAGGAATCAGCTAAGTGATCTTATCAGTAAAACACAGGGATGACTCTAGGGAAAATAAAATAACTCAATTAAATTTACCCTGCCTTTCTTTGTATTAGGTATCCTGAAACTGACACGCATATATGGTTTGCTGTACTAAAAGTAACACCTTTTTCTTCCATTCAGGCCTCTTTCTTTGCCAAGACCACTGTAAGTAGAAAATGAGAAAAATTTATGAGGGTTACATCCAAAATCAAAGCCCTGGGACATATTGTTGGAAAGATAAAGACTGTTCATTTGGGAGTTCTCTGTTCCTTTATTACCTGAGGAAAGATGGAGTAGTAATTGACATGTGGTTCTTGACAGATGTTGACAAGGGAAAAACATGTAACTAAGCCCCTTAGAGTTTTTGCAAAGGATGATTATATGCTTGTCTCCATGTTCCATAACCTCAAGAGTGCAATCAAATTTCCCCCCTTACCCTAAATGCCAAGCAGACATCCATGCAGATGTTACAGGACTATGTCAGCATCTGGCCAAAGAATAGAATTCTCTCATCTCACATAAAGGGCATACACAATAGAGACCATTGAATGTGGAGTGCTTTGATATATTCTATTATTAATCTCCCTTGAAATGGATTGATTGCTATGGAGAAAGGATTCACCCAAAATTTTCCCTTTCGCTGTCAGAGCTTGTATGTGGGCATGCACCATAACATTACACAATTTATTGTTTTGCTCCAAAACTGTATCCATATTTTATTTCATAAAATAGTAGGATGATAGGAATATTAACAAATATGCTATTGGAATAGTGCTGCATAAGAATAAGAATTAGATTCAGAAAGGAAATATTTTCTCCGTATTTGCCAAACATGCAGATGAAGAGTTGAAAGATTGTCAGTTGTGCAGATGTTCTAAATATCCAGATGTTACGTAGAGAAGATATTTGGCAACAAATGAAACTTTCTTTTTTCATCCATATGTTTCATTCTGTGTAAAATTATAGAATAATGGAATTATGAGCATATTTTAGTTTTTAAAAATAAAAGTAGAGCAAAATGTGAGAATACTATTTTTATGTTTCTTTTCGTTATGTCTGCAGTAGTAAACTGAGAATTCCTAGGGTTTTGATGAAAAACAATTGTTCATGAGAAACAAAATATCACACTGCTCTGATTTCTGCACACCCTGCATTCTTTTCTCACTTTATATTACTCCATTCTTTAATAGCATGGCTAAATAATAATTTAAGATTTATTTGTTTCCTCCTCATATTTTCTAGTCCCCCCACCCCCATATTCACTCCAGCAGCTGGCCCTGTGGGTCATTAGCAGAGAGCGGGTGCATATCAGAGTGAAAAGCACAATAGCCCTAAGGCTTTTTAAATTTGGTTTCCAAAAGCTTAAGCTTCAAAGAAAGGAGTCCAGTTTATATACAGAAAATGAAGACATGTGCCCTTTCTTGCACACCCAAGTTTATGGACTGATACACACAATGAAACTGAACAGTGCACTTAGACATCATGCTGTCGTGATTCTATCAATCAGCTTAGGTGTGCTTTAGGAACAGTCAGGTGCAAAATCTCCCTGCTACAACACGGGTTTATTTCTCTCTGATGTTACACGTCTGTCATGGGTCCTCTTTATTGGATATTCAAGCTGGAGGAGAAGCCCCAATCCAGAAGACTGGCTTTCTTACGGCAAAGGGGAGAAAGGGCGATGGGGGACCACACAGTGGTTCTTAAAGCTCCTGCCTGAAGTGGCCTATGTCACTTCTACTAACATATCATTGGACAAAGCCAGTCATAAGGCCAAGCCTGATATCTTTGGGTAGGAAATATAACCCTGTCACTGGGAGGGGCTCCACTGGGAGGGACTCAGCAGGGAGGGGCAGTGAATATTTTTACCTCAGTACTTACCACAATTATCTTTTTAGGCAGGCATTATGTGCTTAACTGTGCAGATCACTGGGTTAGATGTGTCAAAATAGTTATTAATCTAGGGTATTTTCCCTTTGGGAGATTATAAAATATGAGAGAAAACACTAATTCAGACAGAGAGAAAGCAGAATGAGAATACTGAAGCAGTTTTGGATGTTTCCAGATAGCTGCATTGTGCTTATAAATCATATAGAGAATGAGTGTAAATTCATAGAGTGGAAAACAAAGAACTGAGGAAACTGATCTCCATCTAGTCAAATTGGGAAAAGTTTGTGGTTTAGGATCTGTTTGAAAGGGGGGAAGTAATACATAATGATGACTAATATTTGTGTGTCCTTTTACAATTTATAACTATTATTTTATTTAATACTTTTCAAAACCACCTGAGGGAAATATCACTTCCACTAAAGCTTGGGTGTAAGTTTTCAGAATAAGTGTCAGAGCCAGGATTCAAGCAATCTGCTCTGATTCTATACATTGCAGGCTTTACGTGCTGAAAAGGACACGTGAGAAAAAGCACAGGGTGTACCTTAGGAGAGGTTCCAAAATGAGCAAGTACCCCGAGCACAGAGGAGGAGGCTGTTGGTGGGTGTTCTCCCCTGAAATGAAGAAAGTGAAGTCATCTGGCATATATCACCTTGAGAATTTTTGAAGTCCCTAACTGGTTATATAGGAAGAGGCACAAGTATTTACTCAAGAAATATTTGCTGATGACTTACAAGCTGGATGATAGAAGAGAAGGAGAATGGGTTGGGAATATAGTCTCCTCATTTTCCATTGGCTGACAGCACCCTGTGGGAGGTGTGGCCTCAGCGTGAACACTGTCATGGATCCAGAGGAGCAGGAACTGGGGCCAGCAGTCAACTATGCTCCCCACAGCAGGAGATCTATGCCACCACAGCCCACCCCTCGTACCACACAGATCTACTTCTCCATTTAGGTTTGGGGGAAAGTTCCTCCACGGTTCCCATGACCCTCTCTTCAGGTGGTCTCAGGGCTGTAACTGGCACCCATCCTCCTACCCTCCATTATGCATTCTAAATTCTAATTCTCCTCACTCAGCTACCACCTCTGACATCTAAGTGCCTTACCTAGTGGTGTTAGCTGAGTCTTAGATGCCTACATGGATCACCTGGGTTCCACACTTATTTCTCTCTGACCCTATTGTGTAAAAGCAGCCCTACCTCCTTCTGTTGATTAAGGTAAATTACCCTGCTAGTGACCTGCCATGTCACTCTTCTTCTGGCCTGCTGGTCCATAGTGCCCTGGGAGCAGCCATAGCTTATAGTTCAATGGGACCCTTTCTTTGTCTCCTGAAAAGACTGTTCACTCTTTAGGAACCAGTACCTCTAATCTTGCAGAGTTCATAGTTCTGGGAAGCACAAAATTCCCCAGTGTGTCATTGGGAGGGATGGTAAACCAATCCTGCTTCCAGTCCTTGGTTTCCAGATCCATGTATTTTTCCTAGTGGAAACCCAGCACCATGTAGAAATCTCTGATTTAATGCACATATTGCATCCTGAAGGATGGTACCCTATTCTTGCAGAGGACTGCCTCTGAGCTGTAGCTTCAACTATACCTTGAAAAGGTTGTTCCAGCACTCTCTGAGGCTGGCTGCTTCTGGATGGTGTGGTATATGATAAGATCAGTGGATCCCATGGTCATGGTCGCATCCAGTACCTCCTTTGCTTTGAAGTGGTTCCTCGGGTTGGATGCTATGTTATCTAGGATCCATGCCTGTGGATCAAGGCATTCCATAAGTCCCCAAGTAGCAGTGCTTGCTGAGACTCTGCAGGCAGAAAAGAAAAACCTATATTTGTAATAGGTATCTATCTCTGTGATGATGAGCCACTGGCCTTTCCAGGATAGAAGGGGCCCAATGTGGCCAACCTGCCATAAAGTGGCCAGTTGGCCTCTTTGAGGAATAGGATCATTCCAGGGGCTCAGTGTTAAAATTCAGAGACAGCAGTAGTTATACTGTCCTTTTAAATGGGAGTCCATGCTGGTTGGCCCATACTCAACCTCCACCACTGCCATGATAGCCACTCCTTTCATGTGCCATGTGCTGGGTCTGGGGTGGCCAATGACAGAGAATGGCTAACATCAATCGGGAAAGTAATTTTGTTGACTTGGTTGTTCAATGTTTCTTGATGCAATGGTAGCCGCTTTCTGGTGGCTATTAACACGGAATACAAAAACTTAGACTGCCCACTCCCACATGTCCATTCACACACCTGGAATCTCTATCTCACCTCAAGCCACTTCCCCTTGCACATCAAAAGGATAGTCAGGTGCACTGCTCTCAGCTCTGCCCATTGGGAAGATTTTTCCTCTCCACTGTTCTTTAAGGCCACCCTATCATCGTCCATTTTCAGCTTCCCCCCTGCATCAACTATCTCATACTTTGGCCCCAACCTATATGGTTCCCTCAGTCCCGGGCTTATCTACACCATACTCCTTAACTATGAAACAAGTCTTGAGAAGCCTTTTCAAAATGATATTCCTCATGTGTACTATATAAGTTATCCATTTTCTCTTCTTATCCTCATCTTTTATATTTATTTGATGCCTCAACAACTAGAATTAAATATTCTAATCAATAAACAGGACAAATACATATCCTATTCCCAAGTACCGAACTCGGCGGCATTCAGGAATATCTTAATTGCATGCACATTTACATTTATTCTAAATTTTTTAAAAGTAAATGTACATAAGCCCAATCCTTTCTTGCATGAACATCTTTCTCATTAATTGTTTTCCTATAAACTACTTCCATCCAGAACAGCAGGTAGTTGAAATCATATTCTCCAGTTAGGAAAGGGACAGCATTGTCACCATTTTTTATTACACAACAAACCGTAATTGGACAATCAATAATCTCTGTGATGCAGGAATATTTTTAAGAGTTAGGGATATTGAAGCAGGACAATACACAGATACCTTCTTATATTTCAAAGCCTGCTGTATGCATGAGCAATTAGCCTTGTTCTGGATTGTCCCAGAGGGCAGACACAGGAAGAAGTAGAAATTACAGAGAGGCAGAGTTTGATTCAATAGAAATAGAAGTTTTATGACAAAGCCATACAAAATTGGCTGTATCTAAAGGTAGTGAGTGTTCAACGGAGGGTTCATTGGGTTTACTGGCATGTCTAACAAGACTAAATTTTAGGGATATTTTAGAGAGAATTCATGGACTACCAGGTAGGTAGGGAGAAGTGGAGAGATCACCTCTGAATTAATTTAAGAAAGCAGCATAGCACAGGGAAAAGAACATTGGTTTAATCCAAAACCTAATAGCAGTGTCAACTTTGTCAAATTACAGCATTTTTTCCTCTATTAATGGAAATAATACTGCTACCTACCTTGCAGGGTTTTGTGAAGCTCTAATATAATGAAAATATGTGTCTAATAGAATGTCAAGCACATAGCTGTGTTCAATGAAATTTCTTATTATGCTCTGATTTTATGTAGTTAAACCTCATGAAGCTGCCAACATTTCACCTTTTTAATCTGTAAAAATGGTAATTACATGTGATTTAACCTGATATTATTAACAAAACTAGATATAATTAAATCCCAATTCCTAAAATGTCTGGGAGTCTAAGATTCAGATTTAGGGTCTGATATTCATAAATTCTTTGATTTCTAAATAGTCTTTATTCCTTTATCAAAAAAAGCATAGCATGATGATTTAGAGGTGAGAAGTTTTCTTTTTGGTTCCATGCAGTTCCAAATGATTAGGTTGACCTCTGATCTATGGTTTATATCTTGGGTGCAAATTGCTGGATTAGATAGAATTCCAAATCCCATGTGGCCTGGAAGCCAGCATCACAAACTTATGGGGGAGGAGCATGTATGAGTAGAGAAGTCATTGTATCTTCCATTTCCCAGTCATATGCTCTGACAATTAAAGCAGATTACCAAGGAGAATTTAGGTAATCATGTTAACTGATGCTGTCCTTGTTAATTTGCTCTCTGGAAGCAGCTGAGAATAAGGGAGGAAATGAACTGATACTGTAAATCAGAGAATCTCTGTAAATTGTGGCATAATTCTAGCCAATGTTGGAGCTTTAGTATTTGTACTCCACCATAGTTTAGAATTGCAATTTTCTATTGTAAGTACTTTCTGCTGCTGAAGTCACGTGGGTCCACTTAAGGCATATGCATAGGTGTATTTTAAGGCAGTCTATTTCCTGACATAAGTAAGTGTTTGGTACTATAATTATAACTCATCAAGAAAGACCATCTATTTACCTGTCTGTTGATCAAAATTTCTAAATTATAGAGGGAGGAAAAATGTGAATGCCAGCTGTACTTGAAAGAAATAACAATAATTTACTTATGCAAGATAATTATAGAGTACATATAATAAGCTATGGTAGATAACGCTTTGGTAAACCAATTGAATACATCAGTTATATGATTATTCCCGAACCTATATTTCTAACCACTCATATTAAAACAAACAAACCAAAAAAAATCCCACTACCTTGATTCTTTGCCAAAAAGAAAAGATAGAAGTAGTTTAAAAAAAAATCACTTTACCTGTAAAAGTGACTAATAATAACTAATAGCTTATGGCTTAAATGATAATTTAAACTATATTCTATTACTTCAGCAGAGATATCACTGTTATTATAATGATTCACTTACACTGGGAATGACAAAAGAAAAATGGTTTGTTTTTACATGACAAATACTTAGGCACAGGTCTGAAAACTAGAAAGAGTTTCTGTCCCAGCAGAGCTGAGCAGATTAAGTCTGAAACTTTTTTTTTTAATTACCTTGAGGATCAAAGCAAAGATTAGGATGAATTTCTATGAGTCAACATCAAGCTCATAGCCTAGGTCTAGGAGAGGGGGGAAAAATACCAGGAAACAAAAATAAAAGTGTAGCCAATTGTCAGTGTAGGAACATGGCAGATGGTTCAAGTCAGAAGTCACATAAGTAGTAACTAAAAGAGCCAGTATCAAAACCACAAGGCAGAAGTTATGAGAAGAACACAACTGGGCTCCAACCCCCAAGCTGGGAATGGAAGCCAGCAGAGGCACCTTGTCACAGAATCCAAAGGGCAGTTGCTGAGACAGAGCTTTTTTGTTTCCTGACCTTTTAAAAAGGCAACAGAAGATAATTAATGGCTGGGCCTCTCTGGCATGGTCAGATCAGAGGCAAGTATGGGCTGATTGAGAGCTTGCACCTGTCCAACAGGATCAGGAGACACTCTGACTCCCTAGAGGTCACTGTAATGGAACGTGAGAATGCAGCAAGTCAGAGGAAATCAGACAGACCAAATGCTCTTGAACTAACTCACCTTGGCCAGCTGACTTTTCTGCATGATTTCCTTATTTCAGGACTGGAGAAAGAGAACCAGGAATTTGAATTGTTATGCATGGCAAGTGTTGACAGCTTTTAAACACCATTTCCTATATTAAGTCTAGTTAGTGGCATTAAGTTAGTGGAATATAGTTCTCTCCTCAGGGACATAAAGTGTTGGGCTTGTTTACCCCCTTGATTCAAACCAATGGGAGAGAAACAATAAGTGAAGGGGAAAAATGGTTTCATTGGGTAGTTTGTAATTTTGAAGAACTCCATAATCCATAACTATTTTACACTAGAACATACTTGCTTTTCCTGGCCCCTCCTCTTTAAGATTTTTCCCTCCATCCTTAGCATCTGCAGAGCATAAAAGAGAGACTGAGAGGCATCACCAGCCCATTGTCCTCCTGGGATACTAACAATACATGCCCCAGAGCTCCAGTCAGTGGGCTCCTAACAGATCAACAAGTGCAATGTCTAACATTTCCCCTGAGTGATGGTATTAAGCTAATGATTTTCTGACAGGAAGCCTTTTTTCTGATACTGTCTAAATTTTCCTCTTCCTATCTCCTTTACTGCTCACTCTCATGGTTATCTCTTTGTGCACTGGAAAACAATACCCACCCCCTCATCAGCTTTCTATTTTCAGACCTGGGTTAGTCAGTCTATATAGTCAGAGGGTTTATATGTAGTTCCTCTTGAGTTGTCCCCATTAGTCATTCAAACTCGTCATTCCCTTAGTCACTTTTGTTTGTTGGTTGGTTGGTTGGTTTTCAGTTTATGATCCTTGGCGTCAGAATGAAAACAGCATTTCCAGGGACAGCTCACAAGGGTGGGGTCAGATACGGTAGTCTATAGATAAATGATTTTACCTATTCCGTGGAAACTAATCTGATTTTTCATTCTTTTTCAACCCATATCTCCTTTAGCTTTGTGCAATTAGAGTTCCTTCTATCAATGATACCTTCCCATCTTGAAGAATAGTTTCTATGATATGTACTTATACCTAGAACTTAGTACCATGCCTGGCACATTGTTGGAAATCAAGATACACTTGATAAATGAATAAATAAATAAATGTTTTAAACATTGCTGGTAAGAATTACTTCTGAATTTTTTTCTGGATTTATAAGATGTTTCTATTTTTCCTCTATTCTTTTCTTTAATACCTCTTAATGTTTTTACTTCAATTTATGTACATTATTAATTAGACTATTAGAGTCCAATCTCATTCTGTACAAGCATGTATGTGCATATTTTTGCATAAAATTTGTTGAGCCACATGCCTTGAAGTGATTCTTGCCATAGGATTTCTGGCCTTGTAAGTAACTTAGAAATCATCTAGTCTGATTCCAATATTTTATAGATGTGAAGCCTGACACCTAGAAAGGACGACTTATCAAGTTATAGAAGATATGATTAAAAAGTTTTGTACTATAATTTTCTCTTTTGTTAACACTGTATTCTTTGTGCTGGAAGATGACACCATGTAGTGTGTCACGGTCAACTCTTTCACACCACTCAAGCATACATTTTTTTCTTACGTTTGAAAATGTAGCTCCCGTTTGTGATTCCAATTCTGCAAATTGCAGGCTCTCTGGCAAACCACTGCTGAGTCCTGAGCCTTCTCGGCTGAACCTTGTAATTACAGAGTTAGAAGTTGACTTAGAGTTTTGAGACCCATTGTAGGTTAATAAGCAGCATCCATTCTAAGGTTCGTACTGTGGTCTCTTTTCTGCTCATACCTGTTTTCCTTGTAGCTGCCCTTTTGCTTCTACGTGAAATTTTGAGGTTGGTCACTTGGTGGCGCTGTAGTTAATAGCTTGATTTTCTTGAGTGTTTTTCCGTTGCCTTCTTAGCTTTTGTTTTTAAATTGCAGTTACATGAAATATGTGCATCTTTTAAATTCTGCTGCAGGTGAAATGATTTAATGGCTCTTGACTTCTAGATTAATTTTAAACGTTAGAAACATTGTAAAAACAGACTCTTGCTAATAATGATCATTATCGTAATGACTTGAGGCGTAGGCATTTACCAACATTAACCGAGTGATTAAAATCCATCATGAGTTTAATTTGAAAAGATTTAAGTTCCTTTGCAATAAATGGCTAATGATATTAGTTTCCTCTTTGTGAGGCCAAAATTTATCATTATATGACTTTCTACCTCCATTGCTTGATAGACCCACTCTTGTTAGCTCAGGCCATATTATGCCTATTATTTACCAAACACGTGGTCGTTCCCAGTTTTAGTACTGAATTGGACCATATGGTGCAACACGTACAGGCAAACGTCATTCTTTTATGGCCCTGCTATTTGATAATTTATTATTTCACAAGGCAAGTAACCTTAACAGATGTTAAGATTAATTGCCATGATCAGTAAAACCTGCAGGGAAGGGGAAATGTCCTAGTTTTATGATTCATTCTTATCAAAACTAGATATGATATTTATAATGATCAGACTTTTTTTAATATAATATTTTCATAACTCTATAATAATGCCTTTAAAAAGTGTCTAATCTAAAATTTAGCAATAATTGTCCAGAAATATTCCTTTTTCAACTGACCAAAAAAAAAAATCAGTGCTACATTTTTTTCCACAAAGAACCTGCCTCTGAACTTTAAACTTACCTCCTCATTATTTTTTCTGATGAATCATGAAAAAAATCTTGACCTTGAAGAGGACACTACCCTGCAGATACCCCACAAGGATAATGATCTTATTTCCAAAACTTCTTAGGAAAATTAGAAGGGGAAAAAAACCCCATAACAAACAACCACCCAAAACAAACAAACAAACAAACTTTGGCAACCGTGGAAGGAAAAAACCCCGTATTTCTTAATGAGTACTGTTTTGTTTCCAGAAGTTTTCTCCAAAGGAAGCAACCAAGTAAATATCTCTCACTGATTGATATTAGAGATTAGCCTTCCACAGGCTTACTGATAAATTTTGATCTTTATGGCCCTATTAGCTGTTTCCTCCTCAAAACAGGTCAACGGTGTTATTCTCATTTTTCAAAGAGCCAGAGACCCAAGATGGAGGACTAACATGCCCCAGATTGTTTAGTGAGCGGGTAGAAGGCATGTCAACTGGCCAATAAAATGCTAATGTGAAAAGCAAATACTTGCTCTCTAATCAGTTTCTTTCAACTGTTTCAAAACTCCAGTTGTTTAGAACATTAGTCTATAAGTAGGCCAGAAGGTTTGGATAGGTAAGGAGTTAAAAACAATTCCCCAAGGAAGATCAGATAATTTAAAACATACACAGAATTTGATATAATATTTTAATAAAGTAAGAATCGCAAATTTTTAGTCAAATTACAAGCTTTGGTTAGCCTCACTGAGCTTAAGCTATTCATTCATTCACTCATTTATTTGAAATAGCTGTGGGGCACCTACTCTATACAAGGTGCTGGGGGTTGGTATCGCCAGGTTGAACCCACTAATGGTTCAGAGTACTGCAATTCCTCCCCCAAATACTTGTGTTACACACTTAAATAACATGTCTTTTCATTAAGAGTAAAGACAAAATGTGGAATTTAGCATAGAATATTACAATGGAAGCAACCATAAGAGAGAGTTTAGATGAGGAAACTGAGTCCGAGAAAAGTAAAATTACTCATTCAAGATCTCACAGCAAGACAGTGGCAAAGAGAAGTTGAACACAAGTTTTTTGGAGTTCATCCCATTATACAATACTGCTTCCCGAAGACCCTTTAAACATTTCCTTTGTATGTCCAAAATAGGTATTTTAATTCCTCAAACCTATATGCAATAAATGTATGCTGAGATAGGAGATTTTTTTTTTTTTTTTTTTGTGAGGGATGACATAGCAGAATGTAATAGTGATTCATGTTTGTATTAAGGTCCATCTCAATACAAACTATCCAGTGAAATTTTATATGACTTAAAAATATGAAAATTGTGTTCCCTGGGTTTTATGGGGCTTCAGTAATGACTCTAATGCTTTTATGGACTGAATTTTTTCCCTTTGCAAATACAGAAAAGGGAGACAACACATCCTTCTACAAGGATTAATGGTTATAAATTTGTACTGTGGTTACAGATTTATTATTCCTAATAAAATTTTGTAAAAAGTGCTTTGGTTGTTGCTGCTGCTGTTTGAAAATTCCTTGCTCTAGTTAACCTTTTGGCCAATAAAAGTTTACAAGTTCCACATCTGAAGTTTTGTGAAACTTAACTTTCCTTGCTAAGATATTTTTCATAATTATTTTAATATTTTAAAATATTTTTAATATTAAAAATAATTAAAATAAGATATGATGATATGAAAATGGTACTAGGACAGAAACCAGAGCCTGTGGAGCAAAATGGAGGATTGTGACACACGGAGACAGGTATCCAGCTGCTGGCCCATTAAAGCTTGCGTGTAATGGTCTGACCACTTATCTGCTTAATTTCCTGTTGGCCAGACATGATCACATCAATTTCCTTTACAAGCAACTATTACAAAATTACAATTGTGAGGGGGAGCAAAGCCATTTTAGACCAAACACAACAGGATGGTGGGTTAATGAAGCCCCTCTACAGAGAAGGAATAATAGTACCTACCGTGTTTGGCAAGTCTAATCGTGAAGAGTGTGGAATGTGCCACATCCTGGAAGGAACCTCCAAAAACCTCAGAAATTAAATCATGTTAGTTTTGTTTTGGTATTTCATAGAAATTTTGCCAAGGGAAGAGAATTTAAGAATTATTTTTTAATCCCCAAACAAAAAGGTCAGCCCTTGTCTTTATGGCCACACTCCTTCCTTCAGCCAGGCGGAACAATTATACTGTTACATGCATTCATTCATTTTTCTTTTAACAATTCATGGCTGTTCTTGATCTCTTTGCTACATCTCTAGAGAAATTACCACTTACGTCTGCCTAGATCTGAACATTATATAAATAGATTCACATTCTTTCTTCTGTGATTTGCTTCCTTCACTCCACATTATGTTTCTAGGTTTATCCATGCTGACACGTGAAGGGTGGGTCTTCCCTTTGCACTGCGGTATAGTTTTCCACTGTATGACTCCCGTAAAATTCATTTTTCTCTCCTATGATTAATGTATACTTGAGTTGTTTCCAGCATTTTGTTGTTGTGGGCAAAACTTCCATATAGCATTCTTGTATATGTCTCCAGATGCACATGGCCAACATTTTTCTAGGTTATACACCTAACAATGGAATTGCTGGGCCAGAAAGTATATTTTGAAAGTAGTTGTAACAATTACCCACCCACAAGCAATGGATGAGAGCTCTGTTGTTCCAATCTTGCCAAGACGTAGTATTTTCCAACTTTAAAAAATTTTGGCCAAACTGGAAAGTAAAAAATGATATTTCCTTGTGGTTTTAATTTGCATGTCTTTGATTTCTAATGAGGTTACTTATTTATGTTTTTTGCTAACTTTCCTATTGTATTATTCATCTTTTTCTATTGATTATAGATTTTCTTTAAATATTCTGGTTTCTAATCCTCTCTTGTGTGTTTGTAAATATCTTCTGCCAGTTTGTGACTTCTATTTTTCCTTTTTTAAATAGTATACATTATGAATAGATGCTCTTAGTTTTAACATAGTCAAAATTATCAATCAGAGCCTATATAATTTGTACTTTTTTGGTCACGTTTAAGACATTTTTCCTTATCTGGAATTTTAAAATAAATTCTATTTTTTAAAAAGTTATAAACTTTTCCCTTTCACTTCTGAGTCCTTAATACATTTGGAATTGATTTTTAGGTCTGACATAAGGAAGGGATCCATTTTCAAATCTGTATGGATAACTAATTGTCCCAATTTTTTCTACAACTTTGTCTTCTTGATATTAAGGGAATAATCTATAGGGTGAGAGACTAAAAGAAACCTGATTTGTAGGAATTCAGCCCTTTCAATGCTAGGCAAATTTAGAAATAAGAGAAGCTGAGTAAAGGGGGAAAAATGCCTTTATTGAATAAGTCATCTTTTCTTTGCTAATCTGTATTGCCAACTCGGTCATATATCAGATGTCCTTAATTGTGTGAGTCTGTTTCTGCATATTCTAAACTGTTGCATCCAATTACATTTTAAAAATATTGAATACTTACTATATAACAGTTAGCATTCTATACTGTAGGGACACCGCCATGAACAACAACAATAAGAAATCACTTCCTTTGTATGGTTTACACGACAGTGGGGAAACAGATGATAAAGAGATACCCAAGTGAAACATATAGTATATCAAAGGGTTATAAGTTGCTATGGAGAAACTAAAATAGAGAAGGGGGATAAGAAGAGTGGTGGGGTGGAGAGAGCTGCTATTTTATGTAGGAATCTTCACTACGAAGATGGCATTCCAGCAGAGACCTGAAGGAGGTAAGGTGAGGAGTGAGCTCTGTTGACAGCCATTATGCCAATGATATGCCATTAGCTGTTGGTCTACTTGTCCATTCCAGTGTGAATTCCTGTCTGAATTTCCATGGCTTTATAAGAAGTCCTAATGTTTAGCCTGAGTCTTCTGTCTGTGAGTCCTACTACTGAGCTTCGTCTGTTCTTGACTGACCATTTACTCTCACATTTAAATATCAGAATCGATTTCTCAAATTCAATGACAAAACAAACAAGAATGAAAAACTAGCTTGAATTTTAATTGTATTCACATTGAATCTATAGATTAATTTAGCAAAAACTGATATTCTTATACCATTGAGTATCCCTAATCATGGATATGGAACATCTTTCTATTTATTTAGCTCTTTTTTCATGACCTTCAACTGATTTTATAATTTTCTCCATAAAAGCCTTGCACACTTCTTTTTAGATTTACTCTTAGGTATTTTATAATTTTTGTTTCTATTCCAAGTGGTATATTTTTTATTGTGGTAAAACACACCTAACACAAAATTTACCATTTTAACCATACAACTCAATGGCATTAAGCACATTCACATGTTGTGCAACCATCACCACTATCCATTTCCAGAACTTTTTCATCATCCCTAACAGAAACCCTGCACTCATTAAATAACTCCCAATTGCCTCCATCTCAGCCCCTGGTAAGCTATATTTTCTATCTCTCGAATTTGCCTAGTCTAGGTTCCTCATATATGTGGAATTATACAACGTTTGTCCTTTTGAGTTTGGCTTATTTCACTTAGCATAATATTTTTAAGATTCATCCATGTTGCGGCATGTATCAAAATTTCATTCCATTGTATGTATATACCACATATTTTTAATCCATTCATCTGTTGGTGGACATTGGGTTATTTCCATCTTTTAGCTGTTGTAAATAATATTGCTATGAACATTGGTTCAAGAATCTGTTTGAGCGCGTTCTTTCAGTTCTTTAGGGTATATACCCAGAAGTGGAATTGCTGGGTCATACAGTAATTCTATGTTTAACTTTTTGAGGAAACACCAAACTGTTTTTCACAGTAGCCAAACTATTTTACATTCCTACCAGCAATGCAAGAGTGTTCCAATTCTCCACATCCTCGCCAACACTTGTTATTTTACATTTTTTGATAATAGCCATCCTAATGGGTGGGAAGTGGTATCTCACTGTGGCTTTGCTTTGCATTTCCTTAATGACTAGTGATGTTGAGCATCTTTTCATGTGCTTATTGGCCATTTGAATACCTTCTTTGAACAAATAGATATTCAAGTCCTTCGATCATCTTTTAATTGTTGTTTTTGTTGTTGTTATTGAATTATAGAAGTTCTTTATGTATTCTGGATATTCATCCCTTATCAGATACATGATTTGCAAATATTTTCTGCCATTCTGTGAATTGCTTTTTCACTCTCTTGATAGGTCCTTTGATGCACAAAAGTTTTTAATTTTGATGAAGTCTAATTTATCTATTTTTCGTTTTGTTACCGTATCCAAGAAAGCATTGATAATCCAATATCATGAAGATTTTCCCCTGTTTTCTTCTAAGAGTTTTATTTTTTTAACTCTAACATTTAGATATTTGATCCATTTTGAGTTAATTTTTATACATGTAAGGTGTAAGGTATAAACAGTATTTTTCTTTAAGAAAGCATTTTCTAACCATTGCTAGTATATGTAAGTCCAAAAAAGCATTTTTACTCTCTTTTATATATAGAACATATATGCAGAAAAGTAAAGAATTATAAGTATACAGCTCAACAAATTTTCACAAAGTGAATATCTCTGTGTACCCAACATCCAGATCAAGAAACAGGCTATTTATCAAGCATCCTAGAAGCCCCCCATGCCCTCTTCCAATAACTACCCACCCCAAGAGTAACCAATATCCTGATTTCTTTTTTTCTTTTTATTTGCTATATGTATACATTGTGAAAGGATTTCAATATCCTGATTTCTAATACCACACATTATTTTGCCTATTTTGGAAACTTAAAAAAAAATGGAATCATATTGTATGTACTCTTTTTAATCAGACTTTTTTTTTGTTTGTTTAAAAATACATTTGTAAGGTTCACCCGAATTGGTGCTTGCAATTGTAGTTCCTTCCTTACTACTACACGTTATTTCATTGTGTGCATATGTCACATTTTATATATATATCCATTTTACTGTTGATGGGCATTTAAGTAGTTTCCAATTTGGAGCTATTGTAAATAGCACTGCTGTGAATATTTATGTACATTTCCTTTAGTGAAGATATATACTCATTTCTGTAGGTATACACCTAGGAGTGGAATAACTGGGTCATAAGACATATACGTGATCAGCATTAGTATATATTGCCAAAAGTTTTCCAAAGTGTTTGCCTGGCACACAGTTTTACTCCTTCTTAGAATAATAAAAAGCATAATTCTCTAATGACAATTTCAGGTTCTATAACAGGTAATTGGAGGTTGATAGGGATGTGGCATATTTCTGAACCTTCTGATTCAACCTCAATCATACCTACTTGTAGAATCAGCCATGCTTAAAGCTCTGCCATTTTTTGTTATTGTTTATGGTTTTTAGGTGGTAAGTTATTGAGAAATAGGTGAATTTTAGAGAAATGGTAAGATCTTTATGAAAATTCACCATCTGTTCTATAACTTTGGTCGTTTTTTTTTTTAATTTAATTTAATTAATTAATTTATTTTTGAGGAAGATTGGCCCTGAGCTAACATCTGTTGCCAATCTTCCTCTTTTTTTCTTTTTTCTCCTCAAAGCCCCAGTACATAGTTGTATATCCTAGCTGTAGGTCCTTCTAGTTCTTTTATGTGGGATGCCACCTCAGCATGGCTTGATGAGCAGTGAGTAGGTCCGTGCCCAGGATCCGAACTAGCAAACCCCGGACTGCCGAAGCAGAATGTGCGAACTTAACCGCTGTGCCACCAGGCCAGCCCCTCATGGGGTTTTTTGATATGAAAGAAAGTAAACTATTCATACCAAACAAACGTCAGATTTTTAAGACATTCAGTTCTTTCAAGGCCAAGCAAATCTATATCGGAACAAAAGAAGATGGGAAAACTGGTCCCTGCTAATCTCCAACCTTCTCTCTCTTGCCACTACCCTGGAGCTCCCTACACTCGAACCTGCTATTCTGAACCACTTTCATTTCCCCCGAAGTCACCGTGTCTCTTTCGCTTCTATGCCTTGTACAGACTGCTCTGCCTCTGTCGGAAATGCCCTCCTGCCCTCTCCCTCCTTCATCTAACTCCAACTCATAGTCCAGCCCTGGTTTAGGCCTCTTCTCCTTCAGAAAGCCATTCCTAATGGAGGTACCCATTCTCTGTGCCCCTATGACCCCTATTTTTATCATTGCTCCAGTTTATGCTGTACCTGCCTGTCTACTTGTACGTCTCCCCAGCTGTAAGTGAGCAACTTGAGGGCAAGGACTGTGTATTCTTTATCATGGTCCTGTGGACATCCAATTAATATTTATTTGATAAATGAATTTTAAAAGTCTTCAGAACACCCTCTTTCCATGCTGGTCTCACTGGCACCTCTGAAGTTGCCACTCCTTATAGCTCTTACTATTTTCTGCTAACTTCTGGTCAAGTTATCATAGACTGCCCCACCCTGTTCTCAGGAATCCAAGGGTTAAAATAAGAAGGAATTCTTATATTCAGAGATGTGTGCTTCTGAGAAATCTCCCTATCTGTCTGAGATTCTGAAACCTATTTCAAGCAGATGTGTAGAATGGAAGACTTGTTCCTTAATTAGGGAAAGTTTCATGGGCTATATGTACTGTCTTATGCCTTACTGCTGATGAAGATGAGAATGTCCCAAGTTTAAGTTTTGTGCATTGTAAAATGAGTATGATATAATAGCTTTCTTTTTTCTGCCAAGTCACATGGTAGGGTTTGAAGCTTCATTCCTTAGCATTTCTGCCTTATGTAAAAGCAACACTCCCTTTCCCAAAATATGCAGCCACATTTTTGTTTGTCTTTGCAGGGTACTAGTGTAGTTTGCATAGTTTTCTCTGTTTCTTCCTGATCAGAAGCTGGCATCTAAATGCCTTCTCTGGTCTCCTTATTGCTGCCACAATGCTTTCTTCCACTAGGATGTTGCAACTTTGAATTGTCTTGGCTCACTAGAGCGTGTGATTTGGTGGAACTGTGTCAGCAATGACGTCACCACCACATTTGCTTTGGTGGTTGATATCTTAGGTTATCAATGGCAGCATTGTGAAAAACCATACAGGGTCAAGACCCATTTAGTTCAGAGAGTTGTATAGTACATGGGTTGAGAATTCTCAAAGACCATGCTTCATAGGATGTAAAGAGAACCTCAGATATTGTGTTCTTAAGTTCAGTACTGCTATTAAACACTCAACTTTATTTCTCCTTGGGGGTTGGGGTTGAGAAGGAATTGATATAAAAACAAAGATAAATGATGGAATACACTCTCTTTAATGATGTGTTACATCAGATAAAACTATCTGAGAACTAATTGTGCTCGATCTTGGCAGGCCACTGAGTTTCAAACACACCTATTGAAATGAATAGGAATGAAACAGTCCTGAAAGTATTAGTAGCTGCTTTTGATGCAGTGGAATGTATTTGTTTCTTGTACAGCTCTGCAAGAGTAAGATAAATATGAAACTTTCAGACAGGGCTATCTTCAGAAACTGACCAGGGATCATAGTTCTTTAAAACCTCAGAGGTACCTTTTAATTTCAACCTTGACAAATCAGTCACTTTGTATCTTTATCAAATCTTTGTTCAGAGATTTTCCTCCTGGTTTTGTAAAATACTCAGCAATGGGTCTAATTATAGGTGGATAAGGAGTTACCTAAATGTTTACATATGGAGGCTGACACAAGACCCACTTGCTCAAAATGCCTCCGTTATCACCTGCTAAAGAGGGCCTGGAATTCACAGCCTTTGAAACATTTCTTTGGCTTAAGATACAGGGGCCAGCCTGGTGGCATAGTGGTTAAGTTCACATGCTCCGCTTCTGTGGCCCAGGGTTTGCACGTTCGAATCCCAGGCTCAGACTGACACACCGCTCATCAAGCCATGCTGTGACAGTGTCACCACTCATCAAGTCATGCTGTGGCGGCATCCCACATACAAAATGGAGGAAGATGGGCACGGATGTTAGCTCAGAGATAAACTTCCTCAGCAAAAAATGGAGGATTAGCAACGGATATTAGCTCGGGGCCAATCTTCCTCACCAAAAAACAAAAAAGGGGGGGGTCTCCGAAAGGTTCCCACAAGAAGTTCCCACCAAGACATGTTGGTGGAAAGGAGAAAGTATCAGGCCTAGCCCTTTCACATCAAAATTACTAACAATGAGCACATATAATTCTATTGGTTTTGGTTTTGAGTGTGGTTTAGCTTGGTTTTAATTTTGTCTGTAATCTATTAGAATCACTCTTGTCATCTTGGAAACCAGGGAAGAATACATGTAATAGAACAGGTACGATTTAGTTCTTCCAATGCTTAGAAACTTGTTCTACTTCTCCTTAGGGGAGCACTAACACCAAAAACACAGTCTTGAAGCAGAAAGAAATGTGGCATCCATAGAATAGATCCCCAGATATGCCCGGAAGCAGATGAAGACACAGGTCCTGGGAAGGCAATCTAGAAGTCAACTGAAATCAACACTATAATAGTTTTGGGAAAAGAATCTGAAGAGAAACAGCAAAATCCCTAGATTGGGTTGTGAGACCTCAGACAAGATGCTAACTTTGGCTTCTTTGTATTGTTGCTGAAATGGCTTCCATGTCCCACCAACTTTAAGGTGAAATCTTATGCGTGCCTTAGGATCTTGGATGTTGAGTAATTGTGGAAATGATGAACCTTATCATTTTTCTGAGGAGGCTTTTTGTTGGCTCCACTACCCCAGGCATCTGGAAAACAAATGTTTTAATTTAGAATTTAGGCCCTGATCAAACATCTACCAAAATTACAGCTATCTTTAAGACAACTATCTTTCCCCATCTCTACTTTTACTCAAAAGTATTGATCAAACTTGCAAGCCAGACACAGAGGTGTGCTGTATACCATGACCCTGAATTCAAATGCTGAGTTCAATTTATAAATCTATAAAGCAGATTGCTGGAACTCTCCAAAGCCTTAACATATCTCTGGGGTCGATTTACGGTTTTGTGTAGGCTTCTGAGGCAGGAAAATGTGTGGAGGTAAAAGTGGGGTGTCAGCATCCAAAGCCCGTCATCTTGCTTTGCCTCCTTGCTAGATATAGTCCTAATCTGTTGACCAGGGCATGGCCTATGTTTCATTTGAAGGGGTTGCTTTTTCCTGAGAGGAAGAGACAATCCTTTTTTCCTGGGTACAAGTTATAAATCTTGTTTTCTCTTGTTACATTTTGCAATTTTATTTGAATGTTTATACAAAGGGATTTTACAGTAGTCTCAATTAAACATTTATAAGGAAAAAAGAAATCACATCTAACTCTATGACTCCTAAAAGATAAAGAGTATCTATTTAACTCACAATTTTGCTTCTTTCAGATAAACATAGTCATAACTGTATCCTAGCTCAACGGAGAAAAGCCACTAAATAAATCCAAGAAAGCTTCAAATTCCTTACCATGTCCATTTTATCCAGGGTTTGTAAAAGAACTTTAAATATTTCTGATGGTCTATTTGTTCTGTACTTTCAAATCAAACTGCCCCCATAAAAAATCCACAAAACTATAGTTAATTCATTTGGGGGGAAAGCCAGAAACTCATATAAGACATTTGTGGTTAAAGAAAAAATGTCAAATCTGATACTTTCCAAGGGGGAAATTACAATTAATAAACAGAAATTTCTGAAGTCTAATAAACATATATATTGTTTAAAATAGCAACCAATTTTAATAATCTGCTGAATTCCTAACTCTGCATTTCTGTGTATCCCTGAACATATTTATCTAGTCTAACTGGGTATGGGGAAGGAAATAGAAGCAAAAGATCAGGACCTCACCTAACTTCTTAAATACCGACTCTAGTGTTTTTCTTTAAGCCTATATATACGAAGTGCTGATTTTGGGAGCAGTCCTGGTGGCATAGTGGTTAAGTTAGCATGCTCCACTTTGGCTCAGAATTCACAGGTTCAGATCCCGGGAGCAGACCAAAGCACTGCTTGTCAAGCCATGCTGAGGTGGCGTCCCATATAAAGTAGAGGAATATGGGCATGGATGTTAGTCCAGGGAGAATCTTCCTCAGCAAAAAGAGGAGGATTGGCAACGGATGTTAGCTCAGGGCTAGTCTTCCTCACACACACACACAAAAGTGCTGATTTTAAAAGTGATGATTAAAAAATAAAAGGCACTGTGAGATCCTCTCTGGCCTGGAATGTTTGAATGCACATGTATATAAGAGAAAAAATTCCCACAGACCACATGTGAAGATGTATTTACCTGTGGGTATGTCAACTATCAAACTGCTGTCACCTATGACTGCTGGCAGATTAGGGGTCAGGCCTTGGACTTGTTACACTGTTGTACCCTGTCATTTTGCAGTCATTCCTACATTATAGAATGAAGACTTTTCTTGAGAGAATATGGCCAAACAACCCATCAGTCATGACTTTCAGAGGTAGAAAGTGAAGCATGCAGCATTTTGGCATGATGAGACAGGTCAAATGACTTCTACAGAGTGACGATGACAACTTAGATTACACTCCTCAACCTTTATGCTCTATCCTCTCTCTATTCTATCTGAAGTCATTTTTTCATTCTATAACTCTGGACTTACGATATTTTACATTTCCAGAGAGATGTAAAAATTCAGGGCTCCCTGCATTCCCAGAGCTGAAAATAAGAAAAGGTAATTTATAATTTGACCCCCGAGAACAGCATGGAGATTGGTCAGAGAAGGTTAATTGAATATGATCTACCAGTCATAGCATATCCAGTCCCTTCTTAAATGATGTTCGTTTCCAGTTTGTAAAATCCTGCAGGGAAATTTATTGCATAAGTTTACATTGTTATGCCTCTTTTAGTTTTATTAAGACTATACCCTTCAGATACCAAGGAAGACTCATAAATTCTCAAATTCCAGGATAGAATGAACAAATGCATTTCAATCTGTTGTTATCCCTCATTATTTCAGAGACTTTGATAATCTCACCTTTAAGTTCACATTTTTGTTCTAAACAGTCCCCCTGAAAGCCCCCTACTCCACATGGAGCTGAGTTAACCCTCTTTGGCTCCTCTCTGGCTCTGCATCAACACAGAGCACCACACCAATGACAGTTTAATTGGCCAAATCAGTGCAAAACACAACATTTTGCAAAAAAAGTTTACAGGTATTGCTACTTAGAAGGGGGTGCTGACAGTGGAATGGGAGGAAAACGGAAGGCAAAACATGAGAAAGAGAGAGGAAGAAGGGACTTGGAGACTGTTAGTCTCTGTTCTTAGAGAGTAGAAAAGTGGTTGACAAGGACTGGGGGTGGAGGAAATAGGGAGAGGCTGGTAAAGGGCACGAACTTTCAGCTATAAGATGAAAAAGGTCAGAGGATCTAAAGTATACCTTAGTAGCTAAAGTTGATAACACAGTATTGTATAATTGAAATTTGCTAAGAGAGTAGAACTTAAATGTTCTCACACAAACACAAAGATGAATATGTGAAAGAAGAGCAAGAACACAGATCTGGACAGAGTGGCAAGCAGGATTGGGTGACCTGTAGAGAAAGAAAGGGGCAGGAAGTCAAGAACCAGGAAAGTGCACCAAGTTGTTCTGGAGAGCTGCAAGTGAAGGAGAAAAAACACACACAAATGTTTTCAGTCATTCTTCTCTCAAGGCTGAGTATGTTTCACAAAGTATTAATTGCTGCCCCATCTCAGCTGAGTTCAGACATATTTGTCTCTGAAACGTGTCATGGAACTTCCTGGATGAAGAGAACTATGGCCCTCATCAGAACAGCCTCTTGCTCAGAGCTTCACTAGAGTTTTAATAAGGACAGGAGGGTGTGCATGTGTGTGTGTGTGTGTGCATCCACATTTTTAACTATTTGAAGGCCATACAATGGAATGGGGACCATCAGATCCTCCCACAAAACATCTTCCAATGACAGATTGGGTACACCGGGTTTGGATTATAGTAGCTAACGTTTACTGAGCCCTATGAGCAAGGTACTATGCTTCCCTCGTCACCGAGATGATCTCATTTAATCCTCAGATGCTAAGATGTACAATTTTACAGACCTCCATTCTATAGATCAGGAAACTGAAGCTTAGAGAAGTTAAATAACATCTCCCAGCTGGTAAGCACTGGAGCCAGATTTTTGTATCTTAAAATGAAAACTTGATAAAGAGTATACATTTGATTTCTGTCTAAGCCCTAGCATAGAATCAAGAATGAAGGCACAGTCAACAAATGTTTGACAATTTTATCAAATTGGCCATCTGTTCATTTTTATAAAGGGGTTTAGAAACTTTTTAATTATGCCACGACCACATCTCTACTGACACATACATTAACATCTTAATGAAACCAGTGGATTTCCTGACCCTTCTCAGGCAGAATATGTACTATCTTTTAGAAGTCATTGGAGAATAAAAAAAGCAGAGTGTCATCTCTAACAGGGTCTCTGTATAAAAGGGCCAATTGAGATCCATACTTATAGGCCTAGTTCATTGAATCCCTCCTTTTTATAACATCCCTAATGTCATCATCTAGGGACAATTGAAACTCCATTCTTCACTGTAGGACTATCCCTTTTCTCACTCTGCTTCATGATGCCTGGCTGGGCATAGTGCTCCCATTGAAGTCAAGAGAAGCTTAATGCTTCAATCATTCTAAAGGGTGCAGAGTAAGATTACGAGCTGACGACGATTCAATAAGCAGGAAGAATTTGAATCTTAATTGGAAGAGTCTGCCATATTCTCTCCCACTCAAACCTGTGCATAGCATGGGTACACTGAAAAAAATCCTGTGGATGTTTTAAATCCATGATAATAATAGTGTGTTCAATCTTTGTAAAGGAAAAAAAGAGAGAAAGTTTTAAATGCCAAATGTTTGCCCTTAACAAACAACTTACATTAAAGTGCCACTGTGAGGGCAATATGCTACGTGAAATAAGCCAGAAAGAGAAAGACAGATAATGCATGGTATCACTACTATGTGAAAAAAGTCAAAGTCATAGAAAGAGCGAGTAGAAAAGTGGTTGCCAGGAACTGGGGGGTGGGGGAAATAGGGAGAGATTGGTAAAGGGTACAAACTTTCAGCTATAAGATGAAAAAAGTTCTGAGGATCTAATGTATAACTTAGTGACTATAGTTGATAACACTGTATTGTATAATTGAAATTTGCTAAGAGGGTAGAATTTAAATGTTCTCACACACACACAAAAGATAAATATGTGAAGTGATGAATGTGTTAATTAACTAGATGGTGAGAATTCTTTCACAATGTATATCAAATCACCATGGTGTACACTTTAAATATCTTACAATTTTGTCAGTTATACCTCAATAAGGCTGGGGAAAAAAATAAAGTCCCACTATGTTAATGTTGAACTTTTTGGATCTGAACTTTATCATAGTATTTCTATTGCTAGATAAAAAATTTCAAAATAATGCATATGAGAAACAATGCCCCTCAGTGAAATCTCAGCCTAAAGTAGATATTAACTTGCATTTCAACTTTTTTGTATGCCTGGTCGCTGCTGAAACTGGTCACTAAACTTCTCAATACTTTATTAGTTTTAATTTTGCTCATGTTTATCAAGTGCTTCCTATATGCCATTGTGCTAAAGATTTTTGAATGATGACCTCTCTTTAGTCTCCACACCAATGCCATGAGCTAAGAAGCACCTTCTCCCATATTTTGTAGATGAAGGACCTGAAGCTTACATGTCATCGTAGTTAGCACAGGGTGGGGGCCAGATTTGAGCCACCAGTCTGAGCCCAGAGCCTACATTCTCACCCACTATGTGAGGTGAACTTCCTCGTGTAGCTTGTTAGATCTTGTTAGATCTTTCAAGCCAATAGAGCACTGGCGTCTAGCTAAGAACTGGGGAACCCTGGACCATGCATCCAATAGATAGGCCATGTATGCTAGAAGATTTGGGAGGTAATAAACTAAAAGATATGTCACTCTGCCCTGGTAGGGGTCATCACCTTTCCTAGGATATCTCATCACAGAATCATAACCAATTTATTAAAATTGTTATAAATTAAACCCAAAGGGCCACCTAGTCCCAGTTCTCTCTCTAGAAGAGCTGACACACAGAACAGTTGGGGTGAATTTTTCCTTGGATATGAAAAACAATATGATTTAATGGCAAGAACACCGGATTAAGCAACAGGGGATCAGGGTATTAATCCCCACAAAGTAGACTTGTCAGGATACTTTTCCTCTCTGGACCCAATTCTGTTCATCTGTAAGTAGCAAGGGGCTCATTCACTCATTTAACACAGATTTATCAAATGCTTATTATGAGCCAAGCCCTATGCTAGATGTTGGGTTATCAAGACTGTAAGAGATAGTCATTTCCATGTAGAAGCTTATAGGTTAGTCAGGGGAAAAAAGATAAGTAAGTAATTGTAATTCTGGGTAGTAAGTACAATGATGGAAGGATACAGAATGTTTTGTGGCAAAACCTAGAAAAGGAACCTAGCCTAAGCATGGGTGGGAGGGTTCAGGTGAAGCTTCCTGGAGGAGATGAGTGAGAACGAACTTGAGTCCCGGAAGGAGGAGAACAAGTTATCCAGACAAAGAGAGGAGGGAAGGAGTGGGCAGGAAGGAAGAGGAGAGGGTACTATAGGAGGCAGGAACAATGAACAGAGCCAAGGCTGAGAAGGAGACGCTAGTGTACCTGCAAGGCTGCAAGGAGCTCAGAATGGCTGGAGCTTTGTGGGCGTGCAGGTTGTGAGTGTGTGCACTTGTGTGTGCACGTGGGGGACGGGGTGAGGTGGGTAGAATGGTCATGGAAAGTGGGGAGAGATGGAGCTGCAGAGCTAATCAAGGACCAGTGGTTGAGGAACCTTGAATACCATGAATATCCTGTCCCAACAGCAATGGGGAACTGGGAAAGAGTTTTAAGGAAGAGGGTGGCATAAGTAGATGAGCGTTTTTAAAGGGCATTCTGGAGACAGTGTGAAGAATAATTTGTGGGAAGCAAACCTGGAGGCAAGCAGGTTGGATAGGAAGCTGTTGTACTGATCTAAGCGAGTGGTTCTCGAACTTGAGTGGGCAATAGAATCACTTGAAGGGCTTGTTAAAGTACGGACTGCAGGGCCCCAGCCCACAGTTTCTGAATGGGTAGGCCTTGAACGTGACCTGAGAATGTGCGTTTCTAACTAGTTCCCAAGTGATACTGATGCTGCTCATCCAGGGACCACACTTTGAGAACCAGTGTTGGAGGCAATGTTGATTGCTAATTGTAAAATTCTGGGACTCTTCCTTATTAAGAAGCAGTTTTTCTTTCACAAATATATATTTTTGTGAAACACACTCATTTTATCCTAAAGCATTTTTCGTAAGATGAATATGGGCCTACCGATAAATTGAATTTATTATTGTTGTCCTACATCATTGTTACATGTTTCCATGTTGTTTCTTCTATTTTCCCCAAGTTGGATTTTATTTGATACACCAGAGAAGTCTCATGGCACGTACAGTAATTTGCAATAGGATTAAGAAGCTGAAATGCCATTGCAGTTGACTAAATCCTTTGTCTGACTGAAATACAATAGACCAATTGAAGCCTGTAATATTTGGGCTCAGATTTTAAAAATGAAACCTTGTAGAGGAAAAAAAGTCTTGTCTTCTTTACTCCTCCTATTTTGAGGCTGAAAAAAAAAGGTTATAACTGCAAACTACATACAAACCTGGTAATCACAAATTCCTTTTCTTATCAAGTATCTAGGAAAGAACATTATATCAAAGAGAAACAATGTCTCTTCAGAACAAAAGGAACTCTGTTACTTTAGGACAAGGCCTGCACGTCCCTAAGTCTCAGTATAATTGAAACAAAAAAGTTCTGTGTTAAACTTTTTCATCTAAAGGACAGTGAATTTGTAAAACCATCAGGCTGCTCCTACTTAATGATGGACTATTCATGCTGCAGAATTATTTTAGCAACACTCAGACTGTTAGTGTTGAAACATATACCCACCTAATAAGAAAGACGTGGTGAAAATAGTCAGCATGCAATGACTTACCCACACCATCCCTTAGCAGTTTACTTCTAGTGATGCTACATGGATTCTCTTTCCTTCATTAATGTCATACCTGAGGTGAGACTTCACCAATTCCTTTTTCTCTCGGCATCAGCTCATTGTGCTTGTCCAGAGTGTCCCAGTTACAGTTTATTCACATCACAGTTCCACTGAAAGTGCAAGGATGCCCCCATATTACTGAAAAATGTTAATCACCTGAATCTAATAGAAGGCTAAGTGCAGCCAAAATAACCAATAAAAGGGACTAATGATGCTGCGTCTATCAATTCAGGCATTCTCTCTTTGCTAAGTAACTCTGTTTGTGAGCTCACAATTGGTTTCACTAGAAAGGATTACAGCATCCCAAGCAGTGGGCCATCATTATAATTACAGGTGTGGCACAGGCTGCGCGAGCAGATGAGCTCATTAAAACGAAGATCTGCTCTGCTGGATTGTCTGTCTTCTCTAAAGAACAAAGAGCAGCAGCAGCAATGAGTTACCGTGTAAACAAATTGAGCAATCAGTAACACACAACAGAGAGTGTGTTCCTCAGCCAATATTCGTCCACACCTCTGTTACGCTGAACCTCTCTCCACCACCTCCAACCCTCTCCTGGTGGAGGTGAGTTTTGCTTCTCTGTACTCTCCTGACCTCCAGAGGGTGGGCAGGGGACGACTGAGTAACAGTAATGAAGCTTTATTCTCCTCATCTTTCACCACCTGCCCCCACCCCAGTCTATTTTGCAACTACCACAGGAGGACAACACAGCCAGTCACCTTGAATGAGAATGTTAAGGCTTCATTTCTATCTCAGCTGCAAGGAAGGCTGTAAACCAAATTTTCTTTAGGGATCGGACCCTCAAGTGATAGGCACTGATTGTATTTGTCTTTAGAAAGTCCTCTTCTGGTCCAACGATGAATTAGGTTGGATTTTAGGCTAATTGGCGCAACATGCTTTACTTCTTGACTTCCAGATTTATATGAAAGCAATTTACGGGGCTATCAGCCAAGTCTGCACTGGCAAAGTGAATCAGAAGATACTGCAATTATGCAAATGATCAAGAAAAGAAAAAAAAAGAGCTACACAAGATCTTGTTTGCCTAATTTAGGTGGGGCAATTGTACCCCTTTTCTTGTTTTCTCTTTGGCTGTGCTCTCAAGGACTGGTACCGGGGCGGGCTGGGTGGTGAAGGACAATGTTGGGGCCCACAGGGGTTAGGGT
Source organism: Tapirus indicus (assembly GCA_031878705.1). Lineage (NCBI taxonomy): Eukaryota > Metazoa > Chordata > Mammalia > Perissodactyla > Tapiridae > Tapirus > Tapirus indicus. The sequence continues at coordinate 92,182,445 of CM062926.1, forward strand.
TTCAGTATGGCCTTTCAAAAAATCATGAAGTGGATTAGAAGCTTTTTCAGGCAAGTAAGGATTTAACCTGGTATTTATAATCTAACATACGGCAAGTTGGAGGGGAAAAAACTTTATAAAGGAAACTTTTAAAGAATGACACTTAAAGTAAGATTCTTTCATCTTCTCTCAACTATTTTTATTGTATGAGAATCAGTCCTAAATCAAAACAAGTTCCTTCATATCAGAAATTTGGCTTTGGATACGGGTGCTTCTAACTTGGAGGGTGACAGCTGATAAAGGGTGTGGGGGGATGTGATTTGTTAAAGTAATAAAGAGCTTAAAAAAATAATGGGCAGCTCTTTCTTAAGAATCTGTAGGGCGGAGAACCCTGAAAATATGCATAGAAATAGACTATCATATCAAATAGACATATGATGGTCTATTTCTATGCCTCTAGTAGCTAAAATTGCATGCCCTGCTCTATTTTGCAGACATTGGCTTGGCAACTTGGGACTTTGAGGGCAGAGGAGAAAGTTCAGTGTGTACCAAGTGTGACTGATCAAAAGGGGATGGCAGCAAGCACGGCCTTCACATTGTCATCAAAAGAATCGCAGCATTATCCCAAACCAGCCGGACAAAGACAAATGAGAGGGCCAAACCCCTTGAAAGCTATTACAGATCAGTCATTGACAGGCAAGCTCTTTTCAATAGGGACCTCTGTTGTTTCCCAGGCCTAGCTGTCCCGCTTTCTGGTGACAGAGTGCTCAGGGCGGCGCAGAAAAGGGACTGAGGCCTCTGGCTTGGCCTGGACCCCGCACAAAGCCAGGTCTGCTGTGTGTGTCACGTGAGGCGGTGGTCCCGGGCAACAGCGCGACACGTGGGTCGCGTCCCCTGGGAATGTCAAGGCACCAGGTTATGTTTCCCAGTCTCCGCGTGGGAGGGAGGGGTGAGAGGGGAGGCCAGAGACAGGCCTTGGCACTTGGAAACGTTTATCCTTCCTAGCTGTCTCCTTGACGCCAAGTTGCTGTGAAAAGGAGGCACCCTGTGGAATTGCCTGCAGGGGCACCCTGCTGGGGCTCAGAGAAGAGCTGGCAGTGGCGGGGGCACAGAGGCGGAGTCCTCCCGCAGACGACAGACAAGCCTGCTCCGTGTGTCTCATGTGTAATAACACGGCAGGTCCCGAGGAGACGGTGCTTTGATGCAGGGTAGGAAATCAGATAAGGGGTCTGAGGTTCAGACACGGCAGCAAATGCTTCATCAAAATATCCTACAAGAAGTCAGGCCTGGGTGGGATTTCTGCCTAGCGGACACTAATTGGAAATGAATTAACAATATTGAGCAGGAAGTGTTTCTGAAAGGGTTATAACAATACCGCCCTGTAGAAAGCAAAATGCACAGAAAGTGAGGGCTGCTCTTAATTTAACCACTAGCGCTAAAGGCCATAGTGAAGGCCATTTCATATACTATGTTTATTTGAAGTGCTTTGTTGATAGTGAGCAATAAAAGGCCAGCATAGGTGAGAATCACGTTATTTTTCCAGATATGTGCACTCTCACAAGTATGGATTTGGAGGAACAGTCATTTGAGAATTTAAAGTTCAGCATTTTCCTTGATCTCTAGATAAGCATAACCTGCAGTTTAGCATCAGGGTTAAGAGAGGGAGGAGTTAATTTACTTGGCTCTTCAAATCCCTCCCACTTCGGAGATGCCTTGAGGCCAAGGATTAATCTGTACCTTTCATAAGGACTTATTTCTTGTCATTTTAAATCTTATTTTTCCTTTTGCATCTTTGTACTTGTTTCACTGGCCTCAATTCCCTAGCACTTCACATCCAAAGTGAGAATAAAATCACTTTGTTGCTGTACTTTTAACATATTGGTCATCTCTTACCTACAATAACTAACAAGCACTTACTATGTGCTTATTAAGCACAGCATGAAATGAAATCCCTTCTATTACTGCCTTTAGTTACTACTAATGGTTAATGTGCCAAGTGTTTAATTCTCTCATTTCCCACAACTCTGAAGTTCGGTGCTATTATTATCCCACTTTAGATACAAGGAAATAGAGGCAAGAAGAAGAGTTAAGGCCATAGAGTTAATAAGGGGTGGGGAGGGAGTTAAGATTTGAATCTAGCCAGATCTATGTGTTTGGGTGTTATGACTTAAGAAAATGTTTTCTCTTCCAAAGGGTTTCATACGGTGATAAATTTGTTAGCTTTCTTCTCAAACAACCCCTTTTCTCTTCTATCCCTTTCCCCTAATAAACAAAGTTTGGATTTACCTGGAAATGATATTTTAAACCAGAGTTAATTTTACTCTTCTAATCATAGCTAATAGTGCCATCAGACCTTGTGTGAATACCTTTGCTGCACCTTTTGGTGTGACATAAAGAATGCTATAATTATATTATTTATACACTCACGTTGTCCAAGATACTGGATCTGCTACCTAAGGGAGCAATCTGCATGTGACATTAAACTTCAAGAGGAAGCAACTATACCACACTTGGAGAATGAGTCACAACTTAATGCGAAGGGCAGGAATGGAGGTGCTTTTATGTTGCCTTCATTATTCAACTAATTCCTCACTTCTGATATTTTCAATGAAGCCAGGCCCACCCACAAGGAGGAAGGGGTAAGGTCTCTTAGAAATGGGCCATAAGCTTTATGTTCCTAAAAGATAGATCTTGACAACTTTTCAATTGGTTATCTAACTGATCTCTAAGCTGTTTAGCAGAGGGAGAAGATATAAATATCTAAAGGATGAGATAATTAAGGACTAATAGAGTTAAATACCTTGTCTTAAGTTCTACGGGGAGGCAAAAAAACCAGAATGCCATTATCCCTATTCTAAAGCTTCCTCTCTGTCAATAGTTTCCAGATAGCAACATAAAAATATCTTCGTTTTTGAAACCACTAGGTTTTGTTACTTCTCTAGATACACTGACATTTTTGTGCACAGAATCAGTCTCCTAGTTTTAAATGGACAATTGCAAGATTGTTGCAGGCATCCTATTTCTTCAAGGCATCAACAGGCTTTCTTGTAGTAAAAATTGCTTTATACAAATATTAAATAATTGGAGTGTTGAGGGGAGCCATTGAAGGTCTTAGTTTTTATTCTTGCAGCTCCTTCTGTATTTCAGTGTGGAAGAATATAGTAGTATTTGTCAAATAATAAAGAAGATCTTTAAAAACAGAATCTTCACTGCTGTATCTGTGCTGGTCTTTAATAACAGGCAAGGTGTTTGATGGCAAGAGGCCTTTGGGCATATACCTAACAAAGCCTTCAGCCTCCCACTGTTGCCTAATCCCATAGGATCTGTCATGTTTTATTGGCTTTTCATTGGTTAGTCATCGTACGGTTTGGCACCATAGTGAAATTTCACATTTTTAGAAACAACAGTGTGAACAAAGACTAGATTTTTCTTTCTGTCATGTGTAATTCAATTTGCTCTGAGTAATTCAATTTGCTTTGAAAAAATAAAAATCCCTACAGAGTCAGCCAATTATATATTGCTTCCTATAATAGTTCAGTGTTTTGATCAGGGATATTATATTCATGACTTAGATATGAGGACTTTGGGATGGGAGGAGCGGTGTCACTGAAATTGTGGAGAAATAAGCTTGAAGAAGAGAAGGGACAGGGGTGTTCATTAGAGTGGGAGCAGGTAACTGATTAGAATGATTTGGCAAGTCTGTAACATGCTGTAACTAGCTGTGTGTGTGTGTGTGTCACATGGCCCATTAATTCTTTAGTGTGTAGGCTGTAGGCACTGGTACAATGGTATAAGCAATGCATTTAGCACAATATGGCCCTTAATAAAGGTTAGGAATCCCAACTTAGATTTGTTTTTTAGTATAAAGTTTTCCTTGTTTTTTTCCAGGTTGTCAGTTGAAGATTGATTCTTTCCTCTACCTCAAAGAAAGAACCATCAAGAAAATGTTCCACTCTTCTCTTACCTTCCCAAAGAAAACTTTTAAGAATAATGGTCCTTTGTTTTCTAGTTCTCTCTGACTTTAGGCAACAACATTTGTATTTCAATTTTGTAATTTAAAAATGTTTTAATTTAGCACCTACTTTGTACCAAATAATGTATAATTAGACTCTGGAAACAGAAAAATGTCCCCTGATTTCCAAAAATTTTCCATCTTGGTCCTGGAAAAGATAGTTTTTAATATTCTAGATCATATTTAAAGTATAAGTTTGTGTTATAAATTTTAGACTTAAATCTTTTATCTTAGACATATTTTACAGCTTTCTAGAAAAGGGATAAATGACGTCTGAGGAATTCAGTGTTCCTGCTTCCTATTTTGTAAATAAATAACTACAGTTTTTGTATGTAATTATCTCTTCTTGGTCAGTTATTATTTATTGATTAGTTTCACCTCAGCTATGAGCAAAAATAAATGTGACTTGTGAAACTCAGTGTTTTAATTCCTGTGGTTTTAAACAAAGCTGCAATAATAAACATAAGAAGCTGAAGCCTCCTCCCGGAACTTGGAAACAGCAAACATTAAATTCCCAGGAATGAGCTTTCGAAACCTTTTACGAGTGTCCTTGTAATCTGGACCTGAAGCACCACTGTCAGCTATGAAACTAGTGGCTCAGAACCCCAGGAGAGATGCAGCTTCCATCTCAATGTCGCCATATTTCCAGAGTCTAGGAGGCAACTCAAATGTTTCTCAGCAGGTTCACCTGGAGGCTTCCCTCAGTCACCTTGAGGGTTTTGAGTAAAGAAAACTTGCTGATTTATGCATAAATCATGATTTCCTAGAAATCATGGCTAATTTCAGACTAGATTAGGGTGTCTGAACAATAGTTGAGTGGACTTTTGGGGAGAAGCATTAGGAAGGAGACTGGGATACATGGTGAAATTCCCTAATATACCTGGATAAAAGTTTATACAGGTGAGGAAACTACAAAGAGGCTCATTGTTGATGTGTTGATGCTCATATGTATGCACTTAGTGTGGGTCTTCACTCAGTCTCAATTCATCTTCATCACTCTGGCTGGGATCCTTAGTCTTTAGAACTATCTTTCAAAAAACAAAGGCGAGATCTAAGTACTGCCACTTACTTCTAGAAACCACCAGGAAAACATAACATTTCCAGCCTGATGTTTGCTCTTCAGTTTGCTAATTGTATTTTGATTTGTCACTGATTTGATTTTGTCATGGATTGATGTCTGTAATCACAGCTGAGCATAATTGGGTTTTTGAAAGTTTATGGATATTCTACCTTTTCCCTAAAAGAATTTAAGGTAGCTTATAAAAATATATCCAATTAGGTTTGTCTACTTCAAGGCTGTGTCCCAAATGCAAGAAGTCCTTAGGATTTATTTGTAAATAATTATGCAAAACGTGAAATAACAGAGAAGCAGCAAAAATAAATTTTACTTGCTGTGTTGATTCTGCCCTGGTGTTACCGCCACAGTAATAATCCAGAGGAGTCTGCCACCTGAAACTGGGCAGAGCTCCTGGGCCAGCCCAAGTCAGTACAACACACCCAGGAGTGTTGTCAGAACCACCCGTGGCTATTCACAGAGAAGGGATGGCACTAAAAGGTATGCAGCCAAACAGTAATTGTTAGACATCATCTTCTGCTGGGAAATAAGATAATTAAGTAATTGCTTTCATTCCACCACTTACAGATACCAAGGCCCATCTCTGAAAAATAATAACCCATTAACTGGCCAAGGCCATCCTTTATGGCATATGACTTTTTAGGTTGCAGTGTTTAGCATTTGAGACTGTGGTTTGGATACATTTCAAAGGAGCACAGCCAACTTGGCATTATTCAGAGTCTGACCAGCCAACCTGAACCCCTTCAGAAGCTGATTTTCCAGCCTGAATTTTTCAGGGCCTTGTTTTCCCCCCTCCTATTTCCTTCTCCATTATGTTGTCTGCATTCATGGCTTATTAGTGGTGCCAGCAGAAATGTTGGCTGAAAAAGTCAGGAAGAGCACAATCAGTCCAAATTGAAGGTCGCTGGGCATATAGATGAAAGATTTGGTGGGGAAGGAATTATGGTTTTAAATGAAGTTTTTAAATGCCTTCAGATTTTATTAATCTATAATACCTTTGATCTTATTTATCCAAGAAAATGGATCTTTCTATGTCCCTCTCAATCTAGGAATATGCTCAAGTGAATCCCATTTTTTACAACTGGTAGGAAAATACCCACTTTCCCTCCAGTTTTCCTATGGTACTCTTACTGATTTACACTTCTCCAAAGAAGTTTCTCCACTCGCTTCCTTCCCATTGATTCCTTAGCCCTCTGCATCTGACGTCATCTTCCATCACTCTGATGCCTCAACTCTCCCCAGAGTCACCAATGTCTTACTACTTCGATGCTGTCAGTCCTTGTCTTGCTGAGTCTCTGCTATATTTGGTGCCGTGGACCATTCTTTACTTCTTATGGGAAGCTCTCTCTTCCCATAAGACCCATGAAACTACATCCTTCTGGCTATTCTTGTACTATTCTGACGATCTTTTTCCTGGTGCCTCTTCTTCCACCCACACAATAAATGTTGCCATAGCCCTGGATTATGTCCTCCGTATGCTGCTTTTCTCACCTATATGCTTCACCTGAGTAAAATTTCCCATTCTGACTGAACAAATACCTATTTGCTAATGATTCCCACATATATGTCCAGTCTCAACTCTCCTTCAAGTTTCATATTTCCACATCTAGTTTTCTGTTTGTCACTGTCACCTACATAGTTCAGTGGCCTCTCAAACAGAATTGACTGGGTTGAATTTGTGTCTTTCCTCTTTCATTGGCTCCTCTTAGACTGTTCTCTTTCCTTTAGTGTCTTCATCAAACTTTCAATTACCCAAATTAGAAACCCAGAAGTTCACTTTACATTCCTTACCCTATCAGTTGTCTAGACTGGCTAGATTTGCCTCCAAATACTCTTGAATAAATTCCATTTCTCCATTCCCACTATCATAACCTTAGTTCTCATCTTTATCATCTCTTGCTCGGATTAATGCAACAGTTTTCTAACAGTGTTCTTTCTCCTTCTAATTGTTTCTCTTTCCTTCTCAAATCTATCCTCCACAATGCTATCTGAAAGATCTAACTAAAATGCAAATTTGACCCATGTTGCTTCCTTGTTTAAATCTCTTCAACTATTCATAATCTATACTATCCTACAGGGTCCATAGGATAGATTTTAAGATTCTTAATATGAAAATAAGATCCTCCACAAATTGCATCCCACTGTTCTTTCCACCACTCTCTGCCATACTCTAAGCTTCCATATCAACTTATTATTCCCTGCACATACTATTTCTCAGCTCTAAGACTTTCTTCATGTGGTCTCTTATGCTTAGAATGGCCTTTCCTCCCTTTGTTACCAGTGGCTAACTCCTACTCATCCTTTAAGGCTCAGATCTCATGTTACATCTGCCAGGAATCCTTCCCCAATACCTCCCAAGCAAGATTGTGCACCCTTCCTTCGTGATCCTATAACACTGTGTCTACAAATGCTTCTATGCTTTACCACATTATAAAATTATTAATTTTTAATGTGTCTGCCTCTGCCACTGTAGACTCTAAAGTCAGACTCTTTCATGTTAGTGTATTCCATGTGGCTTCTGTAGTACCTTGCACGTAAAAGCCACATAGCAAATGTTTGTTGACTACATGAAGGTCAAGTGTTGATTGGATATTGAAGAGGTGCCAGTACCTCTTGATTTATAATTATGATCTATGATTTCTTCCCAACTTCTATCTATTTAAGATACATTAACAATTACAACTCTTTTAGAGAAACTTTATAATAATGGTTCTTGTAAGTTTTAACTCTTCCTTCTTACATAGTTCTTTCAAGGGCTTTAAGTTACACATTTATAGAAAGTTGTATGTTCTCTGCCAGCACCCTGGGAACCCTTGGAAAAAAAAAAAAGGAAAGCAAGCTCAACACACACCTCTAGTTCACGAACATGCCAAGTTCCTTCTGGGATGATAAGTTGCCAAGCACCAAGTACTGTAACTCGTCATCCCCATTGAATGAGAGGAAGAGGTGGTGTGGAAAGAACATCCTGTTTTGCAGAACTTCAGTGACTAGAGGGTTGTCATCTCATGTTATTTTTTTTCTCATTAGTGCATCTGTTTAATCTTACGCTGCCCCCAATACCACATGGTTGACTTAGGTCACTAAAATCCAGTTTATGCAAAGAAGCTGGAGCATAAGAAAAGCAGTTTAAATGCTTAAAAAGGTCAGTTTAAATGCATTCCTTGTTTCAGGGCCCTAAGAGGTAGTAGTAGCACACAAAACAGTTCTGGGTCTCACAAGCACCATCTTCCGGTTCCTGGAGATCTTTGACTGGTGTGATGCCAATCCTGATGACTTTTCATTAGCCCTCCTATCTGAATCATTATCTTATCAGAGGCAATTTATTTCTATTTTAGAAAGATACTTAGTCTGAAAAACATCAACCAGTATAATGAAGCAAGTTCTCATTAATAACAATACTGACATTCTACAAAAAGAGAGTTCTACTAGCAACTTGAATGCCTACGATGTATCAAGCATGTAGTAATGCCTTACAAATATTCTCTTACTTAACCTGCACAACAACATTCTGAAATAAGATCCATTACCCCATTTTTAATTTGCGGAAGCCAAGGCTCAGGGGGCATGAGTAACTTGCGTGAGATTATACAGTTGGGAAGTACCTGAACTTAGATGAAACATAAATCTGTTTTTATCTCAGCTTAAGTACTCTAATAAAACTCTTTGTTCTTTTTGCTAAAATATAGCTTGTTTAGCCATTTTGGACATTTTTAGCTTTAATAAACTATACATGGAAAGTGTAGGATGTGTCATTTCAAATTCTTGAGTGAAGGGTACATTTATTTCTATCAGAGTCTCAAGTGCAAGAACTGGATACATGTCAGCAACAATGAAATGTCAATATTTGTTTTTTAGTTTAAGATATAAGCAACAGCAGTAAGTATTTTTATTCACGAGGAAGGATGGGCGATATAATCTGCTTTGGGAAAGTCAGTCCCTATGTTTGTGACGACAGCTCAGCAAGCTGATAGTGCTTATCTTTATGGCTCCTCAGTTGAACTTGATTTTGATCTATGAAGTGAAAGGATTGGAGGAGTACTAACTTCACATTGCTTGCCTGCTCATGAAACATGATTTTATCAAACACGTGAGGAAAATTACTTAAAAGAAAAGATGACATTGATCTTTAAGACCATTTGAAAATTCTGATTTCAAAGTCTGCAGGACCCTTACCTCTTCAGAAACTCATTCAGAGGAAGCAAGTCTTGAATTAGGAGACAAATATTGTTAACTAGGAACTCCAACTTGAAGGTTCCAAGTCCTTGAATTGTCATAAAAGGAGACATGCACTCAATATGAAATCGAAATTTTTAATTTTCTTACAAAGGTGGAGATGATTTTACGTTGTTTAAGAAAATGTTTTGGATTTTAGTCATTTTATTTTAATAAAGACTAAATCTGCTAAATCTTTTCTTTGCCATTTTCTCAAGTTCATCTTGGGTATATAAGATTTTCTTCTAAAATGTGATTAATTGTGCTTTCCTGCATATTATAATCTTTAAAAAATTCAGTTAGAGAAGATGAGAAATAAGCTTATGTCTTTTCCCTTTTAAAAATAAAACAGATGTTCTTTATTATGGGGACATACCATAGAGTCATAACTTTCCAGAATTATGTCAAGATTATATTTCAGATTGCAAAGAAAATATCATATCGGCATAATACTTAGATTCAATCAAGTAGGCAGTTAAAATTTTATGGAATATAACTAATGACAAGTTGTATAGTTCAAGAACAACTTTTGAGTTCACTTAAACCTCGCTGTGCCATGTAAAAAGACAAAGGAGGCACTGAGAGTTTAGCTGGGTTTCAAATGCATAAAGCTGGCTCTCAACAGCATGAGTCACTCAGAGATAAAGACATCCAGTGATTTACTTGAATCATTCATTGCTAGCCTGGAAAAGATTTGGGAAATTAGCAGTGTCCTCACTTTTTTGATGGCATGGCAAAAGAAAGGCTAATTCATGAAAAGGAGAAACCCCTTTCATTTGACATTGGACTTCCTCCTAGCTCAAACACAAATGGCCTCACTAATAACAAAGGAAGATGCTAGGAGGCTAGATGGAGATTATGTGCCTTTAAGAATAGGCTACCATCTTTTGAGCATAATAACTAGAGGGTGACCTGGGCAATTCTGAGTCTACAAATGGTCTCATTTGACAGGCTATCCCTTCTTGTTTAAAAAAAAAAGAACATCAATAAGAGTTCGTTAATTTCCCAGGCAGCTGTGCTTTGTAATGAACCTGACAGTTTCCATTTTTATCCTGTGAATGATTTCTTGGCCTAGTTAGAAAGTATGATTTAGGTACGTGCCGATTCTTTGTGGGGCTTCACGATGATGAAGTATGTTTACAATGAGAAAGTACATTATCCACCATCTTTTCTTTTCAAAGATGTTGACAGTCTGGCTATAATCTGGCATAACTGAGAAACTGGGCCATGCTAAATTAACCACAAACTCATCATTACGACACTAGATGGTATTCGTGTCTCCTCCCCAGTGCCAGCACTGCCTCTTCTGGATTCAGGAAAGGGGTCAAGGCTCATAAGAATGGCTATCCATGGTCCAGCCAGGCCCATTCAGGGTCCTTTTGCCAGTGGGGGAATGACAGATTGTATGCTGGGACCTCCTCAGAGATGGAATGAAGGAAACAGGAAATGGTTTCTTAATGCCAAGAAATTGTTAATCCCAGACTTCAGGCAAGACCAGAGGGTGATCAGTAGTTTTCTCTGACTTGAATGCATACATTTGTCAAGTTATATTTGTAATAGCAGCAGCCATGCCTTTTGGCTTCTTTGTCTGGTTCCTTATTCAGAAAGCACCGACCTGGTGTTGACAGCTCTTATTGCCCTCCATGGTTGCTTTATGGCTGAAACTTGAATGTGTTTTACTGTGTCCTTAAAAGCAGCTCTTCCCTTCTGTCTTCTGGTTGCCAACCTTCACAACCTGGGCAACAGTTGTTATGTCTCCTCCTCTATGTCATTGCCCAAGGAGTTGGTTTGCAGGGAGGATGACTCCAATTCTGGCATTGGTTTCCCTCCCACCTCAAGTGTCTCTCTCTCTCTAATTAGCATAGTCTCCTCATGCTTGGATTGGAAGTAAACTCATTTTACAAGCCGGTTTCTGCTAGTGCACTCCTATCATTCCTGGTTTAATAATAAACCTTTTTTGTTGTTGCTCTCAGCATAATTTGTAAATTACTTCCCAGAGCCACCCTTACTAAATGTCTGTGACCTTATTGTCAAGAAAGGCTTGACAAGCAGAAGCTGCTGCCTGGGGGCTGGAATGTACCACTTCCTGTTCTTTCTCTCTAAACTGAAGCTTTCTATCCAAACAAAAACTGAGCTCAGTGCACATGTGACCCAGAGTTAGTCTGAAACGAAACTCTCTGAAGATGAAAAACTTTACACATTAACTCCTGGTTTCACTCCATCTACTTACAGCGCCTAAGACCACAAAGAGGGCCTTTTAAAAAGAACCAAAATAAACAAATGGATGGCTCAAGCTGTGGACTAAGGCAAACAAGCAACAGCAGCCACAGATAGCATCAGATTAATTGCTGCTGGGTTCTGACAAAATGTAAAAAACTAAGACAATGGCGTAGTACTGTTGAAGTCAATAACCCCACAGCCCTGCTGGGACACTACTCAATCCACGTAGGGTATTTTAGTGTAAAGGAAATCAGTACTTGGACCCCAGCCAAGGGTGTTTATGCCAGAAGGAACAGGAGAATCCCATGTCTTCACTACAAAAATACCGTGACAACAGAATGGTCTTTCTGTCATAAAAACCTGGGACTCAGCTTGATGTTTTCCTTGTCACCATGCTTCCAGTTTTTCTATCAGTAATTTACTTAAGATATAACGTGAGCCCTACCAAAAGGGGCACATAGCCATATATTAAACTGAAGGCTTTCTTTCCTTCTCTTTTCTGTCCCTTAGAAAATGAATTAACAATGTCATAACATGAATAGAGATAGGAAAACACCAGCCAATTACCAAGAAGGCTTTCCTTAAAAGGGCAGATGTAAAGGGAGAAATTTCACTTTTCAAAGGGGAGATGCCACCCAGGAGAAGAAAGACATTGGGAAAAGGGAAGGAGTTGGAAAGATGGTAATTCTGCCTCTATGAGGTGGTAGTACTTAGCAGATGGCTGTAGGTGAGAACTGAGAAGGCTGAGCACCAGAGCTATAAATGCTTTGGACTCTGGCCAGGCAGAGCATGAAAACTCATGACACTTGTGGAGGGGCTGCCTTTCCCCCAACAATCTCCATGGCAGGCCTCTGCTCCATCTCTAGCAGTGGCCATTGGAATAGTAGACCTGGCCTCTGCCCTGTTCTGGGTCAAACTTTAGGGATGGTGATTTTGTGGCATGGGCAGCACTTTCTCTTTCTTAAGCCCACGTCTCCCCTGGTGAGATCCCCAGGACCCAGCATTCATAAGACATCTCACGGCTAGTGAGCAGCAAAGTAATGCCCGGAAGAACATGTATAATACAACTTTGATTTGCCCTGCTTAACCCCTGTGAGGTGACCAAGACTTGAAAGAGCTGTAATGCACAAGCCTGGCCTGCTCAGCTGGAGGAATCCATGGCGGGTAGGAAAGTACTTACTATTCCCCATCCTGAATATTTGCTTCCATTGAGTAGAATGTCATCTTGGCCCCTGTGGTTGCCAAAGAAGCCAGAGTTTGCTCTCAGCTTGTGTCATTTACTCACAACTCTACAAGGCCAGTTTCTTAAGCCACTAGCATCACTCCCCATTGTCAGGCTTTGAGAGAGACCAAGACAGGCAATACTCCCCTTCCCTTGACGACACCATTGCGATAAGCATTAGGGAACCCCCGGATACACAATCAGGAAGGAATGCGAGCCTTGGATGAGGTATAGAAAGGACTTTTCTTGCAAATGTAAGGCACCTTGAGGACATTAGTTGTATGCTAGGGTCATTAACTGAGGGGTCCTCAGGATATGGAAGTTTAAGTGCTAAAATCAAGAAAGTCCGAGGTGAGCCAAGATGAATTGGTCACCCTGTTTAACACAAAATTGTATAGGGAATCGCTTCATTTTCCATATATGCAATAAAACTTTGATTTGGAACTTGATTCAAATAGAGGCTGACAAATGCATGCTCGACAAATTATTATAATAGGCATATAGGTAGAACACAATCAATTTAAGAGGAATAAAATAAAGTTTTCCACAAGCACTTACATATTGACACAGATCAGTCAGTTTAACAATGTCCTTAAATTGTACTTTAAAGTAAGATTCAAGACCCTCAACTGGATGGTGCTACTAGAATAACTGTAATGATTATAATGAAGATTTATATAGTGCTATGTAGCCTGGAAAAAATTTTAAATGCATTTTCTTTTTCTTCTTTTTTTATTTTTGAAGAAGATTAGCCCTGAGCTAACACGTACTACCAATCTCCCTCTTTTTTGCTGAGGAAGATTGGCCCTGAGCTAACATCTGTGTCCATCTTCCTCTACTTTATGTGGGATGCTGCCACAGCATGGCTTGGTAAGTGGTGCACCAGTTTGCACCCAGGATCTGAACCCAGAAACCCCTGGCTGCCGCAGTGGAGGGTGTAAACTTAACCACTACGCCAATGGGCAGGCCCCTAAATCGATTTTATTTACACCAATCCTGGGAATGTTACTTTCATTCACATTTTGTTGATACAGAAAGTGAGGCTTAGAGAAGTTCAATAACTGGCAAAAGGCCACCCAGCACATAAACAGCAAAGTAGGATCTCAAATGCAGGTCTTCTTGACTTCAAAAGCTGTGCTTTTAAATTCTTAAGCAATGTACCAGGCAAAGGGAATGGCATGTGTAAAGACCCTGAGGTGGGTTAGAGAGAGCTTGACATTGTCAGGTAACAAACAGCTTAGTAGAACACAGTGAGAGATGAAGCTACAGAGTTTTGTGGGGTCCAGAAGGCAGTGTGCCATGAGGGTCTTATTAAAATGTTTGGCCTCTAAAATAAGGGAATAGAATGATATTGAAACAGATGAGTAAGACGATCAAACCTGCACTTAGAAAAGTTTATGCTGAGCCAGGCCTGATGGCTTAGTGGTTAAAGTTCAGCATGCTCCACTTTGGCAGCCCAGGTTCGGTTCCTGGGCGCAGAACCACACCACTTGTCTGTCAGTAGCCATGCTGTAGTGGTGGCTCACATAGAAGAACTAGAAGGACGTACAACTAGGATATACAACTATGTATGGGGGCTTTGAGGAAGAAAAAAAAGAGAGAGGGGAAGATTGGCAACAGATGTTAGCTCAGGGCAAAACTTTCCCAGCACACAAAAAAAAAAAAAAGAAAGAAAGAAAAGATTTCTTTCTTTTCTTGTAAATCTTGTAAAATCTTGTGAAAGAGTTACCTGGGGAGGTCAGTTAGGAAGCTATCAAGATTGTTCAAGCAGGCAAAGATGGTGACTTGGACTAGGGTTATGGCTGAGGGTGGAGAGAAGTGGATGGACTGGAGAGAGATTTAGGAGGCAGAATCAGTGGACTTGATTGGATGTGGGAAGTGAGGGGAAAGAAGATATCAAGGATGACCTCGGACAGACAAGGTTCATGGGACAACCAGCAGGACAGCTGTCAGAGTGCCAATCGTTCTAAGGCATTACAATGCCACTGGGTCACTCAGTGAACTACAAATACAGCCCACCGTATACAGGGCTGAAGTAAACACTGTCCATGGGTAGAAAGTGAAAAACAAAAATGACTTCTTCACTAGTGCAGACCTCTTTCTGAATATGTTTTCAGGGTAGTCGGCTGAAAATTAGATCCTAGAACCAGTTAAAATCTTGAAATCAACTAGGCCTGTTGCTATTTACTGGGAATACATTGTTGTTTTTTTCAAATTATCAGAAATTAAAAATCCTTTCATATACCAAACAATAAATTATCAAGTTTGGAGCAAAGAGAAAAAAAAAAAAAAAACAACACTGGGGAGAACCAAAACTGCAGAAAAATGAAAAGGGTTTTGTCATTTTCCCCCAGAACATTTTTCTTGCTTTGGCCAGTGGAAGTGAATTAGTATGTGAATATGTTTCTATCTATATATTTTTAGTTATGAAATTTGTTCCTCTCCATGCTGCCTATAGTAAGTTGAATAGTGTCTCCAAAATTCACGTCTACCCAGAACTTCAGAATGTGACCTTATTTGGAAACAGGGTTTTTGCAGCTGTAATTAGTTAAGGATCTCAAGATGAAGTCATCCTGGATTTAGATTGGGCCCCAAATGCAATGACTCATCATAATGTCCTTGTAAGGAGAATTTCAAGGATAGAGAGACAAAAGGGAAGACCATGTGAAGACAGAGGTAGGGATTAGTTATGCAGCCACAAGCCAAGGAATGCCTGGGGCCACCAAAAGCTGGAAGAGGCAAGGAAAGTTTCCTCCCCAGAGCCTTCAAAGGGATCATGGCCCTGCTAACACTTTGATTTCAGATATCTAGCCTCCAGCACTATGAGAGAATAGATTTCTGTTGTTTTAAGCCACCAAGTTTGTGGTAATTTGTTATGGCAGCCCTAGGGAACTAATACATCCACTAAATAAATGTTACAGAAATGGTTTGCTATCGTCTGCATTTTGGTCCAACCTTGTTCCGTGGTTTCTGGCAGGAGCAATGGGGGAGTATGTGATGTAGTTTTCAGCAGGAAACACTGGCAGAGAGATTTGGGTGAGAAAATGAGTTCAGACTTAGACATGTTGAGTTTCAGTTGTCTGTGCCATATCTAAGTGGAGATGTTGAACTGTCAATTGGATATATCGTTCTGGATCTCAGGATCTTGGCTTGGGCTGGGAGTACACGCTGGGAGTTGTCTGTGCACAAGTGGTACATGCCCCAGAGGAGAGGCTGAGACTGCCTAGGAAGTGCGTGTTGTGGAAGAGAAAAGGGGAACACGTCAAGCAGTACCCTGAGGAGTTCCATCATTTACACAGGGGTAGAGGAGGAAGAGACGCTGAAGGAGACTGGGCGGGAACAGGAGAGAAGATGGAGAAAAGCCAAGAGACAACAGTGGCCTATTAGCCAGGGGATGAGGCTATTCACCCATGTTGAATGCTGAGATGTCAAATAAGATACTGATTGAACACGGCCATTTGTGTTAGCAACATGAAGGACGCAGGTGGCCTCAGCAAGAGTAGTTCAGGCAGAGTGGGATTCAGATTGGAGCAGCTTGAGAAGCATACACATATTTGAAATATTTTCATATACTTTCTAAAAAGAAAAGAGTGAATGGAAAATGAGGAAATCCAGATAGCAAGGTTCACAGAGCTTGGCTGTGAAGAAAAGTAAGATAAGAGAGTGCTCTGTGTGTGTGGTATGTGTGTTTTCAGATGAAAATGACTTAGACATGTTTAAATGCTGTTGAAAGGGAAAACCGAGGGACAGAATTGTTGAAGGGAATGAGTTTGAGGATACAGGGGGAAAAGGAGACAATCAATAGTACAAAGTTCCACGGAAGATGATTGGAGATGGATTCACAGGACATACGGAGGAAGGTGGCCTTAGATAGCAGGAGGGACTTTTCCTCCGTTGGGACAGCAGGAAGGTGAAGACAGGTGAGAGTAGCTGCGGATGAGCAGGTATAGATTTTCTGGTGGGAGGTTCAGGCTGAGAGTTATCATCTAATGTATGTCTTTTCCCAGAAAGTTAAAAGGTTGTGCCTAATTTTTTTCTAGTTCAGACTCTACTTTATACTGAGATCCTCTTCAATGCCTACAACTGATCCAAATAAGTGCTGTTTTAGGATTGTGATTTCTCTAAAACTTCAGACCACATGGCTCTGTATTTGGCTAAAGTGTCGGGACACTGTACTATTTTTATAAAGTCTTGTGATTATTTTTGGTTAATAGCTCCAGAAAATGGCACACACATCCATAGAACTATAACATTTTGCTACTTTCCTGAGAGAGACAAATTACAATACCTTCCAAAAGGAAAAAAATATGGCATATTCATGAAAAGAATTGCTTTGGATATTTCCTAATTGATTCAACCAAACTTTTAAAAATGTAAGCAGTCATATAATAGCATAAGTGCTGTTTTGTGATTACCTGTAAAGTAAATTGAGTAAATCCTGGAATGTCAGGTGGCTCATACAATGACACACAGTACACAGCAAGTGGATAGGTAGATACGTAGAGAAGGGATTCGGTAGATGGGTAGGTAGTGAAACTACTTAACATCTATTCTCCTGCTCCTATTACCAGGCACATGGTAAGCTTCATTTAGCAGCTGGCTGTTGATTTAACCTTTGAGTTTTCTGGCTCCTGGCATGCAAGAATTCTAATATCATGCCCGAGCTATACTGAATAATAAACCAATACTACCTTCAAAATGTGTGTGGTCTTGGGTATATCCTTTTTTTTTTCCTATTGATGAGCTGTTTTTCTTCTGAATTTAATCCTTTTAGTCCCTTATTAAATTCTTTATGGCATATTCACCTTCAGGAATGGCAAGAAGTATAGAGCATCACCTGTTTTCTTTGACATAGTAATTATTGCCTGATAATGAGGTAGTAGAAATAGCAGCATATTTGTAAATCAAGACTGAACTACTAATGAATGTTAATTCACTATTTAATCTAGTATATTCATTTTGTGGCTGTACATGTTAGCCTTCTGATCTATGGATAATTCTATTTGAGCTTATTACTGTTAGAGGTGGGGGAATGGGCATTACATCAGTGAAGGTAAGTAAATTTTGCCACCCTTTATCTCTTGCTTTATAAATCACAGCATGTACCATAATTCATCTCAGTAACATATTCAGAGGGCAATTATATGGCTACAAATGTAATAATAATAGAGTGAAGCTTTTCTTTTAAAGCCCAAGTACTGTGCATTTAAAAATATTCTAGATTTCATCAGCCTTCTGATGACAACAAAATCGCTTTTCATTTACCTTTTGGAAAGTGATATTCCATCTGTGTATATATATATATATATATATTTTTTTTTTTTCAGTTCCTGAATTTTCAGTTGAGGACTTGTAATTCAAAGTTTTAAATTGTTCTTTAGAGATGTTGGGTTTCATTGTTGAAATAGGGAGGTTGAAATGGTGATACAGAGAATATTATAAATTTAAATTTTCAGGAATGGCAAATTGGGTTCTTATAGGCCCCTAAAAATGTTTGTGGAAACAAATGAACAGAAACTGAAATAAGAACATGGAAAACAAGGATTTAGGGTTATATACAACTCACTGTAAAACCTGCAGCAAGTTACTTAATGTCTGAGCTTTTGTTTCCTGACCATAAAATGAGACTATCAGACTAGGTGTTCCTTCTAATGTCCTTTCCAGTTCTAACATTCCCAGGACAACCACACTTTACGGGTCAGAGAATAATAGCTATAAATAATGATTTATTTCTTCCGGAAAAAAAGCATGCACACCAAATTACTGTTTTACAGAATATAGGAGGAGCATAGCATAATGAAAAGGACATGGAGTGAATCAGACTGGGGCTCAAATCCTAGCTTCACCATTACTGGCCATAGGCAGTTCATATAAGGCTCTCTGTGAGTTTCCTCACTTATAAAATGGAAGGAACCGCTCCTCCTTGATGGGGCCATGATAGCAAATAACCAAATAGGTGCACAGAGCTTAGTGCAGTGCCAGGCACTCAAAGTACTCAACGGAGGTTAGTCAATATTTTTGTTGTTTCTCTTACAGAGGATTGTTCCAAGGAAAAAGGCATCCAGTACTATTTAAGTGCTCAATAGATAGCAACTATTCTTGACTCCTTTTAAAAGTATCAGAATATATACAGTAGAAGTCCAAGGGTGTAAAATTAGTCACACAGTGTGAGAAAAGAAGGGTTAAAAATGGTCAGAAAAGTTCCCAAGTCATGAGAAAGAGGCAAGGAGTTTCTCAGTAAGGTCAATAATCCCATACTGGGGAAGTGGGCTAATGAGGTTGACTCAAAGTAGCAATCCATTGTGGTTAGCATTAAAAAATACACCAGTTTAGAAAATTAGGTGAAGAGAATCAAAAGTAAATAAAAACACCTCCAATAACCAGGAAGCCAATTCACACGACAGCAAAAATTAGTGAGGTGAGGAGACCTATTGAAGAAAATCAATGAAGTGAGAATTCTTCCTAGCATCCAGACAGGAGCAAGAGGCTCTGCAGAGTTCTCATTAATAGACCTGCCCTAAACCTCCTTTATCTCCTCTAGCTGCTTTTCTCAGCACATGTTTGACACAGAAGAGCAGTGGACTTGTAATCTGAATGCTCACTCTGCTGTGCAGTAGAAATGTGTTACTGGACAAGCCTCTTAGTTTCTTAAGAGTCTGTTTTCTCCTATTGGGGGAATGCACTGTAATGAAAGAATTACACAATGTTACCTGTTCCTACGTAATTCATCTCAAAAAGGTACACTCCCTTATTTCCAAATTATAATTTTACAGTTGAACCTTCCAATGGCTGATTGGCTTGAAATGAGCTCCTCTGAACGTCACTCCACTATTTCTGAGAGTTCCTCAGGGATCTTGTGACCTCTGGCAGAATCCTTTTAGTTTCTTCAGTCCTGATCTTCTCTTTTTTTTCCATTACACTGTTGATTCTGCTGCTGCTTACACTTATGAGGTAGTCATTTGGGAAAACTGTCCTCTACCGACATTCCTGCTCGTAGAGCTGGGCAAGAAGGCCTGCTCTGACCTTCCAGCCATGCCTCACCCTGTGGGGTGGGGAATCCAAAGGGCCTACTTGCCCCTTCTAGATAATGTCCTGGGTGCCCAGGACTCCAGAATTTCCTGCCCAGAGGAACTTCATGCTTCTCCCCTGGGACCTATATCCTGAAGCTAGAACACTCAATTATGCACACCCTATCTCCTCAAGGGGAAGCTAAGGGTGGCTGTTCATGGGGAGCATGTATGGAGGTTGGAAATGTGGCCTGGGATAGCCACAAATGGGTGAACAAGGCCTCTTCTCATGTGGGACAGAGCCAACACGGGAAGAGAAGGGAATGGGTTGTGGGCAGTGGACAGAGGAGGGGGAAGAGAATTCTAAGTTTGAACTGGCCTTCCAGGTCATTATGAAGATAGATTTGGCAAGGTAGGAGGACGAGACATATTCTAGACAATTAGGTAGCTTGATGCATAATGTTTAAATATTTGGGTGTGGGTGTGTAAGTCTTCTCTGTACTCCTGCCCAGGCCTGCGGACATTGGGGTGGCCCTGAGCAAGGGGATCACTACTGATACCTCTTCTTCAGCTCTAGAAAGGACTCTGCTCACTAATTTTCTTAGCACAAGTGACACCAGTCTGTGACTTTAGTAAGACTTCACTGAAGGCCTGGATATGGTCGAAGTCTAATGCAGAGTACCCAAGAGCTGTTAGCAGTGGTGGTTACTTTTAGCACCTGCACCCAGTTGGACTGCAGAGGCCCAGACTAGCTCCCACCACTTCTGGTATGTGGAGCAGTTCAACCCTACTGAGGAGAATCTCTAAGCACCTCCATACTCCAGTCTAGGCTCAACTATTTATTGCTGTTGTTCTTGTTCTTGCTTTAAATGGAGTTAGACATGTTTTACTGAAACCAGAACGACTGACAGTAATACTGTTTCCTTGAAATAAGATCCTAACTATCTGTTAGCCCCACTTATGTGTAATCTGACCAGAGTGGCCTGGAAGAGATTATCACAACTGTTCCCCCTATTTCTCAAAATTCTGACTGCTCTGTTTTAACTAGCACAAGTTTGGGTTACTAACAGATCAGTCCAGGCAGCAGAACACAAGCCCCAGGTCAATTCGCTGTCACAGCCTCACCTGCAATAGGAGGTGGAGGGAGTGGAAGAAGGATGAGACTTCCAGGCCCCTCCTGTCATAGCCTGGCCTCAGCTCCCAGAATCCTGTGAACAATGATCTCGTCAAAAAGGATACAAACCTTCCAAGAGCAAGGTATTCTTGATTTTAAGGACAGTCTAAATCAAGGCTGGGAGGAGGAGAATTCTTTACCTTCCAGGGGCAAAGTCCTAATATTCCAGCTATGGAACTGAATAGAACTCAACAGTTTGAAGTAGCATTTGGGTTAAATTTTTACAATCCAGGGCTTTCTGAAAATATAAGTCTCCATCTATATCTGTATCTGTAAGATTTAAAAGGCTCACCAAAGTCAATTGTCCCAGAACAAAATGAGATCTAAACTGCTTGCTGCTCATTCCTGCCGTTGAAACTATTGGCAGTTTTCTATATTCAAAATTATTAGAATCAGGGCTGACCTGGTTGTGTAGTGGTTAAGTTTGCACGCTCTGCTTCAGTGACCTGGGGTTCTCAGGTTTGAATCCCGGGCACAGACCTACGCAGCACTTATCGAGCCATGCTGTGGCACTGTCCCATATAAAGTAGAGGAGGATGGGCATGGATGCTAGCCCAGAACCAATCTTCCTCAGCACAAAGAGGAGGATTGGCAGCATATGTTAGTTCAGGGCTAATCTTCCTCACCAAAAAAAAAAAAATTATTAGAGTCAAATCCCTACCATACATTGTTAAAATGTTTATTACTACTAAACACTACTAAACTAATGTGTTTATCACTACTAAACACATTAGTCTTTGTTACTAAGGTGAATAATAATATCAGTCCTATCTACATCATGGACTATTGTAAAGATTGAAAGACAAAAAGGATGTTGTGCCAGGTAACACAGTAATATCTCTAAACACCACGAAGTAGGAGCAGCTCAGTGGCATTACTATTGGCTACTTCATAAACTACATGTGTGGGTTTCAAAAGCATATGGCAAACCATAAAATGATAATCCAAAGATTAGGTAATTCTGTTACCTTTCTCTTTGTACTGAGGCTAGCTGTTCTGGTGAACATATTTGGATTCAGTTTAATGTTTTATTGAATTTCTTCTAAGTATAAGCCAGTATGATAGGCACTGAAACTCAAACTACCTTCCCGTGGCTCAAATCAACATTTTCAATTCAACCGCTCAGTTGAGTTTAGACCCAGCCTAGGAAACCTGTAAGAGCTCTGCTGCTGCTGAAGACCAAGGATTTCTTTTTTTTTTCTCCATTTTCCTCCTTAATCATTTTACATGACCAGGGAGAGAGAGTGTTAGGGTCTGCTTTCATCTAACAATGAATCGTTTTGTTTTCTTTTGTTAGCATGAATACCATGTGTAAGACACAGCTATGACGGTAAAGACTAGATTCCACTATCAGCAGACCTGTTTTCAAACTCGTAACAGTTGGGTTATTTAACATCATTAAATCAGACTTTGATCATACGTCGAGTGGATTAAGAATACTACCTATCTCATACGAGTGTTGGGAGGATTAACGGGATAATGAATATAAAGCATTTAGCATAGTAGACTCAAATGTTAATCATTTTAAAATAGTAATTATATTATTTCTGAACTAGGTGCTAAAGAGGACACACAGTTTATAAATTGAGACCCCTAATGCCAAGTGTAGAATCCTTCTAAAGGGAATAAACTATACATCAATAATGTGGTTTACAGTAAGAGACAGGGAGGAACTCTTTGTTCTCCAGAATCCCATCTATGCAGAATATATCTGAGAGATGGGAAGTGAGAAATGAACCAGTGCAGCTAAGTTAGGTATCACAAAGTATCTATATACCCTGTACAAATAATGGGCACAAAGTAGACCATGAGTAACTGACAACAGATTATTATAATATCCTGCAAGGGTGATCATGATTTTTCTCACATAGCTCTATTATTAATCTTTCATAGGGAGGGTTATTTTATCATGCTCATGTGCAATGGGCAAAGCTATTCCAACTTGGTCCTATTCTAGAAGTCACATTCTAGAAGTTCACTCCTGCAGTCAGCATGCAAGACACATACACGAGATACACAGATTTCAAGGCCACACAGGCAGAGCAGCCATTCCCAGACAATCAATAACTCCCCGCCCACTTCAGGAGAGAACATTGAAGGAAAGCAAACTCCTTCCTGATAAGACAGCTTTTAAAGTCTAACACTGAGCAGTTGTACACTGAGATAGAGAATGTCCTGGAAAACAGCAGTAGAGGCCCTGATAGCAAAAGAAATGTGAGTTAATACACATAAGGAGTTTAGAACAGTTCTGCAAATGTCCTTGATGAAAGTTAGCTTTTATTATTATTTTCTGGGAAAAGAACAACTTGGACACACAAAAGAGTATCAGTGGAACCTAGACAGTTTGAAGAATGTGTAGAACAATTTAGAAACTTAGACCCAAAAAGCATATAAGGATATTTTGTTTATTTGTTTAAAAGAATCAATTCCTTAGTAGATAAGGGAACTCATACTCTTATTGAAAACCTTTTATAGTCGATCTCATGTTCAAGTCAACTTTGTAGTAATCTGCATATGTAGTTATTCTTTAGTTTTAAATTTGTCATCTTCATAAAGTTCCAATCTAAAACCCTTCCGGGTATTATTACACATGATAGTATCTGGATCTATTATAGCTGTCCGAGTTCTAGGGCCCACCCAGAGTGGGAAGATCAGATAAGCACGCCACCTCACATAAAGCTGCCCTAAGATGTTTGCTGGGGCATGCTTACGGTGTCAGTCATACACTTCACTCAGAGATGAGACCTCCTGAGCTCTTATTCAAAACCCATTTACTTTTCTTTTTTCTAATTCAGTAATAAATATCTATTGAATTTCAAATATCTACAAGGCCATGAATATGTGTCTGGCTAGACAGAGTAAGGTCAACTGCATACTCCTAAATTAAATGGTAAATCTGTTGAGGGGAGCAATGAACAACTTCAAGCCCCTGAACTAAGACCTGTGCTTCAAGATCTGTTTGAGACTGAGAAAACAGTACAGTTGTCTATTAGAGACAGTTTTATTTTTCTGGTTTTGAATGTATAATCCCTAGGTTTGTAAATTACTCCCTGTAAGCAGGAAATGCTGCTTTCCTGCTCTCACTTGTCTTACTTGAATGTTTGATAGTACTCATATACCTTCTCTACTAGTACATTGATTTTGAAGACTTTTTATGAAAGTTAATGACTCATGGGGCAATCTGTGTGACTTAAACACAATGGCAACCTGTGCAGGTGGTTGCTGTGTGTCAATACTGTGCCTGCTCTGTATATTTTTTCTAATTAGTCATACATCCTGAAGCAGTTAAGGATGTCTGTGGGAAGAAATTAGAATTATACTAGGACTGCTCTTAGCCTGACCTATGGCGAACTTGAATGACTAAAATACTCCCTGGAGAGAAAATTGCTCACTGCATAAGGTGGGTGTATTTATTTCTTTCAAAGCAACAGGATACATTTAGCAGCAAGGAAAAGAGAGTTTATCAAATATATCCTGAGTAAGATCCTTTGGTGGTTTGTTGTTTTTCAGGCTTAATTTCTTGGCTTCTAAGATCAGTCTCTTAGAAAGAGAACAGTCCAAAAGCTGAAATTGATGAAGAATCCAAATTCTGTTCATGAAGTCTTCCTGGTGAGGGGATGGAAAGGAATTTACTTTCGATTTTAGTAAGCAATCTAGGATGATTTTTAGATAAGCTGTAAGGCCATTGACTTGTATTTAGTTTGCCCTGATAAAATTTAATTACTCTCAGACAAAGCAAGTTTTTCCTAATTAGATATGAAAAAATTAAAACACAGCAAATTAACAAAGGAAAGTGATCTCCAGATAATAAAAGCCAGAGGAATTACATGTTGTACTGAAGGAGAGGTCTGGAAATGGTAATAATAACTAAAGAAAGGAAATTCAATGTGGTAATGGTAGGAGGAAAGGTAGCCCAAGAAAAGAATACTGTATTAATCAGCCTCTGGTCAGTGTCTGAGACTCTAGAGGGAAGTAAAGAGTAAAACCAGAATGTCAGAAGAAACTCTGTTATCTACAATCACCCCATTACACACAGACCGGGAAACTGAGGCCTCACAAAGTAATTTCCATTGAAACAAAGCATGACGATGTTATAAGTGGAGCATATGTCAGTCCTCTTCTTCATCGTTAGATAATGTATACTATTAGGCACTGTCTTTCTTCTTGGATGTGGAAGGAGGAAGTTTCTAATAGTGCAAATATTTAAGATCATTACGTAGACTACCAATAAAATACAACTAAATATGCATAATTGTCATTTAAAATAGACTTCTACCAATAATGTCAGAATTGATAACGTATGGAGGATATTGTCAATGTAATCCAGAGTCACAAATTTTAAGAAGTTTTCTTGGGGGAGAATATCTAATACATGAACAGAGAAATGATATAATATTACAATCCAGCTCCAACAATCAATAAATTATCTAAGTATTTAAAAATGTATTGGGGGGACCAAAGAAGATATACAGATGGCATAGAAGCATATGAAAAGATGCTAAACATCATTTGTCACAGGGTAATTAAAAATTAAAACAATAATGAGCTTCTACTACATATCTGTTAGAATGACCAAAACCCAAAAAACTGACAATACCAATTGCTGGTGAGGATGTAGAAAAAGGAGTTCTCATTGATTGCTAGTAGGAATATGAAATGGTTCAGCCATTTTGGAAGGCAGTTTCTTACAAAGCTAAACATAGTCTTACCATATGATTCAACAATTGTGCTCCTAGGTACTTACTCAATGATCCAAAAACATATGTCCACCCAAAAATCTCCACATGAACATTTGGAACAACTTTATTCATAATCGCCAAAATCTAGAAGTAACCAAGACATTCTTTGATTGGTGAATGGATAAACAAACAGTAGTACATCTATATAACAAAATAATGTCCAGTAATAAAAAGAAATGATCTATCAAGGAACGAAAAGGCATAGATAAATCTTAAATGCGTATTGCTATGTCAAAGAAGTCAGTATGGAAGCCTAAATACTGTATGATTCCAATTACATGACATTCTGGAAAAGGCAAAGTTACAGAAATAGTTAAAAAGATCAGTGGTTGCTAGGGGTTAAGGGAGAGAAGGACAACCTTGAACAGGTGAAGCGCAAGGGGTATTTAGGGTGGTAGAATTCTTCTATGTGATACTATAATAGTGGATTCATGTCACTACACATTTGTCAAAACCCATCAAAATGTATAGTGCAGAGAGTGAACCTTAATCTACACAAATTAAAGAAAAATCCTTTAGGGGTCAGGGGATCCCAGGACGCAATGCACAATGTAACAAAAGAACGTAACTGTATTACAAACATGTAACAACACAGCAACTGTGTATTGCAAACAACCTCACTGAGGGGGGTGAGGGGAAAAGTTACTGACCTAAGTAACTTTGAAAATGAGTGGGGTCCATAAGGCTAAAAAAAAAGGAAACTGTACATAAGCACTACAATCTAGTTGATAAAGTTGTTTCCCACAGAGGTACGAGTTAACAATTTTAATACCATTATATATGTATACTAGAATTGAACAGTGAAGTGAATGGATGGTGAGTAATAGAACCCATATTTCTCACTGTTGGAATGAGATGTTACAGATAAGCAAGGGGAAGAGGCTAGACTAATCTGCATGGTAATGGATTAGAGTTGGAGACCTCAGTATGAACTCATGTTTAGTATAATATAGCTGCATATGGTTACATATCCAAATATTTATAAATATGGGTGTATACATGGGCAATATTCACACAGATGTCTCCTTATTCTATCAGCAAAGAGGGCCCAGAAGCAATGATACTCCAGTAGCATGGACACCAAACACCCAGACCTTGCTTTCTCATACCATTCTCCAACAAAAGAAATGAGAGCTTCTTGGAGAAATGCCTGATTCTAGAACTGGGGCACGAAATATACAAGATAAGACTAGAGCATCTTGTAGTGCTAGAAAGTAAGGAAGTGCTCCGAAGAAAATAAAAAACAAACCACAATGATGTGGGTATGTCACAGGGACACAGGAGCCAATTGAAAGATGGCGAACACTGAATGGTGAACACTGGAACAATTTGAGCGAGAAAACAAAGTAGCATTGGATTATAATCCAAACTAGTAACTAAATATCTATGAGTCCACACTGACACAAATAAATGATTGAATAAATACACAAATGGGGGAGAAGAGACAAATCTCCCTTGCAGGAAAATTCCAAATAATTTATGTAGATATTCTGGCCTCAGGGTGGTAAAGCATACCTCCCCACTCCTTAAATGTGGGCTGTGCATACGGACTTCCTTTCAAAGAGTATATGATAGAAGGGGGAGGAGGAGAATAACCTCACAGTGGAGACACCTGACAAACACCATTTCAGCCAGGGGATCAAGGTTAACACCAACAGTGATTTCAACATAGTGTCCTGTTGATAGTATCTACTCTGGACATGATGTGATGAAAATGGCATTTTACCTTGTTGGTCTTCCTCCAAAACATATAACCCCAGTCTAATCATGAGAAAAATGTCAGTCAAATCCCAATTGAGGGACATTCTACAAAATATCTGACCAGTATTCCTCAAAACTATACATATTATCACAAACAAGAAAAGTCCAAGAAACTGTCATAGCCAAGAGGAGCCTTCGGAAATATAATGACTAAAGGAAATGTGGTTTCTTGGATGGGATCCTGAAACAGAAAAAGGACATCAGGTAAAAACTAAAGAAATCTGAATCAAGTATGGACTTTAATTAATAAAAATCTGTCAGTATTGGCTCATTAATTGTAACAAATGAACCATACTAATGTAAGATGTTAATAGTAGGAAAAACTGAGTGTGGGGTATTTGGAAACTCTCTGTACTATCTTGCAATTTTTCTTACCTAAAGAAAAATGTGTTGGGTAGAGTTTCAGAATGGTAGTGAGTTGTACACATATTTTCAAGAGAGATAATGAGATAGGTGTTCCACAATGTCCAGAATCACAGAACTGACCATCTTGATCTTGCCAAAAGTTCTTAGGTAAGTTTTTAGAGGTGGAGGGGAGGAATTGTTTCAACAGAAACACATACTTTTCAAAAAATGGAATTGGGAAACACTTTTTTTTACTTTAATTTTGGAAGATATTTATATCATAAAAAAGTAACATATTTTTAACACACACTTGAAATTTTTTCAGGTTTCCACTTCACATTGATAACGAACTTGCAATCAGGGAGCAGTTTAAAGCAGAAAAACCTTGATGCTCTCTAAAATGCTAAATACTAAAGACAGGGTGTCTGTCCTTAGGATTTTTCCACACTAATACTCTTTTTGAAATGCACACATTTTCAGTACATTCAGTTCTTCAGGGTCAGGTCAATCAGTCTGTAAATTCTTCATTCTTTTTGCTTCTCTTCCCCTCATCCCCTCTGCCAATCTCTCATTAGATAGAAAAAGATTGTTTTTACAGGGTGGAAAGAAAAAGTACAGAATATCAAAAGATTGTCCAAAATGTGCTTTTTGGATTATCTCTAGATTTGATTTCTGTATGTTATTTTGTCTGCTTAATGCAGCATTACTCAGCCACATTATATATTTCCAGATGTCCAGAACTATGAAGGATAAAGATTGTGGACAGAAGGCAGGCCTAGCAAGTAGACTGTGCATGGTCAGGGGTCTCCTGTCCTGTGTTTCATTCTGACTGAGTCACAGCCTTGCTTGTGGCCTTGGGTTTGTAGGTATCCCCGAAGATCCGCCTTAACTGTGTGCTCAGAACTGAGGCTGACTTCCAGTATGATCCGGTCATCAGGGTGCCAGTATCCAATAAAATACTTTTATCACCTTAGAGCAGTATGAATCATCAATACCATTTCCGCCCACATCTGGATCCTGCTTAGAGGCCTTGGCCCCAACACTCCCTTTATAAGCTCTTACAAGAGTGTGAGAATCAGTAGCAAAGCCTTGGGCCATTTAATGAATTTACAATGTGTTTGAGAGCAAGAGAAACAAAGAGGTTTTTTAAAAAGTCAGGCCAATCTGTAACTGCAGTTCTGGTCAAATTCCAGCAAAACTAAACTAGATGGCCCACATACTAATTATCCTATAATTTCAATATTCTCAGTCAAGAAGCAACTGAGTTCCTGCTGAGTGCACAACACAACACAATTATCTTTTACTTTCCTTTCTCTCTCTGTGTTTACTTATGCATATGCTATAGGTCAATCTTTCAAATACACTATTCTTGGAAGATTTGTGCTAGCCTGCTCACGTATCACTTTCTCAACATCTTACTAGACCACCAATCACACTGCAAGGCCACTAGAAAGTTTGCTGTTGTGTGTGTGTGTGTGGTAGGAGGGAGCAGTTTATTTTATGGGCCAACAAAAAGGAAAGGCTCTTACTAATGTTGAGTGAATTTCAGCCCATTTGGTTAAAGGTGGGGGCAGTTGCTAGCCTGAGGGTCCCATTCCCATCTTAACTGATACCTAACTTCCCAACTAAGTCAGACAGAAAAAGTTATGATGAAGGGCAGGCTTAAATAGCCAACAGGGCCCCCATGGAAGGCTGGCTATGCTTTCCCTCTGTAGAGAGCATAGGCTGAGAAAGACAGAAGGAGTTTCTCTTGTAGAAATCGCCTCCATGATGGCATAGAGTCTGGGTATGGTGAGGGATCAGAGGGTGAGGGCGGTGGAGTGAATGGGAAGTATGTATTGCCATGCCTCTGCTTCATGATTCTTTCTACTCGGTTTGACACTTTTGTGTCATTTGAAAGTGGCAGCAAAATTTAGAAGAGTAAAAAAAAAAAATTGATATCTAGTTTGCTAGGGCTGCTGTAACATAAGGTGTCTTAGAATAAGAGAGATTTATTGTCTCGTAGCTCTGGAGGCCAGAAGTCTGAAACCAAAGTGTCAGCAGGGCTACGCTCCCTCTGAAGGCGCTAGGTAAGGATCTGCTCCAGGCCTCTCTCTTACCTTCTGGTGGTTCCTTGGCTTACGGTAGTATAACTCCAGTCTTCACATGGTGTTCCCTGTGTGCCTGTCTCTCTGTCGAAATTTCTCTTTTTCAGAAGTGCACCAGTCACATTGGATTAGGGGCCCAGCCCACTCCAGTAAGACCTCATCTTAACTAATTACATCTGCAACAACACTATTGCCAAATAAGATCACATTCTGAGGTACTAGGGGTTAGGATTCCAACATGTGACTTTGGGGAGAGGACACAAATCAACCCATAACAACATGAAACTATATACAGGAACTTGGCAATTGTCATGAAAAGAGCTGATCTTGATGGGACTCTGTGCTGGGAGCCTTCCCTCTTTGAGCTGTGAAATAATTAAACTAGTCTTCTGGTCTAGGACACTGTTGTGTTGAAATCATAACAATGGCATGGACTTGGACCACATTAATTACAAATATTTTCAAAAGGTAAATTGTCTTTTTAGAAATAACTTGTTTATCAAAATGCTCATCTTCTTACTTCAATGTGCCTACTGTTTCCTTTAGTGTACTTCCAAAATGCTTCCTGAATAATTCTCCATCCTGATTTTCCCTCTAATCTAGTGAAATTCTTAAGGAGGGGTCAATGGAAGAGACTAGGTATATGATAATTTTATAATCAGTGAATGTATTTAGAATTGAGTTATCTTATTTTTCTTCGATGCTTTGATCCTTGCTGCATCTCTGCATTTCTTAAAACTTGACTAGAAATAATCTTGGTTGTTTGGTGTAAGACAGAGAACATTTCAGAATTATTCCTGCACTGAATCAGAAGTTCAAGAGTTGCTACCACATCTAATAGACTCCAAATCTCTGATTCTATACAAGTTTTACTAGTACCAAGTTATTTTTATTCTGAAAAATGAACCCATCAAAGGTTTCCCCTAGTGAACAGTCTTATTGTTAATTAACAATAGAACGTAGCACACAAAAAGGAAAAGTAAGGGCGGGGCAAAAGGGTTCAACTGTTACTTTTTTAAGAAAATAGAACTTGAATAGAAAGTGAATAATGCTTTTCATTTTTTTAAATCTCACAATAAACCCAGAATTCTATATTTTACCTCGCTGACAGAAAAAGTCTGAGAACCGTGACATTCTCCAGACCACATAACAGATGCAGTGATAATTCTAAGCCTTAGACATTCGTCATAGTTGAGGTTTTATAACAAGGTATTCTGGCAGAGGAGAGAAGACCCTAATTAGCAAAGTATCCTTGTTAACCTTTAAAGTATTGTCCTTTTGGATCCCACGAGGTTTTTTAATAGATGCATCATTTGTTTAGATCAGTTCAGTTCTATGACCTGATGTATTTTCAAAACTGGCTTCAAGGTCTTACTAATTTATCTTCCAAATGAGCCTAGTAGAGAAGAAACAACTGCATTGTGGAAAGTCATTTGTTATTTGCAAACCTCCTCTGTCTCCCTTTCCATGAGAAACTATTTAGTATTTAAGATCTTTCTTTCAATAATATAAAGTACTGTCCATCGATGCCATGTCTCCCTTTGGAGGTTCTGAATATGGGGTGGCTGTGTGAAATCAGATGGTATCTGATGATGCGGCCTGGACTTCCCCTTTCCTGGTTTTTGCACAGTTGAGAGGCTGAGGGTTAAACAAAAGGGGGAGGGCAATGAAGTACAGGACGGCCCGGAGAGGGCACATGAGGTCTGGTCTGACCCTGGCTGCCCAACGTTTGCAGGGACCTCAGGTGACCTGCTCCATTTGATGTCCAACGGGAAACTGACACCTACCTGCTTTAGATATAGACTTCAGGGATGGAGAGAGGAGGGCCTGAAGTTTGTCAGGGCATTTGCCCAGGGTGTTCCCTTTACATTCTGAGGTGAGATAACTGGACCTCCAAGTCAACCTGAATCACACTGGGTGTCAGAGGGAAAGCAAGGATTTGGTCGCTCCTGGAGTTTCAGCATTACTGTAAGGCAGCTGCCAAGCTCAGCGCCCTCACACTTGGCAATCCGTGTAAGTACTCTTCCTCCTATTGCCAGCTTGCCCACGGAAGGCCTGAGCTGCAGGCCACTAAGTAACAGTTTGCCAAATATGCTAATTTCCTTTTAGCTATTTGTTCTCTAGGAGCCCAGCATTTCTGAAATCACTAAAACTTCACAGTCTGGAAACTATTACACACAATTTTATTTTTGCCACATATATTTGGAGAGTTTTACCTCATGGCATTTGCTGCTTAGACCCCATTATGAAGTAATAGTGGAGAATATAGACACAAGAAGTAATAGCAGAGACTATAGACAGAAGAAGGAAGTATCCAGAAAGGTAACAATAACATTATTATTAGGTATTAGCCTTTACTGAGTGTTTCCTCTGTACCAGACATTGAGTTAAGCATTATACATGTATTATTTTAGTTAGCCCTTACATTAGCCCAAGAAGGTAGGTTTGGGAGGGTAGGTGTCTGTAGGTCACACAGTTCTTTAGTGGTAGACTGGGATTCAAATCTAGGCCTGTCTGATTACAGAGTTAAGCTCATAATACTGTGCTATATTGGCTGCCATACTTTGCCTCCCCCATCCAGACTGGGATGGAGATAGAAGTATGGGAGGAAAATGAATGGTTATAAATCACCAAGGTGAGCAAAAAGTGATTAGAATGTGTGTACCTTCGACTTATTGGCTGTAAATTGCTGTTTACTAGAGTCCTGGTTTGTGACTGTTCACTACCATGGTTCATGAGTGTAATTATTAACGCTGATAAATCTAGCCAGGAGAATGCAGCTTTTGATGAATGAAAATGTGCGAGAAAGAGCCCTTAGGGTGATTTCTTGGTTCAAGACTCTTCCTGAGATATGTAACCTCAAACACTTGGTCAACTTCCTTACTCTGCATTCCCAGACTGAAGCCCACAGGACTCTTATGTGGAATAGGCTGGTTCATTAGCATCTGCCCACTGGCTGTAGATTTAGGTGCTTGTGCTCTGCGCTAAAGCATCCACAACTGATTTTCTATCCTGAAGTCTGAGATCATGAAGACATGAGCGGGTACCGAACTCAGGCAATGAACTCTGACCCAGTCTGGCTATAGGAATGAAAACAAATCTACAATTTGGGAATGAATTCTGTGCAGTATAGGATTGATTGGCCAGTATATCACAAAAGGGAAATGAAAGTTGGATGGATGACCTGAGATTATTCGGACCTCTGTATTCCCTCAAAGAAAAGTAATTTTTATATGTGCTTTTTAGAAGTCCACTACATAAATATATACTTTTTAAATACAGAATGTAGAGAAAGAAAAATATGAACCATAGTTCCCTTACCCAAAGACAAATACTACAACAGTTCTATTAACATCCAGTCTTTTTTCTAGTTTTAATAGAGAGAGGTGTGTGTGTTTTACATAACAAAATATTATTTGTGCCATATAACTAGGCCCTTAATAAATATTTGTTGAGTAAATTAAAAAATAACTTTTAATTAGATTCTGCGAGCTATTTTTTCAGAGGAATTTTTTAATGAACAATTATAGTGCTATCCCCATGAGATATAAATTTTTAATAAAATTATTGACCTTGAATCCAAATGCCATCATGAGGGTTATTTGGCACCAACAACTCTACGTTATTTAAGAAATAGTGTGGTTCGTCCAGTTAGGTGTGGTTTGTTCTTTAGGACTTCTCTGATGTGGTGAATATTTGGCCTGTTAATGGTAAGAATAATAATAATTGCTGCTATTTACTGAGTGCTTAGTATATGTGAGGAAAAAGTTCTAATTGCTCTCCATTTATTAACTCATTTAGCACTCAAAACAGCACTAGGATTATCTATATGTTACAGAGGAGAAAACTAAAGTAGTTTCCCCTGGTCACACAGTTAATAAGTAGTGGAACTGGGATACAAACCTAGGCAGTCTGGGTCCAAAACCTTTGAGTTTTACTATTACCCTTAAACAGGGCAATCTTCCAGTCTTATTACAGCATGATTTCCCCTTTTGAATTTATCATTTTAATTCATCATCTGTCAACCTGAGTATACTTTCAAGCAATCTTTTTCAATAAGTATATGATTGGTGTATATTTACAAGTCTATGTGTTACCTTTAATATATTTTGACTGCAAGGAATAGAAAATATGACTCAAACTGGCTTAAACAAATGGTTCTCAAATGTTGGCCTGCATCAGAATCAACTGAGGGGCTTCTTAAAGCACAGATTGCTGAACCCCATCCCAAGTTTCTGATTCCTCCAGTTTGACATAGGGTTCTAGAATTTGCATTTCTAATAAGTTCCCAGGTGAGGTTGATGCTCCCGGTATGGGACCATACTTTGAGAAAATTCATTGATGTTAGAAGTCAAGATTCAGGCCTTAGTTTGGTTTAATCCAATTTTTCCAGCTCTATTTCTCTGCATTTTTCTTAGCTATTACCTCCTCTGTATCTTCCTAATCCTCAAACAGTAGCAAGATGACTACAGCTGTTTTAAGCCTTGAATCTATGCACAAAAATACCCAAGAAAAGATAATTCAGCTCTTTCAGCGATTTTTTTTGAGAACAAGGAAATTTCTTTACCAAGGCCTTCAGAAAATTTCTTTGGGTCATGACCTAAATTAATTCACCTCTTCATTCTTGAACAAATTCTAAGGGGCAGGGGAGCACTATTTGCTGATTGGCTTAGCCTGTGTTCCTGAACCAATCACAGTCAAGAAGCATGGCAATGCCTCTAACATTACTCAGGGATTACCCTGGAACTGCAGGAATTGTACTCCTTAGATGGAGGAAGAGAACTTTACTATTTTATCTTCCTTTCCATTGTTTTGGTTCAAAGCACGTAAAAAAAGACACTTAGAAGGTCTTCTTTCAGGAGAAATTTTCAGAATCTGTCTTTACAAAATGGTAGACTATCAAATTTTACCTTCCCAATTCAACCTTAAAGCTAATATTTTAAGTTTACATACTACTAATAATATAACAATATTTACAATGATAGAACAAGTGTACATATTTTTAAACAGTGCCTTTACCACTAATATTGAACAAGATTTTTCTCCTAAATAAAATAGGCACCTGTCTGTATCGATAGTCTCATTGTAGATATGAAAAGGATGTTATTAATTTATAGAGTACCTGAGATATGCCAGGAACTGCATTTCACATACATTATCTAATTTTGTCTACTTGGCAAACCTAATAATTAGGTAATATTGTTATCTATATCTTGCAGATAAGGATTATACAGTATCTATATTACAGTATTATACAACAATACAAATTGTCTAATCCAATTTAAATGAATACAAAAATGCATTTTTCTTGATAACTATATAATACATACCCCTGTGTAATACACACTACTCTTTTGTTTCAGAATTATCTCTATGAAGTACATATCAAAAGTAAGAACTAATATTGAGGAAGCTATGCTGATGTATGTGGTTGTTTTCATATCTGATGTGTTTAATTAAATTTAAGTATTTATTATGCATAAGACATCATGTATAAAAATACACATAGGATATCTATATTTATATATTTATTGTGTATATATATATTTTATATTTATATATATTTCTTAGCTGTTACCTCCTCTGTATCTGCCTAATCCTCAA
This sequence comes from Tapirus indicus, assembly GCA_031878705.1. NCBI lineage: Eukaryota > Metazoa > Chordata > Mammalia > Perissodactyla > Tapiridae > Tapirus > Tapirus indicus. The sequence continues at coordinate 92,217,882 of CM062926.1, forward strand.
ACAGTAGCAAGATGACTACAGCTGTTTTAATCTATATTTATATATTTATTAAAAATATAAATATACTTACATTTATATATGCATATTTGTATATATATACACATATATATATCATTTTATATATATATATATACACACACACACACAATAAATATATAATCTCCACAAAGGTCTTAATATAATACTTGGCTCCTATTAATACCCTATAATAATGTTAGCTTTTATTGATATTTTCATTTAATTCAATATAACAGGTATTTATTAAGGAACTATTAGCTGTGAAGCACTGTTCAAGGAAACGAGTACATATTCATAGATACAAATATTAAACACCAGCCCCCTTAACACAGGCTGTTCTTAATATACTCATTACAGAGGTAATGTCTCAAGCAAATTAGTCATGTAACTTGTTTCTTGATAACAGCACAGGGAGTTAAACTGCCAAAATCAACAGTGTATTTCAAAGGCTTCCAGGTTCTCTGTAACAAAGGCTGAGTAAGCCATGACTCACAACTGGGAAACTTCTATTTGAGGGCCTTATCTCTCTTCATATCTGGGGTGTGGGAAAGACTGGTAGCAATGGGCAGCAGGCAGGGGGAGAGTTCCGTTCTGTTTCCAGTGCCACAAAGTGAGCGAGAAGCACATAGTGAAAGTTCTCCTGGAGTAGTTTGTTTTTATTCAAGGGAGCCCCCAAAACGTGTATACAGTGGTCTGAAAACATATTCAGGACAATGGAGCTGTGTTAGAATTTGCGATCTATTCCAGTTTCTGTGGTTGAGTCAGTCGTGCCTCATCACCCAGGAGTAAACTAGACTCTGTCTTGCATCTAGCCACTCTAGATTGCTTGCTGCTTCAGTCTGTGTGTTTTATTTATTTATGGGGGCAGCGGGGGCGGGGGGGGGGGGATTGAGGAATGTGTCTTTAAGGCACAATTTTGAAACTGCACATAATGTAATTGAAAGAGAATGGTTTTCCAGTTGCTCAGAAAGGGTTTAAATTGTGGCTGTCACCTACTTGTTATGTGGCCTTGGGCAATGCCTTAGTATTTCTAAACCATAGTTTCCTGTCTTCTAAAAGAGTGATATTATCTACCTAGTTAATTTGTTGTGAAAAATAAATTGGATTGCAAATGAAAAAGCCATCACAGCTGGCACATAGTAGGCTCTCAAAAAAATGGAGAATTAAAAAAAAAACCTGGTGAATTGATGTTATGCTAAAAGCTATTTAGGATAACCATATAACATCATTTATATTCCAAACACATTTTTGAGAGTGAAAGGGTGACTATTAATAATTAGCCCACGGGGCCGCCCGGTGGCGCAGCAGTTAAGTTCGCGCTTGGCAGCCCAGGGTTCGCGAGTTCGGATCCCGGGTGCCTGCTGACGCACTGCCTGTCAGCCATTCCGTGGTGGCGTCCCATATAAAGTGGAGGAAGATGGGTACAGATGTTAGCTCAGGGCCAGTCTTCCTCAGCAAAAAGGGGTGGATTGGCAACAGATGTTAGCTCAGGGCTGGTCTTCCCCACAAAAAAAAAAAAAAAAAAAAAAAAAAATAATTAGCCCAGGACAGCAGGCCCAACAAGAACTGTCCTGAGCAAATCTGAAGGTAAGTTCACTCTAATTATAATCATGTTGCTGTGTTGATGAGGCTAAAGAGAGCAGTCAGAACTCCTCATCTCTTGATATCATAATTTTGCAATCATTTAAATTTATTTATTTTTTTAAATTTTTGTTGCTGTTGGCATGAAAGGCCCAAGGTTCCTCTCAGACACTTCATGGTTCTTTATTATTGGATCATGCAAACAGCATAGTCTGTGGGAAGTGGTAGAGTAGAAAAAGGAAAGTGTATGACCCAGTTTTCTCCTTCCCCTAGTCTACCCACTTTCCCCCTAAGCTGAAGAAAACCTAGGTCTACTTCTTGCCCAAGCAGTTACTGTACTGCTTAGAACCCATAAGAATAGCACCCACCCTCCACATCACAAAAGTGTCCCTGGGGTTGGTGAATTAAGAGCAGGGAGAAAATCTTTCATAAATTTTGCTTTATAATCCTATAAGTTAAACTTTCATGATCTGGAAAGCATCTCCTCCTTTCTGTTGTTTAATCCAAAATATACTTTGATGATATACTTGATGGCATTCAAGACACTGACTAAATTTGGTGGCAGTGGAATGTGGTTATACATCCTGCTTTAAATTCCTATTTGATATGAAACAAATAGTCTTGCAATTCACCTGACGAAAGACACTTTTTAAAAAGGAGGATAAAAAGGAGATATGCGACAATTTAAAATACTTTTACATTTTATAAAATTCCAATTTTTAAACATAAAAGATATACAATGTATAAAATGTGCATGAAAAATCTGACAGTGCCTATTGTTTATTTTGAAAACTGATTCTGAACTCTCTTAAATTTTGCTATTAAATCTTGACTTTTCTAAGAAACCAAAGGCAGGCACTTTGAGCCCTGAGTCAGGAAATTATCTAGGCTCTACCATCTACATGTTGGAAAGAGGTCTAGAAGGAGTTAACTCCAAGACCTTCAATGCTGAAAGGCTGAGTGCTGCTTCACTGATATCTGGCAAGTTTCCTGCTCACAGAAGTGCACCTGGGCAGATCCTTTATTTGTTCATTCATTCATTCATTCATAAGAATTTATTATGTTCCTACTAAGTGCCATGTTCAAGGCCAGATGCTGAGGATTCAAGCGTGGTCACTGCCATCCCAGGCTTAAAGTCCAGTGAGGCAGACAGCATTGCCATGAGTAACTACTATAAAATAAAGCCAATATTAACGATATAGGAAGCTCAAGGCATGATGGGAAACTTCAGTGGTCTAGGGGGCAGGGAAGGCTCGCTGAATATGTGATTCGTTAAGCTGAGTAGGGTGAGTAAGAACAGCCATTTTATAACGGAAATGATGTCCAAGGCAGGAGGGACAATCTGTGAGGAATGGGAAGAGAGAGCTTGGTGTGAGGGTCTAAAAATAGACTGGTATGCCTGGAAAAAAGATATTCAGTTAACACAAGGCTAGAGAGGTGAGCACGGGCCAAATTATGGAGGCTTTGTAAGTTATATTAGGAGTTCAGACTTTATCCAGGAAGCAGCTGGGAAGGCACTGAGAAGTTTTATGCAGAAGATTAACATGATCAGATATGCATTTTATAGAGATACTTTCGGCTGCAGGAGACCAATTAGAGACTGACAATGGTCCAGATCAAAATTAATAGCAATTTCTACCAAAATGTTGTTGGTGGACATGGAGAAATTTAGGACGGAGTATTAACAGGATGTGGTGATTATTTGGATATGGAGAGTGAAGTAAAAGATGCCTAGGTTTTTGGCTTAGGAACCTGAGCGGACGGTGGTGCCCTTAAATGATATAGAGAATATTTAAGGAGAAGAAGTGGATTTGCAAGGTGGTGATATTGAGTTCTATTTTGGACAAGTTGAGCTTGAAATATCCTTGACATATCCAAGTAGAGATGTCAAAGAGAAAGTTAATTGCACAGGTCAGGAGCTCAGAAGAGCATGGTGAACCATATTGAGAGATTTTGGATTCATTAGCATATAAATTGTCTTTGAAGCCCTGGGAGTAGATAAGACACCCTGAAGAAAGTGAGTAGAATGAGAAAAGACGAGGGTCAAGGATAGACTCCCAAGGAACATCAACATGTAAAGGAGGAGGAGGGCTGCTCTCGCATTTCTCTGGCAAGAAAACGAGGTTTCAAAAGGCTTCAGGAAACAGGCAGCATGTGACCACAAACGAACTTGTGATGATAAGATAAAGCCCCTGATACTATGTTCTGGGCTAGAGTATCAGTCAATATCTAAATATAGTTTTAAAGCCAGATTCCAACTCAAGAAAAACATCTCTTGAGCTTCTCTGGAAGTGAAGAGGACTCAGCCTCACTATCTCACTAATGTTATTACAGTTTCTTTGCTTTTCCTTCCCTTCTTTGGTAATGCTCTATCCAGGACATGCTTCCCTGGTAACATGCCAGGCATGAGCAGCTTGAAGACTGCCCTCATTTTATTCTTAGATAATATTCTCACTCATATTATAGAAAGAGGAAGTTTTATCATAGGGGTAGTTGGAAAATAAAGTATCTGCTTACTCCAGCCATGAGCTATAATTAGAAAGGCCAGAAATACCCTAAGTAGTAATTCAACACTCATTTTTCTCAGGAATCTCATAAAACAATTAAGAAATGCAAACGTCCTGATAAAAATTTTAAAATGTACACTGACAACGAAATCAATGCTCTTATTTGCCTCTCTGTGTTTCTACTCTGCATCACATCCACTTACACATGCTGACTTTTTGTCCTAAGAGATAAATCTTAGAATCACAGCACATTAAATCTGAGGGGATCTCAAAGACAGCCTCTAACCCAAGCCCTCTCTCCCCTGACCACTTTATAGATGAGGAAAGTAAGGTGCAGGAATGACGGTGCTTAGAACTTATATTTGCATGTTGCTATATATTTAAATAATAATGTTTACATTCAAGAGAATATCAATTGATTACACTGATTAAAATCCCAGGCTCTTGGAATTGACTATCGCAGGTTGAAACCAGCTCCATACACGCCTTGAGCAAATTAGCTTAGCCTCTCAGTGTCTTAGTTTCTGCATCTATGAGATTAGTTAATTATAATATATACACATTATAATATCTAACACAGGTGTTAGTAGGAAATTCTCCATCGGTTTCTCATGTTTCTGCCTATCTTTCAAGTAGAGACACTGACTACTTTTGTTCAGGACCATCTTTTCAAAGATGTCTGTATATACAACAGCCTTGAAAGATAGAAATAGTGTCTGCCACCAGAGCAAAGGACAGGTTTGCTTACTGTCCAGAAAAATCAAGACAGTATCTCCCTCTGGAGCAAAAGTGAGATATGCTTACTGCCCACTATAAAAGATTTGGGTCCCCTGTAGTATGACCCTCTATGTGTGTAGGCATCACCCGGCCCTCAGAGAACTGGTGCAAATGCTGATACTCTGTTAATATTGATGTGAGTAATAAAGACCTTTGTCTCTGACCCAGGAGTCTCAAGTCTTCTGTCAACATCTATGCAATTGTGGCAGACTAATATATTAGCTTCCAAGTAAGGTAAAAATCTCAGACACTTCACTATCCCCGACAATAGATTTCTGTAAGAACTGAGTAAAGCAAATAAATATAAAGAGCTTAGAAGAGTGTCTGGCACATAAAGGCTCAAGACCGAGTAAATGTCAGTTGTTAACATTATTATATAGTTATACTTGCCAAATGCACATGGGTTATTAGTGGCAAAGCCAGGACCAGAATCCAGATCTGTAAAAATTCAGTCAAATGTTCTTTTCACCTCTCCCTTCTACAACCCCTCTCACCACAACATTATAGTTTCTGCATATTTAACTTACAATTAGTGTTGAAAATAATATAATTTAAAAGGAAGAATTAAGAATTTTACACCAACTTATTTGGTAAATGTTTATATTATTATGAGAGGCAATAAATCTGGTGATGCCAGACCCATATATAAAGCATTAACGTGTTATTTTAAGAGAAGAGTGGCCCAAACCATGGCAAGCTTTGATATGTAGAAAAAAATTAATTTGCTCAGAAATATATTATGAGTAAAATATTGTAAATTTTGAAAATTTCTTAATACAATCAACATTTTAGTATGTCTACTTTTAGCCCTAAAAATCACTACTGCTTTTTGCTAAAGGCTCAAAGTAAATTTCTAAAATGTATATATCATAGCCAGATCTCTGAACACAATGGCTCCCTAGTACTAATTGTTGGATTTTGAAATATTTCCCTAAGACATTTTCTACAAGTCTTGGTTTAAGATTTGATACCTGTAATACCAAAGGAATAAAAACAACTAGTATTAATAAGTTCTTGCCTTATAGCTAACCCATACTTAGTATTTGGGATGTTTTCTTTCACTGAATCCTCACAATAATCCTATGGACTAGAAATGATTAGTAACTTAGTTTACTGGTGAGAAAACGATGCATAGAGAAGTTAAGTAGCTTACCCAACTTTACACAGCTAGTAAGATCTAATAGACCAAAGTGAACTAACCTCTAACAACCAGTGACCCTGCTCCATTAAATCCTAGTTATACTGCCATAAATTTTGGTTGGATTCACCAAGTAAATGAATATGGTGAGATGAAATGCTAAAATTAAGAAACTAGACTTTTCACCAAACAATAAAACTAATCAACACTACTAATTATAGGCCAATAACTGCAAATCACACATCAGTCCTACACCTTCAAAAAGCTACTCGTGGACTGCCTGGTTCTAACTGTATGCCCTTGAATGGAATGCGAAATTTTTGAAGAAATACAATTATCTAAATGAATCTTAAAAGAAACACAATTTTGTAAATCAATCAGTCTTCTTCCAGAGACCCTTGAAGATTACTTCTACTGTAAATACAAACATTACATGAAGACAACCAATTTTTACAAATTTCTTTATTTCCCTCACTGTAACTCTCCCTGCTTCATTACTCACACACTCGAACATGTTTTCAACTGCGCAAGAAGGTTAAGATCAATGTGTAGAGAGACTAATGTTTGAGTTACAATGTTCCTAAAAAATTCAAAGTTTTCTCCAGTACAGTCAACTCATTTTCAGTTACTTCTCTTTCTCATTCCCTTAGTTTATCAGCTCTTTAAAAACCCTGAGGCCTTTTTTACCCTATGTATCTTCTATGCTATTTCCAGAGCTCTGTTTTCTATCTTAAAGTCTGTCAAACATAGTAGCTCCATTTTTTAAAAATAACATTTCACCTGTTCTTTTTCTTTTCTATGGTGCACTTTATACTTTTGAAAATCAGCATGACCTTTTTCATTCTTGATCAACACTTGCTATAAGAGCTTCCCTTGAAGCAAATGGAAGTAACTAGAACAGGCAACCTGCTGAACGATCAGGATGTGGGGACTAAATTTAGCCTGATGCTCAGCTGGAGTACTTGGCCACCTACTTTATGTAATTTTAGATAATTTTTATGTAATTTTAGGAATTTCAAAACACCACATGTCTCCAAATCTTTTGAACATCGATTTGCCATGATCCTTGTTCATCATCAGTTTAGAGAGGCAAGGCCTTATCTTTAGTTGGCCGCTGGTAAAATACCATCATTGTGGATGATTATGGTTAAAACAACTACTTATCAACTTGGGCTCTGAGGACAAGGATATTTCACTATGCAGTAAGGAAACAAGAGTAAGGAAATAGCACGTCAGGGGTGAGTTGTCTATAGCAGCAGAACACAGGAGGCCCCGTGCAGGGAGGTCTAGAGTTCTGCAGGGTATGGGAAACTGGGAAGGTCTTATTTGTTTCCCTATGTGTCCAACAATGGGGAAAGCCCTGAGGGGATAATAAAAATGATAAGATGTAGACTCTGCCTTTAAAGCATTTCCCATCTAGCTAGGGAGATTAAGCCCACATGACTTAGGCAGAACACTGTATATAATTATTATATTATGTTGTATAGACAAGATGTTAAGAGTTCAAAGATGGGAGACATCAAATACCTCAGGATTACTAACAGCATTCTCTAGAGAGTACAATGAAGATGACGAAGAGAAGAAGGAGAGTGAAGAGTATGGAGACTGGTCAAAGAAGGAAATAGCAATGTATTGGCAGCATACTCCACTGATGGAGAGGTTGTGTGGAAGCAGTTTCCAAAAGATTAGGCAAAAATATTTTTCAGCACAATGTGGCTTTGAGCTGGGGACATCTTAGAAGGGAGACCTGGAGTCCATGTGTGGCCATGACTCATACAAAACTCTGTAATTCAATTTCTATATTTGTAAAAACAAATTAAATGGAATTTGCTTGTTACTCTCCCAATTCATGATGTCTTTGGCTCCACTGGGCTATAGAAGGTATTATCTAAAAGCATATATTAAGTGCCAATTTTGGCATGGCATTAAGGACTGAATTAATAAGACTCCATAAACCCTGTTCTTGCCCTGTAGATCAGTATAGTATTGTAACCTAAGGAAACATTGATGATAGAAATATCACTAGCACATTCTTTGTAAGATGATTGAAAAGGAGTGGCCCATGAAAAAATCCTGTGTTTCCAGTGACTTTTTCTTTGTTCCTCACCCTTCTTTTCTCAAAGTTCTTATTTCCACTCAAACTTCCTGAGCAAATCTTGGCAGGAAGTTTAGCAAGCTATATCTAAGAGGTGGTAAAAAAAGTGGCATTTAGGGATGTGGGAAATCTTGAGTTTGGCCTTTTTGAATCCTGAAGAGATCTTGCTTTAAGGAGTAAAGGTCAATTCTATTCTTGGAAACATTTCATAGATAATTGCCAATGGCATTTATGTTACAACAGGACCAGAGTTTTCAAAGTGAAATAATTCAATTGGTTAGAAGGAGTATTTCAAAAGAATAAGAACTAAAGGATTCAGGGAATTTTGACCCATTCTCAATATCTCAAACAACCTTATTTCTCTCTCAGATAAGTCACTACCAACACATAGAGAAATCTAGTGTCATTTAATTTTAAAAAAATTAGCCTCAAATCACAGAGTGAAAATTACAAGAACCAGAGCCAACTACTTTCAGTTTTGACTTCTTATTTTGCTGTTTAATGTAGAATTTTGGATCACCTTGATTCAATGCAATGAAGTATCATCTGGTGTAGTGAAGTTTAGAACAAGAACAGACTTGACTTGGAAATAACTTACTGGCTTGTAAGGAAACATCTACAAATTTAACGAAGGTAAATGAAGGTAAATGAAGCATAATGTTTTGCTTGTTCTATTTGTTATCTGGGTTTTCTTTATTAGTGAAAACAGATGTTGAATAAGAATTTCCTTATTATAAAAGCTTTGGTATTATTAATATAATTGACTGGCACTTGGAATTTTATGAAAACACCCTTTAATCAGTTCTTGCTTTGAATATACATATTCATTTAATGCTTATTTGAGAATTTAGGATCTTGTTAACTATTGTTCTTTAGGGTACTTTGAAGAAAATACTGTTGTATGAATCTATGAAAGGTATTAACATAGATAATATCTTGGCTGTTTTATGAATACTTATACTTTATGAATATGCAAGCCTGTTTGAAATTTATTTTTTTCCATTTTATTTTCTTAAGTAGAGATTTCTGTATTGAAAAGTATAAGACTACAAAGATCACAGAAACATATCAAGGGAGAAGGATGTCCAAATGAAGTGTGGGAAGAGATTCAGTAGATATTTTCTCTAGACATTAAAGAGATGATGTGCTAGACAGTTTCTGGAACATGACTAGAGCTTTGATGTATCGTTTTTGGTTGACTGATATACTAAAAAATTGTTACCCTTCACAGTCAGAAGTGAACATAGGATGTGAAAAGTAAATAAAGTCTGAAAGAGCAGCTTGTGTTGTAGCATTTAATATTCTTTCTCTGTCAGCAATCACCCTCCAGCTTGTTTCATAAAGGCTTATAGTACGGTGAAGCATCACGAGGAAGGAATAACGGGGCATCTGAGCATGGGAAAAGAGAAAAGAAAGATGAGATCTGAAATGGCGGTTGGGCTGGCTCAGAGTTGGAAGCAAAAGTGTACTTTCTCAGTTAACTACTTGGGGAAAGCGGTATAATCTGTGGGGACTACAAAAGAAAAAGACATAAGAAAAAGTAGAACTGGAATCTAGGGATTTGGATCCAAACTGTACACACTATTGGCTTCTCCAGTATCACGCTGTGTTTCCAGTTTAAAGCTGGGAAGAGGGACCTGAGGGCATCCAATTATTACTCGCCGTGGGGTAGCTGGAACTTTGAGTATGTTGAGCAGCGACTGTCTCCTGATACTCTATACCCCTAAACTCTTGGATCACACTGTATTTTTCCATTCCCTGTTAGGCTGGAGGGGCCATTTCTGTGGTGAGGTTAGCTGTTCTAGGATAACTAGGAACTGCTAATTATTGTTATAAAGTATCAAGAAAATCTAATAAAGAATTCCTTTGGGCAGAGCCTTCGGAAAACCAGATTCTAATGCCAGCCTCATAATTAATGGTATACATGAAATGTTGGATAACAGTCTATGTGCATCTTGATTGCCTCTTTTAATAAATAAATCAGTCCCTACTGATGTCCTGCTGTTAAGATTAAATGAGATCAAATATCTACAACACTTTGAGAGGAATACGGCGCAAGATTTGTATCTGAGCTGTACAATTTATCTTATGCTTAAGCATGGAAAGAGCCTCAGCCAAGGCATCTGTGTGTAAATTCTGAAGCATATCCCATGAGATAAGTAAATCTTAAGGCTTTGCGCCTGGGTTCATTTGGGGGGCTGGGGGCGGCGTACAGGAAAGGGACCGAGTGAAGCGAAGAAGACCAAGGAGTCTTTCCAGGTGAGGCTCTTAAACATTACCTCGGATTGTACTTCTGTTTTCTACGTTAAAATGAAATGGATCTTTATGAGGCCCTTTCTTCCTTATGACATAATTATTTACGTCAATGTCTCTTCTCCCTTATTTACTTAGAAACTCCTTTAGGACGGAAGCCACGTCTTATATTTTCTACCTGTATAAGACACAGTATAGAGCTTTATACACACAGATAGTCAAAAAAACATCTGGTGAGTGAATACTACCTGTTGATTTTCCAGCTGTTACATGGAGATACAGCTCTGCTTGCCTGTTATTAATGAGAGCTGTGGCAGCAGATAACTAAAGGAAATAGGCGGTTCAGAGGGGCATAGCTTCCATTTCCAAGGAAGTCCTTTGAAGGCAAACATTTCAACAGCCTAAAAACTTATCACGTAAATCTGGCCATCAACCAAGTTTCTGTGAATTTTTTTTTTAAATCATTCACAAAGCGTATGTTCCTCAAATACACAAATCCTAGGTTTCATCATCTGCAGGACACAGAATGCCAGTTTTTAAAAGTGTTTTTGATACACAGTCTGCGATGTAATTATAGATGTAGAATTGTATCTCCTGGCTCAAAGAGAACTGTTGAAAGAAAAGCAGCTGCTTTGTTTGTCTAGAATGTCAGTGTCATTATTTTTATGGGACGCTTTTGAGAAACACCAATTTGTGAAAGAAAAGCATCCCAGAAGGCAAATTTGGCAGTTTAAATTCCCGTGTCCAAATTGTTCCAAGGATCATAATTAATTGAAAGATAATGAAAGGCTGAATATAGCTTTGTTTAACTTCTTCCAGAGTCAGTGAAGTGATTCTGAATTCAATTTTCAAAATCTGAAAGAAGAAAGTGTACTATGCTTTAGACAGAAAAACACAGAGTGATTGAGAGATTATGACATGCTGATGGGCACCCCAACAGCATTCTAGTGTAGTTTCAACTGGTTCTAGACTCTCAGAATAAGCGGAATCCCTTCCCACACTGATAAACACATACTTGTATACGGCATTCCATCTTTGAGGCAGACTTAAATAGTATGTTAGTTTATTATTGTCTGGAAAGTGATGCCAATGAAAAATTGCCAATTTGGCCTTTTTAAAGAAATCAAAACCTAATCTTATCTCAAAGTCAATCACTTTTGGTAGGTTTAATAACTAAACCAATTTGTGGGCAAACCTTAAAAATGGAATCTGTCATTTACATTGTGGAGGAGTTTCAAGAACAAAAATGAAGCTGCTGTTAAATCTGTTAAAAGCTGTTAAAATGAAGGAAGAACTGTGAACTTCAGAACCTAGATTCCTTTGTACTACCAGGATAGTTTATTTTTGAGGGTTTTTTGTAGGGGAGAGTGGGTATTTTGGGTTTTACTCTTCTCTTATTATTGATCCCTGTCTCTCACCTCACTGGTGCCGGTAAAAAAAACATGCAGCAATTTCTTTGGAGACATTTAACTTTAGAGAGAAATTGAAGCTGAATTATCTTATGTGGATCAAGATGGAGGCAGAGAGAAAGTTAATAATAGTAAAAACATTGTCACTGGAAAGCAAACAGGGGAAATCAGCTTAAATCTGAGAAATACCCATGAGTATAGGCCTTGCTAAAGCCATGGAACTACTTCCAACGGCAGGAGGTGAGGAGGTCCACATGGCTACCACCTGACAGGTTAGAGGTGGGCACTGTGTGGGGCAATGTCTTAGTCTCAGTCACAGAGCTTCTGTGTGAGAGGATTTCATAACTCTGAGTATATTTTCCAGAAGGAAAGTACCACCAATACTTAGTCGTATCTGGCAAAGAGGAAGTGCTGAGAAGTTATTAGTTCAGTGAATGAATAAGTAAATGAAATGGAGACCATTTTTTTATCCCCCCCTCCCGCCCTCCGCCCACAGAATTTGAGTTCTCTTCTATCAGGACAATTTCATATAGTCAATCCAGGTGTAGAAAGTAATTTATATATATTTATTGACTTTCTGCATTGCTATCTCATATAGTCTGGGAATTCATCTAGTATGGATAACATTGCAAAGGGAAACTTTTGAGTTTTAAATAACTGATTTAAAAAGAGGATTTCACAAAAATTAATAATTGTAATAACTGTCATTTGAATACTTACTAAGTCTCATATACTCTGCTAAGCCTTGTACCTGTATCATCTCTTTTTATGCTCACAAAGAACCAATGACGTCAGTATTAGCATCCCCATTTTATACAGGAAACAGAGGCTCTGAATGTTAAATCCTATGCTCAAGATTGCACAGCAAGTAAGGGGCAGAGCCAGGAGTCACACTCAGGGAATCTGACTCCAAGGCACGCGTTCTTAACCCCTAAATTGTCTTATGAACAATCAATGAATATTTTAAACTTTTTTGAGACACAAACCCATTTTAGAATATAGATTACCCCCCATACCCCAGGCTAAATATACACATTGACATTGACATATAATTTCCAGGGCATCTAGACTTACACGCTGCCAACCCCCACCCCCATTATGAATCCTATGTTTACTCACATAATATCAGACTTAAGAAGCCAGAAAACCTACCAAATCATGTAGAAAACTGGGAAGAAATATAAAAATTGCAATAAAAGGATTTCTAAAGGGCTTACCACAGAAATAAATAAATATTAAGAGAAAAAATGTGGGGCACTGAATTTTTGAGAGTAGTTATATGTTCTGTAAGTAGTATGAAGTTTACTACTCCAAAACTTCAAATATCATATCTATCCTAAAATATTAGCAAAGTTAAATTGTAAGAGTTCTTCTCCCCTTGATCTTTTCCCCTTGCCTCCATCCTAGTCACCCCCTCCCTTGTCTCCTTCCTCTGCTTAATCCCTCAAACATTTATTAAGTGCATACTCTATGCCAGGTGTTGCTTTGGATGTTTGTGATATAGCTGCAAAAAAATCACTGTCCTCAAGGAGTTATATTCTAGTGGGAGGGCACAGATGATAAAAATAAGCCAACAAAGGAAAATACACAGTATGTTAGAAAGTGGTAAATGCTACGGAAAAAAATAGGGCAGGATTGGTGCTGTAAGAATGACAGAGGCAGGTTGCTATTTAAAATATGATGGAAAAGAGAGATCTCATGAGAAGAGCATATTTAAGCAAAAATTTGAAGGAGTTAACCATGTGGGTTTTGTGGGGAAGACTATTCTAGACAGAAGGCAAAGCCAGTGCATAGGCTTAAGGCAGCAGTGTGCTTGATGTGCTTGAAGCAAGCAAGGAGGCTGTGTTGCTGAACGGAATGAGTGAGCAGGGAGAACAAGGAGATGAGGTCAGAGAGGTAATGGGGCCAAAAGATATAGGGTCAAGTTGGCCTCATAAGGTCTTTGATGTTTACACTGAGAAAAATGGATAGCCAGTGAAGGATTTTGAGAGTGACACATCTGACAGGATTTAAACGAATTACTCTGGCTGCTGTATTAAGAATAGACTGTAGTGGACAAGGGTGGAAGTAAGAAAATAAGTTACGAGGCTTTGCAATAATCCAGGTGAGAACGAGTGATGGATCCCAAGTAGAACTGAGAAGCAGTTGAATTCTGAAAGTATTTTGTAATATAAGCATTTAATGCTATATATTTCCCTTTAAGCACTGTTTTAGCACATCCCACAAATTGATGTGCTGTGTTTCATTATCATTTGATTCAAAATATTTTCTAATTTCCCTTGTGATTTCCTCTTCTGACTCCTAGGTTATTTAGAAATAATTAGTTTTACTTTCTAATATTTGGGGATTTTCTAGATATCTTTTGGTTATTGATTTTCAGTTTAATTCTGTTAATTCTGAAACATACTTTGTATTATTTCAATCATTTAAATGCATTAATATATTAAGGTTTGTTGTATGACCTAGAAGATGGTCTATCTTAGTGAATGTTCTTTGAGAACTTGAAAAGATTGTGTATTCTACAGTTGTTGGGTGGAGTGTTCTATAAATACTGACTAGGTTAAGTTGGTTAATAATGTTCAGGTCTTATATATCCTTACTGATTTTCTATTTGTCTTATCAATTACTGAGAGGAGTGTTGAAGTCTCCAACTGTAATTGTGAATTTGTCTTGTCTTTCACTTCTATCAAGTTTTGCTTTCTGTATTTTGAAGCTCTGTTGTTAGATGCATATACTTGTAGGATTATAATGGTTTCTTGGAGAATTGACCTCTTCATCATTAAGTAATGCCCCTCTTTAACCCTAGTAATATTTGTTATTCTAAAGTCTACTTTATCCATTATAAATATAGCTAGTCCAGCTTTTTTTGATTAGTGTTTTCATGGTATATCTTTTTCCATCTCTTTACTTTTAACTTATCAATGTCCTATATTTAAAATTGGTCTCTTGTACACAGTATATAGTTGGGTCTCACTTTCTTATCCAGTTTGACAATCTGTCTTTTAATTAGCATGTTTATACTGTTTACATTTAATATAATTATTTTATGGTTAGATCAAACTTCATCATCTTGCTAGCTGTTCTCTAATGTTCTATTTGTTCTTTCTTTTTTTTGCCTACTTTTGAATTTATTATTTTTTCAATTTTAGTTTATTTCTATGGGCTTATTATACTTTTCTATAAAATTTTCAGTGGTTGCTGTAGGTTTTTAAATATACATATTTAATTAATCAGGATCCACCTTAAAGTAATATTATATCACTTCATATGTAGCATAAAGACCTTAAAACAGTATATGCTCAATTCCTCCCTCCTATCTGCTGCTGTCATACATTTTACATTTACATTTGCAAAAAATATATAATACATTATGACTATTTTTGCTGTAGACTGTTATTTTTTAAAGCAATTAAATAAGAAAAATTAATTTTAAATTACCTTGCTTTATTCCATTTCCAGTGCACTTCATTTCTTGACGGACATCCCAGTTTATGGTTGGTTTCATATTCCTTTTGCCTGAACTTCCTGAATTCTGAATATATGAGATTTCCAGACACATTTCGATGTAGCCTTTGAGAGAAAGCAGTCAAAGATGACCCCAAGGTTTATAATAGAGGTGCTGAAAAATCACAATGACAACTGCAAATAATTAAAAAGAAAAGAATTCATTTAGGGAGGAAGAGATACTGGTGGTAAAAAAAATTCAACTCTAAAAGAATACAACTTCATACACCAAACGTATTTCATAATCTAGATATCTGCCGTGGATTTTTCTGCCCCTCAAAGTTCCAATTTTAATGACCTGCAGAAGTCCCAAGGGGGAGGCCATAGATCCTGTGTGTATGACTCCTATATCTACATATGCGTACCTCCTCTCCTCCTTATCAATCTGGATACAAAACTCAATCCCTTCACTGGTTTCAACAAGAAGTCTTCTCCTTCCATATTTATCTGTTTTCCTCATCTTTTTTTTTTTTAACTCCCTCATGTGGTCTATGTTCCCTCCCTATGAAATTGCTTCCTGAGAGTTCTGAATTCTCTCATTTTATGTGAAATATAACTATCTCCTACACTGAGCATTATATACACAAAATCCCTTATGGAGATTATCAGAATAAAGGAGGCTTCAGGATCTGCCCTTCCTAGCAGTTTTGGTTTATAAACATACCCTCCTATTGCAGGTAAAGTTCCCCCAGGATTTGCATGCAGGAGATTGATTGGAAGTGTTCTTAAAAGCAATATCTGTGAAGGAGCAAGGGAGGCAAGATGGGGCAGAAGGAAAAGTTGGAATGAGATACAGTTGAAACAGTAGCCTCAGCCAATGCCATAGAGATCTCTCAAGGCTGAGATGATCCTACAAAGATGTCCCACATGAAGGAACATACCCCACAACAACCCATCATTGGATATAGCTGCAGCCAAAATAGGCACATAGATTTGGGCAAGGCAGCTTCCTTCAGCTGAGGGCAATTCCCAGAGTTGGATGCAACTGTGAGTCATCGGCAGCTAACACTACTGGCATTCGAGACCAAAGCCTTGACCATGAAGGGGAATCTAGGAGGTGTCCAAATGCATCCACTAGAATCCACCCCTATACCCCAGTTCCACTTGCTTCATATAGTATCTTCCCTCCACAAGGGAACAACTCCTCCAGGATTGTAATTGGTCTCCTTTTGTAGGAAAGCTTTAAGAAGAGTTTAGGGGGACAAGCTACAGTGCCAGCCCTCTGTGCCCTTCTCCCTCCCCCTGCCCATCCCCCCTCACCCTTGCCCCTGCAGCTATTCTCTAGACTGCACCTGATATTTATAGTCTCCCTCATCTAATAACCCCACCTTCTAGATTCTGCTCACCTTTGACTACCACATCAGCTGGTCTCCATCATGACCCAGGTCCCTATCCCTGAGGGGGTCTGAGCCCCTGGTTGCTGTGCCCTTCTCAGGATGTGGCTTCTGCACATGTCTATTTACCATCAAAACTGGTCTGTGGAATACCAAGAGCCCCCCTCCTTCTTCCCCCTTGCCCAGCAGATCACTGGGGTGCCAAATATATTTTTCCCTGCTCCTATTATGTAACAGCAGCCCTACCATCTCCTGATGATCAGAGATGATAACTCCTGCCAGGATGTGGACCCTTTTTTGGCCTACTGGATCCCTGACACAAAAAACCTAAAGTAACCACATGACAGTCATAGATAAAGTTTAATAGGGCTCCTGTGGAAGCATCCTCCCTCTGGGAATCACAACCATTAGACCTACAGAACCTAGAGTTGTGGTGATAGGAAGGACAGATTTCCCCAATGGGTCACTGGGAGTGATAATAAGCAGTCCCTTCTCCTTGCAACCCTTAGTTCCCAGATCGACATATTTTCCCTATTGGTACATGGCATTATATAATGGTTAATGATTTAGGGTGTACTCTTCCTCCCGGAGGATGAAGATGTGCACCATATCCTCAGAGTATAATTTCCAAGTTGACATCTTAGGTGTGCCTTCAAAAAGCCATTCCGTTACTCTGTCAGGCTGGCAGAATCAGGGTGCTAGGATATATGATAGGACCAGTGAATCTCATGGTCAGGTACCTACTGTCACACCTCATTTGCTGTAAAGTGCATTGCTTGGTCCAATGCAATTTATGTAGGATCACATGTTGGTAGATCAAACATTTTGTTTGCCCTTGGATAATGGTGCTGCCTATGAGCCTAATGGGCAGGAAAGGCAATCACATAGAGAACTCCCACTCAAAATAATTTTTGCCTTCCAGGATGGAATGGACAGAATATGATCAACTTTGGCTAGTCGGTCTCCTCAAAGGATGGTGCCATATTAGAGGGTCAGCATTAGTCTTGCTCCTGGCAGGTTAGATGACTGGCAGCAGCAGTACTAGGTCCACCTTGGTGAGTGGTAGCCCATGTCGTTGGGCTCATACACAGCCTCCATCCCGCCTCCATAGTTTCTCCTGTATAAACCCTTTGTACAACACTGTGGGGGCTTTTGACAAAGACTGCCTATTGTCAACTGGCTAAGTTATTCTCTAAGATTGTTTAGCCCCCATTCAATAGTAGATTCTCTCTGATGGGCATCACTATATGAATTAGATATTCATACTTCACGGCCATGTTTACCTGCCAATTCACACACTTCCTCCCCTGACTTGTCTCATTCTTCTAACTTTTCTCCTTCCAAGCCCCTGACCAACAAGCCAAACCACTTGTCACTGCTAATGAGTCCATATATAATCTGATATCAACGTACTTCTCTTTCAACACAAAATAGATGATCATGCACACCACCCAAACCTCTGTCAATGGGGAAGACTGCCCTCCACTGCTGTCTTTCAAGACCACCCCTGAGTCAGGCTATTGTGTGAGAGTCCAAAGTTTATACCAGGCATCTACTGTTGTGCAACAAACCACCCCAAAATTAAGTGGTTTAAAGCAATAACAGTTTATGATTTCTTAAAGAGAGATGACAAACATGGCGAAGGATGGAGACAAATGAAGTGGAATGCAAGTGAAAGTGATAAAATGAGGATGTATTCCATAAAATAGGAATTGTGACATCACCATCAACAAACAATGGCAGGACGTGAGATAAAGAGAATGAAGTTTTAAATATATATAGGAGAGGAACTAGAAAAAAATCCTTACGTTTTCTACTAAACAAAACCAAAATTCCTTACTTTCATCTTCAGGCCTCCCCCCACTCTGGACTCCATTTGGCTGTTAAATATTCTCCTCCAGGTACACTTTGAAAGACACTAACAGAAACTATTGTGAGAAACTGGTCTTCCATTAACTGCCTTCATGTTATTACTTCAACCTGGAAGTTTCCTCCCATCCCATCATACTTCAACCCTCCGTGAAATACTTAATTACTTTTTTATGATCCAAATCAAATTCTTTCTGGAAGTGAGGACTTAAATAAACAAACAAATTGAGCCTCCATGAAGAAACTCCTATAGAAAATAGATCTTCCCCTCCCCGAACACACTAAAATCCTTAATGGCAGGGCCCACATCTTACTAACCTTTATAATGCTGCACAAGGCATAGAGTAGGTGCTTAAGGTTTGATGAATGAAAGCCTTAGCACCTTATACTTAGGCCGCACAGTCTTGTATTATATTTTGGAGTCTTTTATTACTTCTATAAGTTAAAAATCTCCTTGAAGGCAAAGACTAGGTCATAATTTTGATTTTCATAGCATCTAGCAAAGTGTCTCAACATCAAGTTAATACCAAAATATTTAAATTAATTTGTTAAGGGAATTACTGCTCAACGAAGACACAGGAGAAGGAAAGCTGAACTGTAATTACAAGAACAGCCTTGCAGCCTCAGTGTATCTGATAAGGATCCCTGAAGGGGGAGTGGCCCTTTAGATATGTCCTGAATTGAGGCAAGGGGGACAATCCTGCATTGCCCAGGCATTGGATGTGTGTTGTGTCCCAAGAAGAGGGCATAACCTTGGGTGAGGCAGCTTCCCTGAGGTAAGGACAATGCCTGAAGAAGGACGCAGCTGTGAGCTATCAGGATCCAAAATTCCAGTCAACAAGGAGAGTAACTACCTTGATTCTAAAACGTGATCTGGGTGGTACACAACAGCATCAACTACAGCATCCCTGAGGGGGGAAAATGCAGCCTCTTCCTCATCTTCCATAAAAATCCTCATCTTGAGGTATGGCTGAAAAGACTGAATTTACTTTTAGCACCTAAGCCTCAAACTCCTCCTCTAAGCCCAAACAACTCCTTTTTCTCCTTGAGGATTTGAATTGGCACCTGAGGTATTTACCTCTGGCTCTGCCCTGTCAGTTGGATACTGGGAAGGTTTCTCACACTCACCTATACAGTGCTAGTCACCCATGCCAATACCGCCACTGCCCCAGCCTAATCAGGCAGGGTCTCCTTGCATCAGCAGACATCTCTATGGCATGTGGCTTTCTGGGGGCTATCATAGCCCATATAGAATATGGGCCTGGAAAAAGTAAAATTCTCACCAGTGTCTTCTATCATCTTTTCCACTCTCAGAATCAAAGCTTACTTCTGAGTTAATGACTCCTACATATAGGGAAGGAGTATCAACTTCTGTTCTTTTCAACTCCTACATGTATCATCTCTGCCTCCTACAAGAAGAAGGAGCCAGAATACCTACTGGGCAATTTTGCTTACAGGGATGACTCGTCTCCTTGGTTCCTCCTTGTTTTCTGATCTTAATTTCTTGATAGCTAAGAAAAGTCTCCCATGGCAAGTGTTGTGTACTAGAAAATACCCATCTTTTCCATAACCAAATTTTATAAAGGCGGGGAGGAGATACTTTCCTTTCACCTGGAAACCCTACGAATTGAATATGCACCAGATAAATGAGTAGCTCCTAAATTGAAGGTGGTTTGTACTTGAATGGTCCCAGCTGTTCCATCTGGGATCAGGTCTCATACACTAAAACTAAATTAATGGACACGATCTCTCACCAGGGTTCCAACTCTTTCCGGGTTTCAGATCAGAGCTGGATGTTGGAAACCACTCTCTCTGACCTTACTTACAGGGACGTTGATTTACAGGAAGGCTACTAAACCAGCATCATCAACTGCAATTCCCCAAGTCTCAACTGAGGCCTCCAATTCAACTCTGCCATTTGGTTGGGTTCCATATAGACAGCATCTGTTACCCCTCTTTCTTCTCTTCTTGAATAAAGCTTTGCTAACAAGGAGAAATTAGATTTCCCGTGAATTCTAAAGCTTTTCTAATAATGCCTTCCTGTATGTTGCTCTTGTAATAACATGCTTTAACTGAATCCAATTTTCCAAACTGTTCAATAGCACCTTGTCATACGGCTCATTGTAAAAGACTCTCTAATATTAACACATTTTCGGAGAACTCTTCTCCTTCCTGTTGGTGCATGGTGGGGAAGTGGATGTGCGAGTCCCAGCAACTCACCACATTATTGAGTACACTTTTCAATGCTGTCAAGTATTTCGTCACAAAGATGAAGCTCTGGCAGGACTCAGATCATGCATACCTCCTAATGCCAAGCCCGTAAACTTTCTTTTAATCTCCTTCACATCTCTGCCTCTGAAGCCTTCTACTACTGCAACACAGTATGCTCTCTTCAAACTCAAAATCCTTTTGTCTGTTCCCTGAAATTGGACTGCCTGAGAATGTATCTAGTGTGTGGTTAACAGGTTAGCAGCCTCTACTGGGGGTTCCAATGCTTGTCTATTACCTACTTCAACACTCCATGTCCTACATCTGAGAAACTCTGTCTCAACAATTGGAGACAGATAGGGGCCTTTGATCAGGCAGAAATGCAATGGCCATGTGCATACTTCCCATTCCAAAGAGAATGTTCTATTTTAGAGTCTGTCGAGGTAAACCTCTTAAAAAATATACCTTCACCTGCAACTTGGAATGGTTTTGGCTTATGTAATGATATGATACCTTGATTTCTGCTTAAAATATTCAGTCTTGAATAGTGTGTCCCTAGGCAAAAACTGAAAAGTTGACCTCAGAGTAGATGTCTACCTTGGGTTCCCTATGATGCTGTTGTGGACCTATTCCTTTAAGATTCTTAGACAAGCTATTGTTCAATTGAAAACAGAGGGTCGGTGAGGCACAGCCTGAAAACCTGTAGAAGGCTTTTTAAAATTATCTATGAAAAATCACCTTGAATCTTTCAAAATCTTAAGAAAGGATTTTACAGTCACACCTTTTGCTTCATATTTACTCTAAGACTATTTCCTGACAGAGCCCTGGATTTGATCTTTGCCCTGAGGTTCCTTCCTACTTTTGAGGGTCTTCGTCTGGGAGAGACTAGGGATAAGAAATAGTTTTATTTTTGAACCTAGCAAATCAAGGGCCATTTCTATTTGTTCAACATTCTGCTTGAAAATGGAATAATTTCTTCTTTAGCTCCTATACCTTTATTTTCATTTTATGATATGCAGCTAAAAGAAATTAGTTGTCACTTTCAACATTTGGCCTAGAAATATCCTTAGCCAGATTAGTTCACTAGGTACATTTCTATTTTCTGCAGATGACAGTTTTCCCAAACTTTCCACCACTATATATCCAAGGTCTTCTATCTGCTAGCCCCCAAGAACATTTCACTCCCTCTCCTTTAAGCCTTCAGTGATAGCCACTTTGAGGCTCACTGGTCCTGGTAACACCCTACTTCCGGTAACAAAATCTGGTACTCTTGCTACATAGCAAATGCACGCAAAACGTTCCAGTATAAAACAACCTTCATTTTGTTTTGCTCATAGATTTTATCTGACAGTAATTTTGGGAAGGGTTCAGCTGGGTAGATCCTACCTGGAGTCTCTCATGTAGCTGTCATCAAACGTTGGCCAGGGCTACAGTCATCTGAAGGCTTGACTGGGCTGGATGTCCAAGAAGGCTCACTCTCCCGGCTGGCAGATGAAGCTAGCTATAAACTGGAAGCTCAGCTCGACTGTCAATCAGAGCATGTACAGATGACCGCTACATATGGCTTAGCTTCCCACCATCTTGGCAGCTTCATGTAGTTGGACTTCTTATGTTGTAACTCAGGACCCCAAGTGTGAGTGTTCTCATGAGCAAGGTGAAAGCCTCATCACCTTTTATGACCTGGTCTCAGAAATCACATAGCATCATTTCTCTTGCACTCTATTAGTCAAAGTAGCTACAAACCCACCCCTTCTCAGTGTGAGGAGCGTCTAAGAACTTTGCAGCCATTTTTTAAAACCCACTGCAAGGGGTCTTGCTGTCTTTCTTTCTCTTATATCACCAGACCTTATGATAATGCTAGACACATAGGGGATGCTCCATAAGCGTTCATTGAAATAATGGATTTTGGTAAAAAAAGAAAAGAAATTCCAAGGGTGATGCTAAAACTAGTGAGGTACCCTGTGAGGTTTCTACCCCTGAGATCTTCAAGAAGAGAAGAGACACCACTATTGACTACCTTGGGTGATGAAAACACTCATTTGTCTAAAAGCAAAGGGGCTAACCATTGTGTTCTTCTCTTGGCCCTTTTCATTTTGTGATTATTCTAGGCACAGGCGAGATTCCTACATTACCAGAGCTTTTATTTGCATTTTTGAATAACAGGCAGGTTCCCATACTCCAAGAATATGTGGAGTTAAGATAACTATACAGCAGCCTCAAGTAGCGTATGGCAAGGAAGTGATCTGGAAGAACTATGGATGCTCTCGAAGTACCGTATTCTAGGGAGCAACTTGGCCACACAGATATCCAGCTGAGTGTCCTTCTCTGTTCCATGTTAGTTCGGATATATAGTAGAGTGTTTTCATTTTCTTGTGCCACAGGACACCCAGAAATTCCAGATGTGGATGAGAGGAGCTATGGGAATACTATATGCCAAGACCAAATCCCTAGACTTGGAGCTAGGATGGGTTTCAGTAAATGCACTTTTTACACCTCATACAAAGTTATAAATAGGACACAAGCCTTAAAAACCTTTTTTATTGTCCCTTAACACCCCCACCTAACAAGTTACCATATTTATAAGTGGAAATATCTTGTGAGAAATGTCAGGCATCTTGTTTGAATCCTCTGAAACAAAACAATTTCTGTGATGCATGTATAGTGATGCCAAGAGATCCATCTGCCAGCCAGAATTTCATCCTTTAAATACCTTGTTATGACAGCACAAAAGAACACAATGAGTTTTGTTTAGAGTGTCAGTCTTCCATCTCTGGGCTAAAAGGATTAGGTCTAAATTGCACATCATTGCATAAGATTGCATGAAAATGTTTGCTCCTTTTGTCCTTAAATGTATTTCATGGTGTTCTATAAATAGCCAAAAAAATATTAATTCAACTAAAGAAATCCATTCTGAGGGTCATAAGCAGTCGATCTGCCAGGCATTCTATTTTATGTTATTATTTATTTAATACACAAAGGTCAAGGACTTTTCAAGTACAACCATTTGTTGGACATGGCAGACGGTTGAGGAGAGGCCATATAGTGTGATGGTTAACAGTGTGGATTTTGGTGTCAGTCAGATCTGGTTTTAGCCTCTCTGATTAATGTGTGACTAAATTTACTTAACATCTCTGTGGCACATTCTCCTCATTTGTAACATGGAGATAAAAGTATTCACCTTCTAGGGTTGATCTAAGGGTTAAATGAGATAATGTATGTAATTTATTTACCAGTGCTTGGCACAGAGTAGATGCACGGTTATAAGTCAGATAAGAGTGAGGGTATACTTTGTGTGAGTGTGTGTGTGTGCAGGGAGGAGGGGGAGAGGGAGAAGGAGGGAAACAGTGAGAGATAAATTGAGGGATAGGGATTGAGGGTAATGGAAAGAGAATATTTTGGGAAGGGCATATAGAGAACCTTGTTGGAGACAGTATGGATGTGACGGTTATTTGTTAATGTTAACCTATTTGATGAAGGGATTTTGAATTCTGAAGATGTTTGAATAGAACAGGAATGGAATGTCAGGAAGCATATGGAGATTTATGTTACTCTGAGAGAGCCACTTGTCTCCTGTACACAGGACAAAGCAGAAAGTCAGAAATATTTCCCACCTCCTGCTTCCATTCTGTTCCCATTTCAACCATACTTTTAAAAGCATCCCCCTGGCACTTCTATGCACCCCATGTCAAAAGTCTATCCTTTGAACAAGACTCAGCTGTCCACTAAGTGAGACAGTTAGAAAGTCACCAGGCCATTACAGTGTCATTGCAAATAACTTAAAGGTATTTTCATGTTATTATGGGAGGAAAGTCCAGTGTGATATACAAATAAAAGTGGACTTTCCTAAAGAGCAAAAGTTGGGAAAAGAGTAAACAAGAGATTTTGAGGTGGGCAAAGCCTTTCCTCCCTTTTCAAATAAACTGGTGAGGTCACTCCTGTTTTTAATCTTTATATGTTAGACCATTTGGAAGAAACACATTCTGTAATATAATGCAGTAATCTTGCCATCACTAATCAGAACAATGATTTCCATTGCTTAAGGCTTATTTCTATAATGGTTTTATTAAAAAAATAATATTCAGGGTTAGCCATGTATATAAAGAAATACAGTATCAGTGGCCAATTTCTAGGTTTTTAAATACTTTTCCAAAAAAAATAGATTTTTATTTTACCTTAACACAGTTCTATTCAAAACAATTCTGTTAACATCCTTCAAATAACCTTTAAAATATTACTTATGAATCTATGCACCTTGATAAAATGTTTCCTGTTTTTCATTTCCCCAAGGCTAGAGTGACACAATTATTACCTTTTGATAGGGTTAAACAATAACTACCTGTTCTTACCTTTGTGAAAGAATGGAAAACAAATATACCTTGAAGCATGGCAACAATTGAAAAGATTCCCATACTTCAGTTCGTTATTTTTCTCTTTCCTAAAAGAGCACAGAGGAATTTTTTTAAAAATCAAATATTTTAAATAAACTTTTTCTCTACTTCTAGTGCTGAATAAAGTCCTTTCTGTCTCTAAATGCTAACAATATCATACTTTTTAATGGGGAACCTCTTTAATCCTGTGTAGTAACAGCTACAATGTGCCAGGTAACATTCTAGAGGCTGGGGATATACCAGTAAACGAAACAAGTAAAAATCCCTGCCACTGAGTTTACAGTCTAGCGGGGGGAGACAGAAAATGAACAATATGAATAAGTAGAATGTGGTAATAAATGATAAAGAGAAAATTAAGACAGGAAGGGAATAGGGAGTGTCAGTGTGGTTAGGCAGGGGTTGTGGTTTTAGACAGGGTGGTCAGAGAAGGGCTCTTGAGAAGATGACATTTAAGGAAAGATGTGAAGGAAGTAGAGGAGGATGCCATGTTTTAAGGAACAGTTAGCAGGGCAAGCGGAGTCTGCTAAGGGGAGAGTGGTGAGAAATGAGAGGTAAAAGGAGGTCAGTCTGGTAGTCTATTTTAAGGACTTTGGCTTTTATGCCATTACATTGAATGGCATTACCGGTATGTCTACATCTTCTGTTTATCTCTCAATATTCACTCTCCACGCTTCTCCATGCTGTTCTCTGACCTGGGGAAGCTGTGCAGCATTTTCCTACTTTTCCTCATGACCAATCGCATGTCTTCCTTTTGGCCACCTTCTTCCTCTTTCAATTATCCAAGTGTTCCCTCTGTCAGAGAAGCAGAGACCCAGCCACCTGTGTTTCTCTGCATCAGTAGTTCTCAACAGTGGCCCAAAACCCACCTGTGTCAGTGCCAGGAACCTACTGCAATGCAGATTCCTTGGCCTCGCTCAAGACATTCAATCAGTATCTCTGGGATTGGGACCCAAGAATCTGCATATTTAACAAGTTTCCCAGGTCAGTTCTTTCTTACTGTGAAGCTTGAAAATTAGGGTTATGGGTTATGGAAACAGCACCCTTCTGATGAGCATCCAAGTGGTTTCTTATACTCATTTTTTTCTTTACTCCAAAAATAAGAGCTCAGAAATATTTGGTTTGACTCTATTATATTTTCACTGACTATAATCTGCTAAGTTTTTTATTCCTATTTTTATTCAATGCGTATAAAATATTCTATTTTGTGAAATATTTCATCATTAAATACTATCCATAAGAATCATTTTGCACAGTCCTCATCAATTTGTGTCATGTGAGACTTGATATCTTGTTTGTAAATTTATAAATTGTGGAAGGATTATATATGACTCCTATATATTTTTATATAACAGCACTGATTTTGTTTTTATTTAAATGCTAAAATTTCCCATGATGGATCATTTTTCAACATTATACTCGAATTAGAAATAAAGGTACCCAAAAGTTACTAATAAATGCCATACATCATGCTATGTTTTTGTGCCGCTCAAGTTGGTAGCACTGAACTTTGAGGACTTTTTCAGAGTTATGGAAGGGAAATGACTCCATGACTTAGATTGTTACAGAATTTGTGATGAGGAATTCACATTTCCCAGGAGCTTATGCAGCACTGCTTTCATATTACACCCAATCTTCTGTGAAGAAAGACGCTAGATTGATGTTTTCCAGAGTATTTCTGTTACAATCTCCAGAGTTCAGCACTTTTAAACAAATATTGTCCTTTCAGTTTTTTGCAGACTTCATAGGTTAATTTCCCCTGTGCCAGAATTCGCTATTTCAAGATACTGAGGCAAACAAGACTGTCAGAAACAAAGAACAAGGGAGGCACTGTCGTGTACCAAGCAGATAATAGTAAATATCTACCTGAGTAGTTGAATCCAATCCCTCCAAAGAAGATTGTTTCATTTGGCCTCTTACTAATTTTGAATTTTTTCCTAGCAGAAAGAGGGTGTGGTATTTTGATTGAGAGAGCTGCATAATGGATTTGGCTGAGACCTCAGCTTAAACCTGCCTTTTAAGCTGGAGAGGATCAGATGGAGTCTTTATGGCCCACTCTGGCTGGACTGTGTTTACAGCAAATACTCAAAAGCATGCATTTCCTCTCAGATATTACAATTTGCAGCTGTTGGTTAAAAACACATCCAAAGGGATGCCAAAAGCTGAAGCAAATGGTCCATATATTTTAGGAGTATAAGAAGAAAGGCTTGTGAATCTTTTAATAATGGCATTGCACGTAACAAAATGTCTTATAAGAAACGATTCTTGCAGAATTTCTGCTTCTCTGTGATTTGGTTAAATTGCTTAAGTCAATGTATTTAACATCAGTGCATTTTTCAGAAAAATAAAGAAATTTTCCACTTTTCAAAATAATCGTGCATTTTCTTTCATTAGTAAAGGGGCATATAAAAATTCTAAATATTAGATGTATTAGATGGTAAATGAGGATTAATCTATAAAAAAGGAAATAAATTTTATATTATGCCTCAAGAGCCCTTCTTCACATTATGTTAAATTTTTACATAAGGATTATATACGATTTTGCAAATCCTAAATGTGAAAAGGACCTTGAAAGTTATTTAGCTTGGGAATGCTAATAACAACAACAATGATGTTAATAATATAGCTAACCTTTGAGCACTTACCATCTGCTGGATACTGTTTTAAGAAGCTTTGCATATGTAATCTTAGTCAATCCTCACAACAACCCTACAATATAAATATTATTAAATTCATTTGACAGATAAGGGAACTGAGACACAAAATGTTTAACAAATCTGCCTGAGGTCATAGAGCTAGCAAGTGGAAGAGTCAGCACTAAAGCTGAAGAAACACTTGTAAAATTATCCTAGCCAATTCCATCCATGGAAAGTGTACACAGCTGTCGACAGGGTGATTTGAAGGTGCCAGAAGGTCTACCCAAATATACCACCTTCAACAGTTTATAACACTGCCTCAAATTTCCACCAATAGAGAAAGTGCTTTGTATGAAGATAATGCCTCCAGAAAGCTATATTTTAAAAATATTACCTAAGAAGAATTGCTCTCTAATGTTGGCAATACAAGGCAGACACATTTTAGGGAGATGTGGATGATAAAATGAGAAAAAAGAAAACAAAAGACATCTTGAAGGTAAACACCATAATATACACTCTTGGTCAATCCTGGCAAAGTAGAGGGGTGATGAAGACAAAATTCTCCCAGTTTGGCTTTGGTTGGATATGGAAATTTCCATCTTAAGCTGTCTTCTCATTTGGGAAATATAACCATACTAGACAGATTGCAAATGGTAAAGTTTAACAGCAAAAATTATCTACGTATAACATTTTCCTCACCACTTGCCTTTTTGAACAGAGATTTTTATTAATGAGAATCTCATGTATTTTCATATAATATCTCATGAAATACACGAGATACTCATGTATCTCAACAGGGTCTACATATGGATCCCTACTGATACATGAAATTTCCAACATGTATGTGAGAATGCACAGCACCGTAAGAAGACTGTGCAAAGGTTTCATCAAATTCTCATAAGTATATATAGCCCCCTCAAAACAGTTAAGTTAGCATAAAATCAACCTAGCCCAGCTGCACTTGTATATCACCTAAAACTAGTGCCTGCTGGAGGTAGTCTTTAACAGCTAAGAGAACATACAACTGCTTTGAATTATGTATCCTAATGAGCATCCAGGACTACATTCAAGCTGATATTTTAGAAAGCAAGTATGGCATGCAAAATGACCAAGGCCAGGATAACATTACATACCACTGGTTCGCTAGAACTATCTAGCACCTTTTCACTGTGTTTCTGCAACAATAGATGTAACTATTCCGGATTGGAGTTGTAAGTATATAATATGCCACAAGGAAGTGAGACGGGTATATCAATAAAAGTTCTTAGAAAAGGGTTAGGCACTTGGAATGGGCAATTAATAAAAATGCTTTTCAAAGTGAACAAACTGACCTCACTTTCTTGGTGAGCTATTACCAGGTTCTTTTGAGTTCTTAAAACATTTTCTTTACTCTGTGTTTAACAACAAATGTGGGCCAATTGCTGTGAGTTAATTGAAAAGGATTGTTTTCTAGTTGCCAAGAAACGGCCCTTTCTTACATTATGCAGGCCATTATGTGCACAGATCAAGCTTCCTGATTTTTCTTTCAGGGTTTAAGAATATAGGCTGCTGTGATTTAGTTGTCCCTTGAGGAGAGGAGCACAAATCAAGAAGGCTTTCAGGGTTGTTGTTCCATTTCAATTTACCAGGTAAGATTTGGATTTGAAAGTGCTATCTTCTTCCTAATGCTTAACTTTTCCTAAATCACTTAAATGCTTTTATGTTAAGTGAATGAGTGGAACTAAAATGATGATTTTACTTGTAATAGTTTCATGTAAAATCATGCTAAATTGATTTTCTTCCAGCAGCAGGTTCTGAGGGGAAAAAAAGAGGTAGAGATAATAATAGACATCTGTGAGACTGGCTCTAGAGTTTGTTTCTTCTTGATTTCAGAGTAGTAAATACATGTAAACCAAGAAGTTGTGAGAGTATCTAGCTTTGAAATGTTAAAATCATTGCTATGGAAGCAAATATCATTATTTCTATTTAGAGAAAAGATTTAAAATCTTGTTCGACTCGTTTCAACTTCCTTTCTGAGAAGTTAAAGTCTATTTGTTAACTTCAAAAGGAAGACGTTGATCTTATGTATAATTTGGTTACTTATCTCTCTTAAAAATAACCAAAACCTCTCTATATTTTCATTATCTCTTTTCTGTTGGCTATTTTCTTCATGATTTTGTCTTAAAGACGAAGATAAAATCAGAGTCCTTGTACTCAATGGAGCTTACTAATAGGTGTGATATGAACAAATCACCCTTCTTCCTCAGGAAGGAAAATAGAATTTCTTGATTCAAAGGTGGTTGCTCCCAGGCTCACCAATGCAGTGCTCACTGTGGATAATAATGTGGGTCAAGTGCTTGAAAAGGATTCTGTGAGTTGAGTTTGTTGGGTCAAATCACTCTCCCACTCTTAAGGAGTTAATCCTTTCATAGGTTTAGGATGAATTCTGCAATCCCTTGAACTTACACTTACAACCTCACACAGTTTACACGGACTATACATCGAAAACAAGTGTCAAATCTGCAGAGGAACCTAGTTGAATGTGGTTATTGATGCTTTCTTTCAAAATCATATTTTACCTCCTCCCTTCCATGGCTCTGGGTTTCCCAGGAATATATTTCCTTTACAAGAAAGATCATCAAAAGGGACATAGGTCAGGTCAAATATTTGTAATCTCATTAGGTAAATTTCCATTTGTTCAGAGTTTGAAGACACCTGAGTATAAATATATGACCTGTGTAATATGAACCCTGGGTGATGCTGGAAAGAAATCATTGCAGCATGCCTTTACCTGATAATATGATTTCGGTTTCCCACAAGTGAACTAATACTCTGGTAAGGAAACTATTATGTGGAATAATGTTGATGAAGTGAGAGTTGAATGATATGCAATCCATCTATCTATTTTTAACTTGTCAAAGTGGAGTCTCCTTTCTTGAATTCCTATCCATTTTTTTAATTAACTAAAATCACAAATTCATAACACTGTATTTTTTATTTACGTAGTAGTAAAATTGAAGCAGCCCATTTAAAGAAATGCATGATTTGTAGTTATGCAGACTTGGTGTGACTTTTTACCATTTTTATTGGAACTGTGCATTTGTTTCCAGGTAAGATGTAATTAAACAATTCCATTCTAGTTTATATTCCTTTCTTCACCTTGTCAAAGAGTGCTCTTTGCTCTGAAAATTTGCTTTTGATTTTATTGGTACTATGGTGATTAAAATATCTATGCTGGTAAAATTTTTGCTTGGTCATTTTAACAATTATTGGAGCAAGGCGAGAGGTGAGTATGTGGGATGGGTGGAGTGGAGCGAAAGTCAGACTGATATAATATCTTATGGGCAGATTTCTTCCCATATCTAGCACACCATTTCTTCTTTGTCAGTATAACAGAGTGATCGTGCTATTAATTAACTATAAAGGAAGTATTCAATACTGTAACAAAAAGTCTTGATTTTACTTCTGAATGGTATTTTTTTAATTAAACAAATATTAACTGATAATAATTTGCTTCTCTGTGGATTAAGAATTTTGCAAAAAGAATGATGTCTATCTAGGTTGGGATGGAAATCAATCTATAAAATTTTTGTCCAACCTTAATTAAGAGACTGAATTGCACTGATAGTTTGTAGATCACAGTGACTGAAATATCAAAAAATGATAGACTTTTAAGGGCACTTATTGATTATTGGATCTAATGGCTTTGAGACTTTATTTTGAGGAGTCCTAGAAATTCCTAAAAGCGTTATAACAAGGGTGAGTATGTGAAGATGGGGGGAATGGTTGGCTGGTGGTGTAGGGGAAAGACATTGTATTATCAACTAGCCCATGCTTTTCAAGTATGTCTGCAAGAACACAGATAGCCTAAAAATATTCAACAAACCCTTTGTGGAAATCAACATACTATTTATTATATTATACACTCTATTTATAGCATTACTCTGATCTACAATTCAAGAAACCCAGTCAAGTATGCGATTAATTTGACATATTTCATTTACAGTGCACTCAACGTTTTTGACAGTCAATTCTGTTGCAGCCACTCAGCGTTTCTTTCATTGTTCTAGATTTCAGGGATTCTTACTAAATAGCTTATCAATTTTTTTAACATTACCTTAAAAAAATTTTTTTAATTAGGATTACTTATTTTATGGTACAACTCAAACATCATTTCAAAGATTTCTAAAAACATTATTGTGCCTTTGATTGCTAATTTTCCCATACTCTCTTGATATGACATTTACCTAACTTCAGGAATTTAAAATAATATATAAAGTAATAAAGTGCTTTCTTACTCTCTCATTACTGAAAAATGGTCTCTTTCTGATATTAGAAGATTACTTGCCTAAATAGAGAAGACATATGCAAAATATTTTAGTAATTTTATTTCTCCTGTTGCTTATCTATACACAATCAGCACAAAACTTTTTCTTGCTCTGATAAGGCATTAAGGACAGTCCATTCTTTTGTTCTTAAAATTTTTGTTAAACTTGGATTTTTTAACTCCTCAACTGCAATGATAGGATTTTTGAATCACTTTTATAAATTCCCTTTTCCATGTTTGCTTATAAGTATTTCTAAAACCTGAGAATGCTGTCTGTCTTATCTTCCTTCCTTTTGAGCAATTGTTCTCAATTTGGCAATGTCTGAAGATATTTTTTGGTTGCTACAACGAGGGGGTGGGGTAGTCCTGGTATCTAGTGCGTAGAGGACAGGGATGCTGCTAAACATCCTACAATGCACAGGACACTCCCCACAACAAAGAAGTATTGGATTCCAAATGTCAGTAATGCTGAGAGTGAGAAACCCTGCTTTACAGGTCTCACGTGACTTATCATGGCTAAATCCAGGATTATGGGTTAGGATTTTTGTTCTCAGAATATCTTGAAATCTCATGTATAAATAAAAGGAATCTTTTATTTATAATATTGGCTTATAGGATCACACCTAATTTTTTTTTTTAATAAATTTTTCTTTTTATTGATGTCTTTGTTTATAACACTGTGGGGTTTTAGTTGTACATTTTTGTTTGTCCGTCACCTTGTGGATGTAACGCTTCACCCCTTGTGCCCCCCCCACCCCCCTTCCCCTTGGTAACCACCAATCAGTTCTCACTGTCCGTGGGATCACACCTAATTTTTAATTGAACTTTCTGGAATCTGCCCATATAAAGTCTCAGAATCATGATCTGACTGGATTGTCCAGTTTTCCCTTCCTTGATTATTACCAGTACCAAAATGACAATGGTCACATTGTCTTTAAGCTCATGTCATGTCCATATTACTAAATTGTGCTTTGTCTGAACGACTTGTAGAATATTTCCCTCATTGCTTCTATTTGTGGATAAAGAAGGACTCATTAAGGCAAGACAATAATATCATCTGTTTCATTGCTGTGCTCCTGACTTCCTGCCCAAAGTCATTCTTTAATTATCATTCATTCATTCTACAGATATTTATTGAGCACCTAACATGTTCCAGAAACTGTTTTATGTTGGAAATTCAGCAGTGAGTAAGACAAAAACCCTACTTTTGTAGTGATTACAATCTAGTAGAAATCAGAATATCCAAAACCCCCTTTTCCTTCACCCATTTTGATCCTGATCTATTACATGTTCAAAACAAAGCAAAACAACAAGAACAGAATATAGTACATTATAAATAGTTGCAAAAGTTTGTTCATCCTTTTTTTTTCCATGTAAACCCTCTATTTCTTGGGGACTACCGAGAACCTTTTCATTAATTTCTGAACTTCACTTTCTGGCAGATGTCTCTATTTTCAAATTGCTTGGTGTCCATTCTAGAGAAGACTGACTTTAAAGTAAATTTTGAAGAGGGGAAATAGAATATTTGATGAGTTGAAATAATGTTAGTAAGAAAAGTGAATCTGGCCTTTAGGAAAAAAAGACATAAAAGTAAAGACGGAAAATTGTGAGAGGAAAGAGGCCAGTGGTGCCTGAAATTTATTTTATTTGCCATGCCAAGAAAAAAGGAAAAAGGAAAGAAAAAAAGAAGAAAAGAAAAAGAGCAGTAATGTATCTTTCCAGTAAAACTGTACTCAAAGTAATTCTTTTCCTCTGGTGGATATCTCTGTCTCTGGTGAATTCTCTAGAATTTCTTATCTATTTTGTAATTTACTCCTCAATAGCCATTGATGAAGTTATTGGTTTCTTCTTTAGATAGGGAATGAGAAGCATAGATGAAGTAAAGTATTATAATTTTCATATTCGGATCTTGATATTTCTTTTGATTTTACTTTGTAGTCTCTTTCCTTCCCTTATGCTTGTTTTCTTAGTGTATGCAGGAGTTCAGTGTTCTACTAATATGTTAAAATGTGAAAAAAAGGACCTGATGCTCTAAAATTCTCAGACTTTGTAGACCTATCAGTTTTAAGTAATCATTAGCTTATTAAGATTGCATTTACCAAAAGCTATGATTCCTACCTTCCTCTTCTCTTCCATTTAAAAATAAATTGTGATCTTACCCAACTAGGGGGTTATTGGTATAAAAAATTCCAAAGAAACAAATGTGGCTACAAAAAATGTTTAAAAATTATGAGTATGTTTTGTAGAGTTTACTGAAAATGAGAAAAATTCTAATGCTATGGCTTACTACTGGTTTTCCAGTGATGAATTTGAAAAAAAAATTAATTTTATCTTAAAAGTCTTAGTGGTACTGACAGATTGCAGTGAAATTGCATTTGTTGTGTGAGCAAAACAAAGAGGAGTCTTTTTTCCTTTGTTCAAGTCCAGGCTTTGCCATCTATTAATGCTCTGAATGCAGGCAAGTTACTGAGTCTCCAAGAACCTAAATTGCCTCAACTGTGAACTGGGTAAAAATACTTACCCCACAGTGTCATTATGGAAACTTAATGAGATAATACAGTTTAGTACTTGTCACAGAGGAATTGTGTAATACGATGTTCCCTTTCTTTATAACTTCAGTCCTAGACTATAATTCATTTCATAGAAAAGATTCTAAAGGAACCTTAAAGATCATCTAGTGTGTCACATATCTGATGCTTGAATAGTTTATATAATGTTCCCCTGGTCACCGGCCTATGCTTTAATAGCTCTAATAAAATAAGTGTTACCTCCTAGGGCAACAGACGTTTATAAATATTATGTTGAAACATATGAAATTGCCACTTTCATAGGTCAAACATTCCAATATTGGCAAATTTCATATGATTCAACCTAATATATATAATATAAAAAACAAATCTTATTTCTCCAAGTGCAATTTTATATGATAAAAGTCTCATATAACTTGATAATGCTAGGATGTAAATGTAGTTCTATTAGCTGTTTAAAGAACATTTTAAAAAGACACTGCTAGAAAAATAATATTGAGATACTTGAGCAGGAATCCACAAACCAGTCTGTGGGCCAGATCCAGCCTGCCAGGTGTTTTTGTATAGCCCATGGGGTAAGAACTAGTTTTACATTTTTAAACAGTAGAAAAAGAATCAAAAGAAGGATAACACTTTGTGACACATGAAAATTATATGAAATTCAAATTTCAGTGTCCACAAATAAAGTTTTTGGAACAAACCATGCTCACTTACATATTGTCTTAGGCTGCTTTTGCTCTGCAAAGACAGAGCTGAGTAGCTGCAACACAGACTTCATGGCTTGTAAAGCTTAAAATATTTATTACCTGGTCCCCGGCAGAAAAGATTTGACAGCCCCTGTTCTAGAGTCAAACTGCCTACATTTGAATGCCAGTGCCACCACTTCTTGGCTGTGATTTAGGTAAATTCCTTAACCTTTGTGAGCCTTAGTTTACACATTTTAAAATAGGCATACTAATAGTATTCACCTCATAGGATAATTATGAGTGCCTAGTATACCATAAGTGTGCTATAAATGTTACTACAATTATAAATATTCTTCCAGGGTGCCATCGTAAATGATTGGACAAAAAAAAAAAAAAAAAAAAAACTACAGAAGCTTGAAAAGCTCAGATGGGTGACAATTTTTGCATCATCGTATCATGACATAACAGTCATCAGCCTTCTGTGGACTTAACAGTAAAATGTGACCACTTGCTCATATAAATGATTTTAATATTTATATCTCACTCATACCACATGGACCATTTCAAGTTAAAAATATTTAAGTTTCTAAATTTGCAAATGCTAAGCCGCAAAGTAGGGGCTGTTTTCTCCCTGGGACAATGAACATCTGCTGAAACAATCTGTCCAACGGAGCATTTGCCTCTGCTGGCCTTTTTTTTTTTTTTTTAAAGAAATGGAAAAAGGATCATTGTTTAACTTCAACTCTTCTCATCTTCTAAACCAAGAAACAGTTTCTCTTGGGATTACATGTTTCTAGGATTTGGAAAAGTAGAGAGGCCTCAGCTTTTTATTTATTTTTTCCTATTTTAAAGTAATGGTAAGTAGAATTTTACTTAGAGCACCATATTCTTTTTTCCTTTTTATTTGAATAAAGACCACAGGCTTTTCTAGATGATTTAAGATTTCCTTTCTGCAGTGAAATGAGTTCCACAGCACTTTCTAAGTCTGAGAGAGACTGGGAGGTGGGGTAGTGGTTATCATCCAGCAGAAAAAGGGTCAAGTTTTAAATTAGAAAGACTTTTCAGAAATAGCTCAGATCTATTACTTTTCGTATGCAGAGTGAGAAGGGTCTGGAGGGAAGATGATCCAAAATCTTGAAAATAGTATAAAATGCTCCCAAAGCTAAAATCCAATAGCATCCTAGAGATAATGGATGGTTAAGTAGAACTGCTGATAAACTTCAAGTCCAAGACTTATCAGTCAGGTGACCTCTCCAGCTTTTCTACATTGGTTTCCCCAGGGAAAGCTGAAGAGAAGACACTTCAAGCTCTCAGCTTTATAAAGTGTACTTAAGAAGTCAGTGAATAATGACTATTAGAGTTCTCTGGGTAAAGCAACTTGAATTAAAGATGCTTCTTTTGTTTCCTTACTTTGAAGTAGGGCTTCTGGTCCTTGGAGATTACACCAAAAGCAATGAGTCATATCTGAAATGAGGAAGGGAAAGAGCTGTCAAATTTCATGTTGATTCATAAGAACAGGCATGAAGTGTTGTTCACAGTATTTCAGTGGGGGAGGGAGGCACTAGGGGAGACCAGAGAATCAAATATTTGAGCACTAAAGAGTTTCTACTGGCTATAAAAGATTGAAGAAACTTGCTGTTTTCAAATAGAATGGATTCTATCATATATTAATTATTCCTAATTTTTTTTGTTTTCTAATTACTATTTTTGCTTATAAAATGGTCAAGTATGTAAATAAAAAGAAAATGTTCAGCTACCAAGTCAAAAATATTTTGCCACCTGCTATGTATTTGGCTAGCCAGTTAAAATCTTTAGCATTCTTTGGTAGAAAGCCTTAAGATGCTTGTGGGGTAGAGGGAAATTTTCCTCTGTTAGAATCTTTTGGATGATAGTCAAACACTTCTGTAATTTCCTTCACCATTTTTAGCTCCTTTTGGCATCACTTATTTCAAGTATGCCTCTGGAATGTCCAGAAGGTGCCAGATATTATTTTGAATGTTATATTTTAATATAATATCAAGCTAAACTTGTTTCTAGAGACGTAGGAAATAAAGGTAGAGTGCTTCTTTCTTGTCTTTTAACAAAATGAAAAACTTTAATTAAGGACCAAATGGAGCTTTTGGTTAGTCTCCTACGTGTGAAAGTAGATTAGAAAGGAATTTTTATCCTTTGGCTACAGGCAGTAACAGATTTACATGGGGCGAGGGAGAGGAATTGAGTAGAAGGAAAAACCAGAAGCTAGACTTATCACTTAAGTTATCAAATGGTCTAAATATTTGGTCCAAAGCCATTGACTTCATTGGAGTTGTTTTGTACTGGATATTGGCATTTAAGTCCTCCTTATTTAAACCTTTTAGAATAATGATCTAGCAATACTTTGGAATAAACTTTCTATAGTTATTTTCTCAGTTGAATAAGTCTACAATTAGAAATTCTATCATTGCTGGTTACTCTAATTCCCTGAAACAAGCATCGAAGGTTTGTTGTGTTGGTACTAATAGGGAAAGAATGATAGAGCAGGGAGAGACTTCATGAGATCGTCTAATCCACACTAAAGTCATTCAAAATAGATGTTCTTTAGTCAAAGATTTCCAAGGGATTTGTTAACACCAGCAATTGTAGTATGACTAGGCCCATGACAATAAAGGAGGCTTGCTTGCCTTTCTGATCAAGAATCATTGCAATATCAAACAAAGGATGAATTCTTTCCTAAGAAGCTTATGACTAACTCAGGTCTCTACAAGCATTCCAGGAACAAGATTCTTTTTGGTTACCAAGATCATAAGTGTGATTTTGGCCCAGAGGCTTAAAAACCAAAGCACATATGCTGTGTCTCACTTGTTCTGTGGGCCATTTCTCTTTTCATTCTTTTGCTCCAGATTTTTTTTTCTATCCTTGTTATATTGAGAAACAACCAATACAAGCATTTTTAGCTGGCTTATCTGAATTAATCTCTTATAGGGCTAACATATTTGAACTAACAACTACAAAAAAATAATTACCAGAGAAAACTCTTCCCTGCTCTATATTTTCTAGCTCCTACCCCATTATTTTAGCTCCGTGACCTTGGGGAAGTCATTTAACTTCTCTGGGCCTCAGTTTCTTCTTCCATATAAAACAAGAAAATGAGTCTAGATGACTGACAGAGTCGCTTTTAGCTCCAACAGTCTGTAACTCAATCTGTCACAAAGGAAAATTGTGACCTTTATCAAGAAGAAAGGACAGTGGGAGGGAAACATGTCAGGAATTTTTTCTCATTTCTCCCACTCCCACAATTGCTGCAAATGGCTGAAGTCAGTGACACAAAACTTTATTAGGTATGTTAATCATCTGGGTGAAGTTTCACGCAAAGCTTTTGTATTTGAAGCTAAAGGTGAGAGACATTCTAAGCTACAATCTTATTTTTCCTATTTTTGACCAGTTTCAAGACTTGAAAGTTGTTCCATTTTAGAATAGAACACTGAATTAGATATCATGTGTTAGTTTCTCAGGAAATAACAGTTAACTGAAGTTAATAGGTTACATTAGTATTGACTTCTTCCTTCTAATTAATAAAATATAACTTTTCATTCCCCCTTCCCCTCCATTTTTGTGATAAATGTGCTTACTCCTGCAAATGCCCAGTATTTCTTTCTAACACTCCTTTGTTGACATCCTCCAAAAAATATCTAAATACACTCCAGGGAAAAAATATTGCTAAAGATTTACTTTTAATGATTCTATTCCATATACACAAACAAAGAGAATCTTCTCCCTTAAAGTCCAACTCTGTATCTACGGCCTTGAGGGTGGAAAGAGGAGGAGAATATTTTATTGATAAACGTCCTATTGCTATTAAGATTTCCTCAAATGCAGAAAGAACTATGGCAATGAGAAAATCATTGGAGAGTTCTGATAATAATAAAATATCCAGTTTTAATTAGCAGACTGGGAAAAGGAGCTAATATAAAAGGACTAGCTATGTTTCATTTCCTGAATTTTGATGTCTAAAAATGGAAACATTTTGTCCACTTCCCATTCTGTGGAGCTATTGCAAAAATTTCCTGCCATCACAAATCTTAGAGATAGTTTTACTTAAAAGTTGTGTGTAGAAAGCCTCTACATTTATGCCCAAGTGCCAATGTAGACTTGGTTTCATGTGAAAGATCTAGGAACATATCTTTTCTATTAGATGATTAACTTGGTGACAAGTTAAATCTTTCAAAGATAAAAAATACTTCATTTTAATAGTCACTTGCTTAGTATGTCAGGCTGATGAAGATTAGGTTAGCTCAATGACACCACTGAGCATGAGTAATCATTGCAAATAAACTGTGCATGGACAGATAATAGCTGCAAGAAGTGCCGGTGACCAATTACAATGCTCATGTTTATATTTTTCTATCACTGCTTAAAAAGTAAATAAATTTAAATTTTCCACAGAATCTATAAAACCTGACTTATACAAAGTTAAAAAATTTATCCATATTATAGAACCAAAATAATGTAAATAGTTTTATACCTTTTATTGGTAGAACATACAAATTCAGAGGACATTCCAAACCAAGCATCTGTGGCTTTCAACTTAAAAAAACCCCCTCATTTTCCAGTTTCTTTTCATGGTATATTCTATTAGATCTTGTTTGAAAATTAAGAGTATACTACAGATTGCATTGATCTCAACAGGAGAAAATAATCTCTTTTTCATTAGAGTTCCTGGTGGTAACCACAGAGAGAGCCAGTGACTTGATGAATACAATAGTGTCTCCATGAAAACCATGAATTAAGGACATAATTTTTAAAAGATTAACCCATGAGGATAATTTCCAGTTATATCACTTATTTTCTAAACTGCCCTGCTTTGAGGAGACCTCTCTGGAGAATAATTCAAACAATAAGAAAACAAAATTAAAACATTGGATAAGACATTCAATATATTTTTCTTCAAAATATACTTCACTGACTTAGTAGATTTTCCAGGGAAGAAGGCACTAGTTTTATACTGGAATTTAGACATTTTCATTAGTTCAGAAGTCTTAATTTTAAAAAACCTATACTTTGCTGAAGCACTGAGTCATAAGATTAAAAATTGTCCAATATTATTTTCTACTCCAGACAATATTATCTTTTTGTGTTCCAGCACTCAGCTCTTCCACCTAACTGGTACATCTCATACATGA
The DNA here is from genome assembly GCA_031878705.1 of Tapirus indicus. Lineage (NCBI taxonomy): Eukaryota > Metazoa > Chordata > Mammalia > Perissodactyla > Tapiridae > Tapirus > Tapirus indicus. The sequence continues at coordinate 92,258,275 of CM062926.1, forward strand.
TATAGATAATAGCTCTTTTAATACTCTTAACCATTAGATGTGTGTCAAAGACAACCTACATTCACAAATGGAGAAGTACTTTCATTTTTGCATAGAAATGAAGAATGAAGAAATTCAGAGAGATTTCTGAAAAGATAATTTAAAAAGATTCTCATTTAGGAATCTACCCATGTATCAGCTGTCTGGTGGCCAGTCATCCAGTTTGCTAAGGGTTCCTTGCCCAACAACAGTTGAATGGAATTGGCCCTGCTTTTGCCCCAACCCCAGGTCTCACATACAGTGTGAAACATAATTTTCTTGCTTCCCCTGCTCCCACCGCACTTCCCAGTTGATGCGTTGAAAGTCAGGGGATTTGTCCTCCCCACTTTATTCTTTGTTCTCAGTTCCTACTACTGCCGAATCATCTCTTTCACATCCTTCTTCTTGTAGCTATCCTCTTCTATCCATTCTGCATGGACCCAAATGTGAAACACATGTGTTTTCATTTATTTCCCTAAACACATTCACACCAGGCAGTTGGGTTAAGGATTTGGGTGTATATCTTGGGAGATGAGGACATTATATCACAGCACAGCATGGCAAATAATGTTAAACTGAACATCAGACATCCCTGTTCATTGGCAGGACTTGCCATTAGCGAGCAAATTTTGCTCAGGATCTAGTCCCTGATGTCTTGCTGGGCCATCTTCCCCAGCTCCTGTTACCCTCCACTGCTTTTTCTGGTCTTGGAACACCTAATTCATCCATCTCTGGCTGACGCAAAACATTCTTCTCACTTTATTATGCAGGCAATATTTTCTTTGTCCAATTTTTAGCTCATTTTAGACAAGCACCAAATGCAGAACCAAAGATGGATCACCAAGATGTTTTTACTAAACAAGGTAGTTTTTTCCATGAGGAATTCTGTCACCTGCTTTCGAGTTATCTGCCCACTCCCACCTGTCCGTCACCCCCCACAGGTTTTATAGCACACTCTACGTATTAAAAGGCCTTGAGGTTTTGAAGGGCCCTGGGGAGCGATCTGAGATTCATTCCCATGATCTCCCTGTTCCCTCTTGACCATATCCAAACCCCAAGCCCTGCTAGTTCTACTTGAAACAACTCTCTTCCCTCTGCTGCTTCCCTAATCCAAACCAGCATTGTCCTTTCAATGGATTAGTGTAACAGCCTCCTAACCTATTGTTGGGATGAAAAACTCATCTACCAATTTAGGTCCGAGAGGTCAGAGGCCTGCAAATTAATTGAGAATAGATTAACAGGAGAAAAGTTTATTTTCACATGCATGTGGGAGAACCCCATAAGAAGTGACTCCCTGAAGAACAGGAATAAGGGTTTATATACCAGTTTAATGAAGGGGGGTGGGGGGAAAGTTTCAGGTTTCAAAGGATGAAAGGCTCTGATGAAGCTTGTTTACACAATTTTTTGGAATGTCCCAGAGCCCAAGGCTGGTAGCCGCCCTGAGTGGAGACTTCCCTGAGAGGGGCCTTGTGGCAGCTGACTCTCATAAAGCTCTGCTTTCCTCAGATAAGGGCAGTTCAGATAAGATTCCTTTCAGCAGATGTTTTCACTCTGAAGTAATCTTCATGCCATTTTGAGGGGTGGTTGGCCCCTATGCTATTTCCCTACATCCAGTCTTCTTCCCACAGACCTGTTCTCCACACTGAAGCCAGAATGATATTTCTAAAACACCTGATCATGATGCTCCCTTTCTTTTTTTTTTTTTAAATAATTTTTTAATTTATTTATTTATTTATTTTTTTGGTGAGGAAGACCAGCCCTGAGCTAACATCTGTTGCCAATCCTCCCCTTTTTTTGCTGAGGAAGACTGGCCCTGGGCTAACATCCGTGCCCATCTTCCTCTACTTTATATGGGACGCCGCCACAGCATGGCTGACAGGCAGTGCGTCAGCGGGCGCCCGGGATCCGAACCCGCGAACCCCGGGCTGCCAAGCGCGGACTAAACCGCTGCGCCACTAGGCCGGCCCCGATGCTCCCTTTCTTAAAAACACTTCAGTGGCTCTTCATTGCCAAGGATTATGATTTATAACCCTAGATTTACCACCTGCCTACTAAAGCTTAAAGAACAAAAGAATAAAATGGTATAAATCCAGCCTATATGGCCAGAGTTGATTTACATGGCAGGAAAGGCCAGGCAAGGTGGGTAAATTATGATGGACAAAACATTAGTCTTGAGTGCCATCCCACATTTTGTATCTATGTTTCTCAGATTTTACTTTTAAAATCAGTGCTTTGGACAGTGTGCCAGGTACCAAATCTTTTTCTCTTCCCTTCAATTTTAATTAACATTTCATTCCTTTAGGGCCTTCCTGAAATGCCTGGCTAAGTAAGCTCATTAGCTTATTTTTGTGAGTGTTAATAAGTTAAAGTACTATGCTTTTCCACATACAGTGTTTCTATTTTAACAAGGTCCTTCATGACATTCCACAGGATGACCTATAAAAGGCATTTCAGACCCTAAAGCAACAAGCTGAGGAGAAAATTGGAACAAATGGGCTTTTGAACACCTCTTAGACCCCAGACTCTTGCTCTGCCTGTGAGTACAACTGACCCTGAAGGGAAGAATTCTACTGCCTTTGTATAATCTTCACCCCTCAGGAGAGGGTTTCATGCTACTCTGAATAACCCTATTATGTAGCACAACTTCAAGGTACCGACAGTAATATTTTGCTATCCAGCTGTGAGTCCTACTTACTTAAATTGTCCATGTTTTTAAAAAACTTGCTTTATTTAGATAGAATTTACATACCATAAAATTCACCCATTTAACGTGTACAGTTGAGTAATTTTTAGTATATTCTCAGAGTTGTGCAACCATTCAAACATTCTCATCATCCCCTAAAGAAACTCTGTATACATCAGCAGTCATTCTCCATTCCTACCCCCACTACCCCAACCCAATATTAGGTAACAATCTATTTTCTGGATCGATAGATTTGCCTATTCTGGACTTTTCATATGAATGGAATCATACAATACATGACCTTTTGTGACTGGTCTCCTTCACCTAGCATAATGTTTTCAAGATTCATCCATGTTGTAGCATGTATCAGTAATACTTCACTCCTTTTTATTGCCAAATAACATTCCATTATATGGATGTACCAGCATTGTTTATCCATTCATCAGTTGACGGATATTTGGGTTTTTTCCACTTTTGTCTATTATGAATAATGCTGCTATGAATAATGCTTGCTGTTAGTGTACAAGTTTTTGTGTGGATATATGCTTTCAATTCTCTTAGGTATACAAATGTTGTGGAATTGCTGGGTCATATGGTAATTCTATGTTTAACATTTTGAGGAACTGCCAAAGTGTTTCCAAGGTGCTATATCAGTTTTTATTTCCATCAGCAATGTACAAGGGTTCCAGTTTCTCCACATCTTTGCCAACACTTGTTATTGTCATTCTCATGGGTGTGAGGTGGTATCTTCTGGTTTTGATTTGCCTTTCCCTAAAGACTAATGATGTTGATCATCTTTTCATGTGCTTATTGCCATTTGTATATCTTCCTTGGAGAAATGTCTATTCACATCCTTTGCCCACTTTTTAAAATTTTTTATTTATTTTTTGTTTTGTTTTGTTTTTTTGTGTGGAAGATCAGCCCTGAGCTAACATCTGTTGCCAATCCTCCCCTTTTTTTTTTGCTGAGGAAGACCGGCCCTGGGCTAACATCCGTGCCCATCTTCCTCTACTTTATATGGGACGCCACCACAGCATGGCTGACGGGCGCCCGGGATCCCAACTCGTGAATCCCGGGCTGCCAAGCGTGAACTAAACCGCTGCACCACCGGGCGGCCCCTTTGCCCACTTTTAATTGTGTTATTTGCACTTTTAAGTTGTAACAGTTCTTTATATATTCTGGATATAAGTTGTTTGTCAGATACATAATTTGCAAATATTTTCTCCCATTCTATGTGTTGTCTCTTCACTTTTTTTATTGGTTTCTTTTGAAGCACAAAAGTCTTTAATTTTTGAGGAAGCCCAATTTGTTCTTTTTCTTTTGTTGCTTATTCTTTTGGAGTCATATCCAAGAAAATATTGCCTCACTCAAGGTTACAAAGGTTTACACTTGTTTTCTTCTAAGAGTTTTATAATTTTAGCTTTTAACTTTAGGTCTAGGATCTGTTTTGGATTTATTTTTGTATATGGTGTGAGGTAGGTGTCTAACTTCATTCTTTTCCATGTAGATATCCAGTTTGTTGAAATTGCACCATTTGTTGAAATTGCATATGTTTTTAAACCATATACTAGGAAGCTGTTAAGTTAGCAGTTATGTTATCTCTCTGTCACTGAGTATCCTACTAAGCAAATTCAACTCTGGGAGGCTTCAGGTATCAGTATTTGGTTCTGTAGATTTGTATACACTGTATATCTCTTCTTGCTTCTGATTACTTTGGGAGTTTTATTCTGTTGACTATTTCAGGTGTTTGGATGTATTTCTCTTTCCCAAAGTAAATATATCACTTACTATATTTTAGTTTAAAATGGATGAAAACTGTTACAAGTAATTAATATTGACCTACAAAGAACTAGCAATTTATCCATTTATTTCCTCAAGAAAAATTTATTCAGTACCTACTAGGTACCATGGATATAATGCTGGGAGTATAGTAATGAACAAAATATAGTCCTTGTCCTCAAGGAACATATTCTAGAGAGAAGAATCAAAAAAAATTTAAAAAGTAGATGTATAATATGTGAGGTGTTAATACATGTTAAGAAAAAAATTAAAGCAGAGTAAGAGGATAGAGAGTGATACAAAAAGTGGTTGGTAGTTTACATAGAGTGGTCAGAGGTCTCTGATTAAGGCAACACTTAATCAGAAACTGGAAGGTTGCAGGGAGCTATCTGTGCAGATATACTAAGGAAGAGTGTCCCATGCATTGGGAACAGCAAGTGCAGTGACCTAAGGTGGAAAGTGCTTGGCTCAGCTGAAATTTTCCCTCTCCCTCTGTATTTCAAATGCAAACAGCATAATTTCTGTGCATGTCTCAATTTCACCAGTGTCTTTTCGAAAAATATTTTGCCATAATGGATTATAAATTGTACCATCCCTAAGAAGATACAGTTTAGATAATGTTCAAAATTAAATAAATTTAAAACTAAGACAAAAACAACACCCAAAACCTTTTCCTACATTACATTTTGCATCCTTGCTGAAGCACTATTTCTGATGTTGCAACTTCAATCCAATTCAACAAACTTAAAACTGAATGCCTACAGTAATATTTCCCAAATCAGAATTTGTGGACCGTATCTGTGGCTCAGAACTTTCACTAGGGACTTGACAATGGTTTAAGTAATTAAAGACAGTCAGGCCTCAGTCAGTGATTTATGACAACTACGTTTGTATTCTGACAATACAGAATGTAGTGAATTCCACCGGGATGACTTAATTCCAAGGAGCTATATGTTGAGGAATCCAGATGGCTTATGAACACCCTACCTTGAGCGTCATGGGGCATGACACACTGGGTGTGTATCATGGGGTCAGCTCATCACTTTTACCACAGATGGCTGTGGTAATTCCATGACTGTCTGGAGTTAATGTTAGAAAATCAGATGTTGTTGCCTATATATCATGTTCCCATTGAATATCATTATCCAACGAAAAGACATACTTGCTATGAAAATTTCAATATATTTTACAGCCATTACATTATTTAAAAAGTCATCACTTTTTAGGAGTAATGCCCTGAAAATTACTGTCCAATCTTTCTCTATTCCTCTGCCCATGTTTGTGATCTCTATTTCAGATTACTTGAAGCAGTTGGCAAATCTTAAGTGGCCTGGATATGTGAAAGCAAGAATACCATCAATATTTAAACTTGAAATATTCCAGAATGCTCTAAACTAAATTAAAATGCAATTATGGAATGCCCTCTTGCCTTTCACCAAATATATTCAATTCATACGCACTGCCTAAGGTAAAATAATCCTTCCTGCCCTGAACTCACATTAAAACTCCTTTCTCTTGCCTAGCACTTCTTATGTCTTATTTTCCACACTGTAATATACATAAGTCCCTTGGCCACCATCACCTAGGAGTATATCCTAAGGCTGTAGAGGGTTCTCAATAAATATTTACTAACGTATTATTATTATGGCTTCGAAGTATTAGGGAGATAAATATCAGAATGATCCCATGGGGTTCAACTTTGTTTCTATTTTGGTTTTTTAGTTTTATTTGCTTTATTTGTATGGCTTTGGTTAAAAAAATAGGAGAGGATGAGTGGGAAGAAATTTAAAGTGTGTTATTCCTTTATGGATATTTTTTCTTTGGTTATACCTGCCCTATGGTCGGAAGCAGAATTCAACTTTTAAAAAACCCATTGTATTGAGTCCTAATGGCTATTTCCTTTAAATGTGGCTGGAATGATGGTCTTTAAAGGGTGTTACCAGATTAAGTCTTTGCCAAGTAAGAAAGGTGGAGCTGTGTGGGAATGAGGCTTTGTTTAATCAGGTTGTATAATGTTTTGCTGAGACATGTTGGGAAAAGGCAATCCAAAGTAATGTGGACTCAGTATGAAATCACAGTCAGAAGCACACCTTATAAAATTGAGAGAGCTTTTGCCATCTTCCTGGAAATTCATATACCAAAAATGCTAGGGAAAATTAACTCGATATACATACACTCCCTTCTCTAACATGTGTGGGACTTGAAAAAGAGTACAAGTAGATGCCCATGTACAATATATCAAGTTATAATCCATGTTAAATATCATTAAATGAAGTGTGTTCTATCTTCCTACCTTAAAAAATATACCTTCAGGCAAAGTTCAAATTTAAAATTCTTTGATACCTTGATGCTCCATGTTTAAAAAGTAGAGATCCTGAGAGAGCCTGCCCCAAAGCCCATAGCCCAGCCCCATTCTCTTCCCATCCCCAGCTCCATCCCACAAGGTGAGAGATCTCAAGAGTATGCATGTGGACACATCTACCGACATATACATATCAAATCCCCTGCAAACAGCTGTTGCTTGGGCATCCCTCACGCCTAGGGGTGTTTCATACAGATGGAACGATCCATGCTTGGGAACAGACCTGGGGAAGAAGCTGAAGCAGGCTCATGGCCATTTGGGTGGGGAATTCTGGGATTCCAAGCAACCAGAGAAGGCATAGAAGGGGGCATGACTCAGGCTCTGGGTGGGCACAATTCTTTAATTCCTGAGTTCTTTGTCTTGTGCAAAGGGCTGTAGTCAGAGGAAGGGCAGAGAGATTCTCTGAAGCCTAAGGACCAGAACAGAGGGCCCTCCTGCCTGGGTCAAGGAGCCATACTCTGTGTATGTATATATATGCGTGTGTATATATGCCAAGCACTGCTGCCTACATATCTTTTAAAGATACAGAAAATTTAACATAAAATCATGTATTGATTATTTTATCCAAGGGAGAGGTATAACCTTACAGATGATCTAAAAGGATGAGCATTACAATACATTTGCGATTGGGTGTACTACAACGATTAGTTGACTATGGATATCTAAATATTTCAAACAAATGATACATTATAAAAGAATGAGATTGAAGTCCCTCTCAGAAAGGCCTGGAAAGTTATTGTTTCCCTCATCTATGTACTGAAGGATCAACTTCATCTCACTCTTTACCGCACTGCTCTGCACTGTGGGAGAATGAGGAGCAGTCTCCTGCTGAATGAAGCCTAGCAGGGGGCTAACATGGGGATGCCTCCTTCAGCTAGGTCTGCCCACCCTCATGGATGGTTTCACATCCTCTTCCCTTGAGTGCCCTTGCTCTTCTTGTATGCACTTTGGAAGGGATTTTCTTAAAACCTCATAACCCTTTATTAACCTCAAGAGCTGCCAACTAGAGTGGAAGCTCAATCTTTAGTCTTTTGAACAAAAAAATATTGAAGCCCTAATTATATTTACTTTTGTGATATGATGATATTGAAAATCAACAAAATGAAGCATGTACATAAGAGAAAATTACTTTTTACGTGTGAATGTGGCTTTTAATTTAAGAGGCAATGTTTCAGCTGGTGTCCATATTTCAGAAATGGAGAAGTCAAAGATTTGAGTGTGGGTAATAGGAGAAGCCATCAAGGTATATCAGATGCACTAAAGTAATCCTTAGTAAAATGAATCATATGTTTGAACAGATATTACAATGTTACATGTATGTGAACTACTCAGGTTTAATACTGTATTTAATAGTCTTGGATAACTTGAGTAGTGAATTTAATGGGTTATGATCTGATTTGCCAAAATCTGTAATGAGACGAGGTATTTTACTAATATTTTAGGTGATCCACACCCTGGATCATTATAACTTTTCTGGGTTTCCTTATTACCTAAGCATGTTTTCAAGTATTTTACTGCTTCGTAAAGAAGAAAGTGGGTAATTGGCATACGTAAACAAACAGAGGAAATGAGCAAGAGTGCACCTCACTGGCTCACCACCCTGTTTCCAGAACCTAGAATCCAAAATGGCCCATAGTAGGGTCCTCAGGAAGTATTTGCTGACTAATAAAAGAATAAGTCAATTAATGGGTGTAATTTATATCAAGTACTGACTCTGGCCCAGGGATTAGTATTTTGGTTTGATTGGTGTTTCGTCTATTGTATGGCATTAAATCTTCTGTCACAGATGAAGAAAATGAGGATCAACAAGGTTATATAACCTGCCCAAGATAACAGAGCTTGTGAAATGATAGATTCACCTACCAACTACTGTCATTTTATTGCTTTTATTCCCTCATAATATTTATATGTATCACAAATTTAAATCTTGTTAGCTTTAATTGGCATATCAAGAGTAAGATAGGTATATATAGTAACGTCCTTTCAAGGCTTCCAGCATAGTTTGAAATAGGGAAGTCCGTAATCTGTGATCTAAAATGGCAAAACTCTTTGCACTAAATGGTCCTGGTTTCTCTGCCTCAGTGAGAGACGGAACTCCTGGGCAGACTTCTTTTTTTTTTTTTTTTAAATTATTTATTTATTTATTTATTTTTGTGGGGAAGACCAGCCCTGAGCTAACATCCGTTGCCAATCCTCGTCTTTTTGCTGAGGAAGACTGGCCCTGGGCTAACATCCGTGCCCATCTTCCTCTACTTTATATGGGACGCCGCCACGGCACGGCTGACAGGCAGTGCGTCAGCAGGCGCCCGGGATCCGAACTCACGAACCCGGGGCTGCCAAGCGCAGACTAAACCGCTGTGCCACCGGGCGGCCCCCTGGGCAGACTTCTAACCTCTTTCTGGTAGCAATCAGCAATCAGGGACCTGTGATGGCCACACAGAGCAGGAAGAACAAAGTGTCACCTGTTCTCCAGAACCTTCCTTTCCAACCCACTCTGACTTCCTGGACTCTGGGCCTTGGTTATCTAGAACGATGGCCCTTGCCAGCTGTTCTTGGCCTTACCTGACTTCCCTGGACCCCAGCCTAAAGTATAACAACTTCGTGCCCCTCCCAGCCTTGTGTCCACCTCCCATGGCCTTCCTGAGGCTCTCAAAGTATGGTATCTGCCAGAACCTACCTGGCTAGTTAGACTCCTCTGTGTGTTCTCTTGGCCTGTGTAACCTCATAACCACCTAAGCAATGAACTGCAGAAAACCTTAGGAGTTCTAAAAAAAATAATTGGAAAATAAATTAGCTCTTATTCTAAACTGTCTTCTCTGTTACTATAATACTCATGTGGGTATTCCCTCTGTTCAGATGAATCTTCAAGAATATAAAAGTAATGGGTGACCATTTTCTTATGTGCAGGTATCCAACATTTGCAAAAGAACCGTGCGTATGTGTGTATATACTGGATCAAGTTTGGGTTGTTTTACTAGGGTGTTAAATGTTACTTTGAACTGATATGAAATGGTCTTTTGAAAAAATGAAATGAAGTCTTAACTAAATACTGATGAAAACCAAACAAACCCACATCAGATATTGTTCCGACCATTAGCAACAAGCAGAGCAGTTAAAACATTGTTACATGTTTTTAACATCTTTATAGAACTCTTTTACTTGTCAAGGACAGAGACGGTGAGTGAGAGAGAGAGAGAGTGTTAACTGGCTTTCTCTAACAAGAACTTAAGCTAATGTTACCTATACTGTCTTACTGTAAAACAATGTGTATTCAAAAAGCCAGTCGTTCTTAAATGTGAATTGTATTAACGATTAAAACCATTTCAAAGTCCTCGTGGGAAAGGTTAAGGGTTTTCCTAGTTTCTAACCTGTGAAACTGAACAACAGGCAGATAAAATCTGGGAAGTTGTTCAACTGAACTAATTTGTTTTAAACATCTGATATTAAACATTTGATTAAAATTTGGCTTACCAATACTCAGTTTGGAATAGTAGAAAATGTTAATTTCAGAATGTCTCCGGCACTAAGGGTACTTGTATGTTGTAACTAGATTGGTTTATACATAAAAAAGATATTTTTAGAATATGTCAGAGCTAAAACTGTTGGCGTCTGGGAGTTTTGTAAATTCACGTGAAGGCAATATGACTTATAAAATGAGCAGGGCACTGGGAACAAGAATTGCACTTGACTTCTGGGTCCAGCTTTGCCAAAAAGTAGTCTGGTGAGCTTGTGTAGGTCATTTGACTTCCTTTGGCCTTAAATTTTTTTCACTGTAAACGAGGGGCCGGGCTCTGATTCCTAAGGTCAATTAAAGCTATGAAATCATGTGATTTTTCTAGAAGTTTCTTTCAAAATACACATTCCTTTTTTATTTATGTCTAAGCCTATCATAAAGGTATCATTGGACCTTATCCAATCATAGCTTCGGGAAACAATACAGCCACAGAAAAGCTACTTGCGTCACTTGATTTTATTTTTTCACGCTCAAACAATACCTGGCAAATAAAGAAAGGTTCCTGAACTGTGATTGGCACAATGATACACGGTCAGCTGCACCGAGAGTTTAAGCAAACTATATATATTGTCAGGGTGCAGAACGAAGGTGAAGGCTGATCTGCAAGTACCTGCGTTTGTGAACCAAACCAATATTGTAAAGCATGGGTGTGGGACATATGCCCGAAGCACAGCTGTATAACACAGTTTCTTTCTGCACATATCCAGGTTTGTTATTTTAGCACAATTTCCATCCTTCCATCCTGTACTACTCTGGCTTTTCCACTAGAATGCACACATACTCAGCAACTTTTTCCAGCCCTCCCCACTCCTAGATCTTCTATTGCGTTTACCACCATAGTCCACCCTTTATTCTTTGCACTCTCATTTCTGTGTGATTACCCAAACTTCTACCTTCACTCTCACTCTCTCTCCATACCTTAAATTTAGTCATAACACAAGATATTTTCTAGATCATTTGCTCTTCTGTTTTGGATCTCCCCCGCTTAGAGTTTTCTTGACTGATTGTCACTAATATGTGGATAGGTCCAAAACTGACATATTTGTTTTGGTCACTTCTGTACAGTTTAAAACTAATTGGCCACTGGTTATATACTTACTCATTCATTCATTTATTTATTCACTAGACAGAGCACATACTAAGAAAGGACTACTTTAGGGCCAATGGAGTATTTGAAAGATCGTTTTTCAAATATGTTATTTCTAGAAAGAAGTGTTATGTGATGTGTCTAAATACTTAGATATTTAGAAGGCATTCTCAGTTTTTTTATAGAACTAAATTAGATGTCCTATTTTTTAAAAGTTAATGACTCATGTTTTTGTATGATTTATAAGTTACTTAGGAGAAAGAATTTAAGAATAAGACTTTTGGGTATTTAGAATATATTAATTTTCAACTCTTTCGCTCTTGTATGTAAAACATAAGATGCAGACATACCGCCATTACATGAAACATGTCTGTAGTCGAATTACTCGTCCTCTTCTTCTCTCATCCAGCACCCTAAACCACTTTCCATGCCTGCTGCCTGAATCAGCTCTTTCCATCTCAGTTTATTTCATCCTTTCTTTGGTCACCCAGCCTTAAAACATAGAAACCCATGGCTCTCCCTTTTTTCTCTTCCCCTGGACTCCTGTCAGACATTGCATGGATTCTTGCTTCACACTGTTTTTCAAAATCACCTATGTGAGAACACTCTGCATGTGAGAACATACTGCAACAGTTGACTACTGCATTCCCCGCTGCAGCCTCAATTCCCTAACTCCCTTCTAAGTCCCTCTAAAACCTGCCAGCTGAATCGTTGTAAATCATTCCACACCACACTTCTCTATCATGAATAGCTCTCCAGTGATGACAGAATGAAGTCTCAACCCTTCACACAAGACCCACCACAACTATCTGATCTTTTCAAGAAAAGTTAAACTGCTATGTTTTGAAATAGAATAGTGATTGTTTAGAACTGAGAATTTTAATGTAAGGGGAGTTTTGATTCTTAGCACAGCTTGTTTAATCTCCTATCTGTAGGTCTGTTGCATAATAATCTTTCTCAGAAAACAGAAATAAGAACCAGCAACAGTGGAAATAGATTTTTGGAACAAATACATTGACAAAACAAATAAGAAGGGCAGAAAGCAGAGAAATTTGGCTTCCTGTCTGAGTGAGCTTGGGGCTTCCTAGAAACACTTTGGGGGCCTAAGGAGGTAATATCTTATATGAAAGCATTTAGTATCAAGGTCAGACTAGAAGTGAAGCAAGAATTTAGTGTATTTAGGTATTAAGGCCTATGAGAAAGACTTATAAGTTAAGGTGAGAAAACTGTAATTATTCTAAATATTTGATATTGCTCCTTCAATTGGAAAAAAATACCTTAAAAACACACTTTAAGAAGGACTTGTCCTTATTACAATCCTTTTTGAATCTATACAATTTACTTTAAGTTTACTCTAAATAGGAAGCAAAAGTACTGCCTTGTATTGAAAAGCTCAAAATATGTGAAAATGAAGATCCTCAAATACAACATCCTTATATTATCTAGTAGAACTGGCAACTCCATCCAATTATTTTAACCACACTCTAGAAGTTATGAAACAAAGTAAAATGCAGTGCTCTGGAGTCAGACTCCCAGGTTCAAATCTTGGTTATGCCTTTACTAGCTGGATATCTCTGGGCAAGTTACTTAATCTTTGTAAATTTCAGTTTCCTTGACTATAAAATGTGAATAATAATACTACCTACCTCATTGAGGTTGTGCTGAGGAATAAATGAGATAGTGCATGTAAAGTGCTTTGAAAGGCACCAAGTACATATTTGAGTACTTATTAACAACCCTGCAAAGTAGATGGTATCATATCTATTTTACAGATGATGAAACCAAGCCATAAAGAGATTGTGACTTGCCTAAAGTAACACTGCTACTAAGCCTACAGCCTCAGCAACTCCCGAATCTTCCATCTTTTTCCACACTGTCTCATTGCTTTTGTATTGCTGGAGATATGATAATGGAAGAGACACTGGCCCTATCTTGAAGGAATGGACAATTCTGCATAGATACTCCAGAAGCACTGGAAAAGGGCTTTTAACCCAGTATAGAAGGCCTGGGAATGGCTTTCATAGAAGTTTACAGCTAACCTGGTCTTGAAATGTGGGCAGGAATTAGATCATGGGCTTAGGTCGGGTGAAGAGTGTCCTAAATAGAGGAAACAGAAGGAAACATTAATGATGTAAAGGAGTGGAGAGGATGCTCTGCACGCAAAGGTGCAGGCTATGAGAGAGGACACAGAATATTCCGTATTTGCAATAGGTCAGCTAGGCTGGAATATAGAATTTAGGGTAGGGCAGGGGAATTTTGATTTTAAGGGAATGAAGTTGCAGCAGTTCTCTTCTACCAGCCACTGAAAATAGAAGTCAGGAAAAGGTAGCACAAATGCTTGTACACAATGATGTATATGTGGACCGCAACAATCAGTACCCTTAGATGTACAGGCTGGTAGTCATTTACTCTGAGGCACAGGTCAGAATCCTTTTAAACATAATGTATGCCTCAGGCCGGGGGAGGTCAGACATGTCTATAGGTAGTGTATACTCTCTAGGGAAAAAACCTCATTAATAATTGAGAGAAATCTCCCCTACTTTCCTTTTCCAGGTATTCTTTCCTAAGGAAACTTATCTACATTAGAATTATAGGTTCAGGTTCCTTTGTTTCGAATGGAAAAGCATCTTCCTGACTTCTTGTGTGAAAAATATTACTTTTAGTGTTTTAATCTAACCATTCTCACAGCAGTAGATCATCTATATAACAGGTTACACTCAATGCCCTATAAGTGGACTACAGAGAAGTGTTGGTTTAAGGGCCTCTTTAAACTCTACTCCTAATGATAGATTACCTCAAGATAATAGTGGGTTTTGATAGTCAGTGAAAGTTTATTATTAAAAATATTATAAAGAAGTAATGAAAATATAAGCTCATTGGGCACCTTAGGAAATTTCAGCACAGTACCTTCCTTGCTCTGAAAGAACTTTGTCCATCTAATGCCTCCCTGGGTAGTTTGTGGAAAAGTTATTTGTATGGTGCCAGCATGCTGACAAACCATCTATCTTAACAACATTAATATCAGTGACAGTGGAACTCGTTGTGGTAGAGTATTTAATTCAACTTAACCAATAAAGTGTGACTAAGTGCCAGGTGCTGTGTTAAGCACTAGGGATACTGTGAATAAGATATATAGCTCTGCCCTTAAAGAACTCATTTTATATGTATAAAAATATAAAATATCCATGACGTAATATGATACTTATCTAGATACTAATAGAGAAATATGCATCAAATCCATATCAGACTTGAGAATCAACAGAGAACATCCCCAAACTTGGAGAAAAAAATGATATGATAATGATAATTAAGCAATTCAGTAAAAATTTTTTTCTCTAATAACTGGATGTGGGAGGGCTGAATCATTTTATATAGGTCAGAAAAACATCTGATTAGCAATAACTTGTCTAATGTTTGATCCTAATTCAAATGAGTGATAATGTTACCGGAATTGTTAGTTCCTTTATCTTTTAAAACACCCTGGTCTCCCTTATAAGTGTTCTAAAAATGCAAATTATGTAATTAGCACCTGCTTAACTAGAAATGTTTCCTTAGATTATGTAATATATCATAAAATATGTTGAAAGTCAAGTCACTACCTTAAAGTATGATAGTATTCCTAAGAACACTTAATGTGATATCATAATTTATATAAATTAAGATTCTTTTGAGACTCTGAAAGCTACAAAACATATTTCTCTAAAACTGTGAAGCAAATTTTTTGTTGCCTTTGAAGCAGAAAAATTTTAATGTGAATCTGTGAGCTATTTGTCACTGCAATCCGAATTCTTTAATCTATTTGGATAATTTATTATAGATAAGTCACAATGTTTAATCTGAACAGTCTTCACATTAAAATAATTTAAAGGAACGTCTTTTGTCTAGCCTGGATCAGAACTTATATTTCCCAATTTACAGGGAGAATTTCAGGTTTAGTATCTCCTCTACTTTTCCAAGTGAAGGCAACATCAGCTTCCGTCGTCACAATGCTGTTACTGTCATTTCTTTAACTCATCTCTTTCTAACTTCCTCATCCCCAATAATCATATGGTAGCGACACTGATTTTATAGTAAATCAATACGGTTATTGGATATCCGATTTATATTTCATTTAAAAAATCAGTACTTTCCCATTTTTCAGGTGTAGAAGAGAAAAGAAATGGGGCTGGTTCCATGTGTTTGAAATACAATGTTAAAATATGCCAAATTAGTTTCAAACAAATTTCCTATTTATGATATAATTAACTATAATTGAGGGTCACAAATAATAGATATTTTCAAATCTCTCCACATGTTAGAAATATGAAATAATTTTCATTTATTATACTAGAAAAGGCATCCTGACACATTTGAAGGTAGATACCCATTTTACATATGAATATTTGAACATTTCATGTTGATAATCATACTGCCTTTCACTTATGATAAAAATGCTTCTAGGGTTTTTTTCTAGCTTTATTGAGACATAATTGACATATAATATTGTGTAAGTTCAAGGTGTACAACATGTTGATTTGATATATATCACAAAATGATTACCACCTGCAGTGTTAGCTAACACCTCTATCATGTCAGATAATTACCATCTCTTGTTTTTGGTGAGAACATATAAAATCTATTCACTTAGCAACTTGCAAATATATAATACAGAACTTTTAGCTATCATTACTATGCTGTACAACGGATCCCCAGAACTTATTCATCTTTAATTGGACAATTGTACCCCTTGACCAATACTTCTAGTTTTTAAAGTGCTTTCCCATGTGTTTGATTCTCACAAACCTCACAATAACTATGGAGAGTGGAAGTGTGGCTTAATCATCTTTGTTAAACAGAGAAAATGTAAAAAGTTTATATGTTCTACAACAGTGATCAGTAAAATATGGCCCAGAGGCCAAATTTGACCCACCACCTGTTTTTGAAAATAAAGTTATATTGGAAGACAGCCCTGCTCATTCATTTACATATTGCTTATGGCTGCTTTTCTGCTACAATGGCAGAATTGAGTAATTGTGACAGAGACCATTAGGCTCACAAAGCCAAAACATTTACTATCTGGCCTCTTAATGAAAAAAAATTTCTGATTCTGTTCTACAGCAATTTGTTCTTAAGAATCACATTTAAATAATCAATTTAAAACTGTTTTAATCACTTTATGATGTCAAATTAATGATGTGTGATACATTGTATGTACATTTTCTATGAGAAATCTGCATACCACAAGAGGTGAAATATAGAATTTCACAGCATTTAATGTTGATATTTTATTTTACAATATAGGAAGCACCATATCAAAATACGCATGTTGACAATAAAATGATTAGGGGAATTTTGATTTATTGATAATTATGTGACTAGCACGAACTCAGAGAAGTGCAAAAAAAGTCTCCTCTTAAAGTGAAATAGTACGGTTCTAATTTAGTATGGCATGCAATTCCATTCCTATCAATATTTCAGCTTAGCTCGCACTTAGCTCTTAATAGAAGCAATTACCAAAAAATTCTTACAGCCTTACAATATGCACTAAGGCTGATTTAGCCTTACCTTTGGACATCATTTCCTAGGAGGGAGTTTTACACTTGAGCACAAATATCTAGCTCTTTCTTTAGAAACATCCTCTTCAGACAAGATGTGCTATAATTCTATGATATGTAATACAAAACTGTACCAATGATAGTAGAT
The DNA here is from genome assembly GCA_031878705.1 of Tapirus indicus. NCBI lineage: Eukaryota > Metazoa > Chordata > Mammalia > Perissodactyla > Tapiridae > Tapirus > Tapirus indicus. Next base: position 92,275,400 of record CM062926.1, read on the forward strand.
TCTCACCAGTTGAATATACAAATGAACTAAACATAGATTTTCTGGAAGGCAAACACAACTTCAAATTATTGCCTGGCCCTTGCTTTTCTACTCTTAAAATATTTAACTTTGGAGAGACTGGAAAAACTAGACTTTCTTTTATTATTGCTAGAAACTTGAAGGAAATTTAAATTGGAGCATGAAATAACTGATGTAGATACATGAAACACAAATGTATAGTAAAGTCAGAGATTTTTTTTAAAAAAAAATGAAACCACAGCATTTTAACTATCAGAATGCTTTGTTTTTGGTTTTTATTTTGATGTATTTGAGCTACTGAAAAATATAGGATCTTTTCCTGAAAGACCACAAACTCAACATCTTTCTAAAAAGGAATATGCAAACAACTTTAAAGTGTATTTCCATGGCCTTGCTATGCTTCTTGTGGGCCTTATCAATTGCAATTATGTTCAAGTGCTTACAAGTGGCAACTATTCCAAAATTTTATTCCATAATACGTCTTCTAAGCATTACCTTTATTTACTTATTTTTCCTTGTAAAGTTATAGCTTAAATAAGCCAAATAAAATGATTGATGATCTAGTAAATTCAAGGCACAAATACAGTTTGAAAGAAAATCTTATTTGATATTCTCCATTAGTTTGGTGCTAAGATCCTCTTCCCTCAAGAACTGGTCAATTGGGACAAAGTTGAATATAGCCAAGATAAAAAATTCTACTCAATTTGTCCAGTTTCTACTCCTGCTTATACCTCAGTGGTTTTGATAGCTTTCTCACTGGTTCCTTTAAGAACAAACATAATGTCGTAACAGACATAAAAGCTTGTTTGCTAAGTACTCCATAAATGTGAGTTCCCTTTTTACTTCTTTACCCTTCCCTTCTCCTTCAGGTTTTCTCAAGTCAAATTCACTCTTCTCACTCTAGTCAGACTAATTTTTTTTTTTTTTTTAAATAACAGTGTATTTAAAGCTGGTTGATGTTGGTTCTGCAGGAGATGAGAGAAAAGTATGACCAGGAACCTCTCACTGCTTCTCCAGGAAAAAAAGTTCCCCTGAGATTCATTTCAGACCTCATTTGCTTTTTGACATTCTTTTTAAAGTGACATTTTAAACACTTGCTTGTACCACTAAGACGATAATTACCTTACACAGCAGTTCCTCATTGTGATCCTCTTCAGTTTGCAAGTTTCTGGGGTCAGAAACAAAATCTTAGTACTCAGTTCCTATCTGGGTTAAGTAAATCTCCTTGTACAAGAAGTGCAACACAACTGTTTATTGAATGAATAAAAATGTGCATGGACTGAATGATTCTTAATTTAACTGTATTTAAAATTTCATATAACTTGTTTTATATAATGTAAATATATTTTATATAACCTGTTAGTAATAAGGGCACTGTGGTAAAAAAATTAAATTTTCAGTAAGTTATATAAATGTATTACTTTTATTTGCAAAGTTTAATTTGCTAGAAATAACAAGTATTTCTAAAATTATATATATTTGTACACATATATATACACACATAAACACATACACATAGATGAGCTGGGTTTTTTATTGAGATTTTCATGTTATAAACCTATTTTGTAAAATGAAAAATTGGGGTAAAAAGATTAGTGGTATCAAAAGTTGTTTTGATCAAGCCAGATTGACAGCTAAGGCACTTGACTGTTGATAGCTGAGTCAAGTTCATCTGATAGGGAAACCAGGAATTCTAAAAAAATTATAGATGTTGGCAGTTACATTTAAGTACTCTGCAGTTAAAAGGAGCAATGGGTTATTTAATAGGTTGCTCGGAATCAAGTGGAACTTACTGTTTTGGTATTTTGCCTGACTTTGTTTTTTCCATTTACAAATGAACCAGTGCCCCATAGAAATAATTTTTAAATGCAGCCAAACTGAAATGTCCCAATTTTACCAATATATTTTATTATCTGGAATGATAGTACTTTTTAATGGTATTTGCCCTACACTGGGTTTGTGTATTTCTTCACATATTCTGTTAAATGAACACCCGCCAAAGCAAATATCTGAATGATATTTAGACCAGATTGTTTCCATGTAGGAACACAGTGTTACACTGCTTGCTTCCTTGAAGGAATACAGAAGATTAGAAGTTGTGAATGTTAAATACAAACTTTCATTTCCTTTTTTGAAATGCTACCTCAAAGTAGAATTTTCACAACTTAAATTTACTGATAATAAAAGATACTCAAAAACTACAATCTAAATAAACCAAAAAAAGTTCAAATGTTTAATCAACCCTGGATACATCAACCAATTTTTTTTTCTATGGAAATATCTAAAAATATTGACCCAATACAACAATAGAACACCAACATAGTCTAGGCATGAATCTTTTTTACATTTGTTTTGAGTGCTGCTTATACTATGAGGCTTTTTAGTTTAAATTAATGGTCTCTGAAGATCAAGTTGATTGTTTTTTAGCTTGAGGAAAGAGACTTGCTCAAGCCTGAACAGACAGAATACAGCAGAGCCAAGGCCAGGGTTTCTGCTGTTTCTAAAAAATACCTCCAGAATTCCTCCAGGGAGCCACAGGAGCTACTGGTAGGGCTGTGGAAGGGTCAAACAGACAAGACCCCTCCCCTTTCCCTCACACACTGTATTCTTTTTAACAAATGTGCTCCACTTGCATCCCTTTCACATATTTGAAATTCTGGGTAATGATAAGCTCTGGGAAAAAAAAGAATTCTGTTCCTAAAAAACATTTTTGAAAACCACTGTATTACCTTGTGCACCATGGGTGAAAAGAGAGGGAATATCATGGGGACTAAATCTGAAATGATGTCACTGTAGGTAGCTATCATGAGAAACGCATAGAAATTGCATTCCAAAATAAGGGAAAACAGGTCCTGAATGTAGTTTTTAGCACAAGTAAAACCTTGTTTTCCTTTTTCTTGCTCTTTGGTTATTGACAGTGTTTCTGGAAATTTGAACTGTACATAGTTGAATGTATAAACAAAGTTTGGTAGAGAAACTTCCAATGTGTTTTGGGATGCAAGGACAGGTGGAGCATATAGAAAAGCATAAGAATAAACTAGTTAACAGAAATCAGAACAATGGAGTGCTAAATGGACATACTGACAGTAACAGCACCATATGGACTAAAAGACTCAGGAGGAGCTTTCTGGGGGAGAGATGCTTAAGTAAGAGAATAGGAGGCATTTCTAATGGAGAGACCAACAGAGATGAAGGTGGGGCGGCAGAGAGCATGATTAGAAAGAAGGTATATCCGAATGAAGAGGAGTGTTTGTGTCAGTGGGATACAAACTTGAATTGGTAAAATGAGGTTACACTGAAGACACACTCTGAGGGCAATGGAGGATGCTGAATTTAAAGTATGCATAAGGGCAATATGGTACTACTGTTGCTACTCAACAAAAGGAGTGCTTTAGGGCTAGCAGGCTGGCAGCGTGTTCTGAATATTCAAGGGACTTTTCTTTTACTGCCTTAAATTACCGATGGTGGAAAAAAATTAGGTGGTACTTCAAAAGATGCTGGATTATTTTCATAGATTTAAAATCACATATGCAATAGTAGACACATGAACATTTCATACTGCTCTTACAATTGTGTTGGCAAAAAAAACCTTAGGAAGAATACATCTATGACTTAATCCAGCTCTTTCAGGCCAGATTTATATAATACATATAATTTTTATCATACCTTTTAAAGAAGAATTTGGAAAATACATGAAGAAATTTTGCTTTATGGTAAGCTCTATTAGTTTGAAAAATATTTGAAATAAAATAGTCTCTCTTAGGGTAGTTTAGAAATATTATTTGGATACATTAGAAAAATAATGGATGTTACTAGATAATTAAAAATGAGGAAAGAACTGTCCTTAGATTTAGGCAGATTTGAATTAAATGACCCTGGAGAAGTGTTGTTTTCCATTTATAGCTTTTATTTCTGTTTCTTCACTATACAAGACATGGAGACAAAATATAACCTAGCATAAATAAGTAATACAAAGAAGGAATTAGTGGACTAGAAATATTTTTCTAAGATCAAGTCAATGAATGGTCCTTAGAAATAGTTTATTGTATGATTACTAATTTTTAGAGGAGGCAGACAAACCATTTTTTAAAGTAACACATCCTGCTATATGGGTTAAAATAGATCTCAAATAAAAATTAGCCTACAAAAAGATTTAACTTCTAAATATATTTCTTCAGTCTCCAATGTCTTCAGACCACCCAACTGAAATGTTAAATGTTTCCTCTTCTCCTTTCTTTTTTTTCCCAAGTTCACTGTGGAGGTGTGTGGGTATACATGCATGGATGTGCCATGGTTCTCTTTTCTAACATCTGATACAGAGAAAACTAATTTTCTAAGGAGCAAAATTTTTCCTTCTTGGGAGTTACCTGGTTTTGCTGGATAAATACTATGATATGCTTTTTGAGGGTGTGCATAGGAAGTCTGTCAAGAGGTATGTTTGAGAATAGTGGTAATTGGACAGCATTCTAAAATGAATAGCTTCTACAACTGCAGTGTTTTTGTTTTTCTTAGAATACAAACTTGGAAAGAGAGCTGAGTTGCATTTAAATAAAATTGTGTTAGGAGAGGAAGAGAAGAAAAGTGATGAGATGGCTAGTTTCAGATCAGAGCATGTTTGAAGAGTACTGACATGCTCTATACTGGTGTCGATTACAAACTTCTTAGTAGCCCCCTTCCATTTCCCAGCCCTGGAAATCTTTAATAAAATTGAGTCCACCTGCTCTGGTATTGTGTGGCTGGATCTGCCTTGAGGATGGGCATGGGGGAAAGAGCAGAAGCTTCTTGATCTAAAAATCTCAGGATCACTCACAAAGCATAAGTGTGTACACACACTCACAGACATGTGCACCGCCGACCTGTGTACACATGCACACAGATGTATATCACCATGTAAAAAGGTTCCTACCTGTCAGCTTAAGCCATTTCCTGGATGACCAGGGGAGGTCAGTTCATGTAAAACATTCTGTTCTTGAATCACTGTGGTTACACTAAGGTAGAAAACAGAACTTTAAGAGCATTCACAAACTGATTTCGCCCTCTGATAAGCCTTTGAAAATGGAAGAAAAATACCAACTTTTAGTGCTTCCAGGGCCACACAGCCTGTGAATATAATCATTTAGGAATTTTCCAGCATTTATCTTGTTTTCTTACGCCTGAGGTTACTTTGTACTTTTGGGATATTAAGAATCAAACTGTATATTTATATGGATAAAAGGACTTCATTCTCATTTGTATTCATAACTCAAGAAACACCATGTTGAAGTTGTTTAATTACTGCTTTCCTGGGGGCAGCATTATGAATATAACTCTGTTAACTCCTAAAACAAATGACTACTGTCAAAAGAAGCCCTTTGTTAAACAACTAATTTTAACACTGGATAACCTCTGTTGTATGATCTTATTGTTAAGTGCTTTACCAAGTAAGAAAATATCTGCCCATCTTTATATCACATCTTCATTTGTCCTATAATAACTAATATTTTCTGAACTAAAATAGATCTTAGAGATCATCCAATCCAACTAAACTATGCAGAGGAAGACATTACATCTTATGCGTTCCACAAAAATAATTTTTATCAAGTACTACACAAAGATGTAAAACTACAAACTCTGAAAACTGATGTATTTCATACTGAAGAACTTTCACAAATACTAATTAGAACTTGTAAGTTGATACTTAGGGATGAACAATATGTATTACTGACTTGCTCAATGAGAAGGCTGATAAAACTGCATTAGTTAGGATGCTTTTGGCTGTAAGTAGCAGAAAATGCAACAAGAACCAGTTTAACAGTAAGGAAGATGTACCTGATGTTAAAATGTTTTGAGGTAAGGTGGTCCCAGAGTTGCCTAATTCAGCAGCTCAATTACTTTATCAATGACTTAGAATCTATCCAACTTTCCATTTTGTCATCCTGAGGATCTACAGTTGTCAGATTAAATACAGGACATCCAGTTCAATTTGAATTTTAGTTCAACAATGTATGTCCCTTGCAATATATTTGTTATCTGAAATTTCAAATTTAACTGGGTCCCTGCATTACTATTTCCTAAAACTGGGACACTTGTCAGCATCTTGGTTTTTCTTCATAGGCTAACTCCACTCATGGTCACAAGATGGCTGCCATATCTCTTAGTGTTATGTGTAGATGCCAATATCCAGAGGCATAAAAAGGACTCTATTGATAAGGAAGAAGGTGGAGGAGTGGTGGTTTGGGAGGTAACCAACAATATAGGTCACCAAGGCAAATCTGAAATTTTGTTTACTAAAACATAATTTCCTCTACTATTAAGTAGTTAGTTCTATAACAGTATGTAATTTAGCCTGCCTTCTTATTCAGGGGTAGAATTTTTGTTTCTGTAAAAATTTATTTTTTGTTTTTGAGGCTCTTAGAATTGGGAAAGCTCACAACACTGCATCTGAAATAACTGCAATAATTTTTATTGAGGATTCTGAACTAAGGGAAGAATATGGCTCACTTGCACATTTCTCCTTTTCCATGTTATTCCTAGGGCACATATTAGAGCTTCTCCATGGTCATGGTTGCTGGTTCTTTCCTCCTCATTTATGTTAGTTGTTCTCATTACCCGGGGCCAAATCACACCTCAGTTTCCTGTGTTCCCTTTCTCCTTCCACTCTCCCAGCTTTTAAAACTTATCCTATCCTGAGAGCCCTATTTGTACTTAAGTGATAATCGTTTAAAATGGGCTAGATAAACTAATCTATGTTAATATTCACTTTGCTAATGTGTTGAACCTCTGAGATAATTTAAGGCTTTAATCATTTAACAGTTCAACCCCTTTAAAAAGCTCTTCAGGAATGCTGCCAGTTTAGGTATCTTAGTGGCATGGCACTTCTGGCTTACCTATCACACTCACAGAGGCAGGTGGCTACAAGAAAGGTTGGCCTATATGACTCCACTGCCTGGAGTGTGTTCATTATGTCAGCCTGGTGTCTCAACTTATGCCATCTTACATTCCCTCATCAGACTCACATGGCAATCCACTGGTTTCTGTAGCTGTTTCCTCCACCCCATTTCCTGTCTCATCTTGAGTGATTCATATGTGACTTCAATATTTATAGAGATGCTCCACCCAACACCCTAGACTTATAATTTCTTGACCTTTGCTGCACAGGCCTTTACCTCCTTTGGACTTCAGTGATCTACCGGTACCACACCCCAGTGTTACCTAGTCATCCCCAACAACTCCTCACTTGTCTTAATTACACTCCACACTCATGTTGTTGTAATCTGAGTTCCTACTCTTTTCAACTATCCCTTTTGTTTACTTCTATCAAACCAACTCTTTGACTTCATAAGGAATCTAAAATCTTAGGAAAATACCAAAGATTCAAGTCTCTAAGCCCCTCTACATGCCTGCTTCCTTCCCTCCTGCCCTACCTCTTCCAGATAGCCTGCATTCTATGCATTTATCTCATCAACTAATCCCTCAACTTCCATCACATTCCATCTCTGAACTCCTATCCTGGATGAATCTAAAATTTTGTCTTTTGAAATTCAACACCTATGTACCTAAGCCTGCTAAGTAAAGTCATATCATTGTCATCAGCATTGTAAGGTGGTTAAGATTATGGACTCTGGAGCCAGAACACCTAAGCTCAGTTCCTGGCTCCTCCACTTGCTAGCCAAGTGCCCTTAGGAAAAGAGCATGACCACTTTATGCCCCATTTTCTTTATCTGTAAAAACAGGATAATAATCAAGCATGTCTCATAATAAATGAGCTAATATTTATATGGTGCTTAGAGGGATATATAACTGTTAAACCAGTATTTCACTTTTCCCTTGTAGTTTTGTTTCCATTTTTAATAACAGCTATTCTAAACTTTCACTCTCTTTAATTCTCCAAACAGCTCAGGCTCCATCACTTTAGCAGATGGTCTGGCCTAATTCTAAGAGTACATATATGACACTAGGTGTGAACTCCTTTAAATTAGCTCCTGCTGAAAATTTAACTACATTGGTGCATTTGTATCTCCTTCTCATGTAAGAGAAAGAAATGACATTCTAAAATTAATTTTCTTGCTCTTCTCAAGATCTCATCCCTTCAAATATCTAACCTTTTCTGTGTATATTTAACCTTTCTCTGTCTATTTGTTCCTGTCTTTAACCAATAAACATGTTTTATTTCCATGCATTCCCCCTACACACAAAATAACCAAAAATCCTTCTTCAACCCTACATTTCCTTTTAGCTAGTTTCCTATCTTCACCCTTCCCTTAATCAGATGTCTACATTTACTGTTTCTACCTTTACATCTCTCATGACTCTGTTATCGAGAAATGATAGCAATTGTATGAAGGTCTAGTATTAAAATTAATTGGGAATAAACTCAGAGGGGTCAAAACTTTAGAACTTGGCTTTTTCCCAGCCTTGGCCAGGCATAGATATTCATGATTTTGAATGGCCATATATTTATATAATGGCTTTCCTGTTCTTTTGTTCTATCTTAACCAATTAATTGTTTTAGTTTAAATACCCCTGCTATTTCCTGTTTCCCTCTTCTAAAAGGAATCAGCTCCACAGATTCCCACTCCAGTCAAGGCTTCACTCTTCACTATTCCACCACAATTATTGTCAAGGTCAGCAATAACATCTACATTGCCAAATCCAGAGGTCAATTCTCAGTCTTCATCTTAATCAACTTCTCAGGAAGTTGGTAGAGGTGACCATTTCCTCCTCTTGAAAACCTTTTTTCAGTTGCTTTCTGGGTACCACTTTCTCTTAGCTCTCTTCCTACCTTGCTGGTTGATCTTTCTCAGCCTCCTTTGCTAGATTCTTCTCATTTATCTGCCTCCAAAATGTGAAGTACCCCAAGATACTGTCCTTGGATATGTCTTCTCTTCATTCTTCACTAATTCCCCCCTGGTGGGCCCAACTAGTATTTTAACTTTAGATACCATTTATATGCTGATGACTCCTAAATTTATATTCCAGTCCAGATTTTTCCCTTGAATTCCATACTCATATATCCAAATCCTTACTCAACATATCCACTTGGATGTCTAACAGGCTTTTCACACTTAACACATTCAACAAACTTTTTAATTTTTAAAAATTGTTTTATTGAGGTCATATTGGTTTATAACATTGTGTAACTTCAGGTGTACATTATTATATATATCAGTTTCTGTATAGACTGAATCATGCTCATCACCAATAGTCTAGTTTTTATCCATCACCCTACATATCAACAAACTTTTCTTTCTCCCAAAACTCCTCCACCTGAAGACTTCTCCATCTCAGTCAGGGAGAGTGTATGAACTTAAGAGAGGGGAACTCAGGAACACAACAATAAAGCTGGCAAAAGAATGAAAGCCAGTGAAGGAGACTGAAAAGTAAGAGATTCAGAAAATGTAAGATCAAGAAAAAAATAAGAGGAATAGTTAATCCTGACAAAAGCTATAAGGATACCTATAAAATGAGGGCTGAAAAGGACCCACTGGATTTGGCATTTTAGAAGTCACTGATGACTATTGCTTCAGTAGGTTTGGAATTGCTTACTTGGGAAATAAGAAGAGGGCTGACCAGGATCATAAAGAAAGATGGCTGTCTGGTATTAATGACTCCAAACACTCCCACACACATACACACACATCCCTACAATATTTAAGGCAAACTTTTATCCAGAGTTGCAGCTCTGTATTGTATTTCCGAATGCTCGGGGCTTCATTTCCATCAGTATATCTTATAAGCACCTCATATCCAATATGTCCAATAATTAACTCTTTTCCTTTCTTTCCTCTTGTTCTCCTTACTTCCAAACAAATTAATGCCAAATAAACAATCCTCCTAAATTCCTTACCATGTTGAATGACACCAATACCTATCCATTCATCTACAGTAGAAAACCAACCTTGGGGATCATTCTGTTTCTTCCTCCCCACTCATTTCTAATCTGTCAAATCTGACTACAGCCCTTATCTCCACTGCTCTAACTTTAGTCTTTACCCATCTCCCTCCTCCCACCCCCCACACTAATAAGCTTCCTAACTGGTTCCCTTGCCTGAGGACTTCTCATGCCCTACTCTTTCAACTATATCGTTACTAGTTATCTTTCAATAAAGCACTTTAGTTAAAAACTGAATGCTGCTTCCAACTTCCCACTGGCAATAATACAAATCCCTTAGAACAGTATTCCAAGGCCTTTAAAATTTGGCTGTCACCTACCATCCCAACCTCAGTTTATGGGGTTCCCCACTTGCCTTAACATAATCAAACTGAAGTACATTGCATGGGGTCATGCACGTACTTTCCACACTTATTCTGGAATAAATAGCTAGAGGTTTCAACATTCCAATAACTTTTTCTCCATAAATTGCAAACACAATTTCAAAAAGTTTGGAAAATCAAAGAAGAAATTTAGCCATAATATTGCCATTTTAACAGAGCGTCTTTATTTCTCTTCTAATATTCCTCTATGTATGTACATATTTGTATAGTAAACATATAATTTTGTATAATATTCTCACATTTTATTTAGCCATTCTTTGTCGCGTTGCAGAAAAGGAATATCAAAAATTACAAAATATTATTTTAAGAAAAGAAAAAAATGGAAGAAGAAAGGAAAAATAACAAGGGTGGGGACAAAATAGAGCTATGAATAAGGTTTAAGATGCATACCATGATGCCCTACTCATCCACCATGAGTGAGCCACATATTTGGCTCTCAATTTTCTAGTAACCAATGTAAAAACAGAAACTTTGTCAGTTATCCAAGTGCCCATGAGATTAAAAAAAAAAGTCCCAGTAATTTCAACTCTTCTTGGAACAAATATTGTAAAAAGATATTTCTACTAGGATCCTTTTAAAGGGAATACAGGGTGATGTACTTAATAACTTCTGAGAAGATTTCTTATTAGACAGTCATGATAGTGGCTGAATTTTTATCCTTTAGAAAAACTTTCTGAATATTGTTTCTCTTCAAGATAGAGTTTTAAATAGTTCTCAGGTGAAATCTCAAAACTTCAGGCCCTATTGGGCAGTTGAGGCTTGCTTGGAAGACCAGATTTTAGGTTGAGAAGCAAAAATTCTCACTTTTTGATCATGAATATGGTTCCCCTTGGGAAAGTCCTTTGAGTAAGTACAAGGAAGTGGCTGGGCCAGGGATGTTACAGTCTTGGGCTTTTGTATCTAATAGAGAATAGAATGTTATCCTAGAGGGACTCAAACATAAGTGGAATAACATACGCAAGTTTATGGAGATTCTCACTGTCCCCAACCTTGAGTCCTCTCCAGAAATATGGCTAGGTGGGGCTACAGATTTGGGCCAGAAGTATCAACTTCACTGATAAATAATAATATTACAGGCTGCTAAGAAGCCTGCATACTAAAATCTTTGTTTTTACATTCTCTGAGTTTTTCAGAAGATTTGATAAGATGAAAGCAATTTTTCTACCTTTGCCCTTAACAATGTTTGTAGGGCTGTCGAGACATGAATTCTTGTCCCTAAATATTTCTGTCACTAACTAGATGGCTGACCTTAGGCAGGCTACTTAAAGTTTCTGAGCTCAGTTTTCCTCCCTTGTAGATGACAGAGTTGTGGAGATTATTGCCTCCTAGGACTCCTTCCACTTGTGAGTCACACTGACCCTCTGCCCATCAGTTGTAAGTGAAGAATTCCCTCTCTGATGAGAAAAGTGATTGCTAATGTTTCTCTAACAGTGGACCTGGAGTACTATGAGACAGTCACATATCTTAAGTAAGAGCATGGGCTCTGCAGGAGAAAAGTACTGGTTCCACTCTAGTATGTGGCCTGGGGCAAATATTAATCTCTCTGAAGCTCAGTTTCCCTATCTGTAAAGTGAGAATATAAGCCCTTATAGAGTTGTTGTATTAAATGAGATACTACAAATCCAGCCCTAAATACAATGTCTAGCACAAAGCAGTGCTCAATCAAAAGTATCCATTTTTAACATTGTTATTTCCCTGGGTCCACTCAAATAACTGCTCTTCTAATAGCACTTCTTCAAAGTGAATATCAGCACGATTGCAATTACAGTATTTAAAGGTTTTCAGATGCCAAGTCGGGCTGACTTATTTGAAAAAAATTGGAAAGACATAAGCTCAGGGGATTTTTAAAAAATTAAGCAAAACAACCTGTGTATTGACCTTTACCCTGTAGTTCTGTTATTTAATAACAGTCTATTAAAAAACACAGCTTTAAGCTGATTGATTAGTACTAATGTAATCCAGGCCAAATATGCTACGTAAGAGTAGTAATAAACTTTCTTGCCCAAAAGAAATTTTAATGGAGGTTTGCTTCACTTTTCTGTTTGTTTTGAAACAAGATTGCGGGGAAGTTCTTACTTTTGGGTTCCCTTTAGTTCCTTTAACTTTTGATCACATGCAGATTATATTTAAATACAACTAAATGAGATAAAATCATTCTTGGATGGGCAAGATAAGCTTCGAAGGCTGTATAAGTACTTATTTTATAATTTAAAAACAATTGCTTAACCATAAAAGAAAAGGAAAAAAATTCCCCCAAATGTGGGAAACTAGAGTTCTTTGCTATGTTCTTAACTAGAGCAGGAAATATGTGTTTGTTTATTATGACCCTGGTGCTTCCATAGTCAGATTAACTTTCAAACACCGAGTTTTCACTCCATTTAACCAACAATTGTCACCCTGCCTTGTGGCAACTGATAATTCACAGGGAGTGTGAGGAGAATACTTGCATAATTACATCTAGCAGAGTCTGGCTTGTTCCTACAGCTTGGGGATAGACCCTTTGTGAACTAGGCAACACTTCTAACTATAGGGCCCTCTACAGGATGTGTTAATCAGTGCACAGTAACCTGCTGGGTCAACCTGTGTTAAGGGTGACTTAGGCACTATCAAATTTTATAGCAAAAGAGTTCCGAGTTACTGTTATACGTTTAAGAACATATAGTCTCCTTGTTGATTCTAGCTTTCTCCTCATTCATGAGATGTTAGCCACAACTGATCTGTAGCAAGCTGTGGGGAAGTAATCACTTGCATTTCTGCTAGAAAGTTCTCTGCAGGACAAAGGGTGAGTAATATGTTCTATAATTAGATAAATAGGAATCTATATTGATTCATAAATCTTGAATACTTGCATGTTAAATATCCAAAATTTATCAAGCCATTGTATAGACTTTTATTATATTAATTCAATTTTAAACATTTTTTAGGAACTAGCCTATTATTTTTGTCTCTGTTTCCTTTCATATTTTGTTGATTAACTCTTATGGAACTTCACTTATTTTAAAAGCAATTTCAAAGAATTGCATGCTGAATTTACATACAACTCTCTAAAAATTGCCTATAATTATTATTAATCCATCAGAAATGATTTAATCAGAAGAAAGGGATAATTAAGTATTTACATCTTATAGCTTCTGAATTAAAGAATGATATAAAGGAGGATTTAAAACTGTCCCTAAGCTATAAGGGATCTACTGGCTCAGCTCACCACCACAGTGCTGGTTGAAATGGAGTGTCCTTGTTTTGACCTCCTACCTGCTCAATCTTGTACTTTTTGGTTAGTGATAGGAAGGGCAATTGGTGGAGTTGAATGTAAAGAATAGCCAAAAATGGTTTAGCAGAATCTTGTCTGAGTCTGGCAGAAACCCTGCTCTCTCCCCATTTTGTCCACCCTCAAACTTGCCAAGCCTTGCTCACATTGGCTTTATTTTAAAAATGCATTTCTGGTGAGTGAGGAAAGGTTTTGTACTGTGTTTTCAATGACTCACCCAAAATAACTCCATTCAACTTGTAAATGGTCCTGTTCTGAATGCAGATTGTGTTTGTTCTGAGATGGGCATGAAGGAGCTGCAGAAGGGAGATTAGAGAAGGGAAATGTGGTGGGAGAGGCCAGTGCGGCAGTTTATATTTATTCAGGTTCAGGCACACATCAGAATTATTTTTAAAAAAAGACATTGTGTATGTGTGTTTGTGTGTGTGTTTTAAAAAAACCATTTATGAGGTCTACACCATTTAAAGCTTTAAAGATACATCCGTATTAGATACATGGTTCAGCTAGTCACCAACCTCTTTTTTCTGATCCTTATAAAATGTGAGAGATTTACATGTAAATATATTATTCCAAATATACGCACAGTGAAATAATTTTTTTAAAGTTCTAAATGGCTTCAAATAGGAAGAAATCATATATGTAACATAAGAGGTAGAAATTAATCTTAAATTAGGAATAAGATGTATATCAATAAATTGATCACATAATAGGACAGTATTAAAACTGGGAAATGAAATAATGACATCATCCTGTTTTGTTGTGTATACTGCAAAAAAATGTTTAATATCAAGTGGCATAGACTGAGCATTTGATATCAATAGATATACCTCTTTAAAAGCTTTTATGATTCAAAATGTCAGAGATCATTAAAAGCAATATCATAAGGCAGGACTGAAAGGAAAAAGAAAAAAGAACTAATCTAAACTTGAGCACTAAGGCTTCACAGGTGAATTAAAATAATTTTGGCTTTTCCCTGTGTAATTATGTCCAGTTATGAGGATTTCAAAACCTCCTTTAAGTTGTTTCATGAATTCATAAAACAGATCAAATAAAGCTTATTCTGTTATGTAATCTTGCTTCACTTATTGTTGATGAAGAATAGATGAGCCATTCTTACCTGTTGCTGAGAAACACCAGAGAACTGAGCCACTGTAAAGAAAACAAGCTATGAGGTTTTACCCTGGAGAGGGCAAATTGAGCATTATATGGCAAATTAAAGAAACTGTGATCTGGGAACAGTGAAATGAGTGATAAAATGACAAGTCTTCAATACGCACAAAATCAGAAAGTATATAAACTTACCCAGATTATGTAAATAACTTGCAAGGCAAAGTTCCAGTAGTATTAACACTTGCTTCACCTTCTGGTGTGTACTTGGGAAAACAAGGGAAATCAAAACAGCAGATTGTTATGTTATACTATATGTTATGTTATGTTATATAACGCTTACTTATGAGGACAATGAACTAATACAATAATCCTTGTACTTTACTAATGTGGAAAAACCCTAAGAATAAGTAATAGGTTTAAATTATAGACCTTAAATATGCAATTTTATCACTTTAAAATATACACAATGACCAGAAATACTTTAATGATTAATAATAACGGAACATGTCAAAAAACCAATCTAAGTCAGACTAACCACCTTTCCTCATGGTTCAATTACCTGATTTGTAAATAAATCTTTGCGAGTTTTTGAAGAATTCACTAGTTGGGCAATATTCCTTTTATTCTCTTTTATCCTATTGCAAATTATTCCACTGGTATCCCTGGAAATGTTAATAGGTATACTGAGGGGGCCCAAAAGATTTCATGTTGAAATAAATTTTAGAAATACTGGGTTAAACAAAGTCAAAGAGTTGTTTTTTTTTTTAACATTCATTGTGACTGGGTTGGGATGTGAGGAAGCAAGGATATAATATGTAGTGTTTTCCAAAATAATTTCATATACAATTCTTTTCTCCAGGCAATTCTATTAAAATATAAAATGCTCCTCTGTTTACTTACTCTGCAATTCTACTTACTTTACACCTCCCAGCTCCCTTTTGTCTTAATAAGGGGTGAAAACTTGGTAAACTATAACATTACCACTTTCTGATCAGATTCTTAATTAAGATTTTGATGCACAAAATAAAATTTTTTATTACATAAATATTATTGAAGAAACAATACTATAACCTTAGCCAAAACACCAAATGCCTTACCTAAGCTAATACCAAAATGCCTTAGTTTATTCAGCAAATCTTGTTTTGTAATTCTGAGGCAAGAGTTAAGGACTGGAAAAGCAAAAAATAACTAAAGTAATTAAACTGAGCATGTTTCACTTTTGACATAAACTTTTCCATTTAAAACTACCTGATTTAACCAGAGTATGTTTTCTGTCCTGGCCTGAATTATGTCATTTAACAAATTCAGCTATATAAGCATGAAGACAGATGCCATTTACTAGCATAAAAATAATCCCCCATATGAAATGAATTGATTTTTGCCTTCTGCAATATAATAATTCCGGTAGCTATACAGAGCACCTACTTTATTCCATGTGATGCTCACATCACCTTGAGAAGGTAGTCATCATGACCGCTGTTTTACAAATGAGGAACATCATGGCCAGAGGTATTAGCTGTCTTGCCCTAGGCCATACAACTAGAAAGGGACAGAAACAGGTTTCAAACTTCAGTCTGACACCAAAGACTGTAGTGTTTCCACTACATCATGCTGGATGGAATTATCCACATATAACATAAATTTGTTTCTTTCTCCACCTCATAAGCATCAGTGACTCAGACATTATTCTTTATGTAGAGCTTCTGCAACGTGGATTTGCAGTCGCTCTACAACACAGTACTTGTTGGGAAAAAAAATCCTTGAAAAAGCAAAGAGCAAACTCTCCTCATGTGTGGTATGGCATTCATTATTGAATAAATGAAGTACCTTGGGCATTTTTTAAAATCTCAAAGTTAAGCATACAAAACCCCTTACTTTTCAACATAGCTTGCTGTTTCAAGGATTTCCTTCTCTATTATTTCTGTACCCTCAACATTTTGCATTAAAAATTATAATGTAGAATAAAACATACAGTTGTGCTAATGGAGATTCAACAATTGCTCTACTCTATTCTAATGTTACCTGCTGGCATTTTTTTTTCTTTCTTTATTATTTGACTCTGGTGGTTTGGTTTTTAAATATAAAATATGGTTCATTATTGCTTTTCTCAAGAATTCTTTGTTGTTGTCTAAAAGTGTGTTTAAACAACAACAACACTAAAAGATAAGCCTTAGAGAAACAACATGAAGCAAATATTTTATCCATTGGACTGTCCATGCTGAAGAACATAAAGGATAGAAATTTACTTCAAGAGAACTCATTGTTCCTTGTGGGACCAGCACTGTACTAAAAGTGTAAGGGGTGCAAGAACACTGAGAAATGTAAACATTTTTTGAAACTCTCTCACAGTTTACAGTCTGGCTGGGAAGTCAAACATACCCTCAGAGCCATATTATTTACTGCACAATTCAGTCCCCAAATAAATGAAGTAGACATTCGGTTGTTTATCAGGGAATTGTGGGAGAGATGTGACTGGGAGTGGTGGAAAGATGTAGTTGAGGAAAAGTTCTGGCTTAGCTGGATCTTGAAGATCATGAAGGTGTTGGACAGAAAGAACTTGGATGAATTGTGAGGCGAGGACACAGAATCAGCAACAGCACGTGGAAGAGACAGAACTGAAACTGGGAGCAGCAGATGGGTGGGGTCCATCAGGGCCCCGAATGGTACTGTGAAGGCAGCATATTGTGTTCTCTGTGGCTTTTGACCAGACCTTTCACTGCCTCCTCGCTAGGTACCTCCCTCACTCTCTCTTGCTTACCTTTCCTACAGGCAGCTAGATTCTGGCCTGTTTTGGAGGGCCATTAAACGGTTAGCTGCGTTTTGCTATAGGACTCATCAGGC